>CM029662.1:6740643-9415878 GCA_017311315.1 Dendrocalamus latiflorus
GCAGATTTATTTACTAAGTTACTTCCAGCATCTAATTTTGAAAGACATGTATGTGGAATTGGAATGATAATACTTAGAGAAGTGCAGAATTCAGGGAGAGATTCTTCCCGAGCTCACTATTAAAACTTGATCACGAAGATCGAGTACCTAGAGAATAAATCATATTAGATTAAATGAAATTAGGTAAATTACACTATTTTTTCCTTGGCGAGTTTTCCTGAAGTTTTTCGGCCAAGGTTTTTAATGAGTCAATTTGTGCAACACAACATAATATGTATCATATACTTCTTCTCTAAAATTTTCCCACTGGGTTTTATAATGTTTTGATGAGGCATGAATATGTCAGATGAGTGTCTAAGAGGGAGTGTTAGGAAATCTAGACCTAGGCTTGTAGAACTGATCCATGATGAGCACCTCTCCACCTAATCTATAAATAGAAGTTCCAATGATTAGATCTTGTACTTGGAAAAGAAAAAGGTAATAAAGAAAAGGAATTCCCCGTCTCTATATTTAATCTTTTACTATTTTGTATTACTTTATAATTAATTTATCTTTTTACATAAGAGAAATCGATCGGGCTGAGTCGACAACAACGTATCCTCAACACTGTCGGTGTGAACGCATCACGTTGATCGGTGACCATCCCACGTTGATCGGTGACCATCCCATCAGTTTGACCGCGAATCGAACCGTCACGTTGATCCTTGGGCTGGTAGTCGTCCTGTTTCTCCCCCATCGTTCTCGGGCTCCCCGCCACCTTGCTGTTTCCTCTCGCGCCTCCGCGCATTCCACCTTGGCCTTTCCCCGAACAATGCCGCGTGGAGCAGGAGCAGGAGCTGCCGAGGCGACAGACTCCTTGCCGGAGTTACCTCACTCAAGCCATTCATGTACAGGTTGGTTAGCTAGCTAGTTTGTTTAGCACCCAGTCGGTGCTTAGCTTTGCCTGTGATTTCTCATGCTCGCCCCTTGCCTGCAGAATCGTCGAGCGGCGGACTTTTAATTGATTAATTTGATTGATTGGTTGATTCATTGTTAGCCCGAAAAGATCTAAGAGCTGAGGGGATCCATGATGACACGCATCATGACATCATGAGCGGTAGCAGCTAACTGCAGATGGTAGTACAATTGTACAAACATATGCCTATCACATGCTCGATGAGTTTCCTCCTCGCTTCCGCTTTGCTTACGACGGCGGCGTACTGCTCTGCCTCCTAAGTATCTATGGTATCAATGTTTTTAAATTCTCTTTGCTGTTTCCGTTTGCCCGGTCGCTAGCTGCGATGTACATCGCGAAAGTGAGAACTAGTGCTCACAGAAATCCTTGAGGATGCACAAGCAGCAATGGACAAATGAGCATACTGTCCTCCCTTCTTTGGTGTTCACGGTTTGTAGGATGTCTTCATTGTTAGAGATATATGTATAGTTTGTTATTCCCCATTGTTATGAGGGGTTCTTTGCATATTTATCTCATGTACTTTGTGTATATATACCGGCCCATTGGCCTCATATTGAATACAAGCGCTATTCATAACATGGTATCAGAGCCTAGGGTTTGTCATACCTAGGGCCGGCCGTGCTTGTCTCCAGATCGGATCGGCAGCCTTCCCCGAGCGCTGCCGCCTCCTCCTCCCTCACGGACGCCGCCGCCTTCCCCAGGCCGCGCCGCCGCCTCCCGGACGCCGCCGCCTTCCCCAGGCCGCGCCGCCAGCCGGCTGCTCCGGCTCCCCCGTCCGAAGCCGCCGCTCCGGAGCCGCCGCTCCTCCGCCCGAGGCCGCCGTCGGTGAGGCCGCGCCGGCTCCCCCGCAGTCGCCGGCTTCCCCAGGCCGCGCCAGCCGGCTGCTCCGGCTCCCCCGTCCGAAGCCGCCGCTCCGGAGCCGCCGCTCCTCCGCCCGAGGCCGCCGTCGGTGAGGCCGCGCCGGCTCCCCCGCAGTCGCCGGCTTCCCCGCCGGCTGCCGCCGTCGTCGGCTCCCCCGCCGCCGATCTAGTTTTTGGCCAGGGGAGCGTCGGTTACTCGGTTTTGTAAACCAATTGAAAAAAAAACAAAAAAAAAAGCAAAAAAAAATGTCGTTCTAACCGCCGCGCCGTCCAGCGCCGCCTGTTAGACTTCGTTGCCTTGGTCGCCGCGCCGTCCAGCGCCGCCTACCAATGGGCACCGTTTCCCTCCCTCGCTGCCCGTGATCTTTGATGGTGTTAATTACACCGACTTCGTGTCTCACATGCGCCACATGCGTGGTCTTCGTCTCTGGGGCGTCCTCTCTGGCGATGTCACCTGCCCGCCTTGCCCTATTCCTCCGACGGAGCCTACGCCTGTTGCATTGCCCCGACAGCCGATAAGGCTGCTGCTGATGATGAAGCTGATGATAAAGCTGCCTCTGCCTACCAGGAGGCTCTGGATTCCTACAAGGATCGTCTGACCGTCTACACTCAGTGGTACGATGACGACGCTCGGGCTGCTGCTGTCTTCATCGCCAGTGTCCAGCCTCAGTTTTCTTCTGAGGTTGTGGGACTCCCTTCGGCTTTCCAGATGTGGACTCATCTTCGTCAGCGCTACGAGCCCTCTGGTGATGCCCTGTACCTGTCCGTGGTCCGCCAGGAGCACTCTCTCAGCAGGGTGATGCTACTGTTGACGCTTTTTACGCTCAGAGTTCTGCTGTCTGGCGTCAGTTGGACTCACTTCGCACTGCTGTCGTACCTGTCCGTGCTGCCTGGATGTACGTGCTGACCTGGAGTTTCAGCGGGTTTACGAGTTCCTTACTCGCCTTCGTCCTGAGTTCGAGCAAAGGCGTGCCCAGCTCCTTGCACGCCACCCTCGTGTCACTCTCCTGGAGGCTCTTACCGAGATACGCGCAGAGGAGACTCGTTTGAGTGGTGCTGGTCTGATGCCACTCCCCTCTGTGCTCGCCGCTCGTCCGCCTGCTACACTGCCTCCTCCAGCGGCTACCACAGGTGGTGGTGGCCGTCCTGTCTGGAGGTGGCCGTCCTCACTGTTCCTACTGCGACAAGGATGGCCACACTGAGTCCCAGTGCTACAAGAAGAAGCGGCATCTTTCACGCCGTTCTTCTACTAGCACTAGTGCTTCTACGACGACGTCTGCCTCGACTTCTTCAGCAGCTTCTCTCACCGAGCAGGAGATAGCCAGACTTCGACGCCTACTTGCCGCTTCAGGTTCTCCCTCGACAGGTTCTGCAGGTTCTGCTACTGACTCTTCGGGCACTGAGAGACCACCTCCTACACAGTCAGGTACCTCCCCGTGGATTCTTGATTCTGGAGCATCTTTTCACATGACTCCTGATCCTTCCACTCTGTCTTCTATTACACCTCTTGATTCTCCTGTCAGTGTTCTTACTGCTGATGGTACATCTCTTTCTGTCTCTGGTCGAGGATCTCTTAGCAACTCATCTTTTCATGTTCCTTCTGTTGCTCATGTTCCTCGCCTTACCTTGCAGCTTCTTTCTGCTGGGCAGATTACTGACCTTGGTTATCGGGTCATTCTTGACTCTGACTCTTGTTGTGTTCAGGACTGCCACACGGGAGCTCTGGTTGTTCTGGCTCCCGGTGCCGTGACTCACAGCGTCTGTGGGAGCTTGACTGGCTTCCACCTTCCTTCCGCTGCCACCATCGCCGCCAGTCTCTCCGCTTACTGCCACTTCGTCTACCGGGTCTTTCCAGCAGTGGCATCACCGTCTTGGCCATCTGTGTGGATCCCGTCTGTCGTCCTTAGTTCGTCGTGGTCTTCTGGGGTCTGTCTCAGGAGACGTGTCTTTAGATTGTCAGGGCTGTAAGTTAGGTAAACAGATCCAGCTTCCTTATCCTCATAGTGAGTCTGTGTCTCAGCGCCCTTTTGATCTTGTTCATTCAGATGTTTGGGGTCCGGCTCCCTTCGTTTCGAAAGGGGTCATCGATATTATATCATTTTTATAGATGATTTTTCTCGCCATACTTGGATATATTTCATGTCTTCTCGTAGTGAGGCCTTGTTTATCTATAAAAAATTTGCCACTATGATTCACCACACAGTTCTCCACTCCTATTCGTGTCTTTCGTGCTGATTCTGTTGGCGAGTACCTCTCTCGTTACCTTCGCAGCTTCCTTGCATGAGCAGGGCACTCTCGCTCAGTTTCTCTTGTCCTGGTGCTCATGCTCAGAATGGTGTCGCATGAGCGCAAGCATCGTCACCTCCTTGAGACGGCTCGTGCTCTGATGATCGCCGCCTCTATTCCACCTCACTTTTGGGCCGAGGCTGTTTCCACTGCCACCCTATCTCGTCAACATCCAGCCTTCTTCTGCTCTTCAGGGAGCGATCCCTGTTGAGCGTCTCTGTGGTCTTCTTCCTGACTACTCTACCCTTCATCTGTTTGGCTGCGTTTTCTACGTTCTCCTCGCCCCTCGAGAACGCACCAAACTGACCGCTCAGTCTGTTGAGTGTGTTTTTCTGGGATACAGTGCCGAGCACAAGGGCTATCAGTGCTGGGATCCTGTTGGTCGTCGGATACGGGTTTTCTTGGGATGTGACTTTCGACGAGTCTCGTCCATTCTACCCACGTCCTGCCTCTCATTCGGTATCATCTGTGGAGTCTCTGTCTTTCTTGACCTTTCCAGATACAGCTATATCTGTTTTGCCCTCGTCCACCTGTCCCACTGAGTCTCCACATATTCCCCCTGTCGCCTCTCCGCCGTTGTTGCCGCCTGTGTCGTCTTCTACGACTCCGGAGGCTCCTCCCACTACAGTACCTTCTCCCCTTATCTTCTACACTCGTCGACCTCGTATTGAGGATCTTCCAGATGAGCCATCTTCTCCTGCTGTTCCATCTTCTTCTGATGCTTCCATCTTCCCCTGATGGGTCATCTTCTCCTCGCTACGCTCTCCGCGATCGCAAGTTGATTCGGCCTCCTGCCCGTTTTTGCTTTGCTGGCGCAGCTACTCGTGAGCCTGTCTCCTACCGGGATGCTGTTACTCACCCTGAGTGGCAGCTTGCCATGGCCGAGGAGATTGCTGCCCTCGAGCGTACTGGTATTTGGGATCTTGTTCCTTTTCCATCTCATTCTCATCCCATCACATGTAAGTGGGTCTATAAGATTAAGACTCGCTCTGATGGCTCTCTTGAGCGCTATAAGGCGTGTCTTGTTGCTCGTGGCTTCTAGCAGGAGCATGGTGTTGACTACGACGAGACTTTTGCTCCTGTGGCCCACATGACCACTGTTCGCACTCTTCTTTCGGTGGCGTCTGTTCGCCACTGGTCTGTTTCTCAGCTTGATGTCAAGAATGCCTTTCTTAATGGCGAGTTGCGTGAGGGAGGTCTATATGCATCCGCCACCTGGGTATTCTGTTCCTGAGGGCATGGTCTGTCGCCTTCGTCGCTCTCTCTATGGCCTTAAGCAAGCCTCTCGTGCTTGGTTTGAGCGCTTCTCCTCTGTGGTCACTGCTGCTGGTTTTTCAGCTAGTGATCATGATCCTGCGCTCTTTGTCCACACTTCGTCTCGTGGTCGGACTCTTCTTCTCCTGTATGTTGATGATATGATCATTACGGGGGATGATTCTGAGTACATTGCCTTTGTCAAGGCTCGTCTTAGTGAGCAGTTCCTTATGTCGGATCTTGGTCCTCTTCGTTACTTCCTTGGATTGAGGTTACTTCCACTCCAGATGGTGTCTTTATGTCCCCAAGAGAAATATATTCAGGATCTTCTTGATCGCGCCTCTCTCACTGATCAAGCGTACTGTTGCGACTCCCATGGAGCTCAATGTTCACCTCCGACTCTCTGATGGCGAGCCTCTTTCTGATCCGACTCGCTATCGTCATCTTGTTGGGAGTCCTTGTCTACCTTGCTGTTACTCGTCCGGATATCACTTATCCAGTTCATATGCTGAGTCAGTTTGTTCAGCTCCCACTCAGGTTCACTACAGCCACCTTCTTCAAGTTCTGCGATACCTTTGTGGGACTATCTCTCGCCGTCTCTTCTTTCCACGTTCCAGTTCGTTACAGCTTCAGGCCTATTCGGATGCTACTTGGGCCAGCGATCCCTCTGATCGCCGGTCTATCTCTGCTTACTGTGTTTTTCTTGGTGGTTCTCTTATTGCCTGGAAGACGAGAAACAGACTGCAATGTCCCGTTCGAGTGCAGAGGCTGAGTTGCGAGCTATGGCTCCTCTTGACAGCAGAGATTACTTGGCTACGGTGGTTTACTTGAGGATTTCGGTGTTTCTGTCACTACAACCGACCCCTCTCTTGTCAGACAGTACAGGTGCTATCAGTATTGCCCGTGATCCTGTGAAGCATGAGCTCACCAAGCACATTGTGTTGATGCTTCTTTCATGAGGACTTGTGTGCATGATCAGGTGATTACTCTACAGTATGTGCCTTCGGAGCTTCAAATAGCGGATTTCTTCACGAAGGCCCAGACTCGAGCACAGCACGGCTTCTACCTCTCCAAACTCAGTGTTGTTGATCCACCATGAGTTTGAGGGGGGGTGTTAGAGATATATGTATAGTTTGTTATTCCCCCATTGTTATGAGGGGTTCTTTGCATATTTGTCTCCTGTACTTTGTGTATATTATACCGGCCCATTGGCCTCATATTGAATACAAGCGCTATTCATAACATTCATATTTGATATTGGCATGAGATTTATGCTGCTGTATTTCACTAACACGCCAAGACCAATATCGAAGAAAATTTTTTAGCTGTTTTCTGCCCCCTTCCTTTCACTTATTCTTAGGGAACTATCATGTATGCACATGTTCTTTCCCCCAGAAAATCAAGCACTACTAGGAGATGCCCACAGGACTTCATCTACTAAAAATCATAGAAAAGCTTCTTAGTTTTGTAACAAGCAGCGATCAGTTATGCATTACTAACTTACTTGTTCTCTCCACTAGGCCTTCTAATATCCTGTTTTTGCTCTCTTAACACTGCACATGTAGCCATCCCTGTGCTTTTGTTGGCTTTTGGGCGTCACACATAAAACCAGCTACCTTTTATCTTCAGTTACTTAGAAAGATGACAAAAAACAGTAAAAGCTCGCTACCTGCAATTAACTTTTACTCATGTTTCTTTTCCTGGTTTGTAATGATTTCATGAAATTTGCTGACAGCAGAACCCATTGTCGATCAATCTGACAGCAGAACCTTCACTAATGCAAAGTCCAGTTTGCAGTGTTGCATGCCAATTTTTTATCTTAAGGTAACTTCAATTAAACTTCATTAGTTCTAAAATGGTAGCACAAGAAAACATTACTCAAGGAAAAACCAGTGTCCTAGATCTGTCCATGTTTCAGTTTCACATGTTTGTTACATCAGGTTTTCTTTTCAGGGACAGGTGCTTCAATTTTACTTGCAGAAATGTATGCTTTTCTTTCTATAACTAAGTTGTCCTTCATGTAGACGGAAGTGAGTAGTAAAACTGCAAATTTAGCAATGTGGTACATTATTGTATATTTGTGAAGAAAACAAAGCAGCGGGCTGTGGATTTGTGTTGAAAGAATCTGTGGTAGGAATTGGGAAATGAATGTCTTAAGTAGAATGAATTAAGTGTTTTACCTGAATTAATGTCCAGTTGATTTGATACACAATAGCAACATTATGTAGACTCAAAATTAGAAAATGCATTTAAATAAGATGAATACATCAAACTAGAACTGGATAGGCTATTCAGATCTATCACTAAATGCCGTTGACCCCACAATTATTTCACTTTACGCTAATGCCCTTCCACTTCAGGGGATTTAGCGGCTTATATTAGGGCTTTAATTTATGTTAAGTTCCTACAGATATGCTCTCTACATAAGAAGCTCAATCAGTAATGCTTGTACAAAAGTTCCAGTAACTTAGTGGTAAGTGATGAGCTTATGAAACACAACATATGTATATTTTAGCACAAAAATCAGACACGCATGCCAATCAACATTACAAATCGCACTTTATTACTAAACAGCGGGTACTTATATCGCGCCTCACACGAACATTACATAGTAATCAATTAAACACGACATACATAAATGATCACACTGAACATAGAAAAGCTGGCACTCCAATAATATTTGGAAACAAGGTTAAGTTCACGCAAGGCAAACTGGTTTAGTGGTCATTGGAATCTTGGATGGCTGGCCAAGAGACTAGTCGAAAATCAACCAGGGAAACTAACCTTTTTATTTGGATACACTAAATGTATAAGCACACCACAACTGGCAAAGAACTCGTATTTGTAGTAGAACTCACATAACTAATAGATTTGTTTTTCGATGGCAAGTATGTTTGGAGGCAGGGGATGGGCATTCTGAAATCTGTATGGATGCATGGGTGGCACAAGGGTATAGCAGGTGACATATGCAGTACGTATGTATGGCGGAATGTTGTTAATATGGTAGGTGTTTAGGTAGCCTGTGGTGAATGATTGACGAACAAAGGGTTTGAAGTCACGTACCAACTCCTGGGGTGCATGGATCGATGTCTTGATCGGCTTGGGTACAGTTCATCTGAGGTAGCTCTTGATCTCGGCACGCTCGTCGAAGGAGGCGAACGCCGGGGGAAGCTTGGGGTCGTAGCTGTTGCGGCGCAACGATGAGTCCCAGTGGAGCTTGCCCCACCAGCTCCTCTCCCCGTTCACCTCCACCATCCTCGGCTGATCTTGAAGGCGCGGGAGCCAGCGGAGGCTCCAGCACCCTCGGACGTGGAGCTCTTTCCACATCGGTGCGGTGATGACAGCATCGTTCTTGCGGAGGTGCTGCAGCCATGGCAGCTCCTGGAGGCATATCTTTTGGAGACGTGGGAGCTTATAAGAACCACCACGGTTGTAGAAAATTGTCTTCAGGTTGTAGCAGAACAAGATGTTAATCGTCTTGAGACATGGTAGTGCTGTTCCATCTGGCATCATGGCCTTCAATTTTGGGCAGTACTCCAGGTGTAGGTGCTCTAGTGTACTCAAGCTGGGTTGTCCACCCCATGGTTCGCAAAAGTGAGCTAGACTTTTGAGATTACTAGCATGTACACGTCGTAGATTCTTCAAGTTCATATTTCCGTGGATAACTTGCTCCATTTGATGGCACCACCGAAGCTCACATTCTTCAAGCTCGCTGAAGTCACTCCGACCATAAATTTTGGAAAGATCAGAAAGTTTGGAAATAGAAGTATCACATGTCACAGATATTGATCTGGTGACTTGGAGAAGATAGTTTAAACCAGCAGGATACCGATGCATTGCTGAGATCTCCACATGACGCCCTGTTCGGTGAAGGGGAGCTATCACCGGTGAGAAAATAGCAACTTCCTCTGCCTTATAGCTGCTATGTACATCTACATAAGTTGATTGCTTCTTTACTGATTCCCGCAGCTTGCTATCTAGCATGCGTTCTTTATCTGACAACTGCCTGATATTTGCAATGCATGATCCAACTCGAACATAGAAAGATTGGAAAACCCGTCCATCCCTTACTAAATCCCTAGCAGTTACATTGAAGCTATGGAATAACCTGGAGTCACTGATGCACACATGAACAACTTTATCGGAATGATTACCAATTCCTTCTGCATAGTGATCTAAGCAAAACACATCTGGGAGTCGATGCAGCTTATGCCAAGGAAATCGCTTCAGAGAAGGAACACCCATGAGAAACATTTGCCTAAGCTTGGGTAGATTAGGAATATCAGCAGGGAGCTCCTTGATAGCTGTAGCAGACAGGTCTAGCACCTCCAAAGCACCAAGGTCCTTCAATTCCACGGACTCAAGCTTTCTACATCTGTCCAAGAACAAGCGCTTTATGTGAGGTGCAGCGATCAGCAAGAAGGATCTCAGGGTAGGATGCCCATCCAATTTGATTTCTTCCATGTCGGGACCCCGGATTTCCGAACCCGGACCCTCTGTGTAATACCGCACTAGTCCCAGATCAAAGCTAGTGCACACAGTTAAACAGAATGGATAAACATCACCAACAGCGATTTATTACAATAGTTGAGAACACCGACCGAAAGGTCTCATTATTACAATAGAGGTTTAAGACCTCGCACACCTAAAACACAGCGGAAGCAAAAAAATAACTCGATGACGACCCATCAATACGCCACAGGCAATTGACTGGGGAAGCGCGACCTAGTTCTCCGGGAAGAACCCATCACATCCACAAGCGAAGCAGTAGTCGTAGTCACCTTCTTGAGCTTCAACTTCCTCTGAGATTTATTTTTGAGTGTAGCATGTGAGTACATAAAGTACTCCGCAAGTCTTGGGAAAAATGCATAGATGCAAGGCTTGACAAAGGAAGGCTATATGGCTCTTTTGCACAAAGCAATATTTTAATTTCAATTACTACTAATTATTTTTGAAGGCATCAATTAAATAAGGTAAATGATTTTAACAGAACTAACAATTATACTCTAGTGAAGGTTCCATCCACCAACACTAGCTTAATCATTTCCAACTGAACCAGTTAATATTGCGGGTTACATCCACCCCCTCTGGCTCCAACCGCCAGGATTCCCTTCCGAGAGTTCCCTCCACTCTCGGAGTACAAAATTTTTTGATTTTAAAACCAAAACCAGAAATCTACCATGTGAATGCATTCCTTGCCCGCCCTTGACCGTGGGCACGGCTATTCGAATAGTTTTACACTCTGCAGAGGTTGTACAACTTTACCCACAAGAGATAAATTATCCTAAAAGTCAACACGCTTCTTTTGGCATGAGACCCAGATAAAATATCACAAAGCCTTTACCTTACTCTAATCTAGCTAGATACCACCCACTGAGGTTTCACCGCAGGTAGGCTAACTGCCCGAACCGAAGCCCCCTCTTGCGCCATATGAGTACAGTAAATTCCTGTCCCTCACTGTGAATAACCAGTCCATCCCTGGCACCCACTTTCCACTGGTGGCACCTAAACTAGACTATCATAAGTTAGTCAGCTAGGTCGTACCCATATAGACTTGTGGTTGTACGGTTAATGCTCAGTCTGGACAAACACAAGCGTCGGTCCTTAATTGACTAGGGTGGAACATACACTTTACAAGATCTCGTGCTTCCTGCACCACACCAAACCAACCATCCACCCTAATCTAAACCAACTTTCACATTTTATTTTATTTTAAAATCACAGTGACAACTCCAATTGCCACTTCATTTACAAACACAAGGGTTCACTAATAAATCATAATTTCCCATTTTCAAGATTTTCCAAAGTTATTAGATAGCATGACTAAGCATTATTCTACCATTCTAATATTCACAAAGATTAATAGTAATCTCATTATTGAGACAAAGGAAGTTCTAGGGTGACAAGGTACATGGCAATCAATGTCAAATGAGGGCATAACAAAGTTGGAATAACTAATTCCTAAAGATTTGAACTAGTGATTTTATGTAAATAGCAATGCACATAATTTAAAATATTTTAAAACATTTCAAAAGCATAGGTTCAAGATGATCAAAGGAGACTTGCCTTCTTGCAGGTTCTCTGAGTCTTCTTGTTGTTGAGTGGAGAGATCTTCGATAACGTTGGATTCTACGCGCGAAAAGACAGAACAGCAAAACAAATAAATACAAACAAAATGCAAATAAAATCCAAAAATTAAAAAGGAGGCCATATTTGGATAGATCATGATTTTAGACGAATTTAGAAATTTGAATGGCTGAAATCGGAGTTAAAATGAGAAAGTTATGACCTTTGGAAGTTTTAAATCGGAGAAAAGAAGATTGTCTTCGGGAATCAACGTGGTCGGAGAGGGAGATACGACTACTACAATGCAGTTGGAAGAGATTACGACTACTCTGAAGACTTACGACTACAAAGGAGACTTAAGACTACGAAGAAGACTTACGACTACTCTGAAGACTTACGACTACAAAGGAGACTTAAGACTACGAAGACGACTTACGACTACTCTGAAGACTTACGACTACAAAGGAGACTTAAGACTACGAAGACGACTTACGACTACTCTGAAGACTTACGATGTTTACGACCACGTAGTCGTTCACGACCAAACAGTCGAGATTACGACCGCAAAGTCGTTTACGACCACGGAGAATGAGTTACGAACACGTAGTCGAAATTACGACCATGAAGTCGCTTACGACCACGCAGTCGACTTACGACCACGCAGAAGCTAACGACCACGTTGCCGTTTACGACCACGACAAACGCTAACAGAACGCGGCCGTAGAGATGCTCGATCACGTGGAAGGCCACGACTTCAGCGGCGATGGTTGTAACGAGATGCGACCACGCTGAAAAGACCAGTACGTAATTATAAACGACTACGACCATGATGAAAGAAGTGGACATGATCGATAGGGGTTTCGACCACGGTGAATTGAGTGGCTGAAGCCGAGAGCTGCTACAGGTCTTACGACCATGACTCAACGTGATCGACAACGAGTTTAAGCGGTCGTATGGTATTGCAGACGGTCGAAAAGGACTCTAACATGGTCGTACAGGATTCTAAGGGTTTGGATTTGATCGTAAACCATCTAGGGCGGTCGTAAGACTCTACGACTACACAGATCTACGACCATACGGACCTACGACCACACGGAAGGTTTACCTTCGGAAATTGGTCGGCAGCGGGGTGGTCGGAGGGGAATGGAGATGGTCGAAGACGCGATCCCGATGCAGAGTCGAATTCGAAAACGGGTCGGAGGGGTTCGGCGACGAGTGGAGACGGTCGGCGACGAGAAGAAGAGGCGGCGCGACTCGAGTCCAAGCGGTGACGGGGCTCTGGGGCACACGACCACGGCGAGGGCGGAGGCGCAACCGGTCAAAAGGTGGTTGAGGCACGCACGACAACCGTGGAGATGGAGCAGGAGGAGGAGGAGGCTGAGGGGGTATATTTATAGGACGCGGGGAAGGGGTGAGGCGGCGGGATTCCTCACCGAAGACCACGGCTTGAGATCCTATTAACACGGGAATAAGGCAACGGAGCGGCGCAGAGTTTGAAAATCAAAGAGATAAGGAGCTCATCTCTTCGGAATTCAAATTCCCGAACGAATCGAATGAAGAGATAGAATTCGGGTAGGAGTCGATTGCCGGGGTTCTCGGAAAGAAGAGAAAGGAGAGAGAGAAGCGGCCGGGATGGACCAGGCGGCGACGTGGACGACATCCGTCCGTCCAAGTGTCAGCTGAAGGGAGGGGTTGGATTTTTATTTTGATTTTACAATTTCAGAAAAGGCTAGGAAATTATTTAGGCCTCAGAAAAAAAATATGAAAATACCTCCAAAAATTCCAGAAAAATTCACAGAAGCTTCTGGACATATTTTGGACTAAGCAAAATTATTTCCAACTGCTGTTGGTAAATTATTTTCATAGTTTGAATTACCTTTTAATTTTTAAAAATAGGTTTTAAATTCCAGAAAATTCAGGAAAACCAAATAAAATCCAATTACTTTAAAATACTTTATTTGAATTTAAATTTTTCCAAAAAGCAAATTTTGGGATGTGACAAACCTACCCCCCTTAGGAAGAATCTCGACCCCGAGATTCGGATGGACTGGGAAAGAGGTCGGGGAACTCTTCTTTTAGATCCTCTTCACGTTCCCAAGTCGCTTCCGATTCCGAATGGTTGCTCCACTGCACTTTACAGAACCTGATGACCTTGTTTCGCGTACGACGTTCTGATTCCTCCAATATCTTGACCGGATATTCTGGATAGGTGAGGTCCTCCTTCACGTTTATTTCATATAGAGGCATCTGCTCTTCTGGAACTCTGAGACACTTTCTTAGCTGAGACACATGGAAGACGTCATGCACCTTTGACAGTTGAGGTGGAAGCTCCAACTGGTAAGCAACTTCTCCCCTTTTCGCCACAACAGGGAAGGGTCCAATGAATCTGGGAGCTAGCTTTCCACTGACTCCAAAACGTCTCATTCCTTTGAGAGGTGACACCTTCAAATAAACATGATCCCCAGGTACAAATTCTAAGGTTCTGCGTCGATTGTCCGCGTAGCTCTTCTGTCTGGTTTGAGCTGTTTTTAATCTGTCCTGGATTAGACGAACTTGTTCTTCTGCCTGCTTCAACACATCAGGTCCAAACACTTGTCCTTCTCCTGTTTCCTTCCAGTACAACGGTGTCCTACACTTCCTGCCGTATAAGGCTTCGAACGGAGACATTTGCAAACTGGATTGATAACTATTATTGTAGGAGAACTCTGCATAGGGCAAACTCTGATCCCAATTAGTCTTGTTTGCCAGTACACAAGCTCTCAACATGTCTTCCAGAATTTGATTTACTCTTTCTGTTTGTCCATCTGTCTGTGGATGATAAGCTGTACTGAAGTTTAAGTTTGTGCCCAAAAGTTCATGTAGCTTTTGCCAAAATCTCGAAGTGAATTGAGTTCCTCGATCTGACACAATCTTCTTTGGAACCCCATGCAAACTCACAATTCTCGACATGTACAACTCTGCGAGTCTATCGCCAGAATAGGTGGTCTTTACGGGAATAAAATGGGCGACTTTCGTCAGGCGGTCCACAATAACCCAAATTGAATCATGCCCAGATTTGGTTCTCGGTAACCCAGTTATAAAATCCATACCAATTTCTTCCCATTTCCACTCAGGGATCTGCAATGGTTGCAAAAGTCCTGCAGGTCTCTGGTGTTCAGCCTTTATCCGTTGACACACATCACACAAAGCTACGTACTCTGCAATCTCTCTTTTCATACCTGCCCACCAATATCTTTCTTTGAGATCTTGGTACATCTTGGTACTCCCAGGGTGAATTGAGTATTTAGCTTCGTGAGCTTCTTTCATGATTAACTCTTTTATCTCCCTCTTTTCAGGCACAAAAATCCTTTTTCCAAACCAGACGGTACCTTGTTCATCCTCTGAAAATTCTGTTGCTTTCCCTTCCTTCATATTATCCTTGATCTCCTGGACATACTTGTCCTCCTTTTGAGCTGCCCTGATTTGATCCTCTAAGGTTGGTTGAACTTCCAAAGTGGCTAGGAAACCTTCTTCTACTACTTCTAAGTTGAGCTGCTGAAATTCTTCTTGAAGTGCTGGCATACTATCTTTAATCCACAGCTTGGTACAGTAACTCTTTCGACTCAAAGCATCAGCTACCACATTAGCCTTTCCTGGATGATAATGTATCCCAATATCATAATCCTTTATTAACTCAAGCCATCTCCTTTGCCTCATATTGAGATCGGGTTGAGTAAATATATACTTCAAACTTTTGTGGTCTGTATATATCTCGCAGCGATTACCGATCAAATAATGTCTCCATATCTTTAGAGCATGCACTACGGCAGCTAGCTCTAAATCATGGGTTGGGTAATTCTCCTCATGAGGCCGCAATTGCCTTGATGCATAGGCTACCACCTTTCTTTCTTGCATCAGTACGCAGCCTAATCCTTGTCTTGATGCATCACAGAAGACTTCAAAATCCTTTCTAATATCTGGAAGTGTTAACACTGGTGCAGAAGTTAACCTCTTCTTCAGTTCTTGGAAACTATCTTCACACGGTTTACTCCATTCAAACTTCTTTTCCTTCTTCAGCAACTGGGTGAGAGGTCTCGCGAGCTTGGAGAATCCTTCAATAAATCGACGATAGTAACCTGCCAATCCAAGAAAACTTCTGATCTCAGATACCGACTTTGGCTGCGTCCAATTAAGCACATCATTTACTTTCTCAGGGTCTACAGATACTCCTCCTGCGGAAATCACATGACCCAAGAAAGCTACTTTCTTCAACCAGAACTCACACTTACTAAACTTGGCATACAACTGATTTTCTCTGAGCTTTTCCAAAACTATCCTCAAATGTTCTGCGTGCTCTTCCTCATTCTTGGAGTATATCAGAATATCGTCGATAAACACAACCACAAACGTATCCAAATATTCCATGAACACCTTATTCATCAGATTCATGAAGTATGCGGGGGCATTGGTTAGACCGAAAGACATCACCGTATACTCATACAATCCATATCGAGTAGCAAAGGCTGTCTTCGGTATATCCTCCGGTCTTATCTTTAATTGGTGATAACCCGACCGAAGATCAATCTTAGAGAAAACACATGAACCTTTCAACTGATCAAATAGATCATCTATCCGGGGCAAAGGATATTTGTTCTTGATCGTCGCATCATTCAGAGATCGATAGTCTACGCACATGCGAAGACTGCCGTCTTTCTTCTTTACTAGCAGTACTGGTGCTCCCCAGGGTGACGAACTTGGTCTCACGAAACCTTTATCTTGTAACTCTTCAATTTGCTTCTTAACTTCAGCCAAATCATTCGCAGACATTCGATAAGGTCTCTTTGATACCGGAGTTGTACCAGGTACCAAGTTGATGACAAATTCAATTTCTCTGTCTGGCGGCATTCCCGGCAAATCTTCAGGGAATACATCCGGGTATTCACTTACAATAGGTACCTTTTCCAAGGCTACTCCCTTCACACTGTTCAATCCACACCTATTCTGGGAAGACAGGTTTGACCTATATCTCACTTGAACTCCATCCGAGTTAGTAACAGTGACGGCACGATCAGCACAATCTATCTGTCCTTTATACTTGGTTAACCAATCCATTCCAAGTATCACATCTAAACTCTTAGAGTCTATTATAATAAGGTTCGCGAGGAACTTGACTCCATGTATATCCACAGTTGCACTAGGGCACACTGTGTTAGTCCTCATTTCCTTTCCAGGGGATTGGACTAGCATAGGGGTCTTTAGTTTACGCACATCCCAATTATATTTTTCCACAACATCTTTGGACACAAAAGAATGCGAAGCTCCAGAATCAAATAATGCTGATGCAGGTACTGAGTTGACAAGGAACTTACCCAGAACTACGTCGGGTGCATCCTGAGCTGCTTCCGCGGTCACATGATTGAGATGTCCTCTGCTCACTGCTTGTGGAGCCCTTGGAGTCTGAGGTGTCCCACGGCCTTGTCCTGCATTCGGGGTTCGTACTGGTGTCGTTCCCAAATTGAAGCGAACTGGGGTCACAGCTGGGCGCTTCTGAGGACAGTTGCTAGCATAATGTCCCATGTTCTTGCAGTTGAAACACTGCACTCCTGCTGCGGAAGTCCGGTTTTGCTGGAGTTGAACGCCATTGCCTGTCCGGGAGACTTGTGGGTTTGGGCGAGGTCCAGTAAATGGAGTCCTTGGCACATTTGGTTCCGAAGTTCTATGGAACTGAGGTGGACTAGGGCGAAATCGAGAACTACTCGCGCCCTGCTGAGCTTGGAACTTTCTCTTCCTGCTTTCATACAGCTGACGTTGAGCATCTTCTTGTACAAAGGCCTTGTTCACCATGTGTTGGAAGGTTGGAAAATCATTCGACACTAGCTGCACCTTGAGGTTAGGGTCAAGTCCCTGCATGAATCTCCAGATCTTGGTTGCCTCCGATGTGATCTCTTCAGATGCATACCTGTACAGCTGGGTGAACTTATTCAGGTACTCCGAAACACTGAGGTTTCCTTGCTGCAGTTGGTAGAACTCTCTTTTCTTCATGTCCATTATTCCCGTAGGAATATGCGCAGTGCGGAAAGCCTCAACAAACTCATCCCATGTGATGGCTTGTGCATTTTGATGGGCGGCGCGGTAGTTCTCCCACCAGTTAGCAGCAATTCCTTTGAGTTGGTGAGCTGCATACAACACCTTCTCGTTGTCATTGCACTGGGCTAGGACCAACTTTCTTTCCACATCCTTGATCCAATCGTCTGCTTCCATTGGATCCACTGACCCAGCAAAGGTAGGAGGCCTTGTCCTCATAAACTCTCCCATCTTAGACTGAGGAGTTTGGTTGGGTGCTTGCGGGGCTTGCTGCACTTGGTTCTGCGCCAAAGCTTGAAGAAGCTGCAGTTGCATGGCCATCATCTGCTCCAGACTAGGGGCTTGAGCAGGGGGTGGTGGAATGTTGTTTTCTGGCTGATTGTTGGCATCACGGCTGCTGTCTGGGTTGCTCCTTGTGTTCACCATCTGAAGGGGGTTTTAGGTTAGCAGAAGGTAAGAGGGAACTAGCATAGGTAAGAGACTTAGGGGAGACTAAACCACATCCCAAACCAACACACAAGAGAGAAGCAAACAACGACTTGGAAGAAACTTAGCTTGAAATTAAAATAGTTTTTAAGGATGGCTGTACTACAAGTATACAAAGACTTGGTACAGTCCACCTAACACACAAGCAAGTAATATATATAGCGTTCTAAAATCGTAAGACTTTACTTGGGTACTACAACTAAAGAACTAGTCCTCGCTCCTTCATGATGACGCGCTTCTCTAAGTGCTTCTTAGACGCAACCTTACTGAGCCGTCTATAGAAATTACAAAGGAAAGGGGTACAATTACCATTCCAAAAAGAAAATAAGCAGATAGATAAGGGAAGAATACATGACGAAGGTAAGGATAGAAAGACAAGAAAAGATAAGGGCAGCACATTATTAAATTTTTATTTTATAAAATAAATTTTGAAGCCCTTCTACTAACGACCATTCTAACTAGGTCACGTCCTACAGTCAACCTGGCTCTGATACCATCTCTGTCGGGACCCCGGATTTCCGAACCCGGACCCTCTGTGTAATACCGCACTAGTCCCAGATCAAAGCTAGTGCACACAGTTAAACAGAATGGATAAACATCACCAACAGCGATTTATTACAATAGTTGAGAACACCGACCGAAAGGTCTCATTATTACAATAGAGGTTTAAGACCTCGCACACCTAAAACACAGCGGAAGCAAAAAAATAACTCGATGACGACCCATCAATACGCCACAGGCAATTGACTGGGGAAGCGCGACCTAGTTCTCCGGGAAGAACCCATCACATCCACAAGCGAAGCAGTAGTCGTAGTCACCTTCTTGAGCTTCAACTTCCTCTGAGATTTATTTTTGAGTGTAGCATGTGAGTACATAAAGTACTCCGCAAGTCTTGGGAAAAATGCATAGATGCAAGGCTTGACAAAGGAAGGCTATATGGCTCTTTTGCACAAAGCAATATTTTAATTTCAATTACTACTAATTATTTTTGAAGGCATCAATTAAATAAGGTAAATGATTTTAACAGAACTAACAATTATACTCTAGTGAAGGTTCCATCCACCAACACTAGCTTAATCATTTCCAACTGAACCAGTTAATATTGCGGGTTACATCCACCCCCTCTGGCTCCAACCGCCAGGATTCCCTTCCGAGAGTTCCCTCCACTCTCGGAGTACAAAATTTTTTGATTTTAAAACCAAAACCAGAAATCTACCATGTGAATGCATTCCTTGCCCGCCCTTGACCGTGGGCACGGCTATTCGAATAGTTTTACACTCTGCAGAGGTTGTACAACTTTACCCACAAGAGATAAATTATCCTAAAAGTCAACACGCTTCTTTTGGCATGAGACCCAGATAAAATATCACAAAGCCTTTACCTTACTCTAATCTAGCTAGATACCACCCACTGAGGTTTCACCGCAGGTAGGCTAACTGCCCGAACCGAAGCCCCCTCTTGCGCCATATGAGTACAGTAAATTCCTGTCCCTCACTGTGAATAACCAGTCCATCCCTGGCACCCACTTTCCACTGGTGGCACCTAAACTAGACTATCATAAGTTAGTCAGCTAGGTCGTACCCATATAGACTTGTGGTTGTACGGTTAATGCTCAGTCTGGACAAACACAAGCGTCGGTCCTTAATTGACTAGGGTGGAACATACACTTTACAAGATCTCGTGCTTCCTGCACCACACCAAACCAACCATCCACCCTAATCTAAACCAACTTTCACATTTTATTTTATTTTAAAATCACAGTGACAACTCCAATTGCCACTTCATTTACAAACACAAGGGTTCACTAATAAATCATAATTTCCCATTTTCAAGATTTTCCAAAGTTATTAGATAGCATGACTAAGCATTATTCTACCATTCTAATATTCACAAAGATTAATAGTAATCTCATTATTGAGACAAAGGAAGTTCTAGGGTGACAAGGTACATGGCAATCAATGTCAAATGAGGGCATAACAAAGTTGGAATAACTAATTCCTAAAGATTTGAACTAGTGATTTTATGTAAATAGCAATGCACATAATTTAAAATATTTTAAAACATTTCAAAAGCATAGGTTCAAGATGATCAAAGGAGACTTGCCTTCTTGCAGGTTCTCTGAGTCTTCTTGTTGTTGAGTGGAGAGATCTTCGATAACGTTGGATTCTACGCGCGAAAAGACAGAACAGCAAAACAAATAAATACAAACAAAATGCAAATAAAATCCAAAAATTAAAAAGGAGGCCATATTTGGATAGATCATGATTTTAGACGAATTTAGAAATTTGAATGGCTGAAATCGGAGTTAAAATGAGAAAGTTATGACCTTTGGAAGTTTTAAATCGGAGAAAAGAAGATTGTCTTCGGGAATCAACGTGGTCGGAGAGGGAGATACGACTACTACAATGCAGTTGGAAGAGATTACGACTACTCTGAAGACTTACGACTACAAAGGAGACTTAAGACTACGAAGAAGACTTACGACTACTCTGAAGACTTACGACTACAAAGGAGACTTAAGACTACGAAGACGACTTACGACTACTCTGAAGACTTACGACTACAAAGGAGACTTAAGACTACGAAGACGACTTACGACTACTCTGAAGACTTACGATGTTTACGACCACGTAGTCGTTCACGACCAAACAGTCGAGATTACGACCGCAAAGTCGTTTACGACCACGGAGAATGAGTTACGAACACGTAGTCGAAATTACGACCATGAAGTCGCTTACGACCACGCAGTCGACTTACGACCACGCAGAAGCTAACGACCACGTTGCCGTTTACGACCACGACAAACGCTAACAGAACGCGGCCGTAGAGATGCTCGATCACGTGGAAGGCCACGACTTCAGCGGCGATGGTTGTAACGAGATGCGACCACACTGAAAAGACCAGTACGTAATTATAAACGACTACGACCATGATGAAAGAAGTGGACATGATCGATAGGGGTTTCGACCACGGTGAATTGAGTGGCTGAAGCCGAGAGCTGCTACAGGTCTTACGACCATGACTCAACGTGATCGACAACGAGTTTAAGCGGTCGTATGGTATTGCAGACGGTCGAAAAGGACTCTAACATGGTCGTACAGGATTCTAAGGGTTTGGATTTGATCGTAAACCATCTAGGGCGGTCGTAAGACTCTACGACTACACAGATCTACGACCATACGGACCTACGACCACACGGAAGGTTTACCTTCGGAAATTGGTCGGCAGCGGGGTGGTCGGAGGGGAATGGAGATGGTCGAAGACGCGATCCCGATGCAGAGTCGAATTCGAAAACGGGTCGGAGGGGTTCGGCGACGAGTGGAGACGGTCGGCGACGAGAAGAAGAGGCGGCGCGACTCGAGTCCAAGCGGTGACGGGGCTCTGGGGCACACGACCACGGCGAGGGCGGAGGCGCAACCGGTCAAAAGGTGGTCGAGGCACGCACGACAACCGTGGAGATGGAGCAGGAGGAGGAGGCTGAGGGGGTATATTTATAGGACGCGGGGAAGGGGTGAGGCGGCGGGATTCCTCACCGAAGACCACGGCTTGAGATCCTATTAACACGGGAATAAGGCAACGGAGCGGCGCAGAGTTTGAAAATCAAAGAGATAAGGAGCTCATCTCTTCGGAATTCAAATTCCCGAACGAATCGAATGAAGAGATAGAATTCGGGTAGGAGTCGATTGCCGGGGTTCTCGGAAAGAAGAGAAAGGAGAGAGAGAAGCGGCCGGGATGGACCAGGCGGCGACGTGGACGACATCCGTCCGTCCAAGTGTCAGCTGAAGGGAGGGGTTGGATTTTTATTTTGATTTTACAATTTCAGAAAAGGCTAGGAAATTATTTAGGCCTCAGAAAAAAAATATGAAAATACCTCCAAAAATTCCAGAAAAATTCACAGAAGCTTCTGGACATATTTTGGACTAAGCAAAATTATTTCCAACTGCTGTTGGTAAATTATTTTCATAGTTTGAATTACCTTTTAATTTTTAAAAATAGGTTTTAAATTCCAGAAAATTCAGGAAAACCAAATAAAATCCAATTACTTTAAAATACTTTATTTGAATTTAAATTTTTCCAAAAAGCAAATTTTGGGATGTGACAAACCTACCCCCCTTAGGAAGAATCTCGACCCCGAGATTCGGATGGACTGGGAAAGAGGTCGGGGAACTCTTCTTTTAGATCCTCTTCACGTTCCCAAGTCGCTTCCGATTCCGAATGGTTGCTCCACTGCACTTTACAGAACCTGATGACCTTGTTTCGCGTACGACGTTCTGATTCCTCCAATATCTTGACCGGATATTCTGGATAGGTGAGGTCCTCCTTCACGTTTATTTCATATAGAGGCATCTGCTCTTCTGGAACTCTGAGACACTTTCTTAGCTGAGACACATGGAAGACGTCATGCACCTTTGACAGTTGAGGTGGAAGCTCCAACTGGTAAGCAACTTCTCCCCTTTTCGCCACAACAGGGAAGGGTCCAATGAATCTGGGAGCTAGCTTTCCACTGACTCCAAAACGTCTCATTCCTTTGAGAGGTGACACCTTCAAATAAACATGATCCCCAGGTACAAATTCTAAGGTTCTGCGTCGATTGTCCGCGTAGCTCTTCTGTCTGGTTTGAGCTGTTTTTAATCTGTCCTGGATTAGACGAA
Source organism: Dendrocalamus latiflorus (assembly GCA_017311315.1). NCBI lineage: Eukaryota > Viridiplantae > Streptophyta > Magnoliopsida > Poales > Poaceae > Dendrocalamus > Dendrocalamus latiflorus. Next base: position 6,763,266 of record CM029662.1, read on the forward strand.
CTTGTTCTTCTGCCTGCTTCAACACATCAGGTCCAAACACTTGTCCTTCTCCTGTTTCCTTCCAGTACAACGGTGTCCTACACTTCCTGCCGTATAAGGCTTCGAACGGAGACATTTGCAAACTGGATTGATAACTATTATTGTAGGAGAACTCTGCATAGGGCAAACTCTGATCCCAATTAGTCTTGTTTGCCAGTACACAAGCTCTCAACATGTCTTCCAGAATTTGATTTACTCTTTCTGTTTGTCCATCTGTCTGTGGATGATAAGCTGTACTGAAGTTTAAGTTTGTGCCCAAAAGTTCATGTAGCTTTTGCCAAAATCTCGAAGTGAATTGAGTTCCTCGATCTGACACAATCTTCTTTGGAACCCCATGCAAACTCACAATTCTCGACATGTACAACTCTGCGAGTCTATCGCCAGAATAGGTGGTCTTTACGGGAATAAAATGGGCGACTTTCGTCAGGCGGTCCACAATAACCCAAATTGAATCATGCCCAGATTTGGTTCTCGGTAACCCAGTTATAAAATCCATACCAATTTCTTCCCATTTCCACTCAGGGATCTGCAATGGTTGCAAAAGTCCTGCAGGTCTCTGGTGTTCAGCCTTTATCCGTTGACACACATCACACAAAGCTACGTACTCTGCAATCTCTCTTTTCATACCTGCCCACCAATATCTTTCTTTGAGATCTTGGTACATCTTGGTACTCCCAGGGTGAATTGAGTATTTAGCTTCGTGAGCTTCTTTCATGATTAACTCTTTTATCTCCCTCTTTTCAGGCACAAAAATCCTTTTTCCAAACCAGACGGTACCTTGTTCATCCTCTGAAAATTCTGTTGCTTTCCCTTCCTTCATATTATCCTTGATCTCCTGGACATACTTGTCCTCCTTTTGAGCTGCCCTGATTTGATCCTCTAAGGTTGGTTGAACTTCCAAAGTGGCTAGGAAACCTTCTTCTACTACTTCTAAGTTGAGCTGCTGAAATTCTTCTTGAAGTGCTGGCATACTATCTTTAATCCACAGCTTGGTACAGTAACTCTTTCGACTCAAAGCATCAGCTACCACATTAGCCTTTCCTGGATGATAATGTATCCCAATATCATAATCCTTTATTAACTCAAGCCATCTCCTTTGCCTCATATTGAGATCGGGTTGAGTAAATATATACTTCAAACTTTTGTGGTCTGTATATATCTCGCAGCGATTACCGATCAAATAATGTCTCCATATCTTTAGAGCATGCACTACGGCAGCTAGCTCTAAATCATGGGTTGGGTAATTCTCCTCATGAGGCCGCAATTGCCTTGATGCATAGGCTACCACCTTTCTTTCTTGCATCAGTACGCAGCCTAATCCTTGTCTTGATGCATCACAGAAGACTTCAAAATCCTTTCTAATATCTGGAAGTGTTAACACTGGTGCAGAAGTTAACCTCTTCTTCAGTTCTTGGAAACTATCTTCACACGGTTTACTCCATTCAAACTTCTTTTCCTTCTTCAGCAACTGGGTGAGAGGTCTCGCGAGCTTGGAGAATCCTTCAATAAATCGACGATAGTAACCTGCCAATCCAAGAAAACTTCTGATCTCAGATACCGACTTTGGCTGCGTCCAATTAAGCACATCATTTACTTTCTCAGGGTCTACAGATACTCCTCCTGCGGAAATCACATGACCCAAGAAAGCTACTTTCTTCAACCAGAACTCACACTTACTAAACTTGGCATACAACTGATTTTCTCTGAGCTTTTCCAAAACTATCCTCAAATGTTCTGCGTGCTCTTCCTCATTCTTGGAGTATATCAGAATATCGTCGATAAACACAACCACAAACGTATCCAAATATTCCATGAACACCTTATTCATCAGATTCATGAAAGTATGCGGGGGCATTGGTTAGACCGAAAGACATCACCGTATACTCATACAATCCATATCGAGTAGCAAAGGCTGTCTTCGGTATATCCTCCGGTCTTATCTTTAATTGGTGATAACCCGACCGAAGATCAATCTTAGAGAAAACACATGAACCTTTCAACTGATCAAATAGATCATCTATCCGGGGCAAAGGATATTTGTTCTTGATCGTCGCATCATTCAGAGATCGATAGTCTACGCACATGCGAAGACTGCCGTCTTTCTTCTTTACTAGCAGTACTGGTGCTCCCCAGGGTGACGAACTTGGTCTCACGAAACCTTATCTTGTAACTCTTCAATTTGCTTCTTACTTCAGCCAAATCATTCGCAGACATTCGATAAGGTCTCTTTGATACCGGAGTTGTACCAGGTACCAAGTTGATGACAAATTCAATTTCTCTGTCTGGCGCATTCCCGGCAAATCTTCAGGGAATACATCCGGGTATTCACTTACAATAGGTACCCTTTTCCAAGGCTACTCCCTTCACACTGTTCAAATCCACACCTATTCTGGGAAGACAGGTTTTGACCTATATCTCACTTGAACTCCATCCGAGTTAGTAACAGTGACGGCACGATCAGCACAATCTATCTTCCTTTATACTTGGTTAACCAATCCATTCCAAGTATCACATCTAAACTCTTAGAGTCTATTATAATAAGGTTCGCGAGGAACTTGACTCCATGTATATCCACAGTTGCACTAGGGCACACTGTGTTAGTCCTCATTTCCTTTCCAGGGGATTGGACTAGCATAGGGGTCTTTAGTTTACGCACATCCCAATTATATTTTTCCACAACATCTTTGGACACAAAAGAATGCGAAGCTCCAGAATCAAATAATGCTGATGCAGGTACTGAGTTGACAAGGAACTTACCCAGAACTACGTCGGGTGCATCCTGAGCTGCTTCCGCGGTCACATGATTGAGATGTCCTCTGCTCACTGCTTGTGGAGCCCTTGGAGTCTGAGGTGTCCCACGGCCTTGTCCTGCATTCGGGGTTCGTACTGGTGTCGTTCCCAAATTGAAGCGAACTGGGGTCACAGCTGGGCGCTTCTGAGGACAGTTGCTAGCATAATGTCCCATGTTCTTGCAGTTGAAACACTGCACTCCTGCTGCGGAAGTCCGGTTTTGCTGGAGTTGAACGCCATTGCCTGTCCGGGAGACTTGTGGGTTTGGGCGAGGTCCAGTAAATGGAGTCCTTGGCACATTTGGTTCCGAAGTTCTATGGAACTGAGGTGGACTAGGGCGAAATCGAGAACTACTCGCGCCCTGCTGAGCTTGGAACTTTCTCTTCCTGCTTTCATACAGCTGACGTTGAGCATCTTCTTGTACAAAGGCCTTGTTCACCATGTGTTGGAAGGTTGGAAAATCATTCGACACTAGCTGCACCTTGAGGTTAGGGTCAAGTCCCTGCATGAATCTCCAGATCTTGGTTGCCTCCGATGTGATCTCTTCAGATGCATACCTGTACAGCTGGGTGAACTTATTCAGGTACTCCGAAAACACTGAGGTTTCCTTGCTGCAGTTGGTAGAAACTCTCTTTTCTTCATGTCCATTATTCCCGTAGGAATATGCGCAGTGCGGAAAGCCTCAACAAACTCATCCCATGTGATGGCTTGTGCATTTTGATGGGCGGCGCGGTAGTTCTCCCACCAGTTAGCAGCATTCCTTTGAGTTGGTGAGCTGCATACAACACCTTCTCGTTGTCATTGCACTGGGCTAGGACCAACTTTCTTTCCACATCCTTGATCCAATCGTCTGCTTCCATTGGATCCACTGACCCATGCAAAGGTAGGAGGCCTTGTCCTCATAAACTCTCCCATCTTAGACTGAGGAGTTTGGTTGGGTGCTTGCGGGGCTTGCTGCACTTGGTTCTGCGCCAAAAGCTTGAAGAAGCTGCAGTTGCATGGCCATCATCTGCTCCAGACTAGGGGCTTGAGGCAGGGGGTGGTGGAATGTTGTTTTCTGGCTGATTGTTGGCATCACGGCTGCTGTCTGGGTTGCTCCTTGTGTTCACCATCTGAAGGGGGTTTTAGGTTAGCAGAAGGTAAGAGGGAACTAGCATAGGTAAGAGACTTAGGGGAGACTAAACCACATCCCAAACCAACACACAAGAGAGAAGCAAACAACGACTTGGAAGAAACTTAGCTTGAAATTAAAATAGTTTTTAAGGATGGCTGTACTACAAGTATACAAAGACTTGGTACAGTCCACCTAACACACAAGCAAGTAATATATATAGCGTTCTAAAATCGTAAGACTTTACTTGGGTACTACAACTAAAGAACTAGTCCTCGCTCCTTCATGATGACGCGCTTCTCTAAGTGCTTCTTAGACGCAACCTTACTGAGGCCGTCTATAGAAATTACAAAGGAAAGGGGTACAATTACCATTCCAAAAAGAAAATAAGCAGATAGATAAGGGAAGAATACATGACGAAGGTAAGGATAGAAAGACAAGAAAAGATAAGGCAGCACATTATTAAATTTTTATTTTATAAAATAAATTTTGAAGCCCTTCTACTAACGACCATTCTAACTAGGTCACGTCCTACAGTCAACCTGGCTCTGATACCATCTCTGTCGGGACCCCGGATTTCCGAACCCGGACCCTCTGTGTAATACCGCACTAGTCCCAGATCAAAGCTAGTGCACACAGTTAAACAGAATGGATAAACATCACCAACAGCGATTTATTACAATAGTTGAGAACACCGACCGAAAGGTCTCATTATTACAATAGAGGTTTAAGACCTCGCACACCTAAAACACAGCGGAAGCAAAAGATAACTCGATGACGACCCATCAATACGCCACAGGCAATTGACTGGGGAAGCGCAACCTAGTTCTCCGGGAAGATCCCATCACATCCACAAGCGAAGCAGTAGTCATAGTCACCTTCTTGAGCTTCAACTTCCTCTGAGATTTATTTTTGAGTGTAGCATGTGAGTACATAAAGTACTCCGCAAGTCTTGGGAAAAATGCATAGATGCAAGGCTTGACAAAGGAAGGCTATATGGCTCTTTTGCACAAAGCAATATTTTAATTTCAATTACTACTAATTATTTTCGAAGGCATCAATTAAATAAGGTAAATGATTTTAACAGAACTAACAATTATACTCTAGTGAAGGTTCCATCCACCAACACTAGCTTAATCATTTCCAACTGAACCAGTTAATATTGCGGGTTACATCCACCCTCTCTGGCTCCAACCGCCAGGATTCCCTTCCGAGAGTTCCCTCCACTCTCGGAGTACAAGTTTTTGATTTTAAAACCAAAACCAGAAATCTACCATGTGAATGCATTCCTTGCCCGCCCTTGACCGTGGGCACAGCTATTTGAATAGTTTTACACTCTGCAGAGGTTGTACAACTTTACCCACAAGAGATAAATTATCCTAAAAGTCAACACGCTTCCTTTGGCATGAGACCCAGATAAAATATCACAAAGCCTTTACCTTACTCTAATCTAGCTAGATACCACCCGCTGAGGTTTCACCGCAGGTAGGCTAACTGCCCGAACCGAAGCCCCCTCTTGCGCCATATGAGTACAGTAAATCCCTGTCCCTCACTGTGAATAACCAGTCCATCCCTGGCACCCACTTTCCACTGGTGGCACCTAAACTAGACTATCATAAGTTAGTCAGCTAGGTCGTACCCATATAGACTTGTGGTTGTACGGTTAATGCTCAGTCTGGACAAACACAAGCGTCGGTCCTTAATTGACTAGGGTGGAACATACACTTTACAAGATCTCGTGCTTCCTGCACCACACCAAACCAACCATCCACCCTCATCTAAACCAACTTTCACATTTTATTTTATTTTAAAATCACAGTGACAACTCCAATTGCCACTTCATTTACAAACACAAGGGTTCACTAATAAATCAAAATTTCCCATTTTCAAGATTTTCCAAAGTTATTAGATAGCATGACTAAGCATTATTCTACCATTCTAATATTCACAAAGATTAATAGTAATCTCATTATTGAGACAAAGGAAGTTCTAGGGTGACAAGGTACATGGCAATCAATGTCAAATGAGGGCATAACAAAGTTGGAATAACTAATTCCTAAAGATTTGAACTAGTGATTTTATGTAAATAGCAATGCACATAATTTAAAATATTTTAAAACATTTCAAAAGCATAGGTTCAAGATGATCAAAGGAGACTTGCCTTCTTGCAGGTTCTCTGAGTCTTCTTGTTGTTGAGTGGAGAGATCTTCGACAACGTTGGATTCTACGCGCGAAAAGACAGAACAGCAAAACAAATAAATACAAACAAAATGCAAATAAAATCCAAAAAAATTAAAAAGGAGGCCATATTTGGATAGATCATGATTTTAGACGAATTTAGAAATTTGAATGGCTGAAATCGGAGTTAAAATGAGAAAGTTATGACCTTTGGAAGTTTTAAATCGGAGAAAAGAAGATTGTCTTCGGGAATCAACGTGGTCGGAGAGGGAGATACGACTACTACAATGCAGTTGGAAGAGATTACGACTACTCTGAAGACTTACGACTACAAAGGAGACTTAAGACTACGAAGAAGACTTACGACTACTCTGAAGACTTACGACTACAAAGGAGACTTAAGACTACGAAGAAGACTTACGACTACTCTGAAGACTTACGATGTTTACGACCACGTAGTCGTTCACGACCAAACAGTCGAGATTACGACCGCAAAGTCGTTTACGACCACGGAGAATGAGTTACGAACACGTAGTCGAAATTACGACCATGAAGTCGCTTACGACCACACAGTCGACTTACGACCACACAGTCGACTTACGACCACGCAGAAGCTAACGACCACGTTGCCGTTTACGACCACGGCAAACGCTAACAGAACGCGGGCGTAGAGATGCTCGATCACGTGGAAGGCCACGACTTCAGCGGCGATGGTTGTAACGAGATGCGACCACGCTGAAAAGACCAGTACGTAATTATAAACGACTACGACCGTGGTGAAAGAAGTGGACATGATCGATAGGGGTTTCGACCACGGTGAATTGAGTGGCTGAAGCCGAGAGCTGCTACAGGTCTTACGACCATGACTCAACGTGATCGACAACGAGTTTAAGCGGTCGTATGGTATTGCAGACGGTCGAAAAGGACTCTAACATGGTCGTACCGGATTCTAAGGGTTTGGATTTGATCGTAAACAATCTAGGGCGGTCGTAAGACTCTACGACTACACAGATCTACGACCATACGGATCTACGACCACACGGAAGGTTTACCTTCGGAAATTGGTCGGCAGCGGGGTGGTCGGAGGGGAATGGAGATGGTCGAAGACGCGATCCCGATGCAGAGTCGAATTCCAAAACGGGTCGGAGGGGTTCGGCGACGAGAAGAAGAGGCGGCGCGACTCGAGTCCAAGCGGTGACGGGGCTCCGGGGCACACGACCACGGCGAGGGTGGAGGCGCAACCGGTCAAAAGGTGGTCGAGGCACGCACGACAACCATGGAGATGGAGCAGGAGGAGGAGGAGGCTGAGGGGGTATATTTATAGGACTCGGGGAAGGGGTGAGGCGGCGGGATTCCTCACCGAAGACCACGGCTTGAGATCCTATTAACACGGGAATAAGGCAACGGAGCGGCGCAGAGTTTGAAAATCAAAGAGATAAGGAGCTCATCTCTTCGGAATTCAAATTCCCGAACGAATCGAATGAAGAGATAGAATTCGGGTAGGAGTCGATTGCCGGGGTTCTCGGAAAGAAGAGAAAGGAGAGAGAGAAGCGGCCGGGATGGACCAGGCGGCGACGTGGACGACATCCGTCCGTCCAAGTGTCCGCTGAAGGGAGGGGTTGGATTTTTATTTTGATTTTACAATTTCAGAAAAGGCTAGGAAATTATTTAGGCCTAAAAAAATATGAAAATACCTCCAAAAATTCCAGAAAAATTCACAGAAGCTTTTGGACATATTTTGGACTAAGCAAAATTATTTCCAACTGCTGTTGGTAAATTATTTTCATAGTTTGAATTACCCTTTTAATTTTTAAATATAGGTTTTAAATTCCAGAAAATTCAGGAAAACCAAATAAAATCCAATTACTTTAAAAATACTTTATTTGAATTTAGATTTTTCCAAAAAGCAAATTTTGGGATGTGACAAACCTACCCCCCTTAGGAAGAATCTCGACCCCGAGATTCGGATGGACTGGGAAAGAGGTCGGGAAACTCTTCTTTTAGATCCTCTTCACGTTCCGAAGTCGCTTCCGATTCCGAATGGTTGCTCCACTGCACTTTACAGAACTTGATGACCTTGTTTCGCGTACGACGTTCTGATTCCTCCAATATCTTGACCGGATATTCTGGATAGGTGAGGTCCTCCTTCACGTTTATTTCATCTAGAGGCATCTGCTCTTCTGGAACTCTGAGACACTTTCTTAGCTGAGACACATGGAAGACGTCATGCACCTTTGATAGTTGAGGTGGAAGCTCTAACTGGTAAGCAACTTCTCCCCTTTTCGCCACAACAGGGAAGGGTCCAATGAATCTGGGAGCTAGCTTTCCACTGACTCCAAAACGTCTCATTCCTTTGAGAGGTGACACCTTCAAACAAACATGATCCCCAGGTACAAATTCTAAGGTTCTGCGTCGATTGTCCGCGTAGCTCTTCTGTCTGGTTTGAGCTGTTTTTAATCTGTCCTGGATTAGACAAACTTGTTCTTCTGCCTGCTTCAACACATCAGGTCCAAACACTTGTCCTTCTCCTGTTTCCTTCCAGTACAACGGTGTCCTACACTTCCTGCCGTATAAGGCTTCGAACGGAGACATTTGCAAACTGGATTGATAACTATTATTGTAGGAGAACTCTGCATAGGGCAAACTCTGATCCCAATTAGTCTTGTTTGCCAGTACACAAGCTCTCAACATGTCTTCCAGAATTTGATTTACTCTTTCTGTTTGTCCATCTGTCTGTGGATGATAAGCTGTACTGAAGTTTAAGTTTGTGCCCAAAAGTTCATGTAGCTTTTGCCAAAATCTCGAAGTGAATTGAGTTCCTCGATCTGACACAATCTTCTTTGGAACCCCATGCAAACTCACAATTCTCGACATGTACAACTCTGCGAGTCTATTGCCAGAATAGGTGGTTTTTACGGGAATGAAATGGGCGACTTTCGTCAGGCGGTCCACAATAACCCAAATTGAATCATGCCCAGATTTGGTTCTTGGTAACCCAGTTATAAAATCCATACCAATTTCTTCCCATTTCCACTCAGGGATCTGCAATGGTTGCAAAAGTCCTGCAGGTCTCTGGTGTTCAGCCTTTATCCGTTGACACACATCACACAAAGCTACGTACTCTGCAATCTCTCTTTTCATACCTGCCCACCAATATCTTTCTTTGAGATCTTGGTACATCTTGGTACTCCCAGGGTGAATTGAGTATTTAGCTTCGTGAGCTTCTTTCATGATTAACTCTTTTATCTCCCTCTTCTCAGGCACAAAAATCCTTTTTCCAAACCAGACGGTACCTTGTTCATCCTCTGAAAATTCTGTTGCTTTCCCTTCCTTCATATTATCCTTGATCTCCTGGACATACTTGTCCTCCTTTTGAGCTGCTCTGATTTGATCCTCTAAGGTTGGTTGAACTTCCAAAGTGGCTAGGAAACCTTCTTCTACTACTTCTAAGTTGAGCTACTGAAATTCTTCTTGAAGTGCTGGCATACTATCTTTAATCCACAGCTTGGTACAGTAACTCTTTCGACTCAAAGCATCAGCTACCACATTAGCCTTTCCTGGATGATAATGTATCCCAATATCATAATCCTTTATTAACTCAAGCCATCTCCTTTGCCTCATATTGAGATCGGGTTGAGTAAATATATACTTCAAACTTTTGTGGTCTGTATATATCTCGCAGCGATTACCGATCAAATAATGTCTCCATATCTTTAGAGCATGCACTACGGCAGCTAGCTCTAAATCATGGGTTGGGTAATTCTCTTCATGAGGCCGCAATTGCCTTGATGCATAGGCTACCACCTTTCTTTCTTGCATCAGTACGCAGCCTAATCCTTGTCTTGATGCATCACAGAAGACTTCAAAATCCTTTCTAATATCTGGAAGTGTTAACACTGGTGCAGAAGTTAACCTCTTCTTCAGTTCTTGGAAACTATCTTCACACGGTTTACTCCATTCAAACTTCTTTTCCTTCTTCAGCAACTGGGTGAGAGGTCTCGCGAGCTTGGAGAATCCTTCAATAAATCGACGATAGTAACCTGCCAATCCAAGAAAACTTCTGATCTCGGATACCGACTTTGGCTGCGTCCAATTAAGCACATCATTTACTTTCTCAGGGTCTACAGATACTCCTCCTGCGGAAATCACATGACCCAAGAAAGCTACTTTCTTCAACCAGAACTCACACTTACTAAACTTGGCATACAACTGATTTTCTCTGAGCTTTTCCAAAACTATCCTCAAATGTTCTGCGTGCTCTTCCTCATTCTTGGAGTATATCAGAATATCGTCGATAAACACAACCACAAACTTATCCAAATATTCCATGAACACCATATTCATCAGATTCATGAAATATGCGGGGGCATTGGTTAGACCGAAAGACATCACCGTATACTCATACAATCCATATCGAGTAGCAAAGGCTGTCTTCGGTATATCCTCCGGTCTTATCTTTAATTGGTGATAACCCGACCGAAGATCAATCTTAGAGAAAACACATGAACCTTTCAACTGATCAAACAGATCATCTATCCAGGGCAAAGGATATTTGTTCTTGATCGTCACATCATTCAGAGATCGATAGTCTACGCACATGCGAAGACTGCCGTCTTTCTTCTTTACTAGCAGTACTGGTGCTCCCCAGGGTGACGAACTTGGTCTCACGAAACCTTTATCTTGTAACTCTTCAATTTGCTTCTTAACTTCAGCCAAATCATTCGCAGACATTCGATAAGGTCTCTTTGATATCGGAGCTGTACCAGGTACCAAGTTGATGACAAATTCAATTTCTCTGTCTGGCGGCATTCCCGGCAAATCTTCAGGGAATACATCCGGGTATTCACTTACAATAGGTACCTTTTCCAAGGCTACTCCCTTCACACTGTTCAATCCACACCTATTCTGGGAAGACAGGTTTGACCTATATCTCACTTGAATTCCATCCGAGTTAGTAACAGTGACGGCACGATCAGCACAATCTATCTGTCCTTTATACTTGGTTAACCAATCCATTCCAAGTATCACATCTAAACTCTTAGAGTCTATTATAATAAGGTTCACGAGGAACTTGACTCCATGTATATCCACAGTTGCACTAGGGCACACTGTGTTAGTCCTCATTTCCTTTCCAGGGGATTGGACTAGCATAGGGGTCTTTAGTTTACGCACATCCCAATTATATTTTTCCACAACATCTTTGGACACAAAAGAATGCGAAGCTCCAGAATCAAATAATGCTGATGCAGGTACTGAGTTGACAAGGAACTTACCCAGAACTACGTCGGGTGCATCCTGAGCTGCTTCCGCGGTCACATGATTGAGATGTCCTCTGCTCACTGCTTGTGGAGCCCTTGGAGTCTGAGGTGTCCCACGGCCTTGTCCTGCATTCGGGGTTCGTACTGGTGTCGTTCCCAAATTGAAGCGAACTGGGGTCACAGCTGGGCGCTTCTGAGGACAGTTGCTAGCATAATGTCCCATGTTCTTGCAGTTGAAACACTGCACTCCTGCTGCGGAAGTCCGGTTTTGCTGGGGTTGAACGCCATTGCCTGTCTGGGAGACTTGTGGGTTTGGGCGAGGTCCAGTAAATGGAGTCCTTGGCACATTTGGTTCTGAAGTTCTATGGAACTGAGGTGGACTAGGGCGAAATCGAGAACTACTTGTGCCCTGCTGAGCTTGAAACTTTCTCTTCCTGCTTTCATACAGCTGACGTTGAGCATCTTCTTGTACAAAGGCCTTGTTCACCATGTGTTGGAAGGTTGGAAAATCATTCGACACTAGCTGCACCTTGAGGTTAGGGTCAAGTCCCTGCATGAATCTCCAGATCTTGGTTGCCTCCGATGTGATCTCTTCAGATGCATACCTGTACAGCTGGGTGAACTTATTCAGGTACTCCGAAACACTGAGGTTTCCTTGCTGCAGTTGGTAGAACTCTCTTTTCTTCATGTCCATTATTCCCGTAGGAATATGCGCAGTGCGGAAAGCCTCAACAAACTCATCCTATGTGATGGCTTGTGCATTTTGATGGGCGGCGCGGTAGTTCTCCCACCAGTTAGCAGCAATTCCTTTGAGTTGGTGAGCTGCATACAACACCTTCTCGTTGTCATTGCACTGGGCTAGGACCAACTTTCTTTCCACATCCTTGATCCAATCGTCTGCTTCCATTGGATCCACTGACCCAGCAAAGGTAGGAGGCCTTGTCCTCATAAACTCTCCCATCTTAGACTGAGGAGTTTGGTTGGGTGCTTGCGGGGCTTGCTGCACTTGGTTCTGCGCCAAAGCTTGAAGAAGCTGTAGTTGCATGGCCATCATTTGCTCCAAGCTGGGGGCTTGAGGTGGGGGTGGCGGAATGTTGTTTTCTGGCTGATTGTTGGCATCACGGCTGCTGTCTGGGTTGCTCCTTGTGTTCACCATCTGAAGGGGGTTTTAGGTTAGCAGAAGGTAAGAGGGAACTAGCATAGGTAAGAGACTTAGGGGAGACTAAACCACATCCCAAACCAACACACAAGAGAGAAGCAAACAACGACTTGGAAGAAACTTAGCTTGAAATCAAAATAGTTTTAAGGATGGCTGTACTACAAGTATACAAAGACTTGGTACAGTCCACCTAACACACAAGCAAGTAATATATATAGCGTTCTAAAATCGTAAGACTTTACTTGGGTACTACAACTAAAGAACTAGTCCTCGCTCCTTCGTGATGACGCGCTTCTCTAAGTGCTTCTTAGACGCAACCTTACTGAGCCGTCTATAGAAATTACAAAGGGAAGGGGTACAATTACCATTACAAAAAGAAAATAAGCAGATAGATAAGGGAAGAATACATGACGAAGGTAAGGATAGAAAGACAAGAAAAGATAAGGGCAGCACATTATTAAATTTTTATTTTATAAAATAAATTTTGAAGCTCTTCTACTAACGACCATTTTAACTAGGTCACGTCCTACAGTCAAATTGGCTCTGATACTATCTCTGTCGGGACCCCGGATTTCCGAACCCGGACCCTCTGTGTAATACCGCACTAGTCCCAGATCAAAGCTAGTGCACACAGTTAAACAGAATGGATAAACATCACCAACAGCGATTTATTACAATAGTTGAGAACACCGACCGAAAGGTCTCATTATTACAATAGAGGTTTAAGACCTCGCACACCTAAAACACAGCGGAAGCAAAAGATAACTCGATGACGACCCATCAATACGCCACAGGCAATTGACTGGGGAAGCGCGACCTAGTTCTCCGGGAAGATCCCATCACATCCACAAGCGAAGCAGTAGTCGTAGTCACCTTCTTGAGCTTCAACTTCCTCTGAGATTTATTTTTGAGTGTAGCATGTGAGTACATAAAGTACTCCGCAAGTCTTGGGAAAAATGCATAGATGCAAGGCTTGACAAAGGAAGGCTATATGGCTCTTTTGCACAAAGCAACATTTTAATTTCAATTACTACTAATTATTTTCGAAGGCATCAATTAAATAAGGTAAATGATTTTAACAGAACTAACAATTATACTCTAGTGAAGGTTCCATCCACCAACACTAGCTTAATCATTTCCAACTGAACCAGTTAATATTGCGGGTTACATCCACCCTCTCTGGCTCCAACCGCCAGGATTCCCTTCCGAGAGTTCCCTCCACTCTCGGAGTACAAGTTTTTGATTTTAAAACCAAAACCAGAAATCTACCATGTGAATGCATTCCTTGCCCGCCCTTGACCGTGGGCACGGCTATTCGAATAGTTTTACACTCTGCAGAGGTTGTACAACTTTACCCACAAGAGATAAATTATCCTAAAAGTCAACACGCTTCCTTTGGCATGAGACCCAGATAAAATATCACAAAGCCTTTACCTTACTCTAATCTAGCTAGATACCACCCGCTGAGGTTTCACCGCAGGTAGGCTAACTGCCCGAACCGAAGCCCCCTCTTGCGCCATATGAGTACAGTAAATCCCTGTCCCTCACTGTGAATAACCAGTCCATCCCTGGCACCCACTTTCCACTGGTGGCACCTAAACTAGACTATCATAAGTTAGTCAGCTAGGTCGTACCCATATAGACTTGTGGTTGTACGGTTAATGCTCAGTCTGGACAAACACAAGCGTCGGTCCTTAATTGACTAGGGTGGAACATACACTTTACAAGATCTCGTGCTTCCTGCACCACACCAAACCAACCATCCACCCTCATCTAAACCAACTTTCACATTTTATTTTATTTTAAAATCACAGTGACAACTCCAATTGCCACTTCATTTACAAACACAAGGGTTCACTAATAAATCAAAATTTCCCATTTTCAAGATTTTCCAAAGTTATTAGATAGCATGACTAAGCATTATTCTACCATTCTAATATTCACAAAGATTAATAGTAATCTCATTATTGAGACAAAGGAAGTTCTAGGGTGACAAGGTACATGGCAATCAATGTCAAATGAGGGCATAACAAAGTTGGAATAACTAATTCCTAAAGATTTGAACTAGTGATTTTATGTAAATAGCAATGCACATAATTTAAAATATTTTAAAACATTTCAAAAGCATAGGTTCAAGATGATCAAAGGAGACTTGCCTTCTTGCAGGTTCTCTGAGTCTTCTTGTTGTTGAGTGGAGAGATCTTCGACAACGTTGGATTCTACGCGCGAAAAGACAGAACAGCAAAACAAATAAATACAAACAAAATGCAAATAAAATCCAAAAAAATTAAAAAGGAGGCCATATTTGGATAGATCATGATTTTAGACGAATTTAGAAATTTGAATGGCTGAAATCGGAGTTAAAATGAGAAAGTTATGACCTTTGGAAGTTTTAAATCGGAGAAAAGAAGATTGTCTTCGGGAATCAACGTGGTCGGAGAGGGAGATACGACTACTACAATGCAGTTGGAAGAGATTACGACTACTCTGAAGACTTACGACTACAAAGGAGACTTAAGACTACGAAGAAGACTTACGACTACTCTGAAGACTTACGACTACAAAGGAGACTTAAGACTACGAAGAAGACTTACGACTACTCTGAAGACTTACGATGTTTACGACCACGTAGTCGTTCATGACCAAACAGTCGAGATTACGACCGCAAAGTCGTTTACGACCACGGAGAATGAGTTACGAACACGTAGTCGAAATTACGACCATGAAGTCGCTTACGACCACACAGTCGACTTACGACCACACAGTCGACTTACGACCACGCAGAAGCTAACGACCACGTTGCCGTTTACGACCACGGCAAACGCTAACAGAACGCGGGCGTAGAGATGCTCGATCACGTGGAAGGCCACGACTTCAGCGGCGATGGTTGTAACGAGATGCGACCACGCTGAAAAGACCAGTACGTAATTATAAACGACTACGACCGTGGTGAAAGAAGTGGACATGATCGATAGGGGTTTCGACCACGGTGAATTGAGTGGCTGAAGCCGAGAGCTGCTACAGGTCTTACGACCATGACTCAACGTGATCGACAACGAGTTTAAGCGGTCGTATGGTATTGCAGACGGTCGAAAAGGACTCTAACATGGTCGTACCGGATTCTAAGGGTTTGGATTTGATCGTAAACAATCTAGGGCGGTCGTAAGACTCTACGACTACACAGATCTACGACCATACGGATCTACGACCACACGGAAGGTTTACCTTCAGAAATTGGTCGGCAGCGGGGTGGTCGGAGGGGAATGGAGATGGTCGAAGACGCGATCCCGATGCAGAGTCGAATTCCAAAACGGGTCGGAGGGGTTCGGCGACGAGAAGAAGAGGCGGCGCGACTCGAGTCCAAGCGGTGACGGGGCTCCGGGGCACACGACCACGGCGAGGGTGGAGGCGCAACCGGTCAAAAGGTGGTCGAGGCACGCACGACAACCGTGGAGATGGAGCAGGAGGAGGAGGCTGAGGGGGTATATTTATAGGACTCGGGGAAGGGGTGAGGCGGCGGGATTCCTCACCGAAGACCACGGCTTGAGATCCTATTAACACGGGAATAAGGCAACGGAGCGGCGCAGAGTTTGAAAATCAAAGAGATAAGGAGCTCATCTCTTCGGAATTCAAATTCCCGAACGAATCGAATGAAGAGATAGAATTCGGGTAGGAGTCGATTGCCGGGGTTCTCGGAAAGAAGAGAAAGGAGAGAGAGAAGCGGCCGGGATGGACCAGGCGGCGACGTGGACGACATCCGTCCGTCCAAGTGTCCGCTGAAGGGAGGGGTTGGATTTTTATTTTGATTTTACAATTTCAGAAAAGGCTAGGAAATTATTTAGGCCTAAAAAAAATATGAAAATACCTCCAAAAATTCCAGAAAAATTCACAGAAGCTTCTGGACATATTTTGGACTAAGCAAAATTATTTCCAACTGCTGTTGGTAAATTATTTTCATAGTTTGAATTACCCTTTTAATTTTTAAAAATAGGTTTTAAATTCCAGAAAATTCAGGAAAACCAAATAAAATCCAATTACTTTAAAAAAACTTTATTTGAATTTAGATTTTTCCAAAAAGCAAATTTTGGGATGTGACATAACCTATCCAATTATGGCCTCTATTTGAGTTTTTGAGTTTATTTGATTTTTGTTTGTATTTATTTGTTTTGTTGCTTCGTCTTTTCCCGCGTAGATTCCAACGTTGTCGACGATCACTCTACCCAATAGCAAGAAGACCCAGAAACCCTGCAAGAAGGCAAGTCTCCTTTGATCATCTTGAACCTATGCTTTTGAAATGCTTTAAATATTTTAAATTATGTGCATTGCTATTTACATAAAATCACTAGTTCAAATCTTTAGGAATTAGTTATTCCAACTTTGTTATGCCCTCATTTGACATTGATTACCATGTACCTTGTCACCCTAGAACTTCCTTTGTCTCAATAATGAGATTACTATTAATCTTTGTGAATATTAGAATGGTAGAATAATGCTTAGTCATGCTATCTAATATCTTTAGAAACTCTTGAAAATGGGAAATTATGATTTATTGTAATAGCCTTGTGTTTACAAATTTAGTGGTAATTGGAGTTACCGCTGTTCTGTTAAAATAAACTAAAATGTGAAAGATGGTTTAGATTAGGGTGGATGGTTAGTGTGGTTTGGTGCAGGAAGCACGAGATCTTGTAAACTGTATGTTCCACCCTAGTCAATTAAGGACCGACGCTTGTGTTTGTCCAGACTGAGCATTAAGCGTACATCCACGGGTCTATATGGGTACGACCTAGCTGACTAACTTATGATAGTCTAGTTTAGGTGCCACCAGTGGAAAGTGGGTGCCAGGGATGGACTGGTTATTCACAGTGAGGGACAGGGATTTACTGTACTCATATGGCGCAAGAGGGGGCTTCGGTTCGGGCAGTTAGCCTACCTGCGGCGAAACCTCAGCGGGTGGTATCTAGCTAGATTAGAGTAAGGTAAAGGCTTTGTGATATTTTATCTGGGTCTCATGCCAAAGGAAGCGTGTTGACTTTTAGGATAATTTATCTCTTGTGGGTAAAGTTGTACAACCTCTGCAGAGTGTAAAACTATTCGAATAGCCGTGTCCACGGTCAAGGGCGGGCAAGGAATGCATTCGCCTGGTAGATTTCTGGTTTTGGCTTTAAAAATGAAAATTTTGTATTCCAAGAGTGGAGGGAACTCTCGGAAGGGAATCCTGGCGGTTGGAGCCAGAGAGGGTGGATGTAACCCGCAATATTAACTGGTTCAGTTGGAAAAGTTTAAGCTAGTGTTGGTGGATAGAACCTTCACTAGAGAATAATTGTTAGTTCTGTTAAAACATCTACTTGTTAAATTGATGCCTTCAAAAGTAATTAGTAGTAATTGAATTTAAAATATTGCTTTGTGCAAAAGAACCATATAGCCTTCCTTTGTCAAGCCTTGCATCTATGCATTTTTCCCAAGACTTGCGGAGTACTTTATGTACTCACATGCTACACTTAAAAATAAATCTCAGAGGAAGTTGAAGCTCAAGAAGGTGACTACGACTACTGCTTCGCTTGTGGATGTGATAGATTCTTCCCGGAGAACTAGGTCGCGTTTCCCCAGTCAATTACCTGTGGCGTATTGATGGGTCGTCATCGAGTTATCTTTTGCTTCCGCTGTGTTTCATGTGTGCGAGGTCTTAAACCTCTATTGTAATAATGAGACCTTTCGGTCGGTACTCTCAATTATTGTAATAAATCGCTGTTGGTGATGTTTATCCATTCTGTTTAACTGTGTGCACTAGCTTTGATCTGGGACTAGTGCGGTAATACACAGAGGGTCCGGGTTCGGAAATCCGGGGTCCCGACATTAGGGTTCTTAGATAGTACTCTTGAGAGATGAGTTGTGTCTCTTGTGCTTGAGCTTTTTGTCATCCTTGGACTTTGTGAGTGGCTAGAGAATCGCTATAAATATTCATCTCTAAGTATAAATAGATATCCAAAATTCATCCAAATCTTTCTCCTCTTTACTCTAATATGGAATCTTTATTTGGCTTATTTTTTGTGTTTATTTATCCTCCCTTTATCTTGCTTTGTGCCAAGGATATATAAGTAATAGAGATATCTCTTAAAGACCAGATCTCGTTCATCTAGACATTTGTTCTTTGCAAGTTCTTGGTTTTGCGTAGTTTTGGTGAAAGAAAGGATGCTTTTGGGGGTTCGCTCTTGAGGGATTTTGGCTTCATTTTTGCTGTGATCGAGTATGCTAGAACATGTGAGAAACCATCTTTAGTCATCTTAACTTGATTCCTCCCACGAGTTCCTTCCAATCATCATCTTCCTCTTTGACCCTGCTTTGACATAATCTAGCTTGTTTTAGGCAAATGTCAAAACTTTGTTGAGTAGCTTATTGATCCATTGATGGAATAGGTCATAAAACCCTAAGGAAGCTATGTTTCAAGCTTCAAGTTATTTGGTTGACTTGACTAGAAGTTAGGCCTATTTGAGTTCTTGGCGACGAGCTATTTTTCATTCTGGAATAGCGAGTGGTTAGACCGTCGTGACCCAAGCGATCAGACCGCCCAAGCCTAGTCAGACTGGTGTGATGCCTGAGGTCAGACCCGTTTGTTGCTTTTGTTGTTCGCTTAGCCTGTTGACTTCTGTTGTGCTTGTTTTTGCTATGCATCTGATCTTAACAGCTTCTCATAGCTAATTATGTGAAGAAGCCAAAGGGGGTTGATTTTGTTGAAGATGAAAAAGTGGCAAAGATCATTCACTTCCTCTGATCTCCTCCATTGGTGCTACAGTTCTTCAGCTAGGATCCTAGCAAGGCCATTGCAACTTTGAAAGACATCAATGTCACCAAAATGTGGGCTAAGAAGATCACAATCTGTGGACTTGCTGACATAGGGAAATCATCATTGTTGTGTGAAATGCTTAGTGAGATACCAAGAATGTCTGGTTTAGTATGTTGCACCAATTACACTTTTGTGTAGGATGTTGTCAAACATGTGACATGATGAACTGATGATCTCCTTTGCCATTTCTGTTCTTCAGGTAGTTGTAGCTGGATAAGTCACCTACGTTTCATAGATATTGTGTATTCATAGTAGCACGATGCATGACAACATACTATTCCGGAAGTTGATGAGCAATGAGGAGTACGAGAAGGTCATCTAGTGTTGCGCATTGGACAAGAACATTAAGAACTTTCCTCACGGTGATCTGATGGAGATCGGGCAAAGGGGCCTAAACATGAGCGGAAGGCAGAAGCAAAGGATTCAGCCCGCGAGAGTGGTCTACAATGACATAGACATCTACCTCCTCAATGATCCTTTCAACGCTATTGATGTGCATGCCACTGCAACCCTTTTCAATGTTAGGATACTTCTCAATGCCACTATTGTAGCTTATGATCATTCCATAGATTTGACCATCACATCTCTATGCAGGATTGTGTCATGGCAGCCCGTGAGAACAAGACAGTCATTCTTGTGACACATCATGTTGAGTGTGGTGAGTCATATCCTAATCTTTTAGGATTTGGAAAGGTGTACTTGTTCCTGTGTGAATTGCGTATGGGTCGGTAGTTAGATGGCTATAAGATGAACCCTGTGTAAGCATTCATGTCTTCTCATCAAGCTTTGAGTTGTTCTTCTGTGATATGATGTGTGCTGTGTTATTTCTCTGTGTTTGACCTCCGGTCCTTTTGTGTTCTCTGTTCTTCTTTGCTCCTTTTGATTTGGAGGTGGATCTCTGTTCAAGGCACTGCAAAACGATTTGTTTTGAACGAGGAATGTTCTCAAAGCCCCCTTGGCTAGCTTTTTCCTGAGAGCAATCGTTTTAACAGCCGAATTCTCTCCAAAATCTGATTTGGTGCACTTCCTTTGTTTTCATTTTTCTAGGGTTTGATGGCAGGGGACTCATGGTCTGGTTGGTTTGGGAGAAGGTTTGTTTCAGATTTGTGTCTCTTCTCGACCTGATATCATTTCCTGTTGTTCTAAAGTCTCATGGCCAAAAGATTGGAGAATCACAAGCCTTTTTGGATCTTGGTTTCATTTTCAGGATTCAGTTCAGAAGTTTCAGTCAGCCAAGCTATTCATCTGTGTGAGTTGCCCTGTAGGGAGTTGAATGTAGTGAGCTCTCTCAGGATGTGAGGGTTCTTGCCTTGTTCCTGTGTGAATTGCGTATGGGTCGGTAGTTAGATGGCTATATGATGAACCCTGTGTAATCATTCATGTCTTCTCATCAAGCTTTGAGTTGTTCTACTGTGATATGATGTGTGCTGTGTTATTTCTTTGTGTTTGACCTCTGGTCCTTTTGTGTTCTCTGTTCTTCTTTGCTCCTTTTGATTTGGAGGTGGATCTCTGTTCAAGGCACTGCAAAACGATTTGCTTTGAACGAGGAATGTTCTCAAAGCCCCCTTGGCTAGATTTTTCCTGATGGCAATCGTTTTAACAGCCGAATTCTCTCCAAAATCTGATTTGGTGCACTTCCTTTGTTTTCATTTTTCTAGGGTTTGATGGCAGGGGACTCATGGTCTGGTTGGTTTGGGAGAAGGTTTGTTTCATATTTGTGTCTCTTCTCGACCTGAGATCATTTCCTGTTGTTCTAAAGTCTCATGGCCAAAAGATTGGAGAATCACAAGCCTTTTTGGATCTTGGTTTCGTTTTCAGGCTTCAGTTCAGAAGTTTCAGTCAGTCGAGGCTCGACAACACTAGCAGCTCTCAGTATTGCTGGTTTTCCTGCTCAAGGTTTTGGTGTTCGGCAGCAAGGGTAATCACTGTTGAGTCAATTTTTCAGCTGCTGTACCGATTTCTCTTTTCAACCTTTTGATCGATCTTGAGTAGGAGATTGAGTCCTTTATCTCAATTAGTTTTTGCTTTTAGACTGCATTGGTTTCTGAAGAAGTTTCTCAACCGAAGCAATAGGTCCATGTTCAGTATTCAGAAATCAGTCTGTTTCAGTTTGTGCTTTTCGGGCAGCTCTGTATCCTGTCACCAGCTTGACTTCCGGTCAGACCGGATTCTCAACACCGGTCAGACCAGTTTAGCGTGTCCGGTCTGACCGGCTCTGCACCAGCAGTCCGACCGGGACAGCACTCTTTTCTTTCGGTTTTCTGCTTCTGTGGTCAGAGTAGTAGTCTGTTTCTCTGCTGTTTATTTTCAATCTGCTGCAGCTTATTTTTTCATTTTCCCTTTTCATTTTTCAGAAGCTTCATTCTTGCAGCTGAATGTTTGTGTTTTCTCTAATTGTTCTCCTGCCGAATTGTTTTCACATTTTGAACTTTCTCTTCCTGTTGTCGATTTGTTCTTTGGGTGAAGTCTAGATTATTTGTCTAGAGAAGCTCAGCGGTCTCGCAATGGCTTCATTGTTTTGCTTCGTAGTTTTTCTGCCAAGACTGTTTTAGTTATTTTGTCGATATGCTCTTTTGCTCCTTCAGTGATCAAATCATTCCATCAGCTTTGATGTCCTCTCGGCTTTTGTCAGTTCTTTTTGCTGATCTGATTGCGATTTGCTAGTGAGCATGAATCTTATTGTTCATAGCTTCTATAGCTATCGGAGAAGAAGTAAGTGGATACTTCGGTGCGATTTTTGAAGGCACTATTCACCCCCCCCCCTCTGTTGCCATTTCCGATCCTACACATGTCAAACTCTTCAACCATTGCCATTGTCAAAATCTTCGATCACAACTGTTGTTAAAATCTTTGACCATAGTCGTAGTCAAAATCTTCGACCGCTGCTGTTGTCAAAACCTTCGACCACAGCCTAGTCAAAATCTTCGACTGCTACCATTGTCAAAAAAATTTGGTTGCATCTGTAGTCGAAATCTTCAGCCGCTACCAGTGTTGAAATCTTTGACTACTGCCGTAGTCGAAATCTTTGACCACTGCTTTCTTGAAACTTTTGACCGTAGCTGCACTCATAATCTTCGACTATTAACCGTAGTCACGACCTTCGACTGAAGTAACCAAAGAGTATCAGTAGTCATAAAAAGCATTGTGGGAACCCAAGAGTATTAGAAGTCGAAGACTACAAAACGTGGTTGGTAGTTGGTAATCGAAACCTACAGTAGATTGGTCTTAAGATACATTAGATCATTCAAAAGTGCATTAGATAGGTCATAACTATAGTAGATCGGTAGTAGCAGTTCCGCATGAATGGTACGACCGGAGTTGCGGTAGGTTCAACATAGCTGAAGGCCTGTATAGTCGAAGTACTGTGATAAGTAGTCAGTAGTCAGGGTGGCCGAGTACCATATCGATTGGAACGTCCGATGTATTGAAATAGTCGTTAGTCGTACTCATAAAGTTGGTAGCCACAATGGTTGGTTGCTATAGTGGTCATAAGATAAGATCAATGGCTATAATGGTCATAAGCCACAGAGGTCGGTATCTATAGTGCTCGTAAGATAAGATCATAAGCTATAGTGGTCGTAAGCCATAGTAGTTGGTGGCTATAGTGGTCGTAAGCCACTGTGGTCAGTAGCTATAATGGTTGCAAGCTACAATGGTCTGTAGCTATAGTGGTCATAAGCCACAATTGTTGGTAGCTATAGTGGTCGTAAGATGAGATCGTAAGCTATAGTAGTTGTAAGCTACAGTGACCATAGGCTTCAGTAGTCATAGATAGAATTGAGTAACAAACGAAGTGTTAGAAGTCACTAGAACACCGTGGCAATTGAAAAACATTAGTAGTTGTAAAGAGTATTATACCAACCGAGAAGAGATAATTCAAACCAAATCGATGTACTCTATGATCAGCTATTTCTAGTCCTCTTTGAGTTAAGAAGCGGAGCATTCCTATGAATATTCCTTCACATTTAATCTGTCCTTGTTTTCCTTTGCAGCAAAGCTTCCCCACCATCCTCTCATTCACTCAAACTCCATTCAACTATGTCAAACATCCCTTGCCCTCTAAACCTTCTCTTACATCACCGAACTCAATCCTAATAAAATTTAATGAAGTTCTCTTTAGATTTATTTGGATCTTTTGCAGTCATTTGGACTTATTTGGTCTTTTGATCGCTTATCGCGTAATTAGAAGTCGAAGACCCAGAGGAGCACCAACTTGAGAAAGATCGAGATAGAGATGAAGACCAATAGCTTCAAGACCATTGACTGAGAAGGTCTTGAGTAAAATCGAGACCACATTAATTTAAACAAGGCATCACCCCCTTTGACCATGTTGATCCTAGTATTTCAATTATTGTACATTGTATGCAAAATCTATTATGCATGCGTGTATGTTTAAGTAAAATTGCTATACTGTAGATAATGGTAGTTATGACCACTCGAATGCACTGAACCTCCTTGCAAAATTGACACCCTCACTGTTGTAACCTCTAGGATATGGTTTACATAATATATACTATCAAATTGGGAATACTACATGGATGTATGGACTAGATGCTTAACCAAGCACTAGTTTTCTGCTAAGTTTGAGTTTTTGAACAAGTTACATGTGGGATTGATGGTTTAGGAGGAACCTCTATTACTTTGGTATCAAATGAAAATGAAAAACCTAGTTTTTAGACACAGGTGAGTTATATGGTAATCTGTCGAATGTGAGAGGGAATCTCACATGATAGGGAATCTCACATGTATATAGGGAGAGACTCTCACCCAGGACGATTAAGGACCAAACGCTATTGCCGCTCATCTAAGTCACACCGTACTACCCCATGTGCTATATGGGCTCTAGCATTTAGCTGATTAAGTTGTCTAGGTCTAGCCTTGCATTGTGGTAGGCATAGATGTAGTAAGGGCACTCCAGTTAGGTTTGCTCATAGGGGCTCCTTTCACCAAGGTGTTGGGGGTCAAACCTTTAATATAACAATGGATGCTCACTTAGGGGAACAAACCTAAGTGAGGGTCTTCACTTAAGGGATTTACCTAAGTGAGGGTCTTCACTTAAGGGATTTACCTAAGTGAGGACTCGAATACTCTCTTAGGAGATATACCTAAGGGAAGTTTGATGTTCATCGGGTTGGTGCAAGGTTAGGACTAGATAACCTAAAAGCTATAAGATAATCACTTCCGTCGCACACTCAAGAAAGCATATAATGGCTGACAGTATGTTTGATTATCTCGTGTGGGTAAAGCTGTACAACATCTGCAGAGTATTAGAAACTATTTAAATAGCCGTGCTCGTAGTCATGAGTAATCTTGGATGTAGCTACAAAATGTATAGTTTTCCTTTTCAAAACTGTTTCACTGAACATATGGGATGGCATGAATGTCTAATCGTGTGCCATGCCTATGGGTGGGAACTGTGCGATGCTCACAGCCGAGGAAGGTTGTGAATTGTTTTGATCTACTGTTATCAAAGTTATATAAATGTTATTTCATTACAAGTCAAATGCTCTTTACAATTTCATTTGCAAATTATTACTTATTGTCATTGCAAATAAAATTTGTTTCATGCTGAAAATAACTTAATATAGAGCCTCATCCTTTGATAACCATGCGTATATGTATAATTTTATGATACACTACAAGTCTTGCTGGGTACGCAATATACTCAACCTTGCTTAAATATTGTTTATTAGGGAATGAAGAAGGATACATGCTAGACGATGCGTACTTTGCCCCTGGCATCGGGGAGTTCAACAATGGCTTTTTCTAGGGCCTAATTCTCCAATTGGTTGCCTGTGAACTACAGTGACATACCACTGGAGTATTGATGCTTCTGCTTAGTTATTTGTCTTTCGCTACAATTTACTCTCAACTCTGGTATTTTCTTGGCCAGTCTGCCACATGTTGTAAAACCTTATTGTATTCACCCCATTGTCATAAATTAAATATATACGATGTGTATAGATGTGATCTCAATGTTATGAATATATATACTAGCTACTAATCATGGGACTAGTACAGAACACACATGCGGAGACCCTAGCCCTGGGTCCCCATAGGGGTGACCATAGAGAACCAAAACAAGAAGCAAGTAATCAATGCTACTCATCTAAAATAGAGGGCACACGAGAAAATTAAAAGTTATGATAGCTTTTAGCACTATATTCTTGTATAGGGCATGGATCCAAGTGTCCTAAAAGATTCAAGAGGGTTGTGAGTGGATCGGGACTAAGATTAAAGAGGAGCTAAGGACCAAAATGATCAAGAAAGCTGGATGCTATCATGATGCGAGGAAAGGTATGTGGTACGCCAAGTAACTTAGGTTTGTTTACAAGCGAGGATGGTTCGGTAGGATCCAGATATGTGAGAGGCTTTGCAGCAAGTTATTGGAACCACATGGACTTGAAGATGAAACACAGGATTGCTTCAAGGTGATGTAAGTGCGAAGCTTCAAGAAAGGTGGTAGATAGGTATTTTGGTAAATTGTTTAAACACCAAAAAAGTAGTGGTGTGCCAAACCACGGCAATGGCCTGAATGGTTTAGGTTATGGATGTGCTGAAAGTACTAAGTGGATCAAGTGTTGATTCACTAACGGCCTAATGTGTGTGTGTTTTAAGAAGCGTGCATGTGTAAGTGTAAAACCCGGTATGGTGTTGGATTACTAGGTTAGCCTTTGTAAGAGTGGTTGAAATTCAACTAGAAGTATTGATTAGGATTTTTTTTGTGAGCCTCTATATATAAGAAGGAAGAGAGGTGGCTTAAGTGAAGGTTTATAGAGAGTTCGTGCCTAAGCCTGAGAGGAGTTAGGCTTCTTGGAGAGAATGTTGTGGGATATGCGAAATACTTTTGTGGCTGATCTTTTTGTCATTCTTAGACTTTTTTTGTGGTTAGAGAGTGGCTATAAATATTCATATCCAAATATCAATAAAGATTAAAATTCATCTAAGTATTTCCCTCTTATACTCAAGTGATGAAATCTTGATTTGGTTTGGTTTTTTGTACTTCTCCTTCACCTCCTGATCTTGCTTTGTGCTAGGTACGTGTATGTATATCTCATCTATTTAGATACTTGTTATTTGCAAGTTCTTGTGTTTTCCCGGTTTTGGCTCAAGAGATGGTGATTTTGGGGTTTTAGTCTTTTGGGCATTTTGGCTTGAGTTTGTACTATGATCTAGCTTTTCATAACATGTGAGAATCCATCCAACATCATCTAGATCATCAATGACTCACAAGTAAGAGCATATTGAAGTTTATCTCTTTTGCGCAGTTTGGTGAAACCTTCCTTCAAACGGAAAAAGATCATAACTTTGGCAACAATTTTCTTAATCATTTATTGGAATAGGTTCTTGACATCCTTGGTAAGGTGCATACCAAATTTCAAGTGATTTGGAGTTTTGGTTTGAGAATTGGATCAATTTGTGGTTTTTAACCTGATTTTGGTGCAGTAGAGCTTCAAGAGCCAAAAGATCATAACTTTCTTAAGTTCTTTCATGATATTTGGTTGGGATAGATTTTTAAGGCCATGATCTAGCCTTGATTCATGTTTCAAGTCTTTTGGGGTTGTAGATCAAAAGTTTCGTCGATTTTTATATTTGAAATAGTGATGAAATTTTGTTTTGTCCTAAGAGGGGAGGTCAGACCGCCCTTGAAAGAGGTTAGACCACCCTATACATTGCAGTCAGACCACGTTGGACAAGTTATGATCAAATCTTTCCTTGTAGGTGATTAGTTTTTGATCTTCATATTTTCTCATAACTATTGGATTGAAAATATTTTGCTTTCTTCTTTGAAAATGATTTGAAATTGCTTTAATCGGATTGGCTCCTATTCACCGCCTCTAGTCATCATTCTCAGTCTGGCACACAGATAGAGGTGAAAACGGATCGGATAGTTTCCGACCGATCTGGATGAAAACGAATACGGATTGTGTCAAATCGGATTTTCTTCGGATAATTCTCGGATCGGAAACAAATATGGATTTTTTTGTCGAAAACAAATACAAATATAGTAGGCATGATATCCGGTGAATACGGTTACGAATACAGATTATCCGGATAATACGGATCTGGATATCCGAGATTTCAGCCCAACATTGCCCAGCCCAAACCAACCACTCATTTCCCCTGCCACCAGCCCACTAGCAAATATTTGTGTTTATTAAAAATAAATTTAATATTGTTGATAGATTAAAATTTGTACCGATTAAATTGATGTACTGCCATTTAAATCATTCTAATGCAAATTAAAATTCTTAATTAATTTATTAGTCACATGTAAATGGTAGAAATCCATTAAGAATTATTTAGGACTTTAGAAAAAATTAACTGCCATTTAAAGATTTAAAATATGCATAATAGTATGACTATTGTGGATAAAAATACTTATGCTTATTTAGATTTCATTAATGTTTTGACAAGATAAGTTATTTATGTATTTTCATTGATTTTGGATGTATAGTTTAAGGGGTTTTCATGTTCCGATAAATCACTACTACAGAAAACCGTATTTCAGACGGTTCAGAAACGTCATCACAAACGGTTTTCTGAATCGTCTGAATTTATGGGTCAGTGATAATCGAAGGTTATCACAGACGATTTTCGAACCGTTTGTGGTGTAAATATCACAGACGGTTTGTAAGTAAAAACCGTCTGTGATATATCAATATCACAGACGGTTTGTACTTACAAACCGTCTGTGCTATTCTCTTCTACCCCTAAATCTATTTCTGTTTATTGGCTAGCCTCAGGAAATGCTAGCCATTCCCTCTGAAACAAGCAAATCAATATGTACATGTATACATCCAATTCACATCTCAATTTATTTCACAAACATAAAACATCCATTTCGCAAATCAATTAATTGAAATCAAAACAAGCAAATATAGTATGAAACACAGTAAATATTTTATTTTTATTAAGATTAGAGCCTACCATTACAATATCCCAAAACAACAAACAGGTTGCCCATCTAGCTAACACAACAAGAACAGAGAAAAGCAAAGATCCTCTATGCCTAGGCCTTCTCGCCCCTGACGCAGTGCACGAGCTGGATGTCTTTGACGCCCACCATCATCGACGTTGATTGAGCGTTGTCTTGTGCATCGTCTGCTTCGTGGGGCTATTATGGTATGGGTCAAGGAGGAGGAGGAGGAGAACAGCAAAGAGGAGGAGAACACCAAGGAGGAGAATAGAAAGGAGGCTGGGTTCTGGTCATTATTTATAGGGGAGGGAGTGTGAAATTTTTTGGCGCAGAGATGGAGAGGCGGAGCTACGATCCGTGGGGTGAGGATTGGTGGATTTCTATTGGCTAGGATTGGGTTGAGGAGGATCGACGGGCCCAGTGGTCAGATTATCACAGACGGTTGGTAACTAGAACCATATGTGATGAATGAATATCACAAACGGTTCTATATACCAACCGTCTGTGAATTAGAGCACAAAATTTTATATACTGCTGCAATATAAACAACTAGTCTGAAAAGATAAAATAGCAAAGTTTTATATGGCTTATATATACTCATTTGAAAGGTTTCGATGAGATCTACAACTTTTCAATTGAAGCAAAATCCAAATTCCGACAGGAAGACCAAGAAAAAGGGCAAAAACAGAAATGAAAAACTTGCGACGCAGGTTTAGGTCTAAAGATAGCCGATTTTCGGGGTCTTGGAGGGCAACTGGCACAAGCGGGTCTTTTTTTCTGGATTGGGCTCGTCGTTAGCTTTCCAACGAGTACAAAAACGTCGAAAATGGACACCGTATGTAAAAGTTATGTCCGTTTTACTAAAGGTGTCTCAAAACTGAATCCTACTCGGATTCAGGCGGGAAATTATGAAACTTTAGATAATTGCAAGGCGGGAAACATATCACAGACAGTTTTTAATACGAACCGTCTGTGATAACTTCATTATCACTAAAAACCGTCTATGATAATCTGGAATTATCACAGACGGTTTTTAATAAAAACCGTCTGTGATACTGGAATATCACAGATGGTTCATCGGTAAGAACCGTCTGTGATACTCGTTTTCTCCGACGCCATCAACACAGCCGGTGTCCAAATTAAAACCGTCTGTGTTAGTGTCGGTCACAGATGGTTTTGTCAAACCGTCTGTGATTTGACGTCTAGTATTAGGCTTTCTGTAGTTGTGAATATTCGTGAGCGTATTCGTTTCGATTTGTATTCACTCCGTATTGTATTCGATATTATTCATATTTGTATTCGTATCCGAGATATCCATATTCATATCCGTATCTGAGAAAAAATATGAAAATAAATATGATAGAGACATTATCCGTCTGTATTCGATCCGTATGTATCCCTACACACAGGGTTCCACTGTCACAGATACTGATATGGTCGTGGTTCTTTCCTACGGTAAGCATCTGATTCTGAGCACTTGTAACATTCTGTCAGAGCTATTGATTTTCGGACTCTGCCTACTGTAAGCTAGTCGCCGAGTACTGGTCCAACTATAACTGAATTTGCAAAGAAACCTGACGAAATGTTGGGTAAACCAAATGCTGACGAGCACATCGGCTGTAGCATTGTCAAACTCTTCACTCAATAAGCGAAATTGGCACAATTGAAGATTGTTTGGGTCATCATCCAGATGGAGATGTATGATGAAATAATGATCTGAAATGTATGTGGGCTGTTAATAGAAAAAAGGGTACATGCGATGCAAACTTTTTCCATCCAAGCACAGCATTAGAGCAACACACGGTAAAATTTTGCCAGTACCAAGGTTAAAGTTCTGAAACCTGGGGAGATTGATTCTTATTGTTTCTGTCTGGAACTATTCTGAGATGTACATTTGTGCTGACTATAAAAACAAATTGAACAAAGAACCATCCTGGTCACATCTCCACAACAGATTTCCCTCTGTTCTATCTTGCTCATGTAGATTGTAGGCTATCCGCAACAAAAACGGCCATTTTCTGGGGTATGTCCGCGAGGTATGGTCAAACTCGCGTCCCTACAGCAACTGTTTAACCAGCCAAGCCTGTCTCCAGTTCTGTGAGCTGTAAGGTAGGTAGTTCGTTCCTATTACTGAGGCTTTGCCTGTGTTAGAAAATCAACAGCGATTCGAGTCTTGATCGGCTTCAGCTTCACTCCCATGCTCTCAGGAGATAGTAGCTCCGGCGATATACAACACGGGCTTAATGCACTGCGAGGGCTGCTGCTCAGCTGGTACGGTCTGTAAAGCCCGTATCCCATGAGGAAGTACTCCATTGGCATCAGCATCGCATGCAGCTGCTCCTCGGTTACAAGGGAGCCACAACCCTGAACCTGCAGTTAGCTCAAAATGTAACCCTAAGTACCGGTTTTTGCTGCACATGCGCTCTTACCCGTAAATGGCATAACTGTTGTAATATTTGCAGTATAAGCATATTTTCAAATTTAATTCCAGCCAATTTAAGCAAGTAATCAATATATTTCCAGCATAACATGAATGACATAAATTGCATATAAACATGAAATTCTGTCTTACCATTCATATCCATGTATATATTCAAAGAATATAAACTCAAGGCTGCTGAAAATAGCATGTAAATCAGTCCTAGCAGCAGTAAAACAATTAAATCTAGCATATAACAAATTAATTGTTTTAACATTGCTCTCAGAACAGAGTTGCGCAAGATCATAGATCTTGGCCTTCTCATGTGAATGTTGAGACTTTTCATAAATGATCTAATGTCAAAATTCAGGATTTGAGCTCTAGGCAAGCCTCTACTGACAGAACCGAGCAAAGACTAAGAAAGTCAACTTGAATTTTAGTTTTAAGTGTTCACATGCAATGAAGAACATATTAAGCTCTTACTGAATTCAAGCAGGTAAGCAGTAAGCAGTAACTAAACAGATCACAGAAGAACTGATTTTAATCTGAACTGAACCAACAAAGTCTACTGCACAGAAATAACCAGATCTAAACAAAACAGAACTAGCTTACCGCATACTCTATAGATTAAATTGCATGTCAACAAATCTACATAACAGAAATATCACTGGCTGCGGTACAATCAATAGAAACCACTCCTCTAGAGCTCAAATCTAATTTTGTTATCTAGATCAAACTTTAGTCTTCAATTTGTTCATCACAGAGCATGTAATCCGAGCCCACAAGCAAACATGTCATATATCAATTCTAGATCTTAAACATAACTTAAAGAGCAGATACTGCCGACAAAGTTTGCTAACAGTCAACAATACTCACTGTGCATATGGTACTCAAAACATTCCAGAAGCAACACAAATTAGTGAAGAACAGAAAACTAGGGCAAGGCACGCACACGGCGTTGACCCAGAAAACCTAGCACTCCCTTGTGGCGCTCGCAGTAGAGGAGTGTGGTAAGCGGAGATACAATGCCCACTCCAATGTCGGTTGCTGACGCCGGAGATGAAGGTCAGGGGATGCCGCACAAGATCACAAAGAATGCACCGACCGAATGCACTCAAACAGCGATGGGGATTGCCACTGCCTTCTCTTCCCTCGGGTCTACTTTCACCTTCCGATTTCCCCTCAAATTCCCCCCCAAATCTCTAGAGTTCACCCGGGAAATCAAAGGCAAAAGCTCTAAATCGGTGTCAGCACAAGAGCACCAGCACCCGCACACCCGAAGATAAGAGAGGAAGAAGACCAAAGAGGCGAATCGGGATCGGAAGAAGTTATTCCCTACTGTGGAGCCGTGCGGCCTTAAGAAGAGGAGACGAGAGTTGGCTGCGGGGTGGCGCGAGCGGCCAGCTCTGAGGAACCCGGGCCAGCCCACGCCTCCGCCGCCGCCCCTCCGCTCGCCATCTCCCCATGCGCAGCCAAAATCGCCAGATCTGGGCGAAGAAAACGAAACGGCCGCACGTGACGCGCTCGGGAACGCGCACGGGGAGGAGACTTCGTCTTCTCCCCCTTATCTCTTCGCGCGGCTCACCGACTGGTGGGCCCCGCCTGCATATATTACTTTTTCCCTTTTACTCAATTGGGAAATTCCCAAAAAGCCCTCATGGATACAACAATAACATGGATTAATATAGTACCTCAACTAGCACGCAAGATCTCTGGTCCAACTTTGTTGTCATATGGATGGCATCCTCATGGAATTGTGAGTTCTCCCCCACAAAAATGATTGTACGGCATTGGTGAAGGAACGCGCGTAGGCTACGATAGCAGAAAGTAAAAAATTTCTACCGCGCACACCAGGACATCATGCTAAGAAGGGATCATAGATCGTTACCACTAGACGCGCAGCGCAGCGGAAGAAGAGTTGGAGAAGCCGATCCAACCACGCGCGTCGAGGTAGTAGTGGAAGTAGCCGATCGTCCCGAACAGATCGTCTCCTCCACGCGATCAAACACACCACGAGCAGATCCAATCTGTAGTTTGTTGATGCCGATCAACGCCGCAACGAGCAGCGCCTCCACCGGTATCCACACGTCCGGGGCTGGAACGCCGATCGCGAGTGTACCAGCACTCGCGAGCGGCTAGGGTTTGGCTCGGGAGGTGGCGGCTAGGGTTTTGCTCGGGAGGAACATATGCGTTTATCCCTCAGCCCCCCGCCTCCAAATATATAGACCTCCTCACTTGGGCCTCGTGGACCGAGGCCCAATAGGAGTCTATCCGGATCTCTATCCGAATTGAGCCCACATCCGAATCACATTCGAATTAGTGTTCCAACCCGTTAAGTGTGCGACCCTGTAGGTTCACGTATACTTGGTCGCGACCCGGAAACACCTTTCCGGTCACCCTGTTAATAGCGGCCTCTAGCAAGACATATTAACCCCAAAGTATACGTAAAGATCATATCGGCTGAACCTGTAATGTTCTCATGTACGAATCCCTTTGCCTCACGATATAGATTAAGCTCAAGGCGAGACCTGTGTCATCCTCTTAATAGCTCAATCACTCTCTCGATTCCGTGATGGATTATAAACTTGTGATTGACTCCTCAATCACATTGGCATGGCCATGCACTTTCATAATCCATTACATCGAGGGGCCCAGAGATATCTCTCCCATAAGGAGGGGCAAATTCTATCTTGATCATTCACATCCCACTACATGTTTCATAGCAAACCCGAAGACTACTTTTATGACTACCCAGTTACGGAGTAGTGGTTAGTAGTCCCAAAATAGGCTACTACACATGTTGGGAACCATGATGATCTCAAGTCTAACGATTCTACATAAACACTACTTGAGACCAACTAATGACACATGGAATCTCTGCAGTGTCTCATGGCGGGTCTATCCAACATATGTTCACTAACACATGTCCATATTATTGATTTGGTATCTCCATACCATGATCCATGAGACATGATCATCAATCAATACATATGCTGATCTTTGAATCATATTTGTTCCTCATATGATATATGATCAGGGATCATTTAGAAATAGCAACATTTTGGCATTAAGAGTCTCATGAATAAGTCACATACTCATTGATCAATAATGATAATGTCTATTTCAAGAAACAAAGCAATGTATCATAAGCATAGTATGTGATATATTCAACATCTCCATGTTGCCTCTAGGGCATATCACCAACAATTGGAGCTTCCTCAATGCGTCTGTTAAGTCATGCCTCCTAGTGTAGGGCAGGTCTATATGAGCATACAGATATGAATACTGTCTTTGATTCAGAAAAAATGAACAAAATTGTCCATACTCATTAATTGAATGAAGAAACCGCTAGATGTTTTCGCCCTGCCTCTCATCAAGCAACTGCATAAAAAGAAATACCACCTCTGAGTTTACAAATTACAACTTGAGAACTAAACAAATGTACAAGACTTACGGGCATTTCTGATTTATTATCGAAAGTAATAAGTCCATATAATACCACTACTACAGAAAGCCTAATAGTAGACGTCAAATCACAAACGATTTTGTGAAACCGTCTGTGATTTACACTATTACAAACGGTTTTAATTTGGAGGCCGTCTGTGGTATTTGTGGCGGGGAAAAGGAGTATCACAGATGGTTCTTACCGCTGAACCGTCTGTGATACTAGAATATCACAGACGGTTTTATCATAAAAAATATAAAACCATCTGTGATATTCTAGTATCACAGACGGTTTTATAATAAAAACCATCTGTGATACGTTTCCCGCCTTGCAATCCCTCAAAATTTCATATTTTTCCGAGTATGGTTCAGTTTTGAGACACCTTCAGTAAAACAGGCATAACTTTTGCATACGGTATCCGTTTTCGACGTTCTTGTACTCGTTGGAAAGCTAACGACAAGCCCGATCCAAAACAATGACCCGCTTGTGCCTGTCGTCCTCCAAGACCCCGAAAATCGGCCATCTTTGGACCTAAACCTACGTCGTAAGTTTTTGGTTTATGTTTTTGCCCTTTTTCTTGGTTTTATTTTTGGAATTTTGGATTTTTCTTCAACTGCAAAGTTGTATATCTCGTCGAAACCTTTCAAATGAGTATATATAAACTATATAAACCTTTGCTATTTTATCTTTTCAGACTAGTTATTTATATTGCATCGGTATATAAAATTTGTGCTCCAATTCACAGACGGTTCTATATATAGAACCGTCTATGATATTCATTCATCACAGACGGTTCTATATATAGAACCGTCTGTGATAATCTGACCGCTGGGCCCGTCGATCCCCAGCCCCACGAATCGTAGCTCCGCCTTTCCGTTCCCGCGCCACAAATTTCGAATTCCCGCCTCTGCCTCCCCTATAAATATAACCAAAATCCAGCCTCTTTGCTGGTCTCCTCTTCCTTGCTGTCCTCCTCCTTGCTGTCCTCTTCCTTGTTGTTCTCCTCCTCCTTGTTGTACGTCCTCCTCCTTGCTGTCCTCTTCCTTGTTGCTGTCCTCCTCCTTGCAGACGACGCAGAAGCATCTAGCTCGTGCCAACCGGGCAGACGCTCAATCAACGCCGACGATGGTGGTCGTCAAAGACATTCAGCTCATGCGTTGCATCAGGCGCGAGAAGGCATAGAGGATCTTTGCTTGTTGTGTAACCTGCTCGTTGTTCTTGTTGTGTAACCTGCTTGTTGTTCTTGTTGTGTAACCTGCTCGTTGTTCTTGTTGTGTAACATGCTCGTTGTTTTGAGATATTGTAATGGTATACTCTAATCTTAATAAAAATTGATGTTTTATGTTTGTGAAATGAATTGAGATGTGAATTGGATGTATACATGTACATGTTGATCTGCTTGTTTCAGAGAGCATGGCTAGCATTTCCTGAGGCTAGCCAATAAACAAAAATATATTTAGGGGTTGAAGGGAATATCACAGACGGTTTTTTGAGCAAAAACCGTATGTGATAGCTGATAATCACATACGGTTTTTACTTAAAAACCGTCTGTGATGATCAGTATCACAGATGGTTTTTAACTAAAAACCGTCTGTGATTATCAGCTATCCTAGACGTTTTTTACTCAAAAACCATCAGTGATAATCACAGACGGTTCGAAAACCGTCTGTGATGATCTTCGATTATCACTGACCTATAAATACAGACGGTTCACAAAACCGTCTGTGATGACGTTTTCGAACCGTCTGTGATGACCTTTTCTGTAGTAGTGCAGATATGAATATTGTCTTTGATTCAGAAAAAATGAACAAAACTGTCCATACTCATTAATTGAATGAAGAAACCGCTAGATGTTTTCGCCCTGCCTCTCATCAAGCAACTGCATAAAAAGAAATACCACCTCCGAGTTTACAAATTACAACTTGAGAACTAAACAAATGTACAAGACTTACTGGCATTTCTGATTTATTATCGAAAGTAATAAGTCCATATAATACCTTAAACTTTGTTTGAAAGGCTGTTCAACACTTAGAACTATGAAATTAGACATTTGACCTCTCGAATTTTGCAATCTGGTCTAAATAACACCCTGACATAGTTTCGCACCACGAACTATAAAACCAGACATTTGACTTCCGAACTTTGCAATCCGGTCCAAATAACACACTGACCTAGTTTCCTATATTGTTATTGCCTGCGTGGTGCGATGAGTGGACAGTTTTACTACTAGGGTGACATGCTGACAAAGTTAGGTTAATGACATGTGGGATCTACAAAGACTTCTTCCCCACAGGGCTCCCAGCCATGTTTGCATAGCCACCACCTCCTGTAATTCCCTTCTCTATTTTGATCTTGAAGAGAAGGCCTTTGGGTCTTACCTGTTATTCACCTAAATTTAACCAGCGTGTCATCCAATATGGTAAAATCGCTCTCTTATCGCGCCACGCGGTTAATACTACTGTTCGAAACTGGGTCAGAATGTTATTTGAACTGGATTGCAAAGTTTGATGGGTCAAATATTCGGTTTCATAGTTCGTGGTGTTAAACAGACTTTCAAGCAAAATTTAAAGCGTTACATGGACTTTTTCCTTATCCAAATAAGACAAAATCTGACAAGAAAAATAAGGGACTTAACCGTTCTACAGGCTTGCACAGTGTCTGATTCAGGGTATTGAGCATTGCCACGCACTTCCTGCAGAAAGTGTACCAGAAAGACTAGGACAAATTGAATAGAAACTGTAACATATGATATGCAAGAAGACAAGCTGAGAATAATGAGGCCTGAAGCTACCTTGCTTAAGTATCGCTGGTACATGAAAAGTCATATCATTGGCATTACTTCGCAGGAGAGAAAATGGTCAAATGTTGCTAAAAGATGCAGGTACCTTATTGTACAACCATTCACTCCAAGATGGGGCTTTGCATAGAGGGGAGCATCAGGCCTCTTACCCTCTCCCGTTATTTCGTCTATAACAAAGTACAAAAATCCTTATCTGCACAGGCTCAAAGAGAGATTTTCTAATGTTGGTTAGTATTAAGAGTTGATTAAGAGTCTATATGAATATATGAGGATCTATTTGTAATATAGCCACTATAAAAAAAGGTGTGGGGTCAAAAAGAGAAACATCTCTGTAACGCCCCCGATTCCCAGGGGCGCGTACGGACACGGCACCCCGCAACTATTCACGCATGAACAGTTATGGAGTGTCGCGCAAGAGTATACCATTGCATGCTTACAACAAAAGTCCAGCATATACTTTACATAAGGATTAACATCCATTTTCAACAGCGGGGCGTGCAAGCCCAAAATATAATTACATTACGGAAGCTCCAAGATCCGCTTGAGCGCGGCCAAGACTTAAAGCCATGGGTCCTCGCCGAAGAAGAGACCTTCCGGGGCTTCCTCAACAGGGAGACAAACACCTTCGTCTTGATCCTCTAAAGAAAGGCAAAAGCAAGCCGTGAGCCAAACAACCAGCTCAGCAAGTCCCAAAGGGACCCTAACTTATTACATGCACGGAACATCAAAGGAAGGGGGATATACTTGGTTTATTAGCTTTGAGTGGATGCAGTTTTATTTGCAAACATTTTGATAAGACGGACCCAAAACTACTTCTTAAGATCTCAGGGATTTTTCATGAAGAGTTAATTAACCAACCTAAACAAGTTAAACTTTTACAAAACTACTTAAGCTTCGCTGCTGGAATCACCCAAGTGACACAGCTCCATTAACCGGGAGCACGGCGTATTCGAATACCATTTATTTGACTCTGCAGAGTTTGCTCAACTTTACCCACACGATCCCTTAACTCCCGCTAAAGAGTTAAGAAAGCCAGGTCATTTCACTGCTCAATTCTTTGTATAGGCTCTACCCGGTAGAATTCACTCGGGTCTGGCACAATAAACTCCCATCCGCTTCGAGTGAACTCTACCGTTGTTAGGCACCCGCAGTACGGCCTACCTAACCTCGCTTTCTCAATGACAAGCCTTTACAATATCTGTAGAGTTTCAATTGAGTTGAGCAGCTACTAGACCAGTGTTGACAAGTCAACTCCTGTGGTTGAGCGATCACTATGTCATTTGCTCAGCGTAAGGGTCTAGTTCTATATTCTCACATGGTCCGCAACCTTTCCAGGCCCGTGACCCAACCTAGGGTAGGCGGTGGGCGAATGATCCGTCTTGCGGCGCACCACCACCTTTACCCTAACTTCAGTCCTAGGGTAAGAGTTGGGCGAAGACTAACTCGCCAGCTCTATCCCCAACCCTTACCCTACCTTGTGCACGCAGGCACTCTCCGCTCTAGGGCACAGTGTCCCATACCACCCTACCCTAGAGTCGGGTTTGCAAATTCTATTGGCCCGCAGCCACAACCTTATCAGTACACTACTAGTTTTCAGGTCTAGGACAACGGAGCGAAATTGTTGCAATAGGGCCAAAATAGATGCAATATGTACCTATTGCAACACATCACTTCCGTTGGCAAGCGTGGCAAGTACTTGCGTGCTTAAAAGATTGTGCAACGGATTGTGGTTTCGTTGCAATACCTATGGTTATTGCCATGCAATGTGTTGTGGCAGTTGTTTGTTGTTGCAACGAATGATGTCGTGGCGATATAGGCTATTGCCACGGCTGACTCCGTGGCAATAGCTTCTTTCGCCACGAAGTTTGG
This sequence comes from Dendrocalamus latiflorus, assembly GCA_017311315.1. Taxonomy (NCBI): domain Eukaryota; kingdom Viridiplantae; phylum Streptophyta; class Magnoliopsida; order Poales; family Poaceae; genus Dendrocalamus; species Dendrocalamus latiflorus. The sequence continues at coordinate 6,802,095 of CM029662.1, forward strand.
TCGTGGCAATAGTATCATTTGCCACGAAAATATTGTGTGGTAATAGGTTCTATTGCCACACCAATGGTTCGTGGCAATAGACCCTATTGCCACGGAGAGCATTTCATTGCAACAAGATATATTGCTACGGGAGGCGTTTCGTTGCAGCAGGTTTATTATAATTTGTTGCATATGATATTTTATTATAATTCGTTGCATATGATATTTTATTATAATTTGTTGTTGCAAATTAATAATCAAATTAGGAACACGGCTGGATCAAAAACACATATATTAATTCAACACATAATAATTTAAAAGTGCCACCACTCATGCAGGAATTACATATCAATCTCCAAACTTAAACTACAAAGTTTGTAACTAATAACAAAAGTACTATCACTTCCATTACATTTGTCCTTGCTTCTTTGCCACGTTGAATTTCCTGACTCGACGACGCCACGACTCTGTTTGCTCTGATCAAATTGTTTCATCCTGATAGAACATGAACAATAAAGAGGGACCTTAATGTGAGTATTGTCCAGCAGCACATACTTAAGTACATCATAGTGCAAGTTTAGAGATACGAGTTACAGCTGAAAATAGCAATCCTGAGTTCTCTAGTTCAGTTGCATAGCAAAGTATTTAGCAAGTGATTCCAGCAGAATTAGTTAATTTCATTTCATTTACCGATATATAGTAGCCCTACTTCACCTGGCATAATTTTCTAGTAGTTTAGAACAGTATGCTATATTTGACATAAGAACAATGACAGATGAAGATTAATCACATTTTCATTTCATACATGCTGGTCCGATCATAAATCACATTAATCCATCCTCAAAGGAGCATCATCATGCTCACAACATATCCACATCCACCACATGTTATTTTCATGTTCCACAATATAACATTAAGCAAGAATTCCACATGTCTACTAGCCGATTATCAACTTATCAATGGATCAATACTTGCTACCATCTCCACAATTAAAATATCATGCAATCATGGCATAATGTATCAAATTACGATAATAATGAAAATTGCAAGTAGAAGGAATAACAAGTTAAACGGTAGCAACCACCGCTACGTTTACTTGCCTCAACCGACGAAGCGAAGCAAATCAAGAGCGCTCAGGGACAAAACCACCTGTCCAAAAGGCAACTCTCAGCACAAAGCTACAGCATTCAAACACAACTAAATAATTAAAGATGTCGCTAGAACCCCGAACCCGCACAAACTCCTCTCCGCTCAACAATTCAGCAAACTACCCTCTGCAGCAGCGCTGCTTAACATTTTCGTCACTTTAAAAATACTGATCCAATTGCAGCAAACCATACTTCTCTGGATTCACCACTTCAAAGCCTACATTTTTCATGTAGAACATCTATTTTTATTTTGATCACAGCTAGGTGTAATTTAATGCCCAAAACAGAGGAAGATCTCTGTTCTGGCAGACTGGACAGCAGCATTCAAATGCGTCCCAGCACAGTACAGGGGTCTAGAAAATTTCTGAATTTTCTACAGCAGCTATATTACCAGATTATCTACAACTTTCTCAATTACAGACATGATCATAAAAATCATTTACTACCTCAAAACCACAGATTAAGATCAGTCTGTCCCAATCTGCTCGCCTGACGAACAGCGGTAATACCGACCCTGTAACTCCTAGATCCCACGGCCACAATTTCCGAAACAAATACAGGAGATGCGTCTGGAAGTCCTCTACAACTTTCCTTTTGAGAGGGTCCGCAGAAAAAATCATATACTAGGTCTAAACCGCGCGACCAGATGCGCTACGCGAATCAATCTACAGGCAGACAGCAGGTAATCTCTAATCGGGCAATTAATCTATAATCTCCCTTCAAAATCCGTGCCAAGAACCCTAATTATTCAGAAAAACAGAGGGTTTGGGATGGAGAAAAATTACCTAGATGAAGGATCACCCCTCTTCTTTCCTCCTCTTCTTCTCCTCCTTCTCTTCTTCTTCCTTCTCCTTCTGTCTCCTTTCTCCTTGGCTCCAATGGCAGCAGCTTGTGGGGGGAGGTGGAGGCGCCAATATGGATGGAGAGGGGGTGAAAGGTGCGGCCAGGGGGGTGGAGGAAGGGGGTGGCGGCTGTGGGGGGGGGGGGAAGAGGGAGAAAAGGGGGCACCTAGGGTTAAGTGGGAGGGGGGTGCGGCCACCCCTTGGGCCTCCGGCCCAAGGTGGTCGGCCCAATCTCCAGGCAGCCCACTTAGAGGTTTTTATTTATTTATGTATTTGTTTATTCATTTTATATTGTTCTTCAATTTATATTTTTCCCTTTCCGCGATTTACCGAAAAACCGGCGACTCCGTGATTGTTTTAAAAACTTAAGCCATAACGACGTTCGGGATATTACATCATAATCTTTTAATTAACAGTGGATGCCAGATTGTTTTCTTTCTACATACACTAAAGATTAGTGATCAGAACTCTTCATTTGAAACAAGTGAAAACCAGTCAATCAAATCAATAGGTGATAGCATTTTGATTTATTTCTACCATAGGCTGAGGGAAAATCCTTGACAATAATATCTCAACGACATAAGCACATATAAATTTTGCCTTCCACTGTTTCGGTTGTAAATTACTGAAATTATTGACTGTACGATATGGTTGGGTTACTGAAATTAGTGCACTGGAGTCTTGTGCATGAAATTACTGAAGCACAGTTTCTCATTTAATTACTTTGGGCAAAAATGAAATATGTAAATGCTTAACTGATAGAATCATCTTTAATTTTCTGTCATGACATTTGAAATACTGCCTACATTTGTCTTCTATGTGAAGCTAAAACTAAGAAGCTATTTGATCATAATTATTTGTGGTAGGAAGCCTTAGATGTAATTTTGGAGGATTTGGTGAGTGAAATAAGGAGCAAAGATGTACAAAATGCCAACTCTGAATATTGTGGTTGTACTGGGTGGAAATGTACCAATAGAGATCCTTACTTTGTTCGATCAGTAAGCATATAGTTGTACATTAAGGAGATAGCTATGTACACTCGAAATGATGGACAATGGACTAATGTCGACGAGACCTTCTAAACGCATCTTCACTTTAGGCTTGTACAGATCGAGTATAGGCCTGTATATAATTAAATAAAATAGTAGTAACTCTATATCTCTAAATATAATAATTAAAGACCCAATTAAATTAGAGTTCACATGATAATATTTAATGTGGCTCAATAATTCCTTCCAGTTAAATAATATATTTAACTGAGAAGTGCAAGACATGAGCGTATCCGCGTCATCTGTGGAGGCGGGGTGACTGCTAGGTAGCGGCGTTTGTGCGGTGGCCGTGGACGGTGGAGGCGGGGTGACTGCTGGGCGTGCGGTGGGAGGTGCCCAAGGTTTTATATGACAGGTGCTTACCATGCTTAGATAAATAGAAATTTACAATTATAGTTTACAGCTAGGAGGCCTCCGAGCTAGGAGGTTGTTGGTTCGATTCCTCCACACCCCATGGTTTTTGTTTTTATTTTTTCTATTCTAATTTTTATCCTCTCCTGTTTTGTCAAGTGAGACCTCCTCAACTGCGTTTTAGTTGTCACTTTTCAATTTTTTTTATCTCCTCTAGCAATTAATAACTATAGATAATATAATTTCTCCACACCAATTCGGCCCTTGCGTTTAGCAGTTAGGCCCACGAAAACAAAGCGTTGCAATAACAAATTATTGCCACGAACAATCATCATATATAGCAACAAATTTATTTCGTGGCAATACAAACTCATTTCATACGCATTGTATAGGAACCTTTTGCAATGCAATTGATGACTATGACAACGCAATAAAATTGTGGCAATATTGACACCCACTCGCAACGAAATTCTATAAGGTGGCAATACCTCCTAACTATTGCAACGAAAATCAATATTATCACAACGCAAGACAACCGTGGCAATAAAGTCATACTACTCGCAACCATGTTCTAAATGGTGGCGATAAAGCCACCTTATTACAACGAATTCAATGACTATCGCAACGCAATATTTTAGAGGCAATACTGTGCACATATCGCCACGATTTTGGCAAAACGTTGCAATAGTACATACCTATTGCAACTAATTTAGTGTCGTTGCGATGCGTTTCGTGGCTAAAGGGTCGGAATCCAGTAGTGGTATAAGACTTTGCATGATGATAATAATAACTTACAGTTATCTAGATTAACATATAATTATTTCTAGGGTTATCAAGGCATGGCTACAAGTTTAACATGGCATTTGTCGGTGGTAGGTTTAACTATATAACATGTCATTCTAAACATTTTATTTTATTTTTGAACTAACATTTCAGAACTAGCTCAATGCAAATAGCATAATAACATAATTAAATAACATGGGTTGCAACATGATCAAAGGATTTGGGACTTGCCGGCAATTTGGACGAACTCGGCTAGCTTGAACGAAGAAACTCCTGGATCCTGAAACTGCACTTGAACTTCCGGGATCTTCGAAACTAGCGCAAACACATAAAAGAAATAAGTCCGGCTTGAAACTATTCAAGCGAGGAAAAATAAACTATTTAAAAACAAGTAAAATGCATAAACCCTTCAAATGAAATTTTAGGAATTTATTTGGGATGAATCTGGAGAAATGGAGGCCAAAAATGGGTCCAGGATATTATTTGGAGCAAAGTGTTGAAATTTGGGAATTTTTAGGATTTTCTGTGATTTTCTAGGATTTATTTGGATTTTTCTGGAATTTAGAAATGGATTAAATCGGGAAAATCACTTTGAACAGTACCGGCCGGGCCACTTTGCTACAGTGGGCTCGGCCCAAGGAACGGCCCGCGCGGCCAGGCGGCCGGCGCAACCCAAGCGCGCGCGCGCGGGGGAACGGAGCGGGCCGGGTAAGAACGGCCCAGCAGCGCGCGCCCGTGCGGCCTGGATGGCCGACGCGTGGCGAAGCGGAAGGCAGCGAAGGGGGAAGGCGGCGAAGGGGTACGGGCGGATCCAACGGACGCGGAGTGGGGGTTTTACGAAGATCGGGCGGCGGAGAAAGGCGGTCGCCCGACGATTGGAATTAGAAAGCAACGGGGCGGATGGACGGTGGAGGAGAGGCCACGTTGCGGGGGAGGGGGGGTCTTCTTCCTCCTCCAGCCGCTACAGTGCTCCCGGGACAGAGGTACGGCGGCGACGGCGGTCCGGGTGCGGGAAGGGACGTCGCCGACTACCAAGGGTACCAGGAGAGAGAGGGGAGTGAGGGGAATTCATTTTAGGGCTTTGGGAGGCGAGGGAACCAACGGAGGGGACAGGAGGCAGAAGGGGGTGGTTCGGATATTTGGTGGCGAGGGAGGTCATCGGCGGCGAGGGAGCTCAAACGGCGGCGGCCACACGGACAGGGGGCCGAGAGGCTCACATTGGCGGTGGCGGTGGGGGCGGGGAAGCCTCGGAGGAGTCCGGCCACGGCGAGGTGCGACGGCCCGAGAGAAGCTCCGACGCCGGCGCAGCACAAAGCTCCACCTGGTCAGAGGAATACACCACAGGGGTTAGGGAGCAGCGGTGGAGCTCTGGGCGAAAATAATCGAGGAATGGGGAAAGGGGGATCCAATTTACGGGGCCGCCGGCGCAGGAGAAGAAGGCAACGGCGATTGGAGCGGCGTGGCGTCAATCGGTTGCTGGTGGATGCTCTCTGGGGTGACAGGAAGTGAGTGGGGGAGGTTGAGTCGCTCGGGAAGCAAACGGGGAAGTGCGTAGCCGAGAAGGGATTTTTATACCCGAGCGGAGGGGAGCGGCTCCGTGGAGGAGAAGCCAACGGGCGGCGCCGGGGTCAACAGGGATGGACGGGAGCAGGTGGCGCGTCTCCTCCGCGTGACGAGGGGGGTGATGTCCGGCTCTACAACGGCTTAAAGGTGAGGCGACGGGAGAGGGGGAGCAGGTGAGCTCGGGCACAGGCGGGGCACATCCGCGTGCGGTGGAGGGGACGGGCGGCCTCTGGCAGGCGGGACCCAGGGCAGACGCGAGTGACGCGTGGCGCACAGTTGCTGCCGGCTTCAGACCGCGCGACGTCGGGCTGACGCGGGCGCAGCGCGAATCCGAGGGTGGCGCAGAGACGGGCGCGACGCAGGCACAGCGCGCAGCGCCAACGCGTGCGCGGGGTGAAGGCGGAGAGGGGCTGGGGCGCCAGCGGGCGAGGAGGAGCGGAGGGAGGCGCTGGGCGAGAGAGAAGGCGGAGTCCGGGGCGGCGCCAGCTTAAGCGCGAGGGAAGGAGGCGCCGGGAGAAAAGAGGAGGCGGGAATCGGGGAGCGGCGCCCACGGGAAGAGGGCGCGAGCGCCAGGGAGGGGAGGAGGCGGAAAGGAGGCGGGGCGCCAAAGGAGAAGGGGAGGCGCCCGGCCAGAAAAAGAAAGCGGATTCGGGGGAGAACTTTCCCGAAAGGGAAAGTTTTCGAATTTCACTCAAAAACTCAGCAAAAATCACAAAAAAATTTGGGGTTGAAATTTTGGGGCTTTTCAATCTCTATCATCGATTTGTGGTAGGTTCAAGTTATAACGGTACAAACTAAATAGGGCATAGATATAAGAGTAGTTACAATTGCATAAGAAATACAACGGTATTTAAATCAATGTACAACTCTATATTTAGTATATGTATTATAGTATTTACCTATACAATTATGTGGGAAATTCGGCTACTTACAAGAAAAAATTGTGCTTAAAGAAATTTCGAAATAGAAAAGTTTTGATCAGTTTTCGAACTCAAAACATAGGAGCTTTACCTAAAAAGATTAGCGGTAAAGCTAAAACGTTCTTTGCACACCTTAAACGCAAAGTAAACCTAGCACTTTCCGAGTGCAGGGATCCGCATGTCAGCACGTCGATGATTGAAATGTTTTGCTCAGGGAGCCTGCACACTGTACATCTCTCGATGCCAGCTCAGAAATTATTCGCGTCATCAAGTGCGCGTGAGCTGGACATGGTCCCATGTGGCAGTGGATGGCGTGTACACGCGTCATCAGGTGCCGAGTATGAACGTGTCATGGGCTTCACCTGGTTGGCCGTACCGTGTGGGGCCGCGTGTCAGAGAAGAGTAATGCATCCCATGCTCCACCTTGTGAGAGATTTTTTTCTCAAAATAAAAAAAACTAGAGAATCGGAATTGTTTAAATTTTGTCGATCGTGTTAATGAAAATTATAAAATGACCACGTCGATGTAGAATCTATTTCCATTGGAAATTTAAGCCAAGCCTTTTTTTGGTAATTCTGAAAATGAATAATTTTTCTTGTAATTTTCAGTATCAATTGCTCGCAATTTTTGGCGAGTTTATATTGATAATTAAGATGCTGTGAAAACCGTGAATATTTTTTTAACAAAAACGTGCTAAAACTTAAAAATCACATCAATAACTTGAAATATATTTGTACTATATCACATGGACCACAATAGAAATCCACAACTAGCTAGAAAAGTACAAGGATGTCTTGGTCAGCTCATTTTCTTGACACAACTAGCCTCATAGGCGCGGCGCCACGCCGCGCCAGCCACCGTGTGTACCGAAGTAAAAGAGGCGATAATCCGTGAGGAGTTTGTAAAAAAAAAATTAAAAAAAATCGAGGGCACATGTGTATTTTCGAAAAAGTCAAAGGTCTTTTTCGTAAAAAACCGAGGGCCTGTACGTAATAAATGGGAAAGTCAAAGGTCTTTTTCGTAAAAAACCGAGGGTCTGTACGTAATAAACGAGGACCCGCACGTAATTTAGAAAACCGCGGGGTAGAGATGGCAATGGGTACCCGATACCCGAATACCCGACGGGTTTTACCCGATAAAGAGACGGGTATGGAAAATTTTATGTACCCATGGGTACGTTATTGGGCGAAATCCTCTACCCGCCGGGTAGGCGGGTGCGGGTGTGGGTATATACTACCCATACCCGCCTACCCGCGGGTAATGAATACCCGCATTAAACAACTAGACATCCCACTCAAATGTTAATTTTATTATCTACTTGTTGTTGATTGTTTATTTGTTTGTCATATGTTGATATGGTCATGTCAAGTATGTTTATGTGATGTACTAATTTTGATCATTAGACGCTTTTGTGCTTGGCATGTATGATTAATGAATGTCTAAATTGATGATATTCTTATGTGTTGAACCGGGTATGCTTGCGGGTACGGGTTACCCGTCGGGTAGTAATACCCGTGCGGGTACAGGTATGGGTAAATTTTTCTACCCGCGTGCGGATACGGGTAACCCGACGGGTACATTTACACCTAGCGGGTACGGATATGGAATGGCAATACCCGATGGGTATTTACCCGTTGCCATCTCTACCGCGGGGCGCTATCCTGCAAAAATTTGGGTGAAAAAAAACTGCTAGGGACCTTTTCGCGAGAAAAAAGGACCTTTACGTAATTTCCGAAAAACTGGAGGAAATGGACTCTCCCGGCCGTACGAAAATCCTCCCGCCAAGCGGCCGACGGAGCGCGCGCGCGGGCGGGAGCTGCCGACGTGGACGCGCTGGGGGCCGGAACCCCCCGCAAATGTATATGTTATTATACGAATTATAGAGAAAATTTTTATAGCGCGTTTTAATATCGTTTTGGATATGACATGCATACTCCTAGGAGATAAGAATGTGGAGGGAAAGTTAGACACTGCTCTTATTGGTCTGGACCTAATATTGATGCAAAGCAAGCTCTGAAGTACACAACGATTCTGAGTAGTGCTGGCACAAATGCGACACAATAGCATTATCTGGGGGATGTCACTGCTAATAGTTATCTTCTTCAGTACTGGCATGTTGATCGGATTGGGTTTGATATGCACTTGGTGTTATAGATGATAAAGAGTTCTTGCATGGTGTTAGACATGACTAAAGAAGGGTATTTGCTCTAGCAAGATATTTTTAGGTGCTCTAAGAAAAGTTAGATCTTTTTCGGTGTTTATGATAATGGATCTATTTTATTAAGCTCTTGTCAAATGCAATCTGTAAAAATGAAACTATCCATTCAATCTATGTCATTTACCCTCTTTTACTCCCTAGCTACAACGTATGCCTTTTTAGAACTTTCACTGCTAATATATAAAGGAATTTAAATTTATCACATAAAAATACTATTAGTAAATTTATCATGAAAAATATTTTCATGCCGTTATAATAACTTTTGTTAACATATAATTTAAAAACATAATAATTAAATGTATGTATTAGAGATTGTGCGGACATCAAATTGACGAGTAAAAGAGAATCGACAAACCAAAACACGTAGGAATGCTGTAAAAATATTGTTTGTACACAATACTTTCGTCTTAGTACCAGGCATCTAACTATCTCAAATGAGAAAACATGACTTGGTTCATTTCTTGCGGCTCCAAATAAATGAAGGAAACGAGAACATTTAACGATGTTTGCACATTTTGAGATACGTGCTGCTGTGTTTATTAGCAATTATTTAACGGAGTACGTGAGGTGTTCTTGCAATATTGGGACGCGCGCGCTCGATATGAGGATTCAACTTGTTGATGCTTATCCTACCGTCTTCAATGACCGCTTTCAAACGAAATGCAACTGGTGGTGAAAACATGGAAAGATGAAATTGGCAAGCAGTTGAACTTGTATTTGTCCTATCAGAAGAGCAAGCTCGAATTCAAATGTGTGCGGATTAAATGTGTTAGCCAATTACTCCCTCGTGTAAAAAAAAAAAAGTGGCCGTTCCCGTGGGCGGAGAAACTATTACTATAACTTTGCTAATTAATATCTTTGTAAATATTTATATCGGTTACGTGGAAACGACATGAGAAGGCTTATCTTAAAAGAATACTTTGTGTAGTAATCTCACCGACAGTGTTATAATGGTTTTACATGCAAATTAGTTGTTTCTTCTTCAATGCAAAGGAAGTTTTTTTCTATCGGTTTTGATACGTTGAGGACGTTCGGTGTAACAAGAAAAAAACAGATGCCCCACCCAACTGTCCCACACTCTTCCACTATATGTTTATCCTATCCACTACTCTATTCTGCTGCCCTTGCCTTATCCTATTGACCTATTCCAGACCTCTCTCTTCCCCATCTAATGAAGTAGCCATGGAAGCTTTTACAGCTGGAACAACAAGAGCAAGAGGAGGTCTCATCTCCTGTGGTTGCTACCCTTCTCGTTGACCGTCCGCTGAACGGCGAGTGGAGGAGCAGCGGGGCTACCCTTCTCGTTTTTGATTGTTGTAATGTGTTTGTTAAATATCCTAGCAAGATATATTTTTGTTGCAGTGGGTTGTTGACTTGTTACATGGGTAGCAACCTCTTGTAGCCTTATTCTATGAATTTTGTTGCAACCGAAGTTCACGAAGAACAAGGGAGTTGTAGATGTTTTTTTGTTACGCCAATTGACAAAATTGATTGAGCACCCTTTATTATTTTATTACAATGGCTGATTGAATTATTGCACTACCAAACGATATTTGTTTGAACTTCAGCGTAAAGAGTGGCGACACATCTTTGTGTGTGCACGTCATGGCACCTTACATGGCATTGCGACAGTCGTCGGTGGGCATAATTTTATTTTGGTGATTTCGGATATGTTGCTGTTGTGGCTACTGACCAAACAGTGAAATAGAAGAGTAGTGGAGGGGTTGAGATGGATGAACAATGCTTGCCCTCTCTCCATATGCGGGGCGTGTATATATTTCTTCATAAAGCACAATTACAACTTTGCCCTTACAGACATACGTCTCCCCCCAAGGGTATATAGGTCTGAGAGACCATGTGGAGGTGTCCCCATGTTTGTGATGAGTAATTGACTCGTGTTCTGGAAAGTTTGAGTTTGATTTGATTGGTTCGCGTCAAGTCGGTGCATGGCGCGGTCTAGTACGGTTGGACTTGGTCGAACGTGGTCGGACGTGTTTAGGACGCTTGTTTTTCTTCTCAATCGGTAGATTTGGGTATTTCATGTTTGAGTACCTTTTTCTGATGCTAATGTTGTTTATGCTATTTCGAGCAGTGCTATGTGATGGTTTGCTTGTCTGTGTGGTTGCAGGACTTTAGAGCTAGGTCATGGTGAGGCGTGGGAGGAGCGAGACTAGGCACAGGGGGTGTTGAGGTCCAGACGGTCGGAGACGTCAAAGATGATCGAGGCTGCTGAGGTGATTGCAAGCCGGGAGACAAGGAATCGGAGCTGGAGCTACCGGAGGTGGACACGACGGGCAACGGCGAGGTGGACTGGGACTAGGCTCAGGGAGGAGCTGAGATCCAGACGGTCAGGATGCCGGGTGCGGTCGTGTGCAACGGCGAGGTGGATCGGGACTAGGCTCAGGGAGGAGCTGAGGTCCAGACGGTCAGGATGCCGGGTGCGATCGTGCGAGGACCGGAAGCTTCCGGGAAGGTGCAGCAGGGGCATTTCGGTAAAATGCGCAAGGCTGCAAAATGGAAGCGGATTTGGTTGAAGATAATGGGTTGGAGACCCGTTAGTGGATGGCTGTAGAGAGGGTTTAGGGTTTGGAGTTGAAATCCTGGTTCCCTCCTTTTTCATGTAGAGCTTGTTGACTTGTTGCCTCTTTTGTGTGTGAGTTTGGAAGTGGAATGGCGCTGCCACTTCTTGATTTTCTCTTTGTGGCTATGAGCCTGGAGTTAAAAGGGGCAGCTGGTTGTGTATTCAAAAGAAAGAGCTCGGTGGTGTGATGGCTCCTGCGTGTGTGTTCTTCCCAGTTGGAAGCATGTAGTGTGTTGGCTGTAGAAACACTTCTTCAATTCCAATTGTGTATGGGTCTGTAGTGAGATGGTTGTAACCCTTGTGTAATCATTCATCTCCTTGTATAAATCTGAGATGCTTTTTATTTGAGATGGACTGATTTCTTCCTCTCTGTGTTTGTCTGTTGTTCTTCTTTGTCTTGAGGTCTTTGGTTTGAATCATGTCAAGAAGTTGCAAATATGAGTTTTTTTGAACTGGGAATCATCTCAAGGCGACTTGGCTAGCACATTCCTGAAAGCAATCATTTTATCTCTGCAGATTTCTTCCCAAGAAATGAGATGAAGCATTTCCTCTATTTGCAAAAGTCTAGGGTTTGAAGGCAGAGCAAGTATGGTTCTTTGGTATCTTGGTGAGTTGTTTGCTCTAGGTCTATGATTTCTAGTTGTGAGACCTTTTCTTGCTGAAATGCTAAGTTTCATTATCAATAGACATGAGAATCGCAAGAAAATCAGCTTTTGGTCTCATTCTACATGCAGCATGTCAACTTTCTGGATTTCTTGCTCTTTTGATCTAAATCCTATTCCCTTGAGGTAGGTCAGATGTTTAGTTTGAAGTCCAAATTTGTTGGTTTGAGAAGTCCAGGGATTGCTTGATCAATTCTCAGCTTTTGTCCTCTTTTCTGTATTTAATGTGCTGTGTTTTTCGTTTTAGAGTTTCAATCGCTTGCTACCTGCTCTGTCTCCAGGCCACCGGTTAGACTGCTAGGGTTTGCCCTAGTCAGACCGGTCTATGGCTAGTGGTCAGATCAGCGGTAGCCTAGCGGTCTGACCGGCCTATGCATGGCGGTCTGACCGGCCGAGGGAGTGCGGTCTGACCGACCCTGACATGGCGGTTAGACCGGGCTCATGTAGTCTAGCTGCACTATGATATGTCTTGTTTGCTCTGTCTCGCTTTAGTTTCTCTTCTGTGTTCTTTCTCCAGTGAACGTTCATAGTCCTTGCTTCATAGCTCTCATAGCTATCGGAGAAGAAGCATGTGGATACTTGGGGGCGATTTTTGAAGGCACCATTCACCCCCCTCTGTTGCCATTTCCGATCCTACAATTGGTATCAGAGCCGGTTAGCTCTTCTGGATAGATCTTAGCCGGTCTGCGAGCCATGGCAACAGACAAGTATTCCACCAAGCCCCTGATCTTCGATGGGATCAACTATCCCTTCTGGAAGAGTCGGATGGAGACGTACATTCAGGCTCAGGGCTATGCTATCTGGAGGAAGGTTAAAACGTATTTTGTTGTTCCTGCCGATGAGAACATCAATGTGGCAAACATGCTCGATGTTGAGGCGAATGCTAAGGCAAGGAACTTTATCATTCAAGGTCTGAGCCGAAACGAATTCGATCGCATTTCTCATCTTTCGTCGACGTTCGATATTTGGGTGACCCTCGATGCATACCATGAGGGCACCACCCAAATTAAGATGGTACGACAGGACCAGTACAAGCGAGATTACGACAAGTTTGAAATGCTCGCTGGAGAGTCCCTGGATAAGTGCTTTGCGAGGTTCCACAAGATCTTGAGCAACCTCCAAGCAGTCGATCTCATATACCCCGACTCGAACAACGCTCGTCAAATGCTTTCGGCTTTGGATTTGCATGTTTGGGAGATGAAAGTAACCATCATCAAGGACACGACAGATCTTTCGATTTTGACTCTTGATGCGTAATATTCACGCCTCAAGACTCACAAGATTGACATTGTCTCTCGCAAGTCGAAGTCTCAGTCGATGGCATTGGTCACTAATCCCGGTCCTGCCTCTGGATCTTCTGCTGACACTATTTCGAGTTTTTCTTTAGCTGCTTTGTGTGAAATTGATGATGATCATCTTGAACAGCTTCCAGAAAACCAAGTAGCCCTCTTAGCCAGAAAGTTCTCCCATGCATACAAGAGGGTTAGGGAGAGAAAGAGAGGAGGAGGACCCGTGATTTGCTTTGAGTGTGGTGGCCCCAACCACATTCGAGCAAACTGCCCCAAGCTGGAGAAGGGCAAGAATGACTACGACGGTTCGAACAAGAACGACTACGGCAGTTCGAGCAAGAACGACTACATCAACAAGAACCACAACAAGAAGCCTCCAGGCAAAGAGAAGAAGCTTCGCAACTTTGGCAAAGCCAAGAAGCTCTTCCACCGCGTCCTCACCGCCTTCGACGACATCGACTTCAGCGAGGTGGAGGGGTGGAGCGAAGACAATGGCAAGGATGATCAAGAACCCAAGGACGGTGATGACTTCATTGGCATGTGCTTCATGGCCCTTGAGGGCGACATCAGCGACAACGAGTTCTACTCTGACTCCGATGAGGTATATCCCTCCTATGACCAGCTCAATGATGCTTTTCTCAAGCTAGGAAATTTCATGCTAAATCTAGAGCTTGGTGTAGTGAGTTGGAGAAGGAAGTAGAGAGATTGTCACGGGCGCTTACTTCACTTAATCTGCTCCTTCTCGTGACGAATGTGATATATGTTCATCTTTGCTTGGAGATATGGAGAAGCTAAGGACCTCTCATAATAGTGTGACCTCTGAGCTAGATTTGCTTAAGGTGGAGAATGTTAGTCTTTTAGCTGAATTAGAGATGATTAGGACTGCTGCTCCTTCATCTACTATTGTTGAGACTACTTTTTGCACCTCATGTGAGGATGAGGACAATGCTTTTAGAGGTCTTTGCAGTATGCTTCTTGATCTGCTTGAATAATGTGAAAGCTGCATTAACATGAAAATGAACTTAAAGAAGCCAGATCATAAAATTGCTAAGTTACAAGCTTTTCTGCTAGAGCCCATTGCTTCATGTATGAACTGTCCTAAATTGACTGCTGAGTTTGAATCTGTTTCAAAATAATTTCAAGAAATGATTGATCACAACAACAAATTGGCTCAATATGCTTCTAAGGACTCTGTTAGCTCACCATGCAATAATTGTGAAAACTAAAATCTGATTTGATTGCATTGGATGAAAAATATGTGAAACTAACTAAGGACCTACTAGAGAAGCCACAATCCTATTGTGATGCTTGTGCTGTTGTGGAGGAGAAGCCTAAGGAAGTGGTAGAGACGCTTAGGCATGAGAACCAAATGGCTAGCAGTAAGACTGTCCCTCCTGTTCCTTGTGAAGACCTCAATGTTGAGGCGGCTGTGCGTGCACATGCCATCCGTTCTTCTGCTGTTGGTTCTTCTTCTCCCTTACCTTCTGCTGTCTCTTCTTCCCCTGCTCCTCTTGCACCTCTCTCTTTCAGGAGTGTCAATATCTTATGAATACTCTTGAGAGATTTGTTGGAGGCAAGAAGAAGCTAAATCTTATTCTAGACTAGTCCAAGATTTGCAAATTCAATCAAGGTCTAGGATACGATTTTCTTGAGGATGTTAGGAAGCATCCACCTGCTGTTCTCAGACCCATAGCAGTAGGTGTGATCGACGTCAAGCCCAGAACCAAGAAAGTTGAGTTCAAATCTACAGGCTTTGTTCAAGGGATCTCTGACAGTAAGGTGGTAACACCTGTTGCTTCGACCTCACAAAAGGCGAAGCCCCATCATGCTACTTCTACCTCTCAGAAGGTGAAGTATCATTGTACATTCTGTCAGAAGGATGGACACATGATCGAGAGATGCTTCAGGTGCACCAAGATCGCGCGGAGAGACCGTGTTCAGGCTCTTAGGCGTATTCAGGGTCAGCCCGAGACCTTGAGTGCACCTAAGACCAACACGAGGTCTAGAGTTGATCATGTTGATGTATTTGGGCAGTATCGAGGACTTGGTTTTTTTGAGTTTTCTAATTTTCGTCCTCGATTTGTCTATGGTCGTGGTATCCGCTGTCCTAACGGTAGATCTCATTTCCCCCATCGAGATAGCCACCCACGGCGAGATCAGCATGTTGCTGGTGCACCGACTCGCTCTTCCATAATAGTCGGACCCAGCAACAGCTTCAGGTCTACTCATAGATCTTCTGGCTTTTTGAGCGACAGAGAGAGTAGGGTAGCTAGAGGTCAGTCGTGCGTGACTACTTCTTCTGCTCGTCGTGTGACTCAGTATTGGGTGCCAAAATCACTTTTGATTTATCCCAGTACTGAGACATCCCTCTCTGTTGACTCAGGTTCGCCGGGCAGGGAAGGGAGAGGTTTGGCTTGTAGACTCCGGGTGTTCTCGACACATGACCGGAGACTCCCATTGGTTCTCTTCCCTAGTCCGTGTTCCAGGTGATGAGACGATCACCTTCGGAGATGCCTCTTCTGGGCGCATCATCGCCAAAGGTATTGTGCGCGTTAATGATTCATTTGTTTTAAAAGATGTTGCCTTAGTGAGTAAGCTACAGTACAATTTGCTTTCGGTTTCTCAACTTACCGATGACGGTTTCGAGGTGAGTTTTAAGAAAAATGCTTGCAAAATTCTTGATTCTTCGGGGAGTCTGGTTTGCGGGATTTCTAGATATGGGAGGATCTTTCGTGCTGATTTTGTTGAGTCTTCCGGTGATCCTCTTAGGTGTTTAGTTGCTTCTGAGTCCCGTGACCTCACTTTCTGGCATAGGAGACTTGGTCATATTGGATTTGACCATTTGACTCGAGTTAGCGGTCACGATCTCATTCGTGGTTTGCCTAAACTCAAGATAGTCAAAGATCTAGTTTGTACTCCTTGCCGGCACGACAAGATGGTTGCCGCTTCTCACCCTCCGGTCATAGTGACTATGACTGATGCACCAGGACAACTGCTCCATATGGACACAGTTGGACCAACTAGAGTGCAGTCAGCAGGAGGGAAGTGGTATGTTCTTGTCGTGGTCGATGACTTCTCGAGGTACTCTTGGGTGTTTTTCTTAGCCTCGAAGGATGAGACATTTACCCTTTTTCGGGGTCTTTTTAGTAGGCTTTCAGTTGAGCTCCCGGGTGCCTTACGAGCTATCCGCAGTGACAATGGCACAGAGTTCAAGAATTCCTACTTTGAGAGGTTTTGCGATGAGACAGGTGTAGAGCACCAGTTCTCTTCTCCG
This sequence comes from Dendrocalamus latiflorus, assembly GCA_017311315.1. Taxonomy (NCBI): domain Eukaryota; kingdom Viridiplantae; phylum Streptophyta; class Magnoliopsida; order Poales; family Poaceae; genus Dendrocalamus; species Dendrocalamus latiflorus. The sequence goes on from CM029662.1 coordinate 6,818,754, forward strand.
TACGTCCCCCAGCAAAATGGCGTCGTGGAGAGGAAGAACCGTACCTTGGTCGAGATGGCCAGGACGATGCTCGTTGAGTATTCTACACCTAGGAAGTTTTGGGCTGAGGCGATAGCCACCGCGTGCTGTGTTTCAAACAGAGTTTTTTTCAGGGCACACTTGCATCGCACTTCTTATGAGTTGAGATATGGGCGAAAGCCCAGTGTATCTCATTTTCGTGTGTTTGGTTGCAAGTGTTTTATCTTGAAGTCCGGGAGCCTAGATAAGTTCGAGTCATGATCTTGTGATGGGATCTTTCTAGGTTAATCGACTTCTTCGTGGGCGTATAGGGTCTGGAACTGCGAGTCTAGTAAAATGGTAGAGACCTGTGAAGTGACATTCGATGAGGCCAGTCTGGGGACTAGGCCCGATATCTTAGGTTCAGTAGAGCAGTCCGAGCCCATCTTTGTGGATGATGAGGAGGATGGAGATGAGGGTTGTCCACCCGATCCAGTTCCTCCTCCCCTTGAGGTGCCTGCTTCTTCCACTGCACCTCGAGGAGATCAGCCCATGCTTTCCACATCTTCTGGAGTTAGTGGCTCTGTTCCTGCCTCACCAGCTCATGAGGTAGAGGCCACTTCTTCTTCTCATCCAGGACCTCCCAGACATATCCAAAAAGATCATCCTTCAAAGCAGATGATTGGATATCTCTTTGAGCGCGTCACACACTCAAAGTCTGGCATGTCTCACTTCTGTCTCCATTCTGCCTTTGTTGCCTCTTTCGAGCCCAAGGATGTTAGTCATGCTCTTTCTGATGAGTCTTGGGTCAATGCCATGCATGAGGAGTTGAAAAACTTTGAGAGAAACAAGGTCTGGTCGCTTGTTGAGCCCCTAGAGTTCATAATGTCATAGGTACCAAGTGGGTGTTCAAAAACAAGAAGAGTGAGGATTGGGTAGTCATTCGAAATAAGGCTAGATTGGTAGCTCAGGGCTTCTCCCAGGTTGAGGATCTAGATTTTGAGGAGACTTTTTCCCCTGTAAGAGGCCATTAGGATCTTACTTGCATTCTCAGCGTCTAAGGGCTTCAAGCTTTACCAGATGGATGTTAAGAGTGCCTTCCTCAATGGGTACATTGAGGAAGAGATCTATGTTAGGCAGCCCCAGGTTTCGAGAACCCCAAATACCTAAACCATGTCAACAAGCTTTTCAAAGCCTTGTATGGACTTAAGCAAGACCCTAGAGCTTGGTATGAGAGGCTTAAGTCCTATCTGTTGAGTCATGAGTTTGAGATAGGTAAGGTAGATAAGATCTTATTCATTCGCAAGCATGGCAATGACCTTCTACTCGTCCAGATTTATGTGGATGATATCATCTTTGGTGGCTCCTCTCATGCTCTTGTTTCACAGTTCTCCGATGTCATGAGCACGGAGTTTGAGATGAGCATGATGGGTGAGTTGACCTTCTTTCATGGTTTCCAGATCAAGCAGACTGAGGAGGGTACTTTCTTGCATCAAGGTAAGTACACTCGTGACCTTGTGAGACGCTTTGACATGAGTGATGGCAAGCCAGTGTCAACTCCGATGGCGTCATCAGCCACACTTGATCCAGATGAGGATGGCGAGCCAGTTGATCAAAAAGAGTACAGAAGTTTGATTGGCTCCCTCTTGTACCTCACTGCCTCGAGACCGGACATACACTTCTCTGTATATCTATGTGCTCAATTTCAAGCTTCTCCTCGCGTATCTCACCGCTAGGCGGTGAAGCACATTCTTCGGTACCTTCGAGCTACCATAGACTATGGCATCTGGTACTCTTCCTCTTCCTGTCTTTCCCTTAGAGCCTACTCGGACGCAGATTTTGCTGGCTGTAGGATAGATAGGAAGAACACTTCTGTCACCTGCCAATTCATTGTCACTTCTCTTGTTTTTTGGTCTTCTAGAAAGCAGTCCAGTGTTGCACAGTCCACCGCAGAGGCCGAGTATGTTGCTGCCGCCAGTTGCTGCAGCCAGGCACTTTGGATGGTTTCGACCCTGTGGGACTTTAGGTTAGTTATAGATAATGTTCTACTCTTTTGTGATAACACTTCTGCTATTAACATTGCTAAGAACCCAGTGCAGCACTCTCGGACCAAGCACATTGATATCAGATATCACTTCCTTAGAGACCATGTGCAGAAGGGTGACATAGTGCTCCAGTTTGTGGAGAGTGACCACCAGTTGGCCGATATCTTTACCAAGCCTTTGGATAGCTCTAGATTTTTAGCTCTGCGGGGAGAGCTTGGGGTGGTCTGTTCTTTTGGATTGTTGTGAGGGGGAGCTTTGTGCTTTATGCTTTATCTTGTTTATATGCTTCTGTCTCTCTTTTGTTGCATTGCATATGGGTGCATTTGAGTTAGTCCTTCTAGCATAGATTAGAGTTGTTCTCTTGTCTAGTTGCTTAGATTTCTTCCTCTCATCTTGTTGTTCTAGGATGCTGCTTATTAGTTGTTTCTCTTCTTATTAGGTTGAGCTCACACACTTCTTGTAGGTTCTAGCAAGGGTTGGGCCACCCTTGGGTACACAGAGAACGTGTTTGCTCCTGAGTGTGTTAGAAGAACAGCTGATAGTCCTAGTGTCATATGGGGTAGATGAGAGTCAGTCTGAGCCATAGTATCCTCTATATCTTATCTTTGCTTTATGGACTGCCTTTTCTGATTTCATTGCCAGCTTCTCGTTTTTATTGCTTTAGTTCAGGGGAGTTCATTTGGGATTTTCTAGATGTTAATGTTGACATAACTCAACTTGCACTAAAAGTGCATCACATATTGAGGGGGAGCTGGATTTTCTTGCATTTCAGCATTCTACATTGTAATATAACTACATGGAGCCTTGATTATTATCCTTTTATGACATGAACCAAATGCTTACATCTTGCCATGATCTGTGCTAAATTGCTAGATTTATCATGACTCTTTATGTGTAGTCAAGTCTTTGCCATGATAGGTTGATTAACGATGCGCAACTTGAATTAAATTATGTCATCTTAGCTCTTGAGACTAGTTTATTTTTAGTTATCCATTTATGATTCATACCATGTCAAATAGGTTGAGTTGAGTCTTGAATTTATATTAAGCTTTAGATTGAGCTATGCTAGTTCTTTATGAAGCATGAGTTATTTTTAACTTCTTATTCTTGCACTAAATTCAGTAAAAGCAAAAAAAAAAGATCTCTTTTGTGCGAAAGAACTGATCTCACCAATTCTTTCTCATGAGACTAAATTAAATTCTTTCTCATGAGTTATTTATGACTGATCTGACCATTGCACTAGGCATGAACTCAGGGGGAGTTTTGGATGACCAAGATCATTTTCTTAAGCTTCTAGCTAAGAGTGGTCGCATAAGGCTTGAGATCTAGCACATGACAAAACAAAAAACTGGTTGGAAACAACCATGAGATTTTATAAAGGAAAGACATGTCAATTGTGCTAAATTTGCTTCATTACAAAAAACTAAAGTACTTGAACAAATGATGCATTCTTGAACTTGTAGCACTCTAAAATGACTCAATACTAGCTTCTTGGTTCCACTTAGATTATTGATATGGCTTGCATCATCTTTGGATACCTTTAGCTAGACTATAATCTTGGATAACTTGATATGCTAAGAATTTCATCTAAATTTTAGATTGTGACTTATTTGGTTTAGCTTGCTTATACATGTCTTGACATGATCTAGCTAGCATTCTATTGTATTATGGATTGGTGTAATACTCCATTGGTCATTTTGGATAATCTTCATGGCTCTAATTGCTTAGATTGAATAAAATTCAGCCATTTCATCCACATCATGATATATTTTCCTCCTTGCCTCTTGATGATTCTATTGCCAAAAGGGGGAGAATATTAGAGAAAAAGCCATTTCAAGGGAAAAACTGGGAGCTTTTGAAGAAAACTTGCTCTTTCTGTTTTTGCTCCTTTTTGTCAACATGGTCTTAAACTCTCTTTGTTCTTCTTTCAGACCATGTATGACTCTCAAACAAGCTCAACTTTATGCTTTTTCTATGTTTGTCAATATACTCATCAAGGGGAGATTGAGAGACCATGTGGAGGTGTCACCATGTTTGTGATGAGTAATTGACTCATGTTCTAGAAAGTTTGAGTTTGATTGGATTGGTTCGCGCCAAGTCGGTGCATGGCGCGGTCTAGTACGGTTGGACTTGGTCAAACGCGGTCGGACGTGTTTAGGACGCTTGTTCTTCTTCTCGATTGGTCGATTTGGGTATTTCATGTTTGAGTACCTTTTTCTGATGCTAATGTTGTTTATGCTGTTTTTAGCAAGTATTGCTCTAGGTCTATGATTTCTAGTTGTGCGACCTTTTCTTGCTGAAATGCTAAGTTTCATTATCAATAGACATGAGAATATCAAGAAAATCAGCTTTTGGTCTCATTCTACATGCAGCATGTCAACTTTCTGGATTTCTTGCTCTTCTGATCTGAATCCTATCCCTTGAGGTAGGTTAAATGTTTAGTTTGAAGTCCAAATTTGTTGTTTGGAGAAGTCCAGGGATTGGTTGATCAATTCTCAGCTTTTGTCCTCTTTTCTGTATTTACTATGCTATGTTTTTCGTTTCAGAGTTTCAATCGCTTGCTGCCTGCTCTATCTCTAGGTCACCGGTCAGACCGTTAGGGTTTGCCCCGGTCAGACCGATCTGTGGCTGGCGGTCAGACCGGCCAGTACATGGCGATTAGACCAGCGGCAGCCTGGCGGTCTGACCGGCCTATGTGAGAGACCATGTGGTTATGACTCCATGTGTGTGATGAGTCGTTGACATCGGTTTAGGAAAGTCGAGTTTGGTTTGTGTGGTCGGACCATGTCATTGCGCGGTGCAATCGGCTTCGGTCGGACTTGGTCAAACTTGGTCGTATGGGCTTAGGATGCTTAGTCTCGTGCTACGACAAGTTTGGGCTATTTTTATGCTTAATGTGGTGTCATTAATGCATTTATGCTTTCATGTATCGAGCGATGCTATTTGATGTGTTTCTTGACTGTGTTGGCTACAGGACATCGAGGCGGAGTCGTGGCGAGACACGGTGTGACCGGACTAGGCGCAGGAGGCGCCGAGGTCAGAACGGCCGGATGTGTCGAAGACGGCGTGAACTCGAGGTGGTTGCGAGTCGTGGACAACAAGGAATGGGGAAGCTTCCCGGAAGGTGCAGGAGTGGCGTTTCAGGAAAAACGCAAGGCTGCACAAGCGGGAGACGGTTCCGTTCGGGTTTAGCAGGCGTAACGGGTTGGAGACCCGTTGGCCAAGGGCTATAAATAGGAGGGAGTGGCTGCATGCCCCCTCATGCACTCCAAGGGTTTCTAGGGTTGTTTTGGCTTTAGGCTTTAGTTAGTGAGAGTGGGTGTGGAGCACAGTCTGTGTCTCCTTCGTGTCTCCTCTCTGTGTTGTGTCTCTCCAAGAAACATGTAGGGAGTGTGTTCTTGGGATTGTGAGAGGGAGAGGATGGATTGATGAGCTTGTAATCATTCCTCTTGTATCAATCATGTATCTCCTTTCCTCTTTATCAATATGAGATGGTGTTTGTTTTAGTTCTTGAGCTCTCTGTTGTTTCTGTTCTTCGATGCCCTCTTTTGGTGATTTTTGAGCTTTTGCATTTTCTTGTTGTTTCTCGCTGAGAAGGCCCAAAATGGGTTGTTGTGATCTAGGATATGCCCAAAAGCCATTTGGCTAGTCAATCATATGAGCAAACCTTGTTTAATTTCAGTTTTTGCAGTTTGGGCTCCTCTGTTCTCCCCTTTCCCTATTCTTGGTTTCTAGGGTTTAGAGAGAATCTTGATTTCCTTCTCAAGATTGGCCTGAGTTTTGGTCTTGGAAGTCCTTAGGCTATTGCTTTCTTGATTGCAAAATCTCATAAGCAAAGGACTTAAGACCACTGAGTATTTTGGATTTTGTGTTGTCCCTGTTCAGTTCATGCTCATTTCTAGGGTTTTGATGCATTTCTTGATTCGCTTCTTGAGATGGCTTGAAACTTGGCATGTTGAGTCCAGAGGCTATTAATTAGCTATCCTCAAAGTTTCATGGCCAAAGGATCAAAGGTTGGGGAGTAATTTGGGTTTTGGCTCCGTTCTTGCAGGATTTCAGATTTTTACCCAAATATGAAATTCTTGTTTCTTGGTGTGATTTCTTTGTTCTCCAAGGTCCTTCACTTATTTAGTGCGTAGTAGTGTTGCTTTGGGCCAAAAAGATTGGGAGCAAAACCCTCATTTCCTTGGTTTTTGAAGATCTGAAGTTTTTGCCAAAGTTCAGAATTTTCTGTCTGCTCTCGGGCTGCTGGAACCAGGGGAGCGGTCAGACCGCAGGTTGCATGGTGGTCAGACCGGCCGCACCATGGCGGTCAGACCGCTACGTCTATGGCGGTCAGACCGGCCGCACTAAGGTGGTCAGACCGGCCTTGAGCCGGCGGTCTGACCGGCCTGGGCACAGCGGTCTGACCGGCCTCCTGTGCACTTGGTGCTGCCTCTTGTTTTCTTTTGGGGTGTTTACTGCCTTTCTATGTTTTGCTTGCTGTGGTTTTTCCAGAGAGTTTTGGTTCTCTTCTTTTCATAGCTTCCTATAGCTATTGAAAAGAAACCTCTTGTGAACTTCTTCAGAAGGGCATGTTTTCAAGAATCGACATTCACCCCCCCCTCTGTCGCCATTTCGGTCCAACACTATGCCTGGTAGTCAGACCGGCCAAGGGAGTGCGGTCTGACCGGCCCTAACATGGCGGTCATACTAGCCTCATGCAGTCTAGCTGCACTCGGATCTGTCTTGTTTGCTCTGTCTACTTTAGTTTCTCTTCTGTGTTCTTTCTCTAGTGAACTTTCATACTCTTTGCTTCGTAGCTCTCATAGTTGTCGGAGAAGAAGTATGTGGATACTTGGGGGCGATTTTTGAAGGCACCATTCACCGCCCCCCTATGTTGCCATTTCCGATCCTACAAGGTCATTACATATATCCTGTTGGGCCTTACAATTCCCTAACAGGTCGGATGGGCTCATGTGGGGGCCACCCCTACTACAGCAGCCTCTCATGGTAAAGGGCTTTTCACGGGCCGAAACCATACCACCGAGCCCTTCTGCCCCCTCCATCCCTGCGGCCCGTGATGCAATCTATGTTGGGCTGTACGGGCCGAAGTGATGACGTTGCTTCGCCAAAGTCATACCGGCCTTCCACCGTAGTGGGACACGCGGCAAAATTTTGTTGGTGCGTCGTGTGCTGCCAGATGCAGATTGATCGCCGTCGTGCATGCATTCGCAGCATCGTGGGACACGTGCGCGTGCACGGTTGGGAGGTCGTGTGGCGTCAGTTTCCGCCAGTTGGGCTTCCCAATCGTGGGGCAGCCAAACAGGCTTTAAAAGTACGGTCACCATCGCATCACTATCCCTCACTCTTGACTAGCTACAACGACACCACTTTTCGCCCACTGCTCCCTTGCGCACCACTACCGTATACACCGCTTCTCACCATCGCACTTCTTGCTATCGCCGGCCCCATTTGGCCACCGGTGTCGTGAGATGTTAACCCGGGAGCCAGCCATCGTTTGCCGAACGCCGTCGTCTGAAGGACTTGTAGCTGAAATGGCTCATGGTGATGATCGTTCTCTCTGGCCGAGCGGTGTCGCGTTGTCGAGCTGCAGCAGCTCCTCTAGCCAGCGTAGCTCATCAGCGATGGAGAGTTGGTGGAGCGTGACCCCTCGCTGGCGAACAAGTGCTAGAGCGTGGCGAGGAAGCTTAATGGTGTCTGCTCGAACGTGTTGGGGCAGAGCCTAGTGACGGAGGAGACCATTCGGTCTCTTCTGCGCGAGGGAAAACTTTTGGACCGCAATGCGGTTCGCTTACCCACCGCCGACGAGACAGAGCCACTCCCCACAGAGTCAGAGTTATAGTCTTCGTCGTGTACCATGAGGTTGGACTCCGGTTCCTATCCGCCCTGTTCATCGGCGAAGTGCTGCGAATGTACGGGCTGGAGTTGGCGCACCTTACACCGAACGCGTTGGTCCGCTTGGCTATCTACTGCTGGGCTTCGTAGAAGGAGATGGTGTGGCCTAGCATCGTGCTGTTCGCATTTCTCCACGACGCCCATTGCCAACCGAAGAAGCTAGACGCGGGGGGGGGGGGGGGGAGTATTCGAACTTCGGGAGCATCAACTTCGTGTTGTGTCCGGCATGCACGAAGCTATTCCTGGTGAATGCAACCTGCGCGAAGTGGGAATCGAACTGGATGCGGCGGTGGTTCTACCACCGCGTGGAGGGCGGCAGTAGCCTGAAGTGGATAGGTCGGCCAATGGAGTTCAACACTTCACCTTCGGTGGCTCTGGACCGTGACGACGAGCATCGGGCACGGAGGCTGGTGGGGGTTGCCCTCTGGTTCAACATGTGGGACCTCACGGAGGAGTTCCTAATGTTCGAGGTGGCTCCGCTGGCACACCCCTGGCACGTGCAACTCAGGCCCGCTGGCGACGACGGTATTTGGCTGACGGTGGCGTCTTTGTCGTGGCCCGCCGAGCCAAGTAAGCCTTCAACCACACCTGTTGAGGATGAAGCGACTATCATGTATGTCATTTTAATTGTCTTTCTCTGTAGAGCTGCTCCTCAAGGATGCAGAGCATGCTGCAATTGTGTTCCTTGGGCCGTACGTGGCCAAGGAGCACAGTCTCCAGAAGGTGGTAACGGCGAACGTCGGGCGGATAAACTGTGTGCTGTGCTGGAGCGTGCTGTGCCAACTATTGGCCGGGCTCGTACTTGGGATGGCGAAGACAAGGGGGAGGCCTCTCCCTCTCGCCGTAGGGCTCGGTCGCCTGCGGCCCAACCGCCAAGTTCGGTGGCCATTCTCGATGAAGGGCCCACCGAAGCTGAGGCAACCGCAGCCACTGGCTCTGACTTGACGGAGTACGCCAACTCCGACCTAGAGGCGGAGCTCGAGCATGGTGCAATCGACGACAAGGGGGCCATGAGCGACGTGGGCGCGCGTGGGAGGGGGCGAAAGCCACGCTGAACCTAATGCAGACGCTGATGAATGTGAGGCTTTGTTGCCTACCCCAGCCACAGGGAACAACGAGGCACCTCTGGAGGCGCAAATGGCAAAGCGCGCTTGCGTAGCTTCGCCCGTGGGGGTGGGCACATGATTCTAGGTGGCGGTGGTAGTGCTCTCGGAGGAGTCAGACTCTGAAGCAAAAGCCGCGGGGCCTGAAGTGGAGTCCACCACACGGGATGCTGGTGATGCCCCCACGGTTGCCCCTCCTACGGAGACATGCATGGCTTCTCAATGATCTTCACCTATCTGCAACGCAGGTAAAAACAACTCCACTTCTTGCAACTCGCGAGTCTTTCTCCAATCTGCTCACTGACACCGTCGTCAGCATCAGCGGACCAGTGATCTCTAGGCGCATGCGTAGGGCTCCACTGACGAAAACGGTTACGAGGGGTCAGGCGTACCTGCCCTAGACATGTCATCAATGTCTGCCCCCATGGAAGCCGCTGGCATAGAGGCCCGGCGCCTGACAGTGGCGGACTTCGTCCCTCGACCGGAGGCACTGTGAGCTTTGTAAGGGGCCGCAGACTGTGCAAACGCTGGCTTAGACCGGCGAACGCTATCGGCTTTTGGACTAGAACCCTTGGAGAGCACACTGGAAGCCACAAAGATGAAGGTACTTGCACCCACTCTTCGATTGTGTTTGCCTTTATCGGGACGTCGCTAACTATCATGTTGTATAGGCTCTTGCGCTTGCCCGCGCTGTGCAGGCAGCCTAGGCTTGCGAATGAGGTGGCCTGGAGGATCGGCTCCGCACTACAGAGTCGGAGGTCACCACTGCTCGGCAGTCCACCGAAGACACTCATGTAGGCTGCGCCTCAAAGGACAAGCACATCCGCTTCCTCGAGACCGAGGGCGCGAAGGCTATCGCCGATGCGCAGGCGTTAGTGAAGCGAACTCAGCGCCTGGCTTCCAAAGAGTGCGCAAGCTTGCCACAACAGATTGCCACTCTGGAAGAGGAGAATGCCTGATTGACTGCGGCAATCGGGGAAAAGGACCGAGTGCTGGGCGACGCCTCGGTGGTGGCGGGGAGCTCGATGGAGGATTTGGAGAGCACGCTCTCCGATCTTGCCGTCGTGGTGTCACCCACACCTTCGGGCCCAAAGACTTGCTGAACACCCTTTGGAGGATCGGAGAGGCTTTGGCCCTCATGTTAAGTGCCGCGCGCTCCTTTGGCAACCATTGCTCGCTGGTGATGACTCGAATCGTCCTCTGCCTTCTCCACCACCGGGGCTGCATGCATGTTGGTGAGCTGGCTAACCCGCGGTTGGAGTTGCCTGGCGGGAGTGGGGTGATGTCCGGAGCGGTCTATGTGGTCCAGCGCTTCGTTCGGGCCTTCCATTAGTGTATCTGGGACTACCTCGGCGAGGCCGTGGTGAAGGTAGCCATGAGGCCGAGCCTGCAAGGTGGTGATGACCTCGGGGCTAGCAGCTAGATAAAGTAGACGCGCGAGCGCTCCATCCCCTGCCCCTCAAAGTGGCAGCAGTAGAGCTGGCATCGGGACTTAGTGCTAGGTGCATGCGATAGGCGTGCCCCGCACCATGTGATGGAAAGGATACCTGCATGTCGTCATTTACTCCGAAGAATGTGCAAGGAGGCTGGCCTCCAACGCGTCTTATTTATACTCTAAAGAGTGCACACGGAGGCTGGTCTCCATGTGTCTTATTTATACTCCAAAGAGTGCACGAGGAGGCTCACCTTCGCGTGTCTTATTTGTACTCCGAAGAGTGCATGCGGAGGCTCGCCTCTGCATGTCTTATTTATACTCCGAAGAGTGCATGCGGAGGCTCGCCTCCGCGTGTCTTATTTATACTCCGAAGAGTGCATGCGGAGGCTCGCCTCTGCGTGTCTTGCATGGAATGGGACATAGTCTTCATGAACAGTGTGCTTTATTGATTTCCCATTTGCACGGGTGAGCTATTACAGGAGGTAGGGCGCCAGCAGTATGCTGATTGTCCCTTGGCCTTCATGCGTAATATCACCACAACCAGTTTGCATTCCACGTGTGGCAGAGAGTCCGTCCCTCCAAAGTTGCGAGGCGATATGCTCCATGCTGCAGAGCCACTGTGACAATGTATGGGCCTTCCCATTTGGATTCCAGCTTGCCCACCGTTGCTACGTGCAACGCCATTTTGAGGATGAAGTCTCCTACCTAGAATTCTTGCGAGTACATGGTGCGGTCATATGTGCGCGCCACTTGAATTGGCATGCATACTTAACGATGTGTTCAGTAGCACTAACCCAGTCACCATTGACAAGATCCAAAGACAATGCACGCTCTTCCGTCGGAGCCTGGGCTAGGACTCTCCTCGAACCGGCCTTGATTTCTTCTGGTGTGACCGCCTTGTCGCTGAAGAGGAGTTTGAACGGCGTAAACCCCGTCATACATGTAACCATCGTGCGAAGGGACCAGAGCACGCTGGGGAGCTCATCCGGCCACTTGCCCTTCGGGAGTCCGACGAGACGTTTCTTGACTCTGACGGAGATGGCGCCATTTGCCTGCTCGACCGCCCCATTGGATTGCGGGTGCCCGACCAAGGCGTATCGAAGCGTAATGCCCATTCGATCGCAGAACGCCTTGAAGGGTGCAGAGTCAAATTGCAGGCCATTATCGATGGTGATCTCCTTGGGCACTCCGAAGTGGCAAATGATGTTCTGCCAGAGGAACGCTGCATGGCTACGGAGGTTACCTTGGCTAGTGCAACCGCCTCGGGCCACCTGGAGAAATATTCAAGGGCAACTACGATGAATCGTCGGTCCCCTGGCGTGCGCAGGAGTGATCCAGCGATGTCGATGCCCCAATGCGCCAACATCCATACTGGTGGGATGGGCTGCAAGTTACTTGGAGGTCTATGGATGACCCTTCCCATCCACTGGCATCCTTGGCACCGACGCACAAGGTCATGCACGTTTGCGATGGCTGTTGGCTAATAGAAGCCCTGTCTGAACGCCTTGCTGCTGAGGGACCTCGGTGCAATGTGCGAGCCACAAAGCCCTACATGAATTTCGAAGAGGAGACGCTATCCCTCACTGTGCGAAAGACATTGCAGCAGTGGGGCGTACACTCCTAGCTTGTAGAGGACACCGTCCAGGACCTAGCATGATGATGTAAGCGCCACAGTTTAAGGGGATCGTCTAGCTCGGCTATACCCTGCAGTAAGCCATAGATTGTCTCCCACCAGTCGCCCTGCTGGGCGATTTGATGGATGAGGGCCGTGTCACGCTTGTCATGCTCAATGGTAGCAGTTGGTAGAGCTTCGTAGAATGCCCCTACAGGAGGAGGAATCTGTTGGCTGGCGGCCTTGGCGAGCGTGTCAGCTTATTCATTATCCGCCTGCAGAATGGCTTTTACCGTGACACCTAAGAAATGGCGCTCCTTTGCCCTCATTGCAGCTAGGTACTTGGCCAAGTCGGGGTCCTTGGCCTAGTAGGATTTGTCGACGTGGCCCGCGATTAGACACGAGTCGGTGTGAATGAGGACCCTCCGTGCGCCTAAGGCCTTGAGCTTGGCAAGGCTGAAGAGTAACACTTCGTACTCCGCTATGTTATTCATTGTCGGGAACCCGAGACGTGTCGAGTATAGCAAGTGATGTCCCTCTGGTGTAGTGATTACTGCACCCACCCCGGCGCTAGGGGCACCGTAGGCTTCGTCGGTATGATGGGTCCACACCGAGTCTGCGGGCGGCTGTGTTGCGGCTGAGCAGGTGGGGTCCACTTGGTGAGGAAGTCCGCAAGGACCTGAGGCTTTATGGCCGTGCATGAAGCATATGCCAAAGAGAAGGACGCGAGCTCGGCTACCCACTTCTCGATGCGACCCATGGACTCCTTGTTATGGAGCATTTTCGCCAAGGGAAATGAAGAAGGCACGGTGATATGATGAGCGAGGAAGTAATGCGGAAGCTTCCTTGAGGCCATGACAAGAGCGTAGGCTGATTTCTTCAACTCGGTGTACTGTGTCTTGGCACCCTGAAGGGCTTCAGAGATGAAGTACACGGGTTGCTGAAGGGAGCCCTCCTTTAGAATAAGGACTGCGCTAACTGCTGTTACCATGGCGGCTAGGTACAGCAGCAGCGGAGCCTCTGGTGCCGGGGCGACTAAAGTGGGAAGGCTTGTGAGGTGCCTCTTGAGTTCATTGAAATCCTTCACGCAGTCGTCATCCTAATGGAACCCGTCGCATCCGCGAAAGGTTTTGAAGAACAGGAGGCCTCGCTATGCCCTGGATAGGAAGTAGCTCAATGCGGCCATACGACCGGTTAGCCTCTAGACCTCCCTTGTCATCTTGGACGGCTCCATGGAAAGGATCGTGTTAACTTTGTCAGGGTTCGCCTAGATTCCGTGCCCGGACACTATGAAGCCTAGGAGCTTCCCAGCCTGCACGCCGAAGATGCATTTGTCTGGGTTCAGCTTAATGCCCACCCGACGGAGGTTGTCGAAGGTTTCCTGGAGGTCTTGGCCGTGGGAGGCAAGTTGTCTGGTTTTGATGACGATATCGTCAACGTAGGCTTTGACATTCCTTCCGAGTTGAGAGGCGAGGGTGAGAGCGACGAGGTGTGTAAAGGTGGCTCCTCCGTTCTTGAGGCCGAAGGACATTCTGACGAAGCAGTGCGTCCCTTCCGGCATTATGAAGCTCCTCTTGACCTCGTCATTCTTGGCCATATGAATCTGATGGTAGCTAGAATATGTGTCTAGGAAGCTCATAACCTCACATCCCGCCGTGGCATCCACTAGTTGATCTATGCGAGGCACCGGGTAGTTGTCCTTTGGACATGCCTTGTTGAGGGCAGTGAAGTCGATGCACATGCGCCACATGCCATTGGCCTTCTTCATGAGCACCGGATTTGCAAGCCAGTTCGAGTGCTAAACTTCACGGATGACCCCGGACTGGAGCAACTTTGCCACCTCTACCTTTGCTGCCTGCTAGCGCTCGAGAGACATGCGTCAGAGCCACTGCTTGACCGGCTTGGCGTCAGGGCAGACCGCGAGGGTGTGCTCGATGATGGCACAGGCCACACCCTTTATGTAAATTGGAGAACACACAAAGACATCTGCATTGTACCGAAGCACTCGGAGTAGGTCCTGCTCGACCTCTGGAGAAAGGCCCTCATCGATGGACACTTGTTGGTCGGCGGTATGCAAGGGAACTTTCTTGACTCCGCCATTCGGCCTTGGCTTGGGCGTCTACCCCAGGGCGCAGGACGTGCCTACTCCGGAGGTATCAGTGAGCATGTGCACCTTCTGGTGAGGGCCTCAGGTGCTAAGATCTATTTGGCGGGTGAGGTCTTGGTCCCCAAACACGGTGATGATGCCGTGCGGGCCCAAAAGTTTCTTGCAGAGAAAGCTATGGTGCAGGCCTCGGAGTACCGAAGCACTCGGAGTAGGTCCTGCTCGACCTCTGGAGAAAGCTATGCATTGAGGGTTGGGCGTCCCAAGATGTCATTGTATGAGTATGGAAGGTTGACGACGTCAAAGGTGACATCCTCACTTCTCACATTGTCACCTTGGCCAAAAGATACTTGCAACCGTATCTGGCCTAGGGCTTTCAATGGTTGACCCCCGAAGCCCTGAAGTGGGATTCCTGGGGGACCTAACCTGCTCCACAGAATTCCCATCTGGTCGAAGGCTATAGCAAACAAAATATCGATGGAACTACCCCTGTCAACCAGGACGCGCTTAACATTGCAGCCTGCAATGGTGGCCTGGATCACCAGGGGATCCTGGTGAGGAAAGTCTACTCCATCTGCATCGGCGATGGTGAAGGTGATGTTGATGCCTGTATCTGCAAAAGGCCTTTAGGTGGCTATTGCACATGGGGCACCGCTGGGGTCCCCGCTTCAATGGCTCTATCCCTGGCGACACTTTGGTGAAGCGTCACGATGGTGGGGCATGTTCGCGTGAGGTGGTCGCCGCGGCCATGCACCTCACACCACAGCCCGTGCTGTTGGTGCTCCCCTTCGCCACGTGTTCCATCATCCCAGCCCTAGCCTCGGCCACATCCGCGACCTCTGCAACCCTATCCTCGACCAGCGGGGCCACTATCGTCGAAGCCACCTTCGATGTCAAAGACATACTTGGCCTTCTGGGATTTGCGCTGCTTGCGATTGGATTTGTCATTCGACAAGTCTTGCTTGCGCTTGGAGGTGTCCTTCGAGGAGTCCTGCTTGCGCTGGGTGAGGTCGTTCAGTGAGTCCTCTGCGTACTTCGTGTCGGAGGTGTCACCTCTATGCCATTGTACATCTTCTTCTGCCCTCGCGTACTCCTCCATCTTGTTGAAGAGCTTGGCCACAGTCTTTATCGGCTTGCGCGTATTGTATTCGACCAGTGGCCCTAGGCGAAGGCCTTGCATCACTGCTTGATGATCGTGGTCCTGTTGACGTCCTTGACTTGGCAGTGGGCCTTGGCAAAACATTTGAAGTACTCTCGGAGCTTTTTTGAGGGCTTATGCTTGATGGTGAAAAGTTGGTTTGCGTCGATGCATTCGACGTAGTTTCCCTAGAAATTGTTGTACAGGCAGTCGCGGATTTGCTCTCATGCGTAGATGGAGTTCGGCTCTATGGTAAAGAACCAGGAGAGCACTACTCCCTACAGAGCGAGCGGCAACCCCTTTGCCTTAGTGGAGTTGTACACGCGAACGAACTCCCTAGGGTCCATGTCGCCCTTGTACGGCTCGATAGTGGGGAACTTGAAGTCCTCTGGCCACGCCGACTGCTGCAGGCTGGTAGAGAGGGGGGACTCCGGATCTACACGTTGAACCACAACGTGACCAAAGATGGGGGCATCGCAGCTGTCCGCCCGATTAGGTGTAGCCTCCACCGCTGCTGCCAGTGGTGTTTGTTGTCTCCGTGCCTCTTGCTGGCTCTGAACCTCTTGTATTTCCCACACGGCGCCTCGGAGGTGTGCCAACTCGCGCTGCAGCGTACTGAGGGCCGCCAGCAAGGCGTTTTCCATCATTGGGACGGTTGCACCGGCCTGAGCGATGGTGCGGGTTGCCAGGTTGTTGGCGACTACGGCTTGCTCACCAGAGCTGTTTGGCGCGCCGATGCGACGGGCCTCAAGGTCGACGGCGAGACTGGTGCAGCCGTCTCGGCCACTTGTCACCCCCGCGCTGGATGCGGGGTCACTGGGCATGCCAGCGCGAGCGTCGGCGTCACTGGTCCCGCTAACCCGACCACCAGTAACGAGGCCAGCCGCTGCGCCATCGATGAGACCGGCCGTTGTGCCACGGACGTCGACATTGGCGTTTGCCACACCAGCTCGCCTTCAGCGCCGATCCCCGATGTCGACGCAAGCAGCCCGCTGACCGAGGCCCTGGCATTTGCGAGTACTACCGTCGTGCTCTGCTTCCTCCTTATCGTCGATGAAGCTTTCTTGGGTGCCATCACTTCTCAAAATCTATGGCTTGCTCTCCGTCGTCCCCACGGACGGTGCCAACTATTGTGGCTATTGACCAAATAGTGAAATAGGAGGGTAGTGGAGTGGTTAAGATGAATGAACAATGCTTACCTTCTCTACATATGCGGGGCGTGTATATATTTCTTCATAAAGCACAATTACAACTTTGCCCTTACAAACATACGTCTCCCCCAAGGGTATACAGATCATTACATATATCCTGTTGGACCTTACAATTCCCTAACAGGCTAGATGGGCTCAGGTGGGGCTACCCCTACTACAGTTGCATTGAGAGCAAAAATTTGTTGTAAACTTAAGAACTAATTATTGCGCTTCTTGAAATTTTGTTGCACCATGGATGTCTTTAAATGGGAACGTTCCTATCATACATTCGGGCACTAGTCATCCCCTTTTTCTATTCAATAAAAAATAGTTCTCGTTTTTGATATTTTCTTTCCAAGATCACGCTCAGATTTCTTTTTCACAGAAAACAATCAGATGCAACACAATCCCAGTTTAGTTCAAAAGCTTAAACAGTTAGCTCTAGCAGGGCGTGCTCTTTTGGGCTACGGTTTATGACTTTTGACTGTTCGCAAGAGACAGTATGGAAAGAGAGACACTCTATCTAGATAAAGTCGTTATAGTGTCTACTACAATCAATTTATAGACTCCATTTTAAAAACATATTCTATTTAAAAACTAGATACTATAGAAAAACCAAAAGCCAGAAACTAAAAGGACATGCCCGTGACGTACTCTACTACTAAGCTAGGACTGCCATATTTCTTTTGAGGAACAGGACCGCAATTAGTAAACTAGGGGATTGTTAAGGAGTGCAATTAACATTTCGCTAGTTTACTAATTTCTGCTGTTACCATGCAACATCCACACGCTAAGCTCCAAATCAAAGTCACAGAATGTTATTTCTCCTTGATACATGGCTAAAGAATCGGCATGATTTGTGAAGAGAGAAATCGTTGCCCAATCGAGAGCTCCAGCGGTCCTTGACTGTCCAATTTGGCCGCTTTGACCTGCCGAAAAGGAACGGAAAGGGTGGTCATGAGAACCGAACAAAAAAACGCTTGGAAAAACTGTAACAAATTCGTTAGTTGGCCTGGTACGTACCCGGTGATAGTGTACTAGTACCAAAAGTTCCTTTCTGTTGGATGATGGCTTAATTTCAGCTAGTCCTTTCTCTGTCGTTTCTCAACTTAGGATTGTTTGGTCCAGGGGCAAATTGAAGTTGTTACAGGTTTGACAATGGCGTTGGCATCTTACAGAAATAGGAGTAAATTTTGTCATCTGTTCTTGGACAATTTACATGTAGAATACCATGAAAATGAAAGACCTTTTTTCAGCAATATTTTTTATTTTGCGGATACAGAATTACACCGTAAAGGGAACCCGCGCTCATCAATAGATAGGAACGCTAGGAGCTGGTGAGCGTAGTAGTATCTGTTTTTGTCGGCAACGGCGAGAGAGATTTATACATGTCTGTTGTCATTGTGCATTTGAGAGGAACTTCAGAGTTCAGATTAATTGACCTGTCCAGGGAACTGTTCTTGCCTATTTTTTTTCAAGTCGGCATTGTCAACATTGTTAGGTCCATGGCCAACAGGCCATTGAATGCTTGATGCCGACGTGCACAAGCTTGTGTTTTTGCAGTATGTACATGCGTGCAGCTACAGACTCCCTCTCACAGTCTACTGTAGACCCGTGACTATTCTATTCTGTTCTTATTCTTTGTTTGGCATTGTGAGAGCTGTCAGGAAAAAAAGCCGAATTTTGTACTTATTGTAGTGGACTTTGTTGCTAGATTTGACATAGGGTTGTAGTACTCGGCTTGATTGGCTCTACTTGATTGACAAGTTTTTGTTAGGGCAGCATCAACTTATTTAAGTTACCATGTCAATGAAATGTTGGCATTTCTGTTAGGACTCAACGTAAGCTAAGAGAGGGTGAAGAAATTGCAAGTTGACCAAAGAGCAAGAATACAAAATGCAAGAAACTCATGGACTCTCCAGGAGTCATCTCTTATTATATGCTACAAGTCGATGATAAATCTTTTAGAGTTAGCAGAAACAAGAAAAATATGCTAAAACTTTCTCACAAAAAGTAAAATATCTAATCTTTAATTTGATGGGTCCTAATTTTCAAATCTAAGATTTGATAGTTGATTTAGAGATATAAAATAACTAATTATACACTTGAGAAAAATCTACCCATCAATGTGAGTAAATTTGTCAGTGCCATCGCCCGTCGAACTGTCCCGCTGCTCTAGTGATCTTCTCGCAATTTTGTTTGCGCCGTGTTCTAGCATGTTATCAATATTTCCCCTCAATCAATTTCTCTTTTCTCATAGTTCATTGCCGGGTTCGTGTCATCTTTCCTGACTTAGTTGAACTTGTTGCCGACGTCAAATTCGTCGTCCTCGATGAGTTTCTCCTAAATTCGTTGCACCAAGAGCAATGCCTCCATCTCCAGTACCTTCTCCCCACGTCTATTCGGCTGATCTGCCACCATGGAATGCCACCGCCGCGCCACCCATTATATCCAGCCAAATCCGGCCACACCACTCCCATCGAAAGACTTCATTCACCATCACCGTGCTCATTCTTGTGCCTGTTCCTGAAGATCATCATCGGAGCACTATCGTCACTGTCTGCCCATGCTGTGGCTATCGTCTAGATGCCACCAGTGCCGCTTTCGAGCTCCCCTGTCCACGCCGCAGCCACCTATTGCAGTCCTGAAGCTGTGCCAACCCGTTTTGGCTGTCTCCCTTGACCTCCACCTCAATGTTCACCACAGTCGCCGCTGGCCAGAGCCTTTGCTGCCCGCTCATCTGCTTTCCCCTCTCTGCTTTTTCTGCATCTCCTATCCTTTGGCCCCACTAGTTAGTTTTTCCCTTGAAAGTGCTGCCCATTTTTCAGCACAAAGGGCAAATGGGGGAGGAAGAACACATGGGTAATGTTGGTATTTATTAAATTTTTTCTCCCTCCAAGAAAGGTTCTAATGGCTTTTTTGAATAGAAAATGTCACGACGATGGTATTTTTCGTAGTTTTTGGGATTGCGATGGTATTTTGTAGCTCCTTTCTTTTGTGATGGTATTTTCCAAGTTGTGGATCTTTGCGATGGCACTAAAAAAATTACTCCAAGAAGAAAGAGTCCATATAAAGAACAATCCAAACTAAGAGAAATTCAGAATTAAAATTTTAAAACTAGCAATTTGATTTCCATGCAACTTCCAAAGTAACATCCATAAATAACTAAAATTCACAAAAACA
Source organism: Dendrocalamus latiflorus (assembly GCA_017311315.1). Classification (NCBI taxonomy): domain Eukaryota; kingdom Viridiplantae; phylum Streptophyta; class Magnoliopsida; order Poales; family Poaceae; genus Dendrocalamus; species Dendrocalamus latiflorus. Next base: position 6,838,459 of record CM029662.1, read on the forward strand.
ATTAAATGAAAAAAGCAAATTAAGAAAGAGTCCATGATAAGTACAATCCAAATTATCTAAAATTAGGAATAAAAAATAAAATAAAATTATCAAATTGATTTCCATATGAATTCAGAATAATAACTAAAAGAAAATAAAATTTGGTTTTTATACGAATTCTAGCCTAAAACTAAAATGGAACTCATGGCAAGCACAATCCAAATCACATACAAATTTGGAATAAAAATAAAGAAATGATTAGATATTTGATTTGTAAATGAATTTGCACTACTGCAGAAAAGGTCATCACAGACGGTTCAAAAACATTATCACAAACAGTTTCGTGAGCCATCTGAATTTATAGGTTAGTAATGATACGATATCATCACCGACGGTTTTTAAATAGTCTGTGATACATACTATCATAGACAGTTATTAAATTATAACTATTTATAATTGTCAACAATCACAGACAATTTCTACTACTGTAACAGCCCAGCTATTTATTTCAAAAATTATTAGTAAAAAATTAATTTAATTTAAAATAGAAATCAGTGTTCTTTGATTGCCTAAATTTTAATTTTATATGCCCTGATTTTATACTTTTAAAAAGGCTTTATTCTGAAAAGTATTTTAAGTAAAAACATAAAATACTACTAAATAAAGTACATTTTGAATTTCAATAAAAATCCTAATTCAAATTAATCATGTGAAATCATTTGGCTTTTATCTGGATTTTCTATGATATTCTAGAGCTTAAAATCTTATTTTAAAACTAAAAAGTATTTTCCATATATAAACTAAAGACTAAATCAAGTTGGAAATAATTTTCGTAAGTCTAGGACATCTCCAGAGATTTTTGTGCATTTTTCTCAAATTTTTCAGGCTTTGTTTGCGATTTTCTAAGCTTTTATTTTACTTTTGGGAGTTTTGAAAATCAAATTTTAAATTTAATCCTCCCCCCCCCGGGCCTTGATGTGGATAGTCTCAATCTGCCCCATCGCCAAATGGCATCATCACCCATGCCCCCGCACCTCTCCTCTTCGTCCGCCCCGACCCCACCTGTCAGCCGTTACCTTCCTCCCCGTCACCCACTCTCTCCTTCCTCCTTTCCTCTCACTTCCAATGGACCACCCCAGCATCTTCTACCTCCCACTCATCTCCCTCTTCTCTCTCATCGGCCGCCGCCATCTCCATCACCTTTCTTCCCGAGATCCCCTCCCTTATCGCTTCCTTCCTTCTTCCAGCCAGCACGCGCCCTGATCTCTTTCCCCCTATTCCCTTCCTTTCCCGTGTGCCTTCCTTCTTTCCTCTCTCTTTCCTTCCGTCGGTCGTGAATTATAGTGATAAATTCCCAAAGCCATGCTCCCCTCCACCCTATAGAAAGGGGCCTCGAGCACCCTCATCTTGCCCTACCCCACCTCCCACCTTGCATTGTGCCTCCCGAGCTCCACAGCGTTGTAGCGGCATGCTCCCTCCACTTCGGCTACCCCCAAAGAGCGCTGATGACTCTATTGGCTTTACCGTACGCTCGCGGTTCTCGCCCAACCCTCCACCATTGAAGAGCACCGCTGGGGGCTCAACTTCGCCGGAGACCCTTGCGTTGCCGTCATCTTTGCCCGTTGTTGGCCACCTATGAGCTTCCCCGAGCTCCTCGCCCAGGTGAGTCGGAACCCCCACGGTCTCCTCTCCTTTCTTCACTCTTTGCCAAGCCCCGCCATGGACCACGTTGTCGGTGTGCATTGGTTTCCATGAGCCCCCGTGCCGCAAAGCCAACTAAAACCGCACAGCCAACATGTCACGCCATGAGGCGCCATAGGGCGATCCACCTCGGCAAAAGATTGCACACCAGTGCATTAGGCACAGTCAGTAGTCGCTTCAATCTCCTGATCCTTGTGGTAGCTATGTGTCATGCCACATCAGCATTTTGCTCAAGTCATCTGCCACATGGCAAGCCACGTCAGCACCAGGCCACCTCTAGTGCCATGTCAGTGCCACGTGGCCTACCTGTAAGATCAAGGAGGCCGACTAGAGGGGGGGTGAATAGGCGGTCTAAAAATTTTCTTCAAATTAATATTAGCAATTCAAGACCTTTTCTATTTGCCTAAACCAAGTATATAATGCGGAAGCTAAAAACAATTTGGTTTAGCTCAAATAGCGCCAACAACAAATAAATTCGCCTAAGTGCACCAACAATTCTACCTAGGTCAAGGTTTGCAATCCTAGGTTTACAAGCAATCAAAATAATGTTAAGTAAGTAATTGCGTGAATGTAAAAAGAGCACAAGAAAGCAAACCACAAATGACACGTTCTCTTTTTACCGTGGTGTTCGGAGACTTGCCGGTCTCCCCTAGTCCACGTTGAGGTTAGCCCAAACGAATTGGACCGGCTCCACGAATTAAGATTTCTACCTCAAATCCACTAGTGGTAGCTCTTCCCCGCTCCGGGTAGGTGAGCTCCAACCTTCACACACACCGGGTCTTCTCACAAGCTTCTTTGAGAAGATCACCGGTCACGACGCCTCCCACGCCGTCTAGGAGTCGGCAAACTCCAAGAGTAACAAGTCAAGTCTCTCACTTGACTCTCACCACGTGCAACGAATGCACAAGCTCAATCCGGACACAAAGTCCTCCTCTAGATGCAACACATGCACTCTAGATCACCTCTCCTCTCTCACAAGGTGCAACACATGCACAATTGAGTGGAGAGTCTCACACTAGCTCAAAAGAGTGAAATGGAGTCCCTAGAACCTTACCCCAACCGGCCACAATGGAGTATTTATAGCCCACACCTCAAAACTAGCCGTTGGAGTCAAAAACAGGATTCTGCGGTACTACCGCTGCTACAGGACCGGTACTACCGCTCCCCACCATAACGGCTAGAAAAATAGCCGTTAGTCAGCCATTTGCGGTACTACCGCAGTTATAAAATGTGGTACTACCGTTCTGCGGTAGTACCGGGAAGTCGGCGCGGTACTTCCGCTTTAGCACAGGCAGCACTCAGAAAAACGGTCATAACTTTTGACTCCGATGTCGGAATTGAGTGATCTTGGACTCTATGAAAAGCTTATTCAAAGCGCTACACAACCCATCTATTTGCATGATCTTAAACACATTAGATCAATGTAGAAATCAAAAGAGATCCAAAAGAGTCACTCTCATGGTCTATGTCCAAAGGGAATAGCACTAAACGATTTTAGACCATGCTAAGGGATAATACATGATCTCCAACTTTTGCAAAACACATTTGCAAACTTAGATCATGTCACAAGGAGTAGGTACATGGACTTCAACCTTTTGCAAAACACATTTGCAAAGTATAGTCACATGTTACAAGGATTTGCCACATGGGCTTCAACCATTTGCAAAACACATTCGCAAATGCAAGCCTCATGCCAAGATGAGCTAGAGCAAGTGAGGTTGAGCTATCAACACATGATGAGACTCAAACTACTAGACATGACCCCTCTTAATAGTACGGCAACCTATACTGGCAACCCGGTCTTCCAACCAAACACCAAGACCGGTAAAAGACTAGGAACATATCCTTAGCCCTAGCTAGTCATACCTTTCCTTTGAGTCATCGTCTCGATATGCATCAACTCATGATGCATCCTTCTCATCAACTCCATCAATACATGATGGTCTTCCTTGACTTGATGATCAACACATGATCTTCTCCATGCATCAACTCATGATGCGTCTTTTTTCTTCGATGGCCTTCAACACATGAAACCATCTTCTTCTTGATCTTGACTTGATGATTTTCAACCCATGAAGTCATCCCAAGTCATCCTCATTTGTGGAACCTAACCTATTCGTCCAACTCATGGAAAATGTTAGTCCACAAAACAATTGTCATCAATTAAAAAACTTCACCATTAACACATAATGGAGGGACTAGATTCAACAATCTTCCCTTTTTGATAATTCATGACAATCTCAACAAATAATGAGATAATAAATTGAATATAGAATCATTTTAATTCAAAGTGCGGTACTACCGCCGTTATAAACTCCGGTACTACCGCTCTCCGGTAGTTCCGCAGAGTTAACGCGGTACTACCGCTCGAGCCGAATTCCCAAAAGTCCCAAAGTTGGCGCTCTCTGGAAAAACGGATCCGCTCTACCCCCGGAGCTTCCGGGTTACGGAAGTACCACTCCGAACAGCGGAACTACCGCACCCGCGAAATCTCAAATGCGTCCGGAGGGTGCTCTCTGGAAAAAAGGCTCCGCTCGCAATCCGGAGCTTCCGGTCGCCGGTAGTACCGATTCTGGGCACGGAACTTCCGCTCTGCGGTAGTTCCGACGTTGAAATCTGCGGTACTACCGCTCTTCCAGACAGAGCACAATTGTGGTTTTAAAACAGATTTTCAATGAATGCATGCTCCTAGTTTGATCCCAATGTATGTATAAAAGGAAACATGGATCAATACTAGTGAAACTCCAAAACATAAATAGAGAGCTCCCCCTAAATGTGTGCATACAAGTCTATATAAAGAAAAACATATGCACATATTCATTTGAACTATTTGAGGAGTTCAATCTATATTTTGGATCTAAGGAATTCATTAGCATATGAGAAAGTGATTTTGATTGCATACCTCTTTGATTTGACCTTTCCATCCAAATGAGACTAAACATAAATAAACTTAAACAAGCATATTAGTCTCATATATGCATTTGTCATTATCACCAAAACATTATAAAAGTATTTGTCATTTATATCAAAATCTCATAATGGCATTTGTCATTAACACCAAAACCAACTTAAACGGAGCTTGATCTTTCACTACCACATCAGCACCCCGACCCTCCCGAGCCACATGTCTGCCACGTGTCAGACACCTGGCAGTAACATCGGCAATTTAGTCCAGTCAGCCACCATGCCACCCATTCCTTGCCACCTCAGCTGACTATTGGTCCATGGACTCGGTCCATGATAGACTGGGCCCACATGTCAGCCTCAGGCTCAAAAAAATCAAACCTAGGGCTAACGTCAGCATGACGTAATAAACCAAATTTCCTTTAGAAAAATAAATCAGCCAAAATTCTAAATTCCTTTGCTGACATCATAAACCCTTTTTCTTTAGAAAAATAATTCCAGAAATTCTAGTTTTTCTTTTTTTCTTTAGATTTTAAACTTCCGGAAGCCTGTTCTCCTTCATCCTAACTCTAATTGAACCCATTCAAAATTCTAAATTCAGAAAAAATCTAATCTATATATTTCTACCCTCCTTTTTAATTTTTGGAGTTTATTTGAATTTTATTTAGGTTTGGTTAGTTATTTTCAAGTGTAGACAAAGACAATTTGGAAGAGTTCTACTTCAACGAAAATCATCAATCTGTGGAGCAAAGCAAGTTACACACCTTGAATAAGTTGATCCCAGATTGCAAAATAAAATTATGTTCTTTTAAATTATTCTGCATACATATTTTTATTTAACGTATTTCAATTCATCTTTTTACTTAGCTATTGCCTACTGGATAATTCCTCTGTTGATATTGTTTCCCCGATACCTTGTCATCTTAGAATAAAACTCTAGTTAGTACACTAGTATGGCTAGAGAATTTTATAGCAAATGCTTAGACTTGCATAGTTATACCTTTAGGCTTGGGTTGACATTTTTCACATAAAATGATGCGCTTTTAAAATATATTCTTGACTTCAGTGAGTCAACAAAGTCTATGAAATGTTTCAAAGTAAAATGTAAAACTTGGTTTAGACTTAGGCAAATGATTGGGTGGTGGGTGATTGCTAACACACGTCATTGTTTAGTGACACAATGTTGATGCCAAGTACAAGGGGTATGTGGGAAGTGCCTAAGTCAATTAAGAACTGAACTATGAGTTACTACTACAAAGCCTTATCGCACTACCATAAGCCTGGTATGAGACAGTCCTGTCTAACTACTTAGCAGGTCCCAACCTCAGTCTTGCTATAGGCTGAATGTGAGTGTGGCGTAGGCCATGGGAAGTCTTACATGGTATAAGAGGGGAGCCCTGATCTGGTGGATTTCTTATTGGGGTGAAATCTTAGTGGAGGTATGGCCAGATTGATGGCTTAGCTTTGTAAAGATCTTGTTATGATTACTCAGTCGCACACCTATGAAAGCGTGTAGTGGCTGACATAATGAGTTAATCATATCTTATGGGTGAAGTTATACAATCTCTGCAGAGTGTATAAACTATCCTTGGTAGCCATGCCCATGGTCATAGGCATGCTGAGTAAAGTTTTTTACAGATTAGACTTTATTTTTCAAAATGGTATGTAAAAGTCTTATGGATAGATGGAATCCATATGAGATCTTTTGGAAAAAGATGGTCTGGGTGGGATGCCCATGGTTATGTTAGTATCAGGTCGGTACCTACGCTAACGATATTATTTTGCTTAAATTAATGTCTTTACTTACTGTATTAAATTTAGCATTTTTCAATCTATTTATTGTATTTCTTTAAATGCTACTTTACGCTCAAATAACCCTATATGCCATCCGTTGTTGCATTTATCATTATATTGTATTCTCATGTGTGACTTGCGGAGTACAGGTTTGTACTCACCCTTTCTATCTCATCTTAGAGGAGGACAACTTTGACTATGGTGAAGACCTGGACAAGTAGGCCGTATCTTACTATTGTTTGACTGTGGGCAGGCTCAGTGGACTTCTTCCACTTCGGTGTTTTTCTTTCGCTACTATAATTTAAATTTGGCCTATGGGCCACGGATGTAAACTTTGGCCTTCAGGCACATATTTTGTTAATGAATAAATATCATTATGATTGTATTTATCTTTGTTATCCACTGTGTGCAGTAGCTGATTCTGGACTAGTGTGATTAACACAGAGGATCCAAAAGTTGCTGCTTTAGGGTCCGACAACTATAAACCGTCTATGATAGTCAACTATCACAGACGGTTATGAGTTAATAACCATCTATGATATTTTTTTGTATTTCTAAATCTATTTCTGTTTGCTGACTAGCCTCAGAAAATGCTAGCCATGCCCTCTAACAGGCAGAAACACAATAAGTACATGTACACATCCAATTCACATTCATTTTAGAAATAAGAATATCCATTTCACAAATCAATTAACTCAAATAAAAATTAACCATATTCATGAACAGATACACACATGTACAATTAAGTTCAATCTTATCGCAATCAAGTTCATTGTAAATTCTGGAACTCCCCGTCTTTTTATGACCTGAAACATCAAGAAGAACGCACACTGTCCTCAAATTTTTTGGAGGTCGGCCTGTTGTGCATACATATAAATTGATAAGTATGAAATAATTATTACAAGATTGACAAACCTGAGGATGATTGGTCATCGTGGAACTAAGAAGTAGTTCCATGTTGTGGCAAATATACTATCCACAAGTGTTGCCTGACAGCTACTGGTGGCACTACAAAAATAGAATTTGTTAGTTTGAGAGGTATTACTATGAAGTGGTATATATGATTAATGTGTACTAGCGAATACCTAAAAATGTAGATCGTGTCGTAGGGCATTCATTCCTCCCTTGGATTTTTATACAGTAGCAACATACTCGGTGAATGACTTATGTGATTTCAAAAAATTAGCCTTAGTCGCTGCGAAGGAAAGAAAGACTATAATAGTATTATCTATGTAGGAAATGTGTTTACTTATTGATTAATTGTTGAACAACTGTGAAATCAGTTTTGGTCCTCTTTAGGGAATCAAGGTATATTACCTTGTTCCATTTTGGTATAATTACAATTAGAATCCAGTGGAACCTACACAAGTATGTCATCATGGTCATTAAACTGAAGTTTGTGTTGCTTATAAAGTACAAATTAACAAGTATAACCACTAGTGCAGTACTTACCCCTGGTTATAGGGCATAAGTATAAATTCTTTGTTGTGGTGAGACACCAATGCCTTCGTCATGTAATTCTCGATGAAGGATGTATTCTTCTTGATGATATTCATGGAGACCAAGGGTGGGTTGAGAAAACCTACTAGTGATTTCGCTAGTCTGGCTTCAGTCACCATGTATATATATACACAAAAGCAAGGAGTTATATATGAAATTTATTGGTATTACATAAACATAAACCATAATTGTACACACTTATAGTGTCAAGCATCGAATGAGTGAGGCATCGAGGGCGTCGAGGTTAAAGAGAATGAAAAAGTCCTTGAAGGTCACTGTGAAGATATAGTCATGAATCTCGTGTTGAAAATGATGATGCCTAAACTTGACGTTGACACCTGAGCACCGTTGTTCATCTTGCTTGTTGGCCTATTTCATGTACCATGCATGCAATATCTAGCAAGCTAGTCCTAGGGTTTCAAGGCACTCTATCAGGATGACCATTGGCTCACCTAGCACAAATTTTTGGGCCAATCGTAAGTAGATGATATCATTGGTCTTCTTTGGTTTACCCTTGCCACCTCGCTGTTTAGAGGTCGATTTCACGGTAGTCGACTGTGCACAAGATGTAGATGCATGTGATTCACCGCGCCCTTGCCACGCCAGTGCAGGTAGCTCCAGTGTAGATAGCTCTTGTAGACTTGGCACTGGTGCAGGACTTTCTCGTGAAGTTAACACTAGTGCAGGAGCCTCCATATAGATGTCCCTCTTGAGCCACTAGTTTAATGCTCCAATGGCTTGCCCTAGAGCTACGACACTATCGCTTGGGGATATCTGCAGTGGGACGACCTTGATATTGGCATGAACACCATCCACATTCACTTTTACGAAACTTGACACTAGAGTTACACCATGCGCCAAGGCCCTATCCCTGGATAGATACACCTGGTCCTAAGCAGCGTACAGGGCAATGGAGGCATATCTCACTTAGAGTTTGTATTTCGTAGCCACCTAAATAATGATACAAAATTAGCTACTCCAACAGGCTTATCAATAGATTGAGCATTTCAGAGATAATAATTAAGATGTCATCGACAGGAAATCTATGGTCGCTTTCTGAGGTAGGTGTTAGCGTGTAGCTACTCCGATGATTGGGGGAGCGGCGGGGACTTCCAACTGATTTCCCCTAAACCTTTCCTACATGCTTTCTATCTGTCATTGCATCTCATCTATGATGGCATCCGTGATCTCGTCTCTAAGGGATGCACAAATCTCCTCTCGTAGCTATGCCTTGCACTTGGCTTTGGCTCTCTTTCTACTCCGGTATGCTTCGAAGTCCTCTGAGAATCTTGATTTTCATGGAACATACAGACCAAGGCCTCTTGTATAACCTGGGTGCTCCTTGTTTCCCAGAGCTGTGGAGAGTATATCTCTCTCCCTGACTGCCTGGAATAGCCCGGGGAAGATTCTACACTCAGCGCCTTCTGTAAGAGCCCGACATGTCATTTCACTTCCTATGAAGTTATGGAGTAATTCAAACTAGGTAGTTCAATATCTTACTAGGAGGAGGGACACTTCCTCGTCTGTGGGGTTTCTAAAGAAGATGGCCCCCAACGACATGATAGATGACCTCGCACTTATCCAGCTTCAGGCATGCTCAGCATGGATCCTAGCAAATGGTGGGGAGGCCTCTCGTAGGATTGCCTGCTCGTTCTCCTTCCTCCATTACAGGATTTTACCCACATACCTAGTGGTGCCAAGTCTGTGGGGTCACATGTTTTTTGCCTAGAGGGCCATGTGCGCCGCACTTTCACTCTTAAATTTATCTGTCGTCTTCTTCGTTGTAAACTGTTGCCAGCATAGTTCCAAGAACAGATACTTCTAGAAAGGCATTAAATCCTTCTCCATGTATTGCTTGATAAGCATGCTCTTGAAGTTCTTCCATGCTTTGCACGCTGCTAGAAACTCATGACGCCGTAGGTAGGCCTGGTGTTCTTCCAAGATCTCGAACGATAAAAAAAATTATCACGAGCTCATTTTTCTAATCTTTGCTCAAGTTCTTCCATGAATCGTACATGATCTCATTCCATTCCCATGCAACTATTCCGACCATTCTGCAGAATGTGGACACTGCTCAACGAGGATTGAGAGGGGTTCTAGATGCATCGACATCCGTGATGGTAAATTGGCCCTCAGGCCTTTTCAATAGTCCTTTTCCATGGCGCTTAGATTTTTCTAGAGGACAGTTCATCACACACATAAGGCGACGATGATGAAGAATGAGCAGACGACATCTTCACAAGATAATAGCAGTTACATGAGGATAAACCTATTATCTCTCAAAATCCAAGTGACATGAATATAATAGAAGTGATAGCTTCACACGCTTGGAAATTAGGTGGTTTTAGCAATAGCTTTTGGTTAATTCCAAATCTAAGTATTAACAGTAAAGTATATATCCAGCGGTATGTAAATGACATAAAGATAAACCTATTATATCTCAAAATAGATAAAACATTCAAATCGTTAACACATGATAATATGTTGAACTATACAGGAAAGTGGTCATGTATTAACTGCATATTGCACAGATTAAAGTTGTGAATTTGTGCTCAGTTGGGGAGTTGCACAAGATTAAAATCTTGGCCTTCTTCCACACTTGTCAATATATCAATAATCAAAGTGACTATCTCTTTACTATTCTGCTAGTCTGACAATGTATAAATTACCTCAGATAAGAGACAAAGTCATTTGCATGCTATAAACACAAATAGAAACAGAGAACTACTACTGTAGTGCTAATAGAGATTCAACAATAACCAGAAGTATATAACAGAAATATACTACTATGGTATCAATTGAATTCAACAATAATCAGGACAATAGTAAACTATATTGAAGCAGAAGTATCTCCCATAGCAATCGACAAAATCAAAAGCAAATAGAATACTTCAATTGATAGTCACAATGATCTCTAATATGACAAGTTTCCTCATCGAGTAATCTCAAAAAGCCCACAATCTATTATGCAAAAGTCCTCCCACTGCTATTACTATTCACAGATTTTCAAAGATAATGCACAAAACTACTAGCTCAATAAACTTTATGCATGATAGAAATTTTAGAAAGTAAAAGCTCACTAGGCAGTGGCAATCCAATCCACTGAGAAGGTAGTAGGGGCAAGGCTCGTCACAAGAATGATGTACCCCATGAGGCCATGAGTCATGAGGACAGAGTAGAGTACTGAGGTGATGACTGGGGTAACTACCTTGCTTAGGGAGAAGATGCACTGGGAAGAGGGTGGCATGCTCGGGGAGGAGGCGGTGTGCTCGGGGGAGAAGGTGGCGTATGTGCTCGCAGAAGAGGCATGCTCGGGGAGGAGGTGCACTGGCGAAGAGGCAATGGCTTGGGGGAGAAGGTGGTGGCTCATGCTCAGGGAAGGATGCGGTGGCTCATGCTTAGGGAAGAGGCGATGGGCTCAAGTGAGGAGGCGGCATGCTCGGGGGGAGGCACGCTGGGGAGGTGGTGGCGGCTCGAGGGAGGAGGCGTGCTCGTGGAGGAGGTGTGCTCTAGAAGGAGGCATGTCGGGGACGAGGTAGCAGCTCGTGCTCAAGGAGGAGGCGGCGGGCTGGGGGAAGGAGGCGATGGCTCGTGCTTGGGGGAGGAGGCGATAGCTCATGCTCACGGGAGTTTGAGTGCATGGGAGTGCGGGCAAAACCCTAGATTCTGAATATAGATAGGTTAGACATCATAGAAGGTTCTAACTTATGACCGTCTGTAATAATACACATCATTGATAGTTCTAATTTAGAACCATCTGTGATAAATTCACATCACAGATGGTTCTACTTTAGAACCATTTGTGATAAATTGACGTCACGGACAGTTCTACAGTAGAACTATCAATGAATCACTTTTTAGTCATATACATAAATGCAAATTCACATATATATCACACATTTTCATATACAAAAATGCAAATTCACACATATATCACACATTCTCATATACATAAATGCAAATTCACACATATATCATACATTCTCATATACATAAATGCAAATACAGAACATATGATACATAAACATATTCATCATTCCACTTGCTTATTTATTTTAAAAATTATCCCTTCATGATGATGACACTTATGTAGCTAGTTTTGTATTTCCGCCATGTTGTTCTTCCTCGACCCTTATTCCGTTTACGAAAGAAAAAAACTTGTTAAATTGATTATATTCTTCCTCATCCACTGTATTCTCAACTCCAACAATCCTCTATTTTTCATGAAGAACTACGTGGTGCTTCTTATTTGTCTGATCGATTACATAGAAAACTTGAACAACTTAGTTAGCGAGTACGAATGGTTCATCTTTGTATCCGACATGTTTGAGGTCCACAATAGTGACACCATATTTGTCAACCTTCACCTGTGGGAGATAGACCCAACGGCATCGAAACATGGGGATCTTGAAAAGCACATAGTCGAGCTCCCAAATCTCCTATATGAACCCATAGTAGGAGCTCTTTACTCCATCGGTACTGAACGCATCTATACGAACAACGCTTTTCTGATTAGTGCTCTTTACATCCTAGCCTGCGTATAGAATGTGTACCTATTTATGTCGTATCCTTGCCATATCACAACTATAAATGTTGGCCCTTTTGCCAACCATGTCAGCATATCACTTGACGAACTCCTAGCAAGTAGCTCCTTCAACCGTTGGTTGATCTGACTGTTGTGTTGTCTTGTAATACAAACATCGGGCCGCTCTGGATTTTATTGCTAAAACACATCCTCATGCTGGTCGATATATGGATACACTTCAGTCATGTGTTTCAAGATCGTAAAATGGGCTCGAGCATACGCATCCGTATCTGGAGTGATTGCTTTTCTTCTAATGGTCCTAATACCCTCGAGTCTCTCGTCATGGCAAGATCAAGGCGCACCTATCGGTTCATTCTGATTCATGTAATTGACACATAACTCAATGGCTTCTTCAATTACATAAGCTTTGATGATGCTGCTCTTCGGCCAAGATCGATTCCATACATAGGATTTGAGAATTCCCATTCCGTACATAGGACTTGAGAATTCCCATGAACCTCTCGAATAGGTAATGCTACGTAGAACGTAGACATGCACATCTTTATCTCCCGCACAATGTGAACAATGAGATGAACCATGATATCAAAAAATGATAGAGGGAAATACATCTCAAAATGATAAAGAGTCATCACCACCTTGTCCTATAGAGCATTTAGTCCTTCGGGATCGATGACATTCTAAGTAATTATGTTAAAAAATAACACAGCCTCATGATTGTTCCTCGGACCTTGACCGGCAAAATACTTCTAATTGTAATAGGGAGTATCTATGTCATCAGCACATGACAATCAGGAGACTTTATGCTAATTAACTTCAAATCTTCGATCAAAATAAGTTTCTTCATGTTGGCGGAGTAACTAGATAGAACTTTCACACCATGTAAGCACTAGCATAGTTCAGTTCTCTTAGTCTTGGACAGAGTGTAACAAGCAGGGGGAAGGTACGTTCATCCTTTATCAATCTTTGTTGGTGCTAACTCCGGTCTGATGTCTATAAGAACCAAGTCAAGCCGTACATTGACACCATCCTTTGTTTTGTCATGAATGTTCAGTAAGAGACCAATTAAGCTGTCACAAACATTCTTCTCTATGTGCATGACGTTGATGCAGTGGCAAACTTCTAAGTGCTCCCTTAAGTGCTCCCAATAAGGTAAGTCCTAAAATATTGTTCTCTTCTTCTAGATGTTCTTCTCACGGGTCATCAATTTACATTCCTTTTTTAGTACAACATATAAAGCCTTAACCATATCATAGACCTCTTTTTCACTTAAATGCCTCAGAGCTATACTGTTCTGTTTCTCTTCGTTGAATTATTTTTTCATCCAATGGTATGAGTGAGCCCTCCGAAGGAACCTACGGTGATGCATGTACATGGCTTTACGCAAGTGCTTTAGCCACACACTCTCAATATCATCTAAGCTGTGAGTACATACTTGGACCCCTTTTGTACTCTGGCCCAACAGGTTAGTAAGTGTAGGATTATCATTTATAGTGTAAAACAACAAGGAGCATTAAGTGAAGTTCTCTCTTTGTACGCATTTCATATCTGTACCCTTTTGATCCATCATATCTAGGTTGCTTCAGCCCTTGGATAAGTATCGATAACAAAATATACTTCTACTTCATACACAAATAAGGAGGAAGGTTGTAGATACAGAGAGTCATGGATCAAGTGCTATATCAGTTGCTCATATTACCGAAAGGATTCATTTCATCTATACTCAATCTAAATCTTATATTTCTAAGTTCTGCACCAAAGTATGCAAAATTCCTATTGATGTTTCTCTACTGGTGAAATTAACATGGTGTATTAGCATTCCATCCTTCTTATACTCCTTTGAGTGCCAACACAGCAGTTTTACCTCTTTTGGGTTTGCAAAAAACCACTTCAAACGGGGAATTACAGCAGGATACTATGCCACCTTAGTAGTAGGTCCTTTCTTTACCTCTATTCCCTCACCATCATCTGATTGATTCTTACGCTTGTATCGGGATGCGTTGCACACCAGACATACATGTATGTTTGCATACTCCTTACGGTAGAGGATACAGTCATTCGGACATGCATGTGTTCTTTCTACTTCCATTCACAATAGACAGAACCTTCTTGGCTTTGAAAAGTGCATCAAACTTTTGCCAAAACCAGCGAAAATTGGTGGAGACCTACATATAGCCACAAGATTTCACAAAAAAATTTGGCAAGTTTGGCCCATGGGATTGAAAGATATAGCAGTTTTAAGTTGAGCCCGAGTCGGTTTCTAGTCCGTGTAGGAATCTGATTCAGAGACACCATCAGTAAAACGGGCATAACTTTTGCATACGGTGTCCGTTTTTGACGTTATTGTACTCATTGGAAAGTTAACAATGAGGCACATCCAAAAAATGACTAATTACACTAGTTGCCCTTTAAGGCCTCCAAAATCAGCCATCTTTGTACCCAAATCTGTGTCGCAAGTTTTTAGTTTCTGTTTTTGCCCTTTTTCTTGGTCTTCCCTAAAGTTGTAGATCTCGTCAAAATCTTTCAAATTAGCATATATAAGCCATATAAAGTTTTGCCCCTTTTCATCTTTGTGACTAGCTGTTGTTTCTGCTCACACTAGAGGGTTGTTTGCATTGTACGTTATTCATGTCTTGTGCTCTACATCTTGTGAACAATCTTGTGCCCTCAGATATAAGTTTGAGTAGTGGGCTAGCGTCTCTCCTAGCACTTGGTGTGACATTTTCTTTTGCTTACATCAAGTCACATTGATCATTGTGTGTGTGTTCATATACTAGGCTTCTTTAGCTAGCTTTTTCTAGGCTAGGATCAGCAACATTGACTAGTACTTTGAATAATTATTCAACTTGCCATTACTTATTTGTTTGTTGCTAATGCTTACTACAGTATTGAAGCCTTCCGAACTCCACTTTCTACTAACTCACCAGGTATCATTCATCGTAATTGTTGGGCAATTCACAAGTAAAAGTATTATGAACCAGCCACCGGTTGTGCCACTTCCTTGCTGCATTGGTAAGAACTTGGTAAGACATTGTGAGAGAGTGACTCGATTTGACCTGACCAGTGCCTATTAGTTCATAGGGAATTTTATACACTCGTGTATTTTTCTTATTGATACTAACAATGGCAGTTTTAGGGTCACAAGGGGAGAATAACAAGCCCAATGTTCAAGAAGATGCACCTCTCATGCCTCGCACGAGAGTCATCATGCAGAAAGTTTCACACTTGTTGAGTCAACATTCAGAGTGTCTTGAGGGGGTTCTAGATTGCACCAATAACGATCTTGCTATGATTGCCGCACGTGTGGAGGAGCTAGAAAGAGCTCCACCTCCTGCTGTCACCCCCATTGCTATCAGCGTTGCACAACCATGCTGTAACCCATCCGTTGCTCGCTCATGGGCCAATGAGGTAGAAGATGAAGAAAGCCCATACGATGCTGATACGGGGTCCAAGGGTGGTTTCAATCCCTAAAATGATCATGATCATCGGCAACAACGCTTCAATTGACAAGGTATGACAAGTGACCCACCATGTGAGGTACGTCATCGTAATGATGTACTTGGTAAAATTAAGTTCACTATGCCTCCTTTTGCTGGTAAATATGATCCTGATGCTTATCTTACATGGGAGTTAGCCGTAGACCAAAATTTTGCATGCTATGAATTTCCTAGAAATAAAAGGATTAGTGCTGCTACTAGTGAGTTCACTAA
This sequence comes from Dendrocalamus latiflorus, assembly GCA_017311315.1. Classification (NCBI taxonomy): domain Eukaryota; kingdom Viridiplantae; phylum Streptophyta; class Magnoliopsida; order Poales; family Poaceae; genus Dendrocalamus; species Dendrocalamus latiflorus. The sequence goes on from CM029662.1 coordinate 6,854,590, forward strand.
TTTTGCATCTATTTGGTGGAATGAATTGTGCCGTAATGAATAAGACATACGTAGAACTTGAGATGCTTTGAAAAAAGTTATGAAAACTAGATTGTGGCTTCATACTTTGCATGTGATTGCGGGCCCCCGGATTTCCAAACCCGGACCCTCTGTGTTTTTCTGCACTAGTCCCAGATCAAAGCTAGTGCACACAGTTAAACAGAAATGATTCATGACCAACAACGTATTTATTACAATTATAAAGAGTACTGACCACCAGGTCTCATTATTACATTGGAGGTTTCAAGACCTCGCACAATCGAAACACAGCGGAAGCAAGGTGAAATCAAAGTAGACCCATCAAGATGCCACAGGCAGTTGACTGGGGAAGCGCGACCTAGTCCTCCGGGAAGAATCCATCACAGCCACAAGCGAAGCAGTAGTCGTAGCCACCTTCTTGAGCTTCAACTTCCTCTGAGATTTTTATTTTTAAGTGTAGCATGTGAGTACATAAAGTACTCCGCAAGTCTTGGGAAAAATGCATAGATGCAAGGCTTAACAAAGGAAGGCCATACGGTTCTTTTGCACAAAGCAATATTTGAAATCTCAATTACTACTAATTATTTTCGAAGGCATCAATTTAATGAAGTAAATGTTTTAACAGAATTAACTTTCTAGTGAAGGTTCCAACTACCAACACTAGCTAACCAATTACCATTGGTCAAGTTTTAAACTGCGGGTTCCATCCACCCTCTCTGGCTCCATCCGCCAGGATTCCCTTCCGAGAGTTCCCTCCACTCTCGGAATACAAAACTTCTGTTTTTAAAACAAAACCAGAAATCTACCATGTGAATGCATTCCTTGCCCGCCCTTGACCGTGGGCACGACTATTCGAATAGTTTTACACTCTGCAGAGGTTGTACAACTTTACCCACAAGAGATAAATTATCCTAAAAGTCACACGCTTCCTTTGGCATGAGACCCAGATAAAATATCACAAAGCCTTTACCTTACTCTAATCTAGCTAGATACCACCCGCTGAGGTTTCACCGCAGAAGGGTTAAATCCGCCCAATCTGAAGTCCCCTCTTGCGCCATATGAGTACAGTAAATCCCTGTCTCTCACTGTGAATAACCAGTCCATCCCTGGCACCCACTTTCCACTGGTGGCACCTAAACTAGGTTATCATAAGTTAGTCAGCTAGGTCGTACCCATATAGACTTGTGGTTGTACGGTTAATGCTCAGTTTGGACAAACACAAGCGTCGGTCCTTAATTGACTAGGGTGGAACATACACTTAACAAGTTCTCGTGCTTACTGCACCAACCCAAACAACCATCCACCCTAATCTAAACCAACTTTCACATTTTTATTTTACTTTAAAAGATCAGTGGCAATTCCAATTACCGCTACATTTATAAACACAAGGGTCCAGTCATAATTTCCCATTTTCAAGATCTTCCAAAGATTATTAGATAGCATGACTAAGCATTAACCTACCACTCTAATATTCACAAGATTAATAGTAATCTCATTATTGAGACAAAGGGAGTTCTAGGGTGACAATGTACATGGCAATCAATGTCAAATGAGGGTATAACAAAGTTGGAATAACTAATTCCTAAAGAATTGAACTAATATTTTATGTAAATAGCAATGCATACAATTTAAAATAATTAAAACATTTTCAAAATCATAGGTTCAAGATGATCAAAGGAGACTTGCCTTCTTGCAGGGTTTCTGGATCTTCTTGTTGCTGTGAAGAGGGATCGTCGACAACGTTGGAATCTACGCGAGGAAAGACGAGGCAAACAAAGCAAATAAATACAAATAAAATTCAAATAAAATCCAAAAATTCAACAGAGGCCATAGTTGGATAGATTATGATTTTAGATGAATTTAGAAATTTGAATGGCTGGATTTGGAGTTAAAATGAGAAAGTTATGCTCATTTGAAAATCTCAGATTTGAATAAATCTAGAAATTCGGAAATTTCTGACAGGTGGGACCCACTGGAGAATTAAATTTTATTCTTTTATTTTTATCTCGGGAGACTGACAGGTGGGACCCACGGAACAGTATTCTCTGCTGGTCACTGACATGTGGGACCCCTCTGTCAGTGACCTCATTTTCTTCGGTCACTGACAGGTGGGACCCACTGGCATCTGGACCCACTTGTCAGAGGCTGACGCAGACTGGTGGGGCCCAGGCGGCAGTGCCAGCGCAGACCGGCGGCCGCTGACGGGTGGGACCCACTTGTCAGCCCGGAAAATAAACGAAAAACTCAACCTCCGCGCGCGGAGCCGGAGGCTCGAACGCGCGCCGAGGGAGTTACGAGTGAGCGCTGCTAGCCAAGTGAGCGGGGAGGTGTTGCCTACCCAATAAGGGTAGGTAACCCTCTTGAGGGGTACCTTCGGGTGGCCCGGGCAGAGGTGATCGGAGGCGACGGCGCCGGCGGCGAGGGGAGGCCGGAGGTGCTCGGGTGACACGTAGAATACAATCCTGGCGCGGAGGGGGTTTGGTTGGAAGGGTCGACGAAGCTTGGGGACGAACGGAGACGGCCGGCGACGAGGTGGCAGCGACGACGGCTCGGGAGCTCCGATGCGACGGCGCTCCGGTGACGGGGAGGGGCGGCCGAGGGGTCGGGGAGGATCGCCCGTGCGTGAGGATTCTCGGGGTGGCGACGGCGGGCTCCGGGAATGACCGAGGCGGCGGCGAAGGCTCACCGGAGTTGGGCGGAGCTCGGAGGGGAAGGTGGCACGGTGGCAGGGCTCTACGGGGCTCGGGAGAGGAGGCGGAGAGCTCTGGAAGGTGGTGCGGGAGGAGGCGAAGCCGAGGGGGGGTATTTATAGGGGCTGAGGGGGAGCAGGGGCGCGGCAATTGCTCGCCGTTGCTGGCGGCCGGAGAAGGAAGGTTTGGGGAAGGAAAGGAAGGAGGGGGCGCGGAAGGAAGGGAGGCACGGGGAATTGGGGATTCGATCGCGGCGGCGTCCGAGGCTTCCAAAACCGCAGAGAGACGAGGAAGGAAAGGCCGGGTCCGCCGAGGATTCGGTCGGCCGGCGAGAAAGGAAAGAGGGGGGGGGAAGAAAGGAAAGTGCCGGCTCCGCGAGGGAGACGGATCCGACAGGCGGGGCCGGGCGGCAGCGAGAGCGGGGGCGCGGGGGTGCGCGTGCGTCGGATGGAGATCGGGCGGTGGAGGATGAGGGCAGGGCGGACGGGTGGATGGGAGTGAGGGGCGACGTGGCGGCCATCGGGGAGGGGTAGGCGGGATGGAGCGGATGGCCGAGGGGGCGACGTGGTGAGATCCAGGCCGTCCACGTGGCGGCCGGGGGGGCGGGAAGAGAGGATTTTTATTTTCAGAATTTGATTTTGATTTTTCAGAAAAGGCTAGAAAATCATTTAGGCCTCAGAAAAATATGAAAATACCTCCAAAAATTCCAGAAAAATTCACAGAAGCTCCTGGACATGTTTTGGACTAAATAAAATTATTTCCAACTACTGTTGGTATTTTAGTTTCATACTTTGAATTACTTTTTAAATTTAAAAATTAGGTTTTAAATTCCAGAAAATCCAGAAAAGCCACATAAAATCTAATTACTTTAAAATAATTAATTTGAATTTAATTTTCTTCCAAAAAGCAAATTTTGGGATGTGACATGTGATATGTTAAATAAATTGCAATGCTTAAAACAAGACAATAGGTCAGTAGAGGGATATTATCAAGAATTGCAAATTGGTTTATTGCGTTGTGGTTTAGAAGAAACAGAGGAAGTTAAAATGGCTAGAATTTTTGGAGGGATTAACCAGAAAATTCAGAGTATACTTGACTATAAGAAATACAATTCTATCACCCATTTATTTCATCTTGCTTGCAGAGCTGAAAGGAAAGTACAGGGAGCGATACATGTGAACAATGAGTCATTTTGGGGGCTCTTTTTCCTCCAAACAAAGAGCTGGAATAGCGTGGGTGCCCCTTCCATCTACACCAATTCGAGGGTGCTCTAGTTCTACTTCCACACCCCCATGTGTAGCCGAAGCAAGCAAGGAAACAACAGTTCAAGCTCCCACCAAATTTGCTTCAATAAAGAGTGTATCTTCAGTTGCTTCCACTGGACACATAAGGCATGTCCAATGTCACAAGTGCAAAGGATTCAGACACTTCATGCGTGATTGCCCAAGTCAACGAGCTCTGATTGTGAGAGTAGATGGTGAGTGCACTTCCGCTAGTGATATTGATGAAGAGCATGCATTGCTTGTAACTGACCCCGTAGGTGAGCAAAATCAATTTGAACATGATGAAGAACATTTTGGAGCTGAAGCAAGTGATAAGTTTTTGAGCATAATTGTGAAACGTGTCCTTAATGCTCAAATAGAGTGTACCGAATAGAATCAACACCACAATCTATTTCAAACAAAATTTGTGATTAATGAGCGTTCTTGTCAAGTGATTATTGATGGAGGAAATTGTGACAATTTGGCTATTATTGATATAGTTGAAAAGATTTCCTTGACCACACAATAACACCCTCATCCTTACTACATTCAATGGTTTAATTCATATGGTAAGCTGAAGGTGACTCGAGTTCATTTTTCTATTGGTTCATACCATGATTATGATGATTGCAATGTCGTACCTATGCAAGCATGTTCATTATTATTAGGTAGACCATGGCAATATGATAAAGACACAAAATATCATGGTAGGACTAACTAATATACTCTCATGCATAAGGGCAACAAAATTATTTTACTTCTAATGTCTCCTGAAGCTATTTTAAAAGATGAAATTGAATATGCTAAATGAGTAAATAAGAAGAAGGAAAAGAGTGAAAGTCAGATTGTAGCTAATGAATTCTTTCCATCTAAAAAGAAAAATACAAAATGAACAAGTGCTAGGCGTAATGAAATTAAACTAAAGTGGACTATTCTATTAGCTACCAAACCTGGTTTGAATGAGTTATGTCGCATCCCAAAAATTCGCTTTCTAAAAAATTTAATTTCAAATTAATTATTTTAAAGTATTTGAATCTTATTTGGATTTATCTAGATTTTATTCAAAATTTAAAGCAAGAAAATGTATTTTAAAATATTTTATTAAAGCCAAAAAGAGTTTATTTTATTTTTCCTAGCCTTTCCTAAATTTTTAAATAATTTCTGAGATTTTCTGAAATTTAAAATCAATTTTCAAATTTAAAAATTATTTTATAAAATTATTAAATGCAAATATGAAATTAAAAATATTTTTCCTAAGTCTAAAATGCTTCCAGGAATATTTTATGATTTTTCTGTAATTTTTAGACATTAAATATTATTTTCCCAAGCGTTTATAAAGTTTCTAGTATTTTCTGAAATTTATTCCGAAAATAAAAATCAAATTAATCCAAGCCCGCCATGTGTCGCTCTCAGATTGAATCATTCTCTCTCCACGATTTAATCCTAGCCACACAAGATCACTTACCCCTTCATATCCATCCAAAAGCCATGAATCATCCACTTGCCACGTGTCGCAAATCCGACTGCCCGTACCCCTTCACTTCCTCTCTCTCTTTATGACATATAGACCCCACATGTCATATGTTTCTTCAACCTCTCCTTCTTCATCCTCCCACCCTCTCTCTCCTCCACCATTAAAACCGAAATGGAGCTTTGAAATTCCGCCGTTTCTTCCTCTTAACTCCCGATTAAAGCGTGGAAACGGAAGCTCTAATCATCCCCACTAATCTCTCGGCCGTTTCCCGTCCTTTAACCCTCTCAAAACCGAAATCCTCTCATCTCCTCTCTCTTTCTATAAAATGGCCTCCCGACCACCATTCTCTCCCTTTCCCCCCTTCTTCGGCCGGCCCTCACCCCCCTCCTCTCCCGCCGCCGTGCGCCGCCGACCGGTCGCCTCCCGCCGCTGCCCCGCAGTCCTCCGCCGCCGCCGCCTCCTCCTTGCGCCACCGCCGGCCGCCCGGTGCCCCGTCGCCGCCGCCACTTCACCACCCCGTCGCCGGCCGCCGGCGAGCTCGCCTCCCGTGCGCGCCCCCATGTGCCTCCCTGTGATTTCCTTCTCAAAATCATGTTCCTCTCTGTTTATTTGGTCTTGTTGTTGTCCTTTTGTCAAGAAATAACAAGTGCTCACTTGGCTAGGGGAGTCAAGTTAGTGCATGCATGTATGAGGTTGCGAGTTCAAGTCCTGGGCAAAGCAAATTTCGGTTGGGCTTTGGCCAAAATTTTTGTTCACCTCTAGTCAATGACAAGCGGGACCCACTTGTCATAAAATATTAAAAAAATCTGCACCCAATGACAACCGGCCCCACACGTTATACACTCAAATATATCCAAAAACCAGCCAAAAATAAGATTCCAGAGAATATTCCCTCGGTTTTGCATTTTCTGGAATTTTCAATTCATTCAAACTTCCAATCGCTCGTTCTCCGTCGTCCAAACTCCGAATCCAGTGGTTCAAATTTCTAAATTTGTATAAAATCATAAACTTTCTTGAAGTATATATTTTATATTTTTGTGATTTTATTTGTAGTTATTTATTTATTTGTTTTGTTGTTTCGCGCGTAGAACCCGACGTCGCCGAAGAGTTCGTCGAGCCGCAGCAAGAAGGACCAACTAGTGCGCAATAAGGCAAGTCTCCTTTGAACATATTGAACCTATGTTTGTGAAATGTGTTAATTATTTTAAATTAAGTGCATCGCTAATTGCATAGAACTATAATTTCTGTTTAGCGAATTAGTTAATCCAATCATTGTTATACCCTCGATTGAAAATTGAACGCCATGTACCCTTGTAACCCTAGAATTATCTTTGTCTCAATAATGAGATAATTATTTAATCTTTGATAATAGTAGAACGGTAGATCAATGCTTAGTCATGCTATTTAATCTTGTGGTAGCTTTGAAATGGGAAATTATATTTCAATAGTCTTTGTATTCATAAATTTGTGGCGACTGGTGTTGCCGCTGTTCTTTTAAAAATAGAATAAAAATGTGGAAATTGTTTTAGACCAGGGTGGATGGTTGGTTTGGATTGGTGCGGTAAGCACGAGAACTTGTAAAGTGTATGTTTCGCTCTAGTCGATTAAGGACCGACGCTTGTGATTGTCCAGACTAAGCACTACCATACAACCCCATGTCTATATGGGTATGACCTAGCTGACTAACTTACGATAGTTTAGTTTAGGTACCACCAGTGGAAAGCGGGTGCCAGAGATTTACTGGTTATTCGCAGTGAGGGACAGGGATTTACTGTACTCATATAGCGCAAGAGGGGGCTTCGGACTGGGTGGATTTAACCCTTCTATGGTGAAACCTCAGCGGGTGGTGTCTAGCTAGACTAGAGTGAGGTAAAAGCTTTGTGATATTTTATCTGGGTCTCGTGCCAAAGGAAGCGTGGTGACTGTTAAGATAATATATCTCTTGGGGGTAAAGTTGTACATCCTCTGCAGAGTGTCAAACTATTCGAATAGCCGTGCCCACAGTCAAGGGCGGGCAAGGAATGCATTCACATGGTAGACCTTTGGTTTTGGTTTTAAAAACAAAGAATTGAAATTCCGAGAGTGGAGGGAACTCTCGGAGGGTTACTGGCGGTTGGAGCCAAAGCGGGTGGTTGGAACCCGCAGTTTTAAATTCTGTATCGATTAGAGTTGGTTAATTAGTGTTGGTGGATAGAACCTTCACTATAATTTGTTTACTAGTTTCAGTTAAAACAATTACTTTGTGCAAATCAATGCCTTCGAAAATAGTTAATGTTTTTTGAAATGAAATATTGCTTTGTGCAAAAGAACCATATAACCTTCCTTTGTTAAGCCTTGCATCTATTGCATTCTTTCCCAAGACTTGCGGAGTACTTTTTGTACTCACATGCTGCACTAAAATCAACTCAGAGGAATACGAAGCTCAAGATGGTGACTACGACTACTTCGCGTGTGGATTCGATGAAGGCTTTCCGGAGTTCTAGGTTGTGTTTCCCCAGTCAATTGCCTGTGACGTATTGATGGGACTTCGCCGGTTTATCTTTTGCTTCCGCTGTGTTCTGTGTGTGTGAGGTCTTGAAACCTCCTTTGTAATAATGAGACCTTTCGGTCGGCACTCTCTATTATTGTAATAAATCGTTGTTGGTTATGTAATCATTTCTGTTTAACTGTGTGCACTAGCTTTGATCTGGGACTAGTGCCGTAATACACAGAGGGTCCGAGTTAGGAAATCCGGGGTCCCGACAAGTTAGAAGTGAATAATTCTTTTTGCTATGGTCTTTTGTGCAAATGTGCTTTGTTTTCACATGAGGATATTCCTACTTCTTTGCCTCCTACTATCACTAACCTTTTGCAGGAGTTTGATGATGTGTTTCCCGCTGAGATACCCCTAGGGCTGCCACTAATTAGAGGTATTGAATAATAAATTGACTTGATCCTAATAGCTTCCCTACCCAACTACGCACCATACCGAACCAATCCAGAGTAGACTAAGGAGATTGAGTGTCAAGTGCAAGACTTGCTTGACAAAGTGTACGTACGCGAGAGCCTTAGTCCATGTGCTGCTCCTGTACTTTTGGTTCCAAAGAAAGATAGATCATGGTGTATGTGTGTTGATTGTAGAGCTATCAATAATATTACCATTAAATATCATCAGCCTATTCCTAGGTTAGACGACATGCTCGATGAATTAAGTGGCTCTACTGTGTTTTCTAAAGTTGACATGATAGTGGATACCACCAAATTTGTATAAAATTAGGAGATGAATGGAAAACAGCGTTCAAAACTAAGTTCGATTTATATGAGTGGTTAGTGATGTCTTTCGATTTAACTAATGCACCTAGTATTTTCATGCGATTTATGAACGAGGTTTTGTGTGCTCTCATTGGAAAATTTGTGGTGGTATATTTTGATAACATATTGATTTATAGCAAGTCACTTGAGGAACATCTTGATCATTTACGTGCTATTTTTAATGCTCTACGTGATGCACGTTTATTTGGTAACCTTGAGAAGTGCATCTTTTTCACCGATTGAGTATGATTTCTTGTCTATGTTGTTACTCCACAAGGTATTGAAGTTAATCCAGTCAAGATCGAAGCTATACAGAGTTGGCCAACTCCTAACATGGTCACACAAGTGCGAAGTTTTCATGGAGTTGCTGGATTTTATCGATACTTCATCAATGATTTTAGCACTATTATTGCACCATTGAATGAACTCACAAAGAAAGGTGTTCCTTTCCTTTGGGGCCCTGTAGAAGAGCAATCCTTCAACCTTCTAAAATAGAAGCTCACAAACATACCACTTCTTCAACATCCTAATTTTGGCAAGACTTTTTGAGATTGAATGTGATGCTAGTGGAATTGAACTTGGACGTATGTTATTACAAGAAGGTAATCCTATTGCTTATTTTAGTGAAAAGTTGAATGGGCCTAATTTGAACTATTCTACTTATGATAAGGAATTACTTACTCTCATTCGAACTTTAGAAACATGGCAATATTATCTATGGTCAAAAAAAATTTGCTATCCATTCTGATCATGAATCATTGAAATATATTAGAAGTCAAGCTAAACTAAACTGTATACATGCTCGTTGGGTTGAATTCATTGAAACTTTTTCTTATGTTATAAAATACACGAAAGGGAAGGAAAATGTGATTGCTGATACTTTGTCTAGATGGCATACAATGTTGTCTCAACTTGATTGTAGACATTTTGGCTTAGAGGCAATAAAAGAACTATACACTTCTAATGATGAGTTTAGAGATGCTTGTCCAATTGCAAAAATGGTAGATGTTGGAATAAGTTTGTTTTCAATAATGGATTTTTGTTTAGAGCTAATAAGCTATGCATTCCATCCAATTATGTTCGTCTTTTGTTGTTAGAGGAGGCGCATGGGGGAGGACTAATGGGTCACTTTAGCATCAAAAAGGTAGAGGACATCCTCGTAGAATACTTCTATTGGCCATGGATGAGGCGCACCTTTGAGCACTATGTATCTCGCTGCACTACATGCAATAAAGCTAAGTCTTGACTTAATCAACATGGTTTGTATATGCCTCTTCTTGTACCTAGCATTCCTTTGGAGAATATTTCAGTGGACTTTGTTTTAGGACTACCTAGAAAAAAGAAGGGGAGAGATAGTATTTTTGTTGTTGTGGATAGGTTTTCTAAAATGACACATTTTATACAATGTCATAAGAGCGATGATACTACAAATGTTGCTAACTTGTTTTTCAGAGAGGTCATTCGACTACATGGAATGCCCAATACTATTGTTTTAGATTGGGATGTGAAGTTTTTGAGTCACTTTTGGTGCACCTTTTGGGCGAAATTGGGAACCAAGCTGATATTTTCTACTACTTGTCACCCCCAAACGGATGACCAAACTAAAGTTGTCAACCACACGTTATCAACTATGTTGAGAGCTATTTTGATGAAGAATTGAAGATATGGGGAGAATGTATACCTCATATCGAGTTTGCTTACAACTAATCGCTACATTCTACCACAAAGATGAGCTCTTTTCAAGTAGTATATGGCTTTAATCCTCGTGCTCCTATTAATTTATTGCCTATTCCTACTTCTGAAGAAGTAAATTTAGAAGCTAAGAAGCGTGCTGATTTTTTCCTTAAACTACATGAAATAACTAAAGGAAACATAGATCGCATGAATGCTAAGTATAAGGTTGCTGGTAGTCAGGGTAGAAAGAGTTTAACTTTTGAACCTGGTGATCTAGTGTTGTTACATTGCGCAAAGATAGATTTCTTGAATTGAGAAAATCTAAGTTGATGCCTAAAGCTGATAAGAAAGTCTAAGTTGATGCCTAGATCTGGTGGTCTATTCAAGGTGTTAGCAAAGATTAATGATAATGCATATAAGCTTGATCTGCCTGTAGAATTCGGGGTTAGTCCCACATTTAACATTGTAGATTTGAAGCCATATTTGGAAGAAAAAGACGAGCTTGAGTCGAGGATGACTCAAATACAAGAAGGGGAGGATGATGAGCCCATCACTTCCATGCATACAACCAATAGATCTGAACCTATGCACTTGTAAGGTCCAATCACAAGAGCTCGCGCATGTCAATTGAACTACTAGGTAACTTCATTTCTAGGAGTGAATTTTAGTTCTAATAAGAATATGTTGCTACCTAATGCATGTGATGTTCTTTTAATCAGGAACTTAGGAACTGATCATAAAGAAAACACATGCAATTCAATTCGGTCTTAAAAAAACAGCAAATATGGACTCCGTTTGAGATCCATGAGTACTTGAAGGGAATATTATCTTGTCCTCTCTCCAACAGATATAGCCTCACCTCCAAATTCCTTCTGAGCACGACGCAATCTACAAAAGAGTCCGCTGTTATCTCTGATTTCGGACCGGGCTGGTGCTGCGCCACCTCCACTTGGGCCCATGGGCCTTGTAACCCTAGGGGTGTGCGCCCACCCCCTGTCCACAACCCTCTAGCCATCATCCTCATATAGTCACTTCTGTGCTACACTTTAGGGTTTGGATTTCGTTTGCTTACTTTCTCCATTGTAAAAACTCTTATTCTTCGCACTAGATCAACAATAAAGAACCTTTGTGGAATTCCACCTTTTGAATTCAATCATATATTTGCAATTCAGACTGCTTGTTACTTTATTCTTGCTTGTTCCTTAATTGCTTGCAGGAATTAATTCTTATGATCAATTCAATCGGGTCTTTGTCACGGTTGATAATGACTTGGTGATTAGTGTAGCAATTGCTTTGTTCGTATGTGCCGCGTTCGTAGCATGGATCATGAGAGTTAATCATCGCCCAATTGGAATTATCCTACTCATCGAAAGATCGAGACAACATCAGTTTGTCAAACCGTCTATGATATGCTTCCACATCACATACAGTTCTATAATAGAACCGTCTGTGATAAGCTACCACATCACATATGCCTCTTTAATAGAACCATCTATGATAGTTCTTCTATAAGTAAGGTCCTTGCTAAGGTTTATGCTCTTACTCCTCACTCATGTACCCTTCCGTCTCCTCATCGCCCCCTCCGACAACGCCGTCATCGCATAACCTGACATCACCATCCTCTCCTTCCTTGCCTGATGTGGTGGCCCTGTCGCCACTCCTCCCGATGCCGTCTCTCCTCCCGACACTGCCTCTCCTCCTGAAGGTATGGATCTCAAATCCCACTTCTTTACTGCATGTCTAATAGATTTGTCCATATCAATTAATGTGTGTTGGAACCGAAGTTCAATATGTTCATGAGTTTTCTCCTCCCCATCACCTCTACTCCTGAAGGTATGGATCCTAAATCCCACTTTTTACCTCATGTGTGTTACATCGATCTATATCAGTTAATGTCTTTTTGATGGGGAACCCAAAAAAGAATGGGGAAATGGATGTGGGAGGGAAGGTGGGCCTACTTGTCTCGGCTGAAAGTGGTAAGGCTGTTGGGGGTGGTCTCGATTGGGTCCTCAGGCAGATAAAAACATGGATGGCTGTCCCTTGCCGTTGCCAAAGATGCCGCCTTGTGGTCCTCACTGTCGGCCTTCTGGGTCCTCAATGGTGATTGAGCTATCAACAACATAGCAAGCTAAGGAACCTATTAGAGAAGGCCCTAGCTTTTGAGATGCCATTTTAATTTTGGATCCCCTCTTGGCTCCAACTAAGGACACCAAGAACCAAAATCCCAAAGAAATAATGAGAAAGAGAACATTAGAACAAAGGAGAAAGATAGACTCCCCTCCTCCGCCTCTCCTCTCCTTACTTCTATGGGTGGGCTACTGGTTTTGGAATAAGATTCTCTGGCCTTTGGTCGAGAGATGAAATATTGGTACTTGTAAAAAAAGAGCATTATCTTGTTAGTTAAGTAAAAAAGGCATGAAACACTACGAGTCAAAGTAGTAGTTGTACAAGAGAAACATTATAGTATTGTACACTTGTGCTTCAAAAAGTATGAAACAAATTTGCTTTATGCCTTTTCAAGCCCAAATGTATAGTGCTTTAATGTTCGTCTTGTAGTTGTTGCGAAATACATGTCACATTACTCAAAATCCAAGTTGGGGAGAAACAAATTGTGAGGGTCTATGAGGATGGAAGTTTAGATGAAAATAATAAAAAATAGCTAGGGAATGATTTTAGAGATAAATTGTTGGACTTGTTGTTTCTAAGTGAGTTAGAGTTCTTAGAGATAACCTTAAGGAAAGGTCATGTTATTGCTACAAGATCTATTTGGAATGGCATGTTAGTGTTTCAAAGAGATCTTGTAGCAATAATATACGTTGTTGAATGTTCTTATTTCTTAACAATTGTCCTCTGTGATTCAGTTTGTTATTGCTACAAGATCTATTTGGAATGGTAAATTACACACTCCAGTGTGTTAGATTCTACAGAGTAAGTTATGTTTGTTGTTTCTTCCTCCTCATAATGTTGTGTGTTGGGCTTAGTTGTTGTCTTAGGAATAAAATAACCTTTAGGCTACCGTGCCATTCACTTGTAAAGATGTATCTCATGCAGCGGCAGTATTCAACATCGGCTCCCGTGGAGATGGCACCAAAGATGTATCTCAATCAAGATGCTCAAGCCCAATCGAAGAATATTAAGGTGCCTCCCAAGTTTTGGCAGTACAACCTCGGAATGTCATCAGTCTCTGAATCACAATTACCGAGCCATAGACTAGTTTGTGGGTCTTTGCATGCCTGGTACATGTAGAGGTACAACGACCAGAAAAACAGGCAGAGTGGATTCACTGTCAGATACATAGAAGCGCATTTCCACAACGGCACGGGCTACATCATCGTGGGCTTCCAAGACTTATTTGAACTATTCAACCTCGATGCCCTCGATGCCTCACTTCTATGATGCTGGTCACTGTAAATATGTACAATGAAGTTTTAGATTTATGTAATACCGATAAATGTCATAACTCATTGCTTATGTACAGATACATAATTTAAGAAGCCCGACGACGCCAAGAACCGGTGGGTTTTCTCGACCTACACTTGATCTCTGAGTAAAGCATCGATGATGATGCATCCTTCGTAAAAAATTACATAATGAAGGGAATGCTTGCTCACAGAGATAAGGACTACATTCTAGCACCCTATAACCAGAGGTAAGTGCTTCACTAGTTACTATACAATTTTCATTTGTACTTTATACACAATATAAACTTAGGATTAATGACTATGGTGACATACATGACTAGCTTTCACTGGATTCTGATTGTGTTTGTACCAAAGTGGAGCAAAGTAATATACATTGATTTCCTGCTCAAGAACAAGCATGACTTCACCTGTTTGGAAAAAACAATCAACATGTATGCTTCATACAAAACTCTATTGTAGTCTTTCCTTTGGTTGCAATGGCCAAGGCTAATTTTTTGGAATCACGAGGGTCGTTTAGCGCTTACGTTACCAAGAGAGACAACTACAAGGAATTCAGCACCACACTGCAATACAGGACACGATTTTTGGTACCCACTACAACACAATAATCCTATATCACGCTTCATAATAATGCCTCTAGAACTGACTATACATATGTATGTAATTCTACTTTTGAAATGCCACTAGCAGATACAGGGCAACATATGTGCATTCTATGTTTGTTGCCATATGTAGGAAATTATGGGTGCTAAGAAGAAGAATCTAGAGGTTTGTCGATCTGGTAATAATTATTTCATAATTATCAATATATATACGGGTCTGTTCTTTTCAGCTTCTAAAAGCCGCTTTTCGGCTTTTCTACGGTAACTAGCTTTTAAATGGAGTATCTTTTTAAAATAGAGTCTACTAGTTAATTGCAGTACATACTGTACCGACTTCATTTATATCAGCAAAAACCGCACGTGAGTTTCTATTACTCTATAATCTCTCGCACGAGCAACCCAAAAGCCACGAGCCGCAGCCAAAAACTATAAGTTTCAACCAAAAATAACATGCCCTATATATGCTTACAACTTTACTCCTAGTGACAGGGCGTCAAAATTAACAAAAGAGCATTCAATCTTGACAAACTCGCTAAAGTTCGAGGACTGCTATGTGGCTTCTTGATGGTGGAGGTCATTCAACCAAATGGAGAGTTCAACCCCGACAAGAAATAATAGATGTTCAAACATTTGATTTAATTGTACTTTCATGAAACAATACATTCAGTCTATTTGTGGTATATCTGTCTATTTGTGATCGATATATGTGTATCTATGATATCTGTGTATTGTATGATGATATCTATGTATTTGCTTATTTTCAAAGGGCATGGTTAGCATTTTCTGAGGCTAACCGAAAAATAGAATAAGATTTAGGTATACATGAATTATTATAGACAGTTCTATGGTATAAACCGTCTATAAAGGTTGACTATCATAGATGGCTGCGGCCAAAATCTGTCTATGATATGTAACAAATCATAGACGTTTCTATGTATGAACCATCTATAATATGTATAGTATCACAGACGACTGCGATCAAAACCCATCTGTGACATGTAATACATCACGGACGATTCTATTACAGGCTGGCTGTGATATGTATACTATCACAGATGGCTGTGATGAAAACCCTTCTCTGATATGTAATACATCACAGATGGTTCATAGATAGAACCGTCTGTGATGTATTACATATCACAAATGGGTTTTGGTCGCAATTGTCTATGATAGTCAACCTTTACAGGCGGTACAGAAACTGTCTATAATAACCGCCTGTTATCATATACACATAAAATTAGATGGTTCGTCTGTGATAATGGTTTAGAACCATCTGTGATAATCTTTTATGTGGTAGTGCTTCATGCTCTTGCTCTCCCTTATTTCACTCTTTCAGTGATATTTTAGAGATTTTTTGGCTATTGGGAAGGCGTTCGTAAGGCAAGCTCCTTGGTGGTTGTATTTCTTAACTCGAGGATGATTATGATGGCACTAAGCAAATTTATTCATTATAATTTGGGTATTCGATATGATGGACCACTACGGTGTGCATATAGATCGGCAGTTTCATATATCTCCGAAGAACTCCAGCCGAGCGAACAAAATTAAACGTGCAGTATTATGTGTTTGGTCTCAGAAAAGAGCGATTGGGATTACATGTAGCTAATGTTCACATAATTTGTACGGCTATGCAGTTACGCAATTCAAGCAACCTCCATCTCGACCCAACAACTGAGTGGCCCATTCGCTTCCTGAATATCCTAGTCGAACAAATCTAGACCGAGGCCCAAGTGGGCTTTGAAAGGCCCACATTATCTATTTCAATCCTCTCTAAACGTTCAAAACACCATAAAGTTCTGACGAATAAAACCTAGTAAATGATCTCATGCAGTATATAATATTGAAACACTATACAAGTATATATTATTTTGTATTTTCTGGGGATTTATGAATTTATCATTCATTTATGGGTCCTTCACTGTTTATGGAATTTCAGAACATTTCCTTTTGACTACTACCTTCTTTTGTGTTTATTTTATCACCTTTGACTTTGACTGATGGAGCTTAGACATTTTTTTGTCAAATGATTCGGAAAAATCTTTTGATTCAGATTCCCCCTCCCCCTTTCGCCTTTGCATTCAAAAAATTTCAAACATGAAATTCAGAAAATTTTCTGAAAACCTTGGATTTTCCCCAAACTTTCGACTCAAATGTGATAAAACTTAGCTTCAAGAAAACTTCCAACTCGATCTGCCACCTATAATGGCAGCCAGTGCGTGATGGCATGCAATTCGCGCCTACTGCTTTGTGCGCGGCAGCGCTGAGAGGAGATGCATGGCAGCGGCTTCCTTGCGAGCACACCGCGTTGGCTTGTGCGGCGAGCGATAGATACCCGGATCTGGATGGCCTCCTATCCCCTTGCTTGGTTCCCCGTGGGCGGCGGTGGCGCGAGGTAGGGTGGTGCATACCTCTGATGCGCGGACATGACAGTCAAGTACCGAGTCTTTGTCAAACACCATGTGAGACGTGGGCACGGCTTTAACACATATTTATCGCATGCCGAAATATTGTCATGAAAAAAAAAGGATTTGTATTTCCAATACATATTGGACACAGCAGGGATATGTATAGGAACATTTAAATGAAGGTTTTTGCATGAGAGGAAGGTAAACCGTGGCAGCAACCAACGACTAGCGAATACTCCATCCTCCAACGATCGACAGTGATCTTTGTGAGCCCTATAATCTTCTCATGCTCCTTTCTCTCCACCCGGTATGTTATATCTAAATATGTCGTCTCTTGTGTGGCATTTTGTTTTAATGTCTTGTCATTCCTGCTTCCTCATCAGTCATTCCTTTTTTGTTGTGTTTGTTTGTTCAAGTCTATATATCAAATTTGTTGTACCAATTATATTATTTTCTACTCAGGTTAGACTAGTGTACAACAGATCATCACAGACGGTTCAACAACATCATTATAGACGGTTTCTTGAGCCGTTTGAATTTATGGGTCAGTAATAATACGAGGTCATCATAGACGGCTTTCGATCCATCTGTGATACAGACTATCACAGACGGTTTTTAGTAGAAACCATCTAAGATAGTCAACTATCACAGGTGGTTTGTAATAGAAATTGTCCGTGATACATGGTTTATCATAGACGGTTTCAACTACAAACCGTTTGTAATATATTAATATCACAAACGGTTTCTACTACAAACCGTCTATGATAAATCATATTTTACAGACGGTTTCTACTACAAACCGTCTGTGATAATCAACTATCACAGGCAGCTACGAGTTAATAACCATCTATGGTATTTTTTATGTTCCTAAATCTATTTCTGTTTCTTGGCTAGCCTCAGAAAATACTAGCCATACCCTCTGAAACAAGCAGATCAACACAGTGTATATGCATCCAATTCACATCCATTCATTTCAGCAATAGGAACATTCATTTCACAAATCAATTAACAGAAATGAAATACAAATACATATATGAACAATTAAGCTTAATCTTATCCCAATGAAATTCATTCTAAATTGTGGAACTCCCCATTTTCTTTTATGACTTTAGACATCAAGAAGTTCATACACTGTCCACGAATATATTTGAGGTCGACCTGTTCCAATGGAGTTGTAGTGATGGACGGAACTTGTCGGTATGAAGATCAATGTCGTGCATACATATATAAATAGATAAACATGAAATAATTATTGCAAGATTGACAAAACTCGGGATTGTTCTTCGCGGAACCGACGAGTAGTTGCATGTTGTGGCATACATAGAATCCACAGATGTTGTTGCCCAGCGGCTATTGGTGGTACTGCAAAAATAGAATTTGTTAGTTCGATAGGCATTACTATCAAGTGTTATGTAGGATTAATGTGTACTATCGAATACTGAAAAATCTAGATCATGTTGTAGAGCTCGATCCCTTAATTGGATTTTCGTACCTTAGCAACGTACGTGGCAAACGATCTATGTGATTCCAGAAAGTTAACCTTAGTCATTGGGAAGGAAAGAAAGACTACAATAGAGTTATCTGTGGAGAAAATGTGTTTACCTGTCGATTAATTGTTGAAAAACTATGTAGTTGGTTTTGTTCTTCTTTAGGGAATCAAGGTATATTACCAAGTTCTATTTTGGTATAATTACAATTAGGATCTAGTGGAACCTACATAGATATGTCATGGTCATTAAACCTAAGTTCGTGTTGCTTATAAAGTACAATCAACAAGTATAGGCACTAGTGTAGCACTTACCCCTGGTTGTAAGGTATAAGTATGAATTCTCTTGTCACGGTGACCCTCCAATGCTTTCGTAATGTAATTCTCGATGAAGATTGCATCCTCCTTGATGATATCCATGGCGACCATGCGGATCGAGGAAACCAATCAGTGATTTTGTTAATTTGGCTTCACTCATTATGCATCTCTATATATATATACACGTATGCAATGATGCGGCATGGCCTTGACGTTGACACCTGAGTGTTGGTGTTCCTCCGACTTGTTGGTCTGTTACATGTAATACACATACAATCTCTGGCAAGATAGTCCTAGATTTAGGAGGTGCTCTTTCGGGACATCAATGGCTTGCCTAGCACGAATTTTTGGGTCAACGACAAGTAGGGGATCTCACCATCCGTCTTCTTCGGTTTGCCCTTGCCACCTCAGCTGTAGGTCTACTTCACGATAGTCAAGCAGGCATAAGATGTAGATGCACCACGCCCTTGCTGCGTCTGTGCAGGTAGAGTTGGTGTAGATCGCGCCTATGGAATTGGCACCAGTACAGATAACTCCTGTGGACTTGGCACCGGTGTAGGTAGCTCGAGTGGACTTGACACCGATGTAGATGCCTCTCATGGACTTGGCATAGGTGCAGGAGCTTTCAGGCAGATGTTGCTCTTGGGGCACTGAATGAATGTTCCATGGCTTACCCTAGAGTCATGACCTCGTCGTTGGGGGCATCTGCAGCGGGACGACCTTGAAATTGGAACAAACATCATGCACATTCACTTTTGCGAAACCTGGCGTTAGAGATACACCGTGCGCCAAGGCTTCGAGCCCGGATGGATACGCCTGGCCCCAAGCAGCGCATAGGGTAATGGAGGTATATCTCACTTAGAGCTTGCATTTCGTAGCCACCTACATAATGATGCAAAATTAGCTACTCCAACAAGCCTATCAATGGATCGAGTATTCTAAAAATAATAATTATTACCAGGATGTCATCGACAAGAAATCAGTGCTTGCTTTTTAAGGTAAGGTTGGACGCGCAGCTACTCCAATGGTTGGGGGGTTGCCTAGCACTGGAGTAGTGGGGGCTTTCTATTGATTTTTTCTATATATTTGCATCTTATCTCTAACCAACCTTTGCATCTTATCTCTAATTTTAGCCATAATGTCCTCTGGTAGCTGTGTATCACGCTTGGTTTTGGTTCTCTTTCTACACCACTAAGCTTTGGAATCCTCTGGTAAGCCATGTTTGCAAGAAATATAAAGACCAATGCCTCTTGTGCGACCTGGGTGCTCCTTGTTTTCCAGTGTAGCGGAGAGTAAATCTCTCTCACTAACTATCTCGAATGAGCCTTGGGAAGATTCTACACTCAGCACTTCTAGACAGTGGTACCCTTCCTCGTCTGTGGGGTTTTGAAAGGAGATGGTCCCCGACGACATGGTAGATGACCTCGCTCTTATGCAATTTCGGGCATGCTCACCAGGGATCCTGGCAAATGGAGGGGAGGTTTCCCGCAGGATTGCCTGCTTGTCCTCCTGCCTCCATTGTGGGATTTTACTCGCATACCCAGCGGTGCCGAGTCTATGGGGGTGCATATTTTTTCCCTAGAAGACCCTGTGCGCCAAACTTTCACTTCTAAAATTATCTATCATCTTCATCACCACAAACTCTTGCCATTGCGGTTCCAGGAATAGATACTTGTCGAAGGGCATCAGATCCTTCTCCATGTATTGCTTAACAAGCAGGCTCTTAAAGTTTTTTCATGCTTTGCACGCTGCTAGCAATGAATGTCATCACACAGAGGCCTGGTGTTCTTCCAGGATCTCGAACGATTAAAAAACTTTCGTCGACAGCTGACTTTTTCGAACTTCGGTCGCCTTCTTCTATGAAACGAACGTGATCTCAATCCGTTCCCATGTAACTATTCTGACTATTCTCTGGAATGTGGACACTGCTCAGCAAGGATTGAGAGGGGTCCCAAACGCATCATCATCTGTGATGGTAAACCAGCCCTTGGGTCTTTTTGATAGCCCTCTTCCTTGTCAGGATTTCCTACAGTACGGTGCATCACACACATCCGGTGACGATGTCGAAGAATGAGCAAATGACATCTTCAAAAGATAATACAAGTGAGCAATTATTTAGCCAATTCTTGGTGAATTTAGAATACGATAATGTATTTATCTTATAATTTCTCTAATTAGTCAGGCTTTGAACTCTAGACTACATCATCGAATATCTAAAGACAAGCAGCAGTGTTATTTTGTCAAAACTATTTACCTCAAGTAAATCGTATTCGTATCAATAATATATTCATACCCTATGATGTCTAAAATTTAGAATATATGCTCCTTTTGTTAGCAAATTAGGCTTATTTTGTCATTTAAATGTTGGTGGAATTATGCTTTAAACTGAGCAATGTATAGAGATCAAACTATTATCTCTCAACATAAACAATGTAATCAAGCCAAAGGATAATATGCTAAACCGAGCACATGCGTGAGCATGTGTAATTAATATAATGCACAGAATACTCAATCTAAAAAGTTATCGTCATCAAGTAATGATAAATCAATACTAGCATAATACTCTCTCATTAGTCACAGTGATCTCAATCTGACAAGTTATCCTCATCGAGCATTCACAAAGCCCATATTCTATTATGCAAAGTCCCCTAGTGCTAAACCTTATGAGGAGGGCCGCTGAAGTCAGGGGAGGCGGCGACGGTGTCGCGGGGGGGGGGGGAGTAGGTGGGGCGGCGACGGTGTCGCGGGAGGAGGATGTGGGCGATGGCCTCGGGGGAGGGAGGCCGTAGGAGTTGGGGGAGGCGGCGATGGGCTCGGGAGGAGGAGGGTGAAAGCCTTGGGGGAAGGGCAACGACCTCTAGGGAGGAAGACTGCCAGAGTCGGGGGAGGCGATGATGGCATCGGGGGAGGCTGTGATGGGCTCGGGAGGAGTAGGAGGGTGGCGGGCTCTGGAGGAGGAGGGCGATAGGCTCGGGGCGAGGTGGCGGCGTTAGTGGGCAGGACAGTGGGGACAAACCCTAGTGCATAATATATATAGAGGAATAATCACAGACAGTTCTATTTAAGAATTGTCTATGATACTTATCATCATAGACAATTCTAAATATCACAGATGGTTCTTAATATAGAAACGTCTGTGATGTTCCCTACTGATATATCATACATTCTCATATACATAAATGCAAATACACACACACACACACATATCATACATTCTTATATACATAATTGTAAATTCACATATATATATATCACATATTCTCATACACACAAACACATATATGCAAATACAGAACATATGTCATATAAATGTTTCATTCATCAGTCAACTTGCTTATTTTCTTAAAAAATTAGCCCTTCATGGCGATCAATGCGTATGTAGTTACTTTCGTCATGCTCTTCCTCTACCCTTATGTCATTTCTGAAAGGAGGCAACTCATAAAATTGATTGTATTCTCCTCATCCACTACATTCTCAACTCTGACAATCCTTCTTTTTCCATGAAGAACTATGTGGCGCTTCTTATTTGCCTGGTTGGTTACATAGAAAACTTGTACAACTTGGATAGCTAGTACGAATGGTTCATCTTTGCATCCGACACATTTGAGGTCCACGGTAGTGACACCATACTTGTCAACCTTCACCTGTCGGAGATGGACTCAGCGGCACCGAGATAAGGGGATCTTGAAAAGCACGTAGTCGAGCTCCCAAATCCCCTCCATGAACCCATAGTAGGAGTTCCTCAACCCATCGATTCTGAACGTATCTATGTGACACCGCCATTCTGGTTAGTGCTCTTCACTTCCTGAGCCTGCGTATACAATGTGTACCCATTTATATCATATCCTTGTCATGTCATAACTATAAATGTTGACCCTTTTGCCAACCATGTCAACATATCATTTGACGAGCTCCTAGCGAGTCGCTCCTTCAACCATTGGTTGAACTAACTATTGTGTTGTCTCATGATCCAAACATCCAGTTACTCCAGATTCTGTTGCTAAAGCACGCCCTTGTGCTGGTCAATATACAGGGATCCTTCAGTCATGTGTTGCAAGACCGTGAAATGGGCTTGAGCATACGCATCCACATCTAGAGTGATTACTTTCTTTCGATGGTCCTGATACCCTTGAGCCTCCCCTCATGGCGAGATAGAGGTACACCTATCAGCTCGACCCGAGCCATGTAATTAACACATAACCCAGTGACCTCTTCAGTTGCATAGCCTTCGACGATGATGCTCTCCAACCGAGATCGATTTTGTACATAGGACTTGAGAATTCCCATAAACCTGTCAAATGGGTACATGGTACGTAGGAACATGGGCCCGCACATTTTTATCTCCCACACAATCTGAACAATGAGATGGACCATGATATCAGAAAACAATGGAGGGAAATACATCTCAAGATGACATAGAGTCATTACCACCTCGTCCTGCAAAGCATCTAGTCCTTTAGGATCGATGACCTTCTAAGCAATTGTGTTAAAGAAATAACACAGTCTCATGATTGTCTCTCAGACCTTAATTAGCCAAATATTTTTAATTGCAATAGGGAGCATCTGTGTTGTCAGCATGTGACAATCATGAAACTTCATGCCAATTAACTTCAAATCTTCCATCGCAACAAGTTTCTTCATGTTGGTGGAGTAACCAGATAGAACATTCATACTGTGCAAGCACTGGCACAGTTTAGTTCTCTCGACCTTGGATAGATTGTAATAAGCAGGGGAAGGTAAGTTCGTCTTTTATCGGTCTTTGTCAGTGCTAACTCAAGCCTGATGTTCATATCAACCAAGTTAAGCCTTGCGTTGGCACCATCCTTTGTTTTGTCACAAATGTTCAGTAAGAGACCAATCAAGCTGTCACATACATTCTTCCCTATGTGCATGACGTCGATGCAGTGGCGAACTTCTAGCTGCTCCTAATAAGGTAAGTCCCAAAATATTGATCTCTTCTTCCAGACATTCTTCTCATGGGTCATCGATTTACATCTTTTTCCAAGCACAACATTTAAATCCTTAACAATATCATAGACCTCTTTTCCGCTTAAATACCTTGGAGTTGAATTATCCTTGTTCTCTTCATCAAATTATTTCTTCATCCTGCGGTATGGGTGAGCCCTCCAAAGGAACCTACGGTAATGCATGAACATGGTTTTGCGTGAGTGCTTCAGCCACATACTCTCGGTATCATCTAAGCAGTGAGTACAAGTTTTAGCCCCTTTTGTACTTTGGCACAATAGGTTAATAAGGGTAGGATAATCATTTATGGTGCCGAACAACAAGAAGTGTAAAGTGAAGTTCTCTCATTTGTATGCATCCCATACCTGTACCCCTTCGATCCACAGTATTTTTAGATCTTCCACCAATGGTGCTAGGTACACATCAATATCGTTCCCAGCTTGATTCTGCCCTTGGATAAGTATCGATAGTAAAATATACTTTCGCTTCATACATAACCAAGGAAAAAGGTTGTACATGCAAAGAGTCATGGGACAAGTGCTATGTCGGCTGCTCATGTTATTGAAAGGATTCATTCCATCTGTACTCAATCTGAACCTTATATTCCTCAGTTCTGCACCGAAGTCTGCAAGCCTTCTATCGATGTTTCTCCACTGGGCAGTATTAGCAAGGTGTCTTAGCATTCCATCTTTCTTACGCTCTTCCAAGTACCAACGCAGCAGTTTTGCCTTCTTTGGGTTTGAAAAATAGCTTCAAATGGAGAATTACAGGAAGATATCATACTACCTTAGAAGAAGGTCCTCTTTTCACATCTATTCCCTCACTATCATCTGATTGATTTTTATGCTTTTATCGGGATGCGTTGCACTCCGAATATACATGCATGTTTGCATACTCTTTACGGTAGAGGATACAGTCGTTCGGGCATGCATGTATTCTTCCTACTTCCATTCCCATGGACAAAGAACCTTCTTGGCTTTGTAGGTGGTTTTGGGTAACTCATTTCCCTCCGGAAGAATGTCTGCTAAAAGACATAACAGTGCCATGAAACTCTTGTCGGACCAACCATTGCTTGCCTTTAATTTCAGCAGTACAAGTATGGATGATAGCCTCATGTACTTTGACTTGCAGCACATGAACAAAGGTTTCTCCGAGTCCTCCATCAAGCTCCAGAATTTAACATACTATCTCTTGTCACAGTTCCCTTCTGCATTACAAAGCATCTGATCTAGATTGTCATCATTCAGCCTACCCGAATTAGAACCACAATCGGCGATGTCATTGTTACTACCTTCTTGTATAATTTGCTCTTTACCATGACCAGTCTAACATGTATACCCTTTTTGAAACCCCTTTGAATCAAGTGCGTTTCAATCTGCACTCGGCTCTTAAACATCTTTAGATTCTCACAGTCAGTGCATGGACATTACATATATTCCACCCACTTATTTTCTCCTCGGCAGCTCTTGTAAAAGCAAAAATGCCATTAATGTACTCTTCACTCACACGGTTCCCAACGTACATCCTGCTTTGATCCTACGTTATGCATATAACAATTTAGTATAACATATTCAATAAATGAATTACTATACTATGTTTATACGATCTAAATTAAGTAGCTATATGTAGTAATAATAAATAATTAAATTGAATTAAGTAGAAATTGACTATGAATTGACTAAACCCTAAAACATGCTAGATATAAAATAATCTTCTCCCTACATCAAGTTAGCTAGATCAACCATCCTCAATTCTCCTTTCACCAAAAGCTATAAATGTAAATTATAATACAATTAGGAATAAATTACTAACTATAGGTACTCAAAAACTTAGTAGATCTATAATTACTCTTGGAAAATAATCTCCTTTCACCAAATTGCCTCAAAACCCTGCCTCCAGCTCAAAGCAGCAACGTAGATCTGCAATTTAAGACAGAGGGTCGACGAGTCTGCGTGAAATTAATATAGTGAAATTATCACAGATGATTTTTTATACAAACCGTCTGTGATAACTTAATCATCATAGACAGTTTTTAATATAAACCATCTATGAAGTATCATAGATGGTTCAAATAAAAAACCGTCTATGATATTTGGAAATATCACAGACGGTTCTTGGTAATAACCATCTGTGATACTTCACAGATAGTTTTAACCACAAACCGTCTGTGATATTTCCTCTTCACAGATGATTTTTAGGGCTAGCAATAACACAGATAGTCTCTAAACTAAACCACCAGTGATTGTATTTAATACATATGGTTTTCGGAAACTGTCTATGATGTGACATCTAATATACAGCCTTTTGTAGTAGTGTTAATTGCATATTGGCATGATTACGATGATTTTTCACCTTATATTATTATATTTATACATATGTAATAATAATTATAAATATGCCGTGTCCTCGTGTCGACATTTTTGAGAAAATGATGAATCCCCATGTCCATGTCGTGTCTCGTCAGACATGCGTATCTATGTCCATGCAACATAGGTGCACGCTAGCATTGAGGTCAGGGGCGGAACCCTTGTGGGCCAACCGATGTCACAGGACATCAGTCCATAAATTTTTTAGCCTGGATCATCACATTTGCGCTCCATGTGTGAATCACCTACCCAGACTCGGTGCACCCGGTCCCTTCCTTGAAGCCTAACGAAGCCAGCGCAAAGAAGCTAGGAACAGCCCACAAGGAGCCTCCGCTATCCTTTGGCCCATGAGGCAACTACAGCATGTCGAGTCAACCCTTGAGCTGGCCCAAGAAGGAGGACCGCAATAAGCCACAGTGTCCATTTGTTTCATCCCAAAGCTTGCCGCCTCGTAGCAGCCCTCCACGCATGTTTGTCTCGCGCAGTCGGCTAGGAGGTGTGTGTGCTTGCCGCATGGCCGCACCCAGCAAAGTAGTGACTGGTTACTGGAGAACAGGAGAAATTGGTAACATTGGCCACCCTCGCATGCCATCCCACTGTGGTGTAGCCTGGTCCACATTGGAAATTTTTTTATAAATAATCCTTATTTTATTTGAAATTGCAGAAATATACCCGCACAAATATTTTTTACACAAATAGCTTCCAGTCGCCTAACCGTCGGACGACTGGAAGAAGTCATCCAATGACCGAGCGACACGATTCCAACCCAAGTCGACGATGCTATGCATGCTGCAAGACTAAAACATGTACAATTACGTGAATTGGTTTCTTAATTGTGCATGTTTCAGTCTCACATGTTACTTAAAGAATCCTTACTTTAGATCATGCATGTTTAATCGATCTGGTGAGCCGTGATTAAGAATCCTACAGGAAAATTGCCGGTTTCAATCATACTGTAGGATTCTTAATCACTAATTACGGCTCACCAGATCGATTAAGTAGGATTCTTAATTAAAAAGTTGAACTGCAGTTTCTAGAATCCATGCATCTACAAAAGTAAAACCATGTACAAATGGAGAGTTTCTTTGTTATATAGGATAATAAGTAGGATTCTTAATTAATTAGAAGGCAACAAAGTGCTGAACGAAACGGCAAAGACGACATGCTTTCATGTCGTTAGTGCCTCATTTAGAAATTAAGCATGGATCAGTTAAAATTAATCATGGCTATATCATGCAATCGCTGGCTGGTTATTAGGCGACTGCATGCAATCGCCCAACCGACGGACGATTGGGATCGTGTCGCCCAGCCATTGGGCAACTTCTTCCAGTCACCCGATGGTTAGACGACTGGAAGTTATTTGTGTAAAAAATATTATATTTCTGTAATTTTGAATAAAATAAAGATTATTTATATAAAAAATTCTCCACACATTGCTTCGCCTGCCATCTCACTCTGGAGAAATTCTTTATGTTGTTATACGCATGTATAGTGAAGTAGTGAATCCTAATCATTTTTGTTCTAACTTTGCCCCCTAGTTGAGGTGAGGCTTGGCGGACGCCAGAAGCAAGGCCTGTGGGAGGAAGGGGAGGAATGGATGAGGAAGGGGAGAGACACCCTGCTGGTTGACTTTAATTGAATAACAAGGTTTACCTCATTTGGCATTTTTATTGCTATATATGTGTGGAGGTCAACATGACTTTTTTGTTGTTATATGTCCATACAAGTTAACATCATTTCAGCGTCACAAGTAACAAGAGTTCATGAAGTTGCCATTTGTTGGGCCGGCACAATGTATATGATGCGAAACAATGACGCGTGTGATATTTTACAGGCATTATCTACTTAACTCGGATATGAGTTTTTAAAATATGAGATTTTGTGGCAAAGTCATGTAGTCGGCACTCCACATATGTCATTGTTTGATATGAGATAGACACATCCCCTGGCAATTGTTGTGCCACTGACTTCTTATCTCCTACCTATTTTCCCTGTCGGCGGAAGAAAAAACGTCTGGGACAACAAATTGCCCGTCGGCTTTACCCAAAACCGTCAGAGAAATTGGCATTTTCTGTGGCGAAATAGAATGCCCGCCAAGGTAATTATAATCCTGACGGTGTGGTGCGGGCCTGTCACGAAATTTTGAGACCGTCACGAAAGATCATGAGCCGGTATCAAATGTAGCTAGTCAGTCGAGATGAGCCACCAGCCTATATTCACTGTTGAAGCCTAGGCATAGTCTATATTTGTCAATTTGCGAGACAATTGAAGCCTAAGATGCTAATAAGCCCAACATGGTCCTAGCAAGCTAGATGCACTATGTTGGGCCATGTTTGCCCGGGTCTATCACCAACCTTTGTTAGTGACATTTGTAGGCAAACGAGATTCTCACTGAAATGTCAAAGTCTATCAAAGGAGGTTATTGGAAATTCTCTTTAGCCGTATTGTTCTGATTTACAATGAGTACTTGTAACAATACGATTTTTTCCTCGCGAAAAAAAAGAAACAATACGATTTAAATAAACTCTAAAATAAATAAATAAGTGTTCGAATTAACAAATTAAGTGGGAATTGGCTGGAAGATGAACAACCTGCTACAAAAATGGATGCTTTAATTTTTAGCGTATAATTTACGAAATTTGAAGAAAGAGAGGCCATTAATTGTGAATTCGAACTTGTACAAGAGAACTACTTGTGATCTAGAATGTTCCATGTAAGAAACCCTTGCTGCACTACTATGCATGCATGGATCACTCAACTCCAGAGATATACTAAAGAAATGAGTAAAAGACAATCAGTCTCAAAAAAAGAAAGGAGGGAAGAGTAAACGACTAACATATAATTCAAGTGCAAATGACCCAACACCTAACATATTTTATGCATATATACACGCATGATCTAGCACATGCCCATGCGGTGTGTTTTTGAACCCTCGCACGCGTTCCTCGCAAGGCAAAAGAATAGGGAGTCGCTAGGACAACGCACATGATGCACCAGCAGCTACCTGCATGCATACCATGCATCTTGACTTCGCCGATCGAACTGTCAGAATAATATATATATATATATAGACACACACACTCTCTGACTTGCCGCCTTGTGCACATCATGCATGCTGTCCGGCCTGACGTCTTCGTCGACTGTGTCGATCGATTGACTTCGATGAAAAGCCCTCGTCGCCGGAGCCAATCGATCGACTTTCATTGGGTGCGTACGTCAGAGAGAACGGCGGAGACGACTGCGCGCACGTTCTTCCACTGGCGCTCTTGCTCGCTCAACCTGAAATTCGCACATATGGCAAAATGGCATGATCCAAGTCACCAGGCATATATATTACTTGCAGTTTGTGAATTCCAGACGTTGACTTTGAGGAGTCACATCTTTCTAACATGAATGCGCAATATATAATATAATGATTATGTTTTTCTTTAGCTTATTTTCAACATTGAACAAGTGATATAATCATTATCCCACCACAGTTCTCGTCATCATCGTCATCTTATAATAAGCATAAGAGCAATCACTACTACAGAAAAGGTCATCACAGACGGTTCAAAAACGTCATCACAGACGGTTTTGTGAACCGTCTGAAATTATGGGTCAGTGATAATACGAGGTCATCACAGACGGTTTTCGAACCGTCTGTGATGCAAATATCACAGACGGTTTTTAGTTAAAAACCGTCTGTGATATATAGTTATCACAGACGGTTTTTAGTTAAAAACCGTCTGTGATATTTACATATCACAGACGGTTTTTAACTAAAAACCGTCTGTGATATTTATAAATCACAGACGGTTTTTAACTAAAAACCGTCTGTGATTATAACTATCACAGACGGTTTTTAGTTAAAAACCGTCTGTGATATTCCCTTCTATTCCTAAACCTATTTCTGTTTATTGGCTAGCCTCAGGAAATGCTAGCCATGCCCTCTGAAACAAGCAGATCAACATGTACATGTATACATCCAATTCACATCTCAATTCATTTCACAAACATAAAACATCAATTTTTATTAAGATTAGAGTATACCATTACAATATCTCAAAACAACGAGCAGGTTACGCAACAAGAACAACGAGCAGGTTACGCAACAAGAACAACGAGCAGGTTACACAACAAGAACAACGAGCAAGTTATACAACAAGAACAACGAGCAGGTTACATAACAAGAACAACGAGCAGGTTACACAACAAGAACAACGAGCAGGTTACACAACAAGCAAAGATCCTCTATGCCTTCTCGCCCCTGATGCAACGCATGAGCTGAATGTCTTTGATGACCACCATCGTCGGCGTTGATTGAGCGTCTGCCCGGTTGGCACGAGCTAGATGCTTCTGCGTCGTCTGCAAGGAGGAGGACAGCAAGGAGGAGGAGAACAACAAGGAAGAGGACAGCAAGGAGGAGGACAGCAAGGAAGAGGAGAACAACAAGGAAGAGGACAGCAAGGAGGAGGACAGCAAGGAAGAGGAGACCAGTAAAGAGGCTGGATTTTGGGTATATTTATAGGGAAGGGAGAGGGAGGGAGAAGCGGGAATTCGAAATTTTTGGCGCGGGAACGGAAAGGCGGAGCTACGATTATCACAGACCCAGCTACGAAAGGCCCAGCGGTCAGATTATCACAGACGGTTCTATATATAGAACCGTCTGTGATGAATGAATATCACAGACGGTTCTATATATAGAACCGTCTGTGAATTGGAGCACAAATTTTATATACCGATGCAATATAAACAACTAGTCTGAAAAGATAAAATAGCAAATGTTTATATAGTTTATATATACTCATTTGAAAGGTTTCGACGAGATCTACAAATTTGCAGTTGAAGAAAAATCCAAATTCCGAAAATAAAACCAAGAAAAAGGGCAAAAACAGAAACCAAAAACTTGCGACGCAGGTTTAGGTCCAAAGATGGCCGATTTTCGGGGTCTTGGAGGTCGACTGGCGCAAGCGCAAGCGGGTCATTTTTTTTGGATCGGGCTCATCGTTAGCTTTCCAACGAGTACAAGAACGTCGAAAACGGACACCGTATGCAAAAGTTATGCCCGTTTTACTGAAGGTGTCTCAAAACTGAACCATACTCGGACTTAAGCGGGAAAATATGAAATTTTGAGGGATTGCAAGGCGGGAAATGTATCACAGACGGTTTTTATTATAAAACCGTCTGTGATATTCTAGTATCACAGACGGTTCAGCGTTAAGAACCGTCTGTGATACTCATTTTTCCCGCCACAAATACCACAGACGGCCTCCAAATTAAAACCGTCTGTAATAGTGTAAATCACAGACGGTTTCACAAAACCGTCTGTGATTTGGCGTCTACTATTAGGCTTTTTGTAGTAGTGAATATAAAACAGATATTGTTATTGAATAATCAAGGCAAGTATTCATTTAACCATAATTTCAAACACTCGAATATTATTCTATCATGCACTTGCCTTTCAGATTTAGGTGTTTGATTAGTTGAGCTGTTCATGTCATTCTAGGCATTCATTTGGTTGTATGTAATATTAGAGGTAGATCATATAGTCAAGCAGAAACTAACTTCTATTCCTTTTAGCAAAATATATAGTTGCAACATAATATTTACTCCTAGGTTTTTATTCCGTTACAATGCACATGCACATGACTTATGTGCGTGTGTGTATTCGGCCAATCTACCAACTTGCAGGTGTTGTTCTTCTCTATCATGTGGATTTCATCTTCCATAGCTTTTATCCAATTCTTGTTGTATCTCTTAGCTTCTTCAAAGCTTTGTGGTTAACTACAAAGAACCTACATGATTCATAAATTTTTGCGAGACTTCTTACCCACTTTGGAGCTGACTCTGGTGTAGTCGGCTGTTCTCTAGTACTCGGGATAGAACATCATGGCACGTGGTGAGAAACTTCTCCATGCACCGAATTAGTCCCTTGAAATCATGCAATCATATCATGATATGGTATGAGGGTGCAAAAGATTCGATCAGGGACTCCTCAAAAGGTAAGCATCAAGAATTCTAACAGGTTGAATCATTTTTTTTGTTTGGTATGATTTTTCTAACTTCAAGTTTTTCCTTCTATTTGGATCTTGTAGCTTCATCCCCTTCCAAGGTGAGGGAGAGGGTAAAGGCCATCTGCAAGGGGGAATCCAAGCAGAAGGAAGGAGTTCCTTTGATCCTAGTGGTTACTTCTCTGGAAGATAGGATCAGAAGACTTAAGGTAACAGAAGGTTTTCTTCATCTAAATTTTCTTTTTTTGACCAGTATATTGTAACATTCTTGACATGTGCAGATGGTCAAGTCAGATTGTACAGAGACAGAGGAAAGCACGGAGAAGACTGCTCTGACCCCAAGAAATGACGGATTATCAAGAAGTTGTACGGGAAATCAGATCTTCTTAGGTTCCATCGACCTTCAAAGTGCATGAGAATAAGACAGAATTCCCCTCAAATGTAGGTTTCACTATGATTTTGAGAGTTTTTCCTATAAACCCACACCTGCTCTTATGCGAAGAATGGATAAGTTGCACTAACAAGAATGTATTTATTGGATGAAGGGTTTTACTGCTAAACTCATCTCAGTTGATGACAAGGCAGGAGAAAGGGAAGAGCCACTAATTGGTGGTACCACGACCATAGAGCCAATGGTGGTGTCAGATCCACTGTTCGTGGGCTCTGAGATAACTGCCACCGAAAAAATCAAAGACCCAGTGCCCACCCCCCCCCCAAGACTTCTACGACACATATGGAGATAAGTGCTCTGGTGGTCAAGGAAGCTCAGTCCTCCGAGGAGGTGAAGGGGATTGGAGAAGCTATCTCTGATAACCCCGAGGAGGAGCCAACTAAGGATGAAAGCATCTAGTTGGAAAGCACAAAGGGTCCGACCAGCCCTACCAGTATTACTCTGATGAAATCAGTCAAGAAGAGGAAGGCAAGCACTCTGGACTATGATCCAGGGTGATTCAACATCAAGACAAAGAAAACAAGGTATGTGCTAGTTATAAAAAATTGTATAGGGTCATACCTTTTTGATTTCTTGGTGCCTTGAAGTCCTTACTTCTTTCTTCTTAATCTTCTAGTTTTGTAGGGCATCAAAGGAAGAATTGAGGCTATTACCACCAAGGATCCTTCAGTGGCTCCAACATCATCGAAGGGTCCAGGAGTAGACATGAAGTCTCAGTAGACTTCTATTTCTAGTTGAAAAGTGGTGGTTGAAGAGGAGGAAGTAGAAATGCTTCCACCCTTCTTTGGAGGACCGAAAATCAATAGTTCCTCACTAACAAAGGAGGTCTCCACATCCATGGGACATCCCTAACTAGGGCCACAACTTCAACAACCAAAGACTCGAGGAGCTTTGGGGAGGAAGGTGTCAGACCTCAAACTAAAGACCGGCCTTGAGGAACTCTACTCTACATTTGCAAGCAAAGCGGTCTTAGTAAGTTCTTAAGACCACTTTTGATGCATTATTGATTCTATCAAAACTTTTCTGAGTAGCCCCAGTGGAAGGAGTTGCCCCGGTCAGAGAAATGACCAGACACTCATTAGCCTTTGAGAAGGAGAGGGCTAACCTTCATCGAAAAGCTGATGATTGGTAATGAGTTTTCCCTTCTCATTACATTCTGGTAGTGAAGTGTTTTTCTTCTTGTAACCATTCGAACATCTCTGCAGGTCAGGAAGCACCATTAAGGTACTTGAGGATACCATCAATAAGGATAGAGAAATGTTCGGGTCAACTTTGACCGAGAATGAACAGCTTCTCAAGACCCTTGAGGAGAAGAGTCTTCAATTAATAAGTAGTTTTCTTCTTGATTTTTTTGTCATTGCTTCTAAATCCTTACTCTTTCTTACTTCTTTCCTTGTCTTGGTCAACAAAATTACTTGATTTTGAAAAAGAATCAAAGCCAAAGGGCACTATTATTTTGAAGCTTGAAGATATGTGTAAAGCCAAAGACCAGTCGATTGAAGACTGGTCAACCAAGTTCAATGACAGCATCCTTTTGAGAAGAAAATCCAAGGTATTCGATCATTGATCTGACTAGTACATTTTGTTTATAACTTGTCTTGATTAATTTTGAGCCACTCATGCAAAGCAAGCTTTGAAGCTTCAACAACTAGAGGAGGAGATTCAAGGAAATCTTCAAGAAAAGATCCTTCTCTTCAACAACATGCTTACCAAGATGGGTGTAGAAGCATTTGCCTCTTCCTCAAAAGATCTGGTCGAGTAGGTGAGTTGTCTTGGCCAACAACTTAAAAGCCTTCATGACCTGTTGGCTACTTCCAAGAGCAACCATGAGTGGACAATGAGGGACACTGTCATAGATGCAGTCAGTTTTACCTTAGCAAAGCTTAAGGCCTCCGACCTTTCTCTCAACCTTCAAGCACTTGATGTAGAATTCAACTATTCAGAGGAAGAAGCGGCCAAGTTCTTTGAAGAGGTGAAGCCCTTCATGAATAAGATAGTTGAAGAGATGAAGGTCAATTCTCTCTCGTACAGTGGCTAGTCGGGAGGCTCTAATGAGTACTTACTGTTTATGTAATTGATATGCATTATGTTTGTATGCAAAAAACTTACCTTTGATAGAAATAAAGTTTATGTTGTTTCTTCAAATTTTGAAGAGTGGTCGTATCTCTCCTAGCCCCGAGTGCTTGTTTAGTAGTATATCATATTAAGTAAGCAGTAGAGAAGAAAAGATGTACTGTAGTTTCCTATGATCGATGGACTAAGTATATCAATGCACTTTGATTATGATTTTGAGATGATCGAGTAGTACTAGGAAATCATGTTGGACAGAGTTAGTGTAAGATTTCAACTAGTCTTAGATACCTTTGCCATAATCGTGATATAGCATAGCTGTAAAATGATCAGACATACTGTGACATAAATTTGTTGATTTATATACGATAAGAAAATATGCAATAATGTATGCAAAAAGATAAGTGTTTTTATTAGTGATCGTTATCCAAACTGATCGTAAGATAGCTGATGACAAAAGGTGTGAACAAAACTTCCCAAAATGTATTCAATCTCAAGTTTTGACTGACAATAAAGATAGTAAGCAAAAGACTATCGCTAGAAAATCCTTCCAGTGGGCATGACCATGTGAAGAGAGAGGAAATTTTGACTAAGAGGTTTTTCATGTTTCAACTAGGGTAAACAAGAGAAGAACATAATGAAGAAGTAAAAAATGGAGCCTTCGAGCCCTTGAGCTATTAAAGGCTATATCAGTTGTGTGCTTTCTTTCTTACTTGTTTTCCTTGGAGGAAAGAATGCAAATTATCGTAGGAACCCTCATCGTGAAGGTTGTGATAACGATCCACATGGTGTTCGACACAAATGTCAAAGCCAATAAAGTAAACGGCATCCCTGAGAAGGGAGTTCAAGAGAAATATGGATATTTCTCCAAGTAGTTTAGACAACAATGATAGTTTGTGACCAAACTTGGGATAATAAAGTACAAATAAAAATACTCATTGGAAAAAGAAAGAATAATAATGTAACTTAATTGTAATATAGAAACAAAGAGATACATTATACATAAAATTTACGCAACTGATCTGTGTTCCACAAATTTGGAGGAACACGTCCATCCGACATGGCTAGTCATACTGAGCCTAGTCTGGTGTCTTCGACCATAGTTTAAGGACATTCCCAGTTAGGTGAAAGTTTAATACTATTTCCCTGTCTCTGAATTTCATTGAGAACCAGATCTCCCACAGCTAGGCTACGAGGTCATACTTTACAATTGTGGTACCTTCGTATAGCTTGTTGGTAAACTCTTGATTGTATTAAGGCTGCATTTCTCCATTCTTCAAGGAAATTAATATCATCTACCCGATGATCTTCTCAATCATTATCATTATAACAATGTGTCCAAGTAGAGTCATTCTTTATTTCCAAAGGAAGCATGAAATCTGCTCTGTAAACTAGAAAGAAGGGCGTTTCTCCAGTTGCATGACTAGTCGTGGTCCAAACAACCCATAATATAGGAGAAAATTCTTGAACCCAAGCTCCTGATCATTGTATCAACTGGTAGAATACTTGACGTTTAATCTCTTGTATTACTATACCATTGGTTCTTTCTACTACCCCGTTACTCTATGGATTAGCTACTGAAGTGTAACATACATTGATACCTAGATTTTTGCAAAATTCTTAAAATTTTCCACTCAAAAACTGGGAACTGTTGTCTGTGATTATACGACTAGGAACACCAAATCAAGTAATCATGTTTTTAGTTATCAATTTCTTAGTAGTTTTTGTTGTTATTTTATCAATTGGGTCAACTTTGATCCATTTTTGTGAATGTATCAATCATTACAAAAAGGAATTTAAAACCCCTGGGTGCTTTTGAGAAAGATCCCAGAATATCTAAACACTAGGTTGTGAAAGGCCAAGAAAGTGGTATAGTTTAGAGAGCTTGTGTAGGTTAATGTACTTGTTGGCTATGGAATTGACATTGTACGCACTGTGACGCAAGTTCTTTTACATCATGGAGGACAGTTGGCCAATAGTATCCTTATCAGAAGGCTTTATCGACCAGTGTTTAGTAGGAATAATGTGTTCCATAAAATCCTACATATATTTTGGATAGTAAATGCAAATCATCCTTTTGATATATACATCTCATCAACACTCTGTGAGTTCCTAATTTGTAGAGTGTATATTTGATTAGAGTATATGATTTGGCCTTTCGAGCTGTACGATCAGCCTCTATGTCATTTTCAAGAAGTGTGCCATGGTAAATATATTTGTAGTTTGATATCATCCAATCATTATTAGAGTCGATCTGAGTGACCTCCATTGAAGCATCTTCGGAATGCTCAACTACCGAGGGTTTGTCAAGTTGCTTGAGAAATACTTCATGCGAGACTATCGAGGGTTTGTCAAGTTGCCAAAAAGTTTTCCTTTCTAGGAACATGTTGGACTTCAAAACCAAAGAAATGCTTTTCTAGTTTCTGTACTTTTATAAGATAAGATGACATCATTGTACTTGAGTATTTATACTATTTCCATATTTGATTTGCTACTAATTGAGAATCGTCTTTCACTAGTAATCTGCGAATCCTGAGCACCTTTGCTGCTCAGAGCCCCGCTAGCAAATCTTCATACTTTGCCACATTATTTGTAATAGAAATTTTAACTAGATGGTGTGTTTTATGTTTTCTTCAGTAGGAGAAACTAGGACTACCCCAGCCCCCAAGCCCTTTATCATCAAGGGCCCATTAAAGTACATAGTCCAATAGTTATAGTTTTTATACCCTAGCCCTTGGATGGGTTAGGGTTTGTCCACTCGATGATGAACTCTGTGAAAGCCTGTGACTTAATGGCTATTCGTGAAATAAAATTGAGATCAATCTACCAAGTTTGATTTCCCATTTTGTTATACATCCTACCGATTCCCTATTTTTGAGAACTTGACCTAGAGGATACTCGGTCGTCGGCACCACAATTTTGTGGGCCTGAAAGTAATGTCTTAGCTTCCTCGAATTCATAAAGGGGACATATAATAATTTTTGTATTTCTAGATATCTTTCTTTCAGCCCATGTAAGACTTCGCTTACATAATATACTAGTCATTGGATATTACCATGTTCAACAACTAGTACAACACTGACTGCTTATGACGTAGCAACCAAGTATAAGAACAAAGATTCTCCCAGTTTTGGAGAGAATAAAACTAGGGCACTTGTTAGGTATTTCTTGACTTTTTCAAAAGCATCATCGAATTCTTTAGTTCACTCAAAACTTCCACATTTTGGAAGAAGTTTAAAGAGAGGTAATACTTTTTATTCTAACTATGCTATGCAATGACTTAACGTTGTCATACAACAGGTTAGTTTTTGTACCTCATTCTTTGTGGTCGGAGGACGCATCTATTTGATAGCCGCTATCTTATCTGGATTAGCTTCAATCCCTCTAACTGAAACTAGGAAACCAAGAAACTCTTCGGAGAAAACTCCGAATACACATTTATCTAGATTTAACTTAAGGTTATGTCTTCTTAAGTTAGAGAAATTTTCTTGCAAGTCAGAGATATAGCCTCCAATGTTGACACTTTTTACAACCAAGTCATCAACATAGGCCTTTAAGTTCCAACAATTTGTGAACTAAAGGTTTTCTTTAACATCAACCTTTGAAAAATAGCACAAATATTTTTAAGTCGACAAGAAATTTTGATGGTTTCTAAAGAATTGTCCTTGTCGAGAGGCACCTCCTTGATTTGGTCAGAGGGTTTTGGAGCCACTTTGGGCCTTGAGTGCTTTACCTTCTGAGAGACTATGTAGAGGTCATCCCATGTATGTGATGAGTAATTGACATCGGTTTAGGGAAGTCGAGTTTGATTTGGTTGGTTCAGACCATGTTGTTGCATGGTGCAATGGACTCGATCGGACTTGGTCAAACCTGGTCAAAGGGTTTAGATTGCATATTATGTCGACTTGTCAGGTTGGGCTATTTCATTAATACATTTATGCTTACATGTATCGACCGGTGCTATTTGATGTGTTTCTTGTCTGTGTTGGCTGCAGGACATCGAGGCAGAGTTGTGGCGAGGCACGGGTGACCGGACTAGGCGCAGGTGGCGCTGAGGTCAGAACGGTTGGGAGGTGTCGAAGACGGCGAGGGCTCGAGGTGGCTGCGAGGCTTGCAATGCAAGAAAGGAGGAAGCTTCCTGGAAGGTGCGCGAGGGGCGTTTCGGTAAAAATGCAAAGCTGCACTAAAGGAAGCGGGTTTGGATAAAGCATCGAGTAGGTGGTGACCTAATGGGTAAAGCATGTGCAAACCCATTAGTGGGCGGCTATAAAAGGAGAGGGAGAGGTTGTGCTGAAATTGAGAGAGTGGGTGTGATAGTTCTATGTTTGTGTCTCTCCTTGTTTGTATGAGATGGATTAGGGTTTACTTCTAGTCTTTGCTTATTGAGAAAGAGAGAAGGTGAGAGGTTCTCTCTATGCTCTCCGGGCGTATGGGGAATTAGTGTGAGTTTGAGAGATGAGCTGAAAACATCTATGTAATCATTCCTTGTTATGCCTCAATATATTTGAGTTGTTCTCAGTGTGGGTTTTATTTGATTCCTGCTTGCTTTCTTGGTTGGTTTCTAGTCTTTTATTTTGGCAAGAGGGGATCAACTAATTGCCTTTCTTCTGCAGTAGCATATGCTCTCTTCATTTGCAGCCGTATTACTTGGAGTTCTTTTCTCAAAAATCTGCATGCTAGTACTTGTTTTCATTCGGTTTTCTTGTGGTCAATAGTTGATTCGGCTAACATATTTTTGTTTAAGTTTTTGTGCCGATCTGCACTGGTTCTTTGCCTTCACTGGACAGCAGGTTGGTAGGTTCAGCTGCAGCACCTTTTAACCTTCATTTCTATCTCTTTAGCTTTAGTGGGTTTCGGCCAGAGAAGAACATACTTGCTGTTTTGCTATCCTTGCAATTTCGGTAGCATTTCATTGATCCTTTTAGCAGCAGTTCAATCTTTATTTCTCCAATTGTTTTCGGCTGGGTGCTACCTTGGTTTGGGGACTTAGTTGGCAGCAAATTGGCTTTTTGGTTGTTGGTCTTCTCGGCAGCTTTTAGTCTTTTTGCTGCCACTTGTTTGCTGCAGCAAAACACAACTTTTGGCCAAGCTTCTTTAGTCTCCATTTCAAGTTCTGGACAGCAGTTTTTGAGCTCCTTCCCTTGTCTTATTTTACAGTTCTTTTTGCACTTCTTTGCAGCAACCCTTCTCCTCTTTTTCTGCATGTCCTAAATGCTTTCAGCCAGCTATTTCATCAGTTTCGGGTGCAGCTCGCTATTTTGCCGTAGTAGCGATTCCTGCTAGTTTGCCGTGGCAGCCGTGACAGCTAATTTCTTTGCCGTGGTAGCGTTTCTCTGTTAGTTTTCAGTGAGTTGTGTTCTCTCTTCTTCATAGCTTCTCATAGCTATCGGAGAGTAGAGATTTTTCGTGGACACTTTTGGGGGCGAATTTTAAAAGGCGACATTCACCCCCCTCTGTCGCCGTTTTCGATCCAACACCTACATAGAAGGTGGGTTAGCATTCCTGGTCTATAATTGATTGGCCAGTTCAAGAGACTTACGATCATAGGCATAAACCATTTTTTTGTCCTCTTGAACCATTATGACCCCTTTCGGCCCTAGCATTTTGACACTTTGGTAACTATAATGCATGGCTACCAGAAACTTGTCTAAAGTTA
Source organism: Dendrocalamus latiflorus (assembly GCA_017311315.1). Classification (NCBI taxonomy): domain Eukaryota; kingdom Viridiplantae; phylum Streptophyta; class Magnoliopsida; order Poales; family Poaceae; genus Dendrocalamus; species Dendrocalamus latiflorus. The sequence goes on from CM029662.1 coordinate 6,894,733, forward strand.
GTCGGCCAAAGATCCCATTATATGTAGTTTCGAAATCTACTATAGCAAATGAGGTCCTTTCTGTTCAAAAGTTATCAGGACCTTCAAACGTAACCGGTAGGGACACTTACCTGATTGATTTGGCTGAAGATCCAGGACTATGCCATGAAAGGCATATTTAATGGGCTTTATTTTTTACTTAGGAACTTGCATTTATTCTATAGCTCCCATAAATAAGATGCTATGAGAACTATCTCCATCTACTAGAACTATATTAACTTTATAGTTATTTATAGTAGGTTCTACAATGATAGTGAACCTACCTAATAAAGTTGAAGGGATAGGGTAGTCTTCTCGGTCGAAGGAAATAGTTGTCGTCGGCCACCTGAATGGCTTGATGGTGACTGGTGCATCGGTAAGGTTCACCCCATGTTTTATAGTCTTCTATTGTTGTCTGGACTCGTAAAAGGAGGATCCGCCGAAGATCACGTCAATGGTGTGCTCTGGCTCTTGGTACTATATTTCTTCTTGCCATCCTTATCCTTTTTAGTGCTCAGTTCTCTGACCTCCTATATGCAAGGGAGAGGATGCTTACTAAAGTAGTAATCCTCAAGCTTCTTTTGTCAGGCACAATAGTTGCGGAGATTGTGCTTTGTTGTTTGGTGGAGTGGACACCACCTTGTGATTTTTTTGGATTCTTTGGTCAAAACATTTCCTTTATTATGACAAGAATAATCCTTTTACTATTGGTGTGTATCTCTAGAATCGCAAGGACTTCTTTGGTATTGGGCTTGCGATTCTTGTTATACTTTGGTGATTTCTTGACATTCTTTTCTTTATTCTCCAGACTTGATTGAGAAATATTCTCTATCCAATCAATGGTCTTATTCCATTTGACTGCTTCACTAGCGGCAGCATATTTATCGGCCATATCGAATAGCTTGATGATTGTCCGTGGAGGATTCATTGCAATGTCTTCTATAAACTACCTGTTCCTTAATCCAGTCTTGAACACCTAGATAATAGAAAAACCCACAACCTATGGGATAGGGTTACGAACCTAATTGAACCTTTTAATATATTATCACACGGTCTTATTGGGCTCTTGCCGAATTTGATGAAGGTCACCTTACTTCCCGGGACAATCGTAGTCCCGTGGAAGTTGGTGATTTGCAGGTCACAGAGTTGTTCCAAAGTGTAGATTGATCTTGTTGGTTGGTTGAGCAACCATGACCAAGCAGAACCTTCAAGAACTATTGGTAGATAGTTTGCCATCACATTGTCGTCACCTCCCATAGCCCTAATAGCAGTAGTGTACATCTGCAGAAATTTCAATGGATGTTGCTTTCCATCAAATTTCTCAAAATTTGCCAGTCAAAACCTTTCTGGCTAGCGCACCGCTTGAAGGCCTACTGAGAAAGCCCGACAACATATGATTAGGTCATGGCCCTTCTCTAAAAAGGGGCCAAATTATAATCTATTGGAGACCTAATCCTCTGATAGTCATAGTGGGGAGCTGGTGCCTCTATCCAGTCGTGGACACTCAAATTGTGTCTTCGACCAGATACATGGGAGAGGACAGGAGTTGATTTATTTTCAAAGAGCCTTCTTCCCTTGTGGCTACCTTGATAAAATCTTTGAGTGGTTCTTGTGCCTGCTGATGGATTATTGTTAGCCCAAGCACATTGGCTTCTGTCATAAGAGGAATGCATGGATGAAGTCCATGTTTAGCTTTGAGAATGCCTCTGCTCCTGATACATCTCCATGCGTCGCATGGTCTGCTGTAGAATCTTCAATACCTGACTTGCAACTTGAGCATATCCCGGGGTTTTCACCAGAGTAGGGTCTAGGTTGTTAAGAATATCATGCACATGTTGTAGGTTTTGAATAGTTACCAAGGTCCTTGGAGCGTTCCCTCAGTAGAAAGCGTACGATAATTCAAGTTTTTCCCTTAGTTCCCTGCTTGCTTGACATGACTCAGCGAGTGCAGAAGGGTAGAAATAGGTAGATTAGATGGTCAATGTTCACTAGTTCTGTTATTTTCGTTCCCTCTAGGTGATGCAAGAGCATTCATACCATTCTACTAGTGGATTGTGGGGGAGTCTATCGTGAAGAACCACACATGGCATCTGCAATGGTATCTCCAATTGCGTTAACTTCGTGCTTTCATCAGGAATTATCGTACTGAGGGAGAGCCTTCCATCGCTTTAGTAAGTAGCTTCCACGACGAGGAACGATTGGAGAACATTGCTTTCAGAGGGCTATGTGGTGGATTCAATTTGATTCGGAGAATCGTCGATTGAATGATGAGCGTTATTATCTTCGCCTAGCTTTCTACCAGAGGTAGTATCATCGACACCATGACCAGGTGCTAACTAGCTCCCATTATATGTAGGAGTCTTTGGCGAATAGTGATTGCCCATGATTCCATTGAGAGTACCCTTACCCTCGGACTATGGCATCACACTCTTATCACCATATTTGCTGGTTGAAAGTGTTGGGTTTGCCACAGTGCTTGGGCATTCTGACAAGGTCAGAACGACTAATTCTCCTCGTAATGTTGATGATGAGGGTGGCATATCATCTTCTATCCTATCGACCTCGCTAGTATCAAAGGCTAGCAATCCTAGGATGGAGGATGATGAAGAAGAAGCATCGTGTTCCATAGCGTGGATGAATGTGTCTATGTGGTGCTCGGTGTGGTCGGCCAGATTGAACTAGTTCTCCTCGTCCCAGGTTCCTACCATGATTACATGGGTGATGTTGACAAAAATAGGAGAGGATGCTTGCTGATGAGAAACTTCAAGGACTCAGTGCCTTCTTTCCCACGGACAGCATTATCTTTCAACAATCGAGTCGTCGATCTTAAAAAAATGTGAGAAAGGAGGCTCGATTCCTTGAAATGATTCAGCAAGAAAATAGCGATAATCTTTATTGCTATAAAGTGGTTACAAGATGTTCTCTCTAAGGGATTACAAAGGAATGCCACGAGCCCTAATCTCTACAATCTTCCCACTGATCAAAAGATCTTAATTGTCATGTCTATTGTTATTTGAGTTCTGATCATTGGATTTCTTTGTGTCTTCTCTTGTCAACCCTGAAATAGCACTGAAGGGGTCTCAGTTATCCACATGTAGCAGCCCAGCTGTTTATCTTAAAATTTTCAGTGAAAAAAAAATTAAATTAAACTAAATTAAAAATAAAATCAAGTGTTAATTTTGGAGATTTTATTTGCCTATTTTCGAAAATAATTTGAATCTTCTAGCTTTTATTTGGAAAAGAAATCAATTTAAACCCCTTCCTTTTTCTCGGGCTACCTCGTGGCTGGCCCTGATTTCGTTCCCTCTACCACCCGGCATCATCACTGCCGCCTCCCCGTCTCTCCTTCCTTTCCTTCTTCCATCTCCAATTGTCGCCATGGATGACCCTCCAAGCTCTTATTAGCCAGCCATTACTTCTTGATTAACCATAGCAATTGATGCCTTTGAAAGCCTCATCAGTTTCCACTTCCTCCGTCAGTTTTCCCCACCTTAAAACATGGTAATCAATCACGATCGTCCACCACTACATCAACCATAAATTCGGCAAACCACCTCTCAGCCATTCCTTTTTTTTGAGCCTATAAATACTTTTCGAGCATCTCCTGTTCACATTCTTCTGCCCTCAATTCTTGCTCTTGTACACTCGAAACTATTTGCATTAAATTCTTCCTTCACCAGTCTTAAATTGTACTCCGACGAGCTTTTTCGGTGAGCCTGGGAGTCTCCGCGTTTCACTGTCACTGCCTCCACTTTCACCAAGCCACACGACCGTCGTCGCCCTTTGCCGATCCAACCCGGTCCCGGTCTGGTGGATTCCTTACTGGGGTGAAACCTTAGTGTTGACTTGACCTGGTTAAAGGCTTTGCATTGTAAAGATCTTGTTATGATTTTCTTAGTTGCACGCCTACGGAAGCATGTAATGGCTGACATTATGAGATAATCATATCTTGTGGGTAAAGCTGTACAACCTCTACAGAGTGTATAAACTATCCTGAATAGCCATGCCTACGATCATGAGCAAACTGAGCAAAGTTTTTCACGGATTAGACTTTGTTTTCAAAATGGTTTTACAAAATGCTTATGGATGAATGGAATATATTTGAGATCTTTTCGAGGAAAGATGGTTCGGGTGGGATACCTGTGGATAGGTTAGTGTCAAGTCGGTGCCTGCTCCAATGATATTAATTTATTTAAATTACTATTTTTACTCACTATATTAAATTCAGCAATTTCAATCTATTTACGGTATTTCTTTAAATATTGTTTTACGCTCAAATAACCCTATATGCCTTCACTTGTCAGCCTTGCATTATTGTGCATTTTCCCGTGTAACTTGCGGAGTACTTTTTATGTGCTCACCTTGCTTAATTCTGTTGCCAGAGAACAGCTTCGACTTCAGTGAGGATCAAGATGTGTATGTCGCGTCTTACTGTCATTTGCCTGTGGACAGGCTTGTTGGAATTCTTCCGCTTCAGTTTTTTCCTTCCGCTGCTTATATTTAATTTTGTCTTATGTGCCGTGGATGTAGACTTTGGCCATCAGGTCCATATTTAGTTAAATAAAGGTTGTCATTGTGCTTGATATGTATCACTATATGCACTAGCTGATCCTGGACTAGTGTGATTTACACATAGGGTTCTAGAGTTGTTGCTCCGGAGTCCGGCACCAAATGAGCAGTTGCCTTGCTGAATCGTCTCGTCTGGTCGAGGGGGTGGTTGTTATCAGAGAGAGATGTAACAATAACTGATCTTCAGTTGTTGTTAGTGGAAGATAATTGTAGAGACAATTACATGGCAGTTGTTATCAAAGATATAGGGCCGAATCATCGTGCTGTTTGGAGCGAATAAAGCACGTGCTTTATTCATCGCATGTGAAGAATTCCTTGGAGGTGGCCCCTTATACCAGTTCATGAAATCTCCAAGTGGTCTGCTTGTCGGATAAAATGTATAGGGAACCTCCGACCAGGGGCACTCGGTAATTGACTTTGGAAGCTTACGACAATATGGATCTTAAAGACTTAACTGAGTATTAAAGCCGTATTCAATTAATGCATTATTTAATCATCGTCAGTATCCAAATAGCTCCAGTTGGAGCCTTATGCACGCACTGCACAACCTATGCATGAATAGCTAATCTTCCTTTGTTCACACAGTACTCAACAACGCAAACATATCCATATGGATATATTTGATGCATATACCTCGATGTCACACTTAACAGACCTGGGCTCTAGTACACTCCAACTATCCTTTCTAGATTTGTTCATACTTCTCGCCCAACTAAAACCATGCATATCACTTCAGACGATTGATGCGTACATGGTTCAAACAATCAACGAACTTGGTCTCGGTTGCTTTCTTAATTCCTTCGCAAAGTTCTTTCACACTGAGTTAGCAACGCCTTAAGCAACTGAATCGATCATACAACACATGAAATGGTGCATGTGGTTGGTGGGCAGACAGAAGGGTACTGTTTCTACTGCCAAGCTATCTTCCAATGCTGACATAGAATTAGTTGGTGCCAATGGCTATTCGTATGCCTCAGATGGCCAATCAGCTCTTGATTTTTCAGGCTTTCTAGGGCTCCAAGAATATTAATATAGTAGCGGTCTTTCTTCATATTACAAAAGGTGATATAACTTATGAAGTATGTCAAAGACTTTAATTTGCAGCATTCAATCGATCAGCTTCATCGACAATATCTTTAATGATTAAAAATTAAGGAAAAGAGTGAGAGCTAATTTTTGTTACATCCTACCACATTAGTAATATAATCTAATTGTCCTAAACAAAACTCATTTAATCTAATTAATCTGATAGCCCTCGTGCTTGCTCAAAATCTTGCTGTATATTAATTCCCAAGTATTAATACTTATTATATTTGAGGAATTTGCAGTTCAAGCTAATTAAGATTATCCATGTATTTCCTCTTAATTAGCACCCAGAAATGTGCTGCTGTGAACTTGTAATAAGTGTTGGTTTACGGTAGATTAACGAGATATCGTTTATACGTTAGTGGTTGAGGCCTAGGGAGCAATGAAGTAAAATCAAAAACAGAAGAAAACAGAAAAATTTCTGCACTGCATTTTCCACTGTAGAAGTTTAGTTTACTTACCACAAAAAATTAGAACCATAAACACAACCTAGTACTGCATCAGTGTTAAAGCGTTTCATCGTCAAGTGCGTAGTAAGTAACAAGTTAGAAAATATTTGCAACCACAAATTAAACAACAAATGCAATTTATACAACGCAGTACCATTCCTTTTTAACTTATTCCAAGAAGTTCGTTGAAGCTACATACATTATTGTATCCAGGGAAAAATTCAGCTGTTAATAAAACCCAGTGGTTACGAGATTTTCCGTAACGTCAATCCAGCTGTTAAGAAAACCCAGGGTTACGAGATTTTCCATAAAGTCCGATAACCAGAAAACTCAGAACAAAGGGTCAAAATTTTGAAAGCAAATTTTGAATTTGAATTCAGTAAACCTGCCAAAATGTTGGTAACAGGCTGTAACCAGCCAAAAGTTGCAGCAACCAGCTTGAATTCAAATTCCGGTAATCATAAGTCGTCGAGAAATCCATAACCGGCTAGGTTTTTTTTCACTGATTGTACACACCCTACTAGGGTTTTCAATATCGGCCTATTTTTTTTACCAGAGGGGGCCGATACAAGAGATAATCCTGATAATTAGACATTTTTGGCCCAAAAATTTCTAACAAAATTTGAATTTTAAATAATTTTCGGCCGATAATCGGTGAAAATCGGTTCAAAATATCGGCCAAAATTTTTGAAACCTAATTTTGGCTAAAAAAATTCCTGCAAAATAATTTTTTTGGAACCAGTTTACAATTTTACCGGTTGGGAGGGAGGACCGGTATAGCCGATAAAACCCGCCCTACATAGAAAGCTTCTCTCAATTCTGCTCAACAGAGCGGTAATCATTTTGTGGCTTTATAATAGACCTTCTCGTAAGAAAAGCAAAAAAGGTGTGTATATATACTCCATATATACACCACCATAAAAACACAAAGGAATATTACATACAAAAAGAAACACAAAGACAAATAAAGAACTACATGTATATGAGGGCAAAATTACAAAACTGATGATTTTAATTACCACAATCAAAAGAATCACCATTCACCAATCTTCACTTCTCCACATGCATATCTCACCACCCAGAAAGATGGCAAGGAAAAACCCGTTTCCACCATAATTTTTAATGCTTTTATTCTTGCCTTGCCTTGTTCCATCTCTCCACGAAGCAGCTCACTCTTTGGAGCGCAACATCCAATGTTTCCAAGCTCATGTTGGCAAAGCACACCCTGAACCACCCGGGCTCCGAGCAATGGCACGATGACCCCGGCGAGATGTTGAGCTTCGCCTCAGCGAGCACCCGGTGCCACAGCCTCAGCTCGCCGCCGGCCGTCACCTCGTCGAGCAGCCGGCGCATGTCCACCCACACGAACAGCCCGGCGTTGCCGTGCAGGCACGCAATGCCCGCGCGACCGAGACCGGCCACGACTTGCTCGTAACGCTCCCGGAGGCGGTCCCGGTTCGCACGGACGTACGCCGCGGCGAACGTCACGTCCGAGAGCATCACGGCGAGCGTCCGCTGCGTCTGGGACGAGACCAGCGTGAAGCTGGACATGCGCCGGGCGGCGGCCACCACGGCGTCGTTGTACGAGTACACCACACCGATGCGGAACCCCGGGAGTCCGAGGTCCTTGGAGAGGCTGTACACGATGTGGACGCGCCCGGTGACGCCGCCGTCGCCACGGCGGCCGCGCTCCTCGACGACCTCCGCCACGCTCACGAGTTCCGGCGTGGCGAAGACCGAGCCAGAGTATATCTCGTCGGAGATGAGGTGGATGTCGTTGCGCGCCACGAAGTCGAGGATGTCCTCGAGGACAGCCCTCTCGACCGTCGTGCCGAGCGGGTTCGACGGGTTCGTAATGAGGACACCGCGGACGCGCGTACCGGCCGCTACTGCCTTCTCGTAGGCGTCCTGGATCGCGCCGGCGGTGACCTGGAACCCGGTGGCGCTGTCGCAGCGCACCGGGACAATGTTCACGCCGGTTCTCCACCTCAGGTCCCTGTCAAACCTGCAAGAAAACGGCACAAGTGACAGGTCAAAACAACAGAACTAGCAAGCTGCAACCAGGCAATGGAACAGTGTTTACAACTTCAATTACCCTGGATAATAGGGGGTAGGGACGAGGAGGGCGTCGCCGGGATTGGCCAGGATGAACGTCATGAGCTCGTTCGCAGCTGTCGCGCCGGCGGTCAGCACGATGCGGTCCGGGTCGAACCTGGCTTTGCCTCCCCTTATCTCCTCCATGAAACTCGCCATTGCCTATCACAAGTGACACAACCAAGGACATCATCCGTCAGGAACCATCGGGTGAGCAGAGCACACGATTGATTTCATGGCTTTGGTCTTTAATTACCTTCCTGAAGGATTTCAAGCCATGGTAGTCCTGGAACAAGGCGTTCTCTCTGAACCCGGCGCCGCAGTCGGACGCCTCCGGGTGCTCCCTGAGGTACTTTTCCAAGAGATCAAACGACACCTAAATCAAGAATCAACAAACCATGGTCAATTTAGCTTCCCGATGCATATGATCTTGCATTTTTCAGTGAACTAGAATTCAGAACACGATTAACAAGTCTACCTGGTTCTCTGCGAGGCCCATCTGGATGACACCTGAAGGGTTGGTGATGGGGTCGTAAGGGTCCTCATCGTAAGCTCTCCACCCTGCGAAGTAGGGGGAGTCCTCGCCGTGCGCTGCCGATGTCGCGATCTTTGACAGAGGGGGCTCGAGGGAAGCAAGCAGCTTGCCACCCATGGGGGTTTGTGAGCACTGATCAGAGAGGATTGAGAACTGAGAACTGAAGCTCTCCAAGAAAGTTGCAGGTTTGCAATACCAATTGGACAATGCAGACACAAGGGCAGGCAGGCAAGCTCTCTAGGATTGATTAGTATATATACACATATGTGTAAATATATGTTGTGTGTGAAAATGTCAAGAGGGTTGGGGAGTTCATGAGTTGAAGAATTGCGTTTTCAAATGATAAAAAAAATAATGGAGGGGCAGTTTTGTTCTGGACTTCTGGGGTGTGTCAATGATTGGCTATCCTGTGTATTTTCTTTTCCTTTTGTTTTAAGAGAGAAAAGGAGTCTCTTATGTACAGTTGTTTACCCTTGCTTCATATTGCAGATGTGCCAATGTATCATAGTTATCTTTAATTTTCAGTGTTTTCTTTTTTGCTTTGTTTAACGTGTTTATAGGTTATATGGATGTGACTGATCGATTGACCTTGTTGGGGGCTTCACCTTGGTTGTTTGGTTACCCGCATATGAGGTCATGTATGTTGAGATCAGATTTTGTTTCGTTGCATGCATGAGTTATACGTGTAGATAAAGTAGAGGTGGAAAAAGTATTTTTTTTAAATCTACTTATCTCTCTATTCCACTTTAGTTATCATTATTCGAGCTTAATAATCATTAATCCACACTAAAACACCAAATATGTCTTAATTAGGGCACTCCCAATGGATACTAGTCAACAATGTCCATAGCATTAATTATTACGTCAACTAGGATTTTTACTGAGGTGGAGCTAGAGGAAATGAAAGAAGAGAGAGAGGGAAACAGTGTATCATGCAATACACTGCTTTGGAACACAATCCAATGCACTATTTGTGGGCCCTGTAGCTTTAACATTTGTACTTCACTACTACAGAAAACTGTATTACAGACGGTTCAAAAACGTCATCACAGATGGTTTTCTGAACCTTCTGAATTTATGGGTCAGTGATAATCGAAGATTATCACAGAAGGTGATAATCTGTGGTGTAAATATCACAGACGGTTCGTAACTAAAAACCATCTGTGATACATCAATATCACGACAGTTTTTAACTAAAAACCGTCTGTGATAGCTGATAATTACAGACGGTTTTTAACTAAAAACCGTCTATGATATTTATATATCATTCACTTCACCGGCGATGTCATCCGGCGGCATATTATTCACTTCACCGGCGATATCATCCGGCGGCATATGATCATTCACTTCGCCATGACTGGTCCAACACGTATAACCCTTTTTAAAACCCCTCCGAATCAAGTGCGCTTCAATTTGCCCTCGGTTCTTAAACATTTTTAAATTCTCGCAGTCAGAGCATGGACAGTACATATATTCCACCCCTTTATTCAACATATCCTCCTCGTCAGCTCTTGTAAAAGTAGACACGCCATTAATGTACTCTTCACTCACACATCTCGCGGCATACATCCAGCTTCGGTCCTACGTTATGTATATATATATAACAATTTAGTATTAAAAATTAAATTAATTAATTATTACTACATATATATATACCACATGCATTCAGGCTTTGCTAGCTTAATTCATATTATAAACACAACAGCTATTATATAACCAACAATTTTGCAAACCATCTTCAATAACACTCACCAATTACTTACATCTAAATTGCAATGCAAAGAAAAATAAATTTCATTACAAACCATATCTAGAGCAACCAGGAAAGTATGAATCTTCAAAGCTCAATCCCTGCCTCCTCCCACCTAATTAGTTGGCCTGAAATCGCCTAGCTTGCCTCCTGAGCGAAAGAGTGAAGCACTGGCTAGATCTGGATCGAAATGAAGACAGATGCGGTTCTGAGCAGCGCAATAAATTCCTAGCGTCATTATCACAGACGGTTTTTAATAAACAACCGTCTGTGATAATTCCAGATTATCACAGACGGTTTTTAACACAAACCGTCTGTGATACTCGTTTTCTCCAATGCCACCAACACAGACGGTGTCCAAATTAAAACCGTTTGTGTTAGTGTCGATCACAGACGGTTTTGTCAAACCGTCTGTGATTGGCCGTCTAGCATTAGGCTTTCTGTAGTAGTGCTTGCTCCACTCTATCCTGCCGCACCACTGCACGTTGTCCCGTCGCGCGGGGCTCCACGCTGGCCCATCACTCTGGCAAGGGGAGGGAGAGGGGGCTTGGATCCAGCCAGTGTCGGTGAGGGAGGGGAGAGGAGCGCTCGGATCCGAGCGTTGCCAGTGAGGGAGAGAGAGAGAGAGAGAGGTGCACTCGAATCCGGTAGGCGCTGGTGAGGGAGAGGGAGAGTGGGCTTAGATTCGGCTGGCGCAGATGAGGGGGAGAGAGCGGGGCTTGGACCCGACCGACGCCAGGTGACAGAGGGAGAGTAGTGCTCAGATCTGATTGGCACCAGTGAGGGAGAGGGGGCTCAGATCTGACGCCAGTGAGGGAGAGTGTGAGGGAGAGAGGGGGTGAGATGGGTGAATTTATTGATTGGGTCTTGGGATAAATACTACTCCCTCTGTCTACAAATGTAGGTCGTTTTTTATTTTTTTTGTGATATATAATGTAAGACTAACTATAATTTATCATCATATTATAATAGTAAAAATAATAAAAAATATATATTATGAAAGAATTTTGCAAGACATCTAATGGTATTATTTTCATATAATCATCAATCTATATACTTTAACATATATTAATGGTCAAAACATAAAAAGGTTGACCGCACAGAACCTACGACGGCTTACATTTGTGGACAGAGGAAGTACCCACCAAAGGAGTTGTGTCTTGGTTATTTCCATGTGATGTGGAAGACATAGACATTGCTTTGCTATGTCTTCTATTGGGAATGCCCTTAATCATCTTGTTAGACCATGTGGCTTGGTTTAGAATATTTTGGTGATGAATAATTTACAATGGTTAATTTGTGATGAATAATTAATGATGGCGTTTATTGTTACGGGAGGTGTATGGCATGCGTGTGGACTGATATTGGTAAAGTTGGGATAGACTTGTGCCAGAAAAAATGTTATTTGGTCTTTGCATGTATAGATTGAGCATAGAGGCGATCATGGTTGGTGACAAGGTGGACCGGGACTAGCATGGGAGATCCGAGATTCAGACGGTCAAGGAGGTCACGAGATGGTCGGGCTCATGCTTGGGGCGCATGGAGATCAGAGATGGATGATGCGTGGAGAAGCTACAGGAGATGCGGTCCTAGAGGGTTCGACATGTGATGAGTTGGTAAAGTTGGAATTTTAGAAAACCCGTGCTAGAAAGGGTTTTGGGTCCCTTGAATAGTAATGGGCCGAAAGCTTGATTGAGGTAAAAAGGTCTAGGCCCAGTTGGACGAGTTGTATTAGGGTTTCTAGTGGTGACTTGTTATATATATTGCGGACGGCCGTGAGCGTGAAAAAAAAGAAAACGGAAAAAATGCGATGGCCATGACACGAGGAGAAAAGATGAAAAAAAGACAGTGCACGGCGACGTGTCTGATGCTGTTCTTATGATGAACAGTTCATGCATTTTTGAATAAAAGTTTGTGAGTTTTTTAATTTGCATATGTTATCTTTTTTCCTTGTTTGGTGATCTCTAAGTCTTCTCAATGCATTGATATCTATCTATGTATTTTTTCTGTTTACATACATGAATTAGTTTTAATTAGAAATCGATTGCTTGATTGAGGGATAAACGTACCGTTTCTGTCTGCATTAGCGTTATCTAGCGAAGTTTTTTTTGGTGTTGCTGTAACCGCACGCTACAGTACTTTGCTACAGTGTCGAACAGTATTGCTACAGTGCGATCGGGAAAAAAATTCATTCTATTTTGTGTTTTTGTTTTTGTTCTTTCTCTTTTTTAGATTAAACGATTAGAAGACAGAAAATTTGAGAAAAATCTTCCGCTGGAGATTACAATCATTCACCCCTCTTTCATTGCCATCGACGATCCTAGAAGTGATATCAGAGTAGGTTCCAATGGCATCAGATCAGGATCGTTTTTCAGGCAAGCGACCATTTTTTTATGGATCAGATTACCTCTATTGGAAAACCCGCATGGAGGTTTTTCTTCAAGCACAAGGTAATTCTATCTGGCAAAAAGTTGAAAATATATATGAAGTGCCTCATGTTGTTACAACTGAAAATTCCTCTGACGTTGAAGCTAATGCTAAGGCTAGAAATATCTTATTGTAAGATTTAAGTAAAAACGAGTTTGTTAGAATTGCTCACCTTAAATTTGCAAATAAAATTTGGACCACTTTAGCGAATTATCATGAAGGATGTAAATCTGTTAAAGGTGTGCGTCAGAATTAAGTCAAAAAGAAGTATTCTAAATTTGAGTTGAAAACTGGAGAATCAGTAGATGCACTTTTTGATCACTTCAATAAAATTGTTAAGGATTTACAATCTGTTGATGTCACATATTTCTGACAATGTCTGTTTTGAATGTGTTAGTCACTACTTTTAATCATTCTGTTAACATGGAAACACTCACTTTGAATGATCTTTATTCCAAGATGAAAACACATGAAATTGATGTTTTGGCCAGGATAAACAAAACTAATTCTTTGGTCTTAATGACTAACCAAGCTGACAGTTCTTCTAGTTCTTCTATTGTTTCTTTGTCTGCATTGTGCTCTATTTCAGATGAACAATTAGAGGAAATTCCAGAAAAGCAGCTTGTACTTCTCTCCAATAGGGTGACCAAGGCAATTAACAACATTAGATCAAGATGGAGAAAAACTCCAATCAGATGCTATGAATGTGGTGAGCTAAACCACATTAAGATGAATTGCTCTAAACTGAGGAGCAAGGTGGTCAAAGATGACAAGGCACCAACTTGTCACTCTCAAATCAAGATTGAACCAAACAAGAAGCGCAATTATCGCAGGGCAGTCAATATGATAATTTCAACACTTGATAAGATTGTTTTGAGTGATGATGATTCTGAAAGCGACGATGAGGGCAATGATAAGAAGGCAAAAGAGGTGGCTTTCACAGGGATATATTTTATGCCCAACAGTGAGGAGCTCAACGATGAAAATCTGTATAGTGATTCTGATGAGGTAAAATCTTCTTATACTGATTTATCTCGTGCTATGTTTAGATTGACAGAAGAGCTCAAAAAATATAAAAAGAAAATTAAAAATCATGATTTCATTGTTGAGAGCTTAAATTCTAAAATTAATAGACTTAGACCTTTTATTCCTAATGATGAATTTTGTGAGTCTTGTCAAGTTTTACATACTGAGTTGGACTCTGTTAGAACAATTAATGTATCAAACTTGGTTAAACTTAGTAATGTAACTGTTGTGGCTACAGACCAAACTGAGAGAGAGAGATGGTAGTGGAGAGTGATGAAGATAAGTGTAATGGCCTGGGTCCTCCCCATGGCTTACTCATATATATATATACACATGAGGAGTGCTTTTACAGCTATACCCTTACATCTGGTTATCCCCTCTGGGGGCAGTTATGTCATTACACATGGCCTATTCTGGGCCTTATAATCTCCTACCAGGCCTGCTGGGTTTAGGTGGGGGGCCACCCCTACGACAGGAGCCTCTCATGGTGAAGGGCTTCACAGGGTCGAAGCCATGTCGCCGAGTCCTTTGGCCACCTCCGTCCCCTGCGGCCTGTGAATTCTTCCAAGCTTGTGGTTGGGGCGCATGAAGTGTGGGATGGTGGTATCGGAGGCTGGCGCCTGAGTCGAAGCAGGCGCGCGCGCTCCGTTCCCTGCCCTTCGGACCGGTGGCAGCGAAGCTAGCGCCTAAATCGAAGTAGACGCGCGCGCTCCGTCCCCTACCCTTCGAACGGGTGGCAGCGGAAGCTGGCACCCAAGTCGAAGTAGACGCGCGCGCTCCGTCCCCTACCCTTCGAACGGGTGGCAGGGAAGCTGGCGCCTAGTCGAAGTAGACGCGCGCGCTCTGTCCCCTACCCTTCGAACGGGTGGCAGCGAAGCTGGCGCCTAGTCGAAGTAGACGCGCGCGCTCCGTCCCCTACGCTTCGAACGGGTGGCAGCGGAGCTGGCGCCTAGTCGAAGTAGACGCGCGCGCTCCGTCCCCTACCCTTCGAACGGGTGGCAGCGGAGCAGGCGCCTAGTCGAAGTAGACGCGCGCGCTCCGTCCCCTACCCTTCGAACGGGTGGCAGCGCAGCTGGCGCCGAGTCGAAATAGACGCGCGCGCTCCGTCCCCTACCCTTCGAACGGGTGGCAGCGGAGGCTGGCGCCCAAGTCGAAGTAGACGCGTGCGCTCCGTCCCCTACCCTTCGAACGGGTGGCAGCGAAGCTGGCGCCTAGTCGAAGTAGACGCGCGCGCTCCGTCCCCTACCCTTCGAACGGGTGGCAGCGGAGGCTGGCGCCCAAGTCGAAGTAGACGCGCGCGCTCCGTCCCCTACCCTTCGAACGGGTGGCAGCGGAGGCTGGCGCCCAAGTCGAAGTAGACGCGCGCGCTCCGTCCCCTACCCTTCGAACGGGTGGCAGCGAAGCTGGCGCCTAGTCGAAGTAGCCGCGCGCGCTCCGTCCCCTACCTTTCGAACGGGTGGCAGCGAAGCTGGCGCCCAAGTCGAAGTAGACGCGCGCGCTCCGTCCCTGTGGTGAGATCGGAGCTTAGCGCCAGTATGGTTGCGCTCCGGGGCTGTTGTGACCTTGCAGTCTGGTAGTGCACTTTTAATGGCGGCTGGAATCACGCCGACGCCTGGCCTGGCAGAAGTCAGGCCGTCGCGTCGTGCAGTCTGCCATGTTGCAGGTGGGGCACGTGGCGACTCACGACTGGTGCGTCGTGGGATGTGAGCGGTTGCGTGACCGTGGCCGTTCGCCTCGTCCCCCGAGAAGTTGGACGCGTGTTGAAGGTGTAGGGGCGTTGCGCGCTGCTTGGCCACCTACCCGGCATGGCCCTCTAGGTCCCGGCGGTTCTTCTTTCCAAATCTTGGACAGCCGAATCGCTGGGGATTTGATCCGCCTGTGCGTTGAGCCACAAGGCAGGCGAGCGGCCTTTATAAGGTGCTAGTGTTTGAGGTGGAGGCACCCTTTCTTGCTTTGCTCTTTGATCTGCCGCTTCGCTTCCGCCCGTGCTACTTGCCACGCCAGTTTCTCCTTTGCTTGCATCTTCTTCCCTTGTCGCAAAGAGCGATGGCTAGCCAGGACGACGCCACCTACCACCCCCGCAGCGATTCCTTGCCTAGCCAGGGCGAGGCGACCCATCCTTTCCAGGAGTACAAACTGGTGCCGCGGGGGAGCTCGCGCGCCAACAAGTGGTGGAACGCCATGGAGCACTCGGGAGGCTCCTGCTCCCGTGTGCTGGGGAAGAGCCGCATGACTGAAGGGACGCTGCAGCGACTCGTGGGTGAGGGGAAGATCGTGGATCGCAATGGGGCTCGCCTACCCCGCCGGGACGAGACGGAGCCGAAGCCCGAGGCCATGGAGGCGATTGTTTTCGTCGCGTTCTTCGATGCCGGCCTTCGAATGCCCTCCACGTTATTCGTGGGCGAAGTCTTGCGGGCCTACAAGTTGGAGCTAGCCCAGTTGACGCCCCACGCGATACTTCGCTTAGCCGTCTTCACGTGGGCGATGCGGACAGAGGGGTGTCGTCCCAGCGCGAGCTTATTCGCCACCCTGCACGACGCACACTGTCGACCGAGAAAGGTTGACGGGGCAGTGTCCAACTTCGGCGGTGTGGACTTCGTGCTCCGGGTGTCATGCGCGACGTTGTTCCATGTGCCAGCCTCATCAGGGCAATGGGCGGCCGGCTGGACGCAGTGGTGGTTCTATTACACCGTGACCGACAAGAGCAGAATGCATTGCCAAGGTGGGCCGATCTCGTTTAACAGCACGCCGAGTCTGAAGGCGGAGATCGACGACACGCAAAAGCTGCAGAGCCTTGTCGGTGTCGCCCGTCGAATGAGCGTGCGTGACCTAGCCGAGGAGTTCACGATGTATGGGGCGGCGCCACTCTCCTCCCGGGGGAAGTATGTTGGACAGAATGGCCCCCGCGAGGACGGGTTCGACCCATCCGTGTCTCGCCTGCTGCCGCCCTCCGCCCCTTGTAAGTCGCCCAGCATGCTTTACGCGTGCCCTTGTATCTGTTTGGCTTCCGCCTGACCGACGTGATCTCCTGCGCAGTGGCTCGGCTAGAAGATGCGGAGCACGCGGTTGCGGCTCTCCTCGGCCCGTACACGCTTAAGGAGCACCGGGCTCGTGAGGCCGCGGTCAAGGCGGCTAAGCAGGGGCGGGTAAACCGCACCTGCAAGGCTGTGGGCATTGCCGTGCCCGAGCGTGCGGTGCCGGAAGAGCTTCCCGCCGGGACTCCGGGCGCTCAGGACGGTGATGGCCCTACGGGGGTGCTATCTTCGCGACGCCGGGCCCGTTCCCCGGCTGCCGTATGCGACCCGGCAGCCCCCCCGGCGGCTAGCCCAGCTGAGACGGGGCGTGCGACCGGCGGTGGGCCTGGCCATACGGCTTCGGAGGGGCGCACCGCCGCGGATCCCCCGGCACCTTCTGCCGACGCCCACGAGCCCGTGCTCGGGCTCGCGGCCATCGTTGAGTTGGAACTCGTCAACCCGGGGGGTGGCGTCGTTCCTGGCGAGCAAACCACGGTGGAAGGTGCGTTATCAACCGCAGCGGCCGACGAGGGTGTGCCCCCTACGCTAGTCCTGCCGTCAAAGAATCGCCTGTGCCACCGCAGGCGAAACGCCCTCGGACGTAGTCCCCGCCGCCAACGAGGGGTCGATACGCTGTTGCGGGGCCTTGCCGCGGGATTACGGCGTCTGGCGCGGTCGAGAAGACGTTCTCCCCGAGCGTCGAGGCGCCCGCCTCCCCCTGGGTGGTCGAACCGGCGCCACTTCCTACCGCGACGAGGGGCGCAGGAGGTAGGTGTGAGTCCCTTTCTTCACCTGACTTCGCGAGACTCTCTCCGATCTGCTCGCTCATTCTGCCGACATCGGGCGAGACGACGTCTCCCGTACGTGGCGAAGGATCGAGCAGCGGAGGTATGCGCGAAGTTGGGAGCCTTGTGTAGGATGCCCCGCAGGTGTCCGCTGCTGCTGACGTGGCCGTGGCCGTGATAAATCTGGGCGCGTTGGGGCCGGGGCTCGCTCGCTCGGACTTCCTCCCTCGCCTGGAGATATTCTGCGACCTCACCGCAGCCGCAGAGCGTGCCGACAACGGCCTCAACCGAGAGGCGCTGTCGTCATGCGCGGGGGACCTCCTAGCGCTCGCGCTGCAGGCCTCCGAGATGAGGGTAAATATGTGCGCTTCAGTTTGTAAGGTACTACTGGACGCCTGCTGATTTGTTGTTTCTGCCAGACGCTTGCCCTCGGCTGGTCCTTCGACGAGGCCCGCGTTCGGGAGCGGAGGGCTCTGGAAGCCAGCCTCCGCGAAGCAAACACTGCTCTCGCCGCGAAGGACGAAGAACTTCGCGCGCTGGAGGGCGCCCTGGTGGCCACACAACTCGAGGCCACGGAAGCTCAGAGCGCCGCGGCTGGGGAGCGCGCCGCCTTCGTGCAGCAGATCGCCATCCTAGAAGGGGAGAAGGCCCAGCTGGCGGAGTCTACTGCCGAGAACCGCCTCGTCTTGGAAAATGCGTCCCTGTCGGCATGGCGGGCCATGGAGTCTCTGAACCAGGCCCTCCGAGATCTGTGCGTCCGGGTGCCGGACACTACGCACAGGCCGGAGGCCCTGTCGGAGACGCTCGGGCTGATCGAGGAGGGGGCTGGCGTTGCTCTTCGTGGCGCCAGGACCTTTGGCGAGCACTGCAGCTATGTTGGTGCGTGCTTCGCCCTCGCCCTGCTTCATACTCGTGGGTGTAGGCATACCCATGAGCTAGTGAATCCTCAACTGGATCCTCCCGACCGCCCAGAGGTTATGTCGGACGCCATCCGCTCCATCGGGCCTAGCCTACAGAACTTCCACCAACGGATCTGGGGCCGATTCGGGGAAGGTGCAGCGAGGGTCGCCGTGCAGCAGACGTTGCATGGGGAGGGGGACCTCCTCCAGTGGCTTGAAGGGGTCCTTCAGCGCCGCGGCGACGACGGCGCGGGCTCGTCCGCACCGCGCCAAGGCTGAGCGGTTGGTCGGGTAGGGCAGGGGGATGATGTACTGGTTCTTACGCTTGTAACAATGTAACCCCTTTGCTTTTATAATGGAACCAAGTAGTACCTTATGCTTGGTGTTACCTGCCGCCGAACGCGGAGGGCAGGTCTGCGCATCTCGTTTATACTCCGTGGAGTGGCGCGTGCGGAGGCGAACCTCGACGCTACGACTTCCTTTATAGTCCGGAGACTCGCGCGTGCGGAGGCGAACCTCGACGCTACGTCTTATTTAAAGTCCGTGGACTAGTGCGTGCGGAGCTAGGCTCGACGCTATGTCTTCTTTATAGTCCGGAGACTCGCGCGTGCGGAGGCGAGCCTCGACGCTACGTCTTATTTAAAGTCCGTGGACTAGTGCGTGCGGAGCTAGGCTCGATGCTACGTCTTCTTTATACTCCTTAGAGTGCGTGCGGAGGCGTCCCCCCGCTGCGTCTTATTTATACTCCGTAGAGTGTCCGCAGACTCTCGCGTGCGGAGGCGGACCTCGACGCTACGTCTTATTTAAAGTCCGTGGACTTTGTTCTGCTCAGCGCGGACAGGGGATGCTCTGGAAACAGCAACCTTTATTGAACTCCCGTTTGCGCGGGCGAGCATCGCATAACAAAGGGCTGGTGGCTCTACGCCTGCTGTCCTGCTCCTAGGCGTAGTACCGCCGCAACCTGTCCGCGTTCCATGTATGCCGGAAGGCTTGTCCGTCGAGCGTGGCGAGGCGGTACGCCCCCTTCGGCAATGCCTCCGTCACGATGTACGGGCCTTCCCACTTGGACTCCAGCTTGCCAACGGTCTCCGCCTGGAGTGCCACTCTTAGGACGAGATCCCCAGGCTTGAACCCCCGCGGGCATATAGAGCGGTCCCGAGTACGCATTGTCTGCCGCGCGTACTTCTCGACATGGTGGGCTGCGTCTGGTCGTATCCCGTCGAGGAGGTCCAAGGACACACGGCGCTCTTCTTCGGGTGCTTGGACGAGGACCCTCCGCGAGCCGGCCTTGATTTCCTCGGGCGTCACCGCTTCATCACCGAAAAGGAGCTTGAACGGCGTGAATCCCGTCGGGCGCGTTACCATTGTGCGAAGCGACCATAGAACGCTGTGAAGCTCGCTTGGCCACTTGCCCTTCGGCAATCCAACCAGGCACTTTTTGATGGCGGCAGAAATGGCGCCATTCGCCCGTTCGACCGCCCCGTTGGACTGGGGATGCCCTACCGAGGCGAATCGGAGGGTGACGCCCATGCTGTCACAATAATCTTTGAAGAGGGTGGCGTCGAACTGCAGGCCATTGTCGACCGTGAGCTCCCGGGGCACACCGAAGCGACATATGATGTTTTGCCACAGGAAGCGCTGTATGGCCGCCGAAGTTACTTTGGCCAGAGCGATCGCTTCCGACCATCTGCAGAAATACTCCAGCGCGACTACCACGAACCGGAGGTCCCCTGGAGCTCGGGCAAGTGGTCCTACTATATCGAGACCCCAGCGTGCCAGTGGCCACACCGGGGGAATGGGGTTGAGGCTCGTCGAGGGCCTGCGGATGATGCGCGCCATCCACTGGCACCCTTGGCACCAACGGACGAGGTCCTGGGCGTCGGTGATGGCAGTCGGCCAGTAGAAGCCTTGCCTGAACGCCTTGCCGACTAATGACCTCGGTGCCAGGTGGGATCCGCATATGCCCGCGTGGATCTCCGCCAAGAGCTCCTTTCCCCCCTCAGTCGAGAGGCAGCGCTGGAGCGGTGCGCAAACCCCTCTCTTGTAGAGTATCCCTTCGAATACCTGGAAGGACCGTGCGCGGTGCTGCAAGCATCGCAGCTCGGCAGGGTCCTCCGGCTCGGCGATGCCTTGCAAGAAATTGAAGATGGGCTCTCGCCAATCTCCTGGCCGATCAATGCAATGGACGAGTGCCGCGTCCCGGTTGTCCTGCGCGATGGCCGCCTTTGTTAACATTTTGTAGAACGCCCCCTCGGGGGGGGGGCAGTTGCTGGCTGGCCGCTTTAGCGAGGGCGTCGGCTTGCTCATTCTCTGCACGGGGGATGGCCTTGACGGTGACACCCAAAAAGTGCCTTTCCCTCGCCCTCACCGCCGCGAGGTACTTGGCCAACTCAGGGTCCTTGGCTTGATATGACTTGTCCACATGGCCAGCCACCAAACGTGAGTCGGTGCGGACCAACACCCGTCTCGCGCCGATTGCCTTGAGCTTCGCCAAGCCAAAGAGCAGTGCCTCATATTCAGCCGTGTTGTTGGTGGCGGGGAAGGCAAGGCGCGCTGAGTACAGCAAACGCTGTCCTTCGGGCGTGACGATCACCGCCCCTACGCCCGCGCCGGCGACGCTGTAAGCTCCGTCGATTGTAAGCGTCCAGACGGGATCATCGTGCGTCTGGACGGGTTGGGCCGGCGGGGTCCATTCGGCGAGAAAATCCGTCAGGACTTGGGATTTGATTGCCGTTCGCGAAGCATACGTCAAGGAGAAGGGAGCGAGCTCGGCAGCCCATTTGCCGATGCGCCCTGTGGACTCCTTGTTATGTAGCATCTCTGCCAGGGGGAATGAGGAAGGTACTGTGATCGGGTGGGCCAGAAAATAATACCGAAGCTTCCTGGAGGCCATGACCAGCGCGTAGGCGAGCTTCTCAAGCTCCGTGTATCTTGTCTTGGCACCTTGGAGGGCTTCGGAGACAAAATAGACGGGCCGCTGCATGGCGCCTTCCTCTAAGACGAGGACAGCGCTGACCGCGGTGGCTAACGCGGCCAGATAGAGCAGGAGGGGAGCCTCTGGTCCTGGGGCGACCAGAGTGGGGAGGATTGCCAGGTGCTGCTTGAGCTCGTTGAAGGCCTTCGCGCAGTCTCCGTCCCAACGAAATCCATCGCACCCGCGGAGTGTCTTGAAAAACGGCAGGCCCCGCTCCGCCGCCCTGGATAGGAAGCGGCTTAATGCTGCCATGCGGCCTGCCAGCCTCTGGACCTCCCTCGTTGTCTTGGGTGGCTCCATACCCAGGATGGCGTCTACTTTGTCGGGGTTCGCCTGGATGCCCCGCCCAGACACGAGGAAACCTAGGAGTTTGCCCGCCTGCACCCCGAAGACATATTTGTCGGGGTTGAGCTTGATGCCCGCCTTCCGGAGGTTGTCGAAGGTCTCCTGGAGGTCCCGGCCGTGCAGAGCAAGCTGCCGAGTTTTGACCACCACGTCATCGACATAGGCTTCGACGTTCCTCCCGAGCTGGGCGGCCAGGGCAATGGCGACGAGGCGGGTGAAGGTAGCGCCTGCGTTCTTCAAGCCGAAGGGCATTCTGATGAAGCAGAACGTCCCAAGTGGTGTGATGAAACTGGTCTTCTCCTCGTCGTCTTCGGCCATGTATACCTGGTGGTAGCCGGAATAGGCGTCCAGGAAACTCATGAGTTCGCACCCAGCAGTGGCGTCGACCAGCTGATCGATGCGCGGCAGGGGGTAATTGTCCTTCGGGCACGCCTTGTTGAGTGCCGTGAAGTCGATGCACATGCGCCAGGCCCCGCTGGCCTTTTTGACTAGCACTGGGTTAGCGAGCCACTCTGGATGGTGGACCTCGCGGATGACCCCGGCGCGAAGAAGCTTCGCGACCTCTGCTTTGGCCGCCTGCTGCCGATCCATCGACATACGTCGAAGCCTTTGCTTGACTGGCTTGGCGTCGGGGCGGACCGCCAAGCGATGCTCGATTACTGCTCGGTCCACGCCCTTGATGTCCTCCGGGGACCATGCGAAGATGTCGACGTTGTTCTGAAGCACTCGGAGCAGATCCCGTTCGACCCCCGGTGGGAGCCCCTCGCCAATGGACACAAACTGCCCCTCCGCCTGAAGCGGCACCTTCTTAACTCCGCCTTCGGGCCGAGGCTTGGGCGTCCACCCGGGGGCGGAGGGCCCATCCCCGAGCGCGCCGGAGAGGGCATGCACCGGGCGACGCGGAACACGGCTGCCACCTTCGGCACGCCTGGCCAGGTCCTGGTCGCCGAAGACGGTGATAACACCCTCCGGGCCCGGGAGCTTTATACACAAAAACGCGTGGTGCGGGATCGCCTCGAAAGAGTTGATGGCGGGTCGCCCCAATATGGCGTTGTAGGGGTGCGGGATATCTACGACGTCGAAGGTGACCTGCTCGGTCCGGATGTTACCTTTGTTGCCCTCCTGACGGAAAGTGACAGGAAGGGACACGTGCCCCAAGGCCTGCAACGGTTGACCCCCGAAGCCTTGAAGTGGAGCTCCTGGCTGCTCTAACCAGCTTCGGGGGATCGCCATGCGGTCGAGGGCCTCTGCGAACAAGATATTAGCGGAGCTTCCCCCGTCGACGAGGACGCGCCTGGCGTCACAGCGTGCTATGTGGGCCTGGATGACCAGAGGATCTTGGTGAGGGTACTCCACGCCCCTGGCGTCGTTCAAGTCGAAGGTGATGTTGCGGGGCGGCATCCACAGCTGCGGCTGCGCCCCGGGGGCTTTTGAAGAGGAGCCTCCGGTGATGACGCTGACGGTGCGATGCTGTGCGCCCTCCATTGCGGTGGCTCGTATGGGGCTATCCCTTGGGTGCCCTACGTGGGCTCCGGCGGGGGGCCGAGGAGGCCGAGCCCGAGACCCGGCCGTCACCCTCCGCAGCTCCATAACTGCGGTGCATGCCCTTGTGTAATGATCACCGTAGCCGTGTACCTCGCACCACTTACCATAGTGTAGGAGCTCTTGTTCTGCGTGGGGTTGGTCGCCGCAATCAAGTCCGCCGTCTGGTCCCCGGTCTCCCTTCCGTGAGGCGGGGGCGGGTCCTTGGCGGGCGCTCTCGGTGTCGAGGACATGACGGGCCGCCTGCGACCTGCGCCGGCGGCGCCGAGGTTTAGGCCTGCTCCTTGAAGAGCCTTCCTGTACCCCGGCCTTGCTGCCTCGGGGAGGGCCTCCTCGGGGCTCTCGGCTGCGGCCCGGCTTCGAGGAGAGACCACCCGCCCCCACTTCACGCGGGGGGCACTCCTCATGGGTGAGGTCGAGGACGGTAATGCCGCGTCTTCGCGCATCCTCCTCCGCCCGCGCGTACTCGTCCATTTTGTCGAAGAGCGTGGCGACTGTCTTGATTGGCCTCCGCGCGTTGTACTCGGCCATCGGGCCCGGGCGAAGGCCCTGTATGGCTGCATTAACGACGGTGGTTTCGTTAACATCTTTTAGCTGGCATCGAATCTTGGCGAAGCGCTTGAAGTAGCCCCGGAGCGTCTCCGAGGGTCTCTGCTTCACAGCGAAGAGTTGGTCCGCCTCGATTCGCTCGACACAGTGTCCTTGGAAGTTGCTGCGAAGGCGGTCGCGAAGCTGCTCCCACGCGTAGATGGAGCCCGGCTCTATGGTAAAAAAACCAAGAGAGCGCCACCCCGTGCAGTGCGAGGGGGAGTCCCTTCGCCTTCGTGGTGTCGTCTCCGCCCGCGTCCACCATTGCGGTTTCGTACACGCGCACGAACTCGCGAGGATCCGTGTCGCCTCTGTACGGGTCGATGATGCTAGAGAACTTGAAGCCTTCGGGCCACGCCGCCTGCTGCAGCCCCGCCGAAAGCGGGGATTCTGGATCTACGCACCCCGGCGGGACGCGGCTAGACGTGGGGACTTCGCGGCTGTCCGCCTTCTCTGGCGTGGACTCGGGCGCGATTACTGTCGCAACCTGCTGGCTCCGAGCCTCTTGTATATCTCGAACGGCTCCGCGAAGGTCCCCTAGTTCCCGCTGGAACATGTTGAGGGCTGCTAGTAGGACACTTTCCACCGCTGGTGTCGTTGAGACCGCCGGAACGCCCGGCGGACGGGTCGGTGCAGGGACCATCGCCTCACGATCTCCAGATCCGCCGGATGGTCCGTTGCGGCTGCCCCCGGCCGTCTGATCCGCGCTACCGGCGAGGGTGGCAGGGGCTGTCGTTGCAGTGCCAGCGACGGGGTTGGATGTCTTCGTAGCGGCGCTGGCGGGGTCGGTCGTTGCCGCGCGAGCGTCGATGCCCGTGACCACGGCGCGTACGCCGCCGCCAACTCCTTCGGCGGCCGATGCCGAAGCCCTGGTGCTCACGCGCTGCTCCGACTCAGCCGCCTTCTTTCCCTTCGCCGCCGCTGGTGAAGCTTTTTCCGGTGCCATCTTCTTTCTTCGGCCTTCAGGCTTGTCTTCGTCCTCCCCACGGACGGCGCCAACTGTTGTGGCTACAGACCAAACAGAGAGAGAGAGATGGTAGTGGAGAGTGATGAAGATAAGTGTAATGGCCTGGGTCCTCCCCATGGCTTACTCATATATATATATATATACACATGAGGAGTGCTTTTACAGCTATACCCTTACATCTGGTTATCCCCTCTGGGGGCAGTTATGTCATTACACATGGCCTATTCTGGGCCTTATAATCTCCTACCAGGCCTGCTGGGTTTAGGTGGGGGCCACCCCTACGACAGTAACTGCCAAACTTGATGAATTAAAATTGACACATGACTCTTGTGACAAAAAGTTAAAACATGCAAATGATGAAATTGAAAACTCAAATTTAGCTCTTCTACATGTTTAGAGTCAAGTATTTTAAATACTCAATCTAAAACTTAATCTAATTGTGAACTACTAAAATCTAGACTTAATTCATCACAAGAAACAATTCAACAGATTCTTTATCATGATATATCTTCTTACTCTAATTGTCCTAAGCTTAACACTGAAATAGAAGTTTTAACTATACAACTTAATGATTTTGCTGAAAAAGAAAGATTGGCCCAGTCTAGTGCTTCTAAGAATCTTATGAATTAACTTGTTAAATGCACAACTTGTTCCACTTTGGTTAAAGAAAATAAGTACCTTAAGGACACCTTAGAGAGATTCTCTTTTGGCAAGAAAATTTGAATATGATTCTAGACAAGTCAAAAACAAGCGTTAAAAATCGTGGTCTAGGATTTCTTTTGTTGAGCATGCCAAGAATAATCCTCATAAGGTTATTAAGCTTCTTGAAGCTGGAAAAATTGAAGTAAAACTTGAATCAAAACAAACTGTGTTTAAATCTGCTGGTTTTGTGTAAAACTCATCGAATAATCCTTAGGTGCTAGCTCATCATCTCAAAAAAAATTCTTGTTATATTAAATTTTCTTGCACCTACTGTGGAAAAGTTGGACACTTTTATGAATTTTATTTTAGGCAAGCTAAGAAAGAGAAGAAGGAAAGATTGAATGTTTTAAGATAAAAATGTGCAATCTCTTTAGTTCTTAGAACAAATGCAAAAGCTATATTTTTAGCGAACTTTTATGATGACTTTAAATCTGCTTCACGTGCTAGATTGGGATCTAATTCAAATTATTCACGTTTTTTGTCATTCTGATCATCCACATGCACGTGGTTTTGGTTCTAGCTTTGTTGCTCCTGTTCGTCGTGTGTCTCCGTACTGGATTTCTAGATCTTATTTCACTAACCCCAGTACTGTGAGACCGATGTTTTCTGTGATGTAAAAATAGCTAACATGAATGGAGAACATGAGCTAGATCGGTTTCTGATCTTTTACATCATTGCTTGATTGGAACACTTGATGGTTCTTCTCTCTCTTTGATTGCTTCCAAGTGATTTCACTTTTTAAGAGACCATGTGGGAAAGGTGAGTTAGATTCTTAGGTTGCTGATATTCTCACTAAACCATTTGATACTTCTCGTTTTGTTCGTTTGCGGAGTGAGTTGGGGGTATGTCATTTAATGGGATTATTCTGAGGGGGAGCTTATGGTTTAAAAATTTTAGAAGCTTTGTTTATTATACTTATCAAATAAATCAACAAATCCAAGCCACTGAAATTAAATGAGTTGTAGAGCTCTCTTTAGCATATTTACTCATATGCTATGTAGCTTTGATCATGACTAGTTATAACTAATTTGCTATACTTAAATTAAAATATGACATGGCAGAATAGTTTGACTAGATTGATTATAGATAGTACTCTATGATGTTCATCGTAAAGGATTAGCTTGATTGTGACTCTTATTTTAAATATTGGCTATGAGGCTCGCATGTTTCATATTGCGATCCTTTTATTATCACTCAATTTGGCATTGTATAAAAAAAATGAGAAAGAAACAATTGAAAAGATGTATGTTTTAAGCATGCCATGGTACACAAAAAGTGCACAAATAAAAAGAAGTATGCTTCAAGCATGCCACCATCTAAAACAAGTATGCTACAAGCATTCCATTATAAAAAAAAGAAGTATGCAAGAAGCACGCCACATGCCTATGAATTAAGTGTAGAGCAACATGTTGTTACATGAAACTACTAGCTCGTCTGGATTTAAACTTTGCTTCACTTTTAGGCTCTGACTTTTCGTTGTGATATCTCATTGTGTTCTTTATAATTGGTTTGGTCATTATTGAGATGCTTGTTATTAATATAAATTGCTTAATCATGTTCAAGACTGGTTTTGACATTGCTATATGATATCTGATTTTATATGATCTAGATAACTTTACTCAAAAATATGGCTTTGTTGCTTTATTAAATCAATGCACAGTGACTTAGATAATCTACAAAGCTTCTTGATTTTTACTCTCAATGCTCCTTCATAGAATTATTCCTTTTTTTGAAGTTTATTGATGATTACATTACCAAATGGGGAGAAATTGGAGAGATATTGGAGAAATTCACTAAAATTGATTCTCTTGTGTTGAGTGGGAGAGATTTTGAAGAGATTCGAGATTTGTGGCTTAAATGCTTTTTTGGATTCAGTTCTTCACTTATATCTATTTGAAGCTAATTCATCATGCAATCTTGAGGTGTTGTCAATGTGTTCATTAAGGAAGATATTGTTAGACCATATGGCTTGGTCTAGGATATTTCAGTGATGAATAATTGACAATGGTTAATTTGTGATGAATAATTGATGATGGTGTTTACTGTTACTAGAGGTGTGTGGCGTGTGTGTGGACTGATATTGGTCAAGTTGGGACGGACTTGTGCCAGAAAAATATTTTTTGGTTTTTGCATGTGCAGATTGAGCATGGAGGTGATCATGGTCGATGACAAGATGGACCGGAACTAGGATAGGACATCCAACGTTCAGACAGTCAAAGAGGTCAGGAGATGGTCGGGCTCATGCTTGGGGCGCATGGAGATCAGAGATAGATGATGTGTGAAGAAGCTACGGGAGGTGCGGTCCTGGAGGTTTCGACACGTGATGAGTTGGAAAAGTTAGAATATTAAAAAACCCGTGTTATAAATGGTTTCAGGTCTATATATATATATATATATATATGAAGCCGGCCGTGAGCATGAAAAAAAAAGAAAATGGAAAAAACGCGGTGGCTATGACGCGAGGAGAAAAGACGAAAAAAGACAGCACGTGTCTGGTGTTGTTCTTGTGATGAATAGTTCATTTGTTTTTGAATAAAAGTTGTGAGTTTTTTAATTCGCATATATTATCTTTTTTCCCCTTATTTGGTAATCTCTAAGGCTTCTCAATGCATTGATATCTACCTATGT
Organism: Dendrocalamus latiflorus; assembly: GCA_017311315.1. Taxonomy (NCBI): domain Eukaryota; kingdom Viridiplantae; phylum Streptophyta; class Magnoliopsida; order Poales; family Poaceae; genus Dendrocalamus; species Dendrocalamus latiflorus. The sequence goes on from CM029662.1 coordinate 6,923,131, forward strand.
AGTTTTTCTGCTTACATACATGAATTAGTTTTAATTAAAAATCGAATGGTTGATTGAGTGATAAATATGTTGTTTCTATCTGCATTAGCGTTATCTAGCGAAGTTTTTTCGGCGCTACTATAACCGCACGCTACAGTACCAAACAGTAATCACTACAGTGTCAAACAGTATTGCTACAGTGTGATCAAGAAAAAATTTTTGTTCTATTTTGTTTTTGTTCTTTCTCTTTTTGAGATTAAACGATTAGAAGACAGAAAATTTGAGAAAAACTTTCACTGAGGATTACAATCATTCACCACTCTCTAATTATCGTCGACGATCCTACACATCTAACCGTGTTATTAATTACGAGAGCCTATAGCTTACTCGCATGTTCATTTTGAGCTTCCCACACGGCTTGTCCAAAAGTTCAAACAGACACTTCTGCATCCCGTGTGACCTGACTCGTATGGGCCAGGAAATCAATCTACATCTCCACAAAAGATGCCGTATTGTTGTATGACTCTCTGGTTGCAACTTTTGCAGGCCAACCAATCATACCCACAGATGAATTAACACTACTACAGAAAAGGACATCACAGACGGTTCGAAAACGTCATCACAGACGGTTTTGTGAATCGTCTGTATTTATGGGTCAGTGATAATCGAAGGTCATCACAGACGGTTTTCGGACTATCTGTGATTATCAGCTATCACAGACGGTTTTTGAGTAAAACCCGTCTGTGATAGCTGATAATCACAGACGGTTTTGACTCAAAAATCGTCTGTGATAATAAGTATCACAGACGGTTTTTGAGTCAAAACTGTCTGTGATTATCAGCTGTCACAGACAGGTTTTACTCAAAAACCGTCTGTGATATTCCCTTCAACCCCTAAATATATTTCTGTTTATTGGCTAGCCTCAGGAAATGCTAGCCATGCCCTCTGAAACAAGAAGATAATCACAAACATAAAACATATACAATTCACACATCTCATTTCATTTCAGATACATTTCACATCTCAATTCATTTCACAGGCATAAAACATCCAATTGACAAGGCACTTCATTTCACAAACATAAAGCATCCATTTTGCAAATCAATTCATTGAGTCGAAATAAAATATCCATTAACAAATACACAATTATAAAAGATCTACACTGCATTTGCACTTAGAATTACAATAAAAAATCTTCTGGGCAGTGGAACTCTCCATCTGATCTTACGACTTTACTCCACAAAAACCAAATGAACTCTCCTCGCATTTTTGCAAAATCCGGCTGTTTCAATGCAGATGTAGAGATGGGCGCAGCCTGTCGATAGGAATATCAACGCGCGCACATATAAAACTTGACATGTATGAAATAAATGTGGAAAGATTGACAAACCGTAGGAGTGGAGATCTTGCTGGAATCGAGGAGTAGTCTCATATGGTGGCACACGTAGTATCCACACGTGTTGCCCGGCTGCTGCTGGTGGCACTGCAAAAAATAGAACGTGTTAAATCAAGTGGCATTACTACTAAGTGTTGTATATGATTAATTAATGTGTAGCTAGCCAATACCCGAAAATTGCGATCATGTTTCAAGGGCTTGGCAGCTGTCGTCGAGCCACTTGTTTGTTGAACGTATGTGACGAACGACCTTCGTTATTCGAAAAAGTTAGATTAGTCATTCGGAAGGAAAGAAAGAGTACAATGTACAATGTACTTACCTATCGAGTATTTCGGCGGTAGCTGTGTACTTGGATTTGTTCTTACTTAGAGAATCAAGGTATATAGCCTTACCTATCGAGTGCCAACGCAGCAGTTTTGCCTCCTTTGGATTTGCAAAAAACCTTTTCAAACGAAGAATTATAGGAAAATACCATGCCACCTTAGCAGGAGGTCCTTTCTTCGCCTCTGTTCCCTCGCCATCATCTGATTGATTGTTACGTTTGTATCGGGATGTGTTGCACATCGGACATACATGCATGTTTGCATACTCTTTACGGTAGAGGATACAGTCGTTCGGGTATGCATGTATTCTTTCTACTTCCATTCCCAACGGACAAAGAACCTTCTTGGCTTTATACGTGGTTTTAGGCAACTCATTTTCCTCCGGAAGCATGTCCGCTAAAAGACCTAGCAGCGCCGTGAAACTCTTGTCGGACCAACTGTTGCTTGCCTTCAATTTCAACAGTTCAAGCACGCCCGACAACCTCGTGTACTTGCAGCCCGTGTACAAAGGTTTCTCTGAGTCCTCCATCAAGCCACGGAATTTAACATACTCTCTCTCATCATAGTTCTCTTCTACATCGCGAAGCATCTGATCCAGATTATCATCGTGCAACCTATCCGAATCCGAGCCACAATCGACATCAGCCGGCGGCATGTCATTCACTTCACCGGCGATGTCATCCGGGGGCATATCATTCACTTCACCGGCGATGTCATCCGGCGGCATATGATCATTCACTTCGCCATGACTGGTCCAACACGTATAATCCTTTTTGAAACCCCTCCGAATCAAGTGCGCTTCAATTTACCCTCGGTTCTTAAACATCTTCAAATTCTCGCAGTCAGTGCATGGACAGCACATATATTCCACCCCCTTATTCAACATATCCTCCTCGGCGGCTCTTATAAAAGCAGAAACGCCATTAATGTACTCTTCACTCACACGGCTCGCGGCATACATCCAGCTTCGGTCCTATGTTACGTACATATATAACAACTTAGTATTAAAATCTAGATTAACTAATTATAACTACATATATACCGGCCACATTTATTATATTGAGACTTAATTTGCTAGCTCAATTCATATTGCAAACACAACAGCTATTATATAACCAACAATTTTGCAAATTAACCATCTTCAATAACGTACCACTCATGGATTACATAGACCTAAATTGTAATGCAATTAAAGAAAAAATAAATTTCATTACTAACCATATCTACAGCAACCAGGAAAGTCTGAATCTTAATTCAAAGCTCAATCTCTGCCTCTTCCCACCAAATCAACTGGCCTGAAATCGCCTAGCTTCCTCCCGAGTGAAAAAGTGCGCAGCAGTGGCTAGATCTGGATCGAAATGAAGACAGATGCGGTCTGAGCAGCGCAATAAATGCGTTAGTCATTATCACAGACGGTTTTTAGCTAAAAACCGTCTGTGAATTATCACAGACGGTTTTTAACTAAAAACCGTCTGTGATAACCAGCTTATCACAGACGGTTTTTTATTAAAACCGTCTGTGATAAATATTATCACAGACGGTTTTTTATAAAAAAAAACGTCTGTGATAAGCTTCATGCCAGAACGCTTCGCGCGTGTTTCCATTGCCAGAACGCTTCGTGTTTCGATCGTCTAACTAACGTCTCTCGATCGTTATACGAAGCGTCTATATCATTAATGCTTCGCGCGTGTTTCCATTGCCAGAACGCTTCGTGTTTCGATTGCCAGAACGCTTCGTGTTTCGATCGTCTAATTAACGTCTCTCGATCGTTATACGAAGCTTCTATATCATTAATGTTTGGGTATACGATGCTAAAGGTTAAATATGCGCGCCTAATCCAGGTCTCTTCTACGTACGTACAATATGGATTCTACTATTCTTGTAATCATCTCCTTCCTCTCATCTGTTCATCACGAATTGTTCGGCCGGAACCTTACACAGGCGGCCAGCAATTTGCATCTGGAGCAGCTTCTCCGCACACGCCCTGCTTTCCTTCCCCGACTTTCTTGCATCCGTCAGCTCGACCTCATCATCCGCCGTCGACGGAGGCGTCTCGATGCCGCTCAAGAAAGGGAAACATCCCTCACCCTGGTTCTTCTCCACAATGTGCGCAAAGCGGAAGAAGCTCTACACGCATTGGAGAGACTGATGGATAGCCTTGCCGATCAAGCAAATACGGCAGATTCTGAGGAATCTTTTCATGCTATCCTCTACGACATTATGGATGCTGCTGATCATTTGCCCAGGCTGGAGGAGGAAGTGCTGAGGATAAGGGCAATCTTAACGGCGTTCAAGAATTCAACGGCTGATCCTCCAAGTCCCCAAGTCGAAGAAGAAGCGTACGAAGCCCAAAAGATTATAATCTGGGAAACTCTTTACCTGTGCGACTTTTGTAATAAATTTACCTCTAATTGAAATTCATAAATTTGCCTTTAATTTGTGATCTCTTGTCTCTGTAGTTCTGTAGTTAAGTTATTAGAAGCAATGTGTACTTATATATTAACCTCTGATCTAGAATATGATAGACAAAGGGACATCACAGACGGTTCTTGTTAAAAACCGTCTGTGAACATTCACATACAGTTCTTAACAACAACCGTCTGTGATAGTCGACACAACACAGACGGTTTTTAATAAAAACCGTCTGTGATATTCCAGTATCACAGACGGTTCAGAGGTAAGAACCGTCTGTGATACTCCTTTTTCCCGCCACAAATACCACAGACGGCCTTCAAATTAAAACCGTCGGTAATAGTGTACATTACAGACGGTTTCACAAAACCGTCTGTGATTTGACGTCTACTATTAGCCTTTCTGTAGTAGTGTAACAGGAGAATAATATGTTGCTTTTGGCAAGGCCAAGAGTGCACAGATGGCTAGAACCAGACGATAGTTTTCTCACAATATTGAATGCTGAAGTCATATGTCTTATCGTATTGTATAGACCATGAAAATCCTAAAAAGTATTTATTAGACTTCAAGGCGATAACTAGATTACATAAAATAAAGGGAAATTAAACCTGCAATTTCCTTGTGGCTATTCTTTGCTAGTCTTCGGTGAGAAAAGAAACTGAAAAGATTAAGCCTGTGGGGCGCAGACAATGTTGGATGTCTGCACTTGCTACGACATGGTATGAACAGTAACAGGTTGCTATATGACCTACATATATTTCCACTAGTAATCAACAGCTAGCTACTAGCTAGGATATATATCATGTGCCTAATTACTAGAGTATAGTTTGGTCTTTCCAACTAAGGCACCAGCCGTCTCCAAATTTACAATGCCTTTGTGACAAAACTCACACTGGCAAGGCTGACTTTTTTATTGTGTACTGCGCCGCATGATCCGTGCACGCATGCGAGAACTGGGGCCGTGTTAGGTTGGAACCCCTGTTAAAATCAGTGTTTTAAATCTCCGGCTATGACGTTTAGCGGATGACCTCTCAAACAGCTAATAGCGGAGTTAAATAAGGCTATAGCGGACTATAGCGGCTAAATTGTATATGGACTCAAATAGCTCGATCAGTCTAAAACAGCTATAGCGGGCTATAGCGACAGCTATAGCCGGAGATTTAAAACCTTGGTTAAAATGCAAACTTTGCGAACTCACGATCAGAGCTGTGTTCCATCGTCGTATAACAGGCCACTACATATATCTACTAGTTCCATGGAACATAATAATGTGCTAAACATGCTTGCAGATTTTTACGTCGGACCGTGTGGAGTTGTCTCATGGTTGATAAGTATTTGACCTTATTATATAAATGCTGTCAAAATTTTAGTCTAATTTTGAAAGTTTGTAATTTTTAGAGTTACTGTTAAGTTGTAACTGGTCTGGCAATGATGGTTTGACCGGCGGCTATAGAGCGATAAGACTATATGCCTTTTGAAAAATGAACACCAAACACTTATATAGGTGTGTGTTGAGGATGTCTTTTTATTATAGGTGTCATTCAATTTGGAGTTCCAAGCTGAGACTAGATAGAGTTAACCGAAATTCTAGAGAAGATATTTTCTGGCGCTTTTAAGCGGTCAGACCAGCCAAATCATGGTCGTCATACCACTCACAGTCTAACCAACATAGTTCTGGTAGTCTGACCTACCAGGTAATAGTAGTTAGACCGGCTTTTGGTGGATCGGTGCTGAAATTATGTATTTTTGCTTAAGATTTAGTTCTAGGGTTAGGATCAAAATATGAGTATGGTTGACTGTGTGCACGTACTGGTGTTTTATGCGGTGTGTTGCATGATGCATTATTTTGACTAATGTGAGTCAAGTGTATAGAACTTATGCTCAACATAGTTGTTTGGTCTTTAGATGTGTATGTAGCTTGGAAGACGTTAGTGGTCAACAGTAATGATCGTGTAGATTTGGGTGAGACTACATGGTTCGAGAGGGAAGTATAGAGAAGATAAAGATTGTAAAAAAGTGAGTTGAAGCATATAATACACTAAGTGACGATATCAATACATATAGAGATGATTTGAAAGAGTTCCAATGCGTAAAGATGTCATGGCATGGACCCTAGAGAGTGCGAATTTCCTCCAACCGTACAACGCTTTGTTTGGCTCTAGTTATAAATTTGCAGAGCATGGAGAGTGCAACGTGGAATGCTCTAGTATCATGCATCCGTTCTGGCTGACAGCATTTCCTCCAACCCCTAGCTAGTTAGGTAGAATCAAATCACGCTTGACATGCGTTAGGTGGTGCACGAGCTTAACTTTTAGATCCCTAGCTAGCTTGGGTACAAGAATAAAATCCTAACAAAAGTTTATGGATTACAATCTCATTGGTTTTATAATACGAGAGATTGGTTAGGTCTCCATAATGTTCCAAACAAGTTGGAGCGAGCCCATGTGTTAAATATTAACACGAGATCGGTAGAAAGATCCACGTACGGAAGGAAAAAATTGAGACACTCCAAGACACATATCAACTATTCAGGATGGAAAACAAAATGAGTCACTTTGGTCAGTTAGGTATTCAAGCCCGACAAAGGTTATCCACATCCGAAGAGACGATCACATGTGTAGATGTGTTTGAATGGGGCATATCTAGTGGATAACTACTAATTAATTGTAATTATGCATGCAAACCATTTTCGATTGGGTACAAGTCCACATGAGAATTTTCAAAAAAAAATGATGATATAGCCTATGGAGTGTTGTGGCACCCTTTAAAATTTCAACTTAAACTTAATGAGTATTTAGGAGAAATAAAAAAGAATTAAAATAAATTTAAAGTGACTAGTATTTCTTTCCTTTTCCTATTTATTTATCATTAATTAGAATTTTCTAATATTTATTACTTAGCACATAGGTTGAACCTGAACTAAAAATTTTATTCATATATAGAGTAAACAGAGAAGTACATCAGAATTGTTCATGTTGATATCTAAACCAAAGTGGTTTGCATGATTGTAGATATTATTAATATCACTTGATATATCCTCATGTTATAGGCCTCATAAATAAATCCAAACTTATTTCTAAAAATTAATATTTTTCTTGCTAGGCAAATAATTTAATTAGTACTTGACTGCGCCCATATGTAAATAAAGCTTGTAAAGTTATTTTATAAATACATTTTAGAGAGATGCTACATGCTGATACCGTCTGTGATGAGGTGTTTAGTATTAGCCTTTTTGTAGTAGTGATTTTATGATCCAAATCTAGTCGAGTCCGACCACTTGAAGAATCCGATTAGGTTTTACTCAAAAATATATCCGACCAGTAGACTGGTCAGTAATGCGAACTGATTGGAGATTATGATTGGGATCATCTTCATGTTCATGATGGACTCTACACCGACTTTCATTATTGTGGTGTCCAAAGGTGTTTGAGTCGACTAGAGTCAGATGTGGCTACTCGAGGTGCTTTCAACTACAACTCTTCACCGTTATCGTGTAAGACTCTATTTCATCTTCGAGTGGAATGTTTTTTCTGTCTCTGAGTTGGTTACTGTTCTAGTTTTTAAGTAGATCTCTATTTTCATTGCTGATTAGGACTATGTTCCTTTCTCGTCTCAGACTCTTGTTTCCAAGGCTATTTATATCTCCTGTAAGCCCCATGACATATGGCAGCATGCATAGCACAAGTTATTATATATATGTATATATATAGTGATTTTGCTAATTATGCGTTTGTGTTTTTTCCCGCAATGGTTCTCCACATTAATTTTTGTCTCATGCTCACAATTGTTCTTCATTGTTTTCATATCTCACCATGCATTTTATAACAAGTGGTATTAGAGCACGTGTTTTGTAACAAGTAGTATCAGAGCTTAGTTATTCACCCAATCAATCTAGAGCATACTCGATATGGCGTGGATGAAGTATGATCTTTTGCTGTTGGATCATGACATAAGATTTTCTCTCTAGCAAGTCAAGATGTGACCAGTTATATCCAGGAAAAACTCTATCGGCGGTCAAAATTTATCGAAGGGTAGCGATAGGGCCGAAAACCACTGGTTGCCGGTTCTTTCGGGTTTTTTGCCAAAATTTTTGAATTAGAATTTTAATTATGAAATTTGTATCAGCCAAAATCGACTGAAAAATGACCAAAATTTTTGAAATTTCACCTGTTACCAGTTCTTTCAGTTTTTTCAACATTTTTTTTGAAATTTTGTCAAAAATAAAACAGGTCTGGAATTTTTTGGCCGATACGTTTTTTTATCAGTGCTTTCCGATAACACTGATTTTTGTCAATAACCGCTAAAATTTTGGTGATACAGTTTTTGCTTGTTCTATCACAACACAATTTAGATGATACGTTATCGGGAATCAACAACATTCCCATTGCATGGTCCGTGGAGGAAAAGCAAAGGATCGATCATAGGGCTCTCTTTCAAATTCATCTTCATATTTCTAATAATATCCTCTAGGATGTTATGGAGGAGACCATCGCTACTGCGTTATGGTTAAAGTTAGAATAAATATGCATGACCAAGGATCTGACCAGTAAGATGCATGTGAAGTAGAAGCTTTTTTCGCTCAAGTTAGAAAAAGGCATATAGGTGTAAGATCATCTAACCACGTTTAAAATGTGGTCACCAACCTTGAAGCGAAGGAGGTCAAATACGATGATAAAGATTTTGGTCTTATTCTACTATATACACTGCCTGTTTTGTTTTCTACGTTTAAAGATACAATTCTCTATAGTCGAGATACACTTACTCTAAAGAAGATTTATGAGCTCTATATGCCAAGGAAAAAGATAAAAAGTATGGTTTCAAGCGAGAGCTCGAGTTTTCATGCAAAAAGTTTGTTCGTTCAGGCTAGACCAATCGAAAGGTCTCCGACCAGTGATTCCAAAGGTACAAGCTTGAGCAAATACAAGTCGTTCAATGTTGAAGACCAAAAAGTCATGCCACTACTATAAGAAGGGTGTACAAGACATCTCCGAGTGCTGAAAACTCTAGAATAAGGAGAAGAGGAATAATAATTTCAAGAAGGATCAACAAGATGATGAAGCTAAGGCCACCATTATCACAAAAGAAGGTTCCGAAGGAGAGATTCTTGTTGCCTTTACTGGTGATTCCAAATCTAATGATGAATAGATTCTTGATTCAACCTACACTTTCCACATGAACCTGAACCGTCACTGATTCATTACTTGTGAGGCTATTTCGAGTGGATCAGTGTTAATGGGAGATATTACTCCATATAAGATTGCAAACATCAGTTCTATCTAGATCATGATATTTGATGACACCATCAAAACCCTATCAAACTTCCGACACATTCTAAAATTAAAGATGAACCTTATCTCGTTCAGTACTCTTGATGCCAAAGGGAACCATTTTTCAGGTGGAGGTGTAGTTGTGAATATCTTGAAAGGCTCTCGTGTTGTGATGAAAGGTGATATGAAGACAGCAAACCTCTATCATCTTCGAGGCACTAGCCTGGTTGGAAAGGTTGCTATTACATTGACCAGGTTTGTTCGATAATAATCAAACAAGTCTATGGCATATGCATCTCGGCAAATGGGTGAAGCTGGTTTAAAGGAATTGTGCAAAAGAAGTCTGCTCGATGGTCAAGGCATCGACTAGCTAAAGTTTTGTGAACATTGTGTCTTTGGTAAATAGAAGAGGGTAAGTTTCAGCTTTGCAAATCACTCTTCAAAAGGCATATTGGATTATGTTCACTCTGATTTGTGGGGAAAATCCCACGTTTTACCTCTTGAAGGTGCCAATTATATGCTGACCATCATCGATGACTACTCTCGAAGTGTTTAGGTATACTTCATCAAGCACAAGTTTGATGTATTCAAGACATTCAAATGGTGGAAGATTATGATCGAGAAATAGACTAACAAGTATGTTAAGAAACTCTGAACAGATAATGTCTAGGAATTCCGTTCAGGAGGATATGAAGCCTTATGCCGATCGAAGGGCATTGTAAGGCATTATACAGTTTCAGGCATACCTCAGAGCATAAATAGGACCATTATGGAAAAGGTGTGCTGCATGGTGTCTACATCTAGTTTGTCAAAGAGTTTTTGGGTTGAAACTACTTCCACTGTGTGTTATCTAATCAATCGATCACCAAACATTGCCATCAACAAGAAAACATTGATTGATATGTGGTCTGGGTCTCCTATAAACTACTCGAGCATAAGAATTTTTGGCTATCTTGCTTATGATCATACTAATAAAGGTAAATGTAAGCCAGGAGCCATTAAGTGCATCTTCTTTAGCTATAAGCATAGAGTTGAAGGCTATAAGTTGAAGAATCCTGAGACCCAGAAGGTGGTCTTGAGTAAAAGTGTTATTTTTTGATGGGTCTGCTTTGTTGAAAGGAATTTCGGCTAGTGATGAGAAGCCATAGATTACGAGTATACAGGTGGAGCACGCTATTGATTCAAGATTCTCATGAGAGGCCGACAAAGAAAATACACAAGATATCCCTATTCAAACTCTGACTAGTAATCTTTCAATAGGAACTGGTCATAACCAACAATTCGTTGTAGCTGGTCGAGAAAGAAGGAAAATCTAGCCTCTGAAGAGATTAATTGAAGAAGGAAATATTGTGGCTTATTATTTGACCAAGACAAAATACATTCATGACACTACTGAACCTTCAATTTATTCAAAGACCATCTGCTCTAATGAATCAGAGAAGTGGATGATTGCCATGCATGAAGAAATGAAATCTTTCAAGAATAATTCCACTTGGGAGTTGATCAAGCTCCTGATTGAAAAGAAATCTATGCACTGCTGGTGGATTTACAAGAAAAGGAAGGCATATCCCTAACTGATCAGGTTAGGTACAAGGCAAGGCTCCTTGCAAAAGGATATAGCCAAATTCTAGGTATTGACTTTACAAATATTTTCTCCCCAGTCATAAAGCATAGTTCTATTCAGACCTTACTCGGTATTGTACCTATGCATGATTATAAGCTTGATTAACTAGATATTAAAACCATATTCTTATACAGGGAGTTGGAAGAAGGCATCTATATGGAGCATCCAGAATATTTTGTTGTTCGAGAAAAGGTGAATTTTGCATGCAATTTGAAGAAGTTTTTTTATGTGCTGAAACAATTATCCAAACAATGGTATGAAAGATTTGACTCCTTTAGATATCTCGAGGCTTCAAGAGATCTAACTATGGTAGCTATGTTTATTTGAAGACCATCAACAGTTCAACTATCTACTTGCTCCTATATGTTGATGATATACTGATCGTGGCAAAAGACAAGACTGAAATATCATAGTTAAAGGCATAATTAGGTAGTGAATTCGAGATGAAGGATCTTAGTGAAGCAACGAAGATTCTTCATATGGAAATCTTTAGAGATCGTTGGTTTGGAAATTTATACCTGAGTTAGAGAGGGTATATTGAAAAGTGCTTCATCATTTCAACTTGTATAAGGACAAACCGACCAGCACTCTGCTAGCTGCACACTTGAAACACTCTTCAGCATCAAGTCCGCAAACAGTTGAAGTAGTTGAATACATGTCAAGTGTTTTGTTTGCAAAGTGTAGCCGGATCACTCATATATGCCATGGTCTACTCTCGCCCCAACTTATCTCATGCTTTGAGTGTTGTCAGCAGGTATATGGCTAATCCAGGGAGAGACCACTTGAGAGTAGTTCAGTGAATTTTCAGATATTTGAGGGGCACTTCTAATGGTTGTTTATAGTTTGGAAAGACTAGTGCTGGACTAGTCAGATATGTGAATTCTGATTTTGCTAGAGATTTAGATAAGTGGAAATCACTTATTGGTTATATATTCACTGTTATAGACTGTGTCGTAAGCTGGAAAGTTTGTTTGCAAACTACTATTGCTCTTTCGATAGGTGAAGCAAAGTACATGGCTATTCGAGAAGCCTGTAAAGAAATTGTTTGGCTAAGAGGTCTATACACTAACCTTTGAGGAAGTACATCTTGCACTAATATCTTCTATGATAGTCAGAGTGCTATTTGTCTTACAAAAAACCAAATGTTCCATGAGAGAACAAAGCACATTGATCTTAGATATCACTTCATCCGAGGAGTTATTTCTCAAGGTGATGTTAAAGTCTGCAAGATCAGTGCTCATGATAATTCAGTTGATATGATGATAAAGCCAGTTTTTATCGCTAAGTTTGAGCTCTACTCAAATTTGGTCAGTATTACTCATTAGTCCTTTCGGAGATTTGACGCGCAAGAAGTGCTTTACAAGATATTCGAGAAGTTCTTTGGTTGTTTTTCGTTGCAGGAGGAATTTGGTTCACGATAGAGATTGTTGTATTTTATGATCTAAATCTAGTCGAGTTTGACTAGTTAAGAATTCGGTCAGTTTTCACTCAAATATATATTTTGACCAGTAGACTGGTCATGTAATACTTCGGCTTATCAAAAGCCCAAGATGTCACCCATAGCTACTACCCCTACCAATTTTAACCAATAATTAAACATTACCAACAACTAAACTTTAAGATTAAACACCAAACATAATATTAAACATAAATTTCAGCAACCCTATAAACCATAAATTAAACTAAGATGAATCATATGCAAGTCTAAATCAAGGAACACATCATATAACCTCATTAAGAACCATTAAGAGCTAAGTGAAACCATTATTCATCTAATCATTATATCGATAAAACTAGATTATTTATGATAATAAGTGAATGGATCACTAGGTGAAGTGAAGAGCTACAAAAGTGCAATATTCCATGTTCTAGTCCCACCCATGCATGTCGTCTTCAACATTCACCTTTCTAGTTGTGATGGCCAGAGTGATTTGAAGGTAAAAACACACTCGATGTTACTCCTCCCACAGGACGAAAATCTCATATCACGATAGAAAATCTTAGATAATGATCTCTTCCTCACCTTTGCTTCCCTTCTCCCTCCTAGTATTTTTACCCGCCGTGTTGGCCCAGTCGAGTGAATAAATGCATACGAGTGGAGAGAACAAATAAACACAGGAGAGACTTCTTTTATGGCAACGCATGCCTTTTCTTCTTTGTTTGTTATTTACTCGCTTCTAAAATTGTTTAACAAGAAGTACACGGCTTAAATAAGCCTCACGCACAAACACATGTACTCCACGCACCCACTAAGTCCACTAGCTAACAACTAGGCCCTTTTCTCATGCCACTATCTGGGATCTTCTCCATGATCCGCACAACTCGGCCAACTCATTAACTCAAGTTACAACCATTACTCGGATGCTTAGCCATGACTTACGATCACGGTGCCTCAACCATGGCTCTTCGATGTCACATCCCAAAAATTTACTTTCTGAAAAATTTAAATTCAAATTAATTATTTTAAAGTATTTGAGTTTTATTTGGATTTGCCCTGAATTTCTGTTTTTGAAAAGCTAGATTTGAAAAGTATTTTAAGAAAAACCTAAAATTATTATTAAATAAAAAGATATTTTGAATTTCTATAAAAATCCTAATTCAAATTTATTATTTGGAGTTATTTGGCTTTTATCTGGTTTCCTGGATTTTCTGGAGTTTAAAACCTATTTTTGAAAATAAAAAGTATTTCAAGTATGAAAACTAAATACCAACATTAGTTGGAAATATTTTTATTAAGTCCCAAATATATCCAGGAGCTTCTGTGAATTTTTCTGGAATTTTTGGAGGAATTTTCATATTTTTCTGAGGCCTAAATAATTTCCTAGCCTTTTTCTGAAAATCAAAATCAAATTTCAAAAATAAAAATCCCTCCCCTCCCTCCGGCAGCCACGTGGACGGCTGGATACCGCCCACGTCGCCACCATCCGGCCGTCGCCCCCATCCCGCCTTCCTCCCCTCTCCGCTCGCCACGTGTGCGCACGGGATTGCGCCACGCCTCCTTTCTCGCCCCCATCCGCCGTCCGTGCCTCGCACCTCTCTCGGCCGCCCGATTCTTCCCCTAGCCGCGTGGTAACATCTCCGCCACCCACGCCTCCCCTCGCACCAGCCGCCCGATTCCCCCACGCTGCCACGCGTCTTCATCTCAGCCTCCCCGCGACCCGCTCTCTCTCTCCGGCCCCCACCTGTCGGCACGCCACTTCCTCTGCCTCTCTCTGCCCCGCGGGCCCCGCCCGTCAGCTGCTCCCCGCCTCCCTCTCGCTGCCGCCCGGGCCCGCCTGTCGGCTCCTCCTCCTACCTCCGGCCGCGCCGCCATCTTCCTTCTCTCCTCCCCTTTCCTTCTTTGCTCCGGCCGACCAAGCCCGCGTGGAACCCGGCCTTTCCTCGTCGCCTCCTCTCCGGTTTGGAAACCCGCGACCGAATCCCGAACGCTCGCGCCCCTCTTTCCTTCCGCGCCCCCTCTCTTTCCTTTCTTCCCCTTTCCTTCCATTTTCCGGCCGCTATCTCCGGCGAGAGATTGCCGCGTCCGTGCTCCTCCTCCGCCCTATAAAAGGACCCCCCGGCCTCCGCTTTCACCGCACCTCCTCTCTCCGCTCTCCCCTTCCCTTCCCGAGCTCTCCATTGCCGCCGCATCGTGCGCCCTCACCCCCGAGCGCCGCCTCTCCCTCCGGCGAGCAATTGCCGGTGAAGGAGCGCCGCCCGAGCCCCGCCAAGGCCACTCCGAGCTTCCCCGCCGCCGAGCGCAGCTCCTCCACCCTTCCCCGGTCTCGAGCGTCGCCGGAGCGCCGCCGCACCGTGGAACCCGAGCCGCCGCCGCCCCTCGCCGTTACCGACCACCTCCCGGCCGCCCTCGGTAACCACCACACCCCTCCGCGTGATCCCCTCACTCCCCTCTCTCCGTTGCTGCCCTCGCCGCCGGCAACCACGCCGCCGTGCGCCGGCGAGCCCGCCTCCCCGAGCCTCTCCTCCGGCCGGTTGGCCACGTCAGCGGGCGCGCCTGCGTGGCAGTCGACGTGGCGCCACGCCAGCGCCACCTCGGGCCGTCCCATCCTCGTCAGCGCCACTCGGTGGCCGTGCCACCTCAGCGCTGCACCGCGGTCCATGGGCCCGGTCCATAGACCCGGGGCCCACTGTCAGTCGGCCTATCCCCTGGCTGACGCAAGCATGGCGCAGTAAATCGATTTTTCAGTTGAAAAATAATTCATCCGAAAATAAAATCCCTGCTGACGCAATAATTCAGAATTTCCTTTAGGAAAATAATTCCCAAAAATCCTTTTTCCATTTTCTCTGAAATTAATCTTCCCGGAGCCCGTTCTTCTTCGTCGTAACTCCGTTTGAGCCCATTCAAATTTCTAAATTCATCAAAAATTCCAAACTAACCATTTCCTCCATCCTTTTAAATATTTGAAATTTATTTGATATTTCAAATATTTAAATTTCAAATTCCATTACCTAGTTTAATTTCAAAGCCTCAGTTCCATTCCAAATTTTCTGTGCACTTTCAAAATTCAAATTCAAATCTTGCCAAATCTCCATAAAATCCATTCTAATTCCCTTGGTCCCAATACTGTCTCAGTAATTGCTTTTCCGAACCGATCTTCCAGATATTCGTTCTCCCTCGTGTGAACCCCAACTACGCTGAACCTTTCTCCTAAATTCGTCTAAAATCATAATCTATCCAAATATGGCCTCTATTTGAGTTTTTGAGTTTATTTGAGTCTTTGTTTGTATTTATTTGCTTTGTTTGCTTCGTCTTTTCTCGCGTAGATTCCAACGTTGTCGACGATCCCTCTTCACAGCAACAAGAAGACCCAGAAACCCTGCAAGAAGGTAAGTCTCCTTTGATCATCTTGAACCTATGCTTTTGAAATGTTTTAAATATTTTAAATTATGTGCATTGCTATTTACATAAAATCACTAGTTCAAATCTTTAGGAATTAGTTATTCCAACTTTGTTATGCCCTCATTTGACATTGATTGCCATGTACCTTGTCACCCTAGAACTTCCTTTGTCTCAATAATGAGATTACTATTAATCTTTGTGAATATTAGAATGGTAGAATAATGCTTAGTCATGCTATCTAATAACTTTGGAAAGTCTTGAAAATGGGAAATTAAGATTTATTGTAATACCCTTGTGTTTATAAATGTAGTGGTAATTGGAGTTGCCACTGATCTTTCAAAATAAAATAAAAATGTGAAAGTTGGATTAGATTAGGGTGGATGGTTGTTTGGGTTGGTGCAGTAAGCACGAGAACTTGTTAAGTGTATGTTCCACCCTAGTCAATTAAAGACCGACGCTTGTGTTTGTCCAAACTGAGCATTAACCGTACAACCACAAGTCTATATGGGTACGACCTAGCTGACTAACTTATGATAGCCTAGTTTAGGTGCCACCAGTGGAAAGTGGGTGCCAGGGATGGACTGGTTATTCACAGTGAGGGACAGGGATTCACTGTACTCATATGGCGCAAGAGGGGGCTTCAGATTGGGCGGATTTAACCCTTCTGCGGTGAAACCTCAGCGGGTGGTATCTAGCTAGATTAGAGTAAGGTAAAGGCTTTGTGATATTTTATCTGGGTCTCATGCCAAAGGAAGCGTGTTGACTTTTAGGATAATTTATCTCTTGTGGGAAAAGTTGTATAACCTCTGCAGAGTGTAAAACTATTCGAATAGCCGTGCCCACGGTCAAGGGCGGGCAAGGAATGCATTCACATGGTAGATTTCTGGTTTTGGTTTTAAAATGAAAATTTTGTATTCCGAGAGTGGAATACTTGCGGAAGTTAAGCCCTTTTGGTGGAATACTGAATTAATCGATATGATAAGGGCAATTGAAGTTAACCAAGAGCTTGTAGGCGGCTAAAGGTGTACCAGTCCGATTTGTTGTTGTCTTCCATATTTCTCAATTAAAGGAATACTTCAGAGCATTGAACAACAAGATAGAATCATGAAGGAAGCTGAACGCCACGCAAGAAGCATGACCATAAAGTTCCACAAAGTGCAGAAGAGCAACCATTCGAAGTCAAGCAACCTGGAAGCTTGAAGAGGACCTAAGAGCCGAGTTTCCCTCTCCTTTCTTTTCCTAGTCCGTCCGAATCTCGGGGACGAGATTCTTTCTAAGGGGGGTAGATTTGTAACATCCCAAAAATTTGCTTTCTGAAAAATTTAAATTTAAATTAATTATTTTAAAGTATTTGAGTTTTATTTGGATTTGCCCTGAATTTCTGTTTTGAAAAACTGGATTTGAAAAATTATTTTAAGTAAAACCTAAAAACTATTGTTAAATAAAAAGATATTTTGACTTTCTATAAAAATCCTAATTCAAATTAATTATTTGGAGTTATTAGGCTTTTATTTGGTTTCCTGGATTTTCTGGAGTTTAAAAATGTATTTTTGAAATTAAAAAGTATTTCAAATATGAAAATTAAATATCAACAGTAGTTGGAAATAATTTTATTAAGTCCAAAATATCTCCAGGAACTTCTGTGAATTTTTCTGGAATTTTTGGAATTTATTTTATATTTTTCTGAGCTTATTTGAATTTTCTGGGCCTTTCTGAAAATCTGAAATCAAAAATCCAAAACTTAAAAATCTCTCCTCCTCCCTCCGGCCGCCACGTGGACGGCCAGATTGCTGCCCACGTCGCCGGCCGATCCCGCCTCCCTCTCCTCCCCGTTTGTCACGTGTTCGGCCCAGATGGCTGCCCCGTGCGCCCCGGCCCAATCTGGCCCGTCCGCCCCCGCTCCCTCCCTCTCTCTCTGACCGCCCGGTCCCACCCGGCAGCCGCTTCCCTCTCCCGCCTCTCACCCGGCCCCACCCGACAGCCGTCCCGTCTCTCCTCTCTCTCTGCGCGCCGGGCCCGCTTGTCAGGGCGTCTCCTTCCCCGCGCCGTCTCCTTCCTCCCGCCCGGCCGCGCCATCACCGCCGCCATTTGCGCCGCCCCCTCGGTCGCCCTATCCCCTTCCTTTCTTCCCGCGCAAGTCGCGCGCTCGCCTCCTTCCCCAATCCCCGCATCTCCTTCCCTTTCTCACCCCCGCACCTTCCCTTTTTCCCCTCCGGCTGTCCCCGCCGCCCGAGATCTCCGGCGACAAATTGCCGCCGGCCTACCCCTCTCCGCCCCCTATAAATACCACTCCCATCCCCGCCTCCTTCCGCACCACCTCCCCCTCCACTCCCCTCTCTCTCCCGGCCACTCCACCGTCGCCGCACCGTGTGCCTCCGCCTCCGCCATTGCCTTCAACTCCGGCGAGGCATTGCCGGAGCCTCGGGCCGTGTCGCGCCTCGCAGACCCCACCACCGCCTTCGCCGCACCCTCGCGCACCTCGAGGACCCTTCGGCCGCGCCTCCTCGTAGACGGAGCACCACCGCGCCGTTGAGCCCGAGCCGCCGCCGCCTCTCCTCGCCGCTGGCACCACCCCGGCCGCCTCCGGTGAGCCCGCACCCCTCTCCCGCATTCCCCTCCACGCCCTCTCGCTCCTCCACCCCTCGCCGTCGGCCGCCGGTCGCCGGAGCTCCGTCGCCGCCGTGTCCGAACGTCGCCCCGGCCGGCGTTGCCCCGGGCGCCCACGTGGCTGCCACCTGGCGCCGCGTCAGCGCCACGACTTGGCCACCTCCGCGTCAGCACGCCCAGTCAGCGTCACCCGCCTCCCCCTGCCACCTCAGCCAGCCCCACCTTCCGTGGACCTGGTCCATGGACCAGGGGCCCACTTGTCAGCAGGAGCACCCCAGGGCTGACGCCTGCTGACGTCATAATCTGGGTTTTCCCGTTGGAAAATAATTCGGCCGAAATTAAATTCAGTGCTGACGCAATAATTCCTATTTTCCTTTAGGAAAATAATTACAGAAATCAGTTTTTTTCCTTTTTCCTGAATTTAAACTTCCCGGAGCCCGTTCTCCTTCATCGTAACTCCAAATCCAGCCATTCAAATTTCTAAATTCATCAAAAATTCCGAACTATCCATTTCTTTCATCCTTTCAAATATTTGAAATTTATTTCATATTTAAAATATTTAAATTTCAAATTCCAATACCTAGTTTAAATTCAAAGCCTCAGTTCCATTCCAAATTCTCTGTGCACTTTCAAAATTCAAATTCAAATCTTGCAAACTCTCCATAAAATTCATTCTATTTTCCTTGGTCCCAATATTGTCTTAGTAATTTCTTTTCCCAACCGATCTTCCAGATATTCGTTCTCCCTCGTGTGAACCCCAAATCCGCTGAATCTTTCTCCTAAATTCGTAAGAAATCATAAACTTCCTTCCAGTATATATATATTATATTTGAGATTTTATTTGTGTTTATTTGTTCGTTTGTTTTGTCGTTTCGCGCGTAGAACCCGACATTGCCGAAGATTTCGTCGAGTCGCAGTAAGAAGAACCAGTCAGCACTCAAGAAGGCAAGTCTCCTTTGATCATCTTGAACCTATGCTTTTGAAATGTTTTGAATATTTTAAATTATGTGCATTGCTATTTACATAAAGTCACTAGTTCAAATCTTTAGGAATTAGTTATTCCAATTTTGTTATGCCCTCATTTGACATTGATTGACATGTAACTTGTCACCCTAGAACTTCCTTTGTCTCAATAATGAGATTACTATTAATCTTTGTGAATATTAGAATGGTAAAATAATGCTTAGTCATGCTATCTAATATCTTTAGAAACTCTTGAAAAGGGGAAATTAAGATTTATTGTAATACCCTTGTGTTTATAAATGTAGTGGTAATTGGAGTTGCCACTAATCTTTCAAAATAAAATAAAAATGTGAAAGTTGGTTTAGATTAGGGTGGATGGCTGTTTGGGTTGGTGCAGTAAGCACGAGAACTTGTTAAGTGTATGTTCCACCCTAGTCAATTAAGGACCGACGCTTGTGTTTGTCCAAACTGAGCATTAACCGTACAACCACAAGTCTATATGGGTACGACCTAGCTGACTAACTTATGATAGTCTAGTTTAGGTGCCACCAGTGGAAAGTGGATGCCAGGGATGGACTGGTTATTCACAGTGAGGGACCGGGATTTACTGTACTCATATGGCGCAAGAGGGGGCTTCAGGTTGGGCGGATTTAACCCTCCTGCGGTGAAACCTCAGCGGGTGGTATCTAGCTAGATTAGAGTAAGGTAAAGGCTTTGTGATATTTTATCTGGGTCTCATGCCAAAGGAAGCGTGTGACTTTTAGGATAATTTATCTCTTGTGGGTAAAGTTGTACAACCTCTGCAGAGTGTAAAACTATTCGAATAGCCGTGCCCATGGTCAAGGGCGGGCAAGGAATGCATTCACATGGTAGATTTCTGGTTTTGGTTTTAAAATCAAAAGTTTTGTATTCCGAGGGTGGAGGGAACTCTCGGAAGGGAATCCTGGCGGATGGAGCCAGAGAGGGTGGATGGAACCCGCAGTTTAAAACTTGACCAATGGTAATTGGTTAGCTAGTGTTGGTAGTTGGAACCTTCACTAAAAAGTTAATTCTGTTAAAACATTTACTTTATTAAATTGATGCCTTCGAAAATAATTAGTAGTAATTGAATTTAAAATATTGCTTTGTGCAAAAGAACCATATAGCCTTCCTTTGTCAAGCCTTGCATCTATTGCATTTTTCCCAAGACTTGCGGAGTACTTTATGTACTCACGCGTTGCTCTCAAAAATAAATCTCAGAAGAATACGAAGCTCAAGAAGGAGACTACGACTACTTCGCGTGTGGATTTGACGAAGGATTTCCGGAGTACTAGGTCGCGCTTCCCCAGTCAATTGCCTGTGGCGTATTGATGGGTCATCGCTGGATTTATCTTCTGCTTCCGCTGTGTTTTGTGTGTGTGTGAGGTCTTGAAACCTCGGTTGTAATCATAAGACCTTTCGGTCTGTACTCTTTATTATTGTAATAAAGCGTTGTTGGTTATGTAATCATTTCTGTTTGACTGTGTGCACTAGCTTTGATATGGGACTAGTGCTGTAATACACAGAGGGTCCAGGTTCGGAAATCCGGGGTCCCGACAAGGCATGTGTACAAAACCTCAAAAGTGAGTTTGAAAACATGTGGATGAGGGACACTGAATAGATTGATTACTTCACGATGAGGTTGACAACAATCATTAGCAAGGTATGAGGTCTAGGCGAAGAGATGAAAGAGGCCTACGTCGTGCAAAAGTTTCTCCGTGCTATGCCCAAGAAATTCTCCCCCGTCGCCACCACGATTGAGCAATTTAGCAACATAAAAAACATGCTAATCGAAGAGCTAATCGGGTGCTTGAAGACGCAGGAAGAGGGAGAGCGTAGCTACGGCAACGATGACAAAGACAAAGAGCACTTGCTCCTGACACATGCAGCTCCTGACACGCGCAGAGTGGGAGGCTCGATTGTCAAAGCATGAAGGTGAAGGCTCCTCAGGTGGTTCTGATGGCGGCGGTGGCCATCAATACCGAAGAGGTGACAAGGCATAAGTAAAGGTTTTAATTGTAATGATTATTGACACTTTGCTTCAGAATGTTGCAAGCCCAACAAGAAGGAGAAAGCAGAGGCAGTGGAGGCGCATCTCATCATGGCAAATGCTGACGATGAACCGACACTGTTGCAGATGCAGCAAGCTTAAGGGGATGATTGTTGGGTTAATCTTGTTGTATGTGTGTATTATAGGTGTGTCAAGTACGTGCATACTCACTACTACAAAAAGGGTCATCACAGACGGTTCAGAACCATCATCACAGACGGTTTTCCAAACCGTATGAAATTACGGGTCAGTGATAATCGATTATCACAGATGGTTTGTGAGCCGTCTATGATAATCACAACTCAGACGGTTCGTAACTAGAACCATCTGTGAAGAACACTATCACAGACAACTCGAATCAAAACCGTCTGTGATACTCACACATCACAGACGGTTCTAGCTACCAACCGTCTGTAATGGATGAGTATCATAGACAGTTGGTAGCTAGAACCGTCTGTGATATTTTTCATCACAGACAGTTTGTAGATAGAACCATTTGTGATGTGCTAGTATCACAGACGGTTTTTGGTTTGAGCCATCTGTGATAATCCTTCACTGACGGTTTATATTACAAAATCATGTATGATAGTTCATTCTATACCTAATTTTTTTTCTTTTTTCAGCTAGCCTCAGGAAATGTTAACTATGCCATCTGAAAATAAGAAAATACAGTAAGAAACACAATACACATTTCATTTTTATTAAGATTAGAGCCTACTATTACAATATCCCAAAACAACGAGCAGGTTACCCATCTAGCTAACACAACAAGAACAGACAAAAGTAAAGATCCTCTATGCCTAGGCCTTCTCGCCCTGATGCAGCACACGAGCTAGATGTCTTTGACACCTACCATCGTCGGCGTTGATTGAGCGTCGCCTTGGTAGCTAGTTGCTTCTGCGGTGTCTTGCCTCCCGCAGACTTGTGCGTCGTCTGCTTCATGCGGGCTATTATGGTAAGGGTCAAGGAGGAGGAGAACGACAAGGAAGCTAGGTTTGGGTGATTATTTATAGGGGAGGGAGAGACTGGAGTGCGAAAATCTTTGGCGCGGGGACGGAGAGGTGGAGCTACGATCCATAGGGTGAGGGTTGGTGGATTTCTATTGGCTAGGATTGGGTGTCGGAGGATCGATGGGCCCAGCAGTCAGATTATCATAGACAGTTCTACATACAAACCATCTGTGATACTTTCTATCATAAACGGTTGGTAGCTAGAACCGTTTATGATGAATGAATATCACAGACGGTTCTATAAACCAACCGTCTGCGAATTAGAGCACAAAGTTTTATATATCGATGCAATATAAACAACTAGTCTCAAAAGATAAAATAGAAAATTTTTATATAGCTTATATATAATCATTTGAAAGGTTTCGATGAGATCTACAACTTTTCAGTTGAAGCAAAATCCAAATTCCAAAGGGAAGACCAAGAAAAAGGGCAAAAATAGAAATCAAAAACTTGTAACACAAATTTGGGGCTAAAGATGGCCGATTTTAAGAGTATTAGAGGGTGACTGGCATGAGCCGGTAATTATTTTTGGATTGGGCTCATCGTTAGCTTTCCAACGAGCATAAGAACATCAAAAACGGACACCGTATGCAAAAGTTATGCCCTGTTTTACTAAAGATGTCTCGGAACAGAATCCTACTCGGACTCAGATGGGAGATTATGAAATTTTGGAGGATTATAAGGTGGGAAACATATCATAGATGGTTTTTAATGCAAGCCATCTATGATAACTTCATTATCACAGATGGTTTTTAATACAAATCGCCTATGAAATATCACAGATGGTTCTTGATAAGAACTATTTGTGATGTCTGCCATTATCACAGACGGTTCTTATCTAAAACCATCTGTGATACTTCACAAACAGTTTGTATTAAAAAACCATCTGTGATAACTCCATTATCACAGATGGTTTGTATTAAAAACTGTCTGTGAAAATACCACAGACGGTTATTCGTATGAATTGTGTGTGATACTTGCAGCACAGACGGTTCCTTGGAACCGTCTGTGATGTAAGCATCCAGTTTAGTCTCTTTTGTAATAGTGACTGTAGATGTCATACTCGGAGGAGTACTATAGACGTCATACTCGAAAAAGTACTATAGCAGTTGTAAGAAAACTGTAGAGTCATAGTCGTATGATCACTGTAGAAGTCACAGCTATCATGGCCGTATGAACACTGTAGCAGTTGTAGTTGTCATGGTCGTGTGATCATTGTAGCTGTCGCAGTTGTCATGGTTGTGTAATCACTGTAGCAATCATACCTATCATGGTCGTGTGATCACTGTAGCAGTCGAAGTCCTACAAGAGCAGTCGGTGCTCCGAAGACCTGTGTGGTCGAAGTGCCACGCTCAAAGGACTCGAAGCTTGTGTGTGGTCGTAAGCATCTGAGTTGGTCTCAGTGAGACCGAGTCTAGTGGGTAGTGCGCAGTGTGAGCAAGTCGTAGGGAGTGTGGCCGGTAAAACTGGATCACAATGTCGTGGGTGAGTGGCCTGCATATGCCCCTGGTTTGTATCTATTTAAGTCAATTAATTCATTGAGCATTTTGAGCCAGTGAATAACAGACAGAGAACATAAAATAGGTATGAGCAGTTTGCACCACAATCTCATGCCTCACTTTCTTTGTGTTCAACTCGGTTATTAGTTCCATCTTCTCGTTCCCATCTCCGGCGAGCCATCCACTCTGTTTGCGTGCGTCAGTCCACCATGAAAATTTGTGTTGGAGAGAGGCTATTTCCTACAACTCTGTTTCATCTCTGAGCAGGGTGCTGTTCCTGTCTCCAAGCAGGTTACTATTCCAGTTTTTGAATAGGTCTATGTTTTCATTACCGATTAGAACTCTGTTTCTTCTCCTCCACACAGTAATTTCGTCAAGAGCTTTCTATAACTTCTTCTCCATATAATAATTCCGTCAATTGTGCGTCTGTGATTTTTCTCCATAAGGGTTTTCACGTTAAATCTTTGTCTCATGCTCCTAATTATTCTTCATTGTTTTCATATCTTGTCATGTATTTTATAACAAGTGGTATCAGAGTGCTTGCTTTGTAACAAATATGCAAGGGAAAAAAGTCACCATGCAAGCTATTCCAAATCTTAATTTGTAATTAGAAAACTCAAAAGTGCAGTGCGCTCTTAGTACGTTAGGTGTGCGCATACGCTTTACTTTTAGATCCCTATCTAGCTTGGTTACAAGAATCAAATCCTAACAAAAGTTTATGGATTACAATCTCATTGGTTTTATAATACGAGAGATTGGTTAGGTCTCCATAAAGTTCCAAACAAGTTGGAGTGAGCACATGTGTTAAATATCAAGACGAGATCGGTAGAAAGATCCACTCGAGGAAATGTTGAGACAGTCCATGACACACATCAACTATTCAAGATGGAAAACAAAATGAGTCACTTTGGTCAGTTAGGTATTCAAGCCCGACAAAGATTATTCACATCCGAATAGACGATCACATATGTAGATGTGTTACAGGGGGGCATATCTAGTGGATAACTACTAATTAATTGTAATCATGCATACAAACCATTTTGGTTTTGGTACAAGTCCACATGAGAATTTAAAAAAAAACGATGATGTAGTAGTCTATGGAGTGTTGGGGCACACCTTAAAATTTTAACTTAAACTTAAAGAGTATTTAGGTGAAATAAAAAAGAATTAAAGTAAATTTAAAGTGAATAGTATTTTTCCTTTCCCCACTGATTTATCATTAATCAGAATTTTCTAATTTTTATTACTTTGCACAAAGGTTGAATTTGAACTAAAAATTTTATACATAGGTAGAGTAAACTAAGAAGTACATCACAATTTTTCATGTTGATGTATAAACCAAAGTGGTTTGTATGATTGCATATATTATTGATATGCACTAGATATATCCCGTGTTATAGGCCTCGTAAAATAAAATCCAATTTAATTAATACTTCACTGCACCCATATGTAAATAATGTTTGTAAAGTTATTTTATAAATACATTTTAGAGAGATGCTACATGCTGATACGCTAGGGGAAAAAGTCACCATGCAAGTTATTCCAAATCTTACTTTGTAATTAGAAAACGCAAAAGTGCAGTGCGCTCTTACCATGGATGGCACAGCATGCAAAATGAGGTGTCTGAAATTCATGAAAACATAGGGTTCCTTATCTGTAAACTTTCCAAAAAGAATACACAAGTTTATGTTTCTTTAAGGGTGAAGAACCCAGAGGTGACGGGCCAAATCCTATTAAATTAACAAATGACCCACCTAATAATGCATTTTTACTAGATGCCAAATTAACTCTAGTATTTTAGTCTGCTTAAGACTACCCAACAGTTGGCCAAACACGAGTATTGCTGTGTACGCAAATTTTCAGATCTATATTGTATTGTATTCGCACCAAGGGAGTCAATCCAGGCAAGCTTCTCTAGTAATCAAGGAATGTATGTATGTACTTCCTTTTCAGAAGCAAAGCAAGAATGCGTCTGAAAAGAAGGAAGCAAGGCAAGAATGTGCTTAATTAATTTGGAAGTCTCCATTTCCTAATTAACTTGTATACTAATTTAGTATAGCCTAAGGAGGGAGGCCGCGTGTTGTTGTGACATCCTATCAGCCACTGATTTTTAGTTCTTACTTAGCTCGTTGCCAACCAGAATCCGCGTCTTCTCGAGTTGGCAACACGTAATACACATTTTGCGTATATATACAACGTTTATCTCTTTAGCCAAGCTATAGATAAAGTTGCCAAGCTAAAATAAGGTGGAATTCATGAACTATATCTGCCCTATGTAGCTTGCATTCAGCTAGCTAGCTCCATTCTACAAGACTGGTAGAACTATATGCATGCATATATATGACAGAATTAGTGAATAAAATTAATGGAAGTTTGAGTTTGTGTAGGACCAGATAGGCAACAAAGGGGCGTGAATGATGCCTTAAAATTTTTTTCTAAGTATTTACTTATCATTTACTCCGATAGCTACAAAACTATGAAGATTAGGATAAAAACCCTACTTAAGACCCAGAGAATCAAGGAACTGAACCACTATGAAGAATTAGTAGGTGCGGTACTACCGCCATTGTGCTTGCACCCTCTTTCTAGCTCACACAGACAAAATCGAGCCTATCCAAATCCTAATGGCTAGGGCTGGACCAAAAGTATTGCATTTGCATGCATCGGGGGTGGATGATGCTCTTAGCATACAGCTCACCACAATTTGCAACAATGACGTTTTTATCTGATGTGTTAATAGAAGAGGAAGTTGGTCAATTACCATGTGTCCAGCTCCGAGTATCCAGCAGAATTTTAAGTTCTTGTAGGATTTAACGAAGGCTTAGGTGCCAGCTGCTTCACCCCCATTGCAGTAGGGCGGCACTCTAGGTGAGCTTGTGAAGTTCTTCAGGTCGTCCCACCTGACAGAACAGCACACATGTGTGAACAATTAAAACTACTTCTCTTTTTTACAATGTACATAGTGATCAGAAAAGTGGATTCTGCACAAGTTTCAACACTTACTTAAGTTTCTGAACCCAATCCAGTGTTCCTTTAGTTGCGCAGATTAGATCAAGCTGCAAGAACCAAAGTAAATCCTCATTATACAATGCATGTTTCAATATTCAGTTAGCTATCTGTAGAGTTTCTCAAAAAATGCATTTGGTTTACTGATTATCAACACTTGCAGAGAACAATACGGAACTTAGGACAATCTGGATAGTCGTCACATGTCAGGACACAGGTGCTTGTTTGCTCTAACCTCTGTCTTTCACAATAGAAATAGCTTTTGGACTTTACTAAAACAAAAGGTTATCACAAGAGAGCATGGCCAACAGTAGAAAGGGACGGTAGCTGTAACATCCCAAAATTTGCTTTCTGGAAAAATTTAAATTCAAATTAACTATTTTAAAGTAATTGGATTTTATTTGGCTTTTATCTGATTTTCTGGAGTTTAAAACCTATTTTTCAAAATTAAAAAGTATTTTAAAGTATGAGAATTAAATACCAACATTAGTTGGAAATAATTTTATTTAGTCCAAAATATGTCCAGGAGCTTCTGTGATTTTTTCTGGAATTTTTGGAGGTATTTTCATATTTTTCTGAGGCCTAAATAATTTCCTAGCCTTTTCTGAAAATCAAAATCAAATTCTAAAAATAAAATCCCTTCCCTCCCCCACCAGCCGACGCGTGGACGGCCCAGATTCGCCCACATCGCCGCCTGGCCCATCCAGGCCGCACTCCCCTCTCCCTCCGCCAAGCGGGCCCGGCCCGTCAGCCTCCCCGCGCCTCTCTCTCCCCTCCTCTCTTTGCCCCTGGGCCCTGGCTGTCAGCCGCTCGCGCCCGCACCCGCCGCCCGATTCGCCCCCGGGCCTCGTGGCTGCGATCCGCGCCGCCCGCTCACTTCCCCTCTCTCTCTCTCGCTGCGCGCGGGCCCCGCCTGTCAGGGTCTTCCCCTTCCTCCCGCGCGCCACCTTCCTTCTTTCCCCCTTTTCTTTCCTTTCTTGCGCCGGCGACCGATTCCCCTACGGATCCCCACCTTCCTTCCCCGGCTTCCTCCAGTTTTGGAACCCCGCGACCAAATCCCCGAGCTTCTGCGCCTCTCCTTCCTTCTGCGGCCCCTATTTTCTTCCCTCCCCTTCCCCTTCCTTTTCCGGCCGCCAGCACCGGCGAGCAATTGCCGCTGTCGTGTCCCCTCTCCGCCCCTATAAAAGGCCCCCTAGGCTCCGCCTCCCTCCGCACAACCGCCCACTGCCCTCCGCTCTCTCTCCCGAGCTCCATAGCACCCCAGCACCGTGCCACCTCTCTCCCCGAGCTCCGCCGTTCTCCGGCGAGCAATCGCCGCCGCCTCGATCCTCCCCGGAGCCCGCCACCGCCACTCCGAGCACCCCCGTGGCCGTGCGAACCTCCCTGACGCCTCAGCCGAGCCTCCCCGCTGCTGGAGCACCGTCGCACCGGAGGACCCGAGCTGCGACGCCGCTCTTCCTCGTCGCCGGCCGTCTCCGCTCCTCGCCGAACCCCGCCGACCCCGCCGTCGTCATCTACTCCGCGCCAGGACCCCGTTTTTGAACTCCCCCGAACCCCTCCGGCCCTCCCTCGCCGCCGGCACCGTCGCCTCCGGCCACCTCTGCCCGGCCCCTCCAGTAGGTAACCCTCAAAGGGTTTACCTACCCTTTATGGGTAGGCAACCCCTCCCCGCCCGACTGGTTACCACCGCTCTCCCTTCTCCCCCTTGGCTCCCTCGGCGCGCGTTGGAGCCCCGGCTCCGCACGCTGAGGTTGAGCCATTTCTTTATTTTCCGCGCTGACAGATGGGCCCCACCCGTCAACGGCCGCCAGTCTGCGCTGGTCACTGCCGCCTGGGCCCCACCCGTCTGCGCTCTCCACTGACATCTGGGCCTAGAGCCCAGGAGGGTCCCACATGTCAGAGGCAGGGCCAGTGGGCTCACTGTCCAGTGGGTCCCACCTGTCATAGACTCAGAATAAAGCAATAAAATAAAAGATTAAAAAATTAAATCCTGCTAGTGGGCCCCACCTGTCAGAAATTTCATAATTTCTGGATTTATTCAAACTGAGAATTTCAAATGAGCATAACTTTCTCATTTTAACTCCAAATTCAGCCATTCAAATTTCTAAATTCGTCTAAAATCATAATCTATCCAAATATGGCCTCTATTTGAATGTTTGATTTTATTTGAATTTATTTGCTTTGTTTGCTTCGTCTTTTCTCGCGTAGATTCCAACGTTGTCGAAGATCTCTCCGCTCCGCAGCAGGAAGACCCTGAGAGCGTGCAAGAAGGCAAGTCTCCTTTGATCATCTTGAACCTATAATTTTGAAATGTTTTAATTATTTTGAATTATGTGCATTGCTATTTACATAAAACATTAGTTCAAATCTTAAGGTATAGTTAATCCAATTTTGTTATGCCTCAATTGAAGTTGAATGCCATATACCTTTGTAACCCTAGAAATTCCTTTGTCTCATTAATGAGAGTATTATAACTATTTGTGAATAATAGAATGGTAGTATAATGCTTAGTCACGCTACTTAATACCTTTGAAAATCTTGAAAATGGGAAATTATGATTTGTTGTAATAACCTTGTGTTTACAAGTCTAGTGGTGATTGGAGTTGCCACTTATCTTTAAAAATAAAATAAAATATGAAAATTGGTTTAGATTAGGGTGGATGGTTGGTTTGGGTTGGTGCGGCAAGCACGAGATCTTATAAAGTGTATGTACCACCCTAGTCAACTGAGGACCGACGCTTGTGTTTGTCCAGACTGAGCACTACCGTACAACCCTAAGTCTATATGGGTACGACCTAGCTGATTAACTCATGATAGTCTAGTTTAGGTGCCACTAGTGGAAAGTGGGTGCCAGGGATTTACTGGTTATTCACAGTGAGGGACAAGGATTTACTGTACTCATATGGCGCAAGAGGGGGCTTCGGATTGGGCAGATTTAACCCTTCTACGGTGAAACCTCAGCGGGTGGTGTCTAGCTAGTCTAGAGTGAGGTAAAGACTTTGTGATAATTTATCTGTGTCTCATGCCAAAGGAAACGTGGTGACTGTTATAAGATAACTTATCTCTTGGGGGTAAAGTTGTACAACCTCTGCAGAGTGTCAAACTATTCGAATAGCTGTGCCCACGGTCAAGGGCGGGCAAGGAATGCATTCACATGGTAGATTTTTGGTTTGGTTTTAAAATCAAAGTTTTTGTATTCCGGGAGTGGAGGGAACTCTCGGAAGGGTATCCTGGCAGTTGGAGCCAGAGAGAATGGATGGAACCCGTAGTTTTAAACTTGATCAATAGTAGTTGGTTAACTAGTGTTGGTAGATGGAACCTTCACTATAAAGTTAATGATAGTTCTGTTAAAACATTTACTTTATTAAATTGATGCCTTCGAAAATAATTAGTAGTAATTGAAATTAAAACATTGCTTTGTGCAAAAGAACCATATAGCCTTCCTTTGTCAAGCCTGGCATCTATTGTATTTTTCCCAAGACTTGCGGAGTACTTTATGAACTCACATGCTGCACTCAAAAAAATAATATTCAGGGGAATACGAAGCCCAAGAAGGAGATTACGACTACTTCGCAGGAGAATTCGACGAAGGATTCCAGGAGTTCTAGGTCGCGCTTCCCCAGTCAATTGCCTGTGGCGTATTGATGGGTCTCCGCTGAATTTATCTTGCTTCCG
Source organism: Dendrocalamus latiflorus (assembly GCA_017311315.1). Lineage (NCBI taxonomy): Eukaryota > Viridiplantae > Streptophyta > Magnoliopsida > Poales > Poaceae > Dendrocalamus > Dendrocalamus latiflorus. The sequence continues at coordinate 6,953,800 of CM029662.1, forward strand.
CTGTGTTTTATGATTGTGCGAGGTCTTGAAACCTTAAATGTAATAATGAGACCTGTTGGTCAGTACTCTTTATAATTGTAATAATGCGTTGTTGGTTATGAATCATTTCTGTTTAACTGTGTGCACTAGCTTTGATCTGGGACTAGTGCTGTAATACACAGAGGGTCCGGGTTTGGAAATCCGGGGTCCCGACAGTAGCTCACCGGGAGCCAGCACTGGCAGAAGGCGGTGAGCAGTGGGGGCGACGTCGGTGCGTTGCGGCGGATTGGCAGTGCCACACTGCCGCGGGCCGTAGCGGAGAGGAGGCGGGGTCGGCATCACGGCGGAAAGGAGCTGAGGAGGTGAGAGGCGACGTCGCGGTGGAGAGGAGGTGGCGGGGCGATGCTACGGCGGACTGACGGAGTCACGGAGAGGAGGCGGGGGCGCAGCAAAGAGGAGGCGGGGGCGGCGACGCGGGGGAGAGGATGCGGTGGGGGGCTGGGGGCGGCCGGCAGCGGAGTCGCGGAGGCAGAGAGGCGGCTGGAGGCGTCGCGAGACGGGCGTCGGGAGGGGATTGCGGGATTGGGGCTAGGGTTAGGCCGTCGCTCCGCGCCTCTGCTAGTCATTGGGCATTTGGATCGTTCCGCCGTTGGCTCTGCTGGGCGTCTAGGCCGGCTGGGAATTGGGCCGGCTGGGAAGACTCGGGCCTATACATTGTGCAACATTTTTTAGATATATTTACAAAAAATTTTCACTACTATATTCTTTGGGCCTCGGGCCGTTGCCCAACCGGCCCGAGGCCCATCTCCGCCCCTGATTGGATGCGTTAGATTTGAGAACTCTTTTGAACACTAAAGTTTTGGAATATTTTTTAGATCAAAAGTGACTTAGAATATCCTTCTTCCCAGTGACTTAGGCGTGGTTAGCAAGCACTGATACATAACTGGAAGTTAGAATATATTTCCTCTCGGTAAACTTATGCATGTGTCCATCTCAAAAAAAAACCCCCCCTTAGCATGTGTCAGGTTACCCGTGAGGCCTAGTTAATTAGGCCCATCTCTGTTACTGCTTTGTTTATTTAGCATTTATTGGGCCTGGGCTACCCGTAATGAACTCTGTATGGGGGTGGTTGATTGGGGCATCCTCTAGCTACGGGTTAGGAAAGGCGAGTCCATTTATCGTCTTTTTTTCCTTCGAAGGACAAACTATTTTTTTTAATTACAAGGTAGACACATACGCATACACATCAACCACGCATGTACATACCCTGTGGAACCAAATGGAACGATTCAATAAGACATCTGGATAACTAACATCCCGTTAGTGCTATTTAAGAGTTGACAGGAGGAGACAATGAAAAGAGAAGAGGAACTCCAATAACCAAACAAGATAATCAAATCTTCCGATCAGTGAAAAGATTATAGAGATTAAGGCTAGTTACATCCCTTTGTAATATCTTAATGAGAGTATCTTGTAACCAGTTCATTGTAATAAAGATTATCCACATTCTCTGAATTTTTTTATGGATAATCTATTTTTTATTCGAAATTACATAAATATACCCGCGGGAATTTTTTTTACAAAAATAGGCACCAGTCGCCCCCCATTGGGCGATTGCCGCCTTTCGCCCAACCGGGAGGCGACATTTAAGTAATGTGGGAACCGTTGAGCGAATCAATGCTGTCGCCTGAGCGTTGGGCGACTTCTTCCAGTCGCTGTACGGTTGGGCGACTGGAATTGCAGTCGCCCAACGGTACGGCGACAGGGGGGTTTTTTTAAGACAGCACAGTCGGCCGCCCAGTACCACCTACCACTTTTTGCACTAGAAGAAACGAGAGAAGAAGAGGAGAGGAGGAAGGGGAAGAAAAGGAGTGGGAGAAGAGAGGAAGGAAGAAAAGGAGGGGAGAAGAGAAGGAGAGGTGGGCAGGGTTGGAGGAGGAGGTGAGGGAGGAAGGAGTGGAAGTTATTCCATCCATTTGGATCTAGGTATTTTTTGATTATGTTGTATTTGCACTATTAGTTATATGAAATGTTGGTGTTAGTAAAAAATTTTAGATGTAGAAAATGTAGTACAATTTTAGTATGAAAATATTAGTGTCAAAAAGTTGTAGTATACATTTTGTAGTATGGAACATTTTGTAGTATAGAAATATTAGCACCCTTTTTAGTATAGAAAGTTTAGTTTAGTGTTGTACGATGTTATTTGACATATCGTAAATTTCAATCATACATGCAGGCCTACATCATCAATGGCCACTACATTGAGAGTGTATTATGGTGCTGGAATTATTCGTGAAGGTCCGAATGGTGTGGATTTGAGCGATTTTCCGCAAGTCACTCTCGTACTTCCGGATGACGAGAATGCTCGAATGACAGATGTGCAGCATTGGCTAACCCAGAGTTTTTCATTGGACTCCAAGGTGTGCAGCGTCGTCGTGCAAGGGCTTTGGAGCCGGTCTCCCATAGACATCAGATGGGAGTTGAAGACTTTGGTGCGCTCTGCTTCGTGGAAGGGCTTTGTGCAAGGGTGCCAGCGCCGTGGATACGCGTGTGTCCTGCTTGTGCAACCGTGCTCACTACAAGCAGCTACGCAAGCTCGTGCGTCCGCCCATGCTTCGGGAGGTGCTAGCAGCTCAGGTGGGCCACACGTTGGCGAAGATGATGAAGTTGCTCGTGATGAAGCCGATGCGGTACATGGAGGAGAGTTACATCCGTCAAGCCATAGAGAGGGAACTGGGCAAGCCGATGCGGTACATGGAGGATAGTTACAGCCGTCAAGCCATAGAGAGGGAACTGGGCAAGCCGATGAAGGAGAGTATAATGAGTATATCGTGCAGCAGACGGACTCTGATGATCAGAGGGCATGGGATGAAGAGGAAGCTGTAGAGGAGGACGAGGAGGACAGTTCCGATGATGAAGAAGTTCCTATCCCCTAGGAATGGAACCGGTTTAATGCGGAGGGTGTTTCCGCACATGATGAGCATGAATCACCATGGGAGTATCATGAGACAGAGGTTCGGTTGCATGCTATGTTTGCTGACAAGGAAGCGTTGCAGGATGCCATCAAACTTTGGGCCCTTTCAATGCAGCGGACATTTCGCGTCGTCAAATCAAGCCAGGAGCAGTACACTGTGAAGTGCGAGTAGGCTGGTTGTCTTTGGAGGGTGCACGCATGTAGACCCAAGTATGAGACTCACTGGATTGTGTCCAAGGTGGAGCCGCACTCCTGCATTCTAAACACTGTCTTAGCGAGGCATCGTAACCTGACGTCCGGATTTATAGCCAATTTGATGTATGGGGAGATAGTGGAGAAGAAAGACATTGCGGCCACACATATTGTGGTAGCTATCAAGAATAAATTCAAGTATAAGATTAGCTACGCGAAGGCGTGGCGTGCCAAGCAAAAGGCGTTGGAAAAACATTTTGGCACTTTCGAGGCGGCGTACGACAACCTTCCTCGTATGCTTAAGGTGTTGCAACAAAGGAACCCGGGCACATACATCACCGTGCACGACAAGCCGTCCATAAGTCCACCGGGATTTGCAGTGTTGCAGAGAGCATTGTTTGCATTTGGTGCTAGCATTGAAGCATTCAGGCACATGCTGCCAGTGATCTCAGTTGACAGGACCTTCTTGACATGCAAATACAAAGGGCAGATCCTGACGGCCATAGGCGTTGACGGTAATAATGAAATATTGCCGCTGTCCATTGCAATTGTGGAGAGTGAGAATTATGAGAGTTGGCTGTGGTTTCTCAGACATGTGAGGACTGGAGTTGTAGGCACCCGTCCTGGTGTGTGCGTAATCCATGATCGCCACGCCGGTATTATAAAGGCTATAAGAAAACTTCAAGAAGACCCTGAGGAGAACTTTCCTTGGCCGGATATGAGGAACCGGTGGTGCAGTCGTCACTTAGGGGAAAACTTTTTCAAGCAATTCCCGAAATAATCTTTGATGAAGCTATTCAAGAGGCTGGCTAGGCAGAACCAGCAGAGGAAATTTGATGCTTTATGGGGGTTGTTGGATGAGCACACCAGGAAGAACGTCGAAGAGAGGAGCAAGGGGCCGGTCACTCCTGGGGCGGCACAACCGCAATGCTTGCCAGCAATCGATGAGCCTAACCCAAGTGGTCCAAGAAGGAGGAGCTCACGAAATATCAAGTGCTTCTCGTAGTGGATCGAGGGGGGACCATTGGAGAAGTGGTCGCTGTTGCATGACACGGATGGCGCAAGGTATGGAATAATGACAACTAACCTTGCCGAGGTCTACAATTGGGTTCTCAGGGGTCTCTGTTCTCAGCCCCTTGTCGCCATCGTGGAAGGTGTTCTTCACAACACAATTCACTACTTCAGGGAGAGGCACGCGAGTGCCGCACTTCATGCGGCCAATCCCGGAGCCCTGTATTCGTCAAAAATTACGGCGTACATGGAGACGAAGGCACAGAAGGGTCAATTGCACACAGTGCATGTCGTGGGCAATAGGGAGCATCGTTTCGAGGTGATACTCTGTGAAAGAGCTGGATTTGGGACGGCTCGTTCACTTATTACTCACGAGGTATGCCTTGGAGATCATGCAAACGAACTTAGCTGCACATGCAACAAGCTTAAGTTGTTACACAAGCCATGCTCTCATGTCCTCGCTGCATGCGGGACCGTGGGCATGGATCCTTCCAACTTCATGTCCGAGTACTTCTTTAAGGAGAGAATACTACAAGCTTGGTGTGGGGAGCTCCGGGGGTTCAGGGTGGTGGGAAACTTTGCCACTTTGGACATTTCAGCGAGGACCTGTGTTCCGGATATTAACATGCTGAAGGGTGGGAAGGGTCGGCGACAGAGCCGACGTATTAGAAATGACATGGACGAAGCATAAGCTGGAACATCTGGTGCACGTTGTGGGCGATGCGGTCAGGAGGGGCACACAGCTAGACGATGCAATGCATGTCCTGATCAGTAGTTGTTGGAGACTACAGCTAAATTTCATGTACCATTTGTAAAACGTGTATGTTACATCCCTTTTCTGTAATGTAGTTGGTGTTGTGCTGGTAGCTTAGTATTGCTTACTTACTAGATGTATTTGTTGTTCGTTAAAATGCGATAACAACCAATCCATGACATGCTTAACAACATTGCACATTAATTCAATCGACACTCGTACATGCTACGGTACAACCATACACCTCGTTGGCTATATGCCAAACGAGCCTCGTGGCACCTACATAGAGAATTGCTGAGGGGGACGCCTCGGACAGGGCTGGCCATCGTTGTAATGGCACGCACATATGCAACAAGGGTTTGCACAGCAACATGTCGGATCGTACGAGCTTCCTATGTTGACAACCTCCTCGTTGCCCCTCTCGCGTTGCATCTGTTGGTGAAGGTCATTGTTCTCCTCATTGAGAGTCTCAATTCGGTCCTCCAACTCCAATATTCAATCCCATAATGTATCCACATAACGGACAATATACCATCCAGGGCCTGCACGACCGCATACTCATTGTGTCTGCATTTCGGCCACGCTGGTTGAGCACGCTGGCTTGGTATCAAGCGGTACTATGGACCAAAGATCTCCCTCCTTTCCAAGAGAAGGTCTTCCTTTGGTGACCCAAAATCGACTGGCCCCTCAGCTTCCGACATGGTATGTTCCACCACGTAAGAGAGGGTACTTCTTTGTTTGATTTACAGGGTTCTCTGGCTACAATGTCATGGGACCCCAACCGTGCTATTTATACCAAACAAGATAACTTACTGCAGTCACCAAAACCGAAAAAGACGACAGTTTTGCGCAAAGACGTGACAAAAGATGCCACCTTTGCGCAGTGAGATGACAAAACGAGTCAGCTTTGCTCAATGAGATGACAAAAGAGGCCAGCTTTGCGCAGTTACATAAAAACACGGGCCAGCTTTGCTCAGTGAGATGACAAAAGACGTCAGCTTTCATCAATGACATGACAACACGGGGCAGCTTTGCTCAGTGAGATGACAAAAGACGCCAGCTTTCCTCAGTGACATGACAACACGGGGCAGCTTTGCTCAGTCGGATGACAAAAGACGCCAGCTTTCCTCAGTGACATGACAACACGGGGCAGCTTTGCTCAGTGCGATGACAAAAGAGACCAGCTTTTCGCACTGACATGACAACACGGGGCAGCTTTATTCAGTGCTACGACCACGCGGACCAGCTTTACATGTTGGAGTAGAGAGAAAATGGACCCTATAAATTGGTGTGCATCCCATTTCGCAGGCCACACTGCACTTCCAAACCCCACACTACACCGCGCTTCCTTCACCCCACCGTGATGGACAAAAACCAGAAGAAGCAATGGGACAAGATGGTGAAGGATTGGGAGGAGACCCGTGACCTAGCATGGTCAGCTACCGCCCGCGATGAGAAAATAAGGTCTATACAGGCCCGGGTAGAACAAGCCCAACGTGCTACGAGGTCAGCTCCCCGCAATGAGCGGCCGCGTAGCAACAACCCCATCCCGAACGTCCCCACCGAGCGTTCGCCGCAACTCCCACCTGAGGGGGAGACACCCCCCTTTGTTGGTGCGGGGACATGTGCAAGTTCTTCAAGTCTAAGCACCGCATCAGCCTAGGTATGCGTTACTGCGGTTGCGCAAACTACTCCGTGACTACCCCGACCGCCATTTTGCACCGCAACCTATCGGCAGCCGGTAACGACCACGTGCACCATTTTCCCCTACCTTTTCTCCTTCACAGCACGCACTAACAATATCTCCCCTTTATTTACAGTCTCCGGAGCCCCTATGTGGCTACCGCAAATGGATCGATCTTGAGATCCACCCTGCGGACCAATGGACCCTCGACTTCGAGGAGTGGAATGTCACAAGGGAGAAGGAGTTGCTGGAGTTGGAGCGCCGTAAGAACGAGCACACCCTGCGTATACAACGCGAGACGCAAGCTCATCTCGAAGCGTGCACCCGTAGGGAGCGGGATGCTCGCGAGAGGGAGCGCGAGAGAAAGAGGGAAATGGCGGCTATGGCAAAAGAGGCCACGGAGGAGTTCAACGCCGAGCGAGCAAGGAAGGGAATGTGGCCCCTGTCCACACAGTAGGTCGTACGAGCAGTTGGGTGGGTTAGTCGCATATCATGCTATATGTTATGCATGTAATAAAAATGTACACGGCATGTTACTCTCAACTGTATTATGAAGTTTATTTCTATTCACATAAGGTTATTATCTCGTCTGTTCACATTCAATGATTCAGCTAGCAAGTCACACTACAACACAACAGGCCTTCTATGATAATTAAATATTGTCACAAACAGTGATTTTTTTGTCACTGTACCCAATTTGTGACGACTCAGTGACGAAAAGGCTACTGTCACAGAAGGTGCGTCTCTAAACACCTTCCATGACGAAACAACAAAAAACGTCATAGTTTTTGTGACGGTACATTTTCGTCACAATCAACTATGACGCTCCAGATTGTCATGAAAAACGTCACGGATCGTTGCCTAGGGAGCTGCCACATGGACGCTAACGTGGCGAAGTTGACATGGCAGATGACGTGGCAAGTGACGTGTAAAGAATATCGTGACAAATTGCTGCAATAAACAACAATACATTTTATCAATTCATTGCATACATACAAAGATGAGAGTTCATACATCAACCATAAATTTGGAAACAGCAACATAGTTTTGACCAAACTAGACCCATCAGACCATAGTATAAGTTCACCAAATAGCACAAGTAAGAAACAGTACAAGTCCTTCTTCAACTGGTTCAGCCACAATAGCTTCCATAGCAGCCTAGCATCATATACAATTAAATTAGTCTTTCATATTGTACTATGGGGGCAGTTTCCAATATATTCATGTCAAAGAGGCAAAAAAAGAGAAATCAAATACTTACGATAGCATTCTTCACAGGTTCACTAAAACCAATTTTCTTGCTGCAATGTGTCCTTGAAGAGATCAATTGCAGTGGGTTCTGTATCCTTATATTTTTCTTTCTTCCGAAACATGTGAAATCAGTTTTAAAGTGTTAGCTTGAAACATATATGATGAGTAATCATGTTAGATGTCAGTTACTGTGCATATAGACTCAAATGATTAAAATAAGATCATGGAGCTACCAGTAATGCAATGTAGTCTGTAATGGAAAACATAAGCATTGGCAATGAAGTAGTATCAAATAACAGAACAACCTCGACATATATATGCAAGCACATTTAATAGTTTTAAACATGTATTGTTAATTATTGTGATTCGGAGGAGACAACAACAAACATTATATGTAATTTATGATAGATCAGTGTAGCACTACTGGACAAAAATTATTAGGTTGCTACAAGGCTGAGTAGCAACCAATATGCATACGTCAAGACTAAGCAATTTTGTTGCATTGCTGGTGTTCTTACCGCGACATAAGCATGTGCAAGGTAACAACGAGAACCCGTCCGCTGCTGGAACTGGACTTTCTCACGGTTCAGTTGGTTTTTGATGCATTTGTCCTGAAGATCGCATAATTGTATAAGAGAAGAGTAATACAAACAGTATACTAAAAAAATACAAAATGATGAGATTGATTTTTGACAGGTGCTTCCAAAGAAATCTGGAACAATTAATGAGAGACATAAAAGACAGACTATGCTATACCACACAAACAATGGCATTTAACAAACAATGAGAATAACAGATAACCACACAAACTAAGAACATAACACAAGAACTATTAAATTTGAACGACACAAACTAACATATTAAAAGATAACAAATTCTCATCCACTATTCCACATCCACATATATCACAATGACAGAACAAGGCATCTCCACTGATCAGATTCACATAAATCACAATGACACACAAATTCTAGAATTAATCTACCGGCAACATTAACATAAAGTAATTCTGGAACACATTAACATTGCAAAATCACAAGCATCCATCACAGTTCATAATTCACCATAACAAAACAGAGCACAATAACAAACTCACTGGTCTCATACATCACAGTGCAAAATTAACATTCATAGTTTATATAGCAACATGCAAAAATGAGCAATAAAGAGATAAATGGGGGATCTGGAGATGAACCGAAGGAGGAGAGGAAGCAGAGGAGGACTGAGTTGTCGGCGGTGGAGCTGCGGCCGAGGGAGGAGGTGACGGCACAGTAGGGGAGGACCGTCGGCGGTGGAGGAGCAGGGGTGCAGTGTCGGCGCTGTGGAAGAAATCGGCGTCGGTGTCGATGAAGCTGCTGTCGGTGGAGTGAGCTGGTGAGGTCGTCGGTAGCGCCGGAGTAGAGCTTGGTGGCCGTGAGATGCTACAGCGGGGACAGCCGAGGTGGAGCAATAGAGGTAGGCGGCGGTGAGGAAAGAGAAGCGGCGGCGGAGAAGGGAGATGCTGGTGGCGCGCCGAGGTGCGTGGTGAGGAACAGCGAGGAGATTGGGCACACGGGTGGAGGCGAGATGCGATGGCGCCGGATCTGAGGGGCTAAGAAGAGGTCGGCAGAGGAAGGGAGTGGAGAAGGAGGAGCAGCGGGGGCGGAGATGGAGAAAGAGGCGCGGTGGAAGGAGAGGAAGAGGGAGATGCGGTGGAGGATGAAGAGGCGGCGGCGATGTGGAGCAGCGGCGGTGAGGAAAGGGTGGCGCGATGCGGACAGCGTGAGGGTGAAGGGAGGCTGCGGAGGAGAAGTTGGCCGCCGGCGAGATGGCCGACCCTCGCCGGCGCCGGAGAAGAGGAAGGGGGGAGCAGAAGGGGGCGAGGGGAGAAGCAATGGCCGGCTCGGCTTTCTCACAGGCGGCGGCTTATGTTTTGAGGAGATTGGGGTTTCGGAATTTTGCAGTTTGGTCCTCATAGTATCTAGGGTTTACACATAGGTCCTTCTCCCTTTTAATTTCTTCTGATTTAGACCTCCGGAACTCCGTTTTTAGTGCGGTTTGATCCTACGCGTCCGTGACAACGCGCACATCTGTACGGAGCAGACCTGAAAGTCCAGAATTGTCGTTTATGCGCCTCGATCGCGCCAGCCTGCTGAAAAATACAGAAAAATGTAAAATAGTCCATTTCGAGCAATTAAATTTGGAAAAGTGTATAATTGATGATAAATGGTCTCGAAATGCGAAATATATGAGGTTAAAATGACAGATAATTATATATAAAAATGACACATGTCAAGCCGGTACGGTTTACTGGGCAAGTGGGCCTGTGGATGCTATCGTGGAATATATAAGATTTGTTTTTTTATTCACTAAATAACTATGACAATGCAATATATTGTCATATAAATTTGTCACAAACATTATGCTTAACTAGTTAATGACGATTTTGGATTGGACTTTATGACGAATAATATATTTCTGTCATTAAGTAGGACCGGCTAATGAAAAACGTCATAAACGGAAGCATTTAATGACGGATTGTTCCATTGTCATCACATATTCGTCATAGAAGGCCATGTTTCTTGTAGTGGATCATTTAACAATATTAACATACCAATTCTCTCCGTACACTAATTCTCAGTAACATCAAAATATCACTTACCACTGTATGTATCGAATGTTCAACAGTCAATCGTTCGTAAAAAAAATTTCCCAAAATTTTTTATGCACCTACAACATACAGTGAACATAAACTTTTATTACAACTACACCACATTTTTTCCCAGTTTAAAACTACAAAATTGACAAAACTCTAAAAAATCACGGGGGACAGAGTAAAGTCGCCCCACCATTGGGCGACTGGACTGCAAGTCGCCCATCCATTGGGCGACTGCATGGAAGTCGCCCAATAGGAAGGCGACTGGTTGCAGTCGCTCGAACGTAGAGCGACAGAAATTTTGTCGCCTCCCGGTTGGGCGAAAGGCGGCAGTCGCCCAATGGGTGGGCGACTGGAGCCTATTTTTGTAAAAAGTTTTTCCGCGGGTATATTTATGTAATTTCGAATAAAAAATGGATTACCCGTACAAAAAATTCTACATTCTCTTACTAAATCATTTCAAGGGATCCAACCTCTTTTCTCACATTTTTGTAAGATCGGTGACTCGATCGTCGATAGTTGGCGCCGTCTATGGGGAAGAAAGCATTGAGTCCTTGAAGTTTCTCACCAGCAAGCCTCATCCTCTCCTATTTTTGTCAATATCACCCATGCGATCATGGCAGGAACCTGAGACAAGGAGAACTCGTTTGATCTAGCCAATTGTGCCGACCTCGACATGCACGCATGCATCCATGCCACAGAACACAACGCTTCTTCATTGTCATCCTCCATCCTAGGATCGTTAGTCTTTGAGACTAGCGAAGTCGATCGGAGGGAACAAGATGTGCCGTCCCCTTTAGCAGTGTTACTAGGGGAATTGGTCGTTTCGACCTTATCGGAATGCTCGAGGGTTAGAGTACTCTCAATGTAGTCATGGGCAACCGCTATTCACCAACGGCTCTTATCTATAGTGGGAGCCAGTTGACACCTATTCATGGTGTCAATGAGATTGCCTCCAGCGAAAAGCCAGGAGAAGATAATAACACTCATCATTTGAACGATGATTCACTAAATCAGATTGAGTCCACCAAACAGCCCTCCAGAAACAATGATCTCCAATCATTCTCCATTGAGTAAGCTACTTGCCAAAGTGATGGAAGGCTTTTCCATAGTTTCAACAAGAGTTCATGGGAGATTCCTATTGAAGGCTCGAAGCTAATGCAATCGAAGATACCTCTACAGGTGCCATGCATAGTTCTCCATGATAGACTTCCTCACGATCCTCTAGTCATAATGGTACGAATGCTCCTGCATCACCCAGAGGGAACAGAAATAATGAAGCTAGTGGACATCGACCATCTAATCCATCTATTTCTACCCCTCCATGCTTGCTGAGTCATGTGGAGCTAGCAGGAAACTTGGGTTGAAACTTGAGTCATCGTACCCCTTCTGTAGATAAGAACGTTTCAAGGCCTTCAATAATTATTCAAAACCTACAACATGTGCATGATATTCATAATAACCCAGACCCTGCTCTACCCAGAACCCTGAGATATGCTCTAGCTGTAGATCAGGTATTAGAGATTCTGCAGCAGACCATACGATGCACAAAAATGTATTAGGAGCAGAGATATTCTCAAACCCAAATGCTAACTTCATCCATGTACTACTCATACAGTAGAAGTCAATGTAGTATGGCTGATAATAATTTGTCAACAGGAACAAGACCCGCTCGAAGAGTTCGTCAAGGAAACCACGAGGGAAAAAGGCTCATTAAAAATGAAGCAACTCCTCCCCCGCATCACGAAAGACAAAATCAGGAATACGGTCTGGATGATTTACGTCATCATCTGAACCATGTATCTGGTCAAAGACACAATTTGAGTGTCCACGACCGGATAGGAGCACCAGCTCCCTGCTATGACTTTTGGAGGAATGGATCTCTAACAAATTATAATCTGGCCCCTTTTCTAGAGAAAGTGCTTTCTCAGCAGGCCTTCAAGCGGTGCACTGGCTGGAAAGGTTCCGATTGGCAAATCTTGAGAAATTTGTTGGGAAGCAAAATCCATTCAAATTTCTACAGATCTACACCACTCAATCAGGGCTACGATAGGCGACAACAATGTGATAGAAAATTATTTGCCAATAGTTCTCGAGGGTTTTGCCTAATCGTGGTTGCTCAACTAGCCAGTAGGACCAATCTATACATGGGAACAACTTTACGACGCACTAATCGCAAACTTCTAGGGGATGTATGATCTCCCAGGATGGAAGATGGCCTTCATCGAATTCAGCAAGAGCCCAATGAGACCTTACGACAAAACATCAAAAGATTTAGTCAGGTTCATAACTCTATCCCAGAGGTCACAGATTGTTCTGTTATCCAAGCATTCAAGAATAGATTAAGGAATAGGTGATTTACAAAGTAAATTGCAATAAAGCCTCCATAGACAATTATTGAGCTATTCAATATGGCTGATAAGTATGCCACCGCTAGTGAAGCAGTTGAGTGGAATGAGGCCATCGATCAGATAGAGAAGATTCATCAACCAGGCCTGGAGAAGAAATCACCAAAGGGTAAGAAGAATTGCAAGCCTAATGCCAAAGAAGTCCTTGCGATTCCAGAGAAATTCACCAAGAGCAAAAATGATTATCCCGATTAGAATAAAGGAAAGGTTTTGACTGATGAATCTAAGAAAAGTAAGAGGTGGTGTCCACTCCACCAAATGGTAGGACACAATCTCCGCAACTACTGTGCCTACTAGAAGAAGCTTAAGGATTACTACTTGGGTAATGGTCCTTTCCCTTTGATACAGAAGGTCGGAGAACTGAGCACCAAAAAGGATAAGGATGTCGATGAAGAAATGCAGTACTAGGAGCTAGAGCACACTGTCAATGTGATCTTTAGTCGATCCTCCTCCTACAAGTCTAGAAGACAAGTGAAGACCGTAGAATGTGAGGTAAACTTCATCAATGCACTAGTCACTATCAAACCATCCAGGTGGTTAGACACATCCATTTCCTTCAGTTGAGAAGATTGCCTCCATCCCTTAAACTTGACTGGGTATGTTCCCTATCGTTGTAAAACCTACAATAAATAACTGTAAGGTTAATCGAGTTCTAGTAGATGGAGGTAGCTCCCGTAGCATCTTATTTATATGAGCTATAGAAGAAATGCAAGTTCCTAGTTAAAAAATAAAGCCTGTGAAGTATGCCTTTCATGGCATAGTCCCAGGATCTTCGGCCAAACTGATCAAGTAAGTGTCTCTACCGGTTACATTTGGAAGTCTTGATAACTTCCGAATGGAAAGGATCTCATTTGCTGTAGTAGATTTCAAAACTACATATAATGGAATCCTTGGTTGATCGGCTTTAGCCAAGTTTCTAATAGCCATGCATTACAGTTACCATAGTCTTAAAATGCTGGGACCAAAAGGGGTCATAACGGTTTGAGGGGACAGAAAAATAGCTTATGCCTGTAATCATAAAACTCTTGAACTGGTCGATGAATTACTGACCAGAAATGTTAACACACCTTCTATACAGGTAAAACACTCCGTGCCAAAGGTGGCTCTGAAACCCTCTGGTCAAGTCAAAGAGGTACCTCTTGATAAGGATAGTCGTTCGGGCGCCATCAAAATGTCATTTGGGTTTAAAAATGCTTGTACTATTTTTTAAAGGTTGATGTAAAAGAGAACCTTTAGTCCACAGATTGGTCAAAACTTAGAGTCCTATGTTAATGACTTGGTTGTAAGAAGTGCCAACATCAAAGACCACTTCTCTGACATGCAAGAAACTTTCTCTAACTTAAGAAGATGCAACCTAATTCAGAGAAGTGTGCATTCGAAGTTTTCTCCAGAAAGTTTCTTGGTTCCCTAGTTTCGGATAGAGGAATTGAAGCTAATCTAGAGAAGATAGTAGCCATCGAGCAGATGCGTCCTCTGATCACAAAGAAAGAAGCACAAAAACTAACTGGCTGTATAGCAGCATTAAATCGTTTCATAGCATGGTTAGAAGAAAAAGGATTACCTTTATTTAAACATCTTAAAAAATATGGAAGTTTTGAGTGGACTAAAGAAGCCAATGATGCATTTGAATATGTCAAGGAATACTTGACAAGTGCTCTGATTTTGGTCTCTCCAAAATTGGGAGAATCATTGCCCTTATACTTGGCTACTACGCCACAAGCAATCAGTGCAATACGAGTCATTGAACATGACAATATCCAACTACCAGTATATTATGTAAACAAAGTCTTACATGGACCATAAGAAAGATATCCAAAAATACAAAAAAATGCTATATGCCTTCCTTACAACTTCAAGGAAGTTAAGGGATTACTTTCAGGCCCACAAAATTGTGGTGCTAACTGGGTATCCTTTAGGTCAAGGTCTCCAAAATAGGGAATCATCGTGACATATAGAAAAATGGGTGATCGAACTTCGGGAGTTTGATCTCTATTTTATTTCACAAATAGCCAATAAGTCCTAGACTTTACTAGAATTCATTGTCAAGTGGACAAACCCTCAACCCATCCAAGGGCCTGAGTATGAAAACCACGACTAGTGGACTATGTACTTCGATAAGTCCTTGATGATAAAGGGCTCGGGGGCTGGGGTAGTCCAAGTTTCTCCTACTAGAGAAAACATAAAACATGTCATTCAGTCAAATTTTTCTACTACAAATAATGTGACAGAGCATGAAGGTTTACTGGCAGAGCTCTGAGTAGCATAAGAGCTCAAGATTCACAGATTACTAATGAAAGGCAATTCTCAACTAGTAGTGAATCAAATAGGAAAAGAGTATAAATGCTCAAGTACCATGATGTCAACTTATCTTGCGAAGTATGAAAATTAGAAAAGTATTTCTTTGGTTTTGAAGTCCAACACATTCCTATTAAGGAAAACTTCCTGGCAGATCAGTTGGCACGGATGGCTTCCTCAAGATCACCTGTCTTGCTCGAAGTATTTTTTTTGACCAACTCAACAAACCCTCAGTAGTCGAGTACTCCAAAGACACTCCAGTGGAGGTCGCTTAGATCAGCTGAAATAATGATTGGATGACATCAGTGTATGAATATCTTTAGCATGGTACACTTCCTGAAGATGACATAGAGGCCGATCGCACAGCTCGAATGGCTAAATTATACACTCTAATCGAATGTACTCTCTACAAACACAGAAGTCACGGAGTGTTGATGAGATGTATATTTTAAAAGGATGGTTTGCATTTACTATCCAAAATACATAGATGAGTTTGTGGAATACATCATTCCTATAGAATACTAATTGGTAAAGCTTTTCGACAAGGATACTATTGGCCAACAGCCCTCCATGATGCAAAAGAACATGTGTCAAAATGTGTACAATGTTAGTTTCATAGACGACAAGTACATCAATCTGCACAAGCTCTCCAAACTATACCACTTTGTTAGCCTATCACAACCTGGGGTTTAGACATTCTAGGACCTTTCTCAAAAGCACCTAGAGGCTTTGAATTCCTTTTTTGTAATGATTGATATGTTCACAAAAAGGATCAAAGGTGAGCAAGTTGTTAAAATAACAATAGAAGCCGCAATAAGTTCATAACTAAAAATGTGATTGTATAATTTGGTGTTCAGAGTCGTATAATCATAGACAACAGTACCTAGTTTTTAAGCAGAAATTTCAAGGAATTCTACAAAAATCTAGGTATCAAGGTATGTTATTCCTTAGTGGCTTATCCACAGAGTAACAGATCAGTAGAAAGAGCCAATGGTATACAAATACAAGGCATTAAACACCAAGTGTTTGACTAGTTAATACAATGGTTAGGAGCTTGGATACAAGAACTTCCTTCTATATCATGGGCTATTGGGACCATGACCAGTCATGCAGCTGGAGGAACACCCTTCGTTCTAGTTTACAGAGCATAAGCCATGCTTCCTCTGGAATTAAAAATTGGCTATACTCAGACAGATTGTAATAATGATAATGATCAAGAAGATCATCAGATCAATTGCCTTAATTTCCTTGAAGAACGAAGAAATGCAGCCCTGCTACGATCAACAATCTACCAATAAGCCATGCGAAAGTAGTACAATCACAAAGTACAACCTCATAGCTTAGCTATGGGAGATTTGGTTCTCACAAAAATTTAGAGCCAAGAAAATTGTAATAAACTTTCGCCCAAATGGGAACGTCCTTACCCTATGGCCAAAGTCACCAGACCAAGCTTGGTATCACTAGCCATGTCGGTTGGGTGTGTTTTTGAAATTCTTAGAACATTGATCAATTACATTAGTTTTATGTATAATGTATATCTTTATTTCCATATTTCAATAAAGTTACATTGTTATTCTTTTTTTCTAATGAGTATTTTTATTTGTACTTCATTATCCCAAGTTTGGTCACAAACAATCATTATTGTCTAGACTACTCAAAGAAATATCCATATTTCTCTAACTCCCTTCTTAGGAATGCTTTTTTTCTTTTTTAGCTTTAACATTTTAGTTAAATGCCATGTGTATTGTTATCATAACCTTCACAGCAAGGGTTCCTATGATGATTTGCACTCTTTCCTCTGAGAAAAACAAGTAAGAAAGAAAACAGACAACTAATATAGTCCTTAACAGCCCAGGGGATTAAAGGCTTCATTTTTGACTTCTTCATTCTGTTCTTGTTTTGTTTAACCTGTTCAAGACACTGAAAACCTCCTAGTCAAAATCTCTCCTCTCTGCATCTCCACGATTATCTCCCACTGATAATAATTGAAGATCAGTTATTATCAGCTCTTTCTCTCTAACAACAACCGCTTCCTCGATCAGACGATATGATTCCACAAGATGTTTACTCACGTAGATAACTAACACCCCCCTTCAATGCTATTTAAGGGTTGACGAGAGAGGACAATGAAGAGAGGAGAAGAGGAACTCCAACAACCAGACAAGATAATCAAGATCTTACGATCAGTAGAAAGATTGTAGAAATTAGGGCTAATTACATCCTTTTGTAATATCTTAACAAGAGCATCTTGTAATCAATTAATAGCAATTAAAAGTATTCTCATTCTTTTACTAAATCATTCTAAGGAATTCAACCTCTTTTCTCACATTTTTATAAGATCGGCGACTCAATTGTTGACAAACATGTTTTCAATTGGGACGCACTCGTGTTTGTGTAGAGGTGGGGACTTGAACTCTGCTCGGTGGAGACATACTGCCAAGACTCCACCATAGGTGGTTCCCTCCAAGGGAAAACTCCAGCTTACTAGGCTGAGTTCTTTTTCACCTATAGCTTGTAGTTTATAGTTTATGGTATAGTAACTAGCTCTCAAACGGTGCGTTTTTTCAAGGCGAGATCAACAGGAAGATTGTAGTAAAAAGTGTACTGAGTTCAGCTGTACCGGCCAAAATTGCATGTGACTATTTTTCTCTACGTATTGCCTCTCACGAACAGTCAGAATTCAAAAATTTAAGTCATAAACCACAGCCTAAAAAAACCCACCCTATATATGTTTCTTAATAGACCCTGGTTTCTACTAAAACCATTATAGCACGCTCCATGAGGCCACCTATCAATAAGACACCTGGTGTGCAAATAGTAATTCGGGGCCATACATATACCACACTCAACTAAAACTTTGTGTGATTTCAATTGAGTCTCACCTTTGGACCAACATCACGATTCATGCACCGACAAAGGCTCCGTCGCCGTCTTCTTCTGCATCTCCGGTGAAACTGAACCTGTGCACAAGCGCTGCACGGCCACCGGCGAGGCAACGGCCAGATGCAGGCTGCGTGAGGGCAGCGCGACTTTGTGAAAGCTGTTAGGGTTGGTCGCTCGATGATTCGATTCGATCTGAGGTAGTGGCAGAGGGGAGTAGAGGATAGGAAATTACACGTATTGGTCATCAGGACAGGTGTAGTGTCGGATCCATTCACCCAAAATTCGAGTAAGATCCCTCGCGCGTTGTTCCCTTACGAGAACAGTATACATGCAGAGGAAAGCAGAGCATGCAAGTTTGCCAAGGCCAAAAATGACAGACCATCGATGCATGCAGCTTTGCTTGTAACTACTTTATCAGACTGTAAACCTGCCGCTTCCAGTGAAGCCCTTCTTATTCAGGCCATACCCAAATGTAAGTCTACCTAGGATGGCTCGAAGCTGTCGATCGGTTGGTTTTTGCGTCTCTTTTTCACCCTTTCATGCCAAAAGTACGTTTGGTTAATTACCAGCTAAACGGCAGCACCCACTTTGCCTGCAATTAACGGCCGCCGCCGCCTCCTCTTTGATCGACCATCCATATCTCTTGTCGGAGCTATTGGCTAGAAAGCAGAACCTAATACCCACTGGTATCACAGGACACTAATCTAAAATAATTTTTAACAAGAGTCAGCCCATATATACCATTTGTACATCTCAGCCCAAATCTCTGAACCCCGATCATAGGCCTTCACAATCTTTCCAGCTCACCAAGGCACCAGACCAATCCAGCCAATAGCCCAGCGCTCCATTGTCTCCACCAGGCAGGCCACACCTGCAGGCTCCCGACTCCCGAGCGACCCAAAGTGTGTTTGGTTGCCTGAATCTCCTTCGTCCTGGCTGGGTGGATCCGTATAATCTGAGAAAGAGCCTGTTTGGTTGCCTGTATGAGTGGATGCAGCCTGCATGAGCGGATGCAAAAATACGCCCTCATCCTGGATGGGTGGATACGCTCAAAATGAGCTTCACTGGCCATCCTGGATGGGTGGATGCAGTGTATCTTATGCGGTCCCACGTGTCAGCCTCTCAGGTTTGGTAGACTGCATCCGCTCATACAGGCAACCAAACAGCATCTCAGTTTTTTTTGCATCCGCTCATGCAACCTCACCAAACATCTTCTTTTTCTGAAATACGATTCCACTCAGCCTGCATCCACTCAGTCAGGATATACGATACAACCTCCATCCATGAACCAAACACACCCAAAAAGAATGGAGGGAGCCAGCCCAGGAGCCCTCCACCTGTCCACCGCCGATTGCCGCCCGTTGATTGTCTCTCTCACCAAGTACTTGGAGAGGCCCCGCTCGTTTCGGCTTCAGCTTCTGACTTCTGACTTATTTTTCACTATTTATAAATTTCGTCTTTTTCTGAACTTTTGGCTTTTTTGGAGCTTTTTTGCCAGTTCTTTTTTCCCCGTATTTGTTTGTATTATACGTGATGGGCTAATATGTTTTTTCTATTTTTAAATTTAATTATGCTAAATAAGCCTCTGTCAGCTACAGTGTTTTTTCAGCCAGCTACAGTGCTTTTCAGCCATAAGCCACTCAAAAAAAGCTATATTGATCACAGCTAATCCGGCAATTGCCAATCGGCATAGGGTATGATAATTTCCTCAAAATTCTTCCGATTTCTTTTAGGCAATGAGACTAAATTTGTGATATATGGTTTAACGTGATGGTTGTTGTTTTTTTTCTTTGTCAAATTGTAGGGCTACACTAGGGTTTCAATTTGGGTTGTTAGAATATTGGCTTAGTTCGTTGCAAATAACTAAATTGGAGGAAAAATTGCAAGTAATCGTGACCCATGTGCTCAAATTTCATCTAGCTTTAGATTTGACAACAATGTGAAGTAACCTTCTCAATGTGTGTTTACTCTTTTAGTTTTTGAATATGACAACATCTAACTGAGTGTTTGAATGCTCAGTAAATGGCAGGTAAATTATGGAAAAGTTTCTGAAAAGGAAAGCGCTAGATAGTATTGCTAATGCTTGGTCAATTCACCTCCAGAAGATATCAATTGGGATCAGGAGATTCAATTTGATCCAGGCATACAAACTATTGGTCAACTTTCTCAAAAAATGATGGAGACAAGGAAACATTTTTGCTATCCTTTGATTTATTGACTTTTGAAGCTAGTACTAGTATTCCCAGTTGCCATTACTACAGTTGAGATGTGCTTTTCAACTATGAAAATTATGAAAACGTATTTGCGCAATCGCATTGGTGATGATTTCATGAATGATGGTCTAATTTGCTAATGTAATGAAAGAGGAAATGAAGAAAGTTACCAATTATGTTGTGGTTCATCGCTTCATGAACTTGGAAGACCATAAATACTAAAAGGTAATTAATGCAATTACTTTCATTTGATTGCTCTACTTTTTTAAAAAAATTCAATTAATTATTCTTTTATAGGTCATTGAGGTTGGATAATGTATTTTGCCGTCCTTTTGTATGTGATTTCGCCCTTACTTCCCTCACTTTTACACAATTAACCAATATTATTAGTGGGTTTCTTCATTTTGGTAAGCATTTTGAGCGCTACTTCTTGATTATTATAGTTTAGTACAATGTTGTTTGAAAATTATATATGTTATTGTATATATGATAAAGTAGTGAAGCTCAGTCATTTTTATTCTAGTTTCGCTCCTAGCTAGACCCAAGATAAACACACATGTAGAATAAGAAGAAACGCAGTCACCAGAAAAAAATTGTGACGCAAGACAATTTTGCGGCATAACTCAACTTGCACCTTTTCTGATTTTTCTTACTTTCTAACTCATACATATTAGAGTACAAGGTTATTGCTTGTATAGTAGAATTCAACCACACAAACAAACTAAACTGGGATTCAACAAGCCTACTAGGACTCGTATACACAAACAATAAAAGTAAACTAACAATTGGCAATGTGTGGATTACTTTTCAACATTCTCCCCCTAATCTAGACTTGCCTTCTTCTAATTCAGAATCAACGCATGATCCAAACTACCAGCTATGCCTTCACATGAAGCGATCTACATGCAACATAAATACACATAGCTGTATGCAAGAACTCAACTCAACTGCTACACATATCCATCTACGTGCAAAGAATCTAGCTCGACTAACATTCCAATCATGAAGATGACAATCCCTTAATCTTAACATGTCTCTTACTCGTTGAGGTAGTTAGTCTTAACTATGACTTTTCCAACTCTCACTCAAGTATACTTACTTGACTTAGGACGGCGAACACATCTCCTCAACGTCCTAGACTCATCTCCCAGCAGCATCACACCACCATCTTTGTCCACCTTACACTGACTCGCCTTGTGATCGCCATCGGCTTCATGCACGTTCTTGCGACAGCCTCGCATCGCCACCTTGCCTTAGGAAGATGAACATCACAATAACCAATAGCTTCACACCATTGATCTTTGGCGTTCCATCGCAATAGCACCATGATGGACCACTGGCCACCACCTCGCATGGAGCCTCAATGTTATCACAACCTATTGCTGGCAGCCTCGACAATGCCATGTCACCGGTGTCATCACTCCCCGACATAGCACAGGATAGCATCGTCTTCAACATCTCCTCAGGATTGAACCTTGCTCTGATACCAATTATTAGCTTGACCCAGGATCAACACGCATGTAGAAGAAGAAGAAGAAGAAACACAAACACGAGAAATATATTGTGATGCGACACAATTTTGCGGCGCGACTCAACTTGTACCTTTTCTGATTTTTCTAACTTGCTAACTCATACACATTAGAGTACAAGGCTCTTGCTTATATAGTACTACAACTTAGCCATACAAAATAACTAAACTAGGATTCGGCAAGCCTACTAGGACTCGGATATGGTAAACAACAAAAGGAAACTAACAATTGGCAACATGTGGATTACTTTCCAATAGGAGCTCCATTTCTTAACTTGCCCTTGCCGGCCTATTCGTCGAGCTCTAGCCATTAACCCTATACCCCATATATCCATGCCAGTGGCGGATCCAGGAATTTCGGAATGGCTATTCGAAGTTACAAAAATATTGTAACCAAGCATGAACATTGACAAACAATGAAACATGACCAAATATCTCGTGCATTAACAGTCAAAACAGACCACACTGAACTTTCTCAATTAGTTTGACCCCCCACAAGCCCACAATCATGTTGCATAATATTGTGTAAATACAATATGTGTAATTAGTCCTCTACCTACCTTCACAAATTAAATAGCACAAAGAACCCCACCAAGAAAAACCGTCATGGAGTTGGATCAACTGCAATCTGATTTTGCATCTTAACATGACAAAACAAAATTTGATCATTACTGGGAATTTGTTCAATATCAGATACGTATGGCCATTCCATTACTAACCCAGTCCGTGATCAAAACATCCCGATGCTGCCTAACAAAATCTGACCAACTGAATAGAACGTTCAGACTTGGGGAAAAATATCACTGTTCTAAATGGGCAGAGGCTTTTCAAATGTTCAGAGTAAACCAGAAACAATCCAAAAGATTCCACAATTATCGATCCATGAACAATAGCAAAAGGGGTAACTGCAAAACATTAATTCATTATATGGTAAACATGAATTTAGCACAGAACATCAAGGCAATAGAACATACTAGTACTACACATCCACAGAGCAAGCAGAGACAAACTAGCAAGATATGAAAGGTGCAACCAGATCGATAACAAGAACAGACTTGGCAATTTCCAAAACAAAGCAGCATCTCCATTGAAGTTCTAAGAAGATTTCGTTCATTCAACTAGTTCTCAATAAGGCATGAACCATGCAAATGCTGATTGATGAGGAACTGCGCTGCCGCTGCGGCCGCTCCCAATTGTAGCCGGACTGAGCCTTCCGCGGCTCCGCCAGCCGCCCAGCGCGCCAGCCGTCGGCGCCCGGGCGCCGGATCTGAGCGACAAAGCGAGTTAGGGATTGGCGATCTGAGCGAGTTGAGTCGGCGAAGACGGCCGTTGCGAGCGAGAACTAGAAGGGGAATTAGGGATTGCCGAAGACAGCGCACGGGCGCAGGCGTCCGAGTGGCGAGTGGCTCAGCGGGGCGTGGCTACGTGCGCGTGGGAGCAAATGGGCCGCCAGGCCGTTTGGGCGTGGCGCTGTGGCCTCGTGGGAGCGACGCGACCGACTGGGTCGCGTGGGAATCGGTCGGTCGGCGTCGGCCAGGGCTCGTTTTCACTTCATGTTCTCTTTTTTAAACCCAATTATTAATATATATATATATATATATACACTATACCTAATATATAGCAGACTTTTTGCAAAAAATTTTGGGTATTCAGCTGAATACCCATGAATTACTGTAGATCCGCCCCTGATCCATGCTCACCTTGTTCTTCTTCACAGGTAGGATCGTAAATTCGTAATACATTAATTGTGCACTTAATTGTCCTCTTTTTTCCTTTTCAATTTGGTTTGATTCATTTTCTTGACACCGTCGATCATCTCTCTCATGCAGATCATCAGTATTATTGTAACAGTTCAGCTGTTTATTTCAAAATTTTCAATAAAAAAATAAAGATTAGTTTAATTTAAAATAAAATCAAGTGTTCTTCAGTTGCTTGAATTTTGGTGATTTTATTTGCCTATTTTCAGATTTTAAAAAAGGCTTTTCTAAAAGTAATTTAACTAAAAACATAAAAATATTATTAAATAAAGAGTATTTTGAATTTCTATAAATGCTAGTTCAAATTAATTATTTTAAAGTATTTGGCTTTTATCTGGATTTTCTATGCTTTTCTATAATTTTACAGCATTCCGCCCTCCCCTTCTCCTCTCTCTCTCTCTCTGACAAGCAGGGCCCACGTCGTCTTCTTCCTCCCCTGCTGGCCTCCATTAACGCCATGGCTGAAGCTTGTAAAGCTTCGGATACTCCTTCCGTTGGCCGGCAATTGATGCCATTAGTGGCCCTAAAGACCCCGCATTAGCACCTGCCGTCCTCCCCTCCTTTAATCCCCGTTATGCCTCGTCTTTAAGCTCCTTTGCGCCGACCTTAATTCCAGCGAGTAACCGGCCGCCCCCACGCCTATATAAGCCCTCCCCGAGCACCCTCTCCTCACCCCGCACCCCGTCCTCCCCTCCTCTTCCTCTCTTCTGCGCCTGAGCCTTCCCCATGCCGTGTTCCCCGTCCACTGCCCAACCGAGCTCCGGCGAGGAAGTGCCACCACCTCGGTTGCTCTCGCGCCTCGCCGACGTCACCCCCATCTTCCTCGTGCCCCGGTGACCATCCTCCGCCCCTCTGCCGAGCGAAGCCGCCACCGGAACCCCGTCACTGTCACTGCCCAGCGCCGCCGCACCAGTGACCCGAGCACCATCGCCGCCTTCCTCGTCGCCGACCACTATCCAGCCGTCCTGGTAAATACTGCAAGCACTGTCGCACTCCCCTCACTCTCCTCTCTCTGTTGCGCCCCTCACCGACCACCGCCGTGCTGCTGTTCGCCGGTGACCCTCGAGTCCCGAGCGCCCTCCCGACCGGCGAGCCACATCAGCACCCGAGACCCTTACAACTGCCCATTGCAACTAGATACTCGTCATAGCACTGTGTGGTCGTAAATGACTTCATAGTTGTAAGCTCGTCTGTGTGGTCGTAAACGACTTCATAGTTGTAAGCTCGTCTGTGTGGTCGTAAACAACTTCATAGTCGTAAGCTCATCTGTGTGGTCGTAAACGACTTCATGGTCGTAAGCTCGTCTATGTGGTTGTAAACGACTACATGGTCGTAAGCTCGTCTGTGTGGTCGTAAACGACTACATGGTCGTAAGCTCGTCTGTGTGGTCGTAAACGACTTCATGGTCGTAAGCTCGTCTGTGTGATCATAAATGACTTCATGGTCGTTAGCTCATCTGTGCGGTCGTAAACGACTTCATGGTCGTAAGCTCGTCTGTGTAGTCGTAAACGACTTCATGGTCGTAAGCTCATCTGTGTGGTCGTAAATGACTTCATGGTCATAAGTTCGACCACGTGGTCGTAAGCTGTTCTGTGTGGTCGTAACGACTGACATCATAAATTGAATTCTCAGTATAAAAATAATTCCAAAAAATAGTCTTTTTCTTTAGTTTTAAACTTCCAGAAGCCTGTATTTATTCGTTTTAACTCTGATTTGACCCATTCCAAATTTTAAATTATTCTAAAATCCTAAACTACCTATTTCTAAACTATTTTTTGAATTTTTGAATCTTATTTAAATTTTTTTGAATTTGCCTTGATTCTTCGCGTATAGATTTCGATGAATCCAGAGAGTTTTACTTTGACGAATTGCAGCAGGACTTCGAGCAAGGCAAGTTACACCTCTGATCATGTTGTTCCCAGTAATTTAAATCATTTATATTGTTTTTAAAATTATTATGCATGCGTACTTTTATTCAAACCTAGTTTAAATTCGATTTAAATTCTAGTTATACCCGATTCCTTTGTTTATGGCCAAATTTGACATTGAATTTTCAATGCCTTGTCACCATAGAGAAAAACCTAGTTGATACTTTAGTATTAACTAGATATTTTATAGCAAAGCTTAGCCATGCTTAAAATAATCATAGGTTGGGATACCTTTTCACATAAAATGATAAGCTTTTGAAATGTATTCTTGACTTTGGTATGTCAAGAAGGATTATGAAATGTTTCGAAACAAAATATAAAAACTTAGTTTATACTTAGGCAAATAGTTAGGTAGTGGGTGCTTGCTGACATGCATTGTTGTTTGGTGACACAATGTTGATTGCCAAGCACAATGTCGATTAATTAAGGACTGGTCTATGAGTTACTATTACAAAGCCCTTTCATACTACCAGAAGGCTGGTATGGGATAGTCCTAGCTGACTAATTTGCAGGTCCCAACCTGAGTCTTGCTGTAGGTTGAAAGTGAGCGTGGCTTAGGCCATGAGAAGTCTCACTCGGCTCAAGAGGGGGCTCCAACTTGTGGATTTAAGTTGTGATGAAACCTTAATATTGGCTTGGCCAGGTTGAAGGCTTTGTATTGTAAAGTCCTTGTCATGATCTCCTCGTCGCACACTAAAGGAAGTGTGTTTATCTGGTGGCAATATGGGATGATCATGTCTTGTGGGTAAAGCTGTACAACCTCTGCAGAGTATATAATCTATCCTGGATAGCCGTGCCCATTGTCATGGGCAAGCTAAGTAAAGTTTTTCACCGATTAGACTTTGTGTTCAAAATAGTTTTACAAACTACTTATGGATGGATGGAATCCATATGAGATTTTTTTGAGGAAAGATGGTCCGGGTGGGATGCCCGTGGATAGATTGGTGTTTGGTCAGAGCCTGCACTAACGATATTATTTTGTTAAAATCTTGTTTCTATCTATAGTATCAAATATTGCTTTTGAATCTACTTATAATATTTAATTCAACTCTGCTTTTCGCTCAATTAATCTTACTACACCTTCCTTTGTCTATCCATATGCATACATTAACTCTTTTAAACCTCCTGCTGTAACTTGTAGAGTACTTTATGTGCTCACCTTGCTTAATTTTGTTGCCAGAGAATGACAACTTGGATTTTGGCGAAGATTGCGACGAGTAGGCCACGTCTTACAGTCATTCGCCTGTGGGCAGGCAGGATGGGCTGCTCCTTTTATTTATCTTCCGCTGTTTACTTTTGTTGTTGGCCATGAGCCATTTTATTGTAAACTTGGCCATAAGACCCGTACACTTTGCTTTATAATAAAGTTTGGTTATTATGCATGATATGTATCCCTATTAACCCTATGTGCACTAGCTTTTCCTGGGATTGTGTGATTTACACAGAGGGTTTCGAAGTTGTTGTTCCGGGATCCGACAATTGTTGTGGCCTTCTGCATTCTTCTTAATCACAGACATAGTAGCGACGAACTCGATCGCGGGAGTGCGGGATGCACCCATGGCGATGGCAGATATGGTGTAACATCCCGTTTTGGGAGTTCAAAGTGCTTGAATAAAAACCTAATCTGGAATTCACATTTGCAAATCAATTCAAATCAAATTTAACCAAAATTTCAAATTCAATTTGAATATGAAGCCCAAATCTTGGCCTAGGCCAAGCCCAGCTCATTTCCACTCTCTCTAACCCCCGCCTTTGTCCTTGGCCCAACTCGGCCCATCTCCTCCCTTTACTCTCTATGGTGTGCCCCCACCGCGCCCAGCGCACGTGTGCGCCGCTCCGTGCATGAGAGCTTACTCAAGTTAGTATCTATTTCTAAAACTTTATTTGTGAAATAAAAACTCGTCGGTTGTATGTAGCCTTAAATTTGAATT
Organism: Dendrocalamus latiflorus; assembly: GCA_017311315.1. Classification (NCBI taxonomy): domain Eukaryota; kingdom Viridiplantae; phylum Streptophyta; class Magnoliopsida; order Poales; family Poaceae; genus Dendrocalamus; species Dendrocalamus latiflorus. Next base: position 6,981,223 of record CM029662.1, read on the forward strand.
TGACATGGGTGTATATAGCCTAGTGATTATAATAGATGATGTAGCTCTAGTAACAAAAACTAGCATATGGTGGATAAAACCATGTAACAGGTGGATAGAACCTTCACTACTATTATTATTGCACATTTTCACTCTCTTTAATAAAAATATGGTTTAGTCAAAATGCTAAGTCTTAGGGCATTTCCTACTTATCGTAGCTTTTTACTAATGCCTTTCGCAAATAAAAGAACCCGAGCCTACCTTTATTGAACCTTACATGTATAATATTTCATTTTGTGTGTTGGCTCGGGGAGCACTATTGTCTGTGCTCACTCTCGCTCACTAAAATACCTCAGGACCTATGGATCAAGATCACTATGCATACTACGATGCCACAGAAGCTGATGCAGGAGAAGATAGAGGAGATTAGGACATTCTCTAGTAGGATAGTTCTTACCTCAGCTGGGTACATTCTATTGGTGACCGTATGCACATCTATTATCCAAATTCTTGGAAAGTAGTAAGGCATTGTTTTACTCCCAATCAGTCATTTGCTTGTGGTAAGGTGTGCCCTTCTCTTTTGCTATCGCTTTTGTAATGTATCTATTTGGCCTAGTCGGCCCTTATTGTAAACTTAGCTTGATGTGGTCTATTTAAACTCTAATCTATAATGTTAATGAATGGTATAGTCCACGTTATATATGAAATGATTTAGTGATGTATTTGTGAGAACTATCTACTGACCCAACGAATAGTGCAATGATTTCATGGAGGATTATGGATTGGTTAAATCCGGGTTCGACAGAGCTGGTATTAGAGCATATGACTACAGGTAAAAGCCTTAGCTAGATTGATCGTATCTAAGGACTTGACTCTTATTTTCAAAAGGGTAAGCAAAACTTTGACAAAATATAGCGTATTACTTCTTTTTCTCATCACTCTTAGTTCTTGAGTTACCTTTATTTTCTTTATATCTTCAATTTGTTGCTGACTCCCTCTTGTTCAAAACTTTAGATGGTCGGATCGTCAGACCAAGACCCATGGGATTTCTTCTCCCATGGTGCGGATAATGGGGAGTTTGCAGACATTCTTTGCAAGCCATACTATACCTGGGCAATCATCACCAACCCATCTTTACGAGCCGAAAGACCCAGATACTAGACCGAGAGTCTTGTATGATGGAGGTATTTCTTTATGAGAGGGTAGGAAAGTTTGAGTCTCACACCTTTAATACCGAGCACCCAAGGAGATCCGAATCTGACACTCTCGAGGACACAGACCGCCTAGCTTCGGGTCACTTATGCGGGATTCACAAGGCCGCTCTAATAACCTCTCTATTCCACTACTACATGTCCCTTCGGGAGGGAGCATTATTTCGAGACCTACGTCGCAGGGACAATGAATCATCATTGACACACCGGGTCCAGCTCATTCTAACTATGAGACCACTTACACAGATGCTTTGGAGGTGATTGCGTAACTCCGCATGCTGCTCACAACCAGTTGCAATCACTTTGACACTCTTCGTGCCCATCTCACAAGGTGCGAGAGGACCTTAGCTGTTGTGGAGCACGAGAGGATAGCAGCAGTCACTGAGCTTGAGTGCACTATAATGGTAGCAACTATCTACACTCTAGCAGCTCTAGGACCCGCCGTTATCCCCAGCAGCCCAGCTCCAACTCGACCCTTGGGACCATGCCTGAGGACTACTGCACACAAGAGCGTGTGATGCCCCAATCTACCGATCATCATCAACATTGGAGACTCCAGTAGTGGCTGTAGTCTCTCCCGTTCTCACTCTTACTCCCATTCACCTACCTACAGCTGTTCCCGCTCTTGTTCCTACTCCCTAGGGGACTGCACAACGTGTTGTGGCCATAACCTCATGGAGCAGTAGGTAGATCTAGTGTCATGTTCGCTAGCAATGCTTGCTAGGCAGTCTCGTGGGCTAACCTCCCCCCACCACCACCAATTCACCCAACCATGGCTCAAGTAATGGCTCAACAAACCTAGATCCTTTAAGACCTCTTCGTAGGTCAGCAAGCAGGGGTAACTAGCCACAATTCCAAGATCGTCGATTTTCTGTGAACCTAAGATCCAGAAAGGCAAATAAAAGCCAAGTAAAATCCAATTACCTTAAAATAATTAAATTGGATTTAAATTTTTCAAAAAGCCAAATTTTGGGATGTGACATCCAAGTCCTTGATGATGCCCAAACCCATCCAGATGAACAGTTCTAGACCTCGTGTGGGTCTTAGGGGCACTCACAATCTGGGGCTGACCCTGAATACGCCTAAGAGCCTCAGCACGGTCTCTCCGCGCGATCTTAGCGCGCCTGAAGCATCGCTCGATCGAGTGTCCATCCTTCTGACAGAAGGTGCAATGATACTTCACCTTCTGAGAGGTAGAAGTAGCATGATGAGGCTTCGCCTTCTGAGAGGCCGAAGCTGCAGGTGGAATCACCTTGCTGTCAAAAATCCCTTGGACAAAGCCCGCAGACTTGAATTGAACTTTCTCAGATCTGGGTTCGGTCTCGATCACACCTGGTGCTATGGGTCTGAGCACGGCAGGTGGATGCTTCTTCATGTCCTCATAGAAATCATATCCTAGACCCTGATTAAATCTGCAGATCTTGGATTGGTCTAGAATAAGATTAAGCTTCTTCTTGCCGCCTACAAATCTCTCGAGAGTGTTCATAAGATACAGACACTCCCGAAAAAGAGAGGTGCAAGAAGAGCAGGGGAAGGAGAGACAGCAGAAGGTAAGAGAGCAGAAGAAGAACCAACAGTAGAGGAAAGAATGGCTTGTGCACGCACAGCCGACTCTGAAGGGACAGTCCTACTACTAGCCGGTTGGTTCACGTCGCTAGGCGTCTCCATCTTACCCTTGGGCTCCTTCCCCACCTCAACACAGACATTACAAGCAGAAGATGGCTTCTCTAGAAGGTTCTTAGTTAGCTTCACACATTTTTCATCCAAAGCAATCAAATCAGATTTTAGTTTGTTACAATTAATGCATGGTGAGCTAACATGGTCCTTAGAAGCATGTTGAGCCAATTTGTTATTATTGTCAATCATCTCTTGAAACTGTTTGAAAACAGATTCAAGCTCAGCAGTCAATTTGGGACAATTAACACATGAAGCAATAGGCTCAAGAAGAAAAGCTTGTAGTTCAGCAATTTTATGATCTGCCCATTTTAGATTCATCTTCAGATTATTGCAATTTTCACAAGACTCGGGCAGATTCGGAAGCATGGTATAAAGACCTCTAACTGCGTTGTCCTTATCCTCACATGAGGTGCATGCAATAGTCTCAACAGTAGTAGATGAAATAGAAGCAACCCTACTCATCTCTAGTTCAGCCAATAGACTAATGTTCTCCACCTTAATAATATCAAGTTCAGAGGACAGACTATCATGCGAGGTCCTTAATTTCTCCATGTCACCCAACAGAGCACAACATGTATCACAATCATCACGGGAGGGAGCAGATGTAAGTGAAGTAAGCTCCCGTGATAGTCTATCTACTTCCTTCTCTAACTCGGTACACCTAGCCCTAGCTCTAGCATGAAATCCACCTAGCTTAAGAAAAGCATGATTGAGCTGGTCGTAGGTGGGGGATACCTCGTCGGAGTCGAAGTACAGCTCGCTGTCGCTCACTTCGCCCTCAAGGGCCATGAAGCACATGCTGGAGAAGTCATCGCTGCCCTTGGGATCTTGGTCACCCGTCTCGTCGTCGTCGCTCCATCCCTCCACCTCGCTTCGCTGATTGCATATTTGATGAGGATAATTTTCCAACATTATGGGGAGAAAATCAACCCCTTGATAAAAAATGTCGGGAAATTACGTGGTAAGCCACAGGAATCCATGCACATGACCCGCACACTAGTGAAACAAATAGAGAAGTTCAAAAAATCATTGATTTGCAAGCATTAACAAATCAACTTTTTGACCACTTTAGTTATTTGAAGGGCGTGACCAAGTCGCATGTGCCTGCACGCAATGCACCAGAGAGGGTTAAAATACCAAAGAAAATTGAAGGTATCCCTAATCCCATCTAGAGGCCTCAGAATAAAAGGACGAGAACTCTGGCCCCTCGAATCTAAGTAACCAGGGACGTCTGGTGAAAAAGGATAAGAAGGACTTGACACAGCTAATCACTGAAATTCCCTAGACCAGAATGGGAGCCAGTTGAGACCTAGCACCAGTATGACACCTTCAGAAAAGGGCATACCGGATCTGAATATTCCCATGGAAGGAGAAATCAGCATGAATGTGTGCGCACATATTAGAGCCGAAAAACTAAAAGGACTTGCCACCACAACTAGAAGAAGTGATGAGCAAGTAGAAGCATAAGAAAAAGCAACTCATGATGAAATAGCTATAAATTATGTGCACACGGGAGAGTCCATGAATAGGACAGCAGCCAATGTTGATATCTACTTTGCAAAAAAAATTGTCACAATTATCGATCTTGATCCAGAGCCTGCATCGCTCGCTGAATGTAAGAAAAGATCATATTAGGTAGATTGGAAGAAGGCAATAGAAACTAAATTAATATCTCTAAACAAAAGAGGGGTGTTTGGGCCCGTAAGCCGCACACCTCCCCATGTGCACCCTGTAGAGTACAAGTGGGTATTTGTTCGAAAGAGAAATGAAAGAAATGGAGTTGTAAGATATAAAGTAAGGCTTGTTGCACAAGGTTTCACTTAACGTCCAGGAGTTGATTATGAAGAAACCTACTCCCCAGTTATAAGTGAAATCACCTTTAGATACTTAATCTCAATGGCAGTAAACCTGAATTTAGAAATGAAATTGATGGATGTGGTAACTGCATACCTTTATAGAAACTTGGATTTGGAAATTTATACGAAGGTACCTGAAGTTAACCTTGTTCCGAATCAAGATAGAGCAAATAGAAATCTGTACAGTGTAAACCTCAAGAAATCACTGTACAGACTTAAGCAATCAGGCAAGATGTGGTATAATCGCTTAAGCGACTTTCTATGCAAGGAAGGCTACACGAACAATGAAGACTGTCCCTGTGTATTTATATGATGATCCCAGAATGGATTTTGTATAATCTCAGTATATGTAGATGATCTAAATATCATCGGGACCATGGAAGACATAAAAGAAGCAAGTTCTTACCTGGAGTCAGAATTTGAAATGGAAGATTGGGGTAAAACCAGATATTTCTTAGGCCTGTAGCTCGAGTATGTCCCTGAAGAAATATTAGTACATTAGTCAGCCTACGCCCAGAAGGTTAGAAAGGTTCAGCTTTGAGAAGGCATACCCATCAAAAGTACCGATGATCGGGAGGTCTTTACAGCAAGAAAAAGATCCATACCGACCTAGGGAAGAGGGGGAGGACATCTTTCGATACCTCCAAGGAAGTAAGGACCTTGGATTATTCTATAGAAAGAATTAAGATTTGAATGTGACTAGCTATGTTGATGCTGGGTACCTATCGGACCCACATACCGCAAGATCACAAACAGGCTATGTATTCCTGTGTAGTGGAACTGCAATTTCTTGGAAATCATCTAAGCAAAGTCTTGTAACAACTTCGACGAACCACTCAGAAATCATAGCACTGTACGAAGCCGCACGAGAATGTGCTTGGCTCCGACGAATGATTCACCACATCTAGCAGTCATGTGGGATGAATATTATGTAAGCTCCTACAATTATCTATGAAGATAATGCAACTTATGTTACACAAGTGCAGACGGGCTACGTGAAGAGTCATCTCACAAAGCATATCAACCCCAAGTTCTTCTATGCTCATGAATTGCAAAATATGGAGGAAATTAAGGTATTGCATACTAAGTCATGTGAGAATCTTACAGATTAATTCACTAAGTCACTTCCAGTATCTAGTTTTGAAATATGCGTACGAGAAATTGGAATGATGAGACTTAGAGAAATGCAGAGTTCAAGGGGAGATTTTTCTCAAGCTCGTTATTAAATTTGATCATGAAGATCGAATACCCAAAGAAGAAATTCCGAAGATTAAATGAAATTGGATGGATTGTACTCTTTTTTCGTTGACGAGTTTTCCTGAAGTTTCTCAGCCAAGGTTTTTAATGAGGCAATTGTGCAACGCCGCATAACATGTATCATGTACTCTTTCTCCAAATTTTTTCCACCAGGTTTTTATGGAGTTTTGATGAGGCATAAACGTGTCGGATGAGTGCCAAGGGGGAGTATTAAGAAACCATGTATGCAACTGCTATATGAGGGGATTTCAAATAGAACCGTTGCAAAGTAAAGAAATTGAAGGGGAATTGGTTGAGAATCGATGGAATCGGGTTCTCCTCCTCCATTAATGACAACAACTGTAGCGTTTGTTTTGGGGAAGAGAAGACTGGAAGAGGAGTGGAGAGGTCAAGGGGCGCCGGTAGTGCGTGGTCGATTGGATCTGGTGGATGACTCACTCGATACGTTCTCTCTGTGATTGTCCATGCTTGGATATTTAGGGAGCACTCAACGCTGGATGTACATCATGAACGAAATGGGCCATTAGTTGACTTTGACAGCTGGCCCAACTAATTATTAATCAATTATATTCAGTATTCCGTACATAAGCTATATCATACATGTATACATACTAACATATATGGGCTAGAGGCCCCTAAATTTCATGGGCCCTAGGCGGTCACCCCTGCGGCCTAGGCCTAGGGCTGCCCTGATCCTCATACATGCTTAGCGGACAAAATTCATCGAATTTTCAGCCTCATGTCAGGCACATATTTTTCTCCTATACATTGTGAAGCTCATTAATCAAACAGGCCAGAGACCAACTATTTTAATTGAACAAAAGTAGGAATTTAGGATGAGTGAATATACCACCAACAAAAACAAATCTTAACCTCAAAGTAAGCAAATATCTTTGGAAAACATTTTTTTCAATCAAGTTGTGGTGTTACAATCAGAGTTCAATTTTGAAAATAGTTTCATAACTACTCGCAGTGTTGTAGAAATCATTTGTAACTCCACCGATACTAACTTTGCAAACATGGCTCATTTTCTAAAAAATAGTTTCAGACAAAATAACATTTGAAAAGGATCATTTTGCAAAGCATTCTAAAGTCTTCTAACAACTGGAGAAAAAAATAAATAATCTGGAAAAACAGAAGGAAGTGAAAAACCTTTTGGTGTCCCCTTCCCTTCTCCTTCACATAACACGGAGTCCCACTCACCCGACACGTGGGCCCCACGCCAACCCCCTCCTCTCTCGGCCGTGTAATCAAAGGCGCCCTCGCTGATACGTCACCACCACCGCGTCCCGCCTATCGTCTCGCCTCGACGTCTCCTCTCCTCCAAATCGAAAGGCGATAGAGAGGAGAGAGAGAGAGTCAGCGACAGATACCCTAGCCCCTCGAATGGCGGACTCCGACGGAGGCGAGATCCACACGCCGCCGGCCGTCCACCGGCGCCCGCCGCGCCCGCGCGGAGGCGGCGCCACCGCCGAGGGCTTCGCGGCCACGCTGCGCCGCCGGCTGAGCTCCGGCGCCGCGGTGGCCGCGCGCGCCAGTTTCGCGGCCGACTCCGGGGACGAGTCCGCCTCCGGCGAGCCATCCTCGTCCCGCCGCCGCGATTCCAGCGGGGACACCTCGTCCGCCGGGGGCGGCGGTGGAGGCGGGGACTTCGCCGCGTTCACCTTCCGCGCTGCGGCGCCGGTGCACCGGAAGGCCAAGGAGAGCCCCCTGAGCTCCGACGCCATCTTCAAGCAGGTGAGCGCCCCGCCCGCGTTTCGTCCCCAGGCGAGCTGTTCGTTGAAATGCCTCGCGCTCTATTACGTTTGATTAATTGATTTCATCAGTACAACTGTTGTGTCACGGTAGTTTAGGCGTTTGCACGTGCCTGTGTGATAAAAGGGTGTCGCCTTTTTCCTGTGAGGAGAAAGTGCCGTTTCCTGTTGCTGATGCGTGAGGAGCACGAATCTACTGCAGTGCGCTAGGATTCTATCTAGGAAACTAGCTCGCGGAATTAGTTGTTTGAAAAATCTCGTTCATGGCGTGTTGTAGCGTGTTTTGGTAAAGTAGTGGCATGATATGTGTTGATTAGTGTGGAAAAGGGATGGGCACTGGTGGTTGTGGGTTTAAATCACGTGACCTCTTTGGGAGACACCCGATGCAGCGTGCCAAATGTAGCCGTAGTTGATAACCATGCCAATGCACTGCATATGAATGTTTCAGGTCATATGCTAAAGTGCAATGGATGGAGCTATGACACTTTTTCTAATATATATGTGTTTGATCTACTCGTTTGTACCTTTGTTGTCCTCTTTCTTCAAATCCCCATTTTTCTCAACGGCTTAGCTTCCAGCTCATGGAATCTATGTTCTCTAATGCCTATTCTTTTGTCATTTATAACAGAGTCATGCAGGCCTTTTCAACCTATGCATTGTTGTTCTGGTTGCAGTGAACAGCAGGCTTATTCTCGAGAACTTAATGAAGGTTCTTATCTGCCTCTTCTCATCTAGCAAATAGATGCCATTCATCTCACTTGTATATATAACGTATTTATTTGAGTTGTCTTCTCCTAATGTTACCTGTAGTATGGCTTATTAATAAGAGCTGGCTTTTGGTTTAACGATAAATCCTTGCGAGACTGGCCACTTCTAATGTGTTGGTAATATTCAGTGCTGCTCAATGTGCACTTTTAAATTCCTTTTTTTATTCTGAAACTGATCAGCTTTGCATTTTTTTTTTTTATGTTCCAGCCTTAGTCTACCTGCTTTCCCCCTTGGTGCATTTGCAGTAGAAAAGTTGGCGTTCCGCAATCTTATTACTAATGCTGTAAGTATAGACCCTTTTATGTATCTTACTTTACAGTATTTGCTATAGTATTTGGATAAACAATTTACCGATTTGTCCACATTATGTATGGATCATTCTGTGTTTTTGAGGATTTGATTGCAACAGTCATGAGTTCCCTTTATTCTATCTATTATTCTTCAAATTTTCTTATCTTGCACCAATGCATATGAATGTTACATTCATTTTTTGCAGGTTGCCACCTGTCTTCATGTCATCCTTACAACGGCTGAAATTGTATATCCAGTGCTCGTGATTCTCATGTAAGGATATATAACCTATCAAATATGTGATGTATTATGCAAGTTTCTTTGCAAAGAGCTTCATCTAACTTGTCAAGTAAGCCACGTAGAGGCAGGAGAAAGTGCATGTGCACATATATTGTATTGCAAATGTGAATGCTACTGCTAGCTTTATTTGGAAAGTCAATGGCATTTGTTATGCTAAAGCTTTTGCGAGAATATGCTATCTTCTTTTTTGCATTATTCTAATACCAAATCCTGTTACTTGGTTCAGGTGTGATTCTGCAGTTTTGTCTGGTTTTTTGTTGATGTTTATTGCCTGCATTGTTTGGTTGAAGCTTGTATCTTTTGCACATACAAACCATGATATAAGGCAAATAACCATTAGCGGCAAGAAGGTACATTTCTACCATTTTCCTTCTTTTTTGTTTTGTGTGCTTTCATGGGCTGTTTGGAATGAGGGGGTGAGGGGGGGGGGGGGGGGGGGGCTTGCGTCGTGAGGGTAGCAGATAGTGGCAAGTCTCCTTTTTCCACTTTCTTTAGTAAAAAATATATCCTAAATGCAACCCGAGAGGATTACAATCCTATTGACTTATGGAGCTTGCTATGAGAGTTTGTTGCATCATCTACCTATTGATTACCTTCAATAAATTCCATGGCATACTTAGTAATGTTTCTGCTGTAGTTTGACAGTGCTTTATGACATATATTGTACCCAGGGGTTCTAACCTACATGAATATTTTAAATGGATTTTGCTGTTCAGTTCCTAAAAATATTTATGACCTGCCATTTTATTTTGATACTATTGCTATCTTATTTATTTTTGTGTGACTTGGAAATAACATGCCATTTATTAGGTTGATAATGAACTCAGCACAGCTGATATGGATAATTTACAGCCTCCAACGATAAAGAGTCTAATATACTTCATGATGGCTCCAACTCTCTGTTATCAGGTAATTCTCTTATCATACTGCATGTTGGTAATTCCAAATGAATCATGCAAACCTGAACTTCTATAAGGAGGCTATTCTGCTTTGGATGTTTTGATGTTTGGGCCATTGCATATTCATATCATGTTAGATAGAGGAGCTTGTTTCCAGTGATCATTGTTTCTTTTACATTTTACTGCTTACTTTACCATATTTATTCCTATTATTTAAATGAAATTGTAGGGCATTCTCCTACTTAATTTAAAAAAGAAAGGGTTTTTTTGCTATGTAGATTATGTTCCAAAATTTGAAGTTCATGTGCTTGTTACCACGACGCTTAGAATTGTGTTCCTTTGAGCCTCTTTTCGTCTGGCTTTGATTCCATCTTCACATATTTACATACTGGTTTATTCATTGCAATGTATTTTTAGTTTTTACCCTGTCTTTGCTGACCACTTAGTGGTCACTGTCAACATCTCATTAAGAGCCTTCATATACAACATGGGCCTCAAAGGCCTCAAGTTAATTATGCTTGAGAAACTCCTCTTAAATATGTTTATAGAATACCAGTCAAATGTCCCTATCTTCATTAGTAACAATGATAAAGAGTAGATTCTAGTCAGTATTTAACTTCATTGGTGACCACCGACAATATTCTACGTTCTTAACATTGAGCTTTTGTTTTATTCGAGATGTTTTTTTAATTGCCCAGCTCTACCTAGCTGCAAAAGGAAAGCTAACAGGTTCTTGACTGATAGAAATGAACTGGTTTTTGCTATTACTCATGCAGCTGAGCTATCCTCGAACTCCATATGTTAGAAAAGGTTGGCTGCTTCGTCAAATTATTCTGTACTTGATATTTACTGGTATTCAAGGCTTCATTATTGAGCAAGTAAGCTATTCAATTATATCTGTATGTCTTGTCAAATACCCTCTTTCAGTTCTTAATCATTTATTGATTTTATAAACTTGCAGTACATAAATCCTATTGTTGTGAACTCTCAACATCCATTGAAGGGTGGACTCCTGAATGCTGTAGAGAGTGTTTTGAAGCTCTCCGTACCAAATGTTTACTTGTGGCTTTGCATGTTCTATTGCTTTTTCCATCTCTGGTACATGCCATTTTCTATTTATTCAAAATAAAGTAGATAGTCAATCTTAGAACAGTGCAGGTTGAAAACCGATTTATTTCTGAATTCCTACTTTTCGTTCGATCATCCATCGTATGGAAATAAATAATTTCTCTGAGGCCTTTTGAATTATGAAGGTTTACTGTTTGAACTCATCTTGTATTACACAGGTTAAATATACTTGCTGAGATTCTTCGATTCGGTGACCGTGAATTTTACAAAGACTGGTGGAATGCAAAAACAATTGATGAGGTGAAATACAATAGTTTTTCTAGCTTGTATTGCTTCTAATTTTTCCACTAAAAAAAGAAGCTAGGTATACATACCTAGTGGCTAATGTTGTGTATGATGTTTGCTCCTGCTGCATGTGCTGGTGTACTTGGATGGGATCAGTATTGGAGAAAATGGAACATGGTATGTTTTTCTTTTCTTTAAAACCGTGCTACTTTTAGCAAGTTGCATACAACCATATCCATTATACAATGTGTACGCAGATGAGCTTATGTTTTCCCCCAAGAGAGTTTGAACCTATGCCCTTTCCAAACCAACATTATGAAAATATGACAAGCTCCTATGAAATTATTGAGAAGTGTGAATTCTGAACATCACTTTTGCTATGTAAAACTAAACTAAGTTTCAAGTTGCTAGAAAAAAGTAAAGGAATGGCCAATACGATGAATTTGATGGATTTACTCTCTTACATTGCTCTTTGTTGGTCTATTAATTTTTTTTCAAATTTTCCAGTATGATTATTAATTATGTCTACATTTTCACAGCCTGTGCATAAATGGATTGTTCGTCACATATATTTTCCTTGCATGCGAAATGGTATATCAAAGGTAAACTCCTGTAGTCCTTTTGATATGAGCGTTATGCCTGGAATTGTGTTCGATGTACTGTAAAAGACAACCTTAGCTGCAGTAACACCGATTGCCTTACGAATGATGCTAGTTCATTATTCTCCCTTTCCCCTGAGTAGTAGTAAGCTCTATCTTTGATCAGCTGATTGTATTCTATCATAAACCTGTAAGAGTTCAGTGACAAAAGAGTTATTTAAACTGTTTGAGCAATTAGGATTTGTTCATTCTATGGATGCCAATACTGGTAGCAATGATTACTGCCAGCTCTGCTAAAAGATTAACTACTATGCTGGGGATGCCTTGGAGATTTTTTTAATTAAGTTGGGTCATTTGTGCTGTTTTTCGTGCAGGAAGTTGCTGTTTTTATATCGTTCTTTGTTTCTGCTGTACTCCATGAGGTAAACTTGCTCCCTTTTCCTTGCTTTGTGGCTCTTCATATGCAGACATTAGTTGTGTGTTGTTCCTTTTCCACTTTCGTCACGCTTCAGTTCTGTACTTGTGTGTTGAAGTGCTACATTTGCATGGCTAAGTTTGTTGTCTTTATGCCATCCAATGAATCAACAAGTCGACCGTTTTTGTAAATCATGATACCTTTTTCTCAATTATTCATGAACACCAGCTATGTGTTGCTGTCCCCTGCCGTATTCTCAAGTTCTGGGCATTCTTAGGAATCATGCTGCAGGTATGTCTTACAAAATTTAACACACCATGCAGAATGCTGTGCAAGATATCAGCATTTCATTTTTTTTTACTGGTCATTTTGTTATTTTTAAATACATATGTGCTCACTTTTGAGCAACATCTAATATGTTGTAGATATTTTGATTGTAAATAGGATTACTAGGTCCATTCTGTAGTCTCATCTAATACAAGAAACTGTTCTCACACCATGTCCTTCTTTCCCATGTTACCAGATCCCCCTTATCATATTGACATCATACCTCAAAAGTAAATTCAGAGACACAATGGTTAGCCATCTTTTCCCTAGCTGCTATCGAAAGGATTCTATTTTGATGTAAACATATTCTAATTTGGTTCTTTTTCAACAGGTTGGCAACATGATATTCTGGTTCTTTTTCTGCATCTACGGGCAGCCTATGTGCGTTCTTTTGTACTACCATGATGTGATGAACAGGATCGAAAAGACAAGATAAACGTATGTAGTTCTCTGTTAATGTTCCAATTTTGTACCAACAGAATCAGAGAAGCAATAATCTGTATGCACACCATGGAACCACATAATTCCCGTCACCAGTTTTTCTTGGAAAGGCCAGTAGATCCATTCCTGTGTTAGTCGTGGGTCGTGGCTAATTTCACGCTTGTATCTGTACATGAGCTTCAGTCTGCTGATGTTCTACTTGTAAATGTGTAAAATCCTACGTAATTGGCATCCACGAGGAATAATGGTTCGATTAGCGCCCCCCCCCCCCCCCCGGCCCAAAGATTAATTTAACCAGTACCTGTTATGCGCGCAAACTTCTCAAAGACTTGCGTAACAAAGAATAAAATACTGTTGGCAACCAAACTAATAGTATAACATCATTTGCTCTCAGATTTAGGACCCGTTCGTTTCAGTTTCTTGTTTATTTTTCGCTATTCATAAATTTCATCTTTTTCTGAACTTTTAGTTTTTTTAGCTTTTTTGCCGGTTCTTTTTTTCCCGTATTCGTTTATGTTGGCCGTGATGACCTAGTATATTTTTTTCTATTTTCAAATTTAATTACATTAAATAAATCACCTTCAGTTACAGTGCAATTTCAGTCGTTACAGTGTAATTTCAGTCATAAATCACGGCTTTTCAGCCCAACCGAGCGGGTCGAGCGGATCCTTTAAGTAGATGTGTGGAATTAAATATGTCTGTAATCTGACATACGGTATGATAGCTAGTTACCTGGAACGCCGTTTTTCTTTGCAAATTCCACAGTGCTGCTCTCCGATATGATATACGGTATGGTAACTAGCAATCTGACATGCCTGTAATTTGACTGATCTACGATCACACACACACCTCAAAACTAATCCAGAAACAAAGTCGACTTGAGTAAAAAAAATCAAGCAATATAGAAACAGCAAACCCGTTCTCATTATTGTAAACAGTCACCAACAAATGCAACTTTACGGCAAGTGACATATTATGAAATTATTAAAGAAATCTACAGCGCGCCTAGGAGCGTTGTAGCGTTACAGCGCATCATTTTTCATTCGTCGATGGAGCCATACCTACAACAGGCATTCACGATCGATATGGCCTCAGAAGAAGGTGACCAAGCATCATATGAAGATGCAGCCGTGGGACATCAAGCGCCGGCGGGCACCGCAGGAGGAGGATGAGCCGGTGGCTGTAGTCGTCGTCGAGGTGGCGTCGTCCCTGCCGCGGCGGACTAACGCTGGCCATGTCATTTGTATTTTATTTCCATGAACTCCGCACGCATGGTTTGGTTTGAGATTATTAACTGCTGCTTCTTTTTGTGATTACAATCCTGGATGCTACCTTAAATGACTGTTGCTATTTTCGATTCAGTGGTTGGTTTGCTTGATGATTTATTGGTTTCTTATTGTGTGCAACTCAATTTACGTTGACCTTGATTCAGCGCCACATCGCCTATGAATATAATGCTCTAGAATGTTTAGTTAGTTCATAGGCTGCTCATAGGTTCAAGTTGACATAAGCATTTCAGAAAGGCAGTAGAGAATATGGCTATAACAACTCAATAAGATTTTTGGTACGTAAAATGCCTGAACTTTTCTCCATTGTGGATGATCCTGATTCCTGCATGCTGCACTTTGGAATTTTGTTTAGCGCAACTAATAATTCACAAAAATGCAGATGATAACTTAGGATGTAACTAATGGGAACTTTAGCACAACTGATGGTGAATTTTAAAATATTTTAGACTTACATAAATAGTGTTAGTTTTGAATTTATGGTGATAATTTCTTAAAAATATAATGACAACTTAGGTAAATTCATAACCTAGGGTGGTAATTTTATGAAAAGTATATGTCGTAACTTAGAGTGCAATAAATTGTAAATTTTGAATTTTTTTACCCCAAATCATAAAACGATAGTATATTCATAACTTAAGATGGTAATTTTATGAAAAATACAGATGACAATGTAGAGTGTAACTAATAGTAAATGTGAACTTTATTTACACAAACTCGCAAAGTGGTGGTAAATTCTGAACTTTAAGTGGTAATCATTAAAAGTGCAACTAATAGTTTATTTTGAATTTTTTATTAGACAAACTCACAGAGTGAACTTAAAGTTGTAAATTTGTTAAAAAATCTATACAATAACTTAGGGTGGAGGTGGTGGTAATTTTTAAACTTTTTATCATATAAACTCACAAAAATATTGGTAACTTTTGAACTTAGAGTGGTGATTTGTAAAAAAAAATGCATATAATAACTTAGGGGGAAATGATGGCAATTTTTAAACTGCTTTATCATGTAAACTCGCAAAAAAATGATAAATTTTTGAACTTAATGTGGTAATTGTTAAATGTGTATCCCACATTCAAGGTGTTTTTTATATGTTGGTGATGATAATTTGTGTCATCATCTGAGATGGGGGTTATATTAACTCTATTTTCTCTTTAATGAATGGGCAGAGCTTCGGCCATTTGCTTAATTTTTTTTGGTTAAATGTGCTGATAGCTTACATTGCAATGGTGGTAAATTTTGAAATTTTTGTACACATACAAAAATGAAGGTAAATTTTGAACAATTAAGGTGGCAATTTACTAAAAGCGTATATGGTAATTTAGGGGTGTGCTAAATGGGCTAAATTGTGTTTTATGCAAGCCATCTTGTTTTTTTGGACCACGTGCTTGCAATGGGCGTGTCGTTTTGTACTGCACGTGGGAATGGAGGTGATTAGCGATTTAATTAGCATCTGAATGGAGGCGCATTAAGGCCAATGCGCACATAGTAGCTCTGTAGTCGCTATGCAAATATAACAAATGTGCTCACATAATTTCGTTGACTAATAAGTGGTCAAAGTGATTAGTTGTTTGTACTCACGGCACGGAAGCATCTTTTCCAGGCATCATGATTCATTTGCAATTCATGCAGATACATTTATTTCGCAATTCGTTGCAGATATTTATCGCAAAGAAACGCCACAGATTAATGTCGACGCAGAAAATACGAAAAATAAAAAGAGACAACACGCATGGCGGGCGCCAATCACGACCGCCGGAAGTTGGCCCGGATCTTCTCGACGGTGCCCTTGTCCGTGAGGAGCGTCTTGGCGACGAGATCGTCCGGGACGGCCGCGGCGAAGAGCGCGTCGCCGACGAGCACCAGACCGGGGTTCTGGCTGCTGAGCGTCGCGTACAGCGCGGCGGGCGCGCTGCCGTTGTTGTACAGGAAGTGGACGAGCCCCTGCGGCACGGCGAACACGTCGCCCTTGCGGAGCACCTTGGCGAAGAGCTTGTTGTCCGGGTAGGAGGTGACGAAGCCGAAGTAGACGGTGCCCTCCAGCACCAGGGCCGTCTCCGACGCCCTGGGGTGGTAGTGCGGCGGGAAGACGCCCCCCGGCGCGACGTCGACGCGGGCGTGCGAGGCGCCGAGCGTGTTCAGTCCTGGGATCTGCACGGACGCGGCCGAGAACCCGTAGCGTCGGCTCGTCGTGCCGCCCGGCTTGTCCACGCCGGCGAAGAAGAAGTCGTCCGGTACGACGGCCGCCGGGTCCTTGCACGGCAGCCCGTTGACGCGCACTGCATGCATGTAGAGACGAAATACGATGATGATCATGTTTACTCACAGGCTTAAGTAGTACAAAGGATTAAAGCAAGCATGATACGTACCTTTAGAAGTTGTGTCGGCGACGCAGAAGTCTTGGAGAGGGTTGGGGTCGAAGGCATCGCCATGACCGGCCCCAAGAGCAACGAGAGTGATCGCCAACAGCAATGTGCCAGCCATGGTCGTCACTTGGTCAGTCTTGTATTTAATCAAGGGAAATTTGGTGATGATATGCACTCTCTCTTTCTCTACCTATCCAAGATCGAAAAGGATTTTTGGTGAACTTGAAGAGAGTAATGAACAGGTCTATAGCTAGATTGGAAGTTGTGTTGGGGGCCTCGTGTGTTGTGACCCAACATATATATATAGGGGCTATGGTGACGGGTGAATGTAGAGAGAGGGATTGTGTGAATGTAGAAAGCTGTAATGGAGACTTTTTTTTGGAAGAGTGTGATATCGTTGCGTCATTTTGGTTGAAGATTTCTCGTATTTTTGGTGACGGGTGAATGTAGAGAGAGGGATTGTGTGAATGTAGAAAGCCGTAATGGAGAAGATGTCCGAGTGTGAATGCAAGCCTAGTTTTAAATTTACAGGCATCACTCACCAAATTTACAGGCATCGTTCACCATATATTATCTCTTTCAATTTTATAGCAAGATGCCTGGCTTGTAAGTACTACTCATTTTGTTTTTCTAGGCAACCTACCAAATACTACTTATTGACTAATAGTATTAGAAGGTTGTATATAATTTGGACCTGAAATTTGTCAAGTGCATAAATTTAACATATGTGGGTATATATGCCCGTGTGCTCACAAAATCTAACCTTTTAACTTGCACCCAAATCGTGTTGTGTTTTGCTCTACCTTTTAGTTCACTAACTGCACTAATCCACGAAGTATGCCATTATACTCCACTCAATATGTTTGTTCTCTTGTACTCTAATTTTTAGTTCACTTACGCCTTAATCCAGGCAGTATGTCATGGAGACAGGGACTAGGAGACAGGGACCGGTATATTGATGTGCACATCAATGATCGAATTGGTGCGGGTGACGTAATACCAAAGATGTGGTCCGGATGATTTGAGCAACTGGACTTTTAATTGAAGTACAGGCTAGAGGAATCCCCTCAAAGCTAAGCTTGTCTGTTGTACTCCATCGAGGATGAAGGAATCCCCTGCCACTACTACAAAACAAATTGTACTGCATGTCTTATTATTGACAGTTCATGGAAACCCGTTTATACTGTAATTATCACAGATGGTTTTACAAGTATAACTATGTACCTTCTATGATACGCAACTATCACAGACGGTTCTTGTTAATAGCCGTCTATGATAGTTCATATACGATTATTAATACGAACTGTCTGTGATAATTGCAGACATCATAGACGGTTTTTAATTACAATCGTATGTGATAGTTCACAGACGGTTATTAATACAAACTATCTGTGATAGTTGCGTATCACAGGCGGCTTGTGATTGTAATCGTCTGTGATATGTATTTGTGTAGAGACCCGAATATACAAATCCGGACTCTCCTGTGTATTCTGCACTAGTCCAGGATCACGCTAGTGCACACAGTATGAACAAAGATAAATATCATCCACATCACGATATTCTAAGGAAAAACCAAATTATATTGATAATCATCAGAGTACGACCTTATGGCCAAGCTTACAATTATTAGCCTGAAGGGCTTAACAAAAACTAGCAGCGGAAATCCAAAAGAAAGCGCAGCAGCCAATCGACACGCCCACAGGCTATCGAGTGGAGAACGAAGCCTAATCCGCGAAGACGTCGAAGTACTCTCCTTCTGGAACCTCCTGCTGGTGATACTCCTCCTCCTCAACTGAGCAACAGGGGCATAAAGCCGTGAGTACATTGGTACTCAGCAAGCCGTTTGTAACAAATGAATGCAATATAATATGCAAGGCTTACCAATGGATGGCTGAAAGGTTAATTTTGCAGAAAGCAACAATTTAAAGTAAATACAATAAATAGATTGAAAAGCGAACTTTATAAATGATAATAAATAAGTAACCAAAGGAATTGAGACCAACCACAAGTGAACTAGCCATTCACCCAAGGAATCCACCATGAACCAAGATCCATGAAATGAACCACCAGTGAACTAACCATTAACTCTCCAACTTAACCCAACCAGGTTTTTTTATGAAAACTCTACCCCTCGTGTGAAATCACCGAGCGTTGTCCATGACCGAGGACACGGCTATTCGAATAGTTTTACACTCTGCAGAGGTTGCACAACTTTACCCACAAGAGATAAATCATCTTAATAGCCAGCATGCTTCCTTAGGCATGAGACCCAGATAAATTATCACAAAGCCTTTACCTCACTCCAATCTAGTTAGACATCACCCGCTAAGGTTTCACTGCTGAAGGGTTAACCACCACAGTCAGAAGTCCCCTCTTGCGCCGTATGAGGACAGTAACCTTGTTCCTCACTGTGAGCAATCCAGTACCCCTGGTACTCACTTACCAATGATGATATCTGAACTAAACCTTTGCAAGTTAATCAGCTAGGTCTATCCCATACTAGACATGTGGTTGTGCGGTAAGACTCAGATCAATAGCGCACAAAGTTAAGTCCTTAAGAATTACCCAGGCGAAACATCCACATCCCATGTGCCTCTCGCACCCCCTTTACTGCACGATCAATCGCCCAAGTGAAAACCAATTTTGTATAACCAACACCAATGACACTACCCATGCCATGGCAACAAGTTTTATAACTGTGGTTAACCACCACATTCAAGTATATCATTAAGTCAAGATTAATTAACCACATGTGATGATAAACCCAACGTACTAGTGATAAGCATGGCTAAGCAATTTAAACGCACAACCCATGTGACAACTAATATTGCATCACTAAGTAATTTCCCATTCTATGGTGACAATGGAATCAGGGCATTCAAATTATCAAGGAGGGAAATAACCAATTGGGACGATAACTACCAATACAAGGGTTTGAATAAAAGTAGCGATGCATGATAATTTAAAACAAAATAATTAAATAATAGATTGCAAACTGGGTTCAACATGATCAAAGAATACGACTTGCCTTGGCCTTGCTCAGTTAGCAATTCTTGATCTTCGGATCCGGCTTCAGCTCCTTCGAACGCGTGATCTAACGAGAGAGAAAGCAATTCGAAAAGACAAAATAAAATCAAATAAAATTCAAATGAACTCCAAAAACTTTCAAACCTGAACCAAAAGGTAGAGCTCAATTTTAGATGAATTTAGGAAAAAGAATCGGGTCAATCGGAGCTAGGACGAGGGAGAACAGACTCTTGGAAAATTGGATCTAAAGAAAATCGGGGAAATTAAGAAATTGCACTGTGCTGTGGACCGGGTGCACGGGGAACTGAGTCTACGGTGGATCCGGCGCACAGAACAGTGCGGGCGGCGGGCTGCTTGCGCAAGCGGCTAGGGCTGACGTGGCGCTGACGGGGCAGACACGCGTGCGGGTAGGGCTGAGGTGGCGCTGACGGGGCGGCTGACCGGGCTCGGCTGACGTGGCACAAAGGCGCATGGGTCTACGGGGCTCGGCTGACAGACGGGGCCCACATGGCGGCGGCAGGGTGCACGGTGGATGGCGTCCACGGGGAGGCGAAGGGGCGCGGGCGCTGACGTCAGGGATGACGTGGCGGGCGCGGGGGCCGAGGCGTCGCGGGCGCGGTCGCGGTTCCGCTGGCGGCGCGGAGCGCGGGCGGCGGGTCTGGCCAACGGCGGGGTGCGGCGGCGGGTCTGGCCGACGGGGGTCCGGGGCGGCGGCGGGGGCTCACCGACGATGACGTCGACGGCGGCGGAGGCGGCGCTACCGGTGAGACGAGGCGGGGGTCGACGGCCTCCGGAGACAGCGGACGGCGGCTCTAGTGGCGGTCGCAAGGGCGTCGGCGACGGTGAGCTGCGGCGGAGGCGGCGGCTCGGGACGAGGAAACCGTGGGGGTCGGGTCCCCTTTTATACCCGGGAGGCGAAGAGTCCTGGCGGCGCGGACGTCGAGTCCGGGGCGGAGACGGCAGCGGAAAACGGAAGGCGACGGCGGAGTCCCGATCGGAGACGGGAACGAGTCCTGGGCGGAGACGACACCTGACAGGTGGGCCCCACCTGTCGGTGGCACCGGGCGAGCGGGCGGCAAGGATGGCGCGCGGGTGCGAGCGGATTGGCGACGCGTGGCGCGGGCGGGGCAGGCCGGCTGCGGGCGACTGGGCCGAAGGCGGTTGGACCGGCCGGCTTGGTGGGTTTCGGCCCACCAGCCGGTATAGGAATTTCTTTTCTTTTTCTTTTTCTTTTTCCAGAAATTCATTTAAAGGCTTTTGAGCTGTAGAAAATAGCAAATAAATCCAGAAAAATCCCAGAAAATTCCAGAAAAGCCCTTGAGACACAGGGAACTCAAATAAAATATTCTTGGCAAATGTTAATGTTTAACTTAATCACATTAAACCCTTTTATTTCATAAAAATTCTAATTAAGCTTTAATTAATTCCAGAAAAATCCAAATGGTGAATTTTATTTGAAAAGCTTCAAAAAGGCTCTGAAAATCAGGATGTTACAATTTGTACGCATGAATGGTGCTTCGTCTCACCGATGCGCGCCTCTTCGATCGTTTTGGCTCCTCGATGCATCTCTTCATCTCACGCGCCGGATGTATTTCTTGTTGTATAAAAATGATCGTCCACCATTAGAGATTAATCCCCACATCGTTGATCCTATACGAGCACCTTGCTGACCTCCTGCCTATCTTCCTTGTTTCTCAACAATAAATAAATGGCTCCCTACTCTTCCTTGTCTCCGCTATTGATGGCCAACCTAGCCATATTGTATGAGCACCTCACCGGCTGTACGCTGGTGAATGCTGCAGAAGGACACTGTGTTAACAATATTCTCTCTTCTATGTTCGAGGATTTGCCAAAGCAGTTGAAGCCCACCTTCCGCCGTCTTAACATCCTCCTCTGCCGCGTCTTCTGATTTGTTCCCCGCTTTTGGTGAGCTAACCTCACCATCGACATGATCCTCCACAATGATTTTGCATATCTCTAGGAGGTTTGTCATCTCTTGGAGTGCTTAGTCAAGGCGATGGGCGACTGAGTCAACCTTGCCGATACCCCTTAAGAAAGGGAAGAGAAGCTATGGGTTCAATTCGACTTGATTGTTCAGTCGGAGGGTGTTCGCGAGACACTCAAACGAGTGCGTCAACAGGTGGACGCATTTCGGGCTTCGTTCGCTGATGATCCCGAACTGTCCTATGTCGATCACGTCGCCTATGAAGTTTTGAAGACAGAGATATCATGCTACCCCTGCCACTAGAAAAACTTCGAAGAAGTTAGGTTAATATTTTTGTTATCTTTTGTAAGAAGCGGCTGGCCACGCCGTTTAATTATATGTAAATACAAGCAGTTGACTTTGTATTTACTGTTTTCTATATATGTAAATGGTCTCTATAATGCCATGATCGATGGCATTACTGACCGGTAAAAAATAATAGAATAATACATATTTACTCTTGAGGCATTGCTGAATTTGCATTTATGTGTATGAGAATGTGCCACACACACACACACACACACAGTGTGTGTGTGTGTGTGTGTGTGTGAATTTGCATTTATGTATATATGAGAATGCATTTAGAACAATCTGTAGTATATTTATCACAGATGGTTCTACTTTAGAACCATTTGTGATGTATATTTATACACGGTTATTAATACAAACCGTTTGTGATAAATAATTATCATAGACAGTCCGTAATAATAACCGTCTATGAAATCTAATATTATCACAGATGGGTCTCACTAAGAACCATATGTAATAATTATGTATTACAGATGTTTCATGGTTGGACGTGTCTGGGATACAACGCTAACAATGGAGCTCGTGTCGTAACTCGTATACAACCCTAGTCATGCCGTAAGCTTGTTGGTGCCACTTTGATGGTCTTGCTCGACATCATCTCTACCCACAATTTCATCAACACGAAGGCTGTCCAATGTGAGGGCATTCACGTGCAGCCTTTTCACGGACTTCGTGTCATGGTCACTAATGTCAAACGCGTCTCGAGCATGGTACTGGGTCGCCAACTATGGCTCAAGGTGGGCCATAAAGAATTCACGATCGATTTCTATGCAATTTCTCTTGACAAATTCAACCTCATCCTCGGTATCCAGTGGCTTGAGACCCTTGGCCCAATCCTCTAGGATTTCGCCAACAAGACAATGTCTTTCTGGTGCAATGACCACAAGATCACTTGGCACGGCTTAGGATCGCGCCCACTCGCACCAACATCATTTGCATGCATGGGAAATTTCATGGAGGAGCTACTTGATGAATTCTCTAAGATGTTCATAGAACCATCGAGCCTCCCACTCGTGCATTCCTGTAGTCACATCCTCTTGCTGCTAGGGATAGCATCGATGGTAGTTTGGCTATACCACTACCCGCAATTGCTCAAGGATGAGTTGGAGAAGCAGTGCAACAAGATGCATGCCAAGGACTTATCCAACCTAGTTCCTCTCTGTTCTCCTCACCGGTACTTTTGGTCAAGAAACATGATGGCATATGGTAGTTCTACGTCGATTACCAGGCACTCAACACAAAGATCATTAAGGATAAATTTCCTATCCCTATTGTGGATGAGCTCCTCGATGAACTCCAGGGTGCTAAATTATTCACCAAGCTTGATTTACGCTCTGGTGTCATTAGGTGCTCATGCATCCTCCGAACATCGAGAAGACGGCGTCCCGCACACATGAAGGGACATTTGAGTTCTTGGTTATGCCATTTGGCTTGACAAATGCTCTGACCACATTCCAAACCCTCATGAACGATATCCTCCATATATTTCTATGGCATTTTATGCTTGTATTTTTTGATGATATCTTGATTTATAGCGCCTCCTAGTCGGATCACTTGTGCTGTGTTCGTGCGGTGTTTTGCCTCCTCCTGTGACACAAAGCTTTTCCTCAAGAAATCCAGCCCTTCATCAGCTACCTTGGCCATGTCATCTGATGAGAACATCACTTCCTTAGATACACACAACACTCATGTACAACATGATAGGCAACAAACTATGACGAGTGCATGCACACGCAAGTTAAATTATCAGGTGAGCTCGTTCCTAGGGATGTATAATTCAGCTTCTAAGAATAGGTTGTTGCCTGATGCTTGCGATGTGATTGTGCTTAGGAACATGGGTAAAGACTAAGGAGAGGCACATGGAGTAACGGATGTGTTTGGGATGAACATTGGAGGTCACAACATCACGCTGAGGCCAGGACAACCAAGAATGAAAGCTAGGCGTGTTTTAGAATCCAGTTCAACCTGCGGAGACAACGCTGACTTCAAATGAGTATAGAAGATGCATACGGAGTCCAATGAGGTGATCTTAGACTTGTTTTGGTCCCACCTCAACTCCACCTGAGCATAGCGTAATCTATAAAATAAATATGAATTAGTTCTAAACCTGGGCTCTGAGCCTTCAATTTGAGCCCAACTGGAGAGTTGTAGTGAGATGTTCCCCCACTCTCACAGACATGCCCCCCATGTCCCTAGCACCATAAAAACTATCAGGTATGCCGCTTTTAGGGTTTAGGCTTGTTTAGATTGATTTTCATTTAGAAAATATCAGTTGTGTACTTATGTCGACTAGTCCAACTAAAGCTTCAGGCCTCTCCATTGTTCAATGAAACTTTGTATTTCATTCGCAAATTCAGATCGCGTTTATTTCTTTCTTGCTTGATTCTCAGTTGCTTGCAGGAAAGATCATACGTGTTGGGCACAGCTGGTAACGACAAGGGTGTGGTGTAGCGATTGCAAGATGGACTTGGCAATTTCGGTCAAGTAGCCTCGTTGTCAATGTCATATCAAACAATCGTAGTTATCATTCTCATCGAAAGATCAGGCTAAATCCCCTCTTCAGTTGGTATCAAAGCACAAGTTGCCCGATGAGATTCCTATTTTAGATTTGTTTTTCATACCTATAATCAGAAAATTGCCCCTCAAAAATATTACGTTCATCGAAAATCACCAAAACCGAACCCTAGTTGTGCCTTTGCAATTTCGATTTCTGTTTTACCGTGTTGAATTTTTGTCAATCGTCAAGTTCTAGTTGTTGGTCTGAGTCTAGTGCTTTGATTTTAGTTTCAGGTATCGCATCTAAAAATAATAAAAAAAATTGTTGGTTAGAGCAAGGGTTTACCCCCTCCCTTGCTGCGGTTGCTCTTCGCTACTGAGTTTGGAAAGGATTAGAGTTTGTGTCTGCACCACCAGATCATTGGGAGTTAGAGATCAACTCGGTTTTCACATCTTACTGGTTAGCCAAATCACCTGGGATAGAGTTGTATTCGGGTTCTAATTTTCTTTAGATCGAGTTCAGGAAAGTTTTTTGCAGCGTTCACTAAAACAACCATAACTTTTGCATACGAACTCGGATTGCAACGTTATTTGGCTCGTTGGAAACCTAATGAAAAGTTACATCAAAAAATTGAAAATCCAAAAAAGGGCAGGTCAGATGGTATTCGTGTGGCTCCAAAAAATGTGAAAATCCAAGAAAAGGTCATTTAGTGCCTCGAAACGGCCTTTGAAGTTTCAACACCCGTTTTTGGCTTTCGTTTGCCATCTAGTTTGAGTTTTCTTTCACTCCAGGTTGTGTAATATTTATTTCTAGGTCATAATTTAGTGAGCTTAATATTCATGTTGCTCTAAAAAAAAGAGGCAAGTGCAAAAAGAAAAGAGCCGCACAAGTAAAAAAAGAAGAAGAAAATTTTGCAGCATTGTTCATTTCCAAGTAAAAAAAGAAAAGGCTCTCTTGGTATAGCCCTTGTGTCATCTAGTCTTTGTTTGCTTGAGCTAGGGTCAAGTACTAGTTTGTACCAGCAATTTGGGCGAGTACTTTGGACTATTATTCAGCTAGTGTAATTCTGAAATTGAATATTGCCATTACTTAGCTACTTATATATTGCCTGTCCAAGATCCACATACTACTAACTGAACAGGTCTCAACGTATCGGCAATCGCTCTACTCATCACTCTAGTCAAGTTACCACGAACTAGCCACCGGTTGTACCACCTGCTTTGCTTCTTGTGAGCCAACCATTAACATCAAAACATCAAGCATCCACATGACACGTATAAGCCACTGGTCGTAGCCATACAACACCAGAAGAGTGAAATAGATCTAGCAAGGACAGGGGAGGAAGAAAAGCCAACATCACCACCCACTGCCGCTAGTGAAGCATTATCACTGCTACGGAAATTAGACAGAAGCCAACCACTGCCCATTACTTCACAAAGCCAACCGAACCTACAACAAGCGACACGATCTCCCATCTCTTCTCTTCCCCAACCCCATAAGCACTAGCTGCACCGCAAGCCAGGAGAGCAACCACCGAAGCCATCCTCTCAATCCATCCCAAATCGAACCAATAACCATTTGACAAAGGTAGCCCACAACCCATTTTCAACGCTTTCTTAGGACCACATAGTGAGCAAAATATATCCATTAAGCACTTAATAGAGCATCACAAGCATCCACCAGTAGCATCACCAACCATCACAAGCCATCACATAGTGTAATAAGAAGGTAGAAAGGGGAGGAGTATACCGAGGGGCAAAGTCGCCGTGGTGACAGGCAAGCCACGTGCACCCGACAACCTTCCTGCACTCCTCAGCACACAGGAAGGTTTTGAGCCCTGTCGTAATAGCCTCAGTACCACCACCGTCACCATCCAAATCAATATGGCACTTCAAATCATAAAGTTGAACCTATGTAAATCAAGAAATAGGGAGGGAAGTAGAAGAGGAGAAGTAGGATTAGAGAGAGAGCTAAAGGAGAGTCCGAGCAGTGCTAGAGGTGCCAAAAGCCGAGCCGAGGAGGCGGCACAAGGGCGAGACAGCCAAGGCCAAGGGCTAACAGTTGGGGCCTACAGGGTCCAGGCAAGGAGGCAAGCAGGGGCTAGCGCAGGGGAGCAAATGGCGCTTGAGGGTTGGAGCTGGCTAGCGAGCAGCCGGTAGTGGGGGCCCAAGCCTGTGAGCAGAGAGAGGACCAGTGCAGGCGAGCAGGGTCTAGAGGCACAGGAGCTGGGGAAGTGACTAGCGCTGAAGGTTGGGGAGCCACGGCGTGGAGAAATGGCAGGGAGGAACCGAGAGAACTCAATAGGAGAGCAAGGAATCAGAAGGAGAAAATGGGGGAAGGAGATGGAAGAAGAAAATAGGAGATAAGGAAGAGAGAGAAGCCAGTGAATGGCTTGAAGGCCATTTGACCAAATGAAAAAATGAGGGGAGAAAAGAAGTAGAGAGAGAGAGATGGAGGGAGAAAGAACAAGCCACCGTTCACAACCTCCGTAGAATAGCCAAAGGCACTCATTGCCATATCTAAAGTACTGCACCACCATACCATGGAGAGTTCACGAGCCACCATACCAGCAAGCCGATAACTAGAGAGAGGGCAAGCTCACCATTTTAAAACTGCCATAGCAAAGCCACGGCGGTACACCGTCTATGGCTCATGATACTCGAGAGGAAGACCTAGGGTGGCCATCCATGAGCTCCCGGGAATCCTTGGCATTATTCCTCGGTGAATGCAAGGACCTCATACACCACCATGGTTGCTTATCCGCATGCACAAAGCCCTTAAGCACCGTCATGGTCACTCACTATGCAATGCACCCCCAAAGATATCCACATTCTACAATGAGTCTGAAAGCAAGAAGAAAATGAGCACTAAACAATACAAAATTAAAGTAGAATGCGGGAATGTAGAAGGCAGAGAGGGTAGAACTGGGGATCGAAGAACTAGAGTATAAGGCATCGGCAGTGAGTAGCTAACTGGGTTGCAAGGTGCTGAGATGAGGTAACAAACGGGGCCAGTGTAAGGCTCACGATGCGGTAGCCGGAGCTAGTGTGCGTGTCAGTAGCATGCAGCCACCATAATGCAAGGCGTTGGCGACATGCAGCCGTCGGGTCACGCAACATCGGTAGAGGTAGAGAGCTCGGTAGGGATGTATAGCGCCTATGGAGAAAAAGATCTAGCAAGACACAGGGTGATGGAAGGATAGAGATACTGGCAGAGATGCAAGGTGTTGGCAAAGTAGAAAACTCCAATGAGACGCAGAGCATTGGGGATGGAGGCTGACAGGGTCGATGCCAAAGTCAGTGGTGCCATGGCGCTGAGCCAATGAGCAACAGTGGTGGGAGTCGAAGGGTGCTCAACCACTAAGGAGCCAAGCTAGGCAGCAGATACTTGGGGATGACGCGATGCATGGCCGACGTCGAAGCTAGAAGAGGAGGCAGGGGCAGAGGAGAGTAGAGAGGCATAGAGAAGAGAGAGACAAGAGGATAAGGAAGAGACAAGCAGATGGCTGGTGTGAACCAAATCGATCAGAGAAAAAAAAGGGAAAGTGGGGGAGACAAGCGGGATAACGGTCCCCTTCCTCCACCGAATGGAACGACATCCCATTTGGCTGAGCATCAAACTAGCCCGAATGGCCTAGTCAGCCGACAAGCCACCAGCCAGCTACAAAAGGCCCAAGAGGAGAGTAGTTCGGTGTGTTTTGGCCCAAAAAGAAAATAAAAATAGCTAAGTCCAAAAAAAATCACATTCAATTGAATGCCTATAATAAGACAAGAAATTCCATAAAAATTACAACAACAAATAAATGGAATAAAAGTAGGAGATAAATGTAATGCCAAATAAACAAAGAAATTAAAATAATACGTTTACAAGAGTTCAGCTGTTTCATTCCAAATATTGGCAAACACATTAGATGGCATAGATTAAATGGTCCTAAATCATGCAGGGGAGAACTGGTCCAAAGGAAAGAGACCAGTGAAACCATCACTGAGGTAGCCCTTTAGTATTTATTTCCAAGCAAGTTTGTTGCACATCTCACCTTGATATTTTGATCTCAAAAACTTTACTTGTTTCTATCACCTTGCATCAAAAAAATTTCTAATAATGAGTGGGATTAAGGATCAAAATAAACTGGATAGATAGGAAAGGCAGCACCCACTGATAGAGTAGTGGCATGCATAAAGAACATAATAGATGGGGTAGAGGGTGCTCTGGAAGGAAGAAGAAGTGGGTAAGGTATGGGACACTCTACCTAAAGATATCATATAAGGACTAAGAACCACCTTTCATTCTAGATTAAACCGTAACCTGTATCGGTCATATTCTCGTTTACCAATGGGTGAAATGTATTTGTCATATTTTGCAATTATATTCTTTATAATGGGTAAGTAAATAGATACTAGCAAAGATGAAGATGGGGTGGGGCATCAAATTGGATTGTGGACCATAAAGGGTCAGATTCCCAAGGGTCTATATTTAGCACAGTGGAATGTCAAGCTTGATCTACTCAACCAATGACTATTTGTAGTCAGGTGGAGATATAAGTGCAAAATCTAGAAAAGAATTTTATATTATGAACTAGGACATTTTCACCACCACAAATATAAGTTCTCAAAAGATGTCCAGGATAACTATGACTAATACAAGTCTGCTAGTAACTTAAATCAAACCATGAATGCATACCAAGTCTCTTGGAAAAGAGTCTACAAGACTTTTTAGTCATCTTTTCTCTAGAGTGTATATAGCAATTTTTCTTAAAGTTTTAAAACATACCAACCCCTTAAATTTTGTTAAATGTTGGCAAGCAAGAGAAAGAGCAAGAAAAGAGGAAGGAATGAGGAAAAGAAAGGAATGATGAAAAGAAAGAAATGAGGAAAAAAATAGGATTAATATTGCTTGCATTCACTACTAAAAACAATTATACTCACTCTTACTATAACTCCCTCCTTTTAGAGCCATTCGCAGAAGGGTATTCTTTAAAAACTGACGAGGGTTGGTCTGAAAATGAAGACACCACAGACACCCAGTGGTCACTGACTAGGAGGCCAGTGAGCTGGAGGCCTTATACAATACTTGGGAGGACTAGACGATCTGTAGTTCTGTCGGACCCAGATTTTACAATCCAGAATCCTCTGTGATTCTACCACACTATTCTCTGGATCAGTAGATAGTGCTCACAGATATAGTACTGAACATCAAAATACATATCATGCGCAAGCGTAAATATAATAGTAGACTTACTCATGGGCCGATCAAACCGAAATCAATAAAATGCAGCAGCGGAAACGAACCACACAAGTGGAACCCTCAGGACATGCCCACAGGCAGCCAACTAGGTTTTGTAACCTAGTTCTTGACCTCTTCATCTTCTTCACCATCATGACTAAGTGTAGTGCTGAAGCATAGTGATCTGACTTCTGATTCTGGATTAATTGAGTGAGTGAGAGTGAGCACAAACCACCATGCTCTACGAGCCAATACACAGGATGCAAATATATATCATGTATGGCTTATCAAGGGAAGGCTCGGGTTATTTTATTTACCATAAATTGCTTTTAAAATATGATACATACAAATTTTCTGAGACCTAGCAGTTTTAAATAAAACAAATTTTATCAATGTATGAAAGAATACAATAATAATAGAGATCCAGATTCCATCTACCGTTACATGGTTTCTGCACCATATGCAAACCTTACAGCATTATAACCGCTTACCTTATCACTGGGGCGACACCTAGGGCAACACAAATCAGGGCTTTTCACTGCTCGCCATTTTTCCAATTCCACCTACAAAGTTTTTGAAATAGAATTATATCTGGTTAAGTTCCAATATCCACCCTTGACCATGGACATGGCTATTCGAACAGTTTTTTTAACTCCATAGAGTTTGTACACTTTACCCACAAGAGACAATCCGCTCGTTCCTCCACATGATTCCTTAGTCATGCAGTTGAGTAGACCATCACAGTAACTTTTCAAAATACCCTACCCCTTTTATCATCTCACCCATATGGGGTTCTCCTACTTGTGGCAAGTACCATAAGTTGTGCGGGATGTTTTACCCCTAACGACCAGCAGCTGGACTACCCACACTGACTAGCTCGCTATGGCAAACTTCACCCTTAATGAGTGTCTCATTCAAGCCGTCACATCGATAGCCACTTGCACTACCCCTCTCCCCCACCGACAAGATGACTTTTAGGGTCCAGTAAATCTACTAAGCCAAGTTGTAATTTATAGACATGTGGTTGTACTTGTCTTACACAAGAGGTCATAACAAGATTTAGTCCTTAGGGTTATCTGGACGGTTCTAACACTAATCACACTCTCGTGCACCACTGCACCAGCCCCCGTACAATCCGCCTAGATATTTAAGCAAGTGGGGGGTTTTCGCAAGCATAAAATAATCATATCAAAATATACCAGTCATTTCCACCGATGACTTTTCAAATCATTTTCTCATGATTAAAAGTGATGTTTGGAGCATTTTGGCGCCCCCGAGTATCTAAAAGTACTAAGCATGTTGTATAAACATTGACTTGTTTTCGAAAGTTTTACCTTTGTAATTTTGCTTAGGTAACAAGGCTCAAATACTCAAGCGTTCCAAAAGACTGTAATACTAATGAGTTAAATATTAGGTATGTAACTAGAATTCTTAAAACAAATATATATTTGCACATGAAATAACAGGATGCAATTTGATAATTTAAAACTTAAATAATTTGCAAAAATATAGGTTCAACATGATGAAAGTATTGACTCACCTTGCACAGTTTACCACAGTCTTGATCTCACTCAAAGTTTTCTCATTTGAGGGTCTTGAGCTTCTAGTTTTTATCTTCATCCGGATCTTGGTCTCGCTCGATCCATTGATTCTTCAGGACTCTAATTTCTAATTACGCGCTAAACAATTGAATCCAAATAAATGCAAATAACTCAAAAGGTACAAATAAACTCAATTTAGCTTTATTATGAGTTAATGGGTGATTTGAGGCCAGGTTGATTGGGCACAGAGTGTTGACGGAGTCAAAGGGGGTTGGAGCTGAGCGATGATTAATAGGAGGAAATTCGCTGAGATGGATGCCAAGGAGGATTCACGATAAAGGAATATTTATGAGAATATTTCCGCTTAGAACTCGGAGATGGTTAGGTATAGCTAACGGTAGAATATCATGACTTGGCCTCTAGTTTAATAACTTCTTTTATTATTTTATATTTATCAAGGAAGTCCCATGAGTCAAGTTAGACCTATGGATAGGTGCATGAGTTTAGTTTAATAAATTAATCTTTAGAGTCTACATTCCTGGCAACTTAAGTTGTGGTATTTTATGAGATTCTATTTACGAATTATTTAGATTATTCACCAGATGATTAGTTCAATAATTCATGGAATCATGGGAGTATTTTACTATCTAATTGATGTTTAATAGTTAATTTTACTATATTCTTATTTACTATTCTTCTGCGACTATTGGTCATAATATTACATTTTTTTAGATTATTCATTGGCGAGATTATTCCAATTTTCGCGGATCCAAGGCCATTATATTTTAATACCTAATCAGGATCTTTCAACTGAAGGCACTCTGAGAATCAACTGACATTGATATTATATCCTTTTACTTATCATCTAACATAATTTAATCTTAATTAAATTTTCACTTACATAGGGTCGAGCTTGCTATACACAACTATATTTCACTATCATTATTGACTAAATCTACCATTGAGATTTATTTATCGGCGACGTGCTAATGGCGGGGATCATATTTTAAATTATGATTTTCTAATTTAAATGTGTATTTCATTTTAAATAGTTACAACATATTGTTTAATTAATTTTACGAAGCGGCTTGATTTGTTATTTACCGAGTTACCTTCGGGTTGGGATTTTTATTAAATTTAGACATTTCACCAAAGCCATCTTTTATTAATGCCCCTTTATTAATAAAGGGCTTTAAATAAATATTCAAGCCACATTGTTTTTCTTAAACATTCTTGAATTCCATAAATCCATAACTTGAATCTTATAGTTAAAGCTCGAATGGATCTTTATTTGACCTCTAACTAATTGTTTTGATTCCCCCTAATTATTTCCTAACTCTTCATGAATGGAATTAGCCAAAAGAAAATCCATGGAAATCGTGGGGAAGGGGAGGTTCGAACTCGAGACATGGTTTAACTTCCACTATCTACAATTACCATGCTAAACTATACTAACGTACATCTAACCCAAATTAATTCTTTTGCACTTTTACTTTGCATAAACTTTCATTCTAATTTCATAATTAGATTTACCCTTTATTTATTTATTTATAATTATATCATTTGCCATCATATATCTATTTGAATATTTCTTAAACATTCTTGATTTCCATAAATCCATAACTTGAATCTTATAGTTAATGCCCGTATGGATCTTTATTTGACTTCTAACTTCCTGACATTAGAAGTAGCGCGTTTCGTGATTAAATCGCGAATTACAAATAGCTGAAAAAGCTTTATAGCTATCACTAGAGGTAATCCACATTGATGTAATGAAAGTGAAGGACCCACAACAATGACATAACGCCCCGAGTAATCGACCCATTTCCCAAGCAGAGTCTCGCGAAACCTTCCCTCTTTACCTTCAATTACATCTGAAAGTGATTTGTAATTGTTTTGATTCCCCCAAGTTATTTCCTAACTCTTCATGAACGGAATTAGCCAAAACAAATTCCAAGGAAAACGTGAGGAAGGGAAGGTGTTTTGATTCCCCCAAGTTATTTCCTAACTCTTCATGAATGGAATTAGCCAAAACAAAATCCAAGGAAAACGTGAGGAAGGGAAGGTTCTAACCCGAGACACCTCGGGGAAGCTTCGGCCAGCCTCTGCTAGCCAAGTGGGTAGTTGCCCCTTTGTGGTAGTAGAAGGGGAAGAAGTAGAGAAGAGGTAAGATGTGGGTAAGGCAAAAACAGAGGAAATGGCACCGGCCAGGGGCAGCGGTCATCGCCAGTGAGGGAAGATCCGGAGGCGCGTGAGCATGTTCAAGACGGTACCCCTATGGCATTGCGCACCTATGGGATGATTTCCGTGGCTCGGTTTGGCCGGAAGAGTGACCGGCGGTGAGCTCTAGCGACACAAAACAGGGCCTATGGCAATCAAGCGAATGATGGTGTCCCGATCCAATTAAAGGAGCATGGAGCATCTATGGACAATCTTGAAGCTACCTGAAGTGGCGGCAAGGTTCTGGGATGTCGGTACTAGTTTGGTGGCGTTGGCCTGCGGTGGCGTGGATCGGAGCTCGGTGCCGAAGTCGGGTGGTCCTCGGCGTCGCGGTCAGAGGACATGATGGCGAGCCAGGGGGGATGTAGTGGTGGCAACAGGCGTTACCTGGGCGCTGCCACAAAAGGTGCGAGAGGACTTCGCACAGGCGGCAGCGCAGCTGACGAGGTCTGGCAGCGCGAGTTGCGGGGGCAATTCTCTTAGTTGGTCTCCAGGGATGGGAAGGGGGAGGAAATGGGTTGGCTTAACGGGCTAGTGGGCCTAGGAAAAATGGGTTGGCCCAAAATATTTCTCCTGTTTTTCAGACATTTTTCCATAATATTTCCCATTTCAATTTATTAATTTTAAGCCTCTAGTTTAGTTTAAATCTTTACTTTGAACTAGAATTAATATTTCACATAATTTTTAATATAGTATATATATATTTTTCCTCTTCATCATTTCCCTAATTTGAATCTTTTGATTATAAACTTTATTTATAAATTCATGTGCATACTTCTTTATATATACACAAGAGCCACTTTTGAAACTTATGAGCATGTGCGCGCGCACACATACACATATATATGTGTATGTACATATATACTCATGCTTATTATTATTAATATTAATATTATTTTATTACTTAATCTTCATCCTTTTTCTTTAATTTCTGATCTCTTAATTCTTTTGGGACACAAATTTCAAAACACCCTTTTTACCTTGCTAGCGATTTATATTATCATTGTCTTGGGTTAGTATTTCCACAACAGATTTTACATACGGCGAATTCTTTGGCCTAACTTGCTGGATCATCCTTTCAGATTCAGATTATAATTTAATTAATATTCTTGTTATTCACACCTCTTCTCTAAAGTTTTATTCCAGGGTCTTTCTTTATCCAATGGAACCTTTGTCACATTCAATGAAACTCTGACAAATCCAAATGAAACAAGAAACACTTCAACAAGACCAATTACAAAATGAAATCCATGCCAAAAAGGTTTTTAAAAAATATAGATTTTTGACATCTTGATTTTAGGATGTTACATTAGGTCTCTTAGCGAACATCCTTCCAAGAATCACCTACTAAGCCAAGAATGTTCTTGGTCCATCCAAATGATTGTATCCTTTATCATAAAAAGTATTTAAACTTACATATTTACCCAGTATGCAAAGCATTTTGATACAAGCATAAGAATGACTCCAATAATGGCGGGGGCATTGAGCTGAAGCAATGACCTCCTGCTAAGGTGTTATGGTACCTACGGGGGGAGCTTGACTGGGGCGGTGAGGGGGAGCCTAACCGGGGCGGCATCACGGCGAGGGGGCCAAGCCGGGGCAGACGAGGGGAGCCGAACTAGGGTGGCAAGGGCTGAGCCACCGTAGCTGAATGTGGGCGGTTCTGCGGTAGGAGTACCGTGCCCTGCGCTGGACTGCTAGAGAAGATGAAGACACAAAGATGAAGTGGAGTTTGCCAATCGCCAGTCGCCATTGAGTCTAAGAATGAGAGACTAAGAGAGTGAAGTCGGAGAGTGAGTGAAAAGAGTAAGAGGAAGTGAGGAAAGGAAGTGAGGAGGAGATTAGGAGTGGTCGATTGGTCCTCAAGGCTGGACTCTGGAGAAAAGTGGGGCACTTTGCACACCTCAAGCCCTCAACTGATAAACTAAGACACTGAGTGAGCCAGTAGTATTCTTCCTTACTTCCTTACTTCCTCCTCGATTTAGTATTTTAGAGTTTAGAGTTTAGACTTTTAGTGTATATAGATAGTTTAGTCTTTATAATTTATTCATAGATTTATAGCTCTGTATTGACAAAAATTAATAATTTATTTATAGATTTTGCTATAATGGAGAAACGATCTTTGTGTAACTATTTCGCAAGCAATTCAAATAGTTCTTGTCCAACCGATGAGAGTACAACTCAACCAAAGAAGCTTCAACTAGATGGTGTGCTACACTGAGCGAGAGATCTTTAGAAACATTAATGATGATAAAATTATAAACCGCTTCCAAGGCGTGATTCAAATTTGTCTCGTTATTCAAATTAGCTTTTTGTGGTATGTTACATATTATCTAAATTTTCATTGCCATTCACAATTTTCTATTATATGACTAATTTTGATATGTTTCATACATAGGTAACTTATCGCTACTCCACATTGATGGTAGAATAATTATATATTTTTGGGTATGCACTTTCTATTGTCAAGGTACCTACTTTGTATTTATTTGTTTCTCGTTGTTTGTCTTCAATTGTGCAGTTTCTGTATAAATTTAAAATTTTATAAGAGTAAAAGACTATATTTATGTTAACTTAGTTTAGTTCTATAAATGATTCAGCCCATCACACGGGTTATTTTGCTGTTAAACCTCTGACCGGTCTAGGATATGTAGTAAAAGCTTGTTCATAGGGTAAGTGGTTTAGCGGTAGATTCTGAAACCAGGTAGTACCAAACTATTCATGTCTGTCTCCAGGTTGGCCCAATCGCTTTCTAAGTAGTCTACCCATGGCCCTTAATTTCCATGTGCACCATCGATGAAACTGATTAAACAAGACTTATTTGAACAAAAGGGCAAATGGAGGCACCTAGACAAAGGTGTTTGGTATCTTTAGAAGAGGGCAGAGTTCTGAAGTAAGAAAAGAGAGAAAAAAAGAAAAGCATTACGGTTTTACCTTTTCCAGAATCCTAAGGGTTGAACATGATCAGCATTCAAATGCTCCAAAGAAATGAGAGATAAAGAGAAAAGGATTATGGTTTTGCCATTTGCAGAATCCTAAGAGTGGAACATTACATGATCAACTTTATCCCAACTAGTGCTCCTTGCCAAAAGAACAATGGGCAGGGGAAAAGAAGAAGATATATACCACCAATTCACTGTTTTTTGGTCAATATGATATACTTTAGTAATTCCAAGTAGCGGTGGACCTACCAGGGGGTCAAAAGGGGCAACCCCTATCGCTGACCAGAGAGTGAGTATCCCCTAGCTCCGGTTGGGGCACTACTGCCATGCCTTCCTCTTCCAGTCTTCGTCAGTCCCGCTCGGCGTCTCCAGCGTCGGTAGAAGAGCCGTAGAAGTGAAGAACCGAAGAAGAGATGGGTTGCAGAAGTTTTGAATCCATACTAGGCCAACCATGCAACAAACCCAAGCAAAGCCCACAAAATATCAAAGCCTACAAATGAACGATTAGGCCGAAAGCAAACCCCATCTGCATCTAGTGCGGGCGGCAGCGTTGGGGAGTACAGTCATGCTGGTGTGGGAGGGCATGGTGACCAGCGGGCGACTCAAGCAGGCCTACAGGAGGTGGCCCGGTGGCTGGTGCCCAGAGGGACGACCGGACGACAGGACAAGGGAGGGGAGCCGTCGCCCGCTAAGCCCCCGAGCAAGTAGATCTTCATCGCTGGAAGTCCAGATCTTCAAGACTTCAACTCCTCTGATCCTCTTTGGCCTCTGCTTCTCCAGATCTTCAACTCCTCTCTCGTTGTGAGGGAGCCATCAAGGCGCCGAGCTCCGTGGGGAGTGGGAGACTGGGACTACTCGAGGGGTATCTATTCACCGAGGGGAGCTCAGGGAGGGGAATATATTATCTCCGCGCTCGCCACTCAGTGTCGGTGTGGTTGTGTGGATCGTATTGCTGCTCCATGCAGTGACTGTGGAGTATGGATGCGGTCTGTGGACTGATTGGTTCATTTATGGAGTGTGGATGTGGACTGTGCGGTGACTGTGGAGTGTGGATGTGGTCTTCTCAGCTGCTCCTAGATTATGGTCGTGTTGTTGAGTTTTGGGCGTGGGCCAATCGACGGCTTTGATTGCCTGATTGGTGCCGTTCGACCGTGGGGTAGAGAGGCCTGAAGCCGTAAGGTATAAATTTAAAACATAAATCTAGTTTTCAATTTATGCATTATGATAAATAAATTTATTTGGTAATCTAGTTTCATATATTGTCATTTATCGATTCATAGAGTTACAAGAAATTGAGAAACGAACATTGCAAAAGACCCACTAGCCCCCATAAAATTTGGTTCTAAGTCCGCCACTGATTCCAAGATGCTAAATGTGTGACAAATAGACCATTGATTAACTTATATAAAACTGTTGATAATTATTGGTAGTTCAATTTGTAAGGCACCTTTTTTTCTGAAGACCTAGGTTTAAATCCCTCCATACGCGTTTGAAGGCTTGTTGTGGCTTATTTCTGTGTAATTTCGTTGTCGTATTTTGTCTTTCATGTATGTGAAACCTACCGACATTGATATCCATTGGAACCAAATTGTCAGAATAAAACAACAATTTCATGAAAAATAAGGGAGCAAGAAATGTAATCTTGATATCAAACAAGGACTAGATGACAGTACTGACACCATCTCGCCATGGACATTAGGATGTTAGGAAATAATTAAGACTCGATGAATTTTGTATAGATCTCATGGTGTCCATTCCTTGCACGGCAATATAGATGCAAATCCACATCAAATCAATTTGTTTTCTTATTTAATTATTTCACATATAGATTTATATATATGTACTACAAATTGTAGAAAAGAAAAAAGAAAAATTACCTTTAAAAATTTATGTATTTTCTTCTGTGAGTTCATTATAACTAATAAGTGATATCATAGGCAAGATCCGATCTTGAAGAACAGTCATCGGCGCCTCCCCCTTGGCGCAGCGCCCCCGGGCGAACGTCTGCCTTCGGTCCAGCACAGCGCGCGCCAGCAAGAAGGCAGCAGAGGGAGAGAAAAGAGTTTTTTTTTTTCAAACGCCAAGCACAGCCATTGACACAGACAGAAACTTCTGGAGTCAGAGACACACAAAAGAAGGGCACGCAGCACGAGGAGAGAGAAGGAAAAGCGTTGACCTTTGATTCTTCGGTCCAGGCGAGGCGGGCAGCTGTAGTTTTTTTTTTGTCAGTCCGGTCCAAGCGACAGAGACCTTTCGGTCTTTTTCGTCAATTGTTCGGCAGCAGCCCGCAGCGCCAGACAGGGGGGAGAGAAAAAAAAATCAGAGCGAAGACAAAATGCCGAAATGCGTACACAATCTAAATCACTAATTTGATACTTCGATAGAGGTAATATCGATGGGGTGATAATAAAAAAGCATAGCAGTATCTCGTTACAGTATTCTTTGCTCACATGGAGTCAGGGAGTACTTTTTTGGCCAAATTTTTTAAAATTCGGCGAAATCAGTTTTCTCGGTCTATCCTGAAAAAGCCCAACTCGATCTAAAATTTCAGCCTATTTTAAAATTTTCGACCGGCCCAACCCATCCTATCTTCTTGAGTCGCCTATCCATCTATCTCTCTTTCCCAATCAATCTCTCATATCCCTAATCAATCTCCTCTCTCCCGAGTCCCCCGAGTCTCGATCAATCTCTCACTCTCTCGATCGATCTCCTCTCTCTCTCTCTCGATCTCCTCTCTATCAGCCGACTTGTCTGTTCATCGTCGATCTCCTCTTTAGATCGGCGCCAGTAAGGGAGGGGGAGGTGGCACCGGCCGCTGGTAGGGGATGGAAGGGATGCGGCGTAGACATGGGACGGAAGGGAGGTGACGCTGGTAGGGGACGAGAAGGTGACGGCAAGGGAGGGAGAGGTGGGGAGGAATCCATGCCAACGCAATTGGGGAATCAGGGATTGGGGCGGCCGGTGGTGGAAGACATGGCTACTATGACGGATGTGACGGCCGCTGTGATTTCACCAGATTTGGTTTTTTTTCTTGAATTCAAACTCTATTTTTGAATATTTGACCGAATTTTTTCGAAAGAAATCTGAAATTTTCAAAATATCTGATTTTTTTATTTCTCGGAGGGATCTGAAAAAATTTGAACCGAAATTGTTTTCCCTGCATGGTGCAACTATGCCATGTGGTTATTGAAGATGTGTGTCAAACTGTAGGCATAAGGCGTATGGGACGCCATAGCAAAAGAAGACATCGACGAACAGAGGGGTAGAATGTACCTCACCGCCATTTATCAAAGTGTACCGGTGGATGTGCTACTAACGTCGGCTGAGAAGGACTCCGCCAAGGTGGCAGATGTGTGGGAGACACTCGGGACATTCACATGGGCGTAGATCGCGTCTAGGAGGCAAAGATCCAAACTTTGAGAAGTGACTTCGAGGTGATTCGAATGAAGAAAAGCGAATCAATAGATGATTTCGCTATAAAGCTAACAACGATCGCCAATAACATCCAAGCATTGGACGAGTGGGTGGAGGAGACCACCATCGTCCGTAAATTTCTTCGAGTGGTTTCAAAAAAAAACTTGCCAATCGTAACGTCGATCTAGCAATTCAGTGACCTAAAGACCATGTCCGTTGAGGAGCTGGTTGGCTACCTTAAAGCCTTTGAGAACAGGATTTGAAGCTATGGTGACAAGGAGAAGTAGCAGCATTTGTTGCCCTCACACTTGGAGTGGATGGCATGCATGAAGAAGAGAAGAGGAGGGTGGGGAAATCTTCCTTTGACGTGACGGGACGCGGCGGTAACGACAGCAAAAGCCATGGTCACGGAAGAGGATGCGGTCACGGCGAGGGTGGTCATGATGACACCGCACCATTTACTGATGCCAAACATGGCTCTGGAGATGGCAAGGATAAAAGCAAGATTAAGTGCTCTAACTATGATGCTTATGGTTACTATGCATCTGAGTGTCATAAACCTCGCAACAATCATGATCGGGATGAGGATGAGGAGGCTAATCTCAACCGTACAGAATAATGAGCCTGTCTTACTACTTTTTGTGCATGCACAAGAGGGGTGTAACATGGTTCTAAAGAACAAAGAGAAGGTGACGCCAAGACTGTGCTTCAATGACGAAGCACATCTCGTGTCCAACGAGTGGTACCTAGACAATGGTGCTAGTAACCAAATGACAGGTTAGCGGTCCGTATTCAATGAGCTAGATGAAAGCCTCTATGGATAGGTTCGATTTGGTGACAGATCGATAGTGGAGATCAAGGAGAAGGGATCAATCCTTCTCTAGTGCAAAATGGAGAACAATGTGTACTCTCTGAGGTATTTTTTATACCAAGACTTTGCAACAAGATCATTAGCCTTAGGCAGCTTGTAGAAGATGGTTGCAGGGTGATTTTGTACCATGCACGGCTATGGGTTTATGAGCACAGCGGGAGACTCCTCATGAACGTAAAAAGATCCACTAACCAACTATATATGATTCTGTTGGAGATAGAAAACCTAGTGTGTCTAACTGCTAGTTTGGAGGAGCCCACATGGTGGTGGCATGCACGGTTTGGGCACATGGATTTTCATGCCCTAAAGTAGATGGCAGTGAAGAAGATGGTGCTAGGCTTGCCCAAAATTGACCACTCAACGCAACTATGTGAAGGTTGTTTGGTGGCCAAGCAAACTAGAAGCCAATTCCCATCATGGGCACATCATCGAGCAGAGAAGCCGCTGGAACTTGTACATGTGGATTTATGCATGCCTATAACTGCACATACACACGCTGGCAATAAGTACTTCATACTCTTCATTGATGATTTTAGCAGATATATGTGGGTGCACATGTTGAAATCCAAGGATGAGCCTCTCGACACATTCAAGAAGTACAAAGTGCTCACCAAGAATGAGCATGGGCTTAAGGTGAAGGTCCTCAGATTAGATCATGGAGGCAAGTTCCTATCATATGAATTCGACATGTTCTGGGATGCCGAAGGGATAGCATAGCACTTTATGGCACCATATTCACCACAACAGAATGGTGTTGTGGAATGCCGTAACCATACCGTGTTGTTTATAGTGAGGAGTTTACTCAAAAGCAAGCATGTACCTATAGTAATGTGCATGTAGTGTACCTTCTTATCTGCGTGTCAACCAAGGCCCTAGCTAGGGTCACATCGTATGAAAGCCTGGGCTAAAAAGAAGCCACGCGTCAAGCACTTGCAAGTGTTCGGGTGTGTTGTGCACGCCAAGGTGGTAAAGCCACACTCAAAGAAGCTCGATGACCACAACACTGCCATGGTGTATCTTGGTGTGGAACTTGGCAGCAAGACTCACCAACTTTACGATCCTTGATAAGTGAAACTTCACATCAGCCGCGATGTAGTGTTCGAGGGAAAGGAATTATCGTGGAAGGACAACATCACCGACGATGTAACTAATGTTCCTTGGACTTCGTTTGCTATCTTTGGTAACACAGGTGTGGATTTAAGAGGCCAAAACGAGGGGTAGTAGGAGGCCATCCCACATGACTTAGTAGCACCAGGGTCAACGCACGCGCGACACCATTTTGCTGGCCAGGCGTGGCAATGCCAAACGCTATCTTTGGCATGGAGGATCCAAAGAGCATAGGTACAGTGACACCCGTGTGTACACTAGAATTAAGCCACAGTAGGCAGAATAAGTGCGGGGCCTATCTCACCTGAGAGTGGGCCTCACAGATATGGAAACATCGATGACATTTATGCCACGTCTGAGGAGATCAATGGCGTGGATGAGTTGTACCTTCTAGTTGTAGAAGTGCTAGTGGTTTATCGTGAGACTGCACGAGAACAGCATTGGTAGGAGGTGGTGAAGAGTGAGCTTGAGGCCATCAAGAAGAATAAGATTGGAATCTCACCAAGTTGCCACCTAGTCATAAACCCATTGGGCTCAAGTGGGTGTACAAACTGAAGGACACAGATGGCAACATCATGAGGTACAAGGCAAGGTTAGTTGCCAAGAGGTACATGCAACAACATAGGATCGACTTCAATGAGGTATTCGCTCCTATGACATGACTCGATGCAGTAAGATTTTTGCTTCCTCTTGTAGCGCAAAGTGGATGGAAAGTCCACCACCTAGACATCAAGTCAGCGTTCTTGAACGATGACCTCCAAGAGGAAGTGTATGTCACTCAGCTGGAAGGATTCATTAAAGAAGGAGAGGAGCTAAAGATGTATAAGCTCTCAAAGGTGGTTTACGGGCTATGTCAAGCCTCGAGGGCATGGAACATTCGGCTAGATAAGAGTCTCAAGAACCTAGGGATCACAAAGTGTCCAAAAGAGCAAGCCATCTATAAGAGGTGTAATGAAGGAGGGGTACTTGTTGTTGGTGTATATGTAGATGATCTCATTGTCACCTGCACAAGTACACATGAAATTGAGAAATTCAAACACCTAATGAAGAGAGAGTTCGAGATGAGTGATCTCGAAGTGCTTGCTTACTACCGCGGGATAGTGGTAGAGCAGAAGGCGGGCTGCATCACTCTTAAACAGACGACATACACAAAGATTTTGTTGTAGACTGGGATGAGTGAGTGCAATCCAATAAGATATCCCATGGAGCCAAAGCTTAAGCTTGGGAAGAATAAAGATAGGGTCTGAGTTGATGTGACCAAGTATAGAAACATCATCAGAAGTCTTCGATACTTGACTCACACTCAGCTGGACATAATGTATATAGTCAGGATGGTGAGCCGGTATATGGAGAGGCCAACTCAGCTACACGTGCAAGCTGTGAAACAGATCCTTAGGTATGTAAAGGGGACTACCGACTTTGGTCTAGTGTATTCTAGAGGAGGAGGAGGTACGGAGAAGATTGCAGGTTACAACAATAGCAACCTGGTAGGCAATGTGGATGACAGGAAAAGCACAAGTGGCATGCTGTTCTACTTCAATAGAAACATAGTCGCTTGGGCATCTCAAAAACAGAAAAACATCACCCTGTCATCATGTGAAGCTGAGTGTCACATGTCAAGGTATATGGTTGCAAAGTGTGCTAAGTGAGATAACAAGAGAAGCCCCAAATCCAGTCGTTTTGTACATTGACAATAAATTAGCAATCACATTAATAAAGAATTCAGTATTTCATGGACGAAGCAAGCATATCGATACCCGGTGTCACTTTATCAGAGAATACGTGGAGAAGGGACTGATTGTTGTCAAGCACGTATGCATAGGAGAGTAGCATGCAGACATCCACATGAAGGCACTTCCTCGAGTCATGTTCAAAGAGATGCGTGATCTACTAGGCATAAGAGATCTTGCGCAACTAAGTCTAGATTAGGGGAGAAGTTGTTATAGAATAATTAAGACTTGCCAAAGTTTATAGGGATTATGTATTGTCCATGCTTTGTATGGCAAGTTAAACGTTAGAGTTTAGATGCAAATCCGCATCAAAATATTTTGTTTTATTATTTAGTTATTACATAGATAGGTCTATACATGTACTATAAATTATAGAGAAATACAGAGAAAATTCTCCCAAAAAGTTATGTGTTCTCTCCTGTGTGTTCCTTGGGTTAAAGCCAACAAACAATATGTACAACAAAGTCGTATTTGTTGAAACACAAAATTTGAAACCTTTAGACAAAGAATGCTTTTACCAGATTTTTTTTCAAGAAGCAAAAATTTAATCGGTTGCAGAAGTAGTCAAAATTTAGCAGCCTTGGAATTAGACTGA
The DNA here is from genome assembly GCA_017311315.1 of Dendrocalamus latiflorus. Taxonomy (NCBI): domain Eukaryota; kingdom Viridiplantae; phylum Streptophyta; class Magnoliopsida; order Poales; family Poaceae; genus Dendrocalamus; species Dendrocalamus latiflorus. Next base: position 7,025,462 of record CM029662.1, read on the forward strand.
AGTGTGAAGACAAGCAGCAGCATCGACCAGACACCGGTCCTGAGGGTTAACCAAAACGTCAAGAGACCGACAAAAATAAAAGGAACTCCATGCTTCAATGGCATGACTATGACATAGTATATGATATTTTCAAATCTTACTACAACACCTAATCTTCTTGGTGGAGGGGAAAGCATAAAAACATTACTCTTCAAACATCACTCTTATCAACAATTAATTAGTGGACATAAATCTATATAAATATAATTAACTGGTGGGATTAAAGGCGTATTTTTGCTTTGAGGACTAGAAATAACCACATAAATCCATAAAAATATAAAACTACCATCCTCTCATTAATTGACAAAAAAAGAAAGGATATATACCGCTTATTTTGTTAAGGTTAGATTATATCGGTGTAGATTAATTGGTACATGCTTTACGGTTATATAATAAACACAACTAATTTTAATTATAAGAACTACAGTTGTATGAATATAAACACATGTAGGTATTTTGGTAGCATCTAGCCGTGCAATTGTATGGCCAATTTAGTTTGGAAGAAAAACAAAGAAAAAGAACCCAACATTTTTCCTTTGCTCTGTACAGTTTTCTACACCTAGATGCAACTGCAAGAGCATTGCCGTGTTTGCACACTAGATCAAAACTATGCATATAATAAACTCATGTATATATCAGTATACGACAAGGTTAAGAGCAGAGTAATGCGCATTTGTAGCATCAGAAACGACCACATAGCACGTTTTGTAAAACAAATTTCTTCCTTCCCCTTTTCCTTTTCTTTTCAAGCAATCTACATGAACTCTTTCTGTACATGTAACAAAAGAATAAATGCTAGTATCTACAAACTGACCAATTTTACCATCAAGTACACAATGAACTGAAAAAATCGAGTAATCTGTTAACCTAGGAGCAAAGAAACAATGGCCTTCAGAAATGTTCGGCCAGTTCTTATTGTGGATTTCTGATCACCTAGCTATGCAAACAAAATTGTTCACTGCAGTCTGCTCCTCTTGAAGTCAGGGAGCGTGAGAGACACTGCCTGAGGCTGGAACCCGACGGATGCAAGCCTCGGCGACAGTATCATCCCGGGGCTGGGACGGGGAGAAGGCACCGGGTCCCTCTTCCTCGACGGCGAGCCGGCAATCCTCGGCGAGAGGTTGACGTGCTCGAGGGCCCTGGACTGGAGGTCCTGTGGGTAGTCACGGACGCACCGGATGCGAGGGCCGGTGCCCGTCGACCACCGGCACGTCAGGTGGTTCTTGCTGTGGTCGGCAGCAGCAGCAGTTGCCGGTGGCTGCTGCCCTGAATTGTTCTCCTCTTCTTCTTCGGTGTCAGTGTTGTGGGAGTCCATCGGCGTGTCAACATCTTCCTCGGCTTCACTCATGTTTCCATCGTCGATTGTCGCATGATCTATGTCGTCAGTACGAGCGTCGTCAGGCTCGATTTTGCTTAGATGTTCAGTAGCAGCTGCTCTGTTGTTTTCAGTTATGTTGGTGCCGTTGGAGATGGCGGTGTCTGGCTGAGTATCAGGTTTGATCAGCATGGGGTACTCGTCATCTTTGTCAATAGGACATTTCTGAAAGAAAGCAAGGCATTCATACGTCATTACAGTTCTGAATCTTGTCTGTAACTCTTATGAACAAATAACTATGTGGCATGGAAGTGTTAAATGTTCTTAAATTTACCATGACATCGGTGAGGTCTACGTTGTTATCCTGAAGGTAGCGAGTGAACTCTTTGAAATTCTCTTCGGTTGGCAGGTAGTGACCACTGTATGGCCATATCGCCTGAAGAAATAGGACACCATCAGTTTTATCAGATAAACTTTGTTTTGTTAACTCGCAATATTTATTTCTGATGGTATGAAACTAATATTTGTCCATATGAACATACCTTCAGAATTCCGTCTTTGACCACTAGTCTTCCAGCAGATGTTATGGCTCCACCAGCTAGAAAACTCGAGTGCTGAAATGATCCTTTCTTCTTCTGCTAGTCAAGACCGAAACAAAAACTTCAGAACCAATGCAGAGAATTGTATCTTGGAATATACATCGCGTTTATCTGCGCATTGGTGGCGCTATGAATTCCATGGTACTGAACAGAAAATTTTCTTTACCTGGCCAACATAGAATGCCTTGGTGGTGCTGAGGACAAAAATCCACTTGGAGACATCCAAAGTGTGCACAAGAACTCCAGTTTGTTTATAGACAAGTTTACCACTCTTGACAACAACTTCGTAGTCCTGCCTCTCTTTCTGTAATTCAGAACAGGAAACAGAAAAAAAAAGGATCAGATGATGTTTTCATTATTCAACTTACTCAAATTTGTTAGGTTTTTTATTTTAAAATTTCTTTTCTCATGTGTTAAAGTTGAGGAACATACTGGTCCAAGGTACTTGATGCACTGGCTCTGAAGTTTACTCCTAGGGCACTTCTCAAGATTTACTTCTTTGCCCTCCCCAATGTCTAACCTGTTGGTTACGTAAAACAATTGGCACATTATTACTCCCAGGTTTTAAATGACACACATGGAAAAAGCTATATTAAGTATCACAAGCTCAGGTTTTTTACCAATAAAAGAACGGTTCTGTACTCTCACTCCTGGACCAGACATCATAATAGATATGTAAATTGTGCCCATATCGATGCCTTGGATCAATCTGTCCAAACACATGAACGGCAACATTAGTAAACTATTTGCAACAATCTCACTAAAGCATACTAGTTTAGTGCTAGAATTAAGTAGCATGTGACTTACAGCTTCGAGCCAGTGCTGCAATGCCAGGCTCTGGGCCTTCCCATTCTTCGATAAGCCCTTTCCAACCTAAACAACCAAACAAAATTGCATCAACAGCTGCAATTTTGATGAAAACACAGGACATCTCGAAGAGCATTTTGACGAATCGACAACTGTAATTACCTTGGCTGCTCTTGTCCTCGCCCTGGCCCACCGTGACGCAGCGGTTTCGGGCTTTTCGCCGTTGAAGAACGATATCGAGCTGTGCTTCAGTGATGCAAAGTCCAGTGCCTTCCACCTGCACCAAGAATCACAAATTAATCTGAATTTTTTAACGCTAAGATTGACCGTTCCAATGGTCAAGAACTGAAGAAACTGATACATACCACAGCTCCTCGACGACAACTGCGCAATCGGCGAGGTTTCGCCTCGTCCGGTAACTCTTGTACACCTTCTGAAGCTTGACTGCTGCAGCATCAAACTCACATTTGGGACTGGAGGAAACTTCGGGACTCGGTACAAAGAAAAGATCAGAATTCCTCTGGTCGTCCGCGACGTTTATCCTACTCGGCCTGCTCTTATGATCCATCGAACCTATGGTTTCCTCTCCTCCTTCCCACTGTTTGAAGCTTAGTGACGGCATCAGTGTGCCCTTGGAGAAGAGATTTTCTTGACCTTGTGCTTTCAGTGCCATCTTCTCTTGTTCATCCCAGGGAGGAGAGACTTTGTTCACCATGTTGATGTCTTTCGTCCTCGCGCTGGAGATCTCGATGCCAAGAACTTCAGCCCATGCGATTCGGAACAATCCCATAAAATGAACTTCTTCTGAAAAATTCAGAGATGCAAATTAGTTTCAGGTGGAGCAGTGATCACAAACAACTTGCAAGAAAGGGAAAAGGAATACTTCTGCTCTTGTGACATGGTCAAAGTCAGAGAGAAGAACCAAACACTGACAAAAAAAGCAGCCGGCAGAAATGACCCGAGACCAGAATATCCAAGAATTCTACAACTGGCACTACATAACCATAAAAAAGGCTGATTGCAAACGAGCAGCCAAGCCTCTAAAACAGGCACTTTTCCAAGAAAAAAATGTCATATAGGCCTAGAGGTTGCATTTTCTTGCGGGATTGCTGCACTTGTGACCTCCAAAAACTGAGCCCAAGAAGCAACCTGCATTTCATTCAGCTAAGCAAGATCCATAAACATGAAGAACCATAAACCCTCTTCTTTTCCCCAATTTTTTGCGCTTCCGAACTCATCCAGTGGGAAACAGGGGAACCCAAGAAGCTTCAAACTAAGAACACCTCTCGGACATTAAACAATAGGCAGGTATCAGAGGAAATTCTGCATTTAGCACTTCATAAACTGAGCCCAAGAAGAAGAGCAAATCAATAAGAAACCAAACCAATAAGTTATGCATTAGATCAGGCACCAAACAATAGCTAGATTTCAGATACGCAAGAAACAACAAGCTCCTCACCTGGTGGTCTCGGAGTAGCAACCCAAACAAGAACAGAAATTTTCTCCCAAATCACAGGAAGAGCTGAAGGTTTTGAGAGCTGAGAGAAATCCTTGGAATTGGTTGGAATGCAATATGGCTATGGCTGCGGATGTACAACTCGGGAGGTCACTGCTTCCTCTAATATATACCAAAATCTAGGACTGGTTGGGTCCACCCTTCCCCTAGAGATGTGGAAAAAATGCAGGACCATCTGGGAAATTTGCTCCCCAAGAAACCTAGGACTTTTGGTCACTGCTGAAGTTGCAGCAGCAGTTCCAGCAGCTGGAGCTGCAGCTTCCAGCTAGTCCAATGTTCTTTCCGTTTACGCCTTGTCAAACTTCTCTTTTCAGCACAGGCCCTGTTTGGTTAATCTTGTTTTGTGTGTGTGGGGGGGGGGGGGGGGGGCTGTTGGGCCCACGGTCCACTAGAGTAAATAATTCATCTATCCCAAAAAATATATATACACACACACAAAGCCCATACTGTACCAAAATTAATTTTCTGACGTTGTAATGTTCACTTGCAGTTTTCTGAGCCCTACAAATCCTTCAATTAACTTTGCCTTGGGCTCGTAACTTGTGTCATGAGAAAAATGAAACTAATTTTGAATAAAACATATGTATGTGAAAATATTTATTACGGTTTTTTAAAAAAGTGTGCATCTTTCCGACCGCTAAGCAGTCCTATACTCCTATTGGTATGGCTCTCATGTTTTATGACTAATATACCAATGTTTGATCCTCACCAATAACATGTTGAGATAGGGGTGGCAACGGCCCAGGTGCCGGAGGCCCCGCTGCCCGTCCTGATCCCCGCTAGTTTGGCTCCACGTAGGTCCCGTTGGACATGACCCCTCAGGGCAGTCCCAATGAAAGAAACTGACACAATTTCCATAGCACAAGAAATCATCTATAGAAACTATCTTCCACAGTGGAGGTGTCTTCGAGTAATAATTATTTTCTCTTTCTCTCTCCCAACTCTATCTTCTTCCTCCAATGAGAGTGTGCCACGAGCCCCCTAGAAACTGGTGGTTTCTTCCCAATGGCGATTTCATAGTTTCTTGGTGCATTGGGTGGAGTGAAGACCTGATTTCTTCATGAGGAAACCGTTTCTAGGATTTGTGCTCTCTTTCATCATTAATTACGTTGCCATATCAGCATTTTGCCTACGTGGCAAGTCATTTAATGAGGATAGAAACCATCATCAATACACCATTGGGACTGCCCTAAGGAATCCATACGGAGATTAAAAATAGGCTAAATTATTTTAAAAAATAATAATATATTTTTTATTAATTTATAATTTATATTTTTCTTCAAAATATAGCTTTAAATATATATTCTAACGTATAGATTCAAGTTTTAATATAAATATACAAGAAAAGACTGACTACAACCTTTCATATTAAAAACTGTAATTATTATATATTTTTATTATTTTTAAGGGTTCCCATGGAGTCCCCGTGGGGGAAGGTGACCCTGTCCCCGCCCTGCTAATGTAGTGGGGCATCCTCATTCCCCTGTGGGGAGATTGGCCCACGCCCTAGATAGGGTAACTCCTCGTGGGGCCTCGGTTCACAGGGAAAATTGTCATTCCTAGTTGAGAGTCGGTTACTTGCATATTTTCAAATGTGTAGGTCCTTCCGTTGTATAGTAAGTATTAAAAAAAATGCATAACCAAACTCTTGTACTGATAAATTGTTAGTTCTTGTAGGGCAAAAATAATTCCAGCAGTTGTTGAACGTTATTAGCATTTTTGTCATCCTACTCTTAGACACTTTATAAAAGTGCAACCTATATACAAACAAACCCACCTTTTCCCTTTCAGCTTTATAATAGCACCAAATGGGATGCGTGCATCATACATAGTGGCACTGGACCATGTACCGGACCAGAGCAAACCGTAGTGGAGCTGGAAACGTTCAAAATCAACAAGAGGAAGAGTCAGAGAGGCGGCATTACATTGCACGATGCATTCATTCATGCACAGGCACCAACTCAGGGAGAATGAACTCCTGTGTCGGGATGGAGACGGGTGAGGTGCCATCGAATAATCTTAAATATGAATATAAATCTATATTTTTTTAAAATAAATATAAATTTAAATATTCTTAAATATGAATATAAATCGAATGTTGTAACAGATATGAATTCGAATCGAATATATATTTAATTCAGTCGATTACGAATATCCTCCTATAACTTTTATAACAAATCTTGCTAGAACAAATTCCTAGCGGTTTTACCGATTTTTCACCGGTTTTTGACTGGTTACCGGTTTCAAACCGACTAAATTCAAATTTTTGAATCACCAAATTCGTCTGGATTTTCCCGGGTTTCATAAACGGATTGAATACGAATTTAATAGTCTCGAATACAAATGCAAATATGAATATTCTTGAATACGGATACGAATATTCTTGAATACAAATACGAACATCTTTTAATACGGATTTTGCTTACCATATTCGTATTTTCTCGGATACAAATATCGGATAAAACGGATTATCCGTTACCGTTTCCACCTCTACTCCCACGTAGGAAAGAATGAGAGATACATGGGTTCTTTTCGGTTGTAGCTGATAGTTTATGGTTACAACCGATGACTTTTGACGCTAATACGAGCGCTTGTGCAAATGTATCAAATACCGATAAGCCAATAAGCCACTTTAAAAGATAATAGAGAAATTATTTTATTTATTTGTTTAAAAGAAAGCATGAGGTCCATGAGATCGAATGCGAATGGGTTTGGGTTTGGTTGGTGGTTGGCAGCGCAGCATGAAAGCAACCGAGGATCCAGTCGCGGCGTCCCTTGGACTGGGTTGAATGTACGGTGCGCGCAATGTCGATGTGGGGGAGTGAGTCAAGGCCTTTGATCCGGGACATGCATGCGCAATCTTTATTTAATTTCGTCAAATACTCTTTCAATTTGTCGAAAAAGTAGGGACACTTTCATAGTTCTTTAGTTGGCAAACTGACTTATGAGTGCTGCATTATACTATACGTTTCTCGAATATAACCGTGTAAAAGCAGCTTGTTAATGAAACATAAATAAACAGAGAATTGCCATATGTTTTCCGCATACCAAAAGTTGACATGCCTAGTAGCACATTGTCAGGTGGGGCCTAACATACCAGCGTCGCCCTAGTGCTGGGAAGAAGCCAGAAGCATACTCGGATGGACAGGATAGTCAGGAGGATGTGTCCGAGAAGGTTACGGTGACATACGCGCTGAGCTGTGCTTGTTTTACACCTCCCTCACACCAATCCGGAGAGGCTGCTATGCGTACGAACAAATTACTTGGTACGTGATTCGTACGTGTCACCGCTGGTATGACCTACGACCGACGTGTTGAGGAGAGTAGCCGCGCATACGGGAAGTTCGTAAACAAATTTCGTGCGTACAATTAGTCTTACTTTTTTTTTTTCAATCTCCATATCACCTTGCTTGCCTAGCTAATGGCCTACATCATCACATAACCGCCCCTTGGTTAGCTTTCTAATGCCTTTGGTTAGCACAAGGCGGCGAATGATGAACTGCCACATCGACGGATTAGCCGATTGCATATAGGCAGTGGCGGAACCAGATCTCGGGCTACTAGGGTTGTAGCCCGAGGTCTAACAACTAAAGTCTATTCAAAATTTATAAAAAAATCACAAAAAAAGAGTTAGCCCAAGAGTTGACCTAAGAGCAGCTGGCCCAGCTTGGGGCTTAGGCTGGTTCCGCCCCTGCATATAGGTGCTTAATTATGTACGAAAGATCCAGCTCGATACCTTGATTTTATAGGCTTGCTAAGTGTGGCTGGATCATTTAATAAAGCAAGATTAATTAGGCTAACCTTCTACTTTGAGCTGTCTCAAGTGATTTTGGTATTGGTTAATGGATATAGCACTGTAGGTACTTTTTCTGCAAAAATAGTCCCGAACATCCGTTTTTGCAAAAATGACTTCTTTCCTAGGCTTGAAAGGTGCGGCAGGCAATACGTGTCACCTGCCGCGCCCCCTTGCCTAGTAGGAGGCAGAGCTCGTGGCAGTGCGCTAGGGCGCAGCAAAAGACGGCGCAACATGGCAAGTGCGTAGGGCCAGCGTGGTAGGGATGCTCGTAGCATGGGAGGTAGGGCTGCCGAGCTGCCCTGACTCGGTAGCTTTGCTCGTCGTCCATGTCCCCTGGTGGTCTTTTGCCTGATTAACCCGCACTGAAGGCTGTTTGAACAGCATAACAGTTTTGGACGGGCTAATGAAAGTAGCATAATCTTTTAAATAGTGTAGATACATTATTAAAAAAGTGTAAGAATGGACCACGTGTAGCGTGACATGGCACCTCACAATGAAGGTGCAAATTAGAACGTACCTAGGGCAAAAATGTGGCGCATAAATAATATCAGTGCCCAAATAATGCTGGTGCATGAATAATACTAGTGCAAAAATAATAACAATGCACAAATAATAACAGTGCATAAATAATAACAGTATACAAATAATAACTTTGTGCAAAAAATGGTGCACAAATAGTAACTGATATGGGGTTGCCTGATCTTCTCGACATAGGATCAAGATACTCACGTGGATTGGAAGAACCGTAGTGATCCCCCGATGCCAATGCAAGAGTTAGCACTCTATAATTCACCCAATCACACGTGCTGAACTTCACAACCACTAGATGAAGTTCTATCGCGCTCCCAATTCCCAGCAGAAAGGTTGAACGATCTTGATTTCGATAAACTTCCAATTCTTCCATCAAGTTGGTTCGCCCAATAGAAAGAACAAGAGTAATTTTCCGAATGAATCTATTATCAAAAGTGGTCTGAATCATACAAAGGGGTGGCAGCTGCCTTTATAAAGGGTGCACCCCCTTGCGCCCCCACACATGGGCTTAGGGTTCCCCCACACGCATGCACACAGGCCTAAGGCCTTTTTGGGCTTAGCGGGCCTACCATTTACAAGTTGGGCTGAATTTACGAAATGGAAAACATGAGTTTACAAAAGTATAAACATTTGAATTTCTCTCATATTTGGCCATAGGCTGGCCGCATAAAGCTTGGGCCGGTCTCCTCTCGTGTTGTGGCACCCCTTCCTCCCTCACCTCCCTCTGGTTCACTACTTGTAGCATCAAACAATTCTGGACAAACAGCATGTTCATCTCCATCCTCTCGTGATTCAAACTTTCGGGATGTCCTCATCAGTAATAGTGTACAAATAATAACATTTCAAACCTAATCATACGAAAAAACGGTCAACTATTAACAAAAAATCGTTATTATCGCCACTAATCCATTACTAACATGGGTAATTATAAAATATTGTTTGCACAAACTAAATACATACATCATCTAAACATTGATATAGAGCGCATAGAGCCAAGCAGTATGTCTTTCCTTCTAGACATAGGCCTAAGTTTGTAGATGACTTCTTTGACTCCTTTAGTAGTTCTAGGCAGTATTTTGGGTTAGGATATCATGAGGGTAGATCATGGGTAGCATCTAGACAGGGGGGGGTATCGGCCTTGGTAGGCCGATTCGGAGAGGTATAGGTGCTTTACGTGTGTATTCTCGTGATTATTTATCTAACTATTTTATTTCTGCTTCTACTGCTGTTCCTAGGCATCATTTGGCTCATACTAGATTCCTAAATCTTTATCACTGACCCCAGTACTGAGGTACAGATGTTTCCTACTTATGCCCTGTAGGTTCGGTTTGCAAGGAAGAAGGACATGTGGCTCGTTGACTCCGGATGTTCTCGACATATGTTCGGAGATTCTAGATGGTTATGCTCTCTCACATATTCATTTGGCAACGAGTTGATCACATTTAGATATGTGTCTACCATGACTGTGATAGCCAAGGGCACAGTGTGCGTCAATAACAACTTCATGCTTAAGGACATCGCTTTAGTGAAAGTTGGTGTGAAAACCGAACATGAGTGTGGGAGCAAATGTCGGCCGTATGATGGGTCGGTGTCCATGTGAGTGAAAGTGATGCAAGGGTTTATATAGGTTCGGGGGTCCAAGAGGACTGCCCTACTTTTGTTAGTGGCCTACGGGGGGTTTTGATGGTTCCTCCTAGAGGCACACCTGTTTGATTGCCTTCTTGTATTCCATATGAGCTCAAGTTACAAATGAGAGATACATGGGTATTTACAGGCTATTGGGCCTGTATAAATGAAGGGAATATCCTCAGTGAGATACCTAGCTTATGAGTACAAATGGGGTACAATTGTCCTTCCCAAGCACAACTACAATTCTTCGGCTTTGTTTGTGTGCGTCTTCTACAAAGTGGGCCCCAATAGTGAAAGGGTGAAATTATTCTTTCAACACTAGCCCCCTGCCCCTTGGCATTTTGGAAGGAACACCTAAATGGGTAGTCTTGACTTGCCATATTGGCTGGTAACTTGGCATCCGAACGGCGGTATGAACAGGCTCTTGAGACATACTTGGGCAAGTGCATCTGGGTTGTGGTAATAATTCATGCCATTTCTCAGCCATTGGGCTACATGTTTGGGCATGTGAGCTTGTGACATGTTGTAGGTGGGCCATTTCTTGTCGCGGAATTCGTCCTCGTCATCCTCCGTCCCTGAGTCCACATCACTCGGCAAGGACTCGGTTGACGAACTTGTCGTAGTTGGGCTTCTTGGCCTTCGTGTAATGAGCTTGTGGGCGCCTCCGAAGGTCCTCCTTGCCCTTCAGCTTGGGGCATGTCGGGAATGGATTTTCGAATCCAACCCTCTATGTATTGCTGCACTAGTCCCAGATTAAAGCTCGTGCACACAATCAAATAGTGATGAGTACATAACCAACGATGATTTATTTCAATAATAAAGAGTACTGGCCTTACGAATACTTGTTACAAATGAGGTTACAAGATCTCAAACTCATAAGCTCAAAGCAGAAGCAAAAGAAAATAAACTCTGAAGATAGCCCATCGATATGTCACAGGCACTTGACTGGCACTACTACAGAAAGGTTCATCACAGACCGTTCGGAACCATCATGACAAATGGTTTCTAAACCGTCTAAATTTATGTGTCTATGATAATAGGTGATTATCATAGACGGTTCTCAAACCATCTATGATAATTACAACATAGATGGTTTTTCAAAAAAATCGTCTGTGATATATCAAGTATCGCAGATGATTCTTTAATATAGCCGCATGTAATGTATCAAGTATCAAAGTTTTTTTCTTCTAAAAACGGTCTGTGATATATCATATATCACAGATGGCTAATATAAAAAATTATATGTGATATGTTATATGCCATAGACAGTTCTCAGACATAGCCATTTGTGATATCTTAGATATCACAGACAGCTAATACTAAAAACCGTTTATGATAGCTATTTAAATACCTATATTATTTCCTATTTTCAGCTAGCCTTAGAACATACTAGCCATGCCCTCTGAAAACAAGCAAACAAATCACATATATAGCACACGACAATCATTACACAGATCTCAACTGAATGATGTATATTTGAATGAATTATTTGATTAAGCACAATTGAATAATTACAATTGTATCAAATGTTTCAATATCTAATCATCGTCGGGTAGAACTCTCTAGTCTTGTGTATGACGTCCGCTGCCAAGAATTGAGAGAGCTTTTCTCAAATTTTAGTAAGTTCGTCATGATTGATTGCACTTTTGTTGAATTCCACACGTTGTCGCTAGGAGTAGTGTTAAGTCATTAGCGCGCATGCACACACACACACACACACACACACACACACACACACACACACACATATATATATATATATATTAATAATCACAAAATAATTATTGGTAGGTTGATAAACCTCTAGATCATTCGTCTTAGCGTCCATGATTTCCTCCATATGGCGGCAAACGTAGAAGCTACATACGTTGCCCTATAGCTGCTGGTGGCACTGCAAAAATAAAATTACATACATAACTGTTAGTTCTAGAGGCATTATAACGAAGTGTGATATAGGATTGTTGTGTTGTAGCGGGTACCGAAAATTACGTCCTGTGTCGCAGCGTGGCGCTGGATTCCTTGTGTCTCCCTCTTTAGGCAATATAAGTGTCGAACGACCTACATGATTCCAAAAAGTTAGCCTCGGCCATTGCAAACGAAGGGAAGACTACAATAGAGTTATATATGAAGGAAATTAGTTTACCTATCAATTATTTGTTGCACATGGATGAACTCATGATTAGTAGAGAATCAAGGTATATTAACTTGCTCCACTTTGGTACAATCACAATCAGAATCTAATGACCCTTAGTCATGTATATCGACATAGTGATTAATCCTAAGTTTGTGTTGCATATAAAGTACAAATGAAACTTGTTTGCCAACTAGTGAAGCACTTACCCCTGGTTGAGGGGTACCATGATGTAGTCCTTGTCACTGTGAGCAAGCAATTCCCTCGTTATGTAATCTTGGACGAAGAATCCGTTATCATTGATGGATTGCCCAGAGACCAAGTATGGGTCGAGGAAACCCACCAGCTCTTGTCGTCGTTAGACTTGTTGGATCATAGATCTATACATAAGCAAAGAGTTTTGATATTTATCGGTATTATGTGAATGTAAAACTTGATTGTACAGTACACTTATAGTGTCCAGCATCGTAGAAGTGAGGCATCAAGTTTGTTGAGGTTGAATAGTAAGAATAAGTCTTTGAAGGACACGACGAAGTAGCTTGAGTCGTGGAGGAAATACACCTCTGTGTATCTCACAGTGAATCCACTGTGCTGGTTTGGCTTCATGTTGAACCTCTGCATGTACTAGGTATGCAAAGTTCTGCAAACCACTACAAGGCTGGGTAATTGTGACTCAGGGACCAACGACACTCCAATCATGAACATCCAATCCCTTGGAGGTGCCTTAATCTTCTTCGATTCAGCCTTGGCACCTCGCTTGCGAAATATTTTCGGCGTCGCCTTCACGGGAGCCAATGCGCTGGCCTTTTGAAGAGGAACTTGAGGTGAAGTCATAGAGTGTTCTGTTTGATAGGCATAGTCGTGTGGAAATCGTGGCACGGAAGGGTCCAAGGTGATGTCCCTCTGGGGCCGCTGGACAAATGTGTCGACGGCATTTTCTAGTGTCATGATTTCTCTGTTTGGGGGGCCTCTCCAACGGGACAACCTTAAAAATGTCATTAATCATGTCCACCTGGACCTTCGCAAAATCAGTCCCTAGCTAGGCACCGTGCACCAATGTCCTTAGCAGGCATAGATACACCAACCTTCACCCAGCGTCAACGGGAATGGAGCCAACAACCTTAATTTTGAGGATGCACATCATGGCCTCCTACATAATGATACATGATGAGTTAAGGTGTCCACTAGGTTTATCTATATAGCATTTAAGAGATGTATACTACCTGGATTTCATCGATAGGTAAATGGGCATCGCTATGTTTAGAAAGTGGCATGGACGCGCAGCTAGTCTGATGTTGGGGGGATTGTGTACTGTAATAATGGGGGTAGCTTGTGACTGGTTGCGAACTTCAGTTCTTTCCTCAATGCATCTATATCTCCTCAGAGTGAGGCAGTTATGTTCTTAAGTTTTGTATCAAAGTCCCGTGCCATACTTTCCTCACGCTCGACCTTAGATCTCTTCCTACTTCTATACACCTTAGAGTCATTTGGGAATCTGTGCCTCCAAGATACGTAAACCCCTAGGTCTCCGTGCGACCTGGTTGCTCCTTGTTTCTCAGGGTGGTGGATAGTATATCCCTCTCCCTGACTGCTTGGAAGGAGCCTTTGAAAGATTCGGTAGTCAATGTTTGCAGCAAGAGACAATCATGTTATTTTAGGCCCTATGAAGTTATGGACCTATTAACATCTAGGTAGTTTAACATATCTTAACAGGAGTTGGGATACTTCATCGTCTACAGGGTTTTTGAAAGTGGCAACTCCTGAACATGTGGTTGATAACATCGCTCTTAACTAGTTTTGGACGCGCTCATTTGTGATCCCGGCAAATGGTGGTGAGGCCTCTGATCGGATTATGACCTCATACTCCATCCTCCATTAAGGGATTTTACCTGTGTACTTGATGCGGGGGATTGCCCGATCTTCACGGCGTAGGATCGATGAAGATAGTTTGGATCCGTGCAACCTGATGAATCGATGCCGCCAACCACTGTTAGAACAACAACCTACGACAAAAGAATTCGCCCAGCCACACTGTCATGATCCCGTCTACCCGACCACCAAGTAGACACGTCGTCGCTCCAACCAATCACAAGGAATCACAAGAACGACGGGGAAGAACGCCCGATTCCCCTCTAGGTTGCAATCATATACCAAACCCTAGGAGAAACAAGCACATGGTTCTCTCTGAAAATAATAGATTGATTTCTTAATCTGTTGTGGTCTGTCTAGGTACAAGAGAGGGCAAGGTATTTATGCCCCTCTCACGCATGCTAGGACTTGGCTTGAGACCAGTTTGAAGATTGATTCGGAAAGAGACCGAGTTATTTCCTATTCAGTTTTAAACCGAAACTCAAAAACTATCTTGGAGTTTTGACTCACTAACTAACAGACTGGTTCGGACTAAGACTCAAACGCAATTACAGGACCGACCAAACCATGCACACAAGCTATGCTTAGCTAAACTTCTTGGATTGCTGATTTCACGCACGCCCCTTTCAGCCGTATGGAACTTCGACTGTGCTGCACGGATTTGATCCCTAGCTAGCGGCATATCATCAACTCCTTGGCTGCGTGAGATCTTCCATGCATGCATGTGTTTTCTTGGCTTGAAATCCTTTGTATGCATGTGTTTCTTCTATTTTATCTTTGTCTCAATTCATATGTGTATACATGATTTTCTTGCTCGACTAATTTCTTCTAGCTTCGGCATCCAATGTCTCCTCATGCATAAACCTGAGACCAATTAAAATACTAACATTAGGTAGTAGCCAATTCTCATGTAAATTAAAACCAAATTTAATTAGGAGCGAGTTCACATGTTGATTAATCTTTTTAGCTCGTGCTCGCGTAATCGGACCAATTGAGATATCCTCATCATCTTGTACACTTGAAGTGATGGACGTTGCACTAGTATTGATGAGACCTTCTAAACATATCTTTACTTTAGCCTTGTATAGATCGAGTATGGGCCTATATATAATTAAATAAAATAGTAGTAGCTCCGTATCTCCAAGTATAATCATTAAAGACCCAATTAAATTAGAGTACACCTGATAATATTTAATACGGCTCAATAATTCTTTCCAGTCAAATAATATATTTAACTGAAAATCAATAATCATGTCTGTATCTGCATCAGTACTACCGTGTACCCAGCGGTGCCAAGTCTATGGGGTGAGTGTTTTGTGCCTAGATAGCCTAATGTGTCGCACTTTCCTGTTGAAATTCAGTCATCGTCTTCATCCGTACAAAGGCCTCCCATGTTTCTAGCAACACGAAAGGATACCTTATGAAGGGCGTGCGATCCTTGGTCATGTACTACATGACAAGCGTGCTCTTGAAGGTCTTCCATGCTTTTCTCATCACGAGGAGCACATGCCATTGCACGCGTTCCTAGACTCCCGCTGGGATCTCGAACAAGTTTGAAATTTCCCTCCACAACACATTTCTCTTATCTTCTATCAAACCTTTCTAGTTTGCTATGGTGATGGGGACCCGTTGCCTTTCGATTATCTTACAGGTAGTTCGAAATGCTGTATCTGCTTTCTTCGGTTGCAGATGGACTCATCCGGAGAGACCTCCGTGATGGTCATTTGGTCTGCTAGCCTTTTAGATACTCTTCTGCCATGCTTAGTTACCCCAGTCTTTGGAGTGTCAGACACATTCGGCAACATCAATGACAACGATGACATCTCTCTTACAAGAAAAAACTAATTACAGTGAGTAGTGAATGTAAACATTGGCACATGGTTGATCTTACAAGAAATAAGAATATCTAATAACGTATATTATTGCTACAAGGTCTCTTTGCAATACTAACATCCGAAATCACATAGCCTAGTGTCTCAGGTTCTATAGAGTAAGTTATGGCTAGAGTCTTTTCCTCCTCATCATTTTGCGTGTTGGGCTTGGTTGTTGTCTTAGGCGTACGTGTACTTCATTTACAAATAAAGGGCGTGACAGCCCAAGGGTTCTTTTATATCTAAGACATCAACCAAGCCTAACACACAACATGATGAGGAGAGAGAAACAACAACTATAACTTACTCTGTAGAACCTGACACACTGAAATATATGATTTGCCATTCCAAATAGATTTTGTGGCAATAACAAAGTGAATCAAAGAGGACACTAGAGTGTGTGATTTGCTTCATGCCCTTCGATGGTCTCTTTGGTATATATTATTGCTACAAGGTCTCTTTGGCATATATTATTGCTATAAGGTCTCTTTGGAACACATTAACATGCCATTCTAAATAGATATTGTAGCAATAACACGACCCTCCAACTCACTTTGAAACAATAGCTCCTACAATATATCTCTAAATTCATTCTGTACCTATTTTATCCCTAGCTATAACTACTACACCGATTTGGAGGAGAGGACATGTAAGAACATTCAGCGATGTATATTATTACTATAAGACAATAGAAACAATAGCTCTAATTATTTATTTGTAAATTCATTTCCTAGCTATTTCATCTCTCGGCATGTATTTCTAACAAAAATATGTTCTACTTAACAAAAACAATACTATCTAGATAGATCTAACAAAAATATATTCTACTTAATAGAAAAACACTATACCAAATTATTTCTACAAGGATTGTTAGTGCGATAGAAAAGACGATGGAGCAAAAATATGAAGCAAATCCATACCTTCGGCTGGAGCTAAGGCAATAGGAAGGAGAGGAGATTGAACCAGTTAGGGGCGACGGTGGATCTGGTTGGGCAACAGCGAAACCAGTGGGGGCGACGACGGATCCGGCTAGGGGCGATGATGGATTCGGCTGGGGGCAACGACGGATCTAGCTGGGGGTGATGGCGAGGTTGTCGATCCGGTTGGGGGCAAATGTGAGCTAAGACGATAGGGAGGAGAGGTGAGGAGGCAAAAGGATGTGTGGCCGAGTAAGTGAATTAGGGTGCAAACCCTAGCGGGGCACTACTTATAGGAGGAATTATCACAAATGGTTCTTTAAAAGAACCGTCTGTGATATTAGTATCACAGACAGTTCTCTTATAAAACCGTATATGATATAAACCACATCACAGATGATTCCATAATAGAATTTTCTGTGATGTTGTAGTATCACATATGGTTATATTATGGAACCGTCTGTGACAGTCCTGTTTTGGTCAGGAAGTGCTACCCATACCCTATGAAAAAACCAAGCTTCGACCAATTACAAATTAACTCCTATGACCACAGCCACTTCGACCACAATCATGACTACTATTTCGACCATGCCTTCAACTGCAATTTTGACCACGCCTTCGACTGTAGCTTCGACCACGCCTCAACGCAATTAGCATATTCAAGATTAGTTCTAACAGCATATACAATCATTGATATAATTATTTCTTAATTACTAAATCAATTTTAGTGGAATAATTCCTTAATTACATGCCAAGTTTCTTATAATTACATTGGAATAATTTTGAAATAGGTGTTTGCCATTTGGGATCATTACACTTGGCTATTTCCTTTTAAATAAAGCCCTTCATGATGGTGACCCATATATAGCTTGATTCATTGCTTGGTTCTTCCTTGAGCTTGATGTTGTCTCCGAGTGGAAGCAACTCGTCAAATTGATTATACTCTTCCTCATCCACGACATTCTCAACTCCGATAATCCTTGTTTTTTCCATTAAGAACTATGCGACGCTTCTTATTTGCTGGGTTGGTTACATAAAAAACTTGAATATCTTGCCTCACGAATACAAATGGTTCATCTTTATATCCTACGCGTTCGAGGTCCACAGTAGTGATGTCGTACTTATCGACCTTTACACCCTATAGGAGTTGGACCCAACAACACCGAAATAGAGGGATCTTGAAAATCTCGTAGTCAAGCTCCCAAATCTCATCTACAAGCCCGTAGTAGGAGTTTGGGCCAGCTATACTGAACTGCTCATCACGAAATGCATCTATATGGACACCTGAGTTCTAGACTGTACTCTTTCTGTCCTGATCTGTTGTATAAAATGTATACCCATTAATGTCGTATCTTTGCCATGTCACAATTCTAAATTTTGGCCCTTTTGCCAGCCATTGCAGCATTTCACTTGACGACCTCGTAGTGAATCACACCCTCAACCATTTGTTGAACCGACGATTGTGCTGTCTAATGATCTAAACCTTTGATTGGTCTAGATTCTCTTGGCGTAGCATGTCCTTGTGCTCTTCAATATACGAGGACACTTCAGTGATGTGTTGTAAGACCGTGAAATAGGTTTGAGTGTACGTATCTAGATCGGGAGTTATTGCTTTCCTTCCGATGGTCCCGATACCCTCTAGCCTCCCCTGGTGATGAGTATAGGCACACCAATAAGTTCGACATGAGCCATGTAATCAACACAGAACTCAATGACCTCTTCGATTGCATAACCTTCGATGATGTTGTCCTCCGGCCGAGATCGATTGCGTATATAGGACTTAAGAATTCTCATGTACCTCTCGAACGAGTACATATGACATAGAAACACGAGGCCACATATCTTTATCTCTTTCACAAGGTGGACAATGAGATGGACCATGATATCGAAAAATGATGGAGGGAAAAATGAGATGGACAATGGGTTGGAATTAGAATTTTGAGATTTTCCTTCCAGAATTACACACAAAATCCAAATAAAATCTAGACACTTTTAAATAAATAATTTGGAATTAAAATTTTAAAGATGATGAATTTTTGAGATGTTATGGGGTGCTTGACCCGAATGTGGTTTGGCTCACCACACTCAAAACAAGTGATAAGGCCACCTCTTCTCTTATTCCTCAGTTTATTGTAGTATTTCATGAATTTTTTGGATTGGAGGGCTAAGTCATCTTTAGCTAGCTTCTCTAGCTGCTCATCGTTCAAAGAGTGCAAGGCAAATAAAGAAAATCCAGATGAGCCAAAATCCAAGGAATCATAAGAGCTACGATAAGAAGGGTCATCCACAAGTACCATCAATTCTGTCTTATAGAGACACGAGATGAAGTCAATCTCATGTGTCTTTAATCTTGAGTAGAGCTTATCTGTGATTAGCTCACTCATGATAGTTTTGTCATTGATAGAATTCGATGAGACTTTCAGCCTTGTCATCAAGCCAGCTACCATTCGCGTGGTTCTTAGCCTTACGGCCTCTCACTTCTGGCCCATTTGACAACTCGACATCAAGAACGCCTTCCTCTACAGCCACCTCGACGAGATCGTCTACTGTCAACAGTCATCCAGCTTTGTTGATCCCCATCACCCTGACTATGTCTGTCGGCTCCATAAGTCCTTGTATGGATTGAAACAAGCCCCTAGTGCATGGTACCAACATTTCACATCCTACATCTACACTATTGACTTCGTTCCATCCACCTTCGACACTTCGTTATTCATCCTCAAGTGCAGCAACAACGTGGCCTATCTCGTACCGTATGTTGACGACATCATCCTCACCGCCTCCACCGTTGGACTACTTTCGGCACTCACTCAATCCCTTCGCACCGAGTTCTCGATGACCGACCTCAGTGACCTCCACTTCTTCTTGGGCATCTCCGTTAGTCGGTCACCTGCCAGTCTATTCCTCTCTCAACGCAAATATGTGTCTGAGCTTCTCCAGCGTGCAAGCATGATGGACTACCATCCAATTGCCACCCCTGTTGACACCAACTCCAAACTCTCCGCTTCGACTGGTTTCTCAATCTCTGACCCCACTAAGTATCGGAGTCTACCAGTGCTTTGTAGTATCTGACGCTCACCTGTCCTGACATCACCTATGCCATTCAACAAGTCTGCCTTCACATGCATGCTTCTTGTGATCCTCACCTGGCCCTCATTAAGCGCATCTTGAGCTATGTGAAGGGCACCTTAGACTATGGACTGCACCTGCACGCCTCTCCGATATACTCCCTCATGGCGTATTCTGATGCAGATTGGGCTGGCTACCCCGACTCATGCCGCTCGACATCTAGTTTCTACGTCTACCTCGGCGATAACCTGGTTTCATGGTCGCCTAAATGGCAGGCCACTGTCTCGCGCTCCAGTGTGGAGGCTGAGTACTGAGCCGTTGGTCATGCTGTAGCTGAGTGCGTCTAGCTGCGCCAACTTCTCCTCGAGCTCCACCGCCCACTGTCCTCTACCACGGTCATCTACTGTGACAACGTTAGTGCCATCTACATGTCTGCCAACCCGGTACAACACCGGCGGACCAAGCATATCGAGATCGACATCCACTTCATTCAAGAGAAGGTCACCCTTGGTCAAGTGTGCGTTCTTCATGTTCTAACGACACTACAGTTCGCCGATGTGATGACCAAAGGACTCCCAACAAAGACCTTCCAAGAGTTTCACTTCAGTCTCACCATTCAACCTCCCCACAATTCAACTGTGGGGGGATGTTAGCGATACATGCATGCCGCGAGTCCAGTCAAGTGCATCTCCTACCTCCGTGACTTCAGCGCCTACCATTTGGCTTACATAGTTTCTTTGTATAGATAAGATTGCTATCTTACTAATTGATTTAGCTGTTAATTTCCCATATAGTGCACCTATAATCAACAACATGTACATCTATATATACACAGGAAAGCGACGCCCCTCTGTGTGGCGATTCTCCCCACCACTTTCTTTCTACACCTTTACACCACGGTTGACTCCAAACTAATCTGGACATCCAAAAACAAATAAATTATTTTTGGATATAAGTTCTTCATAACTTAACCCACGTTAGTAGTAACATGCCTTATATAACATATAATCACTGAACTAGGTCACAGAAATCAACTGATGACTCTAAAAACAAAAATACAAAAAACTGGCCATAGACCTGCTGCGGTCTGACCGGGTGCCCGCACTGGCTAGACCGGTGCCCAAAACCGGTTGGACCAGAAATCCTCAGCGGTTGAACCACTGCCGCTGGGTGCATGGATTACTCTCTCTGAACTCTTGCATCGATCACTCTGCCGGACTCGTCGAAGCTACCGGCTCAACACTATGACTCAACAGACTCGCATGGCATCAGTTTCTGTAGCAGTAGTGTCTCATAAATGACCCCTGTATGTGCATGGCAAAACATGCATGCATACTCCAGTTCAAACATGCATGCCAAAACATGTCTCATCAACTCACTAATTCACAAAACAATTGTCAAGCCTTTTTACTGTAGAGAAAATTCAGGACACTCTCATATGGTTCACATCTTGTTCTTTGCAATAAGCAATTTATTGTTGGGTGACACGTGTTCAACGTCAAGGGCAGCTTCAACTGTTATGTACTATATACAACTCCAATGTTAGTTCTAAAAGGCTTTGTTACCTTTTTTCTCAAAAGGGGAAATCTGTATATTACTCGTATTATTTCCTCATGTCAGCTGCTGTAAATCTTCTAGAAAAATTGTTACACTCTAATACTCCTTTTTTATGTGCAGCAGCTCCGAGATCGGATCAGAATTTATAAGATACGGCACGAGTATGCACGGTAGCAACAATGAAGAAGATGAATCTCGTAGAGAGAACCAAAATAACGAAGTTGAAGCAACCACGGCAAGACAGAAAAGATTTGGTGAAGTCGATAGTAATTTTCTTAAGCACAATCTCAAAAGAGTATAAGAGATTATCGCTCATTCATACTCTTTTTGAATATTTTAGGACCCTCGGATTCTTGCCATATGTAAGAATCTAGTACTAAGAATATCCTAACTTCTAATCCTCTCGTGCACCCTATATTTTGGACGATTAGGCTTAATTACTAGGTTCCTCTCCATAGTCACCCCCATGATTTATATAATCCCTCCTAGCCCTTCTTATAGTAGTAATCCTAATTCAAATTATAGCAGGAGTCCTAATCCTAGGATTCATCTAGAACACTTTATAGCACACCTTTTAAATCCTAAAAGGCTAGATATGAGTTACCCTAACTCAACAATCTTTACCATGACTTGCTCTGAGTCGACTCCGCCTTTTTGTTTGTTTTTTTTTTGCTTTTCCTCCTACCTTTAGGAGTGCCCCCACCACAAGGGCTCAAGCACATCATTGCAATGTGCATGTCAGTGTCCATGTCCGGGCTTGCCTGCCCAGACCCTCCACTTGTGTACTTCTTAGTTGTGTAGTTTAGTTAACCACACCTCCTGTTCCTACAGCCTTCTATGCCATTGGTTTGTACCACCTCCGAGCCCCACCTACTCCCCCGTACCGCACGTTTGGTCCCAACATGTCTTCCTTCTTTTAATAGCTCACACATTCGTCTTTCCATCTACTAGATTTTGTAACCATCTTTACAGTTCCACACAAAACTATAGATGAGATCTAAGTACCTACCATTGACGACACAGTCTTCTTCTTCTGACCAAGATTTTTTTTATCAAACCTCCCATTAGTTGCTTTACCTTTAAGATTACCCTTTAATCGATATCCTCCATTGCTATAGGTATTTTTTTTATGATTGTCTGCTATTTACATGTAACTCATATGACTCCATTTCGAAGTGATACCTCACAACCTTTGAGTTCAAGTGATCTCACAAATATTAGATTCTTGGTTAAACTGAGAACATACCGAACTCACGTCAATGTGCGATGTACCCGATCATACATCTCCAATATAACCGTTCCCATCTTAGTAACTGTATACTCCTTGCAATCCACTAAGTAAAAAATTCTATGGGCCAGGCATAGAGTCGTTCATCAAATATCTTCCTCGTCAAATATATATGGAAGTAATAACCTAAATCTAATATCCATCCATGAGAAGTACCTGATTGATTGATAACTAGTACGTTCGAATCATCCTTTGCTGCCGCCACTGAGCATGCACTTTTCATTTACTTCAAACTTGGACAACCTTTTATCATGTGACCTTCCTTGTTACATATATAGCATACACGTGTGTTCTTGATCTCACTCTTCTTCTTCCTATGACCTTTACTTTTGTCTATAACACCTACTACCGTCAATGCTTGATTACACGAGGATGAAGATTCTGATGTCTTTTTTCAAGGATTTCGCCTCCAATAGATATGCAGCTAACTCAGTGAAATTGAAAGTGATTTTCTCAACAAGAATATTCATCACTAATTGCACCCATGATAGTGGTAGAGATGATGCCAATGTGATGACCTTGTCGTTCTCCTTATTTTTCTCATCCACACTAGTCAACTGTGTGATAAGTTTGTTGAAGACATTAAGATGATCAATAAACTGTGTACCTTTCTCCATACATAACCTTTACAGTTGTTGCTTCAGTTGGTTTGTTAGCGACTTTGCCATATACAATTTTTCTAAGTCCTTCCAGAAATTCTTTAGTGATTTCTCCATGATTATTGAGTACTTTAACTCATTAGAGAGGCATAGATAGATTGTACTAATAGCATTCTGCTCTATCATCTTCCAGTCTTCATCAGATGCCTTTTATGGTTTGTCCCCTTCAAGAGCATCAATTAGCCCCTGCTGGACAAGAACATCCTTCATCACACATTGCCACGCGCTAAAATTTCCTTCGCCGTCAAATTTCTCTATTTGATTTCACATCATTGACATTGATCTTGATTTTATGCCACCTGACGCTTTACTGACCTTCTCACAAATCAAATTAATCCGTCCTATTTGACGCTTTAACGACCTTCTCACAAATCAGATTAATCCGGTCTTGGGTCTGATAGCACTTGTTACACTCTAATACCCCTTCTTATGCACAACAACTCTCGGATTGGATCAGAGTTTGTGAGATATGGCACGAGCATGCACGCTATTAAGAACAAAGAAGATGAATCTGGTAGAGAGGACTAAAATAACGACGTTGAATGAATCACGACGAGAGAGAAAAGATTTGACAAAGCCAACCGCAAATTACTTAATCACAACCTCAAAAAAATACAAAAGATTGTTGCTCACTCATAACCATCTTGAATCTTTAGGACCATCAGATCCTTGCCCTAACAAAAATCTTGTGCTAAGGAACATCCCAGTCTCTAATCCTCTCGTACGCCTTCTAAATTGTAAGAGTAGGTTTAATCAATTGGTTGGTTGATTCATCTCCATGGTCACCACTATGATTTATATAGTTCCTCTTAGCTCTTCTCCAATTTAGAGTAGGAATCCTAACCTAAATAAGAATAGAGATCCTAATCTTAATAAAATTCATCTAAAATTCTTTATAACACACCTTTCCAAATCTAAAAAAACAAATATAAATCACACTAACTCAACAAAAATACCAGCACCGTGTTCAGTTGTTCACCTTCGCAATCCTACTAGCTATCCTGGTTCCCACATCAACATCACATCCATGTCCCAAAAATTTTCCCGTACGAACTTTGAGATAAAGTTTTCTCCTTTCAACTGAGATATACTAACAGATTGTCGAGACTCAAGAGGTAAGAAGCATTCCGCGTACAAGTTACAGCAAAATCAAACGGGGCTTATCATGTCAAGACCTAGTTAAGCTTGACGGGCTCATGCATGTCTACTTAATTGTGTTAGTTACAGCAATTAATCTCTCCCTCTTTCTCTCTCACTCTCGTGTGCAAGGCTGTAATAAGCTCGAAGAGAAATTTTCTCAATTGCTCCCAAAATGATTGTCCATTTGTTATCGAAGAAGTCCCGCTTCTTTCGAGTTAAAATTAGTCACTCTTTACTCCTTCCAAAATGACATATAGAGCACAAATTTCACAACGGAATGAGATGAGAATTAAATTAAGAGAATGCAAATCAAATTTGGATATACGTGCCGAAGTTTCCCCCTATAACTAAATCAAACAATTCTTCAAACATTAATTTAATTTTCGCTTCAAATAAAATTGCAACCCCTATTTTGTCGTTCGATTATTTGTTTCACTAAGCATGTAGGCCTGGTGGATAAAATCAAAATGTTTAGCTATTGCAATCTTCCATATTAATTAATAACTCGAGTTTCTAGAGCACAGGTCGCACTCAACACTCGCCTGTACAACATCTTGCAGTGCTGGATCTCGATCGGATTAGTTTTTGCAGGGCACCCGTCATGAGTGTACAAGTGTGTGGAAGAGTTCATATGTCATCATTTCCAGCTTGTAGTTGAGAAATTTCTCTGTGAGCTAATGCTTTCTTGCTAATCAAGCTACTTGCCCCGCTAATATAATACTCCTGGGCTAGAATAGAGTTGTGTAGGATCAGGTCAACATACACTGCAAATATGCATGGCACACTTGGCTAATTACTTTGTGGTGAGGGTTCAGTGACAGGGTGACAAACTCTTCTTCTTGATGCAAACCCAGTCGTGGACCAAAAGCCCACACAAAAGTAGCTGGATTAGCCTGTTGAGTTGACCCACTTCCTTCCCTTCAAAGATCCTACCTGTTTCGACATGGCAACCGAGCTTATATTAGTTTTTAGTTATGTCTTTTAATTTTGATTTATAAAAAATAATAACTTATAGAGAAGATTGTAGAGATAGGTACTTACGTACGATTTTAACCGATATAAATAAAACCACTATAGTATATATTACAATAAACTAGAAAATCTCATCTTAAAAAACATTCTTCTACCGTCGAAAAGCAGCAGCAGCAGAAGATCCCTCGTTCTTTAGCGCTCGACGACTCACCTTCACCTATCAGGTTTCACTTCCAAAAAAAAAAAGGAAAAAAAATGACTCACCTCGTCATGGTAGAGCAGAAATCAGCCATTGCAACATGGGTTGGTAAGTTCCCAAGCTGGCAAGTATCAGCACAACTAGTTAGGTTGACAATCTCCGTATGTATGTTCCATTTGGCTCCGCGTATCACATCGCATGCCCAGTTCCACACTGTCCCCACTAATTGGTCTGAACATTTGTGGCAGCTGGGCTTGCCGCAGTCTCTTTCAAAACTTGCTTTCTGTTCGGAAGTGGCTCTCTCTTTTGGCCTATTTGAGAACACTGGAATTTTGCATATGAAATAAAGCAGTTCAGTTTCCGGCGTTCTAAACAAGGCCTTAGGCTACGATCACGTTGTTCCTTTGTCTAATCCTAAAAGATCAACCACATCCCAACAAATCACCTGTCAGTCCGTGCAGGGGCAGATCTACAGGAGTTCATGGGTGTTCAGCTGAACACCCAAATTTTTTGACAAAAAACTAGTATATATGAGGTATAATACATGTATATGCATTTAATTAGGCTAAAATAGCAAATACTGGCCTCGGTCCGCCACTGAATCGATTATTCGGCCGGCCCGACGCTCGCGCCTGCGGCCCAGCCCATTGCGGGCGATAGAAACAGCGTGGCCACTCGGCCCGATCAATCCGCATCCTGCCCGAGTGCCCGCGTCCACAGTTCCTAACCCTAGCTGAGCAGGCGAGCAGCGGCAGTAGCGCGACCCCGCGTGCGTCGACCGCGCCTCCGGCGCCGCGCGGCCCGCGCCGGCCCTTCGCTGCTCCGCTCCACGCCGTGCCGGCCCTCCGCTCCGCCTCCGGCACGACCGACAAGCGCGCCCCCGCCCTCCGGCCGCTCCGGCATTCCGCTGGCACCGCAACCGCTAGATCTGGGCGACTGGGCCCTCCGCTCCAGCCTCCGGCACGACCCGGGGAAGGCGACGGGGAAGGGATTCTCCATCCACCATTTCCTCACCGCACAAGGGACCATCTCTTCGGCTGGCTGCCGCTTGGCCGTTTCCTTTCCCAGAGGTAAGGGCATCTCCAATGGTTATAGCTAGCAACTAACTATAAGACTTCCACATCATCTATATAGTACACACTAAAGTTAGCATTCTAAAGAACTATCTATAAGGATAGCTATTTGATGCTTACATGCACACACAGAATTTATGGAGGCTGCCTCGTTTGGCGCTATAGACTATCTCTAGAGCTGTAGAGAGCTGCGTTCTCTTTCTTCATTTAATATCTTCCACGTAGGACAGTTGATGACATGGACTCTCTTGTAGATAGCCTATAGACCCATTGGAGATGCTCTAATGGATTCAATTTCTCGGTTTCTTCCGCGCCCCATCTGCCTAGAAGTGCTCGATTCAACGATGCGGTGCCGTAATATTAATTGGCTTTTGTGGTGGGTTCGCCTGGGAATCCGTTGGCGTGTTCATTTCCAGGGAGTATTTAATGAACTTGATCGCCTAATGATGGGAACAGATATGATGATGTGAACCTTGTGACAATTCGTGAAAATACTGAAGGAGAGTATAGTGGCCTTGAGCATCAGGTATGCTGTATGCATTCTTGAAGATCATGTTGTTTTCATTGTTCTTGTTAGCATCCTTTGACGTTATGTGTTTCATGAATTGTATTGAGTGTATCATGAATTATATTGAGTGTATCATGAATTATGTGTTTCAGCTTTATGAAATGGCACTTGTCTCGTCCATCCAAGAAGCACAAAAGGACAAGGAGTTTCAACAATTATATGATGCAAGTTCTTGAGGTTGGTTGCTTTTTCTTGCTTTTCTATTAAATTTTCTATTTGATCAGGGCTAGTAGTTGTGGTAATGCCTTTTAGATTGCAATTTCTTGGATCAACTTGGTATATGTTAAGAGTAAATTGTAACTGTCAAGTATGTAACTGCTATTAATCTTTATAATTTGCTATTTAATTCGTGCTATTATACTCATCTTATGTCACTCATTTCCTCGTAAAAATTCATTAATCTTGTATTATGATTATATCTATATGCATGTATAGTTGTATCGGTGTTTTAGGGGAAATGGTGTCGTGGTATCGACACATCTTAACAATCTAGCTCTAAAGTTCGAACACCCATTCTAAAAATTCTGGGTCCGCCACTGAGTCCGTGACGAAACAAAGCTCCTGTACACGGAAAGGGACGGAAGAAAGCAGTGAGTACCAGCAGCAGCCGCGCAAGACGGTGAAGAAGAAGCCGGCCGTGAGGTCGGGCGACCCCGCCCAGCCCGGCGTGAAACGCGGCCCCTCTGACCAGGAGGAGCTGGCCGCCAAGAAGAAAACAAAGCTCGACAAGATTAAGACACTGGCTACTGACAAGAAGACCAGCCTGGAGCAGAGAGATGCCGCAGCGGCCCTGGTTGCACAGCAGCAACGTCCTGGCGTGAAGGAGAAGCCTGAAAGGATGACTGCCAAGAAGAAGGAGCCGACGGCGACGTCGCGATCAAGACGTCGTCACTGACGGCGCTGATGATGAAGTTCCCGCTGAAGAGGATGATGAAGTCGGTGGTCTCCCTCAAGGCGAGCACGTCACCGAAGGCGGTGATGGAGAGCGGGCAGCGGATGCTAGCGGTGCGGAATGTTGGGGATTTGTCCAGATCTAGATGAGCGATGAATTTGAACTTTAAGGTCATGCACACGAATACAAGTAAATATAGATTGATTTCTTTTAGCGACGTGATACGTCTACGTCATTTTCATTTTTCTTATATAGAGAAGAAACATATAAAACTTTGTAACCAACGCGGCATCCCATGTTGTAAATCCTACACGGATACATCTTAACTTTCCTTTTACGACTGCTTTGAATCCTAGTTACAATCGGACTCTGAATCTTGACCTCTTACGACTTCAGTACTCGTCTCCGAGTGCTACTAGACTTACGACCACTGATTGTTATAGTACTTTATGACTATTACAATACTTTACGACTACGACTGCTACAATACTTTACGACTACAACTGCTATATTATTTTTACGACTATGACTGCTATGGTACTCAAATCTGACTTGCCATGGTCGTGGCCGTACTCTGGTTGTGGATTTGACCAGACTTGAAGATGACTAGATTAGCTCTAATAATCTCCTTCTTAGGCTTGTTGTTTTTCGTCGATATTCCGCACGCCGATCTTCTCCCTCATCTCTATGAACTTCATTATTCCGAGCGACTTGGTCAGGATATCAGCGAGCTGGTCTTTCGTGCAAACATTCTGCACCTCTATCACCCTTGATTCCACACATTCTCTCATGTAATGAAAATGGGTATCGATGTGTTTGCTTCTCTTATGGTAGACTGGGTTATTGCATAACGCAATTGCAGTCTGCTTATCGATCTTCAATGTTACCTTCTCGACCTTCGTCTTTAATAAGTCAGCCAATAATCGCCCCAGCCATACCCCTTGACATGCTGCCGCATGAGCTGTAATGTACTCTGCTTCACACGAGAATAAAACGATCACCTTCTGCTTTTGCGAACACCAATTGATTGGGTTCGACCCAAGGAAAAATGCCATGCCCGAAGTACTCTTCTGGTCATCCATATCACCGGCTAGACCACTGTTCGAGTAATTGATCAGCCCCAAATCTTCTTCCTTCTTCTCGTAGACACACCCGTAACTTAAAATTCCTTTCAGTACCTTAGTATGTTCTTTATAGCACCCATTATGCTCTGTAGTCGGCTTCTTCATGTACTTGCTCATCATGCCAACCAAGAACGCTAAGTCTGGTCGTATGTGTAGCAAGTATCTCAAGCTTCCGCTTATGCTTCGGTACAGGGTCTTATTTACAGGAGAGTTCGTGCTGTGCATGCTTAACTCAGGCGGGGTTCCATCGGAATTTGCGCTGGATTGCAATCCTTCATGCCGCATTTGTCCAATACCATTGTTGCATATACAGACTGGTGAGAGTAATCTTCCCAGAGCTCTGACGTACTTCAATGCCCAAATAGTAGCTGAGTAACCCGAGGTCGCTCATTCTAAACAATTTCTTCATCTGGATTTTGAAGCTATCGATCTCTTCGATACTCCCTCCAGTGATGATCAAATCATCCATATAAACTATAACCAACAAACTCCATTTTCCTTGGCTTCATCTGTACATTGCATGCTCTAACGGGCATTTTTCAAAACCGAGTGCCACCAAAGACTTGTTTAGCTTCGAATTCCTTGCTCTTGTGGCTTGATGCAGACCATATAAAGTTTTGTACAATCTTAACATAAGGTGTTCTTCTCCTTTCTTCTCAAATCCTAGAGGTTGCACAATATAGACTTCTTCTTCTAGGTCACCGTTGAGGAAGACTGATCTCACATCCATATGATGAGTCTCCCATCCTTTATGTGCCATGATCGCAATAAGCAGGCGCACAATTTCTAGCCTTGCAATAGGGGCAAAGACTTCATCAAAATCAATGCATTGTCGTTTAACGTACCCCCTTTACAATTTGTATCGCCTTATACTTTACAATCACGCCTTGGGTGTCCTTCTTCAACTTATACACCCACTTCAAACCAATTAGCTTATGACTGATTAGCATTGGAACAAGCTGCCATGTTCTATTTCCTTGGATAGAGGACATCTCCTTCTCCATAGCTCTTCTCCACTTTGGCTTCACCTTGACTTCTTTAAAGTTCGCAGGCTCCTCTTCTTTGAGTAAGCAGAACTATGAATCTTTCAACTCTATCGGAGATGTGGCATCATATAGACTTTTGATGTCATGCTCCCATCATGGTCGTTCATTTGAGCCTTCGTCAAGCTCCATCCTTTGCGGAGCTCCAGGTGAGACCAACGCTCCCAACATTGCTGCAGGAGTCCGTGGTGAAGATGAGCCGGGTGTCACAAACCCCGTGCATGTACTGGTCGTGGTCATGCCTGGAATTGTCACTTCATGGTCGTGTCTTTCGACTACATCCTTCGTGGTCGTAATGTCGGAAGCCACCACATGGTCATTAGGATCTACGACCATGTTGTGCTCGGATCCTTTGATTACGCACACTGTGGTTGGCGTGCCGATTGTCTTTACATTGTTGTCAGGATCTGCATCAATGTTAGGTGGATAATGTACGATGAGGATGTCTTCCATCTATCGTACCTCTGTTAAGGGATCTCTGCTCCACTCCCACTTCTTCTCCTCCTCGAGCACTTCATCACGAGTCACCACAACTTTATTAGGATTTATTTAGGCTTTTGAGTTATGTGGATTTATTTGGATTCAGTTGTTTAGTGCGTAATTAAAAATTAGAGTCCTGAAGAATTAAGTGATCAAGCAAGATCAAGATCAAGGTGAAGATAAAGAGCAGAAACTCAAGATCAATGAATAAGAAAGCTTTGAGTGAGCTCAAGACTGTGGTAAACCATGCAAGGCGAGTCAATACTTTGATCATGTCGAACCTATATTTTTCTGCAAATTAATTTCATTTTAAATTAGCAAATTGCAAGCTGTTATTTTATGCGTAAATTTATGTTGAATTTCAGATTCTAGTTATATGCCCATTAATGATCTTGCTAGTATTACACTCATTTTGGACACTCGAATATCTGAGCCTTGTCAATTTAGTGAAATTTATAATGGTACGACTTTCGAAAATAAGTCCGTAATTATACGCCATTGCTTAGTAATGCTTAGATAATCGGGGGCACCAAAATGCTCATGATAATCTGTTTTGGGAAGTCATGGTGGAAATGACTGAAATATTTTGATATGACTATTTTATGCTCCCAAAACCCCAACTTGCTTAAATATCTGGGCAGATGGTTCGAGGGCTAGTGCAGTGGTGCACGAGAGTGTGGTTAGTGGTAGAACCGCCCAGATAACGTTAAGGACTGAATCTTGTCATGACCTCCTATGTATTACAAGTACAACCACAAGTCTGTAAATTACAACTTGGCTTAGTAGATTACCAGACCCTGGAAGTCATTTCATCGGAGGAGGAGGTGAGGTGGTGTAAGAGGTTGTCTGTGTGACGACTTGAAAAGGGCACTCGTTGAGGGTGAAGTTTACCATGGCGCGCTAGTCAGTGTGGGTAGTCCAGCTACTAGCCGCATAGGGGTAGAACATCCCGCAGAACTTATAGGACCCACCGCAAATGGGAGAAGCCCATATGGGTGAGCTGATGGAAGGGGCGAGGTATTTTGAAAAGTTACTGCATTCTTTCACACATTATATTTTAGTTCAAACTGCTAGGTCTCAGGTGATTTCTATGTATCATATTTTAAAAGCAATTTATGCAAAATAAAATAACCTGAGTCTTTCCTTGATAAGCCATGCATGTTATCTACTTGCATCCTATGTATTGGCTTGCGGAGCACGGTGGCTTGTGCTCACCCTCGCTCACTCAATTAATCCAAAATCAGGAGTCAGATCGCTACGTTTCAGCAATACTCCTGGACACAATGGTGATGAAGAAGGAGGTGTCAAGAACTAGGTCGCGAACCCCCGGTTGGCTGTCTGTGGGCACGTCCTGAGGGTCCCACCTGTGTGCTTCGTTTCCACTGCTGTATTTTATTGATTTCGGCCTGACCGGCCCATGAGTAAGTATACTATTACATTTACGCTTCCGTATGATATGTATTTTGATGTTCAATACTATATCTATGAGCACTATCTACTGATCTAGGGAATAGTACGGTGGAATCATAGAGGATTCTGGGTTGAAAAATCCAGGTCCGACATCGACCCTTGAGTCCTTCCTCGAAGGTTCTGAGGCAACCGATCACCTCTGAGACCAACATCGTTGCGATATCACCAAACTATTCGATCATTTTGATAACATAAAGGAATCGATCTATAATAGAACTGAATAGTTTTTCGACGATGTCGCTCTCTTCCATCTTCGCGCCAAGAGAACGGATCTCACCCACTAGTATGGTGAGTTTCATGGAGTACTCAGTGATCGTTTCCATGTCTCCCATCTACAACTTGCTTAGTTGCCATTTTTCAGCACTTGAGTGCATGCCTTTTTGACATGATCTTCACCTACTCGCATCTCCCTGAGTGCGATCCAGGCTTCTTTCGTCGTCTCCTTCTCGACGATTGATATCATCACGTCGTTTGACACCGCTTGCAAGATACCCACCATTGCGCCTTGATCCTTGTCATCGTTGTCTCCATCTTCGACCACCAACCATACCCCTAGCAAACTCAAGATTAACTTCATCTTGGTGGCCCATATGCTATAATTGGTTTCACTCAACATTGGATATTGAATTAGGATCAAGGTGCTTCTTGTTGTTGGCTTGACGAACACGCCTATCTTTGATGGATCTAGCTCGTTGCCCGTGGTCTTGATGAGTGCTCCTGATTTCGACGGATCACCAACATTGCTGGCCATCGCTTCATCCCCTCAAGCTCTAATACCAATTGTTGGGGATTTTCCCAGGGCCTAGACGGGCGATGAATTTGAACTTTGGGATCACAGACGTGAACACGAGTAAACATAGATTGATTTCTTTTGGCAATGCGATACGTCTACGTCCTTTTTATTTTTCTTATATAGAAAAGCAACATACAAGACTTCATAACCAACGTGGCATTCCATGCTGTGAGTCTTACATGAACACATCTTGACTTTCCTTTTACAACTGCTCTGAATCCTAGTTACAATCAGACTCTGAATCCTGACGTCTTACAACTTTAGTACTCGTCTTTGAGTGCTACTGGACTTACGACCACCGACTGCTACAATACTTTATGACTACAACTGCTATAGTACTTTTATGACTACAGCTGTTATGATACTCAAATCTGACTTGTCGTGATCATAGCCATACTCTGGTCGTGGACTCAATCAGGCTTGAAAACAACTGGATTAACTCTAACATGGAGGGTCGTGGTCATGCGAGGGGCAACACAACAGATGTGGATGCCATTGGGGAGGTGGTAGTTCTCGAAGTCCCACCACACCAGCACCTTCACCGCCCTGCTCTCCTCATGTTGTTGCTGCTACGGCTCCACCACCTAGTGGGGGGCGTCCCTTACTACCGTCGAGCCTAGGCAGCACCACTGGCCCCACAGCGGCGGGCAAGGAAGTGACGGAGGAGCTGGGACATGGCTGGCTGGGGAATGGATCGGCGGCGCCTCGCATCATCTGAGAAGAGAAGGCCGAGGCAGTTGTGGTGATGTGGGATTGCAAAGGAGGGGAGAAGAGTAGAAGAAGTTGGGGTATTTTATTCATTTCTCGTGAGATTAAATAATAAAAGAAATAAAAAAAGTAATAAGGAGGAGAAATAGGAAAATAATTCATCTTTTACTTTTGAAGTATTTTATCTGTTAACATGTAATTGTTTTGGTTACAGACCAAACAGAGAGAGAGTATGATAGTGGGGAGTTAGGTGAGTATAATGGCTTAGGGTTTCTCCCCATGGCTTGTGTTACATATATACATCCACATGAGGGGCGCTTTTACAATTATACCCTTACACGTGAGTATTCCCCTCAGGGGTATTCATGTCATTATACATGCCCCATTTTGGGCCTTACATTTCTCTGACAGGCCTGCTGGGCTTAGGTGGGGGCCACCCCTACAACAGGAGCCTCTCATGGTGAAGGGCTCCACGGGCCGAAGCCATGTTGCCGAGCCCTTTGGCCCCCTCCGTCCCTGCGGCCTGTGAGCTTATGCAATCGTTCGTCGAAGCGTAGTGTTCGCCTTATTGCGAAGGTATGGTGCCGGGCGGCTTGGCGAAAGCTTCGTCATCTACAGAGTCCTGCCATGTCGGGGTCGGGGTTGCCATCCGGAGCAAAGGTCGAAGTCGAGGTTGGCATCACGACCGAGGGCCGACATCGACGTAAGGTGGCGGACTGGAGGTCGAAGTTGCCTCTGATTTGGCGGGTCGGTGGTTGCCCGGGCGGGACTGGAGGTGTTGGCGGAGTCAGATGCGTCGGCATAGGTAGGCGAATCGGGTCCCTAAGTCATCGCGCGCGCACCTCCAGCGTCGAGTGCCCTTGACGATAGGCGACTGCCAGCCTGCCCAGCGAGGCTTGGTTGACACGGCGCGAGACTCGAGGGGTCGTGGCGATACCACGTTACGACGTTCCTTCTCCTGGCCATCCACGTGGCGAAACATGCTTGGCGCGGCGCGGGTCTCGAAGCATCGTGGTGGTACAATGCTGCGACGCTCCTCCGCCGGTTGGACTTCTGCCGGTTGGCTTCCCCGCTGATGGGGTATATATAGCGTGCTGGTGCAGCATTGTACCTGCATTGTGTGCTCGGATAGATGCTGCTCCCCTAAAATGGGCCTCTTCAGTGCATCCACATTCCATAGCGGCACTACGCGGCTTGGGGAATTTTGATGCACTGATGGAGGCCTGTTTTTCTTGGGAGCTTGGTTAGCGTCTGTTAGCAGTAACTGGTCGCACTTGCTGCCTTCGTGCTGTGTTTCTGCATATAACGGCAAGGCTTGCCCTGTTCTCTTAGACAGGCCCACCTTCAGTCGGGGTTTCTGATCAAGCCCGTCCGCATTACTTTTCAAAGAATGTTGATGCACTGAAGGTGGCCTATTTATGAGAACAAGCCAAAACTTAGCGTGACATAACCCCCGCCTGTACGATATGTGGGGAATGCCAACGGACGAGTCCCTACGCGCGAGTCCGCTCCTCGAATCCGAAGCCGAGGTCGCGACCGTGGCCGCGTTGGTGACGAACGGCGAAGTCTTGTGCAGGAGCCATACCGTCCCGCCGAGACAGTGCCTCCGAGGCGAAGTCGAGCGCCGGGGACGTGCCGTCCCACCGAGGCGATGCCTACAAGGCGGGTAGTGAGGCGGTGCTCCGAAGCCGCTGGTCCCCTACCTTGAAGGACCGTGGCCGCGGAGAGTAGGCGCTTGCGGGGTGGGCCGAGGGTGCTACGCGCGCGGAGGTAAACGCGCGGGCGCTCCGTCCCCTGTCCTTCGAAGTGGTGGCAGCGGAGCTGGCACCTAGTCGAAGTAGACGCGCGAGCGCTCCGTCCCCTACCCTTCGAAGTGGTGGCAGTGGAGCTAGCGCCTAGTCGAAGTAGATGCGTGAGCGCTCCGTCCCCTGCCCTTCGAAGTGGTGGCGGTGCACTCCCTGGTGCCACGCGCGCGGGGGCGCTATAACCGAGTGGTGCACTGCTTGAAGCAAGGCACTCCCTGGGGTGAACGCGACCCCGCGGTAGTGCTCTTTAATGGCTCCGGGAATCGCGTCGACCCCTGGGCTGGTACGAGCAGGCTGCTGTATCCGTACGTGCTTGTCCACTCGAGATGCACACGCGGCGGGCCGTCAGCGGTCAAGCCCCTTCCCCAGAGGGGCGGGGCATGTGGCGCGCCGCTGTAGGCGCGCCGCGCGCTGGCTGCTCACCTTCCAACGCACACCACCGGCTGCTAGCGGTTGTGCTTCTTGCCGACCTTCGGTTGCCTATGTCACGCAGATTTGCGGTTGTCCCCCGTACAGGATGGCGAAGTCCTCCTCGCCTTACGATATCTGGGGCGAGGCTGCTTCCCGGGCGCAAGGTCGGGGCCGAGGTCGGCGCCAAGGCCGGAGCCCAAATTGGTGTGGGGGATACCTCGCACCCTAAACTCCGCCACAGATGGTCCAGTCCGGCGCCTTCGCAGCGGTGTCCCTTCGGACAGGTGCGACCAGGGTCATGGGGGCGAAGGCCCCGTTTGGACTATTGCGGTTGAAGGGTCCAAAAAGCCACGCCGACGCGCGCCGAAAGCTATGTCGGGTCGCGCGACCTGCATTTATTCCCTGCGCGGACCGACACGCGGTGGGACGCTAGTGGCACATCGTGTGGTGACAGGACTCTGTACGACCATGGTCGTATGCGGGCTACGTGTACCGTCGCGATGCTTCAGCTTCGCACGTGGGGAGGTGAGCGGTTGTCGCTCGCCTTTTGCGCTTACCGACGGTGGGAGGCGAGGGGCCTTTAAATACCCCCCCCCCCCCCCCGGTGGTACTGTGCCTACGCCTCCTCCTTGCACTTTCTGGTTGTTCACGCCGCGTCCCGCATTTGCTCGCCCTGTTCCTGCGCTCCTTTTTGCCGTCGAGTTCCCCGTGGACGCTGATGGCGACTTGCGCCGAGCGTGCTCAGGTGGGCGGCGACGCCATCCGCCGGCGGTCCTCGCCGCTTGAGGTGAAATACGCGCTCGAGGAGCGTGATTTGGCGACGGCAGACAAGTGGTGGGCGGCGAAGAAGAGTCAGGGTCCGTACTCCGGCGAGTTGGGCCGCACGCGCGTGACGGAGGATACGATCCGGTCACTATTGCGGGAGGGAAGGCTATCGGACCGCCAAGCGGTGCGGCTGCCCGCCGATGATGAGACGGAGCCGCGTCCTGAGAAGTCGGAGGCGATCGTCTTCGTCGCCTACTTCGAAGCAGGACTTCGCATCCCGTCCGCAGCAATTGTTTGGGACGTGCTGCGGACCTTCAAGCTGGAGTTGTCACAGCTGACTCTGAACGCGGTGGCTCATCTCGCCGTGTACAGCTGGGCCCTGCGCTCGGAAGCGTGTTGGCCCAGCGCCTCCTTGTTCGCGTATCTGCATGAAGCCCGGTGCCAACCGAAGGATCGGAAGGACGGGACGCTGTCGAAGTTTGGCAACGTCAACTTCGTCCTACGGGCGTCATGTGGAAGGCTTTTCCCTGCGAACTCGACCTGAGGGAAATGGGAGTCCAACTGGGTGAGGCGGTGGTTCTACCATCGTGTGGCGAGTGGTAGCGGCCTTGAGTGCGCAAGCGGGCCGATTACATTCAAGACCACACCCGGCTTAACACTTGACCAGGAAGATAGGCGGAGGGCGCGAAGACTTGTGGGGGTCGCCGCCCGCTTCAATATGCGCGACCTCGCCGAGGAACGTCGGGATGATAACGTTCACCCGTCCGTTTGCTCGCTGCCCGCACCGACTGGTCTTCGTAAGCCTCGACCGTGCCCTCCTCTCCGTTCGTACGCATTGCATTGCGTAAATGTGCGTTCTGCCCCGCGCAGGGACTCACCTGGAGGACGCAAAGCACGCCACGCGCGTGTTCCTTGGGCCATACACCGCCAAAGAGCACGGGCACCGCGTAGCTGCGACTGCGAAGGCGGGATTGGGGAGGATAAACCGCGTGTGCGAGGCCTTAGGGCTTCCTGTGCCGGATCGCACCCCTCCGGACTAGCAACATGAGGATGACGGTGCCACGAAGACAAAAACGTCATCCCGCAAGAGGACCCAGAGCACTGCGACCACGCCCTGCACGGCGGTTGCCGTTGTTCCTGCCGGTGCGGCGAGCCCGGAGTCGGATTCGGCGAAGTATGCCGACTCAGACTTGGAGGGCGTGGGTACCGAGGGCGAAGGCGCCGGTGGTGGAGGGCGCGCCACGGAGGTCTCGTTGCCCGCGACGGTCGTCGAGGCGGAGGCGGTGCTGGGTGGCGGCACCGGTGCGGAGTCCTCATCTACGGCCATGGTCGTGGCGGGGCTGCCCTCCGCGGGAATATGTGGAGCGCAGCCTTTGCCAATAGCGGCGGCCGAGGCGGAAGTGCCCCCCGCAGAGGTCGTGGGGACGAAGCCCCCGACCGCTGTCGTTGTAGCTGTGGAGACCCCTTCGGCGGATGTTGTTGCCGCAAGGGCTCCTTCTGTAGCGGTTACTGAGGCGGAACCTTCCCGTCAAGCGAAGCGGCCACGCCTGCAGTCCCCCTTCAGCGGACTTCGCGAGGGTTCGTCGTGGCGACCGGTGTTGGGAGCTTATGGGACTCCGCTTCGAGCACCGAGGTTCCTCTACCCCCCGCCCTCGCGGCCCCTCGGGTCGCAGTGATCGTGGCGCAGGATCAGTTGGCGCTGGGTCCCAACTCGAAGGTCCCGCAACCCCGCGGGTCAGCGCCGTCCGTAGGGACCGAAGTCGCTGCGGCCCCGCGCAGGGCTGGGGAGGCATCCCCGCAAGGTCCCCCATCCGCCACCGAGGGTAGGCTAGGACGGCATACCTTTAACACAATCTTCTCTCTTTTTTTTCTTTTTGCATCTTGTGTGACAATCTTATACTTCCTCTCGAAGGGGCACTTATCCCGGAGGAAGAGCCATCCCCCGAGCGTGGGGGTCCTGGCGCTGGCGACACAGGTGCCGCGCGCCCGAACCCTGCAAACTTCGTCCCTCCATCGGATGCTCTGAGGGCATGGCGCGGGATTGCGGACGACGCGGCTGCCAGCATTGGCCAGCAGGCGTTGCAAACCTATGGGTCAGGGCGCCTTGGGGACGCATTGGAAGTGTCAGGAGTGAGGGCAAGCGTATGTCTTTTGGCCCGCTCACAGCCGCGTAGCGCTTGCTAATCTCTTCGCAGTGCAGACACTTGTGCTGGCCCAGGCCCTGCAAGCGGCTCATGCTCACGAGCAAGGGCGCTACGGGGCAGGCTGCAGGCCGCCGAAGGGGAGCTGCAGGGAGCTGCTAGGGCACGCTCTGTCCAGGACGCTCGTATACGTCGCTTGGAAGCAAAGTGCGCGGAGATGAAGATGCGCACCGAGGAGCATGTTGTCGTGGCGCCGGCGTCGACCGCCGAAGCGGTGCGGCAGGAAGCTGCTGCGGAGCGAAACGGCCTGCTACAGCAAGTCGCTGCGCTGGAGAGGGAGAACAGCGAGCTTGCCGCCTCTCTCGCGGAGCGGAATCGAGCCTTGGGCGACACTTCGGTAGCTGCTTGGGATGCTATGCTGGCCTTGGAAGACACCCTTAAGGGGCTTGTCGCCGAAGTGCCAGCGCGCTCCTTCGGGCCCGAGGACCTGTTGCGGTCGCTTTGGTGGATCGGAGACGCGGTCGACATTGCGCGCAGTGCCGCGACGACCTTTGGCAACCACTGCACCTATGTGGTGTCGTGTCTGACTTGCGCACTCCTGCGACTCCGCGGCTGTGAACATGTCATCGGGCTAGCCGATCCTCAACTGGAGATGCCCGCCGGACGCGGGGTGATGTCCTATGCCGTGCGCGCCGTTCGCCGCGCCGTGAAGTTCTTCCATGAGCGGATATGGGAGTACTGCGGGAAGGCCGCAGCCATAGTCGAGCTATGGAATAACTTACACGGTGAGGGAAACCTTGGCCAGTTTCTGGACGAGGTCCCGCGGCATGATGAGGATGGTGCTGCGGCCCTGGGGGACGC
Organism: Dendrocalamus latiflorus; assembly: GCA_017311315.1. NCBI lineage: Eukaryota > Viridiplantae > Streptophyta > Magnoliopsida > Poales > Poaceae > Dendrocalamus > Dendrocalamus latiflorus. Next base: position 7,065,500 of record CM029662.1, read on the forward strand.
TACGAACCCACAGGTGTGACGGGAGGTCGTCGCGTGTGGCGTGCGTTGTACCCGATGGTGTTTCTTTCTTGAATGAAGTGCGAAGTTGTTTCACCGCTGTTCTGATTCTTGCCCTTGTCCCGAGCAGCTGCACAGACGGGGCCGGCTGCTGATTTCCGACGTTGCGACCCGACGGCGTCTTCGGCGCTGGCGAAGGTTGGAGTTTTGGGCGGGTCAGGTGTCTTCGGGTGGAGCTTCGGCGCGAACGCATGTTAAGGATGAGCCTGCCAAGTAGCGGCCTCGTGTGCCGGAGGTGTTTGTGCGCCTTTGTAAACGTCCTTAGCGAATGCAAAGAATAGTCTTGATTGGAGTTTTTGGAGTGTGTCTCCGCCCCTCCGGCTACGCTGTCGCATGGTAAACTCGGGAAGTTACTACATTCGCCCGTACACGACGGTTTGCGTAGACGCGCGAGCGCTCCATCTCTTACCCTTCGAAGTGGTGGCAGCGGAGCTGCGCCTAAGTCGAAGTAGACGCGCGAGCGCTCCGTCTCCTACCCTTCGAGGTGGTGGCAGCGGAGCTGGCACCTTAGTCGAGGTAGACGCGCGAGCGCTCCGTCCCCTACCCTTTGAAGTGGTGGTAGCGGAGCTGGCACCTTAGTCGAGGTAGACGCGCGAGCGCTCCGTCCCCTACCCTTCAAAGTGGTGGCAGCGGAGCTGGCGCCTTAGTCGAGGTAGACGCGCGAGCCCTCTGTCCCCTACCCTTCGAAGTGGTGGCAGCGGAGCTGGCGCCTTAGTCGAGGTAGACGCGCGAGCACTCTGTCCCCTACCCTTCGAAGTGGTGGCAGCGGAGCTGGCGCCTTAGTGGAAGTAGTGGCGCGAGCGCTCTGTCCCCTACCCTTCGAAGTGGTGGCAGCGGAGCTGGCGCCTTAGTCGAGGTAGACGCGCGAGCGCTCCGTCCCCTACCCTTCGAAGTGGTGGCAGCGGAGCTGGCGCCTTAGTGGAAGTAGTGGCGCGAGCGCTCCGTTCCTTACCCTTCGAAGTGGTGGCAGCGGAGCTGGCGCCTTAGTCGAGGTAGACGTGCGAGCGCTCCGTCCCTTAGGATTGCGCAAGGACAGCCTCTGGTGCCTTTCGCCCGCAGGTGCGCTCGCGCGGGAGCTAGCCTCTGGTGCGTCACCTTGGTATTTCGCAGGATGCGCGTCGGAGTGGGCTCCCATGGTGCGCTTTACGCTCCGCTGAGTACGCCGGGATAGCCTCCGCGTCTTTTTTTGTACTCCGGAGAGCGCGCGGGAGCCACATCCACGTCTCATTTATACTCCGGAGAGTGTGCGGGATCGACATCCACGTCTTGTTTATGCTCCAGAGAGCGCGAGGGAGCAACATCCACATCTCATTTATACTCCGGAGAGTGCACAGGATCGACATCCACGTCTTATTTATACTCCGGAGAGTACGCACAGGAGCAACGCCCATGCGTGCGCGGGGTTCGCATCTTGTTTGTACTCCGTAGAGTGCACAGGGACAGCATCCGCGTCTTGTTTATACTTTGGAGAGTGCACGGGATCGACATCCACGTCTTGTTTATACTCCGAAGAGTACGCACAGGAGCAACGCCCATGCGTGCGCGGGGTTTGTGTCTTGTTTATACTCCGTAGAGTGCGCAGGAATAGCATCCGCGTCTTTTTTATACTCCGGAGAGTGCGTGCGGAGGCAGGCCTCGACGCTACGTCTTATTTAGAGTCCGTGGACTGCGCGCGGAGGCAAGCCTCTGCGCGTTGCGGGCGGTGAGGTGTGTGCAGAGGTGGACCTCGACGCTACGTCTTATTTATACTCCGTAGAGTGCGTGCGGAGGCGTCCCTCCGCTCGTCTTTGTTTATACTCATACCCGTGTCTTTGACGGAGAGTGCGCGCGCGGACGCGTGTCTTTGTTTATACTCATGCCCGTGTCTTTGACGGAGAGTGCGCGCGCGAACGCGTGTCTTTGTTTATACTCATGCCCGTGTCTTTGACAGAGAGTGCGCGCGCGAACGCGTGTCTTTGTTTATACTCATGCCCGTGTTTTTGACAGAGAGTGCGTGCGCGAACGCGTGTCTTTGACAGAGAGTGCGCGCGCGAACGCGTGTCTTTGTTGTAGGGGACAAGAAAAATTCGTGCAAACGGTGAACTTTATTAAATTCCCGTTTGCACGGGTGAGCAGTTACAGAAAGGGGAAATATCGACCACTAACCGCTATTAGGACGGGGGCGACCGCTGATGAGCTGCTGCTGCTGCTGGGACAACTTTGTGCCCGAGGAGCACGAGACACTCTCCGAGGGCGCCCGGGGGCTCCGCATCTGCATACCCGGCCTAGGTGCCCTGGTGAGCCGCGTGGCATGGACCCCTGGCGCCAAGCTCTATGCGCCGAGCCATGTCCTGGTCACCATGGACGATGATGATGGCCCGTGGTCCAGGAAGCTTCATGCACAAGAAGCCGTGGTGCGGAACTTCCCCGAGAGTATTTAGGAGCGGCCGCCCCAATATGACGTTGTAGAGGTATGCAATGTCGACCACGTCGAAGATGGCGTCTCCGCTCCTCACTTTGTCATTTTGGCCGAAGGAGACTTGGAGGCATATCTGGCCCAAAGCGCGCAAAGGTTGCCCTCCAAAGCTGTCGGGACCCGGAGCAACAACTACAGAACCCTCTGTGTTATTCGCACTATCCCAGGAAAAGCTAGTGCACACAGTATCACAAAGACAATTATCATGCGTAATGACAAACTTTATTTAGCTAATATGAGCCTGATGGCCAAAGTTTTACAATAACAGCAAAAGAAGACAGCGGAAGAAATACATAAAGCAGTAGCCCATCCAGCCTTCCCACAAGGCGAATGACTGTAAGACGTGGCCTAGTCGCAATCCTCACTGAAGTCGTCGAAAGCTTCCTCTGAAAAGAGTTAGATATAGCAACATGAGTACAAAAAGTACTCCACAAGTTACACCAGGAGGTTTAACAGAATAGATGCATGCATATGGAATATCAAAGGAAGGCATAATATGGTTTATTTGCATAAAAGGCGATCATTTGAGTAAATATCATAAGTAAGTGCAAAAGCTGAATTTGATACGATAAATAGAAACAAGATTTTAACAAAATAATATCGTTAGTGCAGGCTCCAACCAAACACTAAACTATCCACGGGCATCCCACCCGGACCATCTTTTCCAAAAGCTCACGTATGGATTCCATCCATCCACACGCTTTCACTGCGCAACTCTGATGAATTCCATCCATTCACCAGATTTCAATCTCTCACGGATTCCATCCATCCGCAAGGTTTTCATCTCTCGTGGATTCCATCCATCCACAAGGTTTTCGCAAACCATTTTGAAAACAAAAGTCTAATCCATGAAAAACTTCACTCAGCTTGCCCATGACCGTGGGCACGGCTATCCAGGATAGGTTATACACTCTGCAGAGGTTGTACAGCTTTACCCACAAGACATGATCATCCCGGTTTGCCACGCGAGTTACACACTTCCTTAGGTGTGCGGCGGGGAGATCATGACAAAGCCTTTACAATGATCCATTGTCAACATAATCACGCCGCCACTAAGGTTTCACCACAACATGAATCCACATGCTGGAGCCCCCTCTTGTGCCATGTGAGACTTCTCACGGCCTACGCCGCGCTCACATTCAGCCTATAGCGAGATCATGTTGGAACTTCACAAATTATTTGGCCAGGTCTGTCCCATACCAGACTTGTGGTAGTACGAAAGGGCTTTGCAATAGTAGCTCACAGACCGGTGCTTAACTTGACTTAGGCCTAACCACAAACCCCTGTGCCCGACAATCAACCACTGCGGCTCCGACCAACAGGGCATGCCTGCACCCACCACTCTAACCAATTGCCTAAGTCTAAACCAGTTTTATATTTTGTTTGAAAATAATTTCACAAACACTCCTTGACTCACCAAAGTCAAGAGTACAGTTGAAAAGTTTATCATTTCATGTAAAAAGGTTATCATTTTATGTGAAACAATTCTTCCCACCCGAATTATTCTAAGCATGGCTAAGCAATTCCATAAAATGTTCTAGTTAATACTAATGTACCAACTAGGTTTTCATCTAAGGTGACAAGGTATGATCGTTCAATATCAAGATTGGCCATACAAAGGAAATTGGGTGTAACTAAAGTTTTAAGCACATTTGAACTAATTTGAATAAAAGTACGCATGCATAATAATTTTAAAAACAACATAAATAATTTAAATTATTGGGAGCAACATGATCAAAGGTGTAACTTGCCTTGCTCGAAGACCTGGTGCGAATCGTCGGCGTCGTTCTCTCCGAATTCGTCGAAATCTACGCGCGAAGAACCAAACAAATAAATCCAAATAAAATCGAAATAAAATCCAAAAATTATAAAATATATACTGGGAGATAGAATATGATTTTAGAAGAATTTAGGAGAAAGAATCAATAGATTCGGAGTTTGGACGACGGAGAACGAGCAATTGGAAGTTTGGATGGATTGGAAATTCCAGAAAATGCAAAACGAGGGAATATTCTCTGGAATCTATTTTTCTGCTGATTTTTGGATATATGACGTGTGGGGCCCGGTTGTCATTGGGTGCAGAATTTTATTTTATTATTTTATGACAAGTGGGTCCCGCTTGTCATGGACTAGAGGTGAACAAAAATGTGGCCAACAGTCCAACCGAAAATTGCTTTGCCCAGGAATTGAACTCACAACCTCATGCATGCATGCCTTGACTTGTCTCCCCTAGCCAAGTGGGCATTTGATATTTCTTGACAAGGAAACATCACCAAGGGCATAAAAGAAAAGGGAGAGAGCTATTCTTGGAAGAAACCAACCGAAGCAAACATGGAGGTGCGGCCATGGAGTTTGGGGGCGCCAGGGAGGGAATAGAGGGGCGGCGCGGGATGGGGAGACCGAGGGGGGTGCGGCTCTTACCAGCGGCGGCTCGGGAGATGGCCGGAGAAGGCGACGGCGGCGAGAAAACCGGCGACGCGCGGAGGAGAGAGAGGGCTTCGCGGCGGCGCTTGGTGCGGCGGCTCCGGTGGGGAGATGGCTCGGCCAAGGGGCGGAGGGTGGTCGCCGGCGCACGGGGAAGATGGAGATGGCGTCGGAGAGATGCGCAAGTACCCGGGGCGGCGGCAATTTCTCTCCGGAGCTCGCTCGGGCGGCGACGACGAAGAAGCTCGGGGCGGCGGCGAACGGCGGTGGTTGGCGGCGCACGGCGGCGGGAGAGGTGGGAGGCGGGAGCCGGCCGAAAGGAGAGGGGGAAGGAGAGAATGGTGGTGGGGAGGCCCTTTTATAGAAAGAGAAGGGAGAGGAAGGGATTTCGGTTTTGAGAGGTTTAAAGGATGGGAAACGGCCGGGAGATTGATGGGGGTGATTAGAGCGTCCGTTTCCATGTTTTAATCGGGAGTTAAGAGGGAGAAACGGTGGAGTTTCGAAGCTTTTAATTGTCATCCATGGTGGAGGAGAGAGAGAGTTAGGGGAGGAAGAAGGAGAGGTTGAAGAAACATATGACATGTGGGGTCTATGTGTAATAGAGAGAGGGAGGAAGTGAAGGGGTATGGGCCGTCGGATTTGCGACACGTGGCAAGTGGATGTTTAATGGCTCTTGGATTTTATGAAGGGGTAAGTGATCATGTGTGGCTAGGATTAAAACGTGGAGAGAGAGTGATTCAATCTGAGAGCGACACGTGGCGGCTTGGATGAATTTGATTTTTATTTTCGGCATAAATTTTCAGAAAATACTAGAAGCTTTATAAACACTTGGAAAAATAATAATTAATGTCTACCGATTCCAGAAAAATCATAAATTATTCCTGGAAGCATTTTAGACTTAGGAAAAATATTTTTAATTTCAGATTTTCATTTAATAATTTTATAAAATACTTTTTAACCTTTACAATTGATTTTTAACTCCAGAAAAACACAGAAAATCCAAATAAAAGCCAAATGCTTTTAAATAATTAATTTGAAATGATATTTTTACATAAATTCAAAATATCTTTTTATTTAATAGTAATTTTATGTTTTTAGTTAAATTACTTTTTATAAAAGCCTTTTTAAAAGCTAAAAACAGACAAATAAAATCTCCAAAATTTAGGCAACCAAAGAACACTTATTTTTATTTTAAATTAAATTAATTATTTTTTTTACTGAAATTTTGAAATAAACAGCTGGGCTGTTACAAAAGCCTTGCAACGGGATGCCTGAAAGGCCCAACCGACTCCGAGGGATCCCCATCTGGTCGAAGGCCGCGGCGAACAGGATGTTCGCGGAGCTTCCTCCATCGACCAGGACGCGCCTGACCTCGCATCCTGCTACGAGGACCCGGATGACCAGAGGGTCTTGGTGGGGAAACTCCACACAGCGTCAGTGGGCGTGAATGTGACTTCGTGTTGTGCCCACTCCGGCGGCGCCTGCGCTGGGTATGCCGCGACGTGGTGCAGCCTCCTCGCGTAGGCCTTCTGTTGCCGCGCTGAGGCGAACTCCAACGAGGAGCCTCCGGAAATGACGTTTATGATTCTGCGCTAGGCTCCTTCCAGGGCTTGTATCTGCAGGAGGCCCTCTCAAGGCTATTGCACATGGGCCTGAATTCGCAGGAGGCCTTCCTAGGGCTGCATTCCTTGGTCCTGGGGTGTTGGACGTGGGCCACGATGGGCGCGCGTGCCTCCAGGTTTTTGTCCCTGGCGACGCTCTACCGGAGCGCTGCGATAGTGGCACAAGCTCGCGTGTCGTGGTTGCCCCGGCCATGGATTTTGCACCACTGCCCGTGGTGCTGGTCGCTGTACTCTTCGCGGGTTCTGTCGTCGCGACCCCGACCACGCCCCCGTCCCAGGCCCCGGTGCCCTCTGCCTCCGCGACCTGCGGAGGCGTTATCTTCGGAGCCGCCCTCAATGTCAAAGATGTAACGAGATTTCCTGGACTTGTGTTGGCCGCGCTTGGGCCTATCGCCTGACGAGTCATTGTGTTGGGGATCTTTGCGTTCGGAGGCGCCCTTCGGTTGCTCCTGCTTGCGTTTACATTTCGAGGAGCCCTGCTTCGGCGAGCCTTCGCTCTTTGCCGAGCCGTCCGCCTTGTTGGTGTCGGAGTCATCGCCGTGTCACCGCCGCGCGTCCTCTTCCGCTCTGGCGTACTCTTTCATCTTGTCGAAGAGCTTCGCGACCGTCTTAATGGGCTTGCGCACGTTGTACTCGGCCATTGGTCCTGGTCGGAGGCCTTGTATTGCTGCGTTGATGACGGTTGTTTCGTTGACGTCCTTGACCTGGCAACGTACTTTCGCGAAGCGCTTGAAGTAATCCTGGAGCCTCTCCTCAGGTTTTTGTTTGACTGCGAAGAGCTGGTCCGCGTCGACACGCTCGACGTAGTTTCCCTGAAAGTTGTTGTAGAGTCGATCGCGGATCTGTTCCCACGCGTAGATGGACTGTGGTTCAATGGTGAAGAACCAGGACAGTGCCACCCCTTGTAATGCGAGAGGGAGTCCTTTTACCTTCGTGGTGTCGTCTCCGCCAGCGCCTTCGATAGCGGTCTCATACACGCGCACGAATTCTCGCGGGTCGGAGTCGCCCTTGTACGCCTCGATGACGCTCGGGAACTTGAAGTCCTCAGGCCATGCCGCCTGCTGTAGGCCCACGGAGAGCGGAGACGCCGGGTCTACGCGATGTAATGGGACGCGACTGGACGTAGGGGCGTCGCGGCTATCCGCCCTTTCCGGAGCGGGTTCGGATGCCACCGCCGGGGGGGCGTGTTGGCTCCGAGCTCTTGCATGTCTCGCACGGCTCCGCGGAGGTCTGTCAGCTCCCGCTAAAACGCGCTGAGGGCCGCCAGCAGGGCAGTCTCCACCGCAGACGTGGCTGGGGCCATCGGTGCGCCCGGTGGTGCGACCAGCACAGCGGTGACCACGGCCTGCGTGCCCAGGCTGCCCGCCGCGTTGTCCTGGAGGACCCTGGAGCCGGTGACGAGGTCTGCGTCGTCGCTGGGACCATTCACCGCTTCTGCGCCGGGTGGGAAAGTGGATGCGCCTGCGTTGCCATCGCCGGGGTTGGTCGTCGGGGCGGTGTTGGCGGGGTCTGGCGGCGCGGCGACGTTGGCGGGATCGGGCGTTGTGTCGCTAGTGGCAGGGTTATTCGTCGCAGCGGTGGCGGGGTTGGGCGTCACGTCGTGAACGTTGGTGTTCACGGTCGTCACACCCGCACCGCCGCCCGTACCTGCAGCTGCTAAAGCCGATGCCCTGGTGTTGATGCGAGACTTCGCCGCTTCCGCCTTCTTCTTCTTCGCCGCCGACGGTGAGGCTTTCTTTGGTGCCATCCTCCTTCGGATCTGGAAGCTTGCTCTTGTCCTCCCCACGGACGGCACCAACTGTTGTGGTTACAGACCGAACAGAGAGAGAGTATGGTAGTGGAGAGTTAGGTGAGTATAATGGCTTAGGGTTTCTCCCCATGGCTTGTGTTACATATATACATCCACATGAGGGGCGCTTTTACAATTATACCCTTACACGTGAGTATTCCCCTCAGGGGTATTCATGTCATTATACATGCCCCATTTTGGGCCTTACAATCCTCTGACAGGCCTACTGGGCTTAGGTGGGGGCCACCCCAACAACAATAATAAAAGATATTTTGATAATAACCTCTTAATTTATAATAAAAGATATTTTGATAATAACCTCTCAACTTAAAGACATATGATCAAGGGCCTGCTCTACTCTGGTTGACATGGGCGCTCTATCTCGCCGGTGCGTGGGCATCATCATTGACACTGCCGAGCATCTAGCTCTTCCAGCTCAGGGGAACCCCGATACCACCGTTGTCGCACTGCACGGTCGCCATCACCTCGTGCGCAAGGGGGCAGGGGCATCCTAGAGACTGGCAACCCTCTCGCTCGATACATCTTTGAAACTCCATTTCAACCAAAGTTCCGCCAGCCCAACCTTGGGCCATATGATGGGGACTCTGACCCCATGCAATTTCTGGAAGTATATTCCACGGCGATTCAAGCTGGAGGAGGTGGAGAGGTGCAATTGCCTCCCACTATTCCTCTCCGGGACATCACGTTCTTGGTTTTTCAGCCAGAAGAAAGGCTCCATCTACTTTGGGGTTAACTAAGGGAAGAGTTCAGCATGAATTTCCAAATAAGCTATAAGCGCCCCCATGCTCCTGAATCAACTCTTCACCGTCAAGCAGCAGAAGGGTGAATCCATGAGGGAATTCCTTAAGCACTTTTCCATAGTGCGAGACCATGTGGCGGATTCCTTAGACTGCACTATTATCAATGCATGCAAGGAAGGGCTACTCCCAAGGGAGCTAAATCGCATGCTGGGAAGGGATCCCCAAGAATGACCCATGAGCTCTTCAAGGTCATGGAGAAATACGCTTGAAGATGATGACTAGGCAAAAAAGGAGATTCTCCCTCAAGATAGAGGCAACTCCCTCGGGAAGAAGTCAAAAGGCTCCTTCAGGGAGAAGAACAAGGACCCAAGGGATCGCTTCGGTGGGGGTGGGGGTGATTCCAAAGTCCTTGTCTTGACCGACACCCCTTCACAGGAACACAGGGGCAATTCCGCCAGGGGACCCAAGGAGTTGAGGCCTAAAGCCCACTAGAAGGGGCACCCTGATGAAGGCCGCGAAGATAGAAGAAACAACTCCAACCAAGGAGATGGACGTTGGTGTGCTTATGTGAGACCATGTGGAGATCACCCCATAGTTGTGATAAGTAATTGACCCTTGGATTAGAGTTTGTGTAAAGGTTGAGTTTGGTTTTTGAGGTTTGTGCAGAAGTTTGCCCTCTACGACCTCAGTTGTATGCTCACAACTTCTGTTGTATGCTCTCATCTTCTGTTGTTCAACTTGGTAGTCGGCAGGAGCTTTTACAACTTTGTGATTGATAGGGGCTTTTATGACTTTGTGGTCAACAAGGGCTTTTACGACTTTGTGGTCGGTGGGAGCTTTTACAACTCTATGGTTTACAGGAGCTTTTACGACTTGATGATCGGCAGGAGATCTTATGACTTGGGGGTCAACAAAAGTTCTTACGACTTTGTAGTTGACAGGTGCTCCTACGACATGGTGTTCGTAGCTTCTGCTGGTCGATAGTCGTAGCTTTTACTGGTTGTGATCGATAGTTGTAGCTTCTACTAGTCGTGATTGATAGTCATAGCTCTGCCTGGTCGTGATCGATGGTCGTAGCTTCTGCTAGTCGTTATCAATGGTTGTAGCTCTGCTTGGTCGTGACTGATGGTCGTAGCTCTGCCTGGTCGTGATCGATAGTCGTAGTTGATGTGTGCAGTGGTTGTAGCGCTCTGCCTATGTGATCGATAGTCGTGGCGATTTGTGCAATAGTCGTAGCTTGTGTTCTCATTGGTCGTAGCGACTTTTACATGGTCATGGCATTTGTTTCTTGCTCGTAGCGACCTATGCGATGGTCATAACGACTTACTGGGTGGTCATAGACTACTGGTCCTCATGGGCTATGAGTACCTCATGTCTTGTGCTTCAGAGTACTCATAAGTTGTTTTAGACAAGTGGTTTGCTGAGATTGTTCACTAGGATACATTCTATTTATGCAAATTGATGATCTTTGTGAATCGTGCGGTGCTATATGATGGTTTGCTTGTTGGTGTTGGTTGTAGGACTTCAGAGTTAGGTCATTGTGAGGCGTAGGAGGGCCAGGACTAGGCATAGGGAGGTGTTGAGGTCCAGAACGGTTAGGGAGATGCCGAAGATGATCGAGGTTGGTAAAGTGGTTGCAAGCTGGGATGACGAGGAACCAGAGCGGGAGATACCGGAGGTGGACATGACAGGCAGCGGCGAGGTGGACCAGGACTAGGCTTAGGGAGGAGTCAAGGTCCAGATGGTCAAGGATGCCGGATACACGAGGAGAAGCACGTGGTGCGCTAAGTGACTTGGGTCATTTGTAAGCTGCTTTGAGAAGCGTTCATGAGTAAAACCCGATGTTAGGTGGGGTTAACGGGTTATCCCCGGTTGGACTAATGGTTGGATCCATTAGGTGTAGGGTTCGTTTGTGAGCCTATAAAAAAGAGAGAGGAGGCAAGAGTTAGTTGAGGCTTGAGGCAACCGTGAGTAGGTCTGGTGGTGGCTAGCTCTTCCTCCATGTGTGTTAGGTTAGAGAGTGGGTGTTAGCTCTAGGGTTAGAGCTTGGTCCTCCCAAGGGGAATGGCTGTGAAACCAATTATAAGAGCAATACATCAAGTTTCCATATACTGCTTGTGTTGTTTATATCTAATTGAGTTGGCTTCGATTTGGTTCTTTCTTGTTCTTCTGTTCTTTGGTTGTTTCTTTCCTTTCTTGATATGAGAAGTGCTTGCTTGTCTTGTTGATGATCTGACTTGCTAGGTGCCATGGAATCATTTTCAAAGCCATCTTAGCTATTCTATTCCACAGGCATGGTCTGATTGTCCTTTTGATTTCTTAGTTTCGGTTCTCGTGTGCGCTCGGTGAAATCTCATAAAACTCTCAATTTGGTTGCAAAGTTTTCAATTAAAGATTAGAGCAACCTCTTGAGACCTTAATCTTACTGTGTACAAAGTTTTATGGCCAGTTGATCTTTGAATCAAAAGTTATTTGGAATCTGGATCTTGCAATCGTTTGCTTCACTGGTCTTCCTCTGTTTTTCCGAGAAAGCTATGACCGCTGCCAGTTTTTCGACCACGGTCAAGTCTCCCACGCAGCGCTTTAATTTTCGACCACGTTCACTCTTCTGATCGCTGCGTGTTCTTCAGTTTTCATTCTAAACTGGTTCGGTCGGCATTGCTATTTGCTGTTTGAAACTCGATCGGTTTTACAATCACATTGGTTTCGACCATGGTCGAGTTTCAGAGTGGAGCGCGATGATTTCGACTTTGTTCAATCTTTCGGGTGCTTCGCACTATGTTGACGCACGACCACATTCAGAGTTTTTGTTTTTTGACATTCGTCTGTTGAATCTGAACTAAAGCAGTTGGTAGTAGGTGCAGCCACTGTCTAGAATGTCGATCAGTTTTATGACTACGTTGGTTTCGACCATAGTCAAAACACACCAAGCAAGTATTGGACTCTATACTTTGATGGCTCCAAGAATTTGGCATGAGGGGGTGCAGTGGTTGTCTTGGTAAACCTAGAAGGGAAGGCACTAGAGTACACGGCTCATTTAACCTTCAACCCCATGAACAGCATGGCTGAATATGAAGCACTACTCATGGGCCTGTGTCTCGCTAAGGCCATGGGGGTTAGACGCCTCCTCATCTTGGGGGATTCCCAGCTGGTCATCAATAAGATGGATAAAACATATTAATGCCTTAACCCAACAATGTCTAAATACTTTGACAAGGTGAGGAAGATGGAATGCTACTTCGCTGGGCTTGAAGCTTGCCGGATCCCCCATGGAGATAATCAACAAGTGGATCACTTGGCTCATACTGTAGGCTCCAAGGAGCCCCTTCCTATGGAAGTCTTCTTCGAAGACCTGAAGGCACCGGCAGTGGAAGAAAAATCCAATCATGAGCTGCCACCAAAGGTCTATGAGACGTCAACCGTACCTCCTTCTTGGATGACTTCTATCATCAAATGCATACAAGAAGGTGAGGAGCCTGACGAGACAATAATGGCTCGCAGGCTACTCTCACAGGCCAAGTCATATGTGATCATCAAGGGGAAACTCTACAAGCACAGAGCATCTGCCCTTCTCAAGTGCATCATGAGAGAGGAAGATATTTCACTTCTCCTTGATGTGCACGAAGGCCTCTGTGGCTCTCATATTGCCTCAAGAGAAACTACAACAAAGGCTCTTCACCAAGGCTTCTATTGGCCTACAGTGGTGTAGGATGCCCTTAGTGTCCTTAGGTTGTGCGAAGGATGCCAAAGGATGGCAAACAATCAGAACACCCATGCCAATCCCCTGCACACAATACCAATCACCTGGCCTTTTCTCGATGGGGAAGGATCGGCTCGGACCATTCCCACCATCCAAGGGGGCTACAAGCATGTCATGGTATCTATGGATTACTTCACCAAGTGGGTAGAGGACGAACCCCTACCTTCCATCACATCTCGCTCTGTGCAGAAGTTCTTCTGGAAGAATATCGTGTGCCACTCCGGGGTTCCTAGAGAGCTCACAGTGGATAATGGCACTTAGTTTGATGCATCCTCCTTCAGAGATTTCTGTGACTCCATTGGGACCACCCTTTGCTTCACATCAGTGGCCCATTCAAGGCAGTGGAAAGTGTTAATGGACTAGTCCTACGAGGCATGCGTTGTGCCTCGAAGCAAGTGCCCTCAAGCGGGGAACTTGGGTGGAGGAGCTCCTCAATGTTTTATGGAGATTGCGCACGACCCCTAGCCGTTCCACTAGAAGGACCCTGTTCTCACTCGTGTACAGGGAAGAAGCGGTCCTCCCCGCCGAGATTCATCACTGCTCCCTCCGAGTGGAAATGCTCTTAGGGCCTCTACCTACTAGCTTTGCTCAAAATAAGGACATCCACAAGATTGAGGTAGACTTCACTAAGGAAATCCATGACCAAGCCCTCCTTAAGCATGCCGCTAACGAACAGGAGGCTGCCCAATTCTACAACAACAGAGTGAAGGAACACACTTTCCTCTTCGGTGAGCTTGTACTAAAAAAGGTCACTGACCCGACTGCTCAGGGGAAGATTCACCCCAAATGGGAAGGCTGTTACCGCATCTCCTCGATCCTGGGATTGGGCGCCTACTGACTTGCTACCATGGAAGATAAGCTGCTTCAACATGCATGGAATGCAGACAAGCTCCAAAAGTTCTACACTTGAAAATTTGTTGTATGCCCTCAAGCGGCACATATCGAGATGTAAACACAATCTTGCTCAATGCAATGAAGGCATGAGATTCCCGCATGTTCGCTCCACCTATGCAATTGTGACATGATTCGGAGGTGGCCCCTTAACACGTTGCTGTTAAGGGATGAGCCTATTTTGTGAATGTCTTCCTAACTACATGTCCATCAACAATAGAAAAGTTTGCCTCCTAACACGCTGCTGTTAGGAGGCAACCCTCCCTCTAACGTGCTACTGTTAGAACACTACACCACTTCAAGAAATCATCTTGCTAGCATGATCACGACTAACTCCATGGACATGCTCCTAACATGTCGCTGCTAGGAGACAATCCTGTCCCACAAGTCTCACTCAAGTCCTCACAACCCATCCCTCTAAAGGGTATCACCTCCATTGTGACCAGGGTGCACAACCTCCGTGGTCTCCCATAATAAAAGACCAAAGTGGCTTGGGCACCCATCCCTTCTTCTATGGCGGCTTGCACATTGCTGGACCTAGGGTGTGAGTGACGGTTCAGGTTTAGCACTTGAGTCTATGGATGTGCAAAGGATTACTCCCCCTTTAGTCTCCAAACCATGCACCGAATGACCTCCAGGTCACCTATCGCCTTCCTTCAACACAGGCAAAAGGCCAACCGCCCTTAACACATTTTTATCCCCTCGGGAATGCTTCTCTACGAACAAAATGGTTACATAAGCAACAAACCTTAACAGGTATTGAGAGACATCCCCTCTCAATGGGCGCAAAAGTATACACTTATTACATTCAGGCTATCAAGGGCCTCGTGAGCAAGGCCCTAACCCTTTTGAGGGGTGCCTAAAACCCCCTATTCCCTCGTCCAGCTGGGACTAAGGCAAAAAGGGAGACTACTCGGGATCGAGCGCCTCTTGGCGATCGTATCCACTACTAAATCACTCACCTCTCGTAGCCTATCCTCCTAGGTTGGGTTCGATCACCTGGGCACTCGGCCCCTCTACACACATCGCTTATATTTGCCTTCGTAAATATGCCCTGAATGAAGCATAACATCATCCAATCATTTTCATAATGGATAAGATGGAAACATAACCACGCTCTCGCATTGAATGCAAGATGAGCTCACAGGCATGTGTCATCTACCAAAAAAGCGGATGCTAAGCAAGTCTACCTAATATCACTGCAGGATCTCTACCAAACCTAACATATCAGTAGAAGTCATACACTTGCTAGGACATCACGCTCGCCATCTATCGACGAAGGCATATAAAACTCTCGAAGCCATGGACGAAGCAACACTCTTCATGAACTCTGCGAGGTGTCACAGCATAGTACACTCATCTAAGGATGCCTTCTTCACCTCAGAAGTGAAGAGGCTATGGAGGCCCTCGTGCACCGCCTCCTTGCCTGGACCATCGCAATAGTGGGAAATGGCAAGGGCCCTGACTGTCAAAGCTGCGGTGACGAAGGACTAGCTCCGGTCCTCGGCAACCTTGGCAAGCATGCTGACTCACTTCTTAAGAAGGAGAACCCGCACTTCTGGCCTTTTCACTCCCAATGGGATAGGGGCAACCTTAGCACCCAGATTCTCTAGGGACCTCTGCACAACCAAGATGATCTCCTAGATCCTGGAGAAGTGGTTCAACCGCTGCCATGACTTGGTCACATCCTCCTCCAAGCTTACGTTCACCTAGCGATTGAGCTTGCCATTCTCCTCTAAAACCTTCAACTTCTCCTTAGTGGCTCTTAGCTTATCATCTGCAATCTTCAGTTTCTCCTCTGTGGCTCTCAGTGTATCATCCTCCAACTTTGAGGCCTTCTACTAAGCCTCAGCCACAGCCTCCTGGAACATCTCTTCTATGATTCAGGGGCTTCGTTCTTGACTATGTTGGAGATGGAGGTGGCATGTGGGAAGCATACAAAATACTGGCAGTAGAAGACACATGATGCTGGGCAAAGCAAAGTAGCGACCGTAGGGGTACCGGAAAGTAGAGGTTTACAGCTGAGAGACCATGTGGAGGTATCCCCATGTTTGTGATGAGTAATTAACGCTTGTTCGAGAGAGTCTGAGTTTGTTTTGGGTATTCCATGCTTGAGTACCCTCTTTTGATGCTAATGTATGTGCATACTGTTTCGAGCGGTGCTATGTGATGTTTTCTTGTCTGTGATGGCTGCAGGATTTTGAGGTGGAGTCGTGGTGAGGCATGGATGACCGGACTAGGCACGAGTAGTGCTGAGGTCAAAGCGGTCGGGAGATGCCGAAGACGGTGAAGACTCGAAGTGGTTGCGAGGCATGGACAGCAAAAAGGAGGAAGCTTCCAGGAAGGTGCAGCAGGGGTATTTCGATAAAATACGCAAGGCTGCAAAATGGAAGCGGATCTTGTTGAAGACAATGGGTAAAGTGTTGTAGCAAATGGGTTGGAGACCCGGTAGTGAAGGAGGAGGTTAGGGTTTGGAGTGGTGTGCTTGAATCCTGATTCCCTCCATTTTGGATGTAGGGTTTGCTGTTATCCCTTGACTGTGAGGAGAGGTTGGGTAGTGAAGCCCTTTTGACTTATTTCCTTGATTGGATGAGAGTCATGTAGTGAGATGTGGCTGACTCTTCTTGAATTTCCTTTTGAGGATGTGAGCTCTTCCCTTCTCTATATAGGGAGTGGGAGTTGGCAGAGTGTTGGGGGCTCATGTAAGGGTATTGGTTTTCCTGCGTGAGTTTGCCCAGAGTGTGTTATTCTTTATTGAGAATCATGTAGTGAGAGGGTTGTAGAAGAACCATTTGTAATTGCCCATGTCTCTGAATCAATATGAAATGGACTGGAGTTGAGCTGTTCTAGCTTTTCTCTCTGTGATGGATTTCTGTTTCAGTTTGTTCTCTGCTTTTCTCTGCTGATTCCTTTGATTTTGAGTGAATCTTGTTCAAGTAGCTGCAAAATGTGTTGTTTTGCACTGAGAATAGTCTCAAGGCCATTTGGCTAGCACATTCCTGAAAGCAATCACTTTATCTGCTGATCTCTCCCCCAAGAAATGAGTTGAAGCACTTCCTCTGTTTCCAACTCTCTAGGGTTTGAAGGCAGAGCATGTATGGTTTCTTGGATACTCAGTGAAATATTTGTTCTAGGTGTGTGCTTTCATGTTGTGAGATCATTTCCTGCTGAGATTCAAAGGTTCATGAACAAAAGATTCGAGAATGATGAGCAATTTGGAAATCAGTCTCATTCTCTATTCAGTTTTCATATTTATGCTCAAATATATGTTCCTTGCTCTCTTGATGTATTCTCTTGATTTCTGAGGTCAATTTGTTGTTTAGTTTGAAGTCATGATCGATTGACCCGAAGAAAGCAGCAAGGTTTTGGTCATTTCACTACTTCTCAGCTGTTTTCAGCATTCCTATTTTATTTGTAAGCCTGCGTTGTTTTCTGCTACTGTTGGTCTCTCGCTAGAGGTGTGCCCGGTCAAACCGGTCCTTGACCTGCGGTCAGACCGGACTTTAAGTGGTGGTCAGACCGCTAACCCTAGTGGTCAGTCCGGTTGGGCAATGGCGGTCTGACCGGCCGAGGCTGAGCGATCTGACTGGGCGAGGCTATGTGGTCAGACTGGCCCATGACCTCCGGTCAGACCGGCCCCAGTTTTTGGCTCTGGACTGCTCTGTTGTTCTGTGTCTTTTTCCCTTGCATGATCTGTGTTGATTTCCAGTAGGCATGAATCCTTTTCTTCATAGCTTTTATAGGTACTGGAAAGAAGATAATGTGGATACTTTGGGCGGATTTTGAAGGCACCATTCCCCCCTCTGTTGTCGTTTCTGATCCTACAATAGCAGTGCCCAATCGATCCTTGAGAAGCTCGAAAAACTATCTAACATCTCGAGTGTCATCGATGGTAGCAGGAGGTGGATCGCAGTCAGAGGCATGCCTATTCCTCTTTTGTGGAGGCAACCTCTAAAGCACCCTGGTATTCTGAGGCTTTCCCTTGTGTGAAGCGAGGCACGGGGCGGTAGAGAGCAGAGGGTGCTTTGTAGGGGGTCACGTGGCGCTTGGAACTTAGGGCCGAAAGCAGCTCGCAGGAGAGGGCCTGGCTCCTGTGGTAGGAGGAATCACCCTCCCAATAGGGAGCTTCGCCCTCAGCTGGCTCTTCGAAGGAGGGGCCCTGGTAGTAACCTTTGAGGCCAACACCTTGGCCTTCTTCCTCCTCAACCGGTCGGGGACAAGTTTGCCCGAAGGGGGCATCGTCAGCTTCAGGCTGTTAGCGGCGCTATTGGCCCCTTGGACACCGGGAATGCCAGCCTCCTCAAGAGCCTCATACTTGGTGACGGTCATCTCCCCAAGGATCCAGTTGGCCTCCTCAACTGCCTCCCTGTGAAAGCATGCTACACAAAGTTAAACAAAGGTATGAAACTCATGGACTCAAGGACAATCCAAAGAGAATTAGCCAAGTCATGCTCACCTATGCTTTTGGAGACCGTAATGTAGTTGCACTTCTCGGCAACCAGGGGGCTAACATCTGCAAGGGTCATCTCTTCCATCAAGGCCCAGACCCTACTCCACTTGCGGACCTTGGACGCGGCACGAACGAACTCCCAATTGGCATCCGAGAGAGAAGGGACCTCATGATAGCTGTCCTGAGTGATCCAAGGCTAGCGGCCGGAGTATGAAAAGTCCTCTACCTTCATGTAAAATCACTTGTTCCCAGGGTGACTCTAGTTATACTTGGTTGCATGAATTGGATACTCGCCCTGGTGCTGAGTGGTCGAGGTCAGCGTGCCTGGAGGTCCAAACCTCCCGTTTGTCCACTGGAGGTCGAAGAAGTAGTCAAAAGCTGCAACGATAGGCTTCAGGCACGTGCCCTCGATCGCAGCCTCACATAGCCACATAAACACGCTCACCCTGGCAAGCTGGCTAGGTGAGAAGTGTGAGAGCTCCACCTGGTAATGCCTCACGAGGACCTGGATAAAGGGATGGATCAGAAGCCCCAGGCCGACCTCGAACCAGGCCTTAAGAGCGACGGTGTATCCTTTTGAAGGGCTGGGGCATTCGTTTGGCCCCGACCATAGGATGTCTTCCGGTGTGAGGCAGCTCCCAGGTGCCACCAGTGCTGCCTTCTCCGCCTTAGTAGGGGAGGAATGCTCGACCCCACGCGAGCCTCCTTCTTAGGGGTGTCATCGAGAATATTGACATCCTCGTCGAGGTCATTGTGTGGCAAGTCCTCCATCTCAACCGAGACTCCGTCTTCCCTCCCCAGCAAGAGAGGTGGCAGTCCTTGGTCATAGCGGTGAGGCGATGAAAACCTATAATACCAACAAGATGAAATAGATCAGTACTCGGCAAAGGAACATTGGATTGTGCAAAGGATAAGTTACATGGCATAAACACTAACGGACGGCCTACGCCTGAACTTTGTCACGCCATCTGTGCCCTAGTGATCGTGCAAAACTGCACACCCGCAAGTGTACGGGCTGCCGCTAAGATAGCAGCGAAAGTCGTGTTCTCCACAGGGACTAGAGTACCGGTGACAAGACACTAAACTAAAGCCAAATCGCACAAACTGGGAATTTAACACTAACTGCATATTCTAGACTAACTAAAAGGGAACGAGGTCAGCGAAAGAGAAGAAGTAGGAGAAAGGAAACACTGATTGTGCCGTGAGAGATTAACTGGAAAGGAGAGGATAAAAGAAGAAAAGATACCAAAGAAGCTACTTCAACTGATAGTGAGACAGAAGGAAGACTAGGAAGAAATAATAGAGGAAGAGCTAAGGGGAAAGAAAGTAGACAGGGATTAAGAAGAAAGTATGGGGACGAACAGACTAGAAAAGAGGATAACTCGAGAAAAGAAGGAAACGGGAGAAGAGAGAAGGGAAGAAAGAATAGGTCTAAGGTAGGTAAGACGACTAAGAATCTGACAGGAAGAGAGGGAAATGAAGAGAGGAGACTGCTACTAACTCTACAGAGAGAAAGACTGAGGGACGCTAAGAAGGAATTGCTAGCTAAACGCAGAGATGAGCTAAAGAGAAAGAGGAAGAGGAACAGAGGAAGGAAAGAATGCGCAGGGGACTGCCGAGAGGATGACAAGCTAAAACTACCATCCCAACCCTTAACATCTAGCAAGCAGACAGTCAACTACCAGATAATGACCAAGACAAACAACCACCATGCAATCTTTACTACTGCAGTAAACAAGGAAGTAAACCCTAACTTAGGAAAGACATAAAAACAGCATGACTTTAACCATAATTTGTTTTACTCTTTTTTTTTTACTAACAGAAATTAACAGAATTGCATGCACAACATTGAATCTAATTGAAAGATCTACTCTAGCATGGAAGATGATATCAATAGCACAATAAGAAAGATACCTACAAGCAGCAGCATCAGACTTAAAGATAATTAATAACTACCAAGCAAAAATCATAAATCTAAACTTGAAGATATAATCTAAACAATCATCTCACTTGCGCAAGAACAAGGAAAAGCGCTTTATAGTCCCAGATCCGAAATATATATAGCACATGCAGATAAAAGATCTAACACAATAAGCATCTCAGAAAAGCAATAACAAGACAAACACTTTTTAGTAACCAGATCCACTCAGAATTAAACATACATCACAGATCTACTCAAGAGCATCTTCAAGAAAAGCATTGCAATATTAAATCGGAGACTTGAGATGTCACAACCCAGAAGATGTGCAGATCAGTTGTCAAAGTGGATCTTTAGTGGACGTAGGTAGAAGTTGCAGATCCGGGCCGAAGTGGTAGCAGATCAGTGCACAGCCGCTGATGATGAAGCTGATCCACAAGAAGAGGTTGCAGATCCGGGGAGCAGACAGAGTAGAAGGTGCAGATCTCGTCGTGGATGTAACAGCTCAGCCAGCAGGGGTAGCAGCTCCGGACCGAAGAAGGGGTAGCAGCTCCAGATCCGGCCGAGGAAGGTGATGGAGGTGCGGATCCAGCAGAGACGAAGTAGATCCAGCAGTGATATAACAGATCTGGCACCGGGCTTCCTCTTCCTTGTAACCCTTCAAGATTCGGCTCGGGGTTTGGTCAGAAGAGTGGTTCGGCAGGGAGTAAGGATAGCTAGAAGGTTTAGGAGCAAGGGGGAATGGAGCTCGTCGCCATGGGAAGATATGGTTTCTGGTGGAGGCGTATGGGAGATGGGAGATGAACTGAAGGGGGATGGGGATTTGCGGAAGAATGCTTGCGGCCTCCGGTCTGGTGGTGACCGGCTTTTGGAATATGGGAGGCGAACAGATGGGGAATGGATGGGAGCTAGGGCGGCTGCCTTGTGGAGTGTTGGGCGCAGTGGAGAGATGGAGTGGGGCGGCTGGGTGTTGGAGATGGGAAGAGGATCGATGGCGGCCGGCTGGAATCCCCCTTTTATATGATTCCACTGGAAACCCTAGTGGCAATTTGGCTGGGCTTTGAAACCCTAAAGCCCATGGCGCATTCGCAATTAGGCCCCTTGCTTTCTCCAATTTTGCAGCCCTAGCTCCTTCCATGGACCAATATTTGTAGATTTTTGCGCCTCGTTCGCGCCGACCTGCAAGATAATCACAAAACCATATAAACAGTCCAAAGAAGAGCCAAATATATATAAGATCAAAGATATTATGGCCAATTTGAGCTACTAACAACAGGATTAAGATGTGAAAATTTGCTGTAAATATGATGCACATCACCCAGCACTCCGGCACTCGCGCCTCGCGCGCCCCGACGCTTCTTACGTCCTAGTGCCTAAATGGTCTAAACTTAAGTTTCTACACGCTCGACACGCGTCTAGAATGACCCGGAGCGTCGCATGCTCTGCACGCTCTCATCGGCCGCATTTTACTCACCTGCGGCGCTCGCTTGCCTGCGCTCCGAGTCGACTCCAGCGACATGCAGTCACAAATCTGCGCCTAAAGATGATACCGGATGGCTGTTCTTTGTCGTCTTCAGTGATCTGTTACTAATAAAGAAGAATGTGGAGCTAAGGTGTGCCCGAGCTAATCAAGAGTTCAGTCAATTGTGGCAGACCCAACCAGTTGCAATAGCGCAACGCAATTGCTACTGTCAACCTCAGGGTCACTCGTTTGGTGCTATAATGGAAAGGAGTAAGGAACAGTGCGCCCACTATGATCATGTCTACGCCTCGGGCCAACACCCCCCGAGGCCTGAGACACACGTTCGAACAATGCTACGATTTTTCATGTACAGAGGAAAAGAAAGGGGAGTGGAACACACCACTGAGCATTGTAGCATGCCCATGCGCCCACAGAGCAAGTCTGCCACTATGCTCTTACTTCTTTCAATGCATGCATGAAGTACATACATACACAACCACACACTCCTAGGTAACCCCTACACACTTATCTCTCTGGACGGCCTCTTTCCTGTGGCCTCCAAGTGCAAGCGCCGTCTCAAAACCACCCTGGCGAGCGCCCTGTCGAAACGACTCACGCCTAGCGCCCTGTCAAAACCACCTAAATGCGAGCGCCCTGTCAAAACTGCTCAAGCGCAAACATCTTGATATCCGCGAACACCCTGGCACGCCCTGGCTTTAAATTGGGCACTTCGCAAGCAACAACGTGAAAGCCTTCCAGACGCCTTGGCACTGCCGGTGTGCCTAGGCACCCTCAGGCCAACTCCCGGCACCGGCGCCCAGTGCCACGGTGGCAACACCTCGGGCAACCACTTCCCTATGCACTGCGTCTAACGTCGCTCGGCTCAAACAAGTGTCTGTGCATGTTGGAAGTCTTACGACTTCTCTCAGGACGTTTACGACTGCTTATGATCACTTACGACCGGTTTCGAGAGCTTACGACCGCCTCCTGCTGGAAGTCTTACGACTTCTCTCAGGACGTTTACGACTGCTTATGATCACTTACGACCGGTTTCGAGAGCTTACGACCGCCTCCTGCTGCCGTTCGACCGCGTTTCTCTGCCGCTGCGCTGTCTTTCCTTCGACCTCGCTCGAGTTACCGTGATCGCAACTCTCTCTGATCACGCAGTGATGCTAACGATCACTGTTCACCGTGGTCGAAACACCCTTTCGACCACGTTCACTTTTTTGCTGCGGTCGTACATCTTCTGATCACTCTCAAACTTCTTCTGTCGTGGTCGTATCACCTCACGACCACGTCTTCTCCAACTTTGCTATGGTCAAACGCCTTTCGACCACGTCTACTGGTACTTTGCTGTGGTCGTAAGTCCCTCCGACCACGTTTTCAGTGGTCGTAATGGCTTCCGACCACGTTTGTGAGATCACACAGTGTATTCGATACATAGGCCTTTTCTTTTTTTCTTCTTTTTACTTCTCGCCTTGATCAAATTATATGTCTCCTCCCCTTATATACCCGGTTATTTGACTTTAACTCGGGATTCAACTATGAATACAAAACCCACTCCGACTCCGACTCTGGTTCTAACTTTCGACTTCGACTTCTACTAACTTTCCGGTTTGACCGGAACTCTGTTTCAACTACGACTAAAAACTTGGACATTGCTTCCACACAATATTATTTACAACATTCTCTCCCTAATCTTGTTTAGCTACCTTAAACATGCCGATTTTCCTTCTCATCTTTGAAAACTTCATCCGCTTGCGGCTTCGTCAGTATGTCCGCCTTCTGTTCATCTATTCTGGTGTACTCGATTGCGATTCTTCCTTCTTCAACACAGTCTCTGATAAAATGATATCTGGTATCTATATGCTTGCTTTTGTCATGAAGAACTAGATTTTTGCTCAGTGATATAGCAAATTTGTTGTCCACCTTGAGTACGACCTTCATTGCTGCTTTGTCCGACAATTCGCTTAACAGCCGAGTGAGCCAGACTCCCTAGCAGGATGAAGCGCTCACTGCTATGTATTCAGCTTCACAAGATGACAATGCCACAACTCTTTGCTTCTGAGATTGCCAACTAACCGGACTTTTCCCAAGACAAACAGCACCCCTGTTGTGCTTTTCCGATCATCAATGTCTCCCGCCATATCACTATCACTGTAGTCGATCAGCTACAATTTCACTTTGCCTCCTTTCCTATACTGAATGCCAAAACCCAGAGTTCCTTTCACATATCTCAGGATATGTTTAACAGCCATCAGGTGTTCTTTTGTTGGCTTCTCCATGAAATGACTTACATACCCGACTGCAAAAGCAATGTCTGGACGGGTGTGTACCAAATACCGTAGGCTTCCGACAATACTCCTGTACTCTGTGGCATCAACGGACGATCCTGGGCCTGACTTACTTAGCTTCAAGTGATTCTCCATTGGGACTTGACTTGGATTGCAGTCTTCCATGCCACACTTTTCGAGTATCTTTTGAGCATAAGCTGATTGACAAAGTGTAATGTCGTTTTTTGTCTGCTTCACCTCAATACCGAGATAGTAACTTAGGAGTCCTAAATCTGTCATTTTGAATAGCTTCATCATCTCTTCTTTAAACCTCACAATCTCCCTTGGATTCATTCCGGTGATGATCAAATCATCCACATAAACACCCACAATCAGCCTTGTCTCCACATCTCCTCTCATGTACACGGCATGTTCTGACTTGCACCGTTTGAAATCGAGCGATGTGAGACTTTTGTCAAGCTTCATGTTCCAGGCACGTGGAGCTTGTTTGAGCTCGTACAGGGCTTTGTTTAGTTTCAACACTTTCTCAGCTTGTGTCTTGGACTGGAAACCTGGTGGCTGAGCTACATATATTTCCTCCTCAATGTCTCCTTTCAAGAAAGTCATCTTCACGTCTATGTGGTGGATCTCCCATCCACCATGAGCCACTAAGGTGAGGAGGACTCGAATAGTTTCCATACGAGCCACCGGTGCAAAGACTTCTTCATAGTCTACCCCATGTTTTTGAACATATCCTTTAGCCACAAGTCGTGCTTTATGCTTTACAACCTCTCCTTGAGAATTTCCTTTCACTTTGTAAACCCACTTTAGACCAATGGCACGATGACCCTTCGGTAGATCAGTGAGTTTCCATGTACCATTGTCTTCAATCAACTTCAATTATTCCTGCATAGCAGTCCTCCAGTGTTCGTCTTCCTTTACTTCTTCATAATTCTCAGGCTCTTCGGCCGTACTGTAAAGCAACAGTTCCTTAGATTGCATCGGCTCCGTTTGTGCATAAATCTCGCTAATACTTCTCATTTTCGGTATTCTCCCATTTGAATCTTTCTCATCAGAGACTTCTGTTTCGGGTGAAGTCTCATGAGTCTCGGCACCTGTTGGACTTGAGCCCTGAGGTGTGGTCTGAGCTTCGTCTTCCCAGCCTGCGTTGTCGGCACCGGCTACCCCGAACGTCACCCAATTTTGCATATCTTTTTCAATGTCTTGATGTTCTTCCCACTCCCAGTACTTATGTTCTTGAAAGACAGTGTCCCTACTCACATGTACCTTCTTTTTTACTAGATCATAGCACCTGTATGCCTTGGTGCCTGGCTCAGAACCGAGATAGATCATCTTTCTGCTCCGGCCGTCTAACTTCCTCATATAAGTGGTCGGTTTCATATGTGCTAAGCAACTGAACACTGTCAGGTGCATGACGTTCGGCTTTCTCCCTGACCACAACTCATATGGAGTAACTCCATCGAGTGATCTTGTGGTGGCGGGTTAAGAAGATAGACCGCGTGCCTCACTGCTTCTGCCCAAAAACTCCCGGGTAGGAATCTACTCTTCAGTAGACTTCGAGCTGTGGCCATCACAGTTCTGTTTCTTCTCCCTACAATTTCGTTTTGTTGAGGTGAGTAAGGGGCTATAAAAAAATCTTGCAATACCTCTCTTTTCACAGACCGAGTCAAATTCTTTTGAGAGGAACCCCCCCCCCCATCTGATCTGACAGCCTTCACCCTATGATCGACTTCGTTTTCAGCGAGTGCAATGATCGGCCGTCGGCTCCGCTTGCGTGCTTCAGTTCCCCTCCATGGCGGCGCAGGTTTCGCCTCCATAGCTGAGAGCGCCCTCCATGGCCGAGAAGCACCGATGGCGCCACTGGAAAGCGCCCGCCAGAGCCCGGCGCCCTTGGAGGCGGTGCGGTGGCTTGCCGTAGAACCTCCCGGCCAGACGCCACCTCCGTCCCCTTTGCCAGCTTTCTAACTTCCCTTTAGAGGTCGCCGGCTGCCAGCATTATCCCACATGAATCAGGCCAAACAATTGGGTCATCAGCATTCTGGGTCAAGTGGGCTGACTCATCAGCAATGAGGACCAGGACAAGAAATGGGAACTCAGCCTTGTAACCGAAGGCCCTAAATGGCCTTTCGATGCAGAATGGGTGCGCCTCCTCTGCAGATGTAGGCTGAGCCGCCCATTAGTTCATGGAAGAACTGATGCGACGGAGCAATTTCCCTAGCCGGGTCCATCACCAGGGAAAAGAAAAGAAGGATCGGCTCAACAGCAGACGAAGCCCAAATGGTGCCAAAATGCGGAGACAATCAGAAGCCTTGCCACACTTGGAAAATCCGAAGGGTTTCCATCAAGCATGGAGGATCATCATGATTTCAGGACGTCATTTTGGGAATAACCACAATTCAGACCCGCCATTCTGGACTAAGTATTGATCCTAGCATGACGAGCGGAGCAACTCGAGACTACCCCTTTGGGCTTCTCTTCTAAGTGCCAAAGAGGCAGGGACTACTGTTGGAAGATTACTTCACCACTCTTTATCGGCTGACCCGCTCTATAGGAAACGCCTACTTATAGATCAAGAAATACGATCTAATAGGTGATTGTACCCTTCCCTTGTACTCATAGAATAACTATCCCTTAAGAGGTATTTCGGTCATTTGTACGGGCCCAAGAGGCTATAAATATCCCATATATCTCTTATTTGTAACTCAAACTCACAAGAAATACAAAGTGCCATTCAAACTGGTATGCCTCCAGGAGGAGCCCTCGAAATCCTCCGAAGGCCATCGACAGGAGTAGGGCGGTCCTCTCGGACCCCCGAACCTATATAAATCTTCGTGTCACTCACATTCGTGGACACCGACCCGTAGCATGGCCGACATCTGCCCCCTCTAACGTGTTTTGTTTTGCACACCTACAACAAATTATTACTATGTGCTTACCTCTCTTAGCTTTCTCATCTTACCTAAAGTGTTTTTTGATTTTTTTTTTCTCCTCATATTGTTTCAAAATAATCCACATTTTAAAGAAAGGTGTAACTTTTGAAGATGAAGGATGGCATTGAAGCAGAACTGTAGGAACTAGCAGATAATTTAGAAAATATAAGGCAACGCACTGATGCACTCTTTTCCTTTCTTCGCGTCATTTCTCATCCTTACCTTTCATTTTACCTTACAAAAATTGGTCACTAACCTCACCTCATTTAAATTTTGTAGATACCTATACTATGTCATCCTGAATTTACCGCAACAGAGTACCGCCGGTTGTTTCATCTGTCCAGGGGAGTGTCATACTTACTGTCGAAAACCACCATCCAGTGAAGGCCCTTCGTGTAGTCGCTACAACCGTGCCGCCATCTGTGGTATAGCGACACCATCTTCACCATGATGGACATGAGGAGGTGGAGCTGGCAGCCCCTGCTGTCCCTAATGTGTCCAGCACCACCGAGCCCAACAACGATGCTTAGATCTAGACTATCAGAATATGCCGATCTAGATGTCACCTTAAGAGAATTAAGTGAACTAGCTTTTGGGTATTTAGAGGTGCTAAGACGCTGATGTAAGGAGGTTGTATCTTGCTATTTGAATTCGGTATGTTGTTTGCTTCATGTTTTAAGCAAGGATCAAGCTGTAACATCTCAAATTTTGAATGTTCAAAATAATGGAATTTTTAAAACTTTTCTTGTATTTTGTTGCCATTGGAATTTTTGTTGAAATCTTATTTGGATTTTTCTAGAGTTTACATGGTGCCAATTTATGTTGGGGGATAATTCCCAAATGAAAATGATAATCGTAATAATAAAAAGGTGGAAAAACTCGAAGGAAATGAATTATGAAAACTTTCCTAGTTCGAGTACCTTGAGAACCTTAGGAGGATTGTTCTTACCATGCTCAACAAAATTAAATCCTAGACCATGATTTTTCACACTACTTTTCGACTTGTCTAGGATCATATTCAAATTCTTTTTACCAAAAGAAAACCTGTCTAAAGCGTTCTTAAGGTACTTATTTTCTCTAGCCAGTAAGGGACAAGTTGTGCAATTAACAGATTCTATCACAGGATTATTGGAAGCACTAAATTGAGCTAATATTTCTTTTTAGCAAACTCCTTCAACTGCCTAGTTAGAACATCAATTTCAATATAGAGCATCTGTTTAATTGATTCCTGAGATGAATTAAGTCTATCTTGTAGCAACTCACACTTAGAACATGCTTTAGAAGAGTTGGACTTAAGCTTTTCAATTTCATCATTATCAAGTTTAAATTTTCTATCACAAGAATCATGTACCATTCTTAGTTCATCAAATCTATCAGTTACATCTCAAAGTTGAACTATGCTTGTTGCATTAACTGATCTAATAGTTTCCAACTCAGAATGTAAGACCTGACAAGCTTTACAAGAATTATCTTTAGGAATAAATGCTCTAAGTCTATTAATCTCGGAATTCAAGCTTTTGACTACAAAATGTTTTCTTTCAATTTCTTTATAGTCTTTTTCAACTCAATAGCAAGTTTACCTTGACCATCTTCAAGCTCATCATATGGCGGTCTTACCTCATCGGGATCATTGTAGTCATTGTCGTTGTTGCTTACCATGAAGCATATGCCCGTGAAGTCGTCAGTGTTCTTCTTCTTGCCTTTGACATCATCTTTATCGTGGTTGTCATTGTCGCAGCTCTCAAAATCACCATCACTTAGATATAGGTGCTCGATAGCTAATAAAACATTTTTAACAACTTTGAGATAGAAAGATCCACCCTTGCTATTATTCTCGGATGGTCCACAACGATAATTCCTATCTTCTTTGTTCACTTCCCCTTTGATCTTAAGTCAATCCATCTTAATGTGGCCCGGCTCGCCACACTCAAAGCATCTGATCGGACCTGGAGCTCCACCTCGCTTTCTCATCCTTAGATTGTTAAGTGCCTTGTACATTCGTGAGGAGATTAATACCAAGTCCTCTTCAAGGAACTGCTCGAACTGATCTTCCATAAAAGAGGATAAAACAAACAAAGAAATACAAGACAATGCGCTCGATGAAGCAGCCTGCATGGGGTTAGTCACTAGTGCTAAAGATAAAGATTTATCAGTCTTAGATGGCAAGGCTTCCATCTCTTGGGTTTTCAATCTAGAGTACAAATCATCCGTGGTTAGAGTATCTAGATCAATAGTTTGATTAATAGTTGTGACGACTATCAACCACTCTGAACCTAAAGATCTCAAAATTTTAGTTGCATTATCTCGATCAGCAGGAATAACACTAACTCTATGCAAGTTACTCAAATATTCTCAAAATGAGTAAAAAGATCATTTATAGATTCACCAGGCTTCATAGTAAAATCAGAGTACTCTTTTTGATACAGATTCTTGCGCACCTTTTTGATTTTGGTGGTTCCTTCATGATAATCACAAAGAGTTTTCCATATTAAGTGGGCAAAAACAATATGAGCTACATGATTAAATTCTTTGTGAGAAATCCCTTGAAAAAGCAAGTTACAAGCATGGGCATTTAAATCAACATCAGTTTTATTTTCGGTACTAACATCAGTAAGAACCACATAAGGTTGAGAAACTTTTTTCAGACATCACTACCTAAGCCTCAATGTAAGCTTGCGTATGATACTTCCAAAAAGTAAAATCAGTACCATATAGTATGGGGGACGATTCACATATCGCTCTAATTCCATCGCTACTTGCTCTAATACCACTTGTAGGATCGAATACGGCAATCAGAGGGGGTGAATGATTGCCGTCACTTCTTGACGTCTCCTGGCAGTCAGCAAAGCTTTTGACTGCTCAATTCTCAATTGCTTGGTCGTCGCATACTTTGAGATGGTTTTGACCACTCATCACTTGATCGCTCGACCGCTTCAACCTATAGAATCTACAACCAGTTTGCATCTGATCGTAAACATCTATTTGCTAGCACTCTTTAAGCAAACAATGAACTAGTCTGATTCAAGATGATCTTTATTGCTAAATTTTTGTGGATTTACAAAGTGCCCTCACAAGCACCTCTAAAAGCCTTTTCGTCAAAAGCCCTCAAAAACCTACTCTAATCGCTCTAAAAGTTGTATGTTAACCCATAGCCTCTCCCTACTTTTTATATGTTAGCATCACAAACTGTGTTTACCTCAAACACGGACTCAATGCTTTATCTCTTCTGAAAACCAAGGGACCCGAAACCCTTTCGAACATGGATTTTAACCAAACTCTAAATATTCTCCGTTATGCACTCTATCTACAACTCCTAACTCACCACGTGATGAAGCCTCTAGGACAACACCTCTTGTATCTTTATCACATACCATCACCTCACGTATTGAAGCCTCTAGGACAGCACCTCCTGTATCCTCTCCACGTATCACCACCTTTGATCTCCACGCGTCCCAGCGTAAACCCGACCATCTTGCATGACATCCTCAACCGCCTAGACCTCAGATTTCCCTATCTTAGTCCTGGTCCTCCTCATCACTGACCATGACCGTCTCAATGCCAACTTGCACATGCAAAGACCAAAGAACATTTTCCCGGCACAAGTTCTTCACAACTTGACCGACATTAGTCCACACATGCAAACCACACCATTAACCACCCATCAAGATCAACCAGATTAGCCATGATTACAAATTCTATTGCTTTCCAGAAATCAGCCTCTGACCATTTAGTACGACCGGTACCGCTGGCTCAACAAGTACTCGAAAACCGCAAGTACTCAGGAATTACTACCGCTCAGAACACTTGGAAATCACAAGTATCGTAGCATTACTAACTACCATCCAGTCATCGAACCATCGAGTACCAACTGGGTACTTAAGCACAAACTACCATCAACGAGTACTGTAGCACCAACCATCGAGTACCGACCTAGACTGTAGTAATGACCGCAGACCAGTTACTGTCACTTCCGACCGGTCCACTGAAGCTCACGACCCCAACCATCCTAGTCGAAGCATGCCGACTGCTGACCATAGTCTATTGTATCTTGTTCACTATTCAATACGAATGGTTCCCTGTTTGAGGTCGAACTATACTGATTACCTACTGTAGTCGTTATGCCCTAGTTGATTGCCGTGGTGGATATGCCATATTTGATGTCTGCCGACCAGTCCTGCTATCCAGAAAACTCTAGCAACAAATAGCACATCGACCAAAACTTTCACAAACATAAATTCCAATGAAACTCAAATGTCAATTATTCATCATCATTAAATGCATGACCACCACATGGTCTAACACATATCATTGTGCACTCTCATCAAAGACTCAACTTTCTCTCTCAAAGCAATGCAAGATGTGCAAGAGAATGAAGATGCATGGTTAATGTGTATGTAATACAATGCATCAACATCATTTACTAAGCTAGCACAATTCTTGTAAGAGTGTAAATCATCTTTAAGCATTTTTTTCATAATTCAAGCACATGTTAGGAGGACTAGATCTAAACTAATCAGTTTCAGCATTAGCATTATCTTATTGCTCAAAATTAATAGAATGGGTTAATTCTAGTTTTTTAATTTTGGCAGGCATGCCAACGCAAGAATCACATTCATTTATAGCTAAAGATCTAAAATTGTCTATTTCTAACTTAGCATTATCAAGCTCACGATGTAAGGCAACACAAGAATGACACAACATAGAAGTATTTGATTTAAGCAATTTATTTTTAGATTTCAAGTATGTAAGAGAAGTTCTTAATTTATCATTTTTCGCCTACAAGGAATCACATGACTCATAAGGCAAAGGAGATTTTAACCTATCAATTTTATTAAGTAATTCACTCTTCTTAATCTTTAGAATATTCATAAGATTGTCAAAACTATATCAATTCTTGTATTTAGAAAGACAATGTCCTAAATGAGTTTCTCTTTGTTTACCTTCCTTAGCTTGAGTCAAAGATCACCCTCAGAAAGCACCTCATCATCATCCTCCATAGCCCATCTATAATAGCCATCGAGTTCCTTCTCCTTGGGCTCAAAAGTCTTCTCACTCATCATTAGGACAAGAAATGAAAAAATGGCTAGCCATGCCACGCATAACGTAATCAATTCACATCCTCTTCGCAAAATCATTTAAGGAAAACAGGGGCATCTCTATGTCATAGGCCAAAGATTCACAAGAAGATAAATTAAGAGACTCACAAAACCTCGCACTAGTCATCATGCTCATAATTAGTTAAGATCACTCAAAGAGAAAACCTTACTCTGATACCACTTGTAGGACCGAGAACAATGACTTGAGGGGGGTGAATAGGAGCCAACACGATTAAAAGCTTTTTCAAATCTCTTCCTCATAAGAGAAAGCCAAGCTCTTTACTCTAATAATGATTAGAAGCTATGAATATTAGAGACCAATCACCCACAAGGAAAGATTCAAGAAAAACCAAGCCAAATGAGCATCAACAGGTTCTAGCGGTCTAACCTCCAACTAGAGGGTGGTCTGACTGCTACTTGATTAGTGGTCAGACCTCTTGGCTGTCTAACCTCTACTTAATGGTGGTATGACCTCTCGGATGTCTAACTTCTAGTTAGTTCGAGGTTTGACCTCTCTCCAAGAACAAAATAGATTTTTAGCACTATTTCAAATCCAAAAAATGCTATAACTGTTGATCCACAACTTCAAATGGCTTGAACTTGAACCAAGGCTGGATCATAACCTTAAAAACCTATCCCAACCAAAGAACATGAAAGAACTTAAGAAGGATAGGATCTTTTGGCTCTTCATGAACTATTGCACTAAAACTAGGCTAAAACCATAAATTGACCCAACTCTCAAACTAAGACTCCAATCACTTGAAGTTTGGCATGCACCTTCTCTAGGATATCAAGAACCTATTCCAATCATAAATCATGAAAATCAATACCAAAGTTCCTACTTTATCCAAAATAAGAAAGGTTGCACCAAAACCAAATAAAATAGAGAAACTTCGGTATGCTCTTGCTCATGAGTCCTTGATGATTTAAATGACCTTAAATAGGTTCTCACATATCATAGTAAGCTAGATCATAGCACGAACTCAAGACAAAACACCCGCAAGATCAAAATCCCAAAACACACTCTCTTGAGTTGAAACCGAGCAAACATAAGAATTTACAAATAACAAGTGCCTAGATGAATGAGATATGGTCTTCAAGAAACATTTTCATAACTTACACATCCTTGGTACAAAGTAAGATTAAGAGGGGAAAAAGAAGCACAAAAAATCAACCCAAATCAAGATTTTATCATTTGAGTACAAGAGAAAAATACTTGGACGAATTTTGATCTCTATTGATACTTGGAGATGAATGTTTATAGCTACTCTCTAGCTGCACACAAAGTCTAAGGATGACAAAATCTTAGCCACAAGTGCCTCTCACATATACCATAAAGTTCTCTCCAAGAACCTTAACTTCTCTCAAGGCTAGGCACAAACTCTCTCAAAAACCTTCACCTAAGCCATCTCTCCCCCTCCTTATATATGGAGGCTCCTAAGGGAAACCCTAACCAGCACCTCTAGTTGGGTTTCAACCACTCTTACATGGACTAACCCATTAACACAGCACTATATCGAGTTTTACACTTACACTTACATGCTTTTCAAAGCGCACACACGCATTAACTCATTAGTGAACCAACACTTGATCTACTTCACGTTTTTAGCACAACCATGACCTAAACCACTAAGACCATATTGTGGTTTCTACACCGCTACTTTTTATATTAAGCAATTTACCAATATGCCCCTCTACCGCCTTTCTCGAAGCTTCGCGCTTCCTTCACCTTAACTGTGTACTTCACCTCTTTCCGAGCCTAGTCTATGGTCAACTTGTACTTTGCAAGCAATCCCCATGCTTGCAATGTGTAGATTCACCAATGGCTCACGCATCGACAAATCTGTCCGTATAGGTTCCCCCCAATCATGCCTCACTTGCACCAGCTGCACCATTCGATGAACCGTTAGTTGAACATTTCCTTCAACATTGCTTGTCTTCTCTTGTGCCTCGTATAAGCTCAACTATCTCATATGACATCCTTGATCGTTTTGAATCTCAGCTCCTCCATAAGCGTAGTCCCAGCCCTCCCTATTGGTCATAGCTGCCTCTAAGCACTTTACACATTAAAGATGAAGAAACTATTTTCGGTCACAAGTTCTTCACAACTTGGCCCATACTAGACCAAATATGTTTCATACAACATGAATGCACCCAAGCAACTGCACTAATGCATGTCCATACTCAACTAATTCAGCTCAAACCAACTCACGCTCCAACAGCACACCGGTCAAATCAAGCCAAGGCAAGTCTAACCACCCTTTACCTCCCTAGTAACAGGGGAGCAGTCTAACCACGCCCACCAGGCCGATCAGACCGCTGGCACCTTGGTCAGTCAAACCACTAACCAAAAGTCGGTTTGATTATTGCTTCCTACAACCGGTCTGACCACCAGCTCTAGACCAATCGGACCACTCCTAGGCGATCTAGCTATGGTCTCAATGTCAGTCAGGCCGTCGACAACAGAATACAACTGAAAATTGCAAACTCTCAAAAACCATATTCAAATCTATAAACTCTCTTAACCAAAAGTCAATTAACCATCACAAATATAGAGTGACCAACTATTATCTCACAAAATTATATTAATTAGAAGAAGATGAAGAGCCACGTCGGCGAGCGTACGTGATTGCTATGATTGGGCCGACAGGCGGAGACCCAGCCGCGTCATGCACATGCGGTTGACGTATGCGGTAGGTGGAGATTCCCATCCGATCCGGCCGTATAGTTGTTTCGTGTTGTCTCGCTCGATCGGCCCTAGCTTAGCCCGCTTGCTTGCATTTTTCTCACTTTATTCTGCTGCTGTTTCGATCCATGTCGGCACATTTGTCTTGGTCCATCTCAGTTGTTCGGGTTCGATCCCGACTTAACGGGGGTGTGAAACAGACCGTCTCGAACAAACCTGGCAGTACGGGAGAAAATCTATTGTGGTATTTCTACTGTCGGGTTCGAGCACGACTTAGCTGGGGTG
The DNA here is from genome assembly GCA_017311315.1 of Dendrocalamus latiflorus. NCBI lineage: Eukaryota > Viridiplantae > Streptophyta > Magnoliopsida > Poales > Poaceae > Dendrocalamus > Dendrocalamus latiflorus. The sequence goes on from CM029662.1 coordinate 7,100,380, forward strand.
TGAAGAACTAAAAGAAGCTATTAGTTTTTCAAAATAAAAACATTGGGTTTTTTATACAGGCCTAGCCGCCTAAGCCATGAATATACATGTAATTCACCCCAACTACTAGTAGTTTTTTTTTATGTAACGGTGACGGCATCTAATTAAATCGTTAGTAATTTCCCAAAGGAACATGCGTGATGAGGGCGGCGGTCAGCTTATTCTGAAGCTCGATCGATCCAAAGAATCTTTTACTCCAACTAGGCAGAGCAGCTAGTCCATAAACACTTGGATTCACACTTGACCAGTTCGACGATCACTTTGCTCCATGATTCCCTTTCACTGGTATATGCCAAAACATGTTGCATGCCAATGCAATTATAGTTAGTACTAGTCATGCTTGCGTCAGCATGGCAGGCCCGGCATTGCATTGCATTGCCCCCACAAAAAGAATAAGAGAAAAAGAAACAAAGAAAGCAAAGGTAGAAAAGGAAGGTGACGAACGGTGATATGGTGATGGCGGTCGGTGGTGGTGGTGCATGCAAACCTGAAGTAATTAAAAGCAAATTAAAGTGGTATTAATCATGGTGTGTGTTAGGGTATTGTGTGTAGCTTTCTATTTGACATGAAGTAATTAAAAGCAAATTAAAGTGGTATTAATCATGGTGTGTGTTAGGGTATTGTGTGTAGCTTTCTATTTGACATGAAGTAATTAAAAGCAAATTAAAGTGGTATTAATCACCTCAATTGTAAGTTCGTGTAAACTAGGTTACCTTGTTTGTCATAAGTTGTCGAACTAGCTAAGTAGGAAGACCTTGCCATCAGGCTAAAGGAGAGGTTGAGATAAGGCCAGTGACGAGATGGGTCAGTTAGATAGATATCGTGTTATCTGATAACACTCGATTACCGGCCAGCGCCGATAGATGTGCTTTTGACATGGATGAATGGAAAATTGGAGACAACCATGTATCCACATCACACAAAGCGACCATTTATCGCTAGTCCGGGGGAGCACGCACGCACCATGCTTCCAGAACAAGTTTCCTCACAATAATACTAGCCTCGTAGGCACGGCGGCACGCCGCGCCAGCCACCGTGTGTACCGAAGTAAAAGAGGCGATAATTCGTGGTGAGTTTTATAAAAAAAATCGAGGGCAAATGTGTATTTCCGAAAAAGTTAAAGGTGCTTTCCGTAAAAAATCGAGGACCTAAACGTAAATAAATGGGCCTGTACGTAAATAAACGAGGACCCGTACGTAATTTAGGAAAATACGGGGCGCAATCCTGCAAAGTGGAGGGGTAAAAAAAATTTGCAGAGACCTGTTCGCGAGGAAAAAAGATCTTTACGTAATTTCCAAAAAACAGAGGGAAACCGGCTCCCCGGCCGTACGCGGATTCCCCCGCCACGCGCCGGCCGAGGGAGCGCTGGGGCGTGATGTGGGGGGCTCTCCGGTGCGGAACCCCCCGCTAATATGGCTCGGATGATTCGCAACGACAAGTTCAACTCAACTCAAACGAAGGTGCTACACATAGCGAATTATTTCGAGAAATTGCGACATATGCTATTGGATCGGTTCTACTCTAATACTACTAAAAACATTATGGGAAATTTTGCACTTCATATATAGGGCATGTTCTTTTGGACATTTAAAAGCTGTTTTTCGGTTTTTTCTACAGTAACTAGTTTTTAAATAGAGTTTCTTTTTAAAATAGGGTCAACTAATTAATTGTAGTATATATTGTATCAACTTTATTTATATCGGCAAAAATAGTATGTGAGTTTCTGTTACTCCGTAATCTTTCACACGAACAATCTGAAAATCACAAATCATAATCAAAAACCATAAATTTCAATAAAAAAAAGAATAGCATCATACACGTCGTACGCCGACGACGACGACGACGACGACAAGAACAACCAAAAAGCATTATTATTGCACCGTGGAGGCCAGCTCAGTGCAAGAGGCCCTCCTTTCCGCCAAATGTCGCCCCCCGGATATGAAAACTACGGCCGTTAGTTTTGGGGGCCAACCTAATTAAGCCACGCATTGGACCTTGCAAAAGATTTCAACCAGTTTTTGTCCCTCGGCTCCCCCACTTTCTAGTGCAATCAAACGTACAGAGCTCCCCAACTTTGCTAATTAAGGGCCTGTTTGGGACTGCTCTGCTCCAGTTTTTCCAGCTCTGCTCCACCAACTCCACCATAGAGCAGCTCCACTGTAGAGTTCCTGGAGCAGGTGGTCCTGTTTGGCGTGCAGCCTAGCTCCAGCTCCAGGAATGTGAGGTTTCCTTAAGAAAGGTCCAATGTGCCCCTGAATGATGTTTGGTGTATGTTTTGATGTCTGCGGAGTATATGTAACTGAATTTTTTTTGTTGCCAATTAAAATATGATGTAAAATATTATAATCGCAATTAATTTATTCAAGAAAACCAAAAAACAAATATTTTGGTCAAATAATTTCATCCTTTTGTCCCATAAAATGCAACGTGCATGATAGATAATTAACAAAGTCCACCATTCGAATACAAATAATTGTCCATAGATAACATTCTGATCCACTCATACTATTATATCAAAACTATAATCCAAGGATTTTCAACATTACACCATCACTAACCATATCAATAACCATATCAAGCAAGGAGAATGATCATAACAACCTTACTCAACATTACACCATCACTAACCATATCAAGCAAGGAGAATGACCATAACAATATGGCAATATGGCACCTTTTACCATCCAATTTAAGGCATGGCTAGAGCGAACATGAAACAACATTCATGCAAATATCAGAAGTACTCAACTCCAACTAAACTCAATGCAGTTACATAGCATTCCAGCAGCAGGATTTTACAAATATTGCACTAAACGAAAATGGCAACATTTCTAATATTCCCAAGATCTTTGCACAAGAGAGCCCACACACAGATAACAGAAGCAAAATGAGTGGTGCCACGCACCATAATTCACAATTCAGTTAGCATAATCAACATTAAACCAGAAGACACCCTCAAGATCACATCACGATCAAGCACAGTATGATCAAAATGCACAACCTTGGGAAGTGAAAATCCTCACTCAAGCACACATGACACACTCCTGGTCCCGCTGTATATTGTCAAAATCGAGATCCTGGGGTACTGCTATCTTGGCCAAAATTTGAGCATTGTTGTTCTTCCTCCCTTCAGAAAGATGCAAAGCATAGGTTTTGTTGTCAGTTCCCCACTTGGGAGCATCAACCTTTGAAGAGTCCAAGGATACCTTCAGCTGCGAAATCTGCTATGTTTAAGTGACAGAACAAAGATGCGATGCCATGTTAAAGCTCAAGTAGCTTTCTTCCTGAAAATCAAGCATGTGTGCATGAAATATCTAGAGAGTTCAAACAACAAATCAAAATTTTAAGAACTCACTGCAAAGCAACATATTCAATAATTAACAGTTTACTACTGCTGATCAAAGGGCCTTCAAGGTCATACACAATAAATGACTAGAAACATCTGATATGATCCTCTGTCCCTAAGCCGACACATTCCATCATCATTTCATAAATCATCATATGAATTCGGTAATCAAATCGCACAGAATACATTCTAAAAGAATGGCTCTATAGTTATGCAGCTAAAGCTCCAATCGAACATACATCACTTCAAAATTCCAGAATGTCTAGCTGGCTACCACAACATCACGACATACATTTTCCATAAGGCACTAAAATCACACACAAAATCACATCACGACATGTACCGGGCGGGACGGAGTCGAGGGCGGCGTCAGCGCGGGCGCGGAGGGTGGCGGCCTTCTCAGCGGGGTCGCGGGGAAGAAGGTGTCGCGGAGGTGGTACAGCTCCTCCACCGCGTCCGCCGTCCCCTCCAGCGGCGTCCTCCCCGCCTCTGCCCCTTCATCCCCTTCCCCCTCTCTGCCGCTGCGGCTCGGGAGCCGAGGCAGAGCTCGCCGTTTCACTGCCCGCCTCGCGGCTCATCGGTTTCTGGACGGCGGGTGGGGGCGGAGAAGAAGAGGCACGCGGGTGGGGGGCGGAGAAAAAGAGGCGCGCGGGTGGGGTCGGAGAAGGAGGAGCGGCGCAGGTGAGGGCGGAGGAGGAGGAGCGGCGCTGGTGGGGGCGGAGGGGAAGAGCGGCGCGGGAGGGGGCGGAGGGGAGGAGCGGCGCTGGTGGGGGCGGAGGGGAAGGGGCGGCGCAGGAGGGGGCGGAGAGGAAGGGGCGGCGCGGGAGGGGAGGAGCGGCGCGGGTGGGGGCGGGGGGCGGAGGCGGAGAGGATGGGGGACGCGCGGGTCGGGGGAGCCGGAGAAGATGGGGGCGGGGGCGGAGGCGGAGACGATGGGGGGCGCAGGTGGGGGGAGCCGGAGAAGTGGGGGGCGGGGGGCGGAGCGGAGAGGATGGGGGACGCGCGGGGGGAGCCAGAAAGATGCGAACCGGTACGAGGAGGTGTGTAATCAGTAATGGCAATGGTGGGTAATTTCTTCACAACTCCATGAGGAGATACAAAAGTCCAAATCCTGGAGTACCTCTTGAGGTGCTCCACAAAAAACGTGGAGTTGGTCCCTAACTCCACTTTTTTCTCGGAGCGGAGTTTTAGGAGCTGGAGGTGTTTGGCAAGACAAAGCTAAAGCAGAGCTGCAAAATCTGGAGTGGAGCAGTCCCAAACAGGCCCTAAGTACATTGCATGAAACAAAATTTCCTCGTTCTCGGTGCCTCACCAATTGGTTTACAGCTAGCTGTCTCACAGGTGAGTGATTATTTTACAATTGCGTCCGTAACTAAATTAAGAGAGTAAGTCTAGGGGCCCTGTTTGATATAACTGCGGTTTATGATTTTTAGCTGAAATTTTTGAATTTTAGCTGTTTACGATAAAGATTATAAAGAGAGGGATATTCGCTTGCGATTTTAGTTGATACAGATGTTGGGCTTTTAATGTGTACTACAATTAACTTATAGACTCTGTCTTGAAAAAATATTTTATTTAAAAATTAGGTACTGTAGCAAAAGCTAAAAGTCGTTTTTTAGAAACAGTTAAGAACAGACCCTACTTATTAGAGAGAGAGAAGAAAGATAGGCAGATTAATACAGGCCGTGAACTGTGCTGCTTTGGCGTCGAATCCGGCTTAACAAACTAGTAATTAAAACGTGGCCAGTTGCTTAATTTGCTTGGGAGCTCAATTGGGGTAGCTTGAGAGAGTGGAAGCTTGCATCATCACTAACGAAAGCGTTTGGTTTTTGCGCGTCTCTTTCTGCTTTATTATCCCGGCCCCTTGGCTCTGTCGCGGTAAGCAAACGGGGCGGCCGGGTTTGAGCTTGCCTAACTTGCCGAGTAAGGTAGAACAAGAACAAATAGAAGAGTACAAAAACGAGAGCGATCAGAAGAGATCGAGAAGGACGATCAGTTGTGATCGAAAGTGTAACGAGGGGAAGAGGAAATACAGAAAAGCGGAATACTTTGGTGCCTCGAAATATTGACTTATACTCTCAACTTGTTTTCGTGTTATTGCTGCAATACTCAAAGATGTGAGGAGCAGAGAAGTTGCGCATCAAAAGCACTCATACTTGAAGTATCGAGCACTTACTAACCGTTCGAAGTTTACGAGCAGATGTACTCGTAGCCAAAGTAAAACGTGGTCGTTACAAGTACATGCATAGCAGCGAAAGAGTGATCTAACTAGCTGAGTGGTCGTAGCTATCAGCATGGTCATAATCAATAGACAATATAATCGTAACTACCAGATAACGTAGTTGTAAATAATTTTAAATGGTCGTAAACATTAACTGACCAACAGTCACTCCACGTCAAGGGCTTTTTCGCAGCGGCTGACGTGACGAAAAGGCCCTCGGTCCTCGGCCGGCCCCGGGGAGATATTTCCGTCGGGAACATCTCGATCGTCTGCTCCTCCAAATTCGCAGCATGTTGCACTTTTTGTTTTAAGATTCTTCTTCTGTCTGCATGTTATGGAATGCAACTGTCAGTTGAGGTGCAAAATTAAGATGCATAACTTTGTCATAACAGGAGCTTAATTTGTGACATCGAGAGTACATGTATGTAGACAATAATTCTTTTGCTCTGTGGCTTATTAATGTAATAAATAATAATTATTAAGAGAAATTAAAAGATAAAAATCACTAAAAAACTAAAAAGAACATGTCCAACATATAGGCTGAGTTCTTTGTTTTGGTATGGCTTATCACTTCAAACTACAGTAACTAGCTTTTAAACTATGCGTCTTTTCAAGGTAGAGTCTACAAATAAGTATATTATAGTAAATATTGTACCGAGTTCAGCTATACCGACCAAAATCGTATACAACTATTTCCCTCTACGTACTGTATTTCGCAAATAGTCAAAATTCAAAAAACAAAAACCAAAACCTAAAACCACAGCCTAAAAAAACCTACCCATAATCCAAGGCTAAAACCATTTGTATTTTTGCGAGATGCCGAGTGGGTTGTTGGACCCAAGCTAGCTTTGGTGCGATGCACTAGCAGCAATACCATCTGCAAATGATCATTGCACATAAGGGCATGTATAATGGTATAGACAATTATATCTATAATATCTATCATATCATCTATAGACGACACTAAAGATAACTTATATAATATAATATATTTTTGTATGTCTCTATATAGTTTCTCTATGATACAATATATCTTGTTTATCGTATTAAAGTTGACTACTATATAGAGACAGCTTAATTCTCTATACTTACTCTCTCCTCCATATTATCTTTTTGTTCTATATGGTAGAGTACATGTATGTAAACTATAGGATTGTTCTTTTGTGTTGTAGTTTATGATTTTTTTATTGTAATTTATTAGTCTAATAAATAGTGATTATTAAGAGAAATAAAAATAAAAGTCACTGAAAAGAAAAAAAACTAGGGTCGATATATAATTTACGGGTAAGACCATTTGTGTTTTTGCGAGATGTCGAGTGAGTTGTTGGACCCAAGCTAGCTTATCGCACGTAACGCGTTACACTGGCCTCAATAATTAGCAAAGCGTGGACTAGTACTAGGTGGCAGTAGTACGCGTGTTGACTACAGGATCAAGGCCTCAAGTAGCTAGACCGAAGTAACCCGTGCTTCGGACTCCTGATCCGAGCCGGGACGACGGCCGGCCATCGGTACCCGGCACAGAAGATCCGGCCGCTGGCAGGGGCATCCGGGCCGTCGATTTCCCGGTGGTGGGCGTGGCGTGCGCACCGAGATGGACGGCCCACCCCCACCACTAGCGCGCGCCCCGGAACAGCGACGTCAACGGACGCCTCGCGCGCCACGTGTCCCTCCTGGTGGGGCCCAGGAGGCGCGATTTAACTGCCAGGTTGGGTGGGGGTGACGTCGCCCGCTCACGGCAGCAGCCCACGGGATGCGCCCATTGGGAGCGGTGGGTGGCCCCCGCTGCTGCCTCCACGTGTCCTGAGGGATACTCCCGTTTGGCCGTACACTTGTACTCGACCGCAAAAAAGACTTGTTCGTTTTCTTGTACCGGGAATTGTTCTAGGCAAATTACGTGATTCTCAGGAGGGATTGCATAACAGCGTAACGGCTTGTATAATAATACAGGTAATTATTGTTTATAATTTTTCATGTTATTTATAAATAATATTAAAGACAACTCATATAATAGTTTGTCTTTTTGTATATCTCTATAAACAACTTCTCCATGATACAATATATCTTGTTTATTATGTTACAGTCAACTACTACTTAAGAGATAGTTTAATTCTCTATTCTCCTCTCTCTCCTTCACATTATTTTGTGTTATACATAGCAATATTTATAGATATCTAATATCATAACATTGTATATAGCCCAAACATTCGGTGTCTTTCTAGGTTAAGCCTATTTTGGTACTTCAGTCAGGCTACAGTCAGATTTAACTGGGAAGGTCTCGGATTCGACTAATTTCGAAACAAAATATTTCGTTGAAGGTCTGAAGTTCGACTAATTTCGAAATAAAACATTTCGTTATGTGTTGTACAGCAGTTCCGAAGTTTGCTTTTGAATTGTCCACCACACTTGGCAAGAATCTTTGTAGCAACAAATCGAGATTGGAGATAGAAACCTTGTCCTGGTCGCAAGGCAGATGCCACACTCGACGTATCGAACTTGTTAACTCGAGCAAACGACAAAGGAGGGAAACGAAATAAACAAAATGCATCACGCAAATGGCAAAATTCATCATATACCCTCCTCATAGTTCAGAATCTAGAATATACCCTCCTACACATCCAAATTTATAATATACCCTCCTCCAATCTATTTACTTTACAAAACACCCTTTTTATACCCTCCAATGTATTATACTGTATTTTGGCACCAATGTACCCATTTTACCCCCACCCATCATATTCCCTTGAACCTTCCCCGTTACCCCATTCCCATCGGGCTAGGGTGGCTAGGGTTACCCCGGCGGTTCGAGGCGGCGAAGCGGCTCCGGCGGCGCGGCGGCCTCAAGGCGGCGGCGCGGCGGCTCTGGGCCGAGGCGTCGCGGCGGCATCAAGGCGAGGCGGCGCGTGGGCTTGGAGGCGACGGCGCCGCGGCTTCCAGGCGAGGCGGCGCGGAGGATTTACTCGGCGGTTCGAGGCGGCGAAGCGACTCCGGCGGCGCGGCGGCCTCAAGGCGGCGGCTCTGGGCCGAGGCGTCGCGGCGGCGCGGCGGCATCGAGGCGAGGCGGCCCGTCGGCTTCGAGGCGAGGCGGCGCGTGGGCTTGGAGGCGACGGCGCCGCGGCTTCCAGGCGAGGCGGCGCGGCGGTAGGTGACTGGTCACTGGTGAGATCATCTACCCCTTCCCCTCCTCTTCCCCCTGGCGCCTCCCTTCCCCTTCTCTTCCCCCTGGCACCTCCGGCTGACCCCGGCGCCGCACTCCTCGCTGGCTCCGTCGACCTCCCCGGCCAGAGCCTATCGCCGGTTCCTGCCACCCCTTCACTTCACGTCCAGTATAATACATTGGAGGGTATAAAAAGGGTGTTTTGTAAAGTAAATAGATTGGAGGAGGGTATATTATGAATTTGGATGTGTAGGAGGGTATATTCTAGATTCTGAACTATGAGGAGGGTATATGATGAATTTTGCCCACGCAAATTTACTGGGTGATAATAAGGTAATTTTCCCGTCCAGACACGTGACGCCACCTCCGGCCCCTCCCCGTCACCTTGCCCCTGACGTCACTCCCCCATGTGCGCCTCCTCCTATATATATGCCTCCCTCCCGTCCTGCACGGATCTGGACGGCCACCACACCATTAGCAGCAGCAAGCTAATTACCTCACAGGTCTCCTCCCACGTATCTCGCCGCGCCTGCGCTGCGCACATGCAGGGTGGAGGGGGCGTGAGCTGCGCGGTGGCCGGTGAGGCGCCGTCGCCGGGTGGGGGGCACCACCGCGGCTGGCTGCTGGGCCTCACCATCGACCCGCCCGAAGGGCGCGAGGCCCCTGCGGAGCGCATCGGGCGGTTGGTCCGCGAGAGCCCCGTGGTCATCTTCGCGCGGCGCGGCTGCTGCATGTGCCACGTCATGCGGCGCCTGCTGGCCGCCGTGGGCGCGCACGCCACCGTCATCGAGCTCGACGAGGCCGCCGAGGAGGCCGCGGCGTCGGCCGCGGCATCAGCCACCATGCCGGCGCTCTTCGTCGGCGGCGCGCCGGTGGGCGGACTGGACGGCCTCATTGGGCTCCACCTCAGCGGCCGCCTGGTCCCGCGCCTTAGGGAGGTCGGCGCTCTCTGTGGCTAGCCGAGCCTAGCCTCCCCGGCCGGCCACGTGGCGCGCACGCCGCCGCTCCGCTCTGCCCTGCCCCTTCAGTTTTTGTAGATACACCGTATGTCACGAAATTTAGGGCGAGGCGAGGGGTTCTGGTGCAAAATGGCACGGTGAATAAGAAGCAGCAGCTGCAGACCTGCAGTAATCCGAACCATGGCCTGTGGAGGGTTGGGTGAGAGGGTGGTATAAAGTGGAGGGCCTCTGTGAGAAATGTCTGGGTCTAAATGTAATTAATACTTTTGACAGCCGTTAATTTATCTCCTCTCTTACTTTCTTGTTACTATGTAGCTACGTATTCTTGGTCGTCGGTTCTGTATCTTGGTCCCCTTTCTATTTTATTTTATTTTAGCATTTTTAGTTTAACTTATCTCTTTAATATATAAGGAGCGACTAGAGAACGGTATACTGTTACAACAGCATAACAACAAGTTTCATACTGAAATTCGATTTTATCATTCATTTCGTTAGCCACCAAAAGAAACCACAATCGGTCAAATAATTCATGTCTGTTTGAATTCGCTTGTGCCCAGCAGCATGCAGCCCAACACCCCCATGATACCATGGCACAGGTTTAGCCCAACTCCTGGCTATATGCAGCCCAACGCCCCCTTAAGCCGACACGGCACCCAGGCCAGCTGCCTTCTTCAATCGGTATCAGCTCAACTCCGGTTCCAATTCAAAAAAAAAAAAAAAAAGCTCAACTCCGGTTCAGCAATTCCCCCATTTCCCCAATCGCCAGTCCCTAATCCCTAATACTCCAATCCCATTCTTCAGTTCCCCACCCCAATCGCCTCCTCCCCGTCGACCGTCGCCTCCCAAGAACCCCAGCTCTTGGCGAAGGAGCTGACCTAGTAGCCGATGGGATCAGAGTTGGATATGAGGCCGTCCAGCCCCTGGATCCTTGACTTCAGCTACAGCCACGGGAGCAGGTGCAGGTGCCCACCAAGTCGGGGATCTAGCAAGACGCCGACGGCGGGCGCGTCGTGTGCAGTTGGCCTGAGTAAGTGCGCGCCTACTGCAAGGCCAGCGGCCAGCTTGTGCTGCCTCGGCGTCGACCACATTTTGGTTAAACAAGCATTTGGCCAAAATCTCAGGTGAAATTTGTCCAAATTTTGTCAAAATTCAAATGATGTTTGAATATTTCATCCGAATTTTTAACCGAAATGATGAAATTTCATTCATTTCATCCCTTTCACTGAATATTTTCCCTAAGTGAGTTTCACGTATTAATAGAAGTTTTTAGAAGATTTCAAGCCAAAGTTTTAACGAATTTTAGATTTTGAAACTGAAGTTTCATCAAGTCTGGATCAATGAGTTTTAGCAAGTTCCAACCAGAAGTTTCAGGAAATTTCAACAAGTTTCAGTAAATTTTAACAAGTTTTAACTAGAAGTTTCAATAAGTTTTGACTAGTTTCGGTGAGCTCACCTAGCTACGGTGGTACTACCACGCCATTGAGTAATGCCTGACACCACCTGTTGTGGCTACATTGAAACATCCCAAAATTTGACTTTCTGCGAAAATTAATTTAAAATTTTTTATTTTAAAGCATTTGAATATTCTGTGTAATCCAAGAGCATTTGAATATTCTGTGTGATCCTAGAAATTAATCTCCCATTTCAAATTCAAATCTAAAACTCAATTCCAATCCAAACTTCAATATTCAAATTCCTATTGAAATCATAGAAAATCCCAATATTCAAACTACTGAAAAAAAATATCAATTTCATTTCTCTAGGCAAAGCCCATTTTTTTTTCCTTGGGCCAACCCAATTTCTCCTTGGCCCTAGCCTAGATGGCCCTTTTCCTTCTCCTTTCATTTCCTTTTTCTTTTCCTCTCTTTCTTCTTCTTTTCGCTGCCTCACCTGCTTTGTTTTACCATGTGCCTGCTCCAAGCTGCCCATTCGAGCCTCTTGAGTGGCGCGTGCATGCATATCACCCTGCCTCCAGAAACCCTTGCCTCTTGAGAGCACCATGACCGCCTTGTCCTCTTCTTCGCCTTGCCCAAGCACTATTACCTCTCATGCACCGTAGACACTGCGAACATCGTCTTCCTAAGCGCCGGCCACCACCCCTGCCATCGCCATCTCTCTCTCTCTCCTTAGTGAGATTTTTCAAGTTTTGTTCATGTCATCTTGTGTTCTAGCATTCAAATAACCCATCCTCCAAGTTAATTTGATTTTCATGCAGTCAATCGCTAGGAATCGAGTTTTCCCCAAAACCAGCCGAATTCGCTTCTCACTGTCAATTCATTGTCTACGGTGAGTAGTTTTTCAATTCCTCGCACCTACACCGTCTCCACCACCTCCTCTACGTGAGCCATGCTTCACTTTGGTCAGTGCACCACCATGGAGTGCCACCACTGGCGGCTACCTCGTCATTGCTGCTAGTTGCAGCCACCAGCCGCCTCTGGCCAATACCCGAGCTTGCCAACCACACTGAACTGTTCCTCACGTCCATGCCGTGCCCACACTCATGCTATTCCTTGCCTGCTGTCACTGGAGCGTCACCGCCATCGTCCACCCACGCCCGCCCGTGTCGTGGCACTGCCCCAACCACTGTTTCAATTGCCATAGTGTGCCACTGCCCACACCGCAGCCTCCCATCCCTTCCGTGTGGCCTTTGCGACCCATTTTGGCTGTCACCCGAGACTCCCATGCCTTCCCCGTGCACCGCCACCCTCCCCTATTTTGCCCTCTTCTTCCCTCTCTATCTCTTTGTGAGTCAATGACAACCATGGCCCACTCGTCAGTTTTGTTCTTTTAATTTTCACCCAAGGAATATTTCTTGAACATTCTTTCTTCTTCTCATTTTCAGTATTTTCTTTTTTGACAAGCCTGCCAATAGCCAGTTCTCATATTTGAATGATTCAAGTTCCTAAATTCATCTAAATTCATAATCTACCACCCAATACCTATTTTATAATTTTATGATTTCATTTAGATTTTATTTGAATTTCATTCATTTTGGCTACTTTTCATATGTAGACTACAACGTTTATGAGGAGTACAACTTCATCGATGATTCTCACCACCAGCGTGCAGAGTAAGGCAAGTTACACAATTGATCATATTGAACCCAATATTTTAAATTATGTATATTCTATTTTAAATTATTTTGCATGCTTATTTTTATTCAAGCATAGTTTTAATTCTAGTTTAAACTTTAGCTAAGTCCCAATTCCTTGTTTGTGACCAAATTTAATATTGATCATACAATATCTTGTAATCATAGCTAGAACTCTAGCTAGTACACCAGTATTTACTAGAAATCTTGTAGAAATGCTTAGATATGCATAGAGATGATCCTAGCCTTGGGTACCTTTTCACATGAAATGATGAGTTTTAAAATGTATCCTTGACATTAGAGTGTCAAGGAGATTTATGAAATATTTAAAATAAAAGCATAGTTTAGATATAGACAAATGGTTTGGTGGTGGGTGCTTAGTGGCACAAGGTGGGTATGTGGTAAGTCTGTCTAAGTCAATTAAGAACTAGTCTGTGAGTTACTGCTATAAGACAAATCATATTACCATAAGTCTGTTATAGGACAGACCTGACGAACTAATTTGTGGGTCGCAACTTTGGTTTCACTATATGTTGAATGTGGGTATGGCAGGGCCACTGTTAACTCACACGGTACAAGAGGGGGCCCTAACTTAGTGGATTCTATATTGAAGAGGGGGCCCTAACTTAGTGGATTCTATATTGTAGTCAAACCTTAGCGAGTGCAGCCAGGTTGAATATTGCACATTGTAAAGGCCTTGTTATATCTCTTACTCGCACTCCTTTGAAAGCATGTCAGACAGACAATATAAGTTGATTATCTCTTGTAGGTAAAATTGTACCACCTCTGCAGAGTGTATAAACTATCATAGATAAATGTACCCACAGTCATGGGCAAGTCAAGTAAGGTTTTTCACGGATTAGACTTTATTTTTAAAAGACATGGTTAAATGAAAAAAATAGGAGATATTTTGAAAAAGATGGTCTGGGTTGGGAACCCGTGGATAGGTTAGTGGTAGGTTGAACCAACACTAACGGTATTATTTGATTAAAATGTTGTTTACTTTTTGTAGTAAATTCAGCTGTTTACATATAATTATTGTATTTAAATGTTAAATTTGTTTTATGCTTAAACAACCCTAATAAGCCTTTCTTTGACATTTCCTTGCATGCATTAATTATGTTTTTAGTATAACTTGCGGAGTATAATAGTACTCACCCTTCCTTAATTATTGTTACTCAGAAGAGGAGTTCTATGACTTTGGTGAGGATTTGGACGTTTAGGCCACGTCCCACAGTCATTTTCCTATGGGCAGACCAGATAGGCTTCTTCGTGTCATTTATATCTTCTGCTATTATTTATATATTTGGCCTATGGGCCATAGAATGTAAAACGTGCCCATAAGGCCAATACTCGTTTGCTTAATAATATTTTGTCATTATGGATGATATGTATCTTTATTACTATATGTACTACCTTTTCCTAACTAGTGCGATTTATACAGAAGATCCAAGGGTGCTAGTCTCGGGTCAGACACACACCCTCTTCTCCAGCTCCGGCCTCGACTACCACCGCTACCATGGAGTTTACTGATGTCGCCCACTGCTGAATCCATGTCAAGCCTCCATCTCTATCTCACTCTCTTTCCTGGCTTTGGTCTGAGCTCTGTGTCGCTAAGTTGTGCCATCAGCAGATCTGGCCTGCTCACTGCGCATCGCACCCTACCATGGCCCCTGCCCCCATCACCATCTCTAGATATCAGTGTGAGAAGAGAGGGGCATAGTGCTGATGGTGCAGCAAGAGGATGGGAGGGGTGCATCGAATGCAATAGAGGAGGAGGGTGCGCTCTCCTTTGGTTGCTTGCCTCCTGATGTCCTGCTCACCCATGGCTACTTAGCGTTTGTCACTCTCATCACCCGCCATCAGATTAAGTTCGTTGACGCTCATCACCTGTCGCTCGAGCAAGTCCATGGTCTTCGACGCTCAGTCCTCACCACTTGCTGGTGCGCTCATGCAAGCTCGCAACTAGCCATCACGCTCGGGCGAGTCCATGTCTGTCCGTCCACTCTCAGCTGCCGTACCCATTGTTTGAGAGAGAAAGAGGAGAGTTTATTTTGAGTAGTTCATATTTGGATAAGGTTGTGCCTCCATGGCAGCCAATGGCTAAGATATTTATGGAGGCTAAATCCAACGATGACCACCTGTCCTGTTAGAAAAACAATGAATGGTATAGCGTTCATTAGGTTTTCTTTAATATATATGTGCAATACAAACCATATATCATATATGTTTATGTACAAAGTGTGTGTGGATGAATTTTTTTAAAATAATATATTTTTTATTCTGAATTACACTAATATACCTGTATTTTTTATTTTGCTGAAATGGCCATCTTTCGCCGCACGGTTGGGCGACATGCGCAAGTCGCCCAACCATTGGGCGACAAGTTGCCAAGTTGCCCAACGGCTGGGTGACTTGCCCATGTCGCCCAACCATGGGGCGACTAGTGCCTTGTCGCTCAATTTGGTTATGCGACTTAGCCCTGTCGCCCAACGGTTGGGTGATTTAAAATAATAATATATTTATTTTATTAAGACAATGAAAATAATTGTGAGGGAGTAAATGGCAATTTTTGTAGGTAATACATTTAGCAAATCTTGTTTCTACGTTACTATTTTTTAAAAAAAATAAAATGGCAAACAATGTCAGTTGGTCCATTTATGATTTTTGTAGATTCGAAATGGTACGAAATTTGTTAGACTCGCAATAATATTTTGTGATTGTCGTATGTTATTGTAGTGCGATAAATTTCTAAAGAATTTTATGAGGACGATTGAGCTAGGTATGATTCGTTTGTGAAGGTAAGTGATATTACGATGCAATAGAGAATTCATACACGGAGGAGAACTTCGGATAAATGACATAAGGAAAATAACATGACCATTGATTTAACAAGGGGTTTACATAGTACGCAGGCTAACGAACTAAGGATGGTGCACGCATGTCTTTAGGGAATTAGAAATACGTGACATATGGATGAAGAGGGTTGAACTACTTCGTGGAACGTGGCCATTTTCCCTTGTGGCCTAGCTCGGCATTGTAGTCCTCGTCGTCGGCCTTGGCCTTGGCCACCAATTCACGCTTTTTCTCATGCTCCTCCTCACAAACCTCCCAATTCCTACGCCTGCACGCTTCCAGGTGAGCTTGTGTCTCCCACCGGATACGCTTGCTTCGATCTTCGTTGTGGCACCGCTCCTCCATCCTCTCGCATGCCATCTGGGCATCCCACTCCTCGCAATTCAGACTCCACTAGTCGTGTGGGTGGATCTCCCGGTCGATCTATTTGCAGTAGGCGCATAGTGGATCTAGAGACTATAGGAAGAGGAAAGAGCTTGTTAGTGCGTGCTATACAAGAGAACTGGTAGGAGAATGTATTATAACCCATTCTTATTAGCTGTAGGCCACAAACCGTGTCCCAACGCCGATCAGGATAGTTACCGCAACCCCAGTAATGCACGCCCAAGCTCAACCGCTCCTTGGAATTGAAGAACTTGTATGCATGCCTACACCAGCAGAGGGGGTGTCTCCCCATGGGTGGGTCTTGTGGTGAACGCTCAATGGAAACATTGAGGTATGGGTTGAGGTTGGAGCTGCAGGGGGCTTCACTTCAAGGGTTGGAGGTACAGAGGACTTTGCTTCGTGGAGGTGGCTTCTTGGCATGCTCCTCTTGTTCATTCTAGGCTACAGTAGCCCTTGCGAGTCGAGTGATCTCCTCCCATTGCTTCTCCATGCTAGCGAAGTAGTATTGCAGTCGTGGTGTAGGAAAACACACTACGGAAGGAGTAGTACTTATAGCCTAACCTGACACAGCATACGCTTGACAACTCCAATTCAGTTTAGGCAAATTCACGTCTGCAAGGCAGCGACGTAGCATCATGTCGCTGCTTAAAGCTGTTCTATTTAGTCTTATCACTGCGTAAGACAGTCTCGTTTGGCCTTGTCACTGCGCAAGGCTGTCATGTCTGGTCTTGTCACTGCACAAGGTTGTCTCGTTTGGTCTTCTCACTGTGCAAGGCTGGCAAATAAAATTAAAGTTTGCAAATGAAGTTACAACCTGATAGCATTTATATTCTTAGTACACACACAATAAGAAATCATGCTACACTTCACAAATTGACACTACAAATGAAGTTAAAGTTTACAAATGAAATTACAACCTGATAGCATTTATATTCTTAGTACACACACAACAAGAAATCATGCTGCACTTCACAGATTGATACTACAAATGAAGTTAAAGTTTGCAAATGAAGTTACAACATGATACCAGTACACAGAACAACAACAAGGTGCATGCCACTTCACGTTGATGTTCCTATGCAGTGTGGCCTTCTTGGCAATAGTGGCTACAATGTCTACTCACCGATCTAGCTTCCCCTTTGTCCATATCATTCCTAATGCGATGATTCTGCCGACGGCCGTTCCCATTCTTCAATAGGTCAAGATTCAGAATCCAAACCCTTTGTGCAATATTCGATATGGCAATGTTGCCCACAACCCTGAAGCCTCTTAGCTCGCTGCACCATGCCTGCAGCACCCTCTCCTTTATGAAGTACTCCGACATGAAGTTCAATGGATCCATGTTGATAGTCCCACATGCGGTGTGGCCATGAGAGCATTGCTTGTGTAGGAGCTTTGGCTTGTTGTATGTGTAGCTAGGTTTATTTACATGATCTCTTAGGTATACCTCATGGGTAACAAGAGAGCAAGCAATCCCAAATATAGCTCTGTCCTGAAGGAGCATGTCAAAACGATGCTCTATATTACCCATCATGTAGACCGTGTGCGACTGACCCTTCTCAGTCTTGGCCTACATATATGCTGTGATCTTCGAGTAGTACAATATATGTGGGTTGGCTGTATGAAGTGCTGTATGTGCATGCCTTTCCTTGAAATATCCGATGGTACATTGTAGAACGCCTTCAATAATGGCGACAAGGGGCTAAGAATGGACGCCCCTAAGAATCCAGCTTTACACCTCCACAAGGTTAGTGGTTATTATGCCATACTTCGCACCATCCATGTAATGCAACAAGAACCATTTCTCCAATGGTTCGGCCTTAATCCAATGGGAGAAGCACTTGATATTCCTTGGGGTCCTCCGCATCACACCGGGAGGGTCAAGCTTCGGCAATGGTGCGAGGCATTTGGGTTGCGTTGTCCCAGGAATGGCCAGCCACTTGTTCCTCTCGACGACGTGTTTCCTTGTATGCTCCTCCAACATGTCCCATGGTGCATCGAATATACGCTGCTAGTTCTACATGGCTAGCTGTCAGACCCAGATTTTACAATCCGGAATCTTCTGTGATTCCATCGCACTATTCCCTGGATCAGTAGATAGTGCTCACAGATTACAGTTCTGAATATCAAAGTTCATATCATGCGGAAGCGTAAATATAATAGTAAACTTACTCATGGGCCGTTTAGGCCGAAATCGATAAATTGCAGCAGCGGAAGAACGAAGCACACGGGTGGGACCTTCAGGACATGCCCACAGGCAGCCAACTGGAGGTGCGCGACCTAGCCCTTAACATCTTCATCTTTTCTGCCAGCTTGTCCAATCTTGTTGCTGAGGCGAGGTGATTTGATTCCTGATGCTGAATTTTTCGCAAAAGCGAGTGTGAGCACTCCAACCCCGTGCTCCGCGAGCCAATACACAGAATGCAAATAAATAGTATGCATGGCTTGTCAAAGGAGAGGCTCGGATTATTTTATTTGCCAAAAATCGCTTTTAGCAGCATTATTGTTATTTAACCATAGTGTTGTTATTACTGCCTAAACTTCACACGGCGATTTCCATAATTGACTTAATCCACCAAAGACACACCTACCTTACTGATTGCTGTCTAAGACCCCAAACAACGGATGCCATCATTTAACTAATCCACCGATCTCTTTCTTCCTATATTGTTTACTATTTAACCCCCGAAACAGTGAGCGACATCATTTAATTAATCCACCAGTATCTTTTGTATTCTAATCCCTAACAATCCAATCCTTTTTGTTACTGATCCACAACCATAATTTGCTCTTCCAATTATCACCTTATAATCCATCTCTAGCTACCTCACTATTGTACCTCCACCAAGAATATCATTGATCAAGTCTACGAATCGCTAGTATACATCCAATAAATATCCACCAAGAATATCATTGAGCAGGTCTATGATTCACTAATATATATATATATATATATATATATATATATATATATATATATATATATATATATATATATATATATCCCCAAGATTATCATTGATCAGGATAAATCTCCCATAGTTATTTTCATACCTCCAAATTCCCAAGATTCAAATTATCCATCTAGTATTTGATCAAATCATATTAATCCCATCATTCTCAACATCTTCCAAGAATTTATACTAAGTATCAGTGTTGTGATCCAACAATTACCTTTATACTCCCTAAATCTCCAAAGATCATTTAAATCATCTATCTAGCCTATATATATTCATTTAGGCTCCACCAATTTATTTCTCCCAGAATTCATACTATCGTTATCCCTATTATGATCAACATAAATCCACCAACTTCTTTATGCAATTACCATAAACAGCCTTCTTCTTTTCTTACGACTCTATTTATTCTTCCCATATTTTATTTTGTAAGGATAGAAATGCCACCATTTGAAATACAATATAAAATTTCCTGAGACCTAGCAACTTTGGAACAAAACATAATGTTCAAGGAATATTAACATGATTTTCCATGCATATGGCATCACACCATATAACACCCTTCAGCGTTATAGCCGCTTAACTTACCACTGGGACGACACCCAGGACAATTCAAATCAGGGCTCTCCACTGCCCTCCACTTTTCTATTCCCATTTTTCAAACATTTTTAAATAGAACTATATCTAGTTAAGTTCCCATGTCCGCCCATGACCGTGGGCACGGCTATTCGAATAGTTTTGACTCTGCAGAGTTTGTACACTTTCACCACAAGAGACAATCAACTCGTTGCCCCACATGATGCCTTAGACATGTGGTTGAACAAACCATCACAGTGACTTTTCAAAGTATCTAGTCCCTTTTCTCATTCACCTTATGGGTAGCCGCCCACTTGCGGTGGGTCCCATCTATGCGCGGGATGTTTCCCACAGCCACTAACGCAGCTCGGGCTTCTACTTCCCGCAACGTTAGGACAGCTGGGAAACTTAACCCACCACTGGTGTCCCTTCAGGCCCCCTTGCCAAAGCGTAGCCCCATCAATCCACTACCAGTGAGATGAGTCCGGGGATTTCGATAAATCTACTTAGCCAAGTTGTATTTTACAGACTTGTGGTTGTACTGTTTTACACAGGAAGTCATGACAAGATTCAGTCCTTAGTGATATCTGGGCGGTTCTACCACAAACCACACTCTTGTGCACCACTGCACCATACCCCCGAACCATCCGCCCAGATAAATAAGCAATTTGAGGTTTTTGGGAATATAAAATAACCATATCCAACATACATCAGTCATTACCACCATGACTGCCCAACCAATATTTCACAGGATTAAAAGTGATGCTAGGGCGTTCTCGCGCCCATGAATACCTATGCGATACTAAGCATGGCATATTAATTACGCACTTATTTTCAAAAGGTTACTATAATAATTTTGCTAGGGCACACATTCAGATATTCCAAAGGAGGTGTAATATTATTCAAGGCAAACAATGGGCATATATCTAGAATCTTAAATTAACATGTATTTGCATATAAAATAACAGCATGCAATTTGATAATTTAAACAAAAATAGTTTGCAGAAAATGTAGGTTCAACATGATCAAAGTATTGACTCGCCTTGCTCGGTTTACCGCGGCCTTGAGCTCACTCAATGCTTTCTCTTGAGCTTCCGGTCTTTATCTTCACTTCAAGCTTGATCTCGATTGATCCACTGGATCTTCACGACTCCCGATTTCTAATTACGCGACAACGACTGAATCCAAATAAAAGCAAATAACTCAAAGGATCCAAATAAATCCGAATAAACTCAATTTAGTTTTATTATGAGTTAATGGGTGATTCGGGTGATTTGAGGCAAGATCAATGGTAGAATACGATGACTCAATCTGTTTATTAATACCTTTCTTTTATTATTTTTATATTTATTTAGGAAATTCCATGAGTTAGATTAGACCTAGGAATCGGGGTATGGGTCTAGTTAAGTATCATTTTGTCGAGCGTTAATATTCCGGGCATATAACACTTTGTGAGACGACATTTTATGCACCTTCAGTTATCCTTATGCTAAGTTTGATTTGAGTTAGCGTCTAGTCATACAGGTCCCGTCTTGCTATTTATACAATTATGCTCAACACTATTATGTACTAACGCTAGTGTAAGATTTAATTAACAGCACTATTATTATCTTGCTTATGCTCTATCTACCACTAGGTTTAGTTTTATTTCTAATCTTAGTTTAAACTTAGCTATCTGAGCAAAGCTTGGTATGTATCATTTTATGTGATCCTATTCACTCGTGTTAATGGTAACAGGTTCAATTTAGAGTATGTATATGTCTGTGAGATTATTTCGAATCTGGATGACCTAGGGCTTTTATTTTAAAATATGTCACTGGAGTTGCTTTAATGGTGGCATGGTAAATATTGGGCATATATGCTTACATGCTAATTAAGGGCCATCTTTATTCAATATAGACATTTATCCAAGCCACTTCTCCTTATTAATGCCTTTGATCAATAATTAGATTTACAATTTAAATATTAGAGTCACACTAATTATTTATTATGACAACTAATCCAAATTTAAATCATACATAAATTCTCTAAAGCTTTATTTAAATTTTATTAGCTTCCACATAGTATCCCTAAGTTTTTCCTTTAATTTAGGGTTAGATTTAAAATAAATGCTAAAGGCATACTAATCATACATACATGATATTAATTAATCCATGGTTAGACATTTATTAAGCTCATTTATATCCTGACAAATTTTGTACCTTTTATGGATTTATTATTGATTTTTCCTGATTTTATTTTTATTCTCCTCTCACTGCTGCTATCGGCAAAAAAAATGGGTGAAAATCATAACTGCACAGGGCGGCCAGACGGATTCGAACGCGGGCGAGCATGGTGAGGGTGCACGGAGTAAACCAGTGGAGCCTCGGGTGTTACATGTCTGGTAGAGGAAATCTTTGCTGATGAACCGAGTGTCGGGGGGTGCAGAGCCGAGGAGGTCGAGGGCGGCGTGCGGGCGGCGAGGGGATGCGGGGAAGGGCCAAAATGGAACGCCTGAACTGCAGTGGTGCCGATGGAGGTGCCAGCGGGGACCGGGGAGCACGGTGGCGGGCCGGCGGCGTGCGGCGGCGGCGACTTGGAAGGAAGCTCCGGCGCCGGCGTGATACCGTCCACGGGGAGGTCGGGGGAGACCGGGAGTAGGACCGGGGGGTCCCGGAGATGGTGTGGGAGGACGGAATCGAGTTTTGGCGGCGGGGTTCAGCGGGGAGGCCGATGGCCGGAGTTGGAGAAGATAGGTGGCGCCGACGAGCTACGGCAATGGGAGTTCAATTGCTCGGTGTGGGAGGGAGTAGGGAGCTTGGGGAAGAGTTTGGCGGGCTCGGCGGTTCTTATAGGCGCGTGGGCGATGCTAGCCTCGGGACGGTGCCCGTGCAGTCACGTCGGCGAGCAACGGAAGCAGGCGGCGGGTGCAGGCGGCGGTGTGACCGGTGAGACAGCGGTGGCAGGGCAAGGTGATGATGGCGCCGCGCGTGCTGAGCGGCAGAGGGGTGGCGCGCGTGCGTGACGCGACTGGGCGGAGCGGCAAAAAAGCCTGTCGGACGGCAGGGCCAGGGTGGCGCGGACAGGGGCAGCGTTGTCCAGCGGTCCGAACGCTGCGCCCGCTGGTCCGAGCGCGGGGAGAGGAGACGGGCTGGGCTGCGGGGAATGGGGCACGCGCGCGAGCCGGAGCTGCGGCCTGTGAGGAACGAGAGAGAGAGAGAGAGAGAGAGAGAGAGAGAGAGAGAGGCTCAGGGGGGGAGAAGAAGAACAGTGCGCGAGGGGGGGGGGACGAGATGGGCCGGCGTCGGCAGCAAAGGAAAACAGGGTTGGGTCGGTTGGGCTGATGGGTCGGCCTGGCCAGCCGCATGGCTCTCCTCTCTCTTTTTTGTGGTATGTATATTTGGGTATACATTCTTATACTTGTTCATTTGGCTTGCTCCCTAAATTTTAATATTACTAGACCTGTTTCTTGCACATGCACATCTTCTATACATACATGCATATGTATATATATGTTTGTGTTTTATTAATTTATTTTTATTGCTATTATTATTTTCCAAAATAAGATTTTATGTTTTAATTCAAGTTCCTCCCTCCTTATGCTGGATCATTTTTTCAGATTCATTTTTAAAATTTTAAGTTTCTATCATTTGCGTATATCCCTCATGGTCTTATTATGATAAATTTTATTTTCATGACTCTCTTCAATTTTTGAAACCTCACAAAAAGTTAAGAAGCACCAAAGAAGATTCAAATTCCAAGAGAATATATTGTAAAATATTTTAAGAACTTTATATTTTCAAATTTGAATTTTTCAGGATGTTACACTAGCTTCATCAATAGTTGTTGCAGGAACTGCTTAAAGAAGTTGGCTCCTAGATGGCGAATGCACCATCTGTTCATGTCTAACTAAGGGAACAGCTCCTCCGGGTCTTGCTAAAGTTTTCTCATGGCCTTCATCATCCCAGAGTGGTGATTATAGATTATATAGACATCAGGATGTGCCCCAACTACTCCCTCCTTCACATGTCGAAGGAACCACAACCAGCTGTCAAAATTCTCGCTTTTTACAAATGCGATGGCCAAGGGTAGAATCTGATTGTTGCTATCAATGCCAATTATTGTAATGATCTAGCCCTTATATTTCCCTGTTAGGAATGTCCCATTGACTAAGATCACTGGTAACATGTGCCTGAAAGTGTCAATGCAGGCATCGAAGGTTAAGAAGGCCCTCTACAAAACAAGGTGACCGGGCGGTCTTTTGGACGGTTTGTCCTTCACAGCAATGTGTGCGCCTGGGTTCCTATCTCACATCACCTTGATTATATGAGGAAGGTTGTCATAAGCCACCTCGAAAGAACCGAATCTCCTTTTCAAAGCCTTCTGCTTCATACGCCATGCCTTAACGTATCTAATCTTGTACTTGAATTTTTGCTCAATAGCCACCATAATGTGCTTGGTCTTCTGATCCTTCTTCTTCACTATCTCACCGTACATGAGATTGGCTATGAAGGTGGACGTCTGGTTGTGATGCTTCGACAAAACACTACTGAGCACGCAGGTGTGTGACTCCACCTTCTAGGCAATCAAGTGAGTCTCGTACTTAGGTCTGCATGTATGCACATGCCAAGGGCAGCCAACCTGCTTGCAGACGACGGTGTATTGCTCTAGGCTATATTTTAGGACCCAAAACATCTGCTGCATGAACAAGGCCCACAGCTTAATAGCATCCTGTAGTGATCCCTTGTCAGCAAACATTGCATGAAGCCGAACCTCCGTAGCATGGTACTCCCATAGTGATTCATGCTCATCATGCATAGAAAGACTCTCAACATCCACCCTATTCCATACCTATGGCATGACACTTTCGTCCTCATCGAAGGAGTCATCACCATCCTCTTCTAAATCTTCCTCCTCATCCTAGGCCGTCCGGTCATCGATCTCCATCTTACGCACTATGTTGTCGTCATACTCCCCTACGTTCCCATGTCCAATGGGCTCAGCTTGCATAGTGCGATCTTCCTAATCTGCCTCAGCAACATTTTCATCTGCCTATTGGGTGGGCTCAACATGCAGTGTGTGATATTCCGGTTCTACCTCCGCAACATCGCTCACCATGTCCTCTTGATGTGTTAGACCATGTGGTAGTTGTGGATTTATTGATGATAAATAATTGACTTTTGGGTTTTATTGAAATTTGTGTTTGGGAAAGTTTCGGTTAGTGCTCTTTTATTGAACTGGAATCGGCAAACTACGACAATGTCTTGCTTCAACCACATCCGACTTTAACCACGTCCGATTTTGATCACGATAGACTTCGACGACATCAAACTTCGACCATGTCTGACTTTGATCATGTCTAGCTTCGACCATAGTAAATCGACCATGGAATTTTGACCACGTTAGTTTTCGACTACGACATTTCGATCACGGCATTTCGACTACAGTAGTTCGACCATGTCAAGCTTCGGCTATGGCAATCCGACCATGGTGTTTCAACCTCGTCATTCTTTGATCATGGCATTTTAACCGCAAAATATCGACTACGGCAAAACGACCATACCTGGTCGAAGATGGTAAGTTACAGTTAATCGGCCGTAGCTACAGTACTTTTTAATGGTCGCAGCTACAGTAACCGGTCGATAGTCGTAGACTTTGTTAGTCGGTACTCGATATTTGTACACTTTACTGGTTAGTACTTGATAGTCGTAGACTTTATTGTCGATACTTGATACTCAGAGACTTTGCAGTCTGCTGTCATTATCTCAGGCTTTTCAATCGGTTGTCGTAGACCTCATCATTGGTAGTCAAAGGTTTTGCGATCGGTTTCCATAGGCTTTATGATTGGTACTCGTAAACTTCATGGTCGGTTCGAGTGCTTCAATTCTTGCTATCTTCGACTACTTCGAGTACTCATGTTAGGCCAGCAGTATGACTGGCTAGTGTATGGTGGTTGGTGATCGGTGAATAGTACTCAAAGGATTTAGTACTCGGAAGACGGAAGTACTTGGTGGTCAGATGGTCGTGGTACTCGGTAGTCAGAATGATTTGGTACTCGGTAGTCGGAAGGACTTGATACTTGGTAGTCAGAAGGACTCGGTACTCAATAGTCGTGGTTTTCACGATTGTGGTCAGTGATCGGTTGTTAGAGTCTTGTGGTATGTGATCGGTACTCGTTGATGGTAGTATGTGCGGTACTCGATGATCAATGGTGTAGCGAATGGTTGGAGATCGCTAGTCGTAGACTTAGCAATCTGGTGTCTTAGTCATAGGGATCTGTACTTGGTAGTCGGTATCCAATGGTTTTGGGGTTGGTAGTGATGCTTGCGTTTCTCAAGTATTCTGATCAATGGTATTTCCCGAGTTCTTGTGTTTGAGTACTCAATGAGCTAGTGACCAGTCTCACATAGCGGTTGTAACCTGTTGTAATGAGTGATCTGAAGTTGGTGACTTCTGGGCAACGTGGAAATTATGGTTGTGGATGACCTGGTTAGTATTCATGGATGGTTTGGTATATGGATAGATGAGGATGAGTTATACATGTATATATAGATGTCAGTCAAGCTGCGGAGAACTTGTGCCAGAAAAGTGTTCTTTAGTCTTTGATGTGTAGGTTGGCGTGGAGGCAGTCATGATCGGTGACGAGGAGGACTAGGACTAGGATGGGAAAATCTGAGGTCCAGGTTGTCAAGGATGTCATGCGAGGTGGTCGGGCTCATGCTGGAGCACGTGGAGATCAAAGGTGGTGATTCATAGAGAACCTACAGGGGGTGCGGTCGAGGAGGCTTCGACACGAGCTGTGGAGATGTGTGGAGAAGATACGGGAGGTGAAGTCCCAGAGGTTTCAACATGTGTGGATGATGCATGGAAAAGATACGGGAGGTGTGGTCTTGGAGGCTTCAACACAAGAGGTGATGATGCATAGTAAAGATATAGGAGGTGTTGTCTTGGAGGCTTCATCATATGTTGAGATAGGAGTTGTGGATGGAGTGCATAACCGAGAAGATTGAGAGATTGATTAAAACCTGTGTTCGGAAGGATTTCGCGTCCCTTGATTTTCGGAAGAGATAGTATTGCGTGTCTAGGTTGTTAAGGACACGGTTTGAGGTGTTTGTGGTTGAGGCGAACACGGTTTGGACGTTAGCCTATAAAAGCAAGGAGAGGTTAAGAGCTAATGTGTGGGTTTTGAGAGAGCTTTCGTCGACAAGGCTTTTAGGGGTGCTTGTGAGGGCACTTTGTAAATCCACAAAAATGCAGCAATAAAGATAATCTTGAGTTAATCTGGTTTGTGTTTTGTTGAAGATTACTGGTGATTGTGATTGGCTTGAAGTATACGACCACATGCAAAGATGTCAATTCACTGCCAGGAAACAAAGGAATTACGAAGTGCTCGAAGGCGCTTTTTTCTTGAAGGTACAAGCGATTGAGAGATTTTGCTGCTAGTGTTGATGAATCGAGAATGTACAAATGGTCACAAATAAAAGCTAAGCAACCAGTCAAAAAACAAAGCAATCGATCGAACGGTCGAAGTTTATGAGTGATCGAAGTGTTCTAGCAGTCGAAGTGAACTTGTGGCAGAAGATTTTGATTACTTGCAAAGGAGGTCAATTGAGCAGTCGAGTGTCTTACAGTCGAAATCCACATCTGTAAGTTAGATTGTTTTTCTTTTGGTTTGAGATTTATTTTCAGGTACCAAGAAGCGGAGGCAATCATTCACCCCCTCTACTTGCGGTATACGATCCAACATGATGAAACGCCGCTGCGCGCTCGAGCTGCTCCCACCATCTGTATCTCCTGTGACTTCCTTTGGGCATGGTTGCATGAGTAGCATGCACTCGTAACTACATCACCGGCAGTCTTCCACAAAGCCCTTTCATGCAACCATGTGCATCAATCTCCTCAACTCCCACCAAATATCTGTGGCAGACCAACTCTAAAGCCCATGTAGGATGATACCGCATACCTCATAATCTAAGGAGAAAGTGTGTGTGAGATACTACATGACATCTCTGATTCGAGTATTCTCCATGTCCGGGTGTACCATACTGACTTGCAGGAAACTGCTCAGGTTAATACCGTATGGACCTTCACGAATAGTACCAATACCGCAATGCACTTTCAATGTTGTGGGTTCCGACGTGACTGGTTTCTCACTGCAAATAGTACTATTTGTCAACATGCATTCACTAAATACATCCTAAACAAATATGTAGCTACACATTGTCTATATTCGCATGAGAACAAGAATGGATGGGGCTATTACCTTCACATAAAGACCTTTTATTCATATCAACGAGCTTTTTTTGTCTTCCTCTCTAACCTCACGAGCTCCTCTCTTCTTATTCTCTCCTTCTCCTGAGCTCCTCTCCTTCACTCTCTCTCTCTCCAGAGCTCCTCTCCTCTCCTTCACTCTCTCTCTCCAGAGCTCCTCTACTTCTCCCATCTCCTCTCCCCTCCTGAGCTTCTCTGCTTCTCCTTTTCTCGCAACTTTCTCCCCCTCTTCACTTCCCCTCTCCTCCTCTCCCTCTTTTTTTCTCCTCTCTCAAGCTCCTCTCGTTCTTCTTGCGAGAGAAATGATGAGAGAGCCCATTAGGGGGTCGAGTCAAAGAGAAAAGGACAAGCTGGCAGCAAGTAGTCGCTCCACGGTTGGACGATTTGCCCATATCGCCCAACGGTTGGGCGACTAGAGGCACTAGTTACCGCACGGTTGGGCGATATGGACAAATCGCCCAATGGTTGGGCAACTTGGCTAGGTGTCGCCCAATGTTTGGAGCGACTTGCTCATGTCTTCTAAACGTGCGGTGACAGACGATCATTTCTATAAAATAAAAAATGCCGGTATATTAGTGTAACTCTGAATAAAAATAGATTATTTAAAAAAGTTCGCATGTGGACTACGTTATGGAGGTGAGATAAGGTATTAAAAGAGAATGGTGGATGATGATATTGGTGTAGACGTCGAAGCCGACTCCTTGAGCTTAAGTCAGATTAGTGCAGTAGTATACAATTGAGAGATCTAGACCATCGGATGAAACCATGGATGGTTTACATCGGCTGGAGCCGGCTCACGAGAAATTATCAATATATCATGATATATTTCGATTTCTTATGTGGTTCTGATTTAAACCATCCGATGACCTTCTGATCTCGATTCAAGAGGGTCGGCTCACGTGCAGTTGGTGACTTGGTTCCAGTAAGTCATGTGCAGTGGTGATTAAGGGCCTGTTTGGTATAGCTTCTGCTCCTAGCTTCTCTGTTGAATCAGGTGGAGCTGTGCCAAATAACCCGCTTCCCAAAATGACCAGATTCAGCTTCTCGCGAGGAACAGGTTCCAAAATGAACTGTTCAGGAGAAGCTGGGTTAAGGTGGATTCTCGTGGGGAGCCAACACACCCTAAATACAATAACTCATTGAAGTTCATAGTATTTACCCGCAAAATGCCACCATATAAAAACCAAACCCCCCGGTTTCGGCCCCCTCCCGCACCCCGTCGCCCGGCCGCCTCCCTGCATCCTCTCACGCCCGCCGCCTTCCCCTCTCACGCCCGCGCACCTCCCTCCGCCCCTCTCCCGGCGCCTTCCCCTCTCCCCTTCCCCTCTCACGCCCGCGCGCCTCCCTCCGCCCCTCTCCCGCCGCCGCCCTCCCTCCGCCCCTCTCCCGCCGCCGCCCTCCTCCGCCTCCTTCCCCTCTCCCCTTCCCGTCTCCCGGCGCCGCCCTCCCCCGCCCCTCAGGACCGCCGCCGCCTCCCTCCTTCCCGTTTCCCCTTCCCGTCTCCCGGCACCGCCCTCCTCCGCCCCTCAACACCGCCGCCGCCCGCCTCCTTCCCCTCTCCCCTTCCCGTCTCCCGGCGCCGCCCTCCTCCGCCCCTCAGCACCGCCGCCGACGCCTCCTTCCCCTCTCCCGGCGCCGCCCCTCAGCACCCCTGCCTCCCGCCAGATCTCCGCCGCCGCCGCCTCTTCAGTACAGGTATGTGTAATGGATATCCCTCCAGATCTTTGCAGCAATGTGTAATGGATTGTGTTAATTGTGTGTTGCTTGAACAAAAAAGGTAAGAACGAATGAAGATACTTGTACAGTGAGAATACTGATTTCCTAATTCTAGCAAGCGATGGCTTATGGAAGGTGATGCCTATAAAACATATTCCAATCATTCCTGATGGATTACACCTAAATCATAGTTTGTTGTATTCTATATCTAAGCTCAACAAACTGGACCATGTCCTCTTAGACATCTCCATGTATATGCACATATGCATGCGCTACATGCTTTGATTTTGAGCATGAAGTAACGGGTTTAGTAGCACATGTAGCGCTTACTCCTAGATCAAGCCATGAAATTTGGTATGCATGAGTACTCTTGTGAATTAAGAATCTTGATTCTTCTAATTCTTGCGGCATCTATAATACTTACATGTACTCTCATGTTTGGTGGCTTATTCCTTTTGTTATGGATTATACTTTCCTATTAATAAATGGTTTGTTGAGTTCATATATGAGTTGCTAAGTTGCATCAGCTACGTGTTTACCATTTAGAATGATTATAATGTAAAGATCGCACAAATTCAGGTGATGACCAACCAAGAGGCAGTCGATGAAATCAAGGACTTCAAGGACGCGCAGGCAGCTGTGAAGCATCTGACGGAGCAGGCTGTGAACAGAAAGAGCAAAGACGACATCTCCTGCATCGTTGTAAAATTCCTGTGCTAGCAGAGTTTCAAGCTGCTCGCCCCCAAAGTGTACAACTGTTGTCAACTTGTCATGTTCACGGTCTTATGTTTGGTATTGTCGTCGGATGTTGTGTTTAATCTTTTCTGGTTGGGAATAATCCACAAAGGGTATCAAGGCTTGTAGAATATTGTTGTTTGTTAAAGGCTGTAATAAAACATGTTTTTTTATCCTTGTTATTTTAGTGAGCGTTCCTTGTTATCTTTTTCTGTGTCTAGCTGCATTTCAGGCTTGATTTTTGTCACCAATTTGTTGTGTAAGGCTTATTTTGTGGTTGTGTTGTGCTTTGCTGTGATTACTTTTAAAGCTGCTGTAAGCCTATTACTCTGTTTGGTAAATCATATTAAAGCCAGATAAATTTTGTTATCCAATAGTTGTCTTCGCACATTTCATCTCTAATGTTCTGGAACGCAATAACACATCCATTTGCAATTTGATTAAGAAAAAAGTAGCTGGCTAAACACCAAAGTCTAGGTATTTAGGAACGCTTCAGTCAAATAAGATGATCATACTAGGGGTAACATGGTCTATTTCCCTCCAATCTCTTCTTTTAAGAATCTGGAGTTAACCCACTAGTCAAACGCTTTTCAGAGGTAGCTCCAAATTCTCAGAGAAGTGGATTCTTACAGAATCTGAAGCAGAAGTTAAAAAATGAGAATTTGGAGCTCTGCCAAACGGCTCTAAATCAGAGGACCCGGATCCTTAGATGTCACCCGAAAGAAGGCTGAGCTGCGCTAAAGGTGGTTAAATTATGATCTATTTCCAGCCGCGCAGACTACAGGGTAATTCCCGGCGAGGATAAACGGGAAGAAAACGTTGGCGTGCATGGGACGCGATCCCGTGCGTTGCTGCGTCGTACGTACTGCCCTGGCTACTGCATGCGCGGCTACCGATGCAAAATCAAGCGAGAAGAAACGCAGCAGCAGCAGCAGCAGCAGCGGCATCTAGTGTTTGTTTTATCTTATTTGTGGGCACGCAGTGTACATCTTCTTGCATGGGTTAGTCCGTAGATTCCTCGGCTGCTACGTCGGACATGTGCAGGGTGTTTTACAGCCCGCTCAGTTGGATTAAAAAATATTTCAAACTAAAATTATACTGTAATTGATGGTGGTTTATTTGATATAATTAAATTTAAAAAATTTAAAATAGAAAAAATAGGTTAGTCCATCACGGACAATACAAACGAATACGGAAAAAAAAGAACTAGCACAAAAAAATCAAATAAAAACAAAAAAGTCAGAAAAAGATGAAATTTAGGAATAGTAAAAAAAATAAGCCAGAAGCTCAAGCTAAAATGAGTGGGACCTTAATCAATCGAAGCGGTAGTTTTTATTGGAGCTTTTTGATTTTTAGCTAAAATAGAATATTAACGACAAAAAATAGCTATTGAAATAAAATTTAAAAAATAGCTTTTAGAGAACACAGATGTAAACAAGACGACGGAGGTCAACTAATAGCTTTTAAAAATAGTTTGACAAAACTGTTTTTTAAAAACTAGATGTTGTAACTCGGTTTTTAATTTCTCTAAGCAAAGTCGTAAGCCGAAGCCCATCTAAGGGCCTGTTTGGGAGAGCTCCACCACTGAAAACGTGAATCTGGAGTAGCAGCTCTACCGTGGATCTGGGATCCCACCATGGAGTGTTTGACTTGTACAGCAGCTCCAGATCCACGAAATTGAGGTTTTGGTGGGAATATCCACTTTTGGTGGGATGGGGTGTGTAACCAGTGGCATTGGTGGGTAATTACCACCCAACTCCACGGTGGAGCACCCCTTGAGGAGCTCCATGAAATCCATGGATTTGGCCCTCAGATCCAGAATTTTGGTGGATTCAGATTTCGTGGAGCTGGAGCGTTTGGGTAAAATTTCGTGGAGTAGAGCTGTTTTTCGTGGATCTGGAGCTGATAGAGCTCTCCCAAACAGACTCTAAATACCCATATATTGGTTGTGAGAGAGAGAGAGTGCATGCGCACGAGCATGTGCAACTCTCCCAGGACCAATATACGGAGAAGGAAGACTTCGGCCTTACCTGAAAGAAGTTGGCCGTGGCGTGGGTTCCCAGCAAATATACGGAGGCCCATCCTTGCCTGGCCCAACCTCAAAAATTGACGGTTTTATGTACTGTAGAGACGGGGAAACGGGATTAGGGGAGGAGTTAGGGAGATTTAAACATTTCGAGATACCCTTACGGTACCACCAATTAACGTGGACCGTTCATTCTTTAAGATCCAACGGAGGTTTTTTGGGACAACCAATACATTGTTGGCCCAGCTGTAGACTGTACTGCCACAGAAAGGGTATATCGATTTGCATCTTTTTGGTCGGAGACTGATGCCCGTCTTTTTTTTTCTCAGTCAGCTTTTAATCTCAATTTTAAATAATTATTATTTATTATACTAATAAACTATAGTTAAAAGCTATAAATCATAACTTAAAAGAGCAAGGTCAGATAGTAAAGCAGAATTCTGTTGCGCGCGGTCGCAAATTAAATAAGGGCGATGATATATCCATGACCTGCATCAAGATGTGTGTGGCTTGCTGTTTACTACTGTTTGTCAAACCTGACATGACAGCAAATTGACATGGCCAAGTGCTTCCTTATCACCAGGTTAGATCACTGCTCCAGTTGGCTAATGTACTAGATCCACTGATTTCAAGTGATGTGTCAAGGCCACCGTTTCAAATTAACAAGTAGCTTCTTTTATATATTTATCGATAACGTGTAAACGCTAGTCCACTAGGCAGTGATCGGTTGGGTTTAAGCTTTTGGTTTCCAGCTTATTTTTCACTATTCATAAATTTCGTCTTTTTCTGAACTTTTGGATTTTTGTTGAGCTTTTTTGCCGGTTCTTTTTTTCCCGTATTTGTTTGTGCTATACGTAATGTGCTAACATATTTTTTATATTTTTAAATTTTTTTAAATTTAATTATGCTAAATAAGCCTCTGTCAGCTACAGTGTTTTCAGCCATGCGCTTTTAAGCCCAACTGATCACCACCTTAGTCTTCCACGGAATAGACATATAAGTACCATGGGAGAAGACCAAAATTTTGTTATGCTGAACCATTGTTATATTGAAAGTCTTGATAATTTGAGTTATGAAATGATTTGGTTTAACTTAGGCCAGTACATATGTGTTTCATGATGCATGTTATAGCTAAAGTGAGTTAAATTATGATGAACTTGTGCCCAAAATTAATTTCTTTATCTTTAGATGTGCATGATCGCTTGGAGTTACCTATGATCAACAACGGGGATTGAGGCTACGCTCATGAGGAGCCAAGGCCCAAAACGATCAAGAATACCGAGTAAGATGACTCAGCTCAAGCATGTCACAAGAAAGGCAAGAAATGTTGAATGCAAGTTCGAGCGATGGGTTGCACTATATGGCTTAATCGGTCTAAGTGAGGCATGGTCCAATGGAACTGAAGCGGGAGAGACTTAGCGACGCGTGGCAAACCAATAGTACACCTACATGTGGCAAGTATGACGATTGCTCGCAATGGAAGATGAAAACCGGGTCAAGAAAGGGTATTTTGGTAGTTTGACCAAAATACTGAAAACTACCTTGGATCAAAACTGCGGTGCTTGAGAAAGTAATTTAGCTCAAGGAGAAGCTGATAAGATCAATTTGGATCAAAGCTAATGACTCAGCGGATTCGAGCTTATATGCTTTGCGAAGCGTGCATAAGTATAGTGTGTGAGTTAAAACCCATGTGTGTAGGGTTATCATATTTACCCCGTGTATACTAACTGAATAGTATTCACTAAGGATTAGATAGATGCTGGTTGCTTTATCTATTTAACGGTTTAGGATAGAGACCTCCTAATTAACTATCCAACCGTTCAATCCTTACAATTGAAGCTAAGTGTTTTAGGGTTAGGGTTTGAGAAGTGTGAGTATTGTGGTATGCTCTCTTGTTCTCTAGGTGGAGTGGCTATAAAACATTCATCCTTAAGTAACAATATATCAATTTTATTCATCTTTTTTGGATCCCTCTTGTTTTGGTTGGTTTTGGTCTTGCCTCTCCACTTTCTTGATCTTGCTGGATGTCATGAACAAGTGATAGAGATATATATCAGAAATCAATTTCCGTCCATCAAGGCATCAAGTTTGGTAAATTCTTGAAGTTGCCCAATTTTTGCCCGATTTGGCTGCTTGATATGGTTTTTTGATTCAGTTGTTTTTGCGTGTTCTATCTTGCTGTGATATGTGGGAATACATCAAGAGCTATCTTGGCAATCATTCACACATAAGTAAGTCATATTCACTGTTTTTGATTTTTTTGATAGGTTTTGGTGCAATCTTCCTTCAAATGAGAAAGTGTCAGAACTTTGGTAACAATTTTCTTGATCGTTGATTGGAATAGGTTCTTGACATCTTATAGAAAGTGCATACCAAATTCTAAGTGATTGGAGATTTGGTTTGAGAGTTAGCTCAATTTTAGTTTTTGGCTTGGTTTTGCTGCAGCAGAGCTTCACAAACCAAAATATCTCAATTCTCGTAGGTTCTTTCAAGATTTTTGGTTGGGATAGGTTCTTAATGTTATGACCTAGATTTACAGATCAAATGTTTTGTGGAATTTTGGATTTGAACTAGAGTCTCTCAAATCTACTCATGATTGTGATTGCTTAGATGCTATTGCTTTAGATGTGATTCTTGTAGATGCCATTCCTTCATCTTGCTTAAATTATGCTTTGTTTGAATTGAAATTGGATAGTTCTACTAAGGAATTGCTGAAATTTAATCCTAATCATACTTATTCTCATTGTGAGGATAGTAAGATTAAAATAAAAGAAATGACTGAAATGGTTATTTATTCTTGGACTAAATCTTGTAAAAATTGTTATAAGTTCATAATTGATAATGATGCTCTTAACAAGACATTAGAGGATAAATGTAAAATTAAAAAAAATTCATGCCATGATTAGATATTAGAGAGTTATAGATTCTTTCTTCTATGCATTTTGTGCTAGAATTCGGACTGACTTAGTTAAGATGTTTGAGGCTTTTAAAGTCAAATATATGGAGCAGTTAGATATGGTTAGAAATTTCACTTGTGTGTCTTGTGAGGCTTTAAAGCTTAAGGTAGCTGTCCATAAAGAGATATATGCTAGGGCAACCAAGACAAATGAGTGTGACATATGTGAGAACCTAGACCAAGAAATTGACTACCTCAAAAAGACTCTCGAGAAATTCTCTAGTGGGAATAAAAACCTCAACATAATCTTTGACCAATCTAAGGAGAGTTTGAAGAAGAGAGTCTTAGAATTTAATTCCCTAGAGCATTTCAAGAACCACCCACCTAAGGTTGTGAGAGCTGTTGAGAGTGGTAAATTTAGGTAAAATCCCCTGAGCCATCAAAGATTGTCTTTAAGTATGCAGGTTTTGTCTAAACCCCTTCTAGCAAGACAGGTGTTTCTACTTCAACAAGTTAGACCCCTCATGGTCATGTACCATTACATCTTCTACAAGAATGATAGCCACATAGTTGGGTTCTACTTTCATAGAGTCAAAGTTAAGAGAAAAGAGAGGATGTGTGCTTTGAGGTCCATTAGAGTAGTTTCTTCACCTGTAAGTGTCTCTAGAGCCAGGTAGTTTGTCATTCTTTCTAGACATAGGCCTAGGTTTGCAGATGATTTCTTTGACTCCTTTGGTGGCTCTTAGCAGTGCTTTGGGTTAAGATATCGTAAGGGTACACCATGGATAGTGTAAGGGTACACCATAGGTAGCATCTAGACAGGGGGAGTACCGACCTTGATGTGGCACCAAGTAGCACTACAACTTTGGTTAGTGCTTGCAGTTCTGTGCATAATGTTCACGAAGCTTTGAATACCAATTCTGAGCTTTCTAATGTGCACAAGAGACATATTTGGAAAGCTAATGAAGTCTATTTTCCAACAAATCAAACGGCACTTGATTGGAGCTTCCTACACAAAGTTATGGCAATTTCATTGGATGCTGCACGAGCTGTCCGGAGAGACGCGCGAGACTTGCCAAACATAAAGAGTTCGAGTACTGCAATGCAAGTAAGGATAAAATCCGACCACACCATGGCTTTCTAAAGGTTGAGAAGGACTCATTTTCAGATTCCAAACGGATTTAGAAGCCCCTTGAACAAGAAAACAAAACATATAAAGATTTGAAACCGATTCGGACTCGGATTGGGACAGTTGACAAGACCGATATTAAAACGTCCATAACTTTCACAAACGGAGTCCGATTTGGGCGTTCTTAGACTCGTTGGAAAGCTATTTCAAAGCCCCACACAATGGATAAGGTGACAGCTACGAAATCCTCATAGTCAGATCACAAATTAAGAGAGAATTCAGAGGTAACAGTTTAGGTATTTCCTTTTTAGTTCGTATTGGAGTTTGTTTCGGCCTTAGGCCAAGTTGTGCGTGAGTTTTAGTCAAGGCCGTGCATTGTGCACCAATATAAGGCCAGGGCCTTAGCCCCATTGGAACTCAGGTTATGAATTGAGAAATAGAAACCAGAAAATCACCATGGTTTGGTGGCCATTGTTGACGTGTTCTTGAGATTTCCATCGAAGAATTGCTCTTGGTGTGTTGAATCCAATTGTGGTGTTGGATTCTACTTGCTGAAACTTCGATTTTTCTACCCTTCGTTCACGTGCTGCGGTGTGCGTGGGAGAAGGCTTATCTTGGAAAGGGCATCCAACAAGGCATATCGTGAAAGATCAGGGCCAAAGCAACGAGGTTCAGCTAGCTTGCTAGGTGGATCCGTATCAGACCTTTTGGCAGGCTGGTTTAGAGAGGCCTAGGTGGTTCTCGTCTATATTCTCATGATTATCTCATTAACTATTTTATTCTTGCTTCTACTACTTTTCCTAGACATCATGTGGCTCAGTACTGAATTTCTAAGTCTTTTATTTCTAACCCCAGTACTGAGGTACACATGTTTTCTGCTTATGCCCTGTAGATCTAGCATGTGAGGAAGGAAGACGTGTGGTTTGTTGACTCTAAGTGTTCTCGACATATGACCGAAGATTCTAGATGGTTCTCACATGCATCCGGCAATGAGTTGATCATGTTTAGGGATGCTTCTACGGGACCGTGACAGCAAAGGCCACAGTGCGCACCAACAACAACTTTATGCTCAAGGACATCACTTTGGTAAGTAAGCTGATATATAATCTGCTATCTGTTTCATAACTTGTTGAAAAGAGTCTAGAAGTGAGGTTCAAGAATAGAGTGTAGAGTTCTAGACACGTCGGGTATGTCATTGGGAACTCTAGGTTTGAGAGTCTCTTCAGTACTGATTTCAGTACCTCTTCTATCTTTAGCCCTAAGTGTCTCGTGGCTTCTGACTTTCATGACCTAGTGCTATGGCATCATAGGCTTGGTCACATAGGCTTTGACCACTTGACTAGAGTTAGTAGTGAGAACCTAATTAGAGGATTGCCTAGGCTTAAGAGTGCTAGAGACCTAGTGTGCACACACTATAGACATGGTAAGATAGTTTCTACTTCTAATCCACCTCTTATTTTAATGATGACTGATGGCCCTAGACAGTTTTTGCACTTCTAGAGTCTAGTCTATAGGAGTAAAGTGATATGTACTTGTCATTATAGATGACTTCTCTAGATATTATTGGGTGTATTTTTTGGTTTCTAAGGATGAAGCTTTTGGTTGCTTTAGAAAGGTAGCCCTTATATTAGCAATTGACCTCGCAGGAGCCTTGAGAGCTATTAGGAGTGACAATGGCACATAATTCAAAAACCCATCCTTTGCCACTTTCCGCACCGAGAGAGGGTTAGAGCACCAGTTCTCTTCATCTAGTGTTTCCCAGCAGAATGGGGTTGTAGAGAGAAATAATAAAACCCTTGTAGAGATGGTTAGGACTGTGTTACCCTTGTAGCATAGCACCCCTAGGAGAGTTTGGGCTGATACGATTTTTACTGCTTACTATGTGACCAATAGGGTTTTCTTGAGATTTTTCATAGGCAAGACTTCTTTTGAACTTAGATTTGGTCATAGGCCTAGCGTCTCTCATTTCAAAATATTTGGTTGTAAGTGCTTCATTCTTAAACATGATAAGTTGGATAAATTTGAATCTAGATGTTATGATGGCATGTTTCTTGGATATCTTGCTCATTCTCATGGCTATTGTGTATTTAATTTGGATACTAACAAAATTGATGAGACTTGTAAAGTCACTTTTGATGAGGCTAGTCCTGATACTAAACCGATAGTGATGGCTTGGCAATCTGGGAGAATCCTTCTATAAATCTCCTGTAGTATCCTGCCAACCTAAGAAAACTTCTCACTTTTGTGATATAGTGGGTTGTTTCCATTCCACCACGGCTTCTATCTTGGCTGGGTTGACGGATACTCCTCCGGCAGACACTATATGGCCTAGAAAGATGATGTTGTTTAGCCAAAATTCACACTTACTATATTTGGCATACAGCTGGTGTTCTTTTAGCATTTCTAGTACTAGGCGTAGTTGCTCGGCATGTTCTTCGGCATTCTTGGAGTAGATGAGGATGTCGTCAATGAATACCACTACAAACTTGTCTAGGTATTCCATAAAGACTTTGTTCATGAGATTCACGGAGTAGGCCAGGGCATTGGTTAGGCAAAAGACATGATTGTAAATTCATACAGTCCGTATCTGGTGGTAAAAGTTGTCTTTGGAATGTCTTCAACCCTAATCTTTAGTGGTGATAGTCTGATCTTAGGTCGGTTTTGGAGAACATGGTAGCTCCCCCAAGCTAGTCAAATAGGTCATCAATCCTAGATAGGGGTACTTATTTTTTATGGTTACTTCATTCAAGGACCGGTAATCCACATACATCCGGGCAGTGCCATCCTTCTTCTTGACAAAGAGCACCGGAGACCCCCAAGGTGAGGAACTGGGCCTGATGAAATCCTTATCCTGCAGTTCTTGGGGTTGTTTCTTAAGCTCCTCTAACTCATCAATAGTCATTCTATAAGGTCTTTTAGCAATTGGGGCAGCACCGGACTTTAGGTTGATGATGAACTCAAGATCCCTATCTGGTGGCATGCCTGGCAATTCTTTGAGAAACATTTCAGGGTAATCCTGCACTACCTACATCCCTTCCAGAGGTATGTCCTCAAAATGATAGATTGTACAACCCCAACGATAGGGTCAATCCATCTTTACTTTTATGGTTAACCCAGGACACTTGGTTAGGCTCACTCTTCTAGTAGCACAGTCTATTACTCTCTGATGTCTTGCTAGCTAGTCCATCCCTAGTATAATGTCCAAGGTCTGGGAGTTCAATACTATTAAGTCTGCTAGGAAACCAAATTCTTCCATGGTGATTTCTACCCTAGGGCATATTAAGGTGGCGATAATAATCCCTACAGGTGAGCTAAGTACCACTAGTTTCTTTAATGGGTAGGTGGGCAGCCCAACCTTATCCACATATCTCCTTGCTATAAATGAGTGTGAAGCCCCAGAATCAAAGAGAGTATGTGCTGGTATTGTCTTGACAAAAAATGTACCCATCATAACACCTACGGCCTCCTGTGCTTCCTCAACGGTGATGTGATTAACCCGGCCATGGTTAGGAGTCGAGGCAGTCTTGCTGGGTTGAGGGGTCTGGTACCCTTTGCTGGGTGCTGATGTTTGGTCATTAATGGGTGTGGTTCCTATATTGAACCTCACTGGCCTGATCTGCTTTTGCAGGCATCAGTTAGCAAAATGACCTTTCTCCTCGCAGCTAAAACATTTGTAGTTGGTAGTGGGGTTTGTCCCGATGAACTAGCCTCCTAGACATGGAGCTTGAGAAGTGCCACTACTAGGGCACGGTGCTGGTGTGGGAGTCTGTAGCCTAGAGAGGGAAGGATTATTGAAGAGCTTCTAGATGAATCTCCCTTGAGGCCACTGTACCACTTGATTTCACTTGCGGCTAGTTTCCAAGTTCTTCCTTTCATTCCCTAGGATCAGTGTTTTGTTCACCAGTTGATGGAAATTGAAGAAGTCTTGATTGATTAGCTGTACATGTATATCCTCATTCATGTCCTCAAATAACCTATCAATCTTTTCATCCTCGTCTGGCACGTCTTTTGGAGCATAGCGGGTGAGTTAAACTTGGTGAGGTATTCACTGACAGACATGTTTCCCTATTTTAGGGTGTGGAATTCATTCTTCTTCATCCTCATAACCCCTGCAGGAACAAAGTTGGCTTTGAAGGCTATCTTGAACTCCATCCATGTGATGGCTTGATGGCCATGTCGGGCTCAAGGGGCTTGGTTGGCTTGATTTGCTCCTCCTTCCCCTTCTACTCTTTGTCTTTCAGCTTCCTCTTTGGCTTTGTCTTCAGTAACGGTGCCTTCGTTGCCCCTGGTGGACAGGTAGTTCTTCCACCAGGCCGCTGCAGCTCCTTTGAGCTGGTGGGTGGAGAAGACTACTCGATCTTCCTCTGCACATCTAGCAAGTCACAATTTTTGGGTATCTTGAAGCCAATCTTCAATGTCGAGGGGTTCATCTGCTAAGGAGAAAGTTAGGGGTCAAGTCCTTAAGAAGTCAACCAACTTTGAGCTATGGTTGCTAGCATTTGCTTGCTGGCTAGCATAGATGATGTGCAGAATCTGTGTTTGTTGTGCCATGACCTGCGCCATGGTGGGGTTGACTGGTGGGGGGCAGAAGATCGACTCCTTGGCTCTAGCCTCCAACCCAGCCTGCAGGCGGCATTCCTTGGTTGGCATCAACATTGGCCTGTACATCTGGATTGGCACTAGCTTAGGCTCGGGTAACTCTCTGGGTAGCCATCTGTATATACCATTTTACACTTAGCCACATATGCTAGGTAAGTGGGTTATCAGCCCACAACAATTATGTAAAAAACCAACCAAAGTAAAATAAATGATAGAGTAATTACAATATAAGGCCTATGCCTGGCCACATATCATTCATAGATAAGGGTTCACATAGCTCAGCATATATAGCACTTAGGCTAGGCCGAGCATCATAGTTACACATAGCTCCTAACACAACATCTTACTATTACAAGGGATTAGTGCTCACTATCACCATATAACACCTAGCAAGCACTATACTAGACCATATACTCCTCCATGAAACTAGCTCCTGGGCAGGAGTGGCTGTAATCTGGAGACTAGGAGCGGGACCAACTGCCACTGAAGTCTAATGAGTCTGAATGGGAGTGGGAGTGATTGTGGCCACGGCGGGTCTCTCTGAAGTTGATAGTTGCCCATGGACTAGGGGGTCACATGCTCTTACGAGCGGTGAGCCTCGTGCGAGGCCCATTGGTCCGCGGCTAGGGTGGGACAGGATCTATGGTAATGATAGCATGTGCAATGGGAGCTAGAGTGAGGATCGCTGTGGCAACTGCCATCTGCTGTAGCTCAGCGAGGGCGGCAGCCTTCTCCTTCTCTACATCCTAAAGTGCCTTCTCGCATTTAGCGAGTTTCTCCTGAAGTGCCCCTGCTGAGGTGCACCTAATGGGTGAGCATTGGGTTGTCTACTAGCACCAGAATAAAGGTCTCATTGTGGTTGGCCCCTTCTTGGTGGGACCAACATCCACAGGCAAGCGACAGAGGGGTAAATGTGTACGACAGGTATTATCTAGGTCTAGATAATATATGTGCACACAATCTCCATCAAGTCTACTCGTCTAGGATTCAAACTCACGAAAGTCATCCTAATTCCCTTCATCGGCTCCTCTATCTGTGGAAGGTGCATCATCATAGGTGTAGTGGTCCTGGTTTCCTATTTTTGATTTTGGTAATGCGAGGGTGAGTACAAATCCACCGTGCTCCGTGAGCCAATACACGGAGTGCAATTAAATAACATGCATGGCTTGTCAAGGAAGACATGGGTTGTTTTATTCGCCAAAATTGCTTTTAACGTACGATACATAGAAATTCCTTGAGACCTAACAGTTTTAACCAAAACATAATATTTGAGTAAAAAGATGCAATAATAGTAGTAGTATAGGATCCATCCAATGTTACCTAACTCCTGCACCATATGCTAACCTTTCAGCGTTATAGTCGCTTACCTTAACACTGGGGCGACACCCAGGACAACACAATTTAGGGCTTCTTGCAGCCCGCCATTTCCCAATTCCACCCACAAAGTTTTTTGAATTAGAATTATCTCTGGTTAAGTTCCCATGCCCGCCTATGACCATGGGCATGGCTATTCAAATAGTTTTTACTCTACAAAGTTTGTACACTTTACTCACAAGAGACAATCTGCTCATTGCTCCACATGATTCCTTAGTCATGCGGTTGAGTAGATCATCACAATAACTTTTCAAAATATCTGACCCCTTTTGTCATCTCACCATATGGGTTGCTCTCACATGCGGTGGGTCCCAAATGTTTCGTGGGATGTTTATCACATATACTAGTGCATTCAGACTCCACATTTTACAACGCTAGCATGACTAGCAAACTTCACCCTCCACTCGATGTCTCTTTAGCCCCACATTACCTTTGCACTATTTCACCCCTTTCCCCTACTTGTGAGAGGA
This sequence comes from Dendrocalamus latiflorus, assembly GCA_017311315.1. Classification (NCBI taxonomy): domain Eukaryota; kingdom Viridiplantae; phylum Streptophyta; class Magnoliopsida; order Poales; family Poaceae; genus Dendrocalamus; species Dendrocalamus latiflorus. The sequence goes on from CM029662.1 coordinate 7,143,158, forward strand.
GTTCGGGGGTTAGATAGATTTACTTAGCCAAATTGTAATTTGTAGACTTATGGTTGTACTATTTTACATAGAAGGTCATGACAAGATTCAGTCCTTAGAGTTATCTGGATGGTTCTACCACAATCCATACTCTCGTGTATCCACTGCACCTGCCCCTCTTACCATCCGCCCAGACATTTCAGCAAGTTGGAGTTTTTGGGAGCATAAAATATCCATATCAAAATATAGCAGCCATTTTCCCAATCAGTTTCTCATAATTAAAAGTGGTGCTTGGGGCATTTTGGTGCCCTCGAGTATTTAAGCAGTGTAAGCATGTCGTGTAATTATAGACCTATTTTCAAAAGGTTACCATTATAATTTTCCTATGGTAGCAAGGCTTGATAACTCAAATGTCTATAGGGAATGGAATACTAACAAATTGAATAATGGGCGTGTAACTCGAATCTTAAAACATAGATTTGCATATGAAATAACAGCATGAAATTTGATAATTTAAAATAGAAATAATTTGCAGAAAATGTAGGTTCAATATGATCAAAGTATTAACTAGCATGGATCGCAATTGGCTTGGTCCTATTGGTCATGACTTGCTTCGGCTTCTACCTCTTCTTCTTGTGCTTCGTACGCTATTTTACATCGTGAGGAAATTTGGATAAAAATCAATAAACCAAATAAATTCTCACAAAAATTCAAATGTGCTCCAAAATTCATGTTTTCAATTCCATTTGAAATATATTGAATTTAGAAATTTGTCTCACCCAATTTAGAGCTAAGATGAATAAGTTATGCCTTTTAAATTCTCAATTTGAATTAATTTGAACATTAATAAAAAGAAGAGAGAGAGACCCTCTCTGACAGGTGGGGCCTACGTCAGTTTTAATCTGTCTTTTATTTTCTTTTCAGGCTATATGACATGTGGGATCGGTTACTGTTTGCTTAATATGTATAGCCCACAGGTCAGTGGGTGTTTAGGGTTAACTGGCTTTATTAGTCCTAATTAATTACCGAATCAAAACTTAATCATTGTGAACAGTGCACCCCCTCTTCGTCGGCAATAGAGAAGCTCGCCACCACAGCAAAGGTGATGGCTAGACGTGAGCATCCACAAAATGGATTGCTCGCACCCGCGCCCACCCCTAGGTGAAGCCTCGTCGGCCAATTTGGCTGGGGCGGCGGTCGATGGCTTCCCTAGGCAGCAGTGGAATAGGGGAGGGGCGGCTACAACATTCTAAGGTGATTCAAAGTAATTCCTTGGTCTGGGAGCATCTTGTTGTGGGCAAGAGGTTACCTGGGCGGTCTACGCAGCTTGGGAGTGGCGGTGGTAGTCTGGCGGCTTAAGACGGCGATGGACAGAGGAGGCACACAGTGCCAGCGAGGTACAATCAGTGATGGGTTTGATTGAGGGTGGGGATAGTGTCACCGTACTCCAAGGAGGCTCTGGCTCGGCGGAATCGGTCCGGCACAGCTCCAATCAACAGTTCTCCTGTCGGTCGCCGTTAGAGAAGACAGTGTCGCCCGCGCTTCTGCGGGCTATTACGGGGCAATTCTTCGCAGTGAGAAGGGGAGTGTGGTTAGGCGATTAGGATGGGGGCATGAGCAAGGCTTTATAGCTGGCACAAGGGGCTAGCAATGTGAGGGGTGGCTAGACGGGTCATGGCGAAAGACGTGGCATTGGTGTGGCTACAGGGACCAGATGATTCATGCTCGGCATCATGACGGTGACATGCGGCAGGGCATGGCGGTGTCTGTCACACGGACGGTGAGGCACACGCGTCGAGGGGCATGGCGACAACCCGGATGAAGCAAGGAAAGGGGGATGGATGGGGAGGAGCTGTCGGGACATGTATGGCGGTCAGAGCGACGCTCGCATGACGCGAGAGCCGTAGCACGATGGTACAGGTGGCTAGTCGCAGTGGTAGGGGGTGCCTTGTGGCTGACCCGAGTAGGCATGACGCGGCGGTTCGAGTGGCGCCTCGTTGTCCTTCGGCCCGGCGGCAAGTCAAGAGGAGATGGCTAGACGTGATGGTGTTCCTGTGGTGACGCGGGAGCAGAGATACGACAGAGCAGGTGGCTGACCCAGTGGCATAGGCACAGGAGCACACCGGCGACCAACGATCACAAGGGGAGCGCGGCGGGGAGACAGGCTGTCAGGGTAAGGGGTTGGCGACAGGAGGCAAAGCAATCAGCTAGAGTGGAGCCAGCCCAAGGCTGGCTTGGCCAAGCCGAAAGGCCAAAAATTTTGGACTTGGCCCATTATACATTTTCTCATTTTTACTAATCCCTTATTAAGTCAACTTGATTACTCTGATTTCTCATATTCACCAATACAATGCCTAACTAACTCCAGGCCTAGGGTTGATTAATTGTTTACATCTTTTTAATCCTATTGCCATATGTGAATAAAAGGGACGATGATAATCTGCCGGTTTACTCTATGTGGACTTAATCCTTGTTTTTCATGGTTCAGCTCACGACCGCACTTCTGCTACTGATTATACGTGAGTTATCCTACCCTAATAACTGGATCATCTTTTTAAATTCGCCTTTCAATTAAAAATTCACTTATATTAATTATACATTTCTTTTGGTTTAACGTTTTCATTATTTCTTATTTATTAGAACCTTAACCAAGAATTCAAGAAAAACTCCATTATAATCCAACTGCTGAGAGAAAATATATTCCAAAAGGTTTTTACAAGTACATAATTTTAAAACCCGAATTTTTAAGATGTTACATATTCCTTCCCCAGCGCCTCTAATTATTAATTAGCCATGGCCCTTACACGATCAAAGTAACCTATCTTTGGCGCTTAAGTACAGGCGTTACAGCTGTGAGCCCCTATTCGCACGTCACGTCACGTAGCCACTCCAGGAAAAAAAACCCCCCCGGCGCTTCCTTCCTGCCGGTCATTCACACGAGGAAAAGTCTCTTTCTTGTCATCGAATTTTTACATGATTTAATTTTCGTCCTCTGTCCATACAACCGGATAGAATATATCCTTCAAATCTCCATCCCAAAATGGTTTTGATCGCACGTGGTACGCCACCTTATCTGAGACGGCAAAAATTATATGTGACCAGCATCTGCCTGGTAATCCACGAATGACTGAGCTCACATGTTATTAAAATATTATTTATTTTTGGATTTCAATATTATTTCTTCCGGTTTTAAAATATTATTTATTTTTGTTTTTGCCAGCTGCTACCTGCATCAAAATCCGCCAAAACTGTTCGTTTGCTAACGGAAGGAACGGTTCTAAATAGTTCTAAGATTTAAAAACATGTTTTATCTTGATTTTACAGATGAGCTAAATAGTTCTAAGATTTAAAAATATGTTTTACCTGACAGATGAGAGACAAAAATTAAACCACCAAGAAAATACGGGAAGAATGAACTTTTTCCTTCACATGACTAAAACGTCTGCATTTCCTCTCCTCCTTGTCTTAAAAATATATTTTACCCGGTTTTATATTAAAGAGCCGAAAATTAAACCAAAACGAAGAAACGAGTTTTACCTCATTTTACATATGAGAGACGAAAATTAAACCACAAAGAAAATACGGAAGAATGAACTTCTTCCTTCACAGGACCAAAACGTCTCCGTTTCCTCTCCTCCATGTCACGCGCTATGGACTAGGGTTAATTTATTGTCAGTAGATTTGTTTCCTTAATTAAGCTAAGTGGTGATCAGTTGGGCTTTTTTTGGTGGCTTATAGCTAAAAACACTGTAGATGACTGAAAAAACATTGTAGCTGACAGAGACTTATTTAGCATAATTAAATTTAAAAAAAATTTAAAAATATAAAAAATATGTTAGCCCATAGGGCTGTAAACGAGCCGAGCTCGAGCGAGCTTGACCTGGCAAGCTCGAGCTCGGTAGAAAATCGAGCCGAGCTCGAGCGAGTCTGAGATCAACATTGAACTTTAAGCTAGGCGCGAGCTCGGCTCGGACAAAACTCGAGCTCGCTCGAGCTCGGCTCGTGTAGGTTCGGTGGGGAGGAGGGAGGGAGTACCTGCGGGCTGCGAAGCCGTGGCCGAGGCGCCGAGCTGCCGGATCCGGGTCGAGGAGCGGTGCCGAGCCGCCGGGTGAGAGGAGGGGTGCCGGGGGGACGAGGGGCGGCGGCGGGGGGCGAGGAGAGGCGGCGGGAGGCGAGGAGCCGAGGAAGGGGACGGGGGGCGGCGGCGGGGGGAGAGGAAGGGGACGGGGGGGCGGCGGCGGGGGGAGAGGAAGGGGACGGGGGCGGAAGAGGGGGGCGGCGGCGGGGGAGAGGAAGGGGACGGGGGGCGGGAGAGGGGGGCGGCGCCGGGGAGGGGGCGAGGAGGGGCGCCAGCGGGGGGAGGAGGGGCGGTGGCGACGACGGAGAGAAGGGGACCGGGGGGGGGGGCGGGAGAGGGGGTCGGCGGCGGGGGGGGGGGCGAGGAGGGGCGGCGGCGGGGGAGAGGAGGAGGGCGACGAGGGGGACGGGAGTGGGGGGGCAGCCGGTGGCGGGGGCGACGAGGGGCGGGCCGCGGCGAGAAGGGACGGGCCGCGGGGGGCGGCGAGGAGGGGCGGGGGGCAGGAGGGGCGGCGAGGTGGGGCGGGGGGGGGGCAGGAGCTAGGAGGGGCGGCGGCGGGGAGCAGGCTGCAGGCGGAGGCGCCGAGGCGCGTGGGGGAGAGCCGGAGAGGCGTGGGGGTGGGGACTGGGGAGTGGCGCTGGGATTTTGAGAGGAGAGGCGGGAGGAAGGCCGGAGGGGGTGTGGGGAAATGGAGAAGGGTGAAAAAATTTTAAGCTCGCGAGCTATTCGAGTTTGGCTCGTTAAATACAAACACATACGGGAAAAAAAGAACCGGCAAAAAAACTCAACAAAAAACCAAAAGTTCAGAAAAAGGCGAAATTTATAAATAGTAAAAAATAAGCCGGAAGCCAGAAGCCCAACCGATAGGGGAGCCAAACGAATTGCACGATTCGCCTTACCGGCACACTCGTGAGTCTTCGTTGTGCCCTTTTTTGCGAGGACTTTTGTGTAATTAAACAAACTTCATGATAATAGTTTGCATAATCTCCAAAATTCAGCCCCAAATGGGGCCTTAATGATAGTAACCACGTAAGAACAACTCCAGCAGGGTCTCTACTTGAGCCCTCATCCTACTTTTGAGGGCCGAGGGGCAAAAAACTCACTCCAGCAGGGCCCCTACTTGAGCCCTCAAAAGTAGGGGGCCCTCAAATCTCCCCCTCGAGCCCTCGTTCCTGGGGGTCTGGAGGGAGCCCCTACTTTTGAGGGCTCAAGTAGGGGCCCTGCTGAAGTGAGTTTTTTGCCCCTCGACCCTCAAAAGTAGGATGAGGATGAGGGTGGGTCCTATGTGTCATCCCCTCTAAGAATGAATTTGAGGGTCCTGTTTTGAGGGCTCATGTTGGAGTGTAGTCTAAAAAACAGAGCCCTCAAAAGTAAGGAGAGCCCTCAAATAAAAAGTAAGGACACTATTTTGAGGGCTACTGCTAAAGTTGCTCTAACGAAATACAATGGAATATTAGTAACTCAAACAGAAGCACGGGATAGTCAATTACTCGTACTACCAAGCCGAACAGGTACTAGCAAGTGGCAGATTTAAATAAATTCGCATTATAATGTTACAAATAACAAATCACCAGATTATACATCCACTAAAAAAGACAAAATGTTTAAGAAGATCCCAAAAAATAAAAAGTACATAAAAAACAAGTGTTTGAGGGAATTTACACCGACCGACGCATGGTTTCTACTCCAATATATAACGCGAAAATCAATTTTGTTCCTGAAAATTTTGCACTCCAGCCCCTACGAGTTGATATAATTTATACCTACCTAGAAGGTCCACTTCCAGATCTTCACACGCACTCTGACCTTGCACGAGTGCGCCGCCGTGCTCACCGTCGCGGTCGTGTCGGCGGCGGCAAGCTCCGGCGCCGGAGCCAGGGCAGTGCCGTTCTTCCCCTTCACCTTTTTCAGCGGCGGCGGAGGCGGAGGGGCCGGCGTCACCTTGATGCCCTCGCAGTGCACCTGGATGCCAATCTTCTTGGTCTTGAGGCTGCCAACCTTGACGCCTGCCCTCGTCTCGGCGTCGACGACGACGGAGAACCCGCCGGACTTCTTGATGTCGGAGCCGGCGGCGGTGGGGTCGACGGTGACGCCGGTGGCGGCGATGGTGGCGATGAAGACGGTGGTATTGCCGACCTCGTGCGCGAAGCCGGGCAAGGTGGCGTCCCCGAGCGGGACGGCGTTGGCGGCGGTGGCGGCGGAGAGGGAGAAGTCGTCGTAGATGAAGACAAGCTTCTTGTTGGGGTTCTTGGCGGTGACGGTGAGCTGGATGGAGTCGGTGAGGACGGGCGCGGTAGCGGAGGAGGAGAGGTTGAGCGCGGTGAGGCGTATGGAGGAGACGGTGAAGCTGGGCCGGTGCGGGTGGTAGAGCAGGTAGACCGCGCCGCCGGCGACGGCTGCGAGGAGCGCGAGGAGGATGACCACCAGCAGAGCCCAGCAGAAGCAGCAGCAGAAGCTGCACCGGCACGAACTTCCGCGACGGCGCTTCGTCGGCGCCGGCGGCCGGTAGATGGGGCGCTGGTACATCTGCGATTTGGGCGCCGGGAACGACGCCGTCGCGCCGCCGCCGTTAGCCATTGCTGGCGGCGGGTTGGGCTTCGCGGAGGGGTAGACGCGGTCGGCCATTCCGTGGCCGACGAGGATGCGGAGGTGGAGTCGACCTGACGCGGTGGTTCTGGGTTAGTGGCGGACAGGTGGTGGTGTGGGTGTGGAGTTTCTTGGAGTCAGAGATATATTCAGGGAAGGCGAGAGGGAGCGGTGACCGGTGTGAGAGAGATGAAAAGAGACGAGCCACCTTACGCGCGATGGCTTACCTACGCGGATTATGGATTTCTGCTGCATTCTCTCGACAGTGATTTATGACTTTTAGTTTAAATTTTTAAATTTTAGTTATTTGTGAGAAAAAATATAGAGAGATACTTACGTGTAATTTTAATTGATATATATGAAATTGGAACAGTATTTACTACAATTAATTTATAGTCCCCACCTTAAAAAGACTAGAGACGGGAAACGGTAAAGAATAATTTGTTTTATTTGATATTCATATCCGAGAAAATGTGAATGTGGTAAGCAAAATTCCTATTCGAGAATATTTGTATCCGTATTTGAGAATGTTCGTATCCGTATTCGAGACTATTTGATCCGATTTCATTCCTAGCGATTTCCTTAGGAATGATTGTACAAGCAATTTTCTTATTAACCAAGATTCACAAGTAAGAAATAAAAATTATTTTGTATAATTTCAAACTCTATGCGCTACACTGCTAACTTGTGTAGATGTATAATCATGTTATATAAATTTAATCTGCCGAGATTTCTTACAAAAGTTTTATGACATTCGCATTCGATCAAATTAAGTATATATTCAATTCAAATTCATATTATACAACATTCGATTCGTATTCAAGAATGTTCAAATTCGTATTCGTTTTAAAAATCTAAATTTGTATTCATATTCGTTTTAAAAGTATAGATTCGTATTCATATTTGAGACTATTCGTATTCGATCCGTCTCCATCCCTAAAAAAGATATTCCATTTAAAACCTAATTACCAAGGTTCAAGAAAGTACTAGGCGCTCTGCCTGTTGCCGCTCTGCGCCAAGCCCTGCTGCGCCCGCCCCTGCAGAGCTCGGGCTGCTTGGCAGCGCTCTACCTTGGAAGGGCGGCTTGACAAGTAGCTATCGAGCAGCGGGAGCTCGGCATCGCCTAGGCCCGCCTGCTACCGCTCTGCATCAAGCCCTGCTACGCCCATCCATCTCTGTGGAGCTCCTAAGATGCTACAGATGACAGATATCGTCTGCCGTATTTTTTAGGCTCAAGCACAGGTATATTTTTATTACAAAAGACTAAACAGTTCCAAAATCCTTGCAGATTAATCAGTGGGGGCAGGAGACTTGCAGAGTGCAAGTTGGAGTAATTAGTAGGAGCACCAGAAGACCATGCATGTTCAGTCGGTCGGTCAGATGTGGGGAGCAAATTATTGGACGGCACGAGGGCGTCCTGCTGGCAGAATCGTGCGCCTCCGGCCATCGCCTCCCCTGCCTGGAAACAGGCCGAATCCAACCATGTCGCCGGGGCCCACGGATCATAACAGCCACTCCTTAGTGGGCACCCACCTTCAATAGTCGTGTCTCTTTTTTTTTTCCTTTTCTTTAGGGCACTCTTGGACCTATATCACTCAAAAACACAGTGTTATCAGTTTGACCACCGATGTGTCTTACCAGTTTGACCACCAATACATTCACGTTGATAAGATCCTTCTATTTAGTAGCATTTTAGGATGACATAGTTTTAACATTAATACCGTACCGAAGATGAATCAGGTGCACGATTATACTTCGAATTTTCCTCACTTTTTGCAAGGAAATGCAATGTGCCTTTGAAATGAGTGGAACATGCTGAAGTAACACATGCTCCGTTTTCGACACGATCTCGCCGGATTGGAGGCGCTGTCGCGCGCAACACGGTTGATGCTCGTGGCCACGTAGTTTTCCGTCGGTGTCGCTCAAATTCATGCATGTGCAGTGCACGCCAAGCTTTGTAGTAGGTAAAAATTAAATAAGTAAAATCAACGCTTTGGATTGACCACCGACAAAAAAATAGAGAAATTAATGTTAATACTACGTTTCTGTATTTTGTCAGCTTAGAATAAAGAATTTTTACATGTGAAGTACATACAAGCATGCATGATGCTGATATATTTTTCTAGAAGATGTATACATCTGCGCATTGTGTATGGTAGCGACTACCCAACTGAATTTGACTGTAGCATGTTTAGATCAGTTAGAGGTGAACGCCAGCCATAGCTTGTTCACTACCCTGCACTGCAGAGCAATGGGCTTGTACTAGGAAGGCTTCGTAATTTGGGGTGGTTGTGGTTTAATTGTGGCGGAACCTTCAGTTTCTCATTTGGATAAATTATCATGCGAGTACACGGAAATTAAATCTCATGAGTCATGTGGCTCGGGGTGATGCAGACACTTTGGCCCACCCCGCCAATGAAAGTGCTTGGATTTCAAAAGGGAAAAAAATGAAGAGGATTAAAGAATATGGAGCACATTTTAATTAGTTCATACTCAATGTCCATAAATATAAGTCATTTTTTTGACATTTTCCGCTATCCACCGCAAAACTGACTATGATTTTTCTATTGTAGTATACTAGTAAAAATAATAATCCAACGCAAAACTCTGACTACGATTTTTCTATTATAGTAAACTAGTAAAAATAATAAAAATCATATATTATAAAAGTAATTTTCAAGATAAATCCAACGATGTTATTTTTATGAAGTCAATTTACATATGTTAATATATATTAATGGTCAAAGTTTCAAAATCTTAACTGCATGAATCTCACAACGACTTATATTTGTGGACAGAGGAAGTACTACTGCGCGAGTGCATATCTCGACATATCAACTGCTTTAAAATGTCGTTTGTTAATTGCATCAACTTAGAGGATAATTGGATGCTCTACCTACCCTCTAAATAAGTGTTATTTTACTATGCATGCTAGTGTTAAATTTCTGGATTTTAATTAATCACTATATTATACATAAAAAGCTTTTAGACTGTCCTCATGAAAATAATATAGGTGGATTTGTCGCCAAGCGTGATTTCATGATATTATATTATTTTGTAATATTTGTCAATATATCGATTTCAATGAAAATTAGTAATTAAAATTTTACAATTAACATGGCGTCCAAGTTTAAAACAACAATTATTTATCGATAGAGTGATCCATCGACTAGAGTTAGCTATCTTCCCATTATAGGTTATTATTGAACTACGTTAGTATGGTGCTGTTGCTCTTCAACTACAAAGTTTTGGCATATTTGGTGACGAATCACATGTGATTCTCATGGAAGCTACTGTAAGCTTAAGATGCTAAGTAGAACCTGACCTCGACCTACCAATCCTAACAACCAGCTGGTCATGCAAATCAGTTGGCCATGAAACCTAATACAGTAAACAAGTGGTTGGGTAACTATACTTTCAAAAAAAAAAGTGCTTGGGTACCCTACATTTATACATTGCCTGGGCTAAAATCAAACCCAATTGTTGTATTTTTACTTTTTTTCTAATCTAACTGAAATTCTGAAAATTTGTCGGTTGATCAGCGGGCCATTCTGCCTTCCGCTGGTGAAAAAAAATGCAGGTAATCCATGCTTTATGACAAACAGTAGGATATGTACATAAATACTAGAGGTGGGCATTGGGCCATGCCGGCACAGCCCGGGTTCATCGTGCTTCGAGCCGCATCATGCCATACCAGCTCGGCCCGATCACCCCACCGTGCCGTGCCAGCTCACCTCGCCTCAAGCCAGGCCCAGGCACGGCCCAAAACCCGTAGTGCTAGCGTTCGTGTCATGCCAGCCCATGCCCAGCCTTAAGTAACTATACACAACAAAAGCGGCGACGACGATGGGTAGGCGCCACCATCTTTATTTCTTTCATACCCGCCTCGTTAAAAAACTAGTTAAAATTGAATTAGTTGCGTAAAAATATAGGCATGCAATGACGTAAATATTTCGGAAAAAGTGAAATTTCCTTGAATTTTAAAGATATAATGTTACTATCTCGTTAGAAACCTTACACCCTAGAGTGGGGTTCTCTGAGTAAGAAAAAGTACTGTAACAATATACATACATATTAACTATAACAACGTGCGTACATAGTATCTACTCATCAATGTCTAAGTCCTTCATAAGTTCGGGGACAGCGTACGCCTACATGATTTCAGAATTCTCTAGTTGATGCTGTTGCCATTCCTTAGCCAATTCCCGGTATTTGGCGCATGTGATTGCCTCCACCAAATGATCTTGAGGGATCCGGCACCTGCTGAGGTTTATCATGTTCAAGGCTTTAAGTGATATGAGGTCGCATTATTCTAAATTAAAAACAAGTTAAAATGGAATTGCATTGTGTCATTATATATTCATTCACTATCCCACTCTACCAGTTCGATCAACATCAGATAAAAATACCTACAAGTCACTCTTTTTCTATCCTCTCAAACCATCATATAAAAAATCTCTTTTCTAACCATTACTGCGTACTTGCCACACCGTCCTTTTCCTCTCCAAACCGAACACCTGCCCCACTTGCCCAGAACATTTAATTTTCCTTTCTCCCCACCCGAACACCTCCCCCCAAGTCCTACCTGCCTTATCTTCCCAACTCCCAAGCCAAGAAGCAAGAAGCCAACAACATACTCCTCGCATGAAAAACTCGCACCTTCTCTCCTAATCACCACCAAAAATTGTAAATCACTTGATGCATGTCATACCATCGCTCGAGCATTCCATTCCTACAACTAGTTCACGCATGCATGAAGGTTTGCGTGAGTGGTGGAGGGGCATCCGAGTGGCAGGCTGGCCGCTGGCAGCACTGTAGCAGTAAGAGGAGGTGCAAGGCATGGTTGGAGTATGGCGAGGCTGGTAGACGGGAGCAGCAGTTGAAGGCCGAGCCATGCAGCGTAGTGGTGGCGACGAACTTGGCAAGAGTCGGCCGGTGAGCCCATGCCGAGCAGCGTGGATGGATGCCCATGGCGCGATGGCCGGCAGCCGGACTCAGCGCAATCGGCCAGGAGAAGGAGAGTGTCTGTTGTCTGTCGCCGGTGGAAGAAAGAAATGGAGGAAAAAGGAGAGTAGTCTAGAGGAAAGAAAACGAAATGGAGGCTCACGAGGAGGTCGCCGACTCGTCGCCATGCTACACACGGTTGTCAGTTATCTCTTGATGGCCAAAAGAAAGAGGTTGCATTGGACTCCATGTGCTACACACTGTATAGATTTGATGCTTGAGGATTTTGAAAAGCATGTTGATATTCAAAAGACAACAATTCAAAGAGGACAGAAAAAGCTTATATTTATCAAAGAACCTTGCCTCTTACATGGTTGAGGGATTTTACTGGAGGAAAGGACTTAATTCGTCCCGTAGTCACAAGATTTGCCACAACATACTTAACATTGAAGTTACTTCATGAACACCAAGGTGCTTTCATAAACATGTTCAGTTCCACTAAATGGAGGAGTAGCAGGTATTTCAACTTACAACCGGTTATGTATTTACTTAGTTACTTTCAGTCTTCTCCTTGTGTTCTAAAGCTTGTTTTTTTATACACAAATATTTGCTAAAACTGAAGAGGGAAAGAATGTTGAAGCAACTGTTTTGGACAGTGCTAGAGTCTGGCCTAATCTTCCAACATGCTTGAAGGCTACATTGCCTCTCATCAAAGTTCTATGCTTGGTTGATTCAAACGAGAAGCCTACTACACCATACATTTATGAACAGATGGACCTTGCCAAGAATAGAATAAAGGAAAACTTCAATAATGCAAAGAAATGGTACATGCTTCAAACTTTTAAATCAACTCTTTCATTTTGTTCACTACAATAGTTTCTATGGTGGATTACTTAAATTAAGAGCATACTTATATCTTTCATTTCTATAGGTACATGCCTATACTGCAAATCATTGATGCAAGATGGGCATCACAACTTTTAAGGCCTTTACATGTTGTTGAATACTATTTGAACCTTACCATTCATTATAGCTATGAATTCAGTTATCATCCAGATGTTAAACTTGGATTGTATGCCTATCTTGACAAGATGATACACAACAAATCTAAATTAGTGAAAGCCCACATGCAACTTGATACATGTAAAGGTGCAAAGGGACTTTTTAGCCATCAATGTACAGTCTTAACTAGATCAAAGAAAGCTCCAGGTAAGTAGATAATTGCAGTTTTTATATATTTGCAAATTGCTTGTCTTCTATCTTCGCTAATTCAATATAAACAATTTTTATGTTGCATTAGTTGATTGGTGGGATTCCTATGGAGATGAATGTCCTGAATTACAAAAGTTTACCATCATAGTCCTAAGTTTGACATTCAGCTCGTCTGGTTATGAGCGTAATTGGAGTTCATTTGCAATGGTACAAACTTTATACTTCATAGCTCATTGAATTGATGAATATTCAATTATTCATTAGTGGATTCAAAATATATAACTTGTATGTTGCTATCTTGTAGGTTCACTCAAAGAGAAGAAAAGATGAATGATCCAGTTTTTATAATGTATAATATAAAACTAAAAGAGAGGCAAGAAAAAAAAAGAGAATCTCAAATATCTTATGATCTAGATGATGTGCCTTCTGACGATGAGTGGATAACTGAAAAGGAGAGCCAAGCTCTTCCTCAAGACAAGTAGTTGCTCAGAAATCTTGATAAAATTGCTCGAAAGTCTACTAATTTAGCAACTGAAGACTTAACATTTGATTCGGAAGTCAAGAGTTTGGCTAGGGACATAAGTGAAGCATGTATAGACATAGTTATTTTCATTTGTGAATTGTTCAGTAGTCAGTACTTCAATGTTTTTTCAACTTTTCATATCCACTAACTTGATAACTTTTACATTGCTTTGTTGGACAGTGGTAGTGAGGAGTAGAATGACCATGATCAATCTGCACCAGCTTATGATGACAATGGTCAAGCTATAGATGAAAAGGATGACACTGCTATGACTGCTCCAAGTCAACATGAGGGAGGTAGTTCATCTAGGCCATTAATTCCTAATGTTGATGACAACTTAGATCATCTCTAGTGATGTGATCAATTTCTTCTCTTCGAGTGATCATTCCTGATGTATCATGTATGCTGTTGCATTGTGTTCTTGTATGCTGTGAAGTGTGAACTTGTTGGGTGTTTCGCTGCTTGTACCTACTACATGTACTGTTGTGAACTTGTTGCATTGTGTTGTGTTCTCCACTTCTGTTGCTTGTATCTACTAGCTTGGCTACTGCCTTTAGCCCTGTACTGCTGTGAGGTTGAAGTGTGAACTTGTTGGCTGTTGTATACTTGTATTGTGTTCTGCTGCCACCTACTTGTACCTGCTACCTGCATAGTTGTGAAGTGTGAAACTGTGAAACTATGAACTTGTTGCATTGTGTTCTGCTGCTAAGAAGTATGAACTATGAACTATGGAAGTATGGAACCATTGTATTTGTATCTACTACCTGTACAATGGAAGTATAGAACTATCAATATGAACTCTGATCCTATACTACATGATTGTGATATTTTGTATAATTGATGAATTTATTATATTTAAAATTAAAAATTTCATAGAATTGTATTTGTTGTAGGGGTGGCCCCCACCTAAACCCAGCAGGCCTGATAGGAGGTTGTAAGGCCCAGACTAGGCCATGTGTAATGACATAAATGCCCCTGAAGGGGATGATCAACTGTAAGGGTATAATTGTAAAAGCACTCCCCATGTATATATATATATATATATGGAATACAGGCCATGGGGAGGACCCAAGCCATTACTCATCTCCATCACTCTCCACTACCATCTCTCTCTCTGTTTGTCTGTAGCCACAACAGTTGGCGCCGTCCGTGGGGAGGACGGGAGTAAGCCTGAAGTTCAAAGGAGGATGGCACCGGAAAAGGCTTCGACGACGGCGGCGAAGGGAAAGAAGACGGCTGGGGCGGGGCGTCGCATGAGCTCTGGGGCTTCGGCGTCGGCTGTCGCGGGCGCGGGTGGCGGCGTGGTCACAGCAGTCGATGTGAGACCCCGGAGTAGAAACTCCTGGACTCCCTGTGCATTACAGTACTAGTCCCAGATCAACGCTAGTACACACAGTTCAAACAGAAAAGATGATACATTGCCAACAACGCTTTATTATCATAATCGAGATTACAGACCTCGAAGTCTTTATTACAAATGAGGTTTTAAGACCTCACACCAAAAAGAAAATTACAGCGGAAGCAAAAAGAAACTAAAGCAAGACCCATCAATACGCCACAGGCAATTGACTGGGGAAACGCAACCTAGTTCTCCGGAAAGCCTTCGACGAATCCATCCACGAAGTAGTCGTAGTCCACCTCTTGAGCTTCGATCTCCTCTGAGAGTTAATTTGAAGTGTAGCACGTGAGTACATGAATGTACTCCGCAAGTCTTGGGAAAGATGCATAGATGCAGGGCTTAACAAAGGAAGGCTATATGGTTCTTTTGCGAAAATCAGCATTTTATTTCAAACTTACATAATTACTTCAAAGGCCATTTGATAAACATCTTTGTTTTTCATAAATGAAATTAGATAAATAACTTAGTGAAGGTTAAACCACCAACACTAAAATCTCAGGCTATCTGCCAACTTTCAAAACTCAGGTTAAACCACCTGATCTGGTTACACCACCAGATTTAAATCACGAGCGTTATACCACTCTCAAGTTTGACAAACCATTTTATTTTGAAATCAAAATCAAACTTCTACCATGTGAATGCATTCCTTGCCCGCCCTTGACCGTGGGCACGGCTATTCGAATAGTTTTTACTCTGCAGAGTTTGTACACTTTACCCACAAGAGATAAATTATCTTAATAGTCAACATGCTTCCTTTGGCATGAGACCCAGATAAAATATCACAAAGCCTTTCACCTACTCCAGTATAGCTAGATACCACCCGCTAAGGTTTCACCACAACTCGAATCCATGAGTCGGAGCCCCCTCTTGCGCCGTATGAGTACAGTAAACCCTGTCCCTCACTATGAGTAACCAGTACACCCTGGCACTCAATACACCACTGGTGATATCTAAACTACACCTTTATAGGTTAGTTAGCTAGGTCGTACCCATATAGACTTGTGGTTGCACTGTTTTGCTCAGTTTGGACAAACACAAGCGTCGGTCCTTAAACGACCAGGGTGGCTCATTCACAATCCAAAAAAATTCTCGTGCTAAACTGCACCAGCCAAACCTTCCATCCACCCTTGTCAACTTTTCCCTTTGAACTTCATTTTTATTTTCAAATTAACAGTGGTAACATCCATTACCACTTTTCAAACAAATCAATTAACAATGGTAACATCCATTACAAATGTTCAAACAAACCATTGATCAAAACATCTAGCAAACATGCTTCTCATTTGAACATTTTATATTGATTCGCTAAACTAAGCATTTGCTAGTATAAATTTAACAAAATGTAATACTAACTCATTATTGAGTCAAAGGGATATCCTAAGTTGACAATGGTACAAGGTAAACGATTTTCAATGGAAGGTATAACAATTGGAACATTTAACTAAATTTTTCTAAAATCAAGTTATCCACTTTTACAACATAAGCATGCAATAATTTAAAATAACTACACAAATCATTTTGTAAATCATAGGAGCAAGATGGTCAAAGGAGACTTGCCTTCTTGAGCGCTATTTGGGTCTTCTTGCTGCGACTCGACGAATTCCTCGGTGACGTCGGTTTCTACGCGCGAAACAACAAAACAACCAAATAAATAAATACAAATAAAATAACAAAAATATAAAATATATACTGCAACATAGATTATGATTTTATACAAATTTAGAAATTTGAATCACTGGATTCGGAGATCGGACGAGGGAGAACGAGCGATTGGAAGTTTGATCGGTTTGGAAATTCCAGAAAATGCAAAACGGGGGAATATTCTCTGGAATCTTATTTTGGCTGATTTTTGGGGTATTTTGGAGTGTATGACATGTGGGACCAGGTTGTCATTGGGTGATAAAAATTTTGGCCAAAGCCCCAACTGAAAATGCTTTGCCCAGGAATTGAACTCACAACCTCATGCGTGCATGCACTAACATGCATCCACTAGCCAAGTGGCCACTTGTTGTTTCTTGACAAAAGAACAATAACAAATAAACATGGATGAATATGATTAGAGAAGGAATCATGGAGGTACGCGGGGGCGCGCACGGGAGGCGACCTCGCCGGCGGCCGGCGGCCGGAGGCGGGGCGGCGAACGGCGGCGGGGTGGCCGGGGCGGCGGCGCGGCTTACCGGAGGCGGCGGGGTTGCCCGGAGTGGCCGGCGGCGGCGGGAGGCGGTGGGCTGCAAGGCGACGGCGGGAGACGGCCGAGCGGCGGCGGCGACCGGTAGGGGGTGGCGCACGGTGGCGGGAGAGGTGGGAGGTGAGGGCCGGCCGAATAGGAGGGAGGAAAGGGAAGAATGGTGGTGGAGAGCCAATTTATAGAAAGAGAAGGGAGGGGAAGAGATTTCGGTTTTTAGTGGATTAAAGGATGGGAAACGGCCGGGAGATTGATGAGGGTGATTAGGGCGTCCGTTTCCATGTTTTAATCGGGAGTTAAGGGGGAGAAACGGCGGAGTTTCAAGAGCTCTAATTGTCATCCATGGTGGAGGAGAGAGAGGGTGGGAGGAGGAAGAAGAAGAGGTTGAAGAAACATATGACATGTGGGGTCCATGTGTAATAGAGAGGGAGAAGAAGTGAAGGGGTACGGGCCGTCGGATTTGCGACACGTGGCAAGTGGATGTGTTATGGCTCTTGGATTTTATGAAGGGGTAAGTTATCATGTGTGGCTAGGATTAAAACGTGGAGAGAGATTGATTTAATCTGAGAGCGACACGTGGCGGAATAGGATTAATTTGATTTTTATTTTCGGAATAAATTTCAGCAAATACTAGAAACTTTATAAACACTTGGAAAAATAATATTTAAAGTATAAAAATTCCAGAAAAATCATAAAATATTCCTGGAAGCATTTTAGACTTATTAAAAATATTTTTAATTTCAGATTTGTATTTTAATAATTTATAAAATACTTTTTAACTTTGAAAATTGATTTTAAATTTCAGAAAATTCTCAAATAATATTTAACAATTTAGGAGAGGCTAGGAAAAATATAATGTTCCCTTTTTGGCTTTAATAAAATATTTAAAATGCATTTTCTTGCTTTAAATTTTGAAATAAAATCCAGACAATCAAATAAAAGCCAAGTAAAATCCAATTACTTTAAAATAGTTAATTTGAATTTAAATTTTTTCAGAAAGCCAAATTTTGGGATGTTACAGTCGAGGACGTCGACGCTCGCGCCGCAACGACCGACTCCGCCATCGGCATCGCGACGACCGACCCCGCCGTCGACACCGCGACGACCGGCTCCGCCATCGGCATCGCGACGACCGACCCAGCCGTCGACACCGCGACGACCGACCCCGCCGTCGACACCGCGACGACCGACCCCGCCGTCGACACCGCGACGACCGACTCCGCCATCGGCATCGCGACGACCGGCTCCGCCATCGGCATCGCGGTGGCCGTACCCGCGGCGGCCCTCAACGTGTTCCAGCGGGAGCTAGGGACCTCCGCGGAGCTGTCCGTGACATGCAAGCGGCTCGAAGACAGCAGGCCGCGCCAGGGGCCACGCCAGAGCCCGCGCCGGAAAGGGCAGAGCTCTTCGACAAGATGGAGGGATACGCGCGGGCTGAGGAAGATGCGCGGAGACGCAACACTTCCACCCTCGATCTTGCTCAAGCGACACGCTTGATATACCACGAGGTCGTGGGCGGCGACCCTTCCAAGCAGGCCCGCAGTCGACAGCCCCGGGAGGACCTCCCTGGAAGCAACACCACCGGGGAGCCGGAAGGCTCTCCAAAGAGTAGACGCAAGCCCCGGCGTCACCAGCGCAGACCGCAAAAGGCCCGCCATACCTTCGTCATCGAAAATGCCCTTTGAGGTCGCAAAGGCGAACTCGGCCATGCTGAGCGACCCCGGGCGGAGCAGGAGCAACTCTATTACGGAAAATGGTGCGAGGTGCACGGGTATGGTGATCACTACACGAAGACGTGCGCCGCGGTTATGGAGTTGCAACGGGCGATGGCCGCACCCCGGGACTCGCCCCTTCGGCTCCCTGCTGAGGTCCAGGAGCGGCATCCGAGGGGCAGCCCCTCGCAAGCCAGGGAGGATGCACGGTGCCGCGCCGTCAACGTTATCACTGGAGGCTCCTTATCAGGGGCCCCCGCGGAGCAGTCGCAATCGTGGCTGCCGCCCCGCAACATCACCTTCACTCTGAATGACGCTAGGGGCGTGGAGTTCCCTCACCATGATCCCTTGGTCATCCAGGCCCACATCGCGGGCTGCGACGTCAGGCGTATCCTTGTCGACGGCGGAAGCTCTGCGAACATCTTGTTCACAGGGGCCCTCGACCGTATGGGCACCCACCGAAGTCGCATGGAGCAGGCAGGAGCTCCGCTTCAGGGCATCGGAGGTCAGCTGCTGCAGGCCATAGGGCAGATATCCCTCCCCGTCACGCTCCACCAGAGGAATAACACCCGGACCCACCATGTCATCTTCGACATTCTGGACATCGCACACCCCTATAACGTCATATTGGGACGGCCCGCCATCAACTCCTTCGAGGCGGTCCCACACCACGCCTTCTTATGTATGAAGCTCCCGGGCCCGGAGGGTGTCATCACCATCTTCGGCGACCAAGACCTTGCCAGGCGCATCGAAGTCGGCAGCCAGGATCTGCATCGCCCGGTGCACGCCCTACCGGACGTGCTGGGCGACGCACCCTCCGCCCCATGATGGACGCCCAAGCCTCGGCCCGAGGGCGGAGTCAAAAGGGTGTCGCTCCAGGCGGAGCACTTTGTGTCTATTGGTGAGGGGCTCCCCCCCGAGGTCGAACAAGATTTGCTCCAGGTGCTTCGCAACAACACCGACATCTTTGCATGGTCACCAGAAGATATCAAGGGCGTGGACCGCGCCATAATCGAGCACCGTTTGGCGGTCCGCCCCGACGCCAAGCCAGTCAGGCAAAAGCTTCGCCGCATGTCCATGGATCGGCAGCAGGCGGCCAAGGTGGAGGTGGCAAAGCTTCTTCGAGCCGGGGTCATCCGCGAGGTCCACCACCCAGAGTGGCTCGCCAACCCAGTATTGGTCAAGAAGGCTAGCGGGGCCTGGCGTATGTGCATCGATTTTACGGCGCTCAACAAGGCGTGCCCGAAGGACAATTACCCTTTGCCGCGCATCGATCAATTGGTCGACGCCACCGCGGGGTGCGAGCTAATGAGTTTCTTAGATGCCTACTCCGGTTACCACCAGGTATACATGGCGGAGGACGACGAGAGCAAGACTAGCTTCATCACACCAATCGGCACCTTCTGTTTCATCAGGATGCCCTTTGGCTTGAAGAACGCGGGCGCTACCTTTACCCGCCTCGTCGCCATTGCACTGGCCGCCCAGCTCAGGAGGAACGTCGAGGCCTACGTCGATGACGTGGTAGTCAAAACCCGGCAGCTCGCTTTACACGGCCGGGACCTTCAGGAGACCTTCGACAATCTCAGGAAAGCTGGCATCAAGCTCAACCCCAACAAGTGCGTCTTCGGCGTGCAGGCAGGCAAACTCC
Source organism: Dendrocalamus latiflorus (assembly GCA_017311315.1). NCBI lineage: Eukaryota > Viridiplantae > Streptophyta > Magnoliopsida > Poales > Poaceae > Dendrocalamus > Dendrocalamus latiflorus. Next base: position 7,163,424 of record CM029662.1, read on the forward strand.
TGGGATTCCTCATGTCTGGGCGGGGCATCCAGGCGAACCCCGATAAGGTCGACGCTATCTTGGGTATGGAGCCGCCCAAGACGACGAGGGAAGTCCAGAGGCTGGCGGGCCGCATGGCAGCGTTGAGCCGCTTCCTATCCAGGGCGGCAGAGCGTGGTTTGCCATTTTTTAAGATGCTCCGCGGGTGCGACGGATTTCGTTGGGATGGTGACTGTGCGGAGGCCTTCAACGCGCTCAAGAAACACCTGGCGAGTCTCCCGACTCTGGTCGCCCCAGCACCAGAGGCTCCCCTCCTGCTCTACCTGGCCGCCTCAGCCACAGCGGTCAGTGCCGTCCTCGTTTTAGAGGAAGGCGTCGTGCAACGGCCCGCATACTTCGTCTCTGAAGCCCTTCAAGGCGCCAAGACGAGGTATACCGAGCTGGAAAAGCTTGCTTACGCGTTGGTCATGGCCTCCAGGAAGCTCCGGTATTATTTTTTGGCCCATCCAATCACAGTGCCTTCCTCATTTCCACTGGCGGAGATGCTGCACAACAAGGAATCCACAGGGCGCAACGGCAAGTGGGCTGCCGAGCTCGCCCCGTTCTCCCTGACATATGCCTCAAGGACGGCAATCAAATCTCAAGTCCTCACCGACTTCCTCGCCGAATGGACCCCGCCGGCTCACCCTGCTCAGAAGCACGACGACCCGGTCTGGACCCTCACCGTCGATGGCGCCTACGGCGTCGCGGGCGCGGGCGCGGTAATTGTCACACCCGAGGGGCAGCGCCTATCATACTCGGCGCACCTCGCGTTTCCGGCTACCCAACAACACAGCGGAGTATGAAGCGCTACTCTTCGGCCTGACCAAGCTCAAGGCAATCGGTGCGCGGCGAGTGCTCGTCCGCACGGACTCGCGTTTGGTGGCCGGCCATGTAGACAAGTCATATCAAGCCAAGGACCCCGAGCTGGCTAAATACCTCGCCGCCGTAAGAGCAAGGGAAAGGCATTTCTTGGGCATCACGGTCAAAGCCATCCCTCGCACAGAAAATGAGCAGGCCGACGAGGCGTTTTACAAAGTATTACCGCAGGCGGCCATCGTGCAGGACAATCGGGACGCGGCTCTTGTTCACCACGTCGCCCGGCAGGGCGACTGGCGAGAGCCCATCTTTAATTTCCTGCAGGGCATCGCCGAGCCAGAGGACCATGCCGAGCTCCGGCGTCTGCAACACCGTGCCAGATTCTTCCAGGTGTTTGAAGGGACACTCTACAAGCAGGGAGTCTGTGCTCCACTCCTGCGCTGCCTCTCCCGCGAAGAAGGAAAGAAGCACCTCGAGGAGACCCACGCGGGGGCCTGCGGGTCTCACCTCGCGCCAAGGTCATTGGTCAGCAAAGCGTTCAGGCAAGGCTTTTACTGATCGACTGCCATCAATGACGCCCAGGACCTCATGCGTCGATGCCAGGGGTGCCAGTGGATGGGGCGCATCATCCGCAGGCCCCCGACGAACCTCAATCCTATCCCCCCGGTGTGGCCGCTGGCACGCTGGGGCGTCGACATAGTGAGACCGCTCCCCCGAGCCCCAGGAGACCTGCGGTTCGTGGTAGTCGCCCTGGAATACTTTTCCAGGTGGCCGGAGGTGGTAGCCCTATCGAAGATAACTTTGGCGGCCATGCAGCGTTTCCTCTGGCAGAATATCATATGTCGCTTCAGCGTGCCCAGGGAACTCACCGTCGACAACGGCCTGCAGTTTGACGCCGCCCCATTCAAGGAGTTCTGCGGCGACATGGGCATCACGATTCGATTCGCCTCGGTTGGGCACCCCCAGTCCAACGGAGCAGTCGAAAGGGCGAACGGTGCCATCTCCGCCACCGTTAAAAAATGCCTAGTCGGGTTGCCGAAGGGCAGGTGGCCGAGCGAGCTTCACAGTGTCCTCTGGTCTCTTCGCACAACGGTAACGCGGCCGACAGGATTCACGCCCTTCAAACTTCTTTTCGGCGACGAGGCGGTCACGCCTGAAGAAATCAAGGCTGGATCGCGGAGGGTCCTCGTCCAAGCGCCCGATGAAGAGCGCCGCGTGTCCTTGGACCTCCTCGACGGGGCGCGATCGAGCGCAGCCCAACACGTCGAAAAGTACGCGCGGCAGACAGTACGTACTCGAGACCGGTCCGTGTATCCGCGAAGGTTCAACGCCGGGGATCTCTTCCTTAGAACGGCACTCCACGCGGAGACCGTTGGCAAGCTGGAGTCCAAGTGGGAAGGTCCATATATTGTGGCTGAAGCATTGCAGAAGGGAGCGTACCGCCTCGCCACACTGGAGGGGCAAACTCTCCGCCACACATGGAATGCGGACAAGCTGTGGCGATATTACGCCTAGAAGCAGGACAAAGGTTACAATGGCATCAGCCCCTCCTTGTACGGTGCTCGCCCGCGCAAACGGGAGTTCAATAAAGCTCGATGTTCCCAAAAGTATCATCGTCTGGCCGCAATATGTACAGGACTGTTGAGCTTAGCTTCCGCACGCACCAGTCTACGGACTTTAAATAAGGCGTAGCGTCGAGGTTCACCTCCGCACGCGAGAGTCCGCGGACTATAAATAAGACGTAGCGTTGAGCTCAGCTTCCGCACGCGCGAGTCCACGGACTATAAATAAGACGTAGCGTCGAGGTTCGCCTCCGCACGCGACAGTCTGCGGACTATAAATCAGGCGTCGTCGACCCAAAACACAGCTCACAGCATTAAGAATAAATGGGGCATCATCCCATTGCAAAAATATGAGGTCAAATGATTACAGGTATGGGCGCGCAAGCGCGAACCCCCCTCCGCCTGACATAATCAATGCCTCAGTCTTCGCGCGGCACCGAGGGGCCCGTGCCGCCGCCAGGGCCTCGGGAAGCCTCTTTGAGCCAACGGAGGAAGTCCCCTCCCCCGCGCAGCGTTTGCTGTACTGCAGCCCTCGCCGCATCCTCCCCGACGCGACTCCAAATCCGCCGGTGGAAGTTCCGGAGGCTAGGCTCGATGGAGCGAATAGCATCCGGCAGCGCCTCAGGCCGGCCAGGAAGATCCAGGTGAGGGTTTGCCAGCTCCTGCATATGCCTACACCCACGGGTGTGGAGCATGCCGAGGGCAAGGCACGCGCCGAGATAGCCGCAGTGCTCCCCGAAGGTCTTGGCGCTACGAAGCGCGACGCCCGCCCCCTCCTCGATCAGCCCGAGCGTCTCCATCAGGTCCTCCGGCCCGTGGGTGGCGTCAGGCACGTCAACGCACAGATCACGAAGGCCCGGTTCAGAGACTCCATGGCCCCCCAGGCTGACGTGGACGCGTCGCCCAAGGCGCGGGCCTTCCCTGCAAGAGTCTCGGTCAGCTGGGTCTTCTCCCCCTCCAAGGCGGCAATCTGCTGCAGGAAGGAGGCGCGTTCCTCTGCAGCGGCGCGGTTGGCTTCCTCGGCCTCGATTTGCAGGGATGACAAGACACCCTCCAGCGCGCGGCGCTCGTCGTCCTTTGTCGCGTGAGCATCATCCGCTTCGCGAAGCCTGGCTTCTAGGGCCCTCCGCTCCCGGATGCGGGCCTCGTCTAGCGCGTCGCTGATGACAAGCGTTTGAAAGCAGCAATGTAAGTCACCAGGCGCCCAGTAGCGCCATACAAAATGCGCTGCACAAGTACTCACCCTTATTTCCGAGGCCCGCAGCGCCAGCGTTAGGTGGTCTCCCTCGCATGATGATAGCATCCGCCGGTCAAGGCCGCCACTGGCGCGTTCAGCCGCCATGGTGAGAGCGCAGAGTATCTCCAGTCGCGGGAGGTAGTCGGACAGGACGGGTTCGGCCCCCACCGCGTCGAGGGCTGTGGAGGCTCCGGCTGCTTCGACAGCGGCAGATACCGGCGCGACACCCTGGACAAGGTTTTGGACTTCGCGCACTCCCCCGTTGCTCGATCCTTCACCGCGTTCGGGAGACGTCGTCTCGCCTGATGCTGACGGAATGAGCGAGCAGATCGGAGAGAGTTTCGCGAAGTCGAGCGGAGAGAGGGAGCCACGCTTACCTCCTGCCCCCCTCACCGCAGCAGGGGGTGGTGTCTGTTCGGCCACCAATCGCGGCGTGAGCGCCTCGGTGGTCGGGGGCAAGGCCCCCTCGGCGGCATCGGGCGTCACAATCCCAAACATGGGGCCTGCAACGTTGTAGCGACCCTTCGGAGGCGAGGGAGACTGCGTCCGAGGGCGTTTCGGTTGAGGAGCGAGGGCGCTTCCTCCGAGACGCTGGCGGCCGCAGCTCCTACTCCACCTTCGGTCTCCGTCGCGCCAGACGTGTCCCTGGTGGTAGCAGCACCAACGGCCACGGCCCTCTCGTCAGGCGTAACGTTCCTTTCCGGGTTAACGGGCTCCGGCCTAGTGAAGGTCGCGCCCGTACGTCCAGCAGCGTCTCCGGATAGTGTGGCCGGCGAAATCAAGGCGGCGCACCCCGCCGAACCGGTCCGGCCGGGCGCGTCACCGGCCGGGCGTCCTGCCCCAGCAGCACCAGCTGCCGAGGCGGCTGGCAGGCTGAGTATGGCGGCATCGGAGCGACCCCGACGCCGCGAAGACGAGGCGTCTGCGTGGCCGCCACCGCCATGATGACCCGAAGTTCCCGCGGGAATCTCCGTTGGTATCGGGCATTCCGGCACAGCGATACCCAAAACTTCGCATGTGCGGTTCACCCGCCCTGCCTTTGCCATTTGGGTCGCAGCCTCACGCAGCTTGTGCTCCTCATGTGTGTATGGGCCGAGGAACACCTCAGTCGCGCGCTCCGCGTCTTCTAGTCGAGCCACTGCACAAGAGACAGCAGGGCGATCACGTGGGAACAAGTGCGGATATGTCAAGAGATGCCTGCTGCAATCTAGACAACTTACAAGGGGCGGAGGCAGGCGGGACACAGGCGGGCAGATCCCGTCCGCTCGGTCATCGCCCCGGCCCGTGTATCTCCACCGGGAAGACAGCGGCGCCACCCCGTACATCGTGAACTCTTCGGCCAGGTCGCGCATGCTTAGCCGGCGGGCGACGTCGACAAGTCTCCAAAGTCTCTGCGCGTCGTCAGCCTCCGGCTTCACGCTTGGCGAAGAATTGAACGAGATGGGCCCGCCTTGGCATAGTAGGCCACTCGGGCCGGTCACGTGGTAATAAAACCACCACCGCGTCCAGCCGGACTCCCACTTCCCCAGGGCGGCCGGCGCGGGGAACAGCGTTGTGCAAGACGATCGCAGCACGAAGTTCACACTGCCAAAATTGGAGATAGCTCTATTTCCAGCCTTCTTGGGGCGGCAGCAGGCGTCGTGCAGGGTGGCGAACAGGCTCACGCTGGGACGCCGGCTTTCCGTCTGCGTCGCCCAGGAGAAGACAGCCAGGTGGACTATTGCGCTCGGCGCCAGTTGCGCTAACTCCAACCCATAGGCCCGCAAGACTTCGCCCACAAACATCTTTGAGGGCATGCGAAGGCCGGCACCAAAGAACGCGACGAAAACGATCGTCTCTGTCTCCTGGGGCCTTGGCTCCGTTTCATCGCGACGGGGTAGGCGAGCCCCATCCCGATCCTCGATCTTCCCGTCACGAACAAGCCGCTGCAGCGTCTCCTCGGTCACGCGGCTCTTTCCCAGCACGCGGGAACACCGGCCTCCCGAGTATTCCATGGCGTCCCATCGCCTGTCGGCGTGCGAGCGCCCCCGCAGCACCAGCTCGTAATCCCCATAAGGGAAGGACAATTTGTCCCAACTAGACGAGGAGCCACCGCTGGGAGGGCGAGGCGCATCGCCATGGCTGGCCATTGTCTCCTAAAGGCAGGGTGAAAGAAACCAAGGCAGGCAGTCGCGCTACTACCGGCACGGAATAACCCAGAGCTAAGCGGCAAGCGGGACAAAAGTGCTCCCATCCCGGTGAGGGCACCTTATAAAGCCCCCTCGCCTCCCCCACGGCTAGAAGGCGCGGTTAGGCCAGAACCCCAGCGGTTCGAATACGCACGATCTGGAAAGAAGAACCGTCGGTACCTGGAGGGGCGCGCCGGGTAGGTGGCCAGGCAGCGCACAACCCCAGCACGCGCTCGACACGCGTCCCGCCTCCCTGGGGAAGCAGGGAGCAGTCGCGAGCACGCAACTGCTCACATCCCACGACGCGCCAGTCGCAAGCCGCCGCGTGCCCCACCCACGCGGAGGCAGACTGCATAATGCGACAGCCTGCCCTCTGACAGGCCAGGCGTCGGCACGATTCCAGCCGTCATTTAAAGCGCACTATCAAGCCGCGAGGCCGTGGCAGCTGCGAAACGCGGGAAAGCCGCCTTCACCACCGCATCGCCCACGGTTCTGGCCCAACATGGACCCCAAAGCCAAGAAGTCTACTTCGGCTAGGCGCCAGCTCCGCTGCCACCCGTTCGAAGGGTAGGGGACGGAGCGCGCGCGTCTACTTCGGCTAGGCGCCAGCCCCGCTGCCACCCGTTCGAAGGGTAGGGGACGGAGCGCGCGCGTCTACTACGGTTAGGCGCCAGCCCCGCTGCCACCCGTTCGAAGGGTAGGGGACGGAGCGCGCGCGTCTACTTCGGCTAGGCGCCAGCTCCGCTGCCACCCGTTCGAAGGGTAGGGGACGGAGCGCGCGCGTCTACTTCGGCCGCAGCCCCTGGTCAAGTTCAGAAAAAATTCACAGGCCGCAGGGACGGAGGGGGCCAAAGGACTCGGCAACATGGCTTCGGCCCTGTGAAGCCCTTCTCCATGAGAGGCTCCTGTTGTAGGGGTGGCCCCCACCTAAACCCAGCAGGCCTGATAGGAGGTTGTAAGGCCCAGACTAGGCCATGTGTAATGACATAAATGCCCCTGAAGGGGATGATCAACTGTAAGGGTATAATTGTAAAAGCACTCCCCATGTATATGTGTGTGTATATATATATATATATATATATATATATATATATATATATATATATATACACACATATATATGGAATACAGGTCATGGGGAGGACCCAAGCCATTACTCATCTCCATCACTCTCCACTACCATCTCTCTCTCTGTTTGGTCTGTAGCCACAACAGTATTCCTACGATCCGATTCTACTCACAAGAAAATGATCCTAGGTAGGATCATGATCTGACAACCTTGTTCATGATAGTGATAGAATCTTATATCTTCATAGTTCGCTGATCCAGCTCGGTCTGTATACTTGAATCCAGAGCTACATAAGGTGCTGCTCTTTTTGGATTTTTTTGGGTGATTTTTGGCTTTGGTTTCTCCAGAAGCTGAAATAAACAGGGTGGTTTCTTCAAGCGGCTTCTCAAAGCCGTTTCTTCAAATAGCTTCCCGAGTCCAAAATTGTGTGCGCCGTCTATGCTGATGTCTTCACTATCTATTGTTGTCTTGAAAAATATAGACAAAAGTCATTAATCATAGCAAAAAATCATCAAGCACAACATAAAAAATAGAATTCAATGAATATAATGCCATCTATCCACAGGTTTGCTTCTTTTGATTGTGTTGACTAGTACTGCTTTGACTTTTCCTGGTTAAATCGATGCAAGCCAATTTTGTAATTTGAGTGCTAGGCCAAAGCTGAACTGCTGTATGGACCATAGAGTGCAAGCAACGTTACGCTTGCTATGGGATTCAAATGTACATTGTTGGTGTTGTGTGACGTTGTAGTTTTTTGAAGAGTAAATTATATTTTATATCAGGTAAATTGTTATTAATTTTATTTTGCACTAGATTTTGATCATTGGGCTTTTTTTTGGCTTATACTTAGACTTTGGCTTCTATTTTTACAATAAATGATCGCTAAACAGTGCGTTTTTTATAGTACAAATTGTACCGAATTCAGCTGTATCAATCAAAATTACATACGACTATTTTTCTCTGTATACTGTCTCTCATAAACAGACCAAAATTCAAAAACCATAACTATAAATCATAAACCTCAACTTAAAAAACCCACCGCATGTTTTCACTTAGTATCAGGGTGTTTTACAGTTTCACTCTGCTCTAGCACGGCTTGGCTAATCCTGACCGGCTAGGTCACTTTGCATTAGCCTGCACCCCGACTCGTCCGTATGGGCAGCAATGTGGTTGCCACCCCACGCGAGCAGTGAAGGGGTAAAACCGTAAAAAGCCCTCGCACGGGAAGTCGACCCCAAATCCTCAGTGGCGAATGGTACAGTTGCACGGGGAGCTGCGGCGGCGCGGCCTGGACGGTGTTTGGTTGCGACCTGCAGCATGTGGCTGAGCCGGTTAGGGATTTGGCGACATGTCCTAGCGCAAAGTGTAACTAACGTTGTGTTACCTTGGTATGACGTAAAACAAGTGATAATCTATTCGATGTAAACTATAATTTACTTTATAATTAATCTACGGTTCTCTGGATTAAACCCTAAAAACACAAAAGAAAACCTGTACAAATATACCACCTCACGTATGGTCAACGGAAAACTAAGAATCAAACGTTACATGTTATCCAGAAAACCGATGTGCCATACCAAATTATCCAAATGTTGGCCATATATACCGATAGTAGTTCACATTCCGTTGTTAGTATATTTTTTTTAAGTAGCCATCTTTATTATATTTATTAGCCATTTTAGTTTATTTATGAGTTTACAAGCAATCGATCCATCCATGTGTCACATGGATCTGAATGCATGCTACCACAGTTAGGCAAACCGTCCGTACAACACATTCAGACTTTACTACAACGATGCATCAATTTATCAAATACTTCCCCATTGTTGAGGATACAACGATAAATGTATCACATGCATGCAAAATTATATTTGGCTCCCAAAGTAAACTACACATTTAGTTCCTTGGAGGTCTATAAATGTCCTAGAAGCTCCGGAAACGCCTTCAAACGTTTCTTTTCCTTGGCATTTATAAAACGTCAAGGAAAATACCGTCGGGAAAAGTTATCCTCAACGTTTAGGCATACTAGGCATTTATAAGCGGCCCCGTTTTTAGAATTTCCACAGCATTTACAAACGTCCCTGTTTAAGGTTTTCATGGTGTTTATAAGCACCGCAGTTTCCTAAATTCCACGGTGTTTATAAGCACCCTCAGATTTAATTACCATGTTATTTGTAAATGTCCTGATTTTGGCACTTTCAGAGGCATTTATAAACATCCCTAATTTTTTACCGAGGCGTTTGCAGACATTGCTAAGTACGTTTGCAGACGTTTAGGCTATACACTGAGTTAAATTAACCATCAGTAAGTCTAGGATATCTTATAGTGGTAACACTATGCACTGACATAATTATTGATGCATGAAACGAATAAGCAGTCGTATACTCGTATTGATCACCAACCAAACACATGCATCAATATTCCTACGAGACCTCAATTAACTTGAGTAGTATATAGTATAGATACTCCATACTAATACCAGATATTAAATTATGCAATAATGGCGCGCCTAATTGTAGCCAGGTCACGTGCCATGAAAGCTAGCTAGCTTTTGTATTGTTAGTGTGAACTGTATGGAACCAACTTGCATGCCTTATCAATCATTAATGTTCTCCTTTTCTGTATAGTAAGCGAGAAATCGGTCTGAAAATGATGTGCTACTTGAACTGCAACGGACGTGCAGTAAACGTCTGTGTGCCACATCAGTGTTGATTATAGATAGACTTCAAATGGTATTGATATCTCATCAAGGATTGAGCCTTGAGGCACCTTTCAATGGTCACAATAATAAGCTTGATTATCAAATTGATGGTGGAGCCACACAGAGGAACGCTGTGTTTTTAAATACAACAGTAGAAGCATCCACATAGTCTCGCTCACACTCACCTGTATCTAACTTACATATTGATGCGTTGATAAACACATATCTAACTAGAACAGAGCTTATATTTTATAGAACATAGACATATATTTTAACCATTGAACATATCGACATATATGCATACTCTCTTCTTAAAATTTATTTTAACTGGATAAATAGAAAATCATTCATGAATCGAGCTTAGGATCGGTGGGTTCGAAACACCGGAGCCCACTACTGAGCGTGACTCCCAGAGGGACGCTTGTCTGTACATTGGCTGATTAGTTTCCTTGCCCTGTGTTGTATGCAACGTGGTAGTAGTACGTGCACTGCACCCGTACGTGCGCACGGCACGGCAGGGCACGAGCGCGCGCGAAAGCTTCCCTGCTCCAGCTTTTGCTCGACGAAACTGTACTGATTCAGAGTTTAATGATAAAAGCAACAGTTCATCACATACACTTATCTCAATATTCTTGCAATACGTTATCAGCACGAACGCTCATTCATACAAGTGCAAACAGGGAAGATAAAAAGGTAAATGGCACTGCATGTTCTCGCTTCCTTGCGCGTCCTCACGGCCGGCCCGGAGCGGCGCGTCCTCACGGCGCGCGGCCAGCACGGCGCACGGCCCCGAGCGGTGCGGCCCGATGCGGCCCAGCGCGGCGCGCGGACGGCGCGGTCGGCGGCTCCCGAGCGGGTGCGGCGACGTGGCGCGGTGGCGCGCGGCGCCCGTGGCCGAGGCGGCCCGGCGGCATGGTCCGACACGGCGCCCATGGCGCGGCGTGGCGGGGAGGCGCGAACCGAAGCGGCAGCGCCCAAGGCCGGCAGCACCAGCAGCGCGGCGCGGCGTCCGCAACCGGCAGCGCCAGAGGCGGCAGCACCCGCGGCGACGGCGCGGCGCCCGCGGCGACCCGTGGCGCGGCGCCCGCGGCGACCCGTGGCGCGGCGCCCGCGGCGACCCGTGGCGCGGCGCCCGCGGCGACCCGTGGCGCGGCGACTCCCGTGCGGCGGCGCCCGTGGCGGTAGAGGTGCCCGAAGGTCGGACGGGCGTGGCGGCCGGCGGTGCAGCGAGCCCCGGCGAAGGCGCGGCGGCGCCTCCCAGCGGCACGGTGCGCAGCAAGGCCGGCGCGCGGTGGTGGAGGCGGCCGGGGACGGCGACGCCCGGGCGATTGAGGCGGCCTGCGGCGGCGCGGCGCGGCCGGCGCTCGGCCCTGCACGGCCGGCCCGGCGGCGGGTGCAGCGCGGAGGCGCGGCCGACGAGGCCCGAGGAGGCGCGGCCCGCCCGGCGCGGTGGCGCGGCCGGCGGTGCCCATGGCCGGCGGCCCCCGTGGCGAGGCGGCGGCGCCTGAGCCCGAAGCGGCCGAAGGCGGCCCGCGGCCGGTGACGCCCAAGGCGAGGTGGCCCGCGGCCGGCGGTGTCCATGGCCGACGATGCGCGAGCCGGCGGAGGCGCTCGAAGTGGCGTCGCGGGAGACGGGCGGCGTGCCAGGCGGCGGTGGGGAGGAGGCGGCCCGAGGCGGTCGTGGTGCCCAGGACCGGCGGCAGGCGGCGGCGGCCGGCGGCGCCGGAGCCTTGGGCCGGCGGCAGCTCACCAGGGAGGCGCCTGGCTTAGGGTTAGGGTTTCCCCTAACCTCCTTACTCCCCTTCCCCTTTTATATTGGCTACCCATTCATGGGTTTTGGCCCAATCCTTCCCACCTCTCCTCATGGGCCCAAAGGCCGAATGGGCCTCAGCCTAAATTTTCGAAATTTTGCACAATCCACCCTATAGTTCGTGGGAAATGCAGAATTTTCTTGAAAATAAAATCTCTATTGTAAATTTGCAGTATAGTCCTCATGCTTATTTATAATTGTACCCGTCAGTATGTACTTTTATAAATTAGCATTTCAGTCCCTACAGGATCTGAAAATTATGTAATTGTTCAAGTAAATGTGCATGCACATTTCTATAACTTTTACATATTTAGGATTATTTTATTGCAATTTATTTACAATATGAATTGCGACCATCTTTAAATTTGCTATCTTTCGCAAATTTAAAATTTGAAATTCCCATTTAGTGAGTACCATTGTACTTAAAATTTGCAAAATATTATACCTACCATAAATATCATAAAATCACAATTTATGGCACTTTGCTTGTACGCTATGCCATACAAATTGGTGTTCACCACCACTATTGTGATTATACGGTATTAAAAATATAACCACATGTTATATTTAATTTGGGTATATATTCATTCGGATTACAATACTCATATTGTTTTCCACATATTTTGCATTTTATTACAACATTACCTCACATTAATTTACCTCATGTAAATTAATTCTTTATGGCGTACATCAATTATTGCGATCTATCTTATGCAATTTAAATATTACGTTTACTAGCTTACCATACAAGCATTTAATATTTTTTTTATGCAAATGCCTTAGGTTGATTTTCTCTCGTTTTGGAATAACACAAAGTTTCTTAACTTTGATTTTGGCCATACACAAGGTAGTACCATAGTACTACTGCGGGATTTATTCCTCAACGTGTGTACCCAATATCAAATTTTGAAACAATTTGGTCTACACTTTTGGATGACTGCCTTTATTTATTTTCAAATTGGCCATACACAAGGTAGTATCATAATACTACTGTGGAATTTTCATTCTCAACGTGCGTACCCAATTTGATTATAAATTATTCAAGGTCTACACCTAAGTGATTACCATGGTTCTTTTTCACATTGGCCATACACAAGGTAGTACCATAGTACTACTGTGGGATTATCATCCTCAAAGTGCGTACCCAATGTTGAAAAATGAATTAAATAACGTTAACACCTTTGGTGATTAACTATGTTGTTCCACAATAGGAGAATGTCCCTTTATGTATTTCAAGTTTACCTTGATTTCTTGCATTTCGCATTGCTTATTTAAACATTGCCAAAGATTTTAACAAATCTGTGGCCCTACATATGTAGGCACAATGGCTGCTAAAGAGTTTGAGGCTCTCGCTCTTGACGGCCACAACTTCCCCACATGGGCGATGGATCTCAAAGTGAGTCTATCGTTGCGCAGAATGTACCAGGCAATTGCAGCTCCTCAAGAAAGTGTAGCTCCTTTGGCTGAGCCTCTCAAGTACAATACCTTATTTATCATAAGGAATCACATCCATCCTGATCTCAAGGCTGAGTATCTGATGGAAGAAGACCCACGCGCTCTGTGGCTTGCTCTTCAAACACGGTATGAACAGCATAAAGCAGTCATCCTACCGGAGGCTGTCAATGAGTGGAACCACCTCCGCATACAAGATTTTAAATCTGTGGGAGAGTTCAACCATGCTGTTCATATCGAACATATTTGGTATTGAAAATGAAGTTTGTATGTATTCTATATACTACTATAAGAATTTCATTAAATTATTCTTTGTATATATAGATTTTTGGAGTTAATCCAATGGAGGAGGAATTATGCCTTGTGGATAGTGGTACCACAAACTCTATACATAGGGACACAAAATATTTCCTGACTCTTACTAGGAGGAAAGGAAATATTTTAACAATCGCTGGACGCGATGCAACGATAGTAGGCTCTGGTCGCGCCTCTATTACTCTCCCTATGGGTACACAATTAGAAATTGAGGATGCACTTTTGTATCCCGATTCAACACGTACCCTACTTAGTTATAGAGATATCCGTCAAAATGGTTTCCATGTTGAAACCCGAACTGACAACAAAGAGGAATATCTCCTCTTAACTAAACACAACGGATATGGCAAACAAGTACTAGAAAAAATTCCATCATTACCCTCCGGATTGTACTATACATACATCTAACTCATTCAACATATTGCGTACAAAGTAATTTTCCAAAACACAAACACATTCCAAATATGGCATGATCGCCTTAGCCATCCAGGCATTGGAATGATGAGGAAAATTATTAGCAATTCAATTGGTCATACATACCTCAAAACAACATTTCCGGAATCCTCAGATTTTGCGTGCACTTCATGTGCCACCGGAAAATTGATTTTAAGACCCTCTTATCTTAAAATCCGAGCTGAACCACTTACATTCCTTGAACGCATTCAAAGGAGATATATGTGGTCCTATACAGCCATTGTGTGAACCGTTCAGATATTTCATGGTTCTCATTGACGCATCTACTAGATGGTCACACGTGTGTCTTTTATCCACACGAAACCATGCATTTGCTAAATTAATTGGTCAAATTATCCAATTACGAGCACATTATCCTGAATATCGAATTCAATCAATTCGAATGGACAATGCTGCTGAATTTACATCCCATGCCTTCAATGACGATTGTATGACTCTTGGGATACAAGTTCAACACTCTGTTCCATATGTTCATATACAAAATGGTTTAGCACAATCTCTTATCAAGAGAATCAAGCTCATTGCAAGACCATTATTACAGAATTGCAACTTACAATATCATGTTGGAGTTATGCAGTTTTACACGCTGCTGACTTAATACAATTGCGTCCAACTGCTTATCATAGCAATTCCCCGCTATAATTAATACGTGGAAATCCACGAGATATTTCCTATCTGCGAAAATTCGGTTGCGCTACATACGTACCGATCTCACCACCGCAGCATACCTCAATGGGACCGCACAGGAAACTTAGGATCTATGTTGGGTATAAATCTCCGTCAATCATAAAATACCTCAAGCCCCTAACAGGGGACCTGTTTACGGCCCAGTACGCTGATTGCATATTCAATGAGGAACATTTTCCGGCATTAGGGGGAGACATCAAGTACCAAACTGAATGCCAGGAAATTAATTGGAATGTACAAGGCATTCCTGCCTCAGACCCACGTACCAGAGAGACTGAACTTCAAGTTCAGAAACTCATTCATTTGCAAAACATTGCAAATAACCTGCCAGATGCATTTACTGATTATAAGGGTGTCACAAAATCCTATAATCCTGCCAGAAATGTACCTGAAAGAGTGGAGGTACCGCAAAATACCACTCAACTCCCAGTTCAAAATAAGAGGGGGAGAAGTACGGCACAAATGGCGGATACAGCTTCTAACAAGCGACAAAGGAAACAAAAGAATGTAAATGCAGATCAACCTCAAGTTGATAGACACCAAAGGATCCTTGAACCCAGATAACAGTGCACTCAATTACTGATCCTGGGACATCGGAATACCCCGACTCAAATGTTTTGGGAAATAACATTGAGTCATCAGGGGTCCAAGAAATTTCCACTAATTATACAGATTCTGGAGAATCATACGATCGTAAGACTACAATTGTCGACATTTATTTCTCCACAACAATTGCAAACAACCTTCAAAATGATCCAGATCCAAGACCATGGCAGAGTGCAAACAGCGCTCGGACTGGAACCAATGGAAGGATGCAATTCAAGAGGAGTTAGCCTCGCTCAAGAAAAGAAATGTATTCACCAATGTGATACATACACCTCCCAAAGTATTCCCTGTCGGTTTCAAATGGGTTTTCGTCCGCAAACGGAATGAAAACAATGAGGTGGTGAGATACAAAGCAAGGCTTGTAGCACAAGGGTTCACGCAGAGACCCGGCATTGATTTCAATGAAACTTATTCTCCAGTAATGAGTGGAATAACATTCCGATACTTAATCTCATTGGCAGTTAAAAATCATCTATCTTTTCAGTTGATGGATGTAGTGACTGCATATCTTTATGGGTCACTTGATTCGGACATATACATGAAAGTTCCTGACGGAATTTCAATTCCGAATCCAGACGCAAATCGCAATATGTATTGTGTAAAATTAAACAAGTCTTTATACGGCTTGAAACAGTCGGGAAGGATTTGGTACAACCGACTAAGTGAGTTCCTAACCAAAAAGGGATACTCCAACAATGATGATTGCCCATGCGTGTTCATCAAAAGATCCTCAACAGGATTTTGCATTATATCTGTGTATGTTGATGATCTTAATATCATTGGTAACACACAGGATATAAATGAAGCACGTAATCATCTTATGACGGAATTTGAAATGAAGGATTTGGGTAAAACCAAATTTTGCTTAGGTATACAATTTGAGCACCTTCATTCATGCATCATAGTGCATCAATCAGCCTATGTCCAGAAAATATTGGAGAAATTCAATATGGACAAAGCATATCCATCGAAAACCCTCATGGTTGTTCGATCTCTCGACAGGGATAAAGATCCATTTAGACCCCGAGATGACAATGAAGAGTTATTGGGACCCGAGGTTCCATACCTCAGTGCCATCGGAGCGCTTATGTACCTTGCAAATTGCACCCGGCCGGATATTGCATTTGCAGTAAATCTACTTGCTAGATATAGCGCTGCTCCAACCAAAAGACATTGGGTAGGAGTGAAGAATATCCTTAGATATCTTCAAGGCACTAAAGATCTCGGTCTATTCTTCCAGAAGAATAAAAATGTGGATTTAATAGGATATACTGATGCTGGCTATTTATCAGATCCCCATAATGCTAGATCGCAAACAGGCTTTGTATTTTTACACGGTGGAACATCCATCTCTTGGAAGTCTTCGAAACAGACTCTAGTGGCTACATCCACTAATCATTCTGAAATAATTGCATTATATGAAGCATCACGTGAATGTGTATGGCTTCGCAGAATGATTAATCACATACAACAATCATGTGGTATAGGTGCTATCGCATCACCTACCATTATCTACGAAGATAATGCTGCTTGCGTTGTTCAAATGCAAACGGGTTACATAAAGAGCAATATCACAAAACATATTGCACCTAAATTATTTTACCCACATGAATTGCAAGAGAGTGGGGAAATAAATATTCTGCAAACTAAGTTTTGTGATAATCTCGCAGACTTATTCACCAAGTCATTACCAACTTCCACATTTCAGAAATGTGTTTGTGAAATTGGTATGCGAAGACTACGTGATTTGCAGATATCAAGGGGAGAAATCTCCTAAGATTTAACCCGTTCAATATAAATATTGTACTCTTTTCCCTTTATGAGTTTTCCCTCTAAGGTTTCTCATTAAAGTTTTTAATGAGGCAATATGACAACGTAATCATAAATATATTATATCTCTATTTTCCCACAGGGGGTTTTAAGGAGATATAATCAAATATATGCCATATCAAATTTTCTCCTTAAATTTTCCCACAGGGTTTTAAAGGAGTTTTTCATGGCATATCTACTCTGTCAATTCTCCTCATATTTTTCCCTACAGGGTTTTGGAGGAGTTTTTCTAAGACGATGAATCAAGGTGATCATATGAAATACATTGGTAAGGGGGAGTGTTACAAACTAAAAGTAAAGGGTGCCCAATGTGCAGATGCCTTCTCCAAACAGACTCTTCTTCATGAACAGACATCTATTCATACCACCCCCTCTTCATCTATAAATATGTACCATGTACTGATTCAGAGTTTAATGATAAAAGCAACAGTTCATCATATACACTTGTCTCAATATTCTTGCAATAGAAACGAAACCACCGGTGGGCAGGTGTCGCGCACCAACAAAGCTCACGCGGCAGAACGAACCCCTCGGCCTTCCCTCCCTTCCCCGTCGGTTGCGTTGACGTGTCCCAGGTATGGCCGCCCGGATGTATCCCAGGGCTATTAAAAAAATCGGGGCTCCTTTAGCCTCAATTTAACGAGTCGAGTTCGCATAGCTTATAAGTCTTCTAGTTCTATACGAATACTGATGGGGGATAGGGTCAAAATTGAAGTAAGTCGTTATGATTCAAGCAAGGGACGTATAATTTATAGACTTCCCCATAAGGATTCGAAGCGTA
Organism: Dendrocalamus latiflorus; assembly: GCA_017311315.1. Classification (NCBI taxonomy): domain Eukaryota; kingdom Viridiplantae; phylum Streptophyta; class Magnoliopsida; order Poales; family Poaceae; genus Dendrocalamus; species Dendrocalamus latiflorus. The sequence goes on from CM029662.1 coordinate 7,180,953, forward strand.
CTGAAGACTCGAAGGATACCGAAGATTTGAAGGATACCGAAGATTTGAAGGATACCAAAGATTCAAAGAATTAGGTTATATGCATACTAATTTTTACAGAGCTTATTTAAGCCGAGTTCGATCTCAAACTTTTCTATTGTTAAAAATTAGTGTATATTAAATTACTTTTACTGTTATCGAGCTTACTTGAGCAGAGTTCGAGCTCGAGTTTTTCTTATTATTAAAAATTAGTATATATTAAATTATTTTAACTGTTATTGAGTTTATTCGAGCCGAGCTCGTGCTTGGACCGAACCGAGCTTAAGCCGAGCTCTAGGCTTGAACCTTAACTCAGACTCGCTCGAACTCGGCTCGTTCTTCTACCAAGCTCGAGTTTAAAAAGCTAGATTCAGCTCGATTACAGCTCGAATCCCAGGTGCTCCGCGTTTTTCTTGCAGTTTGAACGCAATAAATTTCACAGGCAACATCTTGTATAGGAATATAATACTGAAAAATTCTTATGTCCGGCACGTTAGTATAAGGCTCTCTTCAAAACGGTTTTTGATTTATGACTTCTAATTTTTAGAAACCAAATATGTTAGCCTTTTAAAATCCCTTTTTTTCTTTTTTTTCTATGCATTGTCCATAGAGATATATATTTTTTCAATTTCATAACTTTTTTCTTTTTCTCTCATTTTCTTTATTTATCTTTAGTTAAATACCTTAGCCAAAGACCAATAACTGTTATTTAGCCAAAGTCAATAGCCGCAGTCAAAAGCTATCAGAAAAACCATTTTGATCGGGCCTAAATTGAATAACCACTGACATGTGTGCCGAATTTTTTCTATGTTAGCCTTTTTTTAAAAAAATATTCATATTTAGACCCCTGGTAGTTTTAATTCCGTTTTTGGACCCAGAGGGTCGGCGCCGTGACCCACGGCGCCGAGGTCCATGGACTCTGCCTGCATGTGCGGGCCTGGGACCTCGGAGCCGTGGATCACGGCACCGAGACGTATTACCTCGGAGCCGTGGGTCACGGCGCCGACCCCCTGGGTCCAAAAATAGAATTAAAACTACCAAAGGTCTAAATGTGAATATTTTTTTTAAATAAAGGTTAAAATAGAAAAAATTCGGGACATGTGTGTCCAGGTGAACTTACAGTATCCAAGGGCCATGCTTGATGTTCCACATTTCAATGCAGTGTGGATGGTGAGGGAAGCCGCAGTGTATGGATGGATTCTTTTTTGCTATAATTTATAATTGTGGTTTATAATTTTTTAACTGATATAAATATCTGTATGAATAAATCGAATATTGATAAACCGTTTAAAAAAACTATCTTAATAAATTATTTTAAAATAATAAAAAATTATTTTATTTATTTATTCTAATAAAATCATAAACAGCGTTGCTACGGAGTATCGGCGCACGCATGGGCCACGGCTTTGGCAGCTGGTTTGTCCCGAACACGAAGCTTCCATCTTCCCATTTGCTGGCTAGCTGCGGTGCCCCATCAGTGCAGCGTAGCTACAATGCCAGCACCACTATCCGCTGACGCACACGTATTGATGCACTTTGCTCGCAGGTCAGTGGATAACAGCTAGCAATGAGTACTACTGCGGAAACTTCGTGCTTTATTAATACTGCAGTCCAAAAAGAGAGAGACTTCAGGCTCCACTGATAAAATACAAGGACATCCTGGTGGCCATCAACCGACGGGAGATAGTTGAAGTAGACACGTAACAAGATCACAGTGTTTCTAAAGTACATACAAGTCATACACCAACGAAGCACCTGTACCATGGCCATTCCATAAGGAAGAACAATGTAACAAGCAAGAGCTGTAGGCAAAAATGGAAAAGGAAACGAAAAGCTGATCCATCTGATGATGCAGTCAGGTATCCGATCAACAACCAGAACCACCCTGATCATAAAACGGCGCTACGATGATAGGAATTACCTTCATCATGATACCAAGTGTTTGATCAAGATACCAAGTGTTTGATCAACAATGCACACGGAGGCATATATATACATCAATGAACATCAGATCCAGTGAAGAAACTGGAAAATGTAAGTCGCTCTTACAGCGATGGGATCGAACAAAAGCTCCATCTCTATCAGTTGAAAGTACATTTTTGCCTGAGCCTACAATATTTGTTGTTTGCATCTCTCAATCGGGCGTATACACTCAAATGCTACCTTGTACGCGCTTCTCCAGGAACTCTCCAGCAACAAGAAGCTACAACAAGAATGCTGTCAGAAGAAGGCCACCAATGGATACAGCAGTATATAACTGCAACGAATTCAATGTTCCAGTAGCCGAGCACCTGGCATTAGCGTACTAACCCTTTCAAAGGCAATACCGCATTGAGATAGCGTACTAACCTGATTGTGGCTTATTTTTCTGACGGTGATCGACAGGGATAGCCGTCACAAATATATTTTCTAAAGGTGACCCATCAGACAAATGGAATTTTCGCGTGCTCCTACCCCTCACGGGTAATGCCTGACAGTACTCCGTCAAGAAAATAATTTTCCTGGTGGTTTTCCCTATTTTCCCGACGGTTCCGTCGCGATAGTTCCTGAGTATAGGAGTGGCAGTGTTACTGTAGCCCCGCGGTGTTGTCTGCCATTAGCGCAGCATCCAATCATCATTGATAGTTTACTTAAGCTACAACTATCTTTAGTTGTTTTATTTACTTCTTAGTTGGATTTATTTTTCTTTTAGATATATTTCATGCATCAGAGATAAGCTTCCATCTATTAGAGACATGTATCCTAGTTTTATCAGAGTCAAGAAAGAACAATCCTTGGCAGTTTACTTGGTCTATTTTAAGGAAGAGTTGTTTGTCTACAAGAGGTGTGATGTTAAGGTACGGGTAGTATAGTAGTGCTACACACCACAAAATGTTCACCATAGGATATGTGTAATGATATAGACACCCCTATAGAGGGCACATGGATGTAAGGGCATAATTGTAAAATACGTCGCATATAAATATATATATCCGCCCTGGACATAGGGAAGGGGTAAGCATTGTCCATCCATCATCTCCATTATACTACTCTCCTATTTTACTGTTTGGTCAGTAGCCGTAATAATTGCATACCACATTCTTCCTTCTCTCCTCATCTTCATCCTCTCTCTCTCCCATCTAGCCTCCTCTCCTAGATCCGCCTACTACTTCCGGCGATTATTGTAAAGATGGTGTAACTCCCGGTGACCATCCCTAGGTCAAAGTGGATGAGGTGGCACGGCAAAGGCGGCTCGCAGCTAGGGAAGGCGGTGGCACAGCCCCTAGCCAGGGGAGGAGGCGGCGTGGATCTGGTCGGAGCCGAGCCATCGGCGTCATCCATGACCTTCTCTTCCTTCCTCATCGGTCGGCCACGGAAAGAGAGAGGCACCCCAAGCATAGCTCCACCGTCAGTGTCGTACTCGACCACCACAAGCTCAGCCCCTACCGTCATCGACCACATTTATTACACAGCCGTCGGCTGCGAGTTCCACCATCGGTGTCATCCTCTGCCACTGCGAGCTCTGCCACCACCATTGTCGGCCAGATTTGCTTGCCACCGAAGGAGGTGGCGGTGCAACTCCCAGCCGAAGGCGGTGCGCGGCTGGGCGAGGCGACGTTGCGGATCTAGGAAGGCGGGCACGGATCCAGTTAAAGTTGAGCTGTTGACGTAGACCTCGGCCTCCTCCTCTTTCCTCACCGGGCGACACCATGAAGAGCTTGCTTCTCTTACTCAGGAGGAAGCAAGTGCTCGGGGAGGAAGAAGAAAATAAATGAGGAAAGAGAAGGAGAAGAAAGAGAAGTAAAGGGAAAAAAAATGAAAGAATGTTTTGCTGACTCAACTGTATACATTCACGTGACAAGACACCATGACAACAAAACTTGTCCACGTAGATGCCACATTAGCTAAAACTGTCTCCCGCCAACCTGGGGGGTGGGGGTAAATAGACAGTATTGATAGTTGAGGGGGTAAGACATCTATCTGGTTTTGTACTTTTAGGTTAAAAGTTAGACTATCATAAGAGTTAAGGGGTAAAGTAAACTTAATCCTATTTTGAATATTCAATGACCCCACACTACTCTTTCTATATTATTCCCTCCAAAATCCAAATATACAATTGTACATGATACTACTCCTAGCTAACTTTATCTTGTTAAAAAAGATCACCAAAATTCTAAATGCAAGGTCAACTCTTTGAGCTTAAAGTTCTTCTGTAAGAATGAGACTGAATCAACACAGATTTCACCTGTAAGAATGAGACTATTCGCCAAGCATTTGTCTTACGAATGTGATCCTGCAGTTTCACGCTTCTACTAGTGCACTTTTAGTAGAAAGACTTCAGCACTCTGACAAACAAAATCTGCAGTTCACATCTCCCAAAGGCATCGCAGCAGTCAGAGAACTGGGCAAAAGTATCGTGAATTATTACTCTTGCCCTAAACCTTTTGGAGATGAATAGTAGGCCTAGTAGTTTCTTAGTGACAATGTGACAGTAAGAATTGCAGTTCAAATATCCAGAAACAGAATGGCCTTTAGAAAACTGGGATGTAGTAGTCACTAACAAAATCAGTTTCAAAGCAAAGCCTCAAACAGTCAAACTACATGTCATAGAGTTCACATTCAATAGGCTGCAGCAGTTAGACGTGAGGGAATTGTAGTAATTTGAACGCTTAGTGAGCAGATTCAACAAATTATAGTATTCTAATGACAAAGAAATAAATTTTATTAACAAGTCCAGGTACGAAGGGAAGCATTAAGTCATAACATAGAAATTATGCCCAACATGGCTGACTTGCAGTAAAAAATTTTGAGAACATGTTTAGACATAAAGCTAAACAAATCATACCTAGCATCATATGATTCTGCTCCCAAATAAATTTAGAAGCTAATACCTTTCAATCATTAGTTATCTGTAACTCTCTAATGAGCGGCCGGCGCAAGAAGAGATATGGGGGACAGATGCAGGTGAGGATATTCAAGAACATGTCACAAGATAGTTGTCGGCTGTTCCCATTCTCCCATGAAATTAGTAGGCCCTGCGGCCAAAGCATTTCCTAATACATTTTTTTTAGAATTATTAGGGTCCCCGCTGTGCAATACAAATGGTATTAACCTGTTCTAACTGCAGATGTCTATTTTGAAATTGGATGGCTGAGATGATGGTAAGCAAAAATTGAGGTATACAAATCCATGCAAGAGATTTTTTTTCCTGAAATCTATTTAACTGAATCTTGAGCTTGATTTTCAATTGGATGGACACACGCAGAACAACATTTTTCTACTGAGCTACACGAACTACGCAGAGATAACGCAATCATACAAATCCCATCAGGATATACTACTATTCTGTCCCCAACAGCTGGCACATCAATCATTGTGCGCTCACAAAAAAGAAATAAGAAAACTGCCAGCTAAGTAGAGATAAAACATTACGTACGAAGAGTTTATATGGTAGCTAAAGATAAATACATTGTGATGTCTGATGCCCCTTGTTAGCTGACTAGTTTACTGCCTTACTGGATATGAAGACGAGTTGATTTGATGAAAAAAAAAAGAAATTATCCTGTGATCTTCTAAAAAAGATAGCAGTAACAGCAGCACTAGACTATAGGAGCAAACAAATTCCCAATATAAACCTCAAAACTCACCCGGTTATTCTGGATGGTTTCTGTGAATAAGCATGAGTCATTTTGTTATTGGCCAGAAACTATTAACATTTAACAAAGTAGTTGGTTTAAGTGGCTCATATGGACACACGACGTCTCCATCTCACCTGGGAACGTCGGTTTCTGGCCACTCCGCGGAGCTGAAGGCAAAGCTCATTGGGTTTGACCATGCAATTCCTTCTTCAGGACGCATTCTGAACAACCATATAATTGAGCTCAAATTGACACCAAACTGATCACTTGTTGCCTAATTCATCGACTACACAACCATTATTGGTGCTAATTTATTAATTTCACTAACAAATCATCTAAAGATAAGGAATGTTGAATTCAACCAAACGAATTGTAAGGTAAAGCACAACCAGAACACCAATTCAGCACATTATTATTTATTAACAAGTGCACAAATGGATCAAGAACAGTTGAAATTCAGAAAAGAATTAACAGCTACTCCGACGGATCACAAACCAAGAAGCAACAATAAGCAAGAAGATGAGGAGCGGCTCACACTAGTACGTGGGCTGCGAAGGGACGGGCGTGTACCACCGCCCGGCCTCCTCGTCAATGCTGTCCGCGGGGCGGTGCAGCAGAGCGTGAATCAGGACGAGGACGAGCCCGACGAGCAGCGAGGTGAGGATGTTGGCGGTGGCGCCGGTGAGCAGGAGCAGGACGAGCGTGACCGCCGAGAGGACGGCGAGCACGACGCCTTCCCCGACGGCGCGGCCGAAGAGGGCAAGCGGCTCGTCGCGGAGGAAGTAGAGGAAGAGCCAGGCGACCATGCAGGCGAGGAAGACGATGAGGGAGACTGGGTGCCAGAGCAGGGAGAGGTAGGGCCGGCTCTGGGGGTAGGCCGGAGGGGCGACGGCCTAGGGCCCCGGGTCAGGAAGGGCCCACCCCCCGCGCGCACCAGACTACGGCCAGTCGACCAGAGGCAGCCCAGTCCCCACCCAGAAGCCTGTATGCATGCAGCATGCGTGCGGCCGTGCGGGCTGGCTCAAGTGCAGAAGTGCTCAACGTTTTGTGATTGAGGCATTGAGCCATGCGGTCTATGCATACACTGATACATGCGACGCTTCAACTAACGCCTAAACGCCGTAACGCGGATTCGCGGAACGCCTCGACGCTTCGACTAACGCCAGAAGAATGCCGCGCCGTCGCGTCGATTCGCGTCGCCGAAGTGCCGAACGCCCGAACGTGAAGTCGTGAACTCCGTCCGCGGGCCGCGGCTTCGACAATTCGACGTGATCGTCTCCTACGCGCTGCGCCGACATCGTGGCCATGAGACCGTCGCAGCCTGAGACTCCAATAGTCCAATCCAATACAGGCAATACTCCATCCGTCGCCCCGCCTCCCGATTGTTTATTTGCTCGTCGCCTCTTGGATCTCAGTCGCCGTCTGGTTTCTCTGAATTCTCGATTCCATCTGCATCCTTTTTATGAAAGACATTGGATATTTGTCGCTCCTATTTGAGGTAAATTAATTCTTACTAGTTACATTTGGTTTACGAACTAGTTAGTACCTAATTAGTTTATCATGTTAGAACTATTGATTTGTGTCACTTTAGACAATATAAAGTTTAAACTGCATATTTTATAAGTAGAAAAAAATTATAGTAAAGGGCCCATAGAGCTGAATTCGCCCTAGGACCCTTGAAAACGTTAAGCCGGCCCTGGGGAGAGGAAGACGATGCCGAGGACGACGATGGCGTAGTTCATGGCGAAGTGCGCGAGGTTGGCGCGGGCGCGGCGGTAGGCGTCGCCGAGCCCCCGCGGCACGGAGAGCGCCCGCGGGTCCCCGAGCTCGCGCCAGGGCCGGCGCGTCGCCAGCGCCGACGCGCCGCGGGCCTTGGCGCGGGAGATGAAGTCGAGCGGGGAGGAGCCAGGGGGCGGCGGGGGAGCGGAGGACGAGGTGGGTATGGTGCCGTACTTGGACATGGCTAGCCGGAGAGGGGAGACCGGCGGTGGCCGGCGCCGGCGAGGAGGGGGGACGCGATGCGGTGGGGGTGAAGTGAACTTGACGTGGAGTGGTGGTATCCAATTATGGAGTGTGCACGGACCTAGGTGGAGTTGTAGCCTGCGGCACGATCTGAACCGTTGAAATTGATTTCGCGGCTGAGATTAGTTCTGTGTGGGCCTACGGAAGGGGCCCACCCTAAATGGCTCGAACAGGCCGAGGACTAAGTATGGATCGGCCCATGAAATGCACAGCTGGGCTGCGCTAGAATGATGTTGTTACACTCGGTTAGTATTTAAGTATACCCAACTTGATAAGTCATAAGACGTATAACACGTTAGTCTAAATGATACATTAAAAGATAAAAATATATACTTTTGATAGTATAAAAAATACTTTATATATATTTTTAAATACTAATTTTAAAATACTCTAATACGATATGATACGGAGATGGCAATTGGACAAGCCGACAAGGGTAGTAGTTACCCATACCTATGCCCATGCCCGCTAGCCGTTAGGCTTTTTCCTTCCCGTAGGCATGCCTGCCAACCACAATGGGCACAGAGCAAATTCGTGGCCAATCTAGCCCCCTGCAACATTGTTATCCCAAATTTAGCCCCCTTTTGGCATCATTTCCTGATCTGGCCCCCTCGCACGCTCAAGGTCCACGCGAGAAATTTGGCGCACCCAGTTAGCGCGCGACCGTGGCCTGGCGCTTGAAAACTATGAGAGCTAACTTGCGTGCCCGAGAACTGTGTGAGCTCCCTTGTGCGCCTCCCGAGCGTGTGAGCTCACTTTTCGGCCGTGTGAGGCGCTGGTTCATGCATGCAGGTGCGTACATACATCCAGGGGCGGAACCAGACCTCGAGCTAGGTGGGCTATAGCCTGGGCCTAGAAGCTAAAGTCCATAGAGAATAGTGACTTAGGTGTGAAAGCCTAGAAATGAAAACCCAAGTCAGCTCAAAACCAGCTGGCCCAGCCTGAGGCTTGGGCTGAGCCTGGTTCCGCCCCTTATTACATCAGCCACATGCAACACGATCTAACTCATGTGGTCTACATGATCTAGCTCACGCGATCACGGGGGCCTAGCTCGCGCAGTTTGCGAGTGCGCTAGTGTAAGATCGAGGAGGCCGACTAGAGGGGGGGTGAATAGGCGGTCTAAAATTTTTCTTCTAATTTAGTCTAACAATTTTTAACTTTAATGATAGCCTAAGACTAGTAAGTAATGTAGCAACTAAAACAAGTCAAAAAAGCTCAAGAGAGAGCAAACCACAAATGACACGATCACTTTTTACCGTGGTGTTCGGAGACTTGCCGGTCTCCCCTAGTCCACGTTGAGGTAAGCCCGAACGAATCGGACCGGCTCCACAAATTGAGCCTAATCACCTCGATCACTAGCGGTAGCCCTTTCCCTCTCCGGGTAGGCGAGCTCCAAGCCTGCACAATCTTGTCGGGCCTTCTCACAACCTTCTTGAGAAGATCACCGAACTCTCCCGCCAAGCCGTCTAGGTGTCGGCAAACACCAAGAGAATGAATCACAGTGGTTTGATCACACTCAAGTGCCAAATGGATCAATCTAGGATGCAATGCACTTGAATTCACTCAACTACCTCAATTGAATGCACTAGAGATAAAATGAGTTGTGAGAGATTGCTCTATGCTCAAGGATGCTCAATAATGGTTCAACAACATGTCCTTGTGCTGGTGGGGTCGAATTTATAGTCCCACAAAACTCAAATATCCGTTGCAATAAACAATCTTGAAAATTCAGGGAAATCAGAACTATTGCAGTGTTGGGGGCGGTACTTCTGGATTTCCGCAGAAGGGTCAGAAACGGCTATGTCAGAGAGTCAGAAGTAACCGTTGGTCAATGAGTGCGGTACTTCCGCCGTTGTAAGTGCGGTACTTCTGAAATCCCGGAAGTTCCGATGTCTACCCGGAACTTCCGATCTCAACGAGTTGAAGTTTTGGAAGTGGTTGCTCTCTGGAAAAAAGCTCCGCTCTGGAGGCCGGAACTTCTGGCCTAGCGGAAGTTCCGCAGTTCAATCTGCGGTACTTCCGATTTCCTAGAGGCTAAGTTTAATTCCGGGTGCTCTCTGGAAAAAATGTTCCGCCCGGGAGCCCGGTACTTCCGGCCGATCGGAAGTTCCGCGCTTTGAACTCCGGTACTTCTGAAATATCTGACAATGCACAGTTTTGATTCAAATTTAATTTCTAAGTGCATGCATGATCCTAAATTGATCCATAGGACACATTAGCATATGATCAAGCATTTCACTATGATCCCTCTTAATAGTACGGCATCTAGCCTATAATCCGGTCTTCCAACCTTTCTCTAAAGACCGGTAAAAATAAAAGAGCCCTAAGCTATTTACCTTGCCATCTTGGGACCTTTTGAATCATGCGAAGATTTTTGTGAGCCTCTTTCATTTCCTTTGAGACTAATCCTTTTAAACACTTAACACACAAATTAGTCCCATGATCACATAATGTCATTAATTACCAAAACCAATATTTTTAGGAGCCTAGATGCTTTCAATCTCCCCCTTCTTGGTAATTGATGACAACATAAGCAATTTTGAGAAGGATAGTAATTTGGACACACTTCTTGTTTGAAAGTTGTATGTCGCAATTCTTTTAAAGATTTGGCAATGAAGATCACGGGGAGTTTATTTGCAATAAAAAAATGAAGACAAGAACTCCCCCTAAATCTATGCATTCATATTTGAAAATTTTGCATGGTCTCCACATCACATAATATGAGATTAACACAATATTCAACGAGATGCCAAAACAAGGAAATAGCATTTAGGGCACATAAACCAAACATACTTCATTACATCATGCATAGGAAATTTTAAAGACTAAACATCCAACAAGTTTAGACTAAACATCCAACAAGTTTAAACATCACATGGTTCATTACACCACATTTTATTACATAGCCAATATAATAGATAGAAGTTTATTTTCTTCAAGCTTCAGCTTCATTCTTCTCCTTGCTTCATTTCTCCCCCTTTGGCATCAAGATACCAAAAAAAGAGCTAATCCTGGGAGGCACGAGGAGAAGGAGAGTGACGACGACGCCGACGGGTGTAGTGGACCGGAGAGGATGGACACGCCACAGCACTCTCAAGAGAGGAGACACGATCCCCGAGAGAGGAGACTGAGGTAATCAAGGTAGCAACCTGATTGGAGGTCTCAATCTGACGCTCCTCAAGCCTAAGGACGGCGGAGTAGATCTGAGATAAAGTGACATCACCCTCACCCTGGGGAGGAGGATCAACGGCTGCCTGAGGCTGTCCACGAGGTCGAGGAGGAGGGGGAACTGGAGGTTTTGCACGAGGCTTGTACGGCTTATGAACTGTCCCAAGGGCTCCTCTGTACCCGGTCTTCCTAATGATTAGAGCCATGATATAAGGTGCATAGTTTATCCTCTTGACTCTGTCATTCTTGTTGGCATCTATCTCTCTGATAATGAGGTCCACGACATCAAACTTCTCGCCACGCATAATGTAGTATATCACGTTCCAGGCATGGCCACGAATGGCACCATAATTCTCACTCTTTGGGTAGATGGTATGATTGATTATCCTGTTTACAAGACTGGGAATTGGAAGCAACCCTGCTATCGTCCCTGGCACACCTCCAGCTATCCGGTCATAATAGTCAGTATAAGCGAAAATGGGGAGTGCCGGCCTGCTGAATACCTTCTCATAGGCACTAGACTCAGTGCCAAGTGCCAACTCAAACTCGTGCTTGGTGCTCTCAATGGGTTGCTGTCCCGTCATCCAACACAAGTGCTCAAAGTTAGAAGAGATGTAAAGAGTAGCATAAAACTGCCTGATCATCTCCTCGTTGTAGCTAGACTGAAGAGCTACAAGGTGATGAATCCCCGCTCGCTGAAAAAGTCTGTAAGCACCATCAAACTTGTCGATCTGCGACAAGTGATCCCAATCCACATACTTGTGTTGCGCAAACTTGCGAGAAGGACCATACATCTGCACATAAACTTGCTCCTGAAACTTTGTATGGAACTTCGGATTCTACAAGTTCATGGGGAGCACATACTGATTGCGGTGTCTCAAAATGGCATAGTCTTCACTTGTGATCTTATTTAGATCCACTTGCTGATCTTCTGCCACTGGCATTTCCTCATCTGACTATTCATACTCTTCACTCTGCTCTTGAGAAGCCTCGGACGCCTCGGACTCGCTCTCAGAGTCGGAGGCGGGACCTTTGCCCCTATCCTCATATTCGGGCTCGGAAAGGGCCGCTGAGGAGGATTGCCCCCGAACCCCAACGTAGGTCTTGTGGGAGGTGTTCTTCATCCTCGGCATCTTCAATCATAGATTAAGATATCAAGGAATGAGATAGGATAAAAGGTATAGGTTTGATTTGAAACAATGAAACTTCTGCTGTTTTTCAGGAAAATCGGAAGTACCGACAGCAAAACAGCGGAACTTCCGGAAATACGGTAGTTCCAGCATTCAAGTTGCGGAACTTCCGGGACCCCGGTAGTTCCGGCTGCTCGGGCGGTAGTTCCGTTTTTACTGAAGCATTTCTAAGGCAAGTTGAAACTTTGAACTTTTGGGGTATTACTTGGATTGAATCCAATGCATGTATGTATAAACATCATAATACACCAAATAAACTAGTTTGGCCGAAGAAATTACAACAAAGATCGTCACATTTTCAAATTTAACCTAATCATATCCCTAGGGTTCTTAGAGCAAGATAAAGAGGGTTTTGATCCTATTTACCTTGAGAAATTGAAGGAGATGAACCCTAGATGTGCAGAGAATCGCCCAAAAACGAAGAAATCTCCTCGGATTCAAAGATCGGGGGAGAGGATTGAGTTTTTGGGAGAGAGAGAGGAAGGAAGGAGTGGAGAGGGGTGTGTGCGGTTTTGGTAGAGAAAGAGAGGAGAGAGAGAGAGAGGGAAAAGGGGTATTGAATGGGAGGAGTAACGGTAGGGAGGTTGGCAGTTTTGGAAACTGCATTAAATCCCGCAGAAAACGGTAGTTCTGCTTGTAACACGTCGGAAGTTCCGATTTCTCAGAAATCTCGGAAGTACCGGGAAAAATAACGACGGTAGTTCCGTAGTTTCTGGCAAAGGCGGAAGTACTGCACATATAACTGCGGTAGTTCCGATTTTTCTGAAACTTCTCAGGATTTGAACTTTAGAACTTGAAATAATGCAAATGATTATTAGTTTTGTACTCAAATAAAATCATTCAGGATCATTATGCATAAATAAGGCCATTGCTTGACTGGAACATAGTTTTTACGTAAGTAATCAAAATTTTTTACCCGAAAGAGAGAGAAAACCATTGAAGTGCCACAAAAGAACATCAAATGAGCAAAATTGAACAAGGCAAGGGTTCAAGCTACATTTGAGTAGTCTATAACATTTAACTCATTCCTCAATTTGCAAAAACGGCTTTCATCTAGTGGTTTGATGAAAATGTCCGCTAATTGATCTTCGGTTCGGATGTGGCTAATTTCAATATCTCCCTTGCTCATATGATATCTCAAGAAATGGTGGCGTATATCTATGTGCTTGGTTCTTGAGTGTTGAACGGGATTGTTGGATATTTTGACGGCACTATCGTTGTCACACAAAAGAGGCATTTTATCGAGTTTAATTCCGGGTGCTCTCTGGAAAAAACGTTCCGCCCGGGAGCCCGGTACTTCCGGTCGATCGGAAGTTCCGCGCTTTGAACTCCGGTACTTCTGAAATATCTGACAATGCACAGTTTTGATTCAAATTTAATTTCTAAATGCATGCATGATCCTAAATTGATCCATAGGACACATTAGCATATGATCAAGCATTTCACTATGATCCCTCTTAATAGTTCGGCTTCTATCATATAATCCGGTCTTCCAACCTTTGTCCAAAGACCGGTAAAAATAAAAGAGCCCTAAACTATTTACCTTGCCATCTTGGGACCTTTTGAATCATGCGAAGATTTTTGTGAGCCTCTTTCATTTCCTTTGAGACTAATCCTTTTAAACACTTAATGCACAAATTAGTCTCGTGATCACATAATGTCATTAATTACCAAAACCAATATTTTTAGGGGCCTAGATGCTTTCAGCTAGGCCAAGGTTGTGCATTACCTGGGTGTGCCAAATTCCTTACAGAGGCTAGTTCAGAAAATGATGCTAGGCTGGGGCTAAATTTAGGAAAACAATGCCGCAAGAGGCTAGATTGGCCACGAATTTGCACAAAGCTGGCCACGGACATGCCCGGTTGCCCACTAGCGCTCGCACGAAACAACATCATGTCAAGACTCAAGAAGCAACAAAAATATCAAATATCTGGTTAAAGTTCAGCAATCAAGAGATCTTCGATTCGGTTGCAAAGAAATCACATATATGAGAGAAATGTAAATAGTTCATCAATCTTTGTGCATCAGTTTGCAAGAAACATCATACTTCCACCGTTCAAATCTATAAGACATATTTTTTAAATATCTTATCCATAAATATAGAATGTATTTTATGTTCCAATGTAATAGTGTGATGTTCCCTTTGTACCTCTAATAAATATAAAACATTATTTACTATTGAAATTCTTCCTCTGTTGGATCGTTTCGCCATGGCACTCTGCCGTCTCCTCGAGCGATGAGTCTTCTGTAGGCCCGCCTAAAAGATCAAGCTCCATCTAAAGCTCCATTTAAGTTGGTTTTGGTGATAATGACAAATGCATTCGAGAGACTAACTTTGTTTATTGATTATGATATTACTTAATCTCACATAGTCAAAAAGGTGAAATCATTAAGGTATACATTCGAAAGCATATTCTCATATATATTAATGCATTCCTTAGATCCAAAATATAGATTGAACTCCACAAATAGTATAAATTGAATATGTGCATATGTCTTCATTATACTCACTTGTATGCACACATTTAGAGGGAGCTCTCTCTATATTTTGGAATTTCATAAGTATTGATCCATGCTTCCTTTAATATGTATTTTTAGGATCTTTACATTGAAATGTATTCTTGAGTATATATAGCTTGTGTAGTTTATATATACTCATGTGCAATCGGGTTGTCATTTAGCCTCTCCATTATGTGTTAATGGTTGGATGGTTAATGACAACCGAATAAGTAACATTTGCTTAAAAAGCTTTTCTTAGAGTATACAGTCGTTGTGTACATGCTATATACTCAAAAATCAATCTTTATCTCATTGTTTGTTGAGATTGTCATGAATTACCAAAAAAAAAAGAAGATTGTTGAATCTAGTCCCTCCATTATGTGTTAATGGTGAAGTTTAGTAATTGATGACAATTGTTTTGTAGACTAACATTTTCTATGAGTTGGATGAATATGTTAAGTTCCACAAAAGAGGATGACTTAAGATGACTTCATATGTTAAAGATCATCAAGCCTTGATGGAATATAGCTTCATGTGTTGAAGGCCATCAAGAAGATGTATCATGAGTTGATGCATGTCCAAGGGGAAATGATCATGTGTTCATCATCAAGTCAAGTGAAAACCATCATATGTTGATGGAGCTGAAGAAAAGGATGCATCATGAGTTGATGCCTATCAAGACAATGACCTAAGGCAAAGGTATGACTAGTTAGGGCTAAGAATGTATTTCTAGTCTTCTACAGGTCTTGGTGTTTGGTTGGAAGACCGGATTGCTAGTATAAATTGCCGTACTATTAAGAGGGGTCATGTCTAGTAGTTTGAGTCTTATCATGTGTTGATAGCTCAATCTCATCTTGTATAGCTCATCTTGGCATGAGGCTTGCATTTGCGAATGTGTTTTGTAAATAGTTGAAGTCATGTGTTGAATCCTTGTAACATGGGACTGTATATCGCAAATGTATTTTGTAAGTGCTTGAAGTCTATGCTTCCATTCTTTGTGATGTGAGGATCATATTTGCAAATGTATTTTGTAAATGGTTTAAACTCATATATGATCCTTGTAGCATGTGACTTAGATTTGCGAATGTGTTTTGCAAATGAGAGAAGTCCATGTACCTATTCTTTGTCATGAATTTCAAAAGTGTGCAAATGTATTTTGCAACTTGTTGGGAATCATATTTGATCCTTGTGTGCATGATACTGTAGTTTGCAAATATATTTTGCAAAATCTGTTGAGGTATCTGCACCTATCAGAAAAATCGGAACTACCGTTGTGTTTATAGCGGTACGACCAGAGAACAGAAGTACCGGCTCTGTGTGAGCGGTACTACCAAACATCAGAAGTACCGGCATGTGTTACATGGTATTACTAAATGTGAGTGGTCTGATCAGCTCTGTGTAAGCAGCTCGTCCGGTCGTCGGAAGTACCGAGTCTGTACTACTGTAGGGCGGAAGTACCGGTTCACTCCCCAAGTCGTCAACCCTATTTGCCTCCTTTCTCTTGCTTGATGGAATAGTTCAATGCCTGAGCTCCAGCGTGTATTGTGCAATATTACCGGACTTCGAAAGCTCCGAATTGTCTTGCGGTACGCTATTTCTAGAGAGACACCTGTGTGGTGGTCTTCTTTTCCCCACGAAATCGGTAGTTCTGTATGTGTAGGCGGTACTTCCGATGATCAGAAGTACCAGAGATTGAACGACGAAACTTTCGATTTTGACTGCAACGGCTAGTTTTTTACCGCTGGGGAGGCAAGTGGAAGTACCGGAACTTAGCCGACGGTACTTTTGATTTTATGATTTTTCAGGGGTTTGGCTCCAACGGCTAGTTTTCTTGTGTGGAGCAACAGCTAGTTTTCTTCTGTGGGGCAGAAATACCCCCTTGTGCCAGTTGGAGAAGTGGCTGATTAACTCATTTCTATTCCCTTGAGCTAGTGTGAGGCTCTCTACTCAATTGTGGACGTGTTGCACTTTGTGAGTAAGGAGAGAGGATCTAGATTGCATATGTTGCATCTAGAGGTGGACTTAGTGTTTATTTGAGCTTGTTCATTAGTTGCACGTGATGAGAGTCAAGCGAAGGGTTTGACTTGTTACTCTTGGAGTTTGCCAACTCCTAGACGGTGTTGGAGGCATTGTGCGCGGTGATCTTCTCAAAGAAGGTTGTGAGAAGACCCGGCAAAGTGTGAAGGTTGGAACTCACCTATCCAGAGTAGAAAAGAGCTACCACTAGTGGATTTGAGGTGGAAGGCTTAATTCGTGGAGCTGGTCCAATTAGTTTGGGCTTACCTCAATGTGGACTAGGGGAGACCGACAAGTCTCCAAACGCCACGGTAAAAAGGGACTGTGTCATTTGTGATTTATTTTATTATGCTCAATTTATATTCAAACAATTTACATACATAGAATTAAATTGATGGCTTGTCTTCCTAGGATTGAAAATCTTATCATAGCCTAATATTGTTGGTGCACTTCGGTTAACTTATCTGATCTAGGCGCTATTTGTGCTAAACCAAATTGATTTAAACTTCCGCATTGTTTACTTGGTTTAGACAAACAGAAAAGGTCTTGAATTGTTATTAATAATTAGAAGAGATTTTTTAGACCGTCTATTCACCCTCTCTAGTCGGTCTCCTCAATCCTACACCGCCTGGTCGCCTTCCTCTCAACGTGACTTCTGCCTTCTTGACGTCTCCATGAGACGCACGACGAAACAGCAAAAAAATGAACAGACTCACTCACACGAGTTACTTTCTCTAGAGCACCCTGCTCTCTCTTTTTTTATTTCTTTGCTGCTTTTCTTCTTGCATTGCTCTTCCGTTACAATGCCAATGCTTATATACTCATTACATCTACTTAGACACGGAAACGACATGCAAATGTGCAAACGGACTTGGATACAACACGCTCTTATAAGCACGTATACGGCAAACCAACTCGAATTCTACAAGTTTATGATACGAACTTGTATAATCGACTCGACGTCTACTCGTATACATGTACAATGGACTCATACGGACTAAAACAAGATTACTTCTAATAATCACCTCCTTAATCTTGTTTCTCCATCTTGATCATGTTGACATTCTCTCTTGCTTCCGCTTCTTCCTTTTACCTGCACTTCTGCATGCCATTCCTTCCTGAGTCGTCACCACCCTACCGCTTACGCTTGCTCCATCCTGAGCCTTGCACAATCCAACGCTTGCCGTGTCTCGCACCTGGACTAAACTCATCCTTCCTTGCTCGCCTACCAAGACTGGAGCACATACTCCCACAGCCACCTTGGCTTCACTGTTACCTGAGCCTCCCGCTCCTCTCTCTTGGACCAAGTCTACCCACTTTCCCGCGTATATATTAGTTGAGGCTACACCGCCCCTAACTCTTGTCTCCAACACTTCCCGTGTTAACCACAACAAACTACACCAACCTATACTTCAAGTTTTCCTCTTAGACCTTGTGCACTTTTTCCACCTAGAGGCACACCACCTTGACTTCCTGTGTTAGCCGCACTAACATGTGTGCCGTATGCGCCTTTGGAGGTGCCACCCGCAACTTCATGCATGCCTGCATCATGAGGCACACCGCCTTGAGCCAATCCATCACGTTTAGTGTCGTCGCCTAGCTCCTCCAGGCTGCTCTTCAGACAAAACGATTTACAAATTTTCAAAGAAATCTTGTACAACCGATTTGGAGATCTTTTCACTTTCATTAACAGATCCTTGTTCTTGTCATACACACGTAAGAACTCATCCTACAGCACCACCCTACACCCTCTTCTGTCATCTGGCTGAGACTGAATATGTTGTTGCACAGACTTGATATATAGTAAATCCCTGTCAACAACTTCTTATCTCCATTTTTGCATTGCAACATCATCATCCCTTTGCCTCTTATCTCCATTGTGAAGCCGTTGCCAAACTTGACCTTGCGCCAAATCTTCTCGTTGAGCTCATGAAACATGGGGCGATCTCCCATCATATGGTTGCTTGCTCCATTATCCAAGTACCACTGTTTCGTGTGATCGTGGCTGCCTTCCTTCATACGTAGTTTTGGAACTACATTCTTCTCATTCAGCATCACCATGACCAGCACCTTTTCAACATATGAGGATAGAAGTAGTCATAGTTCGTCATCTTCTTCTTCATCTTGGACAAGGTTCACCTCCCCATTCTTCTTCTTACTTTTGCAATCCAAAGCATAGTGCTCGTACTCGTTACAGTTGATACACTTTATATGGTTGCGGCGTCCTAACGTGTAGTGGACGTATTCGCCACATTCAAAGCACTTAACATGTGACTCATCATGGGATTTGTCACCACTGCCTTGCCCAGCCTTGTCTCCACGGCCACCTCTGCCACCTTGACCACTCTGGCCACCTCAACCATGCCATCTCACGCGGTTGTCTGATAAGCCACGACCGTCTCTCGGATCTCCCTTTACTAGCAATGCCTGCTCGTTATGAGTTTGGGATTCCTGCTCGTTACATGACTGAAACTCTTTCAGTAACTCCTCATGCGCCTTGAAGGTGCCAGTGGTCTCCTCTATCTTCTTGTTATCCAGATCGGAGGAGTACATAAGTGTGGTGACAACAGATATGTACTTCTCCAGAAGCACACACATATATTTTTTCACCGCTACAAATTTCTCCATCTTGTCACCAAGAAAGTTAATCTGATTGTACAACGAAGTCAGCTTGCCGACGAACTCGTCCACCTACTAGGTCTCTCTCATCTTGAGATTCTTGAACTCGCTCCATAAATTCTGGAGCCACACCTCCTTCACATGATCAACTCACTTGTGCATCGTCTGAAGCATCTCCCATGCCTCCCATGCCTCCCATGACGTCTCCTTGCCAATGAGCTGATGCATCATCAAATCTGTCACCGCTTGGTAGATAATAGCAAAAGCCGCCTGATCCGCCTTGTCGTCCATGTCCGTGTCCTTCTCCTTTGGATCGACTGCACCTCAGACTTCCTGAGCGCATGTTTGCCTTCATCTTCATTGCCCACACCGGGTTATTGTCGTTAGTCAGGAGAGGGTACTAGAGGGAGATTAGCCCACCCTGGGCCTTCGCCTTATCGCCCATGATCTTCAGAAATCACCATGATCAATAGACTCTGATACCACTTGTTGAAAATTTTCCTCTGTTGGATCGTTTCGCCATGGCACTTCGCCGTCTCCTCTAGCGATGAGTCTTCTGTAGGCCCACCTAGCCGCCTTCCTCTCGACATGACTTCTACCTTCTTAACGTCTTCACGAGACGCACGAAGAAACAACAAAAAAAATGAACAGACTCACTCACGCGAATTACTTTCTCTGGAGCACCCTGCTCCCTCTTTTCTTTATTTCTCTACTGCTTTTCTTCTTGCATTGCTCTTCTGTTACAATGTCCATGCTTATATACTCATTACATCTACTTAGACACGGAAATGACATGCAAATGTGCAAACGGACTTGGATACAACACGTCTCTTATAAGCACGTATACGGCAAACCAACTCGGATACTACTAGTTTACGATATGGACTCGTATAACCGACTCAACGTCTACTCGTATGCATGTACAATGGACTCATACGGACTGAAACAAGATAACTTCTAACATTTACTGTTATCATGTACTAAATATAGTACTTAGAGATAATAATTAAGGGTAATCTATCTATCTTTACTATTTTCTTAGTCTATGTATCAAGAGAAAATACGTTTATAAACTTGGACGAAGGGAATATAATACAAGACATCAAAGGAGAGTTGTGGAGATGGAGAAGAATCCCGACGGTGGCGCCCACTATTGACCGGCGGCGGCATCGGGATGGCGTCATCATTGGCTAGGCCAGCCACAACGCGAAAACTGGAGGGGACGACGCCGACGAGTGGCTGAACGCATCTCTCATCCATTGGATCCCGGCGACGAGATTAGCTCATAATTCTATTCCGACAGATCCGGTACGTATATGAAGGGAAATTTGAGTGATACAAACATTGCCATATATGTGGAGCATACTCTTCTTAAGTGCACAATGGCTAAATGTGTCTGGCCACTAGTAGACGAAGAACTGACAAGCCTTATAACATCCATCTCAATTGCAGACCCAAGGGATTGGCTTTTCTTCATGCCCAAAACTCTGTCCTCAAATGAAATGATTAAACTAATAATTACCTGTTGGCCAATCTGGCATGTGAGAAGAAAAGTGGAGGACAACACGTGAAGGTCCTGTCCTGAATAATGTAACGATGAATCATTGTAAGTCTTGTGAAGTGGTTAAGTTATTTTGTAAAGATTGTATTTGTGTTTGGGCTATTTTCTAGAAGTATCAGAAAAATTAGAACTACCATAGGTGTTTATACAGTAGTACCACAGAGCGTTAGTACCGACGTTGTGAGCACGGTCATACCGCACGAACGGTAGTTCTAGTTAGAGTTGCGGCAGGTTTTCCCTAGAGAGGTTCAGTGTGAGTTACAAGGTGCGTAGTACCACAGAGTGATAGTACCGACACATTGCGTATGGTACTACCGATCTTCATAGAAAAACAAGGTTTAGGGAAATTAAGTCATTGATTGAGTTGGGTTGATCTGGGCCATTGCATTAAGGTTGCATGATGCATGTTTTGATTAACGTGGGTCAAATTATAAAGAAATTGTGCATAAAAATGATTTTTTTGTCTTTGGATGTGCAGGGTCATTTGGAGTCAACTGTGGTTAACAGTGATAATCGAGGTTAGGCTCATGGAGGACTTGAGGCCCTGAACGATTGAGGACGCCAGGTGAGATGGTGAGCTTAAGCATGGCATGAGAAAGGCGGGAAATGTTGAATGTAGTTTGAACGGCAGGATGACACCATGTAGCTTGGATAGATCAAGTAAACCATGGTTCGGCGGAACCATAACGGGAGAGACATGGTGACTCATGGCAAGCTAGTGCGTGCACCTACACGTGGTAAGCATGACGATTACTTGCAATTAGAGATGAAGACCGAGTCAATGAACGGTATTTTGGTAGTTTAACTAAAATACCCGAAACCATCTTTGATTAAAACCGCGGCACGTAGGCGATGCATTGGAGAGCAGTTTAGGTTAAGGTGAAGCTGGTTTGATCAAGGCAGATCAAAGCTAAAGATTTAGTGGATATGAACTTATGTGCTTTGAAAAGCATGTATAAGTGAATTTATGTGAGTAAAACCTGTATGTAGGGGGTTAACTTATCTGATCTTTATAGCTCTATAGCTACTGGAGTAAAGGATTAGTAAACATTTGGGGAAAATTTTTTATTAAGGCATGATTCACTCCACTCTGTTGCTATCTTCGGTCTTTCAAAAAGCATTGCATGATGAAAATTTTCAAAGCCCCTATCTACTTTTAATTTTATTAAGAATTATATTGAAGAATTGAATGCAATTGACTTATCCCTGATTATGTAAAGGAAAGGTGGAACAAGGAGAGAAAAGGGAGCAACATTGGTGGCCAGCACCGAAAGGCGCGGCAAAACTGAATCCAGATGCAGTGGTGTCACGCTCTGGTAATAAAGGAAGTGTTGTTGTCATATGTAGAGATGGAAATGGAAAGTTTTTGGGAGCAAGTGCAGTGGTATCAGAAAACTTGAATGATTCGGCTACTCTGGAAGCTCTGGGTTGCAATGAAACTTTGTGTCTTGCTAAAGATTGCAATGTGAATCAGGTGCGCATTGTGACGGAGTGCCTAGTTGTGATTACAAATATTAAGAAGATGCCTAAGTGCCAGTATGTTTCAGTGTTGAAGGAAATTGAGGCTCGTGAGTGTATATTTATGAAAACTGAATTTAGACATGAAGGACAGGAATCTAACAGTGTAATAGCATAAAAAATGCAAAAGGGAAGAAATATATGGAATGAAAACAATCCAAGAGAGAATATAGCAAATTAAGTAGAATTTTGCCATCAGACCCATCGGCTTTTAGAATGCCGAATAAAAGTAGCGTTCACAGATGTTCCCAGATCGTCCGGGGGAGGTCGGCGCCTCTCGCTATTGTGGGTTTTGTCATTCGGAATAAAAATTTAGCCAACGCCCATTTTTACCAAGTTACCTGCCCAGTGAAAACACCTTAAACAATGCAACACTCCTTTGGGCAAAAATGCCCTTGAGGCAAATAGCCAGCCAAGACTGAAGTGGAGAAGGGCATAATTGGCATTGCATAGGGTAGTAGAGGGAGAAGCCAACCGAAGCCCTTCTTAAGCCACCAGCCACCAATGTGCACAGTACACATTTTTCTTTCCTCAGCCAAGAATTCATTCAGAGGAAGCAAACCATGTCTCATCTCCTTCTCTGCTAAGACACAGAGCAAACAGAACCCATTTCTTTCCCTCAACTGAAGAGCAAGCCCCACAGCCAAGCAGAGGTGAGGAAGAGGAAGCCTGGAGGAGAGGAGCACAGGTGTAAGAGAAGATGAAGGAGGAGGAGCAAGGGCATGGTTGACCACGACGGCAAGAGAAGGATCCATCTAAACCGAAACACAGCCATCACTGTCGTCGTCCACGATCCTTGCCAATCTTCAGCCGACAACTAGTAAGCCTTTCTCTTCACCTTACCTCATAGCGATCGAGATTACCTCAACCAGCTTGGCTCATGCCATTGGCGACAAGCCCATATAATCGCCATGCACCCTTGGTCGGAGGAACATGCTCCCTGGCGCATGTTCCCCCGCTGAGTTCTGTCGTGGCAATCCTATAGGCCTTCCCAAAACCTTTGCGCATAAGAGTAGGAGGAAACCAAAAATATAAGCTAGAACAAAAATGCATGTACAATGGAGGGGAAGAGAGAATTGTCCTGAGTAGTAGAAGGGGTGGTAGGTCGAGGTAGAGTGCCCGAAGAGGAAGCAAGGGTCCGAGGCTTCCGGTCGACTGTGAGCCCTGGTCGGAGGGTCCAAACCCATAGGGAGCGGTGCTGGAACCAAGTAGCGGCATCGTGCAGCCGGGCCAGGGGCGGCGCTGGGGAAAGGTGGCGCGCCGGCAGATCCGACATTAGGAGCGCCACCGGAGGCAAGCCCGAGGGTGGCGCGGCCGAAGCCCCCAAAGATGGCAGTGCCGGTCGGGTCGCACCAGACAGAGAAGGGAGGCAGTGTCGCTGGAGGAAGGAGCAGCACCGGGCTCCCAGCTGGCAGTGTACCGTGGTCAGCGAGCCTGAGGGAGGACCGAGAGGGAGGTGGCCGGATCTGGCCCTGGCCGACCGGATCTAGAGGTGGGAAAGAGTGGGAGAGGGGAAAGGTTTGGGGCGGCGGAGGAGCCGTCGACGGCGAGCTCCGTGTCGGTGATGCCCGAGATCGACCGTGCATCGCCGCAAGTGATTGGGAGATGCCAGACCGTTTAGCCAAGAAAAATGAGGAGAGGGAGAGAGTAATGAGAGAAGAGAGAGAGAGAGCTCGGGTGGGAGAAAGAAAAAGAAAAAGGAAGGAAAAAAGAATGGAAAGAAAAGGAAGAGGAAAAAAGGGAAAGAAAAGAAAAACGGAGAAAAAGAAAAATGGGGGTTTGGTACCTGTGCGACAGTCCTTAACCCTATGTGTTTTATGCCAGAGTCGGGTCATGTGCGTAGAGTCGTCGTTGCTCGCTTAAGCACTAGTTTTGATATGATGTGTTGAGTCGGGTTGACGTTTGTACAAGTGGAGGTCCTAGGTCGAAGCCATCCACGCATTATCCACGAGATTAACTAGGCAAGTGCATGGTAGAACAATGGATTATGGTGAATGATTGATATTTTATGTCTTCCGTGCCATGTTCTACAGTGTTTTTGATTACATGTTAATCAGACTTTGATAAGTGCTGCTTATGAATAAATGCCAACATTAGAGCATGTTGCATCACGCATTGCACTCATACATAGACAACAAGACCTACTTCGGTAAGTACTCCACGGAGTGGAGTTTGGATCCCTGAATAAAAGAGGACGGGGATTGAGTGGTTCATCGACGGGTGAATACTCCGCTATACCGGTATAAGCTACAGTTACAGACGCATCGCATCACATTGCATGAAACACAGAACAGAACAGTGATACAGTTACAGATGCATTGCATTGCATAAAAATGATAACAGTGAAATAGTTACAGAGATAGTGGTGTATAGTTCACAGAAATGGAAAATGATAACAGTAAAATAGTTACAGAGATAGTGATGTACAGTTCATAGAAATGGGGATTATTAAAGTGGTGTGTTAACGCTACTGTTTTATCGTGTGCTTGCTAAGTCTTCAGACTCACACTTGCTTTGTTGTTTTTTTAGGTGACCGTTGAGGACGTCATGCATGGGCGGGAGTAGTGCATGAATAATTTTACGTACTTGTAGCACTTTACATATCAGATTTTGTTAGTATGTTTAACTCCACTAGTAAGCTAGAATAGTTATTTAAAAATGGTATAGTATAAGTGGTCGCTGCTTTATAAATAAAATATAGTTTGTTTAAAATGATTAGTAGTTATTCAAAAATGATATTATTATGTAATGATAGTAACATTCTAAGCCCAGAGGATAGACGGGGTGTAATAAACGGGGATGCCCACAATATTAAGCTTGCATGCTCGTTAGAAGCAGGGCATCATTTGTGGTAACTGATCCACCATGTTTTGTACTCAATGATGTAAACGGTGCCTTGAATGAGTTAAATTCCCGTATTTATTTCTTAAAAAAACAAAGATCATTGAGACCCCCTCACAAAAAAAAGGGTCATGGAGACACTAGTTGCTCTTTATGATCCCTTTTAAGGTTTCCTTCTTCTTTCTGGGGGAATTTGTCGTGTTTATTTCCTTTGCTTTTTGAGAGTAGGATTTCAGCCTTTTGTTTTCTATTAAATCTCAAGGATCAAAGCTTTGCCTTCTTCCTCCTGAGTTTGGTTGCTGAATGTTTAACCTGCCGACATATTAGTATTTTTAGCCAGGCCTGCCAGAAGATTGGCCGACTGAATTTTATTAAGAAGCAGAGGAGTACAGAAATTACAGAATGTTGACAGAAGGCCGTAACAGAAAACAAGAATCAAGCATATGATGCGGCCATCACCGCTGCACTGAACAAGGTCAATCACTACTGCTCCTTGAAGAAGCCAGCCGCACGCCAAGTCCACAGCTCCTCCTTGATCACCCAAAGCAGCTCCAGCGGCGTCCTTTGCATGGCACAGAAAATTCTCGCGTTCCTCTCATTCCACACGATTCAGCACACCAAGATCACAAGTGAATCGAAAGCTTTGCGGAATTTTTTGGGAAAGGTCTTTCGGGAGGTGTACCACCAGGAACTCCATCTTGTACTCCACAGTAGAAGGCACCTGAAAATGGACATGTTTCAGGGTCAGCTGAGCAGATGATGCAGCGGATGCAGATGCAGAGTGCAAACAAATGGAGGCAGGTTTCAGGGTCAGCTGAGCAGAGGATGCAGCACGGGTGATGCGGCCGCCCCGTTTTTCCAAGTTATCGGCTGTCAAGCACCTTTCGTGGATCATCAGCCACATAAAGAATTTGCATTTCGCTGGAGTTCTGCATTTCCAGATTGTGCTGCCACAAGCGGACTTGGTCTTCGCTGAGAAGAAGAGATTAATAAGCCGACGATGTCGAGTACGTGCCTGATGATGAAGGCTTCCAGGCAATCATGCCCTCTTCGCTTTGAGTGAGAGATGTGTGAGAGGGCATCCCACTGGTCAAGGTACTCCGATGGAGCTTGAACTGACAAGGCGCCCTTGATATCCTTAATCCAGTGCCGCCGTTGCAGACCGGCGGCGACGGTTATGCCAGGCTGCCGCACATGGATATAGAGTGCAGGCGCAAAGGAAGCAATTGGCCCATTCGGCAGCCAATTCGATCGCCAAAAATCAGCCAACTTTCCATCCCCGATATGCACTCTAGTCACCACATGGAACATGAGCTCGACGTCCCTATCCGGGAGTGGCCGAGACAGGGCCCAAGGGCTGTCCTTGCGCATCCAGCGGTACCACGGCCAGCGAAGGCGCAGAGCGATCCCGAGCAGGGGCAGATTCTTTATGCCTAGCCCACCATTGGCCACCGGCATACATACCTTGTCCCATGCAACGAGGCAGTGGCTGCCGCTCGTTTCCTCTTCCCCTTTCCATAAGAAACCTTGGCATTTTCTTTGAATCAGCTTGATTGCCCATTGTGGGAGCTGCATCACGGTCATGTAGTAGACAGGAAGCGCCATGAGGATAGAGTTAATGAGCACTAGTCTCCCTCCCGGTGAGAGCAGCCTTGGTTTCCACCCTGTTAGCTTCTTGGCGTATCTATCGATGAGAGGTTGCAACTCCGCTTTGGTTGGCTTCCTCAAGGATAGCGGCAGCCCCAAGTAATAGTGAAATTCTGAGTGGCACACTGCAGGTGCTGGGAAACCTCTGTGAGCTGTTCCTCGGAACATCGAATTTGGGTGATGGCACTTTTCTGGAAGTTGGTCTTGAGGCCGGAGATTGACCCAAAAAGCTTGAGTGTGCTGACCGCCTGCGCGTCGCGAGCTTTTGGGGCGGAGGAAAGCACTGCATCATCAGCATAAAGGGACATGGTCGACGGCAACCGACCACCATTGATGGGAGTGAGAATACCCTGGGCCGTGGCAGCAGCGAACATGGCACTTAACGCCTGCATCACCATGATAAAGAGAGGAGGGGCGAGAGAGGGTCCCGCCGCCTGGGTCCGAGGGAGGAGTTGGCCGCCGTAGCCTAGAGCCTCCGCGCCGCCGCCGCCTAGAGCCTCTGAGCCGCCTGGGTCCGAGGGAGGACCGGAGGAGTTGGCCGCCGCCGCCGGCCTGGGTCCGAGACTCTGAGGGGAGGAGTTGGCCGCCGCCGCCGCCAAGGTCCGAGGGAGGAGTTGGCCGCCGCCGCCGGCCTGGGTCCGAGACTCCGAGGGGAGGAGTTGGCCGCCGCCGCCGCCAAGGTCCGAGGGACCGGGAGCGCGGAGATGGTCGCCGGCGCTGCCGCCTGGGTGGCTGCCTGGCTGGGAGTATGGGACGCTGGGTGTGGGGTGCGGCCGTGCGGGGAGGAGGCGAGGAGCCGTTCGGGGCCGCCGCCTGTGGGCTGTGGCTGTGTGGATTGGAGAAATGTTTCTAGGGTTTGGGCGCTGTGGATTCTCAAAACCTTATATACTATATACATGGGCCCACATGTCATACTGTAAAAACGGGGCCCCGAACGGGGGACGGGGAATAGGAGAACGCCCCCGCCCCCGCTTCACCCGATGGGGGGGAGTTTCCCCCAAATCCCTCTCCGCAGGGAGCAAAATTCCCCCATCCCCGTCCCCTAATAGGGGAATGGGGCCCTGTTGCCATTCCTAACCGAGCTAAGAACCTGTTGGAGTTGGTTCATGCCGACCTGTGCGGGCCCATCACCCCGAAGACGCCCGGCGGCAAACAGCTCTTCCTTCTCGTCGTCGACGATAAAAGCAGGTTCATGTGGATCATGCTACTGGCGTCGAAGGACGAGGCTACGGCGGCGATAATTCGTCTTCAAGCTCGCGCGGAGGCAGAAGCAGGAAAGAAGATGGGCACACTCTGCACAGACCGCTGCGGCGAGTTCACGGCACGGACATTCGGTGTCTATTGCGCCGAGCAGGGCATCCAACGCCATCTCACCGCGCCGTATACTCCGCAGCAAAACGGCGTGGTGGAGCGGCGCAACCAGACCGTGCTGGGCATGGCGCGAAGCATGCTCAAGGCAATGCGCATGCCCGGCTGGTTTTGGGGGGAGGCGGTCACGACGGCCGTTTTCATCCTGAACCGCGCGCCGACGAGGAGCGTCGAGGGGATGACGCCATTCGAAGCGTGGTACGGTCACAAGCCACCCGTGCATTTCTTCCACACATTTGGCTGCGTCGCACATGTGAAGAACTTTGGCGGCCATCAGCGCAAGCTCGATGATCGCAGTACGCCGATGGTGTTCATCGGGTACGAGCCGAGCTCCAAGGCGTACAGGTTCTACAATCCGAACACCGAACGTGTGATCATATCACGCGATGCGGTGTTTGATGAAGCAAGGGCCTGGGACTGGAGCAAGCACAGCGAGGGTTCAAGCACGGCGGACTCGGAACCGTTTCATGTCGACCAAATAACGGTAACGATCCGCCATGACATGGGAGTGCAGGACGGGGCGCACGACGCTGCGCCAGGCGGTGAGACACCGACAACACATGCGACCCCCGGTGCAGTGACGCCCACGTGCGGGTCTGAGCCCCGCACGCCACAGTCAGCCCCAATCCCTGCGGAGCAGATCAAGTTCGCTTCGCCACCGAGCGGGGACCTGGACCTGGATGGCGACCACGACGACGATGTCCCGCTCCGGTTCAGGACACTGGAGAACATCCTCGGCCCCGCAGCGACTCCAGGACTGGCAGAGCGGGAGATGTGGGATGATCTGCTGCTCGCTGTGGGCGATGAGCCTGCCACGTTCGAAGAGGCTCGTGGCGAGGAATGCTGGCGGAAGGCGATGATCGAGGAGATGGCATCGATCGAGCAGAACAGTACGTGGACGCTCGTCGACTTGCCTTCAGGCCATCGTCCAATTGGCTTGAAGTGGGTATTCAAACTGAAGCGTGACGAACGGGGAGCCATCGTCAAACACAAGGCGAGACTCGTGGCGAAAGGCTACGTTCAGCAACAGGGGATCGACTACGATGAGGTCTTCGCGCCCGTTGCTCGGATGGAGTCAGTCCGGATGCTGCTCGCTGTGGCGGCTCAGGAAGGTTGGCTTGTGCATCACATGGATGTCAAGTCGGCGTTTCTCAACGGCGACCTGAGCGAAGAGGTGTACGTCCGGCAACCGCCAGGTTTCGCCGCGGCTAGGCATGAAGAGAAGGTGCTGAGGCTACGAAAGGCCTTGTACGGACTCCGTCAAGCACCGCGCGCTTGGAATGTTAAGCTCGACAGCAGCCTCCGCGACCTCGGCTTCAGCCGGTGCGCCAGCAAGCACGGTATGTACACAAGGGGCGTCGCGACGTCACGCGTGGTGGTGGGCGTCTACGTCGATGATCTCATCGTCATGGGATCACGCTCGGAGGACATCGACACGTTCAAGGGCGAGATGCGTCGACTCTTCCGCATGAGCGACCTGGGGTTGCTCTCATACTACCTCGGGATCGAGGTGAATGAAAGCATCTAGACCCCTAAAAAGGATTTTGGTAATTAATGAAATTAAGAGAATATGGAATATGAGACTAACGTGTTTTAATGAGTATGCAAAAGGATAGTCCACACACATGAGCGACAAGATGCAAGCCAAAGGACACGCGTGAAAATCAAATTGGCTCAAGACAAAGGTATGCTTAGAATAGGACCCCTTTTGAATTTTACCGGTCTTAGGTGAATGGTGGAAGACCGGATTATAGGATAGATGATCGTACCATCAAGAGGGATCTTGGCTAAGTAGCTTGAATACTTATCTCATGTGCCAAATGGTTTTGTCTTAAAAGTTGCATCCTTTAAAGGAATCTAGCTTGGCGGTACTACCGGCCGCATCCGCGGTACTACCGGACTTGCATTTAAGGGGGAGCAACTGCCCGCGCCCGAGGGTTCTCCTCTGTTGGCCCCCACTCCACTCCGGTACTTCCTCCCTTCTTCCGCCCGAGCCCGTACCTCTCCTCTCCTCTCTCTCTCTCTCTCTCCCACAAAGAACCACCCAAACCGCACCGCAAAATCGTCGGATCCAGTGGTGATTTCTTCGTTTCCTCAACGCAAATCAATTTCCCAGGGTTCAACTCCTTCGATCCTCAAGGTATTACGGATCAAAACCTCTTTTAATCTTCTTCTTTTTGAACCCTAGGTCGTGCTTAAGGTTAAATCGAAATATAGTTGATTTTGCCAACTATTTCTAGGGAAATTGAGTATATTTGGTGTTCAGGGGTATATACAAACCCATTCCATGGATTCACTCCAATAAAACACCAAAGATTCATTCACATTTCCAAAAACCCTAGAATCAGCCAGAAAGCGGAACTACCGCTCGACGGTTGCGGTACTACCGCTGAGCGGTACTACCGGCCCAGAACGGCGGTACTACCGTTTTAACTGACATTTTGGCAAATTCAATTTATTTCTTTTTGAATCTAATTTGGCCATATTCCCTCTATCTCATAATCCATTCTTCTTGTGCCTAGATGCCTAGAACAAGAGCGGCTTCCAAAAAGTCCTATGCCTCAGGGAGTTCCTCAAGCCCTCGTGCTCTTCCATCCCCCGAGGTGACTCAAAAGGCAGCCCAGGACAGAGGGAAGAGGCCTGCGCCAGCCCCTGAGTCTGACTCTGGATCTGAAACAGAGTCTGAGCATCCTATTCCTCCAAGCTCTCCCATGGAATCATCTGAAGAAGATATAGCTGGAAGGGAGTGTCTTGAAATCAATTTGAAAAAGATTTCGCCTGATGAGTATGCTCGCCTGCATCATACCAACCAGTATGATCTTCCATCAAACTCGATCAATCCACAATTCCATACCAAGTTCCAGGAGAAGATATTTGATGAGATGTATGGACCAGATCGCCAGTTTGCAGATCATAAATTCATCGACTGGGATCATATTGATGGTATTGACAAGTACGATGGCACTTTCCGGTTATTCCAGACAGTCGGTCTCAATCAGCTTGTAGCACTAGGACGTGACTACAATGAGACCTTCATCCGGCAGTTTTATGCTACAGTGCATATCTCTCCCGACCTTCAGAACATGACTTGGATGACAGTATGTACCAGATATGAGGCCACCAAGCATGACTTTGAGCTTGTCTTAAGGGCAGAACTAAGTGCTTATGAGAAGGTATATGACAAACCTGCTCTCAATCTCAATCTGGATGCCATATATCCTTTCTACAACACTGCAGAAAAATTCACGCTTGGCAAGAATGTTGGACTTCAACCCATTCCCAGCTTGATCAATCGCATCATCAATCATACCATTCTTCCAAAAGGTGGTAACTATGATGCCATTCGAGGACATGTATGGAATATCCTAGACTACATTATGAAGGGGGAGAAGTTTGATGTAGTGGATGTCATCATGAGGGAGATAGTTGCCTCCAAAAATGATCGCTTCAAGCGCATCAACTATGCACCCTATATCATGGCCTTGATTGATTCTAAGTTTCTCTATCGTGGAGGTCGCGGTGGTGTGCATAAGCCATACAAGCCAAGACCAGAGCCTCCCATTCCCACTACTTTTCGCGCTAAACAGACGTCAGCTCCAGGCGCAGGCTCATCATCTGCAGCAGCAGGAGGAGCAGCCACTCAGTCTCAGGAGCCTGGCCAGCCCACCCTTCAGCAGTTCTACTCTTCTATGATTGAGGGCTTCTCTACTCTCAACTCTAGGATGGATAGGATGGATGAGCGTCTCGACTCCATTGACAGCAGTTTGACCTCGTTAGATGGTCGGGTTGCAGATCTTGAGCGCTCACCCTCGCCTCGTCACTATGGTCGTCGCCGTAAAGCTGCTCATGATCCTCCGCAGCCCTCTCAGAATTGATCTCTTTTTTTGGTACTTGATGCCAAAGGGGGAGAATATTTTGGGAGTTTACTTATGGTATTTGGACCTATGGGCTCATCTATGTAATGAACCTTATGATCATGGTTGTAATGAACTTATGTTTGGTGCTTGGATGTAATGAACATTATGATCATGAGTTGATGATATTACTTAGTTGTCTATCTCTCATTGAATAACTTTGTCTTGTGCATCTTGTATAAAATGTCGTAATCTTTATCTATTGTCGAGACCCGAATATGCAAATCCGGACTCTCTGTGTATACTGCACTAGTCCAGGATCACGCTAGTGCACACAGTCAAACATTGAGGTAATCATCACCACAATCACGATATTAAATAAGGGAAACTCAAATTATTAATCAATATCCAAAAGTGAGACCTTATGGTCAAGCTTACAATCTCAATAGCCTTAGGGGCTTAACAAAATTTAGCAGCGGAAAACCAAAATAAAACGTAGTGGCCAATCGACATGCCCACAGGCAATCGAGTGGGGAGCGAAGCCTAGAACTCGTAGTCGTCGAAGTACTCTCCTCCTGGAACCTCCTGCTGGTAGCACTCTTCATCCTCAACTGAGCAACATAGGCATAAAGCCGTGAGTACATTGGTACTCAGCAAGCCGTTTGTAACAAATGATGCAATATAATATGCAAGGCTTAACAATGGAAAGCTGAAAGGGTGAATTTGCATAAAACAGCATTCGAAATTACCATAAATAGATTGAAGGCGAATTGTAAATAAATCAATAATAAATAATCAAAGGAATTGAAGTAAACTACTTATGGACTCCCCATCCACAAGCTAAACCAACAGTGAATTAACCATCCACTGATCAACTACCAAATTTTCCAAGAATAACTATACCTCGTGTGAAATCACCGAGCATTGTCCATGACCGAGGACATGGCTATTCGAATAGTTTTACACTCTGCAGAGGTTGCACAACTGTACCCACACGATGTGAAAATCCTCACGTTAAAGATAATCACAACAAGGCTTTTACAATGATCCATCTCAACCCGATCCCACTCGCTAAGGTTTCGCCGTCGAGTAGGGTAACCCCCTAGTCGGTAATTGCCCCCTCTTGCGCCACAACAACATCGGTAGTGAAACCCAAGTTGAGACTTCACAAATTATTATGCCAGGTCTATCCCATACTAGACATGTGGTTTGCACGGTAAGACTCAGATCAATGGCGCACAAAGTTAAGTCCTTAAATATTACCCAGGCGAAGCATCCACATCCCTGAAGTGTTAACCACACTTCTCCCCTTTACTGCACGATCATTCGCCCGAGTGAAAACCAATTTTGTATAACCACCGCCAATGACGCACCAACATCACGGCACAAATTTTATAACAGTGGCACCAGCCACAATTCAAAATCTCATTAAGTCAAATTAATTAATCACATGTGATGATGAACCCAAGCGATACTAAAAGCATGGATAAGCATACTAATCGTACCAACCCAAATGTGATCGTAACATAGCTTCACTAATAAAAGTTCCCCATCCTATGGTGACAATGGCATCATGGCATTCAAATTATCAAGGAGGAAATAATCAATTAGGTCATTAACTACCAATACAAGGGTTTTATAATAAAGTAGCAATGCATTGTAATTTAAAACAAAATATTTAAGTAATAGATTGCAAACTGGGTTCAACATGATCAAAGGACACGACTTGCCTTGGCCTTGCTCAGTTGACGGCTCTTGATCTTCAAATCCAACGGCGGCTCCCTCGAACGCGTGATCTAACGAGAGAGAAAACGACACAAAGAGACAAAATAAATTCAAATAAAATTCAAATGAACTCCAAAAATTCTCAAACTGAACCAAAAGATAGAGCTCAATTTTAGATGAATTTAGGAAAAAGAATCGGGTCAATCGGAGCTAGGATGAGGGAGAACGGGCTTCTGGAAAATTAAATCTACAGAAATTCGGGGAAATTGGAAAAGACACTGTGTTGTGGACCGGGCGCACGGGAGACTGGGTCTACGGTGGACTCGGCGCACGGAACAGTGCGGCTGACTGGGCTGCTGGCGCAAGCGGCCAGGCTGCCGTAGCAGCTGACTGGGCTGACACGTGTGCGGGTAGGGCTGACGTGGCCTGCTGGCGTGGCCAGATCGGTGCGCGGCGGCGGGGCGATCGGACGGCTGCGGCACGGCCACGTGGACGCATCCGGGCCGTCGGCCCAGATCGGCTCACGGGTCTACGGCTCGGGCTGACGGGCGGGTCCCACATGGCGGCGGCGGGGTGCGCGGTGAACGGCGTCCACGAGGAGGCGAAGGGTCGCGGCTGACGCCAGCGCTGGCGTGGGCGGCGCGGGGACCGAGGGGACGCAGGGCGCGGCCGAGGCGCGGGCGCGGGTGTCCGCTGGCGGCGCGGAGCGCGGGCGGCGGCTGGGCGGCGGCGGCGCGACGGCGGCTGGCCGGCGACCGAGGAGGCGCGGGGCGTCCCGGCGGCTGGCGGCGGACGGCGCGAGGCGCGGGCGAGGGCCGAGGCGAGCGGCTGCGGGGTCTGGCCGGCGGCGGGGCTCACCGGCGGCGGTGGAGACGGCGAACGACGGCGGCGACGCGAGGCGACCACGGCGGAGGCGAAACGACGACGTCGGCGAGGGCGGCGGCTTCGAGCTCCGGCGGCGAGGCGCACGGCGCACGGCGGTGGCTAGCGGCGGCGGAAGCGGCGGCTGCGGGACGAGGGAGAAGCCCGGGGGTCGGCCCCCTTAAATACACGGACGCCGAGGCGTCAGAGTCGGGCACGGCCGAGGAGTTCGAAACGGGCACGGACGCCGAGGCAAACGCGGAAGGTGGCGGCGGCGGACGCGAGCCGGACTCAGGGACGAGTCCCTCCCGGAAACGACGCCTGACAGGTGGGCCCCACCTGTCAGTGGCACCGGGCGAGCGCGGCAAGGATGGCGACACGCGGCGGCAATCGGCAGGGGCAAGGCGGGCGCGCGGGAGGGCGCGGATCGGCGACGCGTGGCGAGGGCGGGGGCGCGCTGGGCCGGCTCGGCTGGTGGTTGGGCTGGGCCGGTCGGCTGGGCGGCCTGCGGCCCACGGCCGGTTTGGTTTTCTTTTTCTTTTCTTTTTCTTTTCCAGAAATTCAAATAAATTCTTTTGAGCTCTAGAAAATAGCAAATAAATCCAGAAAAACTCCAATAAAATTCCAGAAAATTCCTTGAGGCTCAAGGAACTCAAATAAAATAACTTTGGCAAATGTTAATGTTTAACTTAATCATATTAAATCCAAATAAATTCTGAAAATTCCTTTTAAGCTTTAATTAATTCCAGAAAATTCAAATGGTGAATTTTATTTTAAAAGCTTCAAAAAGGCTCTGAAAATCAGGATGTTACAAACCTCCCCCCCTTAAACGGAATCTCGACCCCGAGATTCAGGCTTACTAAAAGAATAGGTTACCAGGTGCGACGTTGGAGACGACGTGGTTCAAGCTTCCCCTTGCAACGTTCTGAGGTATCTGGGCTCCCTGACTTGACGATGTTCCACGGCTTGCTCCTGGGGTCTTTGTAGGGGTACTTCCAAGGTTGAACGGAATTGGCGTGATTCCTTGACGCTTTTGCGGGCAATTGCGAGCAAAATGACCTGGCTCTTTGCACTTGAAACAATTAGATGAAATTATTGGGCTTCTGTCACTCTGAGGTTGACCACTGACATTGATAGGGCGTGGTCCCGAAACATCATGATGAGGCATTGGAGCTGGAGTCTTGAAATCTGACTGCTGCGGTACCCGAGCTGGCTGATAAGTGCTGAAACGCTGCCTCTGAGCCTGGTGAGACTGAAATCCCTGCTGAGCCATCCTCCTCTTGCGAGACTCCTCTAGCTCGCGGCGACTGTCCTCAATTAGGATGACCTTATCCACCATCTGCTGAAAGCTGGCATAGTCGTTGCCCACGACCTGCACCTTCAATCCTGGGTTCAAGCCTTTCCGGAACCTCTTCTGACGGTCTTCATCTGTGGCTACGTCCTCGGGTGCATAGCGAGCTAGCTGAGTGAATTTATTGAGGTATTCACTCACTGTCATGTTCCTCTGCTGCAACTCACGGAACTCCTCCTTCTTCATGTCCATCACCCCATCCAGGACATGGGCGTGACGGAAAGCGGTGGAGAACTCATCCCAAGTAATGCTGTCCTGGTCCTCGTGGGCGTCACAGTAGTTCTCCCACCACTCTGCTGCAGGTCCCTCTAGCTGGTGTGCTGCATACAGCACTCTCTCCCTGTCTGTGCACTGGGCCAAGTTCAGCTTTTTCTCTACTGAACGGATCCAGTCATCTGCCTCCAAAGGCTCTGAAGAACTGGAGTAGGTAGGCGGCCTCGTCCTCATAAACTCTGCAAAGCGGGACTGATGGTGGGTGGCCTGAGGTGCTGCTACCCCTGGGTGCTGACGCTGAGCCATATTGTTCATATTCTGCATCATTGCTTGCATCATCTGAGTCTGGGCCATCAGGAACTGACTGAGAGCGGGGTCCAGGGTCGGCGGAACTGCCTGGGGTGGCTGAGTGGAACTGTTCCTGGGTTCTGGTTTGTCTGCTCACGACCTGTGGAGTTCCTGGCTTCAACCATCTTGCGGCTGCTCTGAAAAGAAAGACCATTTGCTGAGAACTGACTTCTGAAGGCTCAATAGGTAAGAGGGAAAAGCAGAGGTAAGCGGTAAACTCGTCTAAGGGGAATAACTAATGGCATCCTAAACTAAGCAGACACTTAGCCGGTAAGGCTAACAAAAGAAACGATAAACTCCACAAAAAGATTTTGACATGACTGCATCATAATGCTAGAAGCAAAACTGCAGCTCACATCACACACAATGGCAAATAAGAAGCAAGACGATCTATACGATACTAAAAACTATAACAAGGTTCTAATCTAATGGCTTCTAATCTTCATGGAAATCTCCAATCCTTTCTTGACATATTGGGCGCTTCCTTGAGCCAAACTTCACAGCACAGCTTGAAGAATTCCATGCCAACTTTCACTTTGGTCGAGGGATATTCGAGACATCTATGGACATTATAGGGATAAGAAGTCAAATTAAGTTTGGGAAATAATGTTTCAGAGGAGGCAAGGAGTAAGAAACCTAAGAATGAGGTAAGAACAAGATTCATTAGACAATCATTTGGTGGATTTGATTTAGAAAATAAATTTTGAAATCTTTTCTAATTCGACTACTCTAACTAGGGCTTCGTCCTACAGTCGATATGGCTCTGATACCATCTCTGTCGAGACCCGAATATGCAAATCCGGACTCTCTGTGTATACTGCACTAGTCCAGGATCACGCTAGTGCACACAGTCAAACATTGAGGTAATCATCACCACAATCACGATATTAAATAAGGGAAACTCAAATTATTAATCAATATCCAAAAGTGAGACCTTATGGTCAAGCTTACAATCTCAATAGCCTTAGGGGCTTAACAAAATTTAGCAGCGGAAAACCAAAATAAAACGTAGTGGCCAATCGACATGCCCACAGGCAATCGAGTGGGGAGCGAAGCCTAGAACTCGTAGTCGTCGAAGTACTCTCCTCCTGGAACCTCCTGCTGGTAGCACTCTTCATCCTCAACTGAGCAACATAGGCATAAAGCCGTGAGTACATTGGTACTCAGCAAGCCGTTTGTAACAAATGATGCAATATAATATGCAAGGCTTAACAATGGAAAGCTGAAAGGGTGAATTTGCATAAAACAGCATTCGAAATTACCATAAATAGATTGAAGGCGAATTGTAAATAAATCAATAATAAATAATCAAAGGAATTGAAGTAAACTACTTATGGACTCCCCATCCACAAGCTAAACCAACAGTGAATTAACCATCCACTGATCAACTACCAAATTTTCCAAGAATAACTATACCTCGTGTGAAATCACCGAGCATTGTCCATGACCGAGGACATGGCTATTCGAATAGTTTTACACTCTGCAGAGGTTGCACAACTGTACCCACACGATGTGAAAATCCTCACGTTAAAGATAATCACAACAAGGCTTTTACAATGATCCATCTCAACCCGATCCCACTCGCTAAGGTTTCGCCGTCGAGTAGGGTAACCCCCTAGTCGGTAATTGCCCCCTCTTGCGCCACAACAACATCGGTAGTGAAACCCAAGTTGAGACTTCACAAATTATTATGCCAGGTCTATCCCATACTAGACATGTGGTTTGCACGGTAAGACTCAGATCAATGGCGCACAAAGTTAAGTCCTTAAATATTACCCAGGCGAAGCATCCACATCCCTGAAGTGTTAACCACACTTCTCCCCTTTACTGCACGATCATTCGCCCGAGTGAAAACCAATTTTGTATAACCACCGCCAATGACGCACCAACATCACGGCACAAATTTTATAACAGTGGCACCAGCCACAATTCAAAATCTCATTAAGTCAAATTAATTAATCACATGTGATGATGAACCCAAGCGATACTAAAAGCATGGATAAGCATACTAATCGTACCAACCCAAATGTGATCGTAACATAGCTTCACTAATAAAAGTTCCCCATCCTATGGTGACAATGGCATCATGGCATTCAAATTATCAAGGAGGAAATAATCAATTAGGTCATTAACTACCAATACAAGGGTTTTATAATAAAGTAGCAATGCATTGTAATTTAAAACAAAATATTTAAGTAATAGATTGCAAACTGGGTTCAACATGATCAAAGGACACGACTTGCCTTGGCCTTGCTCAGTTGACGGCTCTTGATCTTCAAATCCAACGGCGGCTCCCTCGAACGCGTGATCTAACGAGAGAGAAAACGACACAAAGAGACAAAATAAATTCAAATAAAATTCAAATGAACTCCAAAAATTCTCAAACTGAACCAAAAGATAGAGCTCAATTTTAGATGAATTTAGGAAAAAGAATCGGGTCAATCGGAGCTAGGATGAGGGAGAACGGGCTTCTGGAAAATTAAATCTACAGAAATTCGGGGAAATTGGAAAAGACACTGTGTTGTGGACCGGGCGCACGGGAGACTGGGTCTACGGTGGACTCGGCGCACGGAACAGTGCGGCTGACTGGGCTGCTGGCGCAAGCGGCCAGGCTGCCGTAGCAGCTGACTGGGCTGACACGTGTGCGGGTAGGGCTGACGTGGCCTGCTGGCGTGGCCAGATCGGTGCGCGGCGGCGGGGCGATCGGACGGCTGCGGCACGGCCACGTGGACGCATCCGGGCCGTCGGCCCAGATCGGCTCACGGGTCTACGGCTCGGGCTGACGGGCGGGTCCCACATGGCGGCGGCGGGGTGCGCGGTGAACGGCGTCCACGAGGAGGCGAAGGGTCGCGGCTGACGCCAGCGCTGGCGTGGGCGGCGCGGGGACCGAGGGGACGCAGGGCGCGGCCGAGGCGCGGGCGCGGGTGTCCGCTGGCGGCGCGGAGCGCGGGCGGCGGCTGGGCGGCGGCGGCGCGACGGCGGCTGGCCGGCGACCGAGGAGGCGCGGGGCGTCCCGGCGGCTGGCGGCGGACGGCGCGAGGCGCGGGCGAGGGCCGAGGCGAGCGGCGGCGGGGTCTGGCCGGCGGCGGGGCTCACCGGCGGCGGTGGAGACGGCGAACGACGGCGGCGACGCGAGGCGACCACGGCGGAGGCGAAACGACGACGTCGGCGAGGGCGGCGGCTTCGAGCTCCGGCGGCGAGGCGCACGGCGCACGGCGGTGGCTAGCGGCGGCGGAAGCGGCGGCTGCGGGACGAGGGAGAAGCCCGGGGGTCGGCCCCCTTAAATACACGGACACCGAGGCGTCAGAGTCGGGCACGGCCGAGGAGTTCGAAACGGGCACGGACGCCGAGGCAAACGCGGAAGGTGGCGGCGGCGGACGCGAGCCGGACTCAGGGACGAGTCCCTCCCGGAAACGACGCCTGACAGGTGGGCCCCACCTGTCAGTGGCACCGGGCGAGCGCGGCAAGGATGGCGACACGCGGCGGCAATCGGCAGGGGCAAGGCGGGCGCGCGGGAGGGCGCGGATCGGCGACGCGTGGCGAGGGCGGGGGCGCGCTGGGCCGGCTCGGCTGGTGGTTGGGCTGGGCCGGTCGGCTGGGCGGCCTGCGGCCCACGGCCGGTTTGGTTTTCTTTTTCTTTTCTTTTTCTTTTCCAGAAATTCAAATAAATTCTTTTGAGCTCTAGAAAATAGCAAATAAATCCAGAAAAACTCCAATAAAATTCCAGAAAATTCCTTGAGGCTCAAGGAACTCAAATAAAATAACTTTGGCAAATGTTAATGTTTAACTTAATCATATTAAATCCAAATAAATTCTGAAAATTCCTTTTAAGCTTTAATTAATTCCAGAAAATTCAAATGGTGAATTTTATTTTAAAAGCTTCAAAAAGGCTCTGAAAATCAGGATGTTACATCTATGCACATGTTTAGGGGGAGTCATATTCCCTCTTGGACTCTAAAATGAAAATAGTTCTTTTTATCTAAATAAATCTTATTGCATAAGAACTACTCTCTCATTTAAAGTTCACATAGAATATACAATTTGTTGTCTAACAATTTGATATATTCAAATCTTTCATCTCTCAAAATTTGGGTTGTCATCAATTACCAAAAAGGGGAAGATTGAAAGCATCTAGACCCCTAAAAAGGATTTTGGTAATTAATGAAATTAAGAGAATATGGAATATGGGACTAACGTGTTTTAATGAGTATGCAAAAGGATAGTCCACACACATGAGCGACAAGATGCAAGCCAAAGGACACGCGTGAAAATCAAATTGGCTCAAGACAAAGGTATGCTTAGAATAGGACCCCTTTTGAATTTTACCGGTCTTAGGTGAATGGTGGAAGACCGGATTATAGGATAGATGATCGTACCATCAAGAGGGATCTTGGCTAAGTAGCTTGAATACTTATCTCATGTGCCAAATGGTTTTGTCTTAAAAGTTGCATCCTTTAAAGGAATCTAGTTTTCAAAAGAAAGCTGTGCTCTGTCTGGAAGAGCGGTAGTACCGCAGTTTTGAACGTCGGAACTACCGGAAAGCGGAAGTTCCGCAACCAAAATGCGGTAGTACCGGCCAGCGGAAGATCCGGTTTAGGAGCGGATCAATATTTCCAGAGAGCACCCTTGGCTCATTCCAAAGTCTTGCGGGAACGGAAGTACCAGCTGCTTGAACACCGGTACTACCGCTGCGAGCGGTAGTACCGCATCCTAAAGCGGTACTTCCGGACCCCGGAAGATCCGGAGGGAGAGCGGATCAATTTTTTCCAGAGAGCGCCCTCCGGATGAAGCCTGGATTTCTCTGGAGCGGAAGTACCGGCTATTTCAACGCCGGAACTACCGCTGCATGCGGTAGTTCCGCCACTCAGAGCGGTACTTCCGGAGTCCGGAAGATCCGACTTCAAAGCGGATGTATTTTTCCAGAGAGCGCCAAGTCTGGGACCCTTTGGAGTTTGGCTGAAGCGGTAGTACCGCGCCGACTTTGCGGAACTACCGGGTAGCGGTAGTACCGCAAATATCAACGGCGGTAGTACCGCGCCGCCGAACCCAACGGTCACTGCAGACGTCTGACATAGCCGTTCTGGCGCGAAGATTTGGTAGCGGTAGTACCGGTCTTTGGGAGCGGTAGTTCCGCTCGACCAGAAAATTTTCTGGAAGCTGGGTCAAACGGCTAGTTTTGGTTGGTGGAGGCTATAAATACCCCCACCACTGCTCAAGGGCTAAGGTTAGAGACTCATTGCATATTTCTCAAGCCCAAGTGCATTCATTTCACCTCAATTCTTTCTTTGCACATCAAAGTGAGGTGGTTGAGCATTTAGTGCTAGATTTCCTTTGCAAATCCATTTGGCACTAGAGTTGCATTCAAGTGAACACCGGGATTTATTACTCTTAGTGCTTGCCGGCACTTGGACGATCCGGTGGAAGTTGCCTCGGTGATCTTCTCAAGAAGATTGTGAGAAGACCCGGCAAATTGTGAAGGTTGGAGCTCACCTACCCGGAGTGGGGAAGAGCTACACTAGTGATCGAGGTGCTTGGCTCAATTCGTGGAGCCGGTCCGATACGTCCGGGCTTACCTCAACGTGGACTAGGGGAAACCGGCAAGTTTCCGAATACCACGGTAAAAACATCGGTTGTGTCATTTGTCTCTTTAGCTCTTGTTCTTTTGCTTCATTGAGATCACTTATTTGTTTAGAGCTAAATTGTTGACTAGAATTGCATAGGATTAATTGCTTTACATCATTGTCATTTAAATTGTGGAGAATTAATCAAGTAA
Organism: Dendrocalamus latiflorus; assembly: GCA_017311315.1. Lineage (NCBI taxonomy): Eukaryota > Viridiplantae > Streptophyta > Magnoliopsida > Poales > Poaceae > Dendrocalamus > Dendrocalamus latiflorus. Next base: position 7,223,163 of record CM029662.1, read on the forward strand.
ACAAGAAAAGTTTAAAAACCTCCTATTCACCCCCCCTCTAGTCGGTATCCTTGATCCTACAAGTGGTATCAGAGCTTGGTCTCTCACTTTTAGACTTAACCGTCTAGAGAGATAAGGATGGCTAGTGAGGGGATTTCGGTAGGAAAGACACCTCTATTTGATGGCTCAAATTATGCTTATTGGAAGATTAGAATGTCAATTTATTTAAAGGCCATGAGTCCTAATATTTGGAAAATCGTAAATGATGGTTACGTCATGCCACTTGATCCCGACAACCCAACGGAACAAGATGGGCGTAACACTCATTTAGATGCCCAAGCCATGAATGCTATTTTTGGGGCCTTAAACGCGGATGAATTCAATAGAGTGAGCAATCTTGAGACGGCTCACGCTATTTGGAATACCCTTTCGGAAATACACGAAGGGACATCCACGGTTAAGGAGGCAAAATTGCATCGGCTTAGGATTAAATATGAGACATTCATAATGTTGCCCCATGAGGACATCAATGAGATGTACACACGGCTCAACAACATTGTGAATGAGCTCAAAGGCCTTGGCACTAACCTCTCGGATCTTGATGTTGTGAGAAAGATGCTTAGGGCTCTACCGGAGAAGTACGAGATGTTGATAACTCTCTTCCTCAACTCACCGGAATTGGCAAGAATGACGCCAACACAACTCTTGGGTAATCTAATTACCAATGAGTTGTACAAGAAGGACAAGGAGGAACTTTTGGAGCAATCCACCTCCAAAGGGAAGAAGATCACCGCCTTCAAGGCAAAGGCGGTGGCAAGTGAAGAGTCCGAAGATGAAGAAGAAGACTCCGAAGAAGAACTTGCCCTCCTTGTGAGAAGGATGAACAAGTTCATGAGAAGACGCTCAAATCGAGGAGGAGGCTATGATAAAGGAAAGAAGTGGCAATCATCCTCAAACAAAAACAAGTATAGCAACATCCGTTGCTATGAGTGCGATGAGAAGGGGCATATAGCTTCACAATGTCCCACAAAGAAGGATGACAAGGAGAAGTCATCCAAGAAGAAAGGCTATCATGCCAAGAAGAAACTTTTCAAGAAGCTCCACAAAGACGGCAAAAATGAAGCCCACATTGGTGAGTGGGATTCCGATGAGGAATACTCCGACTCCGAATCTAGTGAGGATGAGTCTCCCAAGAAGAAGGGACTTGTCGGCATCGCCATCAAGGAAGCTCCATCGCTATTCTCCACCCCCACATGTCTTATGGCAAAAGGGGAGAAGGTAAAAACTCTAGATGACGATGAACCCTCCTATGACGATTTGATGGACATGTTGGTAGAACTAAATGAATTTCTTGGAAAAGAAAAGTCAAAATTCAAGGTTTTGAAAAGGGAGCACATAGCTCTTCAAAAAACCTATGAGGAGCTAAAGAAAGCTCATGACTTGCATACAAATAAGTCTAGTATGAGTATTGGCATATCTTGCAATACTTTGAATGAGATGCCTAGTGTTAAGAAAGTAACATCTAGCATGTCTACCTCTTGTGATGACTTACTTTCTATGCCATGTGCTTCTAAGATTGATTCATCTAATGCTTTGTCTCATGTTCATGATGATATGCTAGTAGATGAAAACCAAAATTTAAAGGAACAAGTCCTAAAATTGAATAAAAGTTTGGAAAGAGCATACAAGGGAAAAGACACCCTTGATAAATTGTTAAATACCCAAAGATGCTCTTTCAATAAGGAAGGACTTGGATACATTCCCAAGAAAGGTAAGAAACCGATATCCAAACCTCCAAGGTTTGTAAATGAGAATGGTAAGTATTGTACAAAATGCCGGAATGTAGTACATATGGTAAATGATTGTTCTAGAAATAGTGTGCATTCCATTGGCTTGTATAATTCTTGTTACATGCTTAAAAAATCTAAAAATGGAAATGTAATTGCTCATTTTATTGGCACCTCGATTTTGGGTGCTAAAAGGAAATCCATTTGGGTGCCCAAAACCTTGGTTACTAACCTCCAAGGACCCAAACAAATTTGGGTACCTAAAAGAACTTGATTTTCTTTTGTAGGTGAACTATAAAACCGGCGGAAGGCATTGGGTGTTGGATAGTGGTTGCACTCAACACATGACCGGAGACCGGAAGATGTTCACCACCTTTGAGAGTGGAAGCAATGACAAAATCACCTTTGGAGACAATAGCAAAGGAAAGGTATTGGGATTGGGTAAAATTGCTATCTCTAACGACCTTTCAATTTCTAATGTATCACTAGTCGAAACATTAAATTTTAACTTGCTATCTGTTGCTCAATTATGTGATCTAGGCTTAACATGCTCATTCTCAAAAGAAAATGTTGTAATCTCAAAAGACAATAATAATGAACTAGTCTTTAAAGGCTTTAGATTTGGGAATCTCTATTTGGTAGATTTCACTTCAAATGATGCTTGCTTAAAAACTTGTTTAATTGCAAAAACTTCTTTGGGTTGGCTTTGGCATAGGAGACTAGGTCATGTGGGTATGGTTCAACTTAAAAAACTTTTCAAACATGATCTAGTGATTGGCTTGAAAGATGTGAAGTTTGAGAAAAATCGACTTTGTAGTGCTTGTCAAGCCGGAAAACAAGTCGCTAGTTCTCACCCTTCCAAAAGTATCATGTCAACCTCTAGACCATTGGAGCTCTTACACATGGATTTGTTTGGGCCAACAACCTATAAGAGCATCGGAGGAAATAGCTATTGTTTAGTCATTGTGGATGATCACTCTAGATACACATGGGTCTTCTTCCTAAATGACAAAAGTGAAACCTCCGGGATTTTCAAAAGTTTTTCAAAAAGAGCCCAAAATGAATTTGATTTTAAAATAAAGAAAATTAGGAGTGACAATGGTTCCGAGTTCAAAAATACAAAAGTTGAAGACTTTTGTGATGATCTTGGAATAAAGCACGAACTTTCCACAACCTACACTCCGGAGCAAAATGGAGTTGTAGAGAGGAAAAATCGAACATTGATTGAAATGGCTAGGACAATGCTTGATGAGTATAATACTTCCGACAAGTTTTGGGCGGAAGCTATTAACACCGCTTGTCATGCCATAAATCGCCTTTACTTACATCGACTTCTGAAAAAGACTTCCTATGAACTACTTATTGGAAGGAGACCGAACATCTCTTACTTTAGAGTATTTGGTTGCAAATGCTATATTCTAAGAAAAGGTGTTCGGCTCTCAAAATTTCAAAGTCGTTGTGATGAAGGCTTCCTTTTAGGGTATTCCTCAAATAGTAAAGCCTATAGGATCTTTAATAAAAATTCGGGATTAGTTGAAGAATCATGTGATGTACAATTCGATGAAACTAATGGCTCTCAAGAGGAGCAAGAAAATTTGGATGATGTAGGTGATGAAGGATTACGAAAAGCTATGAAAAACATGCAAATTGGAGACATCAAGCCAAAGGAAGATCCATCTTCACCAAGCTCATCAAGACAAGTAGAGCCACCTACTTCATATACCCCATGCAATGTTCAAGTTGTTGAAGACGAACAAAAAGATCAACAACAAAACAATTTCAAGATTCACAATGCGATTGCCAAGGATCATCCAATAGATCAAATATTGGGTGATGTGAGTAAGGGTGTTCAAACTCGCTCTAGAGTAGCTTCATTTTGTGAACATTACTCTTTTGTTTCTTCTTTTGAGCCTAAACTTGTAGATGAGGCTCTAGATGATCCGGATTGGGTAAATGCCATGCATGAAGAATTAAACAACTTCGCTCAAAATGAAGTATGGACCTTGGTGGAAAGACCCGAAGAGCACAATGTGATTGGCACCAAATGGGTCTCCCGAAACAAACAAGATGAAAATGGCATTGTGGTAAGAAACAAGGCAAGGTTAGTAGCTCAAGGCTATACTCAAGTCGAAGGTTTAGACTATGATGAAACATTTGCACCCGTTGCTAGACTTGAGTCAATTAGAATCTTGCTTGCTTTTGCATCTAGCTTTGATATTAAATTATTTCAAATGGATGTTAAAAGTGCTTTCTTAAATGGAACAATCTCCGAACTTGTATTTGTTGAACAACCTCTGGGGTTCGAAGATCCTAAATGTCCTAATCATGTTTATAAACTTGCAAAGGCATTGTATGCTTTAAAACAAGCTCCTAGAGCTTGGTATGAACGACTTAGAAATTTCCTTGTTTCAAAGGGATTTAAAATTGGTAAGGTAGATACAACGCTATTCACAAAAGTCATTGGTGGTGATTTCTTTGTATGACAAATTTATGTTGATGACATTATATTTGGTTCTACTAACCAAGATTTTTGTGAAGAATTTGGTGATATGATGTCTAGGGAGTTTGAGATGTCCATGATAGGAGAATTAAGCTATTTTCTTGGACTTCAAATCAAACAACGTAAAGATGGGACATTCATAAGCCAAACAAAGTACATTAAAGATCTTTTCGAAAAGTTTGGCATGAAAGATGCAAAGCTCATCAAGACACCAATGGCAACCAACGGGCATCTAGACCTTGACGAAGGAGGTAAGTCGGTAGATTCAAAGCTTTATAGATCCATGATTGGTAGTTTGCTTTATCTTACCGCATCTAGGCCCGATATCATGTTTAGTGTATGCATGTGTGCTCGCTTTCAAGCTTCACCAAAAGAGTGTCATTTAAAAGCCGTAAAAAGGATCTTGAGATATTTGAAACATTCCCCAAACATAGGACTTTGGTATCCTAAAGGTGGTAAATTCGATCTAATTGGATATTCAGATTCCGATTATGCGGGTTGCAAAGTGGATAGAAAAAGCACCTCGGGAAGTTGTCAATTTCTAGGTAGATCCTTAGTGTCTTGGTCCTCAAAGAAACAAAACTCCGTAGCACTCTCAACCGCTGAAGCCGAATATATTTCCGCCGGGAGTTGTTGTGCTCAATTATTATGGATGAGGCAAACATTGTTGGATTATGGAATAAGCTTCGATAAAGTGCCTTTATTGTGTGACAATGAAAGTGCCGTGAAAATATCCAATAACCCAGTCCAACACTCAAGAACTAAGCACATAGATGTACGCCACCACTTCTTGAGGGACCATGTTGGTAAGGGAGATATTTGCATTAGCCACATCCGGACCGAAGACCAATTAGCGGATATTTTCACCAAGCCATTAGATGAGAATCATTTCTGCAAGCTTAGGAGTGAATTAAATGTCCTGGATTACTCAAATGTTGCATAAATTTATGATAAATTTAAATGCATGCTCTTAGAGGAAGCTTGAAAGGTCATTTGAAATTATGTCTTTATGCAAAGGACTTTGATTTATAAAAGGTAAAATGCAAAAGTATTTGATTATATTATTTTGTTCTGTTTAATGCATAATGATCCTTAAAGACTTTAGTTGAATGCAAAATCTAGGGATCATTTGCATCTATAGTCCTAAAGTTCAAATTCTGCGAAGTCTCAGAAAATGCGGAACTACCGCTGCCTTCTGCGGTACTTCCGGGGAACGGTACTTCCGTCCGAGGAAGCGGTACTACCGCTTGGCGGTACTACCGGCCGCATCCGCGGTACTACCGGACTTGCATTTAAGGGGGAGCAACTGCCCGCGCCCGAGGGTTCTCCTCTGTTGGCCCCCACTCCACTCCGGTACTTCCTCCCTTCTTCCGCCCGAGCCCGTACCTCTCCTCTCCTCTCTCTCTCTCTCTCCCACAAAGAACCACCCAAACCGCACCGCAAAATCGTCGGATCCAGTGGTGATTTCTTCGTTTCCTCAACGCAAATCAATTTCCCAGGGTTCAACTCCTTCGATCCTCAAGGTATTACGGATCAAAACCTCTTTTAATCTTCTTCTTTTTGAACCCTAGGTCGTGCTTAAGGTTAAATCGAAATATAGTTGATTTTGCCAACTATTTCTAGGGAAATTGAGTATATTTGGTGTTCAGGGGTATATACAAACCCATTCCATGGATTCACTCCAATAAAACACCAAAGATTCATTCACATTTCCAAAAACCCTAGAATCAGCCAGAAAGCGGAACTACCGCTCGACGGTTGCGGTACTACCGCTGAGCGGTACTACCGGCCCAGAACGGCGGTACTATCGTTTTAACTGACATTTTGGCAAATTCAATTTATTTCTTTTTGAATCTAATTTGGCCATATTCCCTCTATCTCATAATCCATTCTTCTTGTGCCTAGATGCCTAGAACAAGAGCGGCTTCCAAAAAGTCTCATGCCTCAGGGAGTTCCTCAAGCCCTCGTGCTCTTCCATCCCCCGAGGTGACTCAAAAGGCAGCCCAGGACAGAGGGAAGAGGCCTGCGCCAGCCCCTGAGTCTGACTCTGGATCTGAAACAGAGTCTGAGCATCCTATTCCTCCAAGCTCTCCCATGGAATCATCTGAAGAAGATATAGCTGGAAGGGAGTGTCTTGAAATCAATCTGAAAAAGATTTCGCCTGATGAGTATGCTCGCCTGCGTCATACCAACCAGTATGATCTTCCATCAAACTCAATCAATCCACAATTCCATACCAAGTTCCAGGAGAAGATATTTGATGAGATGTATGGACCAGATCGCCAGTTTGCAGATCATAAATTCATCGACTGGGATCATATTGATGGTATTGACAAGTACGATGGCACTTTCCGGTTATTCCAGACAGTCGGTCTCAATCAGCTTGTAGCACTAGGACGTGACTACAATGAGACCTTCATCCGGCAGTTTTATGCTACAGTGCATATCTCTCCCGACCTTCAGAACATGACTTGGATGACAGTATGTACCAGATATGAGGCCACCAAGCATGACTTTGAGCTTGTCTTAAGGGCAGAACTAAGTGCTTATGAGAAGGTATATGACAAACCTGCTCTCAATCTCAATCTGGATGCCATATATCCTTTCTACAACACTGCAGAAAAATTCACGCTTGGCAAGAATGTTGGACTTCAACCCATTCCCAGCTTGATCAATCGCATCATCAATCATACCATTCTTCCAAAAGGTGGTAACTATGATGCCATTCGAGGACATGTATGGAATATCCTAGACTACATTATGAAGGGGGAGAAGTTTGATGTAGTGGATGTCATCATGAGGGAGATAGTTGCCTCCAAAAATGATCGCTTCAAGCGCATCAACTATGCACCCTATATCATGGCCTTGATTGATTCTAAGTTTCTCTATCGTGGAGGTCGCGGTGGTGTGCATAAGCCATACAAGCCAAGACCAGAGCCTCCCATTCCCACTACTTTTCGCGCTAAACAGACGTCAGCTCCAGGCGCAGGCTCATCATCTGCAGCAGCAGGAGGAGCAGCCACTCAGTCTCAGGAGCCTGGCCAGCCCACCCTTCAGCAGTTCTACTCTTCTATGATTGAGGGCTTCTCTACTCTCAACTCTAGGATGGATAGGATGGATGAGCGTCTCGACTCCATTGACAGCAGTTTGACCTCGTTAGATGGTCGGGTTGCAGATCTTGAGCGCTCACCCTCGCCTCGTCACTATGGTCGTCGCCGTAAAGCTGCTCATGATCCTCCGCAGCCCTCTCAGAATTGATCTCTTTTTTTGGTACTTGATGCCAAAGGGGGAGAATATTTTGGGAGTTTACTTATGGTATTTGGACCTATGGGCTCATCTATGTAATGAACCTTATGATCATGGTTGTAATGAACTTATGTTTGGTGCTTGGATGTAATGAACATTATGATCATGAGTTGATGATATTACTTAGTTGTCTATCTCTCATTGAATAACTTTGTCTTGTGCATCTTGTATAAAATGTCGTAATCTTTATCTATGCACATGTTTAGGGGGAGTCATATTCCCTTTTGGACTCTAAAATGAAAATAGTTCTTTTTATCTAAATAAATCTTATTGCATAAGAACTACTCTCTCATTTAAAGTTCACATAGAATATACAATTTGTTGTCTAACAATTTGATATATTCAAATCTTTCATCTCTCAAAATTTGGGTTGTCATCAATTACCAAAAAGGGGGAGATTGAAAGCATCTAGACCCCTAAAAAGGATTTTGGTAATTAATGAAATTAAGAGAATATGGAATATGGGACTAACGTGTTTTAATGAGTATGCAAAAGGATAGTCCACACACATGAGCGACAAGATGCAAGCCAAAGGACACGCGTGAAAATCAAATTGGCTCAAGACAAAGGTATGCTTAGAATAGGACCCCTTTTGAATTTTACCGGTCTTAGGTGAATGGTGGAAGACCGGATTATAGGATAGATGATCGTACCATCAAGAGGGATCTTGGCTAAGTAGCTTGAATACTTATCTCATGTGCCAAATGGTTTTGTCTTAAAAGTTGCATCCTTTAAAGGAATCTAGTTTTCAAAAGAAAGCTGTGCTCTGTCTGGAAGAGCGGTAGTACCGCAGTTTTGAACGTCGGAACTACCGGAAAGCGGAAGTTCCGCAACCAAAATGCGGTAGTACCGGCTAGCGGAAGATCCGGTTTAGGAGCGGATCAATATTTCCAGAGAGCACCCTTGGCTCATTCCAAAGTCTTGCGGGAACGGAAGTACCGGCTGCTTGAACGCCGGTACTACCGCTGCGAGCGGTAGTACCACATCCTAAAGCGGTACTTCCGGACCCCGGAAGATCCGGAGGGAGAGCGGATCAATTTTTTCCAGAGAGCGCCCTCCGGATGAAGCCTGGATTTCTCTGGAGCGGAAGTACCGGCTATTTCAACGCCGGAACTACCGCTGCATGCGGTAGTTCCGCCACTCAGAGCGGTACTTCCGGAGTCCGGAAGATCCGACTTCAAAGCGGATGTATTTTTCCAGAGAGCGCCAAGTCTGGGACCCTTTGGAGTTTGGCTGAAGCGGTAGTACCGCGCCGACTTTGCGGAACTACCGGGTAGCGGTAGTACCGCAAATATCAACGGCGGTAGTACCGCGCCGCCGAACCCAACGGTCACTGCAGACGTCTGACATAGCCGTTCTGGCGCGAAGATTTGGTAGCGGTAGTACCGGTCTTTGGGAGCGGTAGTTCCGCTCGACCAGAAAATTTTCTGGAAGCTGGGTCAAACGGCTAGTTTTGGTTGGTGGAGGCTATAAATACCCCCACCACTGCTCAAGGGCTAAGGTTAGAGACTCATTGCATATTTCTCAAGCCCAAGTGCATTCATTTCACCTCAATTCTTTCTTTGCACATCAAAGTGAGGTGGTTGAGCATTTAGTGCTAGATTTCCTTTGCAAATCCATTTGGCACTAGAGTTGCATTCAAGTGAACACCGGGATTTATTACTCTTAGTGCTTGCCGGCACTTGGACGATCCGGTGGAAGTTGCCTCGGTGATCTTCTCAAGAAGATTGTGAGAAGACCCGACAAATTGTGAAGGTTGGAGCTCACCTACCCGGAGTGGGGAAGAGCTACACTAGTGATCGAGGTGCTTGGCTCAATTCGTGGAGCCGGTCCGATACGTCCGGGCTTACCTCAACGTGGACTAGGGGAAACCGGCAAGTTTCCGAATACCACGGTAAAAACATCGGTTGTGTCCTTTGTCTCTTTAGCTCTTGTTCTTTTGCTTCATTGAGATCACTTATTTGTTTAGAGCTAAATTGTTGACTAGAATTGCATAGGATTAATTGCTTTACATCATTGTCATTTAAATTGTGGAGAATTAATCAAGTAAACAAGAAAAGTTTAAAAACCTCCTATTCACCCCCCCTCTAGTCGGTATCCTTGATCCTACAGTGAAGCAGAGCCGGGACGCCGTCACGTTGTGCCAGGCGGCGTACGCACGCAAGCTGCTTGAGAAAGCGCAGCTTGAAGGCTGCAACGCGTGCCAGACGCGCATGGAGGTGCGTCTGAAGCTGTCCAAGAACAGTACCACGCCGGAGGTGGACTCAACGATGTATCGCAGCTTGATGGGAAGCTTGCGGTACCTGGTGCATACACGGCCCGACATCGCTTTTGCCGTGGGCTACGTGAGCAGATTCATGGAGAAGCCCCAGCAGGAGCACCTCGTCGCCGTCAAGCATTTGCTCCGGTACATCTCCGGCACGATCGACTACGGCATCATCTACTCCAAGCGCTCGAACGGTGACATTCACCTGACGGGCTACAGCGACAGCGACTTGGGGGGAGATGTGGATGACAGGAAGAGTACCACCGGGATCATCTTCTTTCTCGGTGAAATGCCAATCTCTTGGCAATCCCAGAAGCAAAAGGTGGTAGCGCTCTCCTCTTGCGAAGCGGAATACATCGCGGGCGCGGCGGCAGCATGCCAAGCGGTGTGGCTCTCGCGGCTGCTGGGCGACGTGATCGGCACCAAGCTTCAGCCGCCACAATTGAAGATGGATAACATGTCCGCGATCGCCTTAAGCAAAAATCATGTCCTTCACGAAAGAAGCAAGCATATCGATACTAAATTCCACTTCATCCGTGAATGTCTGGACAGCGGGAAGATATGCTTGGATTTCACGAGCTCTCAGGAACAGCTCGCTGACATTCTGACTAAGTCACTCGGACGCACCAAGTTCTGTGAATTACGCGAGAAGATTGGCGTCGTCAAGGTCAAGTGAACCGAGCAAGAATTAGGGGGAGATTGTTGCATAATCTAGCTCGGTTACTTCCTGTTTTCAGAAGAGTTTAGGCTGGTTTTCGGTTTCAGTTTTTAGAATAGTTCAGCGCGTGCAGAAGTCTAGTTTGAATGCATGCCGGACACGGTTGTTTGCATGCATGTCGGACACGGTTTGGTATTCCGTTTTGTAAGCTTGTTTGTCTCCTATTTAAAGCAATACAAACATCAGAAAAGCTGCATCCGGGCAGCACCAAAATCTCTTTGAAGTTCATTGAGTTTTATTGAGTGCGTGTGCTAAGTTTTCATCATTGTCGGCAAGGGAAGCCGGAGGTGAAAACCACAGATTGTTGTTCTTATCTGAGGAGGCAGGCAGAGATGAGGTTGAAATCACCGGCCACCATCCAACCCCCCTGAACAATGTTGGCAATTTCCAGCAGCTCCTCCATGAAGAGTAATTTCTCCACATCCAATTGGGGACCGTAAACCGATGTGAGGAACCACTCGGCACCACTTTGTGTCATCCTGACCTTAACCGTGATGAACCAGGACCAGGAGCCCTTGTGGACAGTGGTTGCCTGAGAGAGACCATGACGCCATGCCAAGATGATGCCCTCTCGGGTGTTTGACGCCGGCAGGAAATCAAACCCATGAAAAATTCATACCACAAGTTTGCACAACTACATCCTGATCCACAACAGCAAGCTTCGATTCTTGGAGGCAAATAAAGAAGCATCTGACTGTAAGACAAGCTCTTTGACAAGAGACCTTCGTTGCACACCGGCCCTAGAATGGGAACTATGCCTTGCTGCAGACGAAGGTTGAGGTTGCCATCCTGGTGAAATCGCATTGTGCGGACCGAGGCGAATTGACTGCATGCGCAACGCTCTTGGATGGCGCATTTGCAGAGGGGGCCCTCCTGTCAGCGGGGGAAGGCGAGCCGTCTGGTGCGGCATATTAGTATTGTTATCAGTTTTGCTATTGCACAGACGACCGAAATTTTTTTATCTTTCAGTCACGTGAAATTGCACTCTCAATCAACTGAAATTGCAACCCCCTAAAAAAACAGCTGCAACTTTAGGTGATTTAGAGTACAACTTCAGGTGACTTGAAATTGCACTCTCAATCAACTGAAATTGCAGCCCCCCTCCAAAAAAACACCTACAACTTTAGGTGATTCAGAGTGCAACTTCAGGTGACTGAAAGATAAAAAAAATTTCAGTCGCCTATGCAATAGTCACTCCCTATTGTTATAATCTATGTGTCAATGAAGTTTATTACACAGGGTTCAGCAGCCATGGAAGAATTGCTGCTGTGGAAAGAAAATGATCACATACAGTAACTTAAGTCCCATGATTGGATACCTTTTGCTGAAAGACCTCGCAATTTTCTGCCAGAGTATTTCTCGTTTAGCCGTTCATCCTGAAGAAGCATATGTTCATGGGCTTGTTTTCTGGTACAAAATTCAGAGAGCACAGGAAAGAATGCAGATGCATTTACCGTGATGCAAGTTCTGGTCCCTTCTCTACAGTCTGTCCTGGCCCTGACTGAAAGTGTGTGAGTATGCTGTCAGTCAAATGGCAAAATAACTTTAGAAGAATCAATGAACACACGGTAAAAGCAATATTTTTTGTCTGCAGTGCTTGCATCGGATCACTATGCAAGAGGTCTTCTCAAACTTTTCTTTTGATATCATTGCCCAAAAGAGTCTTGGTTTCATTGCCCAAAAGAATGATTGCTGTACATTGAGGAGCAGGACAAATGGAGTGTTAAGTCTCTGGTCTCACATGAGCATGGAACTCAGTACACCTTCTGCAATCTGTACTGTCAGATCCATAGGCAAAGAGGTTTTTCTTGAAGGCGATGTTAGATCCAACTTCCGAGGCCACAAGCCTGCGTTACAGGCAAACTAGCAAGACAAATTATGTGACACTTCTGAATAATTTGTCTGTGTAAATGCAAGATAATTTAAAAATAGCGCGCAGAGAGAGAGAGAGAGAGAGAGAAGGTTAAGAGCGCACACGTTTTCCCTAACACTATACTGTGTATAATATTTCATCAAATGGCCTTTTAACTATATTTATCATTTCAATGATGAATGCAAACCGACGGGTTGCTGATGAGTAGGTAAATTTTTTTTAGAACCATAGGGAGAAGCCCCGGTTCCATTTTTTTCATTGCAAAATTCCACACAGAGTTTGGCCTTCTCGGCCTGTGGCAGTTACAGCATAACTTTTCTCAGGGCCTACATATTCCAAATCTCAACATCAGGTCCAAAAACAAGGCATTCTGCTACTTTCTAACCTACTCAGATCCAATTACAACATTCCAGTCTTTCCTATCTTGAACGGATGGGCCCTCATATCTCCAGAATAGCTTGCCAATTCTCTGCATTTATCATTTCAATGGTAAACCTGGCGGGTTTGAGGACTAGGTAATCTGGGACCTCTAAACATGGTTGTTGGTGACCTGCAAGCAAGAGGTACCATGAGCTACACCATGAGCTAACAGTGATTTATGTGATGATCAACATGCCCTTTTTGTAAGATGCAGCCTTCAGGACCTGTGGTACAATAACAATGCAATAGATGGGACCACAGATAATTGGATCCAATTGAACCGTTGTGTGTTAGTGTAGAACCGGTATAGCAACAGAGAGGAGGTGAATGGTGCTTTCAAATTTTTTCTCCATGTAATCCTTCACTCCAATAACTATTAGGTATGAGGTTCAAGATTGGAATCCAAAACCAAAGCAATCAACTCAAAAACCGAAGAACTGAACCCTACACCGGGCGGTCTAAACGGGTGTTAAGAGGTGGCCTAACCAGTGGCTTGGAGGTGTCCTTACCAAAGCTCCTAATGATCTGACCAGTGGAAGTGGCAGTCTGACCAGGCGCCGGTATGACGAGGCTTGAAAGAGGTGTGACCGCTCTCTTGTTCCCAAAATAGAAAATCAACTCGAATCCAAATCACTTTTGGTGTAACTCCAAAAATCCACGGCAACATAAGATGAGATTTTGCACACACCTTACTTAAGGCTTTAGGAACCTATCCATCCAAGGATCACCTGAATTCTTATCAAAGTTCACACCTTTTTCAAGACTTAGTAAGGTTGCATCAAAATCGGGTAAAAACCGAAACTCGGAATATGACTTGCTCATGGGTGGAGAATGGGCAAGATAGCTCCAAATGTATTTTTAAATGTCACAGCAAGAAAAACTAACAAAGATTCGAGGCAAAAAAAGTTTGAATCAAGAAATCTCATGATGAGGTCAAATTCATACAAAACAGGGCAACTTCAAAAACTTGTAAGACCTGATGAATAGATAGATGGGAATTGATCTCTATGAGTCATCTCCATCACTTATACGTTCTTGGCCATGCAACAAGATCAAGAAAGGGAGATAAGAGATAAAAACCAGCAAGAGCAAATCAACAAATCAAGGAAACTCCATGAGTGAAGAATAAAGTTGATCTATTGTTACTAGAAGATGAATATTTTACAACCACTCTATCTAGAGGACAAAAGAGCACACCACACCACTCATACTTCTTAAACCCTAACCCTAAAACACTTGGCTAAAATAAAGAATGGTTGGATGGATGACTAGCAAATCTCCATCCAAACCCATTGAATAGATGTGGCAGCTAGCCCACATCTAACTCTAATGGATATTATTCCCTAGCACAAATGAAAAAAACCATTAACCCCACATAACACGGGTTTTACTCACACACACTTAGCTCATGCACGCTTTTCAAAGCATATGAGCCAGAATCCGCTAAGCCTTCATACTTTGATCCAGTTGATTGTAGCATCCTGTTTTTCAGAGTCTTTTTGAAGTTTTAAAATAAAAATAACCATTTGGATTCGTCTAAAATTAATTAAAGCTTAATTTGAATTTTAAGAAATTTAAAGATTTAATGTGACTAAGTTAAACTTCAATTAATTCTGAAATTGTTTTATTTGGGTTTCTTGTACTGCAAGGAATTTTTCTGTATTTTCTTATATTTTTTCTGGATTTATTTGCTATTTTCTAGAGCTCAAATTGATTCAATTCAATTTCTAAAGATGAGAAAAGCCGAATATCTAGGTTAACCCCTTGGGCCTAATCTCCATGGGCCCATTCCCTCTTCTCTCTACACAGCCCACTTGCTTCGTGTCGACCCAACTCCTTTTGGCCCAGTCGGTCCACTCGTCTCGCGCCAACCAGCCTGCCATCCACACTTGCCACATATCAGGCATCCTTTCGCCTCACCGTGCACCCCCACCGTCTGCCTGCTCTTTCTCCTTGTGCCACTATCCAACCAGGCCCACCTATCATGCACTATTCACCTTCCTGAAGCATCACAACTGTCTTGTGCGTGTTCACGTCGATCTCTACCTTGTCGTTCGTGTCGTTCCTGTCGTGGAGATGTCAGCCGTATCTGCCTCGGAGACTGGGCATCTGCACCTTAAATAGCACCCAACCCCTCATTTTCCCCCTACCTTCAAGCCACTCAAGCCTTGTCATCCGTGTTGTGGTCGCCATCACTGCCGACATTGAGCTCGTCATTCTTCTTTGCCACCGTTGAAGTTCTTTGCATCGCCATCTTCACCTTCTCCTCCGATGTTGTTCTTCCTCACCGCCAGTTTGTCGTTGCGTCACTACCAACCAACCCCACCTCTGGTGACCCTCTCCGCCTTCGCCGTTGAGCCCTCACCCGTGTGCGTCGCCCACCGACTCACCACGCTTCGATCGTTCACCACTCGCGCCGCGTGACACCTCGGTTCATGCACCAAGCTATAACATCCTGATTTTCAGAGCTTCTTGAAAGCTTTTAAAAGAAAATTCACCATTACAAATTTTCTAGAATTAATTAAAGCTTAAAATGAATTTTTAGGAATTAAAATGATTTAATATGACTAATCTAAACTTAATTGTTGCTAAAAGTATTTTAGTTGGGTTCCTTGTGCTTCAAGTAATTTTCAAGATTTGATTCGAGTTCATTTGCTATTTTATATAGCTCAATTGAAGTCAATCCAATTTCTACTATTATAAAGCATTTAAAATCTTTTAAAACCCCTCGAGCCAAAACCCTAGAGCCTAGCCCAGCTCGTCTGGCCTAGTCTACCAGCCAGCCGCCTTGACCCATCGGATGGACGATGCGAGTCATCCATCGGATGGCCGTCGGACATTCCATTTGAGACGTCCAAGCCAGTCAATCCATCAGCCACCGCTCACCTTGTTCTTAGCCATCTAATGTGCCAGGTGTCATACATCGGGAGCTCGAGAACTGCTCATCTGTGCCATCTGGATTCTGCCTTCGCGCACCAGTCGTTTGATCATTTCTGGCGCCATGTGTCCATCGGCACTCCAAGCCACTGTTCATCATCTTTGAGTGGGAGATGTTACCATGTCCGACCCGACCATGCCTCAATGTTTGCACCGTCAATGTCGTGGACTCTGACCCATACGTGCCTCAGACTCCTCGGTGTCCATGCTATCAAAGCCACGCCGTCCCTCGGTTCCGCTGCACCTTCGGAGCTGCATCGCCCGTGCATCAAAGCCGCACTATTCCCATTGAGCTTGCCATTATCACATCATCATCATTCACAGTTCAGCCAAGTCATCCCGTGCTCACCCAACCATCGATTAGCCTCCCCGCCGTCCATCGGTCTTCGTCGGCAAGCCGTTCGTCCGCGCTGCAGACGGTACGTCGCTTGCCTTCGCTATCTCGCCCGTCGTTCATCGTCGCCCTCATTTTGTGCACCATCCACATCACCCCTAACCCACGCCCGGCTAACCTTTCGAATTCTCTCTAGAACCCATCCATCGTGCGCTGTCTCATTGACGCATGGGGCCAACAATTCAGTCGGACTATTTTGTAGATCCATGAGTCGAGTCGAGTCAGCAACCATGCAGGTGTCCATGCTAGCCCTAATTGCCATGGACCATCCACGTGTATGCCACGTTAGCACCTGAGCCGTCCTACATGCCAGGTCAGCAAGCCAAGTCAGCATATCACGTGTCATGCCACTTCAGCAGCCACCTTAGCCATAAGGGCCATGTGTCTGCCACGTTAGCCCTAGATGCCACATCGGTAGCCCAGTCATCTAGTACACTGTTCCATGAGCCGAGTCCACTATAGACTTACTATACCACGGATCCGGTTCACAGAATAGTGGCATTTCCTAATTTTCATTATTTCCTTTAGATTTAATTTTCCAAGAGCTCGTGCTTCTCCGTCCTAGCTCCAGTTGACCCAATTATTTTTCGTAAATTTATCTAAAATTGAGCTCTGTCTTTTGGTTCTGGTTCTAAATTGGAGTTCATTTGAATTTTATTTGATTTTATTTGTGCCTCATTCACTCATTCACTTTCTCTCTCATTAGATTACATTTTCGAAGGAGCGTAAGCAAAAGCAGAAGACCAAGTGATGCAGGGGATTGCCCGATCTTCACGACGTAGAATCGATGGAGATAATTTGGATCTATGTAACCTGACAAATAGATAGCGCCAACCACTATTAGAACATTAACTTGCGACAAAAGAATTCGCTCAACCACACGCTCGTGATCCTATCTACCCGACCACCAAGTGGACATGTCGTTGCTCCGGCCAATCACAAGGAAACAAAAGAACGACAGGTAGAGAATGTCCAATTCCCCTCTAGGTTGCAATCGTATGCCAAACCCTAGGGAGAACAAGAGTATAGCTCTCTCAAAAATATTAGATTGATTTTTCTTTGTGGTCTGTCCTTTGTCTAGCCAGTTCACAAAATATTTATAGCATCTCGCACGGCCACAGCTGGAGCCGGCCAAGTCTGAGTTGGCCTGGAGCCGAATTCTAATCTATTTCAGTCAAAGCATCCAAGACTTACTCCTATTAAGCCTTGTGGCCGAACTACTCATTTAGCTAAGAATGATTACATGGCCCAAACTTGGCTCACTCCTATTAGGCCTTGATACTTGATGACCATGTGAGCTTAGCGTCCATGCAAACAAAGTAGATTTCACGTGATGTCCATGCAAACAATGTAGCATCGCTGCCTCTAGTCTTCATTCTTTCTATCACTAGCAAATAGTCCTATCTTATCTCCACACGTATGCAGGCTAGGCCAGATCAATTGAGCATGCATCAACACATGTTTCTCCTCTTGGATGCATGCATAGCATGTCTTTTGTCCAAACCTGAGAATAATTAAAAAGCAACTATTAGATAGTATATTATTTTCATATAAATTAAAACCAAATTCAACTAGGAGCGAGTCACCTGTTGATTAATCTTTTTAGCTCGTGCTTGCGTAATCGGTCCAGTCATGATGTCCTCATCATCCTCCCCCTCTTGGGAAGGAGTCATCCTCGACTCTGATTCTTCCGGTCCAAAAAATGGTGACAAATTAGCAACATTAAATGTAGAACTCACAACATAATCATCACTTGGAAGCTCTATCTTGTATGTATTATCATTGATCTTCTCAAGCACTTTGAAGGTACCATCTCCCCGAGACATTAACTTGGACTTACGCTTATCCAGAAAGTGTTCTTTGCATAGATGCACCCAAACCAAATCACCTGGTTCAAATAACATCTTCTTTCTTGACTTGTTCGCCTTCTCAGCATAGTAATATGCCTTCTTTTCAATTTCTTATTTAGTCTTGACATGAATTTTCTTCACATATTTAGCACATTTTGACGTCTCCATATTGATTTGTTCATGTAGTGGAAGTGGCAGCAAATCAAGTGGCGTGATTGGTTTAAAACCATACACCACCTCGAATAGTCACAATTGAGTAGTAGAATGTACCGTCCTATTATACACAAACTCCACATGCGGCAAACAATCTTCCCACTTTTTGATATTCTTCTTGGTCATCGTTCATAGTAGCATTGAAAGTGTTTCATTCACCACCTCTGTTTGCCCATCCGTTTGTGGGTAACAAGTTGTTGAGAATAACAACTTTGTCCCAAGCTTGACCCACAAAGTCCTCCAAAAATAGCTCATGAATTTGATATCGTGATCTAACACAATTGTCCTTGGCATGCCATGCAATCTTACAATCTCCCTGAAAAAGAAGTCAGCAACATGTGACGCATCGTCGCTTTTGTGACAGGCAATAAAATGTGCCATTTTAGAGAATCTATCTAAAAGCACATTCTTCCTAGATAAAGCATCAACTACCACATTCTATTTTTCCTTCTTGTACTTAATAACATATGGGAAAGTTTCAATGAATTCTACCTACTTAGCATGTCTACGATTTAGTTTAACTTGGCTTTTCAAATATTTCAAAGTTTCATGATCAGAGTGAATTCTTTTGGCCAAAGATAATGTTGCCAAGTTTTAAGCATACGCACTAAAGCATACAATTCTTTATTATACACAGGATAGTTCAATTGAGCACCTCCTAGTTTCTCACTAAAGTATGCTACTGTTTTTCCTTCTTACATTAAAATACCACCAATACCTATTCCACTAGCATCACATTCAATTTCAAAAGTCTTAGCGAAATCAGCCAAAACGAGTAATTGTGCTTCAATTAATCATCTCTTTAGTTCTTACAAGGGTTTTCCTATGATGCACCCCATTCAAACACTATACCCTTTTTAGTTAACTCATTTAATGGGGCTACAATGGTGCTGAAATCTTTAACAAAACGATGATAAAAGCTAGCAAGATTATGAAAGCTTCTAACTTGACTAACATTCACAGGTGTAGGCCAATTCTTAATTGCTTTAGTTTTGTCCAGAAACATCATATCCTAAGAACACAACTCTATCGGTACAGAAAGTGCATTTGTCCAAATTGGCATATAATTTTTCACTTCTAAGCACTTCTAGCACTTGTCTAATATGATCAATATGTTCATCCATCGTTTTGCTATAGATCAATATATCATCAAAGTATACCACAACAAATTTGCCAATGAATGCTCTTAAAACATGATTCATCAATCGCATGAATGTACTAGGTACATTAGTTAAACCAAATAGCATTACTAACCACTCATACAATGCAAATTTTGTTTTAAAAGCAGTCTTCCATTCATCGCCAAGTTTCATCCTAATCTGATGGTATCCACTTCTCAAATCAATTTTAATGAATATAACAGCACCACTAAGTTCGTCTAGCATATCATCTAACATAGGAATAGGACGACGATATCTAACAGTGATGTTGTTAATGGCACGATAATCGACATACATTTTCCATGTACCATCTTTCTTAGGAACAAAAATTATAGGAACAGCGCAAGGACTAAGACTTTCGTGTATGTACCCTTTCTCAAATAGCTCTTGCACTTGGCGATGAATTTCTTTGGTTTCTTCTAGATTGGTATGGTATAGTGGACGGTTTGGAAGTGATGCGCCAGGAACTAGATCAATTTGATGCTCTATCCCACGCAATGGTGGAAGTCCCACTGGTACCTCCCCTGGAAACATGTCCTCAAATGGCTGCAAAAGAGAGGAAACATCACTAGGAAGAGAGGTCAAGTCATTAGTTGAAAGCAAAACAGTTGTATCTTTGTACATAAGCACAAAGTGCATCCTTGATGGGTCATTGCTCACATCTCTCAAATCTGATTTTGTGGCTAACATAACCAGCCCTCTCTCACTCTTACTTTTTCCTCACATATTTGGCTTGTGGCCCTCACTCACCGATGTGTGGAAGTCTCCCTTTTCTTTCTTTTTACTCTCATTTTAAGCAAGCTTCCTTTGCTGAAATTCAGTATGTATTTGACTAGGAATCATTAGACTAAGATACTTTGTCTTTCCCTTCCACTTAAAAGCATATCTATTAGAACGGCCATCATATTGCACACTTCTATCATATTGCCATGGCCTTCCCAACAGCAAATGGCACACTGTCATAGGCACCACATCACACTAAACGACATCCTCATAATCACCAATCTTGAAAGTAACATGCACCACAAACTGAACCTTCACATCCCCACATTCACTAAACCATTGCATGATATGGACATGGATCTTTCAGCATCTTTAAACCAAGCTTCTCATATAATTCAACACTAGCCAAGTTATGACAACTACCACCATCAATAATAAGTTTTATTACCTTGGCCTGGGTTTGAAACAAGTTGAATCATTGCGGATGGGCATCTCCTTCTTGTGCAAGCATGCTCAAATGTTTGGTGACAACTAATGCCTCTCCCATTCATAATTCAACACATCAACCTCTTCATTGTCATTCGATGCATCCTCATATCTCTCTTTTTCATGACTAAGCTCAACCTCATCTTCACTTGCGGATTCATACTCTCCATCTTCCGTCACAAACTCGGTTGTTGGGACACTCTCTAGAAAATATGTCCATGCCCCAAACACTTGAAGTATTGAATTTCTCTACTCTTTGTTGTAGCCCCAATTGAGAATGTAGGGGATGAAGTAGCCTTCTTCTCACTTGGTGTAGGTGCTGATTTTGCAATTGAGGAAGAACGGGCATTAGTATTTGAATTAGTACTAGCTAAAAATGTACCTCGTCCCAAATTGAAATGTACTTTGGTGGC
Organism: Dendrocalamus latiflorus; assembly: GCA_017311315.1. Taxonomy (NCBI): domain Eukaryota; kingdom Viridiplantae; phylum Streptophyta; class Magnoliopsida; order Poales; family Poaceae; genus Dendrocalamus; species Dendrocalamus latiflorus. Next base: position 7,244,188 of record CM029662.1, read on the forward strand.
ATTAGAGGATGATGATGGAGCTTTCAAATTGAAAGATGATGTCCTTGGTGCTAGTTTTAAATCTTCTAGTAACTGCTTCTCTACCTTAGTTGCTTGATGCACCAAATCAACAACAGTATGGTAGGGTTGATACTGCACTGTGAGTTTAATATTTTTATTTAGACCGAACAAAAAATGCGTAAGTGTTTGCTCTTCATCTTCATGTACATGTGCCCTAATCATAGCTTGCTCCATATCTTTATAGTTTCCTCTACCAAATGACCTCCCTATCTCAAATTCTGCAGTTTATCAAAAAGATCGTGTTTGTAAGTGTTAGGAACAAAACGTGCTCTCAGCTCTTGCTTCATTTCTGCCAATGATGCGATTGGAGGTTCTCCATTCTCTTCTCTTTGGTTCAACACTTGCTCTCACCAAATCAATGCATACCCATGAAACTCAAGTGACACCATGTGTAGCTTCTTCTCCTCTAAATAATTGTGCATCCGAAAAATCTTATCTACCTTGAGCTTCCATGTGAGATATGCATCTGGATCGGAAGCGCCCTCAAATTTAGGAATAGTGAATGTGAGTTTCCCAAATTTCTCCTCCACGTGTGGGTCATCATGATGACGGCCATGGCATTGTAGTTGTCATTGCGGTGTAGCCAAAAGTCGTCGCCGAAGTCCTCAATGTGGGCGGCACTGCCACGCCCATGGCCACGGCCACGGCCTCTCTATTGGCCATGGTTAGCACCCAAAACACCTCCCCCACACCCAGGAAAGGGTGGTCGAACCGCATTGGTAGCAGCTCGATCTGCTTGAGCTTCTCTAGCGAACCGTGCAGCCCTCTCCTCATCGGTCTCGTCAAGCTCAACGCCTCCTTCATGGACACCAACTGGGCCCCGTTCTTTGCGAAGCTCCTCTAGTCTCTTTCTCCTCAAGATGCTCATGTTGTCATTCAACTGAGTGTTGAAATTATTCGTGAGCTTCTCAAGGTCAGCCTGGGTCACATATGGTTGTTCTCCTTCTTTTCCTGTCATGGTTAGTGCAAACAACAAGGAAAGCTATGTATGTGGATGTGGAAAGTTTTATTTGTGGAATTCATGCAATCTCACCTTCTCTTACCAACCGAAGTTCTTATGCGTCTTTGATGGAATTGAAGAGCTGTACGCACTTTGGTGATGGTAGACAACACAAGGTGGTAGATTAAGCAAATTCAATTGCACAAGCACTATTATAACAATGGCTTATATATGGAGCTTAGAGGGAAAATATTAACCTATGCAATCTGAAATTCTCGATATTGTTAAGTAATATTCCAAGCTAGAATACTTTGCCTAAGTGCTGATCCAATAGGTTTAAGTGAAGTGTATGACCGCACACACAAAGATCAATGTGACTCAATGCAAACAAAGGAATGAGCCAAATAGAAGTGATCTAAAATTGAGAATTAATTAGCTTATTTTGCACCAAGTATTAGGAGAGACGCTAGCCAATTGCAATAATATAAATGTAAGGGCACAAGATTGCTCAAAAAAAATTAAATATACAATCTGAAATTATAAATTAGAATTACCTAACCCCAATTAAACCAACACTCACTTTTCTTTTTCTTCTTCTTTTTTTATAGAGGCTTTTTATTTATGTTGGCTGCCTTTTTTTACTTGTTGGTTGGCACTAAGGATTAGCATTTCTTTGCACAAATATTTAAAATCTCAGCAAATGTAATTAATACCAAAAGCAACCCTTAATGCAATTATCAAAGACTAGTCTCAAAGATAGAAGGAAAAATATGGATAAATTCGACCAAATCGACTACAGCACCTATTTTTTTACGACGCGAACTGTAGCAATGATCTACTATAGAGCATACTGTAGCATACGAGATGTACTGTAGCGCACGTGTGGTACTGTAGTGAAAATACTAAAATGTACACGCGACACTGTGCGGTGTCGCGGTACTGTAGCGGTCGGATATTTTTTGGATTCAGGTGAAACAAATGAAATAACACAATGATCAAGCGACGCAAAGGAACACTATGATGAGCACCTAAACAAAATTCTAATGGACAAAAACATAACAAAGCTCATGAAAAATAACATATGCAAAAACTAGGGGTTAGATTTTTTTGGCTTTTTGTGTATAGGAAAAATAAACAAATCTAACTACAGGTAAATTGATCCTACCGTGTCAACCGCGCTCTGATACCAAGATGGTGCAAGGGATTGCCTGATCTTCACGGCATAGGATCGATGGAGATAATTTGGATCCACGCAACCTGATGAATCGATGGCCCCAACCACTGTTAGAACAGCAACCTACGATAAAAGAATTCGCCTAACCATATGCTCGTAATCCCGTCTACCTGAACACCAAGTTGACATATCGTCGCTCTAGCCAATCACAAGGAAACACAAAAACGATGGGTAAAGAACGCCCAATTCCCCTCTAGGTTGCAATCGTATGCCAAACCCTAGGGAGAACAAGCGTCACTGCTACAGACAGCCCTATCACAGACGGTTCGGAACCGTCATCACAGACGGTTTCTGAACCGTCAGTGTTTAGGTGTTAGTGATAGTTGGTGGTTATCACAGACGGTTCCCGAGCCGTCTGTGATAACTATATTACAGACGGTCTTGATTTCTAACCGTCTGTGATAGACGAGTATCACAGACGGATTTTTATAAACAACCGTCTGTGATACTCTCTATCACAGACGGTTAGTAATCAAGACCGTCTGTGATACGAGACTATCACAGACGGTTGTTTATAACCAACCGTCTGTGATACTCGTCTATCATAGACGGTTAGTAATCAAGACCGTCTGTGATACGAGACTATCACAGACGGTTGTTTATAACCAACCGTCTGTGATACTCGTCTATCACAGACGGTTAGTAATCAAGACCGTCTGTGATATACAAATATCACAGACGGTTAGTAGTAAGGGCCGTCTGTGATATCATTCACACCACAGACGGCACTCTTTGAAACCGTCTGTGATATTGTATCACAGACGGTTTTTAATAACGAACCGTCTGTGATACCAAGTGCATCATCCATTTTATTTGCTGTTTCTTGGCTAGCCTCAGGATATGCTAGCCATGCCCTCTGAAAGCATGCAAGCAAGCAGATTACAGATAAATGACAGATATAAGTTAATTGCAACTCATAGTAAATTACAACAAAATTCGATACACAGATGAATGTAACAAACGGCCAGCAGATCACATACATATATAGAATGAAAATCGTTACACAAAATCTGACAAATGCATTTAGTTGAAGGAATTGTTTGATTTGTACAGCTGAATCCAATGTTTCAACATCTAATTATCACCATTGCCGGCGTAGAACTCTCCACTCTTACTTATGACCTCTGCTACCAAGAATTGGGAGATGATTGCACGAATTTCGACGAGATTGTCAAGATCATATGCACTTTGGTCGAACTTCACCCGCTGTCGCTACGAGCAATGTTAAGTCATTCATTAGCATATGTGTGTAATATAAATACATATATATAATCAGAAAATAATAATTATTGGAAGGACCTGACAAACCTCTGGATCATTGATCTTAGTACTCATGATTTCCTGCATATGGCGGCAAACGTAGAATCCACATACGTTGCCTTGTAGTTGCTGGTGGCACTGCAAAAATAGAATTACATACATCGGTATTGTCAATTCTAGAGGCATTATAACAAAGTATGATATAGGATTGTTGTGTTGTAGAGGGTACCGGAAATCGCGTCTGGTGTCGTAGCGTGTCACTGGATTTTATATCGTGTGATCCTCCTTGGGCAACATATTCGGCAAAAGCCCTACGTGATTCAAAAAACTTAGCCTCGGCCGTGGCAAACAAAAGAAATATTACAATAGAGTTATGTATGGAGGAAATGAGTTTACCTGTTAAGTACTTCTTGCACAGGACTGAAGTCGTGGTTGCTCCTAAGGAGGGAATCAAGGTATATTACCTTGCTCCACTTTGGTACAATCACAATCAAAATCCAGTGATGCCTAGTTATGTGTGTCGCCATAGTGATTAATCCTAAGTTCATGCTGCATGTAAAGTACAAATGAAACATATGTGTGGCAACTAGTGAAGCACTTACCCTTGGTTGAAGGGTACCATGACGTACTGCTTGTCGCTGTGAGCAATCAATCCCCTCGTTATGTAACCTTGCACGAAGGATGCATCTGCGTTGATAGATTGCTCGGAGACCAAGTGAGGGTCGAGGAAACCCACTGGTCGTCGCGTTCGCCGGACTTCTTGGATCATGTATCTATACATAAAGAAAGAGTAATGACATTTATCTGTATAACGTGAATGTAGAACTTCATTGTACAGTACACTTACAGTGTCTAGCATCGTAGAAGTGAGGCGTCGAGTTCGTCGAGATTGAATAGTAAGAATAAATCTTCGAATGTCACGACGATGTAGCCCGAGTCGTGGAGGAAATGTGTCTCGTTATATTTCAGAGTGAATGCACTCTGCCGGTTTGGCTTCAAGTTGGACTTCTCCATGTACCAGGCATGCAATCTATTGCAAATCATACCAAGATGGCGTAATTGTGAGTCGGGCACCAACGACACTCCTAGAGTAAACGTCCATGGCACGGGACGCGGCTTAATTTTCTTCGCATGAGCCTTGGAGGCCTTGGAGCCTCGCTTGTGAGATGTTCTCGGTGGCGTCTCGGCGGGAGCCGATGTAACAGACTTTACTGGATTTGGAGGTGGAGGTGGAGCCACCGGAGCCGATGTGCCAGGTCCAGGGCGACGTCCCTCTTGGGCCACTGGATGTGAAGATTGTGGCACGGACATGTCGAGGACGATGTCCCTCTTGGGCCACTGAACGAATGTGTGGACGGCATCCCCTAATGTCTTAATCTCTTCGTTTGGGGGCTTCTCAAGAGGGACGGACTTAAAAATATCATTAATCATGTCCACCTGGACCTTTATGAAACCGGTGTCTACTTGTACACCGTGCACCAGCGTCCCTGGCAGCAATGGATACACCATGCCGCGCCCAGCGTCAACGGGAATAGAGCCAACAAGCCTGACTTTGAGGCTGCAAGGCATGGGCTCCTATATAACGATACAAGAGATGAGTTAAGGCGTCCACCAGAGAGATCTATGTACCATTCTAAAGAGGTACATTACCTGAATGTCATCAATACGTAAGTGGTCATCGTTATGTTCAGAAATTGGTGTGGACGCGCAGCTACTGCGACGTTGAGGGGGACTGGGTACCGCAGTACTAGGAGTGGGTTGCGATTGGTTGCGGACTTGTCTCAGTTCTTCCCGCAACGAATCTATCTCTCCTCGAAGTGAGGCAGTCTGCTCTTGAAGTGAGGCAGATAGTTGTTCCTCAAGTTGAGCACGAAGCTCCTGTTTTATTTGTTCGCTGCGTACGCCTTGGATCTCTTCCTACTCCTATATGTCTCGGAGTAATCTGGAAATCCGTGCCTCCAAGGTACATAAACCCCCATGCCTCGTGTGCGACCTGGGTGCTCCTTGTTTCCCAAGGCCTGTGATAGTAAATCTATCTCCCTATATTCTTCAAAGGAGCCACGAGAAGATTCGGTAGTCAATGATTGCTGCAAGAGGCAATTAATCATGTTATTTTTGAACCCATGAAGTTCAAGAGGTGTTAACAACTATGTTGTTTAACATATTTTACCATGCGTTGGGACACTTCCTCATCTGCGGGGTTTTTGAAAGAGACACCCGAAGATGTGGTTGATGACCTCGCTCTTAACCAGTTTCGAGCGCGCTCATTTGCGATCCCGGCAAATGGCGGAGAGGCCTCCGATCGGATTGCGACCTCATCCTGCATCCTCCATTGCGGGATTTTACCCGCGTACCCAGCAGTGCCGAGTCTGTGAGGGTGCGTGTTTTGTGACTGGAGATCCTTGTGCGCCGCACTTTGTTGTACAAATTCGAGCGTCGTCTTCATCTGCACAAAGGCCTCCCATGTTTCCGGCGACACGAAAGGATACTTCGTGAAGGGCGTGACATCCTCGGCCACGTACTTCGTCACAAGAGTGCTCTTAAAATTCTTCCATGCTTTTCCCATCGCGAGGAGCGCTTGCCATTGCACGAGTCCCTATGCTTCTGCTGGGAACTCGAACGAATTTGTAAGTTCCTCCCATAGCTGATTTTTGTGATCCTTTGTCAAATCTTTCCAGCTTGCTATGGTGATGGGGACCCGTTGCCTTCCTATTATCCCGCAGGTAGTCTGAAATGATGACGCTGCTTTCGACGGTTCCAGAGGGACCCCATCCGGAGAGACCACTGTGATGGTCATTCGGCCCTCTGGCCTTTTCGATACTCCTCGGCCACGTTTAGATTTCGCAGTCTTGGGAGCGTGAGACCTAGATGACGTTTAGATATGCATATTATCACAGACGGTTATATCGATAGAACCGTCTGTGATAATGCATATCACAGACGGTTATATTGATAGAACCGTCTGTGATAGCTCATTTTAAAATACCCGCAGCTAGGTCTGCGGAGTCCGCTCTGCCGCAGTCTCTTGTCTCCACTCTGCAGCGCCCCTGCTAGCTAGGTTTTGCTCCCTCCCACCCCTGCTACCCATATTATCACAGACGGTTATATCGATAGAACCGTCTGTGATGTGTTATCACAGACGGTTTCTTTTGATAAACCGCCTGTGATAGTTCACTATAAATACCCGCAGCTAGCTAGGTTCCTATGTCATTTTACAATTACAATATGGAACATAGATACATTTATGAAAAACGCAAGCATAACCATAAATATAACTATTTCATAGTTCCTTAGTCATTTTACAATTACAATGCATGGGTTCCTTAGTCATTTTACAATTACAATGGAACATACATACATTTATGAAAAACACAAGCATAACCTATATCATTTATTACACTTTGGCTATATCATTTTAAATAAAGCCCTTCACGATGATCGATACGCATATAGCTTGCTTCATCGCCTTGTTCTTCATCGAGCCTGATGCCGTCTTCGAATGGAGGCAAATCATCAAATTGATTGTACTCTTCCTCATCCACAACATTCTCAACCCCGACAATCCTTCTTTTTTCCTGAAGAACTACATGGCGCTTCTTATTTGCCGGGTCGGTTACATAAAATACTTGAACAACTTGCCTCGCGAGTACGAATGGTTCGTCTTTGTATCCTACACATTCGAGGTCCACGGTAGTGACGCCGTACTTATCAACCTTTACACCCCGTGGTAGTTGGACCCAACGGCACCGAAATAGAGGAATTTTGAAAATTACGTAGTCAAGCTCCCAAATCTCCTCTACAAGCCCGTAGTACGAGCTTGGGCCAGCGGTACTGCCGTGCGAATCATAGGCATCTATGCGGACACCTGAGTTCTGCACTGTGCTCTTTCTATCTTGATCTGTTGTATAAAATGTGTAGCCATTAATGTCGTATCCTTGCCATGTCACAATTGTAAATTTTGGCCCTTTTGCCAACCATTGTAGTGTTTCATTTGACGACCTCCTAGTCAATTGCGCCTTCAACCATTCGTTGAACTGACGGTTGTGTTGTCTCGTGATCCAAACTTCTGACTGGCCTGCATTCTCCTGACGTAGCATGTCCTCTTGCTCTTCAATATATGGGGTCACTTCAGTCATGTGTTGTAAAACCATGAAATGGGCTTGAGCATACATATTTTGATCCGGAGTTATTGCTTTCCTCCCGATAGTCCCTATACCCTCTAACCTCCCCTCGTGACGAGATAGAGGTACACCTATCGGCTCTACCTGAGCCATGTAGCCGATGCAGAATTCAATGACCTCTTCTGTTGTATAACCTTCGATGATGCTACCCTCCGGTCGAGATCGATTGCGTACATAGGACTTCAGAATTCCCATGTACCTCTCGAAAGGGTACATATGACGTAGAAATACGGGGCCACATATTTTTATCTCTTTCACAAGGTGGACAATGAGATGGACCATGATATCAAAAAATGATGGAGGGAAATACATCTCTAGATGACATAGAGTTGTCACCACCTCAGTTTGCAGAGCATCTAGTCCATCCGGATCAATGACCTTCTGAGCAATTGCGTTGAAGAAATAACATAGTCTTATGATTGTCACTCGAACCTTGTTCGGCAAAATACTTCTAATTGCAACAGGTAGCATTTGAGTCATTAGCACATGACAGTCGTGAGACTTCATGCCAATTAATTTCAAATGTTCCATGGAAACAAGTTTCTTCATGCTTGTGGAGTGACCGGATGGAACTTTCACACCATTTAAGGACTGGCACAATTCAGTTCTCTCGGACTTAGACAGAGTGTAACATGCTGGGGGAAGGTACGTTCGGCCTTTATCGGTCTCTATCGGTGCTAACTCGGTCCTGATGTTCATAGCAACCAAGTCACGCCTTGCGTTAACACCATCCTTTGTTTTATCAGGAATGTTCAGTAAGAGACCAATCAAACTGTCACATACATTCTTCTCTACGTGCATGACATCGATGCAATTGCGAACTTCTAAGTGCTCCCAATAAGGCAAGTCCCAAAATATTGACCTCTTTTTCCACATGTTCTTCCTCAATTTACGTCCCTTTCTAAACACAACATTTATATCCTTGACCATATCATACACCTCTTTCCCGCTAAAAGGTCTTGGTACTGAGTCATCCTCTTTTTTTCCGTCAAATTGTTTCTTCATCTTGCGGTATGGGTGATACTTTGGAAGGAACCTACGGTGACGCATGTACACAGTTTTTCGCGAGTTGTTCAACCACACACTCTCGGTATAATCTAAGCAGTGCGGACACGCTTTGGCTCCTTTTATACTCAACCCTGACAGGTTACCAAGGGCAGGAAAATCATTAATGGTGCAGAACAACATGGCGTGTAGAGTGAAGTTCTCTCGTTTGTCCGCATCCCATACATGTACCCCTTCATTCCACAGTATTGCAAGATCTTCCACCAATGGGGCTAGGAACACATCAATATCGTTGCCAGGTTGCTTCGGCCCTTGGATAAGTAGTGACATCAAAATATATTTCCGCTTCATACACAGCCAAGGAGGAAGGTTGTACATGCACAGAGTCACGGGCCAGGTGCTATGTCGGCTGCTCATGTTACCAAAAGGATTCATTCCATCTGTACTCAACCCAAACCTTATATTTCTCGGTTCCACACCGAAATCTACAAACATCCTATCGATGTTCCTCCACTGGGCAGAATCAGCAACATGTCTTATCATTCCGTCTTTCTTACGCTGCTCGTAGTGCCAACGCATCAATCTTGCATCCTTGCGGTTTGCAAATAAACGCTTCAAACGGGGGATTATAGGAAGATACCACATCACCTTAGCAGGAGGTCCTTGCTTCACCTCGATGCCCTTTTCATCATCAAAGTCATTTTTACGCTTGTATCGGGATGCTTTGCACACCGGACAAACATGTAAGCTAGCATACTCTTTACGGTACAGGATACAATCATTCCGACATGCATGTATTCTTTCTACTTCCATTCCTAATGGACAAAGAATCTTCTTGGCTTGGTAGGTGGTTCTCGGCAACACATTTCCCGTTGGAAGCATGTCCACTAGGAGACCTAATAATGCCGTGAAACTCTTGTCGGACCAACCATTGCTTGCCTTCAATTTTAGCAGTTCTAGAACTGATGACAACCTCGTGTATTGCGGCTTGCAGCCCGGGAACAAAGGTTTCTCCGAGTCCTCCATCAAGCCCTCGAATTTACCAAACTCTCTCTCACTATAGTTCCCTTCTGCATCACGTAACATCTGATCCAGATTGTCACCCTGCGACATATTCTCATGATCGAAAGAACAGTCCACATCTGGCATATCGTTGCCTCCCTCGACTATGTCATAACTACCTTCTTGTGTACTCTTCTCTTCACCGTGACTGGTCCAACATTTGTACCCTTTTCTGAAACCCCTTCGAATCAAGTGAGCTTCAATCTGCGCTGAGTTGCTAAACATCTTGAGATTATCACAATCAATACATGGGCAATACATATATTTCATCCCCTTCTTCAACATATCCAGCTCGGCCGCCCTTCTAAAAGCAGACACGCCAGTAATGTACTCTTCACTCACACGGTTCTCAATATACATCCAGCTTCGGTCCATCTACGCTACACAAGTGACAAATGGGTGTCAAAAATGATTATTACCCCTACTACTAACCTCTGATCAGATCACTAAGAATGTTAAGTAATTAAGTATACTAACCTCTGATCAGATCACTAAGAAGACGGTGATATTTTTTCGCCCCCAACTCCCTAAAGCCGGCCGCCTTGCTCCACCGATGAAGCGCAATGAAGACAGATCGGTGTCGACATCCTTCAAGCAAGTACGCCAAGCAATTAATACTACGCAGAATATCACAGACGGTTCCAACCACAAACGGTCTGTGAAAATGATATATCACAGACGGTTCGTATTAATAACCTTCTGTGAATTATCACCGACGGTTATTAATATGAACCGTTTGTGATACAAGCAATATCACAGACGGTTCAACTTAATAACCGTCAGTGATTGTTGCCTATCATAGACGGTTCACATAAATAACCGTCTGTGATAGTCTACATTATCACAGACGGTTCTTAACACGAACCGTCTGTGATGCATACTATCACAGACGGTTCGTGTTAATAACCGTCTGTGATTGTTTTATCACAGACGGTTCGTTAATAGAACCGTCTGTGATACCCAGATTCTTCGGCAGCCGACGTTGCTGACTTCTTCGCTGAGCGACTATCCATCTGCTTCTTCCCACTTCTTTTCTTCATCCAAGGCCTGCTGCTGTGTCTTGAGGAATGCCACATCTGAAGACCAGTTCTTGACCAGCTCTTGGCGTACGTGATCCAGAGACCAGAGATGAAGAAAAGAAGTGGGAAGAAACAGATGGATAGTCGCTCACCGAAGAAGTCGGCTATGTCGGCTGCTCACCGAAGAATCTGGAAATGTCTTTTTTTTGAACTTTTGTAATAAAATTGCCTTGAATTTTGCAGGAAAAAGAAGGATTGTCGGAGTGGACATCACATCTCGACAGTAGTCAGCATCGTTGAGGAACATGCAAATACAGAGGCAAGCACAAAAACTCAACAACACATTCAGATCGATCTATTACAGGATAACAAGCTAACAAACCCTTCGTGGCACGACGGTCACACTAAACAAGACACACTTACGACACTTACGGCAAGAGTGTGTTGTTTAGTATGAACCGGTCGTGCCGCGATGGAGGTGCTAGCTCACAGCGGAGGGGAGATGCATGCAGGAAGCTAGCTAGTGGATGAACTCATGCGTGACTAGAACCGGTGGAAAGGTTGATGGGGAGTTATTAATAAGGGCCTGGCCGTGGGAGGAACTGGTGCCAGCCATTCGATGTGGAGAGAATAGACGGGTGAGATCGAAATACTGTGTATACGCCAATTATTGGTGACATGTGATTATTACACACCAATTATCAGTGACATGGGATTATTACCGACGGTTCTTAACAGGAACCGTCTGTGTTATCTGGCTTTTCACAGACGGTTTGTGTTAATAACCGTCTGTGAACTTTCACAGATGGTTCTTAACAGGACCCGTTTGTGTTATCTCGATTGGTATAGACGGTTCGTATTAAGAACCGTCTGTGAAAGTTCACAGACGGTTATTAACAAAAACCGTCTGTGATGTCTCAATCATCACAGACGGTTCATGTTAATAACCGTCTATGAAAATATCATAGACGGTTACCAGTAAAACCGTCTGTGATGTCTCAATTATCACAGACGGTTCATGTTAATAACCGTCTATGAAAATATCACAGACAGTTACCAGTAAAACCGTCTGTGATGTACCTGTCCAGTATAACCTCTTTTGTAGTAATTATAGCTCTCTCAAAAATATTAGATTGATTTTGCTTCATGGTCTGTCCTTTGCCTAGCCAGTTCACAAAATATTTATAGCGTCTCGCACGGCCACAGTTGGAGCTGGCCAAGTCTGAGTCGGCCTGGAGCCCAATTCTTATCTATTTCAGTCAAAGCATTTGAGACTTACTCCTATTAAGCCTTGTGGGCGAACTACTCATTTAGCTAAACATGATTACATGGCCCAAACATGGCTCACTCTTATTAGGCCTTGATACTTGATGACCATGTGAGCTTAGCGTCCATGCAAACAAAGTAGATTTCACGTGATGTCCATGCAAACAATGTAGCATCACTGCTTCTAGTCTTCATTCTTGCTATCACTAGCAAATAGTAGCATCACTGCCACCTCCGTTTGCCCATCCGTTTATGGGTGACAAGTTGTTAAGAATAACAACTTTGTCCTGAGCTTGGTCCACAAAGTCTTCCAAAAATAGCTCATTAATTTGACATCGCGATCTGACACAATTGTCCTTGGCATGCCATGAAACCTTACAATCTCCCTGAAAAACAAGTCAGCTACATGTGACGCATCGTCGCTTTTGTGACAGGCAATAAAATGTGCCATTTTAGAGAATGTATCTAAAAGCACATTCTTCCTTGTGCTCGCGTAATCGGTCTAGTCACGATGTCCTCATCACCAAGAGTGGTTAACTGAGCAAGGCCAAGGTAAGTTGTGTCCTTTAATCATATTAAACCTAGTTTTCAAATCTATTATTTATTATTTTATTTTAAATTATCATGTATTGCTATTTTAGTATCAACCTTTGTACCTGGTAGTTATCGTCCAATTTGATTAATCCCTCACTTGATAATTTGAATACCATGATTCCATTGTCATGACAGGATGGGAATTTATCTAGTGATACAGTACTAGTTTTCACATGGGTTGTAGTCTAGTATGCTTAGCCATACTTATAGTACGTTGGATTCATCACCACATGTTAATTAATTAATTTTGACTTAATGAGATATTGAATCGTGGTGGTCAGCCACATTTATAAAACTTGTGCACTATGGTATGGGTAGTGTCATTGGTATTGATTATATAAAATGGTTTTCACTTGGGTGAGTGATCTGCAGTAAAGGAGGAAGTGTGGTTAGCACTTTTGGGATGCGGATATTTCATCTGGGTAATATTTAAGGACTTTACTTTGTACACCATTGATCTGAGCCCTATCGTACAACCACATGTCTAATATGGGATGGACCTGGTTAATTAATTTGTGATGTTTTAATTTCGATTTCACCAATGGTATATCGGAGGGTGTTGGTTAGACCTCTCTATGGCCTACTCGATCATGAAATATTAATGTGTGAAATTGTGTTGAGATTGAACTTTGTAATAGTCTTGTCATGAACTCTCCGCTGCACACCAAAGGAAGTGTGTTAATCGTGTGGCAATATGAGATGATCATGTCTTGTGGGTAAAGTTGTGCAACCTTTGTAGAGTGTAAAACTATTCAAATAGCCGTGTTCCGGTTATGGACAATGCTCAGTGATTTCACACGAGGGGTAGTGTTTCATAAAACTTGGTTGGGATTCAGTTGGGAAGTGAATGGTTAGTTCATTGGTGGTTCATTTCATGAATGGTTAGTTCACGAGTGGTTCATTGGGTGGATGGTCAGTTCACTTGTGGTTTATTCAATTCCTTTGATTTAATTATTTACTTACTCATTTACAAGTTCGATTTCAGTCCATTTATTATATTTACTTCAAGTTATTGCTTTCTGTAAAATAACTACTTAGCCATCATTTGATAAGCCTTGAATACTATATTGCATTATTGTTACAAATGACTTGCTAAGTACTCTATGTACTCATTGCTTTATCCATATTTGCTTAGTTGAAGAATAAACACCATACTAGTCAGAGATATGTAAAGGAGGGTACTTCGATGACTTTTCAAAATAGGACTTCGCTTCCCAGTTGATTGCCTATGGCATGTCAAATGGGCACTTCATTTCATTGTGTTTCTGCTGCTAGTTCTATTAGCCCTTCTGGATCTTAATTAATGTTTGAGTTTTTCTTGGTTAACCGTGTGTATGGTTGATATTTTATCTATATTACCACCATGTGCACTAGCATAATCTTGGACTAGTGCAGAATACATAGAGAGGTCCGGATTTGCATATTCGGGTCTCAACACAAGCTGAAGTCATCGATGACATCATAGCGCACCGGCCGCCTTTTCGGTTTTTCTGTGGACTTTGAACACCATGAATCGAGACTCTGTCGTGTGAGACCCCTGTGTCAGTAGCTACTATTCTGTAGACCATGAGCGAAGCCGCATCAATAGCCATGCCACCCATCCAAGTCAGTGGCTAAGTCAACCCTAGGTCCTCGTGTCATGCCACGTCATGAGCCATGTCACTACCACCTCGGCAAAATTGTGCCACATGACTACCATGTAAGTTTCGGTGCCACATCAGCCCTAGCTCTGGTCTAGTGTACTGTTTCATGCACCAAGTTCATGGTAGAGTCACACTATTCCATAGACCTAGTCCGCAACATAGTAAACTTTTTATTTTTTTCAGTATTTTCTTAGCCAATTGATTTTTCAAGAGCCCATTCTTCTCTGTCCTAGCTCTGATTGACCTGACTCTACCGGTGACATTACAAGATAGTCATATCATGTAGGTAAAGTTGTGCAACCTCTATAGAGTATAAAACTATTCGAATAGTCGTGCCCCCCAATTATGGACAATGCTTGGTGACATCACACGAGGGTTAAGTTTTTCCTAAACTTTTGTTTGGCTAGAAAGTGAGTTGGGTAGGAAGTGAATGGTTAGTTCACTTATGGTTTATTCAATCCTTGATTCTTTACTTATTTATTTACATCATTTTCATAAATGTGTTTTTTAAATCTATTAATTGTATTTACACTTAATTATTATCTTTTGCAAAATAACCACTTAGCCATTATTTGTTAAGCCTTGTATAATTATATTGCATCTTGTTACAAATGACTTGCTAAGTACTCTATATACTCACGGTCATATTCATATTTGCTCAGTTGCTGAAGAAGAGCCATATCAACCAGAGGTACTTGTAGGAGGATTTTTCAACAACTTCTTAGATTAGGACTTCGCTTCCCAGTCGATTGCATGTGGGCATGTCGAATGGCTACTATGCTTATTGTTGTTTTCCGCTGCCAAATTCTGAAGCCCTCCAGGCTACTATTTGTAAGCTTGGCCATAAGGTAGTAACTCTGATAATTAATAATATTCAAATTTTTGTTAGTTTATTGTTATCATGGTCGATATTTCATATATGTTTTCCCTATATGCACTAGCGTGATCCTAGACTAGCGAAGAATACACACAGAGTCCAAATTTGTATATTCGGGTCTCGACATTGATCATCTCAGCCTCTCCTTGACCTAAACTGCTTTTTGCTCAAGCGTCGTGGTTCTGATAGTTTTCAGTATTTGGCCGTGTTACCAAAATACTACTCCTTAACCCGGTCTTTATCTTCCCTTGTAAGCAATCACCACGCTTACCATGTGTAGGTGCACCATTGGCTTGCCACGCGTCAACAAGTCTATCCCATCGCTTGTACCTTCCCTTCAATATTTCCTATCTTTCTTGTATTATGCTTGAGCTTGACCATCTTAGTAGGTATTCTTAATCATTTGGGTCTTAGCTCCTCCATGAGTGTAGCCCCAACCCTCGCCATTGACCATGATTGACTCTAAGCCTCTCTGCACATCCAAAGACCAAAAAATCATTTTCGGGTACAAATTCTTCACAACTTGACCCATGTTAGGTAAAACATGCATCATGCAATAAAAATGGACTGACCAAACATAATTTCAGTCACCCCATGGCCAAATTCTGATAATTCCAAATTCCTTTTTGGGACTAGCTTAACTACCAACCATAGGTCGGTCAGACCGATTGAAATACTAGGTAACTGAACCTCTTTGGGAAATTAGAGTTCAACCCAAACCGATTATTGTTCATTCAACTTGACCTGTAAGGAATAGTGTTAACCTGTTACTATTCACCTGACCGATTACTATTCATCTAAAACCCATTAAAGATTTTTATGCCCATTTTGACAATGTTGAGCCATCTAACCAACTTTCAATTCCGATCCAACCAAGCACCGCTTAAACCCTATCTGCCCAAACCCAATTTCTCATATATATTTTCCAGATATTTTATTACATTTTGCATTCTACAAAAGCAAAAACTCATTTGTATTCGTTCTTTTGCGCTAGAATTCAGATTCAACTAGTTAGCCAATGAAGAAGCTGCTGGAGCAATTAATGTGGATGATGCAAACCTGAAACCTACAAAAAATAATCAAAGACTCTAGATAAAAAGGTAAGTCACATGTCATTGATCACGTCAATCCCATATTATTAAATTATTATTATTTTCATTATTACTATTTGAGCACTCTTATTTACATACAATAATAATTTGGAATGGCATTGTCGGTGTTTTAATATCGATCTTATGTATGATTTATTGGATTTAGGGGAACTCTGTTGGATCGATAACGGCGACAGAGGGGGGTGAATGTCGTCGTTTTTAACAATTTGCCCCCACAAGTACCCACGATCAATTTCTCCTCCAATAGCTAAAGAGCTACGAAGAAGGCAAGAATACTTGAAATACTGCTGTCCAGGGAATAATACTTGAAAGGTCAGCTGAGGAGAGACACAAAATAAAACAGAGAACAAACCAACCAAAAGAAACTGGGCACAAAGCAGACAGCAGGCGCTAGGACTAGTGCATGCACAAAAGACAAAAAAAGCCAATCGTCTTTTAGTGCATGCACAAGCTGCTAGTTCAGCCAAAAGAAGCAATTAAAGAAAAAGCACAAGCTGCCCAAAAGATATTTGAAGCCAACAACTAAAGGTTCAAATCTGCTATTACATGGCATAAAGTCCAGACACAAAAAGCAAGTACTTAGACTGCAGCCGAGATCAAAAATCAGCACAACTTGAGAGCAAAGTTGACGGCAGCAAACAGGCACTTCTCTTGCCGAAAGACTTGAGATGAGAATACAAAAAAAAGGCTACTCTTTTGACGGAACAGAGAGTAGACCAGCCGAGAATAAAAACTGTTGACTGCAGTTTTTTTTAATAAAAAGATTAGAACTAAAAACCCAAAAACAAAAGTGAACTGAGAGGAAGAAAATCAGATCACAAAATAGAATCGGCTGCAAACAGACAAAAGCAATCTCAAGAACTAAACTTCATATTCTTGAGGAGAGCAGGAGACAAAAATGAGACTGCTTGTGCCAATCACATCACTCAAAATCCAAACTCGAACCGCATCCGCTTCCACTTGTGCAGCCTCGCAAAATTACCAATTCGCCCCTCCTGCACCTTCCGGGAAGTTTCCTCGTGTCTTGCCGTCCAAGCATCGCAAACACCTCGAGTCCTCGCCGTCTTTGACACATCCGACCGTTCTGACCTCGGCACCACCTGCTCCTAGTCCGGTCCTCCCGTGCCTCGCCACGACTTCACCTCAACGTCCTGCAGCCATCACAGACAAGAAACAAATCACATAGCACCGCTCGAAATATTGTAATCGTACAATAACATTAAAAGAAATACTCAAAGTCCAAACCGATCGAAACAAAAAATAAACGATTTAACCCCGTTTGACCTAGTTCGACAAGGTCCGACCGAAACGATTGCACCGCGCAACGACATGGTCCGAACCACACAAAATACAACTCGACTTTCCTAAACCGATGTCAATTACTCATCACACAACCGGGGTCACCACCACATGGTCTCTCAATTTCCCCCTTGATGAGTATATTGAAAAACCCAGAAAAAGCACGAAGTTGAGTTTGTTTGTGAAGAGTCCAACATGGTCCAAAAGAAGGCAATGAAGTGAATGACCATGTCGACAGAAAGAACACTAGAGCAACAACAGAAAGAGCAAATTGTTCACCAAAGCTCTAGAATGATCCTAAAAGACTTTTTCTCCAAAATTCTCCCCCTTTTGGCAATAAACACATCAAGGATGCAAAAGAGAGAATATGACATGATATTGGATGAATTGGCTGAAGTTTGATTTATTCTAATCATTTAGAGCCATGAGAATTATCCAAAATGACCATCAAGTATTACATCAAGTCATAACTCAATAGAATGCTAGCTAGATCATGACAAGATATGTATAAGCCAGCTAGAGCAAATAGATGACGATCTGAAATGTACAGCATTTTTGAGAGCATGTCACGTCATCAATGATCAAAGTCTAGCTAGAGATATCCAAGGATGATGCAAACCATGTCAATAAGCTAAGCGGAACCAAGAAGCTAGTATTGAGTCATATTAGAGTGCTACAAGCTCAAGAGTGAAACATTTGTTAAAGTACTTGGTTCTTTTGTAATTAAGCAAATTGAGCACACTTGTCATGAAGTTTCTTTTGAAGCTCATGATTGATTTCAACTAAAATTTTCAGACATGTGCTAGATCTCAAGCCTTATGCGACCATTCCAAGCAAGAAGCTTAAGGAGATGATCTTGGTTATCCAAAACTCCCCTGAGTTCATGCCTAGTGCAATGGCAAGCAGTCTCATGAGAAAGAATTGGTGAGATCAGTTTTTTCGCACAAAAGAGATCTTTTTGCATTCTTAAATAATTGTACTAACTCATGTTTCAACAAGAAACTAGCATAACTCAATCTAACGCTCAACACATATTCAAGACTCTACTCAGCCTATTTGACATGGCATGAATTATAAGTGGATAACTAAAGAAAGACTAGTCTCGAGTGCTAACATGACAAGTTTTAATTCAATTTGAGCAAGGTTAATTAACTTATCATGGCAAAAGCTAGTCTACACATATGAAGTCATGATCAATCTAGCAATGAAGCACAAATCATGGCAGGATGTAAAGCGATGTAAACATGTCATGAAAGGATAATAATCAAGGCTCAATGTAGGTAATTACAATGCAGAATGACATGCAAGAAATTCAGCTCCCCCTCAACATATGATGCAACTTATAGTTCAAGTTGAGTTATGTCAAATTTAAGCTCCAGAAGCTCCCAAATGAACTCCCCCTAAACCAAAGCAGTAAATCCGAGAAGCTAGCAAGAAAAAAAAAGAAAGGGCAGTTCTTAAAGTATAGATAAGATATAGAGAATACTATGGCTCAGACTGACTCTCATCTACCCCATATGACTCTAGGACTATCAACTGGTCATCTAACAGACTAAGGAGCAAACACGTACCTGTCTACCCGAGGGTGGCCCAACCCTCGCTAGAACCTACAAGCAGTGAGTGAGCTCAACCTAGTGAGAAGAGAGACAGCTAATAAGCAGCATCCTAGAATCACAAGATAAGAGCAAGAAGTCTAAGCAACTAGACTAGAGAAACACTCTAACCTATGCTAGAAGGACTAACCCAAATGCACCCACAATGCAATGCAAAAGGAGTAACAACATAATCAATATAATAATGCAGTAAAGCTCAAAGCTCCCCCTCACAATAGTCCATAAGGACAAACCACCCCAAGCTCTCCCCGCAGAGCTGAAAACCTAGAGCTATCCAATGGCTTGGTAAAGATATCAGCCAACTGGTGGTCACTCTCCACAAACTGGAGCACGATGTCGCCCTTCTCTATATGGTCTCGAAGAAAGTGATAGCGAACATCAATATGCTTGGTCCGAGAATGCTGCACTGGGTTCTTAGCAATGTTAATTGCAGAAGTGTTATCACAAAAGAGTGGAACACTGTCGATAACTAACCCAAAGTCCCGCAGGGTCGAGACCATCCAAAGTACCTGGCTGCAGCAGCTGGCGGCAGCTACGTACTCGGCCTCTGCGGTGCACTGTGCAACACCGGACTGCTTCCTAGAAGACCAAGAAACTAGAGAAGTGCCAATGAACTGGCAGGTGCCCGAAGTGCTCTTCCTATATTTCCTACAGCCAGCAAAGTCTGCATCTGAGTAGGCTCTCAAGGAAAGACAGGACGAGGAAGAGTACCAGATACCATAGTCAATGGTAGCTCGAAGGTACCGAAGAATGCGCTTCACCGCCTGGCGGTGAGATACGCGAGGAGAAGCCTGAAACCGAGCACAAAGACACACGGAGAAGTGTATGTCCGGTCTCGAGGCAATGAGGTACAAGAGGGAGCCAATCATGCTGCGATACTCCTTCTGATCAACTGGCTCGCCATCCTCATCTGGGTCAAGTGTGGCGGAAGATGCCATGGGAGTTGACACAGGCTTACCATCACTCATGTCAAAGCGCTTCAGGAGGTCATGAGTGTACTTGCCCTGATGCAAGAAGGTACCCTTCCGAGTCTGCTTGATTTGGAAGCCAAGGAAGAAGGTCAGCTCGCCCATCATGCTCATCTCAAACTCGGTGCTCATGACATCCGAGAACTGTGAAACAAGAGCATGGGAAGAGCCGCCAAAGATAATATCATCAACATAGATCTGGACGAGCAAGAAGTCGTTACCATGCCTACGAATGAACAAGGTCTTATCTACCTTACCCATCTCAAAACCATGACTCAACAAATAGGACTTAAGCCTCTCATACCAAGCTCTGGGGGCCTACTTAAGTCCATACAATGCTTTGGAAAGCTTGTAGACAAGGTTTGGGTATTTGGGGTTCTCGAAACCTGGGGGCTGTCTCACATAGACTTCTTCCTCAATGAAGCCATTAAGGAAGGCACTCTTGACATCCATCTGGTAAAGCTTGAAACCCTTAGAAGCTGCGAAAGCAAGCAGTATTCTAATGGCCTCAAGTCTAACTACAGGGGCAAATGTCTCCTCAAAATCTAGACCCTCAACCTGGGAGAAGCCCTGAGCTACCGGTCTAGCCTTGTTTCAAATAACCACCCCATCCTCACTCTGCTTGTTCTTGAACACCCACTTAGTCCCAATGATATTGTGACCTCGAGGGGGCTCGACAAGCGATCAGACCTTGTTTCTCTCGAAATTTTCTAACTCCTTATGCATGGCATTGACCCAAGACTCATCAGATAGAGCATGACTAACACCTTTGGGCTCAAAGGTGGCCACAAGGCAGAATAGAGACAGAAATGTGACATGCCAGACTTTGAGCGTGTGACTCGCTCTAAGAGGTCTCCAATCATCTGCTCGGAAGGATGCCTTTTCTAGATATGTCGAGGAGGTCCAGGATGGGATGAAGAAGTGGCCTCTACCCCATGAGCTGATGAGGTAGGAACAGAGCCACCAGCTCCAGAGGAAGCAAAAGGCATGGGCTGATCTCCTTGAGGTGCGGTGGAAGAAGGCACCTCAAGGGGTGGCTGAGGAACTGGATCGGGTAGAAAACCCTCATCTCCATCGTCCTCATCATCCACAAAGATGGGCTCAGAATGCTCTAAAGAACCTGAGATATCGGGCCTAGTCCCCGGACTGGCCTCGTCAAAGGTCACCTCACAGGTCTCTACAATTTACTAGACTCGCAGTTCCAAACCCGATAAGCCCGCGAAGAAGTCGAGTAGCCTAGAAAGATCCCATCACAAGAACGTGACTCGAACTTGTCTAGGTTCCCGGACTTCAAAATAAAGCACTTGCAACCAAACACGCGAAAATGAGAGACACTAGGCTTTCTCCCATATCTCAACTCATAAGAAGTGCGATGCAAGTGTGCCCGAAGAAAAACTCGATTGAAAACATGGCACGCGGTCGTAATAGCCTCAGCCCAAAACTTCCTGAGTGTAGAGTACTCATCGAGCATCGTCCTGGCCATCTCGACCAAGGTACGGTTCTTCCTCTCCATGACGCCATTCTGCTGTGGGACGTGCAGAGAAGAGAACTGGTGCTCTACACCTGTCTCATCACAAAACCTCTCAAAGTAGGAATTCTTGAAATCCGTGCCATTATCACTGCGGATCGCTCGTAAGGCACCCAGGAGCTCAACAGAAAGCCTACTAAAAAGATCTCAGAAATGTGTAAACGTCTCATCCTTCGAGGCTAAGAAAAACACCCAAGAGAACCTCGAATAGTCATCGACCACGACAAGAACATACCACTTCCCTCCTGCTGACTGCACTCGAGCTGGTCCAACAGTGTCCATGTCGAGCAGCTGTCCCGGTGCATCGGTCATAGTAACTGTGACCGGAGGATGAGAAGCGGCAACCATCTTGCCGTGCCGGCATGGAGCGCAAACAAGATTTTTGACCATCTTGAGTTTCGGCAGACCACGAATGAGATCGTGGCCGCTAACTCGGGTCAAATGGTCAAATCCGATATGACCAAGTCTCCTATGCCAGAAAGTCAAGTCACGGGACTCAAAAGCAACTAAACACCGGAGAGGATCACCAGAAGACTCAGAAAAATCAGCACGAAAGATCCTCCCATAACGAGAAATCCCGCAAACCAGACTACCCGAAGAATCAAGAATTTTGCAAGCATTTTTCTTAAAGCTCACCTCGAAACCGTCATCGGTAAGCTGAGAAACAGAAAGCAAATTATACTGCAGCTTACTAACCAAAGCAACATCTTTCAAGATGAAAGAATCATTAACGTGCACTGTACCTTTAGCGATGACGCGCCCAGATGAAGCGTCTCCGAAGGTGATCGTCTCATCACCTGGAGCACGGGCAAGGGAAGAAAACCAACAGGAGTCTCTGGTCATGTGTCGTGAACACCCGGAGTCTACAAGCCAAACCTTTCCCTTCCCTGCCCGGCAAACCTGAGTCAAACAGAGAGTAAAGTCTCAGTACTGGGGTAAATCAAGAGTGATTTTGGCACCCAATACTGAGTAACACGTCGAGCAGATGAAGTAGTCAAGCACGACTGACCTCTATCTACCCTACGCTCTCTGTCACTCAACAAGCCAGAAGGTCTGTGTGCAGACCCGAAGTTGTTGTTGGGCTTGACTGCTACAGAGGAGCGAGTCAAGACACCAGCAACATGCTGATCATGCCGCGAATAACTATCTCGACGGGGGAAACGAGATCTACCCTCGGGACGGCGGTAGTCACGACCAAAGGGAGCATGAGGACGAAAACCAGAAAACTCAGAAAAACCAAGTCCTCGATGCTGCCCAAAACCATCAGAAGCATCTGAAGCAAATCTAGACCTCATGTTGATCTTAGGTGCACTCAAGGTCTGGGGCTGACCCTGAATACGCCTAAGAGCTGCAACACGGTCTCTCTGCGCGATCCTGGCGCGCCTGAAGCATCGATCGATCAAGTGTCCATTCTTCTGACAGAAGGTGCAATGATACTTCGCCTTCTGAGAGGCAGAAGTAGCATAAGTTTGCTTCGCCTTTTGAGAGGCCGAAACTGCTGGTGGACTCACCTTGCTGTCAGAAATCCCTTGGACAAAGCCCGCAGACTTGAATTTAACTTCATCAGATCTGGGCTCAACCTCGATCATACCTCCTACTATGGGTCTGAGAATAGCAGGTGGATGCTTCCTAATGTCCTCATAGAAATCAGATCCTAGACCTTGATTGAACTTGCAAATCTTGGACTGGTCTAGAATAAGATTCAGCTTCTTTTTACCGCCTACAAACCTCTCGAGAGTGTTCATAAGGTACTGACACTCCCGAAAGAGAGAGGTGCAAGAAGAGCAGGGGGAAGAAGAGACAGCAGAAGGTAAGGGAGCAGAAGAAGAACCAATAGTAGAGGAAAGAATGGCTTGTGCACACACAGCCGACTCTGAGGGGACAGTCCTACTACTAGCCAGTTGGTTCACGTCGCTAAGCGTCTCCACCTTACCCTTGGGCTCCTTCCCCACCTCAGCAATCACATCACAATGAGTTGATGGCATTTCTAGTAAATCCTTAGTTAGCTTCACACATTTTTCATTCAAAACAACGAGTTCAAGGTTTAGTTTTTCACAACTCATGCATGGTGAGCTAACAGAGTCCTTAGTCGCAAACTGAGCCAACTTGTTGTTATGATTAACCACTTCTTGGAATTGCTTGGAAACAGATTCAAGTTCAAGGGTTAATTTTGGACAATTGGTGCAAGACACAACAGGCTCAAGTAGAGAAGCACGCAACTCAACAATTTTGTGATCTGCCCGTTTTAGGTTCATCTTCAAGTTATTGCAATTTTCACATGACTCGGGCAGATCAAGCAACATAGTATAAAGACCTCTAAAAGCATTGTCCTTATCCTCACATGAGGTGCAAGATGTAGTCTCAACAACAGCAGATGAAATAGGTGCTACTCTACTCATCTTAAGCTCAGCAAGAAGACTAACATTCTCCACCTTAATCATGTCTAGCTCAGAGGGCACACTATCATGCAAGGTCCTTAGTTTCTCTATGTCATCCAGCAAAGCAGAACAAACATCACAATCGTCACGGGAGGGAGCAGATCTAAGTGAAGTAAGCTCCCGTGACAAGCTCTCTACTTCCTTCTCTAACTCGGTACACCTAGCCCTAGCTCTAGCATGAAATCCACCTAGCTTAAGAAAAGCATGATTAAGCTGGCCGTAGGTGGGGCATACCACATCAGAGTCGGAGTACAGCTCGCTGTCACTCAGTTCACCCTCAAGGGCCATGAAGCACATGCCGGAGAAGTCGTCGCCGCTCTTGGGTTCTTGGTCACCCGTCCAGTAGTCGTCGCTCCATCCCTCCACCTCGCTGAGGTCGAGGTCGTCGAAGGCGGTGAGGACGCGGTGGAAGAGCTTCTTGGCCTTCCCAAAGTCGCGGAACATCTTCTTGCCTTGAGGGTGCACTGGAGGCTTCTTGTTGTGGTTCTTGTCGGTGTAGTCGTTCTTACCCGAGCAGCCATAGTCGTTCTTGGCCTTCTCCAACTTGGGGTAGTTTGCCCGAATGTGGTTGGGGCCACCACACTCGAAGCAAATCACAGGTCCTCCTCTCTTTCTGTCCCTCCTCCTCTTGTAAGCATGGGAAAACTTCCGAGCTAGGAGGGCCAGCTGCTCATCCTCAAGCTGCTCTAACTGATCATCAGTTACGTCACAGAGAGCAACGAGAGAGAAATCACAAAGCGAATCGGAAGAAGAAAGACCTGAAGCCGAACTGGGATCGGTGACTAGAGCCATCGACTGTGACTTCGACTTGCAAGAGACAATGTCAATCTCGTGAGTCTTGAGGCGCGAGTACAGCGCATCAAGAGTCAAAGTCGAGAGGTCCGTGGTGTCCTTGATGGTAGTCACCTTCATCTCCCATACCCGCAAATCGAGAGCCGCGAGCATCTGACGAGCGTTATCCGAGTCGGGGTATGTGAGACCGACCGCTCGGAGGTTGCTCAAGATCTTGTGGAAGCGCGCAAAGCACTCATCTAAGGACTCACCAGCGAGCATTTGTAACATCCCAAAATTTGCTTTCTCGAAAAAAAATTTAAATTCAAATTAATTATTTTAAAGTAATTGGACTTTATTTGGCTTTTATTTGATTTTCTGGATTTTCTAGAGTTTAAAACCTATTTTTAAAATTTAAAAATTATTTTAAAGTATGAAAATTAAATACCAACAATAGTTGGAAATAATTTTATTAAGTCCAAAATATCTCCAGGAGCTTCTGTGAATTGTTCTGGAATTTTTGGAGGTATTTTCATTTTTTCTGAGGCCTAAATAATTTCCTAGCCTTTTCTGAAAAATATAAATCAAATTCTAAAAATAAAATCCCTCCCCTCCCCCACCAGTCGACGCGTGGACGGCCCAGATCTGCCCACGTCGTCGCCTGGCCCATCCAGGCCGCACTCCCCTCTCCCTCCGCCAAGCGGGCCCGGCCCGTCAGCCTCCCCGCGCCCGCCCGCTCCTTTCTTTCTCTGCTCCGCGGGCCCCGCCCGTCAGCCGCCCGCACCCCTATCCCGCTGCCGCCTGGCCCTGCCTATCAGAGCCTTCCCCTTCCTCGCGCCACCACCTTCCTTTCTCTCCTCCTCTTTCCTTTCTTGCGCCGGCGACCGATTCCCCCGCGAATCCCATCTTTCCTTCTCCGGCTCTCCCCGGTTTTGGAAACCCCAAGCACCGGGGACAAAAATCCCCAAAACCGCGCGCTCTCCTTACTTCTCTTCCCCCCCTCCTTCCTTAATCCCTCCGCCGTATCCGCGCCGGTCGAGAAATCCGGCGAGCAATTACGCGCCCGTGCCCCCTCTCTGGCCCCTATAAAAGGCACCCCGGGCAGCCCCGTTCTCCGCACCACCTCGCCCCGCAGTCCTCTGCCCCTCTCGAGCTCCCCACCGCCGTCGCAGCGTGCGCCCCATCTCCGAGTGCCGCTACCTCCCTCCGGCGAGCAATCCCCGCCGCCTCGGACCTCCCCGGAGCCCGCCACCACCACTCCGAGCACCCCCGTGCCCGTGCGAACCTCTCCGACACCTCGGCCGCTCCTCCCCGCCGCCGGAGCACCGTCGCACCGGAGGACCCGTGCTGCGCCGCCGCTCTTCCTCGTCGCCGGTCATCCCCGCTCGTCGCCAGACCCCGCTGACCCCACCGCCAGAATCACCTTCGCACCAAGACCCCATTTCGGGCTTCACCCGAACCTCTCCGGCCTCCCCTCGCCGCCGGCAACCCCGCCTCTGGCCATCTCTGCCCGGCCTCTCCAGCAGGTACCCCTCTAAGGGATTACCTACCCTTTATGGGTAGGCAACGCCTCCCCGACCGACTGGTTACCAGCGCTATTCCTTTCCCCCCCGGTTCCCTCGGCACGCGTTCGAGCCCCGGCTCCGCACGCTGAGGTTGAGCCATTCTTTTAATTTCCGCGCTAACAGATGGGCCTCGCACGTCAGCGGCTGTGTGAGACCCGGAGTAGAAACTCCCGGACCCCCCCTGTGCATTTCAGTACTAGTCCCAGATCAAAGCTAGTACACACAGATAACCAGAAAAACGGTACATTGTCATCCACGATTTATTACAATAATAACTGAAGGTTTACAAAGGTCATTGCCTTACAAAGGTTCACAGAACCTTAAAACGAAAATTAACACAGCGGAAGCAAAAAGTAAATTAATCGACCCATCAATCTGCCACAGGCAATTGACTGGGGAAACGAGTCCTAAGCATCCGGGAAGAATCCACCGCATCCACACTCGGCACAGAAGTCGTACTCTCCGGCTTGAGCTTCTTCATTCTCTGCTATTATATTTATAGAGCAACACGTGAGTACAAAAATGTACTCCGCAAGTCTTGGGAAAGATGCATAGATGCAAGGCTTTACAAAGGAAGGCTATATGTTTCTTTTGCAAAAATCAGCATTTTATTTCAAATCTACATAATTACTTCAAAGGCCATTTGATAAACATCTTGTTTTTCATAAATGAAATTAGATAAATAACTTAGTGAAGGTTAAACCACCAACACTAATATCTCAGGCTATCTGCCAATTTACAAGAAAACCTCAGGTTAAACTACCTGATCGGATCACACCACCAGATTTAAATCACGAGAGTTACACCGCTCCCGAGTTTGACAAACCATTTTATTTTGAAATCAAAATCAAACTTCTACCATGTGAATGCATTCCTTGCCCGCCCTTGACCGTGGGCACGGCTATTCGAATAGTTTTTACTCTGCAGAGTTTGTACACTTTACCCACAAGAGATAAATTATCTTAATAGTCAACATGCTTCCTTTGGCATGAGACCCAGATAAAATATCACAAAGCCTTTCACCTACTCCAGTATAGCTAGATACCACCCGCTAAGGTTTCACCACAACTCGAATCCACGAGTCGGAGCCCCCACTTGCGCCGTATGAGTACAGTAAACCCTGTCCCTCACTATGAGTAACCAGTACACCCTGGCACCCAATACACCACTGGTGATATCTAAACTACACCTTTATAGGTTAGTTAGCTAGGTCGTACCCATATAGACTTGTGGTTGCACTGTTTTGCTCAGTTTGGACAAACACAAGCGTCGGTCCTTAAACGACCAGGGTGGTTCATTCACAATTCCAAAAATTCTCGTGCTAACTGCACCAGCCAAATCTTCCATCCACCCTTGTCAACTTTTCACTTTAAAGTTCATTTTTACTTTTAAATTAACAGTGGTAACATCCATTACCACTTTTCAAACAAATCATTTAACAATGGTAACATTCATTACCAATGTTCAAACAAATCATTCATCAAAACATTTAGCAAACATGCTACTCATTTGAGCATTATTACATTGATTTGCTACGCTAAGCATTTGCTAATATTTAAAAATTCAACAGATGTAATACTAACTCATTATTGAGTCAAAGGGATATTCTAAGTTGACAATGGTACAAGGTAAACAATTTTCAATGGAAGGTATAACAAATTGGGTATTTAACTAAATTTTCTAAATCAAATTATCACTTGATATAACATAAGCATGCAATAATTTAAAATAACCACCTAATCATTTTATAAATCATTTAAGCAAGTTGATCAAAGAAAACTTGCAAAACATAGGATCAAAATGATCAAAGGAGACTTGCCTTCCTGTGCTGGGTTGAAATTTTCCGGAGCTTGCTCTTGAAATTCTTCGGACAAATCGGTCTCTACACGTAAATCAAGAAATCCAAATAAATAAAATAAAATAGAAAAATTCAAAAATTGAAACTAAATATACCAATTGAAAGATTAGAATTTTAGATGAATTTAGAAATTTGAATGGATCAATTTGGATTTAAAATGAGAAAGTTATGGCTTCCGGAAGATTAAAACTAGGGAAAAAGGAAAAAACCTAGTTTCGGGAATTATTTTTGTACTGAGAAATATGATTTATGACGTCATCAATTTTCGAATTTTCTGAGCGGGAATTATTATTTGAATGACGGGTGGGTCCGGTCTACCGTGAACCGGATCCACGGACCACGGGGTTCGCCGACGTGGCGCACCGGCCACATGGCGCCACGCGGGTGTGAGGTGGCGGCCACGCGGGCACAACCGGCCGACGTGGAGGCCACGCGGGCGCACGCGCAGCCGCACGGGGAGATGGCCGGCCGGCGGCCTCGCCGGCGGCCGGCGGCCGGAGGCGGGGCGGCGAGCGGCGGCGGGGTGAGGAGAGGCGGCGGCGGCTTACCGACGGCGGCGGGGAGGGGCGGGCGGTCGGCGGCGAGGGGAGGTGGGAGGCCGGCGGTGGTGGAACTTGGGCGGCGGCGGAAGATGGCCGGAACGGCGGCGACCGGCGGCGGGGAGGGGCGGCGCACGGCGGCGGGGTGGCGGCCGAACGGGAGGGGAGGAGCGGTGGTGAGAGGAAGGCCAAATGGAAGGAGGAACACCGGAGTTTAACTTTTATAGGTGGAGAAAAAGAGATGAAAAGCCGGCGATTTAGAGAGGATTAAAGGGATGATGCGGCCGGCCATGAGTGGGGATTGATGACGGCAATTGATTGCGCAAACGCTCGGAGTTTAAAGGGCAAGAAACGGCCGGATTTAAGAGCTCCATTTTCGGGTTAATGGAGGTGGAGAGAGAGGGTGGGAGGAGGAAGAAGAAGAGGTTGAAGATGGATATGACATGTGGGTCCCATGTGTAATAGAGAGGAGAGGAAGTGAAGGGGTACGGGCCGTCGGATTTGCGACACGTGGCAAGTGAGTGTATGAGAGGCTTTGGATTTTATGAAGGGGTAAGTTGTGGTGGATGGCTAGGATTAAAACGTGGAGAGAGATGGATTTCATCTGAGGGCGACACGTGGCGGCTAGGGATATATTGATTTTTATTTTCGGATTTAATTTCAGGAATTACTAGAAACTTTATTAATACTTCGAAAAATAATATTTAATGTCTAAAAATTCCAGAAAAATCATAGAATATTCCTGGAAGTATTTTAAACTTTAATAAAATATTTTTAATCTCAGATTTGAATTTAATAACTTTATAAAATACTTTTTAACTTTGAAAATTGATTTTAAATTCTAGAAAATTCTCAATAATTCCTTAAAAATTTAGGGAAGGCTAGGGAAAATATAATAAACTATTTTTGGCTTTAATAAAATATTTTAAACACATTTTCTTGCTTTAAAATTTTAAATAAACTCCAAATAAATCCGAATAAATCCAGATAAGACTCAAATACATTAAAATAATTAATAAAATTTTACAGAAAGCGAAAATTTGGGATGTGACAAACCTACCCCCCTTAGAAAGAATCTCGACCCCGAGATTCGGAAAGACCGGGAAATAGATCAGGAAACTCTGCTCGAAGATCCTCTTCACGCTCCCAGGTTGCTTCCGATTCTGGATGATTATTCCACTGCACCTTGCAAAATTTGATAGTCTTGTTTCTTGTACAGCGCTCTGCCTCTTCTAAAATCTTGACAGGAAACTCTGGATACGTCAAGTCTTCTTTTAAATCCACCTCTTCTAAAGGTATTAACTCCTCTGGTACTCTTAAGCACTTCTTCAACTGTGATACATGAAATACATCATGTACATCTGACAATTGAGGAGGAAGCTCTAACTGATATGCAACTTCACCTCTTCTGGCTATAACTAGAAATGGTCCGATATACCTTGGAGCAAGCTTTCCACTGACCTTAAAACGTCGCATCCCTTTTAAAGGTGACACCTTCAAATACACATGATCTCCCGGTGCGAATTCCAACATTCTGCGACGATTATCTGCATAACTCTTTTGTCTGGTCTGTGCTATTTTCAATCGGTCTCGTATTAATCGAACTTGCTCTTCGGCTAGCTTCAAGACATCGGGTCCGAATACTTGACTTTCTCCAGTCTCTGACCAATATAATGGCGTTCTGCATTTCCTGCCATACAAGGCTTCAAACGGAGACATCTTCAGACTAGACTGGTAACTGTTATTATAGGAAAATTCTGCATAGGGTAAACTTTGATCCCAACTAACTTTGTTGGCCAATGCACACGCTCTTAGCATATCTTCCAATATCTGATTCACTCGTTCAGTCTGGCCATCTGTTTGAGGATGATAAGCAGTACTGAAATTTAAATTGGTGCCCAAAACTTCATGAAGTTTCTGCCAAAATCTTGAGGTAAATTGCGTTCCTCTATCCGATACGATTTTCTTTGGAACTCCATGCAGACATACAATTCTTGACATATAGAGCTCTGCCAACCTATCTCCTGAATAGGTAGTCTTTACAGGTATGAAATGTGCAACCTTTGTTAAGCGATCCACTATAACCCAAATTGAATCATACCCTGACTTGGTTCTTGGTAGTCCTGTTATGAAATCCATTCCGATTTCCTCCCATTTCCATTCAGGTATCTGCAGAGGTTGCAAAAGACCGGCAGGTCGTTGGTGCTCTGCTTTAACCCTTTGACATATATCACACAAAGCTACATATTCTGCAATTTCTCGTTTCATGCTGGTCCACCAATAACTTTCTCTTAGATCTTGATACATCTTTGTACTTCCGGGATGAATGGAATATCCTGATTCATGTGCTTCCTTTAGAATTAAATCTTTTATTTCCTTTCTCTCCGGTACTAAAATCCTTTTTCCAAACCAAAGAATTCCTTCTTCATCTTCTGAGAATCCAGGTGCTTTGCCTTTCTTCATGTTATCCTTTATTTCTTTAACATACTCATCTTCTTTCTGAGCTGCCTTAATCTGATCTTCTAAAGTGGGTTGGACCTTTAATGTAGACAGAATTCCTTCATTTATCACTCCCAAATTGAGACGCTGAAATTCTTCACGAAGAGTTGACTGACTGTCTTGAATCAACATATTGCTAACATGGATCTTCCGACTCAAAGCATCGGCCACTACATTAGCCTTTCCGGGATGATAGTGTATTCCCACATCATAATCCTTTATTAGTTCGAGCCATCTTCTTTGTCTCAGATTAAGATCAGGTTGAGTGAATATATACTTTAAAATTTTATGATCCGTATATATCTCACACCGATTACTAATTAGATAATGCCTCCACAACTTCAGAGCATGCACTACAGCAGCTAGCTCTAAATCATGAGTGGGGTAATTCTCCTCATGTGGCCTTAACTGCCTTGATGCATAAGCAACAACCTTTCCTTCTTGCATTAGTACACATCCAAGGCCTTGTTTTGATGCGTCACAATAAACTTCAAAATCTTTTCTAATATCCGGTAATCGCAGAACTGGTGCTGAAGTTAACTTCTTCTTTAACTCTTGAAAACTTTCCTCACAGGATTTACTCCATTCAAATTTCTTCTCTTTCTTTAACAGCTGGGTTAAAGGTCTGGCAATCTTGGAAAAGCCTTCAATGAATCGACGATAGTAACCAGCTAATCCCAGAAAACTTCTGATCTCGGTTACTGTCTTGGGTGGAGTCCAATTTAATACATCCTTAACTTTTCCAGGATCTACAGATACTCCTTCTGCTGAAATTACGTGTCCCAAAAACTCAATTTCCTTTAACCAAAACGCACACTTGCTAAACTTGGCATATAACTGGTGTTCACGGAGTCTTTGCAACACTACCCTTAGATGATCCTCATGTTCTTTATCGTTTTTCGAATAGATAAGAATGTCATCTATAAAAACAACAACAAACTTATCTAAATAATCCATAAATACTTTATTCATCAAATTCATGAAGTATGCCGGGGCATTTGTCAGACCGAAAGACATCACCGTATACTCATATAGTCCATATCTTGTGGCGAAGGCTGTCTTTGGTATATCTTCTGGTCTAATCTTCAACTGGTGATATCCTGACCGAAGATCAATCTTGGAGAAGACGCTTGATCTTTTGAGTTGATCGAACAGATCGTCGATCCGGGGTAAGGGATACTTATTCTTTATAGTTACTTCATTTAAAGCTCTATAGTCCACGCACATACGCTGACTACCATCCTTCTTGTTTACCAAAAGTACTGGGGCTCCCCAAGGTGAAGAACTTGGTCTAATGAAACTTTTCTCTTGTAATTCTTGAATCTGCCTCTTGACTTCAGCTAAATCATCAGCTGACATCCGATAAGGTCTTTTTGATATTGGGGCTGTACCAGGTACCAGATTTATAACAAATTCAATCTCTCGATCTGGTGGCAATCCTGGCAATTCCTCAGGGAAAACATCAGGGTATTCGCAAGCTACCGACACATCCTCCAACTTTTTCCCTTTTAGGTTGGTTAACATAATGTTCTTCTTTGAGTGCATATCTGCCTCATGTCTTATCTGAATTCCGTCAGAATTGGTAAGAGTAATAGCACGATTGGCACAATCTATATGTCCTTTATACTTGATCAACCAATCCATACCAAGTATTATATCTATGCCATCGGAGTCTATTATAATGAGGTTCGCTAGGAACTTTACTCCATTTATAATTATGGTTGCACTAGGGCTAACCAATTTAGTCCTCAATTCTTTTCCAGGAGATTGGACTATCATAAGGTTCTTTAGCATACAAATATTCCAATTATTTCTTTCAGCAAAAGCTTTTGTTACGAATGAATGTGTAGCTCCAGAATCAAATAATATAATTGCTGGTACTGAATTAACCAGGAACTTACCCAGAACTACGTCTGGTGCATCTTCCGCTGCTTCTGCGGTGACATGATTGATACGCCCTCTGTTGAATGGCTGTGGAGTCTGTGGAGTCTGAGGGCTTCCACGTTCTTGACCGGTAGTTGGAGCTCTTGCTGGTGTAGGATCCAGGTTGAAGCGGACCGGGGTTACCGCTTGACGCTTCTGTGGGCAACTGCTGGCATAGTGTCCCATATTTTTGCAATTGTAGCATTGCACTCCTGCAGCTACATTTCTATTCTGCTGTTGTTGGGCTGCATTTCCAGTTCTAGGAGTTTGGGGCAAAGGGCGAGGCGCAGAAATGGGTGTCCTTGGATGATTATGCACTGGAGGCCGGTTGTACTGTTGTTGAGTAGGGCGTTGACGGGAACTGTTAGCAGACTGTTGGGCTTGAAACTTCCTTTTCCTAGCATCAAAAAGCTGACGCTGGGCATCTTCTTGTACTAAAGCTTTGTTCACCAGATGTTGAAAAGTAGGGTAGTCATTGGAGACTAACTGAACTTTGAGGTTGGGGTCCATTCCTCCCATGAACCTCCAGATCCTTGCGGCATCAGTCGCCACATCTTCCGGTGCATATCTTGACAATTGGATAAATTTACTCAAATATGCGGAAACGCTAAGGTTTCCTTGTTGTAGCTGATGAAACTCCTTCCTCTTCATTTCCATAATACTCATAGGAATATGAGCAGTACGGAAGGTTTCCAAAAATTCTTCCCATGTAATATTCTGGGCATCTTGATGTGCGGCACAGTAGTTATCCCACCAATTAGCAGCAACTCCCTTGAGTTGGTGAGCGGCGTACAGAACCTTCTCATGTTCTGCACATTGAGCCAAATTGAGTTTTCTTTCTATTTCTTTAATCCAATCATCCGCCTCCAAAGGGTCAACAGATCCTGCAAAAGTCGGAGGTCGGGTTCTCATAAATTCCCCAAGTTTAGACTGTGGCTGTTGAACTGGTGCTTGCTGGGCTTGTTGGACTTGGTTTTGGGCCAAAGCTTGAAGTAGTTGCAAATGCATGGCCATCATCTGTTCCATGTTGGGAGCTTGAGCTGGCGGAGGTGGAATTGGGGCTTCATTATTGTTGGGCGCTTGATTGTTGTTGATATTCCTTCTGGTGTTCACCATCTGAAGCTCCAACAAGAAAAGTATAGGTAAGATGAAAGTAGCATAGATAAGATGGTCGGGGCAATTTAACAACATCCCAAACAACTCACAAGATCAACACAACAGACAGAGAAAAACGCAACCTTTAAATTCAAATTATCTTTTGAAGAATGGCTGTACCACAGATGCACATAGGCTTGGTACAGTCCACTTTATTACATCATAGTAATATAAACGTTCTAATGCCGACAACTCAAAAGGTAAACTATAGGCTAGTATCTAATCATCCTCAACGATGATGCGCTCCTCTGGCTCCTCCTCGGGGTCCTCCTCTGAATCCGATAAGTATCTCTGTCCACAACCACGGCAGTTGTTCGGCGAACGCGACCGTGATCGACTCTGACTGAAATCGGAAAAACCGGAGCGAGATAGCTGGCGTCCTCGGCTAGATCCTCCAATATCAATGTCGGGTGGCGGACTGGAGCGTCGCACACTCTTCCTCGCAGTAAGCCTAGTGCGAGGTCCCGTAAACTGGGCTGGAGCAGCAACAGGAGCTGGTGGAGTCGGTGTAGTGGTAGCAGCTCGAAGA
Organism: Dendrocalamus latiflorus; assembly: GCA_017311315.1. NCBI lineage: Eukaryota > Viridiplantae > Streptophyta > Magnoliopsida > Poales > Poaceae > Dendrocalamus > Dendrocalamus latiflorus. The sequence continues at coordinate 7,279,126 of CM029662.1, forward strand.
CGCTCTACCTCTGCCTCGGCAGCAGTCCTCGCCTGAACGGCGTCGGCGTGGGCAACCTCACTCTGCAGTAGCTGGGCTCGGAGAGTGTCGGAGTGGTCGTAGCTCGACGTAAGCAGCCTCCGAAGAAGTCCGATCTCCTGCTGAGCTCTGGCGTAAGTCGCTGAAGCTGCCAGGGTGTGCTGCACCTGGTGAGACAAGCGCGGGTCATCCACCACCAGCTGGAAAAGCTCTGGATGAGTCTGTCCTGCTCTCGTCGTCGGGAAGAAGCAAAAAGGTGACTGTCGTAGCTCCTCCTTGTGCCTCCTGCACAACTCCGAGATCGCCAACTGTGCTGCATCCTGGATCGCATCTGAGCAGAAGGTCCGTGGATACTCAATATGACGCTCAACTGGGTCAATCCTTCCGTCTGGAGCGTAAATGAACACCTCCATGCTCCAGGAGTCCGTGCTCATCACTCGCGTGTTCCGCCCTCTGAAGATAGGCTGTTGGGTGTACTTCAGATGCTGCATTAGCTGCCGTAGAAGAGTCGCAAAAGCTCCCTCGCTCTCGCCATGAGAATGATGATCCCACGGGGCTGATGACGATGAACCTGCCATCTACAAGTTTGGAAAGAGGAGAGATCAGTAAAGATTTTTAAATAGTGAAAAGGAGGACAGAAACAAGATACTAAGTAAAAGGAGAGTAGAAGCAAAGAAGCTTATATATTTTTAATATATTCTTTTTAAACATAAGTCCTTAAAACTTCCCAATACCTAGGGTTCGTCCTACAGTCAAGATGGCTCTGATACCACTTCTGTGAGACCCGGAGTAGAAACTCCCGGACCCCCCCTGTGCATTTCAGTACTAGTCCCAGATCAAAGCTAGTACACACAGATAACCAGAAAAACGGTACATTGTCATCCACGATTTATTACAATAATAACTGAAGGTTTACAAAGGTCATTGCCTTACAAAGGTTCACAGAACCTTAAAACGAAAATTAACACAGCGGAAGCAAAAAGTAAATTAATCGACCCATCAATCTGCCACAGGCAATTGACTGGGGAAACGAGTCCTAAGCATCCGGGAAGAATCCACCGCATCCACACTCGGCACAGAAGTCGTACTCTCCGGCTTGAGCTTCTTCATTCTCTGCTATTATATTTATAGAGCAACACGTGAGTACAAAAATGTACTCCGCAAGTCTTGGGAAAGATGCATAGATGCAAGGCTTTACAAAGGAAGGCTATATGTTTCTTTTGCAAAAATCAGCATTTTATTTCAAATCTACATAATTACTTCAAAGGCCATTTGATAAACATCTTGTTTTTCATAAATGAAATTAGATAAATAACTTAGTGAAGGTTAAACCACCAACACTAATATCTCAGGCTATCTGCCAATTTACAAGAAAACCTCAGGTTAAACTACCTGATCGGATCACACCACCAGATTTAAATCACGAGAGTTACACCGCTCCCGAGTTTGACAAACCATTTTATTTTGAAATCAAAATCAAACTTCTACCATGTGAATGCATTCCTTGCCCGCCCTTGACCGTGGGCACGGCTATTCGAATAGTTTTTACTCTGCAGAGTTTGTACACTTTACCCACAAGAGATAAATTATCTTAATAGTCAACATGCTTCCTTTGGCATGAGACCCAGATAAAATATCACAAAGCCTTTCACCTACTCCAGTATAGCTAGATACCACCCGCTAAGGTTTCACCACAACTCGAATCCACGAGTCGGAGCCCCCTCTTGCGCCGTATGAGTACAGTAAACCCTGTCCCTCACTATGAGTAACCAGTACACCCTGGCACCCAATACACCACTGGTGATATCTAAACTACACCTTTATAGGTTAGTTAGCTAGGTCGTACCCATATAGACTTGTGGTTGCACTGTTTTGCTCAGTTTAGACAAACACAAGCGTCGGTCCTTAAACGACCAGGGTGGTTCATTCACAATTCCAAAAATTCTCGTGCTAACTGCACCAGCCAAATCTTCCATCCACCCTTGTCAACTTTTCACTTTAAAGTTCATTTTTACTTTTAAATTAACAGTGGTAACATCCATTACCACTTTTCAAACAAATCATTTAACAATGGTAACATTCATTACCAATGTTCAAACAAATCATTCATCAAAACATTTAGCAAACATGCTACTCATTTGAGCATTATTACATTGATTTGCTACGCTAAGCATTTGCTAATATTTAAAAATTCAACAGATGTAATACTAACTCATTATTGAGTCAAAGGGATATTCTAAGTTGACAATGGTACAAGGTAAACAATTTTCAATGGAAGGTATAACAAATTGGGTATTTAACTAAATTTTCTAAATCAAATTATCACTTGATATAACATAAGCATGCAATAATTTAAAATAACCACCTAATCATTTTATAAATCATTTGAGCAAGTTGATCAAAGAAAACTTGCAAAACATAGGATCAAAATGATCAAAGGAGACTTGCCTTCCTGTGCTGGGTTGAAATTTTCCGGAGCTTGCTCTTGAAATTCTTCGGACAAATCGGTCTCTACACGTAAATCAAGAAATCCAAATAAATAAAATAAAATAGAAAAATTCAAAAATTGAAACTAAATATACCAATTGAAAGATTAGAATTTTAGATGAATTTAGAAATTTGAATGGATCAATTTGGATTTAAAATGAGAAAGTTATGGCTTCCGGAAGATTAAAACTAGGGAAAAAGGAAAAAACCTAGTTTCGGGAATTATTTTTGTACTGAGAAATATGATTTATGACGTCATCAATTTTCGAATTTTCTGAGCGGGAATTATTATTTGAATGACGGGTGGGTCCGGTCTACCGTGAACCGGATCCACGGACCACGGGGTTCGCCGACGTGGCGCACCGGCCACATGGCGCCACGCGGGTGTGAGGTGGCGGCCACGCGGGCACAACCGGCCGACGTGGAGGCCACGCGGGCGCACGCGCAGCCGCACGGGGAAATGGCCGGCCGGCGGCCTCGCCGGCGGCCGGCGGCCGGAGGCGGGGCGGCGAGCGGCGGCGGGGTGAGGAGAGGCGGCGGCGGCTTACCGACGGCGGCGGGGAGGGGCGGGCGGTCGGCGGCGAGGGGAGGTGGGAGGCCGGCGGTGGTGGAACTTGGGCGGCGGCGGAAGATGGCCGGAACGGCGGCGACCGGCGGCGGGGAGGGGCGGCGCACGGCGGCGGGGTGGCGGCCGAACGGGAGGGGAGGAGCGGTGGTGAGAGGAAGGCCAAATGGAAGGAGGAACACCGGAGTTTAACTTTTATAGGTGGAGAAAAAGAGATGAAAAGCCGGCGATTTAGAGAGGATTAAAGGGATGATGCGGCCGGCCATGAGTGGGGATTGATGAGGGCAATTGATTGCGCAAACGCTCGGAGTTTAAAGGGCAAGAAACGGCCGGATTTAAGAGCTCCATTTTCGGGTTAATGGAGGTGGAGAGAGAGGGTGGGAGGAGGAAGAAGAAGAGGTTGAAGATGGATATGACATGTGGGTCCCATGTGTAATAGAGAGGAGAGGAAGTGAAGGGGTACGGGCCGTCGGATTTGCGACACGTGGCAAGTGAGTGTATGAGAGGCTTTGGATTTTATGAAGGGGTAAGTTGTGGTGGATGGCTAGGATTAAAACGTGGAGAGAGATGGATTTCATCTGAGGGCGACACGTGGCGGCTAGGGATATATTGATTTTTATTTTCGGATTTAATTTCAGGAATTACTAGAAACTTTATTAATACTTCGAAAAATAATATTTAATGTCTAAAAATTCCAGAAAAATCATAGAATATTCCTGGAAGTATTTTAAACTTTAATAAAATATTTTTAATCTCAGATTTGAATTTAATAACTTTATAAAATACTTTTTAACTTTGAAAATTGATTTTAAATTCTAGAAAATTCTCAATAATTCCTTAAAAATTTAGGGAAGGCTAGGGAAAATATAATAAACTATTTTTGGCTTTAATAAAATATTTTAAACACATTTTCTTGCTTTAAAATTTTAAATAAACTCTAAATAAATCCGAATAAATCCAGATAAGACTCAAATACATTAAAATAATTAATAAAATTTTACAGAAAGCGAAAATTTGGGATGTGACAGGCTGCCGTCTGCGCTGGCCACTGCCGCCTGGGCCCCACCCGTCAGCGCTCTCCACTAACATCTGGGCCCAGAGCCCATAGGGGCCCACATGTCAGAGGCAGGGCCAGTGGGCTCACTGTCAAGTGGGTCCCACCTATCAGAGACACAGAGATTAATCCATAAAAATAAAAGATTAAAATGAAAATTCTCCAGTGGGCCCCACTTGTCAGAAATTTCATAATTTCTGGGTTTATTCAAACTGAGAATTTCAAATGAGCATAACTTTCTCATTTTAAATCCAAATTCAGCCATTCAAATTTCTAAATTCATCTAAAATCATAATCTATCCAAATATGGCCTCTATGTGAATTTTTGTATTTATTTGAATTTTGTTTGTATTTATTTGCTTTGTTTGCTTCGTCTTTTCTCGCGTAGATTCCAACGTTGTCAAAGATCTCTCCGCTCCGCAGCAGGAAGACCCTGAGAGTGTGCAAGAAGGCAAGTCTCCTTTGATCATCTTGAACCTATGATTTTGAAATATTTTAATTATTTTAAATTATGTGCATTGCTATTTACATAAAACATTAGTTCAAATCTTAAGGTATTAGTTAATCCAACTTTATTATGCCGTCAATTGAAGTTGAATGCCATGTACCTTTGTAACCCTAGGATTCCTTTGTCTCAATAATGAGAGTATTATAATTATTTGTGAATAATAGAATGGTAGTATAATGCTTAGTCATGCTGTTTAACTTTTGAAATCTTGAAAATGGGAAATTATGATTTGTTGTTATAACCTTGTGTTTATAAGTCTAGTGGTGATTGGAGTTTCCACTAATCCTTTAAAATAAAATAAAATGTGGAAATTGATTTAGATTAGGGTGGATGGTTGGTTTGGGTTGGTGCGGCAAGCACGAGATCTTGTAAAGTGTATGTTCCACCCTAGTAAACTAAGGACCGAGCTTGTGTTTGTCCAGACTGAGCACTATCGTACAACCCTAAGTCTATATGGGTATGACCTAGCTGATTAACTCATGATAGTCTAGTTTAGGTGCCACCAGTGGAAAGTGGGTGCCAGGGAGTTACTGGTTATTCACAGTGAGGGACAGGGATTTACTGTACTCATATGGCGCAAGAGGGGGCTTCGGATTGGGCAGATTTAACCCTTCTGCGGTGAAACCTCAGCGGGTGGTGTCTAGCTAGTCTAGAGCGAGGTAAAGGCTTTGTGATAATTTATCTGTGTCTCATGCCAAAGGAAGCGTGGTGACTGTTAAGATAATTTATCTCTTGGGGGTAAAGTTGTACAACAGAGTGTCAAACTATTCGAATAGCCGTGCCCACGGTCAAGGGCGGGCAAGGAATGCATTCACATGGTAGATTTTTTGGTTTTGGTTTTAAAATCAAAGTTTTTGTATTCCGAGAGTGGAGGGAACTCTCGGAAGGGTATCCTGGCAGTTGGAGCCAGAGAGGGTGGAAGGAACCCGCAGTTTTAAACTTGATCAATTGTAATTGGTTAGCTAGTGTTGGTAGATGGAACCTTCACTATAAAGTTAATGATAGTTCTGTTAAAGCATTTACTTTATTAAATTGATGCCTTCGAAAATAATTAGTAGTAATTGGAATTAAAACATTGCTTTGTGCAAAAGAACCATATAGCCTTCCTTTGTCAAGCCTTGCATCTATTGCATTTTTCTCAAGACTTGCGGAGTACTTTATGTACTCACATGTTGCACTCAAAAATAATACTCAGAGGAATACGAAGCCCAAGAAGGAGATTACGACTACTTCGCGGGTGGATTCGACGAAGGATTCCAGGAGTTCTAGGTCGCGCTTCCCCAGTCAATTGCCTGTGGCGTATTGATGGGTCTCCGCTGAATTTATCTTGCTTCCTCTGTGTTTTATGATTGTGCGAGGTCTTGACACCTCAAATGTAATAATGAGACCTGTTGGTCAGTACTCTTTAATATTGTAATAATGCGTTGTTGGTTATGAATCATTTCTGTTTAACTGTGTGCACTAGCTTTGATCTAGGACTACTGCGGTATTACACAGAGGGTCCGGGTTCAAAAATCCGGGGTCCCGACAGCATTTCAAACTTGTTGTAATCTCGCTTGAATTGGTCATGTCAGACAGTCTTGATCTGGGTGGTGCCCTCATGGTATGCGTCGAGGGTCACCCAGATGTCGAAAGCCGACGTGAGATGAGAGATGCGATCAAACTCGCTTCGGGTCAACCTCTAGACTATGATGTTCCTTGCCTTAGCGTTCACCTCAACATCAGCCATGTTCCCGGCGTTGATGTTCTCATCGGCAGGAACAACAAATCGCACCTTCACCTTCCGCCAGATGGCATACCCCTGAGCCTGGATGTATGTCTCCATTCAGCTCTTCCAGAAGGGGTAATCGATGCCATCAAAGACGGGCGGCTTGGTGGAATACTTGTCCGTCGCCATGGCTCTTAGAGACCGGTTAAGATCTATTGAGAAGAGCTAACCGGCTCTGATACCAATTGTTGGATCGATAACGGCGACAGAGGGGGGTGAATGTCGTCGTTTTTAACAATTTTCCCCCCACAAGTACCCACGATCAATTTCTCCTCCAATAGCTAAAGAGCTACGAAGAAGGCAAGAATACTTGGAATACTGCTGTCCAGGGAATAATACTTGAAAGGTCAGCTGAGGAGAGACACAAAATAAAACAGAGAATAAACCAACCAAAAGAAACTGGGCACAAAGCAGACAGCAGGCGCTAGGACTAGTGCATGCACAAAAGACAAAAAAAAGCCAATCGTCTTTTAGTGCATGCACAAGCTGCTAGTTCAGCCAAAAGAAGCAATTAAAGAAAAAGCACAAGCTGCCCAAAAGATATTTGAAGCCAACAACTAAAGGTTCAAATCTGCTATTACATGGCATAAAGTCCAGACACAAAAAGCAAGTACTTAGACTGCAGCCGAGATCAAAAATCAGCACAACTTGAGAGCAAAGTTGACGGCAGCAAACAGGCACTTCTCTTGCCGAAAGACTTGAGATGAGAATACAAAAAAAAGGCTACTCTTTTGACGGAACAGAGAGTAGACCAGCCGAGAATAAAAACTGTTGACTGTAGTTTTTTTTTAATAAAAAGATTAGAACTAAAAACCCAAAAACAAAAGTGAACTGAGAGGAAGAAAATCAGATCACAAAATAGAATCGGCTGCAAACAGACAAAAGCAATCTCAAGAACTAAACTTCATATTCTTGAGGAGAGCAGGAGACAAAAACGAGACTGCTTGTGCCAAGCACATCACTCAAAATCCAAACTCGAACCGCATCCGCTTCCACTTGTGCAGCCTCGCGAAATTACCAATTCGCCCCTCCTGCACCTTCCGGGAAGTTTCCTCGTGTCTTGCCGTCCAAGCATCGCAAACACCTCGAGTCCTCACCGTCTTTGACACATCCGACCGTTCTGACCTCGGCACCACCTGCTCCTAGTCCGGTCCTCCCGTGCCTCGCCACGACTTCACCTCGACGTCCTGCAGCCATCACAGACAAGAAACAAATCACATAGCACCGCTCGAAATATTGTAATCGTACAATAACATTAAAAGAAATACTCAAAGTCCAAACCGATTGAAACAAAAAATAAACGACTTAACCCCGTTCGACCTAGTTCGACAAGGTCCGACCAAAACGATTGCACCGCGCAACGACATGGTCCGAACCAAACAAAATACAACTCGACTTTCCTAAACCGATGTCAATTACTCATCACACAACCGGGGTCACCACCACATGGTCTCTCAAACTCTAATTTTTCTTTTTTGAGTTTCTTGTTAAGCCATAAAGCTAGCCTGTGCTCGATCATCTCCCTGTGGACCTCGGGCATGTCGGATGGTCGCCACGCGAAGACATCTATGTTTGCACGGAGGAAGGTGACGAGGGCGCATCTTCCTATGCTGGATCAGAATTAACCCCAATGCGAATGGTCTTTGAAGGCTCCTCTGGATTTAAGGAAACTTCTTTGACTTACTAGTTCGACTTTGATGAAAAGACACCTTAACGTTTTGGATGATAACCGTCCGACAATAATTATTACCAGAGATGTGGTATCTCACTCGTCGTCTGGCGATTATTGCCAGAGAGAAGTTATGCGCGGTTATTTCAAATAATCAACGTGTACATTGACTGCCTTATCAGATAGACCCACAATGTGGTAGGCTGTCGTAGACAAGCCAGTCAAAGTTAAATTAGTCATAGAAGAGTCTACGAATATAAGGTGGTCAAGAATGACTTATGACCATGTTACGCTCGTAGAAGGACATACGATCATAAAGTGATGTGAAAAGAGTTACAACCAAGGAGTGGTTGTAGAAGTGCTTACGACTAAGGAATGATCGTAGAAGAGCATACAACTACTAGGTGAAATCTCTCTCTTATAGATAAGGGGTATACTCGAGGAGTATAATGATGTAATAATATTATTTATAGATAAATAATAGTATGAGGATTGTTATATCCTCATCATCTAGCCCTCCAACTTCAAATGAAAAATAACTTACTTGAGAAAGAGAGGTTGTAGATGAATGAAGATCGAAAGCAAAGCCTTTTCGATTTAATTCAACAAGAAGTGAACTTGGTTAAAAAGATAATTTCGCTTGAGTTGTAAAGACGTACCAGTTTTGAATAGAGGAATTTCAGGATTCTAATCAACTCTCACTGATATGTCCATTTGGAGCGATTCCCAAAGAGATAGAAACCATTAGGCTCTCGAAGAGGTCGAAACGAGTAAACTCCACACTACAGCAAGTTCTGCTAACTAGTCTTTTGGGAAGTATTCCTCTGAAATAAAGCGACTCCAAGAAGCTTCAACTCGAAGTCAAGAGGAGATGAAGTCGACGAAGATCAATCTTCAAGACAACATTTCTCTCTTAAACAATTTACTTGGTGTGTTTGGTGCTGAGAAGGTTACTCCTCTTAAAGGCATCATGACTGCCCACATGAGTGCAATTGGACAATAAGTCGGAGCTTTAGAGATGCTCATAACCACTCAAAGACTAACCAGGCAGACTCACTAAGAGAGGCAGTCAAATGTGCAGTGAGCTATGCCTTGGCAAAACTCAAGGAACGTGATCGAACACTCAACCTTTGACCGATCGAAGATGACTTTGACTGCTTTGAAGCAAAATCAGCTCATCTGATCGAACGAGTGGAGCCAATTAGCTAAAAGGTTATGAAGGAGATACAGATTGGATCTCCATCAGAGTAGCTTGTAATAGGAAACTTATAAAGACAAGTATTTCATTAATGAAAGTTTAATCTTACTTTTCCTACAAATTATCTTGTTGAGTAATTAGTACTCATAAGACAATAAAGAAATGAAAGAAAATAAAATTAGGACTAAGGATAGAAGTTCTATTAATAACTCTATCCTAGCCCCTGACTATTTACTTGGTTTGTATGAATAAACTAAGCAAATAGTATAAAATAGGATTTGTGAAAAACAGAGCAGTTCATCTAACTACCATTATCAATTTCGATTGTTATGTTCTGGTAACAAAAATTAGTAACGAGTCTACAGTAGGAAGTTCCTTCTAGTGTGCAGGACCACGTGCAGAAAGAAAAGGCTTTGAGTAGGTGACGTTAACTTTCTTCGACCAAGTTAATCAAATCAAAGGTATAAACGTGAATTAGATAAACACTCAGAGTTCCTTATTTTAAATTTGTTCGATTTATCTTAGTGAACTCAATTGTGTTATACTGATAGCAAGAGTTGGAAATAGAACGATGCTAGGAAGTTTCTTCTAGTGGGCAGGACCACGTACAGAGAAGAAAGACTTCGACTAGATAATGTATCCTTCTCCGGTCAGTTTGAACAAATTGAATTTACCAAAAGAGGTTGAACAAACATAAAGAAAGCCCTACTCAAAATATGACAATAAAGATTGAAAAAACTAAAAACTTAATTGAAAGAGTAAAAGGGGTACACATAGAATTCACGTAGCTAGTCGATATTCCAAGAATTTGAGAGGATTCAATCATCTTCCATGGAAAGTCGTATCAAGCTTGGTCATGTAACTTCGACCACTATGTAAGGACGTTAACACTTGGTGAAAAACTTGTTCCGATTAGACTAGGTTTGAATTTTCTTCAACATCAAGTCACCTACGATTGTAATATCTATTCAGGGCTTGGTAGACCACCGAATAGATTAAGGATTAATTTCTCTTCTCTTTGAGTAGGTTAATGTCATCTGCTCGAAGTTGCTCTTGGTTGAAGTCGTTTAAGTTCTCAACTTTTGTCGATTGAATCTTTGGTTCTAGAGAAAGCATAGCTTTAGCCCCAAAAACTAGGAAAAAAAGGTGTTTCACATGTTGCCCAACTAGGAGTCATGCGAACTGCCCATGATACTAAAGGTAATTCTTGTACCCAATCCCTAAGCACTTTACGAGCTGATCAAAGACTCGAGTCTTAATCCCTTGCATTATTTGGTCATTCGCCCTTTCGACTACCTCATTGCTTTGGGGATGGGCGACTGAGGCATAACACAGCTTGGTACTCAATTCTTCACAAAAATTTTGAAATTTTGCACTCAAAAATTGCTTACCATTGTTTGTAATTATTCGACTTGATCCAAATCGAGTAATCATACTTCTCATCATAAACCTTTTAGAGGCTTCCATTATTATCCCAGTCACAGGTTAGGCTCAATCCATTTTGTGAATGTGTCAGTAGCCACGGAAAGGAATTCAAGGCCCCTTGGTGCTTTTGGGAATGGACCTAGGATATCAAGACCCAGGTCACAAAAGGCCAAGATAGAGGAATCATTTGAAGAGTCTGAACCGGTTGGTGTATTTGCCTACTATGAAATTGGCATTGTACACATTTCTTAACAACCTCTTTGGCATTGTTCAGGGCTGTTGGCCAATAAAAACCTTATCGAAAGGCTTTTCTGACCAATGTTCTATAAGAAGCGTGTGCTCCACAGATGCCCCTATGTATGTTGTGAAGGAGTTACAATCCTTCTTTCTGCGATATATATAGCATAAGAAACCCTTGAGTACTCTGCTTATAGAGTATCCCATCGACCAAAGTATACATTTTGACCTTTCGAGATAAACGATCTACTTTAATACCATCGTTAGGTACTGAACCCTTCTAAAGATACTCATAGATGGGTCCCATCTAGGTATCCTCGTACTCTAAAGAGGCTGCCTCATTAGAAGTTATTTCTGGTGTTTCGACCAGAGACGACTTTTGGAGTTGTTCCAAGTAGACTCCTGTTGGTACTTGCGATTGGGAATAAGCTATTCAAGCCAGCTGGTCAGTGAGAAAATTATCTTTTCGAGGGATATATTATATCTCAAAATAGAAAAAATGCTTCTCAAGCATTCTGACTTCCAATGGGTACTGAGACTTGGTCGATTTAGAGCACTATTACTCGTTTCTGACCTGATTCACGACTAATTGAGAGTCTCCTCTCATGAGTAGTTGACAAATCCTGAGCACTTTCACTGCTCATATGCCAGCCAACAAACCTTCGTATTCAGCCACGTTGTTAGTTGCAGAAAAGTTTAATTGAATAGCATACTTTAATGTCTCTCCAATAGGATATTCTAGGACCACCCCATCCCCTGAGCCACTAAGCGTAAGCAACCCGTAAAAGTACATAATCCACTGGTTGTGGGAGCTGTACTGGGGATACTGAACAGGTTCAGGATTTGTCCATTCAATGATAAAGTCTACCAAAATCTAGGATTTAATGGCTATTCGGGACATGGAATGGAAATTGAACTCCCCAAGTTCGACCGATCATTTTGCCATGCATCTCACTACTTCCCTGTTCTAGAGAATCTCTCCTAAGGAAAATTCAGATGGCACAATTATTTTGTGTGCCTTAAAATAATGCCTTGGTTTCCTTGAAGACATGAAAAAGGCATATAAAAGTTTTTGAACCTGAGGGTAGCGCTCCTTAGGGCCGTGTAAAACTTCGCTTACGTAGTAACACTAGTCGTTGAATATTCTTGTGCTTTGTGATCAGTACTGTGCTTACTACTGATGGCGTGGTAGCTAGATATATTAATAGTGTCTCTTCTGGTTTCAGAGAAACCAAAGCAGAAGCACTCATAAGATACCTCTTGACATCCTTGAAGGCGTTGTTAGCCTCCTTCGTCCACTCGAAACTCTTGTCCTTCCTTAAAAGTTTAAAGAAAGAAAGTCCTTTTTCTCCTAGTCATGCGATGAAATGACTTAAAGTCACCATGCACCCTGTGAGTTTCTGGACTTCTTTCTTAGTGGTTGGAGGTCGCATTTGCTCAATGGCCTTTATCTTTTCAGGATTTGCCTTAATACCTCTTTCAAAAATAAGGAATCTGAGCAATTTTTCTCAACAAACTTCAAACACACACTTCTCAGGATTAAGTTTCAAGCGGTGTTTTCTGAGGTTGTCAAATATTTTCTGCAGGTTTGAAATGTGATCAAGTCGTTTGATGCTCTTTATGACTAGATCATCAACATAGGTTTCCAAATTTCAGCCTAGTTGAAGTAAAAAAGGCAATCGCATCAAATGTTGAAAAGTAAGTCCTATATTTTTCAAACCAAATGATATTTTGAAAAAGCAAACTATTCCAAGTGGTGTAATAAATACGATCTTCTCTTCATCTTCTACAGACGTACTAATCTAATGATAACTAGAGTATGCATCTAAAAAACTTAACACTTCATAACCAACAGTGTAGTCAACCAATTGATTGATATGAGGAAGAGGGAAATCATCTTTTAGACAAGCTTTATTAAGATCGGTATAGTCTATGCACATATGCCACTTACCATTAGACTTCTTAACCATTACAGGATTAGCCAACCATTCTGAGTGATTGACTTCACTTATAAAGCCTATTTTTAGTAACTTGTCCTATTCTGATCTAATAGCTTCCTGTCGATCAGGTGCAATTCTCCGTAATTTTCAATTTACGGGTTTCTTGTCAGGCCATAAAGCTAGCCTATGCTCGATTACCTCCCTAGGGACCCTGTGCATGTTGGATAGTTGCCACGCGAAGACATCTGCATTTGCCCAGAGAAAGGTGATGAGGGTGTCTTCCTATGCAGGGTTGGAAGTAACCCCGATGCAAACGGTCTTCGAAGGCTCCTCTAGATTTAGGGGGATCTTCTTTGACTTACTTGTTCGGCTTCAGTGCAGCTTTAGGTTTTGAATGCTTAGTTGAAGGTTGTGTCTTGCTTACTTCCCAAGTTGGCAACTGGCCTACCATCTCGAGGGACTTGTAGTCGCATGTAAGCTCCATTTTTTTATCACAACAAACTGTGATTACTCCTTTGGAACTTAGCATCTTAAGACATTGATATGCATAGTGAGTAACAATTAAGAAACATGCTAGAGTTGGTCGACAGATTTCATGTTATATTCCATGTCAAAATTGACCAAATCAAAAGAGATTTTCTCTACCTTAAAGTTACCTGGAGAACCAAACGTGACAGAAAGAGAAAATTGGCCAATTGGCTTGGCCAAAGATCCTAGTATGATCCCATGAAATGAGTACTGTACATGCTTTATTTTGGTTCGAGAAACTTGCATCTTGTTCAGAGCACTTACAAACAAGATATTTAAAGAATCACCACCATCAATTAACACTTGATTTACCTGATAATTATTGATGGTGGACTCGACCACAATCAGAAACTAACCTAGCCAAGTTGAAGGGATTAGACAGTTACTCTTCTCAAAGGAGATAGTGACTTCCGACCACTTTGGAATTTTGTTGACAAAAGGAGGATCAATAGAGTTTATCTCACATTCAACAACCTTATACTATCATTTTGACTCATATGCTAAAGATCCTCCATAGATGTGCTCAATGGTATGCCCCTGAATTCTGGATTCCAAGACTTGCTGAGCTTGATCAGACGACCGCTGAGGGACTCGAACATTTAGAGATAGGTCTCTCATCATGTTTCGAGTCCTATTTGTGGTCAGATTGACTCTTGCCCTTTGAGAAAACTGGTTCTTCCCTTGAGCGTAGTGTTGTGGGGGATAAGGATCCGTCCTTAACCTTATCTGTGGTGCGATCTCCTTAATCTCGTGATGGATCTCTAGAGACAGCCTCACCGTTAGATGAAAGCATGGTCTGCTCGTAGTCATAGTAGGCATCTATGTCGAGATCTGCATAGTCAGCCAGGTCAAACCAATTTTCCTCGTTCCACTCTCCTCCATAAGGACATTAGAAAGAAGAGAACTTGCCAATAAGGAATTAACAGAGTTTCGGCGAAGATGTTCCCTACGGACGGCGCCAATTGTCAGTGTTTTAATACTGACCTTATGTGTGATTTATTGGATTCAGGGGAACTTTCAAAGACCTGGTTACGATCACATAGAGAAGTACATAGGGATTTATATACAGGTTCGGGCCTTCTCCTGGGAGAATAATAACTCTACTCCTGTGTGGCTATTACTATATAAAATGATTATGTAGGACCGAAATGGCAACAGAGGGGGGGTGAATGGTGCCTTCTAAAAAACTCCCCAAGTACTCACACGACAAATCGGGCGAAAGAACTAGCTTCTTCGATCGAACACACGTGGTCGTAAGCCAACTGATGGTCGAACACCACGTGGTCGAACACTTGCCAGAGCCGACAAAAGAAATCAACTAGTGATAACTGAGAGGATGAACCAAGAACAGAAGGACTCGAGGCGCACAATCATCCGAAAAAAAAGAACTTCTCTAATTCGACTCCTGCTCTCGGGAATGAACTGGCCAAGTGGCCTTGAGACAGATTCCCTAGTTCTGAGCTAATCAAAGCACTCAAAGACGAAAGCAGACTCACGAAGAAGAGAGGAGAGAAAAGGATAGCAAGAAGTCCAAGCTCTCAAAACAGATCGCAAACAAGTCAATCACAACATCTCAAGACGACAGAAAACAAATAGAGGAAGAGAGATGAATGATTGATAATGGAGGTTTCTACAGCCACTCCAACTGGGAGATACATGAGCACACTTGCTCCATCCCGAGAACCCACACACTCACAAACAAAGGAAGAACAGAGCAACTCGGGGATCAGAATCTCACAAGTACCCGAGCTCTACCCTCTCTATTTATAGCCACACACTCACACACCAAAGAGGGGGAAAACCCGCAAACCCCCACCTAACACCGGGTTTTCAACTCACTTTACCCACTAGCGAGAACGAGCTCCAGTGCTTTACCCGTTACACCCAACGGCTCCACTGCTTTGCCCGTTAGTGCCAACAACTCCTGTGCATTGGCAGAGACACAGCTTCCCTTTGCAGCTTTCCGCATTTCTCCAAAATGCCACTCCACTGCCTTCCCGGAAGCTTCCTCCTGCCTTGCCGGTCACGCTTGCAACCACCTTGAGCCCCTAGTCTTCTTCGGCTTCACCCAGTCGTTCTGGACCTCAACATCTCCCATGTCTAGTCCCGACCACTCCAAGCCTCACCAAGACTTGTCTCAAGATCCTAGTCATAAACTCCTCCAGACCGATCGGACCTCAACTCCTCCAGAGCCTAGTCCCAGTCCGTTCCACTGCGCACGACCTCACCCGGCACCTGACCGACTGTACCTTATCTCCTCCCTGAGCCTAGTCCCGGTCCACCTCACCGTTGCCCGTCGTGTCCACTTCCGGTAACTCTAGCTCCGGTTCCTTGTCTCCCGGCTCACAACCACCTCACCAGCATCGATCATCTTTGGCGTCTCCGACCGTCTGGACCTCAACACCTCCTGTGCCTAGTCCCGGTCCTCCCACGCCTCACCATGAAATAGCTCCGAAGTCCTGCAGCCACATAGACAAGCAAACCGTTACATAGCACCGCACAACACAATGTGTACAGACATCTGCATAAAAGGAACTCAAAACATGCTTCACAAGGTCGTACATTCACTACGATCGGTCAAAAATACTTAAACATTAATTCTCAAGACCTACGATCGTTACCATAGACCATACGACCACCCCAGTGGTCCTTACGACCGCCTTAAAGCTTGCTACGACCATCACAAGTTTCAGTTCCAACTTACCGACCAAGTTGTACCAACTTATGACTGGTCGAAACCATAGATCAAGACTTTCTTAAGTCCTACGACCATATCTCAAGATGATACGACTACCTCAGAAGTCCATACGACCGGTTCCCAGAGACTACGACCAAAACCAGAGATTCCATCGTGGTCGAACCACTTTCCGACCACGTTCATCGCTTTCCACCGTGGTCGAAACCCTTCTCGATCACGTACGACTTGGTTCACTGTGGTCGAAGCCCTTCCAACAACGTTTGAACACTTCCGACCGCAGTCGCCCACTTGCGACCACGCTCCAAGCTCGTCTGACCGCATCCG
The DNA here is from genome assembly GCA_017311315.1 of Dendrocalamus latiflorus. Taxonomy (NCBI): domain Eukaryota; kingdom Viridiplantae; phylum Streptophyta; class Magnoliopsida; order Poales; family Poaceae; genus Dendrocalamus; species Dendrocalamus latiflorus. The sequence goes on from CM029662.1 coordinate 7,295,545, forward strand.
ACCGAGCTACGACCATGTTCGCCATAACGTGGTCGAAACCCGCTTTCGTTCTTAGGAAGTGAAGTCTGCGACAACGTGGTCGTATGACTGCTTTCGACCACCGACTACGCCTTACGACCGCGTTCTCCGTCAGTGTGGTCGAAACTGCCTTCGACCACGACCAAACGTGGTCGTACTAGGCTTCGACCACGGCCAACGTGGTCGAATAGATTTTCGACCACGGCAAAACCAGTCGTAGACTTCCCTGGAGACCTACGACCAAGGTCAGAGTGGTCGTAAACGCCATGTGGTCGTACAGCCTTCCGACCACGGCCAGAAAGAGTAAAACATTGTTTTCCGGCTTTCGACTGCTGATAGAGTGGTCGTAAACAACCCGGCTGGCTCCCGATTGACGACAATAAGTTCATAACCTGCCCGACAGGCTTCCGACCACAACTAAGGCTATGACTTGGTAGGAAGTGCCCAACCCAAACTCAAACTTTCTAAAACAAGAGTCAATTACTCATCACAAACATGTGGTCACCTCCACATGGACTCTCAATCTCCCCCTTGATGAGTATATTGACAAACCCAGAAAAAGCATGAAGATGAGTTTGAGTTTTAAGAAACCAACATGGTCCAAAGAAAGAGAATGGAGCTAATGACCATGTCGACAGAAGGAACACTAGAGCAACAACTGAAAGAGCAAATTGTTCTCCAAAGCTCTAAAAAGATCCCGACTAGCTTTTTCTACCACTATTCTCCCCCTTGTGGCAATAAACACATCAAGGAGAGAATATGACATGGCAAAGGATGAATATGGCTGAAGTTTATTTATGCTAAGCATTTAGAGCCATGAGAATTATCCAATATGACCAACAAGTACTACACCAAGCCATAACTCAATAAAACGCTATCTAGATCATGACCGCATATATATAAGCCAGTTAGAGCACATAGATGACAATCTGAAATGTAATGCATTTTGTGAGCAAGTCACGTCATCAATGAGTAAAATCTAGCTAGAGACATCCAAGGATGATGCATGCCATGTCAATAAGCTAAGCGGAACAAAGAAGCTAACATTGAGTCCAAATAGAGTGTTATAAGCTCAAGATTGAAACATTGGTTAAAGTACGTGGTTCTGATTGTAGATTAAGCAAATTGAGCACATTAAACATTGTCTTTTGAAAGCATATGGTTGTTTTCAACCCAATTTTTTGTTTATGTGCTAGATCTCAAGCCTTATGCGACTACTCCAAGCAATAAGCTTAAGAAGATAGTCTGGGTCATCCAAAACTCCCCCTGAGTTCATGCCTAGTGCAATGGCAAGCTGTCTCATGAGAAAGAATTGGTGAAATCAGTTTTTTCGCACAAATATGGTGGTTGTCAACCAACATTTTGTTTTATTATGTGCTAGATCTCAAGCCTTATGCGACTACTCCAAGCAAGAAGCTTAAGAAGATAGTCTAGGTCATCCAAAACTCCCCCTAAGTTCATGCCAAGTGCAATGGCAAGCCGTCTCATAGGAAAGAATTGGTGAGATCAGTTTTTTCGCACAAAAGAGATTTTTTTTTAACACATTGTACTAACTCATGTATCATCAGGAGACTAAAACATCTCAAACTAAGGCTCAATATAGATTCAACGCTCTACTCAGCCTATTTGACATGGCATGAATCATAAAAGGATAGCTCAAGAAAGACTAAACTCAAATGCGAGCATGATAAGTTTAATTTAAGTTGATCAATTTTACTTAACTTATCATGGCAAATGCTAGTCTACACATATGAAGTCAGGATAAATTTAGCAAGCTAAGCACAAGTCATGGCAAGGTGTAAAGCACTGAAGCATGTCATAATAGGATAATAATCAAGGCTCAATGCAGATTGATTATAATACTAGAATGCTGAGAATGCGCGAAAGACCAGTTCCCCCTCAACATTAGATGCAACTTTTAGTTCAAGTTGAGTTAAGGCAAAGTTAAGCTCCAGAAGCTCCCAAATGAACTCCCCTTGAACCAAAGCATTAAGTCGAGAAGCTGGCAAATAAAACCAAACAGGCAGTCCTTAAAGCATAGATAAGATATAGAGACAACTGTGGTTCAGACTAACTCTCATCTACCCCATATGACTCCAGGACTAACAGCTGACCGGAAAAACACACACTAGAGAGCAATCACGTACCCTGTCTACCCGAGGGTGGCCCAACCCTCGCTAGAACCTATAAGAAGTGAGTGAGCTCAATCTAGAGAGATAAGAAGCAGCGAGTAAGAAGCATCCTGGAAGCACAAGATAAGAGTAGGAAGTCTAAGCAACTAGGCAAGAGAAGCACTCTAACCTATGCTAGAAGGACTAAACCCAATGCACCCAAATGCAAGGAGACAGAAATGAGACAGAAGCATAATCAAAATAATAAAGCAGTAACGACCAAAGCTCCCCCTCACTACAGTCCATACGGACAAACCACCCCAAGCTCTCCCCGCAGAGCAGAAAACCTTGAACTATCCAATGGCTTGGTGAAGATATCAGCCAACTGGTGGTCACTCTCCACAAACTGGAGCACTATATCGCCGTTCTCTACATGGTCTCTAAGGAAGTGATAACGGATATCAATGTGCTTGGTCCGGGAGTGCTGCACTGGGTTCTTAGCAATGTTAATCGCCGAAGTGTTATCACAAAAGAGTGGAACACTGTCGATAGCTAACCCAAAGTCCCGCAGGGTCGAAACCATCCAAAGTACCTGACTGCAGCAGCTGGCTGCAGCCACGTACTCGGCCTCTGCGGTGGACTGTGCAACACCGGACTGCTTCCTCGAAGACCAGGAAACGAGAGAAGTGCCAATGAACTGGCAGGTGCCGGAAGTGCTCTTCCTATCTATCCTACAGCCAGCAAAGTCTGCATCCGAAAAGGCTCTCAGGGAAAGACAGGATGAGGAAGAGTACCAGATACCATAGTCAATGGTAGCTCGAAGGTACCGAAAGATGCGCTTCACCGCCTGACGGTGAGATACGCGAGGAGAAGCCTGAAAACGAGCACACAAACACACGGAGAAGTGTATGTCTGGTCTCGAGGCAGTGAGGTAAAGAAGGGAGCCGATCATACTTCTGAACTCTTTCTGATCAACTGGCTCGCCATCCTCATCTGGGTCAAGATAGGCTGTCGAAGCCATGGGAGTTGACACCAGCTTTCCATCACTCATATCGAAGCGCTTCAGGAGGTCACGAGTGTACTTTCCTTGATGAAGAAATGTACCCTCCCGAGTCTGCTTAATTTGGAAGCCAAGGAAGAAGGTCAACTCACCCATCATACTCATTTCAAACTCGGTGCTCATGACATCCGAGAACTGGGAAACCAGAGTATGGGAAGAGCCGCCAAAGATAATGTCATCGACATAGATCTGGACGAGCAGAAAGTCAGCGCCAAGCCGGCGGATGAACAAGGTCTTATCAACTTTACCCATTTCAAACCCATGACTCAACAAGTAGGACTTAAGCCTCTCATACCAAGCCCTGGGGGCCTGCTTAAGTCCATACAACGCTTTGGAAAGCTTGAAGACATGGTTTGGGTATTTGGGGTTTTCGAAACCAGGAGGCTGTCGGACGTAGACCTCTTCCTCAATAAGGCCATTGAGAAAGGCACTCTTGACGTCCATCTGGTAAAGCTTGAAACCCTTAGAAGCTGCAAAGGCAAGCAGGATTCTAATGGCTTCAAGTCTAGCTACAGGGGCAAAGGTCTCCTCGAAATCTAGACCTTCAACCTGGGAGAACCCCTGAGCAACCAGTCTAGCCTTGTTTCGAATAACCACTCCATCCTCGCTCTGCTTGTTCTTGAACACCCACTTAGTCCCAATAATATTGTGACCTCGCGGGGGCTCGACAAGCGACCAGACCTTGTTCCTCTCGAAGTTTTCTAGCTCCTCATGCATGGCATTGACCCAAGACTCATCAGATAAAGCATGAGAGACATCTTTGGGCTCAAGGGAGGCAATGAAAAGCAGAATGGAGACAGAATTGAGATAAGCCAGATTTTGAGCGGGTAACACGCTCGAAAAGGTCTCCAATGATCTGCTCTGAAGGATGAGCTTTCTGGATATGTCTAGGAGGTCCAGAATGAGATGAAGAAGTGGCCTCTACCTCGTGAGCTGATGAGGTAGGAACAGAGCCACCAGCTCCAGAAGAAGCAGAAGGCATGGGCTGATCACCTAGAGGTGCGGTGGAAGACGGCACCTCAAGGGGTGGATAAGGGACTGGATCGGGTAGACAACCCTCATCTCCATCGTCCTCGTCATCTACGAAGATGGTCTCGGACTGCTCTAAAGAACCTGAGATATCGGGCCTAGTCCCCGGACTGGCCTCGTCAAAGGTCACCTCACAGGTCTCTACCAATTTACTAGACTCGCAGTTCCAGACCCTATAAGCCCGCGAAGAAGGCGAGTAACCTAGAAAGATTCCATCACAAGAACGTGACTCGAACTTATCTAGGTTCCCGGACTTCAGAATAAAGCACTTGCAACCAAACACACGAAAATGAGAGACGCTGGGCTTTCGCCCGTATCTCAACTCATAAGAAGTGCGGTGCAAGTGTGCCCGAAGAAAAACTCGATTCGAAACATGGCACGCGGTCGCAATAGCCTCAGCCCAGAACTTCCTAGGTGTAGAATACTCATCGAGCATCGTCCTGGCCATCTCGACCAAGGTACGGTTCTTCCTCTCCACGACGCCATTCTGTTGTGGGACGTGCGGAGAAGAGAACTGGTGCTCTACACCTGTCTCACCACAGAAACTCTCAAAGTAGGAATTCTTGAACTCCGTGCCATTGTCACTGCGGACCGCTCGTAAGGCACCTGGGAGCTCAACTAGAAAGCCTACTGAAAAGACCTCGGAAATGCGAAAACGTCTCATCCTTCGAGGCTAAGAAAAACACCCAAGAATACCTCGAGAAGTCATCGACCACGACAAGAACATACCACTTCCCTCCTGCTGACTGCACTCGAGCTGGTCCCACTGTATCCATGTGGAGCAGCTGTCCTGGTGCATCGGTCATAGTCACAGTGACCGGAGGATGTGAAGCGGCAACCATCTTGCCGTGCCGGCATGGAGAGCAAACAAGGTCTTTGACCATCTTGAGTTTCGGCAGACCACGAATGAGATCGTGGCCGCTAACTCGGGTCAAATGATCAAATCCGATATGACCAAGTCTCCTATGCCAGAAAGAAAGGTCGCGGGACTCAGAAGCAACTAAACACCTGAGAGGATCGCCAGAAGACTCAGAAAAATCAGCACGAAAGATCCTCCCATAACGAGAAATCCCGCAAACCAGACTACCCGAAGAATCAAGAATTTTACAAGCATTTTTCTTAAAGCTTACCTCGAAACCCTCATCGGTAAGCTGAGAGACTGAAAGTAAATTGTACTGCAGCTTACTAACCAAGGCCACATCTTTCAGAATGAAAGAATCATTAATGCGCACAGTACCTTTGGCGATGACGCGCCCAGATGAAGCATCTCCGAAGGTGATCATCTCATCACCTGGAGCACGGGCAAGGGAAGAAAACCAACGAGAGTCTCCGGTCATATGACGAGAACAACCGGAGTCTACAAGCCAAACCTTGTCCTTCCCTACCCGGCGAACCTGAGTCAAACAGAGAGTAAAGTCTCAGTACTGGGGTAAATCAAAAGTGATTTTGGCACCCAATACTGAACAACACGTCGAGCAGATGAAGTAGTCAAGCACGACTGACCTCTATCTACCCTACGCTCCCTGTGACTCAAAGAAGAAGGTCTGTGTGCAGACCTGAGGCTGTTGCGGGGTCCGACTGCTACGGAAGAGCGAGTCGGAACACCGGCAACACGCTGATCACGCCGTGGGTAACTGTCTCGACGGGGGAGACGAAATGTACCCTCAGGACGGCGAAAGTCACGACCCGGAGCAGCATGAGGACGAAAACCAGAAAACTCGGAAAAAACAAGTCCTCGATGCTGCCCAAACCCATCAGAAGCATCTGAAGAAAACCTAGACCTCGTGTTGGTCTTAGATGCACTCAAGGTCTGGGGCTGACCCTGAATACGCCTAAGAGCTACAGCACGGTCTCTCTGCGCGATCCTGGCGCGCCTGAAGCATCGATCGATCAAATGTCCATCCTTCTGACAGAAGGTGCAGTGGTACCTCACCTTCGAAGAGGTGGAAGTAGCACGCGAGGGCTTCAGCTTCTGAGAAGCCGAGGTAGCAGGTGAACTCACCTTGCTGTCAGAGATCCCTTGGGCAAAGCCTGCTGATTTGAATTTGACTTCATCAGACCTGGGCTTGACCTCGATCACACCTCCTACTATGGATCTGAGAATAGCAGGTGGATGCTTCCTCATGTCCTCATAGAAATCATATCCTAGACCCTGATTAAATCTGCATATCTTAGATTGGTCTAGAATAAGATTGAGCTTCTTCTTGCCACCTACAAATCTCTCGAGAGTGTTCATAAGATACTGACACTCCCGAAAGAGAGAGGTACAAGAAGAGCAGGGGGAAGAGGGAACAGCAGGAGGTAAGGAAGCAGATGAAGAACCAATAGCAGAGGAACGAATGGCTTGTGCACGCACAGCCGACTCAGAATGGACAGTCCTACTGCTAGCAGATTGGTTCACGTCGCTAAGCGTCTCAACCTTACCCTGGGGCTTCTCCCCCTTCTTAGCACAGACAATACAAGCAGATAGTGGCTTCTCTAGTAGGTCCTTACTTAGCTTCACACATTTCTCATCCAATGCAACCAAGTCAGATTTTAGTTTGTTACAATTAATGCATGGTGAGCTAACAGGGTCCTTAGAAGCATACTGAGCCAACTTCCTATCATGATCAATCATTTCTTGAAACTGTTTGGAGACAGCTTCAAGTTCAGCAGTTAACTTAGGACAGTTCAAGCATGAATCAATCGGCTCGAGTAAAGAAGCTTGTAGTTCAGCAATTTTATGATCTGCCCGTTTTAAGTTCATCTTCAGGTTATTGCAATTTTCACAAGAATTTGGCAGATCAAGGAGCATGGCATAAGGTCCTCTAGCAGCAATGTCCTTAACCTCACATGAGGTGGGAGAAGTAGTCTCATCAGTAGTAAGTAGGGTAACAGCCATCCTACTCAACTCTAACTCAGCAAGCAGACTAGCATTCTCCACCTTCACAACATCAAGCTCGGAGGACACACTATCATGCGAGGTCCTTAGTTTCTCCAAATCACCCAGCAAAGCACAGCATGTATCACAATCGTCACGGGAGGGAGCAGATGTAAGTGAAGTAAGCTCCCGTGACAGTCTATCTACTTCCTTCTCTAACTCGGTACACCTAGCCCTAGCTCTAGCATGAAAACCACCTAGCTTAAGAAATGCTTGATTGAGCTGGTCGTAGGTGGGGCCTACCTCGTCCGAGTCGGAGTACAACTCGCTGTCGCTGAGTTCACCCTCGAGGGCCATGAAGCACATGCCGGAGAAGTCGTCGCCGCCATCCTTGGGCACTTGGTCACCCGCCCCGTCGTCGTCGCTCCATCCCTCCACCTCACTGAGGTCGAGGTCGTCGAACGCCGTGAGGACGCGGTGGAAGAGCTTCTTGGCCTTCCCGAAGTCGCGGAACTTCTTCTTGCCTTGTGGATGTACTGGAGGCTTCTTGTTGCGGTTCTTGTCGGTGTAGTCATTCTTGCCCGAACCGCCGTAGTCGTTCTTGCCCTTCTCCAGCTTGGGGCAGTTTGCCCGAATGTGGTTGGGGCCACCACACTCGAAGCAAATCACGGGTCCTCCTCTCTTTCTGTCTCTCCTACCCTTGTAGGCATGGGAAAACCTTCGGGCTAGGAGGGCCAGCTGATCATCCGCAAGCTGCTCTAACTGATCATCAGTTATGTCACAGAGAGCAGCAAGGGAGAAACCGCAAGAAGAATCCGAAGAGGGCCCGGAAGAAGAAACAGGATCGGTGACCAAAACCATCGACTGTGACTTCGACCGTCGAGAGACAACGTCAATCTCGTGAGTCTTGAGGCGCGAGTACAGCGCGTCAAGAGTCAGGGTCGAGAGGTCTGTCGTGTCTTTGATGGTGGTCACTTTCATTTCCCAGACACGAAGATCGAGTGCCGCAAGCATTTGGCGAGCGTTATCTGAGTCGGGGTATGTAAGACCGACCGCTCGGAGGTTGCTCAAGATTTTGTGAAATCGCGAAAAGCACTCATCCAGGGACTCTCCAACAAGCATCTCGAATTTGTTGTATTCGCGCTTGAACTGGTCCTGTCGGACCGTCTTAATCTGGGTGGTGCCCTCATGGTATGCATCGAGGGTCACCCAGATGTCGTAAGCGGACGACAGGTGAGAGATGCGATCGAACTCGCTTCTACTCAAGCCCTGGATAATGATGTTCCTTGTCTTCGCATTTGCCTCAACATCGGGCATGTTTGCCACATTGATGTTCTCATCGGCAGGAACAACGAATCTGACCTTCACCTTCCGCCAAATGGCATACCCCTGAGCCTGGATGTATGTTTCCATTCGGCTCTTCCAGAAGGGATAATCCAGGCCATCAAAGACGGGAGGTTTGGTCGAGTACTTGTCCGTCGCCATGGCTCTTGAGACCGGTTAAGATCTATGAATTAGAGCTAACCGGCTCTGATACCAATTGTAGGACCGAAATGGCAACAGAGGGGGGGTGAATGGTGCCTTCTAAAAAACTCCCCAAGTACTCACACGACAAATCGGGCGAAAGAACTAGCTTCTTCGATCGAACACACGTGGTCGTAAGCCAACTGATGGTCGAACACCACGTGGTCGAACACTTGCCAGAGCCGACAAAAGAAATCAACTAGTGATAACTGAGAGGATGAACCAAGAACAGAAGGACTCGAGGCGCACAATCATCCGAAAAAAAAAGAACTTCTCTAATTCAACTCCTGCTCTCGGGAATGAACTGGCCAAGTGGCCTTGAGACAGATTCCCTAGTTCTGAGCTAATCAAAGCACTCAAAGACGAAAGCAGACTCACGAAGAAGAGAGGAGAGAAAAGGATAGCAAGAAGTCCAAGCTCTCAAAACAGATCGCAAACAAGTCAATCACAACATCTCAAGACGACAGAAAACAAATAGAGGAAGAGAGATGAATGATTGATAATGGAGGTTTCTACAGCCACTCCAACTGGGAGATACATGAGCACACTTGCTCCATCCCGAGAACCCACACACTCACAAACAAAGGAAGAACAGAGCAACTCGGGGATCAGAATCTCACAAGTACCCGAGCTCTACCCTCTCTATTTATAGCCACACACTCACACACCAAAGAGGGGGAAAACCCGCAAACCCCCACCTAACACCGGGTTTTCAACTCACTTTACCCACTAGCGAGAACGAGCTCCAGTGCTTTACCCGTTACACCCAACGGCTCCACTGCTTTGCCCGTTAGTGCCAACAACTCCTGTGCATTGGCAGAGACACAGCTTCCCTTTGCAGCTTTCCGCATTTCTCCAAAATGCCACTCCACTGCCTTCCCGGAAGCTTCCTCCTGCCTTGCCGGTCACGCTTGCAACCACCTTGAGCCCCTAGTCTTCTTCGGCTTCACCCAGTCGTTCTGGACCTCAACATCTCCCATGTCTAGTCCCGACCACTCCAAGCCTCACCAAGACTTGTCTCAAGATCCTAGTCATAAACTCCTCCAGACCGATCGGACCTCAACTCCTCCAGAGCCTAGTCCCAGTCCGTTCCACTGCGCACGACCTCACCCGGCACCTGACCGACTGTACCTTATCTCCTCCCTGAGCCTAGTCCCGGTCCACCTCACCGTTGCCCGTCGTGTCCACTTCCGGTAACTCTAGCTCCGGTTCCTTGTCTCCCGGCTCACAACCACCTCACCAGCATCGATCATCTTTGGCGTCTCCGACCGTCTGGACCTCAACACCTCCTGTGCCTAGTCCCGGTCCTCCCACGCCTCACCATGAAATAGCTCCGAAGTCCTGCAGCCACATAGACAAGCAAACCGTTACATAGCACCGCACAACACAATGTGTACAGACATCTGCATAAAAGGAACTCAAAACATGCTTCACAAGGTCGTACATTCACTACGATCGGTCAAAAATACTTAAACATTAATTCTCAAGACCTACGATCGTTACCATAGACCATACGACCACCCCAGTGGTCCTTACGACCGCCTTAAAGCTTGCTACGACCATCACAAGTTTCAGTTCCAACTTACCGACCAAGTTGTACCAACTTATGACTGGTCGAAACCATAGATCAAGACTTTCTTAAGTCCTACGACCATATCTCAAGATGATACGACTACCTCAGAAGTCCATACGACCGGTTCCCAGAGACTACGACCAAAACCAGAGATTCCATCGTGGTCGAACCACTTTCCGACCACGTTCATCGCTTTCCACCGTGGTCGAAACCCTTCTCGATCACGTACGACTTGGTTCACTGTGGTCGAAGCCCTTCCAACAACGTTTGAACACTTCCGACCGCAGTCGCCCACTTGCGACCACGCTCCAAGCTCGTCTGACCGCATCCGACCGAGCTACGACCATGTTCGCCATAACGTGGTCGAAACCCGCTTTCGTTCTTAGGAAGTGAAGTCTGCGACAACGTGGTCGTATGACTGCTTTCGACCACCGACTACGCCTTACGACCGCGTTCTCCGTCAGTGTGGTCGAAACTGCCTTCGACCACGACCAAACGTGGTCGTACTAGGCTTCGACCACGGCCAACGTGGTCGAATAGATTTTCGACCACGGCAAAACCAGTCGTAGACTTCCCTGGAGACCTACGACCAAGGTCAGAGTGGTCATAAACGCCATGTGGTCGTACAGCCTTCCGACCACGGCCAGAAAGAGTAAAACATTGTTTTCCGGCTTTCGACTGCTGATAGAGTGGTCGTAAACAACCCGGCTGGCTCCCGATTGACGACAATAAGTTCATAACCTGCCCGACAGGCTTCCGACCACAACTAAGGCTATGACTTGGCAGGAAGTGCCCAACCCAAACTCAAACTTTCTAAAACAAGAGTCAATTACTCATCACAAACATGTGGTCACCTCCACATGGACTCTCAGATTACAATCGGGAAAGAAAGTAATGTGGAATGTCATGCGCTACTTCAGTTGCGTCTCTGTCCCAATCTCCGATCCTCCTCCTTTCTCCCTGATGTCAACATTTATATAGCATGCAAAGTGGTGGCAGTTGTTCCATGCGAAAAGACACCTTAACGTTTCAGATGATAACTGTTCGATGGGAGTTATTGTTAGAGACATGGTATCTCACTTGTCGTCCGGTAGTTATTACCAGAGAGAAGTTGTGCGTAGTTATTTCAGAGAATAAGTGTGTACATTAACTGCCTTGTCGAAAGACCCACGATGTGGCAGTCTATTGTAGACAAGCCAGTCGAAGTTAAACTAGTCATACAAGAGTCTACGAACATAAGGTGGTCATAGAATGACTTATGACCATGTGTCACTCGTGAAAAGGCTTACGATCATGAAGTGGTTGTGGAAAAACTTATGACCAAATAGTGGTCGTAGAAGAGCTTGCGACTAAAGAATGGTCATAGAAGAGTTTATGACTAAGGAATAATCGTAGAAGAGCTTACGACTAAGGAGTGGTCACAGAAGAGTTTACGACTACCTGGTGAAATCTCTCCCTTATAGATAAGGGATACTCAAGGAGTATAATGACGTAATAATATCATTTACAGATAAAAAATAATTTGAGGATTATTATATCCTCGTCAGACATGATGAATAGTTAGATACTACTACCGAAAAGCTCTATCATATTTATCAAAGTCATATTCACATTAATAATTTTGGTAATTAATCACTGTATGGATAAACTATTAGTAGATAGTACAACTAAAATGATTTACTTCAACTACTAAGAATAGTTCAGCCTCATGCCAAAAGATTTTTAAATGGTACTAATGTTAAGGATGACTCGTTGAAAGCCATTAGATGGTTGGAGTCCACTACCTTACCCTAGGGTGGAGGTTTTGGTATGAATTGGTGGTAGTGTCGTAACGTACTGGGTTTATGAGTTGTTGCCTTATTTGTGAAGAGCAAAGACTAGAACCTTATGCTGAATAAAGGCCATAGAAATCACTCAATCGTAAGTTTTAGTTTGTCAGACATGGTTTAATAGTTGCTCAATTCGATTGAATATCTATAGGAGGGTTAGTTTTTCCATTGCGATAGAATGGCCCGCGTACAACAGAATAGTATGGAAGTGGGATGGGAAAGTCACTTGTAATATTTCACAATGGTAGGTACACTTAGTGTCAGTTCATAGTTTCCGCATTGGCCAATGGATTACTGACAATGTATGGCCATGAGCCTACCAGGTAGAAGCTAGAAAGAGGAGAGCAGTGAAAGGCCTTAGTGTGTCAACTCAGTTGCACGCTGACATATTGCGTGTCTATAGCTTGACAATGTGTCTGAGATATCCTATGGGTAAAGTTGGATAACTTTGTAGAGTATAATAAATGGTATTCGAATACGTCGTGTTCCCGGTTAATGGAGTTGTGTTTTATGGTTGATTCTAGCAATAAGGTATAAGTAGAATTTAGAGGATTTTACTATGAAAATTATGGATGACAAACCCTTATTAATTAAGTATTATTTTACTATTTTAAATGCAAAGTTCTTTACCAGCAATTTGCATATATTATCGTATTATAACCTATGACTCTATCTACTTGAACTCCTTGCATATTAGTTATATAGCATCTCTATGTAGCTTGCTGAGTACCTAGTGCACTCAATATTGTTTATTTTCTTTAGAATAGACACAAGAAGAAGAAGGGATCCTTCAGCATTCATGTTAGGATTATGACCATACTCAAACGTTCCTGGGGGATTTTTCGGATCTTCTGAATGTAAGTTAAATTTTAGACTTGGATGCCCATAAAGCTATTATTGTTTGACTGTTATGTCATTTTTAATCAAGCTAATTCTTTTTAAATACTCGTAAGAAGGTATGATACTTTTTCTGTTTGTAACTAAACTTCTGAATTGTTGCAGAAAACTTGTTGGCCCTATTCTCAAAAATAGAATCATTACAGCTTCCTTTCTCTCACCTAGTTTTTATTCTAAAAGATTTTTGTGTCTGGTTCACCAAGAATGCACTCGATATGGGGTGTCTAGATTAATTCACCGGCTTAAAGGTACAACAAATTTGTTACTCAAGGAAAATCTAACCACAGATTAATTCATTTGTTCCCTGACACCAAAGGTACAACATCTTGATCTAGACACTTGCTTAATTATGTCCATTAAAACATGGACAAATCTAACCACAGAAGAACAAAAACGAACTAAATGCCTTTTCCCTGATATGCACATAATGGTATATGTCATAAGACTGGAGGGAAAACAACTAAGTATTAGAAATTATGCCCATACGAGTGTGAGACATATTTTCTATAATTCCAACGCATGCATGATTTAGTATTATATTGCTTAGCCAAGTGAAGGGAAGATAATTTATAAGGTAGAGTCATTACCACTCTTTGAAACATGAAACATGAGACACATGAATGGAGATGGCATGAGAAAGACGTTGTCTAAACACACATGTGCACGTGCATATTCGTGTATTTTTGCATGAAAATCACATGATTTGTAACTTGTAACTTGCAACATGCGACCGCGCTATGATGTGGCGAGCCACTTAGTAAACCAAATCCACCTTTCTTTTTGTGCACCATGCATTTCTCTCTCCTTTTGAAGTCCATGAACTGATAAACACTATATAAATATCATTATGTAATTTGATGAGGCAGTTACCAATGTTTTAATTATATTTAATGGCCGCAGTTACTAGTAAGTGATTGCAGTGCCCTTAAAAGGACCTGTAGACGTCCAAGAGAAATGATAGAATTCCTCCTCCATTCTTCCACCTTCTCTGGGGATAGTTGTGCTATACTATCAAGCCGCTCAACCACGCCGGCCTTTCTTCTTGGCATGCACCGAACTATTGCCACAGAGAGAACCTGCATAGGGCGGCATTAAGGTTTCTAGGCAGCGCACACCTGTGTGACTGCTCACTTCACTACTATGTCTACATTCTGAACTGCATCTAGTCTGTGCTGCTTCCTATTCTTCATCAAACCTAACTGTAAATCGTTCGTCTAACCGATCGGCTTTGTTTAAATTCTATTTCTATATATATTTTAAGTACGCTATATTGCCTGTTGTTAGTACTTATTTATGCATCATTAATTATTTGTGATATTTGCTTCCTGGTAAAACCTGGAATTTAAAAAATTACCTACATTTCCAACACTAAGTTCCAGTTATTAGTTCAAGCTCTACCAATTAACCTAGATTAACATACTTAATCCGTTATGTATTAACTTAGGTTTTTTCTGCTAAGTGACCCCACTATACCACTTAGGCATCGTAGCATCAAAGGCATCAAGTGCTAGCTGACTAATAATTTTGATTTTCCAATATTAGATATTTTTGTTTCTAAAAAAAGTGTAGTGACTAGCTAATGATTGCATCACTTGCTGCCACAAAATAGAATAACCAAGGCTCCTTTAGACCTAACCATGAGTGTTAGTTTGACCACTGGCTAATCATATCTTGGATGCAAAGTTTGAACAGAACCATGCAAGGTGCAATGGGCAAAGAGGAGAGCCTCATCATCAGGCTGTGTGCAATCATACTGATTGCCCTTTAAACAAGTGATTGGAGTGTGAAGAGTCACTTTAATGGCATGGGCTTTTGGTTTGGGTCTCTGGTCACATCATTGCTTGGAACCAGCAACTGTGGATATAATAATATTAAGAGCACATTTTACTGCAAAGTACTATAGGGTCAGGCCATTATACTATCAGCGGATGCACATGTATGTGTCTATCCATTCGCTGACGTGTCGAAACTAAGAAATTAAAAGAAATTGCAAGTGTGATAATATATGAGTTGTTCTTGATCACAGTGTGGCATGTCTTTGCACAGTGCCAGTGACAAATGATGTCTCCTTATGAGTGGCCGGACGTGTTGGCATCTTTGTTGTTTGTTGTTGGTGTTGTTAGTGCTGTTGTTATTCCAATTGGAAAACCTCACTGTCAAGATTTTGTTAGAGGTATGTGCGCAAGAGAGGAGATGGATAGTTTACCTGTTTGAGATGAGAGAAGAGAATGGGATCTTTAATTTCTTTGCCATAGGAAATAAAAGCCATCGGTTTAAAATCTGATCTCACAGAGAGTGACTTGCACCAAAGAGTAAGCCAATCAAAATCGAATCTTGCTTGCCACATGAAAAATATTCGTTGTTAGTTAAGGATGGGAAATCAAAACAAAATAAATTAAACAAGGGAATATCCAATTGCCACATGAAAAATATTCGTGGTTAGTTAAGGATGGGAAATCAAAACAAAATAAATTAAACAAGGGAATATCCAATGATTAAGAGCTCTCTAATAGTAGGATAATGTAGGAGACATTCGTATTGACTGCGTCTGATAGCCTTTGGTTATGGTTTATAGCTTTTAGCTAAAAATAAATATCAGTGGCTAAAAAAGTGTCTTCTAGAATGAGAGACGAGCGGTGCGAAAAGTGAGTGAGAGATGTGTGCGTGAAACAAGATCGAGAGGAATGAGATGCATGATGTGTCCGTGACCTCCTCCTTATTTCCGGAGCGAGACGTGAGCGAGTGGAGTGAAGAAGCCGTTTCGGAAAACTGAATATTTATATTGGGTTTTGGCTTCTCTAAACAGAAACCAATATGAACGCCCCTATAAAACCTGTTGGGAACAACCTCTTAGTAAGGTAACAGAGTTGTGAGTGTACGACTTCACCTACTAAAGTTTAAATCTTAATGTTCATCTTTAGACACACGTTTATGTTTTAGTGGAAACTTCGTAAGGTCCTAAATTTATCCTTGGCCTTTGTTTTTCTAGGTGTATATTAAGATGACATATTTGTGTGTGTGTGTATGGTATGCGTGCGTATGCGTCTGGCTAAAGAAACCCTTCGTTCAAATACTGGATAGAGTGAACTCGAAGAGCCACATATCAATAGTCCTTCCCTTGGATGCTGTCTCTGACTCGTGTGAGAATCTCCATGGTCTCTTGCCCATTTGCCCAATTGTGGTCCAACTAGTAATACATTTAGTTTTTTCTTTAAAAAATTGACCAAAGCTGAAATATCATGACCAGTCTTATGCAATATTTTTCTTAATTTATATATAGTTTATTAGTATCTAATCTCAAGACGTTGGTGTTGTTTCAACGGGCTTCTAGATTTTAGCTTCTAATTAAAATTACACTGTAATGACTTTTAACGAGAAATTAAGAAAAAAGATAAAAATATCGTTATATCTTCATAAACAATACAAAAAAATAAGAAAAAAAAGTCAAACAAAAAATAAAATTAAGAAATCGACCCGTTCTAGAAATCAGAAACAGAACTCGTTTGGCGCAAAGCCTATATATCCGCGGTCTTATAGAAGTGCTTTAACGAGTTTATTCCTAAAAAGGTCCCTCACAAGTCATAAAGTCCTAAGCGATCCACTCGCATGATTTTTTTTTCTCGGTGGGCATTTAGCAGTCCTAACCGGCCGTCCATCTGATCATCCAAGGCAGGGTTTGGAAAACCATCGGAAATCGGCCGATGGAGAATATACATGCTACTACTTAATTATTTTCTTGCGAGGATGTTACTGCTTATTTCTTGGATACCAAACACCATGACTTGTAAAACTAAAAATGTTGCATACAAACCGGCCCGATTTCGTCAGAATCGGGGGTTCAGAATTGCGTCGCTCATGAGTTGCTACGAAAACGGGTCAGAGCGTTTTGTGTTTAGCACGCCCATGATTTCATCAGGCCTCTGCTTTGTACTGATTAAAACTCTGATGAGTAATAATAAAACTCTTGTTTCCTCGCAAAGAAAAAAAAGGCCCAGTTAGCCAATATATGTAGCTTATTTATACTTATGTGCAACTAGTGGTGAATCGTGATAGCATTGCATCATAGTGGATTTTACATCTAATTTTTTGTTATATTTTTTGACGTCGTGCCGAGACGTGAAGCTTATTTGTATGGATGCAACCACAATCTGGTCGTGCGTCCTCTGTCGTTTCCACGCACACACCTATTTATAACTAAATGACAAAAAAACACAATGCAGATCTTACTATTTGTTTTTGTCTAACTCACAGCGCGCCAAAAAACTAGAGTTTTTTTGCGCAAGTTTAGTATAATATTTAGAGTAAATCAAAGTCAGCATAATCTTGAGAGCAAATAAATATAAATTTTGAAGCAAATTCAGGATAATATTTAGAGCAAATCGGTATAAGTTTGAGAGCAAATCAACATAATTCATAAAGTAAATTCAAGATATGTTTTAGAGCAAATCACCATAAATCTAAGTGCAAATCCAGGATAAGTTCGAAAGTAAATTCAATATAATTCTATGAGCAGATCAATACAAAATTTAAAAACAAATTCCTAATAAATTTGAGAGCAAATCAGTATAATGGTACTCGAGACGAAAAAAACACTGTAGTGAAGATTCCGCAGAAAAATCACAAAAAATCTTCAGCTTAAAAAGGAGAGGGAGTTCTTGATTGATTTTAGAGTATTTAAAAGGAGAGAGTTCTGAATTGATTTCTCAACCGTTGTGTTTGATGTCTCTATCTTAGACTGACAAATAATGCAACCTTACATATTAGGACCCATCTATCATGGCTACACCTCATATATATGTGCATATGATTCCTGTAGACACACTACGCCACAAAAAAGGAGGCTGCATCGCTTTTTTGTCTGGCCACACAATGATACTGCTTTGATCGAACGGCTTCCACAGGTATGTGTTTCATTCATCTAAGGCATGCACGTGTGAAAACAAGAAATTCCGTATTTGTAATTATATGCAACTAATCGTGACAGCATTGCATCATTGTAGGTATGACATGTAGTTTTTTTGTTATATTTTTGGACTTCATGCTGATACCCGTATATAACTTTTTTGTATTTATGTGCAACGAGCTGCGTCCCAATTGTAGATAGGATGCCGTCCATGTCCTCGGCCGCTATTAACCTTTTAAACACGTGCACGAGTGCTTTTTCACGTGCAGCTGGATAGATACATTTCACCGGGGGCATAGTGCCTGTTCGGCTGGCGACAAGCCGGTCGGCTTTTCGCAGCCGCTATAGTACTTAACTTTTAAACGGAGTATTTTCTCAAGACAGGGTCTACAAGTTAAACGTAATACACGTTAAAAGCCTAACATCTGTACCAGCCAAAATCGCAAGTGAGTATCGATCTCTCCGTAATCTGTACCGTAAACAGCCAAAATTCAAAATTTTCAGCCAAAAGCCGCAGCTAAAAAGAACAGGCCCATAGCCACTTGGCAAGCTTGTGTTTTATTGGATTAAGCCTACCTTTCGTATTATTAATAATTCTATATGAGATATATTTATTGTATTTATTTTTTTATTCATGTATGAATTTAAATCACACAAAACTATACCTCAATTTAATTTAATCCTCTTCGGTGTTTTGTTAAAAAAAATAGCTTAGTCTTCTAAACCCCTTCCTAATTTCATCATGGCTTCACCACTGCATCTCCTCGCTCAACCACGCATGCACCTAAAGTTTGAGACTTGGAATCTTTTTTGCAGCTAAAGGCCACGCAAATTTCGCTTTCTACTCAAGTGAGGCCCAAATTAGTTTTTGTGAGGCCGGTGCCATTCAATATGCCAGGCCATCGTGCATGCTTAAAGTAATTAACCACTTGATATTATCCGCTGCTTTCCAAATCTGTGGTTATAAGGAAATGAACCCTAGACACCAGCTCGCGGTTGACGTGACGGGAATCGAATGCACAACCAGGGAGGCAGGGACGACGTCTTGTATAAATAGAAACATCTCAACCGCTGTGTTGCCACTTGATTTTCTCAAGTAAGGCGTCGTTTGGACTTTGGAACGCCAAATTCTTAGGGCATATATAATACAAGATGTTTATATATGAATGCTTAAGAAGAGAGAATATAATCACATCATCAAGCATCTATGCAAAAGTTATTTTCTCCAATGCAAGCATCTCTTCCGTAGGTGCTTAGATGCTATATTATCTATTAATAGATATAGTTATACACATAAGCACATACTAAGCACCAATGTTTATTTAAGCATCGATGCTTCAAAATAAGCACTTTATCTATTCTATGTAGCAAGAAAAATCAGTTTTTCGTTGCTAAATATCTCTTTAAGCACCTGTATTGTACATGCTCTTATAGGAATTTAGGCTCTGTTTGTTTCCACTTAAGATTATTATAATCTAGCTTATAATCATAAGTGGAAACAAACAGCCTAGATTATAAGGTAACTTATTATAATCTAATAACCCAGATTATTGTAATCTAATAAGCTCAAAAAAGGAGCTTATTTCAGTTTATAGATCCACCTTTTATCTTAAGGACCATAAAACTTTAAGAATATTACCCACCTTTGCCATTCATCCATCCCCCAACTCCCTTGCCTCTCTCTCTCAAGGACGTTGTAGTCTTTAAACATTCGAATACAACAATCCATAACTCTGATAATCCAGGCTGCCAAACACTTGACAGCTTATTTTCCACCAGCTTATTATAATCTAACTTATATAATCCCTCACCTATAAGCTGGATTATAATAATCTTAAGTGGAAACAAACAGGGCCTTAGTAGAAATCGCTACAATCCGGTAGGCGTGGGTTTTCTTTCCTACAAAATTTATATAGAATTTCCATGTTTTCAAACGGGATCTACCATGGATCATACGCGCTGATTGTGTGTGAAAAATTCGCAAGGCATGAAAAATATGATTACAGCCAAAGAAAATCTCCTCTCTCCTTCCGTCCTAAGCTAGGTAGGACCCAAAACAACTGTGCAAGCTAACTACCCAATCATCACAGGATCAACACGAGGACTAAACTAATTGCTCCAAAAAAAAGAAAAATTTGAGATTAATTTCTTATTGCGAAAAAGGTCATGATTACATTGGACATTGCACTCACACGTCACTCTTATCTTGTAGCTAGAATATATACGTAAGCACGCCTCTCACCTCAGTCCTCACCCTGCTTACTCATCGTCGACTCTTCTCTTGCAAAGTTCCAATTCGTACAACATGGTGACGGAATCACACGCGACGGCCGGCGTTTCTTGGCAGGCGTGCGTCGCGTCCGTCGCAGCGGCGTTGCTCGTCGCCGCCGTCATCCTACGGCTCATGTCCGCCGCCGTGCGGTCGAGAAAGACATGGCCAACGTCGACAAACACGGCCAAAGCACGGCTCCCCGGCGGCACGCTCGGGTGGCCGCTCGTCGGCGAGACGCTGGCGTTCATCTCCGCCGCCTACTCCCCGCGCCCGGAGTCCTTCGTCGAGAAGCGCTGCCTCCTGTGAGTAGCATCTCTAATACCTGTCTACATAGTTGTTGCATGGTGTTAAATTTTTGTTGTATGGGAAGCAATTGAATGAATCTGGCCACCATATTAATCCTGCACACCATTTATCCAGATACAGCTCGTATGTGGAGTATCACTAATCTGTTTTTTATGTGCCGTTTCATGATAATTTTCTGGCTCTGCCCTAGCCGGGTTTTGCCTGCATGGTTGCATAGTGTTAAAAAAAATTCTTTTCTTTCTGGTACCATCTGATATGAGCTAGGAAGGATTTTATTTCATTTTTGTCAAATCCTATCGGGATAACCAAACACTAGATCATACACCAACCCGTTCAGATACAACTTGTACCTAGCATATCATTAATTTATTACTGCGAGACTGTTCTTCTGAAATTTAATTTTCTGGCTCCGCTGTTTGTTAAAGTGTGATCTAAATTCTTCATCATGTCTTTGTCGGCTGTTGCGCTAAATGTGGCGCTAAGCGGTGCATGTATCAAGTCATATTAGACATTGTAACGACTGACACATCCGATTCTGATTCGGTTTGCTTCTCCTTTAGGAACTCTTGTTTCTTAGTCTATATATATGTATCTCTATAGTCACATAGTTGAAATGCACTGAAGTGCTCTGTATTTGTAATATCTCCTCATATAGTGAATTCTACCTTAGTGCGTCTGTGGTTTTCCCCGCAAAGATTTTTCATGTTAAATTCGTGTCTCCCATTCTTTCGATGATATATTTGTACTGTATGCTTTATACTAAGTGATATCAAAGCCAAAAGGTCTTGAGTTTAAAACCCGGTTGGTGCAATTAAAAAATTATTAGAGCTCATTTTTATTCCACGTCTTAGGGATAGGCGAGCCTACATATGAGGGGGAGTGTTAAAGTATAAATGAATTACCCGTATTTCCCCATCAGCTTAGAATTTTGTGTAAACTGGTTGGTGCATACAACTTAATATGGTATCAGAGCTCCAAATTCAAGATCAAAGTCGCTGCTCCTAGGAGGAGGAGACTTCCGGGGTGACCATCACACGGACAAGGCGGCCCTACGCACCACTGAGGCGCAACATCGAGGACTAATCTCGACTCCATTTTACGACTCGACTCTGTATTGAGCATTAAACCACACTCTACCTTGGCGACTGTTCCAGTGCTAGGTTCACCAACATTATCACCTGTGCCACCCAAGTCATGCCTTGGCGTCGTACTGCACCATATCCATCAATGATATTTTGCCTCAGTCGATTGTTATCTTCCATCAAGAGACTGTGTCATTAGCTCTGTATATTTTGGTTGGAGGTGAAGTTCATTGCAATTCAAGCTATTGTGTCTATTATTGGTGGCATCTATATGAGATTAATCATTGGTAATTTTTTCGATGATCCGTCGTCTACTATGGGTTATAGCGGCAAGATCAACACATATAGAGTCTAAGGTGGAGATACAATTTTTTTAATACAATGAGTTATTTTGGGTTACGCTCAATCGAAGAGACTTCAGAAAAAAGACAATGTTAGTTGTGAAAGATAACTGAATTTGGTATTTTATTCACTGTTTGAATAGATTGCAATTTGGATTGCTTGCACGACCATTATAGAAACTCTGGTAATATTAATTCTCAGAAATTTGATTACACCCTAATGGCAGCTAGCATGATGCTCTCTAGAGTTTTGCTGTTTGAAAGTGAATATTTTGCTCTAATTTCAGATTGAGATCAAGGAATTAAGTGCAAGGAGTTTTATTTTTATGTGGATACCACAATGTTTGTCCATTTGTCATAGCTCGATACGAGGGGTCTACTGTAGTTTATACTTCATTGACGAAATAAGAGTTTATTTCATCCAAATAATTTCATAAGAGTAGTTTCAACCATGTCATAGAATTCCACTACCTTTGAAGCTGATAGTTTAGTGTATGTGATGGCCACACGTGCAAGTTACTCTTTTAATGAGTTTTGTTTGCCAAGTTTTATGTTTCAACTAGAGCATACCAAATTCCATGATATGAGTTATTTGTTATCTATTCAACGTCATAGGTGATGTTTTGACTTATGCCATTCGACGATTGAGCATTTCTTTTAGGAGGTCAGTTGTATGGACTCAGATTTTATTGGGGTTATGAAAACTCAGACTTCATTGGGGTTGTGAACTACTAAAGATCCAGATTTGTTCGTCTGTTTTTTTTTTTGATAGTTGTGTGTTTGAATTTGCTGATGGTTTACTTAATTTTGCTTCGCAAGAAGTGTTTGGATAAGTTTGTTTTAGCCTTTCTTATTGAGATTAGTCTGATAAACATTCGAGGCATAAGTTTTTTTATATAAAGACTTACTTTAATGAGATTTTCATATTTTGGCTACAAGAGTGAATTTGTCTTAAGGTAGATATTGTTAAAGTGTGATCCAATTTATCATCGTGTCCTTGTCGGACCTACGCCAGATGTGACGCTGAACGGTGCATGCGTCAAACCGTATTAGATATGGTAACGGCTAGCGCACCCAACTCAAACCGTATTAGATATGGTAACGGCTAGCGCACCCAACTTTGATTTGATTTTCTTCTCCATTTGAAACTCTTATTTCCTAGGCTATATATGTACTCCTGTAATTGCACGGTCGAGATACGTCAAAGTTCTCTGTACTTATAATATCTCATCCTATAGTGAATTTCGTTTTTGTCACGTTCAATTTGTGTCTGCTCTCTTTTCGATCATATTTTTCTGCTGTTGGTTTTATAACACCACCGATTTTGGTTGTGCAGGTACGGGAAGGTGTTCAAGTCGCACCTGTGGGGGTCGCCGGCGGTGGTGAGCGCCGACGCGGAGGTGAGCCGAGCGGTGCTGCAGGGCGACGCGTCGGCGTTCGTGCCGTGGTACCCGCGGTCGCTGATGGAGCTGATGGGGGAGTCCTCCATCCTGGTGCTCGGCGGCGGCCTCCAGCGCCGGGTGCACGGCCTCGCCGGCGCCTTCTTCAAATCGCCGCAGCTCAAGGCGCAGGTCACCGCCGACATGCAACGCCGCGTCGGCGCCGCCATGAACGCATGGTGCCGCCGCGGAGGAGATGGCGCCGGCGCGGTCGTGCGCGTCCAGGACGAGGCCAAGTCGGTACGTATGTGACGTGGGCAGCTGGTATACTGTCGAGTACTCGTGTCCATCTGCATGCTGCATGCATGTACGTAGTTGCGTTTTCCTAGGGGCGCACACACGAGTGCCTATGCGTTTACACGTGCGACGCCCGTGTCGGCCGGCCGGGGTTTCGATCAATGGGCGCCATATCTGTGGGCTTGAAGTTTTCTTCCTCTGCACACGTGTGGACGTGGGGCCAATACATGATGTCTTTTGGCTATATATTGGACTCGGGAGTGAGCATTTGTCCATTTATATGTCTTTCGTAGCGTGTCAATTCTGAATTTCTGATCACGTGGCTGAGATCAAGTTAAGTGGTGGATTATAAGTGTGTATTTAGTTCATCATTAAGGGCCTCGCAAAAAGAAAGTTAAGGGATCGATTATATATATATAGGGCTTTCAGCTTACCACTCCCTCTATCGATCATATATTAATTGGTTTCCGATTGATTAATGAGCACAGAACCCTGCAATTATATACTGTTTCGTATAAAGTTTGCTCAATAAGGGAAAATCTAATTTAGATGGAATGGTCCCGTAGGGTTGTACGAGATCCTGGCAAGCTTAGATGAACATTCTTCCATGGGTACTGGTTTCTAGGCTTAAAAGGCGCCTATGGTGTACATTACATTGACATTTCTTTTTTCATCGAAATCAACTTCTGAAGCATGCAAATCTTTTTTTATCCCTTTAGTTGTTAATAGTTGACTATTCGATGCAACTTAATTAGTCCTATCTATGTCCTATGCTTCACAGATTGTGTTTGAAATCCTAGTGAGGGCGCTAATAGGGTTGGAGCCAGGTCAGGAAATGCATTACCTCAGGCAACAATTCCTCGAATTCATTGCCGGCTTGATATCCCTTCCCATTAAGCTTCCAGGGACTCAGCTCTATAGATCCCTCCGGGTAAATATATGCTGAACCATCACCCCCCATAAGTAATTTGACCAAAATTGCCTCAGATACAATTTCCCCCTTTCTAAATGAACTCATCAGTGAGTTCTTTCGTCGAATATAATTGCTGTAGTTATATGATGACAAGCTTTATTTTGTTCATACGCACATATTAGGCTAAGAAGAGGATGACAAGGTTGATACGAAAGATCATCCAAGAGAAGAGGAGGGGGATCTTCGAAGGCAAGGATCTCTGTGGTGCCCCGCGCGATGCGATCGACGTGCTGATGAGCAACGGAAGCGACGAGCTTACCGACGAGCTGATATCCGACAATATGATCGACTTCATGATCCCCGCGGAGGACTCCGTGCCGGTGCTCATCACGCTTGCCGTGAAGTACCTCAGCGAATGCCCCCTGGCTCTACAACAACTAGAGGTATGTGCTACACGTGTGACAACAACAATATTTCTCTCGAGATGTTCTGTTGCAAGGCTAGCTAGTACGAGTCAAAAATAAGTCATGTAGGGAGCAAGAAGATGTCACTGTTAATATTCTCATGCGTCATTATTACTTCAACCATCCTCTTTTTTTTTTGTTGATAAATTAGTGTCGTGTTGATTTGCAATCTTTGATATCAGTGTCGTTTCCTTGAGGCCCGTCGAATATGTCGTTTTGTTGCCTAGCGTGTGCATGACGTGCAATCATGATAATAACTAATTCCTTTTTAAAAGGGTAATAACTAATTCTGAGATGCCGGAAAACCAGGGCATTTGATGGAGACGCCCACCCAATAGCACCTACATTCAACTGACCTAATATCATTTAGTCCAAAAAATGTCTTCTAAAAATATACTCCCACCATTTGCGTTTACTTGTCACTGTTGACTTTGACCGAACAAGTTTTGACCAACAATAATTTTTAAAACATCTAATTATGTAACATAAAGTGGTGCTTTTAGATTTGTAATCAAAAATACTTTATTACTATTCTACATTTAGGGTTATTTGCTTTTTTGTTACTAAAAAGTAACATCAAAGCTCGATCAGTTAAAGTCATAGACAACAAGTAAATGCAAACGGAAGGAGTATATGATCACTGTGTGTGTGTATATATACATGTGTGTGTGTGTGTATGAAAATATGTGTGTTGATATGCGATCTTTTTAATTACAAGGTATCGATGGACAATCGCTCTAGCTATCCACGTAGGACAATAGATACCACATTATAGGTAGTTGAATTGCTTCAACTAATTCGCGGGGACCATTCTGGAGCAACTTCTTCTAGGGTAACATTGGAGGGAGGTATTGTAACTTTGATTCAGATTTCATGAACCCACATTGGAGTGGGACACTGTAGCTTTGCTTCAGATTTTGTGGACTCATCTTGAAGGTACTATGCATTGGAGTAGGAGGTTTTGAGTGGTAACTTTAGCTGATGTGGCACCCTCTTCCTAGCTACTCCTTGGAACTACTATGCATTGAAGATGTTCTTAAATTACTTATACACGAGCTAAATGAATACCGCTAGTTTACAAGTTTCTCTGCAAGTAATATACTATACAGTTTACCGACGTACATATTGTGTGATGCATGCTGCAGGAGGAGAACATGGAGCTGAAGAGGCGAAAATCGGACATGGGTGAAACCCTGCAATGGACAGACTACATGTCACTCACGTTCACGCAGCATGTAAGTATGCTACAGCTAATATCTAGCATCATATATACGTATAAATGTCTCTCTCTCGGTCTTCCGATGAGACGAACAAGAACGATACCATAATTAATGTGCATGCATGGGTGCAGGTGATCACGGAGACGCTGCGGATCGGCAACATCATAAGCGGGATCATGCGCAAGGCGGTGAAGGACGTGGAGATGAAGGGAAATCTCATCCCCAAGGGCTGGTGCGTCTTCGTCTACTTCCGCTCCGTCCACCTCGACGGCGACATCTACGACGACCCCTACGCATTCAATCCATGGAGGTGGAAGGTAAGATCCAACACCATGTACTTCCCTCTTTGTAGAACTTGTAATCATGTGTTGTAGAGGTTAGCTAGTCTGTGGACATGCATGCGTGCGTGTGATTGATATATCAACGTACAGGAGAGGGACATGATGGGCAGCAGCGGTTTCACTCCCTTTGGTGGAGGGCAGAGGCTGTGCCCGGGGCTGGACTTGGCCAGGCTCGAAGCTTCCATCTTTCTGCACCACATGGTCACCAACTTCAGGTATGTGGCATATATGGATCAATCTCCTAGCTAGGTATGTACTTAGTTGCATGCGTTCATACATACATATATGAACGTGTGAACGAAAAGAAGTGTAACTATCCAGCGTGCACGCTACCAGAATCAATATTTTTCCCGACGGCCAGGAACCGTCAGGGATTGCAATCCCTGACAGGCACCGTCAGGCATTACCCATCAGGGCTATCTAGGCAGGGATCACAACCAATGCCTGATGGTTTCCCGTCCGGGATTAATTCCTGACGGGAGGGGAGCCCCTAACGGTGATGAGCGTTGTGGGGAAGGGGAATTGAAAGAGCAGCGGCCACGGCGATGGAAGGGCGAGTTGGCAGTGGCGACGACGGATCTAGGGTTTGCGCCTTGGTGAGTGGCAGGCAACAAGGAGCTAGGAGAGGAGAATAGAGCTGCTGCGAAGGTGAGGGCTGTGGCCGGTGGGAGTTGGGGGGAGGAGAGACGCGGTGGAAGCTGAGGTCGACACGGTGGTGAGGGGAGATGCGGCGGCAGATGGGAAAGGGTAGATGACGATCGAGCTGGTGGCTTTGTGTGGATTAGCCCATTCTCACATGAGCTGTGTGGATAAGAATGGGGTGAAGTTTTCCTTGACGGTGTGTCCACGTAAGGATAGAGCTTTGATGTCGGGGTCCTCAAACCGTCAAGGATAATAGTTGTATCTCTGATGGTTTTGAGTCATACCGGTCAGGGGTTACATTTTCCCTGAACGGATATATGCCCGTCAGGAAGACAAATCAGACCGTGAAGGAAAATCTGTACCTGGTAGTGTGTATGCACGCAATGCATGAATGAATACTAAGGTAATGTGGCACGGCACGTGCCAGTTTTGCCATACAACATATCTGACTGTTCACATTCGGATTGCCTGCACGCTGAATATACGCTGACGCTAACCCCATGCAAATGCATGTGCATACTATGCTGCGTGCAGGTGGGTGGCAGAGGAGGATACCATCGTCAACTTCCCCACGGTGCGGCTCAAGCGAGGGATGCCCATCACACTCACACCCAAAACATAGAAACGCCGGCTTCAATTCCCTGCAACAAAACCCGTTATGTAATACATCTAGCTCGATCCGGATTTCAGAGTGATCTGTCTAGTCAGGCTTGTTTTCTTTCGAAGAGCAGAAAATATCATGCTTGTTGTTCACTTGAAGAGGTGAGGAAAACATGTACAAGCTAGAGAACAGCAATGTAGAGCAAACAAACCAGAAGCTAGCTAACAGCACCATGCCTGCCTTCATCCGTGCGCGCAGTCTTGTTTTTCTTGTGTCGCGGCGCAAAGTTGACCAGCCTATTAGCACCGGTTCGGTGCCAGGATTCAAAGGACCTTGCACAGGTGAAGAATTACCAGAATAGTACTCTGAAATTAACCAAATAGAATTACATAGGTGGCAGAACTGCAGAAAAGCAAACGAGCGAAGAATAGTAAAATAGAACACAGCTGCATAAACCTCTGAAAACAATCACACGTCACTAGATCCACGCAATAGAGACCCGCATCATCCCACGCAAGGACGAGTCACTCCCACACTCAGCCAAGCACACCCCAAGACATCACAAGAGACCACAGGAATTGAGGCGCAGTTGGGAGCAAGGTTTGAAAAACCGGTTCCGGAGAAAATCCCGGTCGTCAGGCGGTACCGGTAACCGGCCGGTTACCGCCCGGTAACCGGAAATCCCGGGTTTAAACCGGTTGAAATTTGTCAAACATTTTTTTTTTGTCGGGGCGGGAGGCGGCCGGTAACCGGCCGGTAACCGGGCCGGTTACCGGTTTTACCGGTCAAAAACCGGGGGAAACCGGAGAAAACCGGCTGCTGCTGCTGCTGGCTGCTGCCGCTAATGCTGCTGCTGGTTGCTTCGCTGCTGCTGCTGGCTGCTGCTAGTAGCTGCTGCTGCTCTCTCTCCTCTCTTTGTTATTTCCTGCTGCAGAGACTCAATAATGCAGCGAGCCTCACACCCAATAATGCAATGATTGCAATCACTTCACTGCTGCAGAATCCAATGTCCCTCACATGCAGAAATTGCAGAGTACTTTGTTTCTTCACATGCAAATGATGCAATAGACAAAATCACAAAAGTCTCATGCCCATGGGCCCAACATGTTCCTAAACATATGCTTAGCCATCCAAAGTAGCTACAAATGCCCCCTGGACCCATTCCACCATCTACAAATTCAAAAATTTCAAATTTCCATCTCGGCCGGTTTTTTAATCCCGGTCGCCGCCGGGAAGAACGGTTACCGGCGGTTACCGGCCGGTAACCGCCGGTATTCCGAACCTTGGTTGGGAGTCCCAAGCATGAAAAAGCCAAAGACAGCAACAGAGCCAGACGTAAGCACAACTTAAAGTTTATACAATTGTGTTGCCTACCTCCAGGGTAAATATTAATTAAAACTATATGCATGATGGGTAACTGGGTAAGCAAGGTCACAACATACAACACAACGATTTTACATTCTATGTACAAGCGAGTACAACCCAGCACCACGACATACATTCTTAACCTCATGCTAGGGCACCTATCAACAAGACAGAAGCAGGCTTTGCCATCTATCAACTCGGTTAATTATAGTTAAGTAAATTAGAAATACCGTTGCCCTTCAAAATTCCCCATCTAATCATAAATCCGGCAGTTGGTGTAAATACACTCTACAAAGAACCAGCCAATGAGCCAAACAGAACGGACCTCATGAAACCGTTCTTCCATAGCAAATGGAGGCTAAGTAGAGATTTTTTGCCCATTTCTCCTGCAAACATACTAATCAATAGGTGCACAAGAATGACTAATCTGCGGAGTTCAGAAAAGGGGGAGGGAATCTCAAGTCACCTTCACATGCTGGCTGGGGAAAGCGGATGTTCTCAGGGTTTCCTGTGTTTCATCAGCAGGTTTTCTTTTGGGGATGCTCAAGATAAACGCTTCCTGGTCCCATGTAGCAGCCATCGCAGTGATGCGATAACCATTATCCCAACGCCGATGGATTCCCTCACTTGGATACAAGAAGTCAAGCTCCACAACCTACAACAGAAAATGTTAAACACGGGGACTGAATTGTATCCTCATATTTATAAGCATATGTTCCGTTTTCTCTGTGTGAGATTCAGCAATGGTAAATTATACATATCTGGTATACTTTTTTAGGTTAGTAGAAGACTTGAATAGAAGGACAGACATACCTGATGTATAAAGCCAGCATTCTGGGACATGACCACTGCCCACCGGCTTCCTGCAGTTGCCATAGCAGTGACGGAGAAACCCTCCTTCCATTTTTTGTTTATCCACTTGTAGGGAAATGAGTCGCTTACTTTGTAGGATTGCTGGGCATATTGTGTTCCTGGAGGCTCAAAGTCAGTTGCAATCTATAAACCATATGCAAGTGGAACAACACAAATATTCAGAACCTAACTTTAAAAGCTTGCAATTTGCTGCTCCGGAAAAAAAACCCTTGAAATATGCACTTCCAGGCAAGATTAATCTAGTACAGTAAATCTCATCAAATATAGCTTATTGAAAATAAAAACTTAAATTTTGTAGGGATCATCTGTCAATTCCTATCAGACCAATGTCATACAATTCTATACCTGGGAGAAGCTCCAAGATTCCTGAGAAACCTCAGTACCAGGACACCATGATCAGAGTCCTGGTACTGCGCATGCAATATGCAAGTATTGTTAATCTTGAGCCCAGGCATCAATGATATTACCTCTTGACATAACCACCAGAGAACTGCCATTGTTTGCACCTGCTAATGCAGTGATGTAGTAGTTTTTCTCCCACTGCTCCATTATCCATTCCTGATAGCAACATAGGCAAGTAGATCAAAATTAATTGCAATAATGCAAAGTGTGAAACCATGCAAATAACGGAGAATGCTACTGTTGAGAAAATTGAATTTAGTATAATATTGATACGCTCCAACGCAGAGAGAGAGAGGGGGGGGGGGGGGATAGGAGCATGCTGGAATACAGAAAAGACTAGTACAATTACTTACCTTGTGAAGAAAACATGGAAAAAGTTCATATACTTGAGAAGTAAAGCCAGTGCCAGCATCCATTATAAGAGCCCACAGATTTGAACAAGAGGCAACTGAACTTATAAACAAGCCATCCTCATTTCCTTTTGAAATATGCTGTGTTAACCTACCATGTGCAACATTATAGTGGTACCTGCAAAAGAAGTGAGGTTAGAATGAAAATATATTCTTTCCAACTAAAGCTTGCTTACACCTATACAATTCATACCTCTGCTTCATAGGCCGCCTGGCATTGTACACACTAATCCATTGGGTCGCAGGCATCCCCATCCTAATCTTCTTCTTAGGTTGCTCATCATCATCCTCCTCCATCATGAGGCGACCTCTCTTCTGACCAACCTGATATATAAGCTGGTAGAAATTCAACCAATTATTAGTCTGCTAGCCTACATTGCACAAATGAAATACTATCGAAAAGAGTCCCATTCCCCAAATAAGCAATGCCTCCCGAGCCCTTCCCACAAAAGCAATGGCTGGGAGCAATATAAAATTTAACATTTATATGATTTCAGCATCCAGGCGTGGTCATAAGACTCATAACACCTTCTGAGTTAATGAGAAGCAACAAAGTAGGAAAGAAATACAGTACCTTCTGAGCACCATCAGTGTTGATTGGCCTAATGTCTGGGTTTGGACCAACAATGCCATCAAAAAGAGAAATGCACTTTGTGTAGTTTGGTTCTTCATCAAACTTTAAGTTCACGACATACTCAATAAATTGTCGGAAAGGTTGTGGACAAAAGCAACACAACAATTCTGGAGAGGTTGCCATCTTTTTCTTGCAAACAAGAAAACCTTTATTCTCTCCCTAAAATTAATTCACAGAGAGCTCAAAGTAAGGAAAAAGCAGAACTGAAATACAGAAAGATAATTTCACACATTTTGAAGTCTAAACAAACTTCACCTGGTATCCTTGCCAAGGAAGGCGACCACGCAGAAGAAAAACAAGTGTGTAGGCAAGGGATTCAAGGTCATCTCTCCTGCTTCCAGTTCTTCCCAAGTGAGCATGCACACTAGCATACCGAACAGTTCCCCTGTTTAGTCAAACAAGTCAAGTATGACAAGAAAATGTCAGTTTAGTAATAAATAAGAAAAACTAAGGGCTTTAGGACTTAGTAAAATATTTCTCTTGCAAACCTAAAGACATCAGGCCTCTGATCATAATCAACATGTTCTCCTGTATCAATGTCTTTCCATGTAGTAGCTGTGGTGAGAAATCAATGTTAATTCAAAAGAAGAACCATATGTATTTGACACCCATTGGGCCCAGTATAACAGTAGAATGTTCCTATGAAATGAACAATGACACAAAACTACCTAATCCAAGGTCAACAAGAAAAAGTTTCTTCTCTTCTCGGGTGCCTGGAGGTCCAAGTAAAAAGTTCTCAGGTTTTACATCACCATGGACATACCTATCATAAACAAGAGTAGCGATGTTTTTATACGCAACATGCAACAAACTATTATGCTCAGTTGCCAAGAGAGGAATATTACATACCCTTTTGAGTGCATCTTCTCCAGTATAGAAATTGCTTCTATAGCAATACAAGCAACCATTTCAACAGACATTCTGTAACAGAGACAATTCAAATTAGATGAGCAAACCAGAGGTGAACATTCAAGAATACATGGAAGAACAATTAGACACTTACGAGTGGGAGTTATTATTCCAAACATCCCAAAGGCTGGGTCCCAACATGTCCATAATCTGCACATAAGTTAGGTTGCATCAGAAACATATCCCATTGGTGAACATGCTATTTTTAGGTAATGAAGTACCAAGCCTTTCAATTTTGCACTGGTCATGATTAATCATCGATCAAATAAGCTAGATGAAATGGGAACATCTTGGCACAATAATTGACTAAAAGTTGGCTTATGCAGTAAGATATGATGCACTGATTATAAAGAGAAGAGGCAGGCTTTGACACTTATTTGGGGAAAGTAAATGTGGTCTTAGTAAGCACTAAGCACCGCAATGTTCTTGAGACACAACATGATTCTGAGAAGCTCATGGGGCAACATATTTACTCTTCACTTCATATCACAATTTTGAGGCAAAGTAAAAGCATGTTTCTCCTAATTGCTTCCTTGAAAAGCATGAACAATTTTATGCTCTTTGTTTGATAGATTTTAGAGCTAATATATGTAATCTGCTGTTCCTATCTCCACAAGTGATGTGAAGATAAGTATTTATATCCTGTTTAGTGATCTAAAATATACTCAATATATATATATATATATATATATATATATATATATATATATATATATATATATATATATATATATATATATAGACAAATCCTCGAATCCTATTTTTTCAAATTTGCTGAATCAAACGCCAGAATCCAAGTCGGATTCCGACACTCGTGTCTGTGTCTAGGTAACACTGTGTATGTATGTATGTATATGTATGTGTGTGCGTATGCGTATGTACGTGTATGTATGCATATGCGTATGTATGTGTATGTGTCTGTGTGGTGTGTGTGTGTGTGTGAACTGTGGTAAGTTAATAATGTTTGGTGTTTACCAGATGATTCAAGTGCAGAGAAGTGTTTATTGGTAACTAGATTTCCCAACATCACACAAATTTACTATTCTGAAACCTTTTCATAAAAAAGAAAGAATATTGCACACAAAAAAAATTCTTAAGTCTTTAGAAATTCATTGAGCTACCAATATTACAGTACAGTAGCAAAGCTAACAGCAGTGAGTTTGTCAAGTACCTTATACCAGATTATTAATCATTAACACTATGGCCCTAGAAAAACAAAAAGGGGGGTTCCAGCCTATGAGGACACATAATGTGGCACGTGGAAAAATAAGATTAAAATTCACTATTGCTCCCCAAACTTTATCTGAAACTACAGATGGGTCCCTATGCTTTAAGTTTTGCCATTTGGATCCACAAACTTTTAAACATTTGCAACCTCCCATCGTAAACTCCCAATCAACGATAATATGCTTTCATCTATTTTTGTTTGCATGGAATGTCTTGTTGGTTCTTTGATTTAATGTGTTTCTAAGTATACATTGGCTAGCGTAATTGGTAGGTATTGTAACTCTAGGAACCGCAGATCCCTCAAAATATATTGACACATTGGCACTAACTATTGTTTGGGTAGTTAGGTTGCTTATTTTCTGTGCATGTGTTCCAGGTTGCTTATTTTTTGTGCATGTGTTCCTCTACCTACTTATCAGTTCTCTGTGTATCTTCACTAATTTCACCATATCCACATATACTAAACGGACCAGTTCAACCACAAGGGTACCAAGCCATGATATCAACATACTCCGTACGTGAGATAATGGTGGCCTTAATGGAACGGACTTCATTGAATCAAATGCTAACAAAGATGAGTTTTGTGGCTGAATTGAAGTTTCAAGTAAAGTTTAGGTCCAACAGTGAACTCTACTTTGGAAAGTCAAGGGCTGTACTATGTGGAAAGTAAATTTTAGGACCAACAGTGAAGGGCTATACAATGAAAACAATGGGTGCTTCAAGAAAAATGAAGGGAATGCTTGTCCAATTTATGTGAACTTGAAGTTTAACTGTTTTCTGGTGTTTGTCAAATTATTTAAACACTTGATTCAAACTCTCTAGCTCAAACTCCAATTTTATTCATAAAATTAACATAATTTATTCAGTACATATATTTGCAATGCAGTAAATGGAGTGAGCAAGCAGGCAGTATGCCAGCAAGCATATGCGGCAGCTACAGGCAGGGCAAAGTGGTATTAAGCGAGTCTGGTCACGAGCAACAAGATTGTGGATATAAATTCACGATTTTTCAATAAGTTTTGTAAATAATTCAAACATAAACATTAAATATTGTAATAAATAACCCAAAAAATTAATTATATTTTCCCTATCATGTTTTCTGAGCCATTGTACTAGACGGCAGAACTTTATTTTCCATAGACCCACTAATGTCCCAAAAGACAGGCAGGTCATTCCTTTAGTCTTTTGAATGCCTACACCATGGGCAAAGCAACTTTTATCAATGCTCTCATTAACCATGGGTGCACATAGCAACCATGCAAGACGGCCATGGATATTCTAAGTTTTTCACTGATCAAGACGCAAACAAACTGTGTTGTTAATGGATTGACAAGTTAGCATACCTTACCTCTTAATGTCATTAATGACAGTGCCATTTTAGTCATAGTAATGCAGATTTTACAAAACTGATGCAGGATGCAAAATTGCATTAATTGGACCGTAACGCAAAAAAGGAAATTTCAGACCAAATGACAAAACATCATGAAAGTGGTGAGTGAAACATGGGGAAAAAGCGAGCTGGTGAGCTAGCAAGAATGCACACATGCGAACAAGAGAGAGAGGGAGGGCTGGATAGATAGTTAAGTGCGTGCGAGTGTGTGTGTGTGTGTGTGCGTGAGAGAGAGAGAGAGAGAGAGAGAGAGAGAGAGATGCCGAAACCAGAAACAAATACAAACTGGAGAAGAAATAGTACATATATACAGTAATATTAACTATAAAAAGGGAGGCAAGGAGTACATGCCCCATTACCATGATATAATACTCTCCCTGCTTCCCTTTGTAGTGTACTCTTGGCACACCATGAATCCCGCTAAGAGTGCTGCCCAATGAATGTTTTACACAAACAAAGTTAATATGCATTCTAGAAATGCTAATTGCAGTAATAATGTGTACATAAAAAGAACACCAAAGAGAAATTGTACAAATGTAAAATAAGTTGCAGACACGAGAAAAAATAGGACAAATTGGCCACTTACTTGTAAACTTGCCACTCGTAAGGAGCTCCATAATTGCAGCCTTTGCTGGTTCGGTGTTCAAATTTTATTGCAACCTGATATAAAGAAAAGCATGAATATAAATGCAACTGTGCAAGTATGATAGCCTCGACTGTGAACACACAAAAAGGCATCCGGAGAAGACAAGTTGACCTCCAAAGCATTTGCACCAGGTGTCCTGTCACTAAGACTAGGAGAGGAAATACGGCGGCCAACATATACTTGCCCAAATCCTCCCTTTCCAAGCTTTCTGTCAAGTTTGTAGGTAGGTGAATTGCCAATTTGGACCTGTTCCAACCCACCGAAAAAGCTTATGAGTCACAGAATCACCAACATAGCATATATGGCTCCCATGCTACATCGCATCTTGGAAACCAGCTACTCCTATTACTGCAAAGGCTCAAATGAGATGTGTACACCTAAGAGGGAGTGCCTGAAGATTGCAAAATGTCTAATAGAGTACAGGCCTTCATAAGTGTGCATGCAGAATGGTCCGGCGTGATACAAAAATAGTCAGGTTCCTGCCATGATAAAGTTGGGATCTCACACAGTCACACTTATGCCACTGTGATCGTCCTATTAGATTACTTCAATGATTTCAGATAAGTAGTTCTAAGTGGTTAAAGCAAGTTCAAACTGTTATGCATCTAATTCTCTGAAATCCATTATATAACAGGACTAAGTGTTCTTCCCTTTTATGAGTTTTATCACATGGAATTATACCATTCTAGGTACTATAGATAAGCATTCTGAATTCTGAAATATTACACACCAATGGGCAGTACGAAAAACATATATGATTAATACTACCGGTGAATCAGGGATTCAGAGAAGCTAATATCCATATGGCAAAATGACAGTTATTGTTGTGCGGTACACGGCATGCATAGTTGCAAACCTGAACACAACAGCAGCAGCTTTAACGAAGGTTGGTGTTACCGGGCCACAAGCACAGAAAACAGCAGACACTTGCATAGCATATTTGGACCAATCTACGCTGGATACAAATATTTCCTTTTACAATTTTACAAACTACAATTAAGTATTGCCTGTTGCATTAATCAGCTCCTACCATTCCATAACAGCTACAGCAAAAAATTCAAACACGCGCCTATTTCTCGGATATAAAAGCAGGATTTTGTTTCTCACTCGCGCCTGGCCAGAAACACAAATATGGATAGTGAAAAAGGACACCTGCGTGCCACACGTCACCCATATTCCATAACCCGTATAGAACTCCGCAAACAGCACGCTCATGTCAAATTCCCATACCCGGGCGATCATCCATGCCATCCCAGACCTAAGAACAAGCCCAATTCATCTCCACCCGCGCTTCTAGCATGCAAACTAAACCAGATATCTCCATCCCCAACCCCTACGACACCTGCCGACGCCACACCGAGCGTGGCCCAAACCCTAACCACCGGGCAATTCCGAAACACGCGGAGCTACACAGGAAAAAAAGGGGGGGGGGGGGGGGGGGCGGATCCTCACCGTCTCGGGGAGCGGCGTGGAGCTCCCATCGTCGCCCGGGGCGGCGACGGCCTTTTCGACGCTCCGGACGACGCTGTCGACGTCGTCCATCCCCGCCCCGCGAGTGCCCCCTCCCTCCTCGTGCTCCGGTGGCCTCCCTCCCCGCACGCGGCTGCGGCGGCGGCGGCGGGCGGGCGGGAGCTCGCTTCCCCCCCCCCCCCCCCCCCCCCCACAAGGCTTCGGGGCGACTAGGGCTAGGGTTAACGGTGGACTTGGTGGGGAGGCGGCCTGGTCGGCGACGGGGAGGGAATGGGAGAGAATGGAACAAACGGGAAAGCAAAAGAAGAGGAGAGTAGAGATGGAAAATTCTGGACTAGCCCGTGTCGTGTGTGTGATCTCTCGTGTACTGCGAATGATTCCTCCGCCTCGTCGCCGACGGGGAGCCAGTTTTCCGCCTTCGAGTGGAGGATACGTACTTCCCGTTATACGTCTTCGGGAACCGTCAGAAGAAGCAAGTGGACTGCGCTTCCTGGATCAGATTAGGCTAACAGAATAGAACCGTCCTTCTATGAACATGTTCCGTGGAGCCATTTTGATGTTAAGAGGAACCGTCTTGATTGAGCCTCATTTAAATCTTTGGCTACCTTGATTGTAGGCTGAGATTACTTCCAATTTATGCATATTCATTTCTCTGTTGTAGTGCCGAGTCTAAAGCTCTGTTTTAGATGGAGTCTGGGGACATGTGAACTCCGTGATGGCATGACCTTTGGTGTAGATGTAGAAAGATGCAGAGCTACTGTAGTGGATGTACACTACTTAGGAACAAGTGGTGTGGTGTGTTCTTCATCCCCCTTCCACCCTACCTAGGCCCTCACATCTCACCTAAACCTTGTTTAGGAGGCCCATTCCCAGTAGGGATTCAAGTGGATAGATTGAGAATTGGAACTAAAATCTTCATTCATCTATGTGGATAGGTTGAGATTATAGCCCAACCAAACAAGTCCTAAGAAATTCGGTGTTGATAGGTAGGTTACCCAAAATTGCATGATTTTTTCGCAATGTCATTTCTCTTCCGCATTGGTCCTTCCCTGTAACCCTAGCCGTCTCCATCCTTCCCCACCGCCCGACGTAATCAGGCCCCGATCCCCTCGACCTTGTCACTCCTCCCTCACGACGTTGCCATCCTCCCCTCGCCGTACATCCTTCCCCCCAAACCCCCACGCTCTTCTTCATCCTCGTTGTGCCACCTGTAGAGACCCTAGGGCATAGCTACGTGCAGCATTTTGCTATGGCAAGAAGGGGTGTGCAAACCTGATGCCATTGGCTTCCTCACTAGGGCGGCCACTATGCTCACCTAAGGCTCCGCCGTCCTCGGTCAAGATGCCACCAGCCTCTACATCCAAGCCGCCACCGCCCTCGCCTAAGCAATTGACAGCCTCTAGATCAGCCTCTACTTCTCAAAAGTATGACCTTGGTGCGTGGGTTTCATGGTTTTGTTCCGTAATTTACTTGCTTTGAGGGGTTGGTTTGGTCAAGACAAATGTGTTGCATCGACCGTTCAAATCAATTTGGTCATGGAAAGATGAAATTTCGATGCACATCAGGTGTGATCAGATGGGTACTTTGCCTATAAATTATTGATTTGTTCACTTTGTGATCATTCATCATCGTCATGCTTCAGTAAGGTGAGATATGTGAATTTGGTTGTAATGATTGCAGCCAAGTTGGTTTCTTGGGCAAAACATTTCACCTATAATGTTGTATTTTGTGATTTCATATCAAGTGGCATATCCGATCCTAACATAAAATTATGTCCATTTCCTATTTCAAAATAGTTAGATAATAGTTTTCATAGAATATGTTCCATGAAGAAATATCTTGCTTTTTGTGATTTCATATCAAGTGGCATATCCGATCCTAACATAAAATTATGTCCATGTCCTATTTCAGAATAGTTAGATAATAGTTTTCATAGAATATGTTCCATGAAGAAATATCTTGCTTTTTAGCACATACATTTCATACATATGATACTAGGACATTGGACTGATAAGATGTCCTTATTTGTTATCCATTTTCATTGCATGATTCAGTTATGTATAAGCTCAATGTTTAGCTAAATCTTTATAGTGCAGAGGATTGCTATCAAATTGGTTATTCATTTTTTTTTGAAAATGGGGCAAGAGAGCTGCCCTATATTGATTCATAGGGAGAAAGAAAAACATATACAAAAGTTGGTTTGGTGAGAGACAGGGGAGAGAGAGAAGGAAGACCAGGGTATGACCAAAAGAAAGAGAAACACTTAGGGCATTACAGAGGCGATTGATAGGTCCGCTAGCCTCTTGTCCCCAACTAGGACCCAAGCTCCAGTCTCCTCTTTTATGGTAGCGATCAAGTGCAACGGGGCAATCACCGTTGCCCAAAAAATTCGGGTGTTCCTTTCTTTCCATATTTGCTATGGGAGAAGCGTTATTAGCTTTGCCATTACTTTCCTCAGTGCTCCAGGCATTAGGATAACTGACTCCCACTAGTCTCAGACCAAGGAGAAGGTTTGCCAGGCAGTTGGATTAATGGAATCGCAAGCAATCCACTGCACAATGGAGGTCCATACTCTTGTCATGCAGCAGCACTCAGTCAATAGGTGGGTGGTAGACTCTGACACCTATCTGCACAAGGGACAAGTGAATTGGTTAAGCCACCCTCTCATGTCTAGGTGATCCATTGTCCATAGCCTGTTCTGTATGGCCAGCTAGGCAAAAATTTTGTATTTTTGAGGTGCCCAAGCTTTCTAGACTAGAGGATTCACAGTGGTGTTTATCGCTCCCATAAATTATGCCTTGTAAGCTGAGGCCACACTGTATTCCCCATTGGGAGTTAGCTTCCAGGTGATGTTGCCCTCCAATCCCTCCTATAGGTTGATCACCGAAATGTGCCCCCAAATAGCAACCAGCTCCTGTATGAGCTATGGTGTTAGGCCGACTGCCCAATTGAGGTCCTACAGCTAGTTGCTCCCTGTTAACACAACTCGTAGGGTGCAGTTCTTTCTACTGGAGGCCCTAAAGACAGTCAGTGTGATATCACATAAGCTGTTTCCTTCCACCCAAGCAAAACTCTAGAAAAAAGCCTTTTCTCCGTCGCCAATCTTATGGAGGTGGCCGCGGCAAAGAGAGGCTGATCTTAGTCATCACACTAGGTTTCTATTCCTTGCTAAGGTTTGATTTGTGCTACCCATCTATGCCATAGCCATCTAAGTCTCAGGGCCCTAGTGAAGTGCTCTAGGTCTAGGAGGCCAAGCCCTCCCAGGTGTGTTGGTCTACATACTCTGTCCCAATTGACCTTACACTTGTCACCTGTTAGCAGTTCTGATCTGGCCTAAAGAAATTGTCTTGTCCGCCTATTCAAAGTTTTGAGCACACCTTTGGGTGCCTTGATGACCATCAGGAAGTAGGTCGACTGGGCTGTCAAGATAGATTTTGC
Organism: Dendrocalamus latiflorus; assembly: GCA_017311315.1. Lineage (NCBI taxonomy): Eukaryota > Viridiplantae > Streptophyta > Magnoliopsida > Poales > Poaceae > Dendrocalamus > Dendrocalamus latiflorus. The sequence goes on from CM029662.1 coordinate 7,335,971, forward strand.
AAGGGTCTTTCGACCCGCAAGTGTCAGCAGCTTCCCATGCCATCTTGCTAAGCGGCTCGCGTATTTGTCTTCTAGCTTTTAGAAGTTCACCTGGCAAAGTTTTTTGATAAAAAGCTGTAAGCCAAGGTACTTCAATGGGAAGGACGTGTGCTGGGCTGGTAGGTCAATTTGGTCACAGCTAATTGGCGCCACTTGGCTTTTCTAAAGGTTGGTATGCAAACCCATCATTTCACCAAAGTTGTGCACGATCCAGACCAATGTGCAGACGTCATATAACTTTGGCACTAGGAAGATGGCAGCATCATCCATATACAAGGAGGTTCTAAGGGTGGCTGCACGACCTCCCAAAGGTTGTAGGAGGCTGAGTTTCATTGCGATGTTGAGGATCTTTTGCAGCAGGTCGATTGCTATGATAACGAGGAAAGGAGATAACAGATCACCCTGTCTTAAGCCTCTGTGGTGTTGTATTTTATCCCCAGGAACCCCATTAAGGAGGACTCTAGATGTGGCGATGGAGAGGAGGTATGAGACCCAGTCTCTCCATTGGGATGGGAATCCCCTTTTTCCAGTAGGGCAAGCAGATAGTCCCAACAGACCGAATAGAAGGCTTTTGCAATGTCAAGTTGGAGGAGAAAAGATAGGGTTCTATTTCGGTGGTATCTTCTTACAAGGTTTCGAATATATAGAAAATTGTCTTAGATGCATCTAGCTTTAATGAAAACACTTTGGCTTAGGTTGACTAGCTCGTTCATGAAAGACGCTAGCCGCAATGCCATGATTTTTGCAATAATTTTGGAGACAATGTGTATGAGGCTAATAGGTCTGTCGCAGTTTGGGCTCCATCCTTCTTTGGCACCAAAATCAAACTTCTGAAGTTTGTGCAAGGAAAGTTGTTTGTTCTCAGATTGAAGAAGGCTTGTAGGGCAGCCATGAAATCATCCTTTATAATATCCCAAAATGTGCAGTTGAAGGTTCCGTTGAACCCATCAGGGCTTAGAGCTTTGTCCACGGGTAGTTCTAGGATCTCCATATGCACCTCATGTTCAGTAAAAGGAACACCTAAGGTGTGCAAATCTAAACGTGGTAACTAGAGGGTGTCCCAGTTGAAAGAGGTGGTTGTAGGCAAGCTTTGTCCCATGACTCGGTGAAAGTGGCCGAATAGCACGTTTGTTTTGTCCTCGTGTGAAATGGCTCAGCCTTGACCCATCGTGAGTCGCTGGATGAAGTTCTTTCTCCTACGATAGTTTATTCTAATGTGGAGGAATTTCATATTTGCATCTCCCTCTCGGAGCAGTTGATACGTGACGCCTGCTTCTTCCGGGATTTTTGGACCACTGCCAGCCCCATCACCCTTTTCTTTAGTTGCGTTCGGAGCACCCTTTCTTCCGATGTCAGAGTGCAACTATCTTGTAAAATAACCAGGTGGAGGATGATCTCTTGGGCCATGTGAAGCTAAAGCTTCATTCCCAAGAACATACTGTTGCTCCAGGCTTTTAACCTTTTCGCTGTGTTTGCCAATTTGCTATTTAGCCTAAGAATTATATCTTGGCCTAGGGTTGGTTCCTCTAGGCGTGCTAAATGACATCGAGGAACCGTGGAAACTGTTTCTAGAAGTTTTCAAAACAAAAACTTTTTGGCAGTGGTGGTGCGCTTGCATTTGACAGGAGTAGGGGGCAATGGTCCAATATGGTTATTCATTATTACTAGATTGTAAAAGAATACATTTGTATCTTAAGTTTATATGTCTCATTTCTCCTTTTTTTCCTAACAGTGCTCGATTCTATGTTGAAGGTGAGTAGTGATAGATTATTAAAGACAAGGCTTATCAAAAAAGCTGATAAAGGAACTTTGTAGTTTACCAGTAGTGTTCAATTGTTCATTGAGGATCATATTGTTTGGTTTTATCAGAGTTGGTACCGAAATCAAGAAAGTATAATTAGCTGGATACAACAAGATGCGAAGGAAGCTAAAGGGACAAGTTGGGAGCCCGAAGCAAAGCTTGTTGAAGTGCAATGCTGATGCTTCTTTCTGAGACATCATTGGTGATGCCAAACTTGGGAATTTTTTATAAATAATCCATATTTTATTCAAAATAACAGAAATATACCCCGTGCAAATATTTTTTTACAGAAATGGCTTCCAGTCGCCAAACCATTGGGTGAGTGGAACCTATCACCCAATGGCCGCACAACACACAAGCTGTCCATGGGCCGTTGAGCGACAAGTTCCAATCGCCAAGCCGTTGGGTGACTGGAGCCTGTCGCCTAACGGCTCGGTGACTACATTTGTAGTCGCTCAGCTGTTCAGCGATTGCAAATGGGATGCAATGTCAATTGATCCATTTGTGATTTTTGTAGATTATGAATGGTAGATAATCTGTTAGATTCGCAATAACAGTTTGTGATTGTTGTATGTTGTTGTAGTGCAAGAAATTTCGTGAATTTCTTTTGAGAATGATTGAAATGGCAACGATTGATAAATACAAAGGTAAGTGATATTGTGATGTAACCGAGAATTCATACATAGAGGAGAACTTGTTTGTTAATGTTGTTGCAATTATTGCTACGTGAATAATTGAATGCAAAAAGACGAAGAAATACGCTTGTCTAAATTAAAATAGACTCCATAGTAAAGTTGAGAGTAACACGGCATGTAGGGTTTGATTACATGCATAAGAAAGAGCATCATGCACGATGCAACAAACCAAACTACTCCTAGAATATATGTGCGCCTTTTTAGAATGGAACTAAATTCGATTTTCAGGGGACTAGTTAGTGTGGGACGGCCCGACCTACTGTGTGGACCAGGGCCTTTTTTCCTTCCTTGTGAGCTCGGCATTGAACTCCTCAACGACTTCTTTTGCCTTAGCGTGCATGCCTGGAGATGAGCTTTCATCTTTCGACATATACACTCGGTTTGCTCGTCATTGTCTCACTCCTCCTCCCGGATCTTACAAGCCCTTTCGACATCCTACTCCTCGAAGTCGAGAGCCCACTGGTCATGTGGGTAGTTCTCTAGGTCAATCCACTTGTGGTAGCCACATAGCAGTTCTGGGGACTATGGTTAGACAGGAGAGGTTGTTAGTGCGTACTTTAAAAGAGAAATAGTAGGGGAATACACTATAACTGGTCCTTACCAGCTATCGATAGCTGATCATGTCCCGACGGTGGTTGGGATAGTCACAGGAGTAGTTTGTGCAACCCCAATAACGCATGCCCAAGCTGATCAGTTGCTTAGACTTAAAAAAACTTGCATTGGTCTGCGCACCAATAGAGGGGCGATGTCTCTCCCTCGGGCGGGCGTTGCGGCGAACACTCGGTTGGAACGTTCAGGATAGGGTTATTACTACGGGGGACGTCATTGGGGAGCTGACCTCCTGGCACACTTCGCTTGTTCAGCCCAGGCCGCAAGCAGCCCTTGCTTGTTCGTCGCAGGCAGCAATAGACCTTGCTAGTTCGCGGGTTTCCTCCCATTGCTTTATCATCTTGTCCCATTGCTTCTTCTGCCTCTTGTCCATCCCGATGTGGTGAAGCAAGCTCCGGTGTAGTGTTGTGTAGTGTTCTCTCCCAGATCTCTTCCACCTCCTTTTATAAGCCAAATGGTTGGTATGGTGTGGTTTATTTCATATGAGTAGCCTGCGAGGCAAAGTGTTGCCTTGTCTTTCAGAAAAGTTCGCTGAACAAAGCTGCCCCATGTGGTTTTGTCGCTGCATAAAGCTACCTCGTCTAGTGTAATCACTACGCAAAGCTGCCCTATCTGGTGTTGTCACTATGCAAAGCTGGCACATGTAGTCTTGTCGCTACGCAAAGCTACCCTGTGTGGTCTTGTCACTATACAAAGCTGCTCCGTGTGGTCTTGTCACTACACAAATCTGCCCTGTTTGGTCTTCTCACTGCGTAAAGCTGCCCCGTCTTGTCTTCTCACTGCGTGAATCTACCCCGTGTGGCCTGGTCGCTACACAAAGCTGCCCCGTGTGGTCTTGTCATTGCACAAAACTACCCCATCTGATGTAGTCATTGAACAAAGGTTGCACATGACGCGATTTGTCATAAAGCACGCTACGACACCCCACGGGCTATAAAATTCACACCCCACCCCTTGTTAGTAGGAAGAGCTACCTTCTCTGTCCTAGAATAAAATATCATGGCAAACGCCGAGAGGCCAGTCGATCATGGGTCACCAAAATGAGACCTTCTTCTTGAAAGGAGGGAGAACTTCGGCTTTAACTACTGCTTGTTGCCAAACAGGCGTGCTTAGCCAGTGTGCCTGAAATACAAGCACATAGAGGACGTGGTTGTGCAGGTGGCGAATGGCCATTTGGATGGCAGACGATGTTCCTTCGGATGCCCACAATCTAGGGTACAATTAGGCAATCATCTATTTTGTATTACTACTAATAGAGTTTCAATGTTAACCTTCCTTTCCAACAGATGGCCAAATGTGACTTCGTGCGATGGATTAATCCTCTCCATGAACGGTACGTTGTGAGGTACATGGCTACGTTGTGGGACGAATACTTGATTGGAGGCATGGGTTGAAAGTCTCGAAGAGAAGAACGATGACCTCCATTAGTAGATGCAGCACGAGAGGGGCAACGAGAAGGTCATCAACATAGGAAGTTCTTATGATCCGACATGCTGCTGCGCGAACCCTAGCTACATATGTGCTTGCCACTACAGCAACGGCCGCCATGTCCGAGCCAGCCCCCTTTGCAACACTCCATATAAGTAGCGCGAGACTCATTCTACCAATAGGCAAGCACGGATAAAGTTGTACCATAGTACTCTCCCTTGTTGTCCATGGTATTGTTCAATGTCATCAAGCATGTAATTGAATGGTTTACGTGTCGGTGTGATTGCCATCAATTGAGTGCACTATTCAAGTGGTGCGGGCGTCAGTGCGGTTGCCATTAATTGAGTGGAATGGGCATCAACATAGATCGAACAAATGAACATCGTAAACAGAAGTACAACTAAGATCGCAACAATATTGCAAACATCACTTAGTAAATAAAAAATGTAAGTAGTACAGGAACAACAAATGTACAACTAGCACTACACCTCTCCAACAGCATCCCCAGCCCCCCATCGCCACCTTGGCCCCCTCTATCTCTGCGTCCTCCTGTACGACCCCACTTGGCCACCTTCCTCAACGCCGGGTGTCTACACCCAGACAAGGTAAGACGCTCAGGAGACCTACGCACACGAGGTCCCAAAGCTGGAGGAGTGGACTGCAGTGCCGCCTCTGTGGCCACCGATGCACCGCTGAGCTGTGCCCCGGAGAGAACCTCCATGTGTGTGGCTTGAGGTGCCAAGCCCCTTGCCTGGTCAGTCCAATCCGAAAAGTACCAGGCACGGGCGTGCGGACCTTCGGGAGCCTAGTGCACTACAATAGGGTGACGACACGTGCACCCAAGGCCTGGACACGACAGAAAGCCTGCAGCACCTCCTCCTGTGTCACCTCCACACCACTGGTGATCGTATCCCCCATGGTGCGAGAGTCCCTTCAAATCGCAGCACCGACGTCTACCTGCAAGGAAAACACAAAAGGGTGAAACCTATTAGTGGGATTGCTAGAAGCGAACATTTACAAATTTGATGTAACGTACCACAACATGAACGTCGTGTGTGAGGTACGCAAGGTGCATGTTTGTTGGTGCTGCGACGTGTGCTGGGGGCGAGTCAACGACATGTACCAGCCCGGTATGTGTCTGAGGCTGATACCAGCAAAGGTACTCGCCATACGTGCTACTGTCGTAGGGGGTGGCCTCCTCCATGTAGTCCTGTAGCACACCCTCCCATTGGGCTGTCCACGCCTCCATCTTCATCGTCCAGTTCGTGCCGCGTTTTACTCCCTTCCTAGAGTGCCTGCAGGAGCTGGCATTTGGTTAGAAGTCGTCCAACAAATTAGCAATAAAACGAGAGCCATGTGAGGTGATAACTCATGTGTGGACATTTGTTAGCACAGGTTGCCTGACTGGTACTAGAACGACCTGACGTAGGCTGAACTGGTGCATGACATGATGCGTCGCATAGTCCTCCACTAAGACGTCGAACACAAGCTTCTGTCGCATCAGCCCGAAAGCCCGATTGCGCCAACATAGCGAGGTCAGCCCATCAGGAGCACGACTCTTCAGTGCCTCAGATGAGTATGGCTCCCAGTGCACGTTGTCAGTTGTGAGCTAGTCGAAGTGCTCCACGAAGGGTAGATATGCCCGTGTAACCTGTACGTGCATGAACTGTACCTGTAAGGAACACCAGCTGTTACGTACGATGATCTGTAATACGAAGAAATTAATTGCAAATCAGACTACTTACCTGTCTACAAAACCAAAGAGAATCCATCGTAGGCCAGTCCATGTCGCCCCTAGGTACATCTCTGTCCTGTACGGAGTGATGTCCTCGAGCATGGGCCATCCGAGGCTGAAGCACTCGAACGACTATAGTTGCAGTAGCAGCGGACACCCCGCGAGGACTGAGTTCACCTTAGTCCTACCGCACGTGTCACACAAGCCACGATAGGTCGTGGTAAGTGCAGTTGAACCCTAGCTGATGTGGGGGGCCTCCCCCTCGGCGATGGCCCAAGCGTGAGCGATGAGGCGCGCGTCAACGGTGTCGCTGTGGCTGGTGGTGAAGAGCATCTAATCAAATAGCCACACCAAGTACGCCTCCAAGTGCTGCGAGACCTGCTGCTTATCTGTGGCTAGGTCTATCCACTCCACCTGAGTACAACAAAAAGTTATTAAGACCGTACAACAGAAAGAAGAGCGCAGATGATTGAATATAAAGGGTGTTAGACACGTACCTAAAACTGCGAGACCACCACAACGACGGGCTGTGCGTCTGACCCAGCGGAAAGATGTAGTACTCCTCCGCAGCCCTAGGCGAAAGGACTCCTTGGAACCTGTCCAGTAGGTCCACGCACCAGCCGGCCAGGGCCTCTGGTAGGAAGGCAGCAGCTCCCATGATAGGAAGGCCGAGGAGCAAGGAGACGTCTTGTAGAGTAGGGGCCATCTCACCGAATAGGAAGTGGAAAGTGTGCGTCTTCGACCGCCACCAGTCCACCAAAGCTGTTAGCAGGGAGCGATCGAACAGGAAGCGTAACGACCGTTCCATGTCGTCATCCCCACCAGCAGGCAAGGCCGGTCCGTCCTTATCTATGGCCTGCACCATCTGGGTGAGAGGGAGTAGCCCGGCATCGCTCGGCCTATGAAGCAAAAAATGGTCAGTACACAACCTAAGTATGGCAAGAATACAACACTACTGGAGTGTAAACCTAGCTGTCCAACGTGGGTCAAGCCTCTAGGGCACTCGATGTGTGCGTGTGCGGACCATCCTCAAGTCAGCCGCCTCCTTCGCGCTCCCTAGAGGTGGGACACGATGTGAAGCGCAATGCAGCCGGTTGACATACTCGTCCAATAGGCTGTAAGGACAGCCCGATCTGCGAAGTTCACAAGCCACACCTGCAAAATGAATTCAAGTTAGCATTTTTGTGGAACAAAAAACATCGAATGTAAAGCAACAGTAAACAGAATTTGTAAACAAACAAACAAAATAATACCAGGCTACCAGCACAATACTTACAATAGTACTGAAAAGGGGGAATATCACAATAGTTGTACAAATTGTACATGCAATGTACAATACAGGTAGTACGATAGTACGTACGTCAAAAGTACCAACTAACAAAGTACAGATTACAATGCAGCAACAGGATGAGAGGGGATAGCATGAGGTGAGGATTGAGTCGTGGGGATAAGGTGATCTAACCCATGCAAAAATTTTAAAAGAGCGCTCCCAGGGAGCTGGGGTGGTACAAAATCGCACAAACTTTCGAAAACAAGCTTTTCCCATGGCTACGAAATATGTCACCCTAGGGCAAGAAGGCAGTGCACAGGGTCCAAAGTGGAATCTTGTGACAATACAACGTCTATTCAGGGTATGGGAGTTTTTAGAAGTAAAAAAATGGCTAAAGCAGCATATAGATGTGGGGGAATCATCTAAGAGAGATGAGAATGAGCAACACAACCTATATTTTTGGAAATAGGTATTTAAGAAATAATTCTAGTCATGAAACTAATGGTCAGGCTAACTAGGTCACGACCTGTAGTTGATATGCTCTGATACCATCCCTGTCGGACCCAGATTTTAACATCCGGCATCCCCTGTGATTCCACCGCACTATTCCTTGGATCAGTAGATAGTGCTCACAGTTTACAGTTCTGAATATCAATGTACATATCATGCGGAAGCATAAATATGATAGTAAACTTACTCACGAGCCGATTGGGCCAAAATTAAATAAAATGCAGCAGCGGAAACGAAGCACACAGGTGGACCCTCAGGACATGCCCACAGACAGCCAACTGGAGGTTCACGACCTAGCCCTCGACATCTTCATCTTCTTTGCCACCAAGACCAAATAGTGTTGCTGAAATGTAGTGATCTGATTCCTGATTCTGGAGTTGTGGTGAAAGCGAGTGTGAGCACAAACCACCGTGCTCCGCGAGCCAATACACATGATGCAAATAAATAGTATGCATGGCTTATCAAAGGAGAGGCTCGGGTTATTTTATTTGTCAAAAATTGCTTTTAGTAGCATTGTTATTATTTAATCATAGTGTTATTGTTGCTGCCTAAACTCCACCTAGCGATTACCATAATTGACATAATCCACCAAAATACACTTTCTATATTGAGTGCTGCCTAAAACTCCAAACAACAATTGACATCATTTAATTAATCCACCGATCAACTCTTGCTATATTGATTGCTATCTAAGACTCCAAACAACGAGTGACATCATTTAAATAATCCACCGATCATACACTTTCTATATTGATTGCTGTCTAAAACTCCAAACAGCGAGTGACATCATTTATTTCAGATCCACCAATATAATTTATATCAGGACTCTCTAACAATTCAATCATTTTTGTCATTGATCCCAAAACCATTATTTGCTCTTCCAACAATCAACCTTATCTTCCATTACACATCTCTAACTAATTCACTAGTATACATCCACCAGGAATATCATTGATCAAGTTTATACTCCAATTATCATATCTCCAAATTCCCATAAATTCAATCCATCCATCTAGTATTTAATCAAATCCTATTAATCCCATTATCGCCAACATCTCCCAAGAATTCATATTAGATATCAGTGTTGTAATCCAGCAATTACCTTTGCACTCCCTAATTCTCCAAAAATCATTTATATCATCTATCTAGCCTATCTATTCATTTAGGCTTCACCAATTTATTTCTCCCAGAATCATCACTATTGTTTCCTTCTTATGATCGACATAAATCCACCAACATCTTTATGTGTTTACCATAAACAACCATCTTCTTTTCTTACGATTCTATTTATTCTTCTTGACATTTTATTTTGTGAGAAGTATTATTATTTTAAAATATAATACATAAAAATTTCCTGAGACCTAGCAGTTTTGAACAAAAAAACATAATGTGTAAGAGAATGCAATAATAATATCGATCCAGATTCCATCCACCATTACATGGTCCCTGCACCATATGCTAGACCTTCAGCGCTATAGCCGCTTACATTATCACTGGGACGACACTCAGGGCAACACAAATCCGGGCTTTCCTCTGCCCTCCACTTTTCCATTCCCACCCACAAAGTTTTTTGAAATAAAACTATATCTGGTTAAGTTCCCATGTCCGCCCTTGACCGTGGGCACAGCTATTTGAATAGTTTTGACTCTGCAGAGTTTGCACATTTTATCCACAAGAGACAGTTCACTCGTTGCCCCACACAATTCCTTAGTCATGCGGTTGAGCAAACCATCACAGTAACCGTTCAAAGTACCTTGCCCCTTCCATCATCTCACCCTATGGGCCGCTCCCACTTGCGGTGGGTCCCATACGTTGTGCAGGATGTTTCCCTCCTATACGCCTAGCAGCTGGCTACCCACACTGCTAGCATGCCGCAGAAGAACTTCACCCTCTACGGGTGTCCCTTTCAAGCCCGCCACCCAGACAGCCACTTGCACTACTTCACTCCTCCACCGATGATGATGACTTTCAGGGTTCGGTAAATTTACTAGACCAAGTTGTACTTTACAGACTTGTGGTTGTACTTGTTTTACATAGGAGGTCATGACAAGATTCAGTCCTTAGGGTTATCTGGACGGTTCTACCACAAACCACACTCTCGTGCACCCCTGCACCATACACCCGAACCATCCGCCTAGATAGATAAGCAATTTGAGGTTCTTGGGGGTATAAAATAATCATATCCAACATATACCAGTCATTACCACCATGACTGCCCAACCAACTTTTCTCATGATTGAAAATGATGCTTGGCCGTTCTTGCGCCTATGATTTTCTAAGCAATACTAAGCATGGCATATAATTATGGACTTATTTTCGAAAGGTTACTATTATAATTTTGCTAGGGCGACAAGGTTCACATATTCAAATATTTCAAAGGAGGTGGAATATTAATCAAGTTAAATAATGGGCATATAACTAGAATCTTAAATTAAACATGTATTTGCATATAAAATAACAGCATGCAATTTGATAATTTAAACCAAAGTAATTTGCAGAAAACGTAGATTCAACATGATCAAAGTATTGACTCGCCTTGCGCGGTTTACCGCGGTCTTGAGCTCACTCAAATCTTTCCCATTTTATGGTCTTGAGCTTTTGGTCTTTTTCTTCACCTCGATCATGATCTCGCTTGATCCTTGATTCTTCCGGACTCCAATTTCTAATTACGTGCTAAGCAACTAAATTCAAATAGAGGCAAATAACTCAAAAGATCCAAATAACTCCAAGTAAACTCAATTTAGCTTTACTATGAGTTAATGGGTGATTTGGGTGATTTGAGGCAAGATTGATGGGGCGCGGAGTATTGACGGAGTCAATTGGGGTTGGAACGAAGTGATTGAATGGCCAAAGAATATTTATTGAGATGAATGCCAAGGAAAGTTCATGATGCTAGAATATTCACTGGAATACTCTACTTCGGATTTGAGAATGGCTAGGTATAGTTGGCTTTAGAGTATCATGGATTGATCTTTTTATTCCATAACTTCTTTTATCATTTTTATATTTATTTAGGAAGTTCCATGCATTAGGTTAGTCCTATAGACTAGTATAGGAGTTTAGTGCATTAAATTCATCTTTAGGGTATGTATTCCTCACAACTTAGGTTATGGTATATTATGGAGTTTTATTTACTAATTATTCGAGGTGTGCACCTAATGGTTAATTTTAATGATTTAGTGACGCACGTGCATATCTAATTATCTCATCGATGTTTAATAGAAACCTTTAGTATATTCTTATTAAATTTGGACATTACACAACATCATATTTTATCAATGCCTTTAATTGATAGTTAGACCTCAATAAATATTTAAGCTATATTAGTTGCTCATACATAAATAATCAAATATTAATTCTTAAGTAACCTTATTTTATTTCCTATTTAAATTTATTCGCTTCCATGTATTATTCCCAAGTTTTCCCTAGTTTTTATTAATTAAGGCCCCTGAGAACCCAGTTGTACACCTCGGTAAGGTTAGTCATCATTATACCATACCTCGCGCTGTCCGTATTGTGCAGCAGGGACTACTTCTCCAATGGCCCTCCCTCGATCCACTACGAGAAGCACATGATGTTCTGTGAGCTCCTTCTCCTCGGACCAGCTACGTTAGGCTCAGTCAGTGCTCTAAGCATTCGGGTTGTGCTGCCCCAGCCATAGCCGGTCCCTTGTTCCTCTCGTTAACGTGCTTTCTGCTGTGCTCATCCAACAATGTCTACAAAGTGTCAAATTTTCTCTTTTGGTTCTACATAGCCAGCCTCTTGAGCAGCTTCATCAACGGTTGCTTCAGGACTGCTTGAAGAAGTTCGCCTCCAGGTGACGAATACACCATCTGTTCCTCATATCCGGCTAAGTAAAGGGCTCCTCGGGGTCTTTCTAAAGTTTTCTTATGGCATTCACTATCCTGATGTGGCGATCATGGATTACGCACACACCAAGACGAGCATCAACAACTTCAACCCTCACATGTCTAAAGAACCACAATCAGCTGTCGTAATTTTCACTTTCCATGGATGCGATGGCCAGGGGCATAATTTAATTGTTGCCATCAACACCAATGGCCGTAAGAATCTGGCCCTTATATTTGCCAGTCAAAAAGGTCACGCCAACTAAGATCACAGAAAGCATATGCCTGAATGCCTTGATGCACACACTGAAAGCTAAGAAGGTCCTCTGCAACACCGCAAAACCTGACGGCCTTGTAGATGGCTTGTCCTTCATAGCAATGTATGTCATACAAGGAAGATTGTCATACACCGCCTCGAAAGATCCGAACATTTTTTCCAAAGCCTTCTACTTCGCACACCACGCCATCGTATAACTAATCTTGTACTTGAATTTCTTCTCAATAACCACCATGATGTGTGTGGCCTCCATGTCCTTCTCCACTATCTCTCCTATACATCAAATTGGCGATAAAGGCAGACATTAGGTTACGATGCCTCGGTAAAATACTACTGAGAATGTAGTAGTGCGGCTCCACCTTTGATATAATCCAATGAGTCTCATACTTCGGTCTACGTGCGTGCACCCTCCAAGGACAACTGACTTGCTCGCACTTCACTCTATACTGCTCCTGGCTAGATTTCACGACCCAAAAAGTCCACTACATGGATAGGGCCCATAGCTTGATGGAATCCTGCAACCACTAGTAGAAATGTGCACATCTATGACGAATTTGTCGTGACGAATGAAAATCGCGTCACTGAACAGTGCCTAACTATGACGAAATTTTGTGTTTCGTCATGGAGCATTGGTGACGGACCTCGGGTACCAACTATTTATGACGAAACTAAAAAACGCGTCATTGAACAACACAGATATCGTCACAGATGACACGCGTGGCTCGCATTACTCATTTCTGACGCTCTGTTTTCGAACTGTAACGAACACGACTTCGTCATTAAACCATTATAAGATAGCTGACGAACATACTTTCGTCATAAGTCTCCGGGCACCCCTTGTCCATGTCTTGTATTACTGTGGGGCCCGGGCCCATCATGCCACGTGTGCTGTCCGCAGCGATCTGCCACGTGTATTATGGGATTGGACGACTTGCGTGGCAGCCACGTGTAACAGTGGGTCCCGCAACTAATATTTTGCCAAAAAAACGTTCTAGGTCGGGATCGAACCCGGGACCTGTAGAGAGCAAAGAACGGCTTTACCATTGCGCTACATGATCACTTGCGTTGGTGTGTCATTGTAAATATTGTAGTACCGTATACTCCCTGGCTCCCCTCCACGTTGACTCAAATTGGAATCCCCGTGTACTAAACCGTAATACCAAAATTCCCAATCCCAGCACTGCAGCCCGACCCTCGTTTGCGCGGCTGCGCCGGCCGCCGCCCTCGCCTCGCGCGGTCGCGCCGCAGTGCCAGCGGTCGCCCTCGCCTCCTCCTCGCGCCCTTGCAGCCTCCGGCGCCGCCCTCGCCTCTCCGGCTCCGCCTCCTCCTCGCGGCCTCCGGCGCCGCCCTCGGCTCCTCCGACTCCGCCTCCTCCTCCACCCTCGCCTCCTCCGGCTCCGCTTCCTCCTCCGGCTCCACCTCCTCCAATCCTCCTCCGCCCTCCGGCTTCGCCTCCTCCTCGCGCCTCGCCTCCTCCTCTGGCTCCGCTGCTCCGGCTGCCATTTCTCTCGCCGTCGCCGGGGCCGGTGTGAGCAGGGCCGCAGGGGGCAGGGGCGGAGACGCGGAGTGAGCAGGGCTGCAGCGTGCAGTCTGCAGGATAGCAGGAGCGGACGAGCGGTGATATAGAGGTAGACCAGTGGAGTTTAATGTTTAATGTTTTCTATTGAGTAATGTTTGATGTTTGTGATTTAACAAATGATTAGATGAAAATCCAAATCCAATCGTCCCCAATCCTTGCCCTCAGCGGCTCAACCCACCCCTCCAGTCGTGCTCTGTAACATCCTGAAAAATTTAAAATCGAAAATATGAAATTCTTGAATTATTTTGGTAGTATATTCTATTTGGAATTTGGATTTCATTGTGTTTTCCGATTTTGGTTGTGATTTCAAAAGTTGAATAAATTCATAATAAATAAAGACAAACATTAGTAATGCCAAAAAGGAAATATGCAGATAATAGAAAACTAAAATTATAAACACGAATCTGAAAAGATGATCCAGAAAGGAATGGGGAAAATTTTTGGTTTAAACATAAAGCCCTCATTTTTAAATAATGGCATGAATAACAAAGGAAGCAAATATATTAAATACCAACAATAGTTGAAAATATTTTTGATAAGGCCAGAAGGTCCTCATGAGCTTCTGTGAGTTTTTTCTGAAATTTTTGGAACTGGTTTCATATTTTTCTGAGGGTTATTCCATTATCTGGACATTTCTAAAAATCCTTAAAAATAAAAAGAAGAAAAACCCTCTTGGGCCGCCACCTGGCCGGCCCCGATGCTCGACGCGTCGCCCGCGTCTCCATCGCGCGGCCCAGCGCGCGACCGTGCGGCTCAGCGCGCCCGCGCCACTGCGCGGTGGACCGACCGCACCCCACGCCTCGCTGCCGCCTGGGCCCGTCCCCTCGCGCGCGCGACGTCTCTGGCTGGTGGGCCACGCCCGCTCCCTCGCGCTTCTCCTCGCTGACAGCGGCCCCGCCTCTCTAGCGTTTCTCCCTCTGCCCGGTGGACCCCCGCCCGCGCGCGTCTTCTTCCTCGGCTCCTTCTTCTCCACGCGGCCGCAACGCAGCTCTCTCCCCCTTGCGCTTACACTCTCACGCGCGAGCCGCAGCCAATCCCCTCCCTCTCTCTCCTACACCCCATGCGAGTTCAGTGCATCTCCCGCTCTCTCTCTCCTACAAAATCTCGGCGAGATTTGCCTCCATCCCCCCTGCCAGCCTGAACAGGGCGGAGGCCGCCGCTACCCCGCCACGCGCCCCCTCCTCCCGGCTATAAAAGCCGTGTCTGTGAGCTTCAAACCCGCCGCATTACCCTCTACTCCCCTCCCCTGGCTGCAATTGCACCGCGAAGCCCCAGTTTCCCGCCGGCCCTCCTTCTTCCCCAACTCCGGCGCCACCCTCCCCGTCGATTCCGGCCGCCCCAAAGCTGACCCAAGCTCCTAGAGCTTCGCGGGAGCGAGGTGAAGCTAACACCGGTCTCCCCCGCACCTCCCGAAGCCCGTGCCTCGCCGGCCTCGGCAGCCTTCCCCAAGCCTCCGCCGTCGCACGCCGCCAGCCCTCTCCGGCCACCGTCGTCCCTAGCCGCCTTCACCAGAAGCTTCACCGTTCCGCGGGGATTATATATCACGCAGCTCCCGAGCCTCTCCGGTCGCCGCTCGCCGCCGACGCCACCGCCTTCTTCTTCTTCTGCCCAGCCCCTCCCGGAGCTACTTTAAGGGGATTACTTACCCCTATAGGGTAAGCAACGCTCGCGCGACCGAGTGGCTTTCAGCGTTAGTCTCTTCTCCCCCTCGCTCCCGCGGCGCGCGTTCGAGCCCCGGCTCCGCGCCTGCGGTCGAGCGATTTCTTTTAAAAACCCCGCTGACAGGTGGGCCCCACCTGTCGGTCAGTACAGCCGGAGCAGCCCGATGACCCCTGGGCCCACGGGTCAGTGACACATCCGCACAGAGCCCCTGCTGACAGATGGACCCCATGAACAGTACCTGGACCCACTCGCCAGCGGCACGGCAATAAAAGAATTAAAATAAAAATGACATGTGGGTCCCACTGTCAGAAATTTGATAATATTTGGAATTAACTGAACTGAGAACTTTGAATGATCATACCTTTTTCATTTTAACTCCAAATGGAATGGGATAAAATTCTAAATTCATCTAAAATCAAGATCTGTCCAATGGAACTGAAATCATAATTTTTAGAGTTCATTTGAATTTCTGGTGATCTTTTGAGTGATTGATTGCTTTTCTTTTATTTGGGTATTTCGCACGATTAAATAGCATACGAAGCTCAGGAGGAAGAATTCGAGGCAGCAGCACTAGGAGATCCGGATAATCCAGCACCCGACCACTGTGACCAAGGCGAGTCAATACTTTGATCATGTTGAACCTACATTTCTGCAAATTACTTTGTTTTAAATTAACAAATTGCATTGCTGTTATTTTTATGCAAATGCATGCTAAATTTGATATTATAGCTATATACCATTGTTTACCTTGAGTAGTATTACCCCCTCCTTTGAGTATTTGAATGTGTGAACCTTGTCGCCCTAGCAAAAATATAATAGTAACATTTCGAAAATAAGTCCGTAACTGTATGCCATGCTTAGCATTGATTAGGAACTCGGGGCAAGAAATTGTCCCAAGCATCACTTTTATTCATGAGAAACTGGTTTGGGTCAGTCATGGTGGTAATGACTGATAAATGTTGGATATGGTTATTTTATGTCTCCAAAAATCCCAACATGCTTAAATATCTGGGCGGATGGTTCGGGGGTGTGGTGCAGGTGTGCACGAGAGTGTGATTTGTGGTAGAACCGTCCAGATACCACTAAGGACTGAATCTTGTCATGTCAACCCGTGTAAAACAGTACAACCACAAGTCTGTAAATTACAACTTGGCTTGGTAGAATTACCAGACCCTGAAAGTCATCCTTCCAGGAGGAGGTGTGGGATAGTGCAAGCGGCAGTCGGTGAGACGGCTTGAATGGGACACCCGGGTAGGGTGAAGTTCTGCTGTGGCGGGCTAGCAGGGGTGGGGAGCCAGCTGCTAGACGTTCAGAAGGAGGACATCCCGCACAACGTATGGGACCCACCGCAAGTGGGAGCGACCCATAGGGTGAAATGATGGAAGGGGCGAGGTATTTTGAAAAGTTACTGTGATGGTCTGCTCAACCACATGTCTAAGGCATCGTGTGGGGCAACGAGTTGATTATCTCTTGTGGTGAAAGTGTACAAACTCTGCAGAGTCAAAACTATTCGAATAGTCGTGCCCACGGTCAAGGGCAGACATGGGAACTTAACCAGATATAGTTCTGTTTACAAAATATTGAAAAATGGGAATGGAAAAGTGCAAGGGCGATGGACTGCCCTGATTTGGAATTGTCCTGGGTGTCGTCCCAGTGGTAATGTAAGCGGCTATAACGCTGAAGAATGGCTATATGGTGCAGATGCCATGTAATGGTGGATGGAATCTGAATCACTATTATTACTGCATTCAACATATACGTGTGTTCAAAATGCTAAGTCTTAAGGAATTTTTATATAATTGTATTCAAAAGCACTCTTCGCAAAAGAAAATAAACCTAAGCCATCATTTGGTTAGCCATACATGTTATATACTGCATTCTGTGTGTTGATTCGCTGAGCACGGGGTCGGAGTGCTCACGCTCGCTTTGCGGCAAAAATCCAGAAAAAGGAGCGCAAGACCACTACGCCTACGAGGAAGCTCCCGCTACGGAGGAGAAGAATGACGAAGGAAACTAAGGCGTAGGCTTCGTTGTTTAGACATGGACAAGTGGACATCCGGCGTTGTGTGCACGTATGTTACTAGTTAGCTGGTGACATATAATGCACACAGTACCTTCCAGTCGCTTGCCTGTGGATTTGGGTTTGCTTTTGTTATGATTCCGCTGTGCGTATTTGTAATAATGACATTGGCCTAGTCGGCCCCTTTTGTAAACTCTATCACCCGACGTGGTGTATTTTCATTTATGTAATATAATGGTTGATTATGCGATGTATGAAATGATTCAGCAATGTACCTGTGTGCACTAACTACTGATCCAGGGATTAGTGCAGTGAAACACAGTAAGATTCGGATTGAAAAATCCGGGTCTGACAGCGCTGGTATCAGAGCATACGACTGCAGGGTAAAGCCGTAGAATGGACGTTAGAAGAACCTTAGGGTGGAAATTTTAATGTATAAAAAGTATTTCTGAAAATATAGCGTATTATTGCTACCCGTACCCTTCCTAGTTCTGCGCCCCTTCACTTTTTCAATTGGTTATTTTAAAACGTTACTAACGCCACGTATTGTAAACTATAGATGGCAGGAGAGGATGGTAATTGGGATTACATCGCCCATGGAGTTTACGAGGGCATATTCGCAAAAATCCTCCGCAAGCCCCTCCACTACCTAGAATACCCGGAGCAACCCATTTATCGTGGGCGCCAGACAACTGTAGGAGGAGTGTACTGTTGGACGTTTGAAGTATTTATCCATTCGAAGAGCGAACACGACCCACCTCACGTCTTCCAGACAGAGCACCCGAGATGCACTAGATTCGCGGCACTCCAGGATGCTGCTCGTCTCGCCGCCGCCCGACTTTGTGACATCTACCAAATCTCCCTGCTCCGCACACCCTTCTGCTTCTACCCTTCACGCAGGGAGGGAGTACGCCACAACGAGACCTACCTGCCGGTTAATGAGGATGACCCAAGGCTCACCCATCAAGTTGATCTCACCAGGGCCATGGGAGCTCTGCACTTCGACGGAGAAGGCCTCCACCAAGCCGCAGCCCCCCACGTGCTCCCACGGACTCTGATGGTTCCGCCCCATCGGAGTTTAGTGGCAGTCGATTCCGCTCCAGATCGCCAAACTACGACCCCTCCGTCAGTGGTGATCGCTACGCGGCGTAGTGGAAGTGTCGTCGTACTCATGCCATGCTTAGATGTTGCGTCAGCCTTGTTATATTGTAGTTGCGGTAATGTAAACTTTAATTACTATATTGTTGTAAAGCCCAGCCTGGAAGGCTGGCTATGTGAATGCTTGTATGATAATGAATGGCCAGGCATAAGGCCTTATGTTGAATGTTCTTTTGCCGTTTATCTTGTGTTCTTTTCACAGCAAGGGTTGATACCCTCCATTTTTCTCAAGGGTAGTCTTAGTACTAAGTTATGAAACTATAACTGCAGATGTCCAATCCAAGAGTTACACGATCTCGGGCCCATGCTAACCCTCAGCATGCTGAGGTAGACTCAAACCATGGCGAAAACCCCGAAGAAAACCAGAACCAAGATGCTGATCTCCCAAACCCCCCAGTAAATCCCACAATGGCCCAAGTAATGGCACAACAAACTCAGATTTTACAAGCCATTTATGCTGGACAGCAAGGAAGCTCTGGTGGACACAGAGCTGACTTAAGGGATTTCCAGAGGACAAGACCAATTACATTTACATCGGCAGAAGAACCCCTTGAAGCAGAAGATTGGCTTCGAGATGTTGAAAGGAAGCTGCGCTTAATCAAATGCGCAGAGGAGGATAAAGTCATATTTGCCACCCACCTACTTCAAGGAGCTGCCGCAGCATGGTGGGAAAATTTTGTAGCTGCTAGAGGTCAGGAAGATGCTACCACCGGAGGTGACACCGAAGCTATCCCCTGGACAGAGTTCAAGAAGGCTTTCAAGGACAACTTCATTCCAGCCGGGATAATGCGAATAAAGAAGAATGAGTTCCGCAATCTCAAGCAAGGGAACTTATCAGTCAGTGAATATCTTACAACATTTACGCAGCTAGCCCGGTATGCTCAGAAGGATATAGAAGAAGAAGAAGAAAAGATTGACAGATTCTTTGAAGGGTTGAAGGATGAACTAAGAGTACAGTTGATCACCCAGGACTTCACCAGCTTTCATCAGTTGGTAAACAAGGCATTGGCCTTGGAAAATGAGAAGAAGATTCTTGAGGCCAGTCGTAAGCGCAAGATGACAACTCAACAACCTCAAGGAAGGTTCATTCAGGGATTCTTGAACAAACCTTCCTTTTCAAAGCCTAACCAATCCAATGCTTCGTCTCCAGCACCCCGTTCCAGTGGTGACTCCCTCCAAACGCCACGCTCAGCAAGCCAGTCCACTGGGGCGAACTCTGCCACCAACCGGAGATGTTTCGGGTGTGGAGAGAAGGGACACTTTGTCAGCCAGTGCCCGCAACGGCAGACAAATCCAGTGAGAATCAATTTAGGGCCTCCCGCTACCCGCAGTCAAGCCTTGGTACCCAGCAAAGGGCCTCAGAGCTCGCAGGCCAGCAGGAACACTTCAGCGCCAAACCGCGGCCAAGTTAACCACATCACAGCTGAGGAAGCTCAGGAAGCCGCTGGAATTCTTATGGGTACGTTCTTTGTCAATTTAATAGCAGCGCATGTTCTTTACACAATCAGGGGATGTCATCTTTTAGAGCCAAAAGGTTCGTGGATAAGCTTGGGTTATCCACATAACTTTTAGAAACTACGGGCACTTAACTCGCCTGCCAGGATAACCAACCATCAATAGTGTAACCCACCCAGACTCTAGACATCATACTTATAATATACTGGCTAACAAGGCACCAAAGGAATAATAGACTGCGCCACTAGGAGGAGTAGCTTACCAATTAGAACTGCCTGCAAGTTTAGCAGATGGGCACGATGTATTCTACGTATCCTAACTCAAGGCATGCCCACAAATATCAGAAGGATCAAACCCGTAGGAAGTAGCCGAGCTCAAGAGTGACCTGATACCAACAAGAGGTGGCCTATCCAGATTTTATAAACGATAGAAAAGAATGCTAAGAGCCAGACTATCCACTTATGTCGAGTACAATAAAGTCACCATTCCAAGAAGGAAGCTACCGGGGAACGAGAAGATAAACTGCGTCAAGACTACCCCGACCTATTCACTAGCTAGGCTGAATCTCGGGGTCGAGATTCTTTTTAAGAGGGGTAGATTTGTAACATCCTGAAAAATTTAAAATCGAAAATATGAAATTCTTGAATTATTTTGGTAGTATATTCTATTTGGAATTTGGATTTCATTATGTTTTCCGATTTTGGTTGTGATTTCAAAAGTTGAATAAATTCATAATAAATAAAGACAAACATTAGTAATGCCAAAAAGGAAATATGCAGATAATAGAAAACTAAAATTATAAACACGAATCTGAAAAGATGATCCAGAAAGGAATGGGGAAAATTTTTGGTTTAAACATAAAGCCCTCATTTTTAAATAATGGCATGAATAACAAAGGAAGCAAATATATTAAATACCAACAATAGTTGAAAATATTTTTGATAAGGCCAGAAGGTCCTCATGAGCTTCTGTGAGTTTTTCTGAAATTTTTGGAACTGGTTTCATATTTTTCTGAGGGTTATTCCATTATCTGGACATTTCTAAAAATCCTTAAAAATAAAAAGAAGAGAAACCCTCTCGGGCCGCCACCTGGCCGGCCCCGATGCTCGACGCGTCGCCCGCGCCTCCATCGCGCGGCCCAGCGCGCGACCGTGCGGCTCAGCGCGCCCGCGCCACTGCGCGGTGGACCGACCGCACCCCACGCCTCGCTGCCACCTGGGCCCGTCCCCTCGCGCGCGCGACGTCTCTGGCTGGTGGGCCACGCCCGCTCCCTCGCGCTTCTCCTCGCTGACAGCGGCCCCGCCTCTCTAGCGTTTCTCCCTCTGCCCGGTGGACCCCCGCCCGCGCGCGTCTTCTTCCTCGGCTCCTTCTCCACGCGGCCGCAACGCAGCTCTCTCCCCCTTGCGCTTACACTCTCACGCGCGAGCCGCAGCCAATCCCCTCCCTCTCTCTCCTACACCCCATGCGAGTTCAGTGCATCTCCCGCTCTCTCTCTCCTACAAAATCTCGGCGAGATTTGCCTCCATCCCCCCTGCCAGCCTGAACAGGGCGGAGGCCGCCGCTACCCCGCCACGCGCCCCCTCCTCCCGGCTATAAAAGTCGTGTCTGTGAGCTTCAAACCCGCCGCATTACCCTCTACTCCCCTCCCCTGGCTGCAATTGCACCGAGAAGCCCCAGTTTCCCGCCGGCCCTCCTTCTTCCCCAACTCCGACGCCACCCTCCCCGTCGATTCCGGCCGCCCCAAAGCCGACCCAAGCTCCTGGAGCTTCGCGGGAGCGAGGTGAAGCTAACACCGGTCTCCCCCGCACCTCCCGAAGCCCGTGCCTCGCCGGGCTCGGCAGCCTTCCCCAAGCCTCCGCCGTCGCACGCCGCCAGCCCTCTCCGGCCACCGTCGTCCCCAGCCGCCTTCACCAGAAGCTTCACTGTTCCGCGGGGATTATATATCACGCAGCTCCCGAGCCTCTCCGGCCGCCGCTCGCCGCCGACGCCACCGCCTTCTTCTTCTTCTGCCCAGCCCCTCCCGGAGCTACTTCAAGGGGATTACTTACCCCTATAGGGTAAGCAACGCTCGCGCGACCGAGTGGCTTTCAGCGTTAGTCTCTTCTCCCCCTCGCTCCCGCGGCGCGCGTTCGAGCCCCGGCTCCGCGCCTGCGGTCGAGCGATTTCTTTTAAAAACCCCGCTGACAGGTGGGCCCCACCTGTCGGTCAGTACAGCCGGAGCAGCCCGATGACCCCTGGGCCCACGGGTCAGTGACACATCCGCACAGAGCCCCTGCTGACAGATGGACCCCATGAACAGTACCTGGACCCACTCGCCAGCGGCACGGCAATAAAAGAATTAAAATAAAAATGACATGTGGGTCCCACTGTCAGAAATTTGATAATATTTGGAATTAACTGAACTGAGAACTTTGAATGATCATACCTTTTTCATTTTAACTCCAAATGGAATGGGATAAAATTCTAAATTCATCTAAAATCAAGATCTGTCCAATGGAACTGAAATCATAATTTTTAGAGTTCATTTGAATTTCTGGTGATCTTTTGAGTGATTGATTGCTTTTCTTTTATTTGGGTATTTCGCACGATTAAATAGCATACGAAGCTCAGGAGGAAGAATTCGAGGCAGCAGCACTAGGAGATCCGGATAATCCAGCACCCGACCACTGTGACCAAGGCGAGTCAATACTTTGATCATGTTGAACCTACATTTCTGCAAATTACTTTGTTTTAAATTAACAAATTGCATTGCTGTTATTTTTATGCAAATGCATGCTAAATTTGATATTATAGCTATATACCATTGTTTACCTTGAGTAGTATTACCCCCTCCTTTGAGTATTTGAATGTGTGAACCTTGTCGCCCTAGCAAAAATATAATAGTAACATTTCGAAAATAAGTCCGTAACTGTATGCCATGCTTAGCATTGATTAGGAACTCGGGGCAAGAAATTGTCCCAAGCATCACTTTTATTCATGAGAAACTGGTTTGGGTCAGTCATGGTGGTAATGACTGATAAATGTTGGATATGGTTATTTTATGTCTCCAAAAATCCCAACATGCTTAAATATCTGGGCGGATGGTTCGGGGGTGTGGTGCAGGTGTGCACGAGAGTGTGATTTGTGGTAGAACCGTCCAGATACCACTAAGGACTGAATCTTGTCATGTCAACCCGTGTAAAACAGTACAACCACAAGTCTGTAAATTACAACTTGGCTTGGTAGAATTACCAGACCCTGAAAGTCATCCTTCCAGGAGGAGGTGTGGGATAGTGCAAGCGGCAGTCGGTGAGACGGCTTGAATGGGACACCCGGGTAGGGTGAAGTTCTGCTGTGGCGGGCTAGCAGGGGTGGGGAGCCAGCTGCTAGACGTTCAGAAGGAGGACATCCCGCACAACGTATGGGACCCACCGCAAGTGGGAGCGACCCATAGGGTGAAATGATGGAAGGGGCGAGGTATTTTGAAAAGTTACTGTGATGGTCTGCTCAACCACATGTCTAAGGCATCGTGTGGGGCAACGAGTTGATTATCTCTTGTGGTGAAAGTGTACAAACTCTGCAGAGTCAAAACTATTCGAATAGTCGTGCCCACGGTCAAGGGCAGACATGGGAACTTAACCAGATATAGTTCTGTTTACAAAATATTGAAAAATGGGAATGGAAAAGTGCAAGGGCGATGGACTGCCCTGATTTGGAATTGTCCTGGGTGTCGTCCCAGTGGTAATGTAAGCGGCTATAACGCTGAAGAATGGCTATATGGTGCAGATGCCATGTAATGGTGGATGGAATCTGAATCACTATTATTACTGCATTCAACATATACGTGTGTTCAAAATGCTAAGTCTTAAGGAATTTTTATATAATTGTATTCAAAAGCACTCTTCGCAAAAGAAAATAAACCTAAGCCATCATTTGGTTAGCCATACATGTTATATACTGCATTCTGTGTGTTGATTCGCTGAGCACGGGGTCGGAGTGCTCACGCTCGCTTTGCGGCAAAAATCCAGAAAAAGGAGCGCAAGACCACTACGCCTACGAGGAAGCTCCCGCTACGGAGGAGAAGAATGACGAAGGAAACTAAGGCGTAGGCTTCGTTGTTTAGACATGGACAAGTGGACATCCGGCGTTGTGTGCACGTATGTTACTAGTTAGCTGGTGACATATAATGCACACAGTACCTTCCAGTCGCTTGCCTGTGGATTTGGGTTTGCTTTTGTTATGATTCCGCTGTGCGTATTTGTAATAATGACATTGGCCTAGTCGGCCCCTTTTGTAAACTCTATCACCCGACGTGGTGTATTTTCATTTATGTAATATAATGGTTGATTATGCGATGTATGAAATGATTCAGCAATGTACCTGTGTGCACTAACTACTGATCCAGGGATTAGTGCAGTGAAACACAGTAAGATTCGGATTGAAAAATCCGGGTCTGACATGCTCCCCTTCACAGCTCCAAATCCAATCGTCCCCAATCGACAGGTCATAGCCTCACAGGTGAAAATCCCCCCATTTTTTTGGATTTTGTGTGTGTTTTGGAATTTGGAATAACTGTAAGAATTGGCCATTGGTGAGGAGATGGCGAATTGATATTAGGGATGAGCCGAGTAGCGAATTGGTCATTGGTAGGGACTGGGGGGAGATGGCGAACTGATCTTATCATATTAAGGATTTTGTATGACACATGATAGTTACCAGTATGAGTGTGTGAATGTATAATCTGTATGAGTATGTCATGTTCATTGTTCAAGTGTTCCTAATTAGTGATTTCTGAATCTCCTAAGTTCTAAACTCCTGATGGACTCCTGAATTTGCATACTTATGCTACAACAGATGGACAGAAGCTGGGTAAATGGGAGACAATTCACACCTGCGTACATCCATGGAGTTGAACAATTCATGGAGTTTGTTAGACAAAGATACCCGGAGCAAACCCAGATCCTTTGCCTGTGCCGTCGATGCATTAACCAGACTTTACGGACTCAAGCAGAAGTGCATGACCACATACATATTTCTGGAATGTCGTCCACATACACCAGATGGATTCATCATGGGGAATCTTTAGATGCTGACATTGTAGAACCATCAGATCTGCATGAATGTCATCATGATGATTGGATCACAGTGGATGAGGAAGACGACGAGGACGATAACAGAGTGCCAGATGTTGATTTAGTTGGAGAATTGTACACAGCTGCAGAGCAGGATGGACAAAAGCCAAAGTTTGATAGAGTGCTTGCAGATTTGAAGCGGTTAGTATGTCCTGGATCTAGCCACTCAAGATTCTCCTTCCTTGTGAGGTTGCTCCATATCAAGTCCCACTATCGAATTGGCAATACGGCATTTAATGCATTATTGAAGCTGCTTTCCTCAGCATTCCCTCGGAGCCAATTACCAAAATCTTATGACGAGGCAAAGAAATATATTCGTGAATTGGGCCTTGGGTATGAATCGATCCATGTGTGCAAGAATAACTGTGTGTTGTTTTGGAAGGATTGTGCCAAAATGGAAGTGTGCCCAAAATGCGGTGAGTCTAGATGGGAGGATGGAGATGGCAGCAAGCGGCTTCCTCATAAGGTTTTGAGGCATTTTCCACTAATACCAAGGTTGAAGAGGATCTTTGCTTCAAGCCGAACAGCAGAGGACTCCCAATGGCACAAGACTAAGCGTACGCTGAGCGACAATGAAATGAGCCATCCAGCAGATGGGGAGGCATGGCAGAACTTTGATAGGAACCATGAAACTTTTGCAAGAGATGCAAGGAACTTGAGACTTGCCGTCGCTACAGATGGTTTCAATCCATTTGGCAACTTCAGCGCGACATATAGTATGTGGCCTGTTCTTGTTACACCTTTGAACCTGCCACCATGGGAATGTGTCAACCCATCGAACTGCTTTATGTCTTTACTGATCCCTGGTCCAACCTCTCCAGGAAAGGATTTTGATTTATTCTTGGAGCCTCTTATCGAAGAACTGCTTCAACTATGGAAGGGTGTCAGCACTTATGATGTAGTAAGTGCTTCAAAGTTCGATCTGCGTGCTGCTGTGCTTTGGTGCATACACGATTATCCAGCATTGAGCACCTTGTCAGGCCGAACTACAAAAGGTTATTATGCATGTATTCATTGCGACAAAAATCCATTGTCAAGACCCCTAAGGAATAAGTTAGGCTACCTTGGCCACCGTCGTTTTCTTCCAAGGGGACACGCTTGGCGGAGAAGCTTGGATTTTGATGGACACAGTGAAAACCAAGTTGAGCCAGGAAAGTTCACTATAGAGGAGGTCCTTGAGGAACTCGAGAAGGTGAAAGATGTCAGACCAGGTAAGCACGGTGCAAGCAAGAAAAGAAAGTGTGGAAAGAATGTGGAGCCAGTAATTTATAATCGCAAAGCTGGTTGGTGGAGGCTACCGTATTGGCAGGACTTGTTGCTGCCACACAATCTTGATGTCATGCACATTGAGAAAAACATATGTGACAATCTTCTTTGGACATTGCTGAAAGTTGAGGGCAAGACAAAGGACACAATCAATGCTAGGCTAGATTTGCATGATATGGGCATAATGCACGAACTCCACTGTGTGCAGCAAGGCAGCTCGATTAAAATCCCAGAAGCTACAGCAATGATGAAGACGACACTATTATGCAGTATTGCAGTGACAGTGACAATGGCGTAAACGATATGTGTGAAGATGATGATGGCTTGTAGGATTTTTCATGTATAACATTTGGGAAAACATGTATTCTAAAACTGCTTGTCACGTTAAGTCTCTGGTTGTTAACTCTCTGGTTGTTCACGTTAAGTGTTTTCTGCTTGTCCAAAACTCACTGGCACAGGTGGTTTGTCGAGGGGTGAACAGATGAAGTAGAAATCTGAGGCACGTATGGCAATGCTTACTTTCGAAAATTTTGGCCTGAGTTGATTGCTGTAAGAAACAATCCTGATCCTCTGTTATCGTCCTGATCCTTCAGAGCCTTGCTGAATCCTCCTCCTCTTCTTTGGCTCCCAAGCTTCATCCTACAATCTGAATGCTCACCCTTTGAACTCTGAAACTCTATCCGTAAAGCTGAAACTCTAGTAAAGCTGAAAACACAGCAACTGTATGTTCTTGCTGTTCGTGTGCTTGACTCAATGGAACACAATGCAAGGACCTTATATAGGCAGGATCAGGCAGATGGAGATCAATAAAATACTTGAATATACATACATACACCAACCTACATCGTGGCATAACTGGCAACCCACACCCAGAAGACAGTGGCATCTATTAGTCATTCAACATTTTCATGTATATATAAAAAACATTTGCATCACATCCATGTACAAATTCACAAGAAAGACTTGAATATGGTTGGGATAATCACACCCTGCAAGTTGAGATGAGATTGTTATATATGGCTAGAGAAGCCGTTGGAACTGGCCAGATCAACATGTGCAACACTCCAGAAACACGGAGATAAATGAAAGAAGTTTGCAAGCAAGATGCTGATTCAATCATTTCTTCTCTTTCTGTTAACAATTTGTGCTTGTATTCTAAAACTGCACTGTATTCACATAAATTTGTGCTTGTCCGGACACAAGACATGTGGCTGACCTACTTCAATACAACATACATGATTCCAAATCCAACAACCAGAACACAACAAAGAATTAACATGTTCATCTTCCACTGAAGTTTCTGCGGGTTAAGTTCCATTGCATTCCTGTCAGCTTTGCCATTTGAGCGGCCTTCACTTCCTTCCTCCTCCTCTTCCTCCTCTGATTGCAATTGTCTGACTTCGATCACCTCTAACTCCTTCAACTGCTCAAAATACTGCCTCTGGAATCTGTAGTACCCACAGTGTTTCACATACTGGAAAAATTTTAAAAAAAATTAACCCGAGCATTGCCAAAATCACCAAAGAACTGACAAAGAAGCTCACCCCATCCCTCGGGCACTTGAAGTAGACACGCCCAAGGTTGTGGTTCTCCTTCTTAGACCGTCGCTCGATCACCCTAGCAAGCTTGCAGTCCGGGCAAGGCACCAATGGAAGGCCGGTCTCTTCACCAACTGGAACCGACACCAGATCCGTGGTCCGGGAGCTCCTGTCTCCATGCATCCTCCTCGACGCCATGCTACCGCCAGAGGATTCGGCCCACTGGGACATGGCGCCACTGCAACCAGGAAGCGGCGACGACCAGGGGAAGGAGAGATGGGGGACGGCGGCGGCGACGACCAGGGGAAGGAGAGATGGGGGACGGCGGCGGCGGAGACCTAGAGGTTGGGGCGAACGAACTGAATGGGGCGACCTATTCACGATGCGGGTAAAAAGAAATACTCCCTCCGTTCAAAATTCAAATGGCCATACTCCTAAAATGTCAGCCAAATTTTTAAGATTTTAACTAGTAATACGCATAAAAATATTCGAATTTGTCATGTAGGAAGAAGTATATACATCACTATATTTTTAATATTTTTTGCTAATATATAAATTAGAACGAGTGTCTGAGTGGAGAAGCCTATGCTGACTGATCTCTCTAGTGCATAGTATACATAGTGATAGGAGTGGTACCAGCCGCATGCTAACAACTCTAAAATTTTGAATATATGAATAAACATAATATCCGTCGAATGATTATTTGTGCAAATCATTCGAATTTGTGGCCTTGTGATTTGCTTGGAGATTTATGCATCGGATGACATGGTCGTCATATCTGGCGGCACCATCAGGTTAGGGTACTGGGTTCACCAAATTAGGGCTTTGGTTCACCAGATTAGGGTTTAGGTTCACTCGGGCCAACTATAGAAGGAGGTAGGGTTTGATGCTTTCTAAAAAGGGTTTAGGTTCACCAAATTAGGGTTTAGGTTGGCGGGTAGACAGCTTCTCAAAGGGTTTAGGTTCACGAAATTAGGGCTTTGGTTCACCAGATTAGGGTTTAGGTTCACTCGGGCCAACTATAGAAGGAGGTAGGGTTTGATGCTTTCTAAAAAGGGTTTAGGTTCACCAAATTAGGGCTTTGGTTCACCAGATTAGGGTTTAGGTTCACTTGGGCAAAGTCTTGCTAAAATAAGCAATGGGTCTCCCTTTTTGCATGAGGACTGATCCAATCCCTTTGGCACTTGCATCAATCTCAAGTGTGAAAGGTTCAGAGAAGTTAGGAAGGGCTAACACCAGTGCTGTAGTTAACTTGAGCTTTAGTTCTTCAAAAGCCTCGTCTTGAGACCTTCCCCAGCTAAAACCATCCTTTCTTAGCATGTCATGTAGGGGCCTACAAATCAACCCATAATTCTTGATGAACCGTCGGTAATAACCGGTCATTCCCAAAAACTTCTTAATTGAGACACATTTAAAGGCTTGGGCCACTCTTGGACAACAAAAAAGTTAGAACTGATGTATCCACTCATGAATGCGAAGTTTATGAAAAATAAGGATTTTATATGAAAATATGCTAAGACACGGAACTCTATCAAATATAAAACCCAAAATTTCGGGTCCCCGCTCAAAAATTTGACCAGTGCGCCGAGCAATGCCGCCACACCAAATTCTCTCTTTTTCCCTCCGCGCGAAAAAGAGAAACGCCGCACATCGAGTTCAGTCAAGGGCAATTGTGGTATTTTGAACACTGGTTGTGGCCCAATAAAACCGCCCGCATCCTTGCAGCCGTCGCCACCCTCTCGCCTCCCTCTCCGAACCCTAGCCGCCGTCGCCACCCTCTCGCCTCCCTCTCCGAACCCTAGCCGCCCTGGGCTCGGACCCGGAGCCGCCACCCCCTCGACGAGGACACCGGAGCCGCCACCCCCTCGACGAGGACACCGGAGCCGGATCCCCTTCGTCGACACCAGCCCCGCCGACGGCGCCAGAACCGCCTCGACGACGGCACCGGCCGGATCCAGATCCCCTTCGCCGACAGCTGCCACACCCGACCCGCAACCCCTTCCTCGACGACCGCCGCCGGATCCGGATCCCCTTCGCCCACAGGTTCCACGCCCGAGCCGCAACCTCTTCGTCGATGCCCACTGCACCGGATCTACTACCCCTTCGTCGACGCCCGCCGCTCCAGATCTGCGACCACGATGACAAGAGGCCGAGGCCGACGCAGCGTAGCAAGAGGTACCCCAAAATCCTTTTACCGTGATGATGTGTGCTGTATTCTAGCGGTTGAACCTTGGATAGTGCTAGGGTTACATGTTTCCTAGTTGATTGAAGTTTACATGTGCTTAAATTTTTAATATATCTACTACTCTATTTCTAAACATGTGTTTACACATGTAAGAACCGCCACTAAATGGTTATGAACGAGCGCGGGCCGCAAATATCATGGAGAATGTTAGAAGAATGGAAGAACTTGGCGTCAATGGTTTAGCTTCTGGTCTAAAATCATTGTGCACAAAAACTGCATTTGCAAAGGCAAAAAAGTCAGGCAGCAAGGGTAGTGACGCTGAAGGTTCTAATTCATCGGAATATCTCCCTGAAGCTGGAGAGGGAGTTCAGGGAGGTGGTGATACAGATACAGATTTAGAAGAGGAGCCAGTACCCCTCGCAATTGAGGTGGTTCTTCTATCTTGGCTTGTGATGGGAGGGAGGGGGGGTTAGATAGCAATGCAATTCTTTGTTGTGTATATACTTGGTTAATTTGTGGGCATGCTTACTGGTTATGTTTTTTTCTCCACTTTCAGCCTCCTATTCCAACTACGCGTAGAAAAGTCTGTGCCAAAAGGACAAAAGGCAGCGCCGATATGGGTCCTGGGGGAAGGCAATCTAAGAGAGTGAATTCAACTCCACCAACAGAGGTGCCTCTTGGAGTTTCTACTCGGTCTAAAAGGCAGCGCACATCTGCACAAGGTGAACACACCTTGCCACCAGCAGCGGAAAACAATGGCGGTGAAGCTGTACACTTTGATGAATTGACTGGAGACATTGGTGTGGACAGCCATCCTAGCCCTTTAAGGGACTGGACATATCCAGATGACCTTAGCCATGGCGAAGAGCAGATCGATCAGCAAAATGACCCCACTGATGAAGGTTGGTTACACTTACATGACCATCAATCAATTCTCACTATTTGATATCACTATTTGATTTCTAACAATCTGAGTGTATGAAAACTGTGTAGTACCAATGCAAACACGAGCGAGGAAGCCGAGGTCAGCAACTAGGGGAGTTTTGCTTGACAAAATGACCAGATCGATGGGAAGAAGGATGGCCATCTCTGTTGTCGAGGGGAACAGAAGGCCACATGAACCAGTGCAAGCTGCCAAGTTTGCATCAGAGGCAGGTGTAGTAGTTAGGTCTCAAGTACCGATTTTGACGCATTGGAAACAATACAAGAAAGAGACTGAATATTTTGATGGATTTGTGGGCAGGCTATCTGTAAGTATAAATCTACACTCTTGTTCTTACATTCAACTCTGCCTTGAGCAACTTAGTAATGGATTTGCATTAACACTTTGGCAGGCGAGGCTGGCCATTGACACCACTGACAAGCCAACAAAGGAAGCATGTGTGAGTGTATTCCAGTCTGGGGTACGGCAGATGCGGTATAGGTTGAAGCAAGCCTACTTCAATGGCGTCCCTGCTGATGAGATCCAAACGATCTCTCCTGTCCCTTACATGACTGATGCACAGTGGTGTGAACTCGTCGAAAAGTGGTCAAGTGGTAAGAACAAGGTATGTGCTGCTCAAGTGGTGCGAACTCATCAAGTTCTTGTCTAGTCTTTCTATTTTCTACTTGTGTTGGAGTCCAAACACAAAGAAAGTTGTAGGCAATCTCTGAGCAGAACAAGCGAAACCGTGTAAAAGTCAAGTACCATCAGGCTACAGGATCTCGCAGCTATGTTGCACAGCTGCACTCATATGTAAGTGATGGTTGTGTTTTATTGTTACTTTTTATATTCAATACACACTGCCTTTGTATAACAGTTGCACACATGTGCAATTTCCAATCTGAAACAGAAGGAGAAGAACAAGAAGAAGGACGCAGAACTCGGTGAAGAAGTTGATGAAGAACATGATGAACTTCATGAAGAACTTGATGCAGTGGAAGTCTTCAAGGACTTCCATACCAGTACGAAAAAGGGCCTGAGTGACACTGCAAGAGAAGCAATTGTAAGTACCTTCATTTGCTTTCCTTGAAATCTGCTCAAGTCATTGTCATAACAGAAGGAGAAGCAGCAGCAGGCAGTAGCATTAGCAGCAAGCAGTAGTAGCAGCAGCAGGCAGTAGCATTAGCAGTAAGCAGTAGCAGTAGTAGCAGCAGCAAGGAGCAAGCAGTAGCAGTAAGCAGTAGCATGAATCATTGAAGTCTATGCATTACTTATTTTGAATTAATCCATGTATCTTTGATCTCTCTGTTTATGATTTTTTTTTAATTTCAATTTAAGTCATCTTCCACTATGTGTAACCTAATGTTTAATCCTTGAATTTTGCACTCTACTATGGAAACTATGCGAGCAGAACCTGTTGCTGATGGGCAGGCACCGTTGCCTAGTGCTGATGTTGTTTCCAAGGTCCTCTCCCAGAGCAGCTGCAACACCCAATTTTTGAAGAATGTTGGTATCCCGACAAGCTCCACCAAAACAGAGACATCTACAGAGAAAGCGCTTCGGGAACAACTTGCTGCTGAACAAGATAGTTCAGCTGGTCTCCACCAACAAGTAGACGAACTGAAGAAGAAGACAGAAAAGACTGAAAGGGAGTTTGAGGAGTTTAAGAAGCAACAGGAAGAGAACAATATGCTCCTTAAGCGTATCTTGCTCTTAAACGGCGGCGCTGGTAACTCTCAGTCTTGAACTTCTGTTGTGGCTTCATGCGGTGAACTCGTATGGCTTGATGCGTGAACTCTGCTAGTGGTGATTGGTGAACTCCTGTCAATATTTGCTTGTGAACTGAAAAATATGTGCTTGTGAGCTTGAACAATGTAATATGTTGTCATTCTGTGATTTCTGTCCAGTAGACATGTGACGAACTGGGTTTAATTTTGTGACGAAACGATCGCTGTACATGTGGACCAATAAAGAATGGAAAGCCACGTGGACAAATCAGGAACCGACACGTGCCTTGTGCCGTGTCACCTGCCAGCATGGACAATGACACGTGGCGCCTGCTCGTGGCACGCCACGTCAGCTGACATCTTGGATTCTGCCACGTGGCACTGCCACGTCAGCTTCCAGCGTGGTTCTGTCCACGTCATCGACCACGTGGCACCGCCACGTGGCACTGCCACGTCAGCTTCCAGCGTGGACGCTGCCACGTGCCACTGTCCACATCAGCTCCCACAAAGGCTCGGCATTCAATTTGTGACGAAAACAGTGACGATTTTGGTTTCATCATAGAAGGGAAACGGTTCTACGACAAAAACGTCTTCGTCATGGATGAAAGCACTTCCATGACGAAAAATTCGGTTTCGTCACCGTGCAACAAATGTGACGCTCCGTTTTTGACGAACCGAAATTCATCACTAATTCGTCACAAAAAGAATATTTATGACGAATCGGGCTTTTATTATGACGAAGTCTGTTAGTCATGTATGTGCACATTCCTACTTAACGATGCCTTGTCAGCAAATATCAAATGTAACCGAACCACTGTGCCATAATACTCCCACAGTGATTCGTGCAATCATGTGCGGAAAAACCCTCAGTATCATACTGGTTCTATTCCTACGAGATGAGAGCTCCGTCCTCATTCGAACTGTCCTCATCATCCTCCTGTACAACTTCCTCTTTAGCCCATGCCATCTGGTCATTGCTCTCCATTTGATGCACTATGTACTCCATATGCTCTCCTTCATCAGCTTGTTATGTAGCCTCACCATGCCGTAACCGTTCTTCCTTTTCTCTATGTACCGTATCGGCCTCGTCACGAGCAACTTCCTTTTCTTGACCAATATGTTAGGTGCCCGAGCTGCTCGCACCTCCCGGATGATAGCCGTCGGCACGACCTTGTACTATTTCTATTGGGCATGGTTGCATAAGCATCACGCACTCATATCCATGGCACTGGTACCCTTGCACAAACCCCTTCCACGCAACAGTACGCATCATTATTCTCAACTCTCATCTAATGTCCATGGGAGACAAGCACTAAAGCCCTTGATGATGCTGCACACCTCAGGGTCCAAGGAGAAACTGCGGGTGAGCCAGTCCATCACATCTGCGATTCGAACATTCTCGTTGTCTGGGTGTACCAGAGTGGCTTGCGTAAAACCGCTCAAGTCAACACCGTTCGGACCTTCAAGAACGGTACCGACACCATAATGTACTTTCAATGTAGTGGGTATCAGCATTACTAATGCCTACCTGTACATATTTTCAATGTTGCAACTAATCAAATCGCATCGCACATTATGGAAGCAATAATGTACTGTAATTTACATTTCAACGACCGTTCGCCTATCATAACCAACTACACTACCCTCACAGAATTAACTCCCTATCGGCAGACCGCGCACCGACGCTGCTCTTGTCTTGCTGCTCGAGCTCTCTCTTACTGTAAACAATTCCTAATGTGTTTCGATAATTTACACGACATATTGATTTAAATGCAAATATACCAGTTATAACAGTATATATGATTTTTCTATATATATTACATTCATTTATAATTAATCATAAATATTACATATTGTTGTTTTGTACAAAACAAACTATTTAATTCATACAAAAGTATTGACTGAATTTTGGATAACTATAAATTTCTACGAATGCTTAATTTGTACATAACATTGACTAAATTTTCTACAACTATAATTTTGTATGGGTACTAATTTGTTACGGATACTAATTTTCTACAAATATGTTCACTAAATTTTTTACAACTACAGGTTTCTACGGCTGCTAATTTTCTATAACTACATTGACTAAATTTTCTATACCAAAGTTGCACTATTCTTTTCTACAGCTACATTTTCTACGGATACTAATTATATACTAAATAAATTATTTACTTTATACAAAAAATATTCACTGCAACACACAAAAAATGTTACCTAACGGAAGTAGCAGAACCTCCCATTCTTGCTCTCCCTCTCCTCCCTCTTCCTCTTCTCTCCTCTCTACTCTTTTTCTTCCCTCTCCTCTCTTCTTTCTTTCCCTTCTGCCTTCTCTTCACTGCGTGGCGTGGGCAGAAGAAACGTCGGGGGCTTGGCCGCGCGGCCGATTTATATGTGCCTCCAGTTGCCAATGGGTTGGACGACTGGATTTTCAGTCGCGTAACCACTAGACGACTAGAAGCAGTCCATTGACGGTTCAGCGATTGCAATTATGTCGCCCAACAGTCTACGGATTGCTTGCTCATCGTGCGGCCGTTGTAGCCCGAAGATTGAACGACTGGAGGCTATTTCTGTAAAAAAAAATTGTACGAATATATTTCTATTATTTCAAATAAAATATAAATTATTTAAAAAAATTCCAAACTTGGTGCAGTAGTTCAAATGGGGGAGGTAACGCACGAATGTCATGTTCTCGAAAACTCGCTGGTGTAACATTTTCGAGTGACGTGATGGGACATCCAGGCACTGCACGGATTATCTTTATAGTATACAGCATACCTAATACGTATGTAGAGAGTCTCTACGCTAATGCGTAAATCATGGTCACTGCAGTTGCTTGTGCCTTTTGTAGAGACATGACTGAAATGGGACACGTCAGCGTGTCTATCAAGATATTTTGTGACATTGTGTCATAGATTCAGTTCTTTTTAGTTTTTAAAAACTGTTTTTCGACTTTTTTTACAGTAACTAATTTTTAAACGAAGTATCTTTTTAAAATAGAGTCTACTAATTAATTATAGCATATACTATGCCGACTTCATTTATATCGACAAAAACCGCATGTGAATTTCTGTTTCTCTATAATCTCTCACACAAACAGCCAAAAAACCACAAACGCGGTCAAAAGTCATAAATTTCAGCCAAAAAGAACATGCCTAGTATACTGGCTTCTTATCATCGTAAGCCTATAAAATTGTTGTACATTCTTTTTTTTTAAATGAGAGTGTTTGTTAGAACTAATGAAAATTTGTTGCCTGCAAATACACTTTTGTATGTTCTTTATACCATGAACAGGAAAACTCGTATTTAATTTGTTTTTCAGTTTAAACTTGTGGTTTAGGACACCAACCCAGGGTAAGGATAGTAGTAGAGTTGAGAGTTTAGTAGGCTAAGCACAACAACATAGGTCAGAGGGTACAGTGGGCTAGCCCATGGTGGAGCTCGATTGAGCGTGGCAGTGGAGCAAGGGAGTGGTTTGGGCCGAACATGGTGGCAGAACCACGATGGGATACCTCGGTGAAGCTGAGAGGAGCTTGGTTTATCCGTAGCAACGCATAAACATTAGGCTAGTATGCTAAAGAGAATATACCTTCTAAGCAGTTACTTTGTTGGTTTTTCCTGTGAAGACTGGAGACTCGCCCTCTGTTTCAAAAAACAAAGAAAGGCATGGCAACGGGTTCAATTTTTCGAGTACTAAAAAATTTATATTATTCTACCATTTCGAGTACTAAAAAATTTAATTGTTTCTATGAACTACTTCAATTTTCCGTATCCATCTGCTAACAGAAGAATTCAGATAGCCATCGCAAAATTACATAGGTTCTGTTTTTTCCGACTGAAGCTTATGATTTTTAGTTGCGGTTTGTGGTTTTCGAGCTATTTGTGCGAGAGGTTATAAAGTAACAGAAACTCACGTGTGATTTTTAACAATATAAATAAAGTATGTATAGTATATATTACAATTAACTAGTAGGTCTTATCTTGAAAAGAAATTCTGTTTAAAAACTAGTTAATGTAGAAAAGTCAAAAAATAACTTTTAAAAGTTGAAAAGAACATAACCATACTTAAAGAATACGATCTGCTTATGCATTTTACAAACGAACAATGATAATAAAAAACAGGTTATTATGCAAATCTGTCAGGCAGGTTCCCCTAGATTCTCATTTTCTGGTTCCCCTAGATTCTCATTTTCTTTTTTTCTACGTCTTGATGTTGCGAAAGTTGGATTCATGAGTATGCTTGGGCTCCGTTACAGACTGAAATGGGCTTTTGAGGGTATCACGGCCCACGTGAGGAACAATTAGTGCAGAACGGGCACGGCACAGGGAAATTGGTGGTGACGCCCAACAGTGGCATCCTCGCGCGGCCCATGCTGGAGTGTCAGAGAGCAGTGTTGTTCCCATACGTAAAATACGTTGTGCAATACTCGAATACCATACGATACTCAAACATGACCGACATACATCGATTTTTCTTTGTACTTTGTACTCACATCAGACTTATTATGCAAAAATACTCATGTATTTACACGATAATACAACACTGAACCTCACATACTATACACGTATTCATTCCCTATACAACAAAAATACTTGTATTCATGTCTTTGCACACGTCATCACCCTCATGTACGGTACGCTAGAGAGGTCACGGGCAGAGTAGTCGGGCTGTGCCATACACCGGCGGGGGATGACGATAACAGCTGATGTATTCTTTTCAGCTTAGTATTTATGATTTTTTTAAATAAATAAGACGGTTTCTTCGTTACGGTTTCGAATTGACTTATCGGTATTTGATTCATTCGCACAAGTATTCACACTAGAGCCAAAAATCATCAACTGTAGCCACAAGTCACAACCGAAAAGAATACACCGTACACTAGAGAGACAAGACGACAACTGTACACCAGATAGGAAGAAGTACATTGGAGAGGAATAAGAGGACGTGACGGTACACTGGAGAGAAAGAATAAGTACACACCGATACCGGCGAGGAGGACCATCGGTGTTGAGGAAGGCGGATCCAGCTATACACGAGGATGACACCAAGCTAGTACGCCAATGCCAATGACCAGAGAGGAGGAAGAGGACATCGACGATGATGTGGAGGCGAGGATGGCCGGATCCGGTGGAGGTAGAGGTGGGGATGGCCGTATTCGTCGAAGGTGGAGGCGGGGATAGGCGAATCCGGTGACAATGGAAGTGGGAATGACTTGATCCAGTGGTAGTGGGGTCGGGGACGCCAGCGAGGAGGATGATGGACCTGGGGTGGTGTACTTTATCCAATGGAGGTGGAGACAAGGACAGCTTCGTCGCCGATAGCCGCCGGTTGCCGTGGCTTGCTCCGAAGTGGCGGAGAGAGAGACAAGTGGGAGTGAGGAGGGAGAGAGAGGCATGAGCAAGGAAAACTATTTCATTTTGAAAAAAAATCGCTCGTCAGCGAAAGGGATAGTGGAACCAAATTTCACCCTTTCTGTAAAAAAATTCGGTCGAAATGCTCAAACTGCCATTTGAAATTTTGATGAAATTTGGACTAATTAATCGAAAAAAGCATCTCTAGGAAGCATCCTACCTTCACTAATAAAAGATTCAAAGCACCAATCAATCCAAAAAAAAGAGCATATCTGGGAATCATCCTACCTTCCCGAGCAGTCGATGAAGCTAGCACATCCGTAGTCACTCCCTGTCCGGTGCTGCTAGTGGTGGTGGCGCTATCCCTTCCACTCCAGGCCCCTACATCCCTGCCGCAGCCGTTCCTGCCACTCCCTATGTTGCCCGCTTGTGCCAGCCATGGCTCTCCCCCTGCCGCAACCGGGCATTGTGGTGTCGAGATTGCAACGCCTCTAGCTAGTAGGAGTAGATAATAGGGGAAGGAGATGAAAGCTGTGGTTGAGTGGGGTTGTGGGATTCGAAGGAGGATGAAGCTGTTGCCTGCTGCTATGTCACTACCTGCAGAACGATGAGGAATCGGGAGATTGAGGTGGCCGGTTGGGTGTTGCTTCGATTCACATGGGGGTTGGGGAGGAGTTAGGGCAAAGGTGGCTTTGGTAACTGGTATTGTGGTCTATGGGCTGTGGGTTGGTCGGCTTGGAAATGTTGTCCCTATTGGGTTGTGTGTAGGCTAGACCAAAATTCAAATGGATAAATTTTTTTGACCGAATTGTTTTTTTAATGGTAATAAAATGAACGAAATTGTGAACGTTGGACATGAGTGAGGAGGTTGAGTGACGGATGAAAGGACATGCACTACTACAAAAGAGGCTATACTGGACGGCTACATCACAGACGGTTCCGTATGAACCGTCTGTGATTAAACTGTCACAGACAGTTTATACTGCCAACCGTCTATGATATTTTCACAGACGGTTATTAACACGAACCGTTTGTGATAATTGAGACATAACAGATGGTTCGTATTTAAGAACTGTCTGTGAAAGGACAACACAGACGGTTCGTGTTAATAACCGTCTGTGAAACTATCACAGACGGTTCTTAATACGAACCGTCTGTGGTAAACCTGACAGACCGTTGTCGTATGAAATACAGAAGCTAAACTGAGACGAGAGTCAAATTCAAGGCAATTTTATTACAAAAGTGCAAACAAAGGGATTCCCATATTTGAATCTTCTGGGCTTCATATGCTTCATCGTTGACTTCTGGAGTTGGAGGATCAGCCGCTATGTTCTCGAATGCCGTCAAGATTATCCTTGCCCTCTCCACTTCCTCCTCAAGCCTGGACAAATCATTAGCATGTTCCATAATCTCAAACAGGATGCCATGATAAGCTTCCTCAGAATCGTTGCCATGATAAGCTTCCTCAGAATCGGCCGATTCTGCTTGATCGGCAAGGTTATCCATGTGTGTCTGCACTGCCGTATGATCTTCCTCCGTTTTGCGCACATTGTAGAGAAGAACGAGACTGAGGGCGGTTTCCCTATCCTGAGAAGCAACGAGACACCTCCGTCGGCGGCGGATGATGAGGTCCAGCTGACAGATGGAAGCGAGTCGAGGAAGGAGAGCAGGGCGTGAGCGGAGGAGCTGCTCCAGACGTAAATTGTTGGCCGCCTGTGTAAGGTTGCGTCCGAACAACTCATGATGGATAGATGAGAGGAAGGAGATCAAAAGAATTTTAGATGTCTGTTGTAGGGGTGGCCCCCACCTAAACCCAGCAGGCCTGTTAGAAGGTTATAGGGCCCAAAATGGGACATATGTAATGGCTTAAATACCCCTGGAAAGGAGGTACCAATGTAAGGGCACATTTGTAAAAGCCTACTTCGAATAGACGCCAGCTCCGCTGCCACTCGTTCGAAGGGTAGGGGACAGAGCGCGCGCGAGCCTATTTCGACTAGGCGCCAGCTCCGCTACCACCCGTTCGAAGGGTAGGGGACGGAGCGCGCGCGAGCCTACTTCGACTAGACGCCAGCTCCGCTGCCACCCGTTCGAAGGGTAGGGGACGGAGCGCGCACGAGCCTACTTCGAATAGGCGCCAGCTCCGCTGCCACCCGTTCGAAGGGTACGGGATGGAGCGCGCGCGAGCCTACTTCGAATAGGCGCCAGCTCCGCTGCCACCCGTTCGAAGGGTAAGGGACGGAGCGCGCGCGCGCCTACTTTGGCCAGGCGCCAGCGCGGGACGGAGCGCTCGCGCGCCTACCTTAACACCAAGGCTCCGCAAGTTTGGAGAAGTTCACAGGCCGCAGGGACGGAGGGGGCCAAAGGACTCGGCAACATGGCTTCGGCCTTGTGAAGCCCTTCACCATGAGAGGCTCTTGTTGTAGGGGTGGCCCCCACCTTACCCAGCAGGCCTGTTAGAAGGTTATA
This sequence comes from Dendrocalamus latiflorus, assembly GCA_017311315.1. NCBI lineage: Eukaryota > Viridiplantae > Streptophyta > Magnoliopsida > Poales > Poaceae > Dendrocalamus > Dendrocalamus latiflorus. Next base: position 7,376,624 of record CM029662.1, read on the forward strand.
GGGCCCAAAATGGGACATATGTAATGGCTTAAATACCCCTGGAAAGGAGGTACCAATGTAAGGGCACATTTGTAAAAACACAGCCCATATGAATACATATACCAATGGAAGACCATGGGGAGGGGCAGGATTCACTCTCTCCCAACTCTCCACTACCACATCTCTCTCTGTTTGGTCTGTAACCACAACAATGTCATTATTTAGAAATGTGGTGATGAAGAAAATGAGGAGAGGACGTACAGTGTGTAGAAGAGCAGGATTATGGCGCGCATATTTAAGCATTAACACAGACGGTTCGTATTTCAAATCGTCTATGATATTAATATCACAGACGCTTTGTATTCCAAACCGTCTCTGATATTAATACCATAGACGGTTCATTTTCCAAACCGTCTCTGATCTATCACAGACGGTTGGTATTACAAACCGTCTGTGATATTATGGCATCACTGACGGTTCGTGTTAATAACCGTCTGTGATGATTACATGTCACCGATAATTGGCGTATACCCAGGATTTCGATCTCACCCATCCATTTTCTCCACATCGAATGGCAGGTAGCAGTTCCTCCCACTGCTCGGCCCTTATTAATAACCCCATCTACCTTTCCAGCGGTACTAGTCACGCGTGAGTTCATCCACTTGCTAGCTTCCTTCATGCATCTCCCCTCCGCTATTAACACGAACCGTCTGTGATATATTGGTTTCACAGACCGTTTGTGGTTGGAACCGTCTGTGATATTCTGCACTATTAATTACTGGGCGTACTTGCTCGATATCGACCCAGATCTGTCTTAATTCATTCATTCATTGCGCTGCATCGGTGGAGCAAGGCAGCCGGCTTTAGGGAGTTCGGGGTGAAAACATATCGCCGTCTTCTTAGTGATCTGATAAGAGGTTAGTACTCAATTACTTTTAATAACTTATATGCATGCATGTTTTTGTAATTGAAGGCCGGAGATGATAGCTAGGTATAATAATCATTTTTGACACCCATTTGTTACTTATGTAGCGTAGATGGACCGAAGCTGGATGTACATTGAGAACTGTGTGAGTGAAGAATACATTAATGACGTGTCTGCTTTTAGAAGGGCAGCCGAGCTGGATATGTTGAAGAAGGGGATGAAATATATGTATTGTCCATGCATTGATTGTGATAATCTCAAGATGTTTAGCAACTCAGCGCATATCGAGGCTCACTTGATTCGAAGGGGTTTCAGAAAAGGGTACAAATGTTGGACCAGTCACGGTGAAGAGAAGAGTACACAAGAAGATAGTTATGACATAGTCAAGGGAGACAACGATATGCCAGATGTGGATTGTTCTTTCGATCATGAGGATAGATCGCAGGATGACAATCTGGATCAGATGTTACGTGATGCAGAAGGGAACTATAGTGAGAGAGAGTTTGGTAAATTCGAGGGCTTGATGGAGGACTTGGAAAAACTTTTGTTCCCGGGCTGCAAACCGCAATACACGAGGTTGTCATCAGTTCTAGAACTGCTGAAATTGAAGGCAAGCAATGGTTGGTCCGATAAGAGTTTCACGGCATTGTTAGGTCTCCTAGCGGACATGCTTCCAACGGAAAATTTGTTGCCGAGAACCACCTACCAAGCCAAGAAGATTCTTTGTCCATTAGGAATGGAAGTAGAAAGAATACATGCATGTCTGAATGATTGTATCCTGTACCGTAAAGAGTATGCTAGTTTACATGTTTGTCCGGTGTGCAAAAATCTCGATACAAGCGTAAAAATGACTCTGATGATGGGAAGGGCATCGAGGTGAAGCAAGGACCTCCTGCTAAGGTGATGTGATATCTTCCTGTAATCCCCCGTTTGAAGCGTTTATTTGCAAATCGCAAAGATGCAAGATTGATGCGTTGGCACTGGGAGCAGCGTAAGAAAGACGGAATGATAAGACATGTTGCTGATTCTGCCCAGTGGAGGAACATCGATAGGATGTTTGTAGATTTTGGTGTGGAACCGAGAAATATAAGGTTTGGATTGAGTACAGATGGAATGAATCCTTTTGGTAACATGAGCAGCCGACATAGCACCTGGCCCGTGACTCTGTGCATGTACAACCTTCCTCCTTGGCTGTGTATGAAGCGGAAGTATATTTTGATGTCACTACTTATCCAAGGGCCGAAGCAACCTGGCAACGATATTGATGTGTTCTTAGCACTATTGGTGGAAGATCTTGCAATACTGTGGAACGAAGGGGTACATGTATGGGATGCGGACAAACGAGAGAACTTCACTCTACGCGCTATGTTGTTATGCACTATTAATGATTTTCCTGCCCTTGGTAACCTGTCAGGATTGAGTACAAAAGGAGCCAAAGCGTGTCCTCACTCACTACAAGAAATCCTTCTTTTTATGACAAAATACCTTATGACCGTGCTTGTTTTCGTCATATAATGTATCATAATATGACGAAATATTTTGCGTCGTCATAATCTTATGAGCCAGAAACAAATTTATGACGACATAATTTATTGTGTCACAGAAAGCTACAAAATGTCGTCACAAATTGTCTGGCGACAGGAGCCGGTTGACGCCTTGGGTTTTATGACGCTTTGAGCTGTCTTTATGTGATGGTTTGTCGGCGTCACTTTATGTTATTTCAAAAAATGACCGACCGCAACGTCAATACACCCCTGCAGGTGGACCCCATCTCCTTCTGTTGACCAAATTCATTTTCCCCGTCTCCCCGACCCAACAGAAGACGGCGGCGAGCGGTTGGCGGCCTCTGGCGGTGCGGCGGGCGGCGAGCGGTGAGCGGCCTCTGGGCGAGCGTCGGTCGGGGCGGAGCACGGCCGCCGTCGTGCTACCTCTGGGCGGAGCTAGCTCACCCTCTCCCCAGCTGACGCCGCGGCACAGTGGGCGGCGGCTGCGCGAGATCTGCCGCCAGGCCAGCCGGCGAGCGCGGATCACCGGTGACCGCAACTGCATCAGGTTGGTAGGCGGTGGCGCATGGTGGGCAGTGGCGCTGTCAATCCCCTCCCCGTCCCCCTCCATTTGGTCGGCAGTGGCGCCCTCATCCCCCTCCCTGTTCCTTTTTATTGGCATGGCAATTCCTAATCAATCCAATGTGCATCAATCAGGGCTCATCGGCAGGCGGGCTCAGCGCGGCGGCGGGCGTCGTCTCGGCGGTGGCAGCTCCCCATCGCCCTAGGTGTGCCATTTTTGCAGTGCCCCGTCCCTGTTCCTCCTCTGTTGCCATTTCTGCTCACCTTCCCTCTCCAGTTCCATGTCGCAGGCGTCGTCCTCAACTTCTCTGACTCGGCGGTCAAGCACAGCTAGGGTTGCCCCGCAACCCCGAGCCCTTGCTGTCGTTGCTGCAGAGCCTGCGCCCACTGATGTCGATCTGTAGGACCCGATCGATGATGTGACCGGGTTGCCATTGATCATGTGCCCGGATTGCAAGGACGTGAGGGTGTTTGCTGCCACTACCACGAAGTCTGAGTATAACGTTGGAAAGAGGTTTTTCAAGTGCCCCCGGAAGACCTATCGAAATGTTAGTGCAGTGGTTCAGTTTCTATTGCACAAATTTCAGTCATGTTTGAATAGGTCTCCCTGAGAATATGGTAGTGTTTGTAGCATTCAGTGCCTGCACTATTGGTGTTAAATTGCATGTGGTTGTCATTTGGATGCAGGGGAAATGTTCCAGGTATTGGTTCGAGGAAGAATATGTGGTGTACCTTGAAGATCATGGTTTTCTACTTCCAGCAAGCTCGACCGTTGCAGCAGCTTCGATAATAGAAGTTCCTGAGCTTGTGGGAAAAATTGATACCTTAGAGCAAAATCTGAACAAGGTGAAGGAAATGGTTGGCAAGAAGAGGGAAGGCATGGGAAGCTGCATTTGTCTTGTGTGTGGATGTGTGAATGTAGCAATGTTCCTGGTGTTGGCCATCTTGTTGGTTGTAGCTGTAGTGTTCAAGAAGTAGGCAATGCTTTTGTCTTTTATGATGAAGTAGTCTGGGACATGTTCAAGAAGTAGGCAATGCTTTTGGCTTTTATCATGAAGTAGTCTGGGACATGTTGTATTGAACCTGTTGTGCTGGTATGAAATATGGGCCTTTGTGCTACTGGACATATGTTGTGTCTATGGAAATGTAACATGTGCATTTCTAATGTATGTTGGAAATAAATATCACTTGTGCTTTGATGTGGAACCTGTGTGGGATGAAATTTTGGCAGGATGTATGTTACTTCAGCATATACATATTATGACGGATTTTGTACTTTTCATGACATTGTCATGTGGTCATAAAAACCCCCAAAATATATTTAGGACAGATTCTGGGCATTCCATGACATTGTCATGTGGTCATAAAAACCTGCAGACAATAGCATAATTCAAATACAACAGAATCACTAATAGAAGTTCATGGTTCACAAATAGCTCTAGAAATGCAAAGGTTAGTCATCATCATTGTCTTTCTCTGATGTGTTGCCTTCATCTGGACTATGGTACTCAAGGAAGGTTTCATCTTCATCTTCGTATTCAGCATCTATTTCATCACCTTGAGCTGTATGTTGATGTCGACGGATGCTCTCGACAAGGTCTCTACTAACAGGGCTGCCTAGTTCATTCTCTATGTGCATGAAATCCATATCAGGATAAATGTCTCCCACTGTACCATCTATGGTCGAAGTACTCTCCTCTTGGTAAGCCTCCTGACATCTCATCTGTACTTGTTCATGGATTGGTTGGTTTGTGTCAGACTCTTCAACATCAAATATATGTCGGTGGCCAAATTCTTGTAACACTCGCCAACATGGACCTAACTTTGTATCTTCCAAGAAAAATACTTGTGAAGCTTCCGTGGCTAGAATAAAAGGATCATTCTTATACCATCGTCCTTGGATGTTAATGCTCTTGAAGTAACCATCATCTTTCATTTCGTATGTCCTTCCCTCAAGATTGTACCATTCACACCGCAATAAGATAACAGTTCTATCTCCTTTATTTATCTGACTAATAAATAGCTATGCAATATAGTTATTCAGTATTCTTGTTCTCTGTCAATCTTGTTCACTATTAGCCTTGTTCCCTAGTAGTTCTTTCTTGTACAATTTTGATGTTATTTTGCCTTCTGTCTACCATTTAACAGAATACTAACTTGTTAGTTTTTTTCAACTCCTTTACAGAAACTGAATCCAGTTTCTGCTCTTTCTGCGTTTGACCGTTTAAGTAATAGAAGAAATGACAAAAACCCAGTATGAGCAGGACAGGGATGACAATGTAAGGAAAATTCAGGAACATTTTAGCTCTCTGGGTATTCCACTATTAGCTCAGGAAGTTAGAGAAGTTCTTTCAAAAAAGGAAAAGGGCAAAGGAAAGACAGTAGTGTCTGACAAAACAGTTTCTGACAATGATTATGATCCATCCTCTGACATTGATAACCACTCTGATAGTGATGATGACTATGATGATGACCTCAATAATGAGGTCAATACTGAGGTGAGATGCATTACTTGACCAATTAACTGGTTTCTGGTCTCCCTGTGACAAACATGTACTTCAGTTTAGTCATTTAATCTACTTGACACTTCTTTCTTATTTAATAATATGCATGTTTCTCTTGTCAGGTAGAAGGGATGGTTCCAGGAACTTGCCCTCGGCAGAAGAAGCAAAAGGCGGCAACAATGGCACCTGCCAACCAGCAGCCACCGCGCACGCCTATAAGATTCACTAGGCAAAGTGCAGTCATGCCTTCGCCTGGAGGCCGTCCACCACCTAGGCAAAGATTGCCCTTGCCTCCTAAGAACAATTCCAAAGCCAAACCTAAACCTAATGCCATTTCTAGTGCCAGCCAACAGCAAGGCCACCTCAATACAAGCGGCAGCCAGACCACACAAACTACGAACACATTGCCTACTACTCCAATAATCACCATGACCAGTACAGCCATATCAGCGCCTGTTCCAAACACCGTGCCTAGTCCTCCTAGACCCACTCTTGGCCTGTCTCAGCAACCTACTCCCACAACTAGTGTTAACCAAACTGTTGGTGTGGACACCTCGCCAGGTGGACAGAGCTCTAGGCAAAGCAATGACATCAGTGACTCAGGTGGGCAATCAGAAGCTGCTATTTCAGAGGGTCATACAGATGAAGGAGAACCAGATGGCGACTTAGTTCCAGGTAAACAATACGTGTTCACAAGCATTATTTTCTCCATGCAGTATATAGATTTGTTAATCCTATAATAACACATTTTGATTATTATTTGCCAATGCAGTGCCCCCAAAGAATGTCCGCAAGAAAACCATGGGTCATGGCTTAGAGAAGATTAACAATAGAGGAAAGAAGCTGGCTATCCATGTGGCTGAAGGGAAGAAAAGACCTGAGGTCCCACTATAGGCAGCGAAGCTGGCATCAGAAACTGGTGTCGCCGTTAGAGACAACCTACCTATCTACACCTCTTGGAAGCTTTATGAAAAAGATGCGGGGCTGACAGAAGTTGCAAAAGTGCTTGACAAAGTGGCGGTAAGACAGCTATTTCACTCCAAATAGTTTCTTGCATTACTCTAGTCCCATGTACAAATTGTGTTTTGTGTCTGATAAATCATATGTGTGGCTGCAGTCAAGGTTGGATGTGGATGTTAAGAACGAGGGACCAAGCAAAGCTGCATGCACTGATATCATTAAGAAGGGAGTAAGGCAGAAGAGGTATCACCTAAAAAGGAAGTACTTCGACGAGTCCCTGACAAGAGAACAGATGATGGCCAAAGAACCTCCACCAAAAATGAAGAAAGAGGAATGGATCAAACTTGTAGACTACTGGTGTGACCCGAAGAATCAGGTCCATGTCTGAATTGCCTTCTTTTGTTAATATGCAATGCAACCTGTGCATGTGAATGAAAACTCTATTGCATTTGTGGTGCAGGAAACGAGTTCTAAGAATAAAGTGAACCGTGGCCAAGTGCAGCTTCACCAAAGGACTGGATCTAGGTCCTACGTTGCCCATCGATACAGCCTGGTATGGATACTATGTATTTTGTGTAATTAGATTGAAAGATGGGACATTAGTAGCGTATAGTCATTACCATGTTCCTTTGAACTGTCAAGTCAGCACGTGATCCAATTATTTCTGAGATGACCTCTGATTTTTAAGCTAATTCTGAGTTTGGCCCTCTGATTTCTGAGATGAGCTCCCATGTTGCTATGTCATCAGAGATTTCAATGTGCTATGTCATCAGAGATGCTCATCAACAGTAGTAGGTGTTGTTTGGGCAAAGTTGTTATTATTGATCTGGTGTCCAGGTTGCATAGATGCATGTTCCTGTGTTGTTTTTCTTAAACTCAGTAATTAATTGAGTATGCCAGTGATTGCATTTGTTGTTTGCATAAAAAATCTGGAGGCAAATACTTGTATGATCTGTAGTGCATACATATTTTGGCATCTTGCTGTTGGCAAATACAAAAAATCCCATGTTTGTCTACCCCTCTCTTTACCTTCATTGATGTCATTGTAAATAATTTTTTTACATGCTGCAGAGGCCTAAGTACAACAACATGGATCCTGATCCTGTTGATTTCTTTGGGGAATGTATGACTAGTCCGCAAAATGGTCGAACTCCTCTTGCAGATGAGATATATGTAAGTTATATAAATATTGCAGACTGATTTACTGTACTCAACTACATGCCTGATTGAACATTGTTGTATGGCCTTGTTATTAATTAGATTCATTCTATGTAGGAACAAATGGTGGCAGAGAAGGAGAGAGCTAGAAGAAGGACAAGAACAAAAGTCTCCCACCAAGATTGTTGCTGACAGTCTGAGCCAGATAAGCCGTTCGTCCATCTTCCTACCAAACATTGGTGTCCCTAGAGCATCGAATATTGCTCGGTCCACGACAGTCACAGAAGCACGCCTGCAAGCTCAGTTTGAGGCAACACTTCAAGTAGAAAGAGAGGAAGCTGCTAGGAAGCAGCAAGAGTTGCAAGCACAAATTCAAGCTCAGCAGGCATCACTTGAAGAAAACAAAAATTTGTTGCGCCAGACTCAAGAAGAAATGAAGGGGATGCATAACAAGTTTGAAGAGACTAATGCGCTGCTGCGAGCTGTGTTGAAACTTCAGAGAGATTGAGGTAGGTCCAAATGCGCTCTATGTTGGCACAACACCAAACTTTCTCTGTTGGAACTTTGTACACTTTGTTGTCAGAACTATGTGGTATGTTTGAACCTGTGTGGTGGAACAGTTTGAACTTGTCTGTTGGAACATGGACCTCTTTATGATGTTTGAACTTTGAGCTGTGATGAGAATGTTGTGGATGATGGCTTCTGATATATATTTGCATGCTTGTATGTGCCGTCATGAAAGAACTGTGTGACATTCGTCATTGAACATGGCTACCACGTTCGTCATGTATTCGCAAGCAAGGTTTGTGACGGTGTACAAGATGTCTCAAACAACCATATAAAACAAGACACAACTGAAATGTCACAAAGTCCTGTATGACGATAAAGGTCGTCACAATAAGTTATCTCAGTCAGGTCTCCCAAATCTCAATTTGTGACGGCTCATGTATTAGGTGACGCGTTGACCCACCAATATGTGACAGCAGAAGTCGTCATTAAATGTTGACAATATGTGACAAGGAAAGGAAACCGTCACAAAAGGTTGCCACCTTTTGTGACGGTTGTACATAGTATCGTCACGAGGTACATTATGTGACGGTCATTATATGACGACCGGCGTGACGCCGCTTTTTCGTCATAAGATACTTTTTATGACAACTTCTTTACTTTACATGACATTTTCGCTTTGTCATACAAGCCCAGATTTTTTGTAGTGACTGCTTAGATTATACCGAGAGTATGTGGTTGAACAACTCGCGCAAAACTGTGTACATGCGTCACCGTAGGTTCCTTCCAAAGTATCACCCATACCGCAAGATGAAGAAACAATTTGACGGAAAAAAGAGAGGATGACTCAGTACCAAGACCTTTTAGCGGGAAAGATGTGTATGATATGGTCAAGGATATAAACGTTGTGCTTGGAAAGAGACGTAAATTGAGAAAGAACATGTGGAAAAAGAGGTCAATATTTTGGGACTTGCCTTATTGGGAGCACTTAGAAGTTTGCAATTGCATCGATGTCATGCATGTAGAGAAGAATGTATGTGACAGTTTGATTGGTCTCTTACTGAACATTCCTGATAAAATAAAGAATGGTGTTAACGCAAGGCGTGACTTGTTCGCTATGAACATCAGGACCGAGTTAGCACCGATAGAGACCGATAAAGGCCGGACGTACCTTCCCCCAGCTTGCTACACTATGTCTAAGTCCGAGAGAACTGAACTGTGTCAGTCCTTACATGGTGTGAAAGTTCCATCTGGTCACTCCACCAGCATGAAGAAACTTGTTTCCATGGAACATTTGAAATTAATTGGCATGAAGTCTCATGACTGTCATGTGCTAATGACACAAATGCTACCTGTTGCAATTAGAAGTATTTTGCTGAACAAGGTTCGAGTGACAATCATAAGGCTATGTTATTTCTTCAATGCAATTGCTCAGAAGGTCATTGATCCCGATGGACTAGATGCTCTGCAAACCGAGGTGGTGACAACTCTATGTCATCTAGAGATGTATTTCCCTCTATTTTTTGATATCATGATCCATCTCATTGTCCACGTTATGAAAGAGATAAAAATATACGGCCCCGTATTTTTACGTCATATGTACCCTTTCGAGAGGTACATGGGAATTCTGAAGTCCTATGTATGCAATCGATCTCGACCGGAGGGTAGCATTATCGAAGGTTATACAACAGAAGAGGTAATTGAATTCTGCATCGGCTACATGGCTCAGGTCGAGCCGATAGGTGTACCTCTATCTCGTCATGAGGGGAGGCTAGAGGGTATCGGGACTATCGGAAGGAAAGCAATAACTCCGGATCAAAATACATATGCTCAAACCTATTTCATGGTTTTACAACACATGACTGAAGTGACCCCATATATTGAAGAGCACAAGGACATGCTACGTCAGGAGAATGCAAGCCAGTCAAAAGTTTGGATCACGAGACAACACAACCGTCAGTTCAACGAATGGTTGAAGGCGCAATTGACTAGGAGGTCGTCAAGTGAAACACTACAATGGTTGGCAAAAGGGCCAAAATTTACAATTGTGACATGGCAAGATATGACATTAATGGCTACATATTTTATACAACAGATCAGGATAGAAAGAGCACAGTGCAAAACTCAGGTGTCCGCATAGATGCCTATGATGCGCACGTCAGTACCGCTGGCCGAAGCTCATACTACAGGCTTGTAGAGGAGATTTGGGAGCTTGACTATGTAATTTTCAAGATTCCTCTATTTCGGTGCCGTTGGGTCCAACTCCCACGGGGTGTAAAGGTCGACAAGTACGGCGTCACTACCGTGGACCTCGAATGTGTAGGATACAAAGACGAATCATTCGTACTCGCAAGGCAAGTTGTTCAAGTATTTTATGTAACCGACCCGGCAAATAAGAAGCGCCATATAGTTCTTCAGGGAAAAAGAAGGATTGTCGGGGTTGAGAATGTTGTGGATGAGGAAAGTACAATCAATTTGATGATTTGCCTCCATTCGGTGACGGCATCAGGCTCAAGGAAGAACAAGGCGATGAAGCAAGCTATATGCGTGTCGATCATCGTGAAGGGATTTATTTAAAATGAAATAGCCAAGTGTAATAAATGTAACTATGAAATATTTATATTTATGGTTATGCTCACGTTTTTCATAAATGTAACTATGTTCCATTGTAATTGTAAAATGACTCAGGAACTAAGAAATAGTTATATTTATGGTTATGCTTGCGTTTTTCATAAATGTATCTATGTTCCATTATAATTGTCAAATGATATAGGAACCTAGCTACCTGCTGGTATTTATATTGAACTATTACAGACGGTTTATTGAAAGAAACCGTCTGTGATAATACATCACAGACGGTTCTATAAATAGAACCATCTGTGATAATATGATATCACAGACGGTTATATTTATAGAACCATCTGTGATATAACTATCATAGACGGTTCATTTACGGAACCGTCTGTGATAGTTTCCCTATAAATACCCGCGGAGTAATCTCTAGTCTCCACTGTCCAGCGCCCCTGCTAGCTAGGTTTTGGTCCCTCCCACCGCCGTTCCCTCCCGACGCCGCCGCCGGTTCCTCCCGACGCCCCTCGCTCCCACCGCCGGTCCCTCCCGACGCCCCTCGCTCCCACCGCCGGTCCCTCCCGACGCCGCTCCCTCCCGACGCCGCTCCCTACCGACGCCACTGCTCCCTCCCGACGCCGCTCCCTCCCGAGAAGTATTTTATGATATATATGCTTGCATTTTAGCTTTATGATATATACTTGACATGTATTTTACGATATATGCTTGACATGTTAGCTTTATGATATATGCTTCACATGTATTCTATGATATATGCTTGATATGTATTTTATGTTGTATGCTTGACATGTTAGCTTTATGATATATGCTTCACATGTATTCTATGATATATGCTTGACATGTATTTTATGTTGTATGCTTCACATGTTAGCTTTATGATATATGCTTCACATGTATTCTATGATATATGCTTGACATGTATTTTATGTTGTATGCTTCACATGTTAGCTTTATGTTATATGTTTCACATGTATTCTATGATATATGCTTGACATGTATTTTATTTATGTTGTATGCTTCACATGTTAGCTTTATGTTATATGCTTGACATGTTAGCTTTATGATATATGCTTTATTAGAACTTTATGATATATGCTTCACATGTTAGCTTGCTAAATTGTAGCATATAATATATGTTGCACTTGTTTAGCTCACTGCAGTGATGCAATCACTTCAGTTAGTCAATCGTTAGAACTTTGTCAAAGGGCATGAAGCAAGTGACACACTCTAGTGTATCCTGTTCAATGAACTTGATACACTGGTTTGTGTCATTTGCTTCATAGAACTTTGTTTAGGCCCATACCTCACTGTGTCCACACAGTCGTCCAAAATTTTTTAATATATGCCACATAGACCTTCAAAGGGCATGAAGCAAGTAACACATTCCAAAGTATCCGGTTCAATGAACTTGATACACTGGTTTGCGTCATTTGCTTCATAGAACTTTGTTTATTAGCTACAAAGTCTATTTCGAAGGCCCATAGCTCACGGCAGTTAGTTTTTTCTTAGAAGAGAGATGACATCCACACAGTCTTCGTCGTTGTCATCTGGGTCTCACGCTCCCAAGATTGCGAAAACTATGCGTGGGGAGTATCGAAAAGGCCAAAGGGCCGAATGACCATCACGGTGATCTCTCCGAATGGGGTCCCTCTGGAACCGACAAAAGCAACGTCATCATTTCGGACTACCTGCGGGATAACAGGAAGGCAACGGGCCCCCATCACCATAGCAAGCTGGAAAGACTTGACAAATGATCACAAAAATCAGCTATGGGAGGAAATTACAAATTCGTTCGAGATCCCAGCAGAAGTAAAGGGACTCGTGCAACGACAGGCGCTCCTCGCAATGGGAAAAGCATGGAAGAATTTTAAGAGCAATCTTGTGACGCATTACGTGGCCAAGGATGTCACGCCCTTCACGAAGTATCCTTTCGGGTCGCCGGAAACATGGGAGACCTTTGTGCAGATGAAGACAATGACCGAATTTCAAGAACAAAGTGCGGCGCACAAGGCTCTCCAGTCACAAAACACTCACCCTCACAGGCTCGGCACTGCTGGGTACGCGGGTAAAATCCCGCAGTGGAGGATGCAGGACGAGGCCGCAATCCAATCGGAGGACTCCCCACCATCCGCGTGGATCGCAAACGAGCGCGCTCGAAACTGGTTGAGAGCGAGGTCATCAACCACATCTTCGGGTGTCTCTTTCAAAAACCCCGCAGATGAGGAAGTGTCCCAACGTCGGGTAAAATATGTTAAACTACATAGTTGTTAACACCTCTTGAACTTCAAGGGTTCAAAAATAACATGATTAATTGCCTCTTGTAGCAATCATTGACTACCGAATCTTCTCGTGGCTCATTTGAAGAATATAGGGAGAGAGATTTACTATCACAGGCCTTGGGAAACAAAGAGCACCCAGGTCGCACACGAGGCATGGGGGTTTATGTATCTTGGAGGCACGGATTTCTAGATTACTTCGAGACATATAGGAGTAGGAAGAGATCCAAGGCGTACCGCAACGAACAAATAAAACAGGAGCTTCGTGCTCAACTTGAGGAATAACTATCTGCTTCACTTCAAGAGCAGACTGCCTCACTTCGAGGAGAGATAGATTCCTTGATGGAATACCTGAGACAAGTCCGCAACCAATCGCAACCCACCCCTACTACTACGATACCCAGTCCCCCTCAACGTCGCAGTAGCTGCGCGTCCACACCAATTACTAAACATAGCGACGTCCGCTTACCTATCGATGACATTCAGGTAATGTACCTCTTTAGAATGGTGCATAGATCTCTCTGGTGGACGCCTTAACTCATCTTGTGTCGTTATGTAGGAGCCCATGCCTTGCATCCTCAGAGTCAGGCTTGTTGGCTCTATTCCCGTTGACGCTGGGTGCGGCATGGCGTATCCATTGCTGCCAGGGACGCTGGTGCACGGTGTACAAGTAGACATCGGTTTCATAAAGGTCCAGGTGGACATGATTAATGATATTTTTAAGACCGTTCCTCTTGAGAAGCCTCCGGTGGCTCCACCTCCACCTCCAAATCCAGTGAAGTCTGTTGCATCGGCTCCCGCCGAGACGCCACCGAAAACGTATCATAAGCGAGGCTCCAAGGCCTCCAAGGCTCATGCGAAGGAAATTAAGTCGCGCCCTGGGCCATGGAAGTTCATTCTAGAAGTTTCGTTGGTGCCCGATTCACAATTATCCCGGCTTGGTTTGGTTTGCAATACATTGCATGCCTGGTACATGGAGAAGTCCAACATGAAGCCAAACCGGCAGAGTGCATTCACTCTGAAATATAAGAGACGCATTTCCTCCACGACTTGGGCTACATCGTCGTGACATTCGAAGACTTATTCTTACTATTCAATCTCGACGAACTCGACGCATTACTTCTACGATGCTGGACACTGTAAGTGTACTGTATAATGAAGTTCTACATTCACGTTATACAGATAAATGTCATTACTCTTTCTTTATGTATAGATACATGATCCAACAAATCCGGCGATCACGACAACCGGTGGGTTTCCTCGACCCTCACTTGGTCTCCGAGCAATCTATCAACCAAGATGCATCCTTCGTGCAAGGTTACATAACGAAGGGATTGATTGCTCACAGTGACAAGGAGTACGTCATGGTACCCTTCAACCAAGGGTAAGTACTTTTCACTAGTTGCCACACATATGTTTCATTTGTACTTTACATGCAGCATGAACTTAGGATTAATCACTATGGTGACACACATGACTAGGCATCACTGGATTTTGATTGTGATTGTACCAAAGTGGAGCAAGGTAGTATACCTTGATTCCCTACTTAGGAGCAACCATGACTTTAGTCGTGTGCAAGAAGTAATTAACAGGTAAACTCATTTCCTCCATACATAACTATTGTAATATTTCCTTCGTTTGCAACGGCCTTGGCTAACTTTTTTGAATCACGTAGGTCGTTTGCCGCTTATGTTGCCCTAAGAGGAAGACACGACAAATCCTACCCGCTACGACACAACAATCCTATATCACACTTTGTTATAATGCCTCTAGAATTGACAATACCTATGTATATAATTCTATTTTTGCATTGCCACCAGCAGCTACAGGGTAACGTATGTGGATTCTACGTTTGCCGCCATATGAAGAAAATCATGGATACTAAGATCAATGATCCAGAGGTTTGTCAGGTCTTTCCAATAATTATTATTTTCTAATTATATATATGTATATATATTTATACACACATGCTAATTAATGACTTAACATTGCTCTAGCGACAGCGGGTGGACTTCGACGAAAGTACATATGATCTTGACCAACTCATAGAAATTCGTGGAAACCTCGCCGAATTCTTAGTAGCAGAGGTCATAAACAAGGCTGGAGAGTTCCACCCCAGCAATGGTGATAATTAGATGTTGAAATATTGGATTCAATTGTACAAGTCAAACAATTCCTTTAATTTAATTCATTTGTCAGATCTGTGTAACGATTTTCATTCTATATATGTATGTGATCTGCTGGCCGTTTGTTACATTCATCTGTGTAGCAAATTTTGTTGTAATTTACTTTGAGTTGCAATAAACTTATCTGTCATTTATCTGTAATCTGCTTGCTTTCAGAGGGCATGACTAGCATATCCTGAGGCTAGCCAAAGACGGCAAATAAAATGGCTTATGCACTTGCTATCACAGACGGTTCGTTGTTAAAATCCGTCTGTGATATTGTATCACAGACGGTTTCAAAGACTGCCGTCTGTGGTATGAATGATATCACAGACGGGCTTTGTTACTAACCGTCTGTGATATACACAATATCACAGACGGTTTTTATTTCGAACCGTCTGTGATATGATTATATCACAGACGGTTAGTAACAAAAACCGTCTGTGATATTGTGTATATCACAGACGGTTTTTACAAAACCGTCTGTGATACGAGACTATCACAGACGGTTTCTTATAACAAACCGGCTGTGATATTCGACTATCACAGACGATTTTTTATACAAAACCGTCTGTAATATGAGTTATCACAGATGGCTTGGAAGCCGTCTGTGATAACCACCTATTATCACTGACACCTAAACAATGACGGTTCAGGAACCGTCTGTGATGACGGTTCCGAATCGTCTGTGATAGGTCTGTCTGTAGCAGTGATGGCCCCATAAGTACATTGTGCATGTACCTTTTATGTCAAATCAAACAAATTCCGAAAATGCAAAATAGCAAAGAAAAGAAAATTCAGCATGAATCTCAAAACGGAGTGAATGGCTATGATAAGGGGTGCATATGGACGTAGGTTCATAAAATCCACATCCTCAATACTTGTCAACCCATTCATTCATCCTTCCATGTCTGATTTGAACAATTCAATCCTCTTTACCAAACCTTTTGTTCCGAAAAAAATGGTTTCAAACTAACCGGGAATCTTCGCTTTTGCTGCCCAGGAAAGCGCTTTATTGAGCATGACTTTACAGTTTCTGATAATCTTTGAGGGTACAGTACAGTCCAACGTTCAGAAAGAAAACTCGAAATGATTGCAAAGCACATTGATCACAAGTCAAAGAGCACGATCCCCCGACGCGTTGATCTGTTTGTTAGAATCTCCCAAATTCTGAAGAACTATCTCATATGTATCCCAGGCTGTTATCTGAAGAATTAAGTTGCCGCAGCTCTTTTGACCATCGTCTCCATGTAATATTCGGTGAATCTGCTGATGCATGGGTTGGTTGATGCGTTGGTTGTCAAAGAGTGAGCCGCAAACATGGACATGGCATGCTGAGCCAGGTCGCTGTGTCGCGAATTCGACATTGTCTTGGGAATTTCTGACTTTAACATAGGCTGGACTGAGTAAGAACTGCAGGGGTATCTTTGAAATTGTACTGACAACTACTGCGCACTACCATGGAAGATTTGGCATAAAGTGCCTCTTTCCATGGAGATATACGAAAGTATACTGCTTGCATGTTGAAATATTCAAGTTCCTTAAGATTTATTGCTTGTTTTCCTGTAATTGTAAATTGACCGTTTGGTGAGTAATGTTTTGTTTTTTCACCTTCTTTTTGTTTCTGATCGGGAGAACCCGGATTCCATTGCTAGAGTAGCGGAATCTATTCACCTGAGTTCTATTTGCATCTCAACCTTCTAACTACTTTTAGGGCATGTTTTTTTTTTGCGACTTTCAAAAGCAGCTTTTAGTTTTTGCTATAGTATCTAATTTTTAAACGGAGTATTTTCACAAGACGAGGTCTACAAATTAATTGTAGTACACATTAAAAACCCAACATCTGTACGAGCCAAAATCGCAAGCGAGTATCTCTCTTCATAATCTCTGTCACGAACAGCCCAAAATTCAAAATTTTTAACAAAAAGTTATAAACCACAATTATAAACTAAAAAAAGTGCAGGCCCTTAATCGACAACCAGTGAAAGCACCCAGCAACCTGACCAACGACTTTTGTAACAAGCCAACCAGTGGCATGAATACTGTAGCAAGTACTGTAAATAAACACTATAGCAAATACTGTAGTACAGTAAAACCCAAAAAAAATGTGACGTAGCGCTAGAGCGCAAAAGAAACCTTTTTCCTGTATGCTATATTCTTTTCGCTACATGACTATACTGCTACACACAATCTGACTTGTATAACAAGCCAACCGGCCAATGGCACGTGACATGAATACTATAGTAAGTATTGTACATGAATACTGTAGCACAGTAAAATCCAAAAAAAAAGAGTAAGTATTGTACATGAATACTGTAGCACAGTAAAATCCAAAAAAAAATGACGTAGCGCTAGAGTGCAAATATAAACTTTTTTCCTGCAGTGCTTAGTGTTTTTTGTACAGTGATATATATCTGCGGATAATAAAAAAGAAAAAGAAAAAAAAGGCAAAACAGCAAAAAAAAAAAAGAAAAAAAAAGCTGAAATTAAGAAAGCGATACGAAAGTGGGAAGCCAAAAGCCTAAGCCGGATTGAACATGGAAAGCAGCAGCCAGGGCAGCACCAGCACGCAACACGCCTGTGCTTGCTACTGCTGGTCTCATGCCAACAACCTCTATTTATTTGGGTGTTCTTTTTTTTGCTACGAACTATGATTTTTTTTGCTATAGTTTATTAGTTTAATGAATAGCGATTGCTAAAAGAAATCGAAGCCAAAAACTAGCTAAAAGCCAAAAAGAATGGAGCCATCATAGGTTCAGTGGATGATCAGAAGGACCTGGTAAAATATATTGCATATCTTTTCTTATCAGTTTAAGTTTTTAGATGAATTAGCTAGTCTATACAATTTAATATTGTAAGGGGTTCTATGTCAAGACCTCGCTAGCGCAATATTAAAAAATTATATATGTAAAGCTAGCTTGTGCACCAGGTCCATATATTATACACGTTTAATTGTTGTATCTGATGATAGATGGTTCGTACGTATCCGTATATCAGCCGCGCGCATTGCAGTGAATTATTGTACCCTGCTTGGGCTACGTCCAGATATGAAGATCTTAAGTGGGCACATGGAAAAGACTAAAAAGATCAGTCCGTGGAAAAGGCTTACAATTGCATGGCTTTCTTTCTTTCTTTCTTTTTGAGCACATCTATGTTATTTCTCCGTGATGCAGGGGCGACCACGCTCCCCTGTCTAGACTATTTCCATTGGTCCATGGCATGCCCAATGCACATAATTAGTTAAAGCATATACCATTATCTCTGTTCTAAAGTTACCTAACCGATGTGTTTCTTGCTTTTCTTAGACGGCCAAATAATGGCTATGTTCCAAAGTACTATGCTTTTCACCTTCTGATTTTAAACTTTTGGTTAAAATATTACTATAGCAGTTGTTAGTTTTTTTGAGATATTTAATTAAATAAAAAAAATTAACAAAAACATTATTATACCTCTACAGATAATAAAATAAAAAAATCATGTTAAGAAACTAATACATCCTAAATAACTTTTAACTTAAAAGTCAGAAATCAGCGTTGGAACGAAGCCAACATCTATTCGGAATAATAACTTCAGATGGCAACACATGTCCATTAGCTCATGCCACTACTACAGAAAAGGTCATCACAGACGGTTCGAAAATGTCATCACAGACGGTTTTGTGAGCCGTCTGTATTTATGGGTCAGTGATAATCGAAGGTCATCACAGATGGTTTTCGAGCCATCTGTGATTATGGGCTATCACAGACGGTTTTTACTCAAAACCGTATGGGATTATCAGCTATCACAGACGGTTTTTGAGTAAAAACCGTCTGTGATATTCCCTTCGACCCATACATATATTTCTCTTATTGGCTAGCCTCAGGAATGCTAGCCATGCCCTCTGAAACAAGCAGATAATCACAGACAAAAAACATACAATTCACACATCTCATTTGCTTTCAGATACATTTCACAGACATAAAACATCCAATTGACATGGCACTTCATTTCACAAACATAAAGCATGCATCCATTTCGCAAATCGATTAATTGAATTGAAATGAAATATCCATTAACAAATGCACAGTTACAAAAGATCTACACTGCATTTACACTTAGTGATAAGACCAATAAGAAATCATGGTGCGCAGTGGAACCGTCCTCCTGGCTTTATGACTTGAGTCAGCAAAAAGCACGCCAACTCTCCTTGAATCCCTCCAAAATCAGACTGTTTCAATGCAGTTGACGGGATGGACACAGCCTGTCGATAGGAATATCAATGTGCATATATATGTAACGTGATAAGTATGAAGTAATTATGGGAAGAGTGACAAACCTTGCGATTGGTGAGCCTCGAGGGGGTGATATGGACATAGAGAGGGGGTGATGTGCCTATCTTAGCACCTACTTTAGTTGCTAATACTATAAACCAAATAGCAAAGTCCCTAAACAAAGTTCTATGAAGCAAATGACACAAACTAGAGTATCCCGTTCATTGAACGGGAATTCTAGAGTGTGTCACTTGCTTCATGCCCCT
Organism: Dendrocalamus latiflorus; assembly: GCA_017311315.1. NCBI lineage: Eukaryota > Viridiplantae > Streptophyta > Magnoliopsida > Poales > Poaceae > Dendrocalamus > Dendrocalamus latiflorus. The sequence continues at coordinate 7,396,269 of CM029662.1, forward strand.
TGAAGGTCTATGTGGCATATACTATTACTACAAGGTCTCTAAACAAAGTTTTATACGCAGTTCTAGGCGCCTGACGAAACAGTTCATCTTTCCACCCAAATGCTCCATGTATCTTTTGCAACAATCGCAAGATTTCTTTATCTGGGAACCTCATCCACAACATTCTCCACTCCGACAATCCTTCTTTTTCCCGCAAAATTCAAGGCAATTTTATTACAAAAGTGCAAAAAAAAAGACATTCCTAGATTCTTCGTTGAGCAGCCGACATAGCCGACTTCTTCGGTGAACGACTATCTGTCTGCTTCTTCCCACTTCTTCTCTTCATCTCTGGTCTCTGGATCACGTACGCCAGTAGCGATGATTCTGAATCATCGCTACTGGCGTACGTGATCCAGAGACCAGAGATGAAGAGAAGAAGTGGGAAGAAGCAGACGGATAGTCGCTCACCGAAGAAGTCGGCTGCTCACCGAATAATCTGTGAATGTCTTTTTTTTTGCACTTTTGTAATAAAATTGCCTTGAATTTAAGAAGGAAAAAGAAGGATTGTGGGAGTGGACATCACATCTCGGCAGTAGTCGGCATATACTATTACTACAAGGTCTCTAAACAAAGTTCTATGAAGCAAATGACACAAACTAGTGTATCCGGTTCATTGAACGGGAACACTCGAGTGTGTCACTTACTTCATGCCCCTTGAAGGTCTATATGGCATATACACTAGAGTGGTTCTTGTTTGGTTAATTTGTGCTCTCAAATTGTAGGGTTGCACAAGATTAATCTTGGCCGTCCCGCTACTAAATGAGGAAGCAAGAAAAGTGAAACTAATGTACCAAATAGCAAACTAATTAAGCTACTGCAGTAAACAATTAATGTACCAATGTAATATGTACCAAATAGCAAACTAATTAAGCTACTGCAGTAAACAATGTACCAAATAGCAAACTAATTAAGCTACTGCAGTAAACAATGCTCACAATAGCAAACTAATTAATGCTCAGAGGCGGCCGGCGAGGGGCTCGGGGAGGCGGCCGACGAGGGTTCGGGGAGGCGGAGGCGACGACGGGCTCGACGGAGGCGGCCGCCGAGGGGCTCGGGGAGGCGGCCGACGAGGGTTCGACGAGGCGGAGGCGACAACGGGCTCGGGATTTAATCAAATCTAGAACGAATAACTAGCCTGAAATCGCCTAGCTTCCTCCCGAGTGAAAAAGTGTGCAGCAGTGGCTAGATCTGGATCGAAATGAAGACAGATGCGGTCTGAGCAGCGCAATAAATGCCTTAGTCATTATCACAGACGGTTTTTAATTAAAAATCGTCTGTGATAAATATTATCATAGACGGTTTTTTATAAAAAAACCATCTGTCATAAGCTTCATACCAGAACGCTTCGCGCGTGTTTCGATGCCAGAACGCTTCGTGTTTCGATCGTCTAGTTAACGTCTCTCGATCGTTATACGAAGCGTCTATATCATTAATGTTTGGGTATACGAACCGTCTGTGCTAAAGGTTAAATATACGCGCCTAATCCAGGTCTCTTTTACATACGTACAATACAATATACAATACAACATGGCTTCTACTGTTCTTGTGATCATCTCCTTCCTCTCATCTGTTCATCAAGAATTGTTCGGCCGGAACCTTACACAGGCGGCCAGCAATTTGCATCTGGAGCAGCTTCTCCGCACCCGCCCTGCTCTCCTTCCCCGACTTTCTTGCATCCGTCAGCTTGACCTGATCCTCCGCCGTCGACGGAGGCGTTTCGCTGCCGCTCAAGAAAGGGAAACAGCCCTCACCCTGGTTCTTCTCCACAATGTGCGCAAAGCGGAAGAAGCTCTGCACGCATTAGAGAGACTGATGGATAGCCTTGCCGATCAAGCAAATACGGCAGATTCTTTTCATGCTATCCTCTATGACATTATGGATGCTGCTGATCATTTGCCCAGGCTGGAGGAGGAAGTGCTGAGGACAAGGGCAATCTTAGCGGCGTTCGAGAATTTAGCGGCTGATCCTCCAAGTCCCCAAGTCGAAGAAGAAGCGTACGAAGCCCAAAAGATTACAATCTGGGAAACTCTTTACCTGTGCGACTTTTGTAATAAATTTGCCTCTAATTGAAATTAATAAATTTGCCTTTAATTTGTGATCTCTTGTCTCAGTAGTTCTGTAGTTAAGTTATTAGAAGCAATGTGTACTTATATATTAACCTCTGATCTAGAATAATATGACAAACAAAGGGACATCACAGACCGTTCTTGTTAAAAACCGTCTGTGAACATTCACAGACGGTTCTTAACAACAACCGTCTGTGATAGTCGACACAACACAGACGGTTTTTTATTAATAAAAACCGTCTGTGATATTCCAGTATCACAGACTGTTCAGCGGTAAGAACCGTCTGTGATACTCCTTTTTCTCGCCACAAATACCACAGACGGTCTTCAAATTAAAACCGTCTGTAATAGTGTACATTACAGACGGTTTCATAAAATCGTCTGTGATTTGGTGTCTACTATTAGTCTTTCTGTAGTAGTGTGTCACGCAAGCTCCTCACGCACTTGTTAACACAAAACACTGGTCACACACAAGAATTTTTAAGGTAACCGAGGACCAAACTCATGATCACAACGTGCCAAATAAAATTTATATACAATATCAAATATAAATACTTTTTATGTATCTAGTTGCTAAAATTTAAAAGCTTGACTTTGCTTTTTTTTTCTTCCATAAAATATCTCTTAGAGAGGCTGGCCATGGATACAGTCATATAGATGAGCACACACGAATGGAATAGCTAGGTAATTAAGTGGTGCTTATTTAGGTTTAAAAGTCCTACTTTATAGTTTATTTTGCATTGTAACGGTTAAAAATGTACCAAACTGCTGGTAACTTTTTCATCACAATTAAATTTTAAAAATAAAAGTTATATAATTACGGATAATAAAAAATAAGAAAAAAGCCTAAAAAGCCATATCATCAAAGAAAAAAAACAAAAGTAAGAAGTTAGAATCCACAGGCTAAATACATACACAGCCATGCAGGTGAAGACATGCCAGAGCGCGTTAGTTTTGGAATAATTGAGTCGACCCACGTTGTTGAGAGCAAAGGTCGTTTGCTCAGGTTTGCGTAGCATCGGAGATAGCCAGCTAGCTTCTTCTTCTTCTTGGAGGGGGCGTGGACTCGATCACGATAGGAATCGTACGGCTGGCATGCAGTGACCTAGCTAGTAGCTAGCGTGTCGGTGCATGTATTGTTAAGAACTAGACTAAAACAAGGTGTGTCCTGAATAACTTGCAAAATCTACTCTCAATCACAATTACTGGCCTGATGGCCATACGAATCAACTCGTACAGTAAAATTACCACAATTGAAATTGACGAGGAAAAATATGTGAAATACAGATGAAGAAGATCTATGCGCGCAGATATCCTCTAATGGTAAAACAATTCGTGCACGGTGCGTACGTACGCATAGGTCGGGCCGAGCACGGCGTTCGTATGCGGCGCCGATGCATGCATGCATGCATGCAACCACACACACCGACACGCGCGTACGCACGGACCGCGCGGATGCAAAGCAAACCAAAGCTGGCCGGTCACAATGCCGGCGGCCGAGCAGACGGTGCTAGCTACCCACGGCGGCGCAGCTGGCAATCCGGCGTGGCGGCCGAGCGTTGCATCCGTAGCTGCTCGTAGAACCTCTTGATGAAGTCCTCGGCCTCGGCGTCCACGCGCTCGTTGCTGCCGTCCTCCGGCACGATCGGGAACGGCGAGTCGCTGATGCGCAGTGGCCGGACCCCAGCGGGGCTGCGGCCCAGGATCCACGCCACCATCGGCGACGGCGTCGCCGTCGCCACCCCGGCCACCGCCGGCGTGCCCCCGCCGGCGCTTTCCACCTCGGCGCTCATCATCTCGAACGCCCGCGCCACCGCGGCGGCGTCGAGGCCCCCGTACTGGCCGCGGGCGCCCCGGCCGCCGCCGCGTCCGCCGCGGCTCTTGAAGGGGAAGAGCCCGTAGTACTGCGGGTACGACGGCGTGGTGGTGCAGCTGAACTCCACCTCCCGCGAGTGGCCGTAGAACGACGCCAGCGCGGAGGAGGAGGAGGAGGAGGAGGCGAGGTGGCCGTGGCCGTAGCCGGCGGCGGGGTGGGCGAGGAAGCCGCGGAGCGCCCTGCCGGCGAGCTTGCCGCGGCCGAGGAGGAAGTGGACGTCCATCATGAGGCGCTTGCGGCAGAGGCCGCGGCGCAGAGTGTGGCACACGGCGAGCACCACGAGCCACAGCCGCCGGGCCAGCCCTGGCTCCATCGGTGGCCGCGCCGGCGTCGTCGCGAGATCCATAAATACACCGTACTGGGAAGCAGAATTCCAAGCTCTCCTAAGGGCGTGGATGCAAAAAAAAAAAAAGAAATGGAGAGACTTGAGATCGACGTTAATTTTGTGCCGTTTCTTGAGGGACTGATTAGCTTAATCAGCTTAGCTAGGGGTTGATGGAATCATGGAATGGGAGTAGGATGGGAAGGGGAGGAAGTATTTAAGGGAAGGAAAAGCTGCAAGGGCCCCACAAACGCACAACTTAATACGGAAGGAAGGGTTTAGTATACATTATTTAGTATTATTGTTTTCTTTCTGTTTTCTAGTGCTAGCTAGATAGTGTTCATACCGCCATTAGCTAGAGGTTAGCTTTTGCAGTGTTTCTTGTTGAGTTGGCTCGCGCTTTGGCAGCAATGAGTGCGACTATTACCAAATAAAGGAGAAAGTCTCCTCTTCTTTTGAGATTAAAGGTGGCTTATATTTATACTGTTTACAATAATTATCTTTTAAATGGTGCGTTTCTAAAGCAGAGTCAATAGAAAATATTGTAGTAAAAAGTATACTAAGTTCAGCTGACCGGCTAAAATCACATACTTCTATTTTCTTCTGCGTACTGCCTCTCGCGAACAGTTAGAATTCAAATATTTAAGCTATAAGCCATCAGCCTAAAAGAACCCATCAAAATCTCTCCTTTTGTTGGTGTGAAATTGACACAAGAAATTTACATAAGTCAATTGTTGGAGTGGTTAACTTCCAAAGCGTCCTTTGCATTGGTAAGTCCTAAAAAGATCACTTTTTGAGAATATGCTCTTAACCATGTTGTAGGAGGACGAAATTTAGATCAAGAGGACAATAACGGCGGCTGCTGCAAACAAACGAGCAAGACCAGCTGATCAGGTCAATGAGGGAAGAAAGAACACTACTATGGGCCTGTTTGGGAGAGCTCCACCACTGAAAACGTGGATCTGAAGCAGCAGCTCCTCCATGGAGCAGCTCCACCGTGGATTTGGGATCCCACCATGGAGTGTTTGGCTTGTACAGCAGCTCCAGATCCACGAAATTGAGGTTTTGGTGGGAATGGCCACTTTTGTGTGTAACCAGTGGCATTGGTGGGTAATTACCACCCAACTCCACGGTGGAGCACCCCTTGAGGAGCTCCATGAAATCCATGGATCTGGCCCTCAGATCCAGGATTTTGGTGGATCCAGATTTCGCGGAGCTGGAGTGTTTGGGTAAAATTTTGTGGAGTGGAGCTGTTTTTCGTGGATCTCGAGCTGGTGGAGCTCTCCCAAACAGGTCCTATCTCTCGGTTCCAAATGTTTGGTGTTAGAACATACATCTCCGACTCGTATTCCTCAAAATTCATCACGGCTTGCTCTATGCTTGGACTGCATGCACCAGCGACAGGTCCCCGTGCCTGTCCACTATTCCTTGTCCAGCAATTGGGATTCAACCGATCCTTGCTTGTATTTGATTCCGTTTTCTCTGAGCTACTCAAGGACACCTGTAATATGTAATCTGGATCAATGCATTAAATAGGGTGTGCGATTCTAGCTACCTTTCATGGTGTTAGAGCTTTGCGTTTTTTGAGACGCGCGCATCGATTCTGTTTCTCACCTCGACGCCTCCGGCTTGTTCCTGACGAATCGGCTTTCTTCTTCTCACGTCGACTCCCTCGCACCAACCATGAGCGGAATCAGTGATAATACCGACACCGCCTCTCTTCAGCTGCAACTGCCGTTAGACCTAGCCAAATAGGCTAGGTCAATCGTACCGGCTCAAGGCAAGGTACTATTGGTCCGACATAGGGACAGCACAATATAAATAGTAAACGGACTTTGTCGGTCTGGTTCGGCCCGACTAGGTATGTCGTGCTTAGGCTGGCACCTCAGCATAGCACAAACAGTAACTTTTCTATAGTAGTGCAGTAAAATCATTTGTGATTAGCAGTAAAATTAATTGTGTTAGGATTACTATACTCTTTTGAGCGCGGATATATGACTTAGCAGTTAATTACGTACGACTGACAGTAGAATTACTTGTGACTAGCAATAAAAATACTTATCATTGGCAATAAAATCAACAAACTATCGGTGACCCGTTTGGCTAAGCATGCCTAGGCTAGCCCGGCACAGCCTGACCTCTCGCCGTGTCGTGCCTAGGTTGGAGGGCAGGCATGTAGGTTGGCATGGCATAGTAACTTATTCGGGCCAACCGTACCTGGCCTAATTGGGTCGTGCTATATCCGGACACATGCGTGTCGTGCCAAGCTAGTGGCCCATTTGGCCAGGTCTGGCTACCACTGCCGCAATCACCGTCGAAGCAGCTGTCACTGCCAATTCTATAGATGCATCCACTCAGGTGTCTCTCTCCACGTCACCACTAGCTCTTCCTTCGACAGCATCGCATCCTCAACCAGTCACCAACCTGTCAACACAAGCTGTCCAAGTTGTAAGCATCTAGACACATGCCTGTCATGCTTGATCTTCAGGCGTCCAACTACGCTAAGTGGAGAGAGTTGTTCCTTGTCACCCTTGGCAAATACTCTCTCACGCATCACGTCGACAACTCCAGCACCTCCTCCACTGATGACACTGATGCAACACAAGGTTGCGAAGCAACAACTCCACTTGTTTGCTATAAAATAGACACCACGCTTTGATACCAATCTAACGCAGCACAAGTGTTGGAGGAGCCTCTCCAACGTGCTAATGGATAAAAACAATACAAGTTATTGAAGGGACAACTTCAACGTGTTGGTAGATAATGCTTACAGGCAGTCCGAATCCACAAACAACAAGAGCTTAATCTAAAGCTAAGAGAAAGATCTAATCTAAGATCTTGTATAAGAACATCAAGTTGTAGGTACATGAGCAAATTTATAAAACTAGAGGGCCTTGCCTCTATTTGACAACTTCTAAACAACTAGATAACAACTCAACTATAACTAATTAACAACCCAAATACAACTCATATTTGACAACTCATTGATACCTATTCTATATGTTGAAACCATCAATGACATCATCATTCTTAATAACTAAGTATTTCTAGAAATATGAAGTAAAAAGTACTAGTAGCAAATGCCAAATTTGCTTCTATCTCTTGAAATGTCTAGAAATTGCTTTTTTATAGTAGACAAATCAAAATTGGTCTTTGGGTCTTAAAGGTTCATGAATTAGTCAAGAATATATGATATCCCTCATCAGACACCTAGGAGCAACACGACTTCACATGCTCTCATGACTATACGGATCAATCTTGATGGAGATTTTTGACATTGTCATGGCACTAGGTTCATTGGCTCAATCCGTGTGGGACATGATTGAGAATCTTTTCCGTGATATCAAGAAAACTCGAGCAATTCAAGTTGAGGTCGAGTTTCACAATCTCATGCAAAGTGACATGACTATTATAGACTATTGTGTCAAGCTAAAGATCCCTACCGATGCCCTCACCGACATTGGTCAACTTGTCTCTAATGAGACTCTTGTCCTCACTTGTCTTCGCGGGCTTCATGAGGACTACTCAGAGATTGTTACCATCATCCCTCTTCAAACTCCATTTCTAAGGTTCCTTTAAGCCCACTCTATGTTGTTGCTCAAAGAGAATCAAAAGAAACTCCAAGCCAAGATTGCTGCATCTACTGCCCTCTCCTCCACCAACACCAACAACACCAACTTGGGAAGTGACCACAGTGAATGTTCTAATGGCAACTCAAGCAATGGCTCAGGCAGCAACTCGAGTGACCGTCGCAACTCTAGTGGTCGTGGCGGCATCCATGGAAACTGTGACAAAGGGCATGACAACGAAAACAACAACAATAATTGGAATTTCAATAGTGGTTGGAACAGTAACCAACCCAACACATCTTGTGGGTGCTTAATCCTTGGAGTGATGTCATACAACCATGGTCACAATCGTGGGGGAATCAGTAGCGTTTCCTTAAGCCCTGCTGGCTTCTTAGCCCTTGTCCGACAACACCTCCTCAAGCATATGCAGCCACAACACTGTCACAAGCTTTTGCGCCACCGCCATAGTCTTCAGCCTCCTCCTCTGACTACTTGCCAATAGCATGGGACCAAGTTGTGTTGGTGAATGCCCTGAACAACATGTCATTCCCAAATAATCAGGAGTGGTTCATGGATTTTTGGGGCTTCCTCTCTTATGACTTCTAACACCGATAGCATATCACCTTTCTCCTCTTTTTGTCCTTCTACTGGTTCTGTTATAGTCGGCTATGGTTCCTCCCTTCCCATCACTCATGCTAGTCATCTTTCCTTCCCAACCCGCACCACAACCCTACACCTTCACAACACTCTTATTGTTCCTCACCTTGTTAAAAACTTTATCCCTGTCAATCGTTTTACTACTGACAACAATAATTCAATCGAATTTGATGCTTTCGGTTTTTCTGTGAAGGATCTCTCAACCAAGACCAAAATTCTTCATTGCGGTAGTTCGGGAAATATCTACTCCTTTCAACCTTCCATTCAAGCCTTTTGAGCCACCATCGCCAACTTTGGTGATCTCTGTCATCGTTTTCTTGATCATCTCGGTAAACCTACTATGTCAAGTTTCTTTCGGACCAAAAAAAATTCATGTACTAGGTCTAGTCCAACCTTGTGTCAAACATATCAACTTGGTCACCATGTAAAGCTTCCTTTTCATGTGTTTCATTCTTTCACCACATGTCCTTTTGAGCTTATATATTGGGTGGGTTTGGCTCGGTTTGGCTTATCACTTTTTGCTATAGTACTAGTTTTCAAACGGCACATCTTTTCAAGATGGGATCTATAAGTCTATTGTACTAGACACTATACCAAATTCAGTTATACCAGACAAAATCACATATGACTATTTTCTCTATAATGTTTTTCGTGAACAGCTAGAATTCAAAAACTATAAACCAAAAGCCATAGCCCAAAAGAACCCACCCATTGTGATTTATGGACATCTCCTATTTCTAGTACCTCTGGCTTCAATTAATACTACTTAGTCATTCTTGATGACTTTACTCATTATATCTGGACCTTTCCTCTTCGACACAAATCTGATATGTTTGCCACATTTCAATGCTTTCATGCCTATGTCGCCACTAAGTTTAAACTACCTATTAAAACTTTCCATTGTGACAATATTAGTGTTGTCCATTTACATACCAAGCACATAAAGCTTGATATTCATTTTGTGCGTGAAAAAGGTTACTCTTGGTGATGTTCATGTTTTTCATGTGCCATCGAGTTTGCAATATGCAGATATCTTCACAAAGGGTCTTCCTTCTCTTCTATTCTGTGATTCACAAAGGGTCTTCCTTCTCTTCTATTTCGTGATTTTCATGCTGGTCAATGTCACTGAAGCTTCTTTGACTTCACCACATTCAGATTGCGGGGGAGAGTTGGAAGATACATCTCCAACTCATATTCCTCATAGAACGTGTTGAGGAACCGTCGCTGATGACTAGTCCGATCGATTCCTCTGCTAATGCAAAACCAGATCAATCACAGAAGACAGAGAATAGTAGATTGAAAACATAGAGAGGTAGAGAGAACTCCTGATCTTTTTTAATTGCTTTCTTTCTGATTCTGTATACAAAATAGTCAATAGTACTACCTATTTATAGCCTAGTAGTGAGGTGCCCACCATGGGCCAAGGCTTCAAGCCCAGGCCCAAGTTTCCTAACAGAACTCATCACGGGTTGCTCTCTACTTGGACTCGGACTGCATACACCAGCGACAGGTCTCCATGCCGGTCCACTATTCCTTGTCTGACAGTTGGGATTCAATCTATCCTTGCTTGTATTTGATTCCTAGTATAGGTTTACTTCTTGCTGGTTAAGTAAGGACTCTTGTAATCTCTAATCTATATATTCTGGATCAATGCATTGATCTGGTTGTGTGATTCTAGCCACCTTTCATTTGGAATTTTATTTGTCAGTGGATTAGTTTTTAAAAAATAACTTAGGCTTGTTCGAAAGCACTTATGCTTTTTGGCTTATATACGACGCTACAATAACTTGCTTTTAAACGATGTGTCTTTTTAAGATAAGCTCTACAAGTCGATTATAATACACACTATACCGATTTCACCTGTGTCAACCAAAATTATATGCGATTGTCTCCCTCTTTGCAATCTTTCTCATGAACAGCCAGAATTCAAAAGCTATAAGCCAAAAATCACATCCCAAAAGAACTCATATTTACCTCCAAGTGAAAGGCTGAAAGCCAAAAACATATATGTGGAGGATATAATTTATATTAACTTGTGTGAACTCTACGTACACGTTTTCCAAAACTCTAAAAAAATTAACATATGTAGGGGGAGCAATGTTTGATATTTTGCATGGTTATAGAACATCCTATTCGTCTTGTTAGTAACTTAGAATTCTCAAATCCATACGGGTTTGCAGAGAACGAGTTTGAACCTGATACACCCTCGAATATAGGTATATGAATATAGGTATATATAGTTCTTAGTTTTGTAACATGATATCATTAATTATGACAACAAGGCCCCCAAGAAACTCAGAAAATGCTCTCTTACTCTAATAAAATAAAAAGTTGATTAAACGATCGAGACCCAAGAAAACATTGCATGATACCTTCGGCAGGGGCGGAGAGAAGGGGGGGGGGGCAGGGGCCTGGCCCCCCCCCAATGGTCCACCAGATGTATTAATAGGACCCCTTAATCATCTTTAATTACAGTCAATTAGTCAATTAGGACCCTGCCAAAAGATGGCTTTGACATTTCAAAGATAAGTACTCTGGTGGAAAAGTACTATCCCGCTGATTTTTCAAGTCAAGATCAAGCTCAATTGAAGTGTCAACTACCACATTTTCAACTTGATATATGCAACCATCCAGAGCTAAGTACATTGCCATCACTTGCTGATCTAACAAAGGGACTAGTGAGATTAGGTAAAAATTCTATTTATCCAATGGTCGATAGATTGCTAAGATTAGTCATAACTCTTCCAGTATCAACAGCGACTACTGAGAGAGTCTTTTTAACCGTGAAACTTGCCGAGACACGTACTAGGACTAAAATGGGAGATGGCTTTTTGCGAAGCTACATGATAGTTTATATTGAAAAGGAATTGGCAGCCAAGATTAGTTCCAATGATATTATCAAATCTTATGATCTAGTTGGTAATCGTCGTGCTAAATTCAAGTTAGTGGAGATGTAACAAATTCAAGTTTGTGGAGATGTAATGAAAGTACCTTTCTTTTGTGTTACTAGACGTATGCTACATTATTTTGCCATATGTGTTATGATTGAATTTATATGACAATATATATGCGTATGTTTAATTATATATGTGTATGTTTAATTTTGCCGACACACGACGCCCAGGGCCCATGACGCCGGCGTCTTGGCGGGTCGGCCCCCCCTTTGTTTGGATCCTAGCTCCGCCCCTGACCTTCGGCAAGATCGAAATACACACAGCTAGCATGCATATATTGTCATTTTGGTCAAAAAGACGAAATACAAAACGCTGGTTTCGTGCTCCCATGCTTAGTGAAAGCTAAGCTTATGCCTTAGTCAGCAAGTGACGAATTTTTCTTCCTTTGTTATTTTCCTTCCTTTTTCTTTTCCTTCTTGTATTCTTGGCTTTGGCTAAAGCTGGCCATCGATCAGCTCGAAGCTCGAGACTCAAGACCATGCTTTCCACAGGTAATGCTGGTGCTACTTTTGTTACAGGGAATTGTAGTTGTGTACTGCTGGTTACCTTGCCAAGAGGCTTGAAGTAGACGCCTCAAAAACACGCAAGAACATCATGATTATTGAAATAAAAGGTAAAATTATATAGGAGACTAACTTGTAGCTAGGGGCTTCGGAACCTGATCAACTCGGCTTCGGCTTCTGGCTTCTGGCTTATTTTTCACTATTCATAAGTTTCATCTTTTTCTGAACTTTTGGCTTTTTGTTGAGCTTTTTTGCCGGTTCTTTTTTTCCCGTATTTGTTTGTATTACACGTAATGAGCTAACATTTTTTTTATTTTTAATTTTTTTTAAATTTAATTATGCTAAATAAGCCTCTGTCAGCTACAGTGCTTTTTTCAGCCATATACAGTGTTTTCAGCCATAAGCCACGAGCTTTTCAGCCGAACCGATCACCATAAAACTTAATTAAAAAGGTGTATCATTGAAAAACGTCCTTGTGGGTGTTTATGTAATTATCCATTTTAATATTTATGAAAACAACACGTTACAATTAATCATGTTAATTTGGACAATATTTGGACTAATTTATCTACTAACGTTAATTCGACGGTAGATAGAATACATAAACTAATGGCCGGATTCAAATTAGTGAAAATGAAATAAGAATTTAATTCTCAGATATTTTATGGAAGACTTTGCTTTTAAAAACAAAATCTGTGATAATAGAACTGATGTATGAGGCGACCTTAATTAAAAAAATAGCTAAAAATTACATTCTAAAAAGATAAAATGTACCGCATGTATTACAACTTGTAAGGTGGGTGCAACTAGGTCACACACTATAAATTTACCTGTTTACGTCACTGATTTTTGTTTAAGTGGTGTAACAAGGTACAAAACGAGACATGGTGGCTAAGGATGGCAATCGGACGCGGCGGGCATGGGTAGTGCTCGCCCATATCCATGCCCGCGACCCTGATTTACGCCCACAGATATACTCGCGAAGGACAACGGGCGAGGAACCTCGCCCATACTCGTCGCCCGTGGGCATGCCTGTTTACTTGTAAACTGAGAGTCACCAAATGAGAGTTGAACTAATGACAGATACATATAAGCAGCAGCTGTTGCAAGGAAGTATAATAGCTCACATTCACAAATACATATAAGCATCACATTCACATCAAATATATATATCCTTAATAAAGTAATTTCTTCAAACATAGTGATTCAGTGCAGTGATTTCTTCAAACTAGTAATTAACAAGAACCAACAAGAGATTAGTTTCGCTCACTATGAGTAGCAGCATCGGTACGAGCCAGAATCAAAGCCAAGCTCATGTCCTCCTTCTCCGCCGGCGTCGCCACCTTGTCCACTGGTGCAACCTTCGGCACCGCCCTCGTGGACTTCCTCATGCGTGCCCTCCTCGCAGCATCCTTCTCCGCCTCGATCTCCTTCTCCAACCTCCGCCTCGCCCGCCGTGCGTTCCTGGACGACGCCCCCATGGGCGCCTTGCGCTGCCTTCGCCTCGGCGGCGTTCCCGCCATCTCTAGGCTTTCATCCACACCTGCGCCGGCCGTGACCCGCTGCCTCGAACATGAGGAGGGGCGACGGCCAGGAGGAGGATGGGGGCGATGGTCGGCGGCTGGGATCTGGATCTGCAGGCGGCCGTGAGGAGGGGCGGTGGCTGGGAGGAGGATGGGGGAAACGGTCGGTGGTCGGGATTTGGATCTGCAGGCGGCCATGAGGAGGGGCGACGACTGGGAGGAGGATGGGGGCGACGGTCGGTGGCTGAGATCTGGATCTGCAGGCAGCCGTGAGGAGGGCAGATGGCTAGGAGGAGGATGGGGGGCGATGGTCGGTGGCCAGGATCTGGATCTGCCGGTGAGGTGGAGTAGCGACAGGGTGGGGAAGGGGCAGCCAGGTAGGCGGCGGGGGTGGGCATGCGGCGGTAGGGTGGGGGAGGGGCAGTCGGGTGGGGGAAGGGGGTGGGCGGGTGGCAGCCGGGCGGGAGCCCGGGAGGAAGATGCCGAGGGAAGATGGCTTGGACTAGGACTCAGGGAGGGCCGGCTGGGACTGGGGAGATTTTTTGGAGGTGGCGGCTAGGAATCAGGAGTACAGAGTGGGGATGGGACTGGACTGGCCGACTGGGACTAGGGTTTCTAACTTTACTGCCCGACTGCGACTAGGGTTTCTAACTTTGGTAGTGCTGAGTGTGTTGGCCCACTTGTCAGTATATAGGTCGTGGGTAAACAGGCGAGACGGGTATGGGTAGAGCTTACCCATATCGTGCCCGTCTACCCGATGGGCAGAGAGTTCCACCATTTTCATACCCGTGGGCAAAAAAAATCCCATACCCAGCTCCATTAGGGTATTTACTCACGGGTACGTGGGTAAACGGGCATAATTTCCATCTCTAGTGGTGGCACATTTAATGCTGACATGGTGCTAGCTATGTTTTCGGCTCAAGGTTATGTGTATTAGGTTTGATGTGGGAAAAAATTGCAAAGAGCACCCCAGTTTTTATTCTCTCTGTTAGTTAGTCCTAAACCATTCCCTATTCTCACAAAGAAAGTGGCGGGCACTTTGAACGTGCTACCTGGAGGAGGGTCCAACGATCTGGCTGGTGGATGGCAGCGCTGGTACTTCGACCACCAAGAGCAGCGCCGTCTACATACGGTGAATTGTGGGGCTTGGAGGGGAGACATCCATGGTGGAGAGGCATGGGGGCGGCAATGGTAGGGGGAGAGGGCACTAGGGGTGAGGGGGGAGGGCACGGGAGGCGGTGGTTGTAGGTGGAGAGAGCATGGGAGGCGGTGGTGGTGTGGGAAATCAATTGAGGGATAGTAGAACAACGCTGAAATTCCACTAGAATTGATCGAGGGATTGTAACTCCACTAAAAGTTCTTCTCACTATAACTTTTTAAGAAAAGCTAGCTATTTCAATAATTAGGTAAACTCATATTACAATCGTCCAGAAGCTCTAATATATTGAAATCAGGAGCTACACCTAGCCAAGATACATATTTTTTGACAACACAGCTAGCCTTTGCTAAAAACATTGCTAGAAGTGATCTTGTTCTGTGAGCAATTATTTGAAAAAGTGATCTTACTTTGTTAGCAATTGTTAAAAAAACAATCGAGGGCTCTACCGGAGGGGAGGGGCGGAGGGGGGCAACCGCATACATGAACCACATGATCCCGGGCACCACGTCAATGCCAGATGTGCCACTGGGTCTCTTTTGTACCTTATTGCATCATTTAAATAAAGTTTGTGATATAAATGAGCAAATTTATAATTATGTAATTTGCTTGCACCCACCTTATAAGTTGTTATTTAAGTGGTGCATTTTACTCTCCTAAAAATAATGAATTTGGCTTGTGCGTGCAACATACGGATGTGTTTGTTAGCACGTATATATATGATGTACAATTTTCTATGCATAATATTTTTACCTATTTTAAAAAAAATCTAAATAAGATAAAATTTGTGCTTAACAGACACCATAGTATTCGAAAGCATTGATCATTATGTTTTGACGGTTCATTAATAAAAGGAACTATTTGAGTTACTTATGCATGTGGGTCCCTGACTTTCATCCTCCACTGGCGCTACTGTCCCTTGAATGTTCAGCTTTAATCAACGTTAAAATTTAACATGTAACTTTAGAAGTAGCTTCTATGTCACGTCCAATATACATGTCGGGTTCTTTGTGGGACACAGGTAGAACTGATCAAATCTGCTCTTGGCAACACACACCATGTTGGAGTTGTACAAATGACAATGCGCACATGCTATTATATATGTGCACTACAATTAAACAGATCGAAGTTTACCAACGTATACCAGTTCGCTCCTAAAGAGTAAACAACACCATGTTAGTTGGTTAAGAAGATGTGCACTCTACAACAATGTCAGCAAAAGAAAAAATATTAGCACAAATTATTTTGATGAAACCATATATATGCACAATTTATCAAAAAAAAAACAAGTTTTGTCTTAATCGTAAAGTGTTTTATGCTGTAATAGATACACGACTAGTTGCAAAGTAACACATAGTATATAACTTCCAACCAACTAAATGATGGATGGTCTAATATCAGTGGTGCGTCCAAGCAGCTAGCATAGGCGCTTGGGCAGGCTCGTCGGCGAACCGCCGTCGATATCCTGGTTGAGCCTCGCCGCCGTCAAAGGCGAAGAATTTATAGGGCATTTTTTCGAGCTATAGTTAAGTTTGCCTAGACTCTAAATTTTTCGTGCCTCCTCCACTGTTGTGTGTGGCATCTTGTTTATCTAGCTAATTGCATGTGTGCTAGCAAGACTTTAGTCCCTACATACTGAGTGTACTATATTTGTAGTACATATGGACATTGCTGTTTGTAACCTCTTCGTTGGTAATAAGGTTATAATGCGTTGCACTAACAAATGTTTAAATTATACAATAAATCAGAAAAATAAAAAAGGACAAAAGGAATTATACATGTCTTCAAGAAAAATCTATATATGTTTTTAATATAACCAATATAAATTGACTTCAGAAACTAATTAAATCACAGTGTATACGCTCATCGAAACAATATAATACGTGACTCCACGTAACAGAAATCAACATAATCAAATCGAACAGTCACATCAGATTTCATCTAGATTTAGATTAATATATCTGATCCATCTTATCTACAGCAAGATTTAGATTTTATATGAAACGTTGGAGGCTAATCGGCCAAATCAGATGTGGAGTAGTACGTTTGGTGCGCAAGTGGGTTGGTGTTCCCCATACGGTGTCCCCTGGTGGCGGTAGAAATCAGAAAAAAGCAACTCTCTAACCAAAGGCACAACACAAACAAAAGCCAACCCCACAAACCCTAAGTCTCTGCACTTTTGCCAAACCTGGACCCTTCACTTTTTCCTCCTGTTATAGTGGACTAGTGGGCTGTTAACTAGCTAATGGTACTACTTGGTACTATTCCATGTTTCAGTTTCCAATTCTGTAAAAAGAAAAACGATGGAAACATGTACTTAGTAATTTGTATGTTATGTGCATGGGATGGTTAAATTTTGATATTGTGCTATTATTTGGTGCCTCACCGCCTCATGTGTGCCTTGTGCCAATTGTGTGATTACTTCCTCCTTTGGTTACACTTGATTTCATAGAGCTAAGTGTTGTGACTACTTGTGCAACCATTAACAAGTTCAAATTGGCAACAATGATCTTCTTTCTTGGTTGGCCTATGGAAAGGAGGCTGAAGAAGAAAGCAAAGGCATTGAAAGCAACAATAAATTTTCTTTTTCTTGATGCAATTGTTTGCTGTTCCCTAGCTTTCGATGGAGTAGTCCAAACCATGGAATTATTTTTTTGGGTCGTCTCGCCTCAAATAAGCAACAAAAATCGTGAGAGAATGCTACCTTCGCGACAAAGATATACTAGTGGCCCCACTCGTTTCGGCTTCAGCTTCTGGCTTCTGCCTTATTTTTCACTATTCATAAATTTCGTCTTTTTCTGAACTTTTGGCTTTTTTGAGCTTTTTTGCCGGTTCTTTTTTCTCGTGTTTGTTTGCATTATACGTGATGGGCTAATATGTTTTTTCTATTTTTAAAATTTTTAAATTTAATTATACTAAATAAGCCTCTGTCAGCTACAGTGTTTTTCAGCCATAAGCCTAGGGGTGGAAAACGGTAACGGATAATTCGTTTTATCCGATATTCGTATCCGAGAGAAATCCAAATATGGTAAGCAAAATCCGTATTCCAAAATATCCGTATTCGTATTCGAGAATATTCGTATCCGTATTTGAGAGTATTCGTATTCGCATTCGTATTCGAGAATATTCGTATCCGTATCCGTATTCGAGACTATTCGATTCGTATTCGATCCGTTTCTAGAACCCATGAAAAATCCGTACAAATTTTGTGATTCAAAACTTGAATTTAGGCGGTTTAAAACTGGTAACCGGTCAAAAACCGATGAAAAATCGGCAAAACCGTTAGGAATCCGTTTTATCCGATATTCGTATCCGAGAAAATCCGTATTCGTATTCGAGAATATTCGTATCCGTATTTGAAAATATTCAAATTCGTATTCGTTTTAAAAATATGGATTCGTATTCGTATTTGAAACTATTCGACCGTATCCGATCCGTTTCCACCCCTACATAAGCCACTCAAAAAAAAACCATATTAAGAACAGCCAATTGACCTAAGATACTGACAAAAATCCTGAGATAACGCAATTACACTCACCAAATAGGTTATGGATATTCTTTTTCCATGCATATATTAACATTCTTCCTGCAAGAACATATTTTTGTCATATATATTGTAGATAATAATATATACTATTAAAGGAAAAGAACGGTATGCAGTGTTTAGCTTAGCTGTTCGATCGATTGAGCTTATCCACCAGCTGCGCTTTGCTAACGATTTGGTAATAGAAATAACAAGGCGACCTTTGCTCTTTATGCAAGTATATTTTGGTGCACATTGCTTTCTGTCTTGCTTTTCCCTATTTGGGACTAAATTACTTCCACACTAAGCTGTATGCTGAGGTGGGTTTGGTTGGGCCTGGCTTTTCATCCTCTGTTAATTTTTGTACAGTTAGAAAAATGTTATTGGTATTTAATTGTATGTCATGCATGCACACACCACTTATGAATCGTTTTCGATGTGATGGTACACTGGGGAAAAACAAAGCTACACACGAACTCCTCAGGTTGTGGGGCATGTTAATTTCTCTCACCATCTCTCAACTCTCAAAGTACTTTCAGAGGCCGGGTCTCATTGTGCTCTCTCCACTAGTAAAAAGTGGAAGAAAAAAAGCTGCCATCTTTCATACATATAGATATCCTTCTCTAGCTTCTATAGTTTCTTCTTTCTTTGGCAAAAGAGAGGGGCAAAGATTTGTTAATATACCTAGCTAGTTACAATAGTAGGTTAGTAACTCTTAACATATCACATTGCGCAAGAACTACAGATGCAACCGGCCTTGTCTTGATAGTTTTCTAGTTGCACAAGTTGTGACACTACTGCAGCTGCTATATTTAACCTAAATTTAAGTATATTTTTCAAAATTTTCAGTTTTAGACTATATACACATCTACAATAATTCAAATGAAATACATATATTTGGAAAAAATATACTCGAATTCAAAGTTTTTCAACGATTGTTTATCACATGTTTTATTGATTTTTATATATAATTAGCACATACCTACAACCAAACTATCATAAAAAGGTAACTCTAAATTGAATTTTAGTTCAAATAGTTAGTAAATAAGTTAAATTTGATATAAAAATTACAAAATTTTTTAGACCATGATGTCTAGGCATCATGGTGTCCCTGCTATTTATTCTATTATGTCTACACACACATACCTGCTTTGTTGATCTAGCTAGATTGATTAGCATCGATTTTCATCAAACAACCTACATGCACGTTTATGTATAATTTTTCATCGAACAATTAATTAATATAGCTACTTACATGCGCAAGTTGTGACACTACTGCAGCTGCTATAGCTAGCATACATATTATTGTTATTTGCACCATCGATAATCACTCAAAAAAAAAGAGAGGCAATTTTCACCATCGATCATACGTACGTACGAGATTTTGTCCACAAGCCTTGCCTTCTTTTGCCTAATGGACTGCAGCCCTGGAAAAGGAGACTTTAAAGGGCACAAGAAGACACCAAATACGTACGTGGAGAAAGATTGAATAGCAGAGATAGCTACACTTCTTTTTGAGTCCCCCCCCCCCCCCCCCCCCCTTCCTTTTTCAGTTGATCGAGCTAGGGCAAATCCATCTATCTGACGCGTGTGATCTGTTCGGGATAAGCTAGCTAGTAGCTGTGTACGTGCGCGCACGCTTCCATGCAAGCATGTGTTATACGAATTATTTTTTATTTAGTACTATTGTACCATTTTAATTTCAAAATTAGCTATATAAGTACATAATTACAAATGTAACCACAAATGTAGCCCCTTACCAAGCACGAAAGATTCAGTGATCGACGCATAACTCGTACCGTGCCACCCAACCGTGGCAGCATTCAGCCACTGCACCAGTGCCGCCGAGTGAGGCATTGTATGGCCTGGCCGGGCATGGCAGTTGGCGGGCCCTGGTAAGGTCCTGCGCCACCCTGCCGCGGCAAAATTGGGCAAAGCTAAATATTGGTAAAAAGAAATGTTGTTTGTTTGGATTGAATCCAAACCAAAATTTGACATTACCAAATTTTGCTGACCAATTTCCTCTCTCGGATTGCTCAAGTGTGAAATTAAATTAGATTTTCTTGATGTTACTAAATTTTAGTAACAAACCAAACGATCACCAATTTATGTTGATGTTATCAATTTTAGTAAGATTTTCGCTGGCTAGCACGCAAAGCTCCCCTAATTCCGGCCGCAAATGCAAGCTGACAATCATCCACTCAATGCATTTTTCGGAGCATCGAGTCAGGAAAGCGTGCCATAGTAGTACGTTAGCCGCGAACGGTGAGTACGTACGTGTCCGGTGTCCTCGCAGGTAAACAAAGAAGAAGATGCACGCACCCGTACTACCCGTGACGGTGCAAAAGATACAAGCGCGCACGATCGAAATGGTCCATTCGATCAGTACGTACGTGTTTCAGCGCGCAATGGCCGATCAATAATATTGCTAAAGAATAAAGCAGGCCAGGGCACGTACATGAGTGCATGTATCGGTGACACTTGGCTGTCATGGTTGGGAGGGTCGATGGGGATTCGACCATCCGTGGCAGGAAAAAGAAGCTAGCTAGGCAGGGATAAGGACCGGTCGATCGATCGATGGCATGCCATGGACGACATATATGGAGGAGCTTACAACATGATAGCTCGTAGTTTGAAAGGGATGCGAGAGAGAGAGAGAGAGAGAGAGGAGGAGGATGGCCTAATGATTTGATTGATTAGAGCACGCCAAAGAAAAGCAGCAAAGGTGGCGATGGCCTTTGTAGAAAGGAAGAGCTAATGATGGATGGGTCATGGATTTAGAGAGCTCTTGTTTGGACAGGAAAAACACTGGTTGCTCGTTTTTGTTCAGCTGTGTGTGTACATCGGTTCCAGGCCGGGGTTGTTGCATGTCTATAATGATAAGATGTACGTATGGCTTTAAGGAGAAAAAAAGGAAACGTGTATACTAGGATTACGAGAGTACTCGGGTGTTTTTCTTTTCTTCAAACGTTCGATTTTTGTAACATCCCATTTTTGAGAATTCAAAAATGTTTGAAGTAAAAAAAAATTTAAATTTAAATCAAATTCAACTTGAACCAAAATTCAAATTCAATTCGAAGTTTTGAACCCAAATCGAAACCTTAGCGGGGCTGAGCCCAGCCTGGCCATGCCACCTCCTTGCCCTGTGCACGAGCTAGACACGCACTAGCCGTGTAGTGCGCGCTCTATGCTTGTGTGCACTACGCCGCACCACACACGCGCCGGTTGGTTCCTGTGTTGCTACAGTGCTACGCCGCCCTTCAAAGCTGTGTCCCTATCTCGTCCTCGTCCTCGCCTCGCCGGACCCCATTGGGACATCCCCTCTCCCCTCTTGTGTGCCCTAGCCTGTGCCCGCCGTGCGTGCCACTAGTGCTGCCCACTCCTGTGCCTCCACACTACGCGCTGACTTGGCTGTTGCGTCTCCGTCACACCTGTGCCTTCAATGCCATTCTTGTGCCATGTCGTGCGCTGCCGCACTGCCCTCGAGTGTCGCATCGTGTCCTCCTCTTTGCGCGTTTCTTGGCCATTGCTCCTCAAGGCCATTTAAGCTGCAAACTTGGTCTCCTGAGCCTCCGTACACTCCACCGTTGCTCTCCTTTCCCTCACCTTGAGTGCGCCAAGCTCCCTTGAGCTCATCGTCGCCACTGCTTACCTCCACTCGGACCTCACCATTGCCAGCCTCCTCTAGTGAGTCCCGTGCCCCGCCAAGCACGTCGTTGTGATCACCTTGCCTCCCTTATTCTCTCAGCACGCCTAATCGACCCCTTGGCATTTACAGCTCGTTAGAGCCCTCCTTCCCCAACTTCGGCGCTTGATTGATCCATCACCTTGTCACCTCTTCGACCAATTCCTTCCATCTAAAGTTCCCTCGTGACCTCCTCTGTCGATCCCCGTCGCCAGATTGGATTGCCGTCGCCTCCACGTCATTGGTGTTGCGCTCGTCCCCTGCGCCACCTCAGGCTTCCATTACCCAATCCCTCTGCCATCTCCCCAGTCACTCCAATCGCACCGGTAAATTCCTTGAGCCCCATAGATACTCCCAGAGCCTTGCTTTTGCTCGCCATGCCACCGGTGCCATGGCTGTCGTGGTGGCCGTGCCTCTGCTGCACCCCCCCCCCCCCGCCATTGCGCAACCTCTTTGGTGCACCTTCGGCGAAGCCGTAGCTACCCTTAGGTGCGGTATAGCATGTGCAATCTGTTTTTGCCGTTGCCAGCTACCATTGTGGCTCTCCCTATGGTTACTGCCATTTAGACTAAGTTTAAACCTTGATTACATTAATGGGCATCGTTAGATTCATGAAGCAATAGTTGACGTGCGGGCCCCTGATGTGGCCAAGAGTGTGAATACTACATTGATTTGTACTTCAACTATGCAATCTGAAGTTATAGGAATTAGTAGTGCTGAATTGCGCAAGGAGAAAGAAGCCATCGGTTATGGGAGAGAGAAGAATATCCTAGTTCGTGTGGATGCTTATGTGATTCCTCCTTTACGCAGTGCAAACAAGACAACAATGCATGGAATTAGAGGTGTGGATGGAGAAGAAAGAAAGTTAGTTTGGCTAAAGAGGAAGACACAAGATCAATCAAGTTCTCGTGATTGCAGTTCTGTCCACAATGTTCATGAAATTCTCAACGCCAATTCTAAGGTTTCTAATATGCACAAAATACATATTTGGAAAGCTAATGAAGTCTACTTTGCAACGAATCAAACGGCGCTTGATTTGGAGCTTCTTACACAAAGTTATGGCAACTTCATTGGATGTTGCACGAGCTGTCCGGAAAGACGCGCGGACCTGCCAAACATAAAGAGTCCGAGTATTGCAATGCAAGTAAGGGTAAAATCCGACCACACCATAGTTTCCAAAGGTTGAGAAGGATTTCTTTTTAGGTTCCAAATGGATTTGGAAGCCCGTTGAACAAAAAAAGAAAACATATACATATTTGAATTCAGTTCGGATTTGATTCGGGTCAGATAGGAAGTCCAACACTAAAACGCCCATAACTTTCACAAACAGAGTCCGATTTGGGCGTTCTTGGACTCGTTGGAAAGCTATTTCGAAGCTTTATACAATGGACAAGGTTCTAGCTATGGAATATTCATGGTCACATCGTAAATTGAGAGAGAATCCAGTGGTAGCAGTTTTGATATTTCCTTTTTAGTTCGTATTGGAGTTTGTGCGTGAGTTTTAGTCAAGGCCAGGTTGTGCGTGAGTTTTAGTCAAGGCCGTGTATTTTGCACTAATATAAGGCCAGGGCCTTAGCCCCATTGTAACTTAGGCTATGATATGATAAGTTTTTATACTTGTGAAATAAAGGAGAAAATCGCCATGATGGTTGGTGGCGGCCAGATTGCGTGATTGCAAGGTTTTCTCGTTTGGAGTTTGCTAAGTTGGTGCAAAGCAAGAATAGGAGATTCTTGAGATTACCCATTGAATCTATAGGGTTCATCTCTTCTAATTCGTGTCTTCTTGCTGAATTCACGGTTTGGGGAGTTCGGCGGATTGCTTCTAGTGTACGCATTGCATACTACTGCAAATTGCCCTTATCAATATTGTTTGCTGCATCAAGACAAGGAGAAGACTCTATCCAAGGAGAAGGAACCTCGCTGATCGTACCGGGAAAGATCGGGCCATCTCTACGCATCAACTAATCCGTAGTTAGTCCGCATCAGCCCCCTTCCTTTAAGTTGGTCGGTAGCCTGCTGACATGTGGGCTCATGCCCATTTAAAATTTCTGTTAAAACCGGTTAATTGAAGTTAAACCACTAACAAGTGGGCCCCCTTTACTGTGTCATGCATAGTACTTGGTCCCATCTGTTAGGCCCTAAGCCTTTTCCCTAGGAAAATTAATTCAAAAAGAAATTAAAACTCGAGGGCCCCACCTATCAGGCTCTGTGATCTTTTTCAGTAGAAAATTAAATGAAAAACAAAATAAAAATTAGTGGACCCCACTTGACAATAAGAGAGTACTCCCTCTACTCTGTTTATTTTGGGATTTAATCCTGATTTAAACTTTACAGAACTTGTTCTCACTCATTTTAATTTCAAATTTAATAAAACTTGTTTATAAATTCATCTAAATTTAGGATCTATCTAATGACAGTAAAATTATTCAATTTGGAGATCATTTGATTTTTTTTAAATTTATTTTGTTTACTTGCTATTTATTTGCTTTCTGTTGCGATCATCCGAGTAGAATATGTGGACACGAAAGAGCTGCAACTCAAGCCATGTCAAGACTTTCAAGACCAACCAACTTATGAGTTAGGTGAATCAATGCTTTGATCATATTGAGCCTAAGTTTTTATGCAAAGTATATTCGTTTAAATTATCAAAATTGCATGCTTTATTTATTATGCAAATTTATATTTGCTTAAGGTTATAGATACTTGCTTGATAATCATTGTATTATTATACCCCATCCCTTGGACATTTGAATCACATAACTTTGTCACCCTAGAAACTTAATGGTATCCATCCTAGCTATAAATTGTATTTGAGCGCCACATTTAGTCTTATTTAAATACCAGGGTATTAAATTGGCCTATCATCAGTTTCAATCATAAAACCAGTTTTTGGGTAGCTATTGGAGGGAAATAGCTGGTATATATATTGAGAGAACCTAATTTTGTGCTTCTTAAAACCCCAAAAGTTGCTTTACATATCTGGATGGATGGTAAGAGTGTTGGTGCGGATGTAGCAGAAAAAATTATGAGTTGTGGTAGCACCGCCCAGATAACTTTAGGGATTGAATCCTGTAATAACTTTGTAATGTAAAATAGTACAACCACAAGTCTATAATGAGTATGACCTGGCTAACTAATTTGTATTCACCAGTGCAGGTTGCAACATTAGAGTAACCCACGGGTCGTATTGCTGGTTTTAAGCCGCCGTGGACACGGGTTGTGTCGCTATATTTAAGCTATTGTGTGGCGCAAGAGGGAGTCTTGGTGTGGTGGACGTAACTTCACTAAGATAAAATCTTAGTGGGTGTAACCTACACTAGGTGGTGCCTTGTAAAGGTCTTGTGGTGATTTTTTTGATTCACATGTCTAAGAAAAATATGTGAAACATAATAAGTTTATTATCTTTTGTGGGTAAAGTGTAAAATCTGTAGAGTGTAAACTATTCAAATAATTGTGCCCACGATTATGGGCGAGCATGAAAACTTACTCGAGTTAGTATTTATTTCTAAAACTTTGTAGGTGGGATGAAAACTTGTTGGGTGGATATAACCCTAATTCTGATTTATCTGTTGGGTGGATATAACCCTGATTTTGATTTATCTTAGGTGGATGTAATCCTAGTAACAAAAACTATCATATGGTGGATGGAACTATATAATAGGTGGATAGAACTTGCACTGCTATTAATATTGTACGTTTTTACTCTCCTTAATAAAAACATAGTTTAGTTAAAAATCCTAAGTTATAGGAATTTCTAATTATTGTAGTTTTCAAATAATGCCTTTAGCAAATAAAAAAACCTGGTCCTATCTTTGTTGAACCTTGCATGCATAATACTACATTATGTGTGTTGGTTCGCAGAGCACGGAGGTTTGTGCTCACCCTCACTCACTAAGTACCTTAGAATCCATGGATCAAAGTCACTATACGTACTACAATACCCCAAGAGCTAATTGAGAACAAGATGGAGGAGATTAGGATAGTCTCTAGTAGTTTAGTTCTTGCCTCAGTCAGTGGCTTGCCTGTGGCAAGATGTGTCCTTACCTTTTTGCTGCCACTTTTACTTTTGTATTGTAAATATTTGGCCCGATCAGTCCTTGTAGTAAACTTGATCTATGCGGTCGATTTAAAATCTGATATATAATATTAATGTATGGTATTGTAGGATTGAATACAGAAATCAGAGCAGGGGTGAATGATTGTTGTCATTATTCAGAACTCAAAAGCAATCTTACTAGATGTAGATTTCGACTGCTCGGCGCTCTACCGCTCAGCTGTCATAAACTCTTACCAGTCGTAAACTTCGACCACTTCTGTGCTTGTAAACTATGACTGCTTTGCACTCTGATCTTCGAACAGTTAGCACTCTTAAGCTTTGGCCGCTTTGCACGTACTCAAACTTTAACCGATTTATTGCAATAACTCGTAAGCTTCGACTGTTTTGCACTGGGTCGTAACTTCGACTGCTTTGTACTGAGTCGTAACTTCGACTACTTTGTACTGAGTTGTAACTTCGACTGGTTTACACGTGCTCGAGATCTTCGACATTGGGAGCAAAGCCTCTCGATCACCTGTGCCTTCGAGGATTCAACACCTTTGAGTACTCGTATTTCCTCTATTTTCCTACTGCGATTCGACAACTTTGCACGTAGTCGCAGACTTTCTTTGCTCGTAAGCTTTGACTCTGCAATCACTAGCACCTTCTGCGAATCAAGAACAAGATTGATGCAAAGTGATGTTTATTGCTGGATTTTTGTGGGTTTACAAAGTGCCATCAAAAGCACCTTTAAAAGCCTAGCCAAAATTGAAGCCTCCTAAATGCATCTCCCAAAAACCCGTATGATTGTTATGCCCCTACACCTCTATTTATATCCTCTGACACCTCTCTCCGAACAGATCACGATTTTGAGTCCTAATCCAACTCCAAATCTTTTACAAAATCTTCTCCTCTTTCTCAGGATACAACTTCCATACTATGGATTTTCCAATTTACAACTCCTAGAAATAAAGTTTTCTCTTCCAACTTTTCAACTTGCCATGTGTCGAAGCATCCAGGACCATACCTTTTGTAGCTCCTCCACCCATCATCCACATTTGATCTCCATGTGCCTAAGCATGAGCCTGACCATCTCGTGATATCTTCGACCGTCTGAACCTCGAATCTCTTATCCTAGTCCTAGTAGATCTCATCATCGACCATGATCGTCTCCATACTCAACCTAGACATGCAACGATTAAAGAACATTTTTTGGCATAAGTTTTCTTCATCTTGACCAACATCAGTCCACACGTATAACACAAGATGATTCACCCATAAACACAAACCAATTCATCCAAACCGCTGGCTGATCAGACCGCCCTTGATATGGCGGTCAGACCGCATTACCTAAATATTTCAGCACTTTTCAGTTTTCACAAAAGTGCATTGTCTGAAACTTTCATAAACGCAAATTCCAATTCAACCCATGTCAATTATTTATCATCACCATAGTCAAGACCTATCCATATGGTCTAATAGATATGGTTCATGTTATGTATGGAATAATTTAGTGATATATTTGTGAGCACTATCTATAATATAGAGAGTAGTACAGTGGTTTCATAGAGAATTCTAAATTAGCTAAATCTGGGTCCAACAATTTTTCCCCATGGCTGCTGCGGCAGTCGGCTCTGGCTTAGCTGTTGACAAGTTTATAGAAATCGATGCGATTTTTGGATTTCACCGAGCCTAGATCTGATGAAGCTGGAAAGCCTTCGACCATAGATTTTGACAAGCAGCGACAATGGGGCAAGAATATGGCAATGCCCACGGGCGCGGCTACGGAGGACGGTGGGCGACTGGCTATTATGTGCCATTGAGTTCGATTTTCGGACATTGGTTGACGACCGACAACCGAGATGTGGGAGGTGTAGCTAGCAACGCGTGGGTGGAGTCTGGGGCTGCGGCGGCGGATGGGCAGATCGATCATCACGGCTGCCAATGCGATAGCTAGGCCGGTGTTGTGGGGCAAAGGGTGACGACGCATACTGTATACGTAGGAGAAGTAATGATACACACTCGATCAACATTCATAGGGTGATATTTGACGCTTCTTAACAAAAGAAACAGTGCTCTCTAGTGTTACCTAGACACCACCATGAATCAAGGCCACTTTTCGTATTGTTTGGCATCGTATTTACAGAAAATAGCAGTATGCGCGACGTATTAACAAAAATGTCATTTTTGCCATCGGAGGAGCGGGCGGCAGCGCCCGCAAGGCGACGCGTGGCGCTGTCGCCACCGGCAGGCGCCTATCGCCCAGCCACTAGGTCGCAGGCCGCCTGTCACCCAGCCAGTAGGCGGTAGGTAATTAGGCCTGCTAATTAGCCAGCCTAATTACCTGCCCAATTTTTTTCCAGTTTAGTGTTTGTTTGAATTTTTAAATCTGCCAAATGTGCTAAAACAATTATGAAAATTTATGTACAGCCTTCTAACACAATGTTCCTCACAGTGTAATTTTTGGAGAATTTTATCCATAGCGAATGTTCCTAAAACATTCATAAAATTTTGATATATTTACGAGTTTTTACATATAGCAAACGAGTTCCAAAAATTACAAAATTTTATTTGAAACCTCTCGATATAGTAATAGTTCTTATGTAATTTTTTGAAAATTTTATACAGTCAGAATTAGCCATAATTGCTCAGATTAACTTAACCATGAATTTAATAAATATTTCACTTTTTTTAATAATTTGATACATTATGAATTTGTGTAATTAAAAGTAATTAAATTACTACAAAAAAATGCATCACAGGATGCGATATGGCTCACTTTTCTGAGCCACTACTATATTCTCACCGCGCTTGCCTGCCCGTATGTGGTCTTGTCTTCCGTCATGCATGAGCATATCTCGTTGAGTACGTTAGATGGTCCGGAGGTTGCGTGTCGAGTTAGAGGAGGTATGGAGTCCGTTCTGTTTGCTTAGCGGCCGGCGGTGGTCGAGTAGGCTGAGATACAATACGCTGGCTCCGGTAAGGGTCGAAGTCATCCAGTTGAGACGTGCCGAACTACGAGCCGCCCGTAATAATATTGTGTATGAAGGACTCTAGAAATCCCCTTTGTGGTGCGAACGAGCTCTCACCCTGACTGTATGACGTGGCAGCGAAGCTGGAGGAGCTTTGCCCACCGAAGTGTCCAAACCCTGGGTATGCCGAGAACGTTGTGCCTTGCCTTGTGCATGATGCAAACCCTGGCACCATGTACTGCTCTCTAGAAGCATTTGGGAGGCTCGTGTCGTTATCAGTGGACTCGTCGTCACCCCTATGTTGAATTGGAGGCTGTAAGACAAAACGAAATTATTTACAACAAATATTTTGGATGTACAATGCGAATCTCATACCTCCCGAATGTGCAGCTAAGATGAACGACGGGGAGTGGTAGTCTGTGCAGGTGGTGCGTACGCCAAAAGGGATGCATCGCGATGACGGACTTGTGGTGGGAGAACGCCATGATGTTAGTGGAACGCCGGGCGTAATAGGAAAAAACATGTAGGTTCGTACGTAAGTTACCTCCTCGTCGGTACGTCGCATGGATAATCGGCGGCTAGTACTATGACGCCATGCAAACTTAATAGATTGCAATGGCCGACCAGACTCGCTAGGTCGCGATGACCTGACGGATGAGCATGGTGCCCCCACTGGGTGGCTCATGTGCGCACTGTGATCCGAGGAACGACCGCAGGTAAGGTTATGGACTATTTTTTTGGCTTGCTTTAGGATGAACTTCATAGTCTTCTGCAGGGCCTGTGGCATCTCTAGACTACTGATGGCAGCCTCCGATGTGCTTGCGATGCACTATGCCCACTCCAACTAAAGTGACATATGAAACAGGTTCAGTAAGGAGCAGTACGGATTTATTGAATGGAACGATAAGATATTTGAATTGTCTTATGCTGTCATGCTGCCGCGAAGCATTGTGAGGATCGAAGGAGCGGTCTAGATGTTCCTCGTGCGTGATGTGCTCGGGGCGATTTGGTGGAGGAATGGTCAGTCTGCTGCACGACCGCGGTACATACCACACCATGTACTCGTCGTACGTCTTGATGTTGTACGGACACTGCTCCATGATGACGTCGACGTGTGCCCTTTCTGCACATGCCGTCGTCCACAGCTGCTGCATTGGCCGCCAGTCCGTACATGGCAACCAACCCTCGATTGCCCGCATTTCCAGAATCATCGACATTACATAGCAAGACATATGAAAGTGTACACAATAGTCGGATGGAGTTTGACTCACCGGTGCACGGCATGCAGTAGGAACCTGCCATCTAGAGGGGGCACAGCATGGTGCAAACCCAACTGTCACATCACACGCTGTGGCACGTAAGCCTCCACCATGTACGAGAACACCAAATGATGTGTCGTCATCCACAGCTCCCTGTCCTCTAGGCAATGCAGGGACAGCCCGTGGGGCGATACATGAAGCATGAAATCTACCATCCAGAGAGTCCATATGACGTCGCTGTCATGCAACGACTCAAACTCGTTGTGCCACAGCAAGTAGCACCTTGACGGTTTGCCCTTCGCCCACCGCAGACGGGCAGCAGTCCACCGCATGCCCATAGTGGGCCCATCTATCAGGTCGTCGGTGAACTCGTCGAACGGGTGCACTGGCTTCACGATTGTCGGATGTTCGACAGGGAAGTGCTCCCAACTCTACAGCTGTAGGAGCACGTAGCATATGGTCAGATTGGGGGTATCAGCAGTGGCACGCTGGCAAGCATCACATAATCCCCGATATGTGGTGCACAGAACCATTGATCCCTAGTTGTACTGAGGCATCGCCCGAAACTTTGCGTCCACTAAAGACTCTGCGAGGCCAATGAATTTGGCGTTGCAAATATCACCGTGTGTGGCTGGAGATATGCTCCAACCAAAGAGCTGGATAAGGAACGCGATGAAGTGCATCCTAACAACCTCCGGTGTTGCAACCTGCGGGCACACACTGAAATTGTTAAGCCACGTGCACTCTCCGGGATAAGCCGGCCGAACCAGTCCGCCAACCTCTCCTTCCAGTTGGCTGGTGTAGGGGCTGGAACAAGTGCGTCACCTTCGAGAGGGAGACCCATGAAGAATGTGACATCCTTCAGAGTGACCGTCATCTCACGCTAACAAAAGTGGAATGTGTGCGTCTCAGGCCTCTACCTGTCCCCCAGTGCAGCGAGCAGGTTGCCGTCGATGGTGAACTCATGCCTGGTGGAGACCAACCTCGCAAAAGGCAAAAAGCCTGTGGCCCGCAGGGTTGGGACATAGCGCTCGTCCAGCGGCCATGGGTCCCTCCCCCCTGCAGCCTGAACAGCGAAGGGCCAGCCGCGTCACCCGTCATCCATAAGTGACAATGGTGTTTCTCATCGTACGCGTGTTCTAGAAGCTCCGGTAGAGCCATACCTACTAGTACATACGACAGACGAAATATTAGTGCGAAGATTAATAATTACTTCATAATACAATTTACATTAATTATAACTAACTAAATAACATTAAATATGACTACGGGAATAACGTCGAAAGCATGCTATAAAAAATTACCTATCTTTCAGGGGAACTAATCAGCACTACCGCGTCCTCAATGACTTACGCACTGCCTTCTCGAAATATTTAGGTACACACTATTAGTTTTGATATACCTTGTAACAAATGGGATAGATGAAATATTACTGTGAATATTCGTAATGACATCAGCATACTACAAGTCAGTGATTACATGCGTGAGTGAATACTTCACTACTTACCAATAATTTGATTACACATCCGAAAAAAGACGAGCCATTCATTACCGTCGTCCTTAACACTAACTCATTACTTACCCCGAACTAAAAAATTATGGGTACCATATATACATAATAATAGTACAAGCTATGTCTAAATTACTACGACATACTTACTTCGTAATACAAACTACATTAATCACAACTAACTAAATAACACTAATTGACTATGATTATAGGAATAACGTCGAAAGAATACGATAAAAAAATTACATGTTTTTGTAGAGAAGAAATCATCACTGCCAATTTTGAGCTACGCACTGCCTTCTCGAACTAATGAGCAATGACCGCGACAATGACCTTTTGCGATGAGCGACTGGGACACTGCCTTCTCGATCTAATGAGCTACATACTCGCCAGAGGTGCATATTTATGCTCGAGTGAAAGAAACCATTATCACTACCAGCGCTTCGGGGTGAGTGGTGACAGTATCGTAAGAATGACAAATGTGCAAACGAGGGAGCAGGCGAGGGGGACGACACTCAAATAATGACATTAGCGTAAATGAGAGAGCAC
Organism: Dendrocalamus latiflorus; assembly: GCA_017311315.1. NCBI lineage: Eukaryota > Viridiplantae > Streptophyta > Magnoliopsida > Poales > Poaceae > Dendrocalamus > Dendrocalamus latiflorus. Next base: position 7,428,468 of record CM029662.1, read on the forward strand.
GCAAGAGGGGCACATACAAAGAGAGTGACAATTGTGTGAACGGGATAGCGGCAATAATATATACCACGATTGTTCGACATGTGGCACTGCAAAACCAACGTTAGGATCGTTAAATTCATAGTTAAGTTAATCCAAATAAACATGGCTAATTTAGATTATATAAAATTATCAAAAATTTACATAATACCTATTATTGCATCAGGAGGCTTCACATAAAATTTCGTAATTTTTGGAGCTCGTTTGCTATATGTAAAAACTCGTAAAAATATCAAAATTGTATGAATTTTTTAGCAACATTCACCATAGGTAAAATTCTCTAAAAATTATACTACGAGGAAGTTGTATGAGAGGCTGTAAATAAATTTTCGTAATTTTTTTGAGCTCATTTGATATATTTAAAAATTCAAACAAACACCAAACATAAAAAAATTAGGTAGGTAATTAGGCTAGCTAATTAGCCAGCCTAATTACCTGCCGCCTGGGGAGCTGGCGACAGGCTTCTAAGCCAACAGTTCCTCCTACTTAGGGCTGGACGAAAAACTCGAAGCTCGTTAGCTCGCTCGGCTCGTGGCTGGCTCGGCTCGGCTCGGCTCGGCTCGTTAGGATAACGAGCCGAGCCGAGCCAAGATTTTAGCTCGTTAGCTATAACGAGCCAACTCGAGCCAGCTCGCGAGCCGCTCACGAGCCAAACGAGCCATGCTTCCAGGAATTTAGATATGCATATGCTGCTTCCATGGACCTAATTTGTACTCTATTGCATGTGTTAATGTGTAAATTTGTACTCTATTGTACCCAAACGAGCCATGCATGTGTTAATTTGTACTCTATTGTACCCAAACGAGCCAAACGAGCCTAACGAGCCAAACGAGCCTAACGAGCCAAACTTCCATGGATGAATATATGATGGAGATATTTTTTTGCCCTGGCTCACGAGCCAAACGAGCTAACTCGAGCTTTTTGTCGAGCCGAGCCGAGCTGGCTTTTTAGCTCGTTAGTTATAACGAGCCAGCTCGAGCCAGCTCGTTATCTACCGAGCCAGACCGAGCCGAGCCGAGCCGAGCCGAGCCAGCTCGTTATCCAGCCCTACTCCTACTACTAGTCTTGTACTACTACTAGTGTGGTAGTACTATTGGTTAAATTGATATTAACTTAATTCGGCTAATTTGGACTATATAAAATTTCTAAAAAATTACATGATAACTATTACTACATCAGGAGGCTTCACATAAAATTTCGTAATTTTTGGAGCTCGTTTGCTATATGTAAAAACTCATAAATATATCAAAATTTTATGAATTTTTTAGGAATATTCACCATGGATACAATTCTCCAAAAATTACACTGTGAGGAACGTTGTATCAGGAGACTATACATAAATATTTGTAATTTTTTGAGCTCATTTGTTATATTTAAAAATTCAAACAAATACTAAACTTGAAAAAATTAAGCTGGTAATTAGGCCGGCTAATTAGCTGGCCTAATTACCTGCTGCCTGGGGGGCTGGCGACATGCCTGCCTATCGCCTGGTGGCTGGGCGACAGGCGCCTACCACCCACTCCGCCTACGGTAAAAATGACATTTTATTAATACATCACGCATACTATTTTTATAAATATCATACTAAACAGTATCAAAAATAGCTTTAATTTCACCACCACTCTGTAGGGGGCATTAAAAATCTTGTACACACAAAAAAAAAAAGATGCAGCACAGACGCTCTCTCGAGGGCCCGAAAGCGACGAGTGCAAATGGCTCAATGGGTCGTGTTAGGCCCTTCTATGTAAGGCCGACACAAAAGTACATATGCTGCCGGCTAGCCTAGTCCGTGTAACTTGCTGTATAGAATGGGCTAACCCACGCTTAGGCCTACGAATGAAACGCGGCAGGACTGCTCTTCGGTGTCAAACGTGGCTTACGGCTCGGCCCGTACCGTAACCCGCCTGACACGAATCTGGTCACCTGCCTCCCCACTTGCGGCCTGATTACGGCCCCTTTTCTTTTGGATTTTTTTGCTTTTTGACTTTTGCTTCCCGTGAAAGTAGAAACCAACGTACAATTTTTTAAAATGGATTATCTAAATAACTTTTTGAGTTTAAAATTATATGTATTATTCACATCAATGTCTTCACCAGTTGTTACCGTCTTAAAACTTATAGACAAAAACTATCGGTCCAGTACCGACCATATACCAAAACAATAGGGCCTACATGTAGTAAATTTTTTCCCGTACCGACCATCGTTGCAAGAACGATTTGTCTAATTTGCAGATATCCTCTCGATTTTGATCTAGCGAACACTCTGCACAGCCATTTGATGCCACACCCGCACTTGTGTCTGCTTATCCTTGGACATCTTCGCTTTCCCCAGCCATTAGGCTATTCACGGTTTTATCCCAAACCGCTCAACCGGCCGAACCAACCCAGACCAAACCGCTTGTGCGGTTTGTGTACAGGTCGGGTTGAGTTCTGTATAAACTGTCAAACCCGTCTCCTAGCATCGATGCCTCGCTAGGACGAACCAGGGAAGAAGACACGCCCATGAATCACCACGGCCGAATACCATGGACACCACCTGATGTACCCGAAGGTCCGATTGTTGGCCCGATCTTTCGATGAGAACGATAAGTTCGGTAGGCGTCGCTTAACTCTCACGATCCTGGCTACGAACACGCAAGACTCGAAGCCACGCAATCGCTGAACTGCTCGACAAGTCGTTATCAACCGTGCACGAATACCCGGATGACCTGACCACGAGGGTCGATTCCTGCATACACCGAAGAAGCACGCAAGAAAAAGATAAAGCAATCTGAAATTGCAAATAGGAATTGAAATATTGAATTGAGTTGGGATTCTGAAGCGGTATTATGGTTGGTCTAGTCGACACAAGCCAATACACGAAGTTGCAACAAGGCTAACTTTTAACTAAACAAAATCCGAGAAAACTAGAGGGGGTGCGACCTTCTTAAATAGGGGATGAGGAGCCACACATCTAATAAAACCAGCGGGGTGGGACTAAAGTCACGGGTTACTGTTCACGTGAACAGTAATACGCCCTCCAGGTGGGCCGTCGGCAGATGGGCCAAGTTCAGTATGATTACAAGGCCCAGATTGGCCCAAACAAGTGATCTGATGTCTTCTTTTGATGATTGCGAGCAGTCCAGAAGGAATTTGATGATGAGGCTGGATCCGTTGGAAAGAGGACGAAATAAGCTTTCAATTAAGTACTCGTGGACCTCCAACGGACTCTGTATGTGAAAGTTATGCCCATTTGAAATTGGTGCTGTCAGGCTGATTCCGAACTGATCTGACCAAAACGTATCCAGCTTGGCACATGTAGTAGCACCATGGCTTGTAGACATAATACCATGGTATGTAGACGTAGCACCATGGCATGTAGACGTAGCTCGATCCAATTGGGTAATATGGTCTTGCATCAGCCGAAAGTCCTATTGGAGAGGATGTTGTTGAAGTAGAGGATGCAGTGCCACAGGGCGAAGTAGTGGTTGTATCCTTAGGTTTGATGTCCTCATCACCACCACTACGTACACAGTGTTTGACTCAACAAATCATTTTAGGATTTCTATGTGTAGGGATAAGGTATGAACGTGCCGACGTACTAAAGTACACAAAATAAATAAAATACAAGAAACAAAAGGTTAAGAAAGCATGCATTTTATTAATTCTCATGGAATTACAAAATACAAGTGCCCTTCATATGTGCTCTATGACATGGCAATGTGGTCTCTAGTTCCCAGGGAGTCGGAAAGCTTCCGATTAATTACATCCGTGTGGTAAATCCACATAACACTTCTGATTAAGTTGCCACTTGTCATCATCTCTTCGCTTCGTGTTCTCCATGCATGTTGTGTTGATGAACGGTTGATGCAGATATGGGCATTGGTATGATCTATAGCCTTGTTGATCTATAGGCCATTGATAGCATGGCCTTTGCACTTGCCACGTTTGACCATGTCATTCGATCTCGTCAGCCGTGAACAGTAAGTAGAAAGACAAGTGGTTGTGAAGCATGCATGGTTCCCACCAAGTTAGTCCGATCCGACGATATGACAATGCCAGGGTAGGTGTAGTTGAGTAGTTCTATCTCACTCCATTGATACCTAGCCGTTAGCATTCGGCGTCATCAGTATCAAACAAGTACGCTCCTTTGGCTTGTCTATGTCTGATGATGTAGGTGTTTGACCTCGTCAGCTCAGATAGGTTGATGGGGTGGCCTGTATGATGAGGACATCCCAAACTCTACCACTATATCAAGGTTCTATGACAAGAGCTAGAGTTAAGCAAATACAACATGAGGTGACTTCTCTTCTTCTTGAATATACTTGTAATATATTTAAGAATTGGTTGCTACCTAATGCGAGTACTTTATTTGTGCTTAAGTTTATTCAAGAAGAAGCTTTTGGAGTTAACAAGGAAGGAGAGGAGGAGGCATTCAGCCACAAGGGAAGGAAACAAGTAAGAAGTTTATTAGGTTGTTGGTACTCTTCTTCAGTCTCAACATGGAAACTGTTAGCGTGAATATTCTTGAAACTTAGGAGAGTTCTAGTCGATTCGGGTACAATAAAGCTTATTGAATGACCAAAGTTGTGCCCATTGGGAGTATAATTGTAGCTCTTCCTGAGCCTATTATACAAGCATCACTATCGCCGATTGTTGTAAGGCTTCCAATATTCTAACTAATTGACTGAAAGAATTTTGTCTCTCTCAAGATGGTATTTGTTGTGCTGCTGTTAGCGAAGCACACTTCCTCCATAGGGCGCCACACACGTTCTATATAAAGTATTTTATTAATATGTAATAGAAGACAATCAACACATAAATAAAATACTTTAAATATTAGAACATATCAAGCAACTATTAGCTGAATAAATGAATAAATTATTCAATATCATCCAACCATCACGAGAAAATAAATTATTTGAGTACCATCAATGCAAAATCTAGCTTATTTTTTCCACACATGAAATAAATGACAATTAAAGTCTAAATGCATTCCATGCATTAGACTGAATCTGCTAAAAAGGCAAAGACTTTAGTTGCTATCTTCTTAGGGGTGAGAAGCTCTTTTTGGGAAATCATGGTAGCGGCAGCTGTAATGTCAAGAGGGGGTGCTGCTGCAAGAGCGGAGTCTATCTCTATTGGTTCAGGCAGCTACTAAGAACTCTCACCCTCAATAAAGGCAAAGTGGATTTTATGCTGCCCTTTGCCGCCCTTCTTTTTCTTGGCCTGGAAGGCATCAATGACATGTTGCAGCTCTTTACAGATCCATAACCAATGCCCCACTTGCCACACTTGTAGCAGGTTTGATCTTGCTAACCATAAGGCTTGTCGTTCCGCTTTGATTTGCGGTCCTTATTTTTCTGTGGAATATTTGACTTGCCTTTCTAGGCTGCAGCTTTGCCCTTCCTTCTCCTTTTCTTCATTATAGACTTTCGCACCTTGTAGCTCCCAGTGTTGGCCTCACAGCTAGTGGAGCTCCCTAGTGATTGTGTGATAAAGTTCATCATGAGCCTTTGCAACCTGCATAATATCAATCAATTCAGCATACTTCTTGTAGCCGTCTTGACGATAATTGTGCACAGACTGCACTGCATTGGGGTGGAAGGTGGAGAGAATCTTCTCAATCTTCTACTTATTTATGATCTATCTGCCACAAAGTTGAAGATTGGTATAAATTCTGTGTAGAGCAGGGTTGTACTCTCCAATCGTCTTGAAGTCAGCGAACCTCAATTGGATCTATTCTTGTTCTGCAAAAGGAAGAATTGTGTACTTTAACTTCTCGAACCGCTTCTTTAGTGTAGTCCATAATGCTAGCGTGCTCTTTTTTTTTTGCCATATACTCATTCTTGAGAGTGAGGCAGAGGTGATGCTTGAGAAAGTAAAGTGCCTGATCATTTTCCTCAGGTGTTGGTTTGGCATCCTGTGGTGCACCAATCCTGATGGCAGCGCGGAGCTTCTTGGCTCCAGGTACGATCTCGACATCAGAAGCTTAAGTCAAGTAGTTTGGCCATGCTGAGCCAGCTCCTCGAACTCCTGGTTCGTGATGCCTGTCATCTACATGTGTATGAAAGGAATATATACATTTACTACAGGTAAATATGCATGAAATAAATTGGATAATGGTACAACTGAATTCTCATGATGTTTTAGAATTTCTATGCATTTTCTATAATTTTACTGTTAATTTCTATGATTAAAGGGAACTTAAATAATCACGATTAATCAAAATAGTAAGTAAATACATGAAAGCATATAAAGTAATACTAACAGTGCTAAGCATGATTTAAATGTTAAAAACAATCCAAAATTTGAATTTTTGAGGCCCTTTTATACTGGAATATAAATTTTCAGTGAAGTATGCAGTTTCCAAGGGCTTATCTGCAAATTTTTAATTCTGAGAAAAATTTTCATGTAATTTTCCAAATTTCCAGGTTTTATTTGCAAAATTCGGACGTCGACCCCCTTTTCTCTTTTTTCTTTTCTTCCAGCCCACTCCAGCCCAAGGGCTCAAATGGGAGAAGGGGTAGGGTTTCCTTACCCCTGTTCATGTGTAGGGTGGTGCGTGCAGGCATGAGCTGCCGGTGGGGCCTTGGTGGCTTGGCTTGCGGCTGGGGCCGGCAACGGCGGCATGGGGCAGCCGAGGACCGGTGACGTGGGTGTAATGGCGCATACGAGTGCTCAAGGAGTCGGCGTTCGTCTCAACGCAGCGGCTGTCGAGGCGCGCAGTGCGGCACGGCCATGTGCGGGTGGCCAGCAGTATGGTTCTTGATTTTTTTTCAATCTATAGTGCAATCAATATCTACTCTTTTCATGTAATCTATCGATCGACGTTGTGCTGGCGACTTCAAGTATGCTCGCGGTAGATTAGAGCGGATTTGCACCGTAGAAAATAGTCTAGAACGCAAAATTTGCGAAATGATTACCTTGCGATCTGGATAGGTAAATTAATCTGCGATTGATTACCTTGTGATCCACCGGAGCGATTCATGCTGATAACGTGTGGAGGAATCGTCGCTGGCGAGTCTAGTCCAATCGATTCCTCCTATACGAAAAAGGTGGATCAATCACAGAGTAGTGCAACATACAAAAAGATTAAACAAAGAGAGATAGGAGAACTCCTTTTCTTTATTATTTTTTACTTTTATAAGTACAAGATCTAATCATTAGAACCTCTATTTATAGACTTGATGGAGAGAGCATACTATAAGCTAGACCTGTAGACCAGATCTAAGTTTCCCGACAGTAACATCCTATAATTCCCGTTCCTATCTTTCTACGTGCTCTCGAGAGCTTCTACATTGCTTGATCTGCCATCTTGTTTTTTCTTCTAACATCCTATGATTCCCATTCCTATCTTTCTGTGTGCTCTCGAGAGCTACTAGATTGCTTGATCCGACACCATCAACTGCACGATCGAGTGTCGCCACGACCCACAAGTGGCATATATAAGCTGGATTCTTTTTGTTTTGTTGCTTATGGGATTTAGTTTATACTACAGTAATTAGTTTTTAAATGATATATTTTTTAAAATAGAGTTTATAAATCGATTATTGTAGATATTATACCGACTATATCTATATAGACTAAAATTTTAAAATAAGAAACCATGAGATACAACGGAAGAACCCAGTCATAACCAAACTTTTTCACCACAGCCGCTTCCTCACTTCTTTTGAGGGATGAGGATTAGTTGGATAACGTTGTTACCTTAAGATTCACATCCCAAATATTCCATGTTCGAATTATAGACAATTAATACACACACACACACACACATATATATATATATATATATATATATATATATATATATATATATATATATATATATATATATATATATATATATATATATATATATATATATATATATATATATATATATATATATATATATATATATATGATACTGAAATGGGGCACCAAGGTGTCCAGGCACCTAGCCTCTCTGTCGTTAGATTACTTTTAGATTCGTGCAGGTGCAATATATTAGGTAACCTATTAAGATTCATTAATTCGAAAAGGTATCAATTTGGAAAAGAATCAATCATGGATGGAAAGTATTAATCATGGATGGAAAGTTTTAATTATGGAGCTTGGGCACCATGGTGCACCTGTATTTTGCCATATATATATACATATATATATATACACACACACACACACATATATACACATATATATATATACATATATACATATATACATATATACATATATATATATATACATATATATATATATATATATATATATATATATATATATATATATATATATATATATATATATAGTAAAAGTATTGAGGACTCCTAGGTGTCTGGACTCCTCGTTCCTGTGCCGTCCGATCACGCACGCTCAGTTAGCCTGGAAAAGACGATTAACGGGTTGGGAGGCGCTTGACCCGTTGTTTGGACTACAGATTCTCATATTAGATAAGTAGGTATGTGAATTGACTACGTTGTGTAAAAGAAGGAATAATTTAGATGTACGGGATATGGCCTTTAATTTCTACATATACTACTATAAATACTTTGTATCCGTCAAGAATCATATTTTTCCATTGCTTTCCGTTTGAGCCTGGATATGTATTCATATGTTATTTTCTTTTTGGACTCCTCTTCTACCATTGCACGGCAATACGCGGCCAAGACAAAGATCAATACGCGGTCATCTAGAATACATCAGTGTAGACCGCCTGCCGGAAGACGAACCATACCTACTACAAACAAAATCCTTTCATCTTGGCCTCCTCCGAATTTCTGAAACAGAGTCTTTGCGCAGTGTTATACAATGGAAGGTATGTTTCCGTCAAGAGTACTAATTCTCCATTGCTTTTCTGCCATACCCGTTTTCTAACGCATTCGTCTGCATGGCCAATACGCATGCAAACGATGTGTATACGTACAAACGTATTCAAACGTACTCAGGAGACTAGGGTTCTAACGCATTAACTTTTTTATACAAACGTATTCAGGAAACGTATTCAGGAGAACTAGGTCGGAGTTGCTTAACTTTTTTAGATAACATGCCATACCCGTTTTTTTTATATTCGGACGTTTGCTTAATTTTTTAAATTTATACGTACAAACGATCATAATTTAAATGTCGTACGGTTTTGCATACATACTCCATGTACTCTATGTTAATTAATACATGGCCAATACACATACCTACTCTACGGTAATGGCAGGAAATCTATATATGGCACCAAATGATCTTAACACATAAATATTTTCACGTTACTTCAAAAGGTTCTACACACATACTTCAAAAGGTTCTAATCAATCAGCCGTTTCAATCTCTACGGAAGGAATGTATTGGCTAATGGGTATATTACAGTTTTATTACAGTTTTATGGCAATTAATAATCCGATTTGCATGCATTCAATTAGGAGTTTGAATACTACGGCAAGGAGTGTAGGCTAATGGGTATACCCGTTAAAATCTTTCCTACTACAAAATAGCACATCTCAATTTGATCGAACAGTTTATAGGTTAGGTGTCTGGACTCCTAGGAGTTCCATTTCACCTTCCCATATATATATATATATATATATATATATATATATATATATATATATATATATATATATATATATATATATATATATATATATAGACACACACACCGTCGTTCCTAAAACCGTGAGCTACCCGTCAGCATCTGTGCTACAAACCTAGCTAGCTATGTTCGTACGCACGCAGGCGCAGTCGATCCGCGCGATCATAACATAATCCGGTGATGCCACAGATGAAAGACGGCCACATTGCCCGGTTAATCGATGGTTCTCCATTCCTGAGACCTAGCTAGCTCGCTCCATCCATGCTGTTGTCGATCGTTAGCTAGATCTGTTTTTTTTTAATTTTTAGTGGTTCTTAGTTTTTTATTTCTTTTAATAATAACTATTTATTATGTTAATAAATTATAATAAAAACCTATAAACCGTAATAAAAAGACAAAGGCCCAGCTCCATCCATCCAGTCGTCGATCGTGGCCTTGTCGAGGTAGCTGGTCAGCTGGCCCGATCGCCAGCATTATTACGATCGAGGTGTCAAGCTTGCTAATGACGTGATAGGATGGGGGCCCGGCCGGCCTAGCTCATGCCGGCCTAAAGCCTGCGCCACGCATGATAGCGTGCCTGCCTGCAGCAGCCACCGTAGACCCGTCAGATCAGATCAGATCCTCACAGCTTTCTTCGCCTCTTGGAAGTTGAAAGAGAGTACACGGTAGGAGTCGCCACCAGTCCTATAGGTGGGACTTGGCACGGCACGTGTGTCGGATCATGCCGACTCAGCCTGATCATCTTATCGTGTTATAGTGTGCTGACTCGTCTCATCTTCAATGAGGTCTAGACACAATCCAAAGTAATAAAGCACGATAGATCACCGTTGTGGCCATGTCGGTCCTGGTCTAGTCCATCTAACCTGTTCAGCCAGCGTAATGCATGAGAATTTATTTAGCACCGGTCATTAGATCCAATTTACAGTCAAAGATCAATCACACATATTAATGACAATCACAAAACAACCAACATCTAACACGATCTCTAATACTTCGAAACCATGTAGTATAATCACTGCTACAGACAGCCCTATCACAGACGGTTCGGAACCGTCATCACAGACGGTTCCTGAACCGTCAGTGTTTAGGTGTCAGTGATAGTTGGTTGTTATCACAAACGGTTCCTGAGCCGTCTGTGATAACTCACATTACAGACGGTCTTTATTACTAACCGTCTGTGATAGACGAGTATCACAGACGGTTGTTTATAAAAAACCGTCTGTGATAGTCTCGTATCATAGACGATTTTTTATAAACAACCGTCTGTGATACTCGCTTATCACAGACGGTTAGTAATAAAGACCGTCTGTGATATACACAATATCACATACGGTTTTTATTACTAACCGTCTGTGATATTGTGTATATCACAGACGGTTAGTAGTAAAGGCCGTCTGTGATATTATTCACACCACAGACAGCACTCTTTGAAACCGTCTGTGATATTGTATCACAGACGGTTTTTAACAACAAATCGTCTGTGATACCAAGTGCATCATCCATTTTATTTGCTGTTTTTTGGCTAGCCTCAGGATATGCTAGCCATGCCCTCTGAAAGCAAGCAAGAAAGCAGATTACAGATAAATGACAGATATAAGTTAATTACAACTCATAGTAAATTACAACAAAATTCGATACACAGATGAATGTAACAAACGGCCAGCAGATCACATACATATATAGAATGAAAATCGTTACACAAAATCTGACAAATGAATTCAATTGAAGGAATTGTTTGATTTGTACAATTGAATCCAATGTTTCAACATCTAATTATCACCATTGCCGGCGTGGAACTCTCCCCTCTTATTTATGACCTCTACTAGCAAGAATTCGGAGATGATTGCACGAATGTCGACGAGATTGTCAAGATCATATGCACTTTCGTCGAATTCCACCCGCTGTCGCTAGGAGCAATGTTAAGTCATTAATTAGCATGTGTGTGTAATATAAATACATATATATAATCAGAAAATAATAATTATTGGAAGGATCTGACAAACCTCTGGATCATTGATCTTAGTATCCATGATTTCCTTCATGTGGCGGCAAACGTAGAATCCACATACGTTGCCCTGTAGCTGCTGGTGGCACTGCAAAAATAAAATTACATACATCGGCATTGTCAATTCTAGAGGCATTATAACAAAGTATGATATAGGATTGTTGTGTTGTAGCGGGTACCGAAAATCGCGTGTTGTGTCGTAGCGTGTCACTGGATTTGTCGTGTCTTCCTCCTTGGGCAACATAATTGGCAAACGCCCTACGTGATTCAAAAAACTTAGCCTCGGCCATGGCAAACAAAAGAAATATTACAATAGAGTTATGTATGGAGGGAATGAGTTTACCTGTTAAGTACTTCTTGCACACGACTGAAGTCGTGGTTGCTCCTAAGGAGGGAATCAAGGTATATTACCTTGCTCCACTTTGGTACAATCACAATCAAAATCCAGTGATGCCTAGTCATGTGTGTCGCCATAGTGATTAATCCTAAGTTCATGTTGCATGTAAAGTACAAATGAAACATATGTGTGGCAACTAGTGAAGCACTTACCCTTGGTTGAAGGGTACCATGACGTACTCCTTGTCGGTGTGAGCAATCAATCCCCTCGTTATGTAACCTTGCACGAAGGATGCATCTGCGTTGATACATTGCTCGGAGACCAAGTGAGGGTCGAGAAAACCCACCGGTCGTCGCGATCGCCGGACTTGTTGGATCATGTATCTATACATAAAGAAAGAGTAATGACATTTATCTGTATAACGTGAATGCAGAACTTCATTGTACAGTACACTTACAGAGGCGTCGTAGAAGTGAGGCGTCGAGTTCGTCGAGATTGAATAGTAAGAATAAATCTTCGAATGTCACGACGATGTAGCCCGAGTCGTGGAGGAAATGCGTCTCGTTATATTTCAGAGTGAATGCACTCTGCTGGTTTGGCTTCATGTTGGACTTCTCCATGTACCAGGCATGCAATGTATTGCAAATCAAACCAAGCTGGCGTAATTGTGACTCGGGCACCAATGACACTCCTAGAATAAACTTCCATGGCATGGGACGCGGCTTAATTTTCTTCGCATGAGCCTTGGAGGCCTTGGAGCCTCGCTTATGATATGTTCTCGGTGGCGTCCCGGCGGGAGCCGATGCAACAGACTTTACTGGATTTGGAGGTGGAGGTGTAGCCACCGGAGCCGATGTGCCAGGTCCAGGGCGACGTCCCTCTTGGGCCACTAGATGTGAAGATTGTGGCACAGACATGTCGAGGACGATGTCCCTTTTGGGCCACTGAATGAATGTGTGGACGGCATCCCCTAATGTCTTAATCTCTTCGTTTGGGGGCTTCTCAAGAGGGACGGACTTCAAAATATCATTAATCATGTCCACCTGGACCTTTATGAAACCGGTGTCTACTTGTACACCGTGCACCAGCGTCCCTGGCAGCAATGGATACACCATGCCGCGCCCAGCGTCAACGGGAATAGAGCCAATAAGCCTGACTTTGAGGCTGCAAGGCATGGGCTCCTACATAACGATACAAGATGAGTTAAGGTGTCCACTAGAGAGATCTATGTACCATTCTAAAGAGGTACATTACCTGAATGTCATCAATAGGTAAGTGGGCGTCGCTATGTTCAGAAATTGATGTGGACGCGCAGCTACTGCGTCGTTGAGGGGGACTGGGTACCGCAGTACTAGGAGTGGGTTGCGATTGGTTGCGGACTTGTCTCAGTTCTTCCCGCAACGAATCTATCTCTCCTCGAAGTGAGGCAGTCTGCTCTTGAAGTGAGGCAGATAGTTGTTCCTCAAGTTGAGCACGAAGCTCCTGTTTTATTTGTTCGCTGCGGTACGCCTTGGATCTCTTCCTACTCCTATATGTCTCGGAGTAATATGGAAATCCGTGCCTCCAAGGTACATAAACCCCCATGCCTCGTGTGCGACCTGGATGCTCCTTGTTTCCCAAGGCCTATGATAGTAAATCTATCTCCCTATATTCTTCAAAGGAGCCATGAGAAGATTCGGTAGTCAATAATTGCTGCAAGAGGCAATTAATCATGTTATTTTTGAACCCAAGGAGTTCAAGAGGTGTTAACAACTATGTTGTTTAACATTTTTACCAGGCGTTGGGACACTTCCTCATCTGCGGGGTTTTTGAAAGATACACCCGAAGATGTGGTTGATGACCTCGCTCTTAACCAGTTTCGAGCGTGCTCGTTTGCGATCCCGGCAAATGGCGGAGAGGCCTCCGATCGGATTGCGATCTCATCCTGCATCCTCCATTGCGGGATTTTACCCGCGTACCCAGCAGTGCCAAATCTGTGAGGGTGCGTGTTTTGTGACTGGAGAGCCTTGTGCGTTGCACTTTGTTGTTTAAATTCGGTCGTCGTCTTCATCTGCACAAAGGCCTCCCATGTTTCCGGCGACACGAAAGGATACTTCGTGAAGGGCGTGACATCCTCGAACACGTACTTCGTCACAAGAGTGCTCTTAAAATTCTTCCATACTTTTCCCATCGTGAGGAGCGCCTGCCGTTGCACGAGTCCCTGTACTTCTGCTGGGATCTCGAACGAATTTGTAATTTCCTCCCATAGCTGATTTTTGTGATCCTTTGTCAAATCTTTCCAGCTTGCTATGGTGATGGGGACCCGTTGCCTTCCAATTATCCCGCAGGTAGTCCGAAATGATGACGCTACTTTCTTCGGTTCCAAAGGGATCCCATTCGGAGAGACCACCGTGATGGTCATTCGGCCCTCTGGCCTTTTCGATACTCCTCGGCCACGTTTAGTTTTCGCAATCTTGGGTGTGTGAGACCCAGATGATGACGACGAAGACTGTGTGGACGCCATCTCTCTTCTAAGAAAAAACTAACTGCAGTGAGCTATGGTCCCAACTTGTTAAAGTTCTATGAATCAAGTGACACAAACCAGTGCATCAAGTTCATTGAACAAGATACACTGGAGTGTGTCACTTGCTTTATGCCCTTTGACAAAGTTCTAACGATTAACTAACTGCAGTGAGCTATATATGGGCCTTCCAACATGTGAAGCATATAACATGAGCATATAACATGTGAACCATATAACATGTGAAGAATATAACATGTGAATCATATAACATAAAATACATGTGAAGCTCGGAGGGAGCGGCGTCGGGAGGGACCGGCGGCGTCGATCGGGAGGAAGCAGCGTCGGAGGGGCGTCGGGAGGGACCGGCGGCGTCGGGAGGGAGCGGCGGTGGGAGGGACCAAAACCTAGCTAGCAGGGGCGCTGCAAAGTGGAGACAAGAGACTGCGCGAGAGCGGACTCCGCAGACCTAGCTGCGGGTATTTAAAGATAAGCTATCACAGACGGTTCCTTAAACGAACTGTCTGTGATAGTGGTATCACAGACGATTATATAGATATAACCGTCTGTGATATGCATATTATCACAGATGGTTCTATAGATATAACCGTCTGTGATATCCATATTATCACAGACGGTTATATCGATAGAACCGTCTGTAATGTGTTATCACAGACGGTTTTTTTTGATAAACCGCCTGTGATAGTTCACTATAAATACCCGCAGCTAGCTAGGTTCCTATGTCTGTATGTCATTTTACAATTACAATATGGAACATAGATACATTTATGAAAAACGCAAGCATAACCATAAATATAACTATTTCTTAGTTCCTTAGTCATTTTACAATTACAATGGAACATACATACATTTATGAAAAACACAAGCATAACCAATATCATTTATTACACTTTGGCTATATCATTTTAAATAAAGCCCTTCACGATGATCGACACGCATATAGCTTGATTCATCGCCTTGTTCTTCCTCGAGCCTGATGCCGTCTCCGAATGGAGGCAAATCATTAAATTGATTGTACTCTTCCTCATCCACAACATTCTCAACCCCGATAATCCTTCTTTTTCCCTGAAGAACTACATGGCGCTTCTTATTTGCCGGGTTGGTTACATAAAATACTTGAACAACTTGCCTCGCGAGTACGAATGGTTCGTCTTTGTATCCTACACATTCGAGGTCCACGGTAGTGACGCCGTACTTGTCAACCTTTACACCCCGTGGGAGTTGGACCCAACGGCACCGAAATAAAAGAATTTTGAAAATTATGTAGTCAAGCTCCCAAATCTCCTCTACAAGCCCGTAGTACGAGCTTGGGCCAGCGGTACTGCCGTGCGCATCATAGGCATCTATGCGGACACCTGAGTTCTGCACTGTGCTCTTTCTATCTTGATCTGTTGTATAAAATGTGTAGCCATTAATGTCGTATCCTTGCCATGTCACAATTGTAAATTTTGGCCCTTTTGCCGACCATTGTAGTGTTTCACTTGACGACCTCCTAGTCAATTGCGCCTTAAACCATTCGTTGAACTGACGGTTGTGTTGTCTCGTGATCCAAACTTCTCACTGGCCTGCATTCTCCTGACGTAGCATGTCCTTGTGCTCTTCAATATATGGGGTCACTTCAGTCATGTGTTGTAAAACCATGAAATGGGCTTGAGCATACGTATTTTGATCCGGAGTTATTGCTTTCCTCCCGATAGTCCCGATACCCTCTAGCCTCCCCTCGTGACGAGATAGAGGTACACCTATCGGCTCTACCTGAGCCATGTAGCCGATGCAGAATTCAATGACCTCTTCTGTTGTATAACCTTCGATGATGCTACCCTCCGGTCGAGATCGATTGCGTACATAGGACTTCAGAATTCCCATGTACCTCTCGAAAGGGTACATATGACGGAGAAATACGGGGCCACATATTTTTATCTCTTTCACAAGGTGGACAATGAGATGGACCATGATATCAAAAAATGATAGAGGGAAATACATCTCTAGATGACATAGAGTTGTCACCACCTCGGTTTGCAGAGTATCTAGTCCATCCGGATCAATGACCTTCTGAGCAATTGCGTTGAAGAAATAACATAGCCTTATGATTGTCACTCGAACCTTGTTCGGCAAAATACTTCTAATTGCAACAGGTAGCATTTGTGTCATTAGCACATGACAGTCGTGAGACTTCATGCCAAGTAATTTTAAATGTTCCATGGAAACAAGTTTCTTCATGCTTGTGGAGTGACCGGATGGAACTTTCACACCATGTAAGGACTGGCACAGTTCAGTTCTCTCAGACTTAGACAGAGTGTAGCATGCTGGGGGGAAGGTACGTTCGGCCTTTATCGGTCTCTATCGGTGCTAACTCGGTCCTGATGTTCATAGCGACCAAGTCACGCCTTGCGTTAACACCATCCTTTGTTTTATTAGGAATGTTCAGTAAGAGACCAATCAAACTGTCACATACATTCTTCTCTACGTGCATGACATCGATGCAATTACGAACTTCTAAGTGCTCCTAATAAGGCAAGTCCTAAAATATTGACCTCTTTTTTCACATGTTCTTCCTCAATTTACGTCCCTTTCCAAACACCACATTTATATCCTTGACCATATCATACACCTCTTTCCCGCTAAAAGGTCTTGGTACTGAGTCATCCTCTTTTTTCCGTCAAATTGTTTCTTCATCTTGCGGTATGGGTAATACTTTGGAAGGAACCTACGGTGACGCATGTACACAGTTTTTCGTGAGTTGTTCAACCACACACTCTCGGTATAATCTAAGCAGTGCGGACACGCTTTGGCTCCTTTTATACTCAACCCTGACAGGTTACCAAGGGCAGGAAAATCATTAAGGGTGCAGAACAACATAGCGCGTAGAGTGAAGTTCTCTCGTTTGTCCGCATCCCATACATGTACCCCTTCATTCCATAGTATTGCAAGATCTTCCACCAATGGGGCTAGGAACACATCAATATCGTTGCCAGGTTGCTTCAGCCCTTGGATAAGTAGTGATATCAAAA
This sequence comes from Dendrocalamus latiflorus, assembly GCA_017311315.1. Taxonomy (NCBI): domain Eukaryota; kingdom Viridiplantae; phylum Streptophyta; class Magnoliopsida; order Poales; family Poaceae; genus Dendrocalamus; species Dendrocalamus latiflorus. The sequence goes on from CM029662.1 coordinate 7,445,924, forward strand.
TATATTTTCGCTTCATACACAGCCAAGGAGGAAGGTTGTACATGCACAGAGTCACGGGCCAGGTGCTATGTCGGCTGCTCATGTTACCAAAAGGATTCATTCCATCTGTACTCAACCCAAACCTTATATTTCTCGGTTCCACACCAAAATCTACAAACATCCTATCGATGTTCCTCCACTGGGCAGAATCAGCAACATGTCTTATCATTCCGTCTTTCTTACGCTGCTCGCAGTGCCAACGCATCAATCTTGCATCCTTGCGGTTTGCAAATAAATGCTTCAAACGGGGGATTACAGGAAGATACCACATCGCCTTAGCAGGAGGTCCTTGCTTCACCTCGATGCCCTTCCCATCATCAGAGTCATTTTTACGCTTGTATCGGGATGCTTTGCACACCGGACAAACATGTAAGCTAGCATACTCTTTACGGTACAGGATACAATCATTCCGACATGCATATATTCTTTCTACTTCCATTCCTAATGGACAAAGAATCTTCTTGGCTTGGTAGGTGGTTCTCGGCAACACATTTCCCATTGGAAGCATGTCCACTAGGAGACCTAATAATGCCGTGAAACTCTTGTCGGACCAACCATTGCTTGCCTTCAATTTTAGCAGTTCTAGAACTGATGACAACCTCGTGTATTACAGCTTGCAGCCCGGGAACAAAGGTTTCTCCGAGTCCTCCATCAAGCCCTCGAATTTACCAAACTCTCGCTCACTATAGTTCCCTTCTGCATCACGTAACATCTGATCCAGATTGTCATCTTGCGACCTATCCTCATGATCGAAAGAACAGTCCACAACTGGCATATCGTTGTCTCCCTCGACTATGTCATAACTACCTTTTTGTGTACTCTTCTCTTCACCGTGATTGGTCCAACATTTGTACCCTTTTCTGAAACCCCTTCGAATCAAGTGAGCTTCAATCTGCGTTGAGTTGCTAAACATCTTGAGATTATCACAATCAATACATGGGCAATACATATATTTCATCCCCTGCTTCAACATATCCAGCTCGGCCGCCCTTCTAAAAGCAGACACGCCAGTAATGTACTCTTCACTCACACGGTTCTCAATATACATCCAGCTTCGGTCCATCTACGCTACACAAGTGACAAATGGGTGTCAAAAATAATTATTACCCCTACTACTAACCTCTGATCAGATCACTAAGAATGTTAAGTAATTGAGTACTAATCTCTGATCAGATCACTAAGAATGTTAAGTAATTGAGTATACTAACCTCTGATCAGATCACTAAGAAGACGGTGATATTTTTTCACCCCCAACTCCCTAAAGCCGGCCGCCTTGCTCCACTGATGCAGCGCGATGAAGACAGATCGGTGTCGACATCCTTACGCCAAGTAATTAATACTACGCAGAATATCACAGACGGTTCCAACCACAAACGGTCTGTGAAAATGATATATCACAGACGGTTCGTATTAATAACCATCTGTGAATTATTATCGACGGTTATTAATATTAACCGTCTGTGATACAAACAATATCACAGACGGTTCAAATTAATAACCGTCTGTGATTGTTTCCTATCATAGACGGTTCACATAAATAACCGTCTGTGATAGTCTAACATTATCACAGACGGTTCTTAACACGAACCGTCTGTGATGTCCATAATATCACAGACGGTTCGAAATATTAACCGTCTGTGATTTATGCGTATCACAGACGGTTTGTATATAGAACTGTCTGTGATAGTCCTTCACAGACGGTTTACACTACAAACCGTCTGTGATACATTTGGGTGGAAAGATGCACATCCGAGGCCTGCTGCTGTGTCTTGAGGAATGCCAAGAGCTGAACCAGCTCTTGGCATTCCTCAAGACACAGCAGCAGGCCTCGGATGTGCATCTTTCCACCCATATACAGACGCAAGCACAGCAACACATTCAGATCATGAAATTGATTGTCCTCATCCACAACATTCTCCACTCCGACAATCCTTCTTTTTTCCGCAAAATTCAAGGCAATTTTATTACAAAAGTGCAAAAAAAGACATTCCCAGATTCTTCTAACTGATTCAGCTAACTGATTCATCGCTACTGGCGTACGTGATGCAGAGACCAGAGATGAAGAAAAGAAGTGGGAAGAAGCAGATGGATAGTCGCTCACCGAAGAAGTCGGCTGCTCACCGAAGAATCTGGGAATGTCTTTTTTTTAAACTTTTGTAATAAAATTGCCTTGAATTTTGCAGGAAAAATAAGGATTGTCGGAGTGGACATCACATCTCAGCAGTAGTCGGCATCGTCGAGGAACACGCAAATACAGAGGCAAGCATGACAACACATTTAGATCTATTACAGGAGAACAAGCTAGTGAACTCTTCATGGAACACACTTACCACACTTACAGCCATATATGCTCACAGTGGATGAACTCACGCGTGACTAGTACCGGTGGAAAGGTAGATGGGGCGTTATTTATAAGGGCCGAGCAGAGGGAGGAACTGCTGCCTGCCATTCGATGTGGAGAGAATGGACGGGTGAGATCGAAATCCTGGGTATACGCCAATTATTGGTGACACGTGTTATCACACGCCAATTATTGGTGATATGTGATTGTCATAGAAGGTTATTAACGCGAACCGTGTGTGATAATAAAGTTCAAAGACGGTTCTTAATACGAGCCGTCTGTGATGTTTCAGTTATCACAGACGGTTCGTATTAATAACGGTCCGTGATATTAATATCAGACGAACGGTCTGTGATATTAATATCAGAATATGAACGGTTTGTGATATTAATAGCAGAGATGGTTTGAAATATGAAGCATCTGCGTTAATGCTTAAATATGCGCGCCCTAATCTTGCTCTTCTACACACTATGCACTTCCTGATCATAATAGCAGAGATGGTTTGAAATACGAAGCGTCTGCGTTAATGCTTATATATGCGCGCCCTAATCCTTCTACACACTATGCTCTCCCTGATCATCTTCTTCATCACCAGATTTTTCAATAATGACATCTAAAATTCTTTTGATCTCCTTCCTCTCATCTATCCATCATGAGTTGTTCGGACGCAACCTTACACAGGCGGTCAAAAATTTACGTCTGGAGCAGCTCCTCCGCTCACGCCCTGCTCTCCTTCCTCGACTCGCTTCCATCCGTCAGCTAGACCTCATCATCCGCCGTCGACGGAGGTGTCTCATTGCCACTCAGGATAGGGAAACCGCCCTCAGCCTCGTTCTTCTCTACAATGTGCGCAAAGCGGAGGAAGATCTTGCGGCAGTGCAGACACACTTGGATAAACTTGTCGATCAAGCAGAATGGGCTGATAATGCGGAAGCGCATCTTGACATCCTGTTTCAGATTATGGAACATGCTAATGATCATTTGCCCATGCTTGAGGAGGAAGTCGAGAAGGCAAGGACAATCTTGACGGCATTCGAGAACACAGCGGCTGATCCTCCAACTCCAGAAGTCGACGAAGAAGCATATGAAGCCCAGAAGATTCAAATCTGGGAATGTCTTTTTTTGCACTTTTGTAATAAAATTACCTTGAATTTGACTCTCGTCTCTATAGATTCTGTAGTTTAAACGATACCATAGACGGTTCGTATTACTAACCGTCTGTGAACTTTCACAGACGGTTAGTAATACGAACCGTCTGTGATCTCTAAAATTATCACAGACGGTTCCAGTTAATAACCGTCTGTGATATTTTCACAGACGGTTATTAACAGAACCGTCTGTGATAATTTTAGACATCACAGACGGTTAGTAAAACGAACCGTCTGTGATGTCTCATTTATCACAGACCGTTCGTGTTAATAACCGTCTGTGAAAATATCACCGACGGTTGCCAGTATAAACCGTCTGTGACAGTTTAATCAAAGACGGTTCCGTATGAACCGTCTGTGATGTAGTCGTCCAGTATAGCCTCTTCTGTAGTAGTGAATCTTTTGATTTTCATTTACTTGTTAAGCATGGAAAAGCTTTTGGCTACAAGTAAAACACACAAGCCAGAGATTCAGAGGGATTAAGAGGAAAGCTACGTGCCTGCTACTCGATTTGGATTCGACTCCGTGGTATTAAGAGGGAAGCTAATATAAATGAAGTAGCTGCAGTGTTTACTATAATTGATTAGTAGATCTCGTTTTGAAAGTACACTCTATTTGAAATTTAGATACTGTAGAAAAACCACTCACTATAGAAATACAGCTTTAAAAGCCAATATAAATAAAGCCTTAATTTGTTTTTAAGGAGAACAAGGCTTCGGACATAATACTTCCTCCGTTTGAAAATGGTTTGAAGTGTCGTTTTATTGGATAATTTCCTTCTTTTAATGCAAAGACACGCAAAACTAGTCTCGCATGATAGTGGAGTTCATACTTTTGAAGTACATATTCTCACATTTTATATAATGTTTAAACAGTATTATTATACCTCTTTATCTATTTAAGCATATTTTAAAAATAATTATAAGATATTTTAAAGTAAATTCTATAAAAATTTTATTAAAATCCACTTTTTATAGCGTAATTTGTATACATACTCCTTTTATATACAGAAAAAGGTATATAGCAAAATAAAGAGTTCCGATAAAAATTTTCAACCAAGTCGTATTGAACTATATTAGAATTATTATGTAAGTATGCCGAAAGTGATAAGGGGTATAACATGTTCATTTAAGCGGTATTTTAGAAGTGGGAGTATATACTTCTAGGAGTACAGAAAAGGCTTCATACATACATACATACATACATACATACATACATACATACATACATACATACATACATACATACATACATACATACATACATACATACATACATACATACATACATACATACATACATGTGTGTGTGTATATATGTATATGTATATGTATATGTATATGTATATGTATATGTATATGTATATGTATATGTATATATGTATATATGTATAGACACACACACACACTCTACTCTTGGGTATAGTTACTCCCACCCATGATATACCATCTAAATACCATCTAAACAACTTAATGTACTCATTTGTCACCTTATGTATACTTATATACTAATTCTAAGATACTTCAATGCTAACCACATAAAAAATTGCAAGGAAGCATATAGTTTTTAGTATATTTTGCTAATACCTTCATATTCATACATAAAAAGAAGTATATTAAAAAACTGTACATACCACCTAGATGGTCATATATATTCATATAGTACATGTACTAACTCTCCTTTACGTGAGATACTCCCTACTTTGCGAGATACAGTATAGGGAGTAACTACACTGAGAATAAAAAAAAGGCTTTATGCACACACACACGTAGGAAGCCTTTTCCATTCTCCCGAGAGTATATATTTTCATGTTCCAATGTACCACTTAAACAAACATAGTATACTATTTATCATTTTCACTATACTTAAATACTAATTCTAAGATACACCAATGTGATATGGTCGAAAAAATTTCATTGAAGCCCCTAATTTTTGCTATATACCCCTTTTAATACACTAAAAGAGTATATACACAAATTATGCTATAAAAAGTGTACTTTGATAAAATATTTTACGGAATTCACTTTGGAGTATCTTATAATCATTATTACAGCATGCTCAACATGATAAAGAGGTATAATAATATCCTTTAAGTGGTATATGGAAAGTGGGAGCACGTACTCCTAGGGGTATAGAATAATTTCTTGTAGACGCGCTACCTCAGGCCCATGACCTCCCTAGAGCAATGGCACCTATTGGAAGGTCTACCCTAAGCTAAATCCACAAGTCAACCTCGGTGAGGTTTGCAAAGCCTACTTCAGTGAGGTCCACGAGGCCAACCTTGGCAAGGTTCACAAGTCACAAGACCAATCCTGGAGGGGCCTAGGGCCAACCTCGAGCGAGGTTCGCAAGACCAACCCTGGGTGAGATACGCAAGTCCAATTCCAGAGGGGTCTGGGGCTAACCATGAACGAGTTATGCAAGACCAACCTAGAGAGGTTCAGGGCCAACCTCGAGCATGATTCGCAAGATCAACCCTAGAGGGGTTCGGGGCTAACCTCGAGCGTGATTCGCAAGACCAACCCTAAAGGGGTCTGGGCTAACCTAGGGCGAGGTATGTAAGACTAATCCTAGAGGGGTCTAGGGCCAATCCTAGGAAAGGTACGTAAGATCAACCCTAGGGATCCAGGGGCAACCCGAGGTGAGTAATGCAATACTAACCCCAAGGGGGTCCGGGGCCAACCCTAGGTGAGGTCTGGGGTCGACCCCAAGGGGGTTCAAGGGAAACCTTGAACGGAGTCTGAAGCCAACCATGAACCAAACCCAGAGTCTTGGACACGACGGGACTCACGTAGGAAAATGACGTAGATACACTAGGCGTAAGCTAGACCCCGAGGGCAAACATGTAATTTCACTCGCCTCCCTCTCCCCTATAAATAGGACCTCTTGTAATGGGAGAAGGGAGGCCATTTTGTAACCCTAGACACTCATATGGAATACACTTCGTCATTTGGGTGCTTTTCCTTGAGTCCCTTTGCATCCCTAGCGGTCTCCTCATCTGATGGGTGGTGCTTATAAGTTTACTGTCCAGCCTCATATTAATGACAGTTGACACCATCTGTAGGGACTTAGCGAGAAGCCATGTCGCCTAGGAAGAGGAAGGCATAGAAGGTCGCTGGGTGGGTCCGCGCAATCTCGTAGGCCCTTCGAACTCTGCCTCGGACTCCATTCACGTGAAGGCCCTTCAGAATTAGCCTCAGACTCCCCTGTGAAGGTCCCTCGAGCTTCGCCCTAGACTCCTTCTATTTGGAGGTCCTTTGACCTCTACCCTAGACTCCGTCCACACGAAGGTCCTATGAACTCTGCCTCTGAACTCCATCCACACGGAGGTCCTTCAAACTTTGCCCTGGACTCCATCCATGCGAAGGTCCTCCAGACTCCACCCGGACTCTGCCTCAGACTCTGTCCGTGCAGAGGTCCTCTGAAATCCTCCCCAGACTCTATCTACGTGAAGGTCCTCCAAACTCTATCCGCGTGGAGGTCCTCCAAACTTCGCCCTGGAATACGTCCACATGAAGGTCCTCCAAAGTCTGCCTTATACTCCGTCTGCTCGAAAGCTCTCCAGACTCCTTCCCAAACACCCTTCGGGTCTAGACAACTCCGCATCCCTGGACCCTCGTATGGGTACAGAACACTCCATGCCCTTAGACACCCTCCGGGCTTAGACCACCTCGCTACCCTAGACTTCGCCAATGTTGGCTCACGATGTTGCCGAGGTTGGCTTGTAGACTTTGCCCAATGTGGTGTGGGGACTCGGAATCCTGGAGCCTCTATGAGATTTTCTCACTAGGAGGCTAGACCCTCTATGGGATTCCACTACAAGGTAGCCTGGACCCCCTCTAGGTCGAACCTTGCTCTGTGCCATAGACCTCCTCTAGGTGCCCTCGATCTGCACCTCAGACTCCCTGCGTGTCACATGTCCTGTCCTCCTTCAGACCCCCAACATGCCTCAATAGCTTAGCCTCAATGTGGTTCAACTCGGCCTCAACGGCTTCGCCTCAGCTGGGCTTCATTTCACCTCGATGGCATCTCCTCAACTAGGGTTTCCCCTTGTGCGATGGATTCATCTTGGCGAGTTCAACACACCTCAATGGCTTAGCCTCGACATGGTTCAACTTGGCCTCGACTACTTTGCCTCGGTTGGGTTTCATTTCGCCTCAACAACGTCTCCTTGACTAGGGCCCCCATAGTGCAATGGATTTACCTCGGCGAGCTTCAACATGCCTCAATGGCTTAGCCTCAGCATGGTTCAACTTGGCCTCAATAGCTTTGCCTCGACCGGGCTTTGCTTCACCTTATCGGTGTTCTCTTGACTAGGGGCTCCCCCAAGTGCGATGGATTCGCCTTGGTATGCTCTAATATGCCTCGATGGCTTAGCCTCAGCATGGTTCAACTTGACCTCGATGGCTTTGCCTCTGCCGAGCTTTGCTTTACCTCGATGGCATCTCCTCGACTAGGGCTCCTCCTAGTGTGATGGATTCACCTTGGTGAGCTCCAACATGCCTTGATACCTTAGCCTCGGTGTGGTTCAACTCTACCTCAATGGCTTTCCTCGGCTGAACATTGCCATGCTTCGATGCATTTTCTCAACTAAGGGCTCCCCTAGCTAGATGGATTCACCTCGGCGAGCCCAAACATGCCCCGATGGTTTGGTGTCAACGTGGTTCTCTTTGGCCTCGATGGCTTTTGTCTTGGCCTGATGGCATCTCCTTAAGTAAGGGCTCCCTGTATCTTGGTGGATTCACCTTGCAAGCTCCAACATGCCTCAATGACTTAGTGATGGCATGGTTCACTTCAACCTCGATGGCTTTTTGCCTCAACTGAATTTTGCTTTGCCCTAATGGTGTCTCCTTGACCAGGGGCTGCCCATAATTTGATGGAGTCACCTTGACGAACTCCAACATGCCTCGAGGGCATGGCCTCAGCGTGGATACACCCACCCTCTAGGGTCAGGTCAATGACCACTCCCCTCCGAGGTCGAGCCTGTGACAACTCGCCCTCCGAGGTCAAGTCTCCTAACACTCCCTCTTTGGGGTCGAGCCTTCACCGCCTTACACCCACCCTTTGGGGTCGAGTCGATGACCACTTCCCTCCAGGGTAGAGCTTGTGACTACTCCCTTCTAAGGTCAAGCTTGTGATAACTCACCCTCCAAGGTCAAATCGCCTAACACTCTCTCTCTCTGTGGTCAAGCTTGTGACAACTCGCCCTCTAGGATCGAGTCACCTTATACTCCCCCTGGGGTAGAGCTTACTCCCTCTCTAGGGTCGAGCTTACTCCCTCTCTGGGGTCGAGCTTGCAACAACTCACCATTCAGGGTTGAGTCACCTAATACTCCCCTCTGGGTCAAGCTTACTCCCCCTCTAGGGTCGAGCTTGCTATAACTCGCCCTCCGAGGTTGAGTCACCTAACAATCCCCCTCTAGGGTCGAGCTTGCCACAACCCTAGCACAAAGTTTGTCCCAGTCACCAAGCTTTTTTGATGGAAGACAACAACGTTCTTGCCCCCCAGGTGAAGTGTCACTCGTGAGCTTTGTCCCGAGCACAAAGTTTCTTCTGATGGAGGATAGGGTAGTAGGATACCCCTAGTAAAGAGTAACAATTAAACTTTATTTTGATATTAGGTGAGCAACAATGGTGTAAGCTGTGTGAAAGGAACAAGGGTAGTTACAGCCCATTTACATATTTGCCAAAGAAGCCCAGGCTGTCATAGGATAAACTTTGGGTATCCTAGTGCCGCACCGCACCAGTCGGCACACAAGCCAACATTACTCCTCATAAGAAGACAAGTCTTGACAAAGGGCACAAAGAGTCTATCCCTGGCCATTTTGCATGGTGGTGCTCAAAATCACAGTTGGGCCTCAGCCCCATCCATTCGCCCCTCGCTCGCCACTTGACCTTAAGTGCTTTGTGTGAAGCTCGATGCTTTAGCGACTCAGCCCACGAGGGTTTAGTTCCAAAGTGACCAGCGGTTATTTTAATGTGCCACACCACCATCCACAAAGGCAAGTAGTCATTGTAAACATGTCACCACATAAGCACATTCACGAACAGTGGGCCAAAGGACATAATTCTATAGATTGCACCATAGCTTCAAAAGGGGTCAGCCCCCTGGAAGTACAAAAGGCTACATGAAAGGCTAGCGCTGACATGGCGCTCCAGTGAGCTAAAGTACAAAAAAATGCTAAACAACTAGCATTGACATACTAATAAAAAGCTTTACACTTGGGATGAGCCTGGTCCCTCGGGGCCCCCTCTCGCGTGCGAGAGGAGCTTCCCTCAGACTGGCGGGCGTGGGTTTGTTTGACTCCAAATGCCTGAGAAAAAAGGAACAAGCATGGTTGGTGATGGCCTTCCGGCCCCCTCCAAGTCGGCAGAGCTCAACATCTTGTAGGTGAGCATCCCAAAAGTCATGAAGTGCTGGCAACCCACCAATTGTAGAAAGGTAAGTTGGACCTTAGCGGAGACCTTCACACAGTAGCGCCAAAAGCCTAGCAACGATGCCCTAGCTACCTCACCAGTCACGCTCAGCCAAGTGAGCCAAGTCTCGATAGTGACCTCTGACGAGTCGGAGGGAAGCTTCATGGAGATGCCAAAGTCCCAGGCAAGGTCAAGCATCGTCTCAGCGGTGGAGACAATGGCAGTGGCCACTCAGTCCTGCTCATCCGTGAGCTGAGATAAGTCGTGGCAAAGGTGCTTTGCATCAGACTCCTGCTTAGTGAGCTTGCGGGTTAGCTTGGCGATCATCTCATGGGCCACATCCAAGTTCCATTGTGCAATGATCGCACTACCCTCTGCCTCCTCGCTACTCTCTTGTTCTCCATCAAGATATCATTCTACATGGAGGATATTTTGCACACGGCAACAAGTCTCTATAAGAGGAAAAGGCAAGGGTCAGGAGCTCTCCAAATCAAAGCAAGTGAACCAACCGGTTACCTTCAAGTGGTTGCACTCCACTAAAGTAAATGCTACCTCTTGGTTAGAGGGTCATCCTCAAGGGCCAAATCAAGGTCGACTGGCACTGCATGGATAAAGGCCTCGCTCAAGAACACAGACATAGGCTTCAGCAAGGCAAAGTTCTTAGTGGTAACGCGCCCGTGAACCAGCAAAGTCACGCTTAAGCTAGCGCCCCGGGGTGTGCCACACGCGGTATGAAGGTGGGGATCACGCGCTCAAGTCCTGGCTCTGGTGCCTCTTCTTCCATAGGGATCTCCACTGTGTGATCGGACTAGTGCCCAATGTGGCCTCAATGTGCCTACCAAATCGGTGCCCACTGTGTTGACCTCGACAACCACATCATCCATGCCCTAGCTCTCCCACAAGGATGAGTTGATTGGCAAGGCCTTGATAGGGTGAATGCATGAGGGGAGGTGGTGGGCATGGAGCCTATCGTCATATCTCCAACGCCTCACTCGTGGGTGCCTCCTGGGTCGAAGGTTGAGGCAGCATTGGAGGAGGAAGCAGGAGTTCCCAAAGAACCTAGCAAGGGAGATTGGTCACAAGTCCCTTCCCCCTACTAGGGAGATGAGAGGAGCCTGCAATGTCGGATACTCGAGTCAAGCCCTGTGGGCTACTACACCTTGCTAACTCGGGTGATGAAGCACAGTCTTCCAAGACCTCTTGAGGGAACTTCACATCCCACCTAGATCTGCCATCTTGGTCGAAGGGCGGGCAAGCAGGTATGGGCACAACAAGCATCTCGCACATGCGGTTGCGGTGATCCTCCATGGTCAGGTCCTCGGCTACGCCGTGCTTTGCCCTCATCTCATGCTCGAGTAAGACCACCACCACCTTCTCTACCTGCGGGAGCATCAAGTCTGCATGTCCATGTATGGATTAGAAAAGGGTTAAGGGTCGAGCAAACATACATTATAAAAGGCATGGAAACTCACACTTTGACTCGGCAAAGCCCCGAAAAGCACGGATGCTCCCTGGCACCTCACCCTTGTTGAAGGTCAAGTCTAGCCCTGGGAAAGGGGAGTGATCCTCAACATGTTGTACCCCTCGATGAGATCACACATGCTAAACTTCACAGCAAGTCCTTGCAGAAGGTGGTCGTAGGTTTTATCCGTCGTGCCCAGGGAAGGCTAGAAGTGTAGTGAGTGGTCTACTAATGGCTTCTTCACGATGTTAATGAGTTCAGATCCCCGAGCGGGGTAGTAAAACCATAAATCTCTTCACAATTCCCACGTGGCCTTACGGGCCTTAGCGAGGAATTCAAACTTTTATCGGTTGCCCTAGAGCTGAAAGGCTATCACCCCATATGAGAAGTGCACGTTCTTGTAGGCATATGCCATCATGAGCATGGCATAGTGGAGAAAGCAGAAGAGCTAAGCTGAGGGATGCTTCACCCCAAGCTTCACATTGTCCACTCGTACACCGAGAGGTGGACGAAGGAACTCCGGTTGAGGTGGGAGACCTCAAGACTAAACTATCAAAAATGACCTTCAGTAGCCCGATCAAAGGGATGTAGAGCCGGCTTTGAACTGGGTGACGAAGATGACGAGCACCCCCAGCGCTGGGTCAAGCAGACCTCAGCTTGGGCAAGATGGCTAAGTTGGTACTCTCAATCTTGCCCTCCTTCTCCAGTTGCTCTAGAATGCACCTCTCATGCTAGAAGGGCCCATGTGGTAGGAGAACCAGATGACCTTCTCCAAGGTTTCCTTCCCATCGATCGCTGCCTTCGCTTTCCCACCTTTCTTGGTGAAAGGACCGGCTGACGACATCGCCTTCTTCAAAGTCATAATAAATGGAGCCGAGTTGAAAGAGAAAGTTGGGGTGAAACCAAGTGATTCAGTGACCACTCATGTCACCAAGTGGAAGGCAAATCCCCCGAGGTAGGCCTAGGCCCTCAAGGCTGAGTCATCCAGAGGAATCCCATGTCCCCTCAATTGAACTACCAGGAAGGTCGTCTGCCTGGGGGTCACGTTGCTTCCCACCCGAGGGTGCCCTGGGGTCACGCCTCTTCTCTGCTCGAGAGTGCCATGGAGTCACACCGCCTCTCCGCCCAAGGGCGGCCCGGGGTTGTGTAGCCCCTCCACTTGGAGTCGCTTCACTCCTCCACCCAAAGGTGTTTTGAAGTCACCTGCTCACCTCCCCCGGTGTGATATGAGAGCACACAGTCGGCCATGCGGTCAGTGACCGATGGGGGTGAGTGCTTGGTTTGTAGTGCTGCATATAACCGGTCCATGGAACAATGTCCGGTTAGCCTACACACAGTACTTCGAGGTGGCTCCCGGGTAGCAACTCTCCACAGGATATGTGCCACCATCAAACCCGGCCAGAGCCGCGTCGAGAACCAGGCCTGTGAGATTCCCACGAGGGAATGTGTGCCTTTGGGATGAGCACAAACCTGCCTTGGCAACCTGACATCGACAAGTCTAACTTGCCCCCATGGCCAACGGACGGTAGACTACCATCTTGAGCACGCTTATTGTAGATTACCGAAGGAATTGTTGGCCCATGGCCACGCGCTGACCCCTTCTATACATGGATGCGCTGGCTTTGGTAGGCGATTGATGACCACCCAGATCTATGAGGGGCTACTATTGGGGAGGGTCCCTACACTACCTCGGGACCACGACCTCCTTGCAGCGATGGCACCCATTGGAAGGTCTATCCTGAGCCAAGTTCACAAGTCAACCTCAGGGAGGTTCGCAAGGCCAACCTCGCGCGAGGTTCGTGTGGCCAACCTCGGCGAGATCTGTGAGGCCAACCTCGGCAAGGTTCACATGGCCAACCCCGAGCGATGTTTGCAAAACCAACCCTGGGTAAGGTACGCATGAGCAATCTTGGAGGGGTCTGGGGCCAACCTCGGGTGAGGTTCGTAAGACCAACCTCGGGTGAGGTACACAAGACCAATCCCAAGTAAGGTACACAAGACCAACCCCAAAGGGGTCTAGGCCAACATTGGACAAGGTATGTAAGACCAACCCTAGAGTGGCCTGGGGCCAACCCTAGGTGAGTTCCGCAAGACCAACACCAGAGGTGTCTGGGGCCAACCCGGGGCGAGGTATACAAGATCAACCCTGGGCGAGGTACCAAAGACCAACCCTGGAGGGGTCCGAGGCTAACGCTGAGTGGCGAGTGAGGTACTTAAGACCAACCCCGAGGAGGTTCGGGGCCAAGCTCGGACGAGGTAGGTAAGACCAACCACAGAGGGGATTCGGGGCCAACCCCATGCTAGGTCCAGGGCCAACCCGAGACGGAGTTCGAAGCCAACCACAAACCGACTCCAGAGTCCCAGACGTCGTGGGACCCCGATTAGAGAAAATGATGTAGATACCCCTAGGAGTAAGATAGACCATTAGGGTAAAATTGTAACTTCACTCGCCTTCCTTTCCCCCTATAAATAGGACCTCTTGTAATGGGAGAGGGAAGACCATTTTGTAACCCTAGACACTCATATGAAATGCACTTGGTCATTTGGATGCTTCTTTTTGAGTCCCTTCGTATTTCCAGTGGTCTCTGCGTCCGACTGGAAGTGCCTCTATGTTTACTGTCTAGTGCCCTGATATCATGATTTATATATATATATATATATATATATATATATATATATATATATAGTATAATTAACTGGGGCACCATGGTGCCATAACACCATGATTTAAAATATGTATTTCCCCTATGTATCATGTTCAAATTTTTTTGATTTTTTATGTCAAGTTTAACTAGTTTACTAACTAGTTCAAATAAATTTGAACAAAAATTCAAACTAGAGTTGCTTTTTTTATGATAGTTTGATTGTAGGTATGTGTTGATGTATTAAAACAATCAGTAAAGCATGTGATAAATAGTGCTAAAAATCTTTGAATTCGAGTATTTTTTTCAAATGTATGCATTTCATTTAAAATGTTATAGATAGGTATATACCTTAAAACTGAAATATTCAAAAATATACTCGAAGTTGGGTTAAATTCAAGCATTTAAAGTCATGGTACTCTAACACAATGGTGTCCCATTTCGGCGTATATACACACACACATACGTACCAGAGTAAAGCGGAAACAAATCCAGGCCTCCGCTCCCACAAACCATCCTTCTATCTTCGTTATTAAAATTCGGATCACAAAATTAACATTAATACATTGAACGAATGGCTCAGATTTTCTTGACCTGATTCTTGAGAAGTCACGCACATGAATACACGGTATGTGCCTTTGGAGCAGCCAGGGTGATACGCCGGAGCGAGAGTGACGCTGACAGCGTACGTCTAATGAGCAGCTCCTACAACGAGCCAACCTGGTCCCGATTGCCATCTTGGTCCCATCCCATCTGTTCGTTCAAGGCCCACTGGCCGTACTTGCTTGGACTAATTGCAAGATCGCGTGGCCCACTCCTGGATCTGTTTGGTCGGTTTGTTCAATTGTTCTAAGTTCATCATAATTAAAATCCATCCCAAGGTTTCTAATTCAGATGACACAACCCATTATTTGTGCTATATAAATCAAATTTGTTCTCAATATCGCACGGACGATTGTCCAACCGTTGGACCACATAAATACAGTCGCCCAACGGTTGGATGATAGGTACTATCGCCCAATTGTTCGGTGACAACACCACCAATCGCTCAACCTTTTGGCGATTGGATGGACCTTATAACTCCTCTGTGCGGCCGAGCATTTGTTTAGAGTAAAAAAATAGTATAACTAGCATCTGTACAAAATTATAGTTAGAGAAAAAAAAAGTCTAACTTCGGTTAGATGGCTAGAAAGAAAAGGAAGAAGAGAGGAGAAAGAAAAGAAGGAGGAGAAGCGCGCATATAATTAATTTATTTTGTTGCGAATCTTTAACTGTGAGCATCCCGTGGCATGTTAAAGTGCTGTAAAAAAATTTTGGTAGTCACGTTAAAATACAAAACATTAGTAGACAACTTTTATGATTAATTAGGAATATCATAAGTACATTAAAAATTCACGTGTACCATTAAAACTGGTATATTGCCATTTAAATTACTATGTCACGTACTTAATTAATTTTGTCAGTGTCATGTAAATTCTCCAAACTCATTAGGAGTTATTTAGAGTAGGAGAGAGCTCGAGCAGAGAGAGAAGAGTAACATCGGTTTGCGTGGGAGCAGATAGGGTGTCAATACGTATTAGAGCAGAGGAAAAGGAGCGGTGTTAGGGCGAACGAGTAGAGGTTGAATAAAGGGTAAGAGAGAGAGAGAGAGTGGGCCGGTAGTGGGCTAAGACTAATGGGCTGGCCAGGGAACAAAATCAATATGTGTAGGATCGCTGATGGCAATCAGAGTGGGATGAATGATTGTAATTCCCAGCAGAAGCATTTGAAATACTTAACTCTAAACATGTAGAAGAACTAGATTTGAGCTTTTCAATTTCATCATTAGCAAATTTTAATTTTTCATCACAAGAATCATGTATCAATTTTAATTCATCAAATTTGTCAGTTATATCTCTAAGTTGAACCAGGTTTGATGCACTAATAGACCTAACGGCCTCCAACTCAGAATGTAAAATTTGGCAATACTCACATGATTCATCACTAGGAATTAAAGCTCTAAGTCTATTAATTTCAGAATTTAGGCTTTCAACAACACAATTATTTTCTTTCAATTTCTGTTTTATCTTTTTTAATTCAATAGCAAGTTTAATCAAACCATCTTCAAGCTCATCATATGATGGTCTTACCTCATCAGGATCACTGTCGTTGTCATAATTGTTGTTACCTGTCATGAAGCACATGGCCGTGAAGTCATCGTTGTTCTTCTTCTTACCTTTAGTATCATCGTCATCGTTGTCGCAACTCTCATATTCCACATCACTCAAATCAAGACGCTCAATAGCTGATATGATCTTTTCAACAAACTTACGATGGAAATTGCCACCCTTGGTGTTGTTGTTCTTGGATAGCCGACGACGATAATTCTTGTCTTCCTTGATCACCTTCCCCTTGAGCTTGGGACAATCCATCTTAATGTGGCCTGGCTCACCACACTCAAAGCATCTGATCAGATCTGACACGCCGCCGCACTTCCTCATCCTCACATTGTTGAGTGCCTTGTATGCTCGTGAGGAGATCAACACCAAGTCCTCTTCAGGAAACTGCTCGAACTGTTCAGCTGAAAAAGAAGACAAAGCAGACAAAGAAACACAAGACAAAGCACTCGATGAAGTCGCCTGTACAGAGTTAGTCACAAGTGCTAAAGGTGAAGATTTGTCAGTCTTAGATGGCAAAGCTTCCATCTCATAGATTTTCAATCTAGAATAAAGATCATCCATGGTTAAAGTATCTAGATCGACAGTTTGATTAATAGTTGTGACAACCATCAACCATTCAGAACCTAAAGATCTAAAAATTTTAGTTGCATTATCTTCATCAGCAGGAATAACATTAACACTGCACAAATTACTCAATATTTTCTCAAAACGAGCAAAGAGATCATCAATGGATTGACCAGGCTTCATAGCAAAATCAGAATATTCTTTTTGATAAAGATTTTTACGCACTTTCTTGATTTTAGTGGTTCCTTCATGATAATCGTAAAGAGTTTTTCATATTAAATGGACAGAATTAATATGAGCTACACGATCAAAGTCTTTGGAGAAATTCCTTGAAACAGCAAGTTACGAGCTTGAACATTTAAATCAACATCTGCTTTATTTAAATCAGTAGCAGTAGTAGGAACCTCATATGGTGTAGACACTTTTTTCCAAACATCACTACCTTGAGTCTCAATATAAGCTTGCATCCAACACTTCCAAAAAGCAAAATCAGTACCATCTAGCATAGGGGGACGATTCACATATCTCTCTAACGCCATGTAACTTGCTCTCGTACCACTTGTAGGATCATCGATGGCAATCAGAGGGGCTGAATGATTGTAATTATTAGCAGAAGCTTTTTCTCAAATTTTCTATCTTCTAATCGTTTAATCTGAAAAACAGAAATAACAACAACAAAAAAATCTCGATCGTACTGTAGCAGTACTGTTCGACAATATAGTGGTGCTGTTTGTTACTGTAGCAATACACTGTAGTGATGTACTGCAGCGATTACTGTAGCGCCGAAAAACCTTCCCGATCTATAACAGATCAGCAGAAACAACGTTTTTCACTCAATCTAGTAATCGATTTTTAATTAAAACTAATTCATGATTGTGAGCAAAAAACATATAGATAGAGATCAATGCATAGAGAATCCCTAGATATCAAAAAAAAATAAGAAAAAGGATAATATATGCGAATTAAAAAACTCACAAACTTTTATTAGAAAAACGCGAGCATTGTTCATGTCTTCTTTTTATCCATCAACGTCGTCGTCTTTTCTTTTCCTTTTTTTCTTTCTTTTTCTCGCATCACCGCATATATATATATATATATATATATATATATATATATATATATATATATATATATATATATATATATATATATATATAGGAAGCCTCTTTTCTACTCCCGGGTGTAATTACACTCACCTCTAATATACCAACTAAACAAATTTGAAATACTCCTTTATCACTTTACGTATACTCGTATACTAATTATAAGATATTCTAATGTGAACCACACAAAAAAAATTGCAAGGGAGTCCATAGTTTTTAGCGTATTTTGTAAATACCTTTATATACGTACATAAAAAGGAGTATGTTGAAAAAAACGTACATACCACCTCTGAAAAATTGTTCACACCACGTATATGATCTTAAATACTCGTATACTATATGTACATACCCCTCGTTACGCGAGATACTCCCTACGTTGTGAGATACGATATAGGGTGTAATTACACCCGGGAGTAGAAAAGAGCCTTCCTATATATATATATATATATATATATATATATATATATATATATATATATATATATATATATAATGTAAATAACAGGGGCACCATGGTGTCCAGGCTCCATGAGTGAGACGTTCCATCTATGAGTGAAATTTTCCATCCATGATTAAGACTTTCCATCCATGTTAATGACTTCCTTTCCATACTATTGCACTAGCACGCATCTAAAAGCAATCCAAAGGCAGAGCCTTGGTGCCCGGGCACCATGGTGCCTCATTTCAACGTTCCTATTCAACATCTACTCAAAACCCTAATACAACTCGTCCAACTAGGCCTAAGCCTTTTTGTCTCAACCAGTTTTTCGGCCCACTAATTTTCAAGGGACCTAAATCCCTTGCTAACATGGGTTTTTACTCTTCCGACTTTTCAACTCATCATGTGTCGAAACCTCCAGGACCGCACCTCCTGTAACTTCTCCACGCACCATCCACCTTTGATCTCCATGTGCTCTAGCATGAGCCCGACCATCTCGTGACATCCTCGACTACTTGGACTTCAGATTTTCCCTTCTTAGTCTTGGTTTTCCTCGTCACCGACCATAACCGTCTTCACGCCCAACCTGTACATGCAAAAACCAAAGAACGTTTTTTCAGCACAAGTTCTTTCCATCTTGACCAACATTAATCCTCTCACACACGCACAAGCCTCGAATAACAATACTAAGCAATGTTGTTAATTGTTCACCATCACAAGAAACCAGACCTAGCCACATGGTCTAACAATATGTTATATATTTCTAAAATATGCACACATATATGAAAGTATATGGGGATATATGTAAATATATTGACATAAATACATGTATGTAGATGCATGCATAAGTTATACCTGGCCAAGACAACAAAATGTCTAATACACTCAATTGATAAGCCCACATATTGTAACATCAGTAAAATAATCATAAATGATGGATACAGTAGAAAATCCAAATTTAAATCCAGTAACCAGCTTTAATCGATTGGAGGTATGTCAGTAAGGCACCCTAGCATAGCATATTACATGTCCCCATAGATTAAAAATGGAATCTTTTAATTTGAAGAAATGAAAGAAAAAAACAATGTAAGGATGTTTCCATGGGCAATGGAATGGTTAAGCTATGAGGGAAAATTAACCGATATGAAGAGGCCTACACGTTCGTTGTAGACTATGCCTTAAGGAATGAATGATGTCTTAACCATACGGTAGTGTAGTTGTTCACGATAGGCGAATGGTTGTAGAAATCTAAATTATAGCACATCAATACTTCCATAACATGCGATGCGATTTGACTAGTTGCAATATTACAAATATTTGCAGGTAGACATCAGCGATGCCTGTACCCACTAGATTGAAAGCGCATTACGGTGTTGGCACCGTTCATGAAGGTCCGTACGGTGTTGACTTGAGCAGTTTTCCATAGGCCACTTTGGTACACCTGGATGATAAGAATGTACAAATTACAGATGTGATGTACTGACTCACATGTAGCTTCTCCTTAGACCATGAGGTGTGTAGCATCATTATACAAGGGCTTTGGAGCCAGTCTCCCATGCAGATTAGATGGGGGTTGAGAAGACTGATGTGCATGGTTGTGTGGAAGGGCTTTCTAGTAGGTTGCCGGTGCCATGGATATGAGTGTGTGCTGCTTGTGCAACCATGCCCAAAAGAAGCTGTACAAGGCCCTACCGATGGATATCATCTGGGGTGGTGGGAGTGCTCGGGTGCCTAGCATGTTGGTGAGGAAGATGACCCTAAGGCCGGTGTTACGGAGGGTGCGGAGGATGTTGCTCGTGATGAGGCCGACATGGTAGATGCAAGAGAGGAAGATTGGTCACTGCATGTTGAGCTAATAAGACAGGCTGATGAATGGGAGCTTATGGATTACATAGTGTATAAATTGAGAGCGATGACTGGATGGCTTGGGTTGAAAAGGAAGCTGTACAGGAGGACGACAAAGACAGTTTCAATGAGGACGAAGCTCCCATCCCCCAAGAATTGAATAGGTTTGACACTGGGGGTATTGCTACGCATGACGAGCACGAATCACCATGGGAGTACAAGGGCACAGAGGTTCGGTTGCACTCAATATTTGCTAAGAAGGTATAATTGTAGGATGCTATTAAGCTGTGAGCCATGTCCATACAGCAGATGTTTTGGGTCATAAAATCTAGCTAGGAGCACAAGTGCGAGCAGGCTGGATGTCCTTGGTGAGTGTACGCATATAGACCAAAGTATGAGTCTCACTAGATTGTCTCGAAGGTGGAGTCGCACTCCTGCATGCTCAGCAATGTTTTGGTGAGGCATCATAATCTAACGTTCACCTTCATAGCCAATTTGATGTATGGAAAGAT
This sequence comes from Dendrocalamus latiflorus, assembly GCA_017311315.1. Classification (NCBI taxonomy): domain Eukaryota; kingdom Viridiplantae; phylum Streptophyta; class Magnoliopsida; order Poales; family Poaceae; genus Dendrocalamus; species Dendrocalamus latiflorus. The sequence goes on from CM029662.1 coordinate 7,466,595, forward strand.
AGTGGAGAAGAAGAATAGGGAGGCCAAGCACATCATGGTGGCTATCGAGAAGAGATTCAAGTACAAGATTAGCTACGCGAAGGTATGGCGTGTGAAGTAAAAGGCTTTGGAAAGATGGTTCAGATCTTTTGCGGCGGTGTATGATAACCTTCCTCGTATGCTTCGGGTGCTATAGGACAGAAACCAGGGCACGTACACAACTGTGAAGGACAAGCCATCTACAACGCCTCTAAGTTTTGTGATATTGTAGAGGGCCTTCTTAGCCTTTGCTACCTACATCGAGGCTTTCAGACCTATGCTTCCCGTGATCTCAGTTGATGAGACGTTTTTGATCGGGAAATATAAGGGCCAGATCCTTATAGCCATTGACATTGATGGCAACAACCAAATTCTACACTTGGCCATCACATTTATCGAAAGTGAGAATTACGAAAGCTAGTTGTAGTTCCTTCGACATTTGAGGGTGGGAGTTATTGGAGCTCATCCTGGTGTGTGAGTAATCCATGATTGCCACGTCGACATGCTAAAGGCCATAAGAAAATTTCAGCAAAACCTCGAGGAACTATTCCCTTAGTCGGATACAAGGAACAGATGGTGTATTTATCACCTGGGGGCCAACTTCTTCAAGTAGTTTCCGAAGCAACTGTTGATGAAGCTATTCAAGAGCCTGGCTATGCAGAACTAGCAGTGCAAATTTGATGCTCTATGGGCGCTGTCAAATGAGCATAGCAAGAAGCACATTGATGAGAGGAATAAGGGACCGCCCATTCCTGGGGTGGCACAACCCGAACGCCTTACACCATTGGCAGAGCATGTACCTACTGGCATAAGGAGGAGGGCTTCAAAAAACATCAAGTGCTTCCTCCACTGGATCAAGGCCGAGCCATTGGAGAAGTGGTCCCTTCTACATGACACAGACGACGCAAGGTACGGCATAATAACCACTAACCTTGCGAAGGTGTACAACTTGGTTCTTAGGGGGTCTTCATTCTTATTCCCTCGACACCATCATGGAGGGTGTTTTGCACAACACAATCAGCTATTTCAAGGAGAGGCATGTAAATGCCACACTTCATGCCGCCAACCCACAAATACTGTACTGCTTGAAGATTACAACATATATGCAGACGAAGACAGAGAAGGGCCAGTCGCACACGGTGTATGTGATGTGCAATAAGGAGCATCGTTTCAACGTGCTCCTCCAAGATAGAGCCAGATTTGGCATGGCTCGTTCTCTTGTCGCCTACGAGGTATATTATAAAGATCATATGAACAAACCTAGCTGCACGTGCAACAAGCCAAATCTCTTACACAAGTGATGCTCTTATGTCCTCGTCGCATGTGGGATTGTGGATATAGACCCTTCAAACTTCATGTTTGAGTACTTCTTCAAGGAAAAGGTGACACCAGCATGGTGTGGTGAGCTTAGGGGGTTCAGGGTTGTGCACAACTTTGCCACCTTGGATACTGCATAGAGGACCTAGATTTCAAATGTCGTCATACTGACAGGTGGGATGGGACATCGGTAGAGTCATTGTATTACTAATGATATGGATGAAGCGCAAGCTAGGGCATTGGGTAGACGCTGCGAGCACTGCGGCCAGGAGGGCCACACAGCTAGACGATGCAAGGCACTCACTGATGAGTAGGTACATCAGCATAGTTTGTGGTACCACTTCTTTGAGTATGCAAAGTGGCACCTTACATTGTTATCTGTGCTTTGTTAGTTGCTACATTAGATGTACATAGTGCCTTAGTAAATGTGTCATACGTTGAATGTACTGCTTACATAACTGTTGTGCTACTATCCCCTTTTCATTACTATTATAAGTAGTGTCCTGCTAGCCTAGTACTGTTTCATTTGTTGTTTACAAGTTAAATTCAATCCTGCTTTACATTCCTTGTTTTTTGTGTGTAAATGTTATCTTCAAGTGTTTTTGCAGGTATGGCTCATGACCTTCGCGGATTGGACTAGCCTTTTGGCCTCCTAGATGAGCGTGTTGACCAGCTATATCGCACATCTCTTCGTGTCGCACATCCTATGGGCAAGGACGACGCAATTGAGTTGGGGGTGATCCGCACGTGGAAACCTCGAGTGGCCTAGAGGCTAGACCCACGCTAGATAGACAGATTTGCATATCAGTGGTACTATCTTCTCATCATACATAGCTTGCGTATTGATCTTTTTTATTTCGTAGGCTCAGCTATGTTGATCTACTACCTCTCGCCTAGATGGTGTAGGCCACAGGCGAGGATGGTCCAGCACCAGTTGCGGTCGGGCACAGTGGAGAGGTCCAGGCTGGGCTTGAGTGGTCGCAATGCTTTCCATTTGACTGCTCTCTACAGACAGCTCTGGTAGACCGGTGGCAACCGGAGACAGACACATTCCATTTTCCATTCAAGGAGATGGCCCCTAGTCTGTAGAACATCTCGCTACTGCCTGACCTCCCCATCACGGGGGTGTTGCCTTCCCGCCGGAGGCCTCATCAGCTGGCGCGATGACCTACTGGCCAGGTTTCGTGGAGTCCTTCTGCTTGCGGTCACAGAGGGGTACTATGTCTTCCCAACGGCATGGACGCATGGCCTGTCCTTGCAGTGGCTCTCGCAGTTTTGGGTATATGTTTGATGCCCTTTCTGTTCAGACCGCTACACTCTACTATTCAAACTAGGGTCTTACTGACTTTTTGCTTGTACTTAGCTGGAGCGGATGGACCCACCAACTAACGAGCACCAGGTGTCGCAGCACCTGGAGGCCTACTTGTGGCTGTTTGATTGGGTGATGTTTACTAGTAGCCATGGTGACACCGTCGATGCACACCTCGTCGCTTATGCTAGGGCCATCACCGATGAGGAGGCCCCCTAGATCAACTGGGGTTTGGCCACACTTGCCGCAACCTATTGTGGCTTGTACGACGCATGCCACAGGACGAGGTCGAACTCGGTCCTCACAGGGTGTCTGCTCCCACTACAGTTGTGGTCGTTCATGCATTTTAGCCTCGGACGGCCCCTGTTGGAGGACACCACTCCCTATGGGGTAGAGATGTACCACGATAGCATAGTGGATTGGCCGACTATGGGCTTTTGTGCCGTAGAGGGGTACGTACTCTCTCTTGTAATTAATTTCTTCATATTATGGATCCTCCTATCTAACAGTTGGTGTTCCTTGTAGGCATGAGCCCTTCTTGGAGCAATTCGACCGCCTCACAGCTAACGACGTGTGCTGGGAGCCATACTCCCCTGAGGCGTTGGTGACCCATGCTCCTGAAGGGCTATGCTCACTGTGTAGTGTGACCAGGCCTACTGGCTGATGTGGAAGAAGCTCATGTTCAACGTCTTTGTTGAGGACTACGTGGTGCATCGTGTGATACGCTAGTTTGCCTATGCCCTTCGTGGTACATCCACATATGAGTTAGCGGCATAGGTGTCCCTCTTTTTACTATCGTCTTGTTGCCATGACTTCTAACTACATGTTACGTCTTGTAGGCATACTAGTAAGGGAGTCCGTTGGGGTACGGAGTGGGCGACAAAGATAGACGCGTGGCTAGGCCAGCGGGAGGGCACACTATAGGATTGTGTGTGGGAGGCCACCATCTACGACTACAGTGCGTACGGTGAGTACCTTTGCTGGTATGCTTCTTGGACACGTACTAGTGTTGGACCGAAATGGCGACAGAGGGGGGGGGGCTGAATGGCGCTCTCAAAAATAAAATTCGCCCCTCAAGAAACCACACTTAAGCTTCTTCTCCAATAGCTATGGAAGCTATGAAGAAAGAAGAAAGGCACTACTGGAAAACACAGCAACAAGGCTAAACCAGACCCAAAAAGAAACAGTCACGAAAAAATAATTTCTGAGCAAGTCAGACTACAAACGGTAGTACCGCTGGGACGAGCGGTAGTACGGCTGGGCGGTAGTACCTCTCGAGGAGCGGTAGTACCGCACGAAGAATTTTAGCAAACAGGATTTTCAGAAATCTGAGAAATTCACAAGGATTCTTGGATTCTTGGCTTGGGAAACTTTGAGGACATCTAGGAAACACTCCCAGAAGAATAAGCCAAGAGCCAATATCGAGAAACCACTCCAAGAAACAAGAATTTCAGATTTGGGTAAAAATCTGAAATTTTGCAAGAACCGAGTCAAAAACCAAATTACTCCTCAACCTTTGATCCTTTGGCCATGAAAGTTTGAGGATAGCTAATTAATAGCCTCTGGACTCTCCATGCCAAATTTCAAGCCACCTCGCAAAGGGAAACAAGAACAGCACCAAAACCCTAGAAAGGCAAAACATGAACAGGGGAGGCTCAAAAACGAAATATGAAATAAGAGATGGGTTTTTGGGATTTTGACTGATCAAATGATCTTGAGGCACTATCCCAATATAGAGCAACCCATTTTGGCACTCCCGAGCAACAACCAACAAGAAACGCAAAAGATCAAGAATCACCCAAAAAGAAGAACGAAGGAAGAACAGAGAGCACGGGAGAAAACTTCATATTTCAATTCATTGAACCAAAAGGAATACAGAGGAGTCTCGATACGCATGGACATTAGAACCATGGATGATTACATGGATTTACCACTCAATCCTCTCCTTTCCCCCTCAATCCTCAAGATCACCAAGAGCTTCACATGCTTCTTGGGACGAACACAACACAGAGAAGAAACTACGAAGGAGACATGAGTACAGACACCTCTCTGCCTCTCCTACCAACCCTCAACAACTAAAGCCTAAAGTCAAAACAAACTCTCAATGCCTCTTTTGACTCTAGCAAACCCTAACTCTCTCCCAAAGCCATGGGGAGGCATGCAGCCCCCTCCACCTATTTATAGCGCTTGGTTAACGGGTCTCCACCCCGTTACGCCCGCTAAATCCAACGGAGCCCGCTCCCGCTTGTGCAGCCTTGCGAATTTACCGATTCGCCCCTCGTGCACCTTCCGGGAAGCTTCCGCGCTCCTTGTCGTCCACGACTCGCAACCACATCGAATCTCCGCCGTCTTCGACACATCCAACCGTTCTGACCTCGACACCTCCCTGTGTCTAGTCCGGTCACCTCGTGTCTCACCACGACTCCGCCTCGACGTCCTGCAGTCACACAGACAAGAAACACGTCACATAGCACCGCTCGATACATGAAAGCGTAAATAGCATAAGCGCATCATACTTATTCATGACGAAGTCCAAACCTGTCGAATCATCGGAATATGCAACATAATCCCATACGACCAAGTTTGACCAAATCCGACCGAGCCCGTTGCACCGTGCAACGACATGGTCCGACCACACAATCCAAACTCGACTATCCTAAACCTTTGTCAATTACTCATCATTCACATGGAGTCACGACCACATGGTCTCTCAACTAGACTGTTGTTGTAGTGGTACGCACAAATGCAGCAAGGGTTCACAAGCAGCATGTGGGATTATAGGAACTTTCTATATTGACGACCTCCTCATTGTCCCTCTCACGCTACATCTGTTGGCGGAGGTCATCGTTTTGCTCATCGAGATTGTCAATCCATGCCTCCAACTCCAAGATTCAGTTCCATAATGTATCCATATATGTCACAACATGGCGTTCATGGGGAGGATCGATCCAACGAACAAAGTTGCATTTTACCATCTGCTATAAAGGAGGGTTATCATGGAAGCTCCATTAGTAATAACAGAAAATAAACTATTGGCTAACTATACCCCAGAGTGTGAGCATCGGAAGAAATGTCGTTTGCTTTCAAGCTGGCCATCCAAGACCTGCACGGCCATGTCCTCCCTGTGTTTGCATTATGGCCATACTAGTTGAGCATGCTTGTTTGGTATCAAGCAGTAGTTAGGGCCAAAGTTCTCCCTTATTTCAAGGAAAAGGTCTTGCTTCAGTGACCCCAGTTGGATTGGCTCCCACCATTCGCCATGGTATGTTACTATAGGATGGAGAAGGTTCTTCCTACTGTTGGTAGGGTCGAGTGCTTCTACTTTCAAGGGGTGGGAAGTGCATTTTATAGCCCGTAAGGGGAGGCAACATTCTTTCTCACACAATGGGTCATGTGTTAGGCGGCAGGAGGTGCTGTCGCCGAACGGTTGGGTGACAGCACCTATCGTCCGACCATTGGGTGACTGCATCCCTGTCGCCCAACGGTACAACTACTTTCTGCGCATCACTCGGCCATTAGGTAACAGGATTTAGTCACCCAACTGTTGGGCTACAGGTGGTTACTTCTGTAAAAAAAAAAATGCAGGTATAATTTTGTATTTTTGAATAAAAAGGATTATTTAAAAAAATTCTTCCTACCAGATATTTTTTAGTGTTGTGAAAAAGGAATACAGTGGCCGGCCGAACAGGGAAGTGCAATCGGAATACAGATGCTTGATTGTAATTATGCAAATAATTTGGCGTTTTGTTCTCATATATATGTATGTATTCAATGATTACGCTTGTATAAGAGATATTTAAATGCATTTTATGGAATATTCTAGAAGTAGCCTTCTTGAGAAACTGTGCATAAATAGAGAGAAGAGAGTACATAAAAAAAAGAATGTGTGGAATTTTAGAGGAGAGACTATTTTTCTGGAACGAGTCATACGACGAATTGGCATCAGATTAACATCTCGTGCTAAGATAAAAGGATCATGGAGAAATAAAAAAAACAGAAATTAGAAGATCCTAGCTGTTTTGTTTCGGCCGCCGCAATTGTGAGAAATTTCTTAGCACCAGCCGTAGTCTTTTCTGCCACCTCCATCACCGCATCCACGCGCCGTGACCGGCCGTCATGCATTCCGTGTGTTGCGTCGCCCATTTTCACATATAATCTGTTTTATTTGATATTCGTATTCAAAAAATACAAATATGATAAGTAAAATCTATATTAAAAAATATTTATATTCATATCCGAGAATATTTATATCCGTATTTGAGAATATTCATATTTGCATTCGTATTCGATCCGTTTCTGGAATCCAGGAAAAACCCAGATGAATTTTAGGATTCGAAATTTGAATTTGGACTATTTGAAACCGGTAACCATTCCGGTAACTGGTAAAACACCAGCAGAACCGCTAGGAATTTATTCTACCAAAATTTGTTACAGAAGTTGTAGGAGGATATTCATATTCAACCAAATCAAGTATATCTTCAATTTGAATACGTATCCGTTACGACATTCGATTTATATTAATATTCAAAAATATTTAAATTTAAGTTTATATCTATTTTAAAAATATGTATTTGTATTTATATTTAAGATTATTCGGCCATATCCGATCCATTTTCATTCTTAGTCCTCGCCGTGTGTGAGCCTAGTAGCCACGCGACAGCCGAACACACCCGCGCCTGCGTGCAACGACCGGCTGCATGCCACGCTAGGCAGCGTTTTCTCACACGTTTGACGGCTGTGGTTTGCCTCCTACCGACAGTGATAGTGGATAGTAGATCGCCTCAGGCAGTAGATAGTGGATCACCTCAGATGGTAGATCGGTTTAATTTGTTATATTATTCTACTATAACTTTAGATATTGTATGGGTAAAATTAGGAAATGTTATCTACAAAAAAATTGTAAAAAAAATTGATAGCTTTCTATAAAATATTTGTTCACATCAATCAGATGAATAGATTTCAAGTTATAAATTTTGTAAGCCTGTTATCTGGTATATTGTAGTCAATTGGCAGCACTAGAATGAACAGTAGATTAAAAATAGTAAATAGAATAATTAGGGTATTTAGTCTACTAAAAAGTGTAGATACTTTCTAAAGGATTTCAAAGAGTTTAAGAACATGATTTTTAGGCAAGTAGAACAAAAGTTATGAATTTTAGAAGACTGCTGTCCAGAACTAGTTACTGTTAGACGCAGTCGTGGGGAATTATTAATTAAACTGTTTAGATGGCAGGATTGAACTTTGGGTATAACTAAAAAGTGATCGATAATTTTCTGTAGTTTATAAAAATATCATGGTTTACTATAATGGTATGAGTAGATTAATAGATATAAAATATTAAGTCTGTTGTCCGAAAGATGGCAGATCTATCTTTTGGATTAAAAACAGGGGTTTAGATGATTTAATCTGGACATGTGACCAACTAAGAAGTTGTAGAAAATTTTGTATAGATTCCAGAACTGGTGTGGTTTTCTATAATACAATGTGGGACTTGAAAGTTATGATGATTTTAGTACCAGGACAACAGGGGTGGCTATCCGGTAAAGGGGGAAATTGTGGATTTGGTGAGCATGTAGGAGCATTGTGAATTAAGTGTTGTATTGTATTGGTGTAGCTTATATTGAGTTTTAGTGTTTACTGTAAGAGGAATAACTTCGAGGTTGGTGTCATTTTCTAATCAACCTGGTCGTCACAACTAGAGGGGCAGGTGTATAGTAAAAAGATAGTTGATGGTTGATAATTGTGCATTGTTGTTGCTTTATTCATATCATGCAATATTTTATTATCTTTTATTCAGTATGATATTAATCTGACGATAAATGTATTGTGTGAAACAATGATGAAAGATTGCACTCATGACATGACATATGCATATGAGCCAAGGCGGTAAGAAAGTCAATTGCTATGAGTAAAGCTATTTGACCATTCAGGAGTGCTCGTGAGTAAGACCTATAGAGATAGACACCTCTACGCGATGGAGGGAAAGTCACACTTCGGTTGGCAGTTCCAAGGATAGAGGTAGACGGTGAACATCGACAGGTGTTCCCTCCACTATGCAATATACGCTACAGAAGGAAACATGAGTATGAGCATCGCATTGCACTAAAAGAAATTAATACGGGAAAAGATAAGGGTAGAAATTGAAAAGTGGAATGAGTAAGTTGTACTTGTCGAGTCATAGACTCACTCTTATTTATTGTTTTTAAGTGATCATTGAAGGCAACATGTATTGGGTAGAAGTAAAATATGGAATATTACATTTTTGTAGCTCTTCACTCCACTATCACTTATTGCCATAAATAGTTTAGTGTACTCCATGCAATAATTAGTTAATAATTAGTTCCTTTAGCTCTTTATGGTTCACAATATTGCTCCTTGATGTGTTCCATGGTTTAGCTTCATTTATGATTTATTTTAGTAATTATTTTATTCATATTAAATTCAATTTATGGTATACCATGTTGCTAAAATTTATATTTATTATCATATTGAATGTTTATTCTTGAAGTCTAGTTGGTAGTAATGCTTGATTATTAGTTAAAATTGGTAGAGAGTAGTTGTGGATGACATCTTGAGTTTTTGTTAAACTAGAGTGTTACATTTTACTATCATAACTATCAAATACACATGTACTACTCTTAAATTATACCATGATGCCTTCATTACTAACTCAAACATTTGCAATATCAATCACAATTATAGTTTTGCACCAAAGTATGATGTGCAACAAGTTTATGCCATAGATCAAAAGCATGCAACATCACAAGACTAGAGTAGGCTAAGTAAACACAATGACAACCAAAGGAAATAAGGTTTTACTTCAAGTACACAAAATGATCCAAGAGAATCAGTTACTCTGAATCATCAAGTATCACATCACCACGAAACACTTTAGTCTCATGCTCATTGGAATCAAGGAATTCCTCATCGGTGGCATCCAACTCCTTGTCACTCTCGCTTTTATCAATTGCTAGTAGTGCAGATGTAGAACCATGACTGGATGATGCACAACACAACCTTTTGGTGCGTTTTGTTGATTTCTTGCTTAACATTTCTATAAAATCTCTTTGCTCTTGGAGTTGGCACTTCAAAAATATAGCCCCAAGTTTCTATTATATCTTCACTTGGTAAGCCTACAGGTTGAACTTCAAGCCGGTCTTGTGCATTAGTAATGTCACCATCTTCACATGTTTCCATTATAGGGTCTCCTTCCATTGCTGAGTTCTCTTTCTTCTTCACTCTTGAGTTGAACTGACCAAATATAATTAAGCCTTTAAACATCTAACTTGTTTCCTTTCTTTGTTTGGGTCTAAAAAAAATTAGCAAAGGATAAGTTACCAATTTAATTAATTTAACAAAGAAAGATGATACAAAAGTGCAGTATAGACTCACTGAAGTAGACAGAAAAATTAGAAAAATTACCCATTCAAAAGCACTTCAATTTCTCTCACATCCTGCAGGTGTGTTAAGTTGAGTATTTTTTTGTTCCAATCCATTGCAAGTTTGGTGCTTTTAATCCCCAAACATTCCACCAGTGAGCTACCAAAGAAAAAAACTAGATTGTACAGCTGCTACATAGTGCAACATAACAAAGAGAGACATAGAGAGAAAGAGAGAGGAATAAAGCAACTAGTAAAGGTGAACTATTTACCAGGATTAAATGCATCATCTAGTTTTTTCTTTTTACCTCTTAGCTCCTCGATTTCCAAAAGTTCTAGTAGCCTCAGGGTAGGCCAACATTCCCCCCTTATGATCTTGTCTTGAATGTCTTTATCTCGATAAAACCCTGGATAAACTTATGAATGCTCATAAAAATCTTTTCTGACCCAACCATGTTAGCTTGCATCAATGTAGTAATAAACTGCATTCATCATAGGAATGCATAGCTCGAGTTCATTTTTAAGTAAAGGAATCAACTCACACTTTGCATCCAATAAACCTCCATAGATTAATCCTATAGCTAACCTTTTATCTCCATCAACAAGTCAAAGAAGCTTAACTAGTGGAAGGAAAATATTAATGGCTAGCTCCACATCAGCACAAAACCCTTCATTAGATAGAACAATTGAGCTAACTCTTTTAGCTTATGTAGTTCTTGAGATCTTGAGTGCATTGTACCTGTTGAATAGCCATTATTATAAGAAACTATAGAAATAAAAGAGCAGTCAAAGAAGGATAAGAGTTTGAATGCTTATCTGTTACCTACAAACATTCATTTTAATTTTGGCTGTAACTTGTTGAAGTTGTTCAATGTGAGAAAAGTCGTAGCAAAGTGTGTCACCCCTGATCTCACAATCTCTTTCTTTATTCTCTAAGCATCAAATCAAGTGTTTGGTGATGATTATATATGAAAGAGGTAACTTCTTGGCCTTGTCCAACACGTTCGTTATGAGTTGATCCTTGGAAATTTTCTCTAACCTCAGACCAATGCAATGTGCAGCACATGAAGTCTAGCAAATATAGGGATATTACTCCATTAACAGCCGGTCAGCCGTTACATTTGCTAAAGCGTTATCAGTAACAACATGAAAAACATTTTCTATCCCAACATCTTTGATTCCACTCTCAACAAATTTGAATATATACTCTGCATTGTGAGTATCAGTTGAGCCATTAATAGCTCTAAGGAAACAAGTACCCAACTCACTCTTCACGCATAGATTCATTAGGCTTCTACCTCTCCAATCAATCCACTCATCTGTCATGATAACGCGTCCCTTTTTTTATTCTTCACCACTCTCTATGAACCTCTAAGTTCTCCTTGGTCGTTTCCACCTGTCTCTATAACAATGGCTCCCTATACTCATACATGCTGGGAGGCTTATAACCACAACCATATTGTCTAACTGCCTCAGTAAAAGCTAGAAATGCTAGATAGGTAAGAGCATTAAATAGTGCTTCTATGTTTTTCTCTCTAATAAGAGTAACACTAATACATTGGAGGTTGAGAGCTTGAACTAACCATCTCTATTGTAATACATGAATAATGTATATCATAATTAATTGGTGACATTACTTAAGAAAGTGATCAGTGACAAAGTATTGATGTCAAGTCATAAAACTAATGTGACAAAATAATGCAATTGACCAATTCATTTGGCCTTCTCATTAAGATAATCTTTTTTTGATGGGTCACAAGAACATCTACATACCCAAGAGCTTAAGATTAGAATCGAACATAGTTCATAGCATTTGGTGCATATGAACACCAATTCTGGAGCAAACAAATTATCTCTAATTAGTAACGATGGCTTTTTTTCATGCGGCTGATTAAATGGAAACGATCAATTAATCGTCTAATCCGGTCGACGCGCTCACAAGCATTAAAGTCTCTCCAATTCATATATGTGAGAAGCATTCATGTTGCATCCATATAATCAGCTGACTAAACAACTATATAAACCATCTTTCAAAACACTAGAATTTGTAAGTTCATATGTGTTAAGAAGTTTGATGGACTATGTGAGAAGGTATAGGATAATGTTGTGATAAATCATTGCAAGTTTTGTGGAGTGGTTATTTGATTTTTCAAAGATTGTCATTTTGTCTGGATTGTTTTCTAATTTTTTCAGGGAAATTGGTTATACCGCAGAAAGGTAGTACCGTGGCGGTCATACCGCATCGCGGTAGTACCGCTGTTTATATGGCTATAGCTATTTTTTAAAGAGGTTTAGTTGCGAGGTGCGTAGGTGCAATAGTAGTAACCTGTGGTGAGCGGTAGTACCGGCCCAGAGGGAAATTCATGGATTTTGGAAAATTGAGTTGGGTTGATTTAGGTCAGTGCATTAATATTGCGTGAAGCATGTTTTGATTAATGTGAGTCATGTTGTGAAAAACTTGTGCCTGGAAAAGATTTCTTTGTGTTTGCATGTGTAAGATTGCTTGGAGTCAATCACAGTCAATTTTAGGATCGGGGGTACGCACATGGAGGAGTCGAGGCCCAGAACAATCGAGGATGTTAAGTGAGGTTTTGAGCTCAAGCATGGCACAAGAAATATGAAAAATTTTGAAGGGAAGTTCAAACGGCGGGTTGCACCATGTGGCTTGGTCGGTCCAAGTGAGATATAGTCCAGTGAAACTGGAATAAGAGAGACTTGCTGACATATGATAAGCCAGTGGTGCACTTATACATGGCAAGCATGATGAATACTTGTAATGGAAGATGACGAGCGGGTTAAGAAAGTGTAACACCCCAACTCCACAAGAGCCAAGAATGCTACTAAAGTAACCTTACACAAAACTAAACTAAGATACTTTACTAAAATTCGGCAGAGTCTCCTTTGTATTTCTAACATCACATGGGTTTCAACAGTTAAAAGGGAGTTATAACGGAGTACTGCAATATTCAAGATCAACAAGAAGTACTCATGAACTTACTAATCGACTGAACAAATCCTCAAACTTCCAACTAGACTACTCATCATTATTACAAATAATCCGATACGATAACATAAACAGGTCAAATCTTTGATCAGTAGCTTAATTAATAAGGCATGGTCCGAGAATTAAAGTTCATGACAGTGTGCGTGCAAAGCATAACGCTACTCCCTCCCTTGCATACTGCGCTTGAACTGGGTACCTAAAAACAACAAGAAAGCAAGAGTGAGTCCACAGACTCAACAAGTACATAAATAAACAGACGCATAATTCAATCCATAGCGTCAGCATCCATATTCAGGAGCACATCACTAAATCATTCCACATGCAAATGCAATGCTCAAGGATTCCTTTTCTCTATCTCTTTGTGCATTACACTGGTAATGCAAAGTATGCAACCGTCGCTGCATACCCATGCCTGTGCGCGCACGCACAGGGACCAATTGCCCAATACTCCGCAAGTATTGGGGACCTCATGCCCACACTCCACGAGTGTGGGGATCTCAAGCCCGTCACATTCATGACGGGGACCTCAAAGATGTGCATACTTGGTCATCACAAGACCAGGCCTCAACATGATATCAAAATGCATATGCACCATCTCTTTTCAACATCAAGCACCAATGGCGGTAACAACATTCATGAATAAAGGCAACAACGACATTCGTGAATTAAGGCGATAACAACATTCATGAATAAAGGCAATAACAACATTCATGAATAAAGCATATCCATAGTTTGAACATTCACCACTCTGATTATGCACACTTATCAATAGCCACACGACATTAACAAGCATCAAACCCGCATTCATATCCAAGCAATCACAAACAAGGATCAAACAATGCACTTGCCTCAACCGAGCGGGAACGAAGGACGAGAAGAGGGTGTCGCCTCCGGAACCAGTCCCCCACCGAAACATTCAATTAAGAAATGCTAAGACAGCAATAGAGGACCACTCAAACCATAAAAGTAAACACGGACTCACGAAAGTTCCTGTAGCGCGAACCCAGCCCCAATTTCTAGATGTCGCTTTGTCCCCTCTGTGGACAGTCAACTTCTAAAATACATAACTTTCTGCTCAGGAGTCCAATGAGGTGTTCTTAGACTTTCTGGAAAGGTAATTAAATTACCTAAATAAACTTATTTGGGGAGCCCTTTTGATTAAGCCATCCACTGCCCCTACCAAGCCAAACTACAGAACAACAATTTTTCACGTCGGCTTCTCTGGACAGTACACTAAAACCACCATAACTTTTGTTACGAAAGTCCAAATCTTGCGTTCTTTATCTCTCTGAAAAGCTATGGAAATTACCTACAATATTAGTTATATTGAGATCCTCTGATTTCGTCTTTAACTAATAGATTAACTCAGTTTTCTACAGACTGTCAGGATGTTGACAGATTAACCGGACAGCGGCACTAAACAATTCATAACTTTCTAACCGTTAATCGGATTTTGGCGTTCTTGGCGGCCACTGAAAGCTAAGAACATTATCTACATAACTCTAGGAGACAAACACTCCTAATTCGGCCTCTAAACACACGAAACTGACCACGCAATAATCTGGACAGAACGCGATCTATTAAACCGACGCAAATCAATCTACCAAACGACATCAACCGCAACTACTACGCATCAAACAACGAAGAACACGCGACGTTACCCTTGTAGAATCTCAGCAAGATGATGAACTCTCCCCACGAAGTTGATCTCCTCTCCTTTCTTCACTTGATCGGCAGCAGGGAGCACCGACGGCGAGGAAGGGAGGCACCAATGGAGGGGGGCACCACCATGGAGGAGAGGTGTGCTACAGTAGCCGTGCTACAGTGCAGCAGCACTGTAGCTACAGTGCATCTAGGGTTTTCCCCCTTCCTTTTATTGGTGGCCGACCCCTCATGGGCCTCCTGGGCCAAGGCCCAAGGCCCAAGTTGCCGAAAAACTGCAGAAACCCCCCTTTTTTTTGTCTAATTTCTCTTTTGAACGCTTTCTTTCGTAGAATAAATTGGAGTATTACATTGAAACTCCTCTTTCTCCTGTTCAATCGCTTTGCTAAAAGAAATATTCTCCCGATTTTAATTATTCTCTCCCGATTTAATTATTCTCTCCCGATTTAATTTTTGGGGTATTACAGAAAGGGTAGTTTGGTAGTTTGGTTAAAATACCAGAAACTACCCTGAATCAAAACTACAGCATTTGAACAGCGCTTGGAGAGTGGTTTAGGTCAAGAAATTGATTTGATCAAGATGGATCAAGACTAAGAACTTAGCGGATTCGGGTCTATGCAATTTGAAAATCATGCATAAGTAAACATGTGTAAGTGGATAGGGGGTTATCGGGTTTTTCCTATTGTGCTAAGTGGATAGTATCCACTAAAGACTAGATGTAGCTAGTTAACCCATCTATTTAAGAGGTTCGGATAGAGGGCATGTTCTTTTCCTCAAAAGTTAACGGCTTTTGGCTTTTGCTACAGTACCTAACTTTCAAATGGAGTATTTTCTCAAGACGGGGTCTACAAGTTAAACAATCTACACGTTAAAAGCCCAACATCTGTACCAGCCAAAATCACAAGTGAGTATCTGTCTCTCTATAATCTGTACCATAAACAGCAAAAATTCAAAAATTTCAGCCAAAAGCCATAAGCCGCAGCCGTTGCCAAACAGGCCCAGACACTTGTGGTTAACCATTCAACCTTCCTCTTAAGTGTTCATGTATTAGGGTTAGGGTTTGAGAGAAGAGTGCATATGTTGTGCTCTCTATCCTCTAAGGTGGAGTGGTCGTAAAACTTTCATCCTCAAATAGCAATACATCAATCTTTATTCATGTCGATGGATCTTTCATGTTTTGGTTGATTTGCTCTTGATTTGGTTGGTTTTGATCTCATCTTTCCTCTTCTTGATTTTGCTATGCCAAGGATGTACAAGAGATAGAGATAACCTCTAAAAATAAATCACCACCCATCTAGGTACTTTGATAGCAAAAGTTCATAAAGAAATCCGAGTTTGCTTGATTTTTGCCTCAACAAGTAATTTCATAATCCAAGGGTTTTTGGCATGATTTCTTTGGTGTTCTAACTTCGTACGATATGTGCAAATACATTTAGAGACATCTTGGCCACCATCCACCCACAAGCAAGTCGTATTCACGTTTGTTGGTCTTTGCTTGGTTTTGATACAATCTTATTTCAAGCAGAAAAGGTTAAAATTTTGATAACAATTCTCTTGATCATTATATGGAATATGTTTTTGACATCTTAGAGAATATTCATACTAAGTTTCAAGTCATTTAAATCTATGGATCAAAAGTTACATAGATTCTTTGTTTCGAAATCATGCTATTTTTACTACTCATTAGGATGAATTCATTATAGCAGTACTACCGGTGCTGTAGCATGGGTACTACCAGTATTATCGCAGTACTACCATGGTACTACTGATATGTTGTTCATTCCTCGGATTTTCGGTTTCTTGATTTGCTGCGTTGTGTGTTGGCTTTTTATCCTAATCTTCATTGTTTTGTAACTATTAGAGTGCAAGATTAGTGAATACGTAGAGAAAAATTAATGCACCATTTACACCTCTGTGCTGCCATCTTTGGTCCTACAAGTGGTAACAGAGCCCAGTTAGCTCTTCTCATAACTCTTAATCAATCTCAGGAGCCATGGCATCAGATAAGTATTCTACCAAGGCACCCGTTTTCGATGGAATCAATTTTTTCTATTGGAAGGCACGCATGCATGTCTACATCGAGACTCAATGGCATATAATTTGAATCAAAGTGAAGAATCCTTATACGGTACTGGCCAATGACGATGTGGAGCTGAACAGCAACGCATACAGCTTCTTGATTGCTCACTTGAGATCTGCTCATGAGATCTGAAAGACCCTTACTGACTACCATGAGGTTTTACCATGATTAAGGAAGTGAGATAGAACCACCTAAAGAAAGAGTACTGAAAGATCGAGCAAAGGCTCAATAAATCTTTCGATGATTTATAGGCAAGGTTTCCAAAGATCATCCATGATTTGCGTGCTATTGACCTTATGTTTTTTGAGTCTGAGAATGTACATCATCTCTTGGGTCCTCTTGATGTGAGAGTTTGGGGAATGAAAACCACTTTTATCAATGACAACATTATCGTGAGTGAGCTTACCATAAACAAACTCTACTAGAGTTGAAGACACATGAGGTTGACTTTATCTCACATCTCCCCAAGACAGAGTCGATGGCACTAGTGGTCGACCTTTCTCAGAGTAGCTTTTCTAATTCATTAGACTTTAGCTCATCTGGATTTTCTTTGTCCGCCTTGCACTCTTTGAGCGATGAGTAGCTAGAGAAAATACTTGAGGATGACTTAGCCTTCCTATCTACAAAATTAACAACAACCTACAATAAAGTAAGGAACAAGAGGTTAGGTGGCCCTGTTACTTGCTTTGAGTATGGTGAGCCAAACCACATTCAGGCCAAGTTTCCCAATCTGAAGGGCAAGGAGGAGAAGGACCATTGAAAGTGTCCTCAAGCTCATGACGCGAAGGCCAGGAAGCCCAACTACCACAAGTTTGTCAACTAGGTCCTTGCTGCTCTTGAGAATGTCGACATGAGAAATGTGAACTCAAGGATGGAGGACAATGAAGATGACACCCACAGTAAGAAGAAGGCTCATGACTTCATTGATATGTGCTTCATGGCCAAGGCAGCAATAACATTGATTCCTCTGATGATGATGATGAGCACGACAGCGATCCTGACTAGATCCGCTGTGTGAGGAAGAAGGTCATGTGGATTGTTGACTCCTGGTGTTCTTGACATATGACCGGAGATTCTAGATGGTTCTTCTCCCTCACACGTGCATCCGATAATGAGTTGATCACATTTAGGGATGCTTCTACTAGGACCGCGCTAACCAAGGGCACAACACATGTAAACAACATCTTTATACTCAAGGACATCACTTTGGTAAGCAAGCTGAGGTATAATCTTCTATCTGTCTCCTAACTTCTTGATGAGAGTCTAGAAGTGAGGTTCAAGGTAGTGAGTGTAGAGTTCTAGACTCCTCGGGTGAGTATATGGTTTTCCTCCCTCACACGCGTATCCGGTAATGAGCTGATAATATTTGGGGATGCTTCTATCGAAACCATGACAGTCAAGGGCACAGTGTACATCAACAACAACTTCATGCTTAAGGACGTCACTTTAGTAAGTAATCTGAGGTATAATCTGCTATCTGTCTCTCAGCTCCTTGATGAGGATTTAGAAGTGAGGTTCAAAAGTAGTGAGTGTAGAGTTCTAAACTCCTTGGGTAAGTATGTGTTGATTTTAGTATCTCTTCTGTCTCTAGCCCTAGGTGTCTTGTGGTTTCTAACTCTCATGACTTAGTATTGTGGCATCGTAGGCTTGGACACATAGACTTCAACCACTTGACTAGAGTTAGTAGCAAGAATCTGATTAGAGGATTGCTTAGATTTAAGAGTGCTAGAGCCTACTATGCATACCCTATAGATATGGTAAAATGATTTTTGCTTCTTATCCACCTCTTACTTTAGTGATGATTGATGGATCTGGACAGCTTCTTCACTTAGACACAGTTGGTCCTTCTAGAATCCAATTTATAGGAGGAAAGTGGTATGTGCTTGTCATTGTAGATGACTTCTCTTGGTATTGTTGGGTGTATTTTTCTGGTTTCTAAGGATGGGGCCTTTGGATAGTTTAGAAAGTTGGCGCTTATACTAACAATTGACCTCCTAGGAACCTCAAGAGCTCATCGCTTGCCACTTTCTATACTAAGAGAGAGTTAGAGCACTAGTTTTTCTCACCTAGCAGCAGAATAGGGTTGTTGAGAGGAAGAATAGAACCCTTATAGAGATGGCTAGGACTGTACTAGATCTTTTTTGGCACTTCAATATGGGAAGCAACAAGCCAATGTCTACTCCCATTGCCACTTCTACCATGCTAGATCCTGATGAGAATGGAGAGCCTGTGGACCAGAAGGAGTACCGCAGCATGATCAGCTCTTTCCTCTACCTCACGGCATCAAGGCTAGCCATACAGTTTATTGTGTGTCTGTGCGCTTGATTTCAGGCTTCTCCTCATGTCTCTCATTGTCAAGCAGTGTGTTGCATCCTTAGGTACCTTCAGGATACTCTTGACTTTGGACTCTGGTATTTATCTGATTCTACACTTTCCATTCAGGCTTTTTTTTATGTTGATTTTGTAGGGTGTAGAGTGGATAGGAAGAGTACTTCTAGGACTTATCATTTTCTAGGCACATCTCTTATGTCTTAGTCATCCACTGTTAAAACAAGGTATATAGCTATAGCTAGTAGTTGCTCATAGGTTCTCTGGATGTTGTCTACTCTGTGGGACTATGGTTGGTATTAGATAGTGTTCTTCTCTTCTGTGATAACACTAATACCATAAACATTGCTAAAAACCCAGTGCAATACTCTTGGACCAAGCATATTGATATTAGATACCATTGCCTTAGAGGCCATTTAGAGAAGGGCGATATGCTTTACTTTGTAGAGTTCGAGTAGCAAGTTGCAGATATTTTCACTAAGGCTCTTGATTTTCCTCGTTTTGCTTTTTTGCGAGGATAGTTAGGGGTTATTAGTCTTTTTCGATTGATTTGAGGGGAGTTTGACTCTCTTACATACATTGTATCATATTACATTTTCAATTCAGCAACAAGCATTGTAATATAAATAGATGGAACTTTCACTATTATCCTTGTGCTGTCTTGTGACATGATATCTTACTTTATATCTTACCATGTATTGTGCTAATTTGATAGATGCATCATGTATTTCTATATATAACTTAGCTTTTGTCATGCTAGCTCTATTAAATGTGAGAAACTTCAATTGAATCGTGTCTTGTTGGATCTTGTGACTAGTTTTGCTCTAGTAATTCTCTTTTGATTCATGCCATGTCAAATAGGTTATATTGAGTCTTGAACCTGAATTGAGCTTTAAATTGAGTTATGCTAGTTCTTTATTGAAGCATGACTTAATATTAGCTCTTTGTTCTTGAAATAAATCAAGAAATTACAAAATAATCTCTTTTGTACGAAAAAAACTGATCTTACCAATTCTTTCTCGTGATACGGCTTGCTATTATACCAATCATGAACTCACGGGGAGTTTTAGATAATCTAGATCACTCTTTTAAGCATATTGCTTGGGATAGTCATAGCATAGCTTGAGATCTAGCACATTACTAAGAAAGCAAAATTATAAAAAAATTGTTAAAGATTAGGAGGCAGTTGTAGATGCCTCCTAGTTCAGGACTTGCTTTGCTAAAATAAAATCAAAAATAAATTTTAGTAGATGCAAAATGTGCTAAATTTGCTTACTTCTAAGTGTTTCAACAAAATGATTCAACATTGAACTTATATTACTCTAAATTGACTCAATTATAGCTTCTTGATTCTATTTTGCTTATTGACATGGCTTGGGTCATTTTTGATACCTTTGGCTAAACTATGATCTTGAGCAACTTGGCATACCAAAAATCCATTTAATTCCAGATTGTTGCTCATTTAGCTTTAGCTTTGCTATATATGATTTGCCATAATCTAGAATAGTTATTTCATATAATATGATTAAGTATAATACTTGTGGAGTCATTTTAGATAATTTTCATGGCTTCTAATGTTAAAAATGGATAATATGCGGCAATTTCATTTCATTCATGCTTTGTCTTGTATCAACCATTGTAGGATCGGAGACGGCAACAGAGGGGGGGGGGGGGGTGAATGGTGCCTTCAAAAATCGCCCCCAAAATATTCACACACCATCTCTTCTCCGATAGCTACAAAAGCTATGAAGAAAGAGAATAAAAACTTTCTGGCAACCAAAGACAAATCGGCAAACAAAATAATAACATGAAACAGGCAGCCACAAAGCTTAAGAAACAAAAGACTGCAGATGCTGCCGAAAATAGAAGATTTGAACGCGAGAAACTACTGCAGACCGAAATTAGTCACAAGAAAAGCATTGAGACCAACGCAGTAAATGATCACAGAAGAAACAACTGAACCTGAAACTGCTGCTAGAAAATGCAGATCAGCAAGTAAGGGTGGTCGGTCTGACCGGTGGAGGAGGACCGGTCTGACCGGTGTTGCACCTTCGGTCTAACCGGGTGACACTGCAGTACCGAGCAGAAACAGCAATAGATAAATCTTATCGGCAGCAGAGGGCCAAGTACTGAATAAACTGAGCAAACCGAAAAGACTGCAGCAGGAACTAGATTGAAAACCGAACACAGAAGGAGGAAATTCAGATCAATGGGCAATTTGGCAGAAAAGCAAGGAACTTCATGCGGTAATCAGAAGCAGACGGTAAACAAAAGAAACAGCGAGTAGTAGGCTGCATTCAGCCGAACATAAAGAAACTAAGCCTATATTTGCTGCCCGAGAGAGATTTCAGGCTACTCAACCGAGACTAGAAAACAAAGACTGTCATCTGAAGAGAAAGCATCTGCTCCACTGGACTAGCCGAGAAGCTCAAAACCAATTTACTGTAGACAGCACAGAGACTACAGCAAACAACTAAAAATTTCTAAAATTGACTAGAAATTACTGTTCTCCTTTGGTCAAATCAACTGAGCTTCAACTTAAATAGCTAAAAGACCACACAGAGGAGAAATTGCCGAGGAATTGCAAAAAGAAACAGTAAGAGCCTGTTTTGCCGAAAAGAAGGTTGCTAGGGACCCAAAATCCAAAATAGTTTTTGATTGTTGGATCCTATGCTCATGAACCTTTGAAATCAGCAGGGAGATAATCTCAGCAGGGAGGACCACACATCAAATCAACTTCCCATCTAGAAAATCAGCCGAGCAGGAGGAGCCCTGACTTCAAACCCTAAATTTCAGGAAACAGGGGAAGTCTAAAAATGAGTAATCTTTCAGAGAAATCCTGGCTTTTGGAAATAAATTAGCCAAGAGGCTTTGAGACGATTTCCATTTCAAAGCATAAGGATTCTAAAGCTTACTCAATCAAGAGTTTATCTCAGAAAGACAAGAACAAATAAGAACAGGGCAGAAAGAACTGAAGACAAAGATGAAGCAAAAACACAGAGAAGAGAAAGAAAATCATAACAGCTCAAACTTAAGATTTCTCAAATGAGACAGAGACATGAATGATTAGATAATCAAAAGTTTACAATCATTTCATCCTCCATCTCATAGCCTAGGAGGAACTCACGCAGGAGACATAGCACAACAACCCTCTGCTCTCCCTCACCTTGGACACCCCGGCCCATGTTGGCTCATGTGTGTGTGCACATGAATTTCTGGGTTAGTCCCACCTTGCTAGCTTACCTTGAGAAGCACATACATATAAGCCTAGGAGTTCCAATGGTAGCACCCCCGGTTAACCGTTTTGCGCGAAGCGAGGACGAAAGTGCAAGCGGGTTGCTACGTGTGCGTGGCCTATCCAGAATGTGGTTAGGTCTGAGCCGGTTTGGACCCTAGGACGTTACAAATGGTATTAGAGCCGACTCTCGTGGTTACATGGGCGCGTGCGGGTCAGGGGCACGGGCATATGGCGCATGGCGCGTGTGGGCCCGGAGTGGACACACGGCATGGCATATGTGCTAGCACTGAACGCACAGACATGTGCCAAGAGGGGAGATCCTTATCATTTGCCCCGGTGTGGGTATGTTGGTCCGACGAGGACGTCGGGTCCTTTGAGGGGGTGTATGTGACACCCCGGCCCATGTTAGCTCATGTGTGTGTGCACATGAATTTCTAGGTTAGTCCCACCTTGCTAGCTTACCTTGAAGCACTTATATATAAGCCTAGGAGTTCCAATGGTAGCACCCCGATTAACCGTTTTGCGCGAAGCGAGGACGAAAGTGCAAGCGGGTTGCTATGTGTGCGTGGCCTATCCAGAATGTGGTTAGGTCTGAGCCGGTTTGGACCCTAGGACGTTACACACCTACTCCTCAACAGAAAGACAAAGAAGGAGACACAAAGCAAAAGCCCTAACTGCCTCTCCAAAACCATGCATTCACCAGGAGACACCTCTCCTATTTATAGCCTTTGCTTAACGGGTTTCTCACTCTCTTTACTTGCTAAACCAAAAACCAAAATCCGCTTCCTCATGTAGCTTTGTGCTTTTACCGAAACGCCCCTCCTGCATCTTCCGGGAAGCTTCCTCATTCCTTGCCGTGCAAGCCTCGCAACCACCTCGAGTCCTCGCCGTCTTCGGCACATCCCAACCGCTTTGACCTCGGCACCGCATGTGCCTAGTCCGGTTATCCCGTGCCTCGCCACGACTTAGCCTCAACGTCCTGCAGCCATCACAGACAAGAAACAAATCACATAGCACCGCTCGAGATAACGTAATCACACAATTGCATTAGAGAGAGTATTAAGCATGAAAAAGCCCAAACATGTCGAATCAAAAGAATAAGCACCCTAAGCACGTTCGACCAGGTTTGACCAGGTCCGACCGAAACCGACTGCACCACGCAACGTCATGGCACGAACCACACAAACCAAACTCAAATTTTTAGAACACGCGTCAATTACTCATCACACACATGGGGTCACCTCCACATGGTCTCTCAACCATTTTAATAACTACATTGTTAAAAGGGGAGAAAGATTGGTAAAAATGCATATCTAGAGCATGATTTGGACCTTTGGTGCAAAATCTAGCTAAGTTAGAGCTTTAATATCTTGCCGTGATTTTCTTAATCTTTTGATCTCTTCTCACCATGACCAAGGTCAAATAGAAAAATTATTCTTTTATATGGAACTAAAGTAAGATTTTCCAGTTTTTTTGTGGATTTGAAGCTTTTTGTAGAAAACTTGTGATTTTTAGTACCTTCAGTTTATTTCTATCTCATATGGTCATTTTCAGTCTTTGCATTCCGTCTGTGTCCATTTTGAGTCTCTCTTTGCAAAATTCTCTTTCTATGTCTAAAACCACCTCCTATTTGTATTTTAAAAAAATTGCTAATGGATTCATCAAGGGGTAGATTGAAGGATCATGTGAGAAGGTCCATGATAATGTTGCGATGAAGCATTGCAAGTTTTGCAGAGTGATTGTTCGATTTTGCAATAATTGCATTTTGTTTGGATCTTTTTGAAATTTCAGAGATACCGATCATACTATAGATATGGGAGCGGTCATACCGTAGAGCGGTAGTACCATGGCAGTCATACTGCATAGCGGTAATACCGCAGTTTACTTGGCGGTAACTATTTTCTAGAGAGGTCCAGTTGCGAGATGTGTGGGTGCAGTAGTATCGCCCTGTGGTAAGTGGTACTACCGGTCCAGAGGGAAACTATTGGATTTTAGGAAATTGAGTCGTTGATTGAGTTGGGTTGACTAGGTCTATGCATTAATGTTACATGAAGTATGTTTTAACTAACATAGGTCAACTTATGAATAACTTGTGTCTGAAAATGATTTCTTTGTCTTTAGATATGCAGGGTCGTTTGGAGTGAACCATAATCAACAGCGAGGATCGGGGCTGCACACATAGAGGAACTAAGTTCCAGAACGATAGAGGATGTCAAGTGAGGTGGTGTGCTCAAGCATAGTACGAGAAAGGCGGGAAATATTGAAGGGAAGTTCAAACGGCAGGTTGCACAATGTAGCTTAGTCGATCCAGAATAGGAGAGACTTGCCAACACGTTGCAAGCCAGTGGTGATTGCTTGCGATGAAAGATGAAGACCGGGTCAAGAAAGGGTATTTTGGTAGTTTGGCTAAAATACCGAAAACTAAATTGGATCAAAACAGCGGCGCTTGAGTGGTGCTTAGGAAAGCAGTTTAGGTCAAGGAACAACTAGTTTGATCAAGATGAATCAAGGTTAAGGATTTAGCAGATTTGGGTTTATGTGCTTGAAAAGGCGTGCATAAGTAAATATGTGTGAGTAAATCCCGTGTGTGCGCGGTTATCGGGTTCCCCCATTTTGCTAAGTGGATATTATCTACTAAGGGTTAGATACGGCTAGCTAGCTTATCTATTGAAGGAGTTAGGATGGAGACTTGTGGTTAACCATCCAACCTTCCTCTCAAGTGTTCATGTGTTAGGGTTAGTGTTTGAGAGAAGAGTGCTTGTGATGTGCTCTCTATCTTCTAAAGTGGAATGGCTATAAAAATTTCCTCCTCAAGTAGCAACACACCAATCTTTGTTCATCTCCATGGATTTGCTCTCTATCCTCGAAGGTAGAGTGCTTGTGATTTACTCTCGATTTGGTTGGTTGTGATCTCCTCTCTCCCCTTCTTGATCATGTTATACCAATGACACATAAGAGATGGAGATAACTTCTGAAAATCAATCTCCACTCATTTATGCACTTTGATAGCAAGTTCATGAAAAAACTCAGTTTTGCTTATTTTGGCCTCAACAAGTGATATCATGATCTGAGGGTTTTAGCTTGATTTCTTCGGTGTTCTAACTTGCTGTGATATGTGGGAATACATCTAGAGCCATCTTAGTCATCATCCACTCACAAGCAAGTCGTATTCACCATTTTTGGTCTTAGCTCGATTTTGACACAACCTTCATTCAAATAGAAAAGGTCAGAATTTTGGCAACGATTTTCTTGATCGTTCATTGAAATAGGTTTATGATATTTTAGAGAGACGCATGCCAAATTTCAAGTTAGTTGGATTTAGAAATCAAAAGTTACATGGATTCTTCGTTTTACTATTCATCGGGATGAATTCACTGTAGCGGGTACTATCGGTACTTTAGTCTGGTACTACCGATATTGTGGTGGTACTATTGTGGTACTGTAGCGATACTACCGATTTGCTGTTCATTCCTCTGATTTTTAGATTCTTGATTTGCTGGGTTGTGTGTTGGCTTTTTATCTAATCTTCATAGCTTTGTAACTATTGGAGTGAAGGATTGATAAATACTTGAGAGGAAATTTTGAGGCACCATTCATCCCTATCCTCTGTTATCATCTTCGGTCCTACAAAATTCCCTAGTGTTTTCCTCACACATGGGAATTTCTCGTGTGTTGAAATGAAGCATAGGGCCATATATAACTTCCCCGTATATCTTTAGAATGCACTCAGGAACCTAGTGGGAAGTAGGGATGTTAATGGGGTAGGGATCGCCGGAGGCAGCCCCTCGCCCTTGGCCCGATCCTCGTCAAGCTCGCGAAGGTTGATGGGGGACAACACACCCCCATCCCCAGTGTGGTTCCCTGTGGAGACTAAAAAATAGTACTTATGCATATTTAAAAATATTAAAGTGACTTTATTAATTACTTTATAAGTATTTTATATACATTTTTCATAAAAAAAATATAGTTGCAAAAGATAAATCATAATGAATAAATGCATATTTTGTCCAAATATATGAAAAAGAATACATATCACTTGGGAATTTCTCGTGTGTTGAAACAAAGCACAAGGCCATATAGAACTTCCCCGTGTATGTTTGGAATGCGCTCAGGGATCTGGTTGGAAATAGGGATGGCAACAGGGCGGAGGATCGCAGGGGGAGCCCCACGTACCTGCCCTGATCCCCGCCAAGCTTGCGAAGGTTGACGAGGGACAACACGCTCCCGTCCCCGGGGGGATCCCATAGAGATTGAAAAATAGTGCTTATGCATATTTTAAAATATTATAGTAACTTTGCTAATTACTTTATACATATTTTATGTATATATTTTCGTAAAAATATAGCTTCTACACATGGACCATAATGTATAAATACATATTATTTCTAAATATACAAAATACAGATTTTATATTAAAAGTCTACAATATATAAATAAAATAATTTTTTTTATCGGTTCCCACACGTCCATGGAGGCTCTGCGGCCCCGCCCGTCAGCTAACGGACCCGTCCCTGCGACCCGTGGAGTTTGCCATGCCTAGTGGGAACATGGTGCGGCAATAGTTTTGACATTTCCGAGCGACCATTTCTTGTTGCTTCGAGAGATGATGTGCCATAACATGTACTGAATGGAACGTCGTGTAGGCTTCTCCGGGATTAGAAATGATGTTCCCCCAGTGTACTTTTGGTGGCACGGGAGTGTATTTATGAGTTTTTCGGAGGAAGAAATGTTGGAGATTGTCTGGAACATAGGAATTGTAAAATTGACGTGTTTCGATACAGCCTACATCGATTGTACAGTCACAGAGGTGTTTAACAAATTTATATCTCATTTGAAACGTAGAATTTTTTTCCTATTCCTGCGAAAATTAAACTTTTTTTTTGAAATTCCCGATTCCAAACGGTCACATCCATTACTGTGCTTCCTTGCTGCGCCCATTTTTCTACGATCAATGACATTAATCGGTAGGTTAGCTGTGTCATGTATGAACAGTTAGGTGACAACATCCCGTACTCGGCGTCAGGCCCAGCGGGCCTCTGCCATGATGTAAATGGCACAGTGCACCACTTGGTGACGACCCCAAAATGATCTAATTTGTGGGCCCACCTGTCCCAAACAAAAAGCAATGCGTCCAAACCTCGCAACAGTAAACGCGAACAAGAGCCCCGCCGAAACCCGCTTCTCCGCTCTATAAAACGCCTCGACGCAACGCAGAACAGCAGAGGCGTCACACGTAGCCGCGTACGCTAGCTTGGTAGAGAGTAGAGCTACGACTGGTCGTCGTCGGCGAGCATGGCGGCGGCGAGGGAGTGGGAGTGGGCGGGGCGGGTGTCGTCGGCGGTGCCAGTGGCGACGGCGGACGAGGCGTGGGCTCTGCTGTCCGATTTCCTGGCGTTCCACCAGTGGCACCCGCGCGTCGCCAAGTGCCGGCGCGTCTCCGGCGAGCCCCGCGCGCCCGGGTGCGTGCGCTACTGCGAGGGGGAGCCCCGCAGCGACGGGCTGGACGCCGACTGGGCGCACGAGACGCTCCTCGAGCACGACGCCGCCCGCCGCCGCCTCCGCTACGAGATGAACGACAACAACATGGGCTTCGGCAGGTTCTTCGCCACGTTCAGCGTCGCCGACCTGAGCTCTCCCGGCGCCGGGTGCGAGCTGCGGTGGGAGTTCGAGTGCGAGCCCGTTGCCGGCACGGCCAAGGAGGCGCTCGCCGCGCGGCTGCAGGCCGGGCTCGACGGCATGGCGCGCCGGGTGCAGGAGGCCTTGTCCCTCCGGCCGGGTGGACACGGCCGCCGCGGTGGCGTTGGAGGCCACCGGCGATCTCAAGCTGGGCGCGTCCATTGATGTTTAAGAAGCAGCGCGCGGTTTCCCTTAATTAACTGATTTCTGCTTGATCAAATTAATAAGTCTATCGGATTTCGGTTAAATCATCAGATTGGTGTTGATCTGCTGTTCGATTTTCGATGCACTTGTATAATCGGACGGTCCCTGTCGTAGGATGGTAGCGTATTAATTCGACGGAAATGTTGCAGATGCTTTCTTAAAAAAGCGGCAACTGGCTTGTCATGTATTACATAACTACATAAGTAACTAGCCTGTTCATCCTGGCTTTTTAGTGGCTTCTAACTTTGGATTGTTGGCTTTTAGCTAAATATGCAATGTAGTTGTTGTTAATTTTTTAAATCATTCAATTAAAGAAAAAAATAAAAACACTATTGTATCTTCATATGCAATGCAAAGGAAAATGAGAAAAAAAAAAGCAAAAAGAAGAAGAAAAGCTAAAAAATTAAAATAACTAAAATTAAAAAGCCAACGTGTTTAGCTAGAAACCAGATGCCGGAATGAACGAACGCGTGCAGTCGGAAACAGAAACCAAAATAAATGAGCGTTAATCCCTCCCAGAAAAAACAAAGATGTTATTGTTGCCGACCCGTGTGGAACCAGGTTATTTTTTCGAGATATCTTGTGATGTCTTTAATGCACTTTATAAAAAAAAAGAGCACAAGGTTAATATTACTGTGGATACTTATGCTTGGGAACATGTTGGTTTCGCGATGAAAAATAACAATGTGAAAAACATAAGCATGAGTCATTAGTTTAACAGTAAGGATCGATGATGAAAAGCAATTGATCAATCATTGCGGCAAGCAGTTTGTTTTGGTACAAGATATTTACAATTCAAAAATGAAGTCAAGTGCAAATAAAACTATTGCATCTTCTACTTTGGATAGAATTGTATTAACGTTTTTCTGGCACAAGTTCTTACTAACTTGACCAACATCAGTTCACACACATATCACAACTTTATTCATCCATCAGTACCAACCAGATCAGCCACGACCACAAATTCCATGCTTTTCAAACACCAACTTCAGACCACCCAGTAAGACCAGTCTGACCGTCATGCATGGGTCGATTAGACCGCTGACCCATCAAACACGAGTACTCGAGGTACTCGAAGATTACAAGAATTGAAGCACTCGAAGTCTACGAGTACTGACCGTAAAGCCTACAGCAACCGATTGCAAAGCCTACGAGTGCCGATCATGAAGTCTACAACTACCAATCAGGTACTGTATGCTACAACCATCAACAAAGTATATAGTTATGACCATCAAGAAAGTATTGTAGCTAAGAATACTAAGTACCGAGTACTAGGACTGTGCAGTTTCAAACCGAACCGAAAAAACCGTACCAAAAAAACCGAACCGAACCGGTCAACTCGATTTGACCGGTATTTGGTATTCGGTTCGGTATCTAGAAAAGTGGCATTTCACTGATTCGGTTTTTTCGGTATAAACCGAAGGAAAACCGAATTTACCGATAAAACCGAAACCCATGTCGGCGATAGCGTCTCGCCGTCTCCCGTCTGGAGTCTCGGCCCACCAGCACGGCAGCACCAGGTAATCAGGCACCGACGGCCCGACGCCCAGTCCTCGGCGAGTCGGCGGCGTTGCCGATTAATTGTCCATGTAACAAGAGAAGCAATCGCATTGCCGATTCAACCAAAAGTACTAGTCGATGCAAAGCAAAGCAAAGCAAAATGGTGGATCCGAGCAGTTCCCAGATGTATCGAGAATACACATACATTTGTTCCAAGATGCACACCTACTACAACAATTAATGGTTCCCCGACAGCTTCTGCTTGCTCAACGACAGGATGGAGGTGTCTATGGAGCCTTCGTACTCGTCTCCGGCGACGGACGTCGGCGCCTCCGGCACCCCCGCCCCCGCCGCCGCGTTAGCGCGCTTCCAGCGTAGCAGCTTCGTGAACGTGCACGCCAGGTTGGCCGCCTTGTGCTGCTACTGCGGAGACGGCTGCGCGGCCCCCACTTGCGCCTCCATGGGGTCGGCCAGTTGCGCTCTCACCACCGCTTCCTCCTCCCCCTCTCCAGCTTCCTCTCATCCTGCGGCCATACGGCGTCCGCTGCTTCTTGGGGGACTTTGCCCGGTGGACGAATGGGGTGGGATTAATTTTTGCAGGAATATTTGGGGGATACAGGATACTATAAGGTAAAAGGGGCCGCATGCAGGTGCAGATTTTTTGGCACATATATCCCATTTTTGTGCTGCTAGTTGCTGTTGGTTTCATACTTGTTGTCCAGTCCAGCTGGAGAATTGGAGACTTGGCGATGAGATTAACGTTTAGCAATTCGCGTAAATTTTGGTAAAATTGGTATTAACCGATACCGTACCGAAATAAAATGGTATTTACCGATACCACACCGTATTTTAAAAAATACCGTATTTCCCGAAATACTAAAACCGTATTTACCGATCAAACCGTATTTACCGAACCGTATAAACCGAAAAAACCGAACGAACAGTCCTACCGAGTACTGTCCAGGCAATGTAGCTATGATCATCAAAAAAATTACTGTGACCTCCGACTGGTTCACTGTTGCTTACGATCAGTTAATGTTTCTTATGACCAGTTCACTATACCTTAGCATCATTGACCAGGCATAGTCGTTCTATCATGGTCGTTCAGCTGTGGTCGATTTGCCATGGTCGATTTGCCGTGGTTGTATACTCTCAGACTTTCGACCATTGTCGAAGCGTGCTGACCACCAACCGTGGTTGACCGAAACTTTCACAAACGCAAATTTCAATGCAACCTACAAGTCAATTATTCATTATCACTGTATTCACGACCTCCACATAGTCTAACAATCTCCTCCTTGATGAATACGTTGATAACACCTCAAAATCTCTCGAATGAGTTGATTTTTAAAAGAAAAGCAAAATTTGTGAAAAGAAAGTTTCAAAGGTGCAGAGAAAAGAATTTGACAAACTACAGCAACAAACACTCAACAAAAACTCATAAAACTCCCCCTTAACACAAGGGAGCAACTTTTTAAAAAATTTCTCTCATTTTTCTTCCCCTTTGGCAAAGTAATCATCAAGTTCTTCAAAGAAGGAAAAATTTAAAGTGGAGCAATAAGAGTATAAATCAAGAGACTTTGTAGATTATATAAGTTACTTTGTGTAGTACCCAGATTTTACAACCGGATTCCTCTGTGATTCCACCGCACTATTCCTTGGATCAGTAGATAGTGCTCACAGATTACAGTTTTGAATATCAAAGTACATATCATGCGGAAGCGTAAATATAATAGTAGACTTACTCATGGGCCGATTAGGCCGAAATCATTAAATTGCAGCAGCGGAAGAACGAAGCACACAGGTGGGACCTTCAGGACATGCCCACAGGCAGGCAACTGGAGGTTCGCGACCTAGCCCTTGACATCTTCATCTTCTCTGCCATCATGTACAATCGTGTTCTTGAGGCGAAGTGTTCTGATTCCTGATTCTGGATCTGTTGTGAAAGCGAGTGTGAGCACAAACCACCGTGCTCCGCGAGCCAATACACAGAATGCAAATAAATAGTATGCATGGCTTATCAAAGGAGACGCTTGGGTTATTTTATTTGCCTAAATCGCTTTTGGTAGCATTATTATTATTTAATCATAGTGTTATGGTTACCACCTAAACTCCACACAACGATTACCATAATTGACTTAATCCACCAAAACACACTTTCCTTACTGATTGCTGTCTAAGACTCCAAACAGCGAGTGACTTCATTTAATTATTCCACCAATCATACACTTTCTATATTGATTGCTGTCTAAAACTCTAAATAACGAGTGACATCATTTAATTAATCCACCGATCATATACTTTCTATATTGATTGCTGTCTAAAACTCCAAACAGCGAATAACATCAATTATACAATTCACCAATATCTTTTGTACTCCAAATTCCTAACAACCCATTCCTTTTGTTATTGATCCACAACCACAATTTGCTCTTCCAATAATCAACCCTATTTTCCATTATCTATCTCTAACTAATTCACTAGTATACCTCCACCAAGAATATCATTGATCAAATCTACGATTCACTAGTATACATCCACCAAGAATATCATTGATCAAGTCTATACTGCAATTATCATATCTCCAAATTCTCAACAATTCAATTGACCCATCTAGTAATCGATCAAATCCTATTAATTCCATTATTGCCAATATCTCTCAAGAATTTATATTAATTATCAGTGTCATAATCCAGCAAATACCTTTGCACTCCCTAATTCTCCAAAAATCATTTAAATCATCCATCTAGCCTATATATTCATTTAAGCTCCACCAATTTATTTTTTCCAGAATCCACACTATCATTATCCCTTTTATGATCAACATGAATCCACCAACTCCTTTATGCGATTCCATAAACAACCATCTTCTTTTCTTACGACCCTATTTATTCTTCCTGACATTTTATTTGTGAGAAGTATTATCATTATTTAAAAATATAATACATAGAAATTTCCTGAGACATAGCAATTTTGAACAAAAACATAATGTGTAAGAGAATGCAATAATAATAGTGATCCAGATTCCATCCACCGTTACATGGCATCCGCACCATATGCTAACATTTCAGCGTTATAACCGCTTACATTACTACTAGGACGACACCCAGGACAACTCAAATCAGGGCTTTCCACTGCCCTACACTTTTTCCATTCCCACCCACAAAGTTTTTGAAATAGAACTATATCTGGTTAAGTTCCCATGTCCGCCCTTGACCGTGGGCACGGCTATTCGAATAGTTTTGACTCTGCAGAGTTTGTATACTTTCCCCACAAGAGACAATCAACTCGTTGCCCCCACACGATTCCTTAGTCATGTGGTTGAGCAGACCATCACAGTGACTTTTCAAAGTATCTAGTCCCTTTTGTCATCTCACTTTATGGGCTTCTCCCACTTGCGGTGGGTCCCATCTATGCACGGGATGTTCCCCACAGTTACTAACGTAGCCGGGCTCCACTTCCCGCAACGCTTAGAACAGCTGGGAAACTTCACCCTCCACTTGGTGTCCCTAGGCCTCCCCTTGCCCTTGCGTATCCACTTCCATCCACTACCGGTGAGATGAATCCGGGGGTTTCGATAAATTTACTTAGCCAAGTTGTACTTTATGGACTTGTGGCTGTACTGTTTTACACAGGAGGTCATGACAAGATTCAGTCCTTAGTGGTATCTGGGCGGTTCTAGCACTAACCCACTTTGTACATCCACTGCACCACACACACACCCTCGAACCATCCGCCCAGATATTTTACAAGTTGGGGTTTTTGGGAACAGAAAATAATCATACCAACATATACCAGTCATTACCACCATGACTTCCCAAACTAATTTCTCATGATTAAAAATGATAATGATGCTTGGGGCACGTCAGTGTCCCCGAGTATCTATGCAGTACTAAGTATGGCGTATAATTAGGGACTTATTTTTGAAAGGTTATTATTATAATTTTGCTAGGGCGACAAGGTTCTCACATTCAAATATTCCAAAGGAGATATAATGTTAATCAAGTTAAATAATGGGCATATAACTAGAATATTAAATTAAACATGTATTTGCATATAAAATAACAGCATGCAATTTAATAATTTAAACAAAAATAATTTGCAGAAAATGTAGGTTCAACATGATCAAAGTATTGACTCGCCTTGCGCGGTTTACCGTAGTCTTGAGCTCACACAATGCTTTCTCATTTGATAAGCTTGAGCTTTTTGGTCTTTGTCTTCACCTCGATCTTGGCCTCGCTTGATCCATAGAATCTCTAAAACTCCATTTTCTAATTACGCGATAAACGACTGAATCCAAATAAAAGCAAATAACTTAAAAGATCCAAATAAATTCGAACAAACTCAATTTAGCTTTGTTATGAGTTGATGGGTGATTCGGGTGATTTGAGGCAAGGCCGGTGGTATAATACGATGACTTGATCTTTTTACTCATAATCTCTCTTATTATTATTTTTGTATTTATCAAGGAATTTCCATGAGTTAGATTAGACATATGAATTGGTGTACGGGTTTAGCTAGGTATTATTTTGTCGAGTGCTAATATTTAGAATATATACATGATATATAAAATTTTTAGCTTATCGAATTATTCTTTAGAGTCCACATTTATAGTGTTTTGTAGTACGATATTTTAGGTACCCTTAGTTAGCACTAGACGTATTATTCATTTTCCCTGAATCGTAATCTTGAATGTGTCTTTTAATTAAGATATTTATTAACTTTGGACTTTAAATTAAATCATATTTTATTCATGCCTTTATTTAATAATTAGACCTCAATTAACTATTTAGGCTATTAGTTGTTCATTTAGTAAGTAACATTATTTTACTTCCTAATTAATTTACTACATCCCCTATATTATTCCCAAATTGTCCATAATTTTCACCAAAATTTCATATGAGCTCTAAAATTCCTGGTTTTAATTCCATTGGATAGATCTTGAATTTAGATGAATTTAGAAACATGTCTCATTCAATTTAGGGTTAAAATGAATAAATTATGCCCATTTAAAATTTTCAGTTTAATTAAATCCAGAAATTATTAAAATTCTGACAGGTGGGTCCCACTTCCTGTTTTTAATTCATTCTTTTATTTTTATATTCTATGTACTGTGTCTATGGCAGGTGGGCCTGGCTAATATTTAATTAAATTGGGCATGGCCCACAGGTCAGTGTGAGTTGCATGTTTTAATCCATCATTAGCCACTAATTAATTGTCATTAGCACTTACTAATTTCTTGTCTGAACAGTAATCATCCTAATTAATTTTTGCCTTAATTACCGGCTAATCCGTACTCAGCAAAAACCCGAATTAAAACCGCACCTCGGCGCTGCGGAGCGAGGGCTCAAACGCGGGCGGCCGAGGTGAGGTTTTAACGCTGCTAGCCAGGCGGGATCACGGTGTTACCTGACGATGGGGGAAGGGTGAAGGCAGTTAAACCGACGGCTGGTGCTGAAAACAGAGGAAGTTTAGGGGCGGTGCGGGCGACGGCGGCAAGGGGTGGCCGGAGCGGGTCGTGTGACTACCAAAATAGGTTGTCCGCGAGCAGGTGAAGCTAGTGGGAGCGTCGGCGGGGCCCGGGGACCTTCGGAGCGAGCCGGCGGCGGCGAGCTCGGGGTGGCGTTTGGTGTCGGCGACGTGTAGACCAGGAGGGGCTCGGCCAAGCGCGGGGGCAGCTTCGCCGGATCCCGAGGAGGGTGTGGAAGCAGGGAATTGGTCCGGTGTGGGTTGGTGCGGCGGTGCGCCCGGTTGCTGGAGTTTGAGAAGAAAGGAGCGCCGGCGAGAAATCAAGGCACGGGAGGCCGATTGGGAGCTAGGGGAGGGAGAAGGGAGTTCGGCGGTGAGTATGGGGGCCTCGGAGGTTTTTATAGGCGAGGCAGAGGGGCTGGCGATGGGCGACGGTCCGTGCGGTCTTGTCAGGAGCAGGCGGCGAGACAGGCGGCGTGTCAGCGGCGATAGCACAATGGGATTCAGGCGATCCGTGCATGCTCGCCCACGGTGGTCGTGTCGGCTGGCTTTTGCCGAAGCCGAGAGAAGGAGGAGGGGGGCCTGGGTGCGTACGGGGAAATGAGAGGAGGAGTCGCGCGCGGGCGGAGAGAGAGGAGAAGAGTGCGGGCGGGGCGCTCGGGCCCGCTGGGCAGAGAGGGGAAGCGCGGGAGGAGGCGGGGCCCGCGTAGCAGTGAACAACATAAAGCATTTACATCCAAATAATCTGAAATGTGAAACACTAGGTCTACACCCAAATCATAACTCATAAGAAGTGTTGTGCAATGAGGCTCTCAAGAATACTCTATTAGTAATATGACATGCAGAGGAAATAGCCTTTGCCCAAAACTTCCTAGGAGTAGCATGTTCATCAAGCATAGTCCTAGCCATTTCAATTAAAGTTTTATTTCTTCTCTCTACAAACCCATTTTGCTGTGGGACATGAGGGGAAAAAATTGATGTTCTAAACTCTTTTTAGAGTAAAAAGAAGCAAACGATGAATTCTTGAATTCAGTACCATTATAAATTCTTATAACTTTTATATCACCTGACAATTCATTATTGAATATAAGAAAGCCTCATCCTTAGACACCATAAAGTAAACCCAAGAATATATAGAGTAATCATCAATAATTACAAGTATACATATTGAACCCTAGAAGAATCTACAGTATCCATGTGCAACAATTGACCAGGGCCATCTGTAATGATCATAGAAATAGGTGGGTGTGAAGTAGCTACCATCTTACCATTTCTACAAGGGAAACAAACCAAATCTTTACCACCCTTTAGCTTAGGTAACCCTCTAATAAGATCCAACCCACTAAGCCGTATAAGGTGATCAAAATCAATGTGTCCCAACCTTCGGTGCCAAAAGAAAAGATCTTTAGATTCAGAAACTACCAAACCTCTAACATTAGGTGAAAGAGTATGATTAAAATCAGCTCTAAAGATCTTCCCCTATCGAGATATATTGAAAATAAGATCTCAAAAGCATCTAAAACTCTACAAGCATGTTTCTTAAAGCTCACCTCAAGGTTATCGTCTATCAACTATGATACTGAAAGCAAATTATGTTTCAATTTACTTACCAAAGCAACGTCCTTGAGAATGAATTTATCATTAACACGCACTGTACCTTTAGCCATCACAATACCTATTAAGGCATCCCCAAAAGTGATCAACTCATCACTAGATGCCCTAGTGAGGGAGGAGAATCATTTTGAATCACCGGTGATGTGCCTTGAACAACCTGAATCCACTACCCACGTGTTCCCCTCCTCATCAACTGTCTCTCATCAGGATCACTGTAGAGATCATCATTGTTGAGCTCCTCACTGTTTTCCATGAAACACATCCCTGTGAAGTCCACCTCCTTTGCCTTCTTGCCATTGTCCTCATCTTCATTTGCAGAATCAACATCACTCAAATTAATATCCTCAAGTGCCATGTCATCGATCTTTGACCTCCTTTCTCCTCAGTTTGGGGCAATTCATCTTCATGTGGTTAAGCTCACCACATTCATAGCATATGATTGGATGTCCTCTCCATCTTAATCTAATGGTATTAATTGCCATGGTCACCCTAATTGAAAAAAGTACAAGTTGCTCTTTTGGAATCTCCTCTAATTGTTTATATGAAACAGAGCACAATGCAAACAAAGAAATAATAGAGAAACTAGAAAAATTGTTAGCATGGTTAGTCACTAAACCCAAAGAATTAGACTTGTTTATCTTGGCCAACACATCAATCTTATGTGTTTTCATCTTGGAATAAAGATCATTCAATGTAAGTGTTTCCATGCTAACAGAATAATTAATAATAATGACTAATACATTCCAAATAGACATATCAAAAGTATTTAAAATTTGACAAGTATTATCAAAATCAGAATATATGACATCAATAGATTGTAAATCACTAATAATTTTATTGAATTGATCAAAAGGTGCACTTATTGGTTCTTTAGGTTTCATCTCAAATTTATAATACTCCTTTTTGAATCGGTTCTGACGAACCCTTTAACAGACTTAGAACCTTCATGATAATCAGCTATAGCAGTCCAGATTTTATTTGCAAATTTGATGTGAGCAATTCTGGCAAACTAATTTCTACTTAAACCTTGTAATAGGATATTTCTAGCCTTAGCATTAGCTTCAACATCAGTAGTATTTTCAATAGTAACAACAGGAGGCACTAGATATGAATTTTCAACTTTTAACCAAATAGCATTACCTTATGCTTATAGAAAGACCTCCATGCATATTTACCAGTAAAGATAGTCTGATCCATCGAAAACTGGTGGCTTACCTGATAAATGATCTCGATCTGATAACATTGCAACTTGGCTCTGATACCACTTGCAGGATCGAATACTACAATAAAAGAGGAGTGAATAATTTCCTTCGCTTTTTGCAATTTCTCAGTGTTCGATGAAGGTTCTGTCTACTCGATGTTCGACCGCTTGCGATCGAGGAAAGAAAAGTCGATGAAAGAACATTATGCACCATGCACTACATACTCGTATTGAGAATGAGTCAAAGATGACGCCCAGAAAACACGTCGTTGACGCTGACTAACTTTTCTGGAATAGATTGGGTCTTTATTTCTAAATCATGATCTGTGGCTGCAAAGTGCCCTCACGACACCCCTCAAATCCTAGCACAAAAGCTAAGGCCTCTCTAATCTACTCCTCAAAAACCTTGCGTTAACCCTTATCCTCTCTCTGCTTTTATAAGCTAACGCCCCAAACCGTGTCCTCATCAAACATGGTCACCAAACTCTATCGATTCCAAAACTTAAGGGACCCAAAACCCTTTCAAACATAGGTTTTCCATAATCTCTAAGTCTTCCCAGTTATGGACTCCCATAGCTTCTTCATATATCATCCTCACATCTCAAATTCATGTCAAAACCTCTAGGACCGCACATCATATAGCTTCTCCACATGTTATCTACATTTGATCTCCATATGCTCCAGCATGAGCCCGACAAACCTCATGACATCCTCGACCGCTTGGATATCAAATTTCATCCTCCTAGTCCCAGTTCTTCTTATCACCGACCATCATCGTCTCCTTGTCCAACATGTACATTCAAAGATGAAACAACGTTTTCCTAGCACAAGTTCTCACTAACTTGATCAACATTAGTCCACATACACATATCATAACCTAGTTCATTTGTCAACACCAACCAAGTCAACCACGATCATAATTTCCATGCTTTTCAAACACCAACTTCAGATCACCCAATAAGACCAGTTTGACCACCATGCACGGGCCAGTCCCACCATTGACCCATCAAACACAAGTACTCAAGGTACTCGAAGATTACAAGAATTGAAGCACTCGAAACCTATGAGTACTGACCGTGAAGCCTATGGCAACCGATTGCAAAGCCTACAAGTACCGATTGTGAAGGCTACGACTACCAATCAGCTACTGTATGCTATGACCATCGACAAAGCACCATAGCCACGACCATCAAAAAAGTACTATAGCTACGAATACCGAGTACTGAGTACCGACCAAATACCGTAGCTACAACCATCAACCGGTTACTATAGCAGATGAGCTTATGACCTCCGACCAGTTCGCTATAGCTGAGACCGGTTCACTATTGCTTACGATCAGTTAACTATTGCTTATGACCGGTTCACTGCAGCTTACCATCATCACGAGTTGGAGTTTGCTGTTGGTGACCTTGTGCTTCTTAGGGTGTCACCGACCAGGGGCATCGTTTGTTTCAGTACCACCAGGAAGCTTAGTCCGAGGTACGTCGGGTTTTTCACGATCCTGGCTCGAATCGAGAAGTTGGCATAAAGCTTGGATCTTCCAGAGTCTATGTGTAGAGTGCATAACGTGTTTCACGTGTCTATGTTGAGGAAGTACCTACGAGATCCGGAGCTTCATATTTCACTAGAACCGTTAATACTTGAATAGGATCTGTCCTTTGAGTCCAAGCCAGTGCGAATTCTGGAAAGATCAGATAGAGAGAGAGGCCATTTGGGAATTGGAGTCTCGCATTGGTGAGCAATATCCAGAATTATTCACATCAGGTGTGTGTTAATATGATTAAGAATTAGCTGTGATTATACCTTGGCGTAAGCGTGGATAGAATTCGGGGTCGAATTCCGTTTAAGGGGGGTAGAATGTAATACCCCAAATATGATTCGAGAGAGAATAGATTAATTGGGGAGAAAGACCAGATAGAAAAGAGTTTAACAGGGTTTTCAGACGGGGGATTTC
Organism: Dendrocalamus latiflorus; assembly: GCA_017311315.1. Lineage (NCBI taxonomy): Eukaryota > Viridiplantae > Streptophyta > Magnoliopsida > Poales > Poaceae > Dendrocalamus > Dendrocalamus latiflorus. The sequence continues at coordinate 7,506,548 of CM029662.1, forward strand.
TGCAATAACCCCAGCAACCTGGGCTTGGGCTTTGGCCCAGGTGTTGGCCGGCCATAAGGGGTGGGGAGGCACCCCTCCCCCAAACCCTAGCCGCCTCCCCCAACCTCCCTTTTCCTTTTTTCCTTGCTGGCCGCACCCCCTCTTCCCCCACACAGACACCACCAATAGAACTGCTGCCACGACAAGGTTTGTGGCTACCACGGCGAGGTTTGTGGCTGCCGCGGCAGAGTTTGTGCTGCCATGGCAGAGAAAACAGGGAAGAAAGGAGGAAGAGGGAAGGGAAGAAGAAGGAGAAGAGGAAGGGGGAGAGAGCGATTGCGTGGTGTTCATCGTAATCTGCATCGGTTCGTCAAGGGTAATCCCCGTTGTTCCCCAATTAGATGCATTTTTTACTAGTTGTTTCAATGTCGGTATTCTGGACTGCTAGGACAGATTTCGTTGGGCGGCTGTTTTGGGGTAGTTTCGTGGGAAATCAGATCTGGACTTCTCCTAGAGAGTTGTAGAGGACGTCTTTATCTTTCCATGAAGTACTAGAACGCATCGATCAGACCTTTGTACTAGAAGCTATGATTTTTCTTGTAAGACTGTTCTGCAGATCGGGAGATTTTCTGTCAGGTTTTGGTAGATTGGTTTGGGCGATTAGAAAACAGGAGAATCAGAGGATCTGCATATTATGAAAGTTGTAGATAATTTACGTAGCTTTCCAGAAAGGTCAAGAAATCGTGAATCGAACACTCGTGCTGAAAGTTATGATAGTTTTAGTGCACTGTCCAGAGGACCCGATAGGAAACTGCTGTTTTTTAGAAAACTGGATGGTGTGGGTAGAAGATGGCCGAATCAGGGAGGCTCACCAACTAGGTTTAGTTAGATAATTTAATTATAGTTTCATAAAGTCTAAGAACGCCCTATTTAGACTTCTGTACCAATAGATATGAATTTTTTAAGTTGACTGTCCGTAGAGGGTGACAGGATGGCCGAAAGGATTTGGTGTTTTGAATCAAGCTAAACATGTTGGGTTAGTTTGGGGGTGTTTTTATTTAATCTAAAGACTTGCTACTGTTGTCTTAGCAATCATTATAATTATTATTCAGGAGGAGGACGGATCCCAGGGGCCGCACCTTCTGCTCATCCCCCGTTTTCTCGTGGTTAAGGCAAGTATAATGATGGTTTAAACTTTATAGTGTGGATTGTTGATGATTGTTGGTTTGTAGATGTTTGATCTATATTATGAGTATATGTGATCTTGATTATGTTAATGATATGTTGATATTGTTTATGGTTGATTGCAATTGAAAGTGTCCAAGAGAATTTCTGATGCATAGATGTTGTGAATGCAAGTTTTATTTGTTGAGACATTCACGTTTATGCATCATGCTGATTTATTGAAGTCTTGGTCACGAGATGACCAAGCGTCGAGGTCCCCGTCATGTTGATGACATGACGGGCTAAAGGTCCCCATACTTGTGGAGTATGGGCAATTGGTCCCTGTACCAGATGGTACAGGCATGGGTGTGCATTGACGGATGCACACTCCGCATTACCGGTAAAATGCGAAAGAGAAGAGATAAAGAGATTTGTGATCATATTGCATAGCATGGTTTATTTATATGATTGATGGATGAACTTGTGAAATGATGTTCACTTTTATTCTTGTTACTACTTATTATATTTGCTGAGTCGTTGAACTCACTCTTGTTGTTGTTGTTGTGGTTGCTGTTTGTTTTAGGTATCTACGTGAGATCGGCATGCATGGGGATAAAGATGGATTAGTTTTGTTGCACTTGCACGGTCTATTCACCATGGAAGAAAGAAAGAACATTAAATACTATTTGCTGAGTAATTCAAGTGGTAATTGATTATTGTCTATCAGGTTCAAAATGTAATAAAAGATTAGAACTCTTTTACATTGATTCCATTCTTTATCTAAGTAGTATTGTTATGAGTGCGATGATGAACATAATCCAATTTTGCTTATAAATGAATATATTGCTTACTGTTATTCATATCATTTGATTATGCTTGTTGGAACCTCTGATTTACTCAATAAACAAAAGAGGTTCTGCCGAAATTTTGTAAGATGAATATTAGTTTTTCCTTATTATGTTATTAGTTTGGTAGCATTCCAGGTCATTGATTGGCTGGGGTGTTACATGATCGGACCACCAAACACATGGACATCAGACCATCGACTACCGATCGTGGTTGAAGCCTGCTAATAGCCAATCATGGTCGACCGAAACTTTCATAAATGCAAATTTCAATGCAACCCACAAGTCAATTATTCATCATCACTATATTTACGACCTCCACATGGTCTAACAATAACTGTACTTGGAATGAAATGTTGTAGCCATGTTATGTAAGACAAAAAATAGTTGCAACCTCCAAAGAGTTTTCTATAAATGAGTTCAATGCTCAAGGCCTTAAATCAACCTCTCTAATCTTCACTAGAAAATATGTTTGGAACACAAAAAATGGAAAATGTGGGAACATGCGGGAACTAAGATGCCATGTCTAGAGCAATCCTACACGAAACAAAACTGCATGAATTGTTCCAACTTCCAAATAGCCGTTTGGATGTTTTACAGGAAAAAATATAGGAATTTGGAGAGAGAGAATTGCCATGTTCAAGAGTATAGGACAGGTATGGCAACAGAGTGAGGGTGAATCGTACCTTTTAAATATTTCGTAACTATCCTTTAAATCTTATTCCAACAGCTATGAGAATCTATAAACATAGAGAAGCCAAAACTCCAAAAATTCTCGGAGCTACAGTGATTTCAGTACGTGAATAGTAGAAAACAACACTATTTCAAATCCGAAAAACCATGAAGCTTTCAATCCGTTAATCCAAAATATTTAAAACTGGAACCAAGGCTAGTTCATGACCTTAAGAACCTATCTCAACTAAAACACTTGAAATAACTTGAGAGAATTGTGTTCTTTTTAGTTCATGAAGCTCTGGTGCACCAAAACTAGGCCAAAACCTAAAATTAAACTAACTCTCAAACCAAAACTCTAAATCTCCTGAAATTTGGTATACACCTTCTTTAGAATATCAGGAAATTATTTCAATAAGCAATTAAGAAAATCATTGCCAAAGTTTTGACCTTTTTGTTTGAAGTTAGATTGCACCAAAAACAAGTCAAAAATCACAAACGGTGAATATGACTTACTCGTGGGTGAATAATGGCTAAGATAGCTCCTGATGTGTTTTCACATGCCCCAGCAAACAAGAACACCAAAGAAATTGATTTAGAAGCACTAGATCAAGAAATCACTCGGAGGGGCCAAAAAGAGCAAAAATCGGGCTTCTTCATGAACATGTCAACCAAGTGTCTAGATAGGTGGAGATTGATTTTCAGAGGTTATCTTCACCGCTTCCATGTCATTGGCATAACAAGATCAAGAAGAGGAGAGAGAAGAAAAACAACCAAATCAAGATTAAATAAATCAACACAAGAGATGTTCATAGAGATGAACAAAGATTGATGTGTTGCTACTTGAAGATGAATATTTTATTGACAATCCACATTGAGGACAAGAGAGCATACTACAACACTTAACTTCTCTCAAGCCCTAACCCTAAAACTCATGAACACTTAGTCTCAATAGAGAATAGTTGAATGATTAATCACAAGTCTCCATCCCAACTCTTTAAATAGATGGGCATGCCAACCACATCTAATCGTTAATAGATACTATCCACTTAGCACAATGGAGAAACCCGATAACCCCACACATACGAGTTTTAACTTATACACTACACTTATGCATGCTTATCAAAGTGCATAAGCCCGAATCTGCAAAGTACTTAGCCTTGATCTAATTTGATCTTCTCATATTCTCCTTGATCTAAACCGCTCTTCCAAGCGACACGATTTTCCTTCAAGGTAGTTTTCAGTATTTTGGTCAAGCTACCAAAATACCTTTTCTAGACCCGGTCACCTCCTTCCACTATAAGCAATCGTCGTGCTTGTCACATGAACGTGCACCACTGGCTTTCCACATATCGACAAGTCTCTTCCGTTTCGGTTCCACCAAACCACACCTCACTTGGATTGACCAAGCCACATGGTGGAATCATCACTCAAACTTCTCTTCAATATTTCCCGCCTTCTTTGTGTCTTGCTTGAGCTCATCCATCTCACCCGACATCCTTTTGCCTTACAACCTGTCCAGAAAAATGTGCAAATTTGCAAATTCTAAATTTCACTCCTCCAAAATGATAATGATTAATCACAACAAAAGTATGGATCTTCTCAAATGGTCCTTCAATCTACCCCTTAATTAACCCATTGGCAATTTATGAAAAATACAAGTTGATGGTTGCTTTAGAATTTAGAAGGAAATATCACAAATAAAGCTCAAAATGGTATAGGATGAATGCAAAGACTAAAATGGATTGAAGCTACTGAAAATGGCATGTTTTCTGTAAAAAGCTTTAAATCCACCAAATGAATTGGAAAATCTCACTCTAGGTTCATATGAAACAATAATTATTTTATTTGATCTTGATCATAGTAAGAAGAGATCAAAAAATCAAGAGAGTTATAGCAAAACATTAAATCTCTAACTTAGCAAGATTTTTGCACAAAAATGCCAAATCATGCTCTAGATATGCACTTTTACTAATTTTTCTCCCCCTTTTACAATAGAATCATCAAGACACATAAAAAAGATAGAGTGTGAATAAAATAAAGTGGTTGTATTTTATTTATTTTTAGCATTATGAGCCATGAAAATTATCCAAATTGACTCTACATGTATGACACCAAGCAATATTTAGTAAAGTAGCTATTCTACATCATGGCAAACTATATATAGCAAAGCTAAATCTGAATGAGTAATAATATGAAATTAAATGGATTTTTAGTATGTCAAGTTGCTCAAGATGATAGCTTAGCCAAATGTATCCAAGAAACGAGTTAAGCCATGTCAATAAACTAAATAGAACCAAAAAGATACAATTGAGTCAATTTAGAGTGCTTCATGTTCAATGTTGATTCATTTTGTTCAAACACTTAGAATTAAGTAAATTTAGCACATTTAGTACTTACTGAAATTTATTTTTGATTTTATCCTAGCAAAGCAAGTCCTGTACTAGGAGCCATCCGCACCTGCCTCCTAAGATTCAACCATTTTTCGCAGTTTTTGTTTTCTTACCACGTGCTAGATCACAAGCCGTGTTACGACTATCCCAAGAAATAAGCTTAATAGAGTGGTCTAGGTCATCTCAGACTCCCCTAAGTTCATGTCTAGTGCAATGGCAAGCCATCTCAAAAGATAGAATTGGTGAAATCGGTTTTTTTGCATAAAAGAAATTTTTTTGCATTTTTTGACTTAGTTCAAGAACAAAGAGGTAATACTAACTAATGATTCAATAAATAACAAGCATAGGTCAATTTAAAGTTCAATTTAGATTTAAGACTCAACTTAATTTTTGACATGGCTTGAATAATGAGTGGATCACTCGAGCAAAACTAGTCACAAGATCCAACAAGATATGATTTAGTTCAAGTTTTTTACATTTAATAAAGCTAGTATGGCAAAAGCTAAACTACACATAAAATGACATGATAAATCTAGTAAACTAGCACAAGACATAGCAAAATGTAAAGCAAGATATCATATCATATAGGGATAATAGTCAAAACTCCATGTATTTATACTACAATGCACGTTGCTGAATATAAGATACAATATGATACAATAGATGCAAAAAAGTCAAACTCCCCCTCAAAACAGGCCAAAAGGACTAATAACATCTAACTCTCCCCACAAAGAAGCAAAACAAAAGGAATCAAGAGTCTTAGTGAAAATATCCGCACCCTACTGCTCAGACTCTATAAGGTGAAGCACAACATCACCCTTCTCTACATGGTCTCTAAAGAAATGGTATCCAATGTCAATGTGCCTAATCCTAGAGTGTTACACTAGGTTTTTTGGCAATGTTTATGGTGCTAGTGTTGTCATAGAAAAGATGAACACTATCTAAAACTAGCCCATAGTCTCACAGAGTAGATAAAATCCAGAGCACCTAAGAGTAACTACTAGCTGTAGCTACATACTCTGCCTCAGTAGTGAACTATGCAACAGAGGACTGCACCCTAGATGACCAAGAGATGAGAGATAAGCCTAAGAAATGACAAGTGCTAGAAGTACTCAAATGACAAATGCCAGAAGTACTCTTCCTTTCTACTCTACACCCCTTAAAATCAGCATAAAAAAAGCCCAAATAGAGAGTGCAGTATCAAAAGAATATCAGAGTCCAAAGTCAAGGGTTTGTTAAAGGTACCTAAATATGCGATACATTACTTAATGATGAGAGGCATGAGGGGAAGCCTAAAATTGAGTGCACAAACGCACATCAAATTGTATGTTCGACCTCGACACCGTGAGGTGAAGAGAGCCGATCACGCTATGGTACTCCTTCTGGTCCATGGGCTCTCCATCCTCATCAGGATCTAGTACTATAGAAGTGGCATGGGAGTAGACACAGGCTTGCTGCTTCCCATGTCAAAGTGCCAAAGAAGATCCTATCTGTACTATCTTTGATAAATGAAGATCCCTTCTTGCAGTTGCTTGACATGAAGACCAAGGAAGAAGGTCAGCTCACCTATCATACTCTTCTCAAATTCCCTACTCATAAAGTCTAAAAATCTGGATGCCAAAGCATGTGAATAACCACCACATATCGTGTCATCTATATAAATCTAAACAAGTAAGAAGTCACTACCATGCTTGAGTGTGAACAAAGTTTTATCCACCATTGCTATTTTGAAATCATTCTTAAGTAAGAAACTCTCAAGCCTATAATACCAAATTCTAAAGGTTTGCTTCAATCCATGCAAGCCTTTAGAGAGCTTACACACATGGTTTGAGAATTTGGGATCTTCAAAGCTAGATAGTTGCTTGACATAGACCTCTTATTATATGAAACCATTAAGAAAAGCACTCTTGACATCCATTTGAAAAATCTTAATGCCCTTATACGACGCAATTGCTAGCAATATGTGAATGGCTTCTAATATAGCTATATGAGCAATGATCTTTTCAAAGTCTAACCCCTCTACCTAGGAATAACCTTGAGCTACAAGTCTAGCTTTGGTACGAACTACCAACCTATCCTCACTTTGCTTATTCTTAAAAAAACTCATTTTGTTCCAATTATATTATGAGTAGGTGGAGGTTCAACTAAGATCCAGACTTGGTTTCTTTCAAAGTTTTTAAGCTCTTCATGCATGACATTGACCCAAGAGGAATCAGATAAAATATGGGTAATATCTCAGGGTTCAAAAGGCACAACAAAAGTAGAATGTGCATAAGAATTTATAGAGATAAATCTGGAGCGAGTAGCTCGCCCATGGAGATCCCCAATCATCTGCTCTAGAGGGTGTCATCACTGAACATGAAGGGGAGGTCCTGGTGCAGACGTGGCCTCTACCTCATGGGCTGTGGAGGTAGGAGCAAGCCACTCGAAGCGCCGATGAAGGTGAAAGGAGGCTGCTCTGCTGAAGCTGGAGAAATCGAAGCAGGCTCTCTAACCAACTTAGGAGTGACTAGAAGATGGATTGGGTCCTCATCCTCTATGTTAGAGTTGCCATCGATGAAGATGCTCTCCTGATCACTGTGTCCTATGTACCTGCATCATCGGGTCTAGTATCAGGACTAGCCTCATCAAAAGTGACTTCACAAGTCTCGATAATTTTGTTAGTATCCAAATTGAATACACAATAGCCACAAGAATGAGCAGGCCATTCAAGGAAAATACCATCATAACATCTAGATTTAAATTTATCTAAGTTGTCATTTGTAAGAATGAAGCACTTGCAATCAAATATTTTAAAATGAGAGACGCTAGGTCTATGACCAAATATAAGCTTAAAATAAGTCTTACCTATGGCTGATCTCAAGAAAACCCTATTGGACACATAGCAAATGGTAGGGATCGCCTCATCCCAAAACCTCCTAGGGTATTATGCTTATCTAACACGGTCCTAACAATCTCTACAAGGGTTCTGTTCTTTCTTTCTACAATCCCATTCTGCTGGGGAACTATAGGTAAGGAGAACTGGTGCTCTAATCCCCCCTTAGTGTAGAAAGAGGCAAAGGATGAGTTCTTGAATTATGCGCTATTGTCACTCCTATTGGCTCTCAAATCTTCTAGGAGGACAACTTCTAGTCTAAGAGCCAACTCTCTAAAGTAGTCAAAAACCTCATCCTTAGAAACTAGAAAACACACCCAAAAACACCTAGAGTAGTCGTCTACAATGACAAGTACATACCACTTTCCTCCTACAAACTAGATTCTAGAAGGACCAACTGTGTCTAAGAGAAGTTGTCTAGGTCCATCAGTCACTACTAAAGTAAGAAGTGGATGAAAAGCAAAAAAATATCTTATCATGTGTACAAGGTGTGCACATAAGGTCTCTAGTACTCTTAAGCCTAAACAATCCTCTAATTAGGTTCTTGCTACTAATTATAGTCAAGTGATCGAAACCTATGTGCCATGCCTACGATACCATAACACTAAGTCATGACAATCAGAAGCCACAAGACACCTAGGGCTAGAGGTAGAAGAGATACTGAAATTAGCACTAAAGATCCTCTCAAACCAAGAGATTCCAAAAACATACTTACCCAAGGAGTCTAGAACTCTACACTCACCACTTTTAAACCTCACTTCTAGATCCTCATCAAGAAGCTAAGAGACAGATAGCAAATTATACCTTAGATTACTTACCAAGGCGATGTCCTTATGGATAAAGTTGTTGTTGGCACACACTGTGCCCTTGACTGTCACGGTTTCGATAGATGCATCCCCAAACATGATAAGCCCATTGCCGGATACATGTGTGAGGGAGGAGAACCATATAGAATCTTCGGTCATGTGTTGAGAAAACTCGGAGACAACACGCCACATGTCCTCTTTCCTCACACGTCGATCATATAGGGCATAAGCAAGAAACATCTGTGCCTCACTACTGGGATTAGTGATAAAAGACTTGTGAATCTAGTATTGAGCCACACGTCTAGGAACAGAACTAGAAGCAAAAAAATAGTTAGAAAATTAATCACGAGAATGACAATGAGAACAACCTAGCTCTCTCCGAATCGGCCTACCAAAAGGCTGGTACTCCCCCTGACTGAGTGCCACTCATGGTCTACTCTCACAGTATACTAACCCAAAACATTGGCTAGAGCCACCAAATGAGTCAAAGAAATCATCTACAAACCTAGGCCTATGTCTACAAGGAAAGATAGGAAGCTTGGCTCTAGAGACACTCTTGGGTGAAGGAACTCCTCTAATGGACCTCAAAGCGTGCACTCTCTTCTTCTTCTCAACCTGGGCTCTACAGAAGCAGAACTCAACTATGTGGCCATCCTTATTATATAAGATGCAATGGTACTTAACCTTTTGATAGGTCTGACTTACTGAAATAGAAGCACTTATCTTGTTAGAAGGGTTTGGGCAAAACCTACAGTTCTAAAAATAGTCTTAGAAAGCTCAAGGGGATCTACCTCAAACTTGCTATGTTCAACAGCTCTCACAAAGTTCTTGGAATATTATAGGGAATCAAATCTTAAGCCTCTCTTCTCCACACTCAGTTTAGATTGGTCAAGGATCATGTTAATGTTCTTCTTCCCACTAGAAAATCACACAAGGTTCTTTTTGAAGTAGTCATTCTCTAAGGCTAGATTCTCACATGTGGCACACTCATTTGACTCGGATGCCCTAGTATATTTTTTTTATGAATATCTACCTCAGGTTTTAGAGCCTCACAAGATACAAAAGAAGAATTTCTTACCCTATCTGACTGCTCCTTATACTTGACCCTAAATAACTTATGCATTTTATCTAAATCACTCTCAATTTCAGCACAAAATGCACAAAAAATAGAATCAATGACTTTCTTAGATGTTGTCATGGCAATGGATTTTTTAATCAATGACTTTCTTAGAATCAATGACTCCTCAAGTGTATTGTTAAGAGCATCTATCTTAATTGTGAGCGTAGGACAATTTTCACATGATTCAGTCTTAGGATGAAAAAGCATATCAGTCAATTCTTTCATTTCAGTTTAAAAATCCTCATAATAAAAGCAAGTATGATCAAAATTAAATTTATATAATTCCTTAGTAGCACTATTCAATTTTAATTCAAGCAAGCCACAATTTGAGCAAGAAGATGGAATAACATTTACATGAATCACATCTAAGGTAATAGCACCAAACAAACATGATCATGACTTGATTTGAGAGAATCTAGTTCATCTAGAGTATTCTTAAGTTGATCAACAACAAAAAAAATGAGCAAATTTCATATTTGACAATTCATCATGCAAGCACAATCAAGATTCACAATTATCATTATGATTAATGGATTTGAGCCTAACAACCTCTAGGTTTAAGCTATCAATCATAATATCATGATTCCTAATCATTTTGGTTTATTTCTTTAGTTGTTGTTCAGTTGCAACAAGAGTATATTTCACTGCTTTGGAGGAAGGGTGTACCTCGTTGGGGTCATTATAGTGCTCGTCGAAGTCAGAGAGTCGACGTCGTGGCTACCCTTGGTCATGAAGAATATGCCAATGAAGTCATGGGCCATGTTCTTACCATGGGCATCGGCCTCATCGTCCCCTATCCCCAAGTCTACATCGCTAATGTCAATGTTCCCAAGAATGGCAAGAACGTGATTGACAAACTTTCGGTAGTTGGGCTTCTTGACCTTCACGTCTCGAACTTGAGGACGTCTTCAAAGATCCTTCTCCTCCTTGCCCTTTAGCTTGGGGCACTTAGCCCGAATGTGCTTTGGCTCACCATACTCAAAGTAAATAATAGGATCACTTCTCCTCTTGTTCCTCACTTTGTAGTAAGCTCTTGTGAATTTTATGGATTGGAGGGCTCAATTATCCTCAGGTAGCTTGTCTAGCTGCTCATCGTTCAAAGAGTGCAAGAGGGACAAAGAAAATCTAGATGAGTCAAAATACAAGGAATCTAAAGAGCCACTCTTAGAAGGGTCAACCACTAGTGCCATCGACTCTGTCTTGGGGAGATGCAAGATAAAGCCAATCTCATGCGTCTTCAATCTTGCATTGAGTTTATGCGTGGTGTGCTCACTCAAGACAGTGTTGTCATTGATGGAAGTGATCTTCATCTCCAACCTTTCACATGAAGAGCACCCAAGAGTTGACGTACATTTTCAGACTTAGAAAACACAAGGCCAACAGCGCACAAATCATGGATTCACTAGGACGTTGCTCAATCTTTGAGTACTGTTTTTTGAGTTGATTTTGTTTCACTTCCTTGATCACAGTAGATCCCTCATGGTAATTAGCGAGGGTCTTCCCTTAATCTTTACTCTAATAGCTATCAGAGGCTATGAATATAAAGAAGCAAAAAATCCAAATATTCTTGGTGCTACAATAATTTCACCCCATGAATAGCACAAACAATACTATTTCAAATCCCAAAAACCATGAAACTTTTGATCCATCGATCTAAAAGACTTGAAACTTGAACAAAAGTTAGTTCATGACCTTAAAAACCTATCCCAACCAAAAAAACCTAAAAGAACTTGAGAGAATTTGGACCTTTTGGTTCGTAAAGCTTTGCCATACCATAACTGGGCCAAAACCTAAAATTTAGCTAACTCTCAAATCAAAGTGTCAAATCATTTGAAATTTGGTATGCACCTTATCTAGGATGCCAAAAACCTATTCCAATTAAAATTCAAGAAAATTGTTGCTAAAGTTCTGACCTTTTTATGTTTGAAGGAAGATTGCACAAAAATGGGTCAGAACCATAAATGGTGAATATGACTTGCTCTTGGGTGAATGATGGCTAAGATGGCTCTAGATGTGTTTTCATATATCCCAGCGAGCAAGAACACTAAAGAAATCGAGGTAGAAATAGCTAGATAAAGAAATCACTCGGAGATGACAAAAGAGTAAAAACCGGGTTTCTTCATGAACTTGCCAACTAAGTGCCAGGATGGGTGAAGATTGATTTCTAGAGGTTATATCTATCTCTTGCATATCCTTGGCACAACAAAGAGAGAAAAGAAAAAACCAACCAAATCAAGAGTAAATCAATCAACACAAGAGAGATTCATAGAGATGAACAAAGATTGATATATTGCTACTTAAAGATAAATGTTTTACAGCTACTCCACTTGGAGAATAAGATAATACACCATAACAATCAACTTCTCTCAAACCCTAATACTAGAACTCGTGAACACTTGGTCTTTAAAGAGGATGGTTGGATGGTTAACCAGAAGTCTCCATCCCATCCCCTTAAATAAATAGGCTAACCAGCCACATCTAACTCTTAGTAGATACTATCCACTAGCACAACGAAAAAACCCGATAATCTAACACACACGAGTTCTAACTCACACGCTTTTCAAAGTGCATAAGCCTGAATCCAATAAGTCTTTAGCATTGATCCAACTTAATCTTCTTAGGTTCTCCTTGACCTAAACCGTTCTCCCAAGTGCCATGATTTTGCTTCGAGATAGTTTCTGGTATTTTGGTCAAACTACCAAAATTCTTTTTCTTGATCTGGTCACCTCTTTTTATTGTAAGCAATCGCCACACTTACTACGTGTAGGTGTACCACTAGCTTACCACACGTTGGCAAGTTTCTCCCATTTTGGTTCCACCAGACCACGCCTCAGTTGGACTGATCAAGCCGCATACTGCAATCCGTTGCTTGAACATCCCTCCAGCCATTTCCCGTCTTCATTGTGTCACGCTTGAGCTCATCCATCTTATCCGGTATTCTTGATCGTTCTAGGCTTCAGCTCTTTCATGTGTATATCTCTGATCCTTACCGTTGATCATAGTTGACTCCAAGCGACCCTGTATATTCAAAGACAAAGAAATAGTTTTCGGGCACAAGTTCGTAACAACTTGACCCACATTAGCAATAGCATGTCTCATGCAACCTACAATCACAGACCTAGGTTACCTTATCATTCCATTACTCAAACTTCCCAAATCATCCATTTCTGTAACTTGTTCAGAAAAATCTGTAAATTTTCAAATTCTAAATTTTCACTCCTTGAAAATGACAATGATTCTTCACAACAAAATCATGGACCTTCTCACAGGGTCCTTCAAAGAGACAAAGGAAAGTTCTTTGGACCTCATGTGTTATATTCCTTAAAAACCACTCTTGGACGAGCCATTTTATAGGAATTTCGTAGGAATCCCTGTTCCAAAGGCATGGATAGGAAAATTTCCTACAAATATCAAATTATCCAAAAGTGCTCCACTTTTCCTCTATTGCAAACAAGTCGTTATTTCCAGTTCGAAGCACATGAATTTCACAGATTTCGCATCAACTAGAACTCCTTCAGGGTTCCTATGTTCCAAGAAGGAACATCTCAGGGCCTGTTTTAAAGCACACGAGAGATTCACTTGAGCCTCGTTTACATACTAGAATTAGGCTAGAATCACATTGTATCCTTTTTGAGAGGAATCACACTGTATTCTAAATCTGAAAAAACAAGCCCCATATTTTCTACAAATATAATACCTTTTTTTAAAGGACTTTACAAATATAATATCTGTTCACTTGTCTCGTGAATCATGATTGTTGCGTATGTACATTGGAGCCCAATCCAAGGCCCAATTAGGAGATATGTAACTCTTTTTTTTGGAATCAGATGTGTAACCTTCTATTTCGACATTCTTCTAATTTTTCACACAAAATGGACAAGTATTCAGAGCATATACTTAAACAATATATGAAAAAACTAAAACTCCATAATGGTAGCAGAATTAATTGCAGCTAGCTAGCTTGCATGAACCACGCATGCCGTTAAATCTCGCTACTGTTGATTTCATCATGTGTTGCTGGCAAGCGAAGCAGCCATTGATTGATCAATCGACGCCTGCCTTGATTTGAACCACCCTACCTATGGCGACCTGCAAATTTCAGGGATTACTTGGCTGGTGGCTGAGTGAGTGATCAATGTCGTCGCACTGTTTTGCCAAGTTGGTTTGGATTGTTACGTAAGATGTCAGGTCTTGCTTCTTTGTCAGCATACAGTGGCGTGTGTAGGGGACATGCGAGTTTTATATATATCTGCGCACAAGTAAATCTCATTTATCACTGCATGACCCGATATACTAATCAAAGGGGAAGAATGATGTCTTTAACTTCATTCTCCTTAGATCATATTTCAAAGTCTTCACTACACTAGCTACTCGAAGCTACAAAGATCATATTAACTTATCCACAAAGAACTTACACAAGCGCGGAAGCAAAACACAGTTCAACTCCTCGGACCGGTACTACCGTAGTGCAGTGTCCAATAGTAATGCAGCTGCGTGGTATTACCGCAGTTAAAGACCGGTATGACCGACGACCGGTAATACCACAGGTCAAGGGCGGTATGACCGCACCCCTATTCATATAATAAAAAACCAGCCCAAGTCTAAACCAAAAAGGGTGCAATCCTCAAATGTAAGTTCAATGATGTCAAACTTTGCATACATCTTGCCATGGATATCAGAATCCCAATCCATCCAAGGATCATATAGATTTTGGCCAAAGTTCTAACATTTCCTTAAGACAAATGAGGTTGCACTAAAACCGGATAAAACTCACAAACATGAGAGATGACTTGCTCGTGAGTTTGATATGACCAAGAAGGCTCAAGATAGGTTTCCACATGTCATAGAAAGCAAGAGCACCCAAAGATTCGAGTCAAAAACCCTATTATCACGATTTCACTAGAAAGGCTCTGAATTGAACTAAATTGGGAAAGCTCCAAGATCTTGCTATAACTAGTCTCTAGATGGATGGCACGTGATCCTCATGACGCATCGCCATCTCTTATACGTCCTTGAACCAACAAGATCAAGAGGAAAGAAGAGAGAGTAAAAACTCTAACCAAAACTAGAGCAAAGTTGAGAAGGTCAAGAACACACCATGGATGATGAATAAGGTTAATCTATTACAACTTGTAGATAAAGGTTTTATAGCTACTTCACTATAGAGAACAGAGCTCTCTCACCCAAGAGTACTCACCCAAAACTTATACGAGGGGAGTGGTTGCTTTCCCCTTTGGCCTCCTTGCTCCCTTGAAAAACCTAGCCACCTACATCTCTCACTTAAATAGATAGCACAACCGGCCCATATCTAACCATAATGGATACTATCCATTAGCACAATTGAAAAAACCAGTTAACCTCACACACCTGGTTTTATACTCAACATATGACTTATACGTACTTCTTAAAGCACCTAAGCCCAACCCACTAAGGAGCAAGCTTCAGTCTACTTGGCTTCCTCAGCGCTTCCTTGACCTAAACCACTCTCTAAATGCACTACAAGTGCCATGGTTTTGGTCCTTCACCGCTTCTGGTATTTTGGCTTTCAAGCCAAAACACCTTCTCCTTGACCATAGACCTCACCTCATCTCGAGCCTAGTTCATAGTTATCTCATCCTTTGCAAGCAATCCAGATGCTGGCAACATGTAGGTTCATCAATGGCCACGCATTAGTAAGTCTCTCCATGTCAGTCCCCCCAACCACGCCTCGCTTGCTCCGATTGCACCATTCGATCAGCTGCTACTGGAACTTTCCCTTCAACATCCGTTGTCTTCTCCTATGTCTCGCTTGAGCCCAACCATTCCGCCTGGTTGTCTTGACCATACCTTAGCTCAACCACAAGCCTAATCCCGATTCACACCATTGACCATAGCTGCCTCTAACCATCCAACACATCAAAGACCAAAAAATTGTTTTGGACACAAATTCTTCACAATTTGAACTACATTAGTCCAATGTGCTTCATGCAACATGAATGCACAAACCTTAAACCCCAAAACTCAACCCATGACCATTGCCCACAAATATCCAAACTCCTAAGATATTCTCAAATAGAGCCAATCTAACTACATTGACAGGACGGTTGGGCTACTCCAGTCAAATCAGTCACACCCTGGTAACAGGGGAGCCGATATGACCGCTCACACCATGCCGGAACTACTACCCTAGTAGTACCACCATTCAAAGCCTGGTTATACCACTCTCTCCGATAGTACCGTGGATACCATCCGGTACTATCGGATTGGACACACCCAAAATGGTCCTCTCTAGAAAATAGTGATCGTTAACTATAATCTGTCGCACCGCATTATGGTAGTACCACGGTTACCATGTCGGTAATACCGCCGGCGCCAAGATGGGACTACCGCCATCATAAGGGCGGTACAACCGCCTGAAGACTAGCAAGAGTGAAAACTTGCAAACTTTTGCAAACTCAAGTCTCAACTAGACAAGATTGCCAATTGTTTAATACACATGAACTAAGAATATTCTCAATATTGTTCTTCAATATCCACCTTAATTAATACATTGGCAATACCTCAAAAATGCAAATAAGAACACAATTGAGTTGATATTTGAAAAGCAAGATTAATTGGTGAAAGAGAGCTCCATTTGGTCAATAAAATGCAAACAAGATTGAAAATGACCAAGTGAGGAAGAAATAAAGTGAAGCAACTAGAAAGAGCAAGTTTTCCTTAAAAGGATTTAGCTTCACCAAGAAAATGGGAAATCTTACTCTATGTCCATATGAAAGAACAATTGTTCTATGTGACATTGGTTAGGTGAAAAGAGATCAAAAAAAGCTTAAAAAACTCAAAAATCGAAACAAGTCAGGTCTATTTCTGAATCCGAGTCTAAAGGTGCTGCACCACCTCCACTTAGGCCCAAGGGCTTTGTAACTTTCTTAGGGTGGGTATCTAACCCTAGGACGACCCTTGGCCGCCCCTTTCTCTTCTCCAACTCATATATTCACCCCTACCCCCTTTGAACTCTTTAGGTTTTGTTTAGATCATAACCCCATGTGCAAACTCCACGTTGTCTCTTATGTCGACTAGACCAACAGATTCGTGTTACAGAACCTCAACTATCCTTGTGGGACTTTTATATCTTGCAATTTTCAGATTGATCATTATCCTCGTTCTTGCTTGTTCTCGATTGCTTGCATGAATTGATCTTCGTGATTAGGTCAACCACGTTCTTAGCACGGTTGATAATGACAAGGGTGGGGTATAGCGATTGCAGGACGGACTTGGTCGTTTCAGTCAATTAGTCTCGTCATCAACATCATATAAAACAATCATAGTTATCATTCTCATCGGAAGATCAGGCCAAATCCCCTCATCAAAAACCAGGCTAAACTTACAAACTTGAGAGATGACTTGTTCACGGGTTTGATAAAGCTAAGAATGCTCTAGATGGGTTTTCACACATCATAGCGAATAGGAGCACCCAAATATTTGGGGTCAAATTCATAGGATCACGATTTCATAAGAAAGGCACAAAATTGAACCAAACCAATCAAACTCCAAGATCTTGCTATAAATAGTACGTAGATGGATGGCATGTGATCCTCATGAGGCATCTCTATCTCTTATATATCCTTGGAGCCAACAAGATCAAGAGAGAATAAGAGAGCAAAAACTCTAACTAAAACAAGAGCAAAGTAAACAAGATCAAGAACACACCATGGATAACGAACGAGATAGATCTATTGCAACTTACAGATGTAGGTTTTATAGTAACTCCACCATAGAGAATATAGCACTCTCACCCAAAACCTTGAAGAGATGAGTGGTTGCTTTCCTCTTTGGCCTCCTTACTCTCTTAGAAAACCTTGCTACTTACCTCTCCTACTCAAATAGATGAGGCAACCAGCCCATATCTAACCCTAATAGATACTATCCATTAGCACAACTAGGAAACTTGTTAACTCCACACGCCGGATTTTACACTCAACACATGAGTTATGTATGCTTCTCGAAGCATATAAGCCTAAGCCTACTAAGGAGCACGCTTCCATCCATTTGGCTTCCTTAGAGCCTCCTTGACCTAAACTACTCTCGAAATGCCTTCAAAGCGTTGTGGTTTCATCCCTTCACTGCTTCTGATATTTCATCTTCCCCACCAAAACACCTTCTCCTTAACCATGGACCTTATCTCTTCCCCAAGCCTAGTCCATAGGCTTTGCCTCCTCTGGAAGAAATTCCTATGCTTACAACGTGTAGGTTCACCAATGGGACACATATCAGCAAGTCTCTCTATATTGGTTCCCCCGACCACATCTCACTTGCATCGACCGCACCATTCGATGAACCGCTGCTCAAACCTTCTCTTCAAAATCCCTTGTCTTCTCATGTACACCACTTGAGCCCAACTATCTCACTTGTCTTGCTTGATCGTACCTCAGCTCATCCTTGAGCCTAATCTCGGTCCACACCGTTGCCTATGGCTGTCTCCAAGCACCCTGCACATTAAAGACGAAGAAATAATTTTCGAGCATAAATTCTTCATAACTTGACCCACATTAGTCCAATGTGCTTTATGTAATATGAATGCACTGACCTTAAACCCCAAAACTCAACCCATGATCATTTCCCACAAATATCCAAACCCCTTGGATATTCTCAGACATTGCCGGTCTGAGCACCATTGACAGGCCGGTCGAACCGTTTTAGTCAAACTGGTCAAACCCTGATGTAGGGGAGCCAATATGACTACTCGTACCATGCTGGCACTAACGCCCCGATAGTACTGTCATTCAAAGCTTGGGCATACTGCTCTCCCTAGTAGTACTACGAATCCCATCTGGTACTACCAGATCTGGACACGCACAAAAATAGCTACCATCAACTATAATGCACAAGAAAAGGGGAAGCTTCCAGGAAGGTGCGGCAGGGGCATTTCGATAAAATGCGCAAGGCTGCAAAATGCAACCAGATTCGGTTGAAGTTAATGGGTTGGAGACCCGTTAGTGGATGGCTGTAGAGAGGGTTTAGGGTTTGGAGTGTGTGGGCTCAAATCCTAGTTCCCTCCTCTTCTCTACATGTGAGTGGGTTTTGCCCTATGTGTGTGAGAGTTTGGGAGTGAGGTTTGGTCTGCACTTCTTGAATTTCCTTTTGAGGGTGTGAGCTCCTTCTATATGTAGTGGGAGTTGGCAGCAGAGAAAGCTAAGCAGTAGAGTTGTGTTCTTTCTCCTACGTGTGTTTGCCCAGGGTGTGTTGTTCTGTAGTGAGATGGCAGACACTCCTTGTTTTCCAATTACGTATGGGTATGTAGTGTGGATGAGATGAACTGGATGTAATCTCTTACACATATTAATCATTCATGTCTTCTTATCAAGCTTTGAGCAGTTCTTCTGTGATATGATGTGTGTTGTGCTTTTGTTTTTGCTTCGTATTCTCTGTTCTTCTATTTCTCTTTTCAGTTGTGTGGAATTTGTTGTGTGGAGTTGTTGCAAATCTTCTTGTCTCTGAACTGGGAATTGTTTCTCAAAGCCCCTTGGCTAGCATACTCCCAAGAGAAATTATTTATCTGTAGAATACTCCCAAGAAATGGACTGCATCACTTCCTCTGTTTGCAAGAAATCTAGGGTTTAATATTCTCTGAAAGCAGAGCATTCTCATTTTTGGGTATCTCAGCAAAAAGGTTGCTCTAAGTCTGTATTTTCTTGTTGTGAGATTCTTCCCTGCTGTTGTCTAAAGACTCAAGATCAATATATTTGAGTTTCTCAAGAAATGCAGCAACTAATCTCATTTTCTGCTCAACATTTGAATTTTCAGCTTCACTCTCTATTTGTGCTCTTTCTCCAGTCGAACACCTTTTGTCAGCATTTCTTCATTTCTAAGGTCAAGCTGATATTTGAATTGAAGTGCCAATCTATCTACCTGAGAACGGCAGCAAGCTTTCATCAATTTCTCTCATTTTCGGTTCTGAATCAGTACTTACTGTTTTGGTTGTTTTCAGCTCCTTTGCCGACTGCTCTCAATCAAGAAGGTAGTTCTTTCTTAAGATGGAAGCTAAGCTTTTAATCTCAAACAGATTTTTCTCACCAACTGTTTGTTGGATTAATTGGGCTTGGTCCATTTTAATTTAGCAATTAATCAAATGAAATTCCAAGGCCCACTATTATTAGTCTCTCATGGAAATCTGTTTAGTCCCATATGGAGAGTTTAATGGGAGTTACACCACTTTAAAATGTGGAACGTGGTAACCCCCTTGTGGAATTGGAGAGAGCCAATACACACGCGCGCTCGCTTGCTCGCTCGCTCGCCTCACCATGCCGAGCCGAGCTGAGCCGACCCGAGCCGTGCCGTGCGGTGCGGTGCGGTGCGTGTGCGTGCGTGCGTGCGCGTGCACGCAGGCGTGTCAGGTGCGGGCGCGTTTTTCTTTATCTATTCGAAAATCAAAACGCACTGACTCGCAGTAAATAGTATTAACGATTGGCTGGCAGTAACGGTGCAGTTACTAGTGAATTATGGCTGCAGTTACTAGTGACTAATGGCTTACTCTGGCCTCTTCGTTTTTGCTGTTACAAAAGAACAGAGCATAAAGAAGGCTCTCGTCTCCATACGGAAAAACTAGATAGAACAGTATTCTGGGTTCTGTTTTTGTGGCTGTTCTCTGTAATCTCCGGTCCAGAACCTTGCGCGCAAAGGGTTCTGGGCGAGTAGGCCTCCGAAACTTCGTCCGTTTGTGTACCTGCATGGGTAGGCGGGCGATCAAGTTTTTGGGGAGCGCATTGGCGCGACTGCTCAATCTGTGACGTCGTCTACTTCCTGGTGGTGAACTGTTCGCGAGATTGCACGGCGAACATCTTCCTGCATCACGCCTCGTCCTGCATCACGCCTCGATCGACTACATCGAATAGGCCATCATGTCGACTGATGGTAACGGCGCATCCGGTGTCTCCGGCACTGGCCCCGCCCGAGGGTACAGATTGAAAACTTCTTTGGTATATTTGTTTCTCTGCGCTATGAATATGTTAATAGATGCTGCTGTTAGCTTGTTCGTTAGCGAAAATGAATATATCATTGTTGAATCACTTTTGTATATCATGTTTTATATGCTGAATTTCTGGATTAAAATATGCCAAAAATTGACTACATCTTCAATAATCCAAAAACTTGATAGGTCTTTTTCGGTAGATGGCTTTGCTGCATCGCTTAAACCGCACCCTCCGTTTGATGGTTCCAATTTTAAGAGATGGCGTGCACGTGCGATCCTGTGGTTTACTGCCATGGAATGTTTTCATGTTGCACAAGGCAAGCCCGCTGAGCCTCTGTCTGATGAGGATGAACGCAAGTTCAATGTAGCGGATAACTTGTTTCGAGGTGCACTTGTCAACATACTGGCGGATAACATTGTGGATGTGTACATGCATTTGCCTACGGGCAAAGAGATGTGGAATGCACTTGAGGCCAAGTTCGGAGTTTCCGATGCTGGCAGTGAGCTGTATGTCATGGAGCAGTTCTATGACTACAAGATGGTCAATGACCGTTCTGTAGTAGAACAAGCTCATGAGATTCAGGCGCTGGCAAAGGAGCTTGAGAACAATAAGTGCGAGTTACCGGACAAGTTTGTGGCTGGCGGTATTATCGCCAAGTTACCACCTTCTTGGTCGGATTTTGCTACCTCTCTAAAACACAAGAGGCAGGAGTTCAGTGTTACTGATCTCATTGGCACTCTTGGTGTTGAAGAGAAGGCGAGGGCAAAAGATACTCGCGGTAAGAAAGTTGCTGCTGAGGGAGGTTCTAGTGCCAATTTGGTGCAGAAGAAGAACCCTCAGGCTTCCCACAATAAGAAGAAAAATAAGCCTATTGTCAAGCCCAAGGCTACTACTGAGTTTAAGAAGAAAGGTAAAGGAAAGGGCAGCTGCTTTGTGTGCGGTGATTCTGGCCATTGGGCTAAGGATTGTCCAGACCGCAAGGATAAGCATAAGAAGTCTGCCAACATGGTTATTAGTGATGCTGGAGGAACATCGGGGTACGGTAATTATTTACCTACAGTTTTTTCTATTTGTCAATCACCTGAGTGGTGGGTTGACACTGGTGCTAATATTCATGTGTGTGCTGATATTTCTTTGTTTTCATCTTATCAAGTCGGTCGAGGTTGCTCCTTGTTGATGGGGAACGGATCGCATGCAGTTGTTCATGGTGTTGGTACGGTCGATCTGAAGTTTACTTCGGGAAAGATCGTGCAGCTGAAGAACGTGCAGCATGTCCCCTCCATAAAGAAGAATCTCGTCAGCGGATCTCTACTGTGTAGAGATGGTTTTAGGCTTGCATTTGAGTCCAATAAATGTGTCGTGTCTAAGTATGGAACATTTGTTGGTAAAGGCTATGAGAGCGGAGGCTTGTTCCGTTTTTCTTTGATGGATTCCTATAATAAATTTGTGAACCATGTGTGTAACGATGATGATGAATCTAATGTTTGGCAGTCACGACTTTGTCATGTTAATTTTAGGTGTATGACGCGCTTAGCTAATATGAGTTTAATCCCGAAATTCACTTTGGTCAAAGGTTCTAAGTGTCATGCGTGTGTTCAATCGAAACAACCTCGCAAGCCTCACAAGGCAGCGAAAGAGGCGAGGAATTTGGCACCGTTAGAACTTATTCATTCCGATTTGTGCGAGATGAATGGCGTGTTGACTAAAGGTGGGAAGAAATATTTCATGACGCTTATAGATGATTGCACTAGATTTTGCTTTGTGTACTTATTGAAAACAAAAGATAAAGCGTTGAATTACTTTAAGATCTATAAAGCTGAGGTAGAAAACCAACTTGAGAGGAAAATCAAGCGGGTAAGGTCTGATCGTGGGGGATAGTATTTTTCAAATGAGTTTACTTTATTCTGCGAGGAACATGGAATTATTCATGAGAGGACGTCTCCCTATTCTCCCGAATCAAATGGGGTTGCCGAAAGAAAGAACCGCACTCTAACTGATTTAGTTAACGCCATGTTAGACACTGCGGGACTTTCTAAGGAATGGTGGGGTGAGGCTATATTGACCGTGTGTCATGTCCTGAATAGAGTTCCTACAAAGAACAAAGAAATAACACCATTCGAGGAATGGGAAAAGAAGAAGTTGACTCTCTCATACTTGCGCACCTGGGGATGTTTGGCCAAAGTTAACGTGCCAATTGTCAAGAAGCGCAAACTTGGACCAAAAATCGTAGATTGTGTATTTCTTGGTTATGCTATGCACAGCGTGGGTTATAGGTTCTTAATTATAAAAACTGGAGTACCTGACATGCGTGTTGGTACAATCATAGAGTCCAGAGATGCTACATTTTTTGAGAATGAATTTCCTATGAAATGTGATGTACCTAGCTCATCTAGTCAAGAACCTGTAATTTCCCTTGATTCTTTTGTGCCGATAGAACATGTTGAGAAAACGCCTATGGAAAATCCTGAGGAGGATAACAATGAAGTTACTCGAAAGAGTAAGAGACAGAGGATTGCAAAGTCTTTTGGTAATGATTTCATTGTATACCTCGTGGATGACACTCCAAGAACCATTGAAGAGGCATATTCTTCTCCTGACGCTGACTATTGGAAGGAAGCAGTACAGAGTGAGATGGACTCTATTATGTCTAATGGAACTTGGGAGGTCGTTGACCGTCCCTATGGGTGTAAACCTGTAGAATGTAAATGGGTTTTCAAGAAAAAGCTTAGGCCTGATGGTACAATTGAAAAGTACAAGGCAAGGCTTGTGGCCAAGGGTTATACCCAGAAAGAAGGCGAGGACTTTTTTGATACTTATTCACCTGTTGCCCGATTGACCACAATTCGAGTACTACTTGCCCTGGCTGCCTTTCATGGTCTTCTCGTTCATCAAATGGACGTTAAGACAGCTTTCCTAAATGGAGAGTTGGAGGAGGAGATTTATATGGATCAGCCAGACGGGTTTGTGGTAGAAGGTCAAGAAGGAAAGGTGTGCAAGTTGTTAAAATCTTTGTATGGCCTAAAGCAAGCACCTAAGCAATGGCATGAGAAGTTCGACAGAACTTTGATATTTGATGGCTTTGTTGTGAATGAAGCCGACAGATGTGTGTACTATCGCTATGGTGGGGGAGAAGGAGTGATCTTGTGCTTGTATGTTGATGACATACTAATTTTTGGGACCAACCTCAATATGATTGAGAAGGTCAAGGAATTTTTGTCCAAGAGTTTTGAGATGAAAGATTTGGGAGTGGCTGATGTGATTCTTAACATTAAGCTACTGAGAGGAGGTGATGGTGAGGTTACACTTTTGCAATCCCACTATGTGGAGAAGGTCTTGAATCGCTTTGGATATAGTGATTGCAAGCCTGCTTCTACTCCTTATGATCCTAGTGTGTTATTGAGGAAAAACCGAAGAATAACAAGGGATCAATTGAGATACTCCCAGATCATTGGCTCATTGATGTATTTAGCTAGTGCTACGAGGCCTGACATCTCGTTTGCTGTGAGCAAGCTAAGCCGATTTGTTTCAAATCCGGGAGATGATCATTGGCGTGCTCTTGAGAGAGTGATGCACTATCTAAAGACAACCATGAGCTATGGCATTCACTATGCTGGGTACCCAAAGGTACTGGAGGTCTACAGTGATTCAAATTGGATCTCTGATGCTGATGAGATAAAAGCCACGAGTGGATATGTGTTCACACTTGGAGGTGGTGTTGTTTCCTGGAAGTCTTGCAAGCAGACCATCTTAACGAGGTCAACAATGGAAGCAGAACTCACAGCGTTAGATACCGCCACTGTTGAGGCTGAGTGGCTTCGCGAACTCCTTATGGATTTGCCGGTGGTTGAAAAACCGATACCGGCTATCCTGATGAACTGTGATAATCAGACTGTAATTATCAAGGTGAACAGTTCTAAGGACAACATGAAGTCATCTAGACATGTTAAGAGGCGGTTGAAGTCTGTCAGAAAGCTGAAAAACTCCGGAGTGATAGCACTGGACTATGTCCAGACAGCTAATAATCTGGCCGACCAATTTACAAAGGGTTTATCACGTAATGTGATAGATAGTGCATCGAGTGAGATGGGCCTGAGACCCACATGAGTCATACCACAGTGGTAACCTGTTCTACGTGATCGGAGATCCCGTGAAATAGGATGGTGAAACAAGCTGTTGTTTGACTGGGAGGAGAGACCTTTACAGGGCTCATTTCTTCAGTGATGCGCTTCTCTCCTATTCTGTATGGCAGGTTGGTTTTTACCTCAATGTGATCCAAGTGGCTTATTTAAAGAAGAGATGTCGGCCTACAGGACATCTTAGAAGGAACACACCTATATGAGTTCGACTGCTGGTCACAGTCTATGAGATTTGAGTGATCTCTAGATACTCAAGAATAGGCTTGGAGTATGACTTATACGCTCCAACCAGAGGGGATGCTTTAGGCAGCCTAGTACTAGTAAAAGAATTGGGTAAAGCTTGTTCGCACAAAACTGTCAATTCAAGGCATAGTCTATTGTTCAGTTGTGGATGAGTGTAACTCCTTTCCTAGGTGGATCTTCAACTTAACAGTCTCCACCGAAACACTGGTATATCGAACAACAGCAGAACTGAGAGCATTTCTCGTGTGCCTTGAAATTTGGTGGGGATTGTTGGATTAATTGGGCTTGGTCCATTTTAATTTAGCAATTAATCAAATGAAATTCCTAGGCCCACTATTATTAGTCTCTCATGGAAAACTGTTTGGAGAGTTTAATGGGAGTTACACCACTTTAAAAGGTGGAATGTGGTAACCCCCTTGTGGAATTGGAGAGAGCCAATACACACGCGCGCGCACTCGCTTGTTCGCTCGCCTCGCCACGCCGAGCCGAGCCGAGCCGTGCCGTGTGTAGGATCAAGGATACCGACTAGAGGGGGGTGAATAGGAGGTTTTTAAATTTTGCTTGTTCACTTGATTAATTTTTTACAATTTAAATGACAATGATGTAAAGCAATTAATCCTATGCAATTCTAATTAACAACTTATCCAACTTAGCTCTGAACAATCAAATGATCACAATGAAGCAAATAAACAAGAGCTAAAGAGACAAGAGACACAACCGATGTTTTTACCGTGGTAATCGGAAACTTGCCGGTTTCCTCTAGTCCACGTTGAGGTAAGCCCGGACGAATCGGACCGGCTCCACAAATTGAGCCAAGCACCTCGATCACTAATGTAGCTCTTCCCCACTCCGGGTAGGCGAGCTCCAACCTTCACAATTGCCGGGTCTTCTCACAATCTTCTTGAGAAGATCACCGAACCAACTTCTACCGGATCGTCCAAGTGCCGGCAAGCACTAAGAGTAATAGATCCCGGTGTTCTCTTGAATGCAACCTAGTGCCAAATGGATTTGCAATTGAAAGCTAACACTAAATGCTCAACCACCTCACTTTGATGTGCAAAGGAAGAATTGAGGTGAAATGAATGCTCTAGGGCTTAAGAAATGTGCAATGAGTCTCTAACTGATGCCCTTGTGCAGTGGTGGGGGTATTTATAGCCTCCACCAACCAAACTAGCCGTTTGACACAATTTCCCGTAAAAATCAGGATGAGCGGTACTACCGCCCTTCTGGGGCCGGTACTACCGCTCCCAAATCTTTGCGTCGGAACGGCTCTGTCAGACGTGAGCAGTGACCGTTGGATTCGGCGGCGCGGTACTACCGCTGTTGATATTTGCGGTACTACCGCTCTCCGGTAGTTCCGCAAAGTCGGCGCGGTACTACCGCTCTGGCCAAACTCCGAAGGGTCCTAAGAAATGCCGCTCTCTGGAAATTACATTCCGCTTGGGCTCCGGATCAACCGGACTCCGGAAGTACTGCTCTGGAAAAAACATACCGCTCGAACCTCCGGTTCTTCTGGAATCCGGAAGTACCGCTTGAGTATGCGGTACTACCGCTCTCAGCGGTAGTACCGACGTTGAAACGGCCGGTACTTCCGTTCCGCGAAGATTCAACCGAGTTCAAGGGGTACTCTCTGGAAAAAAGGTTACGCTCCGGAAGCGGAGCTACCGCTCTGCGGTACTACCGCATTTGGGCGCGGTACTACCGCTCGTCCAGACAGAGCACAAACTTAACTTTTAAATTGAGTTTTCATGAATGCTAGATTCAAAAGATCATCCAAATGGCACTAGAAGTATGATTTCAAGTTACTAGCCAAGATCCCCCTTGATGGTACGATCATCTATCCTATAATCCGGTCTTCCACCATTCTCCAAGACCGGTAAAAATAAAATAGATCCTACGCTAAGTGTACCTTTGCCTTGAGCCACAATTTGGATCTTCACAAGAGTTCTTTGGCTTGCATCTTGTTGCTCATATGTGGACCAGCCTTTCACATGCTCATAAAATACGTTAGTCCCAAATTCACATAATTTCATTAATTACCAAAATCATTTTTAGGGGCCTAGATGCTTTCAATCTCCCCCTTTTTGGTAATTGATGACAATCCAAATTTTGAGGAATAAAGAGGTTGAATATATCAAATTGTTTGAAAACAAATTGTATATTCTATGTGGACTTTTAAATGAGAGAAAGGTTCTTATGCAATGAAATTGGTCTAGGTAAAAAGAACAATTTTCATTTTAAAGTCCAAGAGAGTAGATGACTCCCCCTAAACATGTGCATGGATAAAGATTACAACATTTTATACAAGATGCACAAGACAAAGTTATGATGTCAAATGAGATAATAGACAACTAAGCAACAGATAATAACAAGAACACTTATGATCATAAAGGTTCATTACAACCACAAGTTCAAACGATAAGAGTTCATTACATCCAACCATAAGTTTATTACAATCATAAAAGATAGTGGGTATAAGCCCATAGGTCCAAAAGCACTATTTCACTATTTCTACCCCGACTACCACCTTCCAACTTTCTCCCCCTTTGGCATCAAGTACCAAAAAGAGATCAATCCTGAGTGCGGCGACGAGTGCGGCGAGGAGGCGTTGGAGGGCGCTCTAGAGCTGCAACACGACTGTCGAGCAAAGACAGGCGGCTGTCGACGGAGTCCAGACGCTCATCCAC
The DNA here is from genome assembly GCA_017311315.1 of Dendrocalamus latiflorus. Taxonomy (NCBI): domain Eukaryota; kingdom Viridiplantae; phylum Streptophyta; class Magnoliopsida; order Poales; family Poaceae; genus Dendrocalamus; species Dendrocalamus latiflorus. The sequence goes on from CM029662.1 coordinate 7,534,414, forward strand.
CCTATCCATCCGGGAGTTGAGGGTGGAAAAACCCTCAAGCACGGAAGAGTAAATCTGCTGAAGAGTGGGCTGGCCAGGCTCCTGTGACTGAGTGGCTGCTCCTGCTGCTGCTGCTCCAGAGGATAAGCCTGCTCCCGGATCTGTCGTCTGACGAACTCGAACACCAGTGGGAATGGGAGGCTCCGGTCTCGGCTTGTATCTCTTATGCACGCCACCCCGACCTCCACGAAAGTGAAACTTGATGTCGATCAGTGCCATGATGTAGGGCGCGTAGTTGATGCGCTTGTAGCGATCAATTTTGGAGGAGACTATCTCCCTCATGATCACATCCACAACATCAAACTTCTCCCCTTTTGTGATATAGTCAATGATGTTCCAGACATGGCCCCGAATGGCATCAGAGTTACCACCCTTAGGGAGAATAGTATGGTTGATGATGCGGTTGATTAGACTGGGGATAGGAAGCAGTCCAATGTTCTTACCAAGTACATATTTCTCAGCTGTGTTGTAGAAGGGATACACGGCATGAATGTCAAGAGCAGGCTTGGCATGAACCTTCTCATAAGCGCTCAGCTCTGCCCTTATGGCCAACTCAAACTCGTGCTTGGTGGCATCCAACCTCGTGCAGACAGTCATCCATCTCATGTGCTGAAGATCAGGAGAAACATGCACAGTGGCGTAGAACTGACGGATCATCTCCTCATTATAGTCCCGCTTCAAAGCCACAAGCTCATGAATGCCTGCCTCCCGAAAGAGTCTGTATGTTCCGTCATACTTGTCAATGTTGTCTATATGATCCCAGTCAATGTATTTGTGATCTGCAAACTGGCGATCTGGCCCATACAGCTCGTCGAACACTTTCTCCTGGAACTTGGTGTGAAACTTTGGATTGATGGAGTTGGAGGGCAGCAAGTACTGGTTGGTGTGTCGAAGGCGAGCGTAGTCATCGGGCGAGATCTTCTTGAGATCAATCTCAAGATCCTCTCTGTCGGCTAGATCCTCCTCAGAAGGTTCCATGGGAGAGCTCTCACGAAGAGACCGCTCAGATTCAGTCTCAGAGTCTGACTCGGAGTCCGAAAGAGGGGCTTTGCCCTTGTCTTGGGCAGCCTTCTGCACAGCCTCAGAAGATGGAAGGGCGGGAGTGTCAGATGAATCCCCGGAATAGGTTCTTCTCCAGGCATTTCTTGTTCTAGGCATCCAGAGACAAGAAGAAATAGTTAGGAGGAAGGACATAGATTAGGCCAGGTTATGTTGAAAAAGAATGAAGTGAATTTTGCTGCACTGTCAGGAAAAACGGTAGTACCGCTCAGCGGTAGTACCGCGCCAGTCGGGCGGTAGTTCCGCTTCATGACAGATTCTAGGGTTTTGGAAATGTGAGTGGATTCTTGGTGTTTTGTTGGATTGAATCCATGGAATGTGTTCATATACACCCTCAAACACCAAATATACTCAGTTTCCTTAGAATTTAAATGGCAAAATTGATTTTATTTCAAATTCAAACCTAAACATGACCTAGGGTTCAAAAGAAGATCAAAAAGAGATTTTTGATTCGAAATACCTTACGGATCGGAGGAGTTGAACCCTGGGGAGTTGATTTGATGCAACGAGTCGAAGAAAATGTTGCTAGATTTGAAGATCGGAGGAGCGGTTTGGGAGGTTCTTTTGTGGGAGAGAGAGAGAGAGAAGAGAGTACGGGCTCGGGCGGAAGTGGAGAGGAAGTACCGGAGAGAAAAAAAAATTAAGAGAAACCCTTGGGCGCGGGCAGTTACTCCCCCTTAACTGCTGGTCCGGTAGTACCGCAGATGCGGCCGGTAGTACCGCCAAGCGGTAGTACCGCTTCCTCGGCCGGAAGTACCGCTACCCGGAAGTACCGCAAAGGACAGCGGTAGTTCCGATTTTTCTGGAACTTTGCTGAATTGGACTTTTAAGAGAATAGATGCAAATGATCCCTAGTTTTTGCATTCAACTAAAGTCATTAAGGATCATTATGCATTAATTTGAACAAAATATTATATTTCAAATAATTTTGCATTTATCCTTTTATAAATCAAAAACTCTTTGCATAAAAGCATAATTTCAAACTTGCCATAACTTTATGCAACATTTGAGTAATCCAAGACATTCAATTCACTCCTAAGTTTGCAAAAGCGGTTTTCATCTAATGGCTTGGTGAAGATATCCGCTAATTGGTCTTCGGTTAGGATGTGGCTAATGCAAATATATCCCTTGCTAACATGATCCCTCAAGAAATGGTGGCGAACATCTATATGCTTGGTTCTTGAGTGTTGGACCGGGTTGTTGGAAATTTTAACGGCGCTCTCATTATCACACAATAGAGGCACTTTATCAAAATTTATTCCATAATCCAACAATGTTTGCCTCATCCATAATAATTGAGCACAACAACTCCCGGCGGAAACATATTCGGCTTCGGCGGTTGAGAGTGCTACGGAGTTTTGTTGCTTTGATGACCAAGACACTAAGGATCTACCTAGAAATTGACAACTTCCCGAAGTGCTTTTTCTATCCACTTTGCAACCCGCATAATCGGAATCCGAATATCCAATTAGATCGAATTTAGCACCTTTGGGATACCAAAGCCCTATATTTTGGGAGAGTTTCAAATACCTCAAGATTCTTTTTACGGCTTTTAAATGACATTTCTTTTGGTGAAGCTTGAAAGCGAGCACACATGCATACACTAAACATGATATCGGGCCTAGATGCGGTAAGATAGAGTAAACTACCAATCATGGATCTATAAAGCTTTAAATCTACTAACTTACCTCCTTCGTCGAGGTCTAGATGCCCGTTGGTTGCCATTGGTGTCTTGATGGGTTTTGCATCTTCCATGCCAAACTTCTTGAAAAGATCTTTAGTGTACTTTGTTTGGCTTATAAATATCCCATCCTTGTGTTGCTTGATTTGGAGTCCAAGAAAATAACTTAATTCTCCTATCATGGACATCTCAAACTCCCTAGACATCATATCACCAAATTCTTCGCAAAAATCTTGGTTAGTAGAACCAAATATAATGTCATCAACATAAATTTGGCACACAAAGAAATCATCACCAATGATTTTTGTGAATAAGGTTGTATCTACTTTACCAATTTTAAAACCCTTTGAAACAAGGAAATTTCTAAGGCGTTCATACCAAGCTCTAGGAGCTTGTTTTAAACCATACAATGCCTTTGAAAGTTTATAAACATGATTAGGGTATTTAGAATCTTCGAACCCCGGAGGTTGTTCAACAAATACAAGTTCGGAGATTATTCCATTTAAGAATGCACTTTTAACATCCATTTGAAATAATTTAATATCAAAGCTAGATGCAAAAGCAAGCAAGATTCTAATTGACTCAAGTCTAGCAACGGGTGCAAATGTCTCATCATAATCTAACCCTTCGACTTGAGTATAACCTTGAGCTACTAACCTTGCTTTGTTTTTTACCACAATGCCGTTCTCATCTTGTTTGTTTCGAAAAACACATTTAGTGCCAATCACATTATGCTCTTCGGGCCTTTCCACCAAGGTTCATACTTCATTTTGCGCAAAATTGTTCAATTGTTCGTGCATGGCATTTACCCAATCCGGATCATCTAGTGCCTCGTCTACAAGTTTAGGCTCAAGAGAAGAAACAAAAGAGTAATGTTCACAAAATGAAGCTACTCTAGAGCGAGTTTGAACACCCTTACTTACGTCACTCAATATTTCATCTATTGGATGATCCTTGGCTATTGCATTGTGAATCTTGATGTTGTTTTGTTGTTGATCCTTTTGTTCGTCTCCAACAACTTGAATATCGCTTGGAGTAGACAATGTGGGTGGCTCTACTTGTCTTGATGAGCTTGGTGAAGATGGATCTTCCTTTGGCTTAATGTCTCCAATTTGCATATTTTCCATAGCTTTGCGCAAGCCTTCATCACCTAAATCATCCAAGTTTTCTTGCTCTTCTTGAGAGCCATTAGTTTCATCAAATTGCGCATCACATGATTCTACAACTAAGCCCGAATTTTTATTAAACACTCTATATGCTTTGCTATTTGAAGAATAGCCTAATAAGAAACCTTCATCATAACGACTTTGAAATTTAGAGAGCCGAACATTCTTTCTTAGAATATAGCATTTGCAACCAAATACTCTAAAGTAAGAGATGTTCGGTTTTCTTCCAACAAGAAGCTCATAGGAAGTCTTTTTCAAAAGTCGATGTAAATAAAGGCGATTTATGGCATGACAAGCGGTGTTAATAGCTTCTGCCCAAAACTTATCGGAAGTATTATATTCATCAAGCATTGTCCTAGCCATTTCAATTAATGTGCGATTTTTCCTTTCTACAACTCCATTTTGCTCCGGAGTGTAGGTTGCGGAAAGTTCGTGTTTTATTCCAAGTTCATCACAAAAATCTTCAACTTTTGTATTCTTGAACTCGGAACCATTATCACTCCTAATTTTCTTTATTTTAAAATCAAATTCATTTTGGGCCCTTTTTGAAAAACTTTTGAAAATTCCGGAGATTTCACTTTTGTCATTTAGGAAGAAGACCCATGTATATCTAGAGTAATCATCCACAATGACTAAACAATAGCTATTTCCCCCGATGCTCTTATAGGTTGTTGGCCCAAACAAATCCATGTGTAAGAGCTCCAATGGCCTAGAGGTTGACATGATACTTTTGGAAGGGTGAGAACTAGCGACTTGCTTTCCGGCTTGACAAGCACTACAAAGTCGATTTTTCTCAAACTTCACATCTTTCAAGCCAATCACTAGATCATGTTTGAAAAGCTTTTTAAGTTGCACCATACCCACATGACCTAGTCTCCTATGCCATAACCAACCCAAAGAAGTTTTTGCAATTAAACAAGTTTTTAAGCATGCATCATTTGAAGTGAAATCTACTAAATAAAGATTTCCAAATCTAAAGCCTTTGAAAACAAGTTCATTATTATTTTCTTTTGAGATGATTACATTTTCTTTAGAGAATGAACATATTAATCCTAAATCACATAATTGAGCAACGGATAGCAAGTTAAAATTCAAAGTTTCAACTAGGGATACGTTAGAAATAGAAAGATCATTGGATATGGAAATTTTACCCAAACCAAGTACCTTCCCTTTGCTATTGTCTCCAAAGGTGATTCTTTCATTGCTTCTATTCTCAAAGGTTGTAAACATTTTCCGGTCTCCGGTCATGTGTTGAGTACATCCACTATCCAACACCCAATGCCTTCCACCGGTTTTGTAATTTACCTACAAAAGAAATTTAAGCCTTTTTAGGTACCCAAATTTGTTTGGGTCCTTGGAGGTTAGTAACCAAGGTTTTGGGCACCCAAATGGATTTCTTTTTAGCACCCAAAATCGAGTTGCCAATAAAATGAGCAATTGCATTTCCATTCTTGGACTTTTTAAGCATGTAGCAAGAATCATATAATCCAATGGAATGCATGTTATTTTTAGAACATTCATTTCCCATATGTCATATGTTCCGACATTTTGTACAATACATACCATTTTCTTTCACAAACCTTGAAGGTTTGTATGCCGGTTTCTTACCTTTCTTGGGAATATACCCAAGTCCTTCCTTGTTAAAAGAACATCTTTGCCCGCTTAGCAACTTATCAAGGGTATCCTTTCCCTTGTAAGCTCTTTCTAAGCTTTTGTTCAATTTTAGCACTTGTTCCTTTAAATTCTTGTTTTCATTAACTAGCATATTATCATGAACATGCGATGAAGCATTATATGCATCAACATTAGATGAGCATGGCATAGAAAGTAAATCATCACAAGAGGTTGACATGCTAGATGTTGATTTTTCTATACTAGACATCTCATTCAAAATATTGCAAGATATACCAATGCTAGAACTAGACTTATTTTGATTTTCTTGGAGAAGCAAGTCATGAGCTTCCTTTAGCTCCTCATAGGATTTTTGAAGAGATATATGCTCCCTCTTCAAAACCTTAAACTTTGACTTCTCTTTTCCAAGAGTTTTTACCTTCTCCCCTTTTGCCATAAGACATGTGGGAGTGGAGAATAGTGATGGAGCTTCCTTGACGGCGATGCAGACAAGTCCCTTCTTCTTGGGAGACTCATCCTCGCTAGAGTCGGAGTTGGAATACTCCGCGTCGGAATCCCACTCACCAATGTGGGCTTCGTTCTTGTCGTCCTTGTGAAGCTTCTTGAAGAGCTTCTTCTTGCCTTGATAGCTCTTCTTCTTGGATGACTTCTCCTTTTCACCCTTCTTCGTGGGGCATTGTGATGCGATGTGCCCCTTTTCGTCACATTCATAGCAACGAATGTTGCTATACTTCTTATTGGAGGAAGATTGCCACTTTTTGCCTTTGTCATAGCTTCCTCCTCGGTTTGAGCGTCTTCTCATGAACTTGTTCATCCTTCTCACAAGAAGGGCAAGCTCCTCTTCGGAATCCTCTTCTTCATCTTCGGACTCCTCACTTGCCACCGCATTTGCCTTGAAGGCGGTGATCTTCTTTCCTTTGGAGGTTGATTGCTCCAAGAGTTCCTCTTTGTCCTTATTGTACAACTCATTGGTAATTAGATTACCCAATAGTTGTGTTGGCATTATTCTTGCCAACTCTGGTGAGTTGAGGAAGAGTGTCACCAACATTTCGTACTTCTCCGGTAGAGCCCTAAGCATCTTTCTCACAATATCAAGATCCGAGAGGTTAGTTCCAAGGCCTTTGAGCTCATTCACAATGTTGTTGAGCCGTGTGTACATCTCATTGATGTCCTCATGGGGCAACATTATGAATGTCTCATATTTAATCCTAAGCCGATTCAATTTTGCCTCCTTAACCGTGGATGTCCCTTCGTGTATTTCCGAAAGGGTATTCCAAATAGCGTGAGCCGTCTCAAGATTGCTCACTCTATTGAATTCATCCGCGTTTAAGGCTCCAAAGAGAGCATTCATGGCTTGGGCATCTAAATGAGTGTTACGCCCATCTTGCTCCGTTGGGTTATCGGGATCAAGAGGCATGACGTAACCATCATTTACGATTTTCCAAATGTTATGACTCATGGCCTTTAAATAAATTGACATTCTAATCTTCTAATAAGCATAATTTGAGCCATCAAATAAAGCTGCCTTTCCTACCGAAATCCCCTCACTAGCCATCCTTTTCTCTCTAGACGGTTAAGTCTATAAATGAGAGGCCAAGCTCTGATACCACTTGTAGGATCAAGGATACCAACCAGAGGGGGGTGAATAGGAGGTTTTTAAATTTTTCTTGTTCACTTGATTAATTCTTCACAATTTAAATGACAATGATGTAAAGCAATTAATCCTATGCAATTCTAGTTAACAACTTAGCCAACTTAGCTCTGAACAATCAAATGATCACAATGAAGCAAATAAACAAGAGCTAAAGAGACAAGAGACACAACCGATGTTTTTACCATGGTAATCGGAAACTTGCCGGTTTCCTCTAGTCCACGTTGAGGTAAGCCCGGACGAATCGGACCGGCTCCACGAATTGAGCCAAGCACCTCGATCACTAATGTAGCTCTTCCCCACTCCGGGTAGGCGAGCTCCAACCTTCACAATTGCCGGGTCTTCTCACAATCTTCTTGAGAAGATCACCGAACCAACTTCTACCGGATCGTCCAAGTGCCGGCAAGCACTAAGAGTAATAGATCCCGGTGTTCTCTTGAATGCAACCTAGTGCCAAATGGATTTGCAATTGAAATCTAGCACTAAATGCTCAACCACCTCACTTTGATGTGCAAAGGAAGAATTGAGGTGAAATGAATGCTCTAGGGCTTAAGAAATGTGCAATGAGTCTCTAACTGATGCCCTTGTGCAGTGGTGGGGGTATTTATAGCCTCCACCAACCAAACTAGCCGTTTGACACAATTTCCCGTAAAAATCAGGATGAGCGGTACTACCGCCCTTCTGGGGCCGGTACTACCGCTCCCAAATCTTTGCGTCGGAACGACTCTGTCAGACGTGAGCAGTGACCGTTGGATTCGGCGGCGCGGTACTACCGCTGTTGATATTTGCGGTACTACCGCTCTCCGGTAGTTCCGCAAAGTCGGCGCGGTACTACCGCTCTGGCCAAACTCCGAAGGGTCCTAAGAAATGCCGCTCTCTGGAAATTACATTCCGCTTGGGCTCCGGATCAACCGGACTCCGGAAGTACTGCTCTGGAAAAAACATACCGCTCGAACCTCCGGTTCTTCTGGAATCCGGAAGTACCGCTTGAGTATGCGGTACTACCGCTCTCAGCGGTAGTACCGACGTTGAAACGACCGGTACTTCCGTTCCGCGAAGATTCAACCGAGTTCGAGGGGTGCTCTCTGGAAAAAAGGTTACGCTCCGGAAGCGGAGCTACCGCTCTGCGGTACTACCGCATTTGGGCGCGGTACTACCGCTCGTCCAGACAGAGCACAAACTTAACTTTTAAATTGAGTTTTCATGAATGCAAGATTCAAAAGATCATCCAAATGGCACTAGAAGTATGATTTCAAGTTACTAGCCAAGATCCCCCTTGATGGTACGATCATCTATCCTATAATCCGGTCTTCCACCATTCTCCAAGACCGGTAAAAATAAAATAGATCCTACGCTAAGTGTACCTTTGCCTTGAGCCACAATTTGGATCTTCACAAGAGTTCTTTGGCTTGCATCTTGTTGCTCATATGTGGACCAGCCTTTCACATGCTCATAAAATACGTTAGTCCCAAATTCACATAATTTCATTAATTACCAAAATCATTTTTAGGGGCCTAGATGCTTTCAATCTCCCCCTTTTTGGTAATTGATGACAATCCAAATTTTGAGGAATAAAGAGGTTGAATATATCAAATTGTTTGAAAACAAATTGTATATTCTATGTGGACTTTTAAATGAGAGAAAGGTTCTTATGCAATGAAATTGGTTTAGGTAAAAAGAACAATTTTCATTTTAAAGTCCAAGAGAGTAGATGACTCCCCCTAAACATGTGCATGGATAAAGATTACAACATTTTATACAAGATGCACAAGACAAAGTTATGATGTCAAATGAGATAATAGACAACTAAGCAACAGATAATAACAAGAACACTTATGATCATAAAGGTTCATTACAACCACAAGTTCAAACGATAAGAGTTCATTACATCCAACCATAAGTTTATTACAATCATAAAAGATAGTGGGTATAAGCCCATAGGTCCAAAAGCACTATTTCACTATTTCTACCCCGACTACCACCTTCCAACTTTCTCCCCCTTTGGCATCAAGTACCAAAAAGAGATCAATCCTGAGTGCGGCGACGAGTGCGGCGAGGAGGCGTTGGAGGGCGCTCTAGAGCTGCAACACGACTGTCGAGCGAAGACAGGCGGCTGTTGACGGAGTCCAGACGCTCATCCACCCTATCCATCCGGGAGTTGAGGGTGGAAAAACCCTCAAGCACGGAAGAGTAAATCTGCTGAAGAGTGGGCTGGCTAGGCTGCTGTGACTGAGTGGCTTCTCCTCCTGCTGCTGCTCCAGAGGATGAGCCTGCTCCCGGATCTGTCGTCTGACGAACTCGAACACCAGTGGGAATGGGAGGCTCCGGTGATCAATCTGTGACGTCGTCTACTTCCTGGTGGTGAACTGTTCGCGAGACTGCACGGCGAACATCTTCCTGCATCATGCCTCGATTGACTACATCGAATAGGCCATCATGTCGACTGATGGTAACGGCGCATCTGGTGTCTCCGGCACTGGCCCCGCCCGAGGGTACAGACTGAAAACTTCTTTGGTATATTTGTTTCTCTGCGCTATGAATATGTTAATAGATGCTGCTGTTAGCTTGTTCGTTAGCGAAAATGAATATATCTTTGTTGAATCACTTTTGTATGTCATGTTTTATATGCTGAATTTCTGGATTAAAATATACCGAAAATTGACTACATCTTCAACACTGTCTTGATCGCTGAAAGGATTTTCAATTGGATCACCTAATCCTTGTTCAGTTTTCAGCAAAAATCTGTGTGTTCAGTCTCTGCGTTTTCAGCATAGCACCTGTTTTCTGCTGTCAGTTTAATTTCGGTTCAGTCTATAGTTTTCAGTCAGCTGCAGTTTCTTTTTGGCTTGGTCCTCTGTAATCAGTTCTCGGCTGCTTTGATCTGCAGTTCTCTGTTCGTTTCACTGTTGTTTTCTTGCTGCAGTTTTCTGTGTCTCTCTTCTGGCTGCCGAACCCCTGTTTCCCTGGTCAGCCGAAGCAAAACCAGTAGCCTCTGTGCGGTCTAACCGGAAGCTCATGTGCAGTCACACTGGAGCTGGTCTGCCGGTCAAACCGGATGCTTAACTGCAGTCAAATCAAAACAATTTGGGGAGTCAGTCCGGCTGTCGGTGTCCGGTCAGACCGGTTGAATGCCTGCGGTCTAACCGGCAGGACTTAAGCAGTCTGACTGCCGGCTCAATTGTGATCAGACCGGCCTGGTGTTTTAGCTCTTGCGGTTTTCTTTCTTCTGCTTGCTTTCTGTTCCTTCCATCTGTTTCAGAGAGCACTTATCTTCTTGTTTTGTCAATGAAATTCATTTTCAGTTTGCTCTTCACAGGAGTTCATGTTTGTCTTGTCATGCCTCTCATGTGAGTATCTTCGTCAATCATCCAAATTGACTTCGATTTCCAGTGAGTGAATCTTTTCTGTTTTCATAGTTGCCATAGCTATCGGAGAAGAAGATTTTGTGGATACTTAGGGGCGATTTTTTAAAAGGCACCATTCACCCCTCTCCCCTGTTGCCATTTCCGATCCTACACCAGTCGCACTGCACTTGCGGTAGTACCACGGCTGCCATGCTGGTACTATAGATGGCACTAGGCTGGTACTACCACCTGAAGATTGACAAACTTTCACAAACTCAAATCTCAACTAGACACGATTACTAATTGTTCAACACACATGAACCAAGGATGTTCTCAACATGCTTCTTTAGTAGGGGATTGCTATTTCACGCATGCTCGCTAGAAAATCATCTAGCGAACAGTTTTCGTGGGTCCTTGGATCCTCCCCATCTCCCAGCAACATCGGCATCATTGTTATCACTGCCTCTCTCCCCCTTCCCCCTTTCCCCCTCTCTCTCCAAATTGTAAACCTACAATCACTGCCACCATAACTTGCCCCGCTCATCGCCACCATCCCTAGCAGTGGCTGTGCATCGGTACAATAGTGCCAAGGAATGAAATCCAATTTTTTAGATGGACTTTTGAAACCGAAAGTTCTTTATGCCATTGTGCCATTTGAACTAAAAGTCCCATGAATTGAAAGTTGTTGAATCTTGGTTGAAAGCCCTCAATATGATGTTTTGTGTCTCCAATTGAAAGTTTTGATTCTCAATTTGAAAGTTCCCCAAATTTAAAAGTTTCAGATCTTAGTTGAAAGTTCCCTAAAATTGGAAGTTTTGAATCGCAGTTGAAAGTTCCAAGTATTCAAAAAGAGAAAAGGGAATTTGTTTCAAAGCTCAGTTGAAAGTATTCAAAAAGAGAAAAGGGAATTTTTTCCAAACGGGAGGAAAAACAAAGAGGGGAACCAGGAAGCTCTGATAGCACCAGGCAAACTTGCCGGCGTGTTTCGACCTGCAGCGCGTTGCAACACGTGCGTGCGCCATAGCTTTTTCGCTCATATGTAATGCTTGCACACAATTTTTGTGCCTCATTTTTTAGAAAAGATCCTATAATTTATATTGATAATAGCACATGGTTAAAGCAATTAAGTACCTAACTTTTATATTAAAAGCTTTAGATCTAGTCATCTAGAGACTGCGATATGAATGCTAAGGGCATATATGATGACGTGATATCAGCTATCTCTTCGTCCTATCATGTAGGATTTTATTGACATGGAACGGACAGAGAACAAGGAGAGAGAGGCACTGCCTCTTGGTGATGAAGAGATGACCTAAGCCCAAAAAATAAGATATATAGCACAAATACCATTGTATAAGCTATTATCTGTCACAAATATTTGCTTCATGCAAGAATTAAAAGATTGTGTGGTCCCATAAAGATAACTTAAGAGACAATCAATTACAGAAGCTGTCTTTAATCCTAATGTATGAAAAGGTGTTATTGATAGCAATTATATATACTATTATATGTGATCCAGTGATAATGGCAAATGGCAATGGAAAGTGAGCTTGAAGATCACTATCAATGTATAGGGCCTCGGTATTATTTATCGGAAGAAAATGGAAGAGGATCTCTTCTACTGAACGTAGGCCGGTGGTAATTTTTGTGGAGGTGTCAATATCGTTATCCAAGCGAGTAGGTATCGTTCCAGCGGAATCTCTTTTTACGAAAAACATGGCGTCATCACGGGAAATCTAACAATCGAGCCACTGTGACTCAGAATTTTTGTTAATAATCTAATTTTTATTTGAAATTACAGAAATTTACCAGTGTAAATTTTTTTTACAGCAATGGGCTCCATTCGCTCAACCGTTGCACGACTGGAACCTATCGCACAACGGCCGTACGACAGGAATGCAGTCGGTGGCCATAGGGTGATAGGATCGAGTCACTGAATGGTCAGGCAACTGCATCTTGTCACCGAACTATTGGGCGACTGCAGATTGAGTTGCCCGACCAGTCGGTGACTGCCACCTCAGCCCATTTTTTGTGCAATTGGCACCCCCGACAGCGCATGGGGTAAATGACAATTATTGTAGGTAGGTGATATTTACAAATTTTGTCTGTGATTTGTATTTCATCAAAAAAAGGCAAACAATGTTGGATAATTCATTTGTGATTTCTGTAGATTATGAATGGTACAAAATCAGTTAGATTCGTATAACAATTTATAATCATCGTATGTTGTTGTAGTGTAAGAAATTTTCAGTAATTGTTTTGAGGACGATTGAGATAGAAACGATTGGTAAGTACGAAGATAAGTGATATTGTGGTGTAACCGGGAATTCATACATAGAGGAGGACTTATTTTTTTCATGATGTTGGATGCCTTGGTACGTGCAGAATTGAATAGAAAAGGTGAGGAGATGTGATATTGTGAATTAAAATAGACTTCATAATAAGCTGGGAATAACACGACGCATAGGGTTTGTTTATGTGCATAAGAAATAACATCTTGCATGATGCAACAAACTGAAGTACTCGTACGATACATATGCGTCTGTTTGGAATGGGAATAAATTCGACCTTCAAACAACTAGTGCGGAGACCTGACCTACTACGTGGACCAAGGCCATTTTTCTTTTCTTGCGAGCTCAACGTTGAACTCCTCGGTGGCCTCTTTCACTTTGGTCGCTATTTTCCTCTTTTTCTTGCGCTCCCTCCCGCGAGCCTCGCGCTCCCTACGCGTGCACGCACCGAAATGAGTTTTTGTCTCCTGATGTATACGCCTAATTTGCTCATCATTTCGGTGCTCCTCCTCCCGGAACTCGCAGACCCTTTTAACATTTCACTCCTCGAAGTCAAGAGTACACTGGCCATGTAAGTGGATCTCTAGGTCAATCCACTTGTGGTAGCCACATAGTAGTTTCAGGAACCGTGGGTAGACGGGAGAGGTTGTTAGTGCGTACTTTGAAAGAGAAATAGTAGGGGAAACACATTGCAACTGGTCCTTACCAGCTGCCAATAGCTGCTCATGTCCCGACGGTGGTCAGGATAGTCATAGGAGTAGTTTGCACAACCCTAGTAATACATGCCTAAGCTGAGCCGCTGCTTAGACTTGAAGAACTTGTATGGGTCCTTATACCAACAAAAGGGTGCCGTCTCACCCTCGGGCGGCTATTGTGTCGAACTCTCATTTGGAACATTTAGCATGGGGTTGCTGCTACAGGGGTCATTACAGGGAGGTGCCCACCTAGCACGCTCTATTTGTTCACCGTGGGCCACCGCAGCCCTTTTTTGTTCGTCACGAGCCATAGCAGACCTTACTAGTTCGTGGGTCTCCTCCCATTGCTTCATCATCTTATCCCATTGCTTCTTCTACCTCTTGTCCATCCCGACGTGGTGAATCAAGCTCTGGTGTAGTGTTGGATTTACTTGTGTAGTGTTTTCTCCTAGATCTCTTCCACCTCATTTTATAAGCCAAAGGCTTGGTACGGTGTATAGAGCTATCATGTCATAATTTGTGGAATCCTGTCTTTTTGGTCTGAGGTGTAATGTTGTTATGTCGATCTGAAAAGCTGGCAAGCCTGAGTGTTGTCACTACATAAGGCTGCCCCACTGGTCTTGTTACTGCACAAAGCAACCCCCTTTGGTCTTGTAACTATGCAAAACTGCCCCATGTAATCTTGTCAATGCATAAAGCTACACCCTTTGGTCTTGTCACTACACAAAGCTACCCCATCTGGTATTGTCACTGCGCAAAGCTACCCCGTCTGATCTTGTCACCGCACAAAGCTGCCTCCTCTGGTCTTGGCACTACGCAAAGGTGTGTCATTTAGTCTTATCACTGTGCAAAGATGGTCCATTTGGTGTTGTCACTGCGTGAAGCTACCCTGTCTGGTCTTGTCACTGCACAAAGCTGCACACATTTTGTCTTGTCACGTCCTGCTTTGTAGATGTCTATTGTTGTGGTTACAGACCAAACAGAGAGAGATATGGTAGTGGAGAGTTGGGAGAGAGTGAATCGTCTCCTCCCTTTAGTCTTCCCTCGGTATATGTATTCATATGGGCTGTGCTTTTACAAATGTGCCCTTACATTGGTACCTCCTAGCCAGGGGTGTTTAAGCCATTACATATGTCCCATTTTGGGCCCTATTACCTTCTAACAGGCCTGCTGGGTTTAGGTGGGGGCCACCCCTACAACACGAGCCTCTCATGGTGAAGGGCTTCACAGGGCCGAAGCCATGTTGCCGAGTCCTTTGGCCCCCTCCGTCCCTGCGGCCTGTGAACTTCTCCAAACTTGCGGAGCCTTGGTGTTGAGGTAGGCGCGCGCACTCCGTCCCGCGCTGGCGTCTGGCCAAAGCAGGCTCGCGCGCGCTCCGTCTCGGAGCCTTTGAACGGGTGGCAGCGGAGCTGGCGCCTAGTCGAGGTAGGCTCGCGTGCGCACGCTCCGTTCCCTGCCCGTCGAACGGGTGGCAGCGGAGCTGGCGCCTAGTCGAAGTAGGCTCGCGCGCGCTCCGTCTCCTACCCTTCGAACGGGTGGCAGCGGAGCTGACGCCTAGTTGAAGTAGGCTCGTGATTCGAATGGGTGGCATGGAGCTGGCGCCTAGTCGCGCGCGCTCTGTCCCCTACCCTTCGAACGGGTGGCAGCGGAGCTGGCGCCTAGTCGAAGTAGGCTCGCGCGCGCTCCGTTTCCTACCCTTTGAACGGGTGGCAGCGGAGCTGGCGCCAAGTCGAAGTAGGCTCGCGCGCGCTCCATCCCCTACCCTTCGAACGGGTGGCAGCGGAGCTGGCGCCTATTCCATGTAGGCTCGCGCGCGCTCCGTTTCCTACCCTTCGAACGGGTGGCAGCGGAGCTGACGCCTAGTCGAGGTAGGCTTGCGCGCGCGCTCCGTCCCCTACCCTTCGAACGGGTGGCAGCGGAGCTGGCGCCTAGTCGAGGTAGGCTTGCGCGCGCGCTCCGTGCCCTACCCTTCCAACGGGTGGCAGCGGAGCTGGCGCCTAGTCGAGGTTGGCTGGCGCGCGCGCTCCGTCCCCTACCCTTCGAACGGGTGGCAGCGGAGCTAGCGCCTAGTCGAAGTAGGCTCGCGCGCGCTCCGTCCCCTACCCTTCGAATGGGTGGCAGCGGATCTGGCGCCTAGTCGACGTAGCCTCACGCGCGCTCCGTCCCCTACCCTTCGAACGGGTGGCAGCGGAGCTGGCGCCTAGTAGAAGTAGGCTCGCGCGCGCTCCGTCCCCTACCCTTCGAACGGGTGGCAGCGGAGCTGGCGCCTATCCCATGTAGGCTCGCGCGCGCTCCGTCCCCTACCCTTCGAACGGGTGGCAGCGGAGCTGGCGCCTAGTCGAGGTAGGCTTGCGCGCGCGCTCCGTGCCCTACCCTTCCAACGGGTGGCAGCGGAGCTGGCGCCTAGTCGAGGTAGGCTTGCGCGCGCGCTCCGTTCCCTACCCTTCGAACGGGTGGCAGCGGAGCTGGCGCCTAGTCGAGGTAGGCTCGCGCGCGCTCCGTCCCCTACCCTTCGAACGGGTGGCAGCGGAGCTGGCGCCTAGTCGAGGTAGGCTCGCGCGCGCTCCGTCCCCTACCCTTCGAACGGGTGGCAGCGGAGCTGGCGCCTAGTCGAGGTAGGCTCGCGCGCGCTCCGTCCCCTACCCTTCGAACGGGTGGCAGCGGAGCTGGCGCCTAGTCGAGGTAGGCTCGCGCGCGCTCCGTCTCCTACCCTTCGAACGGGTGGCAGCGGAGCTGGCGCCTAGTCGAGGTAGGCTCGCGCGCGCTCCGTCTCCTACCCTTCGAACGGGTGGCAGCGGAGCTGGCGCCTAGTCGAAGTAGGCTCGCGCGCGCTCTGTTCCCTACCCTTGGAACGTGTGGCAGCGGAGCTGGCGCCTAGTCGAAGTAGGCTCGCGCGCGCTCCGTCCCCTACCCTACGAACGGGTGGCAGCGGAGCTGGCGCCTAGTCGAAGTAGGCTCGCGCGCGCTCCGTCCCCTACCCTACGAACGGGTGGCAACGGAGCTGGCGCCTAGTCGAAGTAGGCTCTTCGCACAGCGGACACTGTTGCGTATACGGTGATTGCAACCTCACGATCCGGGAATGCGCTGTAATGGTTCCTGGAATCGCGCCGGCCCCTGGCTTGCCAGGGCTAGGTTGTCATTCCGCGCGACTCGCGCTGGCTTGCGGGGCACGCGGCGGCTTGCAACTGGTGCGCGGTGTGATATGAGCGGTTGCGTGATCGCGGCTGCTCGCCTCTTCCCCAGAGAAGGAGGACACGAGGCAGGCGAGGGATGACGCGCCATGTGGCGTTTAGCCATATCCCACCGCCTCGTTTCTGCCAGCTGTCCTGCTATGCCTCGCAGCTGTTATGATCCCACGGTCTGGTAGCGCGCTTTAAATGGTGGCCGAAATCATGCCGACGTCTGGCCTGTCAGAGGGCAGGCTGTCGCGTCGTGCAACCCGCCTTCCCATGGATGGGGCCCGCGGTAGAACGTATCCCTGCCACGGGCTTTGACTCCTCGACCAAGGCTATGACCCGTTAGCTGGCCTTTGCGCGAGGAGGCCATCTTCCGGGTGCGGTCCCAGCCCGAGTACTGGAAGCTACCTTGCTGTGCGCGAAGGTCGGGCCAAAGACCGGGGTTATTCCTGTTGGGGCAGGGGCTCCGTGTTAGAGACGCGTCGGGTCGTGCGCCTTGGCTATTTTGTGCAGGGATTGCCACGTGGCGGGGGGCCACTGAAGCGTCGTGCACTGACGGTCCTCATGCTGTGTCCGCGTCTTGCGCGTACCGCCGCGACGCTTCGTCCTTGGTTATGGGGAATCGTGCGGGACGGGCCTCTGTATGATTACGGTCGCGCTCGGCACGCGAACCGTCGCGACGCTTCGGCTGCCGCCTTTGGGGTGAGGTGGCTTGAAATAGCCCCCACAACCGCGCACCCGCAGTTCGACGCCCCTTTCTCGCTTGCTTCGCCTTCTACACTCCCGTGGTATTCTCACCGGTGTATTCTTCCTTCTGTGAGAAGCGATGGCATCCAGTGACAAGCGAGGCCAGGTGGTTGGTACTTGCGGCATTCACCGGTGGTCCTCACCGCTAGAGGTGAAATACTCTCTCGACGAACGCGACCCGGCGGCGGCGGACAAATGGTGGCTGGCGGCGGAGAAGGGGGGCTCGTTTTCCGGCGAGTTGGGCCCCTCGCTCGTGACCGAGAAGACAATCCAAGCGCTGCTGCACGCGGGGAAGTTGTCCGAGCGCCAGGCGATACGATTGCCCGCCGCCGACGAGACGGAACCGCGCCCCGAGGAGTCAGAGGCGCTTGTGTTCGTCGCCTTTTTCGACGCGGGGCTCCGCATCCCGGCGGCGGCGATCGTGGGCGACAAGTTGCGGACCTTCGGGCTTGAGCTGGCGCAACTGACTCCGAACGCCGTGGCCCGGCTCGCCGTGTACAGTTGGGCCTTGCGCTCGGGAGTGTGCGGGCCCAGTGCTTCGTTGTTTGCCTACCTGCACGAGGCACGGTGCCAGCCCAAGGATCGGAAGGACGGGACGCTGTCGGCCTTCGGCAGCGTCACCTTTATTCTTCGGCCATCTTGCGGCAAGCTCTTCCCCGCGAACTCCACTCGCGGGAAGTGGGAGTCTCACTGGATGAAACGGTGGTTCTACCACCGCGTGGAGAGCGGGAGCGGCCTCGAATGCACAGGCCGGCTGATCGCGTTCAAGTCCTCGCCCGGCCGGACGCTCGACGACGAGGACAGGCGGAGGGCCCGACGGTTCGCAGGCGTGGCCGCCCGCTTCAACATGCGCGACCTCGCCGAGGAGTACGCGATGTACGGCGTGGCGCCGCTTGCCCGTGACTGGCGCCTCGCCGCCGAGAAGCGTCGAGACGATAATGTTATGTCGTGGGTCTGCTCATTGCTGGCGCCCGCCGACCATCGTAGGCCTCGACCGTATCCCTCCTATGTGCGCGCGGAGTGTATTGCATGTTAATCTTATCTCCTGCTTTGCTGTAGAGATTCGCTTGGAAGATGCGGAGCGGGCCGTGCGCGTATTTCTCAGACCGTATACCGGCAGGGAGCATGAGCAACACGCGGCTGCTACTGCTGCGGCGGGGCTGGGGTGGATAAATCGCAACACCAAGATGACGGCGCGACGAGGGCGAAGGCGCCACCTCGCAAGAGGACCCGAGGCGGAGCGTCTGCCGTGCTTGGTATAGCAGCCGCCGCTGCTGCCGCTAGTGCTCCCGATGACGTGGCAGACGCGGAGTCAGATTCGGCGAGGTACGCCGACTCGGGCTTGGATGGCGCGGATGCCGGGGGCGAAGGGTCGTCGGAGGGTGCCCGGGGCGGCGGGCTCGCCGCGAGCAGCCGGAGCGTGGAAGTCTCGTCACCTTCGGCGGCCGTCGGGACAGGATCCATGCTGACCGGCGATGCTGAGGTGGAGCCTTTGGCCGTGGCCGGTACGATGCCGGAGACGCCCCCCGCGGGGGCGCATGGAGCTGGGTCTTCGCCGACAGCCGCGGCCGAAATCGAGGTGCCCTCCGCAAAGGCTGCCACGATGGGGTCTTCGCCCACGGGTGTTGTGGTCGTGGGGGCCTCTCCGGCAGCGGCTACTGGGGCGGTGCCGCCGCCACTTGCTCCGGCTAAGCGGTCGTGCCTGCGGCCGGAGCTCCACCGGACGTCGAGGGGATTCATCGTGGCGACGGGCATCGGGAGCTTGTGGGACTCCGATGCATATGCCGATGCCCCTGCGGCGCGCGCCCCTTCCGCCCCTCAAGCCACGTCGTCCGCCGTGCAGGAACGGTCAGCGCCGACCCCGAACGCGGAGGCTTCTGTTCCTTGCGGGGCCACGCCCTCCGCGGGGACTCGCGCCGTCGTTACTCCGCCTGGGGCTAGGGGAGCGGGCCCCCGAAGCCCTCCTTCCGCTACTGAAGGTGAGGTGGCTTAGTTTGCCCTTGTGTCTTCGTTGTGCCGTGCGGTGCTCACCTGCATCCCTGCTTGCAGCGTCGCTTATTCCGGAGGAGGAGCCCTTGGCGGAACATGAGGGTCCTCGTGCCGGCGGGGCGATCACCGTGCGCCCGGGCCCAGCGGACTTCGTGCCTCCGCCGGAGACGCTGAGGGCGTGGCGCGGGATCGTGGATGACGCGTCTGCCAGCAAGCGCTACAGACCTACGGGGTGGGGCGTCTCAGCGACGCCTAAGAGGTGTCGGGGGTGAGGGTAAGCACTTCGTGAGCACTTCGCATGACAATGCCTGGCCATGCTGAGCTTGCTAAGTCTGTCTGTTCTGCAGACACTTGTGCTGGGGTAGGGCTTGCAAGTGGCCTATGCTCATGCCCAGAGGGCGCTTGAGGATAGGCTGCGGGTCGCCGAGGAGGAGCTACGCGAAGCCTCGGGGGTCCGCTCTGCCTAGGATGCCCGCATCCGCCAGCTGGAAGAGGAGTGCGCTGAGGCAAAGGCGCACGCCGAGGGACTTGCCGCGTCGGCGCGGGAATCGGCCGTGGAGGCGGAGCGGCAGGGGTTTGCGGCGGAGCGGAACGGCATTCTGCAACAGGTCGCTTCGCTGGAGAAGGAAAAAGGCGAACTCGCCTTAACTCTAGCGGAGCGTGACGAGACACTCGGCGAGGCTTCTGTCGTTGCCTGGGATGTCATGCAAGCGCTGGAGAGCCATCTCCAGGGGCTTGTGGCTAAGGTGCCGGATCGCGCCTTTGGCCCGGAGGAGCTGCCTCGGACCCTTCGCTGGATCGGAGATGCCGCCAACGTTGCGCATGGCGCCGCGACGACCTTCGGCAACCACTCCGCTTACGCGGCGTCGTGCATGGTGTGCGCGCTCCTACGGCACCGCGGTTGCACACATGTCGCCGAGCTGGAGGACCCCCAGCTAGAGATGCCCAGCGGAGCCGGAGTAATGTCCGGTGCCGTCCGCGCCTCTCGCCACGCCGTCAAGTACTTCCACAAGCGGATCTGGGATTATGTCGGGGAGGCCACTGCGCGGATCGAGCTTCAGAAGTCCCTTTACGGGGAGGGGGGCCTCAGCCGATTTCTGGACGAGGTCCCGCGGCGCGACGACGGTGGCGCTGAGGCCTCCGAAGGCGCCGGAAACTCGCAGGTGTGACACCGAAGTGGCCAGGTGTAGGCGTGTATTGCAATGTCCCCCGCTTTTCTTGTGAATGAAGTGCACGCTTGCTTTACAAACTCTGACTTTCACCTGTGTGCCGGGCAGCTTCCCTGCTGGGGCCGACTACTTGCGTCCGACCTTGCGACCCGGCGGCGCCTTCGACGCTGGCGAAGGGCCGAGGAGTCGCTGAACTTTTGGGCGGGCCGATCTTCGTCTGGCGAGGCCCCGGCCTTAGCTCGTGTTAAGGACGAGCCTGCCGGATAGCTGCTTAGAGTGGCAGAGATGTTGGCGGTCCTCTGTACTTGTAAGATTTTTCCGATATATAGACCTCCTGGCGATTAGGATATGCGCTGTATGTTTTGCTTTGGGCGGTCCTGTTGTGCGGGGATGAGCTCCCCGCGTTCAAAGTGCGCCCGCAGGGCTTGCGTGTTGATTACCTCGTAGGGTTAGCGCGTGCGGAGGCAGCCGTTGGGGCTACGACCCATCCAAGGTCCGCAGACTGGCGCGTGCCGAGGCAGACCTTCGCACCCCGACCTGTTTAAAGTCCGTAGATTGTCACGTGCGGAGGCGGACCTTCGCACTACGACCTGTTTAAAGTCCGTAGACTGGCGCGTGCCGAGGCGGACCTTCGCACTACGACCTGTTTAAAGTCCGTGGACTGGCGCGTGCGGAGGCGGGCCTTCGCACTACGACCTGTTTAAAGTCCGTGGACTGGTGCGTGCAGAGGCGGACCTTTGCACTACGACCTATTTAAAGTCCGTAGACTGGCGCGTGCGGAGGCGGACCTTCGCACTACGACCTGTTTAAAGTCCGTAGACTGGCGCGTGCGGAGGCGGACCTTCGCACTACAACCTGTTTAAAGTCTGTAGACTGGCGCGTGCGGAGGCGAACCTTCGCACTACGACCTGTTTAAAGTCCGTGGACTGGCTCGTGCGGGGGCGGACCTTCGCACTACGACCTATTTAAAGTCCGTAGACTAGCGCGTGCGGGGGCGGAACTTCGCACTACGACCTATTTAAAGTCCGTAGACTGGCACGTGCGGAGGCGGACCTTCGCACTACGACCTGTTTAAAGTCCGTAGACAGGCGCATGCCGAGGCGGACCTTCGCACTACGACCTGTTTAAAGTCCGTCGACTGGCGCGTGCGGAGGCGGACCTTCGCACTACGACCTGTTTAAAGTCCATGGACTGGCGCGTGCGGAGGCGCGCTTCGTCCCCCTACCTTCCAAGGTGGGGGTAGCCTCTGGTGTAACTCGTGGCCCGCGTGTGCGCCGGGACAGCATGCGTGCCCTATTTATACTGCAGGGAGTATACGCAAGGACGACGTCCATGGCAGGCGCGAGATTCGTGTCGTGTTTATACTCCGTAGAGTACGCAGGAAGAACCTCCGCGTCTTTTTTATACTCCGGAGAGTATGCGCAAGGACGGCGTCCATGGCATGCGCGGAATTCGTGTCTTGTTTATGCTCCGTAGAGTGCGCAGGAAGAACCTCCGCGCCTTTTTTTATACTCCGGAGAGTATGCGCAAGGACGACGTCCATGGCATGCGCGGAATTCGCGTCTTTTTTATACTCCGTAGAGTGCGCAGGAAGAACCTCCGCGCCTTTTTTATACTCCGAAGAGTATGCGCAAGGACGACGTCCATGGCATGCGCAGAATTTGTCTTATTTATACTCCGTAGAGTGCGTGTAGAGGCGTCCCCCCACACGTTTTTGTTTATACTCATGCCCGTGTCTTTGACGGAGAGTGCACACGCAAACGTGCGTCTTTGGTTTATACTCATACCCGTGTCTTTGACGGAGAGTGCACACGCGAGCGTGCGTCTTCGGTTT
The DNA here is from genome assembly GCA_017311315.1 of Dendrocalamus latiflorus. Taxonomy (NCBI): domain Eukaryota; kingdom Viridiplantae; phylum Streptophyta; class Magnoliopsida; order Poales; family Poaceae; genus Dendrocalamus; species Dendrocalamus latiflorus. The sequence continues at coordinate 7,556,887 of CM029662.1, forward strand.
ATACTCATACCCGTTTCTTTGACGGAGAGTGCACACGCGAGCGTGCGTCTTCGGTTTATACTCATACTCGTGTCTTTGACGGAGAGTGCACACGCGAGCGTGCGTCTTCGGTTTATACTCATACCCGTTTCTTTGACGGAGAGTGCACACGCGAGCGTGCGTCTTCGGTTTATACTCATACCCGTTTCTTTGACGGGGAGTGCACATGCGAACGTGCTTCTTTGGTTTATACTCATATCCGTACCCCTGGCTACAGAGAGTGCACACGCGGACGTGCGTCTTTAGTTTATACTCATACCCGTACCCCTGGCTACGGAGAGTGCACACGCGAACGTGCGTCTTTGGTTTATACTCATACCCGTACCCCTGGCTACAGAGAGTGCACACGCGGACGTGTGTCTTTGGTTTATACTCATACCCGTACCCCTGGCTACGGAGAGTGCACACACGCACGTGCGTCTTTGGTTTATACTCATACCCGTACCCCTGGCTACAGAGAGTGCACACGCGAACGTGCGTCTTTGGTTTATACTCATACCCGTGCCCTTGGCTACAGAGAGTGCACACGCGAACGCGCGTCTTTGGTTTATACTCATACCCGTGCCCCTGGCTACGGAGAGTGCACACGCGAACGTGCGTCTTTGGTTTATACTCATACCCGTGCCCCTGGCTACGGAGAGTGCACACGCGAACGTGCGTCTTTGATTTATACTCCGGGAGCCCGCGCGTAGGCGAGGCCTCCGCGCGCTCTCGCCGCGTATTCGTGCATAATGACAAGAGGTTGGCGACAAACGGAACTCTATTACATTCCCGTTTGCGCGGGTGAGCGATTACAATGGGTGGGGGTACTAACCACTTGTCTTTGACGCGGCCGGAGCCTCTAGTAGTTGCTCTATCTGTAGGGTTTGCCGAGCCGTCCCTGGTTGACGTCGTGGGTCCCCGCGCTGCGATGCCAATTCTAAGTGGGCCGTGGAGCGTCGCCACGGGGATATCTGGTGCCGTACTCAATGCGCCGAGCCATATCCTGGTCGCCACGGACGGTAATGATAGCCCGCGGCCCCGGGAGCTTCATGCATAGATAGCCGTGATGTGGCACCGCTCCGAAGGAGTTAAGGATTGGGCGCCCCAGTATAGTATTGTAGGGGTATGGGAGATCGACGACATCGAAGGTGGCATCTTCGACCCTTTTATTGTCGTCCTGGCCGAAGGAGACCTGAAGGCATATTTGGCCGAGCGCCCGTAGAGGTTGTCCTCCGAAGCCTTGCAGCGGAACTCCCGATGGGCCGAGGCGACTTCGAGGGATTCCCATCAGGTCGAAGGCTGCTACGAACAGAATGTTCGCGGAGCTGCCGCCGTCTACTAGGGCACGTCCCACGTCGCATCCCGCTATCACGACCCGGACGACCAGGGGGTCCTGGTGAGGAAGTTCGACGCCTTGGGCATCGGCGGGCGTGAACGTAACCTCGTGCTGTGCCCAAACCGGCGGTGCCTGTGCTGGGTACGCCGCTATGTGGTGTAGCCTCCAGACGTAGGCCTTCTGCTGTCGTGCCGAGGTGAACTCTAGCGAGGAGCCTCCGGATATGACATTAATAACCCTGTGGTGGGCTGCCTCCGGAGCCTGCAGATGCAGGAGGCCCTCCCGAGGTTGCTGCACATGGGCCTGAATTCGCAGAGGGCCCTCATGGGGCTACGTCCCTTGCGCCTGGATGTGCACGGGGGCTTCGTATGGGTGCTGAACGTGGGCCACCATAAGCGGGCGTGCCTCCGGGTTCTTATCCCTGGCGACGCTTTGGCGGAGCGCCGCTATGGAGGTGCACGCTCGTGTGTCGTGTGTGCCGCGACTGTGGACTTCGCACCATAGCCCATGGTGCTGGTCGTCATAATCTCCACGGCCTTTATCTTCGCGACCCCGGCCACGGCCGCGTCCCCGGCCTCGGCGCCCCCGACCGCCACGACCAGCCGAAGTGTTTTCTTCGGAGCCGCCTTCGATGTCAAAGACATACCGGTTTCGCCGCGACTTCTGCTGGCCGCGCTTGGGCGTATCGGACGGCTCCTTGTGCGGGGCGTCCTTGCACTCGGGCGCGTCTTTGGACGACTCCTGCTTGCGTTTTCCCTTCAAAGAACCATCCTTCGGCGGATCTTCGGTTTTCGCCGAGCCACTGGCCTGGTTGGTGTCGGAGTCGTCCCCTTGTCTTCGCCGCACGTCTTCTTCGCCCTGGCGTATTCCTCCATTTTGTCGAAGAGTTTCGTCACTGTCTTGATTGGCTTCCGTGCGTTGTACTCGGCCATCGGGCCTGGGCGAAGGCCCTGTATGGCTGCATTGACAACGGTGGTTTCGTTAACGTCTTTGACTTGACAGCATATCTTCGCAAAGCGTTTGAAGTAGTCGCGGAGCTTCTCCGATGGTTTCTGCTTCACGGCGAAGAGCTGGTCCGTATCGACCCGCTCAACATAGTTTCTTTGAAAGTTGTTGTGAAGGCGGTCACGGATCTGCTCCCACGCGTAGATGGAGTTTGGCTCTATGGTAAAAAACCAGGAAAGCGCCACTCCTTGCAGCGCGAGGGGGAGTCCCTTCGCCTTTGTGGTGTCGTCTCCACCCGCGGCCTCGATTGCGGTTTCATACACGCGCACGAACTTGTGGGGGTCCGTATCGCCTTTGTATGGCTCGATAACGCTGGGGAATTTGAAGTCTTCGGGCCACGCCGCCTGCTATAGTCCTGCCGAAAGCGGGGACTCTGGGTCGACGCGTCGCAGCGGCGCGCGGCTAGATGTGGGGGCGTCGCGACTGTCTGCCCTTTTTGGCGCAGGCTCTGGCGCGACGATTGGCGCGGCTTGCTGGCTCCGAGCCTCTTCCATGTCGCGGACAGCCCCGCGAAGATCCCCTAGCTCCTGATGGAACACGTTGAGGGCCGCCAGCAGGGCGCCTTCCACCGCTAGTGCGGGCGGGGCCGCCGGCACGCCCGGCGGACGGGTCGGCACGGGTACGATCGCCTCGCGAGCTCCCGAGCTGCCGACCACTCCGTTGTGGCTATCTCCAACCGCCCGGTCTGCGCTGCGACGAGGGTGGTGGGGTTGGCCGCTGTCGCGTCGGCGGGGTTGGTCGTTGTAGCGGCGGTGGCGGGGTTGGTCGTCGCAGTGCCGGTGGCGGGATTGGTCGTCGCAGTGCCGGTGGCGGGGTCGGTCGTCGCAGTGCCGGTGGCGGGGTTGGTCGTCGCAGTGCCGGCAGCGGGGTTGGTCGTTGTAGCGGCGGTGGCGGGGCTGGTCGTCGCAGTGCCGGTGGCGGGGTCGGTCGTCGCAGTGCCGGTGGTGGGGTCGGTCGTCGCAGTGCCGGTAGCGGGGTCGGTCGTCGCAGTGCCAGCGTCGACGCCCGCGCTTGCGACAGCCGATGCCGAAGCCCTGGTACCCACGCGACGCTCCGACCCAGCCGCCTTCTTCCCCCTCACCGCCGTCGACGAAGCTTTTTTCGGTGCCATCCTTCTTCAGATTTCAGGCTTACTCCTATCCTCCCCACGGACGGCGCCAACTGTTGTGGTTACAGACCAAACAGAGAGAGATGTGGTAGTGGAGAGTTGGGAGAGAGTGAATCGTCTCCTCCCTTTAGTCTTCCCTCGGTATATGTATTCATATGGGCTGTGCTTTTACAAATGTGCCCTTACATTGGTACCTCCTAGCCAGGGGTGTTTAAGCCATTACATATGTCCCATTTTGGGCCCTATAACCTTCGAACAGGCCTGCTGGGTTTAGGTGGGGGACACCCCTACAACATCTATCTTTTTGGTGTGAGAAGCTAAGGGTGTAGTGTTGTCGATTCTCTCTAGGGCAAAGCTGCACAAAGCTAGCAAATTATCTAGTTTGTCATAAAGTGTGCTGCCTCCCCCCCAGGCTATGAAATGCATGCTCTACCCCTTTGAGAGTAAGAGCACTCGATGCAGTGAACCATAGGAAGAAGTACCTTGTACGTCCTAGAGTAACCTACCATGGTAGACATCGAGGGGCCAGTCGAACATGGATCACCGAAGCTAGACCTTCCCCTGGAAATGATGCAGAACATCGGCCTTAACTACCGCTTGATGCCAAACAGACATGCACAACCGGTGTGGCCAAAATGCAGACACAGGGAGGACATGGTTGTGCAGGTCGCGAAAGGCCATTCGGATGGTGGATGACGTTTCTTCCGATGCCCATACTCTGGGGTACAAATAGGCAATTGTTTATTTTGTATTACTGCTAATAGAGTTTCGATGTTAACCCTCCTTTGCGGTATATGGCAAAATGCGACCTTTTCCGCTGGATTGATCCTCCCCATGAACGCTATGTTGTGAGGTATGTGGATACATTGTGGGAGCAAATCTTTAACATGGAGGCATGGATTGAAAGTCTCAAAGAGGACAACAATGACCTCCGTCAATAGATGCAGCGTGAGAGGGGCAACGAGGAGATCGTCAACATAGAAAGTTTGTATGATCTGATATGCTGCTGCGCCAACCCTACCTGCATATGTGCATGCCACTACAATGATGGCCAGCTATGTCCTCTCCTCTGCAACACTTCATGTGGGTAGCGCAAGACACATTGTACCATAGGCATGCACGAACAAGGTTCTACCATAGTACTCTCCCCTGTTGTTTGTGGTTATGTTCATTGTCGTAAAGCATGTAGTCGAATGTATTCGTGTTATTGTGGTTGCCATTTATTAAGTGCATTGTTCCAATGGTGTGTCACGTGTGTTGAACTAGAGGCGTCGACATGGATTGAACAAATGGACATCGTAAAAAGGAGTACAAATAAGAACACAACAATATTGCAAACATCACATAGTAAGTAAAAAAATGTAAGTAATAAAGGAAGAACAAAAGTACAGCTATCATAGGCAGAAGGCCCATACTAAACCCCATAGTAGCACCCCCTCCATTGCCACCCTGGCCCAATCCGGCTCTGCATTTACGTCCTCTTGTATGGCCCTGCTTGGCCCTCCTCCTTAGTGTTGGGTGTCGGGGCCCCGACAAGGTAAGATGCTTAGGAGACCTGCACACATGAGGTCCTAAAGCCGGAGGGGTGGACTGCAATTCTGGCTATGTGGGTACTGGTGCACCATTGAGCTGTGACCCGGAGAGAACTTCTGAGGGTGTGGGCTGAGATCATGTGCCCGTCTCCTGGTTAGCCCAATCCTCAAGGTAGCAGTACGTGTCGTCCTGGCCCGGGGAGACCTTAAATCCCTCAGGGGCCGTAAGACCTACAGTGTAAATATCATTAGTTTGTGTAGTAAAGGGGTGGGAGCAAACAATTGGAGACACAGCATACCCTTGGCATCGAGAGAAAGAAGGTAAATAGTGAAGGTTCGGTACTGTAACTCCGACCCGTAATGAACAATGATTCGGCCCGGTACTGTAGCAGACCAACCCGTTAGCAAATAGTGCAGATCCGGTACTGTAGCAGTCCGACCTGGATGAACAGTACCCAGACCAACACTATAGCAACCGACCCGCATGGAATAGTAAAAATCCGCAGTGAATAGTAACTGGACCCGTTACTATTCATCCAAAAACAAAAATACAAATTTATACCCATTTAAACCGTTTCGAGCCCACCGACCCATTTCTCAAGCCCAATTCACCTTTTGGATCCTCCTAAAAACCCAAAACCTATTTTATTTGGATTTCTCGAATTTTCTTTCTTTATTTCATTTCTTTATTCCTAGCTCATTTTCTTCGAGCGTGGAATTAAATTATTTTCTTGGCTTTACGCTAGCACACGATGTCGAGAGTTGACTAATTCAAGGAGAAATTCCGGATCAAGCTCAAGATCGAGAAATTGAAGAATACGAAATTGTCGAAGTCATAAATCTGCAAGGCAAGTCACATGTTTTTGATCATATTGAACCTACTTTCTGTTAATTATTATTTATCAGTATTTTCATTATGCTATTTGCGCACTGTTACTTTATGTACAATGAATGTTTAGAATGACATGCTATTAGCTAATGTCCTACCACCCGAAAAAGCCCCGCTAACTTTGATAGCCATATTCACCTTGATAAAACTTAGTAATATTAAAAATATTACTAATATAATCATGGTAGTTCAGGAACTCAACAAACATTTTACTACTAAGTCTTGATATTTTGCTGATAAAATTTTGAATGGTTCAAAGACAAGATATCACAAAAAGCCATGAGTTGGTTGAGTCCATCCTAGAATGGAAGTCGTTTTGTGAATTGATAGCAGTGCCACGGGCACTAGAATGTGAATTTGTGGATAAGAGTTGTCTTAGTGAAAAGCAAGGACTAAAATCTTATGCCAAGTGAAGAACATAGTGATCGCTCAACCACAAGCGTTGACTTGTCAAACCTGGTTTAGTAGCTGCTCAAATCGATTAAATCTCTAACGGAGTACAAACAAGTTAGTATGAAAACGGTAAAACCATACTAAACAACGTTAAATTCCTTCCAGGACGGGTAGTCTAACCATATTGGCGGATACTCGGGTTTGAGTTGAGATCTAACGGGTACCGAAAAGTTAGTATGGAAACGGTAAAACCATACTCAACAACGATAGATTCCTCTCAAAACAGGCAAACTATCTGGCCATATCGGCGGATAAAATGTCTGGCCGTGTCGGTGGACTCCCAGGTCTATTTGGAGGTCTATCGGGTAGAGGCTACATAAAGAGATGAGCAGTGAAACGACATTGTTTTCTCAACTCAGTCATGAGGGTTGAGGAACCTTGTGGGTAAAGATGGGCAACTCTATAGAGTCATTTATAAATAGTATTCGAATACACCGTAATGTGTTTGATGGGTGAATCCAATAACATGGCATAAGTAGATTTGGAATTGTTTTGGAATTGAGAAAATGTGTTAATCAAGTTTGGAAATCCCCCCCCCAAATACCTTAAGAAGTTTATTGTTTGATATTTCATGTTTAAAAGAAAAAGTGTTTATAAACAAAACTGCATCCACATAATAATAAACCGCTTTACCCCTTTCCATGGCAAACCCTTGCATATAGTTAAATAGCATTTCCCATGTGACTTGTTGAGTACGGTTGGTTGTACTTAGTCTTGCTCTATTTCCCCAACACAGAGATCAGAAGAAGAAAGGATGTTACAAGTTTCCGCGTTAGGGTTACGGCCACACTCAGGCATTCCTGTGGAGTTTTCTTTGGCTTTTCTGAATGCAAGTTAAGTTTTAGGCTTAGACGCCCTTAAATTATTAAAATTGAATGTTAAGTCTTATTTTAATCAAATTAACCCCTTTTAAATGTCCGTGAGCAGGCATGATACTCCTTTTGTCTGTGACTGAACTCCTGGGCTGTTACGGAAGGTAACGACATTCCCATTCCCAAAAATGGGGGTGATACAGAATCCTGCAACGATGCCTTGTCAGCATACATGAGTGCAACTGAACCTCTGTGCCATGATACTCCCACGGTGATTCATGCTCGTCCTGCACAGTAAAACCCTCAACATCAAACCTGTTCTATTCCTACGGGATAGGAGCTTTGTCCTCATCAGAACTGTCGTCGTTGTCCTCCTGTACAGCTTCCTCTTTAGCCCAGACCATCCGATCATCTCTCTCTATTTGATGCACTATGTACTCCATATGCTCCCCTTCATCAGCTTGTCCTGTAGGCTCAACACATCGTGACCCTTCTTCCTCTCCTCCATTTACCACATTAGCCTCGTCACAAGCAACTTCCTCTACAACCTCTCTAACATTGGCCTCCGGGTCCTCCTATACAGCTTCTATTGGTCATGGTTTTACAAGCAGCACACACTCGTATCCACGACGCCGATAGCCTTCCACAAAGCCCTTCCACACAGTAGTGCGCATCAATGGTCTCAACTTCCATCTAATGTGCATGAGAGACTGGCTCTAAAGCTCTTGTATGATGATGTTGCACACCTCAAGGTCCAATGAGAAGCTGCGGGTGAGCCAGTACATCACATCTATGATTCAAGCATTCTCGTCGTTCGGTGTACAAGAGTGGCTTATGCAAAAACTACTCAAGTCAACATCGCTTAGACCTTTTCGAATGGTGCCAACACTATAATGCACTTTCAATGTAGTGGGTATCGGCATTGCTGGTGTCTACCTGTAAACATTTTCAATATTGCTACTGGTCAAATCGCATCGCACAATATGGAACTACTGCTATGCTGTAATTTACATTTCTATGATCATTCGCCTATCTTGAACTACTACAGTACCCTTATAGCATAACCCCTCCTCATTCGCACACCAACACTGCTCTTCTCTCGCTGCTCGAGCTCGCTCCTACTGTAAATTATTCCTAATGAGTTTCGACAATTTACATGACATAATGATTTAAATGCCAATGTACCAGTTCTAGTTGTACACGTGTATTTTCAATGTACTAATGACATTACATTTGTTCATAATAAATCGTAAATGTTATCTTAATAATGTTTTGCATGAAAATATTGGCTAAATTTTCTACGACTACAATTATATATACATGCTAATTTTCTACGGATGCAAATTTTGTATGCAATATTGACTCATTTTTCTTCAACTAGAATTTTCTACAGATGCTTATTTTCAATGGATGCTAAACCCTACAACTGTAATTTTCTACGGATGCTAGATTTCAATAACTATGTTGACTAAATTTTTTACAACTATAATATTTACTAAATTTTCTACAACTATAATTTTTTTCGGGTGCTAATTTTTTGTCACTATGTTGATTAATTTTTTTTACAACTATTTACTTTATAGCAAAATTCTACAACTATAATTTTCTACGAATTCCAATTTTACACTAAACAAACTATTTACTTCATACAAAAATATCAACTAAAATATAGAAAATATTTACCTACTAGAAGTAGCAGAACCTCTCATATTTCTCTCCTCTCTTCTCTTATCTTTCTTCTCTTCTCTTCTCTTCTTTCTTTCTCTTCTTTCCTCGCATGCGCTATACTGGAATCGGCTGCTCGATGGGGGGCTCAATCGAGCAGTCGAATATATATCACGTCTAGTCGCCGAACGGTTGAACGATAGCATCTGGTCGCCCCACCGTTCGGCGACTGCAATTATGTCGCCCAACGGCCCACCGATTGCATTTGTGTCGCGCGGTCATTGGGCGACAGGTTTCAATCACCTAACGGTTGGGCACAGGTTTCAATCGCCTAACGGTTGGGCCACTAGAGCCCATTCCTGTAAAAAAAATTGTATAGATATATTTTTATAATTTTGAATAAAAATAGATTATTTAAGAAAAATTCCTGTGACTCGCCGGAGAAGAGAGCTAAAGAGCCAAGTTTCCTATCAAAAATAAGAGGACATGGGCAAAATATTAGAGAGACGAGAAGAGGGTAAAAAAGGCCCAGGCGGCTATGCGCACGCGGCACCTGCCCAAATTCTGTGTGCCCACACGCACCCCGGACGTTCTCTTGTGCCGCCGGCCCAGATTTTTCAGTTGTGCAGCTCCTTCTTTTCTTTTTTTCTTAAAAAAGAGGGCAGAGCTATGCCATTCAATTAAAAGGACAAGAGAATGAAAGTATACATTAAGGATGGCCTGCGACGCCAGTTTACATAACAAGATACTATGTATTGCGAGCTCAAGAGAGAAAAGAGAAAAAGAGGCACAAACCTAACGTATTGCATAAGAAGTGAGCTCTAATAAAAAAAACACGAGACACAAGGATGTCAACTCCGATGGAAGGCTTTCTTCCTTCTCTGGATGATGTTCATCCGTTCCATTCTTTTTAGATGTTCCACATGGTGTAAATGACCTGACCGTTGAAATTCTTTTCTCTGTTATATTGGAAGAGTGTTTAAAGCTTGCTATCATCAGTCTAGGATGGATGCGAAGTTCGTACATTTGATTTGTTGCAGGATGTTGCTGATAGTGAAAGTTAGAACTCGAGCTCACACCTTGGCCGCCAGGGGCGGAATTAGGCCCATGGCAACAAGGGCTCCATGCCAAAGCCAAAGCTGAACCCTATGGCGCAGAAGACGCCATGGCCGCGCCGCCATCCTCCTGCCAACTTCCTTGTGCCACACCGTCCTCCCGGTCCTGGCCAGCTTCCTTCAAGGTATGAGCTGCTAGCTAGTCACCCTCCCCCTTGGCTCCCCTCCTCCCCTACCCCCTTGGCCTTCTTCGGAGGACAGCGCCACATAGAAGGGCATCCCGGGGCTTCACCTCAAGTTTTCCTGTGCTACCATCTGCACCTACGCCTCGACCGTGCTGGTATCGCTGCCGACCAGCCATCCATCTCCGACACTGCCTCCTCAGTTTTGTGTATTTGCCAATCGTTCCCTAACTTCTATTCTAGGGTTACTAATAAGATGGGAAAGGGGTGACTGGATAATGTCGTTCTTGATTTGTCTATGCAAGTATTCTTGCTTTGCCCCTATCGAATGTGCTTTTGACTTTTGATTTAACTATACTTGACATGTTTTTATGAAATCTAGCACTGAACTCGTGTTCTTTTGAATTTGCAGAGGTGGCTGAGTTTATCTAGGAGCTCGAGTTTTCGGATGTGGGCTTCATTCCCTCTTTGCTACATACCGCGCTCCTCAACTTTCTATAGCCCATTGGTAATATTTGTTTATTTGGTGCCTTCTTCTCTGTTGCCCTATATTACAAGGGATAGACTATTGCACAGGCGACTGAAATTTTTTTATCTTTCAGTCACCTAAAGTTGCACTTTGAATCACCTGAAGTTGCACATGTTTTTTTGGAGGGGGGCTGCAATTTTAGTTGATTGAGAGTGCAATTTCAGGTCACCTGAAGTTGCACTCTGAATCACCTAAAGTTGCAGCTGTTTTTTTGGAGGGGGGCTGCAATTTTAGTTCATTGAGAGTGCAATTTTAAGTGACTGAAACATAAAAAAATTTCAGTCGCCTGTGCAATAGCAAAACTGATATTACAATGTCCATGTGTGTTTTTGCCATGCTTTTCTTATCATGTTTTATGTTGAAGAACTAAGCTAAATTTTCATATCAACGATATATTTATAGTATATTTTTGTTATACCATGGTGTGAATATAAATTGGTATTAGTTCTAGGATGTTAGCCTGCTAAAGTTCAGCCCGAGGCATGTCAAAATTCTAGATTCGCCACTGTTGGCCGCAGAGAGGTAGTGGATGCAAAGATGAACATTGGTTTCCTGATATGAATGGTACAGGGAGCAAGTTTGTTGATAGGGTCATTCTCTGAGGGCTAGGTTATCTATTGTAAGGTTCTTATTTTAGACGAGGTTCTAGCAAATAATTTGTATTTGTTCTCTATTTAGCCTTTCAAATCAAATTAGTGTTGTATGTTTTGAAACAACTACGGAATTAGACTAGGTAGGCTAATTTAGCGGAGTATTATCTTTCAAAAGCCGAACGTCAAATGATAGTGTCTAGACTCTAGCACGTTCGGCTGCATGTGGACAACGAATACATGGATCCAAAGGACACGTACTCTTTAGAGCGGCGCAGCTTCTCTGACGTAATGAAGCAAAGTCACGGTGACTTTGCTTCAGATCAGCTCTTTATCTTCCAACAAACGGTCCAGATTGATCTAGCTTTTTTGATTTTGTTTTACTTCTAGTTTTTAGTTTTTTTTTACTTTAATCTTTTTCTAGCTTTTTTCTTTTTTTATATTTCTTTATATTATCTGTGTTAAAATAACCTATTTTTTAAAAATTAAATATAGGTTATTTTAACACAGATAATATAAAGAAATATAAGAAAAAATAAAAAAGTTAGAAAAAGATTAAAGTAAAAAACTAGAAGTAAAAAAAATCAAAAAAAGCTAGATCAATCTGAGCTATTTGCTGAAAGATGAAGGGCCGGATCTGAAGCAAAGTCACGCTACGTCAGAGAATCCCGCGCGCTCCCCCTCCGACCGTTGGACACGACGTAACACCGCACATCGCTCGGAACTCAATGCGCACATGCCGGCTTCCGAAATCGGACACGTCCCTCTCCCCGAAAGATTCCTTCCTTTCTGCACACCATTACATAGCACTCGCGCGTGCTAGTAGCCAAACACGATTCCACACAGCAGCACACGAGAATGGAGAGGCAGCCGCCGGAGACGCCGAAGCAGCAGTGGGAGGGCGCGGCGGAGGCGCGGCTGCCGTCGACCCCGGCCGCCGCGGCGTGGCCCCACATCGCCAGCTTCTGCGCGCTGCACCGGTACATGCCCGGGATCGACATCTGCGAGCGCGTGGCCGGCGAGGACGGCCGCCCAGGCTGCGTCCGCTACGTCGCCTCCCGCGCGCCGGGCGATGAGGAGGCCGCCGTCGCGACGTGGGCGCGCGAGGAGCTGCTGGAGCTGGACGACGCCGCGCGCCGGCTCACCTACGCCGTCGTCGGCAGCAACATGGGGTTCGGCTGCTACGTCGCCACCATGACGGTTCTCGAGGAGCCGTCGCCGGCGCAGGGGGCCGCAGGGTGCCGGCTCGTGTGGGCGTTCGAGTGCGAGCCCGTGCAGGGGTGGAGCCGGGATGGGCTCCTCAGCTACCTCGACGGGGCCGTCAAGGGCATGGCCGAGAGGATCGAAGAAGCCGCCGCCGCCGCCGCCGCGAATACAGGAGGAGACGTCGCCGGCTCGCCGCCCTTTGTTGCTAGCTTAATCAATTAATGCCTCGTTAACCTCATCAAATGCTTTCATCAATCATATCATAGCTCTGGAATAGTTATATTGCTTCTCTTTGTCAAGCTAGCCTGGTTAGGTAGTGATCAGCATTCAGCTGAGGCTAGCTTGAAAGGGATGTAGCTGTTGCTTCCTGTTTGTTTTCTTGTTCGTGAGCAGTGCCGAGTGCTAGCTAGCTGGCATTGCGTACGTCGTGATGTGTGAAAGATGTGTACCCGTTTTTCTCGCTTTCCGACTATACTTCAGAACTGTGTTTATAGTTAGGACTGTGCGTTCGGTTTTTTCGGTTTATACGGTTCGGTAAATACGGTTTGATCGGTAAATACGGTTTTAGTATTTCGGGAAATACGGTATTTTTCAAAATACGGTGTGGTATCGGTAAATACCATTTTATTTCGGTACGGTATCGGTTAATACCAATTTTACCAAACTTTGCGCGAATTGCTAAACATTAATTCTCCATTCAGATTTCAGACCATTCTACAATCAAAAATTCAGAATATACTAAATTGCTAATAGCTAATAGCAGTGGCAGACGGCAGTGAATGGCTGAAAATAAAATGCTCAAGCTGAATGCACTGATTACAGGCAGCCGAGCCGACAGCAATCAGCCAATGAGGCAATGAGCGAGCCAAATCCGGAGTTGAGTTCGGGAGTCAGGACAGCAGCACAACAAGCACATAAAAATTAAAATCATCCATACATAATACACTGACAGATTACACATAACAGATTAAGAATTACTGCTGTCCAGGACAGCAGCACAGGCGCACAGACAGCAGTAGCAGACACCAGACAGACAGACAGACTCACAAATGACAAAACCAGCAGCAAGTGTAGCACCTAACAGCAAATAAACTGATAAAAGACTGCAGTCCAGCAATTCATAAACCAGTAAACCAATCCAGTCCAGCAGCAGCTAGCAGTAGCAGCAATTCAGCAAATAAAGACAGCAGTAGCATAAACTAGGCAGGCAGCCAGGCAGCAAATAAGTACAAAATACATATTACAGCAGGTCAGCAGCAGACATCAAATAAATACACAATACATATTACAGCAGCAGCAGCCAGGCAGTAGCACATAAACCAGCAGCACAAAATATAACTCCAGCAGGCAGCACCGCAGCAGCACATAAAACCAACACAGACTCCAACAGGCAGCAGCATAAATGAAACCGGCAGCTGCAGCACATAAACGATATTGGTTAGTTTTTTAAACATAATATTCATTGGAGTTTTGTGGCCGGCAAACACATACATTAGACAATCTAATTTTGAAATAATAGCAAAAGCATCAAACTCGATCCGAGGAGTAGACACTTGCTGTTGGAGTTGGATCTAGGCCTGACATTTCAATGCCTTCATAACATGAAAAATAAACTAATTAGTTGAAGTAGCTATCATGTCCAATTTGCTATCACTTATAAGCAGAAATATATAGCATATATTATAGTACCTTCTTCAAATTTAGACAAATCTGCTAAATCGGCTTCCACATTGATGCGCTTTGAAGAACGCAACCAATCTTGTGCACATATCAAGCATTGGAGTGTGAACGGAGTCAAGGAGCTTCTAAAATCATCAAGAACACGACCACTAGTACTAAAAGCTGATTCAGAAGCAACAGTTGATATAGGGATTGCTAATATATCCCGGGCCATTCGTGAGAGGATTGGAAAACGAGGTGAGTTGTACTTCCACCAAGAGAGAATATTAAAGCTATGATCATCATCTTCTATATCTTCAGCAAGATACTTATCTAATTCAGATTTGCCACCACCTCCACTAGAAACTTTCATTCTCTTATTATATAAAGACCTCATAAAATTTGTAGATGCACTTGAATGCTCAGTGCCACTAGTATTTTGTGTATCTAATGTTACTTGTCTATCACCTTGATTTTCATCCGGAGAGTACGTCTTCTTGAATTCTTCAAAAAGATCTAACAATGCCCGGTTTACTTTATCCCATATCTTTGCACCTTTAATATGCCCATAAGTCGAGGTAATCGCATACTTGAAGAAATCAGATTGCTTAGTCCTTGCACAAACATTAAAAAAATAAAGTGAGTGATCATTGGTTAATAAAAACATCCATACTTTGACTCAGATTAACTGATTAAGAATTATTTGTACCTAGGATCAAGAATTGCAGCAATAAAAATTAAGTTGTTCATCTTCTCAGGATCCCCCCAATATTTATCAAATTTTTCCTTCATCTTAATAGCCATGTGTTTGAAGGTAGTATCATCACCATCATCACGTTGACTCCAATCAGACAACAAATAATTTATCCCAGCAATATCTTCGAAGAAAGTGTTGGAAGTAATATACTGAGTGCCAGAAACTTTTTTTGTGAGGTCAAAGAAATGCTTTAAGAAGGCTTTGAAATCTTTCGCATACACCCAATCATCATATGTTGGAACCCCATCCACACCCAACTCAGCCTTATAGGAAGGGTCTTGAAGTTCAAGCCGCTCAAATGCCTTCTCAAAACCCACGGCAGTCTCTAACATAAGATAAGTTGAATTCCATCTAGTGCACACATCAAGAGACACCAAACCTTTTTCTTCAACCTTGCTTATTTGCACACACTTTTTAAAGGTATTCATTCTTGAAGGGGAGCTTCTCACATATTTGATAGCTTTACGAATACGGGAAATAGCAGGAGTCATTGTCTTTAACCCATCTTGAACTACAAGATTAATAATGTGAGCTACGCATCTCATGTGAAGATGGTTACCTTTCGCAAATGTACCACCGCGATTTTTCAAAGCACTCCTCATATAGTTTATAGCTCCATCATTTGAACTAGCATTATCTACCGTAATAGTGCACACATTCTCAATACCCCACTCAAGCAAGCATTTATCTAGTGCTTTTCCAATATCTTCCCCTTTATGACCGTCTACCAAACAAAAGTTAAGGATTTTTTTGTTAAGTCGCCAATTGCTATCAATGTAATGTGCAGTGAGAACCATGTAGTTTTGGAGGGTTGAAGAAGTCCATGTGTCGGTTGTGAGGTTAACTGTTTGACGAGAATCCTTCAAAAGAATTTTTAGCTTTCTTTTCTCATCTTCATAAAGGCGAAGAATGTCTCTATACATTGTTGTCCTAGATGGTGGATGGAACCGAGGACAAGCTTTCGACATAAAGTCTCTAAAACCTTCATGTTCTGAGAAGATAAAAGGTAACTCATCAACTATTATCATGCGAGTAAATGATGCCCTAACCTCTTCTGCATTGTATTGCCAAGGTACTATGCAACTACTTTGGCCATCTATACTACGTTGGAAGCTTAGTTCAGTTTGACTGTCGATCTTGGCAGGATGCTTCTTACAACATTTTGCATGTGAGACCAGTGAGGAGGTACCATTTTTTTGTGGATCACAGGCAAGGATCCGAGAACAATACTTGCATTTAGCCTTATTCCGGTCATTTGGTAGTCTTGTGTAATGGTTCCATATCTCTGATCTGGGATTCATATGTTTCTTTCCATCTTGAGCATCATTGGGACCAACAGCTTCATCGCTACCCACATTCACATTCATACCCATACCCACTGACCCAGCAGCATCAACATCAATATTTGCAATATCATCTGACTCAGACATCTAATAATCCAAAAATGCAAAGATAGATAAGTAGATAACCAATTAACCGTGAGTGATTTTGTCACAACTCAAAACTTCGCAAGATCTCTAAATTGTCCAGTACTGGACAGAGGAAGCTACACAAACCTATTACAAATTAACCGTGAGTGATTTTTTCAATGTTCTCTAAAATCTAAATTGTCCACTGGAGTACTGGACAGAGGAACTGAGGAAGCTACACCCCTAGGTCATCTGTTCTCTAAAATCTAAATTGTCCACTGGACAGAGGAAGCTACACGCCTATACCTCTTAAAGTCTTAAGTCCTCTACCAAACCAGTGTAGCAGTCTAGCAAGTAGCAATCTGGCAGTGGCAACTCGCAAGTATGCAAATGCAACAACAACATTTCAACTTAGTGCTTACAAGTTCTTACAACTTGGCAAGATCCTACTTATCAAACCACAACTCACAACAGAGTACAACTACAGACTAGCAATATTAGGCAATTAATGAAACAGAGAGAAAGCTACAGCCTACAAAGGACTTACTTCGCAAGATCCAGTTGACTCCGTAGAAAGCTAGAGGGGGGCTTGGCGCCGCCGCGCCGGCGTCTTGGGAGAGGGAGGCGGAGGCGCGGACCGTGGAGCAATGAAGGAGGTGGAGGCGCGGAAGGAGGCGGAGGCGCGGACGCCGAGCACCGAAGGGCGACGGACGCGGAGCACCGGAGCCCGAAGGAGGCGGAGGCGCGGAGCACTGGGGCCTGGGGGGCCAGGGGGAGCACCGGCAGCGGATCCGGCGAGGCGGCGAGCCGACCGACGAGGCGACGAGGAGATCGGATCTGGGATCTGGCTAGGGTTCGAGGAACTGAGGAAGCGGATCTGGCGAGAGGGGCGTCGCCGCGTCGGTCACTCACTCGGTCGGCCGGTCGGGTCGGGTCTGGGCGTCTAGCGCTAGGGTTAGGTTATGACTTATGCGTTGCCGTCTGCCGCGCGCCCGCGCGTGCGTTTGGCCGGGCCGTCGCCTGTTGGTGGGCCGCCGAGAGCCCGAGACGGCGAGACCGGAGAGCCGGAGGGTGCTGGGCTTCTGGCGAGTGGCGACTGGGCTGCTGGGCTTTTCGGTATTTTCGGGAATTTCGGTTTTTCCTCGGTTTTTACCGAAAAAACCGAATCATACAAATACCCATTTTCTACCTACCGAACCGTAAACCGAAAACCGGTCAAACCGATTTGACCGGTTCGGTTCGGTTTTTTTGGTACGGTTTTTTCGGTTCGGTTCTTTTTTGCACAGTCCTAGTTTATACCTGCACATTTTGCCTTAAACTTGGAAAACTTCTGGTGTATTTTTTACTATTTCTTAATTTCGTTTTTTAATTTTTTAAGTTTTTTGTTGATTCTTTTTTCTTATATTCATTTGCATTGTCTATGATACGCTAACATATTTTTATTTTTAATTTTTTTTAAATTTAGTTATATCAAATAGACCATTATTAACTACAGTGTAAAATTAGTCAGGTACAGTACAATTTCAGTCATAAACTAGCTTATTTGAGTTGAGCGGCACGAAATGATACTGTTGCTATTATTTAAAAAAAATTTAGGGCGTGTTTGGTTCGCGTCCACACTGTGCCGCACCGCGCCGCATCTTCCGCGCCACAGTTTTGGCATGCGTTTGGTTCGCGACCTCACTTGCGGCGTGCCGCGGCGTGGCCATGGTCCCATAGTTCAATTTCGCTGCCTCAACTCGCCGAACGTCTGGCGAGGAAATTCTTCGCCACAGTTTTGGCGCAGCCGCTGCTGCGGCTCGGCGAGCGTTGGCACAGGCCAAACAGGCCCTTAATCTCCAGCCATCCATTTTTATATATATAATTCTCTTTCTGCACTCGATTACCACAGTAGATGACACGTATCATTGTCACACTATAGTAGCTTGATAGGTTCTATGGAGTCATCAGAGCTCGACAGCAACTATCAAACATCTGTAGCTCGACAGGGCGAAACCTACGGAGCGATAGTGGCTCGGCAGAGTCCTACCAAGCAGACACACAACGGCAGGTGATTATAAATATGATTAACACTAATTAATCATTATATTACATAATTAGTACTAATTAAATATGATTAGCACTATTTAATTACTACACGGCCGGTCGGTGTTCTACTGAGGTAAGGAGCCTGACAGGTATTACTGCGTATAAGGAGAGAGTATTAAAAAAATAGCTAGTGGTACTACTGTGAACAGTTTTATTTTCCATAACCATCCTATCGTCGTCTCGTGCGGTCGAGGACGAGGTCCTTAAGCGCAAGTGGTTAGCGTTCGCGTTTCGCAAGCTTCCGTAATTAACTGGTGCTCGGCTGGATGATTGATTGGACATGGTGAAATTAACGTGCACTGTTAATTCTGCGTCTTTGAAATTCTGTGTGGCTAATGACGCATGCACGCACCTGCTAAAGTGTCGAAAGGAAACCATTGGATAGTGCTGTGGCTACAGACCAAAAAGAGAGATGGTAGTGAAGAGTTGGGAGTAAGTGATGATAATGGCTTGGGTCTTCCCCATGGCCTGTATTTCATATATACATACACAGGGAGAGTTTTTACAATTGTACCCTTACACCCGAGTATCCCCTCTAGGGGCACTTATGTCATTACATGTGTTTCATTTCGGGCTCTATGGCCATCTAACAGGCCTGCTGGGTTTAGGTGGGGGTCACCCCTACAACAGGAGTCTCTCATGGTGATGGGCTTCACAGGGTCGAAGCCATGCTGCCGAGTCCTTTGGCCCCCTCCGTCCCTGCGGCCTGTGAACTCTGAATTGTAGATGCACGCGCGCGTTCCGTCCCCTACCCTTCGAACGGGTGGCAGCGGAGCTGGCGCCCAGCCGAGGTAGGCACGCGCGCGCTCCGTCCCCTACCCTTCGAACGGGTGGCAGCGGAGCTGGCGCCCAGCCGACGTGCACGCGCGCGCTCCGTCCCCTACCTTTCGAACGGGTGGCAGCGGAGCTGGCGCCCAGCCGAAGTCGACGCGCGCGCTCCGTCCCCTACCCTTCGAACGGGTGACAGCGGGGTACTCGCTCCCCGACTGGCGGTTGAACAAGCGCCCCCTCCTGTCGCAACGGGCGGTGCCGAAGGTAGGCGCAGTTCCCTCTCCTCGCACGACTTCGCGAAACTCTACCCGATTTGCTCGCTCATTCTGTCGACATCAGGCGAGACGAAGTCTCCCGGATGCGGCGAAGGATTGAGCAACGGGGGTGTGCGCGACGTGCCGGACCCTGAACAGGGTACCCTGCAGGCGGCTGCCGCCGTCGACGTGGCCGAAGCCTCCGCAACCCCTGATGTGGCGGGGGTTGGGCTCGTCCTCTCTGACTTCCTCCCGCGCCCGGAGACGCTTCGCGCTTTTAATGCAGCCGCGGAGCGCGCCCGCGACGGCTTTGACCAACGGATGCTGTCGTCGTGCGAGGGGGACCTCCTGGCGCTCGCCCTGTGGGCCTCGGAGATAAGGGTAAGTATATGCGCTCGCGGTTGCTAAAGCACCGTCGAGCACCTGCTGACTTTCTGTCATTTCCAGACGCTTGTCCTTGGACACGCGCTAGATGAGGCCCGCATCCGGGAGCGGAGGGCCCTGGAGGTCGAGCTTCGCGCTGCGGACGATGCCCACGCCGCGAAGGATGAACAGCTTCACGCGCTGGAGGGCGCCCTGGCGGCCGCGCAGCAGGAGATCGGGGAGGTCCAGCGCGCCGCGGCGGAGGAACGCACCTCCTTTTTGCAGCAGATCGCCACTCTGGAGGAGGAGAAGATCCAGTTGGTGGAGTCCCTTGCGGAGAAGGACGGCGCCTTGGACAATGCGTCCATGTCGGCGTGGAGGGCGATGGAGTCTCTGAACCAGGCCCTCCGGGACCTGTGCGTCGACGTGCCGGACGTTACCCATGGACCGGGGGACTTGGTGGAGACGCTTGGGCTGGTCGAGGAAGGTGCCGGCGTTGCTCTCCGCAGCGCGAAGACCTTCGGCGAGCATTGCAGCTTCCTCGGTTCGTGCCTCGCCCTTGCCATGCTGCACACTCATGGGTGCAGACATGTCCATGAGCTGGCGAACCCTCAGCTGGATCTTCCTGCCCGGCCGGAGGCGCTGTCGGACGCTATTCGCTTCATCGATCCTGGCATCCGGAACTTCCACCGACGGATCTGGGGCTATGTCGGAGAGGACGCGGCCAGGGTCGCGGTGCAGCATACGCTACACGGGGGCGGGGACCTCCTCCGCTGGCTCGAAGGAGTTCCCCGGCGTCCCAACAGCGGCACGGGCCCATCGGGACCGCGCGAAGGGTGAGTGGCTTGCAAGGGGAGCGGTGTACTACGTGCTTCTGCTTGTGGTCATGTAACCCCGATATTTTTTGTGGAAAATCGAAGCGGCACTCGCTCTTAATATTGTATGCTATTTTTTTTGTTTGCTTCAAGTACGCACAGGGGCGACGCCTGTGTGTGCACGGGATTCGCGTCTTGTTTAGAGTCCGTAGACTGGCGCGTGCGGAGGCGGACCACGATGCCACGACCCCATTTAAAGTCCGTACACTGGCGCGTGCGGAGGCGGACCTCGACACTACGACTTCATTTAAAGTCCGTAGACTCGCGCGTGCGGAGGCGGATCTCGACGCTACGTCTTAATTTATAGTCCGTAGACTTGCGCGTGCGGAGGCGGACCTCGACGCTGCGTCTTTATTTAAAGTCCGTAGACTGGCGCGTGCGGAGGCTGACCTCGACGCTACGACTTCATTTAAAGTCCGTAGACTGGTGCGTGCGGAGGCGGACCTCGACGCTACGTCTTAATTTAAAGTCCGTAGACCGGAGGCGGGCCTCGACGCTACGTCTTATTTAGAGTCCGCAGACTGGTGCATGCGGAGGCGACCTCGACGTTACGACTTCGTTTATAGTCCGTAGACTCTCGCATGCGGAGGTAGACCTCGACGCTACGACTTCGTTTATAGTCCGTAGACTCTCGCGCGCGGAGGCGGACCTCGACGCTACGTCTTATTTAGAGTCCGCAGACTGGTGCGTGCGGAGGCGACCTCGACGCTACGACTTCGTTTATAGTCCGTAGACTCTCGCGTGCGGAGGCGGACCTCGACGCTACGTCTTATTTAGAGTCCGCAGACTGGTGCGTGCGGAGGCGACCTCGACGCTACGACTTTGTTTATAGTCCGTAGACTCTCGCGTGCGGAGGCGGACCTCGACGCTACATCTTATTTAGAGTCCGCAGACTCTGGCATACCGCGGCCCGACACCGTTACTTGTGGAAACAGCGAGCTTTATTGAACTCCCGTTTGCGCGGGCGAGCTTCGTACAAGGAGGGGCTGATGCCAGTACAATCCTCGTCCAGCTTCTAGGCGTAATATCGCCGTAGCTTGTCCGCGTTCCATGTGTGGCGGAGAGTTTGTCCCTCGAGCGTGGCGAGGCGGTACGCTCCTTTCTGCAACGCTTCCGCCACGATGTATGGACCTTCCCACTTGGACTCCAGCTTGCCGACGGTCTCCGCATGGAGCGCGGTTCTGAGGACGAGATCCCCAGGGTTGAACCTTCGCGGGTATATAGACCGGTCTCGAGTACGTACTGTCTGCCGCGCGTACTTCTCGACATGGTGGGCCGCACTCGCCCGCGCCCCATCGAGGAGGTCCAAGGATACGCGACGCTCCTCGTCGGACGCTTGGACGAGGACCCTCCGCGATCCAGCCTTGATTTCTTCCGGCGTCACTGCCTCATCACCAAAAAGGAGTTTGAAAGGCGTGAACCCCGTCGGGTGTGTGACCGTTGTGCGAAGGGACCAGAGGACGCTGTGAAGCTCGCTCGGCCACTTGCCCTTTGGTAGCCCAACCAGGCGTTTTTTGATGGCGATAGAGATAGCGACGTTCGCCCTTTCGACCGCTCCGTTGGACTGGGGGTGCCCAACCGAGGCGAACCGAAGCGTGATGCCCATGTCGCCGCAGAACGCCTTGAACGGGGTGGCATCAAATTGCAGGCCGTTGTCCACGGTGAGTTCCCTGGGCACGCCGAAGCGACATATGATGTTCTGCCAGAGGAACCGCTGCATGGCAGCCGAGGTTATCTTGGCTAGGGCTACCGCCTCCGGCCACCTGGAAAAGTATTCGAGCGCGACGACCACGAACCGCAGGTCCCCTGGGGCTCAGGGGAGTGGTCCCACTATGTCGACGCCCCAGCGTGCCAACAGCCATACCGGGGGAATAGGGTTGAGGTTCGTCGGCGGCCTGCGGATGATACGCCCCATCCACTGACACCCCTGGCACCGACGCACGAGGTCCTGGGCGTCAGTGATGGCAGTCGGCCAGTAAAAGCCTTGCCTGAATGCCTTGCCGACCAATGACCTCAGCGCGAGATGAGACCCGCACGCCCCCGCGTGGATCTCCTCAAGGAGCTTCTTCCCTTCTTCGCGGGGGAGGCAGCGCAGGAGCGGTGCGCAGACGCCCTGTTTGTAGAGCATCCCTTCAAACACCTGGAAAGATCTGGCACGATGCTGCAGACGCCGGAGCTCGGCGTGGTCCTCTGGCTCGGCGATGCCCTGCAGGAAATTGAAGATGGGCTCCCGCCAGTCGCCCTGCTGGGCGATGTGGTGAACGAGGGCCGCGTCCCGGTTGTCCTGCGCGATGGCCGCCTGCTGCAACACTTCGTAAAATGCTCCGTCAGGGGGTGGCAGCTGTTGGCTGGCCGCCTTCGCGAGAGCGTCGGCCTGCTCATTGTCCGCGCGAGGGATGGCTTTGACCGTGACACCCAAGAAATGCCTTTCCCTCGCTCTCACAGCCGCGAGGTATTTGGCTAACTCAGGGTCCTTGGCTTGGTATGACTTGTCTACATGGCCTGCCACCAAACGTGAGTCCGTGCGGACGAGTACTCGCCGCGCACCAACTGCCTTGAGCTTCGTCAGGCCGAAGAGTAGCGATTCATACTCGGCTGTGTTGTTGGTGGCCGGGAATGCAAGGCGCGCCGAGTATAGCAGGCGCTGGCCTTCAGGCGTGACGATTACTGCGCCTATGCCCGCGCCCGCGACGCCGTAAGCTCCATCGCTGGTGAGAGTCCAGACCGGGTCATCGTGCTTCTGGGCGGGCTGAGCCGGCGGAGTCCATTCTGCGAGGAAGTCGGCGAGGACTTGGGATTTGATTGCCGTCCGCGAGGCGTATGTCAGGGAGAACGGTGCGAGCTCGACAGCCCACTTGCCGATGCGCCCCGTGGACTCCTTATTGTGTAGCATCTCTGCTAGGGGAAACGAGGAAGGCACTGTGATCGGGTGGGCCAAAAAATAATGTCGAAGCTTCCTGGAGGCCATGACCAACGCGTAAGCAAGCTTTTCGAGCTCCGTATATCTCGTCTTGGCGCCTTGGAGGGCTTCGGAAACGAAGTATACAGGCCGCTGCATGGCGCCTTCCTCTAGGACGAGGACGGCACTGACCGCTGTAGTCGACGCGGCCAGGTAAAGCAAGAGGGGAGCCTCTGGTGCTAGGGCGACCAGAGTGGGGAGGCTCGCCAGGTGTTTCTTGAGCTCGTTGAAGGCCTCCGCACAGTCGCTGTCCCACCGAAATCCGTCGCACCCGCGGAGTGTCTTAAAGAATGGCAGACCCCGCTCCGCTGCCTTAGATAGGAAGCGGCTTAGGGCTGCCATGCGGCCCGCCAGCCTCTGGACCTCCCTCGTTGTTTTAGGCGGCTCCATGCCCAGAATGGCCTCAACCTTGTCGGGATTCGCCTGGATGCCCCGACCGGACACGAGGAATCCCAGCAATTTGCCCGCCTGGACGCCGAAGATGCATTTGTCGGGGTTGAGCTTGATGCCGGCCTTCCTGAGGTTGTCAAAGGTCTCCTGGAGGTCCCGGCCATGCAAAGCGAGCTGCCAGGTTTTGACTACTACGTCGTCGACGTAGGCTTCGACGTTCCTCCCGAGCTGGGCGGCGAGGGCAAGTGCAACTAGGCGGGTAAAGGTAGCGCCTGCGTTCTTTAGGCCGAAGGGTATTCTGACGAAGCAGAAGGTCCCAATTGGTGTGATGAAACTGGTCTTGTCCTCGTCGTCTTCGGCCATGTATACCTGATGATAACCAGAGTAAGCGTCCTGGAAACTCATTAGTTCGCACCCGGCGGTGGCATCGACCAATTGGTCGATGCGTGGCAGGGGGTAATTGTCCTTTGGGCACGCCTTGTTGAGTGTCGTGAAGTCGATGCACATACGCCAGGCCCCGCTGGCTTTTTTGACCAACACTGGGTTGGCAAGCCATTCTGGGTGATGGACCTCGCGAATGACCCCGGCCCGGAGAAGCTTCGCCACCTCCAGCTTGGCCGCCTGCTGCCGATCCATGGACATACGGACGTTACTCCTCTGGCGGAACGTAACTGGAAGGGACACTTGCCCTATGGCCTCCAGCGGTTGGCCTCCGAAGCCTTGAAGCGGCGCTCCCGATTGCTCTAGGCGGCTTCGGGGGATTCCCATTTGTTCGAGGGCCCCTGCGAACAGGATGTTCGCAGAGCTCCCCCCGTCGACGAGGATGCGCCTGACGTCATGGCCTGCGATGTGAGCCTGGATGACTAAAGGATCTTGGTAAGGGAACTCCACGCCCCTGGCGTCGTCCAGGGTAAAGGTGATGCTGCGGGGCGGCATCCACGGCTGTGACTGGTCCAAGGGGGCCCCTGATAGGGAGCCTCCGGTGATGACGCTGATGGTGCGGTGCCGCACGCCTTCTTTGGCGGAGGCTCGCAGGGGTCACCTCTTGGCTGCCGCTCCCGGACTTCTGCCAGGGGCCTGGGGGGTGAGACCCGAGCTTCGGCCACCACCCGTCTCAGTTCTGTGACCGCGGTGCACACCTTTGTATAGTGATCACCGTAGCCATGCACCTCGCACCACTTGCCGCAATCCCGAAGCTCTTGCTCCGCTCGGGGCCGCTCGTCATGACCGGGACCGCCTTCACATCCCCGACCTTCTGTCCACGATATGGGGGCAGGCTCCCGAAGGGGTTTCCAATGCCGAGGACAGGGCGAGCCTTTTGTGGTCTGCGCCGGTGACGCCGGGGCTTGCGCGTGCTCCGTGACGAGCCTTCCGGCTCCCCGGGGCCGTCGCTTCCGGGAGCGTCCTCTCGGGGTTGTCGACTCCGGCCCTGCTTCGGGGAATCATTGCCCGCCTGCTCCTCGCATGGCAAGCGCTTCGTGTGGGTGAGGTCGGGGGCGGGGGCGTCGCGTCTCCGCGCGTCTTCTTCGGCCCGCGCATACCCTTCCATTTTGTCGAAGAGCTTGGCGACTGTCTTGATAGGCTTGCGTGCGTTGTATTCGGCCAGGGGGCCCGGGCGGAGGCCCTATATGGCTGCGTTGATGACAGTCGTCTCCTTGACGTCCTTGACCTGGCATCGCACCTTCGCGAAGCGCTTGAAATAGTCCCGGAGCCTTTCCAAAGGTTTCTGCTTCACGGCAAAGAGCTGGTCTGCGTCGACTCGCTCAACATAGTTTCCTTGAAAGTTGTTGTGAAGGCGGTCGCGAAGCTGCTCCCATGCGTAGATGGAGTTTGGCTCTATGGTAAAAAACCAGGAAAGCGCCACTCCTTGCAACGCGAGGGGGAGGCCCTTCGCCTTTGTGGTGTCATCTCCGCCCGCGGCTTCGATTGCGGTTTCGTACACGCGCACGAACTCGCAGGGGTCCGTGTCGCCTTTGTACGACTCGATGATACTGGGGAACTTGAAGTCTTCGGGCCATGCCGCCTGCTGCAGTCCTGCCGAAAGCGGGGACTCCGGATCGACGCACCGTAGCGGCACGCGGCTGGACGTGGGGGCGTCGCGGCTATCCGCCCTTTCTGGCGTGGGCTCCGGCGCGACCACTGGCGCGGCCTGCTGGCTTCGAGCCTCTTGTATGTCGCGGACAGCCCCACGAAGATCCCCTAGCTCCTGCTGGAACGCTTGGAGGGCCGCCAGCAGGGCGCTTTCCACCACCTGCGCGGGCGGGGCCGCCGGCGCGCCCAGCGGACGGGTCGGCGCAGGTACGATCGCCTCGCGAGCTCCCGAGCTGCCGGTGAGCGTCGCGGCGAGGGTGACGAGGTTGGTTGTCGGAGCGCCAGTGACGGGGTTGGCCGTCGCAGCGCCGGTGGCGGGGTCAGTCGTCGCAGCGCCGGTGGCGGGGTCAGTCATCGCAGCGCCAGTGACGGGGTTGGCCGCCGCAACGCCAGTGACGGGGTTGGCCGTCGCGGCTTCGGTGGCGGGGTCAGTCGTCGCAGCGCCGGTGACGGGGTTGGCCGTCCGGCGTCGGTGGCGGGGTCAGTCGTCGCAGCGCCGGTGACGGGGTTGGCCGTCGTGGCGTCGGTGGCAGGGTCAGTCGTCGCAGCGCCGATGACGGGGTTGGCCGTCGCAGCGCGAGCGTCGACGTCCTCGACCACCGCGCCTGCGTCGTCGTCCGCGCCCGCAGCAGCCGATGCCGAGGCCCTGGTGCCCATGCGACGCTCCGACCCGGCCGCCGTTTTTCCCTTCGCCGCCGCCGACGAAGTTTTTTTCGGTGCCATCCTTCTTCGGACTTCAGGCTTGCTCCTGTCCTCCCCACGGACGGCGCCAACTGTTGTGGCTACAGACCAAACAGAGAGAGAGATGGTAGTGGAGAGTTGGGAGTAAGTGATGATAATGGCTTGGGTCTTCCCCATGGCCTGTATTCCATATATACATACACAGGGAGAGCTTTTACAATTGTACCCTTACACCCGAGTATCCCCCTCTAGGGGCACTTATGTCATTACATGTGTCTCATTTCGGGCTCTATGGCCATCTAACAGGCCTGCTGGGTTTAGGTGGGGCCACCCCTACAACAGATAGAATGTGCATTGTTCCCTCGGCCACGAGCTGCGTGCCTTTCCAGCTAGTGACATTTGTGAGAGTCCAAAACCTTGGAATCAAATGCCATGCAAGCATGACAACGCAGAACTTTAGAAGGTTCGTTCGTCTACTTTTCTAAGGCATCATAAACCTTTGCATTTAGGGATATAGACGAATCGAAAGATAATATTTAAATTATATTCATATCTATATGATTTTTGAATTCGAATATGAATCGGATAAACGTCGGATATGAATACAGACCAAACATATATCGGATAAAAATTTGGATTGGATTATATTCAAAATTAGACGAATTCGACTATTTTTTAGATTGCAATAATTATTTATGAACTCTCTTAGTTTTTTGGATTTGACTATCAACCTAATTGATCTTACTAAGCAGCTTTAATTTAAAAGCGCATGAAATTGTACTACTAGCGTACTACTCTTAGAATTGAGGGAGCTATCTCCCATAAAATATGTATATGCAGATGCAGTATGCTGGCTCGGTGGTTCTTCCCTCCATATGAAAGGTCTGGCAAAATGGAATTGAATTGATGCATCTCCTCCCATATAGTCTACTCATAGAGCATGCGACTCAGATTCAATGTTCAAACACAAAACAATCATTTATAGACCATGGACTCAGATTCAGAATTCATTTAGAGTTCAAAGACAAAACAATCATTTATAAACCATGGACTCAGATTCAGAATTCATTCAGAGTTCAAAGACATAAAACAATCATTTATAGACCATGGACTCAGATTCAGAATTCATTCAGATTTCAAACACAAAACAATCAAGAACCTGTATCATAGTATCATGCACATCACTAAGCTCAAATTCAGAATTCATTCAAAGTTCAGACACAAAACAATCAAGAACCTATATCATAGTATCATACACATCACTATGCTGAGATTCAGAAATCATTCAGAGTTCGGACACAAAACAATCAAGTTCAGACAGATCATTCAGAGTTCGAACACAAAACAATCAAGTTCTGACAGCAGTCACTGCATTGGCAAAATAAAAAGCAGCTCGTTACAGTCATCATATTCACCAATCATCATCATGTTTGAACTTACAAGCAGCTGCAAAATAAAAACATCAATAGTAGCTCTAGTAAGTCAGTAACCATAACCCGCGGAGCTAAACAAATGTGGTGCATGTTACTAAGAAGCAGTGCTAATCAGTGATCCAGCTAAACAAGTAAGCATGCTGTTCAGACAAATGCATGTTACTAAGCAGCAATGCTAATCAGTGATTCATCTCCATACAAATCCGGAAACATAAAAATAGCAACACACTGATGAGGCTGCTCTATGCAGCAGCCCAGCATGGCACACAATGACACCAAAAGTTGGTCCTAAGTCACATACCTCTACGACTGTACCTCTGGCTCCAATTCCTATATGTCTTCATCGTTTACACTAAGGCCTTCGGGATTTGCCGATTTGGGGATAGCAGGCGACTCCCAACTGCGGTGATTGCGGAAGTGCAGACTAGGGTTAGCCGGTTTAGTGACTTGGGAGGTGAGTGAGGAGGCCGGGCCGTCGGGGTGGGCCGGGTGGGCGGCCTGTGCAGCTGTGCTCTGCTGTGTGTTTAGTCGGATGTAACTCGGGTATCCGGATTTGAATCACGCCAATTCATATCAGATTCGTATCCGCATTCACGTCTTTTGCCACTTCACCATATCCGGATCTATCATATCTGAATTCGGTAGTCTGATATTCGAGTAACATCGGGATTCATTTTCAACCCTATTTGCATCCGCTAGAGTTTAGCTTCCTACACCCTTACTATCGTAATGGCCTGTTATTTTAGGTTTTTTTTGCTTTTTAAGTTAAAATAAATAGGATAGTTTATTAAAATTAATTCTCTAAATAACTTTCTAAGTCTAAAATTGTATGCGTCGTCGTGCCATATCGAAAAATACAAACAAAAGCAATTAATCGCAAGTAAAAGCTATTAGCTACAGCTAAAATAACAGCGCCCAATAAACGGTGACGCTTTAGTATTTGCTGGGTTTTCAGCATAGGGGCTGAGTGTTGACACTGAATATATACTAGGATTAACCGAGGAATAATTAAGACTCAACAAAACAACGTAGCTAGGGTCTCCTCAATTCTGGCGTGTGCATGCAAGCTAGGGACGCACTCGCATTCGTACTCGTGCGGGCACCAGCGTCTAGCTTGTGATCTAAAAGAAAATAAGAAGACTTTAATAAGACCTAGGATACTTCCAATTAAGCATCTAGCCAAAGTACGGCGCATGCATCCGATCGAGCGATCGAGCTCGATCTGCATATATCAGATCCAAGATGCCTGCTCAGGGTCCATCGATCCAAGCTGCATGTGTGTCTACAGTTAGGTTCTATACACACGGAAAAATAGTCACATATAAATTTGACTGGTACAGCTAAACTCAGTACATTCTTTATTACAATCTTCCTATTGACCCACCTTAAAAAACACATCGTTTAAAAATTAGTTAATGTAGACAGTGCAAGCATAAGACAACTACAAGCCAGCTCGAACACAGCCTATATCTATCTATCTATCTAGAGAATATATAGTATGCAGTCACTTATATGGTGTATTTACCATGCATTTAAACTAAAAAGTCACAAAAAATTTTGAAAAATTTTCAGATGTATTCCAAGGTTCATCAATGTATAAAATTTTAAATTTAAATTCATTCTAATTAAGAGTACCAAAACGAAAAAATTCAGACAAAAGTTAAGAGTACAAATCCGTCAGAATTTTCTCTCTTTTTTAATACTCTTAACACACAATGAATTATACATAGGTGAAGTAAACCATGAAGTACATCATTCAAAAAAAATTGAATCTTTTGTGATTTTTTTTAGTTTGAGTGCACCGTAACAATGAGTGTATACCCTCTCTCTCTCTCTCTCTCTCTCTCTCTATATATATATATATATATATATATATATATATATATATATATATATATATATATATATATATATATATATATATATATATATATATATATATATATATATATATATATATATATATATATATATATATATATATATATATATATATATATACTTCTGCCAGCATGTACACCCACGTGTTTATATCGATTAAATGGAATTGTTATACATATTTATTCTCTTGAGTATACTCTAATAATGATTATAAGATACTCCGAACTGAGTTTTATGAAACTTTTCAATTAAATTCACTTTTATAGCATAATTGTCTATATACTTCTTTTATATATGGAAAAAAGGTATATAACAAAAATAAAGGACTCTGATAAAAAAATTTCAACCAAATCGCATTGGAGTATCTTAGAATTAATATTTCAGTATACTAAAAGTTATAAATAAGTATATTATGTATGTATGTATATAACTAGGACACCATGATCTAAAATAGGTATTTTCCCTATGTATCATGTGCAAAAAAATTTGAAATTTTTTGGATGTCGTGTTTAACTAATTTACTAACTATTTTAAATAAGTTTGAACTGAAATTCGAATTGTAATTGCCTTTTTTATGGTAGTTTATTGTAGGTATGTGCTGATTATATGTATAAAACAGAAAAGCATGTGACCTAAATTCGTTCGAAACTTTGAATTGAGTATATTTTTCAAAGGTATACATTTCATTTGAATTGTTATAGATGGGGTATATACCCTAAAACTGATATTTTCAAAAAAAATTCTGAGTTTGGGTTGAATTCAAGCATTTGAAATTATGGTGCCCTATTTCTGCTATATGTGTGTGTGTATGTGTATATATACACACAAACATATATACATATATGAGTATTTAAGAACATTTATGTGCTATGAACAATTTTTCAGAGGTGGTATGTACATTTTTTTCAACATACTTCTTTTTATGTGTGTATGTATATGAAGGTATTTATAAAATGCGCTAAAAACTATAGACTCCTTTGCAATTTTTTCGTATGGTTTACATTGGAGTATCTTATAATTAGTATACAGGTATACCTAAAGTGATAAAAGAGTATTTCAGGTATGTAATCTAAACTCGTTCAAAACTTTGAATTTAAGTATATTTTTTCAAACTTATACGTTTCATTTGAATTGTTATAGATGAGTATATACCCTAAAACTGATATTTTCAAAAAATATACCCAAAATTAGATGAAATTGATGCATTTGAAATCATGGTGCCCTATATATATAGGATGTTGAAATAGGGCATCATGTTGTCTGGGCACCAAACCTCCCTGTCTTTATATTGCTTTTAAATATGTGCAAGTGCAATGATATATAATATATCAGGATGGAAAGTCTTAATTATGAATGAAAAAATTTAATCATAGAGTTTGGGGACCATAGTATTCCTGTTATTTATATATCTTGGAGCAAGATATACCCTACCAATCCAAGTGAGCTCCTTTGGGCTTGTGGCGATAGCCCAGGTGGGATTGTTGGATCTCGATCTTCTCGGCGCGCAGCCTGCTTGCTCCAGACAACCCACTTTTCTCGCGCGGCCCGTCCACGCGTTAGTTCAAACACTACCAAGCTGGAGCCTGTTTGATCCACCACCAGCAGCAGCTTTCTATTCGCATCGATCACCAGGATACACTACAGTAGTTAACACGGGGTTGTACTATGGATCACGAGCTCTTGTTTATCTCACTTTGTGATTTAAACGAATGAAAAAGGCGAACTGCACACGCATGCCGCACACCACACATATTAACTGCATCACTTTTGCACGTACGTCCGCGTCGTCCTAGGATAGTCCCTGAACTCACTGTCCGAGTGTCCGGCCTGCTTCCATCTTTCACTGTCGCTCGCTACATGCACGGGTTCTTTGCGCTAGCTCCATATATCGGCGTACAGACGGAATTGTCGTCATTGCTTATCTAATTTCATCTTCCCAATCAATTATATATGTGTATATCTATGTATGATCAGTACTACATCATGATTGTTTCGGCACAAGTTTCTAACGAGAATATATACAACTTCCCTGTATTTGCTTCTTCTGGTTATATTAAGCGATTCGCTACGATACTTGATCGTCTGGAGTACTAGGAGCAGGACCTTTTTTTTATAAATAATACATATTTTATTCGAAATAACATAAATATACCCATGTGAATATTTTTTTACAGAAATATGCTCCAGTCGCCGAACCATTGGACGACTGGAACCGATCACCCAACGGCTACGCGACAAGCAAGCAATCCGCTGGCCGTTAGGCGACAGGCTGAAGTCGGCGAATGGTTCTACAATTGCAGCTTGTCGCCTAGCGGCTAAGTGACTACAATTACAGTCGCTCGGCTGTGCAGCGTCTGCAAACAAGCCATAGTGTGGGTTAATCTATTTGTGATTTTCGTGGATTATGAATGGTAGATAATATGTTGGATTCACAATAAAAAATTTGCGATCATTGTATGTTGTTGTAGTATAAAAAATTTTGTGAAATTTTTTAAGAATAATTGAAATAACAATGATCGATATGTACGAAAGTAAGTGATATTGCGATGTAACCGGGAATTCAACCACGGAGGAGAACTTATTTGTTAATGTTGTTTGATGACTTGCTACGCGAATAATTGAATGCGAAAAGACGAGGAAATATGCTCATCCGAATTAAAATAGACTTCACAGTATAGTTGAGAGTAACACGGCGTGTAGGGTTTGATTACATGCATAACAAAGAGCATCATGTACGATGCAACAAACCGAACTGATCCTACGATACATACCCACCCTTTTTGGAATGGAAGTAAATTTGACCTTCGGGGGAGTAGTTAGTACGGGATGGCCCGACCTATTGGGTGGATCACAGCTATTTTCCCTTCCTTGCGAGCTCGTGTCGGGCCCCCGGATTTCCAAACCCGGACCCTCTGTGTATTACTGCACTAGTCCCAGATCAAAGCTAGTGCACACAGTTTAAACAGAAATGATTCATAACCAACAACGCATTATTACAATAATAAAGAGTACTGACCCTCAGGTCTCATTATTACATTGGAGGTTCCAAAACCTCGCATAATCAAAATACAGCGGAAGCAAGATAAAATTCAGCAGTGTCCCATCAATACGCCACAGGCAATTGACTGGGGAAGCGCGACCTAGAACTCTTGGAAGAATCCGTCGCAGCCACAAGCGAAGCAGTAGTCATAGTCACCTTCTTGAGCTTCAACTTCCTCTGAGATTTATTTTTAAGTGTAGCATGTGAGTACATAAAGTACTCCGCAAGTCTTGGGAAAAATGCATAGATGCAAGGCTTAACAAAGCAAGGCCATATGGTTCTTTTGCACAAAGCAATATTTGAAATCTCAATTACTACTAATTATTTTCGAAGGCATCAATTTAATGAAGTAAATGTTTTAACAGAATTAACTTTCTAGTGAAGGTTCCAACTACCAACACTAGCTAACCAATTACTATTGGTCAAGCTTTTAAACTGCGGGTTCCATCCACCCTCTCTGGCTCCATCCGCCAGGATTCCCTTCCGAGAGTTCCCTCCACTCTCGGAATACAAAATTTTCATTTTAAAACCTAAAACCAGAAATCTACCATGTGAATGCATTCCTTGCCCGCCCTTGACCGTGGGCACGGCTATTCGAATAGTTTTACACTCTGCAGAGGTTGTACAACTTTACCCACAAGAGATAAATTATCCTAAAAGGTCAGCACGCTTCCTTTGGCATGAGACCCAGATAAAATATCACAAAGCTTTTACCTTACTCTAATCTAGCTAGATACCACCTGCTGAGGTTTCACCGCAGGTAGGCTAACCGCCCGAACCGAAGCCCCCTCTTGCGCCATATGAGTACAGTAAATCCCTGTCCCTCACTGTGAATAACCAGTCCATCCCTGGCATCCACTTTCCACTGGTGGCACCTAAACTAGACTATCATAAGTTAGTTAGCTAGGTCGTACCCATATAGACTTGTGGTTATACGGTTAATGCTCAGTTTGGACAAACACAAGCGTCGGTCCTTAATTGACTAGGGTGGAACATACATTTAACAAGTTCTCGTGCTTACTGCACCAACCCAAACAGCCATCCACCCTAATCTAAACCAACTTTCACATTTTTATTTTATTTTGAAAGATCAGTGGCAACTCCAATTACCACTACACTCATAAACACAAGGGTTCAATAATAAATCATAATTTCCCATTTTCAAGATTTTCCAAAGTTATTAGATAGCATGACTAAGCATTATCCTACCATTCTACTATTCACAAAGATTAATATTAATCTCATTATTGAGACAAAGGGAGTTCTAGGGTGACAAGGTACATGGCAATCAATGTCAAATGAGGGCTTAACAAAGTTGGAATAACTAATTCCTAAAGATTTGAACTAGGGATTTTATGTAAATAGCAATGCATACAATTTAAAATAATTAAAACATTTTCAAAAGCATAGGTTCAAGATGATCAAAGGAGACTTGCCTTCTTGCAGGGTTTCTGGGTCTTCTTGTTGCTGTGAAGAGGGATCGTCGACGACGTTGGAATCTACGCGAGGAAAGACGAAGCAAACAAAGCAAATAAATACAAACGAAAATTCAAATAAAATCCAAAAATTCAACAGAGGCCATAGTTGGATAGATTATGATTTTAGATGAATTTAGAAATTTGAATGGCTGGATTTGGAGTTAAAATGAGAAAGTTATGTTCATTTGAAAATCTCAGATTTGAATAAATCTAGAAATTCCCAAATTTCTGACAGGTGGGGCCCACTGGAATATTAGATTTTAATTTCTATTTTTATTTTGAGAGACTGACAGGTGGGGTCCACTGAACAGTAACCACTAGCGGTCACTGACATGTGGGACCCACTGGACTGTGAGCCCACTGACTCGACCTCTGACACATGGGACCCACTGGACTCCGGGCCCACTTGTCAGAGACCAGCACAGAGGGGTGGGGCCCAGGCGGCAGTGGCCAGCGCAGACCGGCGGCCGCTGACGTGTGGGGACCACTTGTCAGTCGCGGATAAATAACGAAAACTCAACCTCAGCGTGCGGAGCCGAGGGCTCGAACGCACGCCGAGGGAGTCGGGGGAGGGGAGAGCGAGCGGTGATAGCCAAGTGAGCGGGGAGGCGTTGCCTACCCCTAATGGGTAGGTAATCCCTTTGAGGGTTACCTGCTGGAGTGGTCCGGCAGCCGTGGACGGAGGCAAGGTCGTCGGCGGCGAGGGAGGGTCGGAGGGGTGCGGTTGACGCGTGAAATGCAATCCTTGAGCGGAGGGGTTCGGTTGGAGGGTTCGACGAGGTGCGGCGACGAGCGGAGAAGGCCGGCGGCGAGGGGGTGGCAGAGCTGGCTCAGGTTCTCCGGCGTGACGGCGCTCCGGCGGCGGGGAGGGGCGGCTGAGGTGTTGGGGAGGTTCGCCCGGGCGCGAGGAAGCTCGAGGTGGCGACGGCGGGCTCCGGGGATGACCGAGGCGGCGGCGAAGGCTCGCCGGAGTACTTACCGTGGGCGCACGGGGAACTCGCGGTGCGACGGTGCTCGGGGCTTAGGGAGAGAGGTGGAGCGCTCTGGGAGGTGGTGCGGGAGGAGGCGAAGCCGAGGGAGGTATTTATAGGGGCGGAGGAGGGGACACGGGCGCGGGATTGCTCGCTGGTGTGTCGGCCGGAAAAAGGAAGGAAAGGGGGAGAAAATGGAAAGAGGGGGCGCCGATGGAAGGGGAGCACGGGAGATCGGGGATTCGGTCGCGGTGTCGTCCGGGGCTTCCAAAACCGGAGAGAAGACGGAGGGAAAGGCCGGATTCGGCTCGGGTACGGTCGGCCGGCGCAA
Source organism: Dendrocalamus latiflorus (assembly GCA_017311315.1). Lineage (NCBI taxonomy): Eukaryota > Viridiplantae > Streptophyta > Magnoliopsida > Poales > Poaceae > Dendrocalamus > Dendrocalamus latiflorus. The sequence continues at coordinate 7,592,701 of CM029662.1, forward strand.
AAAGGAAAGAGGGGAGGAAGAAAGGAAGGAGGCGGCTCCGCGGGGACGACGGGCCTGACAGGCGGGGCCGGGCGTCAGCGGAAGCGGGGGCGGGGCAGCCGACATCCGGGGCCTGGATGGCAGCGGGAGTGGGCGCGGCGACTGACGTGCGGGGCCCGCAGGTCAGAGAGAAAAGGGGAAAAGTGAGAGCGGGCGGCTGAATGGCCTGCGCGGAGACTCGGCTCATCCGAGCCGTCCACGCGTCGGGCGCGGAAGAGGGGAAGGCGGGGCCGCCGGCTGACGGGCCGGGCCCGCTGGACAGCGAGGGAGAGGGAGGTGCGGCCTGGATTGGCTGAGCGGCGACGTGGGCGGATCTGGGCCGTCCACGTGTCGGCCGGAGGAAAGGATTTGGATTTTTAATGATTTTAATTTCAGAAAAGGCTAGGAATTTATTTAGGCCTCAGAAAAATATGAAAATACCTCCAAAAATTCCAGAAAAATTCACAGAAGCTCCTGGAGATATTTTGGACTTAATAAAATTATTTTCAGCTATTGTTGATATTTAATTTTCATATTTTGAATTACTTTTTAAATTCTAAAAATAGTTTTTAAATTCCAGAAAATCCAGAAAGGCAAATAAAAGCCAAGCAAAATCCAATTACCTTAAAATAATTAATTTGAATTTAATTTTTTTTCAAAAAGCTAAATTTTGGGATGTGACAACTCGACGTTGAACTCCTCAGTGACCTCTTTTGCCTTGGCCGCCATTTCTCTCTGTTTCTCGCACTCCCTCTCGCGAGCCTCGTGTGCCCTGCGCGTGCACTCCTCGAGATGAGCTTTCGTCTCGTAGGACCTTTTGATGTTCCACTCCTCGAAGTCAAGAGCCGACTGGTCATGTGGGTAGATCTCAAGATCGATTCATTTGCGGTAGCCACATAGGGGTTCCAGAGACTGTGGATAGACGGGAGAGATTATTAGTACGTACTTTAAGGGAGAAAAAGTAAGGGGAACTCAATATAACTAGTCTTTACTGGCTGTCAATAGCTGGTGGTGTCCCGATGACGATCGGGATAGTCATTAGAGTAGTTTGCGTACCCCAGTAACGTATACCCAGGTTGAGGTGGTGCTTAGACTTGAAGAACTTGTATGGATATGGCCCCAACATTGGGGCGGCGTCTCCCCCTCGGGCAAGTGTTGCGATGAACGCTCGGTAGAAACGTTCAGGATAGGGTTGTTGCTATGGATGACATCATTGCTGGGAGTTGACCTCGTAGCACGCTCGACTTGTTCGGCCTGGGCCACAGTAGCCCTTGTTTTTTCGTTGCGGACGTCAGCAAACCTTGCTAGTTTGCGGGTCCCCTCCATTGCTTCATTATCTTGTCTCGTTACTTCTTCTGCCTCTTGTCCATCCCGGTGTAGTAAAGCAAGTTCCGGTGTAGTGTTGGGTTTGCTTAGTGTTCTCTTCCAAATCTCTTCCTCCTCCTTTTATAGGGCCCCGTGTGGTCTTCTTGTTGCATGAAGCTGCCCCGTGTGGTCTTCTTGTTGCATGAAGCTGCCCCGTGTGGTCTTCTTGTTGCATGAAGCTGCCCCGTGTAGTCTTCTTGCTACATAAAGCTGCCCCGCTTGGTGTAGTCACTACGCAAAGCTGCCCATGTGGTCTTGTCGCTGCACAAAGCTACCTAGTGTGGTCTTGTCGGTACACAAAGCTGGATAGTCAGGTCTTCTCACTGCGCAAAGTTGGACAGTCAGGTGTTCTAACTGCGCAAAGCTGCACTCTTTAGTCTTGTCGCTGCGTAAAGCCGGCCCGTGTGATCTTGTCGCTACGTAAAGTTGTCCCATCTAGTGTTGTCGCTGTGAAAAGTCGGACTGTTTGGTCTTCTCACTACATAAAGCTGTACTCTTTGGTCTTGTCGCTGCGTAGAGCTGGCCTATGTGGTCGTATCGCTGCGCAAAGTTGTCCCATATGGTGTAGTCGCTATGCAAAGCTGGACTGTCTGGTCTTCTTACTGCACAAAGCTAGCTCGTGTGGTCTTGTCGTGGCGCAAAGCTGCCACATGCGGTCATGTCGCTGTGTAAAGTTGGCCCATGTGATCTTGTTGCTGTGGAAAGCTGCCCCGTGTGGTCATATCACTACGCAAAGCTACCCCGTGTGGTATTGTCGCTTAGGAAAGCTACCCCGTCTGGTGTAGTCACTGCACGAAGGTTGCACACGATGCGGTTTGTCAAAAAGCACGCTGTGACACCCCACGGGCTTAGGTTGCAGATCATCCATCTAAATTGCTATAAGGTAGTGCATTTAAGTCATGAATGCAGATCCACGTGTCATGATAAGAAAGACGGGCTTCTAATCTAAGGCTAACCTCCCCCTTCCTCCACTTGTTGCTCCCAAGAAGCTTCGAGACTCCACGTGTTCTATGCAGAAGAACGGCTGCGACAAAACTTGAAACAAATCCAAAATTTCAAAATAAATTTGAATTATTGTTTGGATTTGGTTTCTTGTGAATTTAGGCCAAATTCCACATCTATCCCAACCATCCAAGCTCCAATCTCCCTGTTGCATTGCCCTTCAGTTTGTTTTCGCGTGCGCACTATTCACTGCCCAAAAAATATCGCCGCCGCCCTTGATATTTTCGCCACTGCCCTGGCCTCTCTGCTCCTGTGTCTTCTCATTGCTTCCTGTTGTTACCACACCGCTGTAATCGGTCAGAGACCGTACCACCTCGCCCCTCCCACTCTGACACCCTCCTAAATGCTCCCAACCACGTGTCAGAGTAGCCACTGCCGTTCTTGCTTTTCCCACCACCACCTCTACTCTCCCCTGTCCCACGGCTGGCAACCCCGTGCTGCAAATTTGTGCACCCTGGAACCCACCTCTACCTGCTCAAGCCACCGTACACCTTTCCTTCATTGTCGTAAACCTCACCCCACCGCCTTGCCGACCACCCTGCTCTCTCTGCTCTCACTCACATTCCACCACCTCATTGACCTCCCTTCTCTGTCTCTACTCTCATTCTCTCATAGCCACTGCCTGACACACCACACCACCTTTTGACCGCCGCAATGCCATGCCCGAGGCAACCTATACCTCCCCTTCCCTAGTCACGCCGCGCCCGCACCTTCCTGACCTTTGCCACGTGCCGCCGAGCCTTGCTCCTATGCCGAACCACCATTCTCGCCCTATTTAAACCCCCGAGCACCTCCCGTGGGATGCATCGGTGTCCAAAGTGAGCCACCCACCCTCAATTGCTCCGACAACCAAAGCTCCATCAGTGATCACCTAAAAACCCAAAGTAAGTTCAAATTTCCATTCCTCCTTTTTGTTCCATCCTTTTTCAATTGCTTTGGTTAGTAGCTTCCTCATGACCGTAGAAACCTTGCCAAAGTTTTACCCTAACCACTCCGAGCCCCTACTGCCCTGGCGACTAGCGCCACCGCTCAGCCATGGGACCCCACTGTGGATAGCTCAACACAGGCAACCCCGACCCAAGCCGTAACTTTCCTGAGCTTTCTCTAACCCCAGAGATGCCCAAACACTAATGCTACCATCCCATTAACCCATCCTTAAGCCCTGTGCCATTAAAACATCTCGAAGAGAGAAGATCTCAACGTCGGCGAGCGCCAACTCCCCAGCTGTTGCTAAGCCCCAAAACGAAAACCCCTAGACACCAGGAACCCACCCATGATCGTCGATTGTTATTTCGACCATGAATTCCCCACCATTTGAAATTTTTTCGACAACCCCACCACCTGAAATCTCTGACCACTCCACCGCTCGAACTCTCTGACCGCTCCATCGCTTGACCTCTCTGACCACTCTACTGCTTGAGCTCTCTAATCACCTTGTAATCGAGAGGAGCTTCGACCACTTCGCTTTGAGTCCTAGGCAACACCACTCGAATGGCCCACTCGTATGTCGTTCGATGTTCTTAAGTCACTCATACGCCGTCCAATGCTCTTAAGCCACTCGTACGCCGTCCAATACTCTCAAGTCACTCGAACGCCATCCGATCGGTTAAACTACTCGAATATCATCCGATCTTTTAAACCGCTTGAATGTCGTCCGATCTTTTGGGCCACTTGGACGCCGCCCAATCACCGCAGCCACTTAGATGTTGTCCGATCATCGTAGCAACTCGTACACCGTCTAATCTCCACCGACTTCACGCTTGAAGTCGAACCTCTAACGTCCACCCAACTTCGTGGTCGTGCCTGAAACCGCTGAGTATGACTACTCAGGAGTTGTCACGACCACGTTTTCATTACGACCACGTTGTTGTTACGACCACGCTGTGGTTTACGACCATGCTGTGGTTTATGGCCGCGTTGTGGTTGACGACCGTGCTGTAGTTTTTGACCACACTGAATGCTCAGTCTCAGTAGTCATAACTCGATTACGACCACGTCCTCCAGCTCCAGAAATACCTCCGCTTGTAAGCAAGATTTGTGCCAACAGGAACCATTCGAGTACTCGTAACTCTGTTCTCCGAGTATGCAGCGACAACCCGATAAAAACTAAACCCAATGTGAATAGTAAAACCCGCGATAAATAGTACCAGACCCGTTACTGTTCACAGAACCCTAAAATACATATATACATCCATTTTTGATCATTTCAAGCCCGTTTACCCATTCCTCAGCTCTGTTTTCCCATACCAAACTCATGTAACCCCCAAACCTATTTTATTTGATTTTTTTGGATTTTATTTCTTTGCTTTCTTCCCTTTTATTCCTAGCTCAATCCTTCAAGCGTGGAATTGATTTGTTTCTTTTGCTTTGTGCTAGCACACAACATCGTAGACCAGCTGGCCTAGGAAGGAGAAGCTCAAGTTCAAGCTCAAGAATCAGAAGAATACGAAATCATAGAATACATTTATCCACAAGGCAAGTCACATATTTTTGATCATGTTGAACCCATATTCCTTTAATTATTTATTTACCAGTATTTTTATTATGTTATTTGTGCATTGATATTTCGTGCACAACAAATGTTTAGAATGACATGATACTAGTTATGTCCTACCACATGAAAAAGTCCTATTTTATTTGATGGCCATATTCACCTTGACAAGCCCTAGTAATAATAAATTATTATAAAATATACCATGGTAGTTTAGTAAATTCATCTGCGTACACTAGTAGTGACAGTGCTACAGTGCACTGGGATATTTATTTGTGAATAATTACCTGGTTGATGAAAAGTAAGGACTAGAACCTCATGGTAAGTAAAGAACATAGTAATCGCTCAACCACAAGCGTTGACTTGTTAAACCTGGTTTAGTAGCTGCTCAAATCGATTGAATATCTACTACAAGGATATAATATACTATTCCAAAAAATGGATTAGTAGGCGTAAGAATGTGGTATGGAAACGGTAAAACCATACTTTCACAATGGTAGGTTCTGCCCTATCAGGCTGCCGTATTCCGTGACATGGGGTACCTAGTCTATCGAGTAGAGGCTACATAAAGAGATGAGCAGTGAAGTAACCTTGTTTTCTTAACTCAGTCGTGAGGGTTAAGAAATCTTGTAGGTAAAGTTGGGCAACTCTGTAGAGTCATAATATGTGGTATCCGAATACGCCGTACTTCCAGTAAATGAAGTTGTGTTTGATGGATAATTCCAATAGTGAAGCATAAGTAGATTTGGAAACGATTTGAAAATGTTGAAGTTTGGTAATCAAGATGTTGAATCCCCAAATTCCTTGAGAAATATATGATTTGTTATCCTGTTTTAAATTCAAAAATGTTTACAAATAAAACTGCATCCACGTAAAATGTTAAAACCCATATGTCCCCATCTCTTAGAAATCCTGGCATGTAATTAAATAGCATTCCCCATGTGACTTGTTAAGTACAATTGGTTGTACTCAGTCTTACTTCATTTTTCACCAACACAGAGATCAGAAGAGGAAAGGATATTACAAGTATTAGGGTTGCGACCACACTCAAGCATTCTTGTGGAAATTTTTCTATAGATTCTCCGATTGTATGTTAAGTTTTGGGCTTGGACGCCCTTAAAGCTATTAAAATTTATCGTTAGGTCTTATTTTAATCAAATTAACCCTTTTGAAATGTTCGTGAGCAGGCATGATACTCCTTCTGTCCGCAACTGAACTCCTAGGCTGTTGCGGGAGTATGATGACCTTGTTCCCAAAAATGGGGTTGTTACGAAATGTTGAATTTCGGTAGTCACCGTGTTGTTGACATAGATCAATCACTTCACAATCACATAGACATTGGACACATGATGAACACAAGCACGTGAGAGAAATGGTGAAGCTCTTTTACTCATCATCAAGTCTCTCTTTACAATAATAAGCCATATTTATAGACTACAAGGGTGGAACCCTTCAAGGGGTATTTCGGTCTTTTACCCACAACCTCCAAGTTTCTTAACAATCCCCCTTTGGGAAAAAGGACTATGACATGCATATGCTTTATCAAAAACTCCTTACAAAAACTCAGTAGAAAAAAGGGTTAGAGAAAATAGTACATTTTATACGTAAGTTGCATTGAACTTGTTGCCTCATTAAAAACCTTTATGTGAGAAACCAATGGGAAAATGAGTACAATACTTATCTTCAGGATTGAGAAATGATCATCAGGATCTAGCATGATCTTCATGATCTTTGCAATGTTAATCAACCAGATTTATATCATTGTGTGGTAAAACATCTAAGGTAGTAATCATCAAGTCGATAACTGCGAGGTTTGACAAAAGATGAGACTGTGAAATCTCAAGTATAACGATCAATGTTTAGCATATGCTCCCCTTAAAGATGACATCCATTGAAATCTTTTTGCTCCAGTGCCTTCAATACATTTTCATAAACAAATATAGGCAAGAATATTGTAAGTAAATGAACTAGAGTATCACAATGTTACATTTATCTCACTGTTCATCTAAAAATTGTGAAAATAATTTAGGAGCAATGTGCTTAACTTTCCAAAAGCCACTATCTATTTGTGCACCACAAGTAAAAATTATATCCTAACGGAGGATGGGGTAAAATTAATTGTAACATCACATGCCTTCTGGATATGACGTATCAAACCATCTAGGTCTTAATAATTTACAACTATCTCTTAGTGGTTAAATTGCAACCAGATAGTTCAATCTACTGACCCACAAATATGGTGTACCGATATAGAGTAAAGTATAACCAGTCTTAGTTTTGGCATTTATGGGATTAATCAAATTGCCATTATCACCAATATACATCGTACCTTCATAGTACTAGAGGATACCACCACTCCACTAACTTCTGGTAGGAGATGCACTTTATAAGTGCTTATGTGGCACACTTTTGATCTTTAGGCTTCTCATTATATTCTTTTAATTGGTTGTTGATGGGTCCTTGCCCACTTCTAGGGACTATATAACCATTTGTGTAATGATGAGGACATCCCGATCACTACTACTTTGACCACTTTTCCATGTGCTCCTTTTGCCAGTACTTTGACCACTTTTCGATGCACTATGATGTCAGATCCCGGAGTAACGACTCTGAAACCCTCTGTGTAAATCGCACTAGTCCAGGAACAGCTAGTGCACACAGTGATACAAAGATACATATCGAGCACAAATGACCAAGCAAATATATATTAAACAAAAGAGTACGGCCTTATGGCCAAGTCTTACATTAGGATTAAAGATAACCCCAATAAAGAAAGTTATAGCGGAAACATAAAGATAATCAGTGAAGCCCGACAGCTTGCCCACAGGCAGACGGCTATAAAATGCGTCCTACTCGTCCAAGTCATCACCGTAGTCGAAATCCTCCTCCTCTGAGATGAGATAGCAAGGTGAGTACAAACTTGTACTCCGCAAATCACACGGGGAATGCAACATAATGATAAAGGCATCAATGTAGGGTTTATAGGGTTAATTTGCATAAATCAACATTTAGAGAAATACAATAAATAAATTAAAATTGCTGAATTTAATACAGTAAGTAAATGCAATAATCATATACGAAAGTAATACCGTTAGTGCAAGCTCTGACCAAACACTAAGCTAACCATGGGCATCCCACTCGGACCAACTTATCCAAAAATATCTCATATGGATTCCATCCATCCAGACGCTTCTCATGAACCATTTTATGAAAAGCAAGGTCTAATCCATAAAAAAAACTTTCACGCAGCATGCCCATGACCGTGGGCACGGCCATCTAGGATAGATTATACACTCTGCAGAGGTTGTACAGTTTTACCCACAAGACATGATCATCCCAGGTTGCCACACGAATTACACACTTCCTTAAGTGTACGGCGAGGAGATCATGACAAGGCCTTTATAATGCAAAGCCTTCAACCTGGCCAAGCCAACTCTAAGATTTCACCCCAGTAAGGAATCCACCAGACCAGGACCCCCTCTTGAGCCGAGTGAGACTTCACATGGCACACGCCACGCTCACTTTCAACCTACAACGTGACTCAGGTTGGGACTCGCAAATTATTCAGCGTCCTATACCAGCCTTGTGGTAGTACGATAGGGCTTTGCAACAATAGCTCGCAGACTGGTCCTTAATTGACTTAGGTTCAACCACATACCCCTGTGCTCGACAGTCAACACTATGTCTCCGAACAACAGTGCATGCCTGCACTCACCGCCTAACCATTAGCCTAGGTCTAAACCAGGTTTTATATTTTATTTTGAAATAATTTTATAATCCTTCTTGACTCACCGAGGCCAAGAATACATTTCAAAACTTTATCATTTTATCCGAAAAACTCGTCATTTTATGTGAAAGGTATCCCAACCCATAGTTATTTCTAAGCAAGAATAAGAATTTGCTATCCATAAAGACTCTAGCAGTACTAGTGTACCAACTAGAGTTTTAATCTAGGGTGACAAGGTATCAGAGAATTTCAATGTCAATGGAGGTATTAACAAGTAGGCCATAACTAACTTTAAAATTTAATTGAAATACGTTGAATAAAAATATGCATACAGAATAATTTAAAACAACATAAATTTTAATTTAAAATTTGGGATCAACATGATTAAGGTGTGTGACTTGCCTTGCTCTACAGTGGGGTGAGAGTCATCGTCGAAGAAATCTCCCGAATCGTCGTAGTCTACACGTGAAAATAACCCACCAAATTCAAATAAATTCAAAATATCTTCAAATATTTGAATTGAGGGCAGAAATGTATAGAGGGGAATTTTTTATGAATTTAGAAATTTGAAAGGGCTCAATCGGAGTTAGGATGAAGAAAACGGGCTTTCGGAAGTTTAAAAACAGAGAAAATGAATAAACTGAATTTTTGCAATTATTTTTCTAAAGGAACTTTGATTTATGACGTCAGCAGGAATTAATGGAATTACTTTTCTAAAGAAAAATCGGACTTATGGCGTCATGCTGGTGTCAGCCCTGGGGAATATTCGGACAGGAGGCTGACAGGTGGGCCCTGGGTCTACGGACTGGGTTCATGGACTGAAGGGAGCGCTGAGGTGGCACGGGGCTGAGGTGGCGCTGACGGGGCGTGGAGGTGCCGAGGTGGCGGCCACCAGGCGCCAGATGGCAGCCTCGTCAGCTGCCATGTCAGCTCGACGGCCGACGTGGCCGAGCTGGCCGGAGTGGCGCTCGGGTCCAGGAGCTCGCCGGCGCTCCGGCAGTTGGCGACCGGCGGTAAGGGTCGGAACGGGGAGAGGAGGCTGTGGGGATCTTGGTGCTACCTGATGCGGAGCTCGGTGAGCACGGGAGAAGGCCTGCGGCGAGCGGAAAGCGGCGGCGCTGTTCGGGCGGTGGCGGAGATGGTGCTCCGGCGGCGCTCGAGCCCGGGGAAGTGGCTCACGAGCGTTGCAGGAAGGCGGGGAAGCCGAGGATGGTGACGGCGCGGCTTGGACATGGCCGAGGTGGCAGCGATTTCTCGCCGATGTCCGGGGTGGTGGCGGAGATGGGAAGCACGGCGCGGCGGCGATCGGGCACACGAGAAGGGAGGAGGAGGCGGGGCTGGGGTGGAGTGGGGGACGGTGATGCTCGGGGGTCCCTTTTATAGGGTCGAGGGGGAGGGAGGAGGGCGGAATCCCTCGTCGGAGGTGGGGGAGGTGGGCGGCGGTTGCAGGAGATCGTGCGGCATGGGGGAGAGGGGAAGTGGGGGAGATGAGGTCCAGAGCATGTGGGAGTGGGGAGTGCGAAGATGGGGCAACGCACGTGCGGAAGTGGGGGCATGGCCGGAGAGAGCGGAGGTGGTTGCGGAGGTGGTTGCGGCACGAGGAAGGAGACGACGGCCTAATAGGCGGGCCCACGGTGCAGCGAGAGAGAGGAGAGGGGCGGCTGACGGGTGGGCCAGGGAGAGAAAGAGAGGGGCACGGGCGACCGAGATTGTGCCACCGGGAAGAGGGGAACATCGAGCGGCCAAGGGGTTTAAGTGAAAAGGGACGGCGGGGATGGGCCGATGTGGAGACGTGGCCGTGATCGGGCTGGCCATGTGTCGGCCCGAGGGAGGGGAAGGTTGGATTGAGCAGGCAGTCGGATGGTGGCGACATGGGCGGATCTCAGCCGTCCACGCGTCGGCCGGAGGGAGAGAGGTATTTTAATTTCTTTTTGGATTTTTCAGAAAACCTGAGAAAGGAAAATAAAGCTTGGAAATGAGCAAAAAGATCCAAAAAATCTCAAAAAATTCCTATAATTCTAACAAAATGCAAGGAACTCAAATAAAATTAAATAAACTCCTTTAGAACACAATTTCTTCCAAACTTTAATAGTTTTTAATCTATACTCAAAAGAAAACAGAAGATTTAAATTCTAGAAAATATCAAATAAAAAAATTGAAAATTTTGGGATGTCACATATGATCACTTATGTTCCAAGATCTCTAATTATTGGTCTGCCTGCACCTCCGACCATTACTGATCTGTCCACTACATTGAGCACTACCCTCAATGACTACTACTCCACCGACTACTATTGATCAACCAGTAGAACCGATTGGTCCGATCACAGAGCACGAACCAAATTACTTAAACAATATGTGAATCTTCTTCTAAATGAGTTAAACATTGATTGACATAAGAATTGGTTGCTATATAGCATTTTTTTCTTTGGATAATAGTCAGTTATCTATTTTTAACTTTGAACATTATATCTTTTAATTGTAGAATGTGGCTAGGCATACTGGAATGCCTTCTACTGCAATTCCACTACCTCATATTTATGTGTTGCTATCCAACTGTCCCTTCACATGTTTTTTAGAAACACAGGAAAAAACCTATTCCATTCACATGTTGAACTGTTATTTGTGTATGCACCTTTTATAGTGAGGATAACTCTATAGCAGCCCCAGCACCTAAGGATGAACTGAAGATACATTTAAATATGGATGAAGCATGTTAGATTGCCATGTGACAATAGCCTATACAGATCAGCATATGGATCGTGTGTTAGCACAAGAGCAACAAGCCTGCACATTGCACACATAATAGTCATTGAGCTATCTTTAACTTTGAGCATTATATCTTTTAATTGTAGAATGTGGCTAAGCATACTAGAATGCCTTCTACTGCAATTCCACTGCCTCCGCCACCACCGCCGCCACCTCCTACATATGGAATTTTTTGCCTCTCCAAACCCATCTCCTGAAAATGTATGTATGCTGATCTATTGTGCCCATGTCCATCTATACTCACTATTCTGCAACGTGTTCCATTTATTCCCATATGCACCAACACTATAAAATAATACTAGTATTGCTATTACTGATGACATTAGAGTTAGACATGCATGATCTTTTTGCCTCATACTAGCAGCTTGTATATTTTTATGTTTTCTTTTGTATTCTATATTAAAATTCTTGTCTTGTATAGGCTCATACTATTGGCTCAGCTACCGGAGAAGACAATCCAAATGATACATTCAGCATAATTGCTCAAGGAATGTTCAGAGGCTATGTCAATGCATCTGGTAGTGCTGTCGGGAACAATTCCCCTGATTTGGATGGTGATCTTACCCCATTTTGATGTCAGCCACATTAGAAGAGTTTATGGAAATATTTCAACCATATGGATGTATGAACCTTGATGCAAGTGGTGAATGTACCTCCTTTTGTTGTTGGATAGACTTTATTTCAGGATGTTAGCATTCTAGCTAGAAATTTTGTGAAAGCATGACTATATGTACTAAATTTAGTTTGATGTGGCTTGCGACATTATGTCAGCAATATTTCATGAAATATGTGTTATGACTTGATATGTGGCTTGGTGACATGAGTGGTATTTTGATATATATCATTCATGTGGTGATGTTTTGAGACATATTTGTTAATGTGAAAAAATTTAAATGCTGCCAAAAAATGTTTACATCTGTACTGTTTGATGAGTGGTATGATCTGATGTGGTGTTGTAGGGAAATAGCTTTGATGTGGTGTTGTAGGGAAATAGCTTTGATGTGGTGCTGGCAAAAAACAAATATTAATGTTCCCTACAGTGTGAGTTCAAACCCAAAACGTAGGGAAATAACCTTTACATGTTGGACACCACTGCCATGTGAGCAATGCTCCCTACGGTTCTAAACCCATGAGAACAAATATTCCCCTACATGTTTTGAAGGGAAACCGTAGGGCACTTTATTGTCCCTGGCATTGTTTTCCAGTGGACTTATTCCCTATGAACAGCACTAGGGAAAGACTTTCCCTACCATTTTCGGGATGTTCCCTAGTAAAAATGAAAGTAGGGGACATGGGGAGTTCTAGTAGTAGCCTTGATGAATGTTTGGTATGAGTTTCAACCATTGATCAAATATGATTAGCATTTTTGGATTCACAACTATTTCATAAATGCACAACTAAGAGTTGATATTCATACGCGTCAGGGACTACCATGTTGCACACCACATCACGCATTGGTGCCTGGCAAAGGCCAGCTTCCACTGTCTAGCCGCTACCCTTTTGAAGGTCAACAGAACTGCTAGTAAGGAGTCTATACCTTTATTTTTACAACATGTTGTGTGTGTGTATATTAATTACTATGATTCATATTTAGGTGGGCTGTTGACGATGGTAGAGAGCAAATTCATATTCTTCCCTAATTCAAGATATGCCAACGAGTTAGAAGGTGTAGGTCTCTACGTCATTAATGTACTAATTGTTTTACTTCTCTCTAATGATTATTTCCATTAGTTTGATATGTAGGTTTATGTGCATCAATTACCACAATGTCTGCGCCAATTTGATATTATGTCCATATTGTTGTGGAGATGAGGAAGCAAGCTCTAGCGAATCCTCATCTGCAAGGCCTTGTTGAGTAGGAGGGCGGAAGGAGAAATGATTCTCTAGATAATAATGAATTTACTTATGAAGCTCTTTAGGCCCATCATTGTTTTGCTTTCCATGCTATTTATAATGAACTATCAAATTATTAAGTTTTTTTTCTCAACCAGTTTTGAATTGCCCAACTCTATATCTATTTTCAATCAGGATGGCACAGACATGCTTGATGTTAAATTTCTTTTAGGACTTATTCGTGTTATCAATTATTTGAGATCCATGTTGCTGCCTCTCATCTTGTTTTCCTCTGGACTGGTCGAGATGGTAGACATGCTTGGTTTGTAATTCCATAGAACTTCGAATCATGGCTAAAACAAGTTATCTATGTTAAGTGTGCTTGTCACGTCTCCCTATTACTAGATTCAATTTGTTCGTACAACAATTGCAATGTTTTAAAATCTTTTTATTTCTGTTGGATATAAAAATGGTTTTTTATTAATGCAAATCTCACTATATGTGCTATGATGTTTCAATTGATAAAGAAATACGTGCATAAGATGTTTTGTAGCAATTCACAGACACTTAACTATAATTAATAAATTTGAATTGTAGCTAGCAGCACATGATATATACGATAAAGTCGCCAACTTCGACACCACAATTGCACCATTTGGATCATTTCGAGCATATCATCCCAGCTTTTCTTAATATCGCTCCACTTTGCGCGCACCCAACGTAATCAGCTCGATCGATCAGTTTGTCGATTTGATTGGGATACAAACACGCGGGCAGCAGATAGCTAGGTAGTCCTATATATGTACCGAAAATGGCATGCTCTCATTGATCATCTATTTATGTGATCATCTACTATAGTATATATATGGCATTGTAGTTTTAGTTTGTGTTTTTTTTTTATGAAAGGGCAGTCAAAGTTTAGTTTGTCAACTACAACAACACCCATTATTTGGCTGATGAATATTAGCTGGCTCCCATTATTAATTACCACTTCTTTTGCAATTGTATCTGCATATTTCTTGATTCGTGCGTGTGGCTTCTTTCTGGTCAGGTGCATGGGCCTCTACTGTAGATTTTTATCTTGCCCACACATGAGTGGTCCTTAGATGAAGGCGATTGAATGGGGGTTCGAAATGACACTATTCATCTCTCGGAATTATTAAAAATTAATAAATTATTCATCGCCGCCAGTAGCTACTTAGCTAACATCCTTTTTTTTCCAAAATACCTGATGTGATCTCCTTTCGAAGATTAATATCTTATGATTGAATTAATGAAAATGACAACGCAAACTTTTTCGAGCCTCACTTTTTACGAGTCATTTCAAGAAGGCTAAGTGGAAAAAAAAAAGAAGATCAAACAATACGGTCTTCATCTCAAGTATGTACACTTGAAAAGTACTTCATCTGTTCTTCAAAATGTTTGATCATTTTCGTCTAAAAAAGTTAGATAATTTTAAATTGTTCACCTTGCTACGTCCTTCACTCAGCTAAAGATAGAAGATAATTTTAACAACTGAGTGATGTATACCTAGCAAGGTTACGTGGTTAGCACATGCCGCATCAACACAACAATTATACACGGTTGCCCAACAAGTGCTAGCTCGCCATTGCATATATATATATATATATACACACACGCACATAAAATTTGCAAAGGAGTGCATAGTTTTTAGCGTATTTTGTAAATACCTTCATATACGCACATAAAAAGGAGTATGTCGAAAAAATGTACATACCACATCTGAAAAAGTGTTCACACCACCTAGATGATCTTAAATACTTGTATACTACATGTACATACCCTCCGTTACGCGATATACTTTCTATGTTGTGAGATACGACATAGAGTGTAATTACACCCGGATGTAGAAAAGAGGCTTCCTATATATATACGCACATAAAAATTGCAAAGGAGTGCATAATTTTTAGCATATTTTGTAAATACCTTCATATACGCACATAAAAAGGAGTATGTCGAAAAAAATATACATACCACATCTGAAAAAGTGTTCATACCACCTAGATGATCTTAAATACTCGTATACTACATGTACATACCCCCGTTACGCGAGATACTTCCTATGTTGTGAGATACGACATAAGGTGTAATTACAGCCGGGTGTAGAAAAGAAGCATATATATATATATATATGCGCGCGGAGTGACCATGGCATGCACATCTGCTGCACTACGTACATGAATGCTACATATGATCGAATTTACTATATATCATTGAATTAATGGACTTTGATCCTAGTATCAACACCTGGCCTGTTCCTTTTCCCTCTTTGACATCAAGATAAATCCGCATGTGAATTTGATCAATCCCATCCATCCCCCACTTCACATCACTCACTTTTCACTAGGATGTCCTTGTCTCGATCGAGATATTAGTTTGTTCGTTAGGAAGACAGCAGGTAAAGTTAGCTATGGATAGATCTATACCTATATCTAAGCACGTCCCTGATCTAGCTCCAAGCTCTTGGGAGCTTGACAGCTAACCACTCGATCGCATACTATTATTCAGGTCGATCTTGAGACAGCACCAGTTCAGTAGTAGAGGTGACATCAATGATTAATTTGCACACAAAGGTGCATGTCCGGATCGATCTCGATGGAACATGATAGATAACGCCCTAACCGTCGCAAGAGCAATAGCTATATATAGCTAGCTAATAGCTAGATCTCTCTCTCACACACACACACACGTTCTCTTTCATGGAACAAGTTGCTGAACGCCCCTATGTGCAAAATCTAATCACCTCGCTTTCTTTCAGTTGCAAAGCAACATCCAAGTTGCACTACTTTCCTTTATCAACATATGCTACGTACCCTGACAAATGGTGCCTATAAATGGGATCTAATCGTGCATCTTGTTGATTCACATTAATCATCGTATATCCTAGTACACAGCAACCAAACTATATCAATAGCTAGCTTAACATGCAAGAGATGACAGGCATGCAGAAGCCGGGAGCCACAGGCTTCGAGGCAACAAAGGTCTTCCTACAGCCCAAGGTATAATCAATCATCTTATTCCAACTAATTTCGCATTTAATTTGCAAGTGTATATCAGCTTAAATGCTCCAACATGCCTCTAAATAGATTCGAGAATACTGCTCTAATTAGCTGTTTACGGACTTTGCTTAATTATTAGCTACTACGTACAGGATTATAAAAATCGGCCAAAATGCTAAAAATCGGTAGCTATCGTGCACCTCCAGTTAGAGTTCAAACCGGTCCAAATAATTTATTTTACTTCGAGTTCATCCGGTTCACATCAACTGATTTTGGCCGATTTTACTTGAAATTTTTTGCCCGAAGACTACCGAAATTTTCCTTAAATCGATGCTATCGGTCCTACCAGACCCTTTGTTAAAAATTCAAAACAGGTTTTGAGAACGTTGGCTACTGCAATATTTAAAAGCTTGTTCCACACCCAAAAGAAAAGGTTAAAATTTTCTTGCAAAACTTGCATGTATGTACATAAGTGACATATATCTCTGTCTAAATTTCAGGATGATCGAGAGCTGAGGCGATCATACTCGGAGTGCTCGAACGCCAGCGCGGATCAGCTCATCGCCGGCGGAGCAGCGGCAGGCATCATCTCCAACGACGTGGAGACGGTGCGGTGCGCGTGCTGCAGCATGTCGGAGGACTGCACCGCTGCCTACATCCGCCGCATCCGGGCGGCGTACTGCGGCGACTGGGTGTGCGGCCTCTGCACGGAGGCGGTGAGCGAGCAAATGCGACGGGATCAGCCTGGCGGCGTGGAGGAGGCGCTGCGGTCGCACATGGCGGTGTGCAGGGACTTCAACGCGACCACCAGGCTGAACCCCAAGCTCTCCCTCGCCGGTTCCATGAGGGACATTGCGCGGAGGAGCTTCAACCACCGGACGTCGGCGGCGACGTCCCACGACCAGCTCCGTGCGACCAAGACGATGGCGAGGACCCTCAGCTGCCAGCCCAAGTTCTTCGCGTGACTGGATCTTGGTGGACATTTGATATGCATATGGATAGTGGCGGAGCCAGGATTTATTGGAGACTCGGGCCCACAATTAAAGAGGACATAAGTCTATAACTAATATCAAATACTATTAGTATTGAGATATAACAAAAGTACAATACAAATACATAATCAAAATAAAATTGGTACTATCAGTCTTTGATAATGTTCATAACTGAGGAAGAAAAGCACAATTTAGGGAAACAATTGCAAACCTAATCTATCTCCTGCACATTGGTATCCGGTATTGAATATAGAAAGGAGTAGTTCTTCAAGTCAAAGACCTTATAGATACTGCAAATAGAAGTATGATCGTTAGATGAATAATATTGTGAAGAACAACATGAGGTAAGATGAACCGTTTAAGAAGGTATACCCATCCTGTGCCGAGTAAGTGAGTACTTTCCCATTTACACTATCAAACTCCACAAAGCCAGGCCATTTCAGAGATTCTGTTTCAAAAAGAGGAAACCCAGCATCTAACTGATTCCTCCTTATATACCTGAAAGAACATGTTAATATGACAACTATATTAGATGAGACCAAGAACCTTAGTAAGTTGTAGTATTCAATGAAAACAGCTAAGCTATCCTCAAACCAATTAAAAAAGCATAACTCGTACATAGGACTTATCACAGATAACAGTAATTATATATAGAAAAGGCTAGGCAGTAATAGGAGCGCTTATTGATAAGTCACACACAAAGCATTATGCAGAATTTAGGGAAAATTCTCATGGCATATGTTCTTACACGATTGGGGTTGTTCTGCACTTCAACATGCTAAAATGGTCTGATGCATAAACTGACACAGTAATAAGTGAATCATTGTTCTTTTTGTAGAACAAGCTCCGAATCACTTCATCTGGGCTTAAAATTCAAGAAGGATATGCGCTTGTTTGTTACTGCAGACACAAAAAACACAATGCCAGAGGTCCAAGAACATCCATGGTTTTCATCACTTCTCATCAAATGCAGATCACATCTTGCAGAATGTGGAATATATACCTCGACTAAAAGCAGCGCAAAGCCCAGAGTGAGCAAGAGCGAATATGATATCTTTTGCAGCAACAATCTCAATAATTTTGGATCTCTTTTTAAGAAACTGTAGCTTCACAAATAGGTGAGCATTGTGATTATATGTATCAAACTCTTCCTGCATCAAACAAAGATATACAATGTCAACACTAAACGTACTAAAATGGTTCATACCAAAAGGGACAACTAATCTAGCTTTTTTATATAACTCGGAACACCGTACAAGCCAAGGTATTGTACATACTGGAATAGCTTGTAGTTCATACCAAATCGTCGTATAGACCCTCATTCTACACCGACAAAACCTAATTGAAATTCCAATAGCTACATCCGCAACAATATGCCCATTTTAACTCTTCTACAGCAACTCAGGAAGAACCACAGTTGAGGAAAAATACAACCACTAACCCAACAAGCTCGGCGGAGAGGAGGCGGGGGGGCCGGGGGGTGGTGCCGTGGCGGAGATCGGCGAAGAGGAGGCACCGAGGCGAGGGGCGGTGCCGCGCCGCCGCGGGCCGAGGCGGAGAGGAGGCGCCGAGGCGGGGGGCGGTGACTTGGGCTCACGGGCGGCAGTGGGGGCTGGGGCGGCTGGTCGCGCGCGGAGATGCGCTGGAGCCTGGACTGGGGAGATGCGGAGGCGCGAGGCTGAGATTGGCGAGACGGGAGGGGCGCTCCGCGGTTAGGGTAGGCCAAGGCCGGGTGATTGGGCCGCGGGGGTGCGATGGGAAGCCGCTGGGCTGGCTGCTCGCGAGTCGCGACCGACGCGATGAATGGTAGTGGGCCGGCCGGGAATAGTCTCGAGCCGGCCAATAAACCTCGGGCCCAATAACTATACATTACTTTTTTTGGGATATACTACTACATATTTACACTGTAATTTTTTCTGGGCCGTGGGCCGTGGCCCAACCGGCCTGAGGCCCGTCTCTGCCCATTGGATGGCTCATTAGAGCATGCTTGCTAGCCAGCTTGTTTACATGCAGGCATGTTTTTTTTCCTCTCAAGGTTTTTTTCCGAGAGAACTTCTCTCAGATTAATTAGGAGTAACTTCGTTATTATATTTACTAGGTACCAGCCCACAATGTTTTCTTTTGGAGAGGATACCAGTCCAGTGTTAGAATGCATGCCGTGTGTACATATTTGTTTTCTAATATAATAAAGTTGGCTTTGCAAAATTAATTCCCAAGTCATTTAGGGCGTATAGGATGTATGCGTGCTTGGAGAGGTGGGTAGGAAAAGAAAACTGCTTTTTCTTGCGACGCAGGATAGATGTGTTTCAAATTTTGTAGCATCCATGTTTGAGCATGCACTGGTGCGATGCGTAACAAATGCTTATGCGTGCATATAGGTGGGTTCTGTTGAGTGTCTTAGACTTTTGGTTTATAGTTTTTGAAGTCTAACTGTTCACAAGAGATAATATAAAGAGAGAGAAAATCACATGTGATTTTGGCCAGTATATCTGAACTCGATATAGTGTTTACTATAATCAATTTGTAAACCACGTCTTAAAAAGATACACCGTTTAAAAGCTAGTCACTGTAGTAGGAAGTAATAAGCCAAAGCGTGAACCCTGCCAAACTAAGCCTATAACTACCTCCAATTAATGGGGAATATAGGTGGGGTTTTTTGCTGTAGCTTACAGCTTATGGCTGCAGCTTATGCTTTTTGGTCTTAGCATAAGTGTTTATGTAAACGAATCAAATACTGATAAATCATTTCGAAAAGGTTGTTATGATAAACCACTTTGAAACGGTAGCGGAGAAGGCATCCCATTTGTTTGTTCCAGAGAATCCATAAGCTATAGGGGCGTTCGTATTGGTTTTTGGCTGTGGTTTATAGTTTTTAACTAAAAATTAGTGGTAGTGGTTAAATAAGGGGTGAGCGATAAAAAAAGTGATAGAGAGATGCGTGCGCATATTAGGAGCGAGAGGAGTGGGGTGCGTGATACACCCGTGATCTCCTGTCTAATCCCTGGAACGAGACGGTAACGAGAGAAGTGAAAAAGCTGCTTCGAAAAAACCGGGTGTTCATATTAGCTTTCATCTTTTCTAAGCAGAAGTTAGTAGAAGAAGCCAACACAAATAGGACCAAAAGTCATAAACTAAAAGGAACTAAACCATAATCATCCAAGCACCTACAAATAGAGCTATAAATGAGTCAACCTCGAGCGAGCCTGGCCTTCTAGGCTCGAGCTCGATAGAAATTCGAGTTAAGTTCGAGCCGAGCTAAAGTTGGGTTCCGAGTCTGGACCTAGGTTCGAGCTCGGCTCGACCTAAGCTCGAGTAGGCTCAAGCTTATCTCGTTGAAGCTCAATAACAATTAAAATAATTTATTATGCACTAATTTTCAATAATAAGAAAAGTTCGAGTTCGAGCTTAACTCGAGTAAGCTCAATAACAGTCAAATAATTCAAATATGCACTAATTTTCAACTATAAGAAAAGCTCAAGCTCGAGTTCGGCTCGGATAAACTCGGTAAGAGTTAATATGTATCACTATTTAAACTCGAATCGAGACTCGCGAACTATTCAAGCTCGGTTTGGTGAAGTTCGCGAGCTCGAGATCAAGCTCAAGTTCGGCTCATTTAAAGTTTGAGTCGAGTTCAAAATAAGCTTATAACGAGCCGAGCTCGAGTAGCTCGTGAGTTTCCAGCTTTTTTTTACAGACTTACCTACAAAGAGGTGCTTTCATAAGAAGAGATGACTTTTATATGGGTGTTTGATGATACAACTGTACTCTCTCGTTTTTTAAACACCCATGTAAAATATCTTGTATCTATTTTGTATTTAAATATTTCCCTTTAAAAGGAACTCAATATTGGTCGATTTGCAAAAAGAAAAAATATCGCTGGTGTAGTACTAGGTTACAGGCCCAAAAGAAAAAACAGCACATGAAGTTGATGGGCCTGACGGATAAGGGGCACGCATGGGCCCAATCGAACAATCCGTATCCGACTGGCGCGCCTGCGTCAACGTTGCTCGTTTCGGCCTTGGGCCCTCGAGGAAGTATAAGCCCACAAAATGCAAAATCATCTTTTCTTTTTTTAAAAAAAAATGGATGCATGCAAATTTGCAAAGTAGCTTGTGGGGAATTTCGTAAAGAAAAAAAGAAAGAAGCTAGTTGGAAATCGACACGTACGACAATCGACAGTGAATTCTACGGGAGAGTAAAATCTTCAGAAGCAACAAAGGTGATAAGGCTTGGCCCTGCTACCTGCCACATGTATGGTCACGATTTGAGAGAGATTATTCTGGCATGCAGGCCAGTAGCTTGATTTGACAAAGGTGCATTTAAGCATGAACTGAAGTTTCATTTTCGGTGAAGATGCTTGCATAAATATTCTCCGAAGTGTAAAAAATGAAAATCATATACATGGGCTAGCTAAGACAGAGAAGAAGCTAGAGGAGGTTGGTCGAGATCTAGAAGCGGGTGGATTCGGTTGGGCTTTGAATTCTAGAAGCCGTGGATTCGGTTGGGCTTTGAATTTGGCTTATTATTTTTTGGTATAATAATTAGATTTTAAACGACAGAGTCTATAAGTATATTGTAGTAGATATTGTGCCAAATAAGTATACCGAGCAAAATCACATATGACTGTCTTACTCTATGTATTGCCTCTTACAATCAATCAGAATTTAAAAATTATAAACCAAAAGTTAAAACTACAGTTCGGAAAAAATCACCTATAGGTATATGGTCGTCCCTCCTTTCATTTCCACTTTGATTTGATGAATGGGTCTCTAATTGTATGATCTAATCTTTTTTCACCAATGAAAATTGTATGCAGGAAACACGATGATAAATCCAAAGTGATGATATAGTTTTCAACCGTTCCACGGACGGACACGCCGCGATCAGACTACTGAGAAGCCCACGTCCCTATGCATATATGGCGTACGCCTGCATCACCGATCGATGGGTGGACATGCGTGCGAATCGAACGTACCGTGCGCTGCTCATCCACTACTCAAGTTTCAGCGTAGCGCCAAAACGAAAAAGCTTTGATGGATGTCGACGACGTGTAGACGCGGTTCTCCACAAGTGAAAGAGACGGACGACTTATTATTATTATTATTATTATTATTATTATTATTATTATTATTATTATTATTATTATCTGCTAGCTGAATATTCGTGTTTTACTATGGATAAAAAAATTTATATTATTTTACCACATTGAGTCAACGTTGTTGGGATCGGTTTGTTCAGCTCATGCTGTCAGCTCCACCTCCTCGCTCGGCCACGTTGTACCTCTGTATCCTTGGCTCTACCGCACATCCGGTAGAGCTCTCTTGTTATTTTTTTTACTAGATTGCTTTTTCTGTTTGTGTTAAATCGATTTTGTAGGGAGGTAAAGGAAGAGTTGGAACGGACATATGAATCATCAACACTAACTCTTTTTTTAAGTAGTAGAAATTATTATTATTCTGAGAAAAAGATTCCTAAATTTCTCTTTTTTTCTCCTTCCTCTGTTGTTATTTTTTAGTATATTGTTTTCCTATTTTTGTTAAATCGATTTTGTAGGGAGATAAAGGAAGAGTTAGAAGGGATAGATGAACTATTAATACTAATTCTCTTTTTTAAATAATAGAGATTACTATTATCATTAGAAGGAGATTTCTAAGTTTCTTTTTTTTCCTTCCTCTTCTACGGAGATAACAGCGAGAAGAGAGATTCGTTTGGAGTGATGGGGAGCGGTGGAGCGCGTGCCGACCGTCCGCGGGAGGCGTGCGCGAGCCGTGCAGCTCCGTCAGCTTGGCGCCATCTCGCGCGCGCGCGGGGCTCACGCCTCCCGCCGCTATATATACCGGCGACCGCTCCTCATCGATCGATCACCAGGCCAGCCAGAGCAAACGCATCCATCCATCCTCCTGCACAAGCTAGTAC
Source organism: Dendrocalamus latiflorus (assembly GCA_017311315.1). Taxonomy (NCBI): domain Eukaryota; kingdom Viridiplantae; phylum Streptophyta; class Magnoliopsida; order Poales; family Poaceae; genus Dendrocalamus; species Dendrocalamus latiflorus. The sequence continues at coordinate 7,615,834 of CM029662.1, forward strand.
GTAGAGCGAGCAAGTTCACCAAGCTTGCAACATGTCGGACAAGTGCGGCAACTGCGACTGTGCTGACAAGAGCCAGTGCGTGTAAGTGCAAAATCTCCCTCCATCTTCTGCTCATATATGATTGGTTGAAACCAGTAGCCATTTTGCTAAGTAGCTCATGAACAACATGCTTGTGTTGACTGATGATGAGCACTGGATGCTGGTGATCAATTTGCAGGAAGAAAGGCGACAGCTATGGCGTCGTCATAGTTGACTCGGAGAAGAGGTCAGTACTCTCTTTCGTCTCTCAACTCATCCAAAATAATCACGACCGATCCATAATTCTGGTGAGTAGTTAACGGGCATGATTCAAGCCCCCACTCACTATATATTAGAACTACAGATTTTCCGGGTGAGATACACGAGCTTGCATACTCGCATATATAAAAAACCATACTCGCATATATTAGAACTACAGATTTTCTGGCTTCTGGCTTATTTTTCACTATTCATAAGTTTCGTCTTTTTCTGAACTTTTGGTTTTTTGTTGAGCTTTTTTGCCGGTTCTTTTTTTCCCGTATTTGTTTGTATTATACGTAATGGGCTAACATATGTTTTATATTTTTAATTTTTTTTAAATTTAATTATACTAAATAAGCCTCTGTCAGCTACAATGCTTTTTTCAGCCAGCTACAGTGTTTTCAGCCATAAGCCATGAGCTTTTCAGCCGAACCGATCACCACCTAGGTGAGATACATGAGCTTGCATCCCCAAAAAAACAAAGGTTTAAACTCACTTAAAACACCACCACTTTTTATGACGGGCCGGCAGGAAAAAAAACCTAGACCAAATATAATATATATTAAGGCCTAGGGTAGAACAAGATCAGGATACAAAACCCAGGAAGAAAGTTCTCTAAAAACCAAATAAAAAATGCGTAGCAATCTCGAATAGCCGTGCTAAGGTAGCACCGAAAGGTTACACACAAAAGACTAAAAAGCTGAAACACATCCGATAGCCTTCCATGAGAAGATCTCTACCTTAATAATCCAAAGCACATCGGTTATAGGATAGCATCTTCTCTCAAAAATTCTAGTATTATGCTCTTTCTATAAATACCAGTGAACGAGGATCAAAGTCACACTTCTACAGTTTTATATATAGTTGAATCTTTTTTGGAGTTCTGCTAAACCTGAATATATTCCTCCTAGGATAGTATGCCTAACTAGACTTATGAGTTTGACACACCAAATAAGCGGTTTAGATTTTTTGTTGTTTCTGAAGGAATGTGCGTAGGCTACGATAGCAGAAAATAAAAATTTCTACCGCGCACACCAGGACATCATGCTAAGGAGGGATCATAGATCGTTACCACTAGACGCGCAGCGCAGCGGAAGAAGAGTTGGAGAAGCCGATCCAACCACGCGCGTCGAGGTAGTAGTGGAAGTAGCCGATCGTCCCGAACAGATCGTCTCCTCCACGCGATCAACCACACCACGAGCAGATCCAATCTGTAGATTGTTGATGCCGATCAACGCCGCAACGAGCAGCGCCTCCACCGGTATCCACACGTCCGGGGCTGGAACGCCGATCGCGAGTGTACCAGCACTCGCGAGCGGCTAGGGTTTGGCTCGGGAGGTGGCGGCTAGGGTTTTGCTCGGGAGGAACAAAAGCCTGCATCTCTCAGCCCCCCGCCTCCATATATATAGACCTCCTCACTTGGGCCTCGTGGATCGAGGCCCAATAGGAGTCTATCCGGATCTCTATCCGAATTGAGCCCACATCTGAATCACATTCGAATTAGTGTTCCAACCCGTTAAGTGTGCGACCCTGTAGGTTCACATATACTTGGTCGCGACCCGGAAACGCCTTTCCGGTCACCCTGTTAATAGCGGCCTCTAGCAAGACATATTAACCCCAAAGTATACGTAAAGATCATATCGGCTGAACCTGTAATGTTCTAATGTACGAATCCCTTTGCCTCACGATATAGATTAAGCTCAAGGCGAGACCTGTGTCATCCTCTTAATAGCTCAATCACTCTCTCGATTCCGTGATGGATTATAAACTCGTGATTGACTCCTCAATCACCTTGCCATGGCCATGCACTTTCATAATCCATTACACCGAGGGGCCCAGAGATATCTCTCCCATAAGGAGGGGCAAATTCTATCTTGATCATTCACATCCCACTACATGTTTCATAGCAAACCCGAAGACTACTTTTATGACTACCCAGTTACGGAGTAGTGTTTAGTAGTCCCAAAATAAGCTACTACGCATGTTGAGAACCATGATGATCTCAAGTCTAAGGATTCCACTACTTGAGACCAACTGATGACACATGGAATCTCTGCAGTGTCTCATGGCGGGTCTATCCAACATATGTTCACTAACATATGTCCATATTATTGATTTGGTATCTCCATACCATGATCCATGAGACATGATCATCAATCAATACATACGCTGATCTTTGAATCATATTTGTTCCTCATATGATATATAATCAGGGATCATTTAGAAATAGCAACATTTTGGCATTAAGAGTCTCATGAATAAGTCACATACTCATTGATCAATAATGATAATGTCTATTTCAAGGAACAAACTAATGCATCATAAACATAGTATGTGATATATTCAACATCTCCATGTTGCCTCTAGGGCATATCACCAACAGTTTCTGTTTGTATATATATATGTATTCATGTGTCACACCCAACAACACGTACGGATAATTCCATTTGATTAACCCCGTTTAAACTACAGTTTTTCTATTGCACAGGCGACTGAAATTTTTTTATATTTCAGTCACCTGAAATTGCACTCTCAATAAACTAAAATTGCAGCCCCCCTCCAAAAAAAACAACTGCAACTTTAGGTGATTCAGAGTGCAACTTCGAGTGACCTGAAATTGCACTCTCAATCAACTAAAATTGCAGCCCCCTCCAAAAAAAACATGTGCAACTTCAGGTGATTCAAAGTACAACTTTAGATGACTGAAAGATAAAAAAATTTCAATCGCCTGTGCAATAGTCTATCTCTTTAAACTATACTACTGCTAATACTAATAACACCTGATTGAGTGATGATCAATCAGGATTTTATTGCTCGTTGCAGACAGTTGATTATTTAAAAAAACTGTGTCAACTTATCATCACATATGCGATCGATGCAGCCACATCGAGGTGGTCGAGGAGGTCGCGTACGAGAACGACGGCAAGTGCAAGTGCGGCACCAGCTGCTCCTGCGCTGACTGCAACTGCGGCAAGTGAAGCCGGCCTGCCTGCATGCCCCTCCGCATATAATAATCTAATCGATTAAGCCCATGCATGCTAAGTAATCAATTGTCAGATCAATTAATCGGTGCGTGCATGCTAAATAATGTGTGTGTGTGCGCGATGTGGTTGTGACGTGTGAGCCATGTATGTGATGAGTCCATCGTGACATGTACCTCTTGTCATGTATGTGGATTAATTAAGCTTCATTACCGTGTGCTTTTAGTTATATGTATTATTGCTATTTCTGTTTTCCTTTCTGGAACCAAAAGGATCGATCCGTTTTGAGTTTCGGTTTGAGATGTTCTACAGTGCCTGAAAGTGACGATGTCCGTACATTTGATTGAATCCAATGGTCCAAGACAAAGAGGTATCTAGGAGGCAGTCTATATAGTGTGTACTATAATTAAATTGTAGATCTCACATTAAAAAGATACTCCACTAGAAAATTAGTTATTGTAGAAAATCTGAAAAACAGCTTTTACAATCTAAAAAGAAAAAGCCCGTACTGAAGACAACTTAATTAAAGCTCAATTACATATATTTCTCTAGTTTGCGTTATTGTTTTGGAAACTTGGATGCAACCGGTTGAACTGACTAATGGTGGGCAGTGCAAACACTACGATCTGATCTAGCAAACAAACCTAAGAAAAAGAAAAAGAAAAGCATGAACCGAAGATCAGATCCATATATATGATGAATTAGTCAGGCACCCATTTACCTTTGTTAACCATTATTTCAGTACACCAATCATACAAGCAATAACCAAAATCATTCGACGAGCAGAAATCAAACCAAGCACTGATTGAAAACGTAAAAGACAAGAAACGACGAATCAAGCTACTTACACCTAAGATCAGTAGCAGCAGTAATTAATTAACACACAATAATTAAGTCAATGCATCCATCAACACCTCCTCCTCCTCCCCTCGATCCGTGCATATGATCGGTCAGTTCATGTTGCGGGAGCAGCGCGTGATGGCGGAGCAGCCACGGCGGTAGGGATTGGCGGGTTGCTGCGACGCGCAGTTGCTGTAGTAGGACCGGCCGCGCTTGCTGCACGGCACCTGGTCGGCCCGCAGCGCCGCGTAACTGATGTACCGGTTGGTCGGCTTCCTCGCAGCCAGCGACCGCCGCAGCAGGGCCTCGTCCGGCGTCCCCAGCTCCTCGTCCTCCCCCACCGCGCACTGCCCCAGCGTCCCGTGGCACGTCCTCGCCGACGACGCCGCCGCCACCGAGTCCATCACGCCGTACCCGCCACCGCCGGCGTACGCCAGCGCCGCCGCCCACAGGCAGGAGACCAGGACCACGGCCAGGGCGATGCCAACAAGGCGAGCCATGTCGCTGTTGTTGCTTGTGTTGGTTTGTGTGGATTGGTTTTCTGGGAGAGGATGGCTTCTCCTTGTCGTTCTCTTTGAAGCGTATAGGAGGAGGAGAGGAGTGGCACGAAGAGGTTGGGGTTTTGCGCATGCATGGGTGGGAGAGAAACGAGGGCGTTCTCACGTTGCATTGCCCGGCCGGCCGGCGACCTGCTCCTGCGTGCGCGCGCGTATGGCTTTGCATGCATGGGCTGGACGTGGACGGTATGAACCCAGACTAATTTCTCTTTTTGAGAAAATTGAGAATATGCCCTCTAATTAGATGGAAATCTAGGATATACCCTCTTTTAGATCCTAATTGATAATATACCCTCCTTTAGAATGTTTTGATGAGAAAATACCCTTTTTATACCTTTTCATTAGTTTCTATTGTATTTCTCTGTATTCCTTCACTTAAAATGACATATTTACCCCTGAGTACTTGTATTGTATTTCTCTGTATTTCTCTGATCAGAATTTTGTGAAGAAGTTTCATGGTCCTGTATTCTGATCAGCTTGCCACATGTGACCAAATATAGGACCATGAAACTTCTTCACAAAATTCTGATCAGAGAAATACAGAGAAATACAATAGAAGTACTCAGGGGTAAATAGGTCATTTTAAGTGAAGGAATACAGAGAAATACAATAGAAACTAATGAAAAGGTATAAAAATGGCATTTTCTCAACAAAACACTCTAAAGGAGGGTATATTATCAATTAGGATCTAAAGGAGGGTATATCCTAGATTTCCATCTAGTTGGAGGGCATATTCTCAATTTTCTCTTTTTAGATTGGGTTTCCGAACGATAAACAGGCAGGCGCGCGTATGATCTCTTCATCAAAACAATTAAAAAAAACCTTGCAGTGCGTCTTGATCGTTCATTACCGCGTGGCGGCAGCGGAGCCATCCTCTGTTGAGCTTCGCGGTGGTTAGGATCGGGATTCATCGGGTAAGGTTTTAGGGGTTAATGGAGTGACCGATCTTAGATTTCGAGGGGGTGACACCACCGACCGCGAGATCAGGGGTGGGTGCTATTACGGATGAAAAATGGATACAAATTATTCGTATTATTTAATTATCGTATTTGATATAATATAAATATGGTATAGATTTTTCTATCCAATTAACAATTTTTATCTTATTCGTATTCGCATAAAAATATAGATGTAAATATGGTATAGACTTTTACCATCTGAAATATTATTTTATCCAGACTATTCGCGTCCGTATTCATATTCGACGAAACAATATGCATATTTTATTACAATACGACTAATTAGTTGGACAATTTTTTTTAATTAATTGTGAATTCGTGTTTTTTTAGATGAAGTAAATGAATTAGAATGATTAAGCGTAATTGTACGAGAATAAAATGCCATTAATATCTTCATACTACATAAGTTATGAGGATATTTGGATCCAACCAAATAGAGTAGATACTCGATTCGAATTCGTATTCGATATTTGTCTAGTCCATATTCGTATTCAACGTTTGCTCGATTCGTATTCAAATCTGAGAAAAAACAATGGATGTGAATATAGTTTGAGCACTATCCAATCCGTATTTGATCCATGTTCACCCGTAGGTTCTGTTGACTCGAGAGACGTCGACTGCAATTGTCTAGTTGGGTGTCCTGTGTGTGGTGGAAGGCGATGGTTGATGCAACGTAACACCTTTTTTTTTGAAAATATGAAATAACTAAAAATATTATTTGATTTGATTTCTAATTTGGGGATTTCAAATTTTCCCTAAATTATTTAATTTTTTCCCAAAATTCCAGAATATGAAAATAACAAAAATATAATAGTGCACCACTTAGGTAAAAGCATCTACACCAGTTAAGACTATTGTTGTCTATATACCTCCTCTCAAAGGTGGAGGCACTGCTCGACGAGCTTGGGCAATTGCCCGAACTCACCAGCGATAAGCAATGGAGGGAGGAGGGGAGATCGTAACGCAAGCACGAGCAAGTTCCCGGGCACTTTGTTGTCACAGAGCCTAAGTGGCTACCTGGCTGGGCCATTATATGGGTCATGGGTGATGAGGACATCACTTCTTCGGATACACACAACACTCCTCCACTTGACATTCAAAGACCAATCACTAGAGCTCGCGCCCGACAATTGAATTTACAGGTGAGCTCGTTCCTAAGTACTTCTTTTTGTTCATTTGAGAATAGATTGCTACCTAATAATTTAATTATGATTAGGAACCATGGAGAAGACCTAGAAGTACTTGGAGAAGGGTTACGGGATGCACAAGTCCAGTAAGGGCTGTCGAATCATGTTGGAGGTCCAACTCAAGCCGACTTCGAATCCAATTCGGAGTCCAGTTCGAATCCAACTCGGAGTCCATGACCAGGCCGCACAAAAACGGACGCCCAGATCGCATCCGGACTCCGTTTTGGACATTCCACATATGTATGGAAATCTGAGAAGACTACCTTTCCAATGGCTCTGGTCCCATGTCAAAATTCCTTCTGAGTCAACAGGAATCGTCGAAACAAGTGGGCGTTCAGAATCTGTCAGGGTGCTGCGCCACCGTCTTTTGGGCCGTTCGGCTTTGTATCGTGTTGGAGCCCATTAGGGGCGCGTCCAGGGGTTTTGCACGCCCCTAACTCCTATATATCCAGCCGCCACCCCCACCATTAGGGTTTGGGTTTTGCTTAGATCAATTTGTCTTTGAACAGATTCGCCGTTCATCGGTTTGTGAGACCCCAATTTTCGAGTGCTAAATCAATACATCTGCAATTCAGTTGTGTTCTTCCTTGTTCTTGCTTGTGTTCTTCGATTTGCAGGCGAGGATTAGCCTTCTTGGCGAGGTCAACCGGGCTGCGCACGGTTGATAACCTGAGGAGACGTGGTGCTGCGATTGCGGGGTTCGGAACGTGTTGTTCAGAAGCCGGATCGATTTGTGTCGCGCCTCCACCAAATCGAATTTATCCAGAACCTGTTGGAAGATCGGGATCCCGTTCCCATCAAGTGGTAATCAGAGCTTCAGGTGTTCCTTCAGGTTCGCGTTACCCTCCTTTGTTGTTTTCGGTTTCATCCTAGAGTCCATGAAAAAGCCCTACAAAAAACAATTGTAGTCATAGGTTGTTTCCTGTCCTAGATCTCGTTTAGCCTTTGCACAATTTGATTCCAGAGTCCGTAGTGTTGAGTTGGTGTCCTTAGTCGAGTTGTGTTGCTGGTTTAGATCGTGTTTTGTTTCGGGTTATCTTGCTTCCGCTACCTCTCATACAAACCCTAGCCGTCATCCATCGCGTATTCCACCCTCTGTTTTTGTTTTCCCACCCATATCCCACCCTCTGTTTGAGTCTTTCTTCGCGTCTCGTGATCATCTAGCACCATCCCCCACTTTTCCCCGAGCTTCTGCCCCCAAATTCCACCGATTTCCTCCACCCGATTTCGTTTTCGGCCTCCACAGAAACCATAACTCAGAGGCTCAACTTCAAACGGTCGTAACTTTTGCATACGGACTCGAAATCAGGCGATTTTTTTCTGAAATTGGGTGAAATTAAATTTTACATCCGATACTCCCCTACTTCGTCAGGTTCGGCGATTTTATTTTCCCCAAATTCGGCCTGGAAAGTGCAGTACTCGAGCTCCGAAATTGATTCACCGAATTTCCAGCACATTCATTATTTTCTGTAGGCCACACCTTACATCAGATTGACTTGAAACTTTGTGTGGTTCCTATTTCTGTGCTCTGCTCTGTGAAAAAAATAAAATTAAAAAGACACAAAAAAGAAAAATTTCGACTTAGTAGAGAAGAGAGAGAAAAGTGTTATCCGTGGCCAAAAAAAAGAGGAAAAAAAAGAGAGAAAAACCGGACAGAGCACAGTTTTAGGTGACAGAACTTCATTTGTTTTGTGCTTATGCTGAATTAAGTTTCTCATTCCCTGGCCATCTTTGTTGCTGTCTTCGCTTACTTTCTGGCCGTGATTCCTTGTTCATCATATCCTAACACTGATATCGAACACATTTAGCCCAGCAACTAGGACCAGTGCTTTGGACATTTATTCAGCATTACTATCTGTTATTGATTTGTGTTCCACTAACATATTTGGCCTTCCAAGCTCCATATATCTACTTCTGGAAAGCACAGTTTTGACCCTTGCAATCGTACCCACGCTCGACATGGTATCACGAACCAGCCACCGGTTGTACCACCTGCTGCTTTGGTAAGAACACTTGTAAGAGCTTGGTAAGCCACTTCCTTTGCGAGTTCCCACTGCCCTTCATTTGTAGTTGATAGGGATAATCCTTTTGTTTTCCCTGTGTTTCCACTAACCATGGCAGGAGACGAAGGAGACGGGACACCGGTCGATTTCAACGAGTGTGTTAGTCGTGGCCAGCTACAAGCTGCGCTCGACAAACAAAATGCTTCACTCAACGCAAGACTGGACACCATCGTCGCTGCCATTGCCCAGTTGAACACCACAGAAGGCATTGAGCGGGTGGAGCGGCGGTTGGCTGACCTCACTGGTCGGATGGACACATTGGAGGCACGCCTGCCATCTGTCAATGATGGCCATCGTCGTGATGATGACACCGTGTATGATGCGGATGGCAACATTGATCAGCGGACGACACAAGATGCACGACTATGTCGGCGTCTTCAGCAAAACCGACAGGGTATGGGAGGTAATAACCAGAATCGTCATGGTAACGACGACCCTTTTGCTAAAGTCAAGTTTACCATTCCATCTTTTGCTGGTCTTTATGATGCTGATATATATCTTGATTGGGAGATGACGGTAGAGCAGAAGTTTAATTCTCACTTGGTTCCTGAACAACATAGAGTTAGACAAGCTACTAGTGAGTTTAAAGACTTTGCTATTATCTGGTGGAATGAACTAAGTAACATGCGCTTACAACCTGATACATGGGAGCGGTTAAAAGAAGATATGCGTAATCGTTTTGTTCCTCCCACATATAAACTTGATTTGAGAAAAAAATTGCAGCGCTTAGAACAAGGTGATCGTTCTGTTCAGGACTATTATGCTGAGCTTCAAAAGGGTATGATGCGTTGTGGGGTTGTTGAGGAGACGGATGATAAGATTTGTCGTTTCTATGGGGGGTTAAGGCGTGAAATTCAGGACATTGTTGATTATAAAGAGTTTACTACTGTCAACCAGTTGTTCCAGCTTGCTATGCTTGCAGAAAAAGAATTGCAGGGACGCAAGGAATCAGCGAAGGCAAGCACCGGACGACCTTTTTACACGCCGCGAACGACTACATTGACGGGACTGCCCAAGTCTTCTTCGAGTTTTCGTTCTCCTCCACCACCTGTGCACAAGGTTGCAGCAGCGCCACCGAAGCCACCTTCCACGACAAAAAATTCTTTGCAGGTTCCAGCCAAGAGTTCTTCTTCCGTGGCTTCAACGGGCCGCTCCTCCGACATTCAGTGCCACCGCTGCCATGGGCTTGGTCATGTGCAGAAGAATTGCCCTAGCCAACGGGCATACATCGCCACAGAAGATGGAGGCTACATCAGCACTTCGGATGTCGAGGAGGATGATGATGTTGCTGCTGCCTCGGACGACAATGGCGGTGGTGATGACGACCTGGTCCTTGGTGGGGCGTCCACAGCGACGCTACGGAGCATCATTGTGCAGCGCGTCCTCAGCACACAGGTACAACAACCCGATAAGCTTCAACGCCATAATTTGTTTCAGGCTTTCTTCGCAATTAAGAACCGGCGTGCACGTGTCATCATTGATGGAGGAAGTTGCAACAACTTGGTGAGTTCTGATTTGGTCAAAAAGCTTAGCTTGACCACGCGACCGCATCCACATCCATACCATATTCAATGGTTAAATGACTCTGGAAAAGCTAAGGTAACACAAACATGCCGAGTCCATTTTTGCATTGGTGGTTATGTTGATCATGTTGATTGTGATGTGGTTCCTATGCAAGCATACTCTCTTTTATTGGGTCGACCTTGGGAATTTGATAATGATGCTTTACACCATGGTAGTAGTAACAAATACACTTTTATGCAGAAGGGAAAGAAAGTTACTTTACTGCCTTTGACTCCAGCTGAGATTATAAAGGCCGATAGGGAGAGAGTTGCTGCTACTAATGATCCAAATAAACATGATGAATCTGAAAAACAGCAAGTACTCCATTTGAACAATTCTGTTATGCTTGCCACCAAATCAGACCTTGCTGAAATTGATGATGTTAATGATATATGCTATGTTTTTGTGTGCAAAGATGCTTTATTTTCTCTTGATAATATGCCTTGCACTTTGCCTGCTCCTGTCACTAACCTTTTGCAGAAGTTTAGAGATGTTTTTCCTGATGAGATTCCTCCAGGACTTCCACCCCTTCGAGGGATTGAGCACCAGATTGACTTGATTCCTGGAGCGAGCTTGCCAAACCGTGCGGCGTACATGACCAATCCTGAAGAGATTAAGGAGATTTAGCGACAAGTCCAAGACCTTTTGGACCGTGGGTACGTACGTGAGAGCCTTAGTCCTTGTGCTGTTCCTGTTCTTTTGGTTCCCAAAAAAGATGGTTCTTGGCGTACTCTATGGAACAAGTTGGGTACAAAGTTGTTGTTCTCTACAACATGTCACCCACAAACTGATGGTCAAACCGAAGTGGTGAACCGCACACTGTCTACCATGTTGAGAGCTGTTTTGAAGAATAATTTGAAGCTGTAGGAAGAGTGTTTGCCGCATGTTGAGTTTGCATATAATCGAGCGGAACACTCCACCACCAAGGTAAGTCCTTTTCAGGTAGTGTATGGATTCAATCCCCGTGCCCCTATTGATATTTTACCTTTGCCTACTAGTGAGAGAGCTCATAATGATGCTAAGGAGCGTGTTGATTTTATTGTCAAAATGCATGAGACTACTAAGGCCAACATTGAAAAGATGAATGAACAATATAGGATTATTGGTAGTAAAGGTAGAAAGGAAGTTAAACTTGAACCGGGTGATTTTGTTTGGTTGCACTTGAAAAAGGATAGATTTCCTGAGTTAAGAAAATCAAAATTGATGCCTAGAGCTGCTGGTCCTTTTAAGATAGTTGAGAAGATAATTGATAATGCATATAAACTTGCGTTGCCTCCCGAGTTTGGGGTTAGTCCCACCTTTAACATTTCAGATTTGAAGCCATACTTGAGAGATGAAGATGAGGCTGAGTTGAGGACAACTCCGCTTCAAGAGGGGGAGGATGATGAGGACATCACTTCTTCGGATACACACAACACTCCTCCACTTGACATTCAAAGACCAATCACTAGAGCTCGCGCCCGACAATTGAATTTAGGAAAAATTGCTCCTTTGCCCTAAAGTTTAATGGCGTTTGCTCATTTGCCCTATGATGTCTCACTGACATGTGGGCCCTGGACCCGCATGTCAGTGAGACATCATGGGGCAAATGAGCAAACGACATTAAACTTTGGGGCACATGAGCAAATCCCCCTTGAATTTACAGGTGAGCTCGTTCCTAAGTACTTCTTTTTGTTCATTTGAGAATAGATTGCTACCTAATAATTTAATTATGATTAGGAACCATGGAGAAGACCTAGAAGTACTTGGAGAAGGGCTACGGGACGCACAAGTCAAGCAAGGGCGGTCGAATCATGTTGGAGGTCCAACTCAAGCCGACTTCAAATCCAATTCGGAGTCCAGTTCGAATCCAATTCGGAGTCCAGAACCAGACCGCACTAAAACGGACGCCCAAATCGTATCCGGACTCCGTTTTGGACGTTCCACATATGTATGGAAAGCTGAGAAGACTACCTTTCCAATGGATCTGGTCCCATGTCAAAATTCCTTCTGAGTCAACGGGAATCATCAAAACAAGTGGGTGTTCAGAATCTGTCAGGGTGCTGTGCCACCGTCTTTTGGGCCGTTCGGCTTTGTATCGTGTTGGAGCCCATTAGAGGCGCGTCCAGGGGTTTTGCACGCCCCTAACTCCTATATATCCAGCCGCCACCCCCACCATTAGGGTTTGGGTTTTGCTTAGATCAATTTGTCTTTGAACAGATTCGTCGTTCATCGGTTTGTGAGACTCCAATTTTCGAGTGCTAAATCAATACATCTGCAATTCAGTTGTGTTCTTCCTTGTTCTTGCTTGTGTTCTTCGATTCGCAGGCGAGGATTAGCCTTCTTGGCGAGGTCAACCGGGCTGCGCACGGTTGATAACCTGAGGAGACGTGGTGCTGCGATTGCGGGGTTCGGAACGTGTTGTTCGGAAGCCGGATCGATTTGTGTCGCGCCTCCACCAAATCGAATTTATCCAGAACCTGTTGGAAGATCGGGATCCCGTTCCCATCAATGGGCCCCTATGGGCTATAGAACATGAGGTAGCCGATGGCCCATACATCATGTCATCATGCCCCCGATGCCCTCTGTCCATCCTAAAATAGTCACTTGATCCCTAATTTGTTCCCTATTCCTACTCGGCCTCGGCGGTCACTCAGTTCCCTGCTTCCCTCCCCCTCCCTCAGCTCTTAGATCTCACTCACAAGCTAGCCGCCGATGGCACACGGAGCAGCAACTTGGCAGTTCGACAAGCCCGCAAGGGCTACAGCCAGCATGACAGTAGGGCGAACGGGGCGACAGCTGATAGCCAGGGGAGGCGGCAAGGGGCCAAGGGGCGGCATTACGGCAACCACAGCCCATAGGTAGCCAACAGGGGCACCAGCGCTGGCACTGCTTGGGGTTTGGGGAGACCGAGAGAAAGGTATGACGCTGAGGATTAAGGACTACATTGTCAATTTGTCTGTTCCTCATTTTTTTTCTTGTCATCTTGTGATTTGTGAACCAGTGATCATGTCCTAGTGAATTAGTGAATTAAGGACCGGGGGGAGATATGAACTACTTCTTGTGAATGATATATGTGAATTATGAATCGGTCATAGATATGATATTGGTGATGCATTGATTCGAGAAATTTCGATATTTGACACTGAATACGTGCGCCTCTCAACTTTTAACCCCCAATTCGCATGCCTTTGAAAATTTAACCCTGTCACTGCGAATTCTTTTGATTCAAGGGATTCTCTCCATTTTCGCAGTGACAAGTGTCAAAATAGAAAAGGAGAGAAAATAAGGAGAATCCCTTGAATCAAAAGAATTCACAGTGACAGGGTTAAATTTTCAAAGGCGTGCGAATTGGGGGTTAAAAGTTGAGAGGCGCACATATTCAGTGTCAAATATCAAAATTTCTCCATTGATTCATAGTCATTTGTCAATTTTCATAAATGAGGAGGTTATACGATAGTCATATATAATGTGAATACATTACAATGTTATACGATAAACTAATATATATATATATATATATATATATATATATATATATATATATATATATATATATATATATATATATAATGTTGCATAATCTTTTTTGGGTGTGTCATTGGTATTGGCGTAGCCAGGTACTTGTTGCCATATCTTCTTATCTTTTCATCTATCCAATTAACATACGTGTTAATTATGCTTCTAGTTTAAAACTATTACGGTAACCAATTTTGGTTTTGTCATGTATATATCAATTTGTTCGTGTTTATTGTCTATATATGGTTAAGTCCGTTCAGTCTTCTAAATTATTATACTGGCTCCACCATTGTTTACTCTTACCAGCAAGTGTTTGTGCTGTTGTCTATTTTATGTTGCGCATCTCCCGTTCTCGTTCCTCTGGCTCGGTTGAGGTGGCAGGCGAAACAACGGCTGATTTGGCACCGTTGTACGAACCTAGGTCAAATCTGAAGAAGGTAAGGCTAAATTTGGGTCTGTTCTTTTTGGCTGCGGTTGTAGCTTTTGGGCTGTTTGTACGAGAGATTACAGAGTAATTGAAACTCACGTACGGTTTTTACCGATATAAATGAAGTCAATAAAGTATGTACTACAATTAACTAGTAGATCCTATTTTAAAAAAATATTTTGTTTAAAAATTAGTTAATATAGAAAATCCGAAAAGCAACTTTTAGAAACTGAAAACAACAGGGAAAAAATCCGACGTCACGTCGCGTGCTCGGGCAGACCTGAACATTTACCGGGCTGGGCCGAAAGGTACAAGGCCCAGATACTCTCGGGATGGAATTGGGCTCCCATTGTCAAATCAGCCCGTGCGTGCCTGGGGTAGCCTCTGCCGCCGCCTCGCTCCTCGCTCTCCGCCGCCGTGCCCCGCTCCTCCCCCTAATCTCCGCCGCCGCCGACGACTTACCCTCCCCTGGCGGCGATGTCGGCTGCGGCGCCCGCCGAGAGCGGCGAGTCCTCCGGCGACGGGGGCGAGATTACGTACGTGAGCTACGGCGGGGAGCAGCACCTGCCGCTGGTGATGTCACTCGTGGACGCGGAGCTCAGCGAGCCCTACTCCATCTTCACCTACCGCTACTTCGTCTACCTATGGCCCCAGCTCACCTTCCTCGTGCGCCCTTCGCCCCCTCTCGCTTTCTCCTCTCGTATTGCCCACCGTTTGTGGATCTGATGTGTTCTTGATGGTTGCTCGGTTTGGCTGGGGGCATTCGTCGGAAGGCGTTTGATGCCAAGGAGGGAAAGTGCGTGGGGACGGTGGTCTGCAAGATGGGGGAGCACAGGGGCGCCTTCAGGGGGTACATCGCCATGCTCGTCGTCCTCAAGCCCTACCGAGGCCGAGGAATCGGTGAGTCCGTCTAGATTTCTGAAAGAAGTGAAGTTCTTCAATTGTTGTTAGGCATGGCGCGATCTTGTTTTGCGTGTATGTGTAAGGTGCCAGGATTGACTTGGTGACATTATTGGAAACTGCCAGTCTTGCTTACTTACAATGCCGTGGAGAGATCATTTAATAAGCCTCAGAGATCTTGCTTGTGTATATGACATTGTTGAATTACATGAGAAATTAGCAATTCTGCTGCAAGGTTTCATCTAGTGCATGGAGCTGCTGAGATGCCGTTTACTCATGTATGAGGGGTGGTCTTTCATTCTTGATGTTTTTGCGAGGTTAAAATGTTGAATCCTATTGTAGGAGGGCAAGATTAACTGTTGTTAAATATTCATTTGATTCATTACAAGGGGTTGTTTGACTGTTTCCTTTAGTATTTTAAAGATAAGCAATAAGCTTGCTATGAAAGGTGTCTGGAGTTTTCTGTTTGTTTGGTTTGAATGGGAGAATTATTTCCTTAATGCTTGCAATGGGAGGTATTCCAATTTGCTTATTTGCTTGATCTGTCTCAAAAGGAAGCATTTTCCCTTTGCTTTAGATTTATGTGGGAAAGAAATATTCTAGTTTCTGCATATGCTGTGTGCTCCACAAGAGCCCCCAAAACAGATTTGTGACTGACATACTGCATGTTCCCATGTTTGTCTACAACTCCTCATCAACCTAACTAAACAACTTAACCAACCTACAAATTGAGCTTATGGTGCAGTTTTTTGTTCCAATTTGACCAACAAGTGGATGATGGTGTGGCGAGTTTTTGTTCAAATCAACAATCTTCCAACGATTGCTATATGCTGTTCTTGATATTCTTATGTTTGTATGACATAATGTTTTTTTCCTTGTTATGTTTGGTTAAGTTTATCTCATTATTACTTTTGTGTGTGTCAAGAAACGACTAACTGGAGCTCTCTGCTTAATCATCCTTCCACACTTCTAGTTGTTTGTTGTTCTCTCTATATGTTTGCTTTATGTTGGATAGAATTATGTTTGGCTTGACATTCGCATAGAAACTTGGTTGGTTAGCTCAGTGTTTTTCTGAATTTTTTTTGAAGGAGCCATTTATGTGTAGTTAGTTTCTTTGACACGATGTTGGTTGTTTTTGTAGGGAATTAGTAATCTTAGATCATTGAGTAGGTTCTTAGAATGCTTAGCTTTCTATATGTTTTTTTTTTCCAGAAAGAAGTTGCTATGTGAAGTATTTGGTTGGGTTTGTTGTGTTAAGAGTAGTTAGGCCCATATCAGCTCATTTTCCTTGTATATGTTTGTATATGAGGATCATCCCATGCTGTGCAATAAAGTGATAGAACAATTTGGGAAACCCTCTTCTCATTGACGTGTTGGACCTTGTGTGTGTCTGCTTGATTTGCGGAAAGAAAAGGCATATTTGCTTAATTCTTGGATGTTAGGTTCATTGGCTAGATGCGATTGAGATTTGCATTATTATTTAGATAAGAAATTAGCAAACTTTGGTGAAGTGATGTCTAGTATTTTGTAGGTGAAGTAATCTTTTGCGCCGATTTTTGTATGTTCAGATTGTTCTAGACGGCTCATGTAAGGTAGTACAGTCCGTGGCACATCAGGGCATTGTTTATTTCAATTAAAAAAAATAGTGAAGTTGCTTGGTGCTTGTGATTTGCACCACATAGTACTAATCTTTTGTCAACTCCTTGTGTTGGAACCCTCGCAATTTCAACGTTAGCAGTTTTAACTTGTATATTAGGCTGATCTTAATCAACTAACCATCTATTTCTTCATGATGCAGCAACTGAGCTGGTTACTAGATCCATTCGGGTAATGATGGAATCTGGCTGTGAGGAGGTAATTATACTACCATTTCTATTAGTCTTTCCTTCCTAAATTTCCATTTGATCTGAAATTTTGACATGTGACAAGCTTATCACCTATCATACTTTGGTGCCCATCATAATAGTCTTGCTTGGTCTATAGATGGTTTATAACATCTTTGAAATGAAAAATGAAAACAAGGTTGACAACTTAGGCCCTAGATTAACGTGCAGTTTCCACAAGAATATGTTAAAAACTGAAGTGTTGACATCCAACTTGTGCTTGCAATCCAGGTGACACTTGAAGCAGAAGTTACAAATAAGGGCGCCCTCGCGCTGTACGGTCGCCTTGGTTTTATCCGAGCAAAGAGGCTGTACAGATACTATCTAAATGGCGTGGATGCTTTTCGCCTGAAACTGCTCTTTCCCCGCCCCGATCCTGGCCTACCCCCGATGATGATCGGCAACGAGGGAGATGACCAGCACATGGATTCTCCTTACTTGTGATAATACCCTGATGAACAGTGGAATCAGTTGAAAACGAAGCCATTTTGCTCTTTTTCCCCCCTTTTTCATGCCTTCAGAGCTCGCACGTAACATGTAACATTATTGTTATGTTTGGAAATAACTCATTGCGCCATTCCTATCTGTCCCTGTTGAGACTGTTACAATGCTTGTATTCACTGGCGATCGTTCATGTATTCATAGTTTTTACCATCCTAAATCTGCATTTTCTTAGGCACCATGAAAAAGAATAAATATATGTTAGGATTTGCTCGAAAACCGCTGTGCAGAGGTTAAGAAGTTTGGTCCAACCAGTTTCTGACATTTGGCTTTTAGAAACTGACCTTTAAATAAAGTGATTTTCTAAGGTGATTTCTATAAATCGTTTATAGGAGTTGTTGCAGATGCTTTGAATGGAGTGGTTCTCATTATCAGTATCTCTTATTCTCTCAATCTCTTTCGAAAATAGCTAAAAGCTATAATAAAATGTCACATCACTTTTAAATAAGACATAAATATGAACGTGGCAGATCTTGTCAATCGACTTCCTGAATCTTTACGATTTTGTGGATTTCAGAAACAACACTTAAAAAAAAGAGTAAAACACTTTAAAAAAAAGAGTAAAATGCATGATAGGCCCTAAGGGGCCGCTCCTATCGGCTGTAGGCTACAGTTTCTAGCTTCAAAGTGTAATTTGTACTGTAGCGGTTGTTAGTTTTTTCGAATCATTCGATTAAAGGGAAATGAAAAAATAAGAAAAAAATAATACTGTTATATCTCTATGAACAATAGAAAGAAAAAAAGCAAAAAACAAGCAAAAGCAAAAAATTAAAAAAAAAACAAAATTAGAAGTTGACGTGTTTCAAGTGACTTCTAGCTTAAAAATGCTAGAAGATAGAAAAAATTAGAAATTAAAAAGTTAGAAGGCGAAGCCGTTTAGAATAGAACTTAAAAGACTGTAGATGTGTGGCCTCTTTACTCTCAAAACTCATATTTCGGCCCTCGGGGTGTGTTTTAAGTGTCCAAGTCCAAATCAGCCCAGGATCGGCACCTACATTGCCGTCCACCCGTTGCCACGCAACCTCAATGAGATGGAAAAATTGCAATTAAGCACTGCATTTTTTAATTATAACGAAGGACATACAAAGGCACAATCCATTTATACCACACATTATATATATATATATATATATATATATATATATATATATATATATATATATATATATATATATATATATATATATATATATATAACATATGGTAAAATTTGAGTAGAGATCGTTAAATAAATTATAAATTTGTCTAGTACTTTAAAGAGTATGTGCATAAATTTTTAGTGAAAGTATACGCGTGTTTGAGAGGACACATCGGGATGATCCAAAATCGACCCCGGGCGGGCGGACAGCTCGCACCACAGCAACGCTCGCAAACGGAGTAAAGCTGCGTTCCTGCGTCCTCTAAGCTATGCTTTCTCTATCAACCATATTACTCACCCCTGTCCTCTCCAAATCGATCTGGTAGATAGGTTACAGAAGAAGCGGCGATTCCTGATCCACCCAAATCGCCACCACTGCCTCCATGCACGCTGCTGCTGCATCCACCCATCACACGATGCCTCCGGCGATATCCACGAAGCCACTGCCGGCGATCTGTCGAATCGTTGCGATGCAAGCCAAATCAACCGGGAACCTGGTTGGAGGCGGCGGTGCCCCAACGTCGAAGCAGCGACGGTGGAGTTGAGCTAGGGACCAGGGGTTTGGGAGGGTAGGTGTTGTGCAGCGGCGACGTATCGTGCGGCAAGCAGGATGTGTGCAGCGGCGAGGTGTACGCCTGTGCAGCATTAAGGTCAGGGCCGATCCTGGGATTTTAGGGGCCCGGGGTGAAACTAGAAATAGAGACCCTGGTATAAATATCTAAATATAAATCTACATACATACACACACACACACACACATATATATATATATATATATATATATATATATATATATATATATCTAATTTTACCAACAAACACTTAAAATGCGTTATGTATTAAAGAAAAATCCATATCAAAGAGTTTATAGATATTACCTTAAAAATTTCTTCAAACATTTCTAGATGCGAAGTCATTAATGATGGTATTGATATCAATCTCATCCAACAATTTCTTCTCAATACATAAAGTTGCCAAACTGTTTAACCTCTCTTGAGACATTGTTGACCTTAAATGATTCTTCAACAATTTCAACTTTGAAAAGCTTCTTTCAGCTGATGCCACAGTCACAGGCATAGTAAATAAAATCCGATAAGCAATAGAAATATTAGGATAACAATCCGCTTCTCTGACAAACTCAAAGATCTCTATAGCAGACATTGGTTTATCTGATAAAGTCAATTGCATAACACTTAACTCAGAAATTAGATCATTTAACTCAACATCAGATGAACCATCTAGAGAGAAAGTTTCTGCAAATTTTGTACAACATTCTTTTAATTTAGTTCGATCCAATGACTTCAATGTTGTTGAACTCATTAAAAATCCAAATATACTTCCGAATGTTTGAAGTTCTTGAAATCTACTTTTCAATAAATTGATTGCCATATCAACCATAACAAAAAAAATAATTAACTTCAAAAGGCCCAAAATAAATCTTCAAAGTATGTATATACACTACATAGTATATGGGGGCCCCTAGATTTTGGGGGCCCAGGGCGGCCGCCCCTCTTGCCCCCCCTCAGGGCCGGCCCTGATTAAGGTTTTGTTTTTTTTTTCCGCAGCAAGAAAGGTGTTCATAAAGTTTGCGAGATATCAATGAAACTCTGATGCTTTTTTTTTGTTGGACAATGGACGGCAATGTGTGTACTGACGCATCCTACAGCAGTACCAACACCTATAGTCATTTTTAAGATCAGCGCAGGCACTATTCTTTTCGACTTATGATTTATAGTTTATGATTTCTTTTAAACAAATAAATAGGGATGGTTTTTTTACCACCATTTTAGAACGGTTTATCGAGGCAAAATTTTCAAAGTGACTTATTGGTATTCGATTCATTTGCACAAACGTTCGCGCCAGGGCTACAAGCCATCAGCTACAGCCATAAACCATCATCCATAGTCGAAAATAATGCACCCTAACTGGTAATCTGTGTACTGAACTTGTGAATAGTCAACACATAACATTTTCGTGTCTCTGCTTGATGTATCAGTTGAACTAATTTACCATTTCTTGTTGCAACATTAGCACACTTCGGATTGTTACAACTTTGATCCAGGAGAAAACGCACACATCGCACATAATCTGAGAGAACACAGAAGAAATTTCTGAATTTCTTTATTCTCTTATTTGCTCCTGCTCTTTCTTGCTTTTCTTCCCTTGGATACAAAACTGGGTACAAGTCTCCCCAATATATAGGGATAAGAAACTCCTACTCCTATTCCGATTCGGACTTCAAGTTGGACTCAACTTCAAATTTAGTTATACTCGAAAACGAACTCTACTACGACATAGACTCAAAGTCAAGATTATTTCTAACAATCTCCCCCTTAATCTTGACTTGACATACTCGAGTTTTAGTCTCAATACATTATGAACTACCAGCCATGCCTCCACATGAAGCGTTCTACATGTAAACTGTATGTAGGAACTCAACTCAACTAGTACGGGTCCATCCAGATGCAAAGATTCTAAAATATTGAGACAGTCGGACTCAACTATGACTTACTAAACTCATACCTTGACACATTACGGTGATACATCTCCTCGACGTTCCAATTCTTTTTCACCTTACTTGAGTTTGGACGGCGAACATATCTTCTCAACGTCCAACACTCCTGGAGCTTTCATGTACACCTTTATCTTGATTGCCCATGCTGCATAATTGCTCGTCGTGAGCATCAGATAATGCAGTGAGATAGCGGAACTCTCCTTCGCCATCATACTGGATGATGCATCGTCACCGGTGACACCACTTCCCGGAGAACGCAACATGATCTTGAGTACGGATCAAGATTTCGGGCTACTTTGAAGAATGCGCTAAAAACGGAATCACTGAGACGATTTTTCCAGCCACTCGGGTCTCGCCTAGGTTCTGATACCACTTGTTACAACTTTGATCCCAGGAGAAAACGTGCACATCGCAAATAATTTGAGAGAACACAGAAGAAATTTCTGAATTTTTTTATTCTCTTATTTGCTCCCCCTCTTTTTTGCCTTTCTTCCCTTGGATACAAAACTGGGTACAAGTTGAAGGAATACGCGTAGGCTACGATAGCAGAAAACAAAACTTTTCTACCGCGCACACCAGGACATCATGCTAAGGAGGGATCATGGATCGTTACCACTAGACGCGCAGCGCAGCGGAAGAAGAGTTGGAGAAGCCGATCCAACCACGCGCGTCGAGGTAGTAGTGGAATTAGTCGATCGTCCCGAACAGATCGTCTCCTCCACGCGATCAACCACACCACATGCAAGATCCAATCTGTAGATTGTTGATGCCGATCAACGCCGCAACGAGCAGCGCCTCCACCGGTATCCACACGTCCGGGGCTGGAACGCCGATCGCGAGTGTATCAGCACTCGCGAGCGGCTAGGGTTTGGATCGGGAGGTGGCGGCTAGGGTTTGGCTCAGGATTAACAGAAGCATGCACCCCTCAGCCCCTCGCCTCCATATATATAGACCTCCTCACTTGGACCTCGTGGACCGAGGCCCAATAGGAGTCTATCCGGATCTCTATCCGAATTGAGCCCACATCCGAATCACATTCGAATTAGTGTTCCAACCCGTTAAGTGTGCGACCCTGTAGGTTCACGTATACTTGGTCGCGACCCGGAAACGCCTTTCCGGTCACCCTGTTAATAGCGGCCTCTAGTAAGACATATTAACCCCAAAGTATACGTAAAGATCATATCGGCTGAACCTGTAATGTTCTCATGTACGAATCCCTTTGCCTCACGATATAGATTGAGCTCAAGGCGAGACCTGTGTCATCCTCTTAATAGCTCAATCACTCTCTCGATTCCGTAATGGATTATAAACTTGTGATTGACTCCTCAATCACCTTGGCATGGCCATGCACTTTCATAATCCATTACATCGAGGGGCCCAGAGATATCTCTCCCATAAGGAGGGACAAATTCTATCTTGATCATTCACATCCCACTACATGTTTCATGGCAAACCCGAAGACTACTTTTATGACTACCCAGTTACGGAGTAGTGTTTAGTAGTCCCAAAATAAGCTACTACGCATGTTGGGAACCATGATGATCTCAAGTCTAAGGATTCTACATAAACACTACTTGAGACCAACTGATGACACATGGAATCTCTGCAGTGTCTCATGGCGGGTCTATCCAACATATGTTCACTAACACATGTCCATATTATTGATTTGGTATCACCATACTATGATCCATGAGACATTATCATCAATCAATACATATGCTGATCTTTGAATCATATTTGTTCCTCATATGATATATGATCAGGGATCATTTAGAAATAGCAACATTTTAGCATTAAGAGTCTCATGAATAAGTCACATACTCATTGATCAATAATGATAATGTCTATTTCAAGGAACAAAGTAATGCATCATAAACATAGTTGGGGGCCACCCCTACAACAATAACATCTCCATGTTGCCTCTAGGGCATATCACTAACACAAGTCTCCCCAATATATAGGGATAAAAAACTCTATTCCTATTCCGATTCGGACTTCAAGTTGGACTCAACTTCAACTTAAGTTATACTCAGAAATGAACTCTACTACGACATGAACTCGAAGTCAAGATTATTTCTAACACGGATTAAGTAGATTGAAGCAAGATAACAAAGAGGTCAACTAAGTAAAACTGCGCTGTCTTACAACTACAAGAATAGGAAGATCCGTTTCTTTCGAATAAGCTAATATTGCAATATTAGAACTGAAAAAATATGATTAGCTCTAGTTAAAAACTTAGGTGGCGCTTGAAACGGTTTCTTTTTTCGCTTTTGACTTTCAGAAACCGGAAGCCGAATCAAATATCCAGCTACGTGAAGTAACTTTGGATGAATCGAAGACGCGTGCCTATCCTTGGTCACGCTCGTCCTACCGCCGCTACCACCAACCCCCCTGAGCCAAGGTAGTCGAAGGCGGCAAAGTGCTCGACGGCCGCCGCCGAAGACAAGGAAATGGTCGAGACGGCTAGAGGCGAGTAACTGCTCGAGACGGCCGGAGGCGAGGAAGACGCCTGATCTATGCATCCCTCGCCATGCAGCCGCCAAATATGGCATCCCTCAGCCACGTAGATGCTGGATCCGTCCTCCCCTTACTGCTGGCTACCGTGCCATCAGTTTGCCAGTAGCCAGATCTAGGCTCCGCGGGCCCACCGATAGTGGAGGAAGTGGCAGCACTGGAGAGGTATGGGGGGAGCAGTGGCTGGAGCGTTGTCTCCTTGTCACTGGTTACCGAGGAGACGGAGGAGGAGAGAGAAAACCAAGGGAGGGAGTGATAGACGAGAGAGAGAGAGAGAGGGGCAAGGGGCATTTTAGACATTTGTCAGCTCAACCTAGTCAAAAGTGTTAAGAGTAAGCTTATCTCTTTTGTATTTACTTCTATGTGTAGTGTTGTCTTTGTATATAGTCTTTTTTTACTCTTTATATATATTGTCCATTAGGCCTCATGAATATATACATAATATAGATTTTGATGTGTCTATAATGGAACATATGACTCTTTTGTCTGACAGTACAGGTGTTATCAGTATAGTCCGTGACCCTATCAGTCACAGAAATGCAGGGGCTGGGCTGGGTCAGCCCATGAGGGAAAAACATTTTTGAAATTTTGAGAAGCAAGCAAAAAATTTGAGAGACACATTTGAAATTGAAATCAAATTTTGAATTTTGACCACAAAATTTTACAAGCTCCAAAATGGGGTGTTACAGTAATGAAAGATGACTCTGGCAATGGCCCTTGTTCATTTATTCAATGTTGAGTTGGTTGTGCCTACAAGGAGTAAATAGAGCACCCTAGTGGAATGTTCGCTGCTCATAGTAAATACGTCAAATGCACTCTGACACTAACCTCAGTCATCAATTGTAACATCCCCAAATTTTCAAAATCTGACTTAAATAATGTTTAAAACTCATTTACGCATTTTTGTGGGTTCTCCAAAAAAAATCAAATTTTATAAATACTTTCCCTATTTTTGGCATAAAAAAGAATTTTTTAAAAAAATTTGAACATTGCAAAAACCTAAAAATATTTTATTTAAGTTGCAATAATTCAAAGTGCATCCCCAAAAATTTTTGAAATTTGTTTGCTATTTTTCCTAGCTAAAACTTAATTTCTGGAATTAATTAATTTGAAAATATTTTTAAAATTCAAAATGCGTCCATGGGTCAAAACAGTAGCCTGGCCCAGCCTAGCCTCCCTTTCACCCTAGCACAGGCCCTTGCACCATCCTTCTCGCCCGAGTTGCATTCCTTTCTCTCTCTTCCTGTCTTCTCCGTGTGAAGGCGTACTTTCATCGATGTGTTTTCTCTCGCACCGCTACCACTGACACGTCAAGATCTACCTACCAGGAATCATTGTCCATCTCTCAACCAACGCCATTGGCATAGACTGAGCTTACTATAGAAGCTACAGTTGTCGCACGCTCGCTTGCAATAGCCGTGTTGCCCGCACCTCCTTGAGCACCCTGCTCGATGCACCGAGATGTCCTCTCCACCGTCTTACCACAATTGGCACATATGAGTGCCTGTAACTCATTGTTCTCATGATTTTTTCCACTCAACCGCGAGTTCTCACAAAGCATTGCACCCTCTTCTCATCTTATAAAGCCATGTTGAGGCGATCTTCTTCTCCCACCTCTCATTGTCTCCATTTTGGCTATTCCCAGTGAGCTTGCTCCTTAAGTTTGCCTGGAACATCCTGTCATCTTCAACTCCGGTATGCGCCCTCCGTCGTGCTCCAGCGTGGTCATCATCACTTCCGTTGAGCCTTTGCCTTCCCGACCACATCACCATGCACCATTTCACTTCTTGTTTCAAACCCCTCACTCGATTTTACTTCTGGACCAGTGAAACGCTAGAATCACGTCATCTTCTTCATCCCCAGTTGCCACCGTCACCATCGTCTCCCTCTCTTTTGGTGAGCTTCGACATTGGCCATAGTTAATTTCACCATTGCCTTGCACCCAAAACCTCATTGTGCCCTCTGTTTCTACTAGTTCGTGCCAAGAAGCGTTGCCACTGTGAAGCTCATCGTCGCCACCTCTGCTCACCATCGTCTAACCACCTATGGCATTCTTCGCCATCATTGACCCCACCATCGTGCTTATCATAGCCCCTAATGCTTGAGCACTGCTCTCCTTAGCTTTTGGTAGCCATTAGCGCTGTCACCATAGTAGCCATAGCTAGCGATGTCACCTTTTCTCATCGTGGTCACTATTCTGATGACTATTGGTCCCCATGCCACCGCTATTAGCACCACATTGAACCTAGGATGCTATTCCAATGTTCATTCGCCTCTCTCTGTAGCTCTTTCACCGTCGCCGTCATTCGCTGGACTTCACCATCGCCTCTCATCGTCATGGGCCCACCTTCGACCGCCATCATCACTGATGGACTTGTCGTGAGACCCTCTACCTATCCCTGACCTTGCCATAACCCCTCTGGTCCTCCCCTCGATGCCAGCAATCTCGCCAACAAGTTCGTTTGAGAGCACCACCACTATCTCGTGTCACCGAATGTGTGTCCCAACACATGGCAACCACATGTGCGCCACATCACCACCATGTTTGTAGGCCCGATCCTAGTCTATGTTCATGCTTGTGTGGCAGTGCCACATCATCTATGCGCCCAATTCACCATAGCCCGAGCTGAATTTATGGACCAGGTCCATAAACCGTAGACCCACCTGTCAACCGCTTCATTTTATTAAAAAACTTACTGTATCAGTATTGTTGGATTGAAATCGGCAACAGAAGGGGGGTGAATATTGCTTATCAAAAAATGCGTCCCTCAAAAGTATCCACTTGGAATATCTCCTTCAATAGTTACTGGAACTATGAAGAAGAAGACATGTGCATACTGGAACCTCAACCGACCAGAGAAGAAAGCGAGACGAAAAACAAACAGAAGAGACGGTGCAAGCATCAAAGGGTCGGTCAGACCGCAGTTATTGGGCCGGTCTAATCGCTCCCAAGCCGCCGGTCAGACCGCCCATATGCCACCGGTCTGACCGGCGCTATATATCCGGTCTGACCACCTCTTGGCCTCCGTTCAGACCGCCCTCGATTTCCAGAGCAGGCAGCAACAAGATTTTCAGACAAAACTCAAAACTTCACACTGCAATAAAATTTGAGATTTCTCTCTAAACTTTTCAGTCCAGAACTGTAAGACTACCTCTTAAATAACATGTAGAGCCTAGGAGACCAAGAGAAACCAACTCAAGAGCAAGAATTAAGGATCTTGGCCAAATACTGAAAAGATACAGAGTGCAGCACAAAATCTCAAATTCACTGCCATTCCTTGATTCTTTGAACATGAGATCGAGAGATAAGCTAAGCAATAACCTCAGGACCCAAGACACCAAAGCTTATGCCATCTCATGAAGGGAATCAAGGGGGACAAAGAAACCTCTGTTGAGAAACCCTAGAAAAGCCGCAAACAGGGGAAATGAAAAGAGAGAAATTTTGATTCATTCAATTTGCTCTTGGGAAACATCGATCAAATGATCTTGAGACCTATTCCCATCACAGAGCAACCCATTTGCACCTTCTTGGCAAGAAACAACTTCAAACATCAAAATGAGGAAATCACACAGAGCAAGAAAACAACGAAGAAGACAGGAGGCAGAAGCATATGAAATAAAGCCATCTCAAATTGATATTGAGGAAGAGAGATGAATGATTACATAGAGTATCAACTCATACCATCCCTATAGCCCCATACATGATTGAAGAATCAAGAACTCAACATCTCTCTCTAACACAGGAAAGAACATATGCACACGAGAGGTGGACAGAGCACAGCCAGTTTCTATCCTGCTCTCAACAACCCCTCACCAACTAAAGCCTCAAAACAAAACAACCTTCCCAAAGGCCATTTTGACTAAAAGCAAAAACCCTAAAAGCCATGCACTCCACTCTCAAGACATGCATGCACCTGGGAATCCCTCTCCTATTTATAGCCCTTGGCTAACGGGTTTCTCCCTCGCTTTACCCGCTAATCAAAGACCCAAACCGCTTCCTCATGCAGCTTTGCGCTTTTACCGAAACGCCCCTCCTGCACCTTCCGGGAAGCTTCCGCATTCCTTGTCGTCCAAGCCTTGCAACCACCTCGAATCCTTGCCGTCTTCAGCACACCCCGACCGTTCTGACCTCAGCACCACCTGCGTCTAGTCCGGTCCTCCGTGCCTCGCTACGACTCCGCCTCGACGTCCTGCGGCCATCACAGACAAGAAACACATCACATAGCATCGCTCGACACAAGTAATCACAATTAGCATCAACAAATTGAACTCAAGCATAAAATGGCCCAAAAGCTCAAACGGGAAGAAGAATACGCCTCAAGTCCGACTAACCAAATTCGACTGAGCCAAATGCCGTCATGGCATGAAATGCACAAATCAAACTCAAACTTTCCAGAATACTTGTCAATTACTCATCACAAGCATGTGGTCACCTCCACATGGTCTCTCAAGTATGACACAATAAATCCTAGTTTGTTTTCTCTTTATAAAGAAAATAAAATGAAAATCGAAAATCCTATCACAACGTTTTCTCTCTTCTTTTTCTCGGATTTTTCCTCCCAACAAAACTTCGAAAGACCTGTTCTCTCTTGTACGCTCTTCAATTAAAGGGATTTGTTTGTAAATTTTTCTAAAGCTACGAAATTTCATTCTACACAAAAATCATGAATTTTGGAGTCTTGAATTTATTTGGTGTTTATTTGTGTTTTATGGCTTTTCCCACTTAGATATCGAGGTGCTAAAAATGTATGAATTTGATCCAAAGCAAGACCAAGTGTTCAACAAGTAAGACTATTACCCTCATTTGATCATGTTGATCCCATATTTCAAGTACTATGTACTTTGTTTGCTCAAACTATGCATTCTTAATTTGAATAAATGGCTACATTTATGCTTAGCAATTAGTTATTACCCAATTGCTGCATAGACCCTACCTAGAAACTTGATATCCCTACTGTCGTCTCCCTAGGAATATTATCCACTGTTGTATTGAATATTTGTGGAATTTTAGGGTGGTATTGAGTCATATGCTTAGCCATACTTAGATCAATAATGGTATAAATGTCAAATTTTGATAAAACTAAATTTTGGAAAATTTGGGAAATGTTTTAGCTCATTTTGCATAAAGGAGTTGCCTCTGTTGTTTTGGCTAAAAATGTGAAAATAAAAATGGTTTAAACTTGGTGAGTGGTTTATGGAGACCGGTGTGGTTAGCACGAGATCTTGGTTTGTGGAAGTCTTGCCTGGGTTATTAAGGATCGAACTTTGGTGCCATTGATCCAAGCTTATATCGTACATCCACATGTCCAGGGTGGGATGGACATGGCATAATAAATTGTTGTACGATGGTGCTGCACTTGCATAGTTATAGATGTAAGTCAAAGGGAGAGTTACTCTAATGGAATGTGTGGGTGGAGGGTTACTCCGACTCAATGAGACACTTGGATTTAAGGTGTTGATTCATGGGTTACACAATCTCTCTCAAAATGGTGTGCCGCTTGTTAAAAAGTAAACTCTGGATATGCGGTTGCGTACTAGGGGTAGACCTACTAGGTCACATCCCATGGTTGAGAGGAGAAACTTATCAGGAAGGGTGGTTCTTGTGTGTAGCAGCCTAAAGACCTTGGTTATGATATTATCCATACAAATTGATTATATCTTATGGGCAAAATTATATAACCTCTATAGAGTGTAAATCTATTTGAATAATCATGTCTTTGGTCATAGACATGGCTTGGTTTTACCACATTTGGTTAGATTTTTCTGGTTTTTTTTTAAAAAATGATTATGGAAAGGTTGTGGATGGTGGAAAGTCATGATGGAAAATGTTTTGATAAAGGATCATCAAAAAATAATTTTTTATGGCAAAGGACCACCATATGTTTTCAAGTACTTCTATATTTATTATTAATTTTTGTCTCTTAGAAATGTCGTTTGTTGTTACAAATTGCTCTTTACAAATTATTGTGTCTATTGCAAATAAAAGGTTGCTTTGTGCAAAACAAATATTGTAAGATAGCCATTCCCTTGACAAAGCTTGCATGTATTATACCTTTCTTTAAAATCTTATGGAGTACAATGTGTACTCATCGTTGCTTATTGAACACCTACCAGAGCAAGAGCATGAAGACCCCTCCATTGGCTATTTCTATACTGCAGCATTTGGTGACGAGGATATAGAGATCTAGGACATTAACCTAGTCGATTGCCTGTGGAAGTGTAGCATACCACAAGGGTCTTTTGTTTATCTTATCTTTTCTCTTTCACTGCAAAAACGCTTTAGAGTGATCTATTTGGCTGGTGTTGGACCTGAATTTTTGCCAATCCAGAATCCTCTATGATTCTACCACACTATTCCCTAGATCAGTAGATAGTGTTCATAGATATAGTACTGAACATCAAATACATTTCTTACAGAAGCGTAACTAATATAGTAATAATCTTACACATGGGTCGATCTTCTCGAAACTTAGGGTAGTAGCGAAAATGGAAACTTCACCTAGGTAGGACTCTCAGGACACTCCCACAGGCAGCCAACTGGGGTTCACGATTTAGTTCTTTGCCTCATCGTCTTCCAGTCTTGTTAACACTCTTAGATGATCACAGGGCTTGTATTTCTCCCTCTGTCTTACTGAATAATAATAATTGAGCAATAATGAGTACAAAGATACTTAACAAGCTACCACACAGAATACAATAATAATAGATGAGAGGCTAAACAAAGGGGGGCTTAATGTTCTTTTATTGTGAAAACACTACCATTTTGAGATAAAAATATAGAAAATTCCTGAGACTTAACAATTTTAACTAAAATAGATTTTCTAAATTGTGTAAAAGATTGTAATAATAATAAAAATGCAAGTTCCATCAACCATTACATGGCTACCTGCATCCGATGCTAGTTTATTAGTGTTACATCCGCTCAATATTATCACTGGGACTAACTGCCTAGGGCAACATAATTCAGGACCTTAAATGCCCATCACTTTTCATCCTAACCACAAAGTTCATTTCAGAAATAGAACTCATTCTCGTAGGATACCAACACCCACCCATGACCATTGGCATGGCTGTTCAAATAGTTATCACTCTGTAGAGATCACACACTTTATCCACAAGAGACAACCACTTGTTATATTCCACATGTTTCCTTAGACATGCAGATCAAGAAGGTCACCACAAGACCTTTACAATGCATCTTCTCAGCAAGGCCACATCTACTAAGGTTTCCACCACTGTGGGGTACGATCACCCCTCCAAAATCCCCCTCTTGTGCCATCACGCCAAAGGTCCTTCCCTTTAATTTGCACGTGTTCACACCAATGGTGCAACCCAAACTGGGTCGATGCAAATTAGTTAACCAGATTATACCCATTATAAACTTGTGGTTCCGTTGTTTTACACTGTGAGATCATACAAGATTCAATCCTTATAGTTATCTAGCGGTTCTACCACATTTCACACATTCTCGTACTTTCAACAGCACTAGCTCATCTTACCATCCGTCTGGATATTTAAGCAAGTTAGGGTTTTCGGGAGCATAAAATAATCAGGTTGCAACATACCAGCCACTTTCCACTATTACTGCCCAACCTAAGTTTTCATGTTTGAAATGGTGCCAGGGCAAATTAACACCCCTGAGTTTCTATGCAATACTAAGCATGGTGTTTTACATATGGACTTAGTACTAGTAAGTTAATCACCAATCCTAGGGTGACAAGGTTTTAAGTTCAGGGTAAAGGAATGGAAATATTTAAGCAGTCATTCATAGGGATTTATCTATGAGCTATGGCGAATATAAATTGCATAACAAAATTAAAGCATGCATTGTAATAATTTAATTTGAAATATCTTGCATTTGAAATGTAGGAGCAAAATGATCAAAGTGATAACTTACATCGCTCAATTTACCACGGTCATGATCTTACTCAAAGCCTTCTCAGCCAATAGTCTTGAGATCTTGGTCTTCATTTCTATCTAGATCTTGATCTCGTTTAGTTCATCGCTTCTTCGAGACTTCAATTTCTGTTACATGATAAACAATCGAAATCCAAAGTCCAAATAAATCCGAATGAACTTAATTAAGTTTTTATTTGATTAAGTAGGTGATCCGAGGTAAGGTTTGGTGAGCGTGAGATATAGATGAAGTCAATTGAGCTTCGAGCAAAGGGTGATGACAGAGAGAAAATCTGCCAAAAAGTATATCAAGGAGGGTTCTGCTAGGACGAACGAATATTCATGGAATATTCCATTCTGGATTCAAGGGTGGTTAGCCATAGTTGACCAGTTAATGTTAGGCTTGAACCTTACTTTAATGACTTTATTATTATTTTATATTTATTAAAGAAGTTCCATGAGTTAGATGAGACCTATGGAAGATATTGAGATTTACATGCAATCGATATAATTTTAGTTATCCGTACTTTTATCTCTGGGTAGTTCATGACGTATTATTACTTTGAGGTTTAGTTGCCAATTAACCAAATGATTAATTCAATAATTAGCTAAAGTGTGGGATTAACTATTTAATCAATTGCTAGTTTAATGGTTAACTTTAATTATACCACTATTTACTAGCAACAATAGTTGATAAATAATTCCTAGGGTTTAAATGCATTTTCAAAAAAAAATCAGCTCTTAGCTTGGTTTGGGCATTACTTTACTTCAGATTACAGCCTATTGTTATGGTGGTGGGTTATTTCAATTAGGGTTTAACTAATTGGCCTTGTCAGTATATAGTTCACTAATTTGTAGTTTAGCTAGATTATTTTGAATGACTAGAGACCCAGGGGTTATTATATTTTAATAGATGTACAAAGTTATATTTTAACATGATCTTTAATTTAAGATGCTCTTGGAATTAAATGCCATTGATATTTTATGTATCTTCACTTATTATCTTGCACAATTTAAGTTTAATAAAAATCTATTTATGTGGGCCTAGTTTGTTATATACAATTATATTTCAATTAATTAAAGCTACCATTAAGATTTAATTATCGGTGGCATGTTAATGACAAGGATTATATTTAATAGGGCCTTCGACTGTCATATGAGTTTGTGAAAGAGATATTGGTCAGCCTTATATAACCTCCATTTCTCTCTAATTTATCTTTCAATGGAGGTTACTAATTAAAGTGGGCACTTCAATTTAAATCCTAGCAACATAGTCATTAATTAGTTTATTCTAGTTAGTCATTATTTAGCCTAAGCACCTTTGATTATTATTTACATTTACACAGTTATATTCTAACATCACCTTTAATTTAAACACATATAGAAATTTGAGTGTCAATGGCACATTGACCAATTACTAAATTTTAACTTAATTGGTTTTCTACTTAGGGTCCTAATGATATCTGGATAGTATATAGAGTTATATATTAATAATGCCCTTTTGAGTAGTATTGGGGTTTGAAATAATTATTAATGGTACAACAATTATTTCTGAGAATGATCTAACTGTATTCCATGAAACTTTAAGTTTAAACCCTTATATTAATAGCTACATATTAGTAACCTAACATTGTTCTTAACTACCATAATTATTTAATTATTATTTGAAAAATGGCCTCATGATTTGAGACAAATTAAAGGAATAACTTAGTTATTTTTACATGGCTCATTTTTACACTAATTATTCTTATATAATAGTTAACCTGCTTAATCTTTGCTATCATATAGTTGACCAGGATTTAATTTCTAAACTTTTTTCCATAAATCCATATTATAATCCCATAATTAAATTTTATCCCTTATAATTACATTAGTTTTCATAATAATTTTATTTTGAAGTCTTCATAAATATTTGTGGTCTAGGGTGGATCATATACCGATTAGTAATCACTTTAAATAGCTTTTGATTTATCGGGGCCCACCTATCTTATAACCAAATGGGAGAGAGAGAGAGAGGAGTAGTGAGCACCAAAATAGGGCCTTCGGCAGAACAGGGGAAGGTGGCACCGGAGCAAGGCGAGGTCGCCGATGGCAGCTTGAGCTTGGCGAGATGAAGCTAACCACAAAAAAGGAACACTACGATGGAGAAGAAGTTAGGGGAGGTAGCATCTTAGCTTTGATGGCGCCAAGGCGAGCGGCTAGCGATGAGGGACGAACAGGGCGGTGATGGCCAGAGCAAGGGAAGGAGAATATGGAGAGTGCATGAGCTGAAGGGGGCTAAAGTGAACTCATAATTGTGGTTAGAGAGACCAGAGAGGTGACAAGGTGGAGCAGTAGCATGGGTCGATGGTGGCACGAGGGGGTTCATGATGGCAGTTCCCTAGGGCTGAGGGAATCACAAATTGATGGGTGTGAAAGGATGATGGTGGTTCGAAGATGGTTCAAGAGGGAGGAATCGAAGAGTGGTTCGCTGGAGGGAAGATGGCAGCAATGGTGGCGGTGTCTGGCCAAAATGGAGGACGGGGAGGGGGGGGGCGACATGACGAGCTGTGGTGATGAAATCTCGAAATTGGTTTGGGCGAAACAAAATTAGAGGCATGGAACACAATGTGATGCGAAAACTGTTGTGAGAAGATGACCGGAGTGGCTGGAACAGCGTGGGACACAGTGACAAAAAATGGGGCTTCGACTTCGAGCTCGCTCGGGAAGAAGAGAGAAAGGGAGAAAGGGAAGGAATGGAGCGGCAATGGGGGTGCTTGGAGGGTTATTTATAGCCATGGTGGAGCACAGTGTAGCAATGTCATCAGTGAACAAGGAACAACATACGGGATGGGCATGGCCGACATGATTGGCTCAGGTGCCGAGACGGCCATGGCAGGGCAAGGCATCGTAGGGCATTGGTGAAGCTGTGAGGTGATGGCCGATGTGATGGGGGTCAAAAGTTGCGACGTAGGTGATATTGTCAGGAAGGCTCGAATGGTCAAATTTTGCGGCAACAGTTAGCAGACACGACACACAGGGCCAAGCGGACGTAGGTTGGTGCGAGGCGTAGCATGACTAGGCGCGGGCACACAACATGACATGCTTGGCCGGGCTGGCGCGAATTTGGGTGCAAGACAAGGGGCCTAGGCACATGGTGCGGCACGGTCATGTAGCTAGGCTCGGAGCGGTGCGACTGGTTTGGCAGGCACGGACGGTACGACACAGCGAGTAGCTGGCTAGCCTAGCCAAGCAACAGAGCAAGAGAGGAATATGAGAGCCAGGCTAGGCTGGGAAAAATGGTCTGAGCCAGGAATATGAGAGCCAGGCTAGGCTGGGAAAAATGCCTCAAACCAACAATTGGATTTCTAATTTTTTTCTTTTGTTTTCGATTTGAATTACCATTATTTTGAAGAGCTCAACATTTTAATGTTATTTTCAAATTAAAATTTTAGGGCACAAATTTCCTTCTTTCAGATTTTCACTTTGAATTAGGCTTTGATTTAATGAACTAAATTTGAATTTAAGCTTTCAGATTTTTGAATTCACATATCATCATTTCAATTTTCCCTTCTTTTATTAACAGGATTACTATTTGTTCTTGGGAATTATTCCCTGATATTACTTTGCATAGCATGAAATTGGAAAATCCTAAATAAACCTTCAAAAGAAATTCGAATGCCAGCAAAATGCAACAAAAATTTTAAAATTTTCATATTTTTGAACATTCAAAATTTAGGATGTTACAACCGACCGGCTCCTTGTGTAAACTCTAGCCATGTAGACCTATGTCAAACTGCTAAATACTATGTGATAATCTATTTGTTTAAATTGTTTGTGGATATTATTACAACAATGTGAATATATGTGGTAGCGATAGATCATAGAAGTAGCATGGTAAACCCGCAGGATTCAGAAATTGAATATTTCCAGATCCCGGCATCAATGCAGATATTACAGTGGAAGTTGGCTGTTCTGGGTTGAAACAAGCAGGCATCGCAAACTGCATTTTTTTTAAAAAAAAGAGTGAAGTTAAAAGGTTATAAATGCACAACACAGTAGGTATCACAAGAACAATTTGTGGCCAACCTCATCAATGACAGGGTCCACAGCCTCGTTTTGCTCCTCCACCGCATGGCTTCGCTGCTACTTTCTCTTCTTGACTGCCATCTTGTTACCTGCTTTGAGGAGGTCACAATTGGCTCAGCTGTGACCAGCACCATTGCAAAAGCCACATTGAATGATTAGTCCATGCTTTGAAAGCTTTGTGCCCCGCCCCTCCTCTACGGGATGCTTTCTCCCATATTTCTTTGGTCTTCCCACCTTGTCATAGACAGGGGGCTTCACAGGGACACCATTCGAACTCTCCCTGCAGCTCTGATCCCTAACATGCATTATGATCTGGCCATAAGCAGCCCTATATGTACCTATAGTATAGCAAGAAGACACCATCTCCTTTGGTTGGATCCATTCATGCCTTAAGCAGGATATGGCATGACTACACGAGATACCAGTCGATTGCCAACGCCTGCAGTCACATTGCTTTAGAGTGACATCTACAATGTGCTAGTGCTCCTTATCTATGACTTGGAAGTTGGAACACTCCTCTACCAGTAGGCAAAGTGAAGCAAGTGTCTGCAAGGTCAGCATTCTTCACCTTTTCTTGATCTTTAGACAGATATTCCCTGTCCACTTCTCATCACACTCCTTATCGTTAGAGTAAAACCTAGTCATAAGCTGGTATTTAATCTTCTCCAACATGCTCGACACAGGTAGTTCCCTTGCTTCCAGTATGTACCTACAGATTTCCCACAAAAACTAGAATCACAAACGAACAAAGAAAATTTGAGCAGTACAGGGATAATAGACTT
Source organism: Dendrocalamus latiflorus (assembly GCA_017311315.1). NCBI lineage: Eukaryota > Viridiplantae > Streptophyta > Magnoliopsida > Poales > Poaceae > Dendrocalamus > Dendrocalamus latiflorus. The sequence goes on from CM029662.1 coordinate 7,652,385, forward strand.
CCTTGTTGAAAACTTCACAATTGTTATTGAGTAGAATGTCACACTTGGGAAAGTCCCCGGAAAAAAGCCATGCACCATTGGCTAGGTGGGATTTCCTCCAAATGCTCATAAGCTTCTTGGTTTAGGGCCTTCATCTTCTCCATATTAGTGTTCCATTATGGGATAGTTATTGACATTGCAATTGCCCAAAGTTTTGGTACAAGTATCTCACACAAAACTTAGATTCATCCATCCCTAACTGTTGGAACCAAGCCCTACCAAGAGATGTAGTTCAAATTCCAAAGTTATTTATGAACAAAATAATGCAAAAAAAGCAAAATTTGAAGTGGATTCTTATAGCGAAATTTGAAGTGGACTGTTACCTTCTGTCTATCTGTCATTATGGTCCATGGAGATGTGTTAACAATACGAATATCATGTTGGCCCAAGCCCAAGGTGAAAAGTGCAGGGAAGTGGAGAAAGAACGCATCGAAAATACAAGGGAGAAACTATTTTTCTCTAGGCAACACACTCCTACGACTTCCTCTTCTTCTTCGCTATATTCTTCTCAACTCTCACTCACTGAGCTCTACAAATTTACATGTTTTTAAATAGGCCTCACGCACATACGATTACACCACCGCACACACTCTCTACTGCTACAACTCTGACGGACGCTAACTGCCCATGCCACTCTGCTCAGCCACCTGCTGAGTGCTCTCAGTCGCCTGCCCATGCCGCTCCGCTCAGCCACCTACTGAGCACTTCGTAGACCAGCTCATGCTGATCGCTACAGTAACTAGCCGCCTGCCCATACAGGGCAGTTAGCCAACCGAGGATGACCTGCGTCACCCACGACCACCCGTGTTGACGCCTGCTACCAACTACTACAGTGATCGACGTACGACCACGACCACTAGCTTTATCCTCAGTTTATCTTCGACCACTGCACTGGAACTTTGACCACGGCGCCAACGACTACGACGTTGGTCGTTACGACAACAACACAATGTGGTTGTATCCGACCACGCACAATGTGGTCGTAACAACCACAGCTTTAGGGACTACCGGCCTTACGACCACAGCTGGTCGACCATGGCTTCCCTTCGACCACTTCACTGACCACACAGGTCTTCGAGCACCGACCGTCTTACTGTAACTTCGACCGTAGCTTCGACCATGACATCAACCAGGCCTTCGACCATGGCTTCGATCACAAATAGTGCACACTACTTACTGTCGACTGTAGCTACGACTACCGACCATTGACCACGGTAGCTCTGACTATCGACTATCGACTACGGTAGCTGCGACTACCGACCATCAACTACGACAGCTCTGACTTTCAACTGAGTCACCGTGGCTTCGACCACTCCCTCAACCATGACATCGACCACGGCTTCTGGCTACGACCACTGGCTTCGACCGCTGGCTATGAACACTGTCTTCGACTACTGGCTACGACCACTGTACAGTACTCGATATACGAGTATAATTGGCTACAACCACTGTATAGTACTGGACACATGAGTACAATTGGCTACAATCACTGTACAGTACTCGACACACGAGTATAATTGGCTACGACCACTGCACTCGCACACACCGAGTACTCGAACACATCGAGTACACAACAACGACCACACACAACAACAAGATTATTTCCAACATATCATGCTTTAGAGTAGTAAGAAACAATTTCCATGTGATATTTGGCTCTACCTCAACTGCTGCAAATGCTACAGGACATATGCAATCATTGGGATCTATCCCATCTGCTGCCAACAAATGTTCCTCCAAACTTTGTTTTGTTGTGACAACCATCCAATCAGATGGGAGGCCTACACCCTTCCAATAACCCCCAAACTTGCAGGCATCGAAGGACAAATAGAGTAAGGAAACAACCTGTCATGAACAGGGGTAAACACCACCAAGAAGATGGCCGGATGGCGTCATCGTAGAAGGAGAGGGAGAGAGACTAGAGATTTAGACGAGGAATACTTGATATTACTCTGTTTGATTACAATAGCATGCGTAGCCCCCCTTATATAGATGGCTCCCCCTAACAGATAGAATCTAATCTCAATTATAACTCTAACAGATATAGTAACTAATATCATATCTCTAACTATATCTCTAATACAAGGAAACCAATCTCTAACTCAAATGGAAACCAATATCTAATTCCTAATAATAACCTGACTGGGCCTTGGGCCCAAGGCCCACACCCCTGACACTAAACCCCTCTCGGACATGCAGTTCGTCCTCGAGCTGCTAGACAGCGGCCAATGGAAGACCTTCGACACCGATGTAGAAGACGAACGGTGGCAGGGTGCTGCAACGGATGGAGACGACCGGCCAACTCCAAACGGAACAAGGCTAGACGAAGTGTAGCGCCTTCGGTATATAATGCCTGCAAAATATATATTTATTTTTTTTGAATCTTTTATATATATATAATTTTTTTTGAAATTTTTTTCTGTTTTTTTTTGAAAATTTTTCTTTTTGATTTTTTTGGGCACCGACTCCTGTCCTACTTAATAACTCCACACGGAAACATGGCCTCATACGGAAGCAGAGAGCGGCAGCTGAAGGAGCGCCGGCGGCGGATCCGGGAGATTCACAGCGGCCGACGGCGGTGATGACGAGCAGCGGCGGCCGACGTCGCAACGGCCTGGTCGGCGACGGCGAAAAGCGGCGACCTGCGGGCCGGCAGCCGAGGGAGTGGCGGCGGCGTCTCTGGCGGATGCGGCCCGGTCGATGGCGTCGGCACAGCCCGAGCAACTGCAACCCAGGTGGCGGCGGCTCGAGCGGAGCGGGCCGGGTGGCCCGAGCAGTGGCGGCGGAGGCTGCAGATGGAGGTGGCCTGCGGGAGGAGCGGCTTTGGCGGCGGCTCCGACACGGTGGAGGAAGCCCGGCCGGTGGCTCGCATGGATCCGACAGAGCGGCCATCTGCGGAGCAGCCGGAGGAGCGGCGGCCTGCGGAAGCGACGGCCGACGGAGCCACCGGGCGGAGCAGCAGGTGGAGCGAGCGGCGTTGTGGAGCGGCAACGACGTGGCGGAGGTGGCCCGGCGAAGGCGGATCTGGAGCAGCGGCGGTCGGGCGTCTCCGAGCATGGAACCGGCTACCGGCGGAGCAGCCGCGAGGGAGCGGCCGGCGGCTGAGCGGCAACCGAGGGAGGAGACGGCCACGGGCGGAGACAGCGGCGCGTCTTCGGGCGCCCGAGGACCTCGCGGCTGCGACGACGAAAAGCGACGGCGACGGCTCGGGTAACGGTGACCCGAGCGGTGACGGCCTGCGGAGCGGCAGCGGTCCGAACGGCGCCGGAGAAGATGATGCGATGATGGATGGAGACGCTGGAGAAGACATTGCGACGATGGGAGCTGGCAGTAGATGAATAGTTGGTTTTTGGCTTTGTGATTGGAAATCTGGTGTTGGATGATGTGTCTTGCTCTTTGTTTCTTGTTGCGCCTCCTTGCTCTGCGTGCGGCCTCTTGCTGCGCCTTCTCCCACTTCTTCAAAATCTTCTCAAAGAAGGCATACATGTTGAGGTAGTCGTCCGCCCACCCTTTGTTGTAGCTGGCCATCTTATCAGCGCTAGCTTTTATTATGGCCATTGACTCAGCGAGAGGACGAGTCGTAGGAACCATGGTAGCAGAAGTCGTGGGAAGGGATCGACTGCTCTGATACCAAGTTGTCATGAACCGGGGTAAACACCACCAAGAAGATGGCCGGATGGCGTCGGCGTAGGAGAGGGAGAGAGACTAGAGATTTAGACGAGGAAGACTTGATATTACTCTGCTTGATTACAATAGCATGCGGTAGCCCCCCTTATATAGATGGCTCCCCCTAACAGATAGAATCTAATCCCAATTATAACTCTAACAGATATAGTAACTAATATCATATCTCTAACTATATCTCTAATACAAGGAAACCAATCTCTAACTCAAATGGAAACCAATCTCTAATTCCTAATAATAACCTGACTGGGCCTTGGGCCCAATGCCCACACCCCTGACACAACCATTGTTCAGATTAAGGAAAAATGAACTACCTGGATTGGACCTCCTGAGCTCGTTTGCATAATCCCGTAGCAGGTTGTACTGCTTAATCTCATCTCCATAAACTGCCTTCAATGCTATCCTTCTTGCCCTGGCTAACTTGCTCCTTGAAGGTGTCATGTTGAACTCCTTCTGTACCACCCTTGCAAAATTCATTTGAGTCATCTTTTCGTCGGATCTAAGTCTCCACATACTTCTCAGCTATCTACTTAGCAGTGAAAGGCGTCAGCCCCCATTCCCTCTTGCATGTGTGCTTTCCAACATAAGTCTTTACAAGGAAGCACTTAGCTCTACTGTCCTTAGATGCCTTCAGCTGCCAGTGACAAACTTTCGTGCAATGTGCCACAATTCTTATCTTGTCATTCTTAGCCTTCTTAATGGGAACTCTGTTACGAATAATATACTCATCGATGGCCTTCTTAAGTTCCTCAACTGATGCAAAAGACATCCCAACAGAAAAGCTGCCATATCCTCAGGCCTAAATGACTTGAACTGGTCTCCATCTTCAGAAGACCCTAAAATTGTAAACTCCTCTTTATCTTCATTGGAGCCCCCACCTGATTCATCACTCACCACTTGTTTCCCTTTAGCAATAGCCATGTCGTCAACCACATTATTGTCAACCTAGTTGTCATATAAATCATCATCCTCCTCGTCTAGCTCGTAGTCACTGTCCACAAAATCTGGATCTTCCTCTTCATATTCACTACAATTAGAAGCTGCCTCAGTACCTTCTTGGACATCATAGAAACTTGGGAGCTTTTCTTCCTTCTCAGTAGCAGTTACCTTCCTTGGACTGAACACTAGAGGCAATTGTGTTTTTCCTACTATGAAAACATCATCCAATTTTACCCCAGGAAAAAGTTCATGGTCCAGGTAGAGTGATACGTTCCTTATATTCGGAACAAAAGACACCATGTTGTTTGTGTCTGCATCTCGTTTCACCCTTCTCAATCCATCAGACAAGGATTTGCCAGGCAACAACCAATAAACCTTGATCTTTTCTGGCTCTGCGTAGCCAAGCTGTTGAATGAAATCCTCTATCCATAGCAATGATTAGATATCAGTCTCGCAGCCATCAAACCAATTAAACCCTTCCATCAGCATAGGTCTTGCTACTGTCAGTGTAACGCCCCCGTTTCCAGGGGCGCGTACGGACACGGCATTCCGCAACTATTCACGCATGAACAGTTATGGAGTGTCGCGCAAGATCATACCATTGCATGCTTACAACAAAAGTCCAGCATATATTTTACATATAGATTAACATCAATTTTTCCACAGCGGTGCGTGCAAGCCCAAAGCATAATTACATCACAAAAGCTCCAAGATCCGCTTGAGCGCGGCCAAGACCTAAAGCCACGGGTCCTCGTCGAAGAAGCGATCCTCAGGGGCGTCCTCGACGGGGAAACCTTCTCCTTCGTCTTGATCCTCTAAAGAGGGGATTAAGCAAGCCGTAAGCCAAACAACCGGCTCAGCAAGCCCCAAAGGGGACTCTAACTTACTACATGCACGGATTAACAAAGGGAGGGAGTATATTTGGTTTATTAACTTTGAGTGGATGCAGTTTTATTTGTAAACATTTTGATAAAACGGACCCAAAACTACTCCTTAAGATCTCAGGGGTTTTCATGAAGATTTAATTAACCAACTAATCAAGTTAAAGCATGTACAAAACTACTTAAGCTTCGCTGCTGGAATCACCCAAGTGACACAGATCCATTAACCGGGAGCACGGCGTATTCGAATACCATTTATTTGACTCTGCAGAGTTTGCTCAGCTTTACCCACACGATCCCTTAACTCCCGCGACAGAGTTAAGAAAGCCAGGTCGTTTCACTGCTCAACTCTTTATATAGGCTCTACCCGGTAGAATCCACTCGGGTCTAGCACAAATAAATAATAATAATACAAACGTCCGCTTCGAGTGAACTCTACCGTTGTTAGGCATCCGCAGCACAGCCTGCCTAACTTCACTTCTTATCCTCCTCCTCCGCCACAACTGTAGAGTTTCAATCGAGTTGAGCAGCTACTAGACCAGTGTTGACAAGTCAACTCCTGTGGTTGAGCGATCACTATGACATTTGCTCAGCGTAAGGGTTTAGTTCTTATATTTTCACATGGTCCGCAACCTCGCCAGGCCCGCAACCCAACCTAGGGTAAGCGGTGGGCGTAGACCGTCTCGCGGTTTCCCACAACACCCTTACCCTAACTTCAATCTTAGGGTAAAAGATGGGCGGAGACCGTCTCGCGGCTCTTCCCCAACCTTTACCCTACCTTGTGCACGCCAGCACTCTCCGCTCTAAGATACGGTGTCCCATACCACCCTACCTTAGAGTCGGGTTTTCCAAAATCCTATTGGCCCGCAGCCACAACCTTATTAGTGTAAAGACTTTGCACGATAATAATAACCTACAGTTATCTAGATTAACAGATAATTAATTCTAGGGTTACAAAGGCATGGCTACGAGTTTAATACGGCATTTGTCGGTGGTAGGTTTAACTACATATCATGTCATTCTAAACATTTTATTTTACTTTGAACTAACATTTCAGAACTAGCTTAATGCAAATAGCATAATAACATAATTAAATGGCATAGGATACAACAGGATCAAAGGATTTGGAACTTGCCGTCAATCCGGATGATCTCAGCTAGCTCGAACGAAGAAACACCTGGATCCTGAGCCTGCACTTGAACTTCCGGGATCTCCGAACTAGCGCAAACACATAAAATAATTAAGTCCAGCTTGAGACTAATCAAGCGAGGAAAAATAAACTATTTAAAAAGGAGTAAAATGCATAAATCCTCAAATGGGGAATTTTTGGAATTTATCTGGGATGAATTTGGGGAAATGGAGGACAAAAATGGGTCCAGGATATTATTTGGAGCAAAGTGGTGAAATTTGGGAATATTTGGGGATTTTCTGTGATTTTCTAGGATTTATTTGGATTTTTCTGGATTTTGGAAATTGAGAAATCTCTGGAAAATCGGTATGAATAGTGTCGGGCCGGCCCAAGCTACAGTGCGGCCCGGCCGGTGAAACGACCGGCGCGGCCAGTGGCCAGCGCGGCCCACAGGCGCGCGCGCGGGAGGCGGAGCGGGCCGAGGCGAGGCGGCTCACGCCAACGCGCGACCGCGCGGCTTGGATGGCCGACGCGTGGAGCTGGCGGGTGGCGGAGATGCGGGGGAGTGGGCGGTCTGGATTTGCGCGGGTGGCGATCGGACGATGGCGGGGTGGGGGAAGCGGCGAAGCGGTACGGGGCGATCGGATGGCTACGGTTAAACGGCAACAGAGGAGATGAACGGCAGAAAAGGGGCCACATCACGGGGAGGGGGGTCTTCTTCCTCCTCCAGCCGCTACAGTGTCCCCGCGGAAAGGATACGGTGGCGACGGCGGCCTGGGCACATGGGGGAGCGTCGGCGGCCACCGAGGGCACTAGGGGGTGCGGCTGGACCAGGGGGTTCCATTTTTGGGGCTTGGGAGGTGCGGGACGCGACTGGGGTGGCCGGAGGCAGAAGGGGGAAGAATGGGGGCCACTGCGGTGGGGAAGGTCTCCGGGGCCGAATGAGTCAAATCGGCGGGAGCCACACGATCTGGGGAGCGAGGAGCTCACGATGGCGGCGGAGATGGGAGCTGGGGAGCTTCGGAGCGGTCTGGCCACGGTGAGGTGGTTTCGTCGACGGTGAGCTTCGTCGCGGGAACTCCTCGGTGATCCTCCTGGCCAAGCGAGGGTACCACGGTGGTTAGGGGGTAGCAGAGGAGTTCTGGGCGGAAGTAATCGAGAAATGGAGGGAGGGGAAGGAAGAATCGGTTTACGGGGTCGCCGGCGCAGGGAAAGATGGCGGTGGAGCTGCGGACAGTACTGCTTTAATCGGACGCTCACAGGGGCTCTCTGGAGTGGCAGGAGGTGATTAAGGGTGGTGGCGGAGCTCGGGGAGCAAAGGAGGAGGAGGGAGCTGTGGGGCGGCTTTTATACCCGAGCGAGGAGGGAGGGAGCCTTAGGGGAGAAGGCAACGGGCGGGGCGCGGGGTCAACCGGAGTGGGCAGGGCGTCGCCTCGGAGTGGAGGGGGCGGTGACAGGGCTCTGCAGGGGCGTAATGGTGAGGCGACGGCACGGGAGCAGGTGAGTGGCAGCAGGGCGGGGGTGCGTCCGCGCGCGGGAGAGGGAGGAGGCCGCCACTGGCAGGTGGGGTCGGGGCCGAAGGGTGGCGATGCGTGGCGCGCGGGCTCTACCGGCCTCAGACCGGCTGGCGATGGGAGGCGCGGCGGTTTGAAACCAGGGGCGGGCCGCGGGCGTAGAGGCGGTGCGTCCACGGGCGCGGGTGCAGCGCACGCGCGAGGGGAAAGCGGAGAGGGAGCGGGGCGCCAGCGGAGGAAGAAACGGGCGTGGGCGCCGGAAGGAGGAGAAAGCGGAAAAGAGGCCGAACGCCAACGGAAGAGGAAGACGCATGGCCGAAAAGGGAAAGTGGCAGCGAGGGGAACTTTCCCAAAAGGAAAGTTTCCAAAAATCACTCAAAATGCAGCAAAATTTTGAGGGAAAATTTGGTTTGAAAATTTTGGGGCTTTTCAACCTACCCCCCTTAAAAGAATCTCAACCCCGAGATTAACTTGGTCCAGGGAGTAAGTTGGGGAAATCCCGCTGCAAATCTGACTCTCTTTCCCAAGTGGACTCATCCGCCGTGTGATTCCTCCATTGAACTCTGCAAAACCTGACATTCTTGTTTCTGAGTTGCCTTTCTGAAGTCTCGAGTATTTGTAGTGGTTCTTCAGCATACGTGCAGTCATCCTGCAATTCAATATCCGACAATGGTACTTCATCTGTTGGCTGTCGTAGACATTTTCGAAGCTGGGTTACATGGAACACGTTATGCATCCTTGTTAGGTTGGGTGGAAGCTGTACTTGATATGCTACTTCTCCAACTCTTCTGATAACTTGGAACGGTCCCACATATCTTGGTGCTAGTTTGCCCTTGACTTGGAATCTCTTGACGATTTTGAATGGGGTGACCTTGATATAGACGAAGTTTCTGACTTCAAAGCTCAAGTCTTTTCTGCGGTTGTCAGCATAGCTCTTCTGTCGGTCTTGAGCCATCTTGAGTCTTTTCTCGGATAATTCTAACATGTGCTTCTGCATCTTAAGTAATCTGGGGACCAATAAGTTGTCGTTCTCCTGTTTCTGTCCAATTCAGAGGGGTCCTGCATTTTCTGCCATAAAGTGCTTCAAACGGGGCCATTTGGATACTGGCTTGATAGCTATTGTTATATGAGAACTGGGCAAACGGTAAGCAAGTATTCCACGCTGCCCCATACACAATAGCACAAGCTCTCAACATGTCTTCCAAGATCTGGTTTGTTCTTTCTGTCTGTCCATCGGTCTGTGGGTGATATGCTGAGCTGAAATTCAGATCGGTGCCCATAGCTTCATGCAATTTTTTCCCAGAACTTGGATGTAAACTGTGCTCCTCTATCGGATACAATCTTCTTCGGAACTCCGTGGAGTGTCACTATTTTGGTCAAATACAGTTCAGCAAGTTTATCCTTCCCATAGGTCTGTTTGATCGGGAGGAAATGAGCCACCTTGGTCAATCTATCAACAATGACCCAAATAGCATCATATCTCTCACGAGTCTTGGGAAGTCCAGTAATAAAGTCCATTCCAATGCTATCCCACTTCCATTCGGGTATTGGCAAAGGCTGCAACAACCCGATGGTTTCTGGTGGTCTATCTTGATCTGCTGGCAGACATCACATTTAGCTACATACTCTGCCACTTCTTTCTTCATCTTGTGCTGCCTTAATCTAATCTATCAGCAATGGTTGAATTTCTAATGCTGCCATACTGCCTTGTTCTGTAATCACCAAGTTCAGTCGTAGTATATCCCTTTGCAACTCTGGTAGATACTCTGTGGTACTGGGTTTGCTTTGTCGAACCTTTCGGTTGAGGGCGTCAGCAACTACATTGGCCTTACCCGGGTGATATTGGAGATCATCATCATAGTCTTTGATTAATTCCAGCCATCTTCGCTGCCTCATATTCAACTTTGGCTGTGTGGACAGGTACTTCAAGCTCTTGTGATATGAGAATATCTCACAACGATTCCCTAGCAGGTAGTGCCGCCGAATTTTAAGCGCATGCACCACAGCTGCTAGCTCTAACTCGTGTGTGGGGTAATTCTCTTCATGTGGCTTCAGTTGTCCTGAAGCATAGGCAACAACTTTTTCGTCTTGCATGAGTACACATTCCAAACCTTGTTTTGAAGCATCACAATAGATTTGGAATTCTTTTTCTAGGTTGGGCAAGATCAAAACTGGCGTTGTTGGCAACTTGGTCTTCAACAACTGAAAACTTTCTTCACAAGTATCTGTCCATGTGAATGGCCTATCTTTCTTCAGCAGTTGAGTGAGTGGACGAGAAATCTTGGAGAATCCTTCTATGAACCGGCGATAATAGCCCGCCAATCCCAGAAGGCTTCTCACTTCTGTCATTGTCTTGGGCTACTTCCATTCCATGACTGCTTTGATCTTTTCTAGATCAACTTTGACTCCATCTCATTTGTACCTGTATATCATCATTGGGTATATGCTACAGATTCACACTTAGCTGAATTATGCAGTACCAGGGCTACATATATATCTGGGTCCGTTAGGTTAATTTCATTGCAACATGAACTTCTCATCCATTACACTTTACATAGATGGTCTTCATACACTTTCATAGTCGTGCCACAAGCCTTAGTTAAAGGAATTTACATACAAGCTATTCAGTTCTTCCGACTAGCTTACAAAAGGATAACCAAAAGGACATTACTCCATTCCTTGTTCTTCATAGATCACTTTCTCTTGATTGTCTTCCGTGCTTTTCTTCTTCATGGCATTCCTCCGAATAGATCTGTTTCTTCCTCCATTCTGGTCTTCTTAGGGTAAGATTCTTCTTCTTCCATCGGTGGCTGGCGTGATGTTGTGGTCTGCCTCTTTGCTTACTTTCTAGCTTCTTCCTTGGGTAAGGAACTCAGTGGGCATTGGTCACGATAATGCCCATCCTGTTCACAGTGAAAACAGGCTGTTGGTGTCAATGGCGAAGGCCTCTTTCGTTTCATAACCTTCACGTATCCTGGTATCTCTTCTATCTGGAGAGCTTGATCGACCAGGCTTAATAGGCTTGGAAACTTCATAGCCTGAAGGCGTTGTCTCATATTGGGTTGTAGACCCTTCGTAAAGTACTCCATCCTTTTAGCTTCGGTGTTAGTTTCCTCTTGAGCAAATTGGGATAACTGATGAAATTGTTGTAGATATGCTGTGATGGAGTTCTCTCCTTGTTGAAGATTAAGAAAATCCTGATATTTTTCAGTGATAACTCTAGGAGAAATGCAGGCTTGACGGAATCTCTTCACAAAGTCTTCCCAGGTAATGTCTTCCTTATTTGGGTGTATCCACTGGATAGCATTCCACCAAGTAATTACAGGCTCTGACAGCTGATAAGTGGCAAAAAGAACTTTCTCCTTATTTGTACATCGTATAGTATTCATTCTTCTCTCAACATCTTGTAACCAATTATCTGCATTCAGTGGTTCTGTTGCTGAGGGGAATTTAGGTGGTTGAGTTTGTAGGAAGGTTGTAAACTTCAATGCGGTTACACCTGATGCTAACATTGATTCTTCGGGTGACACCTTGACAATGAACTGTGGCAGTGATTCTCCTGGCTGTTCTGACATCTGGACTTGATCTGTGGCAGGTGCACCCTGCCCGTTGGTCTGACCATTCTGCTGCGCTGGATCCATGTAGGGCGAATAAGGTAAGAACGAGAGCGAAAGGGGACAGGAGAAAGCTTTGAACTCAGAGGGATTACTGATAATTAAGCAAACAACATACAAGATAATGAACATAGATTTACAATATGCAAGTGGTACTAAAACCACTTAGGGTTCATGATTACACCTGCATTACATTACAAAAGTACTGCTACTACTCAGGGTTAGTCTAGTCTAGCGAACAACAGCTACTCCTCCAACTGCCGAGAAACGAAATTTTGAAGCTAGATAAGTAAGACAGTAAATATTTTGCAAAAAGTAAGACTTAAGCAAAAGTAAACTAAGATAGATAAGGTAGCAACAAGGGAAGAAAAAGACAGCAATAATACTTATATTTTTCGTAAACCCTTTTTATGGCTTAAATTAAGTTTTGCGATAAAATCGCTTACTAGTTTGCCTTAGGTCTCAACCTACGGTCAAAGAGCCTGCTCTGATACCACTTCTTGTAACGCCCCCATTTCCAGGGGCGCGTACGGACACGACATTCCGCAACTATTCACGCATGAACAGTTATGGAGTTTCACGCAAGAGTATACCATTGCATGCTTACAACAAAAGTCCAGCATATATTTTACATATGGATTAACATCCATTTTTCCACAGCGGGGCGTGCAAGCCCAAAGCATAATTACATCACAAAAGCTCCAAGATCCGCTTGAGCGCGGCCAAGACCAAAAGCCACGGGTCCTCGTCGAAGAAGCGATCCTCAGGGGCGTCCTCGACGGGGAAACCTTCTCCTTCGTCTTGATCCTCTAAAGAGGGGATTAAGCAAGCCGTGAGCCAAACAACCGGCTCAGCAAGCCCCAAAGGGGACTCTAACTTACTACATGCACGGATTAACAAAGGGAGGGAGTATATTTGGTTTATTAACTTTGAGTGGATGCAGTTTTATTTGTAAACATTTTGATAAAACGGACCCAAAACTACTCCTTAAGATCTCAGGGGTTTTCATGAAGATTTAATTAACCAACTAATCAAGTTAAAGCATGTACAAAACTACTTAAGCTTCGCTGCTGGAATCACCCAAGTGACACAGCTCCATTAACCGGGAGCACGGCGTATTCGAATACTATTTATTTGACTCTGCAGAGTTTGCTCAGCTTTACCCACACGATCACTTAACTCCCGCGACAGAGTTAAGAAAGCCAGGTCGTTTCACTGCTCAACTCTTTATATAGGCTCTACCCAGTAGAATCCACTCGGTTCTGGCACAAATAAATAATAATAATAATAATACAAACGTCCGCTTCGAGTGAACTCTACCGTTGTTAGGCATCCGCAGCACGGCCTGCCTAACTTCACTTCTTATCCTCCTCCTCCGCCACAACTGTAGAGTTTCAATCGAGTTGAGCAGCTACTAGACCAGTGTTGACAAGTCAACTCCTGTGGTTGAGCGATCACTATGACATTTGCTCAGCGTAAGGGTTTAGTCCTTATATTTTCACTTGGTCCGCAACCTCGCCAGGCCCGCAACCCAACCTAGGGTAAGCGGTGGGCGTAGACCGTCTCGCGGTTTCCCACAACACCCTTACCCTAACTTCAATCTTAGGGTAAAAGATGGGCGGAGACCATCTCGCGGCTCTTCCCCAACCTTTACCCTACCTTGTGCACGCCGGCACTCTCCGCTGTAAGATACGGTGCCCATACCACCCTACCTTAGAGTCGGGTTTTCCAAAATCCTATTGGCCCGCAGCCACAACCTTATTAGTGTAAAGACTTTGCACGATAATAATAACCTACAGTTATCTAGATTAACAGATAATTAATTCTAGGGTTACAAAGGCATGGCTACGAGTTTAATACGGCATTTGTCGGTGGTAGGTTTAACTACATATCATGTCATTCTAAACATTTTATTTTACTTTGAACTAACATTTCAGAACTAGCTTAATGCAAATAGCATAATAACATAATTAAATGGCATAGGATACAACATGATCAAAGGATTTGGGACTTGCCGTCAATCCGGATGATCTCAGCTAGCTCGAACGAAGAAACACCTGGATCCTGAGCCTGCACTTGAACTTCCGGGATCTCCGAACTAGCGCAAACACATAAAATAATTAAGTCCAGCTTGAGACTAATCAAGCGAGGAAAAATAAACTATTTAAAAAGGAGTAAAATGCATAAATCCTCAAATGGGGAATTTTTGGAATTTATCTGGGATGAATTTGGGGAAATGGAGGCCAAAAATGGGTCCAGGATATTATTTGGAGCAAAGTGGTGAAATTTGAGAATATGTGAGATTTTCTGTGATTTTCTAGGATTTATTTGGATTTTTCTGGATTTTGGAAATTGAGAAATCTCTGGAAAATCGGTATGAATAGTGTCGGGCCGGCCCAAGCTACAGTGCGGCCCGGCCGGTGAAACGGCCCGTGCGGGAGGCGGAGCGGGCCGAGGTGAGGCGGCCCACGTCAACGCGCGACTGCGCGGCTTGGATGGCCGACGCGTGGAGCTGGCGGGTGGCGGAGATGCGGGGGAGTGGGCGGTCTGGATTTGCACGGGTGGCGATCGGACGATGGCGGGGTGGGGGAAGCGGCGAAGCGGTACGGGGCGATCGGATGGCTACGGTTAAATGGCAACAGAGGAGATGAACGGCAGAGAAGGGGCCACATCACGGGGAGGGGGGTCTTCTTCCTCCTACAGCCGCTACAGTGTCCCCGCGGCAAGGATACAGTGGCGACGGCGGCCTGGGCGCATGGGGGAGCGTCGGCGGCCACCGAGGGCACCAGCGGGTGCGGCTGGACCAGGGGGTTCCATTTTTGGGGCTTGGGAGGTGCGGGAGGCGACTGGGGTGGCCGGAGGCAGAAGAGGGAAGAATGGGGGCCACTGCGGTGGGGAAGGTCTCCGGGGCCGAATGAGTCAAATCGGCGGGAGCCACACGATCTAGGGAGCGAGGAGCTCACGATGGTGGCGGAGATGGGAGCTGGGGAGCTTCGGAGCGGTCTGGCCACGGTGAGGTGGTTTCGTTGACGGTGAGCTTCATCGCGGGAACTCCTCGGTGATCCTCCTGGCCAAGCAAGGGTACCACGGTGGTTAGGGGGTAGCAGAGGAGTTCTGGGCGGAAGTAATCGAGAAATGGAGGGAGGGTAAGGAAGAATCGGTTTACGGGGTCGCCGGCGCAGGGAAAGATGGCGGCGGAGCTGCGGACAGTACGGCTTCAATCGGACGCTCACAGGGGCTCTCTGGAGTGGCAGGAGGTGATTAAGGGTGGTGGCGGAGCTCGGGGAGCAAAGGAGGAGGAGGGAGCTGTGGGGCGGCTTTTATACCCGAGCGAGGAGGGAGGGAGCCTTAGGGGAGAAGGCAACGGGCGGGGCGCGGGGTCAACCGGAGTGGGCAGGGCGTCGCCTCGGAGTGGAGGGGGCGGTGACAGGGCTCTGCAGGGGCGTAATGGTGAGGTGACGGCACGGGAGCAGGTGAGTGGCAGCAGGGCGGAGGCGCGTCCGCGCGCGGGAGAGGGAGGAGACCGCCACTGGCAGGTGGGGTCGGGGCCGAAGGGTGGCGACGCGTGGCGCGCGAGCTCTGCCGGCCTCAGACCGGCTGGCGACGGGGGGCGCGGCGGTCTGAAACCAGGTGCGGGCCGCGGGCGCGGGCGCGGGCGCAGCGCACGCGCGAGGGGAAAGCGGAGAGGGAGCGGGGCGCCAGCGGTGGAAGAAACGGGCGCGGGCGCCGGAAGGAGGAGAAAGCGGAAAAGAGGCCGAGCGCCAACGGAAGAGGAAGACGCATGGCCGAAAAGGGAAAGCGGCAGCGAGGGGGACTTTCCCAAAAAGGAAAGTTTCCGAAAATCACTCAAAATGCAGCAAAATTTTAAGGGAAAATTTGGTTTGAAAATTTTGGGGCTTTTCAGTCAGTATCACAGAAAAACCACTATGATGCATCTCTACACTGAACACATCATCCAACGAACCTGAAAAGAAAAGAAATTTCCAAAATTACAACTAAAGCACTTCAGAACATGATACAGCTGCAGTAAAATGACCAATAAATACTTCCAGTCTTACAAGTTACAACTAAAGTACAACTAAATGACCAGTATAAATTGCACTCGAATTCAGAAAAGGATTACAGTTTGCAGTACAAACTAAATACCTGGAGCATCATCTTAGCACAACACGATGTACTACAGTATTTGTCACCTTTGCTATCCTATTGCGTTGGTCTGTGCACGAGTAAGTCATATCACAGATACAAGCTGGATAGCGCAGATTAGCTACATCTTTTTTTCCCCTGAACTCAGATTAGCTACATCTAGTTTGAACATGTTGTAAATTGTAACTTACAGTTTTTGAACATGTTGTAACTTGTAACTTACAGTTTGGTCTCGAATTAAACACTAGTTGGCCAACTTGGCCGACACAATTTACAAACTTCCAGTTTTGAAATTAGAACTTCAGAAATCCTATGTCCTAATTTCGAATCCTATCCCTGCAACAACGCAGAGCAAGCAACATCTCTAATCCTAGTTCTATTTTCGAATCACACCACAATAGTCCACATTAATCCACACGATTTAGTAATCAACAAGGCAGAACGAGCAAATTCAGAAATAATACGCCCTAATTTCGAATCAACCCTAAACCCTAATCCACAACAGTCCACGTGATTTACCGATATCTTAACTGTAATATCAATTCTAGCCCACAAATTCCATACAAAAAAAATGACAGAGCGAGCAACTAACCGTACTCTGGAGGCGGTCCACTTGGTTCTCGAAGAACCGGTGCCATCTTCTGTTGGGCTCCTCGCCGGCGGTGTCTTCCAACTCTGCGTCCCCCGTCGCCCCCTCAAACCCTCCGCGCTCACCTCCTAAGCGCCCCGATCTTTTCCGGATTATGCCTTATTTCTTTAAATAAAAAATAGAACAATCCTCTATAGCCGTATTTAAACTAACTAGTATAGTGCCCGTGCTAACGCTACGGTAAAATATAAAACAAAATAAAATTTGTAAAAAATAAATAGAACAATCAGATTCATTAAAATTCACGTCTCATATATGAACCTACTCATCCGTAACAACACGGTCAGCAGTCCATAGTCATAAACTGGTTGAATGTTATGTATCTGTAATATTTTGTTTTTCTTTCCATTACCAATTTATGACTATGGACTGCTGACCGTGTTGTTACGGATGAGTAGCTTCATATATGAGACGTGAATCTTAATTAATCTGATTGTTCTATTTATTTTTTACAAATTTTGTTTTGTTTTATATTTTACCGTAGCGTTAGCACGGGCACTATACTTTTCAATAATGTGACAGCAACCAATGAGATAAAAGGCAGTTACATGATACTTCTGACTGCAAATAGTTCACTGGTCAACAACTTATGCAGTTGCAAGACCAAGACTTCTGCATGAACATAACGGAAAGACATTTCATAGTGCAAAAACCTAACAAATGTAATCAAGAATTCGAGCTTAAAACAACATTTTACTTTATCCTATAATCAATCCATGAACGTATCAAATTCCCAAGCTGTACAGTATATCAGTAACAGTGCAACAATTCAAATCGTACGCAATAAAAGCAGCAACAGAAGCCTACCACAATACCAGTTCAAACAGTAACCATTCCTCATATGAACTCATCTACTTGACTGGATGACAAAGGCAACAAAACTAATCAAACACTAATTCAGACCCTATTAACACATCGCTTAGACGCCAAAACTCTATCTAGAGTAATCAACAGAGAAAAGGTGGAGAGGAATGAAATAGGCCAAACCTGTGATCATTTTGACATTGACACCAAGATTGAGTGCCCTCCTGATTGTTTCTGCACTATCATGTCGAGGGGGGTCAAAAAGTGGCAAGAGCCCAATGAACTGCCAAGGTCCTCCAGGACTTTCTTTCCTACCCTCTGGCACTTCCTGTATAAGAATGTTGCTGTCAGTCAAGTACAAAAGGAAGTTAACAGTGTATAACTACTGCAAGGTGATGAGATATCAAACCTGGTACGCCACACCAAGTGATCGCAGGCCACGCTCAGCAAATTTGTCAATTACAGCTCTGACCCTTCTTTCAATCTCTGATTTGTTGTGTGCAAGATGAAGGATCTGTTGAAATTCCATAGTTAATACAGTGAAATCATAGTGGACTAAAAGAAATATAAGTTACATATGGACAAATATAAAGGTCTCAATATGTGCAAATGAATTAGTACCTGTTCTGGTACTCCCTTGCTAACACGATGCATTCTTCCCTCGCCATCAAGGTAGGTTAAAGCAGTTCTTTTGTCAGTTGGATTGAATGGCAGAAAATGAAGCTCTTGAATACCAGCACGAGCCTTATTGTCAAACAAGCAAAGTAAGAAAAGGAATGAACAGAAATATCCGTATATCACAAACGTAAAAGATATCTGATATACCTCCTTTGGATCTGCACCCTTTCTTCAGCATTGGATAGTAAGGGAGCAGTCAGTTGTGGTGCTCCAGCTGCTTCCCTGTTTGGCTCAGTTTTGTCAGGGGGTGGGGCGTTCTTGGGCTTAGCCTTCACAACAGCAGCCATGTGACTACTTCCTTTCTGAAACTCATTCAGTATATCATACAAGGGCATGTCTGCAGGAACCCTGTAAAAGGTAAATATTGACCAATTATCTCCTTCTAAAATAATGAATTCAACACAATATGACTGCATTCCATAAATAACATATATGAGATAAATGTGAAAAACAGTTCAGTCATTCAAAGTAGTGATGCATAGAAGCACCTCCCTGGTTCTTGGTCACAGGTAGCGGAAAGCATGCAAGCAGTAAGATAGGAAATTGATCACTGTTTTCCCTCAAAGTTTACTGCCGTTCCTCTTTGCATGAGTTAGTCGCAGATGTTAAGATTGGTTAAACAACCAATTAGGAGTTCTATATCACATCAAACGAAATGTTGAAAAACATATGTTGGAAGTTTGAAGATCTCGATGTATCGTAACCTCGTGTTCCCCCCTGTAACTGCTGCATTACTTTATCTAATCTACATCAGCATAAATTAATCTTAAGATTTAGGACTATCTACATTTAGCAAGACCCAAAAAGAATGTTCCATTGTGATATATATATATATATATCCTATATTCCTATTTGCTTCAGAAGAACGTAAGGTCCCAGTGTACCACAGCTCAGTTCTATCAGGGCAATATCTAAACCAACACCGAGCAGATGAGTTCATCTGGGTAGATCAGAGATGCACGTACCAGTGTTGAGCCTGTTCATGACGATGAACTGGAACCTCGGCTGCGTGTTCCTACATGCGACCCAACACATTCCAGAAATAATTAGAACTGCAGACACATGCAAAAAAAACACCGATCCAAACCCTAAACCCCTTCCCAAAAAATCTCCCCTCCTCACCTCTTCACCACGAACTGCGATCCCTCCACGTCCCAATATGTTCTTCCAAAGAACAAATTACTAAACAACGCATAACCAGGCAACATCAAGTCGAGGGAACAAACAAGATTCAAGACGCTTCCACATCAGAGCTAAGAAACATAACAGGACTGCCTCAATTGAAATGGGACATCAGGAAAGAATTCTGTAGACAATACTTTCGTTACAGCCTTGCCTTGCATCACCAGTTTGCTGCCTGCATAAACAAGGCCTAAATCCCTGATATAAAACCAACCTGTCCCGTCGTCCAGGAAGGCGAGGTTATCATGCAGATGCGGTGAGCAGAGGAATTTGGTCGCTGAAGAATGCAAATAATCCCAGGGTCTACATAATTTCCTACAAAAATGCAGATGCATAGTGCAAGACATTGCAACAGATGGTACTGTCTCGAGTGGGCATTCCATCGAGCACCTTCCTTCTTATTTTAACATTACATCCAATTGACATACAGACGCGCATGAATAAACAGCTTAGCTAATATCAACAAAAGCAATCAAGTTACACAAAGAACAAATAATACACCAGAATATATATAGCCTAAAATACTTTTTATGGAATATATAAGGCAATTACTCATAAATGATGCTGTGTTGTTTATCCAAGGCTAGAAAGTGTAAAAAGTTGACAACAGAGCATATCCAGGTTCTCCACATGGAACACAATATAAAGATGTTTCAAACAAAAAATATTTGGTCCACAAAAGGATAACAAACAAAGCACAACAGATTTTGTAAATTTAGTTCTACACTCACCTTCGTCCTCTGTGTGAGAATGCTTCTGAGGCAGATAGGTACTCGAGTTCTGCAATAATCCATCATTATATTCAGGATTGCCTTCATGATACTCCAAGTGTCTCTCAGAAGCATCTACTGATCTAATTGCAGTTGAGCTGTTTTCATCTAAATGAGAGTTTTCATGTGAGTTAACCACATCAGCAACCAGCGTAGATGACTGCAATGGTGCCTCATATAATGATGGGTCACCAGAAGTCTCAGGGAGGGATGATTGATTTCCTGATGGTGGCTCATCCTGTGGAGACCAATCATTATCATATGTCTGCTTGTTGTCATAAGCTGAGTTACTGTGATCCTTAACCACAGTAGAATCTTGCACAGAAGGTAACCCCTGGTCAAGCTCTGTTGGCGGAACAATGCTCACAGATTGTTTCCAATTGTGGTTTACGGTGCTTGGCAAAGATGGGTACTGTCCAGCATATCCTTTGTCTGCTGTACCAGATCCCGAGACTGATGACCTTGAAGCTGCATTATCTGATTTTTTTTAAAAAATGAAAATAAATGGGCAAAAGGAACTACAGCAAAAATGAACAAACTTGAAGATATGATTTGTGCTTGTTCATATTACCAATGGAGCTAGAGTGAATAGTATTGTTACGTCCAACTCGATCTGCACCACCTCTAACGCCTCGACTGGTAGCATTACTTGCCACTCGAGATCTTGGCTCAGGAGTCTCTTTAACCTATGTAAGTGCACATAACTATAGCTGTGAGTTCCATCAAGACTGTTTACAAACAATAAAGCAAAAGATTAGTTGAATATGCTAAATTTTGACGCAACAAATAAAGCAAAACCAAAAGAATTGCCTATGGGCAAAATGTCTTCTTTATGGATATTCATGCCAATAAATTGTAAGGGCAGGAAGAAGATTACTACCAATCCATAAGCAACCCAAGTAAAATCTGGTTATCAGTTTTGAGATAAGCAAACATCATAGGAATATAGGGTGCATTTAAGGAAAAGGTGTCAACTGACCTCTTTTTTCTTATCGCGCTTGCTCTTTACTTCTTGAAAAGTATCTGAAAAAAACAGTGGAATATGAGATATCAATGTATATGTATGTGTGTGTGTATGTATATGTGTGTGTGTG
This sequence comes from Dendrocalamus latiflorus, assembly GCA_017311315.1. NCBI lineage: Eukaryota > Viridiplantae > Streptophyta > Magnoliopsida > Poales > Poaceae > Dendrocalamus > Dendrocalamus latiflorus. Next base: position 7,673,508 of record CM029662.1, read on the forward strand.
TGTGTATGTATGTCTGTGTGTACAAGCAGATAAGGTACTCAATATGCAGCAACAGTACTGCATATAAACTCTGAACAAGTGACGAAGCAATCATAAAATCCAAAACTACACCTTTCTGGCTATGTCAGGTAAGTTGAAGATGTATTTTATGACTTTCACAAGTTACAGAGATGAGGTATTAAGGTGACAGTTCCTACTCCTTGCCCATTCACTAATCCTCATAGAGTTAGCAACAACACTTTACAAGGAAGCTAATAGTGTCCAGAAAAGTTACACAAAGGAATAACTTATCTACCAAATTGTAAAGATAAAACTAAGCAAACGCCACAAAGGAGCCAAAAATGTAATAGATAGAATCCCAGCTAAAACAAAGAGATATAAAAGCTCAACCTTTCTTTAACTGCACTGAACTTCACAGATTAAAGAGAAAGCATGCAGTCTCAAGTAATAAAAAGCTCCCCTTACAGAGCCAAGATTAAATCACTGCAAGCTCATTAACCCATTCAAAAAATCAAATACAGGTAAAATAAATTAGCATGCCATAAGCTAAAGTTCTGACACTCCTTGCAGAAAAAACTAAGGATGGGCCTGAATTGCTTATTTCCTCTGTTATAACCAAGAATCGTGATGACAAAAAAGAAGAATAAATGACAAACCAAGAACAAGCCACAAGAACCCCGTGATAGTCTTTTTGTATTTCTACATATGAAGAAATAGCCCAACGAACAACCAAGAATTCCATTTGTCTGATTTCCATAAGTTCGACACATCCTAAATGAAACCCACGTTTATATAGAACAACCAACCCACAATCACACCTTCCTCTAAATACAGCAATACCTAACAGATCCCAGATAAACACATGCAACAAAACAAGCAGATCAGAAGTGTTTCCACTTTTCAAAACAAGAAGACAAGCCAGAGGCTCCACCTCCTATCCCAATCTAAATGTTCCACTCTGTTCCAGCCTGGTAGCTAAATTTACCACAATCATCCTTACCGAGCCCAGTAGCCAAATTTGCTGCCATGCCCTTTCGCAACCTGGTTGCTAAATCGGTCCAAAAAGCAAATATCAAGCTATGAACTCGTTTCACGCCCCCCCCCCCAAACATTGAAACGCTGGAAGATCCATCCATCCTACATACTCCCGCCAAAGAAATCACTTGTCCTGCTTCTTCCCACAGTTCCGTGTTCCCCGATTCTCCTTCCCATCCAACATAGCAACTCCTTCCTCAGTTGCAATTGAGATTGCAACAGCCACGAAATTTTGAGCACTCCCGCAGTTGCCACCAATTTAAACCACGAGAAAACAAGAGGAACAACAAAAATAACGAACAGAATCTACCTACCCTCTAATCCAAAATTGGAAACGCTACGCTTGCCACTCTTAGCATTTAGCAGGAAATCTATACATGAACCCTAATAAAACGTAGAACAAGAAGGAGATTTGCTGGAGTCCTAACTCCTACGAGCTCCTGAATCTATCTAATGCTACTTCATAAATAGCTAAATCACATATAATCAATAATAGGCTCCGATCAAAATACCAAACAGGTTCATCGGATTCCCACTAATTCATAGCCAATCAGCCATGACGGTAACGACTAAGGAATCATTCCAAATCTGCAAAAGCACGCAGTTCTAAGAAACTTTTAAGAACCCTAGCGGCGAGAACCCGGGTACCCTCCAACTCCATCGCGCATCCAGTTAATAACCCGTAAAGGAACAGCGAAACAAGCGAGAAATAGCGGGCGGGGGGCGACGAGGGCTAGACGGGACGACCTTGGGAGAGGAGGCGGCTGACCGCCTCGTCGGGGTCCATGCTGCACTCGCGCAGCGCCGCGTAGATCTCCGTGTCCGGGCGGTTCACGATCTCCTTCAGGCTCTGCACCAGCCTCCTCGACGCCTCCGGGACGGGCCCCGTGGCCGCCGCCCCCTTCCCTCCTCCCGCGCCGCCGCCGCTCATCCTCGCCGCCGGGATCCCCTCCTCCGCACCCTGGAAACCCTTCCTCCGCGCCCGGGAAACCCCTCGGAACCGGGAGGCGAAGCGCGCGCGGTGTGGTGCGGTGGCGGTGGGCGGCGGGGTGCTGGTGGCTAGCTTCGGTTTCGGCTGCTTCACTTTGCTCTCCCACGCAACGGCGGCCTAATTCCAAAACCCTTCCTCCCCTCCCTCCGCTGCACCTCGGGGGAGGCGGCGGAGGCGGCGGCCTTCGGGGGAGGCGGGGGAGGCGGGGCCTTCGGGGGAGGCGGGGGAGGCGGGGCCTTCGGGGGAGGCGGGGGACGAACGATCTGATGAACGATCCACGGATCTGGAACCCAGGAGACGATCGACTTGCATACATGCAACCCTAGATCAGATCGGAGCACGAGCGGCGGATCGCCGGGGGGATTTTGGCGTCGGGTGGGGTGGGGAGGAGGAAGAGGAGGCGGCGGCGCGGGGTGGGGGGAGGAGGAGGCGGCGGCGGAGCGGAGGGGTGGGGGGAGGAGGAGGCGGCGGCGCGGGGTGGTGTGGGGAGGAGAAGACGGCGGCGCGGCGCGGGGTGGGGAGGAGGCGAGCGTAGGGACGCGGGAGGGAGGGGAGGCGCGGGGGAGGCGAAGGGAGCGGAGGAAGCGCGGGGGAGGAGGGGGAGGCGCGGGGGAGGCGGAGGGAGCGGAGGAAGCGCGGGGGAGGAGGGGAGGCGCGGGGGAGGAGGGGGAGGCGGAGGGAGCGGAGGAGTCGCGGGGGAGGCGGAGGGAGGGGGCAGCGCAGGTCGAGCGGGGGCGCGGGGTGGAGGGGTACTGCAGATCCATTGAAGGATGACCGTCGGATATGGTTGAGTAAGGAGAGAGGAGGAGAGTTAATCTAGTGCGCACGTTTTTATGATGGTGTATTTCTGGGTGCATATTGTGGTGTGGACGTAGTTAAGGTCATGACTGTGGAGCAGGTAATTGTTGGGTGGATGTAAAATAATTTGAACTGGTGGATTATTAGTTTAGATTTATTAGGATAATTTTTTAGAAGTGACTTATTAACTTTTTATTTATTCATATAAACAGTTTCACTAAAGTTAAAAGAAGCCATAAATCACGAGTAAATGAAAAAGAACGGACTCGCTCCGCGCTCGCCTACCTCAGATGATTTGGAGAGGATGGGGTGAATAATGGTTGGAGAAGGGGGGGCTTAGTTGTATATTTTCCATCCAGCCCGTTGAGGAAAGGGGCTTAGTTGTATATTTCCCATCCAGCTCGTTGAGGTGACGTGGCAACGGGTGGATGGCCGGCAAACATGTCTAATGTCTATGCTGGGCTGCTGCTTGAATTTGGGGTGGTATGTAAGAAAGAAAATACAAAAACTATTAGATCATTTAGCATAATTAAATTCAATCAGGAAGTAACATTTATATATACTATAATACATAAATCTCTTTCTTCTGTTATAATTTTTTTGGTGATTAAGGAACAGTGATAAGTTTTATATGTGTACACTATGTCCTCTGTTACACTTTCTATCTGCACAGGAGGCTCGTATATATAGCCAAGGAGAGATGCGTTGAAAGTACACAAGGGCCAGTCTTATGCATGTTAATTGCAATCAAATGATCGTAACTGATGGCCATGACCAATGCACATTACGATGACCATTACTATGCACTATCAATTCTCCATTATACGCTCTACTTACTCTACTTAATATATGCACTACGCAGCCAAGAAGCAATGCTATGATTGCAGGCGTGGCTACACTATTATATTGATGCTTAAAAATAATTCCTTCTTACCATTATGCTTAGTAACACTAATTTATAATTAGCATATAATTAAATGTTTGGAAGGGAGAGGAGTCGGATTTTAAACCCATAATTCTTAATTTTTTAGTCTAACACCCATCACACTAAGACCTCCAAGTACAAGAACTATTTCTATAATTTACACGAATTATCTTCAGTTAAACTAATTTACACATGGTACACTAAACGCACTTTGAGGACGTAAATTTACGTTTTGAGAGTAAAAGGATCTAGATGACAATTACGTACAAGTTTAAGGACTTGCCATGTAGATAACTCTTAAAAGAAGCACATTCCTCTTTCTTGCTAACCCGTACACGTGTACGTATGTACCGTGCCGTTTAAGCATCAAACATGTACGCATGGGCAATTCCAACACATTCGAAATGTAAAATAAATAGCTCAGTGCAACATAATGCAAACTATAGAGAGAGAGAGAGAGAGAGAGAGAGAGGAGTAATTAGGCCATGAATCTAGTTAAGAGGTTTTACTTGCATCTTCTAAGCTAGATCTCCTGATTTCATCTTGACACTAACAGCTACCAAGCCCACACCACCAGTGACAAACAGACGAGTGAGTTACTGAGTTGGCCCCCCATTGCCACCATATATACTTCCAACTTTATTCTTTGTGCTATTTTTTTAAAAAAAAACTTTATTCTTTGTGCTTCCAACTTCCAAGAGATCAGAAGAAGAGTGCTGCAATCTTTTTCTCTCCCGGTGAAACTAAAGGCCTGTTTGATTGCCTGCATGCGCTGATGCAGGCTGCATGAGCGTGGTCAGACTGAGGAGGGAAGCTCCTCAGCCTGACTCCAATTGTTTTTTTTGCATCCGCTCGTGCAGGCTCTCTCCTCTTCGCAGCCAACCAAACACCATCTCCTTGTATACGCTGGTGCGAGCCACCCGCATGCAGGCAACCAAACAGGCCCTAAAATCTTTTCTCCTCTTTGTTCTTCTTATCTCCCATCACATTCTCTCACACGTTAGTTAATTGTTAGTAGAATTAATTCATCATACGCCAAATCTTGCATCTTTTTTATGCACCGTTTCTTAAAATTATTGGTTTGTTTTTCTTAGATCTAGATGCGCATCGGTCGACCAATGATAAATAGAGGACTTTTCCAGGTGTCCTTGCTTGCAAGCTCGTTTTGTCAGATCTATCTCTTAGTTAGTTTCGACATTCAAACAGCAAATCAAATTAATGCATCAACTCGAAATCAAATTTGTCCATTAATGCAATGCAGTTCCTTCTGATTTAATTATCTAATCCATAAAATTCGGAAACATTGTCTACATGCAATTGGAACAGATATAGACGGATATTGCTCATTCTGTATCATATTCTGTATATTTTTTTGGAGTCAAAATTAGATACGGATAATACCATATACCTATTTGTATATTCCGTGTTTGTTTCATAAGTCTTCAGACTGTCGGTCAGATGAAAATTATCTGTTTCTTTTGCGCTCTTACACAATAGGGTGCAATTAGAATGAATATGAGAGACTAATAGTTGAGATGTCGAAAGAATAGCACTTAGTTTTCCCCCACCTACTTAGAGTTGTAATCCACTTATATGTTATCTTATTCCTAAGTAAAGTCACAACAAACTTCCTCATATCACTTGACATATGAATATACATGGATGGATATTATTAAGTCCATATCCTATTCCATATATTTTTCTCAAAGTCAGATACGGATAGTGTCAGATACCCATTTGCCCCTTTCGTATTCGCTTCGTAAGTTTTTGGTCGGTCGAACAAAAATTATCTGCTCTATTTGCACCCTATGTCTACCTAGTCCAAACATTCCAAAAATTAGCTGCTTGCCTTAATTGCTGCATTTGTGTTGTTTTGTTCCCCCCAGGTGAGGCGAGCCTACAAATATGGATCTAATGACCAACTCGAGATTAACCTAGCTAGCTAATCAACAAACTCGTCCACCGCGTCATCATCGTCATGGCCGCCGCCGCAGCCGCCACGCGCACCGAGACGCCGGCGACGTACACTCCCAAGAGCATCCTCATCACCGGCGCGGCGGGGTTCATCGCGTCGCACGTCGCGAACCGCCTCGTCCGCGACCACCCGTCCTACCGCATCGTGGCCCTCGACAAGCTCGACTACTGCGCCAGCCTCAACAACCTCGCCCCCGCGCTGGCGTCCCCCAACTTCCGCTTCGTCCGCGGCGACGTCGCCTCCGCCGATCTCGTCCTCCACCTCCTCGTCAGCGAGCGCGTCGACACCGTCATGCACTTCGCCGCGCAGACCCACGTCGACAACTCCTTCGGCAACTCCTTCGAGTTCACGAAGAACAACGTCCTCGGCACCCACGTCCTCCTCGAGGCCTGCCGCCGCGCCGGCACCGGCGCCGTGCGCCGCTTCGTCCACGTCAGCACCGACGAGGTCTACGGGGAGATAGACGAGGGCGCCACCGTCGGCAACCACGAGGCGTCGCGTCTGCTCCCCTCCAACCCCTACTCCGCCACCAAGGCCGCCGCCGAGATGCTCGTCATGGCCTACGCGCGCTCACACGGCCTCCCGGCGATCACCACACGCGGGAACAACGTCTACGGCCCGCACCAGTTCCCGGAGAAGCTCGTCCCCAAGTTCATCCTCCTCGCCATGCGCGGTGGGCCCCTCCCCGTGCACGGCGACGGCTCCCACGTCCGGTGCTACCTCTACTGCGAGGACGTCGCTGAGGCGTTCGACATCGTGCTCCACCGGGGCGAGGTCGGCAGCGTCTACAACATCGGCACCACGAGGGAGCGGCGTGTTGTCGACGTCGCGGGCCACATCTGCGAGCTCTTCGGCCTGGACCCCGGCGAGGCCATCCGGACGGTAAGCAACCGGCCGTTCAATGACCACCGGTACTTCATCGACGACAAGAAACTCAAGGCGCTAGGGTGGTCGGAGCGCACGCCGTGGGAGGAGGGGATCAAGAAGACAGCGGACTGGTACGTCAAGCACGGCGCCGACTGGTGGGGCGACGTGTCCGCCGCGCTGCTGCCGCACCCGAGGATGCTCACGCCACAGCAAAACTTCGACGCGGCGTCCATGACCAACTTTGATTTCAATTGATCGATACTATATACCCCATTCAATTAGGTATGTAATCATCAATTACTACAATCTCATCTCGATTAATCCAAGTTTAATTGCAGCTAAAGAGCACTTATATATACGATTCACTGAGGGAATGGAGAAGGATATATATGAAGTATCTGAGTTGCATAGATTGAAGTAGTACAATCACCATAGATATATATAGATGCATCGCATTGGTGGTGCCAAGCCTTAATTATGGGATAAAATTAATTGTGCATGCACATAGATGCACACATGCATGAGAAGTTCTAGTTATATATAATTTCACAATTATATAGATAGCTTCCATCTCACTTGAAGGCACACGCATATGGTAGAGATAGCTGCATAGATCCATGCATTCACCTTTCATCTGCAAGACAGAAGATAATTTGGCAAATAATCATCAAGTTCCAAACTAAATGTTGATATAGTCACTAAATCAATAATATTTCCTACAAAATTTAACTTTTAACACTATCGGTGGTTGGAGAAACGAAGAAGACAACGTCACTGAAAAATAAGTTAAGAGAGGAAGGGGAGAAAAGAGATAGGTACTACTCACTGTAGTTGTCTTTTTTTTTTCTGTTTCTGCTAGAAAGTATGTCTCGTTTTAGCAACTATACCTCTTCTTTTGAATTTTTTTTATGATAATTTGATATGTTACTCACGAGGATTCACGTGCATTTCAAAATATGAAAGATGAATTTAAATGCATATACTGATATACATACATATATAGGCTAGAAGAATATTTTACCTGAGTCGAAAGCTTTTCGGTCCCGCTGCTGCTGGGAGTAATACTGAGGCTGCTGCATGAATAATTGCAGGAAGTTTGTTGGATCGTAATGGACCACACTTTGCTCGTACTCGCTTGTCGAAGCCGCCCCCATCGTGTTCATTGTCTGCTGCCCCCTTTCACTCTCGGCAACCTGCATTGATTAGTGAGGTGACTTAGAATTTCAGAGACTACACAGTTCAGATTTGTTATGTAGGTTGGTCACATTCTTCTTTGTAATGAAGAACAAATTACTTACTTTGCTCTTTAAGTACAAGTTGTCATTCTGCAGCTCCATTTCCTGAAAAGAACTCATGTTGTGATTTTTTTAGTCAACAAAAACAAAAAAGTTTTGCAAGAAGAGAAATGCTATTGTTTTGCTGTTTTACCCTTCTTTGCATGTACTCGATTTCAGCACATAGCAATTCGTTCTGCGGGTAATGAAAAGCTCATGAATTAGACAAATAAAATAGTTCTTTTCAGCAATCCACTGTAATTATAGCACATTGATTGTACCTTTCTTGCTCTAATCTTTCCTAGGCCTTTGTCCAACCTTGCCTCCAGCTGCTTAAGGTCCCTGTGGCTCATGGTGGCGATAGAATCACCTACTATGGTCCTAATAATGCATCGAGGGACGTACGAGTTAGTTTACAAAACAGAACATTTTTTCTGACAAAACAAAATAGAACGTTTTTGTTATGTTGAAATGAACAAAGATGTGTAGTTGAGAGAAACACTGAACCTGTTGGAGTTCTGCAAATTGGTGATATGCTGCCTCAGCTTCGCAGACTCCTGCTGGTAGTGCTGCAACTTCGTAATTTGAGTTCATTTAGTAATATTTCAGAGTAGTATTGGTTGCTACTGGTAATTAACAAATATTTCAAGTTTTTCTTGGCAACTTGCTTAATGTGAATTCTCGTACTTCCATGTTTATTTTCTTCGGACGTGCACCCAAACCATGAATGTTATGAACCGGGGTTCATGCGGGATAAACACCACCAATAGATGGCCGGATGGCGTCGGCGTAGAACGAGAGGGAGAGAGACTAGAGATTTAGACGAGGAAGACTATGATAATTCTCTGATTGATTCCAATAGCATGCGGTAGCCCCCCTTATATAGATGGCTCCCCTAACAGATAGAATCTAATCTCAATTATAACTCTAACAGATATAGTAACTAATATCATATCTCTAACTATATCTCTAATACAAGGAAACCAATCTCTAACTCAAATAGAAACTAATCTCTAACTTCTAATAATAACTCGACTGGGCCTTGGGCCCAAGGCCCACACCCCTGACACTACACCCCTCTCGGACATGCAGCTCGTCCTCGAGCTGCTAGACGGCGGTCAATGGAAGACCTTCGACACCGATGTAGAAGACGAACGGTGGCGGGGTGCTGCAGCGGATGGAGACGACCGGCCCGATCCAAGCGGAACAAGGCTAGACGAAGTGTAGCGCCTTTGGAATATAATGCCTGCAGAATAAGTTTTTTTGTTTTTTTTGTTTTTTTTGATTTTTTTTTTGCTTTTGCTTTTGCTTTCCTTCACCGACTCCTTGTCTTCTCAAAGACCTGGTGCAGCCGGCTCGGTCCCACACTGAAAACAGAGGCGGGGATTCCCGGTGAGGGGCGGCCGACGGAGCGACCAGCCGGAGGCGCGGCTGCGGTGGCGGCTCGGACGGAGGCGGACCCGGCTGCGGCGGCTCGGGCGGAGGCGGACCCGGTGGTGGCGGCGGTTGCGACGCGGTGGAGGTGGCCCGGACGGAGGCGGTCCCGGCGGCGACGGATCTGGTGAGGCGGCCCAGGCATTGACGGCGGCTTCCCGGGCGGAGTTGACCCGAACGGCGGGGGCGGCACAAGCGGCGACGGCCCAGGCGACAGCGGTTCCGCGCGGCGGCTCCCGCGTCCCACGGCGGCGGCGGTTCTCGGGCTGGACGGCCCGGCCAGCAGAGCGGCTGCGAACGGGCGGAGGAGGCTTGTGGAGCGGCGACGACGCGGCGGAGGTGGCCCTGGCAGCGGATGCGGCGACGACGGCCCGGCGACAGCGCTCTTGGCGACCGGCGACCCAGAACGGCGACGGCAGCGGCGACGGATCCGGGCGACTTGACGGCGTAGAACGCTGGATCCAAGCAACGGTGCAGAAGGCGGCGGCGGGGACGACCAAGAACTCCTCGGCCGTGGCGGCGCCCGCGTGGATGCTGGACGAGACGACGGAGCCGGCGGCGGAGACGATGCTGCGGAACCCGAGCGGTGGCGGCGGCGGGCATGGAGGACGGCGGCGACAGAAGATGCGGCGCAGTATGTGGCTGCCGGCGCCGATCCGGTGTTCTGCCGGCGCAGTATGAAGATCTGTAGTTCGATTCTGCCTGGGAAGAGGAAGATGTGGCGGCTGTGGTTGAAGTTGTTGTTTTTGTTGTTGTTGAGGATCTGGTGATATGGTGATCTGGGGATCTGGTGTTGAATGGTAATCAGCCTGGCTCTTTGTCTCTTGTTGCGCCTTTTCTCTATCCGCGATCATCTTCTCAAGAATAGCATGGATGTTGAGGAAGATGTTTGCTATCTTTTTGTCAGTGCTGGTCATATTGTCGGTGCTGGTCATCTTGTACTGTTAGCCTTTATCATGGCCAACGATTCGGCAACAGGACGAGTCGCAGACACCATGGTAGCAGAAGTCGTGGGAAGGGATCGACCACTCTGATACCAAGTTGTTATGAACCGGGGTTCATGCGGGATAAACACCACCAATAGATGGCCGGATGGCGTCGGCGTAGAACGAGAGGGAGAGAGACTAGAGATTTAGACGAGGAAGACTATGATAATTCTCTGATTGATTCCAATAGCATGCGGTAGCCCCCCTTATATAGATGGCTCCCCTAACAGATAGAATCTAATCCCAATTATAACTCTAACAGATATAGTAACTAATATCATATCTTTAACTATATCTCTAATACAAGGAAACCAATCTCTAACTCAAATAGAAACTAATCTCTAACTTCTAATAATAACTCGACTGGGCCTTGGGCCCAAGGCCCACACCCCTGACAATGAAATCTTTGTGTTTACTGATAATAAATCAACATGAGCGCATGAATATAAATGAAATTAGTTGAGGCCATTCATTTTTCTCCGTATGGAACTGCAACCACATCAACAATACATTATTCATGTGAAGCTAGCAAACAAGAAATAAAATCACATTTCCCGAGTATAAATAGCTGTAGTTGATCTGTTGCAATATACCTACTAAATCTAGAATTCATTTAATCTAAACCAGAGATTTAATTAAAAACCACACCCCTACAAACAGATCAAGGGTATTTGCCATCAAGATATAGGTGTTTCCTATTTGCTAATGCACAGTGTTCTTGCTTTCTTGTCCAAAATATGCATGCCATCTATCCCTGTTTCAAGCATGGAGTCATGCATCAAAGTTGTCCAGCGGACAACTACATACACAAGATCTGCTAGCGCAAATAGGTTCTCTTTAGAATTAGTGTCACTGGAATTTCCACTGTGTAATATTCAGAAGTTCCTTCTAATCAGGATGCATGTCCAATCTGAAGATTTTGCTCAGAGAAACCATTTTTTGATAGTATAGCGTACAGTTGCAAGGAATATTGCCTGCACTGAAGTCTCATAGACAGGACTGCATGCAATGTAGGGGCCAGGTCTAGAAATGTTTTTGTGTTGAGTGACATATGATGTTACCTGGGCAGTGATCTCTGCGACTGTACCAGTGTTGGAGGTGTCACTGTTGGCCTTCTTATACCTCTCAATGGTTGCTTTCACGCTGCATTTGTGTACAGGAGTTAGTACATCAGTACATATGAACTTTCTGTCAACAAATATTGCATGTATTGTAAGGAACAGTAATCCAAAGAGTTTTCAGGGGTTCACAGCAGTAAACTGCTCTAGAAAAACTTTGATAAATGATATGCAAATTTTACAACCCGAATCTTCAAAAACAACATGGTCAATAAATTAATTACTGTAGTGTGATCTTATTGCATACTTAAAATATGGGTTGTCGAGATTCTAGAATGTCTCTTCAATTTCCACATCATTGCTGAAATATCTGGCATCTCCCCGAAGACAATAATAGTTCAACATAATCTTGCCTAAAAACAAAAGTTCAACATGCCCAAAATGGACTAGTTCAATTGCATGCATGTCATACTATACAGACACTGTATATACAGTTGTTCTGTTGCCTTGAATAAGAACAATGTGAAACCCATCGGGTAGGCAAGATGAAATCATGATAGTGACCTAACTAGGAAATACAAACATCACATGTCATGCTGGCCAAAGATGTGTGCTATCACTGGTCTTTCTGAGCTAGCTAGCAAGCTGCTACAGTGTGGTTGCTCTTTACCGAGGACTTCTTTTCCCATTTGAATTGGACTCTGGTACAATATTCTGCCATCCATATATTGCATGTGATTTTATGGAGAATTACACCTGTTGTTCTTGTATTTTATGTTATTGAATCGTGCAATCAGTTCCATATTAATTAGTAACAATCTAGCTACTGACATGGTATTTGATGTTCATTTTTTGTTTGCTCAGAGCAGGTCTTGCTCCCTTGATATTTTCAGGTGAATTAATTGCTCAAAATATCATTCAAACATGCCCTGGCCCCTGAATGAACATAAAAGAATTGCATACACGATTGTGACATCATATTATCATAAAGATGGCACCAATGAACTGTGTAAATAATCTTTGCTCATTTGTGCCATCTTAATTTATGATATGATATCAAAAGTCATCACTGTGAGACAGTATCTCAAAAAACAATTTCAGAAAAGAACGAGGAAAAAAAGTGCCACCCTATTGACACTAAAAATGATTATGCAAAACAAAACACTAGTTCTTTTAGGATAAGAATATGTTCTTTTTGTATATTAAGACACAGGGAATGTGTAGTCATATCTGTCAACCTATTGAGTCATGAAGCTCTTGTAACTTAAGACTACAGAAATTTCGCAAGGAAAAGAATACAGAGAGAAGAAACAATGACAAGAATGTAACTAAGCATGAGATTTTCTACTTGCTAATTCGACATCAACGGATAAAGAACACATTCAGTAATCATTATGATCATTAATTGTTTTAATACATAATTGAAATTTGAATTTAATTAATTCATGGGAGTAATATTTTTTGGTTTGTCAGGACTAATGTGGCAGTGTATAACACTTTCAATTTCAAATAAACATTTGTAGGACAATGGTTGAGTCCTTTAGGGAAAAGGGTAACTACACATATTCTAAAAAAATGTATAGTTTAAGGGGTTGATCAGTACTCACAGGGTAATTATTTGCGTTCTCTGGATTTACAAGTAAATTCTTTTCTAATATTAGCACTAGCTAGCCAGGAGCTCATCAGCATTGGTTAGCTAAATTCTGTACTGGAGAGAGAATTTTTGTAGGCATGCCTGAATCTTAGCTGGAGTACTCATGCTTAATTAGCATAGAGCACATATACAAAACTGAGAATGTCGTCTACCATTCTATCTTGGGCCTTCATAGTTTGAATTTTGTATAATCCCCATTTAATTCTTTAACGGTTACCAGATAATTAATAATCAGTACTACAATGCTTTCAAAAAAATTAGTACTACAAAAAGGTGTTTAATTTATGTACAAAGTCAGTACCGGAAAAGGTGTTTACGTACTACGAAAATAGAATACCTTTGACATCATACTGAAATTAGGGTTATCTTAAGGTACTAAATGCAGGGGGAATTTTGAACCCTTTCTCAAGAAAGGAAGAAAACATGTCAACATTAATTTCCCAACCCTTTTTTAAGGAAAGGAAAAAAAATTGACAACATTCTCTTTGTAAGTAGTCTGCTGCTCAAAGTACATACAATGGACAAAGCAAAATTTCTCTATTCATAGTCTTATTAAAATAAGCATAATAGTGTTAGTTGTAGTGAATCTTATATATGTATGTTTGTGTGTATATATAGATTTACTAACCAGCACGCAGGTGTAGAATATGTGGATAAGTTACTGATATTTCTGAATAAAGTTATCATCAGTTTTGAATGAAGTTATTGCCGAACCTTCATAGTGCTGAAAAGTTATCATCGTTCTGCATGAAATTACCATCGATAGCGAGTGAAGTTACTGCTGATGCTCACAGTACGTAGCCGATGGTAACTTTCTTCACAGCTGATGATAACTTTTCAAACAACCGGTGATAGCTTGCTGGAGCGCAAAATTGCACGCAAAATAGTGCTACTGTGTGTGTATACGTAGAAAGAGAATTAGCAAGCAAGAAAATTACTGTTTCATCATTGAACTTAGTTAATCGTATGTGGAGTAAAACCTTTTTCTTTGTTTTGATTCCGAAGATCCATATGCTATAAGCTGAGTCAGACTCATGCCATTGTGTTTGTACCAATCATTTGTACTAAATAGCTCGGCATAAAAAAATATACAAAATACATCTGCCACAAAGTTTTCAGGATCATTTTGTTGAAATTGACAAAACCAATATGTCAATGGTGAAAAGGAATGAACGAAAAAAAAGAGCTTCGGATAAAGTCTAAAAGGATGTTTATTCGTACTGATATAATCTCTCGAGAAAAATTGGATACATGCATTTCGGTGTGCTTGCATGTGGTCACTGCAAAAAAAAAAAAGATATCTTAAAATGTTCTCAAGTGTCATACCTATTCCTACCATTTCAGTTTATTCTTGCTATTGAAATTTGACAGACAAGATTATTTGGTCACATCTTTAACTCCATCCCTTTATCCATCCATCCTCCAAGCATGCCCATATGCAACTAGTATACCATACAAGAAAATAACAAAAAAAACTATCATATCACTTTCCTTTCCTCCCTAAGACCCCAACAAAAAAAAGATGCTTGGAAGAGTATCATTGCTACTATTCTCTCCTTCCTGTAATATATATAGACGGATATACATATCTAAAAAATATTTTATTTAAGTAATATTTAATAAAATAAAATAATATTTATTTTAAATAAAAAGAGTGGTACTATATTTATCTAATATAGAAATAATTATATTAAATATTACTTAACTAAATGTTTATTAGGTATAAAAAGAGTGATACACCAAGATGAGAGCAAATGTTTCATCATCGATGCATCACATATAATAATGCCAAACCACTATTCCCAAGGACCAATGGAGTGAAGAAAAGAAGAGCACACACCTCCCTCTCTCAGGCTTCACATCTACTGTTCATAGATTTTTCACGCTGAAGAACAAAACCTTAGCATCCTCGAGCATGCCATCGGCTGGGCAAGACGAGCCATGCTCGCCCGCACAAGAGCCCAGAGCATGATTGGCTGTAAACAGGTAACATCTATTACCCAATGGTTATAAAGAGAACCAGGGTGGTCTCAGCTTTTACCCACCCCTACCCAGGGCCATAACCATTCTGACCACTTCACCAGCTTTTTTTCTCCTCCCGATGCAACGCTGGCTTTTGGTACAGGTGGAACCATTTGTTCCAAACTAGTCCTAAACAAAAGTTTTGGTTTCTTTTTCCATTTTTTTATTCATATATCATATACAAAAAAATAGTAGTTTTAGGGCATGTTTGGTTCATGACCAGAAGTTGTCTAGCCATAAGTTAGGCGTGCCACAGTTTTTAGGTAGCTGTTTGGTTCACTGACAACTGTGACATGCCACACTTTCTTAGCACTCGGCCCCACACGTCATAGACTCCGTTTCTTGCCAAACTTTGCCACAAGTGTGGCTTCGATTTTGTTAGCCACACTTTCTGTGGCAGCCACACATTGCCTAAGCTTAGGCATGACAAGCTTAGACACCAACCAAACATACCCTTAATCCCCTCTAACACGACTCTTATTTTTAGGTGCACATGTATAAATTGCATTTATCAATTTTTTTTGCGATTAGCATTATTAATTTATGCATGTATACAATTCTTTGCTTGATGCTTAATATATAGTTTTATTTTTCCCTTGGATTTATCCCAGAAAGAGAGAGAGAGAGAGAGAGAGAGAGAGAGAATTACCGTCTCCCTCCTTATATGGGGGTCAATGTTTTGCGTTTCATTATGTGAGACTTAACCAGACCACTTTGTTTTACTCAAGACAAAATAAGCAAAGTTACTGTCAAATAAAAGGGAGTCTTTTCATCTAAAAATAGGGAGTCCTTTCAATTGCTTTTACCTGTGCTTTTAGATAGACAAGCACAAAAACAAGTCTCAATTCTACTAGTTGACCAATTGTAATGCATGAAAGGGCATCATACGGTAATGTTCAAGACTAAATATTTTTATGTACAAGATATGAACGTTCGATTCGTATCATGGTGATTTGTGTTTAAGATTTCTTTAAAAGAAAGGTAGACCCAATCATCCATCTCAAAAGGAAAAACATGTCATGCATATATAAAAACATATTTAAGTGTTTACTCAAAGTACTAATTAAAACTTTCTTCATGCATGCATGCATGCAGTCATTTAGGGGGCTCACAATTCATGGAAACTTTAACAATGTAGGGATAAATACGTAAATAAAAAATGCATATTTCCCATGTTATTTGGATGCTGACTTTTCTATTTCAGATCATGAACAGTTTAGACGCATCGAAAATGCTAAGATACCTTCTTTCGTGCATACTACTAAACTGTAAACCTTTCAGGTAATATATACCAGCGGTTAAACCATACACAAAGCACACAAAAAAAAAACTACACTACTGCATTCGTTTGTTCTTTACTGCTGCCTTCACTGTTTTGGCATCTCATGAAAAGTACAGTGCTGCTGTCAGAGGCTAGGGCCCAGAGCTCTCGTGATGGGCGTTGGTTTAACACAAGGACACCACACATGGCTCTAATGAGGAGAGAACTGAGGACACAGGGACAGACAACAGTAACATCTACAGCAACAAAGACAGGGAGCTGGGGGCACATGGGATGAAACCCTAACCCTAACCTCCCATTGTTCCAACTGAAATTTGTGCCTTACGTCTTTTACATCTGGATATTACCTCACACATGACAATCTTGCATACAGTTACCAAGTTACTGCACATAACAAGCCAAGAGAAAAATTGCTGGTAGATCTGCTCTACACAAGCAAAGCATCGGAAGCGAAAAAGAGAGAGAAAAAAGGATGACTTATATTTTGTGTGAATATATATGTTTGCTGTATATCATGAGGTGTGAGGGATCTAAGGCTCCCTCCCTCTCCCTCTCTCTCTCTCTCATACACACACAGAAAGGAAAGAACATAAATGGAGCAAGGAAAGAAGAGGACTACCTAGCCAAAGCAAACACAGACACCCATTACACACAAGAAAAGCTCAGAAGCATGTACATGCTTCACAAAGCATACACTGTGCTGAATCTATCTAGACATCTAGCTCACCTCACAGAAACACAAAAGAAACCAGAAACAAAACCACATCAGTACAGATACACACCGCACACAAAGAAACTTTTGCAATTCCTTTCACCCTTGCTACAACCTCCACAAGTACAAGAATAAACAAGATAGTTAATTAACAGGAGTATAACAAAAAGATGCAGCTTCCCTTTCACCATCCCGCCTCTTTTGCCACAAGAAAGCCAGGAGCTAACTAACTTGCTCCGATTTGGACAAGATCACATGAATTCAAAAAACTAATTATTACCCAAATAATCTAAATGTAGTCTTCCTTGATTATTATGCATACATGCAAAATTCAAGAGAACGCACCTGTTGTTGGAGTACTCGTAGAGACGTCCACGGCTGGAGAAGACGATGAGGGCGACCTCGGCATCGCAGAGCACGGAGAGCTCGTACGCCTTCTTGAGGAGGCCGTTGCGGCGCTTGCAGAAGGTGACCTGCCGGTTAGTCGTGTTCTCGATGCGCTTGATCTCAATCTTTCCCCTCCCCATCTTCTCAGCTCCCACAGACCCTGAGACCGGGGAAGCTGAGACCTTCGCCTTCGTGTCACCCAAAATTCCAGTTAGTCCCCAACAATTACACTAACAAATCAAGAATTGCAAGCACAAGGGGATGCATGCATGCAACAAATCAAGAAGTGCCAGAGAGAGCATGTCAATCTTTAAATATACCAGGCTCTCTTGAATTATATTGCTACCTCTTGGACCATTCTTTGGGGATCAAAAGAAAAGATGAGGCTGTGATCCCTTTCCTCTCTTGTGCCTTTCTTTTTATGGCTTGCTTAAAGAATAAAGATCACTAGCCGTTTCTCTCCCTCTTCTTGCCCACCTAGCTATTTCCCGACCAGATAGTAGCCATGATTCTACTACCATTGTACATGCTTCTAAATCCTAACCTTTAGAAAGATGGACACTGAAAAAGGAGCTAGTTTCAAGGCAAGAAGCAATTACCATTAGGCCTGTGGATGGTGTAGCCTTCTCTTTGTGCATGTGCATGTTTGTTCTTGTGGGCGCTAGAGAGAGAGAGAGAGATGAGGGAGAGGAATGTGTTAAGAGAGAAAGGTAGGAGGAGGGTGGGGAGGAGATGGGAGTGGTGGTAGCTGTGGACAGCTTCTATGGCCTTTGGGTAGTATTTCTTCCCCCCGGACTCTTCTTGCTCTCCCCTCTATACCCTTATAACCATGGACAGGGGGGCTTAGTTAATTCTTTGCCTCCCCCTTTCGTTTCCCTTGATGTTGTCTGTGAAACGTGGATTAGACTAATCAATTTACCGCGAGTTGCATCCTTAGTTCGTAACTTGGGAGATGCAAACCGTTTGGGAAATTTCAGACCTATTTCTTAATTCGTTCTTTTGTAGTTTTAGCTAAGTTTAACAAAGTAGGTAGAAAGATACCTGCTCAACCAAGCAATTCGCTTTTGTAACTTTGCAAGACTAAGCTAAGCTTGTGTGGATGGATACTCTCTTTTAGGCCAAGCTGTTCTGAATCTGGTCCTTCAAGATGGCTGTGTTCATTTTCCTTGAAACAAAATGCAAGATGCTCACCTGAGACGTAGCTTAATTTGCATGCAATTTATAATCTGACTAGTCAAATTTCTTGCGATTGCTTGTGAGGATATCGTCGAATTATTATGCAGCAGCGAAAAGGGTTCCTCCTAAACTGAACAACACATGGGATTTTTTTTAACACATTCAGAATAGCCAAGAAAAGCACAAACAGTTTGTCGTAAGACGAGCGTGTTGAAAGCGTGCTAACCACTCTTTTATGTACTAGATTACAACATGATCCCTTGCCAAAAAAAAAAACACATACTGAACAAAACAGTAACAGAGATAGAGATGTACCATTTTGACACGACTTCAGTAGCCACATATTGTTTATATTATTTACTTCTACGTAACCGTTATCAATTGCTACACGGCCTTGAATACAGTAAGGCCCCGTTTGGCACGGCTCTACTTCACAAGTAGAGCTGTTTTTTTTACTTCACAAGTGGAGCCGGGTGAAGCTACTTTTTTCAGCTCCTTGAGTGGAGCTACTTTTGTCTCAGCAGGTTTTAAGGAACTCCTTGGGTGGAGCTATTTTGTTTTACCCCGTTTGGCACAAAACAACTCCAAACAGCTTCAAAGAGCTGGTGGTGGAGCTGTGCCAAACGGGTAATACAGCACAAATTGCTCATGTACTTACGTGTACTCTTTTAGTGACTCTAATCCTTTAGCCAGCCATGAACGTATCCTGTCAATCTGAACATACTAAGGCCCCGTTTGGTATAGCTCTACTTCACAAGTGGAACTGTTTTTTTTACTTCACAAGTGGAGCTGGGTGAAGCTACTTTTTTCAGCTCCACTCAAGAAGCTACTTTTGCGTCAGCAGGTTTTAAGGGACTCCTTGGGTGGAGCTATTTTGTTGTACCCCGTTTGGCACAAAACAGCTCCAAACAGCTCCAGGAGCCGGTGGTGGAGCTGTGCCAAACGGGGCCTAACTCTTCCCATCAGCTTACAACTTCCACATACACACTATGAATCATCAGAAACAAAACAGCATTAATTGGAACTAATTAATTAACGAAGTAATTGCGCACACGTTTCGTTTACATTTCAGGTTTAATCGTGATCTCACAGCCATGCATGACTTACGAAGGCACTACTGATAGGGCAACAACATTGGGGCATAGCAGATAGGGAAAACAATTTCGGACGAAAATTCGTGAAATTCAGCAACCGCGAAAAGCCCACTTCGATCAAAAAAATTCGCCCATTTTTATTTTTTTTCAAGGTTTGATCAAGTTTTTGCTAAAATTTCGCTGCTTTCGTATAAGCGTATTTCTTGAATTCGAACTGCTTGTTTGAATTTTTCACCAAAATTTTCTGAAAAATCTAAAATTTTGAAATTTTCGAATTTCGGATTCCTTGGAGGCGTCTGAAAATGTTTCTAAACTGAAATTATTTTCCCTAATAGCAGCATATGGACATGCCCATGTGAGGTCTGCACAAACTCCTCTCCCATTTACGCTGGACACACTACCCCCACAAGCCAATGGATGCTAAGTATGAGTACCCTCACAATTATTAAGAGCCTGTTCTTTTTTGCTACAGCTTGTGGTTTTTGACTGTGACTTGTGGCTTTTAGACTGATTGTGTGAGAGATTACAGAGTAACTGAAACTCATGTGCGGTTTTTGCCGATATAAATGAAATTGATACAGTATGTACTACAATTAACTAGTAGACCCTATCTTAAAAAGACACTCTGTTTAAAAAATTAGTTATTGTAGAAAAACCAAAAACTGAAGCTAAAAGATGAAAAAGAACACGCCTAAGTGTCCCCTTCCTTCTCCCTCCGGTTGGGCCCAACCGGCCTCGCCGTCTCCGTGCCATAACCGCCGTGGGGACACCACCGCCAGCAATGGCGATGACGACGACCGATGAACCCAGCTAGCACCCTCACCCACCAACCGGTCGCGATCGATGGAAAAACCGGCGATCTAGTCAGTGCGTTCTAGCTACCGTGCTGAGTAATTATCAGCGACGAGCTGCAGAAATTTTAAGCGGTTTGCGCATCCGTCACGCCCCCGTTTCTGGCACGGCTGAATTGGGGTAGCATTGCCGTTTCGCTGTCAGGTCAGGTGACAATGCCTGAAGACTGGTTGGTGCAAGGGAGCCATCAGAGCTGGAAGATGACCATGGATACGTATTTGGTCTCACATGCAGGTATATGCAGTACAAGCTAGCTTGCTCCTTCAATTGCTCCATCTTTCAGTACTTGTGTTTTTGTTTCACATGACGATCGACTCGTTGTGTCAGTTTAAAGTCGTAGCCACGGATGCATAGTTTGGTGCAAATGTTACCTGGTGAGATTGGACAAGGTTCAGAGAGGATTTTTCTTTTCTCCTTTCAGAAGGAGCAGAAGTGTTGAAACTACGGGCATATAAGTATAACTCATCTGAGTCTCTCATTTACATGTACATATAAACTAAGCTGCCTTCAGAGTCAAATGGAATTTTCTTCAGTACAGCATTGCCTAAAAGCGGCACGTACTCCCTGCTAATTAACAACTTTGTGTCGTAAAATGCGAACATTTATGAACACTAATACCACCCACGTTGGATCCTAGCAACTTCCAAAGATCCAACACGTTAGTCTATCTTTGTATTACTTCCAAACGCCCTCAATATTTAACCCGATTACTGTTCCATATACATGGTGACAACTGACAAGAAACGTAGGTGTCCTATCAAATATGAGATTGAGGTGATGAGATGGATGGTTGACTTGTGCTATCATTGAGCTGAGCTTTAAAGCTAGCGTCTCTTTTTCTTTAGGGGGCTCAGCTGCGCATTCCATCCGTGCTGCATATCAGACTGACGAGGACATCTCCAATGACATCACTTCTACACATCTTCTACCAAGTGATCCTAATACATATATTCAAGCTAAGTCAAGTTAACAAGAACAAGGAGATGTACAAAGGACCAATAACACGTGGAAGAGCCAAGAAGCTTAATGATCCTTGCTTCTTAATGAGTTTAACTTTGCCTTAGATAAGAATTATTTACTACCTAACACGTACTTCACTTATTCTCATATTTGAACGATAAGGAGCGTTGGAGATCAAACAGAGTGATTATGGAAATAGAGTTCACCAACTTTGCTGCATTGGAATAAGTGCCCAGAGGGAAGTGTGGGAGGACGGGGAAGCAAATGAAGCAAGCAAGCAAGCAGCATGAGCATGAGTGCGTGGAGCGCTTGGAAATAAAAAGGAGAAAAAAGAAGAAAAGAAGGGAAGAATTGCTTGAAATTAAGAGAAGCTCAAGAACAAGGTGATATACAAAGGACTAATAACACATGGAAGAGCCAAGAAGCTTAATGATTAGGTGAACTCGCTTCTTAATGAGTTTAACTTTGATTTAGATGAGAATTGTTTACTACTTAACACAGGTATTTTACTTATTGTCATACTTGAATGACAAGAAGTGTTGGAGATCAAACGGAGTGACGGTGGACATGGAGTTCACCAACTTTATTGTATTGGAGTGCATACCCCAATGAAAGCGTGGGAGGACGGGGACGCAAACGAAGCAAGCAAACAAGCGGCATGTGTGCATCAACAACACGTGGAACGTGTGCATACAGCGTGGTGCTTGGAAAGGAAAAGGAGGAGAAAAAGAGAAGAAAAGAAGGGATGCTTGGAAATTAAGCGAAGCACAGCAAGAAGCCCAAGTGTTTTGGATAAAATTTTCAAGGCCCAATCCAGATCCAACACAGCATAATCTGAATCCAATTCGAAATAGCTAGTAGATCTGTATTAAAAAGTTCAAAATTTTGATAAACGGAGTCCGTTTTAAATGTGTGAGTATTCATCGAAAATCTTATCCTAAGGCTCACGCAATGGATAAGGAGCCAACCTCAGAAACCTCGTGATCACATTGCAATTTTGAAACAAAACCTACGACTATAAATTTAGATTTCCTTTTCAGTTCATATTAGAGTCTAAATTTTGTTAGATATCTCAGGAAGCCTATATAGTCAAGAGGTGTGTCCCTCGTACAAGTTTGGATGCCATATCTTCGGATTATTCAATATACTCTTGATTCTAGGGTTTGAGCAACATTGCCCTTAATAAAATAGGGAGTTCCAATCTGTTCTTGCCATTCTATTGTTCTTTGTGATTTCCTTGTCAATTTGCAGGAATACACATCTACTTTTTACGTGGAGAGTAGACAAGAATCATAGTATGTTGTTGGTTGAATTCAAGTGCCGCATATTGCTTTAATCAAGATAGTGGTTGATGCCATCGTTTGTCAGGTTTCACGGGTCCTTAAGAGCTAGCCACACATCTACCTTAAATTATCAATGATCGTACGTCATAAAGATTGGACACCCCTGTATCACATACGTATTTCTCAGCCTAGCAATCAACCTAGGTTTAATCCTATGGATGCTAATTAAGCCACTAAAAAGCTAATACTTGTCTAGGTGACAACGTGAAATTCAGTCCTAATTAACCATCCGTTTCAGATCCACCACTAGAGTGAAGAATGGGAACATGTGGACAGAAAGCTACCCTAAGAAGTACGTGAACTTGACTACTTGAGACAAAGTATGATATCCATCCAAACATCTAGCCCCTTCATTTTTAGTCATCTCGTTCCCATTCTCTCCTGTACTAATGACCATCGATATGAGTTAATTTTTAGCGTACCAAAATCTACTCGAAGCAAGAAGGGATGTTATAAAACTATGACAAAAAAATAGAAGATCAAAAGAACAAGAGACATGGAAGACAAAATCACTATATGGTGAGAAATTACGAGCACGAGGCTATTTGGCACAAGGGTTTTTTCCCACATAAAATCCGTTGCTCTCTCTCTCTCTCTCTTCTATTTTAGCACAACACTTTGTTTAAGTTAATTTAGGCTACATTTAATTAAGGAGATTTCGAGACAAGAAAATCAAGAGGCTAAGCAGTTTATGCTTGTTCGAATTAGTTGTGGGGACAACCGTTGTGGTGTTTCATGCACCATTTGATGACACTTTGATGGTAGGTAGCATAATACAATTCAGAGTTCTTATTTATTAGAGAAGGTTACGCTTCAAATTTAAATTTGAGATGAAAGATTTAAGTGAAAAGAGTTTATTATCTACATAGATACCACAACATTTGATATTACAGATGCAGTACATTCTAGTTGTCATAGTTTGATGTAAGGTGTCCATTGCAGAGCCTGTCTCTACTCCATTGACGACAGGTTAAAAGTTTGTCTCATTCAAATGTTCTTCTCACAAGCAGTTTTCAATCATGTCATGAATTTTGGTTACATTTACGGCCAACAATTTGATGAACGTGATAGTGACACGTGCAAGTTGCTCTTCCATGAGCATAGTTTGCTAAGTTCTATGTTCTAGATGGAGCATGTAAAAAGTTCATAAGATGAGTTCTTCACTATATTTGTCCAACACCTCAAGTGATGTATTGTCTTAAGCCGTTTGATGAATAAGAATCTATTTTAGGTGGTACATTGCACATACTCAGACTTTATTGGGGTTATGAATTGTTGAAGACCCAGATTTGGTCGTATGTTTTGTTGCTTATTGTGTGTTTAGATCTGATGGTGGTTTGCTTAATTTTGCTTTACGAGAAGCATTTGGAGAAGACTGATCCAGTCTACTCACACAATTTAGCTTCATGTGAATCTTTTAGATAAGACTATTCCAGTCTTAATTGTTGAGATTAGTTCTATAAACTTTTTAGGCACAAGGTCTGTTGATAAAGTCTTATTTGGAGAAAATTTTAATATTTTGACTATAGGAGTGAATTTGTCTCAAGGTGATTGTCAAAGTGTGATTAGAATTTGGGTTCGTGTCCAAGCCAGACATGTGCAGGGACCAATGCATGATGATGTGCTAGGCTGTGTAGAGTTTAGGCGTCATCCAATGCCATGGTGACCACATCGGTTTCATATTATTCTAGGACTCTTGTTCTTAGACTATATATGCACCTCTGTAGTTACACGGTTTAGATGCGCCAAATAACACCGTGCTTGTAGTTCTCCTCATACAGTGATTTCTGTCTTCGTGCGTCCATGGTTTCTTTCGTAAAGATTTTTTACATTAAATCTATGTCTCCTACAGTTTCACTTATGTAGGATCGAGTATGGTGAGTCAGAGGGGGTTGAATGACTCTTTCAAAATTTCCTCCCAAATATCAACGACTACATGCAGCAGAAAGCCAAATTCATAACCTCATCAATACCCTGAGCCAAGGAATGCAAAAACCCAACAATTCAAACCCTCACTGGTCAGACCTCAAATTGCAATCGGTCGGATCAGAAATGGCTATCGGTCAGACCTCCAATTCAATGGTGGTTTGGCCTCTGGCGAATAGTGGTTAGACTGGTATGAAAAGTAAAAATAGGCAAAAAAAAAACAATAATTTTATGACTATTTCAATCCTAAGACCCACGTAAATTTTGATCTGATGATCCAAATGGCGTGAAACTTGGCGTGCACCTTCTCTAGGATGTCATGAACCTATTCCAATTAACGATCGAGAGAATCATTATCAAAGTTGTGATAGGTTTCCATTTGAGTGAAGGATGCACCAAAACCGCGCAAAAGAGAGGAACTTTGATCTGCTCTCGCTCGTGAGCCCCAGATGGTCTAGATGACCTAGGATGGCTTCTCACATGTCATAGCAAGTTAGAACACAGCATGAATTCAACCCAAAACACCCATGAGCAAAACCCAAAAATCACCTCTCTCTTGAGGAAAACCGAGCAAACTCAGGAACTTTTTCTAAATAATGTCTAGGTGGATGTGATCTTATCTCCAAAAGATATCTTCACCTCTTACACGTTCAAGGTACCAAAAAAGCTCAAGAAGAAAGAAATGCAAACAATAACGCTAACCAAATCAAAAGCACAAGAAGGGATCCATGGCACAACTCATTTGGATAAATTTTGGATGTTCATTTTACTTGAAGAGGAATATTTTATAGCTAATTCCTCATGATAACAAAACTCTAAGTCTAGAGCACACATAAAAAAACACTCCAACACAAGGAAACCCTAACCCTAATATCTCAAGTCTTTCCAAGACTCAACTCAATACAAGGCTTTATATAGTGGAGGCTCCTCACCTCTCAATTAACCCTAACAACCCTCTATTTCTTAGTGGACCACATCACTTACATATAGGAAAACCTGATAATTCACACACAAGCGGGTTTTACTCTCACACACACTTGCACGCTTTCGAAGCACGACTTCCCAAAGACTCTAATAGCCCAATAAGACATTCCATCCACAAAAATGTAACCTAAACCATTTAGACTAGCGCCGTGGTTTTGTAAACTACCACTCCACCCAATTTCAGACAATTTTCTCAATTGCCATTTGCTGATCTTCACGACGATACAATGCCCATGACTTGTGACCAAGATCATACGCCTGCGCTAAGGCCGTCACCGCTTGAAATGCCCGAGTCTCATGCCACACCAACATCATTCCATAGTCTGTGGTGCCCGACACCTTGCTGTCAAGATCGAATGCCTACTCTGAGGAATGTCATCACTTGAGACGCATAAGTCTAATTGGCACACCACATGCACGTATTGCCTCTTCATAACTCTTGTCTTTCTCCTGTGCTTCCCGACTTCAAATGTTGCTCCACCTAGACTTACGGACATGTCATAGCATCAAGACCCCTTATGTAGTCTCAGCCTTACCACCGGCCGCAACAATCATTAAAGCACTTACAAACCAAAGAACAAAACAATCGATTAGAGCACAAATTGGAATGCACTTGGCTCTCCATTAGTAAACCAAATGCATTGACAGATGCCATGACTAACCCTTATATAGAAACCCCATAACTAACACTTGTATGAATACACCATAATTAACATTAATGGACACCACCATATACTAAGACCATAGAACAACCTTAACTCAACAACACCTCACAAGAATTGGTCTGACCGTGGCTAGTAAGCCGATCAGACCGTCTAAGACACTGTGGACAAACCGCCACCTTACAGCCAATTGGACCGCCCAACTTAGCTGGCCAGACTCTACCGATCAGACCACTACCCCAAGCTGGTTTGACCTGTTCTGCAGAGAAGCACAGGACGAAATACAATTTAACAAAAATCAAACTCAATCAATACAAAACAAAATACAAGTAATATGAAATATTTATTATTCTCATAAGGCTGTCACCATATAGTCTTATAGATTACTTCTATTTTACCATGCGTTCTATAACAACAGACGCCACGCACGTATTCAGCTCCTCCACAACGGCTTTCGGCCAGCGCCATTTAGGGATGAAAACGGTCGGAAAACTCCTCAACCGTTTTCTACTTCTACATTTGAATACGAAAACGAAAGCGAAAGCGGTAAAGCCGGACACGAAAACGAACGCGAACTTACGGAATATCGAGAATTTCGAAAACGAACCAATTCGAACGGAATTATGTCGAACACGGTCGGTATACGAAAATTCAATACGGAATACCGACCTATAGGACCAAGTGCATAACAATTAACAAGTGACCAAGTACATAACAATTACCAAGTGCATGATCAAGTTCAAGTGCATATAATAATTAACAAGTGCATGACCCTTGGTCTTAAGTATTAACACAATAGCTGACACAAATACAAATACAAATACAATACAAGTCTAGAACAAGCAATTAACAGCTAGCAGAACATCTACAGTTCATCAGCATCATCCATGAGGTCAGGATCGCTTTCCATATCTTTTGCTTCCCCATTGTCCTCCTCAGAGTCCTCATCCCCCTCCTTGTCCTTTTCCTACAAGTTTGCAAAGTGAATTAAAATTAGATGTAGCAATAGTATATTTCAGAGCAAGCAGTCAATAAACATACACATACCTCAATTTTCAGTTTAGCCACAACATTAGCCAAAGCCTCAACCTCAAGATCACTCACAATTGATCCAACCATTTTAGAATCTGAAAAAAAAAATTTGGTATTCCGAATTTCGAACCGAATTTACAATACGGTATATTCCGAATAAAATGTAGAAAAGTAGAAAACGGTCGGAAAACGCCTAAACCGTTTCCGCTCCGTTTTCGAATTTGGTATTCCGTATTTCGAACCGAATTCGAATTTGTCCGAAAATACGAATTCGATCGGGTCAAATGTAGAAAACGATGCGGTTCGGTACGGGATATTTCCGTTCCGTTTTCATCCCTAGCGCCATTAACTACTACCAGCCTCTGAAGTCTGAAGATTCAGACTCGAACACAATGTAGTGTGCCTTGGACAGCAGTTCAGGTGCCCTCCCTTATTAGAAACGCAAGAACTACTCCTCTCCTGAATTTTTCTTCTCTCTTTTTCAGAACAATATATATACTCCACAAAACTGAAGGATTCTTTGGTGCTGTTTGTTGCTTCAGGGATTGGTAGTACAGCAGACGATCGACAAGAAGTTCACCAATCGATTTGTATCAGGAATGATGCTTTGAGATGAAGTTGCAAAGGTTTGTGTAGTTGTCAGAAGCTGCGACGGACGCGAGTCGCATCGTCTCGACTGCTTTCGTACGACTGGGCTGGAGTGTGACACGACGACGTACGGACTGTCGAGCGATGGATAGTCGGTCGCATTGTGCTATGGAATAATTGCGTATCTACATACCGTCCAAATTAATCAAAAGATCAGGCCATGCTTTGCTTTTCCCCTTCTTTTCTTTGATCTAAACTTCAGGTTCGAGGTTACTTACAATAGATAGAAACAGATTTGAGGTCAGATTCTGACCTGCTCCAAACGGCTTAAAGCTAGAGTTTTTTGGTTTTTTATGTGTATTTTGACTATAAATGCATTGAGCTTTTTAAATAAAAGTTAAGAAAATAGTAAGAAATTTGGAAATTTTTTTAAAAAAATACCGTTAAATCTTTTAGAACAATATAAAAAAATAAGGAAAAAAGAAAAAAAATCAAAAAATAGAATTTTAGAAGTCAAAATGTTGAAGCCATTTGGAGTGGGACCAAGCCTGTTTGGAACGTACGTAGAAGGGGGTAAAAAATGCATGAGTTGAGTGGCACACATATAGTAGAACCTTACAGAAATTCAAAATACGGGAATAGAGCAAAAGATTTGTCTGGATGGTCCACAAGAAACAATCAGGAATTTTGAAGGAAAATATTTCTTGGAGAGAGAGAATGCATTGGACTTATTTCTTGGAGAGAGAGAATGCGGTGGACTTCTGAAAGAGAATAATAGGTTTTTTAGGAATCATTCCTACAATCAAACACTATAGGAAAATTTCCTATGGAATCACTGTCCTACAAAATTCTTTTGAAGATCTATTTGAACGCTGGAATTTCACAAGAATAGTTCAGTTCTTGCATGATTCATGAAAAAAAAAGTGTTCTAGAAGGCCTTAGAATTCTTTGTTCCAAACAAGCCCTTAAACTCATCAGGTGAGGTGTTAGCTAAACCATGTTGCCCCTCTTCTCTCTTTATGTGTGTGTGTCTCTCAATGTGTATCGATTTCTGAACTCAGCAAGGAATTAAACATTTGCATGGACAAGGAGGTAGGAGAGTGAAACCTGTCACATTTTAACTTGCTAACTCGCAACAATTTATTAGCTAGCCCAACAATACTAAGGTCTCAAGTCCACCTGAACTGACGAGGCGTAACATTCGACAATGAACGGCAGCTTCAGTAGTGCTACATGCACAGCGGTTCAGCCAACTGATAAGCATCCATGACAATTTTTTGAAACCTGAGCATCCATGGTTCACAATTGAACATGGTATGAACTCTGAACTCTCGAAACCACACAGTTCTGTTTGCATGTATAGTATACGTGCCTTGCATGGTAATGTATATATTAGATATTATTTGATTGGTAGAGTTTCGTCTCTTGTATTCCTGTATAGCTGGAAAGTCATGTGTACTTTTGTACTATATGTACCATATCAGTGGAAGCACATCATGTGTGGCTTATCTCCCAAACTCACACGATCAACGATAGCGGTGGCACGGAAGTCGACACCCGGGACGAAAGCGAAAGGAGATAGGCTGATCAATCAACGCTTCAGAGGGGCCGGAGATATGTGACACTGATACACATTGTCAAGGGTACTGGTCCTACCCATTCGCATGCAAGTTTGTTCCTTTCCCTTTCAGCTTTGAGGCCCAGGGCGCTCAAAAGCTCTGCACGGCCTCCCACTTTCCCATGGCAATTGGCACCACACTTTTAGTTTGATTTGTGATCATGTTAGATTTTTGTTATGATGAACTATGACTAAATTGGAGGAACTAAAATTTAGTTTTTTTTTTGTAAATTTGTACTTTTTCATAATCTAGATTAGATTAGGCGGTCTAACCAATCAGAGGAGGCGGTCAGACCAATAGGGCTGGTGATCTAACTGCCAGACGGGTTGCTTCGACAGAGAATTGGAAATTTGGTTTTGTTTTAGTTTGACCTAGGTCATTGTATATGTATTGCATAGGTCATTGTATATGTATCATTGTATTGTATGATGTATGTTTTGGCTAACGTGGGTCAAGCTATAAAGAAATTATGCCTAGAAACAATTTCTTTGTCTTTGGATCTGTAGGAAAGGTTAGAGACACAGAATGATCAAGAATGTTGGATGAGATAACTGAGCTCAAGCATGACATAAGAAAGGTGGAAAATATTGAAGAGAAGGTTTGTGCGACGGGTTGCACCATGTGGCTTAGTCGGTCCAAGCAAGGTGTGGTCCGGTAGTATCAGAATGGAAGAGACTTAATGACATGTGGCAAGCTAGTGGTGCACCTATACGTGGCAAGTATAGTGATTGCTTGCAAGGGAAGATGAAGAACGTGTTAAGGAATGGTGTTTTGGTAAGACGGCCAGATACCGCAAACTATCTTATACCAAAACCGTGGTACTTGAGCAGCGCTTAGGAAAGCGGATTAGGTCATGGAGAAGTTGGGATGATCAAGTGAATCAATAGATGAAAACTTAGCAGATTCGGACTCATGTGATTTCGAAAAACGTGCATGATTTAAGTATGTGAGTAAAACTCGTGTTGTTCGGGGTTATTGGGTTTCCCCCCATTTGTGCTAGTAGATAGTATTCATTAGGGTTAAATATGAGCCAGTTGCTTCATCTATTTAATGGGTTAGGATGGAGATTTGCTAGTTAACCATCCAACCTTTCCTCATTCTAGCCAAGCGTTCTAGGGTTAGAGTTTGAGAAGTGTGAGTGATGTGGTGTGCTTCAGGTAGAGTAGCTGTAAAACTTTCATTCTCAAGTAGCAATACATCAATTTTATTCATCTCTTATGGAGTCATATTATTTTGGTTGGTTTGCACTTGATTTTCTTGGTTTTGATCATCTCTCTCCTTCTTAATCTTGTTGTGTAGCAAGGACGTGTAAGTGATAGGGTTCTTCGAGTTTTGGATTTTTTTAGTTGCTTGCTTTGGTCTTTACTTTCATTCCTGATCTTCATAGCTCTGTAGCTACTAGAGCGAAGGGTTGCACCTAGGAATATTTTTTGAAGGCACATTCACCCCTATGTTGCCATACCAGTCTTATAGGCCGGCGAGCATAAAGAGTAGAAACAAAGTTATACACACACACACATACTTCCAGTACACCACTTAAACAAATATGTTATACTTATTTATCACTTTGGTATACTTAAATAGTAATTATAAGATATTCCAATGCAATTTGATTAAAAATTTTCATCGGAGTCATTTATTTTTGCTATATACTCGTTTCCATATATAAAAGGAGTATATAAACAAATTATACTATAAAAAGTGGACTTTGATGAAATTTTTTAGGGAACTCACTTTGGAATATCTTACAATCATTATTATAGTATACTCAAAAGGATAAAGATGTATAACAACATTATTTAAGTGGTACATAAGAAGTGGGAGTACGTACTCCTAGAAATGTAGCAGTACACTACTGCAGGTGTAAGTTGTGAAGTATAAGAACAACCAGCTCTTTCTTTCTAAGCAAGATCTTGTAAAAGATTGACATTGGTGACCGGGCTCGATCGGTGCATTAAGATCATGCAAGGAAGGAAATCTGGGAGAATCTATGTGCCGATCACTACTACAAAGGGGTCATCTTGGATGCCTCATCACAGATGATTCAACACAAATCGTCAGTGCTAAAGTTACCACAGATGGTAAAACCGTATATGCTATTTCTACTTATCACAGATCATAGATGGTTTGGAACAAAAACTGTGTGTGATAACTGATTATTATAGATGGTTATGATAAAATTACAAATCCAAGTTATGGTAAAATTACCTACCTTTTTAGCTCTGGTATAGCTATCATAGACGGTTTTTACCAAGATCCATCTGTGATAATTGATTATTATAGATAGTTCTAGTTTCGAACTGTCTGTGATAATTGACGATCACAGACGGTTCTAATTTCAAACCATCTGTGATAACGGATGATCATAAATGGTTCTAGTTCTGAACCGTATATGATATAGTTTTCACAAATGGTTCAAAAACCGTCTGTGATAACCCTTATTATCACTGACCCATAAAGTCAAACGGCTCAAGGAACCGTCTGTGATGATGGTTCCAAACCGTTTTTTATGACTCTTTTTGTAGTAATGGATGACACTGTCATTGCGAAATAGGCATAAGAATTAGTCCATGTCATGAAGCAATAAACTGTCTAGATCAAATGCCCAATTGCACTGGCAAACCCCACTATTTTTCCACTATAGTCGATGCTTGATACAAAGCGTCAATTTTGTTTTTATCAAATTGGATGTATGACTTGTAGTTTCTGAACCACAGTGTTCAGGCCATGGTTTTAATTCTAGGCAACCGGGGAAGGATCGAAACCTGCCAAGTTCGCAGTAACCAAGCAAAAATTGATGGTTTTCGGCTGGTTTAGGGTTTGCAAAATTTTGAATTTTAGTTTCTTTAAGATTTGAAGTTTGGAACAAGTCTTAGAACCAGTAACATACCTATTTGAATGGAAATTGTTTCCTCATTGCAAAACCAGAGAGGTATTAGTTCCGGTTCAACAGGCAGTAAACACAGGTTTTGCAACAACTCAACAAATTGATTCCTCTTTGCAAAACCTAGTTTGCCCAGATAAGCCAATACATATACATGATATGGTGGTACACCATTTCTCCACAAACACCGATACAACAGTATGTATGTATATATAATTAAAATGAAAATACAGAAAATGTCTAATTTCTTATAAGGAAATAGGCAGCCCAACTAGATCATCACCTCATCGTAACCAACCAACCCACTAGCCCACTTGTACAGAACAATGCACCAGCATATTAGCCCACCACAGCCAGCCACTTAGGGTTACCTGATTACCCAACTCAATCTCTCTCTAGTCCCATCTATAGCCTCCACCTCACACTAATCCCACCTCGATCTCTCTCTCTCTCTTCTTTCTTAACAAGCACAAAGAAGAAATAAAGAAGAGAGTAGAGTGAAAAGAGCGGAGATGGTAGCAAACTGAGAGGTCCTAACAAGCCAACGATGCCCACCAAGTGGTGACATCAGAAAACTAGGACTCTCTTCCTTCTCCATCTCCCCTCTCCAAATCCAGTCTCCACATCTCGATACTAGGAGGAACAGGAGTGGCAGCGGCCGATGAGTGTAGGGAAGTAGTAGCATTGTGGGCAGGGGAGCAAGAAAGCGATGTCAGGGTGAGAGAAATTACGTGTGCCTGTGGGAACAGAACGAGTGAAAAGTTGACTTCGTAACGAGTGGAATAAGAGGTAAGGGATAAGAAGTATCAGAAAAGTACCAGGGGAGTATCCATCAAGTTTTAGGAATTATTTTATTTTTTTAAAAAAAATAGGAAAATGACCGATACGGGTAGTATACGTATCCGGCTATATCGGGACCGTATCCGTATCCGATATGGTATCCAATACTGATACATTGATTTTCACATTTATCTGTGCAACATAGTGCAAAACTGGAGAGGGATCAGTTCTGATTCAACGGATAGTAATCGCTGGTTTCGCAACAACTCAGCATAAGAAAACTAACAAATCTGCATTTTGAAATCAGACCTTTCCGCATAGAGTAAGAGTTTTGGTAAAATTGGAGTAAATTTCGCAAAACACTAGGTTTTGAGTTTAAGGTAACACAAAACCTCAAGTTTTACAATTTTTTCGAGGAACCTAGGCTTTAGGGCAAAAGTTTCAAAAAACCTAGGTACACCACCTGGCCGTCCATTTTGCTCCAAGATTTGTATAGGATACTAGTACATAATAAAAATACATGGTATTCTCAAGTAAACACATAAAGGGGTGGGCCCGTAGTACACCCCAATACATCTCTCTACTCTTATTCTCACCCTCCCTCACATCTCTCTCCCACTAGTGCAGCAGATGCAATGGCAGCAAGACCATCAACTGAGGAGGAGGCAGCATGGTCGGTCGTGCTACTAGCAGCCATAGCACGGCGAGAAGGCGATGCCTAGGAACACAACAGCGTGGAAGTCCCAAGACATAGCTAAGCTCATGAAGGCCAGGGAGAGCTCGCATAGGACTGAGGCGGGCTCGCCAGTGTAGGAGCTATCGTTGCTCTGAGACGATGAAACCAACCTCGCCCTAGCCGAATCTCACAAGGAGGCCACTAGATCTGGGGCTTAGTCATAAAACAGTGCCATATCCTGCTACCGCTATGTAGTTAGTTGTCACGCCACCTCCTCGTTGGTTGCTAGCATCGCTGTCATTGGGCTCATGCAATGGCGGAACCAGGCCTTGGGCTACCTAAGTTGTAGTCCAAGGCCTGGCAACTAAAGCACATGTAAAATTCATGAAAAATCATAAAAAATAGAATTAGCCCAAGAGTCAGCCCAAGAGTAGCTAGCCTAGCCCGGGGCTTAGGCTCAGGCCCGGCTCTGGGGGTAGCCCGGGGGGCGCCGGCCTAGGGCCCCGGGCCAAGGAGGCCCCCCCGCGCAAGCCGCAACGGCCCAACGCCCCACGCCAGAAGGCAGAAAGCGCAATGCTTCGACTACTATCGGCCGAACGTGAACTCCGTCCGCGGCACGGCTTCGACGTGAATACATGATCGACCGACGACCGCATCAAGGGCTCAAGGCCGCTGTCAACGTCGCGTGCGGGGGGCGGGGGCAACGTCATCTACTCGTCTCCTGCGTCGACATCGTGGGCTCGTGGCCGTCCGCCGTGGCGCCATCGTAGCCCGATCACTCGCCGTTCTGCTGCCGAGGTGCCGACTCGCCGTCGTACCACGTACCGCCGAAGCGCCGACTCGCCGTTCTGCTCTGCTGCCTCGCGCCCGATCACTTGGCTGTCTCTCGATTCCATCTGCATCAGCCGCTGCGCCGCATCGCCGAGGTGAGGCAAGTAGGCAACAATTTACATCTAGTGATCTACTCATCTACTTCAAAAATTAGGTTAGGATTTTATGTTCTTGTTGTTTACTTTACTTTGTAAATTACAGGGTTTAGAATGTTGCCTAAGAAGCATATGTCGGGTGCTCAAAAAAGAAACAAAAGAAAACGAGAAGAACGGTTTATTGAATCGCAAAAGGGAGCTATACATAAGTTCTTTTCAGCTTCAAGTAGTGTTGTTCCCGGTGATAATCCTGAGGAGGTGGATGATACGCAAGATGAAGAACAAGAATCTGATCATAATTTAAATGCAGAAGTAGTGTTGGCTATGTGCTGCATTGAGAAAAATATCTTGAACGACATTGATCTCGATGTTATTATTAATGATTTTGCATCAATAAGTGCTAGAAGAAGTTCATTTTATGAAAGACATTGGATATTTGTCGCTCCTATTTGAGGTAAATTAATTCTTACTAGTTACATTTGGTTTATAAACTAGTTAGTACCGAATTAGTTTATCATGTTAGAACTATTGATTTGTGTCACTTTAGACAATATAAAGTTTAAACTGCATATTTTATAAGTAGGAAAAAAATTTATAGTAAAGGGCCCATAGAGCCGAATTTGCCCTAGGGCCCTTGAAAACGTTGAGCCGGCCGCTTAGGCTTGGGCTGGTTCCTCCCCTGGCCCTCATGCCACTGCCTCTGCCATCGCTGGTGGAAAAGAGAGGAGAGGGAGAGTGTGAGAGGAAAGCTGAGGGGGTGAGAATGAGATAGGAGTGAGACATACAGAGGATAGGTGTATTGCAGGGCCCACTAATGTGTGTATATACTAAAAAATACTAAGTATTGGACGATCTAGGTATGATGTTTTCTAGAAACATCTTGCTCTAAAACCAATGATTTCTTGGAAAAAATTTGTAAAATATGAGGTTTTGTCTTATCTTTATCCTAAAACATAGGGTTTGTTGAAAGGAATAAGTCTATTTTACCCCCTTTATTATTGTGATAGTCTAAGTTTCAACCTCGAACTACAAAATTAGATGTTTTATGACTCTCAAGTATCAATACCATTTATTTTACCCCCTGAGATTGATTCAACACGGTTTTGCTTTGAGATGGCTTCAACATGGAAGCCATTTGCACACGTAGACTTATTTTCGGTTGAAGTTTTCACACGTAACTAGTCGAGGTAACAAAAAAGAACAAATAAATTAAAAATTTTATGGTAGGGCCCACATGTCACTCTCACAATCCACTTCTTCCTCTCTATCTACCTCCCCTCTTAAGGTGCCTTTGGTTGGGCTTCCCAACCTGCTTTGGCTTCCCAAAAAGCCAAAAGCCAACCAAAGGGGGGAAACTCCACGCCTGCTTTTTGGAGAAAGCTGCTTTTGTGGTAGTACAATTTTCACAGCAGGTGGCACCTTGCTTCCACCGGCTGTGGATTCGTTTTTTCCTCTTCTTTTCCCCATCCGCAGACTCGCGAGGAAAGGCAGCCGCCGCTCCACCCCGTCTGCCCGCTCCGCTCCAAGACCGGCGAGCTGGGAGCTCCGTTGCCGCTGTGGGCGAGCGCGAGCTCCGCCGCCGACGTGGGCTCCGCCATCGCCGCGGACGAGCGCGAGCTCCGCCGCCGCTGCCTTTGCCTTGCTTCGTCTCCGTGCGGATCGACGACCTGAGGAAGAAACGCGCAGGAAAAAAACAGAAAAATATGCATTGGGTGGTTGGCATGTGGGGTCACGGATGACATGTGGGGCCCGCTGCCAGCAGTTTTTCCAAAAGCCACAGCTGTTTAACCAAACGGCTTTCAGCTTTCTCATAGCCCACAACCCACAGCAGCTTTTCCATAGCCCACAACCCACAGCAGCTTTTTCAGAAGCCACAGCTCAACCAAACACACCCTTAGTCTTCCTCTGCGCGAGCAGAATTGGGGGAGAAGGCCAAGAGCATTGGCTGGATGCGGAGGAGGCCAGAGATTTGTCATCGGTCAGCTCGTCTTTTCCTTCCATCGGGACCTCACCTTCCAATATCTCTCCTCTTCCTTCCTCCGCAGACAGGAGAGGGGGTCATGGAGGAGCTAGGCGTGTGGTGGGGGCAGTGGGGAGGGGGAGCCGGCATAGGCCTCCTCCCCTAGATTCGGCCGTTGCTCTTGGCCTCCTCCCCAATCTCCAGCTACGGCGGCGGTAGCACTTGGGGGGCAACAGCGGCACTTGGCTGAGGGTGCTCCTGCAGCTCTGCTTGAATCCCTCGTGATAAGGTCAAATCATGTGTGCCCTGGTCATCAGGCCACCTCCTTTGTCCACTCCGGTTACTACCGGCGATATCTTGCCATCCGCTCTAGTGAAGACGTAGGCACAAAGGTCGTTGATGGTGTGCCTTCATCCACGTCACAATCTTCGCCTCCAACGCCGATTAGATCATTCGCCATAGTGCTAAGCTCTGGGAGAGAGTGAGAGAACAGAAGGAAGAAGAAACATAGTGGTGGTGGTGGTCGTTGGCAGCCGACGTGGCTAGCTGCGATAGAAAGAGAAGAGAGGAAGAGAATGAGAGGACATTAGGCTGACATGTGCGCCCCACTGTATATTTATAATGATTATGCTGACTGAGTTGCTATGTCGCCCTAAAACAAGCTCATGTGTCAAAAAACTTCTTCCATGTCCGCGCCACGTGGATAAAAACTAAGATGAAATGGTCTCAGGGGTAAAAAAAACCCCATTTTTGTAGTTAAGAGGTGTTGAATATTCAGTTTTGTAGTTCAATGTTGAAACATAGACTAAACATAGACTATCGCAAGAGTTAAGAGGGTAAAATAGACTTATTGTTTGTTGAAATTTACGAGTAAATTTGC
This sequence comes from Dendrocalamus latiflorus, assembly GCA_017311315.1. Classification (NCBI taxonomy): domain Eukaryota; kingdom Viridiplantae; phylum Streptophyta; class Magnoliopsida; order Poales; family Poaceae; genus Dendrocalamus; species Dendrocalamus latiflorus. Next base: position 7,711,250 of record CM029662.1, read on the forward strand.
TTAGCTGCTGCAGTGTACAATGTTGGGTTTTCATTTTAAGGCTTAAGTGGTAATTAAGATCACCACTTGCTTCCTGCTTGCCATTATTTGTATCACTGACCACAAATTTCTTTCCTAGAAGCATAGAAATCGCTCTGCTACACCACCAAACTATCCCTAAGGGAATCCTGATAGTAGATTCTTGATCAGATTATGCTACAGGTTACCCACAAACGAAGAGATCACAGCCTGGAAAGAAGTATACAGTGGAATCACTTTCTTGCATGAAATTGTGCCAAGGGAATGACAGAAATAAACCAGCAGGTGGAGTACTAATGCTTGTTTGTCAAAGGTTCGAAAAAAAATTGTGAGACGGAACCATTACATTTCCATTGTCTGAAAACTAGGGGGGAAAACATTTCTCAAAAAGCAGATGCTAATGCACTCACCATACAGGAAAATATTGAGCAAACATAATGGAAGTGTATCATGTCAAAAGTTATTTCAGTAATCACTAATCAGATCATGAATGTTTTTCAGCTCCCGAATCTGAATATTTCAACACAGAATCCTTCGCTTGGCTACCACGCATGACAGAATGTTCAAAGGCGGATAACCGGGCAAGGTGAGAACAGGTGCATCAGACAAGCAGCCAGAGCTGCAACCAAAAGAGCTAGAAATAGTTGGTCAACTCTTCTTGTAATGCATGTTCTCGTTCTTAATGGAAAGAGTACCTTGCCCTTCGACTGCCCATCCTCATCAGCATCCTTCAGGAATATAATGCTTGATTGTTGTATACACAAAAGAAGAAACCTCTTAAATTGATGAAGTCCTTTGATACTGTAAACTATGCCTCAAAAAGATCAGAAATAGTTCTACCATGCTCTGCAACTTCAGATAAGTTATGGCTTGACTGTTGCTTGGGAGAAAAGATGAGTCTAGTGATTCAGTAAATGGGATACTACTTGCAGCTTTCTGCCACCTTATTCTGACCAGATGAAATATTTCCATCTCTACTTATAATGACAAACGGTAAACACGAATAAACAGGTGGAGGGTTGTCATCATCTGTGTTCCGACTCAGCTCCAAGACATGCTTCGCTCCGGCACTGAGCTTCACTGGACCTGATCTTGGCATATACCGGGCACCGGAAGAAATACTAGAATTGCCAACATGCGTTCTTGTTGTTTTCCTGCCAGTATTTCTTGAGAGAATGGCTACATCACTTGTGACCTCAGCAACCTCCCGAGTTATCTGGTCTGATTGCTTCAAAGCATATGTAAAATTCATACCATCATTAGGATGAACTATTGCTGAATACGGATAACATGGCCGAGTTGAATTGGCATGGTAAACTGAAGATCGTGTCATATGTGACACGAATGTAGGGAAGAATGTTGTCATCTGTGGCTCTGGTGTACTGAAAAGGTCAGAATAACAAGGAGCAAGTAAATTCTGATTGGATCTTGTATTGCCATGATCTGGATGAGGTGGAAATCTTGAAGGTGCATTTCGACCATGGTGCAAATACGAGAAGTTCCTAAACCTATCTCCACATTCTTTTCCATTTCCAGAGAAAACACCAGCTTCAGGAAAACGATGTCTTACATGATGCAGTCTGTATCCAACATAGGCCTGGCTTGTGCTTGGAGCATCTGCCGATATGTTGGAAAAACTTTGCGATTGTAATGACAGAAAAGGACGACCTTCTCGCGGCAACTCTAAGAACATCTTTGTAGTATGATGACATCTTATAGAGGGGTCTGCATGTTCCTTTGCTGTCTCACCAATACATTTACTTCTGGATGAAGAAACTGTAAGATCTTTACCCATCAGACGCACAGTATGTCCTACGACAGCTGCATGCCCAGGTTGCACATTCATGTCAGAGTGAAATCTAGGTTTCTCAGAATGCGGAGGATTTAGACTTTGATAGCAACAAAATTCCCCTCCAGTAGGGTGAAAGTTGCCCTGATTCAAATTGGTGTACCAATTCTGGGGATGCTGAATTGAGTATTCAACTGTATGGTGTGGAAATGCATAAGGAACCTTTCCTTTCATTTTACTATCTCTTACTGAACTTCTCTGACAATCAGCAAAAAACTTGGTAAATTCTCCTCTTGAGTTCAATGGAAGACTGACCATTTCTGTGTGAGAAATATTACTTGCCTCACGAGGCAACAGTGTGACCACTGATTTTGAGTTAATGATTCTCCCACTATCATAAATACTAAGTTCACATTGTACTGGCTGTGAGTTGAAAGGCAGGTTTTGATTGTGTTTAAGAACTGTCTCTCTTCCATCACCAAGTATTTGGAAATCTGAATCACAAGTTGCATTCTTTGCATGCTCAAGATTTGGCAACTCTGAATCAGAAATGGATGGGTAATTGAAGTCCGCTGAATCTGGGGGTGCACGATTTAAATCAATCAAGCCAGGTGGCAACTTTGTTCTGCTTGATACAGAAGATCCCCCGTCACTTATATTCCTAACTGATTGACCAACCTCAAAGGAGGTTTCCTTGTTCTTATGAGCAATACTATCTGCAGCTATGAATTTGTCAGCTTGATCAGAGTTATCTGTGGACGATGATGATGCAGCCAGAACATCTGAGAAAACCTTACAGAGGCTTAGCCGTTGTGGTAGCTTGGAACTTTGCTTGTTGCTGCTAAGTATATCATCCACCCCTGAGAATGTAACATGCTTCACAAACTTGTGGCAGAGCTCTATGACTTCCGGCCATTTTGAATTGCTGCATTTCTGCTCCTTCATGCTGACAGATGAGTGCTTGGTGTACTTTTTCAGAATGTTGTGCAAAGGGAGAACCTTGGCAGAGTTTCCCAATATTTGTGCATTAATGGCCTTTGTGCCACCAATGTACTTCAGTTTATGCTTCTTTAAGTTCTTAAACTTTTTGAGCTTCCTGCTTTCTACTGCATGGATCTTTCCATTCTGAATTTTGATATGTTCTCTTTTAGTTACCATAGATGTCTGGGCAGAATCAAGTGGATTGAACTTGTTAAGTGCAACCTGCAAAATTGAGCGACCATGGGGAGTAAGTCAAATGCAGTGGACTAAATAATGGTAGATACAATAACTGGAATTATTTTTTAGAGAGAAGAATATCAGCCGCTACATTTATACATGAAAAACTGTGCAGACGGACAGACCTCAGCTTCTCAGGGAAGATTCTGTACAGTTTGCCAATTAAGGAAATGAAAATAATTTAGCTTGCTGCTAATATAATGTATAGAATTTACGAATTGTGGTCTCATGGATTCAAGGAAATTGTAGTAGAGGAAAATTTATTTCACGCAAATCAATAGTGCCAATTCTTAGATCAGGGTTCTTTTTACCGGCCTAACAAAATTTACTGGACACCCCCCCCCCCCCCAATGAAACATGTATTAGGAAAAAAACCGGATTTGCACAATTTTAATCCAAATATAAAAGAAAGTCATAACCTCATCTAAACAAAGTCTGCATGAGGCAACTGCCTTTGTTAGGTGACATCCAGGGTTCGAATATTCAAAACTGCAACATTTTTGCTTTTCTCCATTTTCTCCTTAAAAAATTAAAAATTTGAACAAAATTTGCTGAAAATTTCTGAATATTGTGAAAATCAAATATATCAGAGAGGGTGAAGAATCTAGCCCCGTCATTATATGTTAATGATGAGTTCTGGCAATTGATAGTAACCGTTTGTGGGACTAATATCTAAAATGAATTAAATGAATAGGTTGTCTCATGATGATGATAAAGACTTTAGATGGCTTCATGTGTCGATTATTGTCAAGTTAAGCAAAGGATATTATGTGTTGATCACTAAAAGTCAAGGACGAATTGGAGATAAGATGTTCACCATTAATTTTCAAAAGGATGCACAAAGCAAAGATATAACTAGTATAGACTAAGGATATGGTTCTTAGTCATTTTGCCAGTCTTGGTGTTTGGTGAAAAATCGGTTATTAGTAGGTTGTCGTACTATTAAGAGGGGTCGCGACTAATAACTTAAGTGTGTCATGTGTTGATGGTTCATTTAGCTTGCTCTAACTTTTCGTGACATGATGCTATTGTTTACGAATGTGTTTTGCAAATAGAGAAAGTTCATGCATAATCCTTGTATCATGTGACTTAGGTTTGCGGATGTGTTTTACAAACAGTTCGAGTCCAACTCCCTAATCCTTATGTCATCATTCTAAAATGTGCAAATATATTTTGTAATTTGTTGTGAATCATACTTTAATCCATGTATCCATGGTACTAAAGTTTGTGAATGTGTTTTGCAAATTTGTTGAAATACATAGACTCTATCTTTGCTGGAAAACTCAGGACGGTACGACTGGCTCTAGGTGAGCGGGAGTACCGACCGTGCGGTATGACCGCACTGTGTGTGGTGGTATGACCGACGATCTGACTGGCCTTTGTGGCAGTGTTTGACCAGCTGGTGGTCGAACCGACCGGTGGTACGACCGACTTTATCCGAGCAGTATGACTAGATGTGTGGTATGACTGGGCATTAATTGCTAATTGTCTTTTTTCCAGAGAGCACTGTTTTCTACTTCTTGGTCGTGCAATTCGACCAGCCTATGTGGCAGTTCGATCGAACCGGGCGATACCAGAAGAAATAAAACCAAAAGAAATATTGGAATATATCTTTAAATCGTTAAACCAAAAATCCCTCATTTTAATTCAATTAGCATGCAAAACCCAAGAATTGAATACTCCAAAATTTTATTCAACACAATATAAAATAAAATTAAAAATAAAGAAATGTTAGCTTTTTATCTAGATGTTTGAATTAAGACTTGAATTGAAAATCCAAAATTAAATACAAACCTTAAATAAAAATTCAAATTTTGAACAACATGCAAACTCCAAAAATCAGTAAATCTTAATGCAAATTAAAAATTAAAATTAAAAATCCAAAATTCAAAATAATGCTTAAGCCTTTCTTTTTCCCTTTCTCTTTTTCTCTCTCACTTCCAGGTGGGCCCAATCCCTTTTCTCTCTCCCCTCTCTTTTACTCTCTCTTTGCCGCGTGGCCTAAGGACCCCTCCTCCCTTTTTCCTTTCTTCTCCTTCTCCCCTTTCTTTTCTCTGCGTCGTGCTGCGCTCTGCTCTCTTCTTCCCCATGGCATCCATGCACCCACGCCGCCCATAGCTTCCCCACCATCACCCACCGTTCTTCTGCCACCACCCACGGTCTCCTCTGCACCCCCATGCCCTACAGACGTGCCCCGTCGCATCACCGCGCCTCCCTTGTCTTCTTCCGCTCTCTCGCCATCCCATCGCCAAAGTGGCTCTACAGCGGCACCCCACGACTATAAATAGCCACTAGCCTCCTCCCTCATCTCCTGCTCAGCTCCCCTGATTCCCCAGCCAAACCACTGAGCCACCCTCCCCGCATCGTGCGTAGACCGCCACCCGCCTCCTCGCCATTTACGACCGTTTTGGCGAAGCCCCGCCACTCCGACCACGTCACGGCGTGTCTCCGCTCCCCTTCTACTCCCCCTCCAAGTTAATCGGATTTTTGTGCACCGGAGCTCACGCATTGCCTCTCTTCCTCACCGCCAGTCGAATGCGCCTCCACCGCCGCCATTTCTTCCTCGGAGCACCACTGCCCGATTCCATGCTCTGGGAGCAACTCCTTGATGCCTTGAACCTCCTCCAACCACCGGCCAAGCTTCTCGTCACCCGAGCTTCTCCCTCCACGGAGCCCTCCCCGCGCCGTCCATGGCCTCTGCCGCCGGCTCACCTCAGCCCCTCTCCCGCTCGGCCAACGTCGTGGTAAGCATCCCCTCAATCACCTACTACTCATGCGCTCGCCAATCCTCAATCTCCTCCACGTCGATGCCGCCGCCCCGTTCCACCCCCACCTCCGGCCACCGAGCCTGCCGCCGGTCCGCCTCGAAGCTCCTCGGCTCATGCCAGCACCTTCACTGGCTTCATCGTCTCCCCGGGAACCCATTTTGCCGGTCACTGCCGCCTCCCGGCCGCTGCCTACCGCCGGCGAGCCTGGCGCTGAGCGCCAGCCACTTCCTCTGTTTTGACCCTAGTAGCAACTCAGCACTTCAGGTTTTAGTTCCTTCACTCTGTCAGCCCAGGCCTTCTGCCCATTTGGCTAGCTGAGCGCGCGTTGCAATCACAAGTCTCAAGTCCCGAGTTCGACTCCTCTCGCCCACATTTTTCTTCCTTTTTGTTTTTATTTTCTTTAATCCATTTTAATTAGGAAAAATTAGGGAATAATCCAGGGAAGCTAATAAATTTAATTAGGATATAAAACAAGATTAATTAATTTTGGATTAGTTATCACATATGGATAATTACTACAGTTTAAATAATTATCTAAAAGACTAGTTACCAATTAAAGGCATTAATGAAGAAAAGTGGCTTTGGTTAAATGTTCAAATTTAATAATGATACCCTTAATTATAATTAAAATATATGCTTTAACATTTAACATGCCGCCATCAAATAAATTCCAGTGGTAGGTTTAATTAAATAGCAATATTGAAATATGACCCTGTATAACAAACTTTGCCCAGATAAATAAATTTAAATTAAAAATAAAGCTAAGCCTAATAATAACTAAAGTGTAGACAAAATAATAATGGTGCCATTAATTAAATCTTAACACTAGATTTAATAAATCATAATGTTGAGCATGGTATAACAAGCTAGAACCCATACAAATGGATCCTAATTCAAATTAAACTATGCCAAGTAATAACCAAGGGTACATAAAATATCATACCACAAAATGCTATAAACATAGACTATAAGATTAATTTGGTAAGCTAAAAAATTGTATACATCGCTTATATATAACATATGCTCTGAATAATAACTCTCGACAAAATAATGCTCAGCTAAACTCGCACATCGATTCATAGGTCTAACCTGACTCATCGAATTTCCTTGATAAATAAAAAATAATAAAAGAAGTTATTAAATTAAAAAGATCAAGTTAAGATATTCCACTGTCGGCCATAACTAGCCATCCTTGAACTGAAAGAGGAATATTTTCGTGAATATTCCTTCACTGCATTCCTTAGCACCCATCTCGACGAATCTCCAATAGCCAATTGCCGCTTCATTACAGCCCCTTTGACTCCTTCAAATACACCGTGCCCAACCAACCACAAATCACTTATTTCATCATAATAAAAACTAATTGAGCTCAATTGAATTTATCGGGATCTTTTGAGTTATTTGCTTTTATTTGGATTCAGTTGTTTAGCACGTAATTAGAAATTGAAGCCCTGAAAAATCAAGGGATCAAGCGAGATCAAGAGCAAGGTGAAGATAAGGACCAGAAACTCAAGCCCATCGAATGAGATAACTTTGAGTGAGCTCAAGACTGCGGTAAACCGCACAAGGCGAGTCAATACTTTGATCATGTTGAACCTACATTTTCTGCAAATTAATTCTGTCTTAAATTATCAAAATTGCATGCTGTTATTTTATGCACAAATTTATGTTCGATTTCAAGATGCTAGTTATATACCCATTAATGGACTTGTTAATATTACCCTCATTTGAAACAGTTATTCGCCATGCTTAGTAATGCTTAGATATTCAGGGGGCACCAAGAATGCCCCAAAACATCACTTTCGACTATGAGAAACTGGTTTGGGAAGACATGGTGGTAATGACTGGTGTATTTCAGTATGATTATTTTATGCTTCCAAAAACCCCCAAAATTGCTTAGCTATCTGGGCGGATGGTTTGGGAGTATGTTGCAGCAGTGCACGAGAGTGTGGTTAGTGGTAGCACCACCTAGATAACCCTAAGGATTGAATCTTGTCATGACCTCCTGTGTAATATAAGTACAACCACAAGTCTGTAAAATACAACTTGGTTTAGTAGATTTACCGGACCCTGAAAGTCATCTCATCGGTGGAGGTGAGGTAGTGCAAGTGGCTGATTGTGTGACGGCTTGAATGGGACACTCGCAGAGAGTGAAGTTTTCCGCAGCGTGCTAGTAGTGTGGGTAGCGAACTGCTAGCCGCATAGGGGAAGAACATCCTGCACAACTTATGAGACCTGCCGCAAGCGGGATAAGCCCATATGGGTGAGATGATGGAAAGGGCGAGGTATTTTGAACGGTTACTGTGATGGTTTACTCAACCGCACGGCTAAGGAATTGTGTGGGGCAACGAGCGGACTGTCTCTTGTAGGTAAAGTGTGCAAACTCTGCAGAGTCAAAACTATTCGAATAGCTATGCCCACGGACAAGGGCGGACATGGGAACTTAACTAGATATAGTTCAATTTCAAAAACTTTGTGGGTGGAATTGGAAAAGTGGAGGGCAGTGAAAGGCCCTGATTTGTGTTGCCCTGGGTGTCGCTCCAGTGATAAGGTAAGCGGTTATATCACTAAAAGATTGGCATATGGTGTAGAGGCCATGTAACGATGGATGGAATCTGGATCACTATTACTATTACATTCTTTCACACATTATGTTTTAATTCAAACTGCTAGGTCTTAGAAAATTTTTATATATCATATTTTAAATGCAATTTGTGGCAATTAAAATAACCCAAGCCTTCCCTTGATAAGCCATGCATATTATCTATTTGCATCCTGTGTATTGCCTCGCGGAGCACGGTGGTTTGTGCTCACCCTCGCTCTCACAATTAATCCAGAATTCAGAAGTCAGATCGCTACACTACAGCAATACACCTGGCCATTATGGTGAAGAAGATGAAGAGGTCAAGAACTAGGTCACGAACCCCTAGTTGGCTGCCTGTGGGCACGTCCTGAGGGTCCCACCTGTGTGCTTCGTTTCCGCTGCTGCCTTTTATTGATTTCGGCCTAATCGGCACATGAGTAAGTCTACTATCATATTTACGCTTCCGCATGATATGTATTTTGATGTTCAGTACTATATCTATGAGCACTATCTACTGATCTAGGGAATAGTGCGGTGAAATCACAGAGGATTCTGGATTGTAAAATCTGGATCCTACATTTGGTGCTCACCATCTACGGAGCGGAGGAAGAGTAACCACTAGTGGATTGAGGATCTGAGGCTTAATTCATGGAGGCGGTCCAAGTCACTTGGGCTTTCCTCAACGTATTCTAGCAAAGACCGGCAAGTCTTCAACACCACGGGGAAAACATCCCTTGTCATTTGGTTATTTCTTGGCCTCTACTTTCCACACTTATATTTATAGCATGTTGTGATTATTGAGATTTTTTCATATTTAGTTGTGCTAGATATATATACTTGTAGAAACTTGTGTTTATGGTGTCTTAGCTACTAAAATTGTGTTGGTTTAAATTACTTGGAAATCTTGCCTAGCTCTAATTTGTGGTAATTACTTTTAGAAGGCAAGAATTTTTAGAACCTCCTATTCACCCCCCTCTAGTCGGTTATCCTTGATCCTACACGTGCTTAACCCAACGTGGTTGACACAACGTGGTCGACCCAATGTTGTTGACACACTTTCATGATACGTGCTTGTCTGCTTGTATCTCTGTGTGTAGTGTTGTCCAACCATGACATCTCTCCTGTCTTCTGGAAATAGCTCGTCCTTGAGGTGTAGGGTGGTTGCTGCAACCCGAGGTGTCCCCATGTCGACGAAAGGCCGTGTCACTAGAGGAATGACACATGGAGAAGGATCAATAAAGCACGGATGGACTGTAGTCACGACAACAACTCTCCATGATGGCTTGACGTAACATGAGTTATCGCCGGCCTGGGCGCTCACGTGGGGTAGCAAGGACACCCTTTGTACAATGGAGCACAACGGTGGTGGGAGAGGCACGACGATGTCGTTGACCCCTACATGGCACCCGTCACGTTCCTCACCAACGAAAGCACGGTGTTGGTCTGCGACGAGAAGATCACGAAACCATGGTGATCTTCTTCTTTGGCGACGGCATCAATGGCGCTACTAAGGGCAGTGCTACTGGAAGAGCAACCATCACCAGCGGCAACAAAGAAGTAAGTAGCACCGACAGTAAAGCCGATGGTGTTAGCACCGCGGCTAGCGCCAGCAGCGCCACCTGTTCCAAAGGTGGTGGTGGCATTGGTAATGCAACTTGGTGCCGCTTCTTCTTCGTCATGAGTTCTTCCTTGACCTCTATCACGAGCCTCATACAGTCTTGGATTCCTGAGTGGAACTCAGCGTAGAGGACCCTCATGGCCTTGAGTTCTTTCGCATCGGAAGTTATCGGGACCCGAATCTGCAAATCTGGACCCTCTATGCATTCTGAGCTAGTCTAGAATTAGTAGCTAGTTCACACAATATCAACAGTAATGAAATCATATCCATACAACGAAACATCTAAGAGTAAGTCAAATTTTATTAAATATTAGCAACGGACCTTATGGTCAAAATTGAAAAGCACAATTAAAAAGATTACATACATAAAGTACTTTGAAACTTCTAGTGAACTATCCGTTCACTTCCCAACCATTTCACCAACCACAATTCTTTTAAGATAAAAATTAATCTCCCGTGTGAAATCATTAGGTATTGTCCATAACCGGAAACACGACTATTCGAATAGTTTTTAACACTCTCCAAAGCTTGTACAGCTTGACCCACAAGAGATAATCAATTTATAATGTCAGCCAAGACACACTTCCGAAGGTGTGCGACTAAATGATTACCACAAGGTTTTTACAAAGCTCTATTTTGACCCAGTTCTGCTCGCTAAGGTTTTACCTACATCCAGCCCCCTCTAGAGCCTTGTGTGAATGTCCAACCCAAAGTTCACACTTCAACACAAACAGAACTAAATCAAAACAATAAACATTACTAATTAATCAGTCAGGTCCATCTCATACTAGACATGGGGTTGTACAATAGGGCCCAGCTCAATGGAGAGGAGGCTAAATTTATAGCCTGTTGGAGAGGAGACAGTAGTACCAGCCATTAGTTAGCGGTAGTACCGTCCCTGATTGTTTTTTTAATTTCATCCCAATGGCTACTTTTTAGGTGTGGGGTATAAATACCCACCTTGGCTGGTTGAGAGCATATGTTGTAGGTTGTTGCTGCCCTATTCTTCATTCTTGAGCTAAGAGCTAGCCCTCTCACCTCTGATGTGCATGTGTTGTAGTTAGTCAGCTTGGAGAGGAAAATCCTTATGTATGTGTTGCACTTGGTGGTGGATTTTGTATCCATTCAGATTTGGCGCTTGATTCGTCAAGTAAGCGTTTTTGACTTGTTATTCTTGGAGGTTGCCAACTCCTAGACGGCGTGAAGGCATTATGGTCCAATGATTTTTTTTCAAGAAACTTGCGAGAAGTCCGACGTGTTGTGAATGTTAGAACCCACTTATTGGAGCAGGAAAGAGCTACCACTAGTAAAATTGATATGCTTGGCTTAATTCATGGACTCGGTCCAATTCATTTAGGTTTACCTCAGCGCGAACTAAGAGAGACTGGTAAGTCTCCAAACATCACAGTAAAAAAACCATGTCAATGATGGTTTACTTCTTTGTGCTTATTTGTATTCTTGCAATTTATATTCATAGAATTAAATTGATTACTTGTCACCATAGAATTACAAATCTTTACATAGACTTAGGGTGTTGGTACACTTAGGTGAAACTAGATGATTTAGACCTTAATTATGCAAAAACCGATTTAATCAACGCTTCCACATATAAACTTGATTTTAGCAGAAGATTTTTTTTAAAAGAAAGCACCTATTTACCCTCTCTAATCGAACTCCTCAATCTTATAAGTGGTCTAATAAAAATATGCCCAATAAAAAGCCCCTGGTCAAGATCACCACTGAGCTCGAAGTTGCACTTGGGATTGGCTTGTCTCTTAGGCAAGCTAAATCCCAGTCAAGCCAAAAGTTGATCCAGCCCATAGTAGCTCCTGAGCTTCTATTATTTCACATAAATTTAGAACGAATAAAAAAAATCAATGCTAACCTTCCCCGCACCCGTGAAGACTAACGGGGATAAGGCACCCCGTCGCCCACAGGGACCCGCCCCCATGGGGATTGGAAAATTGTTTATATTGCTCCAACACCTTGGATGCAGATGCTGGGGAGCCGGTGTCGACGCAGTGAAGCGTCGCGGTGGCAAGCGGTGAAGGGAGACAGTGCAGTGGCCGATGGTGAGGAGATCACACTGAAGTGTCTAGCAGCATCAACCAACCGAGAAGCTCAGGCATAGGCTTAGGTCCACACAAGGGGAGAGAGAGAGAGAGAGAGAGAGAGAGAGAGAGAGAGAGAGAGAGAGAGAGAGAGAGAGTAGGAGGAAGAAGGTATGAGCAAATGGGTCATTTCCTAGGGGCATAAAATGTGTTTTATGCATGCCACTCTTTAGAGTGGAGTTTCTTGAAACACCACCCTTTACAGTGGAATTTCCTGAATTTTCTCATGTTTTCTTGGCCTACTTTAGCCCTTTTGAACTTTGTTTGTTCTTTTGTGCTGGTGGAAGAATTAATTTGCAGAAAATTCAATAAAAATAACAAAACATTGAATTTCGACCAGTATTGGACCAGCTGGTTGCCAATTCCTGGCCAGGTATCAAGAAAATCGTCCCAAACGGGAGTTGAAAGCCAGGGCGTGAGCCCGTGACTACCGTCATCTAAATATCTAATCAATGTGACAACCGGCAAGAAGCAAAAGTGATTTGACTTTGTAGTGGCAAATTAATACAGAAATAGGGAAAAAAACATTGGTGGTAGATACAAAATATTCAGAGACTCTGAGTTGCATAAACAAAAAATTCCCTATGTATTATGACTGTGCTAAAGCTACAAACCGATCCCACCAATGTAAAGGACCAAAAGTGCATTTTACAACAAATAAAGCGATGGCTCCGAGTTTTGTAATCAGTAACATGACGGTACCGTTCTTTAAGCAACTAATAAAGATACGTCATTTAAGCAGCTCTAAATAAATTGATCCCACCAACGTAATGAATCTTGTAGTACTATATATATATAGCATACACAGATACCCTGTACGCTCTAGATTTTCAATAATAACTAATTAACACGACGGTAGTGTTTACTTAAGTAACTACGAAAAGAATTGACTCACGCTGTATCTAAATTGACAGTTATCCTGTGACTCCTCCATCCAAATTGACACGGAAAGAAAGAAAAAATCACACCACCGATCGAAAGAAAATCCCTCGTCTTCCCTCAAACTGAGGTGCTCGCCCTTGAGGCTGCATACCCCGGCGGCGGTTCCCAGCAAGCTCGCGCAGCCGGCCATTGATAGGTTCTACATGATGCCTCCAACTGGTTGTTGCAACAGTGGTTTCAATTAATCTGAAAATAATGTATATGGCAGAATTGGGCTGCACGAAGGGCGCACATGTACCTCTCTCTGAATACATCGTACAAAAATGTCTACCGCTACCTCTAGTCCTCTACATCACTGTCCACGATAGTTTGTTTGACCTGTCCTCTCCAACCGCACGTCTAGTTTAATTAGGGGGGCCAGAACAGGTTGTAAATGGCTGATCGGTGCAAGCATGAGCAGTACTACAGAGTACTAATAGGTGTATTAAAAAAGAACGGAAGAAAATGAAAAGAAAAGCAGATCAATGCATGAAACGCTTCCAAGATGCATCACAGCAATGGTACTCACACTGGTACCAATGACATGAGTGCTATACGTTGCCATCTGTCCTATCTAGCTGTATAGTAAATTAATTAATTAATTAATTATATATATATATATATATATATATACACACACACAATTGATAAAATTTTAGAATTTAGGTATGAAAATATTTTGTATCCTTGATATATTTATGGTAAGTAAGTTTTAAATTCAGTTCAAACTAATTTAAACTACTTTTGAATTTAACGTGACTATAGTGGGTACATATATACCATGAAACTAACTCAAACTACCTAAACTGAAATTGAATTTGATTTTTTTTTCATAATTTGATATCTCAAATACGTTTTTTATAGGTATGTAAAGATACCCACGTCAAATGTTATGAATCTCAAAGCACATCAACAGATATTGATTTAGGTGTCTAGACACTATGATGCATGAAACACTTGTTGGTGTGTGTGTGTGTACATATGTGTGTGTATATATATGTATGTATGTGTATATATATGTATATGGGCCTGTTCTTTTGGCTGAAACTTATGACTTTTCGCTACGGCTTTTAGCTTTTGGGCTGTTTGTGTGAGAGATTACAGACTAACAAAAATTCACGTGCTTTTTACCGATATAAATGAAATCGATACAGTATATACTACAATTAGCTAGTAAACTTTATCTTAAAAAGATAATATATTTAAAAGTTAGTTACTGTAGAAAAGCCAAAACAGCTTTTAGAAGTTGAAAAGAACATACCCTATATATATACAGCCATGTAAGTACGTCGCTGTAGTACCCTGAACTTAATTTCGTTGACACACATTCTCATAAATATTGATCTCTAGCGAGCAAATTAAGTAAGCATGAAATAATAATAGTGTACTACTCTAGTTCTCTTAATCAAATCATTTCACAGAATAAATCGTAGGTATATATATTATGTATTTAGGACACGATCTAGCAAATACAATCGGCATGTTACGTAAAATATAACGTACCATGTCACAGATAAGATTAGACGAAATCAAATGGCTCCTTTACTCACAAACCTACACATGCATACTAGTCAAAAACAAATTTATCCAACCAATAGAACAAGACTTGTGTGGTACTACCACCCATCTAACTGTGACCCCAAGAAACAGTAGCAATCATTACGACTAGCTTTACCCGTGACTAATCAATTAACCAAAACCATCCTAATTAATTTTCTCGCATGTATAAAATAGCTAGGATAATTAACCTACGAAAGGAAATCCTAAGAAATGAAATTAATCTCTAAAGCAATTCTAGCTCATTGCTGCATAAAGTAAGGCCATACGAGATGACGTCATGGACCACATACGTACCACATTTGCTTTTGGGGTGGAGCCGAAGATCTCCCCGTCATCATCCTCCTCGCCTGATCTTCTCCCCAGTTGCGCCTTGATCCGATCTTCGTCTTCTTGGGATCCCCATTTCTTCTGCTGCTTAATCACGGTCTTCGCCCTCTTCTTGATTGCGCAAGACGCCTCGTCGGCCGCGGAGGCGGAGGCGCAGAAGTCGGAGACGGACCGCTTCTTCTCGGGCGCCCTCGGCCTGGGCGGCGGCGACCTTGCCGCCGCCGGGGCAGGTAGCTCGTCGGCCCACCACCGGAACCTCCGCGCCGGCATCGGCGGGAAGTCGCCGGCGCCGAGGAGCGGGTGCCGGGACGACGCCGTTCCCCTCGTGCTCGCCGTGTACTCCCTTACTCGTGTCAAGCAGCAACCAAGGAGCAAATCAAGAAACGGGAAGAAAAAACAAGAAGAAGAAGCGCCTACTGAGTACAAGTACACTGTACACACCGGATGGAGAAGGAGGCCGCCATGGATGAGCTCAGATCAAATCTGTAGAAAGACGGCTACACAGAGATCGAATGGAGACGTACAAAGGAATCAATCTTGTGTATGCGTGAGATATTTCTGCCGGGGGGAATGGAGCAGATGGCGAGGAGAAGCTAGAGCGGGGACAGGAAGTATACAAAGGTACAACAATTTCGAAAAGGCTAAGAAAGTGGATCTCACTTTTTTTTCTTTTGTTCGCAACCTTTTTTTTAATGCTTTCCCGCTCTTGGTTTAATCTTTTAGTGTTTTTGTTTGGGCTGGGTCTTGGTACTGGTGGTGGCCCGGAGTGAGATGAAGGGCCCCACTTACTGCGGCGGAAAGGGACGGGTGATGAGCAATTGGGGCATCGGACGAGGCTTTACCAATACGTACCATTTCAGCAGCTATTCATACCTCAACTGGTACAAGGTACTTTTATATGCCATATCGGTCTTAATACTAATCAATACTAGCTTGATGTCAGTTTTAATATCAGCCAATACCGATTATATTGGTATAATTAATGATACCATCTATTAAACTATATGTTATGTTTGATAGTACTATAATGTATTTGGAATAATATTACAAGTGATATTTAGTGTACATATAATTAAACAAATATATAATTATATATATACTCATATTATTATATTAAATCTAAAACGGTACAC
Source organism: Dendrocalamus latiflorus (assembly GCA_017311315.1). NCBI lineage: Eukaryota > Viridiplantae > Streptophyta > Magnoliopsida > Poales > Poaceae > Dendrocalamus > Dendrocalamus latiflorus. The sequence goes on from CM029662.1 coordinate 7,727,297, forward strand.
CGGTATGGACAGGTACTGAAACATATAATTCCAAGAATCAAATCAGTATGACCTCTGGAACGGTATTAACAAGTATGCATCGGACAATGACCGAATGGGCATACGTGGGCACCTTTCTAACCGTTGGATCGGATCGTATGATGGTGGGGATTAAGCTGTGGGGCTGGCCTACAAGGTGCGATATTCTTGAATTGGTGGGTGACTCGGGAGCACAATGCAACCGCAGGCCTCATCGATTTTTTTGGAGGGTACAAGGCATAGGTATATTTAACTCATACCATACTCACACCACCCACACGTACACACATTTGTACGTATCTTCTACACAATGGAAACTTTTACAAAGGCATGAGGCCTTACAAAGCACGCGTACCTACTTTTTCATTGAATGTGTACTCATGTGTTTCTATTCCTAATTATTCGGCGAGATGTGAGAGTTTCGATCCTGAGTATGAAGTAAGACAACTCCCTTGCTATCCGAGGCATGCTCGGTCCTCGATTATGATCGAATTGGTGATGTGCCACATGCATGATTCTCACTTGAGATCGATGTAAAGATGTGAGAGATTTTTTAGTGCTAAAGTGATTTCCATGATATGACTTCTAAGCTACTACTACATAGCATACAATTAAAAGGACAATTTTACTACTATGAAATGGTGAGAAGCTTACTTTGCAGTAAACCACAATGCTAATTAAGATAAATTGTTTGAGGGGAATTAATTGAAGCCATTGGGCTCAAAAAAAAATATAAGCATACACATATTCTATTAGCTAGACAACTTCCCCCAAATTTTTTATATTAAAGGAACTGTAAAAACCAATGCAAAAGTACATCATATTGATTTATTTTATTAAACAAGTTGCAATGTACTATATTTTTTACCCCACTTGTTAAATATGTTTTTGTCCCACTTGTTAATATGTATTTGAACACACGCACACAGACAAAAAATGTATTTGAACAAGAAAACCTATATCGGCTTCAGGGAGTTAGCATCAACAATCGTACTTCGGATCTATCTAGTCTAGAAAACCTTGAAACACAGAATACTCAATAATTCCATCAAGAAAAACTCTAGACTAGAAAGGATGTCTTACCATTTAGACAAAATAAACAGTTTGTAATGCATTAAAGAGTTCTTAATATTTTCCGTATTTGTTTATGTATTTAGTTTTGATTAGGTACAAAATTTAACTTTTAGTTGTACGTGAGTACTGACGAGATTTTCTATGATCACATGTCGAAATCTATTGTTGTGTGCACATTTGTTTTTTTTACATTGTACTTCCTCTGGTTAGAAAATAATGTTGTTTTAAGGTACGTGCAATCAAAATTTTTAAATTTTAGCTATCGATATTTTTTTCATCATTTAGATAGAATATATGAAATAATATATATATTTGTCCTTTTTTTAAAATAATATTGTAATATTATCAGATTTTATAAATATATTAGAATAGAAATTAGTGATCAAAGGTGTGTTTTAGAAACCATATTAATATTTAAAATGATATTCTTTTGTGATTGGAGTAGTAACTATACAGAGGAACATGCAACATTAGTCTTTTTATTACCAATCGGAATTAATAATGAGTTAGTTAATTGTAAATATATAAATAGGGGTACTGGCGCGGGCCGTGTGGGTCCCCAAGCAGCAGTGATGACTGCGTGCAAATGCAAATGGACAGTGAGCTCTTTCCCCCGTCTTTTTCTGGAGGAAAGCGAGTAATGTACACCGTGAAGAGTCGAGTAATTTCTAGCGTTTGACCGTAATTAGCGTGGTACACTAACTGTCTTAAATTAAACCAAAGTAGTACCTTTTGGAGTACAAACGTATATAAGTGCATTCAGTGATTAAATTACACTAATAAAAAATTTATTATTAACGATATGACATGTAGTCGTTAAAAGTCCAAATACGGTCGCTAAAAGTCATTAACGACCAAAATATTATGGTTGTTAGTCATCGTTAATAGTATCAACAACAACATACAACTTTCGGTCATTAATTCTTTAACGATGGAAAATGTGTCATTGTTAATTATGTAGTATCAACGACCATATATCATGTATTAACACCACTTTTCAGTCATTGCTATCGTTGCAGTGGCTACTGTTGGAGCATTAAAGACCACTTTACACTATTGATGACCACTATCTCAGCGTTACAAACTGTATATACCACATGTTTTGTATTGACGACCACCTTTTTTACCTCAGAAAATATTACAATATGTAATTAAAAATATAAACAATCAATAGCATATCAGTAGGAACCACCTTTTATTCATTGAAAGCAATACTACTATAGAAAAGATTTTATAATAAAAACCGTCTGTGATATTCCAGTATCACAGACGGTTCAGCGGTAAGAACCGTCTGTGATACTCCTTTTTCCCGCCATAAATACCACAGACGGCCTCCAAATTAAAACCGTCTGTAATAATGTACATCATAAATGATTTCACAAAACCGTCTGTGATTTGGCGTCTAGTATTAGGCTTTCTGTAGTAGTGCAAGTATCTTGAACTCATTCTTTGCATCCAATATTATGAATGTAATACAAATCCAGGAACATTCATGAAAAAAAATCATTCGATGCTAATATTATGGTGGTTGACCTAATTGAACACCAAAACTACAAATAGAATATGATAAATTTCCTAATCTTTAACTAAGAAGATGACTATAAATTATTCTGGTGAACAAATGCAAAACATCCCTTCATCAAAGTACATTTGGCTCGTTATGCACGTACTCTTTATCTCGTTGGGAGCCCTGCAAAAAGAACAAGGTTTATACCAGTTAATAGAATAAAAGAATTGGCATAGATATTGGTAACTATAAGAACATATATCAAATCATTTTGAGTGAAGAGCACGTTCAGATTCATGTAGTCCTAAATACTTAGCTAACATTGAGTTTGACCCATCATAGCCGATTAGAACCTATCAAGATGATTGATGCAAAGTTTCAGACAAAAAACTAGTAATCGATGCATGACTAGAAACACTGCAATTTTGATTTGGTGAGATGATGCTGGTCATATTGCCTTGGCCTTGATGGTAATACTGTTATGGATTCATACTGGGGTCGTCATTATGTCCGACGGGCCAAATTAGCAGGCGCATCTGACGCGCATTAGCAGTTCTAGTCGGTTTGGAGTCCGGATTTCAGATAAAGAAAGTCCTTTGTAATCTCTCTAGCTAAGGATTCGTTTAGGAGTCGGTCTCCTTATGAGACAGGGATTGTAAGAGTATATATTTCTTCTGACGTTTGAGCGGAAGGGGTAGCGAAGCAATAAAGAATCTCTTCTTCCCTAAACCCTAGTTTTCCTTGGGTGAGTTTCAGCCACGGCAGAGCAAGAAGGCTCTTGCCGGAAAGAGGCAGCTACTACCCAATCTATCCACCCCTACAATCTAAGATCTAGAGCCAAGATACACAACAGTTTGGTATCAGATTCCATGGCTTCTGACTCAATCAACACAGAGTTGCGCGAATTGAAGGAGATCTTGGGCACAATATTAAAGCGGCAGGAAGAACAGTCGGCTGCTCATGCCAATCTGGAGGCAGCGGTCCTGGCTATAGAAGGGCATGTTTCTTCCCCAACTCAGGCCTCCAATTCTGCAAATTCGTTGGCGCGACGTCCTGCCGATGATCCTCCTGTGGCTTTTACTCCAGGTCGGTTTTACAAGGTTGACTTTCCTCTGTTTGATGGAAATTCTGATCCATTGGAGTGGTTAAGTCGCTGTGAGCAATTCTTTCGTGGAAATCGCACCCTTGAGGAGGAGAAAGTCTGGTTGGCCACATACCACATGACGGGGATCGCAGCCCAGTGGTACTACAAACTAGAGCGCTCTGAAGGGATTCCAACTTGGGCAAGATTCCAGAACTCTTGCCGCCTACGATTTGGGCCCCCTTTTCGATCAAACCCGGTGGCTGAACTTGCTCTTCTGCGCTAGACAGGGTCAGTTGAGGAATATGCACAGAACTTCTATGGAGTACTTTGTCGCGCGGACAATCTGTCGCCAGAGCACGAAGTGGGATTGTTCTTGGCGGGATTGGGCGAGCTTATTAAGTCCGATGTTGAATTGCAGAGCCCCTCTTCTTTGGATACCGCAGTAAGTCTCGCCAAGGCGACGGAGAGACATTACAAGTTACTCTATAGTTCTGGATTGATTAGTCGACAACCGCATCCCAGTTCTCTGCCTTCAGCCGCAAAGTTCAACCCAGCACAGCGCACACCACCGCTACTCACCAGACCGCCTGATGTTCCTCTGCTTCCAGCACCGCCAATAGGGATGTCAGCACCATCTCAGAGGGCTTTTCGGCGTCTCACACCAACAGAGATGTCTGACCGCCGACAAAAAGGCCTTTGTTTTAATTGTGATGAACAATTCACACGAGGACATCGGTGCAAGTGCCTGTATTGGATTGAGATTTTGGATGAGGATGATGTGTCAGAAGACACTATTGAGAATGACAAGCCTCAAATTTCTCTACACGCGTTAACAGGCATATCTTCAGGCAATACAATGCAATTGACCATCACTTTTAGGAATCACAGCTTCTGTGCTTTGGTTGATTCGGGGTCCACTCACAATTTCATTAGTCTTGAGGCTGCCCAACAATCTGCCATTCCCCTGCAAGATCGCATAGGTATCAAGGTGGCAGTTGCCAATAGTGACAGGATACCGTGCCCAGGGTTTTGCCCGTCCCTGTCATTCACTATTGGACCGGAAGAATTTTCAATCAATTGCTACGCTTTACCTCTTCAGGGCTTTGATGTCATTCTGGGTGTTCAATGGCTTCGCACATTGGGTCCAATCCTCTGGGATTTCTCCAATTTATCGATGTCCTTCTGGCATCAAGGACGGCAAGTCAAAATTTTGGGCTTACCGCACAAACCATCTTCACGGCTGTTCGCGCTCAACGAGCCAACTCAAGCACTATTGCCAGCACTTCTGTCAGATTTTCAGGATATTTTTCAACAGCCTGCTGGTTTACCTCCTCCACGGCCCTTTGATCACCACATTCACCTCTTACCAGGATCCAAACCAGTGGAGGTTCGACCATACCGTTATCCCCACCATCACAAGGATGAAATCGCGAAACAATGTGCTGAGATGCTATCACAAGGCATTATACGCCCAAGTACTTCTCCCTTCAGTTCGCCTGTCATTTTGGTGAAAAAGAAGGATCATTCATGGCGGCTTTGTGTGGATTACCGTGCGCTTAATGCCCAGACGGTCAAGGATAAATTTCCTATTCCAATAGTTGATGAGTTATTGGACGAGTTGAAACACGCAAAGTACTTCACCAAGTTGGATTTACGGTCGGGCTATCACCAAATCCGCATGCATCCGGAGGATATCCATATGATAGCCTTCCGCACGCATCATGGCCACTTTGAATATTTAGTCCTACCTTTCGGCCTTTCCAATGCCCCGGCAACTTTTCAGGCTGTTATGAATGCCATTCTCCGCCCTTTTCTTCGCAAATTCGTCTTGGTTTTCTTTGATGATATCTTAATTTTCAGTCCATCATGGTCAGAACATTTGTGCCATATGCGCCAAGTCTTTGCTCTTCTGCGGCATCATCAGTTCTTTCTCAAGCAATCTAAGTGTTCTTTTGGCACAAAGTCAGTTTCATACTTAGGCCATGTTGTCTCAGCTGATGGGGTTTCCATGGATCAAACCAAGGTGGACGATATTCAGAAGTGGCCAATCCCGACATCTCCTCGTCAGTTGAGGGGCTTTTTGGGTCTTGCAGGATATTACCGTAAGTTCATACGGCATTTTGGATCCTTGGCAGCACCCTTAACCAAGCTACTTACGAAGGAGAGCTTTTGTTGGTCCAAGGAAGCGAATGACGCCTTTTCTGCTCTAAAGAATGCCCTGTGCACGCCATCATTTTTGGCTCTTCCAGATTTTACAGCAGTTTTTATAGTGGAATGCGATGCATCCGGCAGTGGTATTGGGGCTGTTCTCCACCAGGGATCCAAACCAATTGCATTCTTCAGCTGAGCAATTCCACAACATCACGCCAAACTAGCCGCTTACGAGCGCGAGCTCATTGGATTAGTCAAAGCAGTGCGCCATTGGCACCATTTTCTTTGGGGTAAAGCGTTCATTGTCCGCACGGACCATTACAGTCTAAAATATCTGCTGGATCAGCGCTTAAATACTATTCCCCAACACCACTGGGTCAGCAAACTGATCGGGTTCGACTTCCAAATTGAATTCAAACCAGGCAAAACCAACCTTGTAGCGGACGCATTGTCCCGCCGGGATGAGCAGCGGCTCCTATCAGCTCTGTCAATACCTCAGTTTCAACTTCTTGATCAGCTCAAGGAACAAGTTCTCCTCCGGCTCTTCCAGACATCCTTCATGGTCGGGTTCAAGCTACTCCGTCGACCATTGTGCGCTTCCGTTTGTATAAGGGCAAGTGGGAAGTTTTGGTTCAGTGGTCGGGCCAGTCACCAGCAGACGTCTCTTGGGTTCCAGTTTCAGAGTTCAAACGACAATTTCCAGACTTTCAGCTCGAGGACGAGCTGTTTCCTCAGGAGGGGGGAAATGTTATGGATTCATACTGGGGTCGGCATTATGTCCGACGGGCCAAATTAGCAGGCGCATCTGACGCGCATTAGCAGTTCTAGTCGGTTTGGAGTCCGGATTTCAGATAAAGAAAGTCCTTTGTAATCTCTCTAGCTAAGGATTCGTTTAGGAGTCGGTCTCCTTATGAGACAGGGATTGTAAGAGTATATATTCCTTCTGACGTTTGAGCGGAAGGGGTAGCGAAGCAATAAAGAATCTCTTCTTCCCTAAACCCTAGTTTTCCTTGGGTGAGTTTCAGCCACGGCAGAGCAAGAAGGCTCTTGCCGGAAAGAGGCAGCTACTACCCAATCTATCCACCCCTACAATCTAAGATCTAGAGCCAAGATACACAACAAATACCATCAACTGTGGTAAGAACGACGCCATGGTTGTCAAAATCTGCATCAATTGCCGCAATATTCTTGGGCAATATCTCAACAGATCCTTTCTTTTCAAGCATCGAAGCTCCTTCCTGGCAAATGACGGAGACAACATGGATGCTCTATCCAATGCTTTTGTCACAAGATGACCAAGACTCCAATTACATAAAGTGGGAGTGTGTTAGTAGTACTCAGCATGCTAGGAATGTAAAAACTAACCTGATAGGCACCAAGTTGGTCTTGTTCCGCTGCTGCCACACAATCATAAATTTTCTAATGATCAATTTTTATTGAATAATCACTTTTTCTGCCAAAAGTTCCTATGTTGTTGATCCCAAACATCTAAAGTGGTCATAATTTACACGATGGTTCAGAGAAAAAATTTTCATTTACAGTTTACAAGTTAAGTACACTAAAATGAAAAGGATGCACTCCATTGAAGAAAACAAAGACTGGCAAAATTTATGTAGTACTAAGTGTGGCCGTCTCCCTCAGCTCTACTGCAATGCCGAGCTGGTCTAGAGCTCACCATCCATTGGCATGAACACCAATGGCTGCGTCATCTGCTCGTAATGTCTTAGACTTCTCCAACACAAGGCTGCTCACCCCTTTCCTATTTTCAAGTCATCAACAGATTGTTTTGTTGTTAACAACAGCTTTAGAAACTGAAATTGACAAAAAAAAAATGAACAAGTATAGTCACCGATGGAGCACGAGGGCAGTTGCGAGGCCGCAGATCCCACCACCGACGATGACGATGCCGTAGATCTCCTTCTCCATGTCACCTTCCTTCGTTTACTCTCCCCCTTTGGGCATACCGTGTATTCTATACTTAGCGCATTACACCACAGAGTGGAGCGAGACGCCAGGAATCGAGCCAGTGATGACAGGGCTGCGCGACAACCGGACATCGAGTAGATGGTGATGTATGGCAATGGATCCGGTAGAGTAAGCTCAGGATGAAGCTGGCGGAAAGGGAGATCAAGGCCGAGGCGATGGGGATCAACGAATCTGGCCCCGACATTGATGGAGATGCCTGATGACAGCGACGACAAGCCAACGGCGATGGGATGAAGTTGGTGGCGACAGAGAGAGCTCGACAACGACGACAAATCCTGGTGATGGTGGCAAAGGATGAATCTGTCATGGATCAAGATTGATGGCGACATAAAGAGCTCGATCCGGTGAGATCATAGGCTAGCGGTAATGGGGATGAGTTGATCCGGTGCAAATCGACCTCGGCGATGAGTTAATTTTGTCAGGACCTAGCTCAACTGAGGAGAATGAGGCCGATGACGACGAGCCATGAGTGGAGGCAGTAGCTTTTTGTTGATATTCTAGTGGGGGAAAAAAGATCGGTAGCTTTTTGTTGTACGCCAAAAACAGATTTCGGGGTCAATAGCGTAATAGCAACCACATATACCTATACAACGTAACAACGGGCGCTCATGTGGTAGTTAAGCATTCCGTCAAGCATTGTTTTTTCCTCTAGCGCCACTCCAAATATTATTAATGACCAAAATTTTTTTGACCATCGTTAAGTTTGGTCATTACTAACCTAAATTATAGTAGTGTCACGTATCTGCACTCCATAAAATTTTAGGTCTCTACTTTGCAAGACGTGTGCATGGATGCACCCACGTGTATACACGTGGGGTGTGTATGGTATCGTGTGTGTGCGTGTAATCTTAAAGAAAGTAGAACATGCATCCCTAAATAATTCAGTGCCATTTGTAGAATACTATATGCGCAAATAGAACATTATGAACCTCGATGATTAATATACAAAAAATATTTTTGGATTGCCTACATAGATAATCACATTAGCTAATTTTGCATAAAAATTACTTTCACACACACATGTATGTATGTAAATTACATGAGGTGTCTGGGTGCCTAAGCGCTCATATCAAGAACCATCTGATATACGTATATGATTGATACAATTTTAGCGTTTGAGTATGAAAATATTTTGTATCCTTGATATATTTATGGTTAGCACATCCATGCTCCCAATGTGTTGGCCGGCTTCTCACTGTCAAATGGATTTTTTTCACAATGGAAACGCATACAACTCATACACACACACTAACCAGTCCGCAAGTGCAAAATACCCGGGAAAGTTACTGATATTTCTAAATGAAGTTACCATCGATTCGGAATGAAGTTATTGCCTAACCTTCATAGTGCCAGAAAGTTATCATCGATTATGTATGAAGTTACTGTCGAATGCAAATAATACAGACGGTGATAACTTTCTTCACAGCTAATGGTAACTTTTCGCACAACCAGTGATAACTGTCCGAGGCATAAAACTACGTGCAGAATAGCACTACCGTACACATATTGTAGCGCTATTCTACGCCTGCGCGTTCTATCACAGTTTTGCGCCTCGAAAAGTTATCACCAGCTGTGAGGAAAGTTACCACCAGCTGTGTGCTATAAGCGTTCAGCAGTAACTTCACTCACTACCGATGGTAGCTTCATTCAGAAACGTTAGTAACTTTTTAGGACTGTGAAGATCTTGCAATAACTTTATTTAGAACCAATGGTAACTTCATTCAGAAACGTCAATAACTTCCCTGCGTACGTACGTACGTACGTATACGTACGTACGTACGTACGTATGTATGTATGTATGTATGTATGTATGTATGTATGTATGTATGTATGACTTTTTGGCCGTACTGGTGTTGTTTCATGTTGTATTAGCAAGAATAGCATCCGTCACGTGAAATTTGCAAAAATGTTATCTGCACCGCACGGTCACCATGTGGAATGAAACGAGGAGTGACACATGGCCTGTGCGCACAACCACTATATGGTGGCCGCTGTTCATCTCTATTAATTTGTGTTTATTTATTCCTAGCTAATTAGTGAATTCATTTAGGTATATTGCATATAGAAAATTTTAAACATAGAAAATAAGATAAAAAAAACTTATGAATTTTTAAGGATCCTTGCATAGCGGACTTGATTGTGTTTGACCTCCCACCTCCGCACATCTATCACCCCGTCATTGTTGTCCCCCTTGCCCCTCCCTCCCCTCCCTCCTCGGCACATCTACCGCCCGTCGTTGCTATCCCCCCTTGCCCTCTCTCTCTCCGCACATCTGTTGCCTCGTTTCTGTCGTCCCCCTTGTCCGCAGTGCTGCACCTCGACAACGCCTCTGAAATTCTGGCATCAACGCAACGGCTACACTTTTGCCCAGCTATAAATACCGAACTCTCGCAGCCGCTCATTACTCATCCCAACTATGTTTCGCTTCTTGTTCTCACACCCGTCGCTGAGACCTCAGATAATGTAACATAATTAAATCTTTTTGGAGAGTAAAGTTTGAAGCAGTCATCATGATAGTAGTTGTTTATTTTAACGCATACTGCAGACCGGGTTGTTGTGGTTTTAGGTAATCTCAAACATGCAAGATTTGGTAGCGTTTTATGGCTATGGTCTCTTACGGGCCAGACCCAATGGGTTGGACCTGTCGAGATGCCAGTACAAGGTGGTCCGGGCAGAGGGGCTCGACGCAATGAATATTCACGAGCTTTGGATTTGCATCTGGAGGGAGTTCGTCACAGAGGCAATGACAAAGCAACTTTTGATCGAGGGGATCATCTACACGAATACTATGTGGGAGCTCATCAAGGTGAATGGAAGCATAGCATGGAACTAGGACATGCAGATTATCTCCCACCCCGAGGTGGGCATTTACGGGAGGTCGATGGTGTATGTGAATTTTGTACATAGGGCGCTGGCAAACCTTGATGATGCATGGAATGTGTTGTCTCAGAGGGAAGACTCGTGCATAATTTTGTGCGAAATGAGGGGGCAAAATCGTTGTGGTCGGCCTGCATTGACTGTCACTAGCATCTACCAAACTAGCCTCTCGGGTTGGAATCTGACGAGGATGCCGACCCAGACTCAGATGATGGTAGCGACGAGGATGCACACCAGGCCAGTGGTCCAACTGGGAGAATTGTGTCATTGGAGGTGCCTATGTGGCCTTAAGACTTGATGATATCATAGTGTGTTCCCTTGTACGGCCGCAAGAAGGGTCCTGGTGGGGATTTCATGCAAACACCCTCTTAGTTGGGAAGCGTTTCCCTAGCAAAGTGGCTGTGCAACAAACTATAGCACGGTACATCTTGTCCATCAGCCATATATACTGAGTGCACTGGTCTAACCCAAGATATTACATAGTGAAATGTGTAGTGGAAGACTACCCTGGCAAGGTTGGTGCTCAATGAGCAAAGATTTTTGGCTCGGTCTTCGTGATCAAGGTGTTGACTGACCACACTTGCGAGCTTAGCGAGCCCCTGCGACAACATCGAAATGTGACTTTCGTATATGTGGCCAGTCTCATCAGCCACCTAGTTGCAGCGGACATGTCCATCTCCCCCAAGATGCTGATGTCAAAAGTCGCCAATCTGGATGGCTATCCTGGCAAACGTGAAGCGGGTAGTGGTTAGAGACCGGCACAACATATTCCTTATCATAGACCACAATGCTGGGTTATTGGCAATGCTCAACACCATGCAGCATAGGACGGAACCCCCTCACCAGTGGAACAACGTGCAAACTCGGTGGTGCATGAGGTATCTTGCATTTGATTTGTTCACGCAGTTCTGTAGTCAAGAAGTTGTGAAAATGTTCAAGGCATTGTGTCTACATAACCAGAGAAAAAGTTTGAGTCCATTTGGAGACACCTCAAAAATCAAACTACGAGGCATACAAGGAACTCCACTCTGGAGGTACTGGAAGGAGAGCAACCCAAGAGTGGCATAAGTTTCTCAGAGTGAATTCATCATCATGCTCTTGAATTAGAGAAATGATCTGTTTTCTAAAACACAGACGATGGAGGTACGGGATTATAAAAACCAACATGTCCTAAGTGTACAACAACATACTCAAAAGCATGCGGTGCCTCCCTATCGCCACGATCTTCGAGGAGACATGGACTCACACTATTGGTTATTTCATCAATAGAGCTACTGCAACCAAGCGACAAATGTTGGAAGGCGAGCAATGGTCCGGAGAACATGCAGAGGTGCATGGACCAGAAGTTGGAGAAGGCCCAAATGCATGACATCTGGGTAATCAATGGCCACAGGAGGAAGTACGAGATCAGGCTTCAGCAGAAATATGTCAACAGTCATGCCGGGGAGGAAACGAAACAGGCATGCACCCTTGGTGATCTGGCGACATGCACTTGCAACAAACCGAAGCTCCTGCACAAGCCATGCTCGCATGTGTACAAGGCGTGTGCCAAATTTGGCATATGTCTATGCTATACATCTCCAAGTACTATGACAGGTAGCATCTTTTTGGTACATAAAGTGCAGAGTTTCACTCCTACGGCTTGGATAGGAACTACAAGGATATATGGCCGAACAGGATGCAATGGGCCCAAAACAAGGCCTCGAAGACAATTGGGAAGAGACGTTGATAGACGTGGCACTTCCGAAATGACATGAATGCTAGCCAATGTACCAGTATCAGCCACAATCAAGTGCAAGATATGCAAGACCCTTAGGAACTCAATGAAGGATTGCCCCAACAGACCGAGCTCGTCTAGTAGCCATTCAATGTCATAATTTAATGCATTGTCTGCCTTGTTTTTTCATGTACAACAAAGCTTGTACGACACCCACATATGTCGGACTCATCGGCAAACTTCTACACAAGGATGTTGCAGAAGCGCAAGTGGCTTGTGAAGAAGGCCAAACATGTACAATACCCAATTTTTTTCAATGAAAGATGCTTAGTACCACCATAGTTTCTGGTCCCGCAGTGTATGTGTGTGTGACGAGCCAGCGAAGATCATTTAGTCGACACACCTAGACACCTCCCCCAGGGTGTACTACATGTGCAGGCACCACCTCGTAAGCGTTTGTTTCACACACATCGATTTTCCGCTCCCTATATTGATTTCCATAAATTTTTAACTTCAACAATTGAATGTAATGGTAGCCTGAGATGTGTTGCCCTTTCTTCCAGTGGATCGATGGCCTGGAGATGTACAATAGAGTGTTCATCCAACAGAAATCCATGCTGAACTACTCGATGCCGACCGAGACCTTTGAGCGGTGGAAACTTTACCTACCGGACCCTATTGAGGAGGAACCGCAAGAGCCCAGTTTCGTGCTACTGAGACCGGCAATCATCGTAGCATCTCCCGTTGCCTGGGTGCTCTCCATATCGAAGAGGTGAGTTACGTACAATTCACATCCTAATTTTGTATTTGCCCTTTCGTTCTTCTAACAACATGCAATCATCTAGCCCATATCGTAGAACATGGGGGACTTGACATACGGCGCCGACATGGTGAGTCCCGAGACATGGAGAAGGGGAAGGCTTCTGCAACTAAGCCCGGCTGCCATAGCATATCCGGTCGCTCGGGCGCTCTCCATATCGATGACGTGAGTAATGTAGAATTTACATTCTTGTTACATTTTGTACTGTACGGTGCACTTACATCACGGAATCACAGGACATGGATGACTTCAACATAAGACACCGATGTGGGGAGTTCCGCAACAAGGGGAAGGGGAAGGCTCCTTCAACTGAGACTGGCCGACGTTGTAACGTATCTGGTCGCCCGAGCGCGCTCCGTACGGAAGACATGAGTTATATACAATTTATATCCTTGTTATGTTTGTTATTGTACGATCCACTTACATCATGGAATTGCATGACATGGACGACTCTAACACTCGTCACCACCTTGGGCAACCCCGAGACAAGGGGCAGTGGCTATGCACCTTGGAGACTAGTTGCAGACATCATTGCATAGAGGATAGATCCAACTACCCTCATGAATAACATTGTTAACTGGTATATTCTTTGTTAATTTATCGGTTCAATATGCATGATATTCAACTGAGCACCGCATGTCGCTAATTAGCAATAAATTAACATGAATTAACATGGCTAATCAGATGGATCCTTCAAAAAAATATAAAATTTTGAAAAAAAAATTACACAATCAAATCTACTGTGCAAGGATCCTTCAAAAAACAATTCATAATTTATAGAGCCCATTTTCTATATTAAAAAATTCTTTCAAATAGTATACTTAAATAATTTTTTGAGTAAAATTCAGAACGGATAAAATTATGAAAAAATTACACAATCAGTATACTGTGCATTAAGGGTAAGTGCAAGGCTCCACAAAAACAATTTTTCAAATAGTGCAAGGCTCCACAAAAACATTTATAAATTTTTGAGATTATTTGCTATGTTTGAAAATGCATATACGCAATATACATACTGAGTTCAGAAACGAAGGCTAGCTATTGTTCTTTTCTGCATTAAGGGTGGGGCAACAGTCCGAATTCAGAAGAAAAGAGAGTTTGCGGTCCATGAATAATCGTATGACTAAAGACTGAATTTGTCGGGACAAAACTAGAATGCGAAATGAACATTTCAATGCAGAAACTAAAGTGGAATCTTTTGCCTTGAAGAACAGCCGATCTTGAATTCTAGATTTTGTTATATTTTCAAAAAAAAATAGTGACCCTGCATTGCATTGGGAATCGTGTCAATTTCTATAATAACAGGTAACGGAGGAGGTAATACTAGGCAGTTTAAAAAACACATTACCATACTCAATATTTTATTTAAAAAATAATGGACTACGTACCTACGGTACTATACATGCGTATGTATGTTTCTGTTGATGCGTTTTAATTTATACCTACCAGTGATTTGTTCATAAGTAAAATTGCTAATTAATAGATTGGTGGGCTAGAAAGAACTATTGGAAACACAGATTCACAGTGTGCATGCATGTCGTATACATCTAGACCTTGTAAATCTTCGGTGGAAAGCTGTCGAAAAAAAGAACGAAAAATTATATACATCCACGTTTAAATTTCCATATCATTCTGTATTACGCCCCGGGGTTCCCCGCGCGAGGAGGCGGGCCATGTCGCCCCGCCCGCGCGCTCCGGCCCGCGCGTGGCGGGGTTTTTCGTACGGCCGGGGAGCACTTTCCCTGTGTTTTCCGAAAATTACGTAAAGGTCTTTTTTCCTCGCGGAAAGGTCCCTGAATTTTTCAAAAAAGACCCTGCGCATATTTATTTTTCGTTGGTAATGATCTGCAGTTTCCGAAATTACGTACAGGCCCTCGGTTCTTTCAAAACAACCCCTGATTTTTACGAAAAAACTCCTCTGGTCTCCTTTTATTGCGAAAAGCCCCTCGCTTTCTTTAAAAAAACCCTACGCTTTCCTTTAGCTACGAATTTTCGCCTCTTTTACTTCGGTACACACGGTGGCTAGCGCGTGCCGCCGCGCCTATGAGGCTAGTTAGTTGCAACCACATATAGCGTACTCTAGTTCAAATTCCCCTAGAAACTGTATCTTTTCTGTCTCAATTCCGTTTATAATAAAACACAGAAATTTCGCCTCTCAGTTCTCACTATTGATATCGAAGCAACTGTGCCATCACCAGCGTAAATTGGTTGCCATTATAATAATTGTCATTTGTCAGCTCCACAGTGCTACGATCGTTGCATCCACCCACATGAAATTGCATACTCTAATCGAATGGATAAATTATGACGCGCACAACTAGGAAAAGTTTACAACTAAAGGGGTGTTGGGAACAAAGAATGTTTTGAGGAATTTTTTGTAGGAATTGAATCCTATGAAAACTTTTCTTATGTGGCTCTTTGGAACAAAAGAACGAGCCCCTATGATTCCTACGAGGTCCAACCTCACGGAAATTTTTGTTTGTCTCGTCGAGGAAGGCGACATCTCTCCAGATTTCTGTGTTTTTTTTTCTGTGAAGCAACCAAACAACCATTTGGAACAATTTATGTGTTTTTCCCCATGGGATTTCACTACAAACATGTCACCCCAATTCCTGCCTTTTTTATATATATTCTTGTGTTTTTCAATTCATGCATTCCAAACGAGGCCTAAGTTGCTAATAAACTTTACAAGATGGAAGGAAGTTTTATAGGGAAGTAGCTAACTATCTTCGGCTAGGAATGGCAATTTGCTTCGATTTTTCTTGAGTTTTCTTGGTCTAGTTTCTTCTTCCTCCTTCCCTATTTTTGTCTGAAGATTCCCGAGTAGTCGAAGCCATAAGGCCTTCTTCTCTGTCTTCCGAGTACTCAACTTCGACCGGGTCTTCCAACCAAAGCCCTCAACCAGCAATAGTCGCCTCGCCTGAGTGCAAACCACCAACCTTTGCTCAAAGCTCCAACCATGCTTCAGTCACTCCGACCTATTGTGCGCTGCCTTGTCTATCATAAGCCAGCTTCATTTTGTTAGAAATTGGCTCATTTAATTATGGCTTATTTCCTTAATTCCAAAGCATGCAAGGTTTAGTACCATATTGCTAAGGCAGGGTGAGCAAGACCAATTTATAAGGTGGAGTCATCCCCACTCCTTGAATATGGAAACAGATGGTATGAGGATGATTCTATCTAGTCACACACGCGCGCACGCACGCGCGCGCGTATTCGCGTATTTTCACCGTGACGTGGCGCGCCACTTGGCAGACCATGTCCATCTTTATTTTGCTGAACCATGCAGCTCACTCTCTCTGTTTGAATGAGATTCAAACGTTTGAATTCGAGGCTTTACTGGGGTTTTGATGATAGATAGTTACTAGTGGATAAATGGCTGGTTGAATGTGTCAGTTACCAGTGGGTAAATGGTTGTTTTAATCATGTCAGTTATCAGTATGTCTATATATATATGCCTGGAGACGTCCAGAGTGTAAATAAGAATCCTACTGCCTCCACTTTTTTCTTCTCTGTGATTTTGTGCTCGAGTACTGTGCTGTCTGAACCTCGTCGACCTTTCTTCCCGGCGTGCACCTGGAAGGAGGGAGAGCAGCTATCTCCGAACCGTTGCCACAGAGAGTACCTGCACGGGGGCGGCAATAAGGTTTCTGGGCAGCGCATCTGCTCGACCGCTCACTGCACTGCTTCATCTTCGTTCTGCACTGCGTCAAGCCTGCGCGGCTTCCTGTTCCTCATCAGGCTAACAAGTAAGTCGTTCGCGCGCACGTTCGACTTGGTTACTATATTCTTTCTTGAGTATATTCTGAAGTATGATGAGTAGCCTGCTGTTAGTTGTGAGTTTTGCATCATTACTTTATGGTTTTTGTCTCCTAATAAAACTTAGAATTGAAATATTGCCTTACTTTACAACACATTTTTCGCCCGTTCTTGTTGTCTTCGTGCATGAATGCCACATGGGACCTACATGTCACCACGAGCATGGGAGAAGCCGAGCGAGTTCAAGAACCCTCCACCCTCGTCTCCCTTCATTTCCTTTCTCGTTTTCACCGAAGCCAAAGCTCTTCGTCGTCACCTCTCTTGCTCACTGATGGTCAACCCATGCTTTATCACCAGGAGTTGCCTGAGCCACACTGTTTACCTAACCTTTAGTCCCACACTGAATGTGTCCTTTTAGCCTTGTGCACCTTTTCGCTTTCAGTTCTCCTTCTTCAACCCCGATTGCAGTCTCCCAAATCCCTTTTGACCGTGTTTTCTTCTATTTTATTAAGCTTTATTTACAAGTTTTGTAATAGTTGCAATAGGCTTATTTAGTGTTTTGTGTGTTGCTCTAGATTACGACCAGACCGCCAGAGCTTCAAGAGTTTGAGGAGGAGGTCCCGAGGACTACTCTATAGTAACTAGTGAAGATCTTGAGTTGCAAAGTAAGTCATGAACCCTTGATCATGTTGAGTCCTTCTATATGTATTACTTTCATATCCTTACATGCAAATGTTATTTGTTATCAATTATTTTTGATTAATTCTACATAGTACATGTTTGTATTACCATCCTTGATATTTTGCTCTGTCCTAACCGTTTCTTGTAGCCTTAAGATTTGGATGTCAGTCGTTAGACTATAATAGTGTTTACATAATCAAAATCTATAATTATTATTGTTGTTACGGCTGCCCACCATCATGAGTTGATGGGTTAGGGCCTGTTCCGAGTGCTCCCATGTTGATGGAGCGTAGCAAATTAAGTTGGATCACTCGCCTAAAGTGATGTTCTTTGTTGTTGTTGGCTCTGGTGTGGTATCGTTACCCCCAATGACCATGGTCTATGGTCATTCACACCATGGGAGTTGGTGGTTTTTGCTCGACTAGTGGCAGAGCTGAAGTGTAGTGCTGAGGAAAAGACACAATTATCAACCAACCACAGGACCGCTCTGTCGGACCTAACTCGATTAATGTAGTATTTTATTGGGTGCCCACGGGTAGGTTTGGTATTAGTGATTCCCACAATCCAATCTATGCCACAGTATGACCCCTAGGAACAAGCAGACGAGTTACCTAGACCTAAGCCTGGTCGGGACCACTATTGAGAGGGGACCTCTCTTCACTAGGCGGCACCAGTGTTGTGATTTAGTCGTGAATCTATTACCCCGACTCTAGCTAAGTCAAGGTATCCTATGGGTAAAGCTGGGTACTATTTGCTGAGGAAAACCATTCGAATGTGTTGTACTCCCAGTAAATGGAGTTGTGTCAAGGGGTGATTTCCGAATTGATGCATGAAGTTGGTGGGCTAGTGATCGTTTTGCGTAATTGAGCTAGTCGAAGGTGTAGTGGTGCTTTGGTATAAGCTTCGTTGGGAAGAAGTTGAGAATCCCCTACAGAACTTTTATTAAAAAGTGATTTGACTTCACCGAAATGCTTTACCATGAAATTTTGTGGGTACTATGCTAATCGGAATAGGTTTTTGTTAAGCTCACCTTGGTAAATTATTCTTGGATCCTTGTGTTGCATTATGAAAGTTACTATCGTGGCTTACTAAGGACTTCCGTACTTATTCTTGCATACTTTGGTTCAGCCCATGAGTACAATGGAGAAGTAACTGCAAGTGAAGACTACTTCATCGAAGGTGACCTTCATGTTCTATATCGTGTCTACACTCAAGTGTAGCCTATGGAGTACTAGTCGGAGCTCCTAAGTGGCATGCACTCAGAGCCTCCGAGTGGTTCTATGTTTTCAAAATCGTACTTTTGTATCAAACTCTAGTGTACTATGTATTTATGAGTTGTGTTGTTTATCAACTTTGTGTACGCACGACCGGATTCTTAACAGTCGTGCTGGTGCGGGTTAGCTCCTTGGGTCACTATGGAGAGGTCCCCACAAGGAGCAAGGATAGGGAGCCATACTTTCGCCGGTCGGGGATGTGGTCCAAAGTCCACCCCTAGGCCACAGAGACCCGTCGAAAAATAGGTATGTGTTATTTTATTGCATATATTATATATTTAATATAATATAGGTATTTTTTATTTTATATGATTGACTAAAACCTATATGTATACATTGTAATTTAAGTTTTGAAAAAGTATACATAATAATTATAAATTAATAGCTAAAATCATATTAACAAGTAAAATTATACATGTATAAACTATATTTTCAAGACAGACAATTGCCCCCACCCCATAAAAGGTTAGGTGGGGATACCTAGTGGGGATCAAGGTGGGGCTGATGTTCCCCGGATCATCCCCCGCTCCTTTGTCATCTGAATCATTAGTTATGGAATCATAATGTGGAGCAACTGTGGGCTAGGGTATGCTTACGTCAAGGGGGCCTATTTGGAAATGCAGGATTTCCACAGAAAGTTTAATTTCCACATGATTTGAGAAAAACTATCGCATTTCAAACAGAGCCTACATACACATATTCTTGGATCTAGTGCCACGGGAGGCATACTCACCTATGTTTGGTGTCCTTGTAAACTTTTTCAATTTCTTTTTTGGGGTGAATGCAATTGTCTACATGTTTCGTACGAAAAGAGGGAATGTATTACTTACTCCCTCCGGTCACGAATGCTTGCTACTTTTGATCACTTTAGTTGTTCACAAATACTTCACTGCACGCTCCCTAATACTTGATTTACAATTTTTGGCTCCTTAATTTCCCCTCTCCACTCCTTTCCTGGGCCTAGTGTTAATTGAATTAATTATTAAGAGCATTTTGGTCAAATTTTATAAAAAAAACAAAATTTGCCTATATAATCGTGAGTTGGTCAGGAGTGATACATGTTTGCGAGACGCAGTACGTAGTAAATTGAAGGAAAAAAAAGAAGGAACATGGCAAGTGACATTGCGTACGGAGATCAGGGTGCTTCTGCGCGGTGAGGCCACTGGTGACCAGCCATGACAGCCACCGAAAACCGAGGGCTTGTACAGTGACTGACGACACGGCGGGATCGAGTGAGGCACAGGGGAGACAGATGTGTACTGTTTTACACTCATTGCGAGTGATACCCCAACACAAATCTAGCAAAGCTGTAGCGATCCCCACTGCATCCTACGCCAAGGCAAACATGAACAGTATCCGGCCTCGATGCAGATACTGTTCATTTTTCAATACCACAGTTCATACTTACTTTTTTTTCAGTTCAAAAAAAAGGCAAGCATGAACTGTGATATTGAAAAATAAACAGTATCTGCATCGAGGCCGTTTCCGGAACACTGGCCTTTTCTCTTGCTCCCTTGAGGATCAACTGTTTCCTAAGAAATTTGTATAAAATTTCTAATAAAATTCTCGCATTTTAAACAAGCATTGAAAAACCATATGCCTTGTAGAACGAAACAAAGGCAAGACATTTATTTCATCTGTTCTTTTGGTCACATTTTATCCAAAACACCATTATGTTACGCACTGTGTTATCACCGAAGGATAATCATTAATTCATTATGCGACTAATTAATGAATCCGAATTTAACAAATGGTCATTATACATATGTTCTCTTAGTAATATACGTATAGTTATTTATATTTAAAATCAATTAAAATAAATTACTGACCAACATTTGATAAATTACAGCTACATAAAACATTGTTACTCATAATTCATCTATAAAATTCACGTGTATTACATACATATTGCACAGCGTTGTAAACTAAAGTAATTGCAGTTTAGCTAGCTAACTAATGATCGATCCAAGCTTTAAAAAAAACTAACGATCGATCCTATTCACTTAACATATATCCTTCAAGTACATTATACGTGATGTTTTATGATGCGCCGGCTAATCAGGCGACTAATAATATTACTGCTTTAAAGTAGATTTGTGTGATAATAAGTTTTGAAGACCAT
The DNA here is from genome assembly GCA_017311315.1 of Dendrocalamus latiflorus. Taxonomy (NCBI): domain Eukaryota; kingdom Viridiplantae; phylum Streptophyta; class Magnoliopsida; order Poales; family Poaceae; genus Dendrocalamus; species Dendrocalamus latiflorus. Next base: position 7,748,367 of record CM029662.1, read on the forward strand.
AAAAGTAGTACCCTAATTAAAAAATTAGAGAGCTCCAGATGTCCTATTAATAGGAATCAAAGGGTGGGTTCGACGAACTCATGCTTTTGGCTTATTATAGTAACTAGTATTTAAATGGTACGTCTTTTTAAGACAAATTCTACAGGCATATTATAATATACACTGCACTAAGTTTAGATATACCAGCCAAAATTACATACAACTGTTTTTCTCTGTGTATTATCTCTTATAAATAACTAGAATTCAAAAGTTATAAGCCAAAAGCTACGATCAAAGTCTAAAAAGACCCACAAAAAAGTTCCTGGTGGCACGGCTTATATAATGTGCGCTGACTTCCACAGTTTCATTGGAAATTTGAAGAAGCACGACTTTGTTTTCCAATTTCTGTCTCAACCCTCGATTTCTACAATACTAAGATGAAATTGGGGCAAATATCCATCCATTGGAAGGCCATACACTTCTAGCTTAAGCTCTTTGTACTGTTTGGTACTATTTGAGGTTTATTTCTGCACTGTATCTGCTGTTAGTATTTTCAGCGTAATTAAATTAAAAAATAAAAAAGTTATATTATCACAGACAATACAAACGGAATATGGAGCAAAAAGAAAATACAAAAAACCCAAAAAAGGTGAAAAGCCAGAAAAAGATAAAATTAAGAAGGTAGAAGCTAAAAGCTTAAGCCCAATGGAGCACAATGAGACAAAAGTAGAATAGTAGAAGGAACATGCACTGTGTGATCCTAGTTACGTATCTAAAATATTATGAAGTGACAAAGTATTCTATTTATTGGCAAACCTAGCCAAACATGCAGCCCAGCAAGAGCGCGACAAGGCACAACCCATTTAGCCTAGCTAACTAAACAGGCCATATCGTGCCGGCCCGCAAGATGAGCCTTGAACCCAGGCATAGCCCAAGGAGGTCACATGCCTTGTCGGGCTGACCTGGGCATGGTTAGCCCAACGGGTTGGGATATATCCGTTTAGCCATCTCAACTTGAAAATTTTTAAAAAATTGAAAAAAATTCCAAAAAAATGTATAGAATTCAAAAATGAAAATTACAATTTACAAAAATAATTATATACCATAAAAAGATATAAATAATTATTTTTTAGTATTTTTAAGCTTTCCAAGTGCTAAAAAATTCAAAATTTTAATCGTTATTGTGTCTAAATGGGCTAAACGGACTGTGCCATGCCTAAAAAGGCTAAACGTGGCTAAACGAACATGCCGAAATGTGACTAAATGGGTTGCACTGGCTTGTTGGGCCGCAGCCCGAGCATGGCACAACCCATCGGGCTATGCCATGTCTGGGTTGGACCAATACTGTCATGCCATGGACCAGCACAGTCCATTTGGTTAGCACTATTTATAATGTAAGGATTTTGTGGGAATTAGGAGGAACCTTTTGTTTCTTTTGAAATTTCTACTGAATTCTTGCGCACCGAACGAGCCCTATATGGCTACTTCGTATATGCACATTAATTTTTAAAAGAGTAATTTTAACCTTAGATCAATAAGATTTTCCTGTTTTGTGAGTTTGGTCCTCCCATCAAATCATACAGCATGACGCTTCCAGTGATCAATATGGAGGGATGAGAACTGTTGTAGTTGTCTGGTCTTCGAAACAAATTCTTGGCCCCCTCGATCTGATCGGGCGACAAGGGACCTTCTGATCATATTGGACATAATAAAGCTCAAGTGAATTTCTTTTGTATAGTAAATGTAAACTCCATTTCAATAAGCTAACAAGTGAGTAATAGGTTACATTTTGTTTCTGTCCGGTAATTAAAACCGACAAGGCCCCATTTGGAACGCAAACATTTCATGGAAAATTTATAGAAATTGTACAGAAAACATTTAAATTCTTATAATAAAAAAAGCATATTCCAAGTCTAATAGTTTGCTATCTTGTAACTAGACAGCCAAACAGTAACAAATAAAAGCAACAACACACTGGAGAAGTGGGAGAGGGCGGGGAAGAGTAGGCCTGTTTGGTAGCCAACCCAGGTTAGCTCCCTGATATAGGCACCCCTCCAGGCCTAGGCTCACAGAAATGAACGCCTAGGAATCAGGCGTCTCGACAGGGGGTTCGTCTTCCTCCTCTGCAAGCCAAAAAAATTCCTAATCACACAGAAAAATCGCCCATCACCGTAGCCAAGTCAGGTGGCGACCCAGAGGATCGAGCGATGTCTTGGGTGGTTTGCTGCGCCTGGTGAGCGAGCAGCCCGTAGGGTTCAAACCTCGTTCGCCTCACCGCTTAAATAATTAGGGTACACACACTAATACTAATGGATCATTACTATTTAGGCTTAGGAAAGGTTATGGGTGGGTTCAATATGGTTTAAAGTGGAATTATACTTATACTTTTTACAGTAACTAGCTTTTAAACGGTCAATTTTTTAAGATAAGATCAATTAGAAGATTGTAGTAAAAAGTATACTGTTATGACCGGCGTCACGTATGCGCGCCGGAAGCGCGCGCAGGGAGGCGCACACGCCGGCCATTAGGAGCCCTGGGCCCATAATACTTATCTTTAGAATGTTTATCTCCTAGTTATCTCCATAAAAATAGGATCTAGATTGCTTTGTTAGGGGATATAAATATCCTAAAACGAGTATGGAATAAACAAGCAGAGCAACTTCCGTTGCCAGGCTTCCCTGCGAGTTCCCTCTTTCTATGTCCACCCCAGCCCTCACGGCTCCCTCTCGCCGCCGCGCGGGGTTCAAGCCCCGGCCGCCTATATCCCACCGCTACTCCCTCCGGAGCCTCCGCTATTCCCTAAGCTCTTCCATATACTGAGTTCACCTGTATGAGCCAAAATCGCATGTGACTATTTTCCTATGCATATTACCTCTCATGAATAATCATAATTCAAATATTTAAAACATAAATTATAAGCCATCGGCCTAAAAGAACACAATGTCTCAAGTTCATCTAAGCTTTGCATTGATAAAAATTCCACACCATGATCTGAGTCTAAGCTATCATAGAGTTAGATCCACCATTGAGTACATATGTGGATGTGTTAATTAAGACCGCACGTATCCATGCTCCAAAACCATTCAGCCATCGACTATGCGTGAGTCATATCCGGTATTAGGCTTCCCACCGATTAGGCGTGGTTTGGTCTGTTTCACGCGTCTCATGCTGGACGACTGGATCTGACGCAGATGGTATGCCTTGACGCTCAGGGCTGTGGCGAATTTTTTCTGAAGTGATTTGGCTGTATTGACATGTTTTTACTTGTAATCAAGGAGCCTGTGTTCCTTTGATTTAATCTGTTCTATAGTTTAGTCTGTGTTCTATAGTTTAATCTATGTTCCCTTGTAATCAAGAGAGGCTTGTCATGTGTCGGCCTGTAGAGTTTTGCTTTGTAGTATCGATTCATCCGTTTAGTGATTTGACACGGCTTAGCGTTTGAGCAGCTTCTGAAATGATTTTAGGAACAAGAGTGGGCAACATCTGCACGTCAATTTTGCTAATTGGGTGCTTGTCATGTCATAATATGCGAGCATGTAGTTGCATGAGCTTCTCCTTGTTATGTGTGTTAAACGAGGTAAATCAATTGAAGTGCAGAATGTGACAGGCATAGAGGAATTAGATTTTGGAGGAAGGGTGTTGGACCAGACCAGGCAATCAAGTCGGTGACTGGCCATGATATCATAATATGTGCATTATCGGTCATCTTGTCTTATTTTTAGTAAACCATTCCAACTTTCAAGAACAGCATCAAAGGTATAGTGTTGTCTTGACCATGTCATGTCATGAGATTATTTGCCTGTTGCGGTGCTTTTAGGCGTAAAAGGTCCTGCTGAAATGGTAAATCATTGTGCGCAGAGTAATCTAGCTACTTTGTACATTTGGACATCTTGTCTAATCTAGCTACTTTGTACATTTGGACATGTTGTCTTAGGATCATCTTGTCTTTTGATTAGCAGAAAAACCTTCTTGAGGGAGCTTTAACAGAACAATTAAAAATACAAGTAATGTTGTTTAGGAACAACCGTTTGCTTTACGGATATCCATATGAATTGGTGTTCATTGAGTTGTAAGGTAATCTCATCAAGATAATCCCAATTCATCTCATCGGCCTTTGTCCCTTTAACCAAACAAAAAATTGGATTATCACATCTACTCTCATTTCACTAACTAAATAACAACCCGTACCATTCTATCCTCAAACCAAACAAGTAACTTGGACCATCTCATCTTATCCTATCCCACCAAATCTTGAATCATCTTATCCTATCCTATCCCACCAAATCCTGAATCATCCTATCTTACCTACGCTCATCCACTCACCCAAACACAGCCTTAGCACAGTGAAAAGCCTGGTGACTGGCGTATAGCGCACTCAGCTGTGAAAATGTGAACTCATGAGTCATGACTACGTCAATAATCTTATCTAGCGGAAAGACAGGAACTTCTCTGGGAGTTTTTCTTCTACTTTTAGATTGGTTTGGAATTAAATTATTTCTCATGAAGTTTTGCTGAATTTGTTTGTTTTAAACAGACACTTATGCTCTATTTAAAATACATGAATTTCACAAGAAACAGTTTAACTTGTATATTTCTTGAAAAAAACTCTGCATTCCAACCAATGTACGGTGAAGCTTGATAATATATCATGTAACTTTGCCAATGTGGGGTAGTTTTTTCCTAGTAACCGCGAATATATTTATACTTAGTAATTGTTACTGATATACTCCAGAGACAATCATGGGACGACCGTATCATTTTTATTTTTATGAACTTTTGAATAATATATTATTTTATCCTTTAAATGAACTATCATTTATATTGATTACCAAGTATGTGATTTGTTTGTGAAGTCTTTATTCATTTGATGATATTATTCCAAATATTTCGATCTTATACTGTTATATGGGACACTTATGATTTATGAATCATGTTGGGACCTGAATATCCATATTCAATCCTTCTGTGTATATTTCACTAGTCTATGATCATGTCAGTGTACACAATGGCAACATCCATAGAATATCATCTATACATAGTGATAAATAACTAAATAATGAGTTTTGATAAGAAATAAAGTTTTTTGACCTTATGATCAAGTTTACAATTATTTAGCCATGTAAGGCTTAGCCATTAAAGAAATAAACTGCAGTAGAACGAAAGAATTCCAGTGGCAACCCAACTTATGATATAGGCAATCGACTGGGGTACGATCTAGCAATCAACATTCCTCATAGAACTCCTCAAAGAGCAGTGACTTCTTTAGCAATTGAGTTATGATTGTAGCAAGGGTAAGTACATGGAGTACTCAACAAATTGTGCATACAAAACACAATATATCGATGCAAGACTTATTACTAAGGAATAGCTATCTTGGCTTGTTTTGTGTAAAGCTATGTTGATTTTTAAATATAATAAATAGATTAAAAGCATGGTTGGAACAATAGTAATTAATAATGGTAGTAAAACATTATTTCACATAGCCCATCCATCAGAATCACATAGCTCTACCTTCCCAGCTTATTTTATGAAAATCTACCCCTGGTGTAAAATCCCCGAGCATGTCCATGTAGCGGACAAAGCCATTCGAATAGATTTATTAACACTCTGCAGAGGTTGTACAACTTTTTCCACATGATATAATCAACCTACATTGTTGGACAATGACACGCTTCCTTAGGTGTGCAACTAAAATGAACAAAACAAAGCTTTTTAGAAACTTCATCCCAGAAGTGACCCCTCCTATTAAGCTTGAACCCGTCAGCCTCACTCCAACACATGCGAGTAGGCCTGGAGCTCAGCGTTGGATTTGTAAATACAAACACGTCCACACGATGCAGCCCTCGTAAGCAGCTACACCCTCCAGCCCTTTCCACAAAGCTTAACCTACCACATGAGTAGTTAATACCAGAACTCGTCAACTGATGCGGGAAGTTATTGCCCAATCTTCACGACGTAGAATTGGAGATAGCTAGACCCATGCAACCTGATGAATGACACCGCCAACCACCGTCTCTATTATAGCAACCTGCGACAGTCGATTCACCTAACCACACGTTTTGATCCTTTTGTCTACTTGCTCACATGGAGTAAATGTGTTCTTGTAATCACTGAGGCAATCACAAGAATGACGAAAACTAGAATTTTCATATAATTCCCAATTCTATCAGGGGTGAAAATGCCTTAGTCAAACCCATGAAAAATAAGAAAATTTCTAAAATTTTCGATGCTTATGTTACATGGATGGGTACCCTCATATTTATAGCACATTAAGGTTGGTGCTACAGTAGCTACATTATGTCGATTGCTACAATGATTACTGCATTGTTGCCGTCATATGTGGTGACCTCATCTTGATGTTGACATGTGTGATGACATCATATATTTGCTAGTGGACCCCACTGCACATCTCCTTGCACCAATAGACAACATGCATTTTTGAGTGTTAGTTTTTTCTTTGGTCTCCATTTCCTCTCTCTGTTTCTTCCTCTTGGATCAATTTCTCCCTGGCCTCCAATGCTTTTTCCTTTTCAAACGTAATAATACATAGAGCATATGCATTAGGTATTATCCAATTCTCATGTAAATCAATGCTTAACTCAGTTAGGAGAAGATTCACCCGTTGATTAAATATTTTAACTCTAGCACTTGTGATTGGTCCAATGGGTGTTTGCATACTTGAGATAGTACTTGACAAAGGAGAAGCTTGGTAAGTACTAGGGTTGTCCTCATCAATAACTTATGGAGCTAAGCCCTTCTCATAGAGCATGTGGTTGTACGAGGGGGCTCAATTCAATACCGGACAAAATTAAGTCCTTAACTGACAAGAGTGATACTACCTAGTTCTCTAATTACACAAAGATCCCCATGTATCACTTAGCATGGTCACACAGTTCTTTCAATCTCCCTAATCTAAATCATTTATCCACCAGTTGATTTTGAAGTGCAATGGATGCCATCAATGATAACACACAATGCACAAAGCTATTCATGAAGTAATTCCATATATTATTAGTCAAGTGTAATTTGAAATTCCAAATTGATTTCAATAACCTAGCATGGCTACCAACTAACATAAACCATCCAAGGGTGATTATGGATCATGGCATACAAACGAACAAGGTGGATAAACAATAACTAGGGTTCATAACTAATCCCAAGCAATTAATGGTTGTAACAACACAGTGATGCATAATAACTTAAAATGCAAAATTGTTTTGTAAAACTAGTGAAACATGAAGGTAGCACAACATACCTTTAAAGAGGCCCTAGTCTTGCACAACTTCTTCCCCTTCTCCTCCGAAAGCTCCCAGTGCATCGACGTCTACACAGAACAAGATAGAAAACACAAATAAAATAAAAAAAGTTAAAAAAATTAATAGAATGGAATTGATTTTAGATGAATTTAGAGATAAAAAATGAGCTCAAGAGGAGGTCATATGAGGGAGAACGGGCTCTCAGAAATTTGGTTGCAGATAAATTTACAAAAAAGAAAAGGGAAAGAGAAAATAGAGATTTACAGGTGGGGCTAAGGGAATGTTCTAGAATCTTTCTTTTTTTGGATTTTTTGAAAATTACTAGAGACTAACTAGTGGGTCTATGGTCTATAGACCAAGTCCATGGTGGGGCTTGTGGCCAACAGTGAACTGGGTCTATCGAACAGTGGTGGCAAACGAGGTCCACATGGCATAGGATTGGTCCACGGTGAACTCAACCTACTGAATTGATCTAGAGTTAAGGCTGATGTGGCACTGACATGCACTACTACAAAAGAGGCTATACTGGATGACTACATCACAAACCGTTCACTATGAACCGTCTGTGTTGTAATTATAACAGACGGTTTTACAAGCGTGAACATGTACCGTCTGTGATACCCGACTATCACAGGTGGATTGTGGTTGGAACCATCTAGGATATGCCACGTTATTAAATAGCCAACGTATGTGGTCTTGACAGATCTATCTTCATTGTGCTGCATTGAAGGAGACAACCAGTTTTGGGGAGTTTGGTGAAAATATACCGCTTGTAGATCGATTTGTTCTTGGTGATTAGAGCTTAGTATTTACTTCTAATAATTTATATGTCTTGTAATAGTGAGAGATGATAGCTATGTTTAGAGAGATATGGTAGTTTGCTCCAATTTAAGAATAGGTTAGTACTTCTAGTTTACATCAATATATTCTTGCTTGATATATATATACATACACACACACACATACATATATATATATATATATATATATATATATATATATATTGCTTCATGAATACGTGGCTAGATACTTAATTTAGATATGGACAATTTATTATTGTGTGAATGACAATTATGTGTGCAAGTAGCTAGACAGGTTAATTAGCTATAGTAGCATTAATAATCCAATTTGACACTAATTTGTTACATACGTCGTGTAGATAGACCGAAGCTGGATGTACATTGAGAACTGTGTGAGTGAAGAGTACATTAATGGCGTGTCTACGTTTAGAAGAGTGGCCAAGTAAGATATGTTGAAGAAGGGGATGGAATATATATACTGCTCATGCATTGATTGTGATAATTTGTAGATATTACCAACTCAGCGCATAACAAAACTCACTTGATTCGAATGAGTTTTAAAAAAGATATATATGTTGGACCAGTTATGGTGTAGAGAAGATTATACAGGAAGGTAGTTATAATATCATCGAGAGAGAAAATGATATGCCAGTTGTGAGTTGTGCTTTCGATGAGGATAGGTCGTATGATGATAATCTGGATTAGATGCTACGTGATACAGAAGGAAACTATAGTGAGAGAGAGTTTGGTAAATTCAAGGGCTTGCTAGAGGACCTGAAGAAACCTTTGTTCCCTGGCTGCAAGCCACAATACACAAGATTGTTATCTTTTTTTTTGAACTGCTAAAATTGAAGGCAAGCAATGGTTGGTCCGACAAGAATTTTACGGCGTTGTTAGGTCTCCTAGAGAACATCCTTCCAAAGGGAAATGTGTTGCCGAGAACCACCTACCAAGCCAAGAAGATTCTTTGTCCATTGGGAATGGAAGTAGAAAGAATACATGCATGTCCGAATGATTGTATCCTCAACCGTAAAGAGTATGCAAAATTACATATTTGTCCAGTGTACAAAGCATCCCGATACAAATGTAAGAATGACTCTGATAACGGCGAGGGCATCGAGGTGAAGCAAGGACCTCCTGCTAAGATGTTATGGTATCTACCTATAATTTCCCGTTTGAAGCATTTATTTGCAAATAGAAAAGATGCAAGATTGTTGTGTTGGCACTTAGAGGAGTGTAAGAAAGATGGAATGATAAGACACGTTGCTTATTCTGCCCACTGAAGGAACATCGATAGGATGTTTATAGACTTTGGTGTAAAACTGAGGAATACAAGGTTTGGGTTGAGTACAGATAGAATGAATCCTTTCAGTAACATGAGCAGCCAACATAGCACCTGGCCCGCGAATGTATGCATGTACAACCTTCCTCTTTGGCTGTGTATGAAGAGGAAGTACATTTTGGTGTCACTACTTATCCAAGGGCAAAGCAACCTTGGAACGATATTGATATATACCAAGCACCATTGATGAAAAATCTTGTGACATTATGGAACGAAGGGATACAGGTATGGGATGCGGACAAACGAGAGAACTTCACTCTGTGCGCTATGCTGTTCTGCACCATCAATGATTTTCCTATCCTTCGTAACCTGTCGAGGTTGAGTATGAAAGGAGCCAAAGTTTGTCTATACTACTTAGATTATACTGAGAGTGTGTGGTTGAACAACACGTGCAAAACTGTGTACATGCATCATCGTAGTTTCCTTCCACGGTATCACCCATACCGCAAGATAAAGAAACAATTTGACGAAAAAAGAGCATGACTCGGCACCAAGGCTTTTTAGCAGGACAGAGATCTATGATATGGTCAAGGATATCGATATTGTGCTTGAAAAGGGACGTAAGTTGAGGACCCGTCAGAAGAACATGTGGAAGAAAAGGTCAATATTTTGGGACTTGCCATACTGGAAGCACTTAGAAGTTCGTAATTGCATCGATGTCTTGCATGTAGAGAAGAATGTATATGATAGCTTGATTGGTCTCTTACTAAATACTCATGACAAAACAAAGGATGGTGTCAACGCACAGCATAACTTGGTCGCTATGAACATCAAGATCGAGTTAGCACCGATAGAGACCGATAAAGGCCAAACGTATCTTCCCCCAACTTGCTACATTCTGTCCAAGTCCGAAAGAACCGAACTATGTCAGTGCTTGCATGGTGTGAAAGTTCTGTCTTGTCACTCCACCATTATGAAGAAACTTGTTTTCATGGAAGATTTAAAATTAATTGGCATGAAATCTCATGACTATCATATGTTAATAACACAATTGCTTCCTATTACAATTAGAAGTATTTTGCCGAACAAGGATCAAGTGACAATCATGAGGCTGTGTTATTTCTTTAACACAATTGCTCAGAAGGTCATCTATCCTAATAGACTTCATGCTCTGTAGACCGAGGTGGTAATGACTATATGTCATCTTGAGATGTATTTCTCTCCATCATTTTTCGATATCATGGTCCATCACATTGTCTCCCTTGTGAAAGAGATAAAGATATGTGGCCCCATGTTTCTACGTCATATGTATTCGTTCGAGAGGTACATGGAAATTCTTAAGTTCTATGTACACAATCGATCTCAGCCAGAGGGCAGCATCATCGAAGGTTATGCAGCTGAAGAAATCATTGAGTTCTGTATCAATTACATGGCTTAGGTCAAACCGATAGGTGTGCTTATATCTCGTTACGAGGGGAGGCTAAAGGGTATCGGGACCATCGGAAGGAAAGCAATAACTCCTAATATGGATATGTACACTCAAGCCCAATTCACGGTCTTGCAACACATGACTGAAATATCCCCATATATTGAAGAGCACAAGGATATGCTATGCCAATAGAATCCTAGCTAGTCGAAAGTTTGAATCATGAGACAGCACAACCGTCAGTTCAACGAATGATTGAGGATGTGATTCACTGGGCGGTCGTCAAGTGAAACGCTGCAATGGTTGGCAAAAGGGCCAAAATTTATAATTGTGGCATGGTAAGGATACAACATTAAGGGATATACATTTTATACAACAGATAAAGACAGAAAGAGTACAGTCCAGAACTCAGGTGTCCGCATAGATGCATTTTGTGATGAGCAGTTCAGTACAGCAGGCCCAAGCTCCTACTACTTGCTTGTAGAGGAGATTTGAGAGCTCGACTACGTGATTTTTAAGATCCCTCTATTTCTATGTCGTTGGGTCCAACTTTCATAGGATGTAAAGGTCGACAAGTACGGTGTCACTACTGTGGACCTCGAACACATAGGATACAAAGATGAACAATTTGTACTTGCGAAGTAAGTTATTCAAGTTTTTTATGTAATCGACCCGACAAATAATAAGCGCCACATAGTTCGTAATGGAAAAAGAAGGATTGTCGGAGTTGAGAATGTCATGAATGACGAGTTTGACGAGTTGCCTCCATCAGAGACAGCATCAAGCTTGAGGAAGAACTAAGCAATGAAGCAAGCTGCGTGTCGACCATTGTGAAGGACTTATTTAAAAGGAAATAGCCAAGTGTAATGATCGCACACGGCGAACACCTATTTCAAAATTATTCCAATGTAATTATAAGAAATTCGACATGTAATTAAGGAATTATTCCATTGTAATTATTTTAGTAATTATGAAATAATTACATCTGTGATTGTATATGTTGTTGGAACTAATCTTGACTATGCTAATTGCATCGAAGCGTGGTCAAAGCTGCAGTCGAAGGTGTGGTCGAAGCTGTAGTCGAAGGCATGGTCAAAACAGCAGCCATGACCGTGGTCGAAGTGGTCGTGGTCGTAGGAGTTAATTTGTAAGTGGTCAAGGCTTGGTTTTTTTCATAGGGCATGGGTAGCACTACCTGTTGAAAATAGGACTATCACAGACGGTTCTATAATATAATCGTCTATGATACTACAACATCAAAGATGATTCTATTATGAAACTATCTGTGATGTAGTTTACATCACAGATGATTTTATAAGAGAACCATTTGTGATACTAATATCACAGACGGTGATAATTCCTCCTATAAGTAGTGCCTCGGTAGGGTTTGCGCCCTCATTCACTTACTCAGCCACACATCATTTCGCCTCCTCACCTCTCCTCCCTATCGCCTTAGCTGGCCATCGCCCCCAGCCGGATCGACAGCCACGCCGTCGCCCCCAGCCGGACCAGCCGTCACTCCAACCGAATCCGCTGTCGCCCCCAACTGGTTCGACCGCCTCTCCTCCCTATCGCCTTAGCTCCAGCCGAAGGTATGGATTTGCTTCATTGTCTTTTCTGTCGCACTAGCAACCCTTGTAGAAATAATTTGAGACAACATTTTTCTGTTAAGTAGAACATATTTTTGTTAGATCTATCTAGACAATGTTTTTTTCTGTTAAGTAAAACATATTTTTGTTAAAAATACATGTTGAGAGATGGAATAGGTAGGGAATAAATTTAGAGATAAATTGTTAGAGTTATTGCTTCTATTGTCTTGTAGCAATAATATACATCACCTAATGTTCTTATATGTCCCCTCCTCCGAATCGGAGTAGTAGTTTTAGCTAGAGAATAGCTAGGGAATAAATTTAGATGTAAATTTTTGAAACTATTGTTTCTAAGTGAGTTGGATGGTCATCTTATTGCTACATGATCTATTTAAATGGCATGTTAATGTGTTCCAAAGAGACCTTGTAGCAATAATATATGCTTGATAGACCATGTGGAGGTGACCCCGTGTGTGTGATGAGTAATTGACATCTGTTTTAGGAAAGTCGAGTTTGGTTTGTGTGGTTTGGACCATGTCGTTGCATGGTGCAATTTGTGTTGGTCGGACTTGGTCAAACTTGGTCGAGGTGCTTAGGATGCTTAGTCTCTTGATTCGACAGGTTTTGGCCTTTTCATGCTTAAGATTTCTCTTAATGCTATTGTTGATCACATTATGTCGAGCAGTGCTATGTGATGTGTTTCTTGTCTGTGATGGCTGCAGGACGTCGAGGCGAAGTCGTGGCGAGGCACGGGATGACCGGACTAGGCGCAGGCGGTGCCGAGGTCAGAACGGTCGAGGTGTGTCAAAGACGGCGAGGACTCGAGGTGGCTGCGAGGCTTGGAAGGCAAGGAATGAGGAAGCTTCCCGGAAGGTGCACGAGGGGCGTTTTGGTGAATACGCAAAGCTACACTAAAGGAACTGGATTGGATAAAGCACAAGAGTTGTTGGAGGCTTAGTGGGTAAAGAGAAAATCAAACCCATTAGTGGGAGGCTACAAAAGGAGGAGTGTCTCCTGCTTGTTGTATGACTTGTTAGTGGAGTTGATGACTTGAGAGAGAAGTTGAAAGCATGTGAGAGGTGTCAGAGGCTTTAGAGGAGTTGGTATTTACTTTGTACTTTCAGTTTTGAGTTGGTGGGAGATGGCAGAGGGTTGTTTTGCTTGTCTCCCGTGGGTTTCCTGTTCTTGTGTTCTTCTCTTCATGTGTGTTTGAGAGGGCATGAATTCTTGATCTTCCAATCATGTATGGGGATGAAGTGGTTGTAAACCTTACTCTCTTGTAATCATCCCTCTCTATGCCTTAATATATGTTTGAGATGTTTTGGTTTTATGTGTTTCTCTGATGGTTATTTCGTTTTTATTCTCCCCGTTACAGCTCTCTGTTCTTCTCCTCTCTTATGGATTTGAGTTTGATCTTGCTCAAGAACTCCCAAAATGAGTTGCTCTGTGATGGGAAAATATTCATGGCTATATGATCTTTCCATTTTCTAGAGCATGTGGTAGTTTCAATGTCTCCTGTTAATTTTGAATCCTTCGTCAGATCTCCTCTGTTAAACACTGTATCTAGGGTTTTATGTCAGGGGTGTTTGATTCTATTGACTCCCCTACATGAGATTGCTTGAGTTTCCTGTTTGCAAGTCCTGAGATCATTGCTAATCTTTTTGCAAAAGATCAAGATTAAAAGATCAAAGATTGGCTAGCAATTTACAAATCAGTGTTGCTTTCTGTAACTTTTCAGGTTTTGGCTAAAATCTCAAATTCTTGCTCAGTTGATGAATTCCTCTGTTCCAAAAGACCTTGATGCTTTTAGAACATATTCTTGCACTTCTGGATTGAAGAGAAAACAGAGAAAAACCACAAATTTCATTGAATTGGTCAAGTCCCTACATTTTTCAGGCTGCAGTCTGCTCTGTCCTTGAGCCTCCCGGTCAAACCGGAAACCCTAGAGGTCAGATCGGATTTTTGCCTCCGGTCAGACCGGACATTCAATGGCGGTCGGACCGGCTTCACCCGGGCGGTCTCACCGGTGGAGGGCTGGCGGTCAGACCGGCTTTAAGCCGGCGGTCTGACCGGCCATAACCCACCGATCTGACGGGCCCCCCTTTTGCAGGCTATGCTATTTTCTTGGTTTTTCTCCTGTGTGCCTTCTAGGTTTTTCATCTCAATACCTTATTTACTTCTCTAGCTATTCTTCATGTCTTTCCAGTAACCACACGACCTTATTTTCATAGCTTCTAATAGCTATTGGAAAGAATCCGGTTGTGGATACTTTTAGGGGGAAAATTTTTGAAACTATTGTTTCTAAGTGAGTTGGATGGTCATCTTATTGCTACATGATCTATTTAAATGGCATGTTAATGTGTTCCAAAGAGACCTTGTAGCAATAATATATGCTAAAGAGACCTTGTAGCAAAAATATATACCAAAGGGACTTTCCAAGGCTATGAAGCAATCACACACTCTAGTGTCCTCTGTGATTCACTTTGTTATTACCACAAAATCTATTTGGAATGTCAAATCGCACATTTCAGTATGTTAGGTTCTACAGAGTAAGCTATAGTGTTGTTTCTTCCTCCTCATCATGTTGTGTGTTAGGCTTGGTTGTTGTCTTAGGCATAAAAGAACCTTTGGGCCATCGCGCTCTTCATTTGTAAATTAATGGCGCGACATCCTAAAGGTTCTCTTACGCCTAAGACAATAAGCAAGTCCAAAAAGCAGAATGATGAGGATGAGATTTCAGCCATAACTTACTCTGTAGAACCTGAGACACTGGGCTATGTGATTTGGGAAGTTAGTATTGCAAAGAGACCTTGTAGCAATAATATACGTCGCCAAATATTCTTATTTCTTGTTAGATCAACCATGTGCCAATGTTTACGCTCATAGCTCATTGTAATTAGTTTTTTCTTGTAAGAGAGATGTTGTCATCATTGTCAATGTCGCCGAATGAGTCTTATGCTTCAAAAATTGGGGTAACTAAGCATGACAAAGGAGTATCTAAAAGGCTAGCGGACTGAATGACCACCACGGTGGTCTTTTTGGATGGAATCCCTCTGCAACCAAAGAAAGCAGTTGCAACATTTTGGACTACCTGCGGGATAATTGGAAGGCAATGGGTCCCCATCACTGTAGCAAACTGGAAAGGTTTGACAGAAGATGAGAGAAATGTGCTATGGACGGAAATTTCAAACTCATTCGAGATCCCAGTAGAAGTCCAGGAATGCATGCAACGGCATGCGCTCCTCGCGGTGGAAAAAGCATGGAAGACCTTCAAGAGCACGCTTGTCATGCAGTACATGACTAAGGATCGCACACCATTCATGAGGTATCCTTTCATGTCACCAGAACATGGGAGGCCTTTGTGCGAATGAAGACGACGACCAAATTTCAACAAGAATGTGCGGTGCATAAGGCTATCCAAGCACGAAACACTTACCCCCATAGACTTAGCACCGTTAGGTACGCGGTAAAATCCCGCAACGGAGGATGGAGGATGAGGTAGCAATCCAATCGGAGGCCTCCCAATTATTTGCCAGGATCACAAATGAGCGCGCCCGAAAATGGTTATGATCGAGGTCATCAACCACGTCTTCGGGCGTCGTCTCTTTCAAAAATCATGTAGACAAGGAAGTGTCTCAACACCTAGTAAGCTATGTTAAACTACCTAGATGTTAATAGGTCCATAACTTTCTGGGGTGTAAAATAACATGATTGCCTCTTGTAGCAAACATTGACTACCAAATCTTTCGAAGGCTCCTTCCAAGTAGTCAGGGAGAGGGATATACTGTCCACTGCCTTGAGGAACAAGGAGCACCCAGGTCGCACACTAGGCCTAGGGGTTTTCATATCTTGGAGGCACGGATTCCCAATTGACTTTGAGGCGTATAGGAGTAGGAAGAGATCCATGGCTGAGCGTGAGGAAAGTATGAAACGAGACTTTGATGCAAAACTTAAGGACATAACTGTCTTACTTTGAGGAGAGATAATGCATTGAGGAAAGAACTGAGAGAAGTTCGCAATCAATCCTAAACCACCCTCGTTATTACGGTACCTAGTCCCTCCAACGTTAGAGTAGCTGCGCATCCGTGCCACTTTCTGAACATAGCGACGCCCACTTACCTATTGACGTCATCCAGGTAATGTACATCTCTTAAATGCTACATAGATAGACCTGGTAGGTGCCTTAGCTTATCGTGTATCATTATGTAGGAGGCCACACCGTGCATCCTCAAAATCAGGGTTGTTAGCCCCATTCCCGTTGATGCTGGGCGGGGGTTGGCGTATCCATGCCTGCTAGGGACGTTGGTGCACGGTGCCCAGCTAGGGATAGGTTTTGCGAAGGTCCAGGCGGACATGATTAATGACGTTTTTAGGGCCGTCCCGCTGGAGAAGCCCCTAAACAGAGAAACAATGACACTAGGGGATGTTGTCTACATATTCATCCAGTGGCCCTGGACCCTTCTATGCCGCAATCTCCACATGACCATGCCTATCAAATAGAACGCTCTATGACTCCACCTTAAGCTCCTCTTTAGAAAGCCAGCGCATCGGCTCCCGTGAAGGTGACACTGAAAATGTATCGCAAGTGAGGTGCCAATGCCAAATCGAAGAAGATTAAGGTGCCTCCTAGGGAATGGAAGTTCATGCTCGGAGTGTCATTGGTCTCCGAGTCATAATTACCCAACCTTGGACAGGTTTGCGGTACTTTGCATAGCTGGTACATGCAGAGGTCTAATATGAAGCCAAACCAGCATAATGGATTCACCATGAGATACACGGAGACGTATTTCCTCCATGACTCAGGCTACTTCGTCGTCACCTTCAAAGACTTATTCTTACTATTAAACCTCGATGAACTCAATGCCTCACTTCTTTGATGCCGGATACTGTAAGTGTACTATACTGTTGGACCGAAATGGTGACAGAGGGGGGGTGAATGGAGCCTTCAAAAACTGCCCCAAGTATCCACACAACCCTACTTCTCCAAAAGCCACTGGGCTATGGAGTCTCAGGTTGGAAAGCTTACTAGAAGGCCGACCCCAGTCAAGAGCTTACCCGAACCGACAAAAGAAGGCGAATAGTGAATACTGTGGAGTTGCTGCGGAAGGACTCGCATAGCCAGATTTCCGAGTAACTAAGACTCTCTGGTCTATTGGTCCTCAAACTTGAGGCACTGAAAGAATCCAACCTCTGGAAGAAAAATTACCAAGAAAATCCAAAGTCTTAGCTACGGTCGGCTAGAGCAACATGGTCGAACTCGAAACAGGGGACTTGAGGCGCACGACCATTCAGTAAAGAGAACTTCTCTGATTCGACTCCTGCTCTCGGGAATGAACTGGGCAAGTGGCCTTGAGACAGATTCCCAGTTCTGAGCAAATCGTAGCACACCAAGACGAATGCAGACTCACAAAGAAGAGAAGAGAGAAAAGGATAGCAAGAAGAACAAGCTCTCAAAACAGATCGCAAACACAACAACCACAACATCTCTTAACGACAGAAATCAACTTGAGGAAGAGAGATGAATGATTGATCATGGAGGTTTCTACAGCCACTCTATCGGAGGTACAAGAGCAACCGTGCTCTACCCAGAGACAACTCACACAAATAGAGACGAAAAATTCAGAGTGACTCGGGAACAACCTCACCGAGCACCCGAGCTCTACCCTCTCTATTTATAGCCTTCTGCTACCGGGGGGAGAACCCGTTAACCCCCACCTAACACCGGGTTTTACCACTCACTTTACCCACTAGCGAGAACAAGCTTCCAGTGCTTTGCCCGTTAGCGCCAACAACTCCTGTGCATTGGCAGAGACACAGCTTCCCTTTGCAGCTTTCCGCATTTCTCCAAAATGCCACTAAGTTGCCTTCCCGGAAGCTTCCTCCTGCCTTGCCGATCACGCTTGCAACCACCTCACAGACCTCGTCGTCTTTGGCATCTCCTGGCCGCTCACAACCTCAGCACCCCCGTGCCTAGTCTCGACCATCCATGCCTCACCACGACTAGTCTCAAAGTCCTGCAAACCATCACAGACAAGCAAACATCCATAGCACCGCACAACACAAGGGTAACAACCAATTGCATCGAAAAGAGAACTCAACCTACACTCCACACAGTCGTACATACATTACAACCGGCCGAAATCACTTAAACATTAATGCACAAGGTCTACGACCACCTCATAAGTCTTTACGACCGATTCCTAGCTGATACGACCGCTTCTGGAAGCCATACGACCAGACAACAAAAGCTACGACTTTCAGTCTAAGTCTATAACGAGATCGAATGGGTTTCCAACCACAACCGACCGCGCTACGACTTCACCCGAGCACTTCCGACCACTTCCTGCGATAACGTGGTCGTAGGCCATGACTACTCAACGTGGTCGTAACTTCGAGCGCCGACTTTCGACCGCTGCGGTCGTAGCTCCGACTAACGACTTCCAACCACGACCAACGTAGTCGTAAGTGCGCTCGACCACGACCAGAGTGGTCGTAAATGACACAACATGGTCGTAAACTGCGAACCAAGTTTTCGACCACGACCAACGTGGTCGTAGCAGCGTTCAACCATAGCCAACGTGGTCGTAAGGCGCCGACTCCTCAATGTGATCGTTCACTCAAGCGCCGACTTCTGACCGCAGCAGTCGTAGCTTCGACTTACGACCTCAGACCGTGAGCAACGTGGTCGTAGCAGGCTTCGACCACAGCCAACGTGGTCGAATAGCCTTCCGACTATGGCCAAACCAGTCGTAAACACTCCGACTGACTTCCGACCACAGCAAAACCAGTCGTGACAGCTCCTAGTGATTTCCGACCACGGTCAGAGAGCTACGACAACGGTCAAAACCGGTCGTACGCCTTCTTGAAGATCTACAACCACAGCAGAAGAGCTACGACTTTGCAGAAAACACTCAAATCAAACTCAGACTTTCAAAGACAAATGTCAATCACTCATCACAAATAGAGAGCATGTCCACATGGTCTCTCATATACAATCAAATTCTATATTCATGTAACACCGATAAATATCATAACTCATTGCTTATGTATAGATCCATGATCCAACAAGTCCGGCAGTCCGGCGATAGCGAGAACCAGTGGGTTTCCTCGACCCACACTTGGTCTTTGAGCAATCCATCAATGCTAACGGATCCTTCATCCAAGATTACGTAACGAGGGGATCACTTGCTCACAGTGAGAAAGACTATATCGTGGTACCTTTCAACCAGGGGTAAGTGCTTCACTAGTTGCCAAACAAGTTTCATTTGTACTTTATGTGCAACATAAACTTAGGACTAATCACTATGATGACATAAATGACTAGGGATCACTAGATTCTGATTATAATTGTACCAAAGTGGAGCGAGGTAATATACCTTTATTCTCTACTTAGAAGCAACCACAACTTCACCCGTGTGCAACAAACAATTGACAGGTAAACTCATTTCTCCATACATAACTCTACTGTAGTCTTCCCTTCATTTGCAATGGCCAAAGCTAACATTTTGGAATCACGTAGGTCATTCAGCGCTTACGTTGCCTAGGGAGGGAGACACAAGAAATCCAACGCCACACTGCGACATAGGACGCGATTTTTGGTACCTGCTACAACACAACAATCCTATATCACACTTCGTTATAATACCTCTAAAACTGACAATACATATGTATGTAATTCTATTTTTATAGTGCCACTAGCAGCTACAGGGAAACATATATGTCTTCTACATTTGCTGCTATATGGAGGGAATCATGGACACTAAAACGAATGATCCAGAGGTTTGTCAATCTGCCAATAATTATTTTGTAATTATCAATATATATATATATATATATATATGCTAATGACTTAACACTACTCCTAGCGGTAGTGCATGGAATTCGACAAAAATGCAATCAATCTTAACAAACTCGCCGAAATTCGAAGAAAGCTCTCCCGATTCTTGATAGCGGAGGTTATAAATAAGACTAAAGAGTTCTACCCAACGATAATTAGATGTTGAAACATTTGATACAATTGTAATCACTCAATTGTGCTTAATCAAATAATTCATCAAATGTACATTATTTAGTTGAGATCTGCGTAATGATTGTCGTGTGCAATATATGTGATATGCTTGCTTGTTTTCAGGGGGCGTGGCTAACATTTCCTGAGGCTAGCCGAAAAACAGAAATAATATAGGAATTTAAATAGCTATCACAGACAATTTTTAGTATTAGCCATTTGTGATATCTAAAATATCACAAACGGCTATGTCCAAAAACCGTTTGTGATATATGACATATCACATATGGTTTTTGGTATTAACCGTCTGTGATACTTGATATATCACAAATGGTTTTTAGAAAACATTGTCTGTGATACTTGATATATCATAGACGGCTATATTCAAGAATCATTTGTGATACTTGATATATCACAGATGGTTTTTTTAAAAAAATTGTTTGTGTTATAATTATCACAGATGGTTTGAGAGCCGACTGTGATAACCACGTATTATCACAGACACATAAATTCAGATGGTTCAGAAATCATCTGTGATGATAGTTTTCAATTATCTGTGATGAGCCTTTCTATAGTAGTGGCGGTGGGCAAGCAAGCAACGACACCAACGTGGTAGCTAACTCGACATTGATGTGGACAATGGCAACGATGGTGGTGCTCAGCATCCTAGGGTTATAGAGGATGGCGGTGCGGCTCTAGCGAACCACGGCGACGGAGAATGACGGTGCTTTCGGCAATGCGAAGAAGTGGATCTACGAGAGGGAATGATGGTGAACTTAATGTGTGGTGTATGGGGACCGACGGTCATCAGAATCGATCGGTGGTGAAGCTATAGGTCACAGCAGCGAGGCAGATCCAGCGTCTCTGAGCATCAGCTAGGTGACGATGAAGTAGATCTCGACGAGGTGATCACGATGGTGATGACGGCAGGCTCAAAACTCACCTGAGGAGGCAGAATTGCTCATCAGAGTTGATGGAAATAGCGGTGAATTTCGATGTTCGATCTAGTGAAATGGATAGCATTTGCGGGTGCAGGGTAGCTCAGGGTACGAAAGATGAGGGCCAACGCTCTTATCTATGGCGAGGAAAGGCAAGTGAAGTAAGGATTCCAAGGTCAACACAATATTGGCAGTGGAGTATGGGTCAAAGATGATTAACAGTGCACTAACAGGTGGGTCCCACATATCAGCGATGACACTGTGAGGGGACGCGTGGTTCACGCACAGGCGACACGGTGGTGAGTGGGCTAGGCATGCATGTGGGGAGAGCTGGGCTTAGCTGGCTAGGTTGAGGGAAGAGAGAAAGAGATTGGGCTGACAAAGATTCAATCCACAAGCCTTCTAGCATTTTTAATTTAGATTTCTTTTTAGAAAATAATAAAAATTCAAATAAGCAAAGAAAAATAGCAAATGACCTCAAAAATTTTTTTGAGTAAATTTACGAAAATACTTTTGGACAATAGGAACTCAAATAAAATCTTTGGGATTTAATTGACATTGGAATTATTCTGATTAAATTATTTTTTATTTCTAAAAATTCTATTTAAGCTTTATTAATTCAATAAAATCAGGGAAAATTTATAAAGCCTTATTTTAAAAAAACTTTTGAGAAGCGTGAAAATTGGGATGTTACAGATCAATACATGTATTGATTCATTATCACATTTCACGTATTATGGATATGAGATATCAAATCAGGAATGTAGACATATGTTGGAAAATATGATGTTGGATTGATCTACCTTGAGATCTTGTGTGAATTGTTTTATTCTTAAGTATTATCAATTGGTCTTATTCATAGTGTGTGTGGGATCTTTTACCTGAGATCATCATTGTGTTCTGACATGTGTAATAGTTTACTTAGAGGTTGCTAAAAGCTCCTCCGTAACTAGATAGTCATAAAGGTAACTTTTGGGTTAACTACAAAATAGGCAGTGGAATATGAGCGATAAGATGAAATTTGCCCCTCCTCTTTAATGAGAGAGATATCTCTAAGGCGCTCGATGTGCTTGGATTAGGAAGTGTATGGCCATAGTGAATGTGGTTTAAAAGTAAACCATAAGTGTGTAATCCACTATAAGATTGAGTGAATGATCGAGCTATCATAGGATGGTATGTATCTCACACTGAGTTCGATATAGTATCGTGAGGGAAATGGATCAGCACATTGGCGCTATATAGGTTTGTTCTGTATGGTTTTGGTGTGAACTCGAGGAGGCGCTATGTTTTGCTAGAGATCGCTACCGACTTATGGATCGAAAAGGGATTTTTGGGTCATGGTCAAGTATATATGAACCTACAATGTCACACTTGATGGGCTGGAACAAACTAGTTTGGATAGGATCTGTTCATGTGGGCTTCACATCTTAATAGGCTCTTAGCATTGGGCTCTAGTAAGGGGGCTCTTTATAAGGGGGGCACTAGGGCTTTTGGGGACATCACACCATCCACTGGAACCTTAACTGGCACCTCCCCGAAGGCCCTACCGTACATGCTGGTGCTAGCACACCAACGCACGGCATTCCTCTCTTGAACGTTTGGATATCTTATAGGTGCTGCTACAGTTGTTGCTATGCTGATCGAGAACAATCCACGACGTACGTGGGGCCTCGCTACTGGGGAGACAATCGGTGGCCAAGGACATTGGACGATCAACTATTTCCACTGTACGATATGTGCGCAATGTTAGACTGGGTTACTCCAACTTTTCTTCCACTATACTGCGTGTCTAGTGGTAATGATCCGTGATTTATTACTAGCATGTATTCTTAGTTTACACGGTAGTAAATTTTGAATTATTGTAGCATAGCCTACCCGTGTTTCTTCACTAATATACGAATATAGGATGGTATATATTAGTTATATGAGAATATTAACCGATGACGGATCTACAACAAAATATGGAAGGGCGGTGGCATACTATCTAAGCGTCTAAACGAGGGATTGATAAGGTTTTCTAGAACTGGCTAAAGGTTAGTTGGCTAGGGGCGCTCACTACGCCCTCGCCCACCAGGCGTTCGAGCCTCGGCTCGACGCTTGTGCTCACATCCAAGAGTGAAGGGGACATATCGCGTGAAAACCAGCTAAATGTTGAAAATTTGTGAAAATCAGGTATGATATGAAAGTTTAATTTTTTAAAAAAAATTACTAGATGTCGAGGATGGCATGTTCTATAGTCATACAAAATTTTTATGTCAAACTCAAATCAAATTGTACAAAATGAAAAGGACAAATTCTTCGTGATAGTGACGTGGTACTATTCACTAAGCAGTTTTGTTTTTAGATCTCATAAATGTGATTGAGTTTGACTTTGAAATATTGTATGACTATAGAATATTCTATCCTCCACATTTGGTATTTTTTAACAATTTGTGAAAACTTTCACACCTTGTTTTCACAGATTTTCAACATTTAGTTTTCACATGATATATACACTCAACGATGAATGCCAGAGCGCCCGGTCTAAGATTTTAAAAAATAATTAGGTTTTGTTCCAAGAGAGAAGTAAGAAGCAACAAATAATTAAATATCGATTGAAGGCAAATTAAAATTTGGGAATGAGAAATATTGAGAAAGTGATAGACATGGAAGAATGGCGCAGATGGGTCGTCGTATTCTCACCATCAATTGGATGAGAAGGGACTTCGGGAGCAAAAGATTAACACTTACGGAAAAATAGTTGGCTTTGTGCTCAATACGCAGCTACCCGGTGGGCTAGCAGTGACGAATGGGAGGGGCCCGACTAGCGATGCAAATGAATCGAATACAGACGAATAATGATTTTATCATATTTATTTTCATATGTTTTCTCGGATGCGAATACGAATACCTTGGATATGAATACAAATACGAATAATATCGAATACAAATACGGAGCGAATATGATCACGAATATTTATCGGAACATGAAAACCCCTTTAACTATACATCCAAAATCAATGAAAACACATGAATAGTTTATCTTGTCAAAACATTAATGAAATTTAAACAAGCGTAAGTATTTTTATCCACAATAGTCATACCATTGTACAGATTTTAAATCTTCAAACGACAGTTAATTTTTTTCTAAAGTTCTAAATAATTATTAATGGATTTCTACGATTTACATTTGACTAATAAATTAATTAAGAATTTAAATTTGCATTAGAATGATTTAAACGGCAGTACATCAATTTAATCAGTATAAATTTTAATCTACCGACAATACTAAATTTATTTTTAATAAACATAAATATTTGCTAGTGGGCTGGTGGTAGGGGAGATGAGAGAGGCTGGCTTGGGTTGGGCAATATTGGGCTAAAATCTCGGATATCTGGATCCGTATTATCCGGATAATCCATATTTGTATTCGCCGAATAATAGGCTTACTGTATTCGTATTCGTATTCATTTCCGACAAAAAAATCTGTATTTGTTTCCGATCCGAGAATTATCCAAAGAAAATCCGATTCGAAACAATCCGTATACATTTTCATCCGGATCGGTCGGAAACTATTCGATCCGTTTTCACCCTTAGGCCCAACCATGCGTATAGCTTAGTTTATTTCCTTTCTTTGCTTTATATATGGCTGGAGAAGCCTGCTCGCCGTCGTCCATCACCATGGAGTTTGTCGTCTCCATACTGGTGGTCTTCCTCCTGTCCGGCATCGCGAAGCAAGACTTCCTCCCCACTAATAAAGAGTTTACCCAAGTGGAAGTGGCGAGTGTCGCCTTCCCCTTTGCCCTTTTTCCCATCGCCTCCATGCAATCGCCACCATCGCGTTGATGAGGCCGAGATCTGGTGGATCTGCAGCCGGATCGGAAGATCCCCCTTCCCACGTATCTAGGTCTGGTGGTCTAGTACTCTCAAGTCTCTGGCAGCTTGTCACCCGCTAGGGTTTAGGCAGCTCAGAGCAAAGTACGAATCCCTGGACCAAATTAGGGGATTTCGGCCTAGTTTCTCCACAAATCTACACAAATTTCCGTTTCCCATCCACCTTTCACTGCCGCCGGTTGCCTCGGTTCTCCCCTGAGGGCGAGGCGCGGGGTCTACCGCGGGTTCCGCGGAAGTTTTGGAGTCGGGGAGGGGATGAGCAAGGCGAAGGGAGGCGCCGGGGAAGACCTTGATGGGTTGCTCCGGGGCTTGAAGCTGACGGAGCAGGAGAAGAAGGGGGTGCGAGGTGCTTGGAGGTCGAAGGTGAGGGAGCCAGGGAAATCCCCACAGGCGGTGGGGAAATTATTCTCTCCGAAGCTGGGGTACGCCGAGGGTTTAGTGCAAATGGTGGGCAGGATCTGGTGTCCCCAAAAAGGGATCCGCTGCAAGGATTTGGGCAATAATCTGTTCCTCTTCTCCTTCATGCAACCTGGAGGTAAGCGTAGGGCAATCCTGGAGGGGCCTTGGGAGTTTGGGGGCGACCTGCTTGTGGTGGTGGATTTTGATGACACAAAAAGGCTTAAGGATTTAGAATTTGTTCATATCCCGGTTTGGATCCGTGTATTTGATTTGCCGTTGGGGCTGAAGAATGCTGAAACGGGGCGTCGAATTGGTAACTCAGTGGGCAAAATTCTGGAGGTGGACAAGGATGAAGATGATCTCGTAGTTGGGGAATTTCTTAGGGTTAAGACGTTGATTGATATCCGGAAGCCTCTGGTCCGGGGCATCACAATGGAGAAGGGGGAAGGAGAGGAGGACTGCTGGTGTAGGTTTAAGTACGAGTTCCTCCCGAACTTCTGTTACTCGTGTGGCCTATTAGGTCACGCGGAGAAAGACTGTGATGATAGCACCTGGCGCCAGGAGGGGAAGCAATTCGGGGAATGGCTGAGAGTTAACCCGGCAAGGAGGAAGGAAGGCAAGGGGAGATGGTCGGAAGGCGGAAGTTCGGGAGGGAGCCAACAGCACCGTAAAGAGTCGAGTGGGGGGAAGAATCGGGGGACCAAGAAGGACGCTAGTAGTGATGGCTCCCGCAAATTTACGGGTTTGAGCGACGGGGATCTGAGGGATGTCGGTGAAAGTCCTCTAAAACTGCCGGCAAATGATGAAAGGGGAGGTTTGCCGAGGAGGTTGGAGTTTGAGGATCAACCGTTAGGAGCAAGGAATGGGGGAGGGGAGTCTGGGCTTTTTTCAGGGGGTAGCGCCAAAGAAGTTTCAACCAGTGAGGTGGAGGGAAATCCTGCGGGGGCGGTGGCGGGTCCAGTGCTTGATCCAAAGCCTAGCACTGAGCGGGGGGAGTCGAAGGAGGGAATGGAGGACCATATAGATGCCCAGGGCTTTGTGGGGGAGAGGTTTGTTAAAAAAACTGTATGGAGGTTGATGAAAATGAGAAGGAAAAGGTGGTGGGGGTAAAAGAGCCTGAAGAAAGAGCTAAGGAAACAAATAGCTTGGTGGTGCACAGGGAGGTTGAGGATGGTGTAAGGGGGATGTCTGAAGGTTTGTCGGAAGTGTTAAAGAGGGCGACTTTTAAGCGGCGCCCCCGAACTGTTGTAGGAAAAGGGAAGGCTGATTGCGTCATGGGAGATGAGCACAAGAAGAGGCCAGCCCCAGAGGGTGGCGAGGAGGATTTTGTGAGAAAGAAGAAGCTTTGCCTGGAGGTTGGAGAAAGGAATGGAAGAGGGGAGCAACACAACTTTGATGAGGCGGGATTGCTCGGCCAATCCCGCCAGTCTCGATGAAGGCAATTGCTTGGAACTGCCGGGGATTGGGGAGTGGCCCGGCAGTTCGTGGTCTTCTGGATGTCCAGAAGAAGGAGGCCCCGGATGTGCTATTTTTGTCTGAAACAAAACATAATAGCACATGGTTAGAGATGTTTCGGTGGAGATTAAATATGCCAAATATGTGTGTCAAGGACAGCGTGGGTAAAAGTGGTGGCTTAGTGTTGTTCTGGAGAAAAGGGATTGACTTAACAGTGGAGAGTATGTCAAGATACCACATTGATGCAACTGTGCAAGAGGAGGATGGTTTTAAATGGCGTTTCACCGGTATTTATGGCGAATCAAGGAGTGAGGAGAAGGGGAAAACTTGGAAGCTGTTGAGAATTTTGAAGCACAAGAGTGATCTGCCATGGCTGTGTTGTGGCGACTTTAATGAAATTATGTTCAATTGTGAGAAGGAGGGAGGCCCTCCAAGATCGGAAAGGTGTATGGAAAGCTTCCGTGAAGCACTCGTAGATTGCGACCTACATGATCTAGATTTTGTTGGGGATGTGTTCACATGGAGGAATCACCACCATAGAGCAGAGAATTTTGTAAGGGAAAGACTAGACAGGGCGGTGGCAGATAGCTCATGGAGAGCTAAATTCCCCCTTGTTCGAGTTATAAATGGCGATCCAAGACTATCTGACCATAGACCTGTCATAGTGGATATGGGAGGGAGGGAGAAGAAGGAATGGAACAAACCAATGAAGGTCATGAAGAAATTTGAAGCAAGATGGATGGAGGAGGAGGAGTGTGAGGCTAGGGTAGGGGAAGCCTGGAGAAACGCTCTCGAGATGGGGGAGGCTAGTCTGACGAAGGTTCAGAAACATGTGTTGTCGGAGTTGTGGAATTGGGACCGCAGTGTCCTGGGGGAGCTAGAGAAGCGGATCAAAAAAGCCAAGAATGATCTTGAGAAATGTCGTAGGGGGGGGATCAGCCAAGACCAAGTTAATAAGGAACATGGTTTGAGGTATAAACTGGAGAGGTTGCTTGATCAACAGCACATTTACTGGAAACAAAGAACCCACTCTTCATGGTTGACCCAGGGGGACCGTAATACAAAGTTTTTTCATGCCCAAGCGTCGGAGCGAAGGCGGAAAAATCATGTGGGAAAGTTGGTGGATGATGGTGGCAGTGTGGTGGCGGGGAAACATCTAACAACCTTTATTGCTAATCAGTACCAACAACTCTTCATGTCTACTGCAGGAGATCATATGGAGGAGGTTCTAGCATGTGTGCAAAGGCGGGTCTCTCAAGCCATGAATGAGGGCCTGGCTGCGCCGTTCTCGGACGCGGAGGTGTGGAAGGCCTTGCAAAGCATGGGGGACCTGAAAGCTCCTGGTACTGATGGGATCCCTGCAGTTTTCTACAAGAAATTCTGGACGTTGGTAGGCAACAAAGTGAAAAAGGAGGTGCTGGATGTTTTGAATGGGGGAACAATGCCAACATGGTGGAATGACACAGTGATTGTGTTGATCCCCAAGATCAGTAAACCGGAGAAACTGAAGGATCTTAGGCCCATAAGTCTGTGCAATGTGGCGTACAAACTCATCTCCAAAGTCCTGGCAAACCGGTTTAAAGATATTTTACCGGAGATCATCTCACCTTCTCAAAGTGCTTTTGTTCCAAGCCGGTTGATCACGGACAATGTGCTGCTGGCTTATGAATTCACCCACTACTTATATCAGCGCAAACGAGGAAGAATGGGGGTTGCTGCTATAAAGCTTGATATGAGCAAGGCTTATGACCGGGTCGAGTGGGACTTCCTGAGGAAAGTGATGCAGAAGATGGGCTTCCATGAAAGATGGGTAGAACGTATCATGATGTGCGTCACCACTGTGTCCTACCGAATCAAAGTGAATGATAACTGCTCGAACAGAGTGATCCCACAAAGGGGGCTTCGACAAGGAGATCCGTTGAGTCCCTACCTCTTCATCCTTTGTGCAGAGGCTTTGTCGGCCATGCTACAGAAAGCGCAGGAGGAAGGGCAGATTGAGGGAATTAAAGTCTGTAGGGAGGCGCCACGAATAAATCACTTATTCTTTGCTGACGACTCCCTTATCTTGATGCGGGCACAGAAGGAGGATGCTAGGGAATTGCAAAGGATTCTAGATGTGTATGAGAGAGCTTCAGGCCAAGTGATCAATAGGGATAAATCCTCGGTTTTGTTCAGCCCTAACACAAGCCAAGTGGATAAAGATCAAGTCCGAACTGAGCTATGTATCTCACAGGAAGCCAAGAATGAGAAATACCTAGGGCTCCCTGTATCCATTGGCAAATCACGCAAGAAAGCCTTCGGATACATTAAAAGAAAGATCTGGACACGGATACAGGGGTGGCAAGAGAAGCTGTTGTCAAAGGCTGGAAAGGAGGTTCTAATTAAGGCGGTTGCCCAAGCTATTCCAACTTATGCCATGTCGTGCTTTGACCTGACAAAAGGCCTCTGTGATGAGCTAAACTCCATGATAGGGCGGTGGTGGTGGTGCCAGAATGACAAAGAGAATAAAATCCATTGGTTGAGCTGGGACAAACTGACTTTACCAAAGAAGGAGGGGGGTCTGGGATTCCGTGATCTTCATCTTTTCAATCTAGCCATGCTTGCTCGACAGGCGTGGAGAATCCTAACAAGCCCGGATACTCTTTGCAGTCAAGTTCTAAAGGCCAAATATTTCCCCAACAGTAATATTCTGCAGTGTAGTGCAAGAGAGGGCATCTCATATACTTGGAGGAGCATACTGCAAGGAGTACAACTGCTGAAAGAGGGAGTGGTGTGGCGGGTGGGAAATGGCAATTCGCTCAACATTTGGTCTGACCCCTGGATACCAGCTGGAAGGACTCGCAGAACAACAACCCCCAGAGGTGCTTCGGTGCTGACACGGGTGTCTGAGCTTATGAACCCGGCGACGGGCGATTGGGATGAGGTTTTGGTGAAGGACACCTTTTCGGAGTCGGATGCGAAAACCATTTTAGCTCTACAAATGGATGCAGAAGTGGATGACTGGCCAGCATGGCAGTTTGACCCAAAAGGGGTGTTTTCAGTTAAATCAGCTTATGAAGTGGCCCTGTGGAAGAGGGAACATGAGCAGGAAAGAGATGCCTCTGGGTCTGGGACGGAGAGGGGAGATGATGCCAGTTTTGACTGGAAGAGGATATGGCTGATTGAAGCTCCAAATAAAGTGAGGATGTTCGTGTGGCGCTTTGCGCACAACAGTTTGGCTGTTAGGAGGAACATAGCTCGGAGGGGCGTTAAACGTGACACAATTTACCCGATGTGCAATAGAGTTGATGAGGACTGTGGCCACCTTTTTCTGAAATGCAAAAAAGTGAAGGAGTGCTGGCGGCAGATGAATCTGGAGCAAGTGCGATCCAAACTTGTTAGTTGTCGGACGGCAAAAGAAACAGTGAAGACGATATGGAGCCTTGATGCGGGGATCCAGATGCAGGTTTGGGTTCTTCTGTGGCGTTGGTGGTCAGCAAGAAATAAAGTCAATGCAGGAGAAAGAAGAGTCTCGGGTCCAGAAATTTGCTCCTTGATTGACTATTATGTTAAGGAGTTTGAAAAGCTCAAAAAAACAAAATGCCAGAAGGGAGCGAACGGATCCTGGAAGTGGGAACCTCCTCCGGAGGACATATACAAAATCAATACAGATGCATCTTTCAAGGCCAATACACAAGAGGGTGGATGGGGTTTTGTTGCGCGTGATAACAATGGTGAATTCCTGGAAGGGGGCTGTGGGAGGCTGGAGAGAGCTTCGAGTCCCTTTCATGCTGAAGCACAGGCAGCGTTGATGAGCCTTCGTCGTGTTGCTGAGTTGGGAATGAGCCGGATTATACTCGAAACAGATGCAACAAATCTGCAAAAAGGGCTGACCTCAACAGAATTGGATAGGAGTGTCGACGGGTGTTTGCTCCGTTAGATCAGAAACTTCATTGCGGAGACGTTTGAGTATTGTGTGATTCGGGCGTGTCCAAGATCATGCAACAAAGTGGCTGATAGCCTAGCTCTGTATGGGGCGAGTGTTGTTTGCTCGGGTTCAGCGATGTTCATCAACCAAGTCCCCGCCTTTGTTACTGCCCTGGTCTCGGGCGATTTGCCCAGAGCCAATGGTTAATGGAAGACTTGCTCTTCTTTATCAAAAAAAAAGGTCTGGTGGTCTAGTAGGTTCTTTGTTGGAAAGTAATCTACATTTGTTAGGTAATAGGGTGTTATGATCCTAATGCAATCAGTATCGTAACAAAATTGATTAGTATGTTTTCTTTGTTAGACTTTTTTATTTAAGGTATTCCATAGATAGGTTTATACATATACTATAAATACCGACCTTCAGGTTGTGATGAATAAGAGCAAGAGAATAGAGAAAATGAAAAGCTCTGGCTAGGTTGTTGCAGTCAAGCACCTAAGTTCTTGTGTGCATATTCTTGTTCTCTTCCACCGTGAATTTGTATGTATGATTTTTCTTCTGATGGTTGTGCCAACATTCAATTAGTACCAGAGCCGGAGTTCTTGATCCATGTATACTTAAGGTCATGTCGTGCTCTCCAGGAAGTAGTGTCGCCGGTGACGAGACAACATCAGGTGTGATGGCAAAGAAGAGTTCCACCGTCTTATTGTATTATCCGATGCTCACGATGAGCATTTATACAATCTGGCCAATAAAGATGAAGATATACATGAGGACTCAATGAGTATGGGACGCTATCGACAACGGCAACGTTGATGAGCCTAAGGACTAGATGGTATTGGTGGCTATCTATTAGGGCATCTCAGAGAAGACTCCCTTCTTACTGGCCAAAAAAGAGATGGTGAAAGATGTGTAGGAGGCATTGAAGATGATGCATCTTAGCGCCGATTGTGTGAAGGAAGCAAAATGTGCTAGTTGTGCCGCAACATAAACATTGTTCTTTGTGTTTAGCCATGACGAAGGGACAACCCGAGAGGCTATGATGACGTTGAGGTTGTATGTGAGGTGGTGGCCAATGGCGCGTCATGGTGATACAGCCATGGCACACCAAAGATGAATGGTGTGAAGCCATTGGTAATGACGATGTTCATCATCCTAAGGTGAACGTTAGTGTGAGGCCAACAAGGATGATTGTGTGATGCCGCTTGGAGATGAGTTCGCGACATTGAGGAGATATATTTGTTGTCCTGAGTCGAGTCCGTAGAGTTAAGTTTGGGACGTTAAGGATATGTGTTCGCTGTCCTGTGTCAAATATAAGTTGAGCAAGCTGTAGTTGGGACCGTCTGCCTCAATAAGTTAGAGTCTTTGTATGTAGATGAACGTATACCAATTGAGTTGAGTTCCTGCATGCAGCTACGCGTTTAGTTTACATATAGATCGCTTTATGTGGAGACGTAACTGGTAATTTGGATCATACACTGAGTCTCAACTAGGAGAAGACAAATCTAGATTAGGGGAGAAATTGTTCAAAAGTAATCTAGACTTGCTAAGTAACAGGGTGTTAGAATCTTGGTACAATCTACATCAGATCAAAATTGGTCAGTATGTTTCCTTTGTTAGGCTTTCATTATTTAAGTTATTTCCTAGATAAGTCTATACATGTACTATAAATACTGATCTCAAGGTTGAGATGAATAAGAGCAAGATAATAGAGAAAAAGAAAAGCTCTAGCTAGATAGTTATAGCCAAGCATTAAAGTTCTTGAGAAGAATTAGTACGCGTGAATTTTCTCCTGAATTGTGCCCGCGTTCTTCGTCCCACACATTCCCCACCAAACCTGGTTTCATTTTCCACGGTCGGCTTTGCTTGCAACGGCTTATTGTCGCCAATGTGGATCTCCCCAGGCCTCGGTCTCCCTCAACCTCCATTGTGGAGGCCCTCAAGACCGGTGGTGGCATCCAGGCACACCACCCACCCTCTTCTTCAATCAATGGCGGTCGCACGGCGGGCGTTGGTCGTCTACACCTCCTGTAAGTGGAGCTATCTGACGCTCCTATTCCCACTTGCATGGTCAGATTATCCTCTCTTCTTCTCAGTCTCAATTTTGAGCGCATTTGATGAAATCTGGTGAAGATCTCTATTCTTGTGTTAAGTTTTCAATTCAAGTTCAGAGGAGCCTCCTGAGATTTTATTCTTGCTATGTTCAAAGGTTCATGACCAATTGATCCTTGAATCAAAAGTTATTCGAAAATTGGATCTTGCGGTCGTGCACCTTCTTATCTTCCTCTGTTTCATTTGCGACCATGTTCTCTTCTTCGACCACGTTGATCGTTCGACCACGAGTTGGCTTACGACTTCGTTCTGGTCTCGGTGGTTATCGACTAGGTCAATTTCAGACCACGTAGTCGGTTATCGACTGCATAGACGTGTTACGACCACACAATCTGTCCTCTGATACGTTCTCTCTGTTATGCTGGCCTCAAGTTTTATTGCTTTTGACCACGTTGTTGAGACTTACGACCACGTGGTAAGTCTCAACCGCGCAGTCAGTTTTCGACCATCTCGGTTCTCCTGTTATGCTTCTCCGTTTCTGGTAAGAATTCAACTCTTGTCTTCATAGATCAGTAGCTAGTGGAGAAAATAGTTAAGTGGATACTTGGGGAGATTTTTGAAGGCACCATTCACCCCCCCCCCCCTCTGTTGCCTGTCTAGTCCTACACTAGGAGAAGACAAGTCTAGATTAGGAGAGACATTGTTCAAAAGTAATCTAGACTTGCCAAGGAATAGGGTGTTAGAATCCTGGTACAATCGGCACCATATCAAAATTGGTCAGTATATTTCCTTCGTTAGGCTTTCATTATTTAAATTATTTCATAGATAGGTCTATATATGTACTATAAATACTGATCTCAAGGTTGAGATGAATAAGAGCAAGATAATAGAGAAAAAGAAAAGCTCTGGCTAGACAGTTGTAGCCAAGCATTAAAGTTCTTGAGAAGAATTCGTACATGTGAATTTTCTCCTGAATTGTGGCTGAGTTCTTCGTCCCACACATTCCCCACCAAACCTGGTTTCATTTTTCGCGGTCGGCTTTGCTTGCAACGGCTTGTTGTCGCCGATGTGGATCTTCCCAAGCCTCGGTCTCCCTCAACCTCCATTGTGGAGGCCCTCAAGACCGGTGGTGGCATCCAGGCACGCCACCCACCCTCTTCTTCAATCAACGGCGGTCGCACGGTGGGTGTTGGTTGTCTACGCCTCCTGCAAGTGGAGCTATCTGGCGCTCAGACCCTCAAGACCGACGGTAGCAGCCAGGCCTACGCCACCCGCCCCTCTTTGGTCGAGTTAAGAGATGGCGCCATCTCCTCAAATCCACAGCAGTTGCACGGTGGACGTTGGTCGTCTACGCCTCCTGCGTATGGAACTTTCCGGCTCCTTCGATGCCCAGGGCCGGTCCTGACATTTAGGGGGCCCTGGGGCGAGATAGAAGTCAAGGCCCTTTACTCAAACACAAACATGTTTTTATATCAACTATAAAGCTAATGTTCAATACTACATAGCAAATATTCATGGTCTCATATTGCCATGTGCTCTATGGGTAAACTACAACATTGCATCACTCAAAGGACAATAAGGAGAGCCATCATCTATTATTCGCAGAACAAACAAGAATGCAAGTGTTTGGTTCAATTGCTTAGTACATCACAAAATACAAAGTCATATAAAGCAATTTCTTCTAACATTTCTAGATGCAAAGTCATTGACAATAGTATCAACATCGATATGATCCAACATATCCTTCTCGATGCATAAAGTGGCCAGACCATTCAACCTTTCTTGTGACATTGATGACCTCAAATAGTTTTTCAATAATTTCAACTTTGAAAAGCTTCTTTCAGCTGATGCTACAGTCATAGGAACAGTAAACAAGATTCGATAAGCAATTGAAACATTTGGATAGGAGTCTATATCTCTAACAAACTCAAAAATCTCAATAGCAGACATTGGCACATCTGGCAAAGTCATTTGCAGCATTCTTAATTCAGAAAAAAGTTCATCTAACTCAACATCACATGAATCATTTCGAGAAAAAGTATTTGCAAATTTAATGCAACACTTTCTTAGTTCAACATCATCCAATGACTTCATGTTTTTTGAGTTAAGTAAAAATCCAAATATACTTTTAAACACTTTAAGTTCTTCAAATCTATTTTTCAATGAAGTATTTGCCATATCCACCATAACAAGAAAGTAATTAACTTCAAAAGCTTTCTCAGCCGATAGAATTTCTTCATTGTGATCACTTTCATCGAATTGTTTTTTCCTAATAGCATGACGTTTTATCAAAAATGATGGATCTACATTCATATCAGATGCAAGACCTTTAGCAATAGCCAAACTAGATGCAAATCCTTCATTTCTATACTTATCAAAATATTGCATTATACCTTCAATCTACTGCAAGGTAGAGTCAATGCACATGGATGGAGATTGCATCTTCTTACTCACCATATTTACAGCAAATAAAATATCATGCCAAATAACCATACCAAGTAAAAAACTCAAAACTACCAAGCACATCAAATAAATTTTGTGCATCACTCTTTGATTTGGGATCATCACAGGTTTTACATAATTCAGACAAAGCTAACCTTAGCTGAGGAGCTTGATATCTAATAGTTTTAACACTTTTGATTCGACTCTCCCAACGAGTACTAGACAAAGGTTTCACAGTTAAGTTTGGAACATGGTCGAGCAACACCTTCCATCTTTTTGGAGAACTTGAAAATAACACATATATTCATTGCACAATTCCAAAAAATGAAATAGCTTTACCACAGAATTTGCCATGTCACATAGAGTAAGATTAAGACTATGACAAGCACATGGCATATATAAAGCTCTTGGATTCATATCAAGCAACTGCTTTTGTACCCCCTGGTGTTTACCTTTCATATTAGAACCATTGTCATAACCTTGACCCCTTATATCATCAATATTAAGACCAAAAGACTCCATCGCATTAAGCAATTCATTAAAAAGCCCCATACCAGATGTGTCATCCACCTTCAGGAATCCCAGAAATAACTCTTGTATTTTTATTTTGTTGTTTGACATATTAACACATCAAACAATTAGAGTCATTTGTTCTTGATGGCTCACATCTGGAGTGCAATCAAGGATTATGGAGAAATATGTGGCCTTTTTAACAATCTGTATGATAGAACTTGTAACACTACTTGACAACATAGAAATTAACTCATTTTGAATCTTATGACTAAGATAATGTTGATGAATTTCATTATTTTGAATGCATCTAAGATGATCTTGCATTACCACATTAAATTCTGCAATCATTTCAACACATCCTAAGAAATTGCCATTACTATCTTCGTAAAGTTTCTCACTTAATCCTCGAAAAGCTAAATTACGTTTGCCAAGATATTTCACAAATGGCAACTATTCTAACTAAAACATGTCTTAAGCGTTCTTTCTCTTTAGTGATTTGTTGTTGCAAATCATTCTCAATTGTTTGATTTTTGTGAAGTCTAATTCTTAGTTCATTCCAAGTGTTCATGTTTGTAATATGCTCGACACTACTTTCATGTTCTTTGAGCCGCCCACTAAGATGTTTCCAATCTCTCAATCCATCAGCAGCTAAAAAACTCATGTTGTTATTAGATCTAAACAGCTTACAACAAAAGCAATACACTTTGTCAACATGTTTAGAATAAACTAGCCATTTTCTGTCATGTACCTCTCCATTGCTCATTTTTCTATAATAGTAAGCACACGAAAAATGCCTATTGAGATTATCTAAAGGGAATACAATATTTTCTTCTCTTATAGGCCCCTTTTCCACTAAAATGTCCCTTGATTTATTATCAAGGTTGTCCCAGTGTCTTGGATCATAAATATTTATAGTAAAATTTGGCTCTTCATCAACACATGCAGTTTCTACATTAGTGGAATCAGCTAAGTTTTCATGCCCATTCAAATTATTATCATCCTCTTCGATATCGCCATTCTGACCTAAATTTTCATTAGGTTGTTCTTCAACAGTAACTAAGGCCAATTCCTCATAATTCCTAGAAGAACTTGTATTAATCCTAAAGAATTTGTCAATGGATCCTCTTTGGGATTCTATCAACTCATCTACCTGTTTTCTTTTTTTCCTTTTTTCACTCCCAGACAAATACTTTCTAGATGACATCTTACCACACAAATTGGCCTTTGCCGGTTTGCCCAATTGCCTTTGGCCTTCTCCCTTCTGCGGTTCTGCCCTTCTCCAACTCCAACTCTCCAAGATGGCAAGACTCCACAGTCTCCACTCCAAGTCCGATTTCTACCACAGTACCACTACCATTAGAATGCAGATTGCAGATTTCAACAAAATTAGAATGCAAATTGCAGAATGAGTTATGAGTGAATGACTGAATGAACATGCAAATTGCAAAATGTGTCGGTGTGTCACCTTGACTTCTTGAGCTCGTCTGGTGATCGGTTGATGAAGCGCCAAAGCGGTCGTCTGGTCGGGCCGGCCACTCGGCCTGTGGAGACGGACGCGGGACGCCGGCACGCCGCGCCGCCGCGGAGCAACTGAGCAACTCCTCTGCGGCTCTGCTCTTGCCTCTTGCCTCCTCCGCCGCGTATGCAAATATGCAATGTCCGAATAGGGGATGCGAATGAGTAAATGACCACACCGGCGTATGCAAAAGCCATGGCTATATGAGGATTGAGGGGATTTCGAGAGCCGTTGCAAAGTGAAGAAATCAAAGAAATCAAATCGAGATCTAACGGATCTGGGTTATGCCGACTTACCAGCAGGCGGAGGCGGCGACGCGGTGACGGCGGCGTGCGATTGGGGAATGAGGATCTCCGGATCTGGCGAATCTCTTGCTCGTATCGGAGGCGGCGAAAGATTGGGGAATGGGGATTCTGGCAATCTGGCCGCCATCGCTGATTGGCATCGCCCTGGGCATCGATGCGTCTCGAGTCGTCTCAGCGCAGCGCTGTCTCTCGGTCTCGGTCGCTGGTGGCTGGTCTCCGTTTCTCAGCGCGAGTGCGCGTCTGCGCGACTACGCCAGGCCCGGTCGCCCGGATGGTTGAATGGATTGGGCCGCTGTCTTCGGCTGGCCCAATCACAACGGAAGAGCGTGAATGGCAGGAGCAATTGAGCAAAGAACCCCAGTAGTCAGTACATGAATAACATGATGTATATATACATAATACATGGGCTTAGACTAGGGGCCCCTAGTTTTCATGGGCCCTAGGCGGTTGCCCCTGCTGCCCAGGCCCAGGGCCGGCCTGTCGATGCCTCAAGATCACTACCATCTTCTTCAGGGCGACAAGGTTAATTTACAGAAGAAACTAAAGGACTGGAATGTAATTTTCTTTCTTTAGGATTATTTGTGTAATCTGGTGGTTCGTGTACTCAACTTTTGTTATAACCAGATAAATGCAGAAGCCCCTAGGGTCCTTCCCCTTAAAAAAACAGGGAAGGCACTCAGATTGATTGGCATATTATTGTGCATGCTTAATTATAAGCATGACTCTCTCTTTTTTTGGCGAGGAACCATGACCCAGATTCTGGCCAAACAGAAACGATAATGAAACTGCAGTTTTAGCACAGGAGGGTACAAATAACTCCAGTGCAATTTTTGACGAGATCGTTCTGGTATAATTGCGTAAACAGTGTCCTCGATTCTTATCATGATTTAGGACGGTGGCCATAAATAAACGTACCTCGGCACGTAGGTCAGAACTCATCTCAGAAATGGTACTATGTTTTTTTCAGATGAGAACTGGTAGTGTTACCGCAGTGACTTTATATGCTGCCCAACAAACAGAAACCAGGAACTAATCCACATTCCGATCGCTCAACGTGAGTGTTCTAAATATCATCGATCACTCCCCAAGCTCGGGATGCAACACGTTTCAGGGTGTACGTATCCGCTCAAGATCTACCACACGGATCGATTCCATCCATTTAGGGCGTGCTTGAATTTCACGGAATTTTCACAAAAAAAATTGTGATTTGTATAAGTAGCCAAAATTTTCGTGCAAGTACGTGGCTGGATTTTATAATATATATGTTTTTATTTGAAAATAGACTTATATTCGTTATAGAACTCTAACGTGCATGACTGAATTTAGAGTTGGATTTCTTATACAACTTCAACGGTTTTGATATATATCGATTAATCTTTACTGTTATAATTTAGATCTATCGTAATCCATGGTGTAGACGAACTAGGTCCTGCTGGAAAAGCCTAGCTCAGAATCCAATCGAGTTGAAAACAAACAATTTCTCGATGAAGAGTTAGATAAAAGGCATCTCATGCTTTCAACTGTCTTTGTTGATCTTTTTTAATCAACAACTAGTACACCTCCATCTTTCTCTATTTTCTCTATTAACGGGAGAATTTCTAGACCTTGTCAATGAACATGGTAGCTTTTTATCTTTATTTTAGTAATAAATATAATAAATTCCCGTATGATTTCTTTGAATTTTAGCGTTCCAAGTGGGTCCGTAACACCAAATGCATATGAAGACAAATAAAATGATATGCAATCTAATTTGAAGCTGGCATCCATTTGGAACGCAGGAATCACAGCGCAAGATCTTACATAACTAAGCTAGATATATAATTTACTGCGAAGTTCCTTTGAAATACGACTTGTCTCAGATGATGTACCTACCAAATACGACTTGTCTCAGATGATGTACCTACCTTTCCGCCCTGATCAACTCGGCTTCGACTTCTGACTTCTAGCTTATTTTTCACTATTCATAAGTTTCATCTTTTTCTGAACTTTTGGCTTTTTTAGCTTTTTTGCTGATTCTTTTTTCCCGTATTTGTTTGTATTATACGTAATGGGCTAACATATTTTTTATATTTTTAAATTTTTTTAAATTTAATTGTGCTAAATAAGCCTCTGTCAGGTACAGTGCTTTTTTCAGCTAGCTACAGTGTTTTCAGGCTTTCAGCCATAAGCCATGAGCTTTTCAGCCGAACCGATCACCACGAATTGCGTAGATAGGAAGGAGGAAACAAACCCACCA
The DNA here is from genome assembly GCA_017311315.1 of Dendrocalamus latiflorus. Classification (NCBI taxonomy): domain Eukaryota; kingdom Viridiplantae; phylum Streptophyta; class Magnoliopsida; order Poales; family Poaceae; genus Dendrocalamus; species Dendrocalamus latiflorus. The sequence continues at coordinate 7,788,337 of CM029662.1, forward strand.
GCGCCCTCACGATGAAATTCACGGCCGGGATGGCCCCAGAGGAATCTATAGGTCTATATTTTGCTGAAGCTTATGGTTTTTAGCTACAGCTTGTGACTTTTGGACTGTTCGTGCGAGAGATTATAGAGTAACAAAAACTCACATGCGATTTTTACCGATATAAATGAAGTCGGTACAGTATATATTACAATTAATTAGTAGATTCTATCTTAAAAAGATATTTTGTTTAAAAACTAGTTAATATAAAAAAACCAAAAAATAATCTTTAGAAGCTGAAAAAATCAGACCTATAAACTACAGGATGTTATCACAGAACGCAATCCAAGTACGTCACAAAACGACGGGGGTTGTCGAATACTGTAACTTCACATTAGTGGATGCACGCAATCTTGGCCGCTCATTTTATCCCATGACTTGAATCGAGAGGATTTGCTAGTTGTTGAGCATGAGTTTCGTAGCTGAGGAATGGATATCTTTCTTTCTAGTAAGCCTCCTCTCCGCGCAAGCTACGGCGAAGTCGCTAGTCACCGGTGCCTCGCGCCGCACTTCGGCGAAGCCGCCACTGCGACTGATCGCCCCGAACGCCCTCTGGCCAAAAGCCTCCCTCGCTGAATGCCTCCTTCCTTTTTGTTATATAAAGAGGATATGCCGGAGGCGTCACCAGAAAGAGCAGTTCACCGGAGAGGAAGGAGGAGATGTGCAGAGGTGAAGGTGGAGGCTCGTCAGAGACAAGGGAAGGAAGAGATGTTGGGAGAGAAGCGACGTTCAGTCTGTAGTTATGGGGCGAACGTTCGTTCATACCATAGACGCGTAAATTGATTGCGGCAGACCCATACGCATACCCATATATACTACACAATAGTGTTGCACGAATCTCAGCCATTGATTTTCCGTCTCGCTCCAACCACTTGGGCCCTACTCGAAACGCTAGAATTTTTACAACATATGACTGAGGATAGGAAAAAAGATCGTGTGTTCCACGTAGCCTTATCACGAGCATTTGTATGCAGTTGTTTAATAGGCTATTTCTAAAAGATGATGGAGAAGCCGTCATATTTGTTTATTCAAAGAAAACCATAAACTATAAGCTAAAAAGGTTCTTTAGACTCTGTTCCAAACAGGTGTTAGCTTCTAACTAAAAGCCATGAGCTTTTTAATACGTTGACTTTTTAATTTGACTTTTATTTTTTTTATTCTTTGCATTGTTCTTCGAGACATACTTTTTTCTATTTTTTTATTTTTAATTAAATATCTTTACTAAAAGCTAAGAGCAGGTACAATAAGGCTTAGTCAGCAGGCTATAGCAAATATAATATCAATCAAATCTTACGTGGCAGAGAGAGAAAGGAAGAGAGAGAAGAAAGCTGGCTACTAAATTACAGCTAGTTATAGCACGTAAAAATATGCATTTCACTCTCTTACACGTGGGGCCAAATAGTTATTGTAATAGCTACCTTATTGTATGAACTATTTTTTTGAAGACTATAGATGAAATGGACAAGTGTTATAGTCACTAGTTGGCTATACTATTGTACTTGCTCTTAACCGCTGCACTGTTGCCTCAATCGAAAGACCCAAAGCAATCAGTCGAATTGAACCGGGCCTTTAATCGCAGCTGTCGGTAACACCAGGCCCGTATCCGTATGAACCTGTTAGTCAGGGAAATGAACAGGGGAGTAAAGCCGGGCAGCAGCAGGCCAAGCGGTGGTGGTGGGGGTTGGAGACCCGGCGCGTGGCAGCTGCGGAACGCGCGCTCACGTGGTACGTTCTGTCGCCGCGCCAACAGGAAGCGCGCCGTACTGCACGGCCTCCGCGCGCCGCGCTGGCGCCGCGACGGTAGCAGCTGGCAGCGGGCCGGAGGAGGCGTACGTGTGCTGTTCATGCGACTACCGAAGCAATATTAATTGGATGCGCATTCACGTGCCTTTCACGTCGACCGATCGTGCCGCGCGCCTCGTCCGGACCGTGATCTAGCCTAGCCACCTTCGGTACGTGCCACGCGTTCTCCGCCGTCCAATCATCCCACTCAACGGTCTAGATTGTGGACTCGCTCGTTTTGGTTTGGGGATTCTAACTTCTGATTTATTTTTAACTATACCTAAATTCTATCTTTTTCTAGTTTTCTGACCTTTTTAAGCTTTTTTTGTCAGTTCTTTTTTCCGTATTCGTTTGTATTGTCTATAATGGGCTAACCAGTTTTTTAATTTTTATTTTTTAATTTAATTACGCTAAATAAACCACCATTAGCTACAATATAATTTCAGTCAACTACAGTGTAATTTCAACTATAAGACGGCTTATTTCAGCTCAACTGAGCATCACCTGTATCACCGCTCTCGATTAAAGGTGGAGTATTCCATATTCTTCCATGATACATATATGGGGTGTAATTAGTAGTTCATATCACGTAGCCACTCTATATTTGAAGCATGACCTTTAGCCACGCAACATGAGTGCCATATGTGGCAGAAAGGTACGGAGGGCTTGACTTCCAAGAACAAAATAAATAGTACGTTCTTTAAAGTAGATATTTTAAATAGATTTTTAAGTTTAAAATTATGTAAACATCAATATTTCTATCATCTACTGTCATCTCAAAAACAAAAAATAAAGTCAGGCACACCCCAAAAGAAGGACCTGCTACTCATGGGCCAACCTAGGTAGAGCTTGTGGATTTTGTGGCTTTCCTCTAACTCCAGCCGTCGAGAGTTGGAAGCAGTCTAAACCTAAGTCCTGGACTAGGTCAGCTGCTCTTGGATCCACTTTTAGGTTAACTCTGTTTTTATGATTTTTATGAATTTTGCATAGGCTTTAATTGCTAGACCTCAGGCTATAATTCAGATAGTCCAAAGTCTGATTCTGGCACTGCAGCGATTTTAAATTAGGGAATTCTCACGATAGAGGTCAACCTCAAGCCAGAGCACCACATTGGTTAGACTAACCGCTACTGTATGGTTTTCGATATACAATTCTAAACTTCGATCCTTGCTCCGGTATTACTTGCACGCGTGTGTTGTTGCTGGACTATCGTATGTCTCATGTTGGCGAAATCAGCACGCTGTTTTTCGAGAGGGAGAGGAGTGAATGGCCGTGGGCCTATTGTGAATTGGGCTGGACTTCAAGCCCAAAAGGATGACCCAGACTCCCAGAGTTACATATGGGCTCTCTTTTGGCACCACTTATGTCTGGCCCAGTACACTAGTAGCCCATCTTTTTGGTGCCGTATAATAAATAATAGTCACTAAAAAGAAGCCAAAGCCAAAAAGGCTAATAAAAAGAATGGGGCCATAAGTTAGTATATGATATGTTTTTTGATTGAAACTTTTGACTCTTAACTATAGTTTATTAGTTTAACAAACAGTAATCGTCGAGAGAAGAAAAAAACTACAAGCTATTAAAAAGTAAAAAAAGAACAGCTTCAACACCTTGCAGGAGCGAACGGAATCACTCGATTGAACGCCGACTTTTTGTCTAACTCAAAAGGAAAGAAAAGGAAAAGAAATACGTTTTCAAAAATTTTATTTTGACAAGACCTTGCTAACAAGGTGAGAGTCTGTATCGGCAAAAAGCTCGAGGTCACTGTTCAGTAATCACACAGACTTGAAGGCAACAGGTAGAATAGAAATGATGATAGTACCGCCATGTAGGAGCTAGGGCTCATTTGGGATGCAAGAGTTCCATAAGGATATTGCCGGACTTTCGCATCAAAGAATTCGATTTTCATGGGATTTTTCCCATGCTTGGAACAAGGAGGTTTAGGTGATGCTTAGTTGGGCTTATAAGTTGAAGGTTTTGGCTTTTTTACTGTAACAGTTAAAAATATGCTGTAACTACTGTTAGTTTTTCTAACATAATTAAATTTAAAAAATTAAAAGATTATATCATCATGAACAATAAAAAAAATAGTAAAAAAAAGTAAAAAAAGCTTTAGAAACCCAAAAAGCTAAATAATAATGAAATTAAAAATCTAGAAATAGAAGCTCGTTGTCAACCCTCTTATTTGATCGGCGTTGGTCGTACGTAGTATTTGGGCACGTCATTTTAGCACCCATATGAGTCGAATTGGATCACTTCCATATACACCAATGCGCCCATCATACACGGCCATACCCGATGAATGGCACGTCTCCTGTCTTCTCTCGTCACGAGACCGAGCGAATTAATGGGCTGGCTTAGGGCTGGCCTCGCTCATTTCGGTTTGGACTTCTAACTTATTTTTAAATATTTAATAATTTTGACTTTTTCTGATTTTTATTTTTTTTAGTTTTTTTATCGGTTCTTTTTTCGTATTCGTTTGTACTGTCCATGACGGGCTAACATGTTTTTTCTATTTTAAATTTTATTAAAATTAATTACGCTAAATAAATCACCGTCAGCTACATGGGCGGACCCACAGGGTATGCCGGGTGGGCCCACCCGGCATACCCTGGGGCGGCGCCGTTCGCGTGTCACCCGCAACCGCAAGCGAGGCCGGCACTGGCGTGAACTGCGAACACGCGAACGGCGAGAAGAGCGGACCTCGAGAAGAGCGGAGAAGTTATCGGAGTTGGCGGCGAGCCATTCGTCACGAACCAGGAGGCGGGGGAGGAGGCGGACGCCACTACAAGCAGAGGACCGAGGGCTGCGTCGATGCAGACGGCGTACCATAAGGAGGGATCGAGCTGCATGGTGGTGGTGATGGAGGCGTGCGGCCGTGGTCGCGAATGGGGTGAAGGAGGCGGGCGCCGGCTAGGAGGCGCGCGTGGATGGCGCCGCCATCCCATTTCCCCAACTCGCCACCGTTGGTTCGTTAGACGCTAGATATGGAAAGGTGGGATTAGCGTCCAATCGGATGTTAATGGCAGTGGTCGTCGTTGTCGTGCCTATTAGCTGTTCGATGATTTGCGTGTTCGGTTGCTCAGGGTTGGGATCGACATGCCGACGATCGAGGTGCGGTTCGAGCACCTGGTGGCGGAGGCGGATGTCCGCGTCGACAGCAGCGGCCTCCCCACCGTCCTAAACTCCATCATCAACACGTTCGAGGTGCGCACCATTGTGTTGTGTTCGTCCCTTGAGTTTAGTTTGTGCGCGTGTGAGAGAGAGATGACTGATTGGCTTTGGAGTGCAGGAGGCCGCCAACGCGTTGCACATACTGCCCAGCAGGAAGCGGACCATGCCCATCCTTCACGACGTCAGCGGCGTGATCAAGCCCAGCAGGTGAAAGCAACTGTCTCCGTTTTTAATCCTCTGTTTATAGGATGAACTGATGAAGTGATTTGCTGTTACTGACTTGGTTGGTGTGGAAGGGAGTTAACCCGGGTCTTTTGGAGTTCAATTTCTTGGCTTCGTCCACTCAGTGACTCACCTTTATTTTGTTTGTGCAGGATGACTCTGCTGTTAGGCCCTCCAGGCTCAGGGAAGACCACATTGCTGCTCGCGTTGGCCGGGAGGCTTGGCAAAGATCTCAAGGTTTGTAGTAACAAATCATGCATGCAGTTAACTAGTAATACCATTCAATGACTACTCTAAATTTCTATATTGGTGTGCAAGTTTTCAACTTAATCCTTGAATTTAAGATTTATTATATTATTTAGTGCCTGTATACCGAATTACGGTGCAAAATTTACAATTATTTACCGAATTGGCAAATGGTTTTACCAAATTACATATAAAAATTTTAGTGCGGCATACCCTTTGGTAAAATCCTAGGTCCGCCACTGGTCAGCTATAATATTTTTTCAGCCAGCTACAGTCCTTTCCAGCCTTAAGCCACTCAAAATAAGCCCTTTTGAGCAAAACCTCAGGACTTCTATCGAATGAATTAATATAATATTTTTTTATTTTTAAATAACTTACTAAAATATTTTTAAAATAATTTTTAAACTTATTAATATTTAACTCATTCGTCTAATCACTCGTGGCAGGAAAAAAAACCCTAACAGCCGTCGGCTGTATGCGAAAAGAGCCTGCCAATGACAGCGCGACTCTAGCTAGCCTGCTTGCTCCCCGGATGGATTTCTTCCTGCACATCGGTCCATCGTCCAGTCATCGAGTGCGTCCTGTTGGCTCGTTGCATCCATCCATCCATCTGTCTCTTCGCCAGCTGGAGAGGGAGACCTATTTTCCCAGCCCAGATATTTCTGGGTGGCCTACCATAGATCCCAACGAAGGGGGGCCCACTCGGCAGCCGCTGTGTGTTAGCTGGGCCCCAAGGATCTTGTGGTTTGGCCACTCGGGCCAGCTGGATACGAACGCTGTTACCTGGAGCTGGAGGTGACACATGACATGCCATGCCACGTGTGGATGATGTGTCCGTCACAGCTAGCTTATGGTCAAATGCAACATGGGAGGGAAACACCTAATGTGTAAGATCATGGAAGAGTCCAGGAAGAACACATCCCAAGCCTAATGTGGCCGCTACATACGCTGCATCCATAACGGTTTTTGGTTTCGCTCCTATCTTAGAGAAACTAAAAGTTGTTTAAAATATATTAGTTTTTTAATATATTTTTTCTTCTTTTTTCATTATCTGTGGACATGTAACATTTTTTTCATTTTTCCTTTAATTGAATATTTAAGTGAAAAACTAACTCCGCTGTAGTCATCCTTCGAGTTAAAATCTAACAGCCGTATAAAAAAACCATCAGCAAGACCGTTTTTCACAAAAAAAAAATGTTAAGCAGCAGTGTATTAAATCTAATTAGCTGTCTAAAGTAAAGCAGAGCGCTTGGCCCACTGGCGATCCGGCGCGTGTTTAGGTGCCGAGGCGGCCACGCTTCCAGTCCCCTGCCCATTCGTACAACGACCGGATCCTTTCTGCGACAGCAACTGCCGTGGCGTCGCATGCGGTCACTCCCTTGGGAGTATAAATCAGCTGCTGTTAGCATATTGGAGAACTTTGGTTTTATTCTTTTTAGTTTATACTTTATGATTTATATTTTTTTAAACAAATAAAATAAAACAATTTCTCATTTAAGCTTATAGTTGTGTTCATTTCGGTTTACGCTCACTTGATATGTGCCAAATACGAGCAACACCGATGATACCAACTGCAAGGCATCGAGTGGCTAAAGCTGACAACGTAGGGCCTGTTCTTTTTGGCTGCGACTTGTGGCTTTTGGCTGCGGCTTGTGACTTTTAGGCTATTTGTACGAAAAATTATAGAGTAACAGAAATTCACATGTGGTTTTTACCGATATAAATGAAGTCAGTAAAGTATGTACTACAATTAACTAGTAGATCCTGTCTTGAAAAAATACTCCATTTAAAAGTTAGTTACTGTAGAAAAACCAAAAAACAGCTTTTAAAAGCTGAAAAGAACAGACCCGTAACACGTTACACTATTTGGCAAGCAAGGAATCTAGCAAATTTCGATTAGATCGGTTCACAGAAAAAAAAACTCAAAAACAAAAACCAACATTCGATTTCTTAAAATAATTTATCTATATCTCTCTCATTTTAGAGATAAGACAGGGTTATGAGTACATCACGTATCCCACTTCTTTCGTTTCCATCATATGCACGTATCTCTTTTTAACTTTTTTTTATCGGTCGCACATTTTTTTTAAAATCATTTCTTTTAGCTATTAATATTTTTTAAAATTAAAAATCATAAATCATAACTAAAAAATATCAATAAAAACTAATACGAACACCCTGTTCTTTTCAGTTTCTAAAAGATGCTTTTCGGTTTTTCTACAGTAGCTAGCTTTTAAACGGAGTATTTTTTTCAAGATAGGGTCTACTAGTTAATTGTAGTACACACTTTACTGACTTCATTTATATTGGCAAAAACCGCACGTGAGTTTCTGTTACTCTGTAATATCTCGTACAAACAGCCCAAAAGTCATAAACCGCAGCCAAAAGCCACAAGCCGCAGCCAAAAATAACAGGTCCGAAGTGCAAGTCCACCCCCACCTACTAGACGAGTGATGGTGTAATACCCCTTATTCAATTCGGTTGTAGTCAATGGCTTTTGGCTTTTGACTGAATTGGTGTTGTAGCTGATAGTTAATTTTTGGTTAAAACATTCAATAAAGAAAAATAAAGATAAAATATAAAAAAACCATTATATCTCTGTGGATAATGCAAAACAAAAAAAGAGAGAGAAAACTATATTAAGAAACTAACACAATCAAAATGGTAGAAGCCTTATCTCTCCTCGTTTAGGCTTGGATTTCTAACTTCTAGTTTATTTTTCACTATTTCTAAATTTTGTCTTTTTTTTACTTTTTAGTTTTTTTAGCTTTTTTATCGGTTCTTTTTTTCTGTATTCGTTTGCATTATACGTGCTATGATAACCCTTTTTTATTTTTAAATTTTTTAAATTTAATTTTGCCAAATAAGATACTATCAGTTACAGTTTAATTTCAGTCAGCTACAGTACAAATTCAGTTATAAGTCACAGAAATTCAGTGAAGTGAGCACCAAAAGACGGTGCAGAGGGGAGTTGGCCAAGTTGCTGCACTGCGTCTGCATGCACTAAAGGCCATATATCCTTCACGCATCTGGGATTGTCGCACCGGTGGTGGAGAACACATCAGGTCCTGGTCGCTTTCATCCTCGGAGCTCAGGGATCAGGTTCCTTACTGTCGCAATGATTGCGTCCAGACAGGATATGGTTTAGCTTGAGCTAGCTGCATGCATCAGATGCATGCAGGGGAACGAACTCCACAACCAAATGGATAAGACGATGAGCCCCTGCCACATTTCGTCTCGCGAAGAACTGGGGAAGTCTAATAAAGCTGTATACACAGAGTTTAGTTATAGATACTATCAGGGGCGGACCAAAGCAAAATTAGTGGGGGCCTTGGCCCCCAGTCAATTTCGTTAATCACATATATCCTCTGAATTTAATCCACATGGGCCCCCAGTTCACAACTCAGCAGGCCCCCAGTGGCCCAGTGCGGCAGCCGACAGGCCGGCAGTGCCTTCTCGGCTATGCGTAGCGCTGCGCTGATATGCATGCCCCCACTCAATTTTAGTCCTAGATCCGTCCCTGGATACTATACATATCTTCATAGAACATGTGAGCTTTACTTTTTTTCTATCAACATGAATTTTCTTTCGTGATTTTCGCGCCCCTCCCCTGTTAGCCCTAATAAATTCTGCGTCGTCCCTGAAAATATGCACATTTTAAAAGACGATTCCTTTTGCGGTTTCTATGCCCCCACCCTAATAACCCTAGGTTTTGCACCGTTGATGTGATCGGTATGTAATACCCTTGTCAAATCACTGTTGACTCTCTCGTGGACGAATTACTACCTTACGACTTCCTCCTTCTCCATCACGGCTGCCACCTTTTCGTGGTACGTAGATCATGCCATTGCTACTCAATGTCGATTTGCCGACAAGCTACGGTCTAGGGCTGTACCCTTGTGGTTGAGTGAACCTTTGATAGGTTTTTTTTTTAATCTACGGTTAATAGTTTATGATTATGGTTTTAGTCTTAGTGCAAGTATCTATGTGAATAAATCGAATATCGATAAACCACTTTAAAAAACAGCAAAGAAATTGTTCCGTTTATTTATAGTCATACGCTAAAATTCATAAATAAAATCCTGAAACAAAAGTGGACGAGGATGGCGCTGGATTTGAAATAGGAAAAGGATTACTATAGCAAAACCTGTAAAAAAAAGAGGGTAAAAGATTGGTTAGCTTAGGGCCTATTTGGGAGAGCTCCACCAGCTTCAGATCCACGAAAAACAGCTTCACTCCACGAAATTTTACCCAAACGCTCCAGCTCCGCGAAATCTGGATCCACCAAAATCCTGGATCTGAGGGCCAAATCCATGGATTTCATGGAGCTCCTCAAGGGGTGCTCCACCGTGGAGTTGGGTGGTAATTACCCACCAATGCCACTGGTTACACACCCCAACCCACCAAAAGTGGCCATTCCCACCAAAACCTCAATTTCGTGGATCTGGAGCTGTTGTACAAGCCAAACACTCCATGGTGGGATCCCAGATCCACGGTGGAGCTGCTCCATGGTGGAGCTGGTGCTCCAGATCAACGTTTTCAGTGGTGAAGCTCTCCCAAACAGGCCCTTAACCTCTTGTAGCCATTTCAGATAGACCAAGACCCTTTTTTTCCTTCCTAACAAGGAAGAGCTACTTAATTACAGCCTATACGCTAATAACATAACAATCAGAGGAAGATGATAACAAATCCAGAGCCAAAGCTTGTGCTACCAAAAAGCGAAAAAAACACACTGTCTAAAAACTAGTTACTATAGTAACAGAAGTTAAAGCCAAAGCTTAATGGTGAGTTCGGAAAGACTTTGGCTTTTTGATCTTTTGCTATAGTAATTAGCTTTTAAATGATGTGTCTTTTTAAGACAGAGTCTATAAGTAGAATGTAATAGGCATTGTACCGAGTTCAGCTATATCGGCCAAAATCATATACGCCTGTTTTCCTCTGTGTATTATCTCTCGTGAACAGTCAAAATTCAGAAAAACAATAACCCAAAAGCCACAACCACAACTTGAAAGAACCCACCCTGCTACCGAAGCCACCCATATACTACTACACTGGATCTGTACTCAATTCACATGTGTCGCGCCGTAGCCAGATACTTGTGCATGTCATAAATGACCTTGTTTCTTTAAAAGTTAAAGCAAATAGGACGATTTATTGAAACAGATTTTTCAAACGACTTATAGCCTAAAATTGTATAAGTTGTTCGCTACCGTCACGAAAAATATAACAAAAAATTATCAGCCATAACAAAAAATTATCAACCACAACCTTAAAAAAAATAGGACCATGGTCTTGCAAGATTTGGGAGAAAGTAATTCCGTCTGCGAACAAACTAATCTCTGGATCTTGTCAAAACAAAAATACTCCTTTCGTATTGCAAATATAAATTAATTGTTTTCAAATCACTGCCTGCTAAACATTTTAAGTTCGATCGTCGATGCATAAATATATGTTGACTACATCCATCATGAGAATATACTTTTATAATATGTAATTTGTGGGCAACCGGTGACCAGTCCCAGCCTTCAAAAAAAATATGTTATTAACCAACACCACCCCCTTAATACATATTCACAGAGATACCATTGTAAACCAAGAGGTTGGTTTTTAGAAAATTCCTCTGGTTTACATGATTAATAATAACGTAAGATTAAAGGACATGGTACCCAAATAGATTTGTTCTCCGGCCAAGCTGGTCTTCGCGCTGGGACATACATATAAGGCCCGAAGGCTAGAAATAGCTACATTTTCCTATACTTTTGAGAAAAATATTATATATACATTATTTTACGTGGAGAATACACTGAAATACACCTTGTCCAAAAGAATACACTGATATATATATAAAACTATTATAAAGTAATTGGGTGGGTTCTTTTAAGCTGTGTCTTATGATTTTCGGTTTAAAATTTTGAATTCTGACTATTCATAAGAGAGGGTACAGAGAGAAATATTCGCGTGCGATTTTGGTTGATATAGATAAAGTCAGGATAGTGTCTACTACAATTAACTTATAGACTCTATTTAAAAAAAATATTTCGTTTGAAAGCTAGTTATTGTAAAACAATTAAGCTATAAACCTAAAAGAAAAGAACTGTTGTCATGATAGGTTGGCTCTCTATGGGCTTGAAAGATTTAACCCGGAGGCCAGCCCGAGCTCATGCCGGAATCCCCATGAACAGGCATACCAGTAGGCAGTACGTATGAAAATAGTTCGTGTATTGTACGTCGTCACTTTTCTTTTCAGACCGGAGGTACTCACTTCTTGACTTATTTGTTTTTCTTGCTAAATTTGCGGTATGCCTTCTAAGTTCTAATATCTGATTTTGTGCAGCGTAGTAAGTACAATTTTGTTGACTTAACCTGATCTTCGATTCAACTTTACGCAATCCAACCTCTACGGTTCGGTTGTAGGCCAACTACTGAATTAGGGTTGCGTAATGTTGGAGAAGTGGCCTCAATCACCCTTCGCGAACATGCGTAAGTGTAAAAATGATATATTTACCCTCACTGTTAGGACCAAAAAAGGAAACACTTATGTAACCTCAATCATCCCTACAAATATCTTTAGAAAACTGTCACACTACAATAACATAAGATGATCACAAAATATTATTATGAGTTTAACAGATTTTGTACCTTTGAGAGTCTACAAAAACCATAAACGGATCAACCTACCTTGTCTGCCATTTTATTTCCAAAAAAAAAACTAACAACATACAAACAAGATTTGCTAGATATATTACCTACAAAAATTACTCTTTATTGCCCCGTAATTATTTTCATTGGATCAATTATTATTATTATTATTATTTTAAATCGGCAAATCAGTGCGCGACTTGTCGACATGTTGCCCACCGGTTGAAGGTATATTACTGTAATTTTGAACAAAAATATATTACTTCAAAAAATTCGTGTTACGGCACTACACAAAAAATTATATTTTTTGCAGCTCATTTTCTATATCTAAGAATTTCTATAAAAAATTTTTGAATTTGTTTTCCTAGAAAATTAGTATAACTTTTTTTTTCTAAAAAATCAATAGTGCGGCCATCTGGCGCCTACCAGTCGAGGCCACCTAGCGTGCTAGGCGGGCACCCTAGCCTACCTCGCGTGACCCGTGGGTAGGGGTGGAAAAAAAGCTCGTTAGTGGGCTCGTTGGCTCGGTTCAAAATTGCTTCAATTATACTTGTTAATTGGTTAAACATTAAAATGACTTGATTTCAAATGAATTTGAATTTTGCTCAAGCTCGGCTCGGCTCGTTAGCTCGTTTCTAAAAATACTTTTAAATTATCCGTAAAATGATATTAAATCAAAATATACCAATTTTAGAAAAAGCTCGATAAGACGAGCAGTTGGCTCGATATCCACCTCTACCCGTGGGCGCGCCAGCCCACCTCGCGCGGTTCCCCGGCGCCCGGGGGGGCTAAATTTCTCCATCCGACCAAGCGGGGGCTACATCAAGAATTACGACGACTTACGGGGGCTAATGTTGATGAAAATTCCTATTAGCCATACTCTCAAGACCATATTTAATTAAACATTCCCATTCAATGAGCATAGATGTTACTAGCATATAATATCATAGTTAAGGGTTAAAAAAGCTCGTTAGTAGAGCTCGTTAACTCGATTTACAATTGCTTTAATTATACTTATTAATTGGTTAAACATTACAATGAGTCAATTCCGAGTGAAATTGAACTTCGCACTTGCTCAGTTCAGTTTGTTAGTTCGATTCTAAAAATACTTATAAACTATAAATTAAATAATATTAAATTAAATTAGGTTAATTTTGAAAAATAAGCTCAATAAGGCGTGGGTTTAGGTCGATATCTAGCTCTAATCATAGTATCACCGGCAGCTCATATACTCTTTGTTGGTAGTATAAACCAACATTAAAAAAATGCTATTTTTAATGGGCTTCCAATTTTTGCGGCCATTAGGCGTCGAGGTCCCGGCGAATGGGAGCCGGCGACGTCGGCCCCCTTCGTCCCCTCCACCGTGCCCACGAATCCATTCCATTCCGTTCCCTTGCCCATGTCCCCCTCCACCCGCGCGCCTTCATAATACCGCACCACCACCCCACTCTGCCCTCGCCTACACCACCACACCACAACCGTTCCCTCCCCCGGCGCGCCACTTGGAACTGAAATTGGATTCCGAGCTCCACTCCGCTCCATCCGCGCAGGAGCTGACCGCTCGCTGAGTGCGGCGGGGTGCGTACATGAAGGTGCTGTGCAGCGCGTGCGAGGCGGCGGAGGCGCGCGTCCTCTGCTGCGCCGACGAGGCCGCCCTCTGCGCACGCTGCGACCGCGATGTCCACGCCGCCAACCGCCTCGCCGGCAACCACCAGCGCCTCCCACTCCTCGCCCCCGGCGCAGCCCCCGTGCCGCCGCCGCCCAAGTGCGACATATGCCAGGTGCGCGCGCGCGCGCTCTTCTTGCTCGTTCGTGTTGTTTCTTGGATTGGGAAATTTTGGATTGATCGATGTTTGGCTCCGATTAGGAATGCCATGCCTACTTCTTCTGCCTCGAGGACCGCGCGCTGCTCTGCCGGAGCTGCGACGTCGCCGTGCACACCGCCAACGCCTTCGTCTCCGCGCACCGCCGGTTCCTGCTCACCGGCGTCCAGGTCTGCCAGGAGGAGAACGACCACTCCCTGGACCCGCCTGAGCCGTCCCCTTCGCTACCGGCGAAGAGCGACCCGGCCCAGCTCTACGGCGAGGGCGACTTCAGCTGGGCCACCGCCACGCCAGACGCCACCGGCGTCACCGGGAGCCTCCCCGACTGGTCGGTCGTGGACGAGCAGTTCGTCTCCCCTGCTCCGCGGCACGCGGAGGCGGCCAGCAGGACCCCGCCGAAGCGGAGCCCGCGGGCGCTGGCTTTCGGCGGCCAGGGCGGCATGATGGACTGGCCCCTCGGCGAGTTCTTCGGTGGCTTCAGCGACTTCAACGGCAGCTTCGGCTTCGGCGAGAGCGGCACGTCCAAGGTCAGCGCCAAGCTCGTTTCTTTCTCATTGCTATACTGTCTAATTGCTGACTTTCTTCACAATATTTGAAGTTTGAATTAATCAACTTGTTCTTGCGCAATGCAATCGCCACCACTAATCCGTGCAAATATACAGTTTTGGCTTAGTTGTGTAAGTGATCTGACATTGCACGATGACATGCATCGAACCACCAGGCTGACAGCGGGAAGCTCGGAGGCAGCACCGACTGTTCGCCGTACTACAGGTCCTCATCGGAGGACCGGAACGCCGACGAGCTCTTCGGGCAGGTGCCGGAGATCCAATGGCCGGTGCCGGAGCTCCCCTCCCCGCCGACGGCCTCCGGCCTCCACTGGCAGAGGCGCCCTGCCGCTCACGGCGCCTCCGATAGCACCGCCTTCGTGCCGGACATCTGCTCCCCGGACAACTCCCTCCGCTACTGCTTCCCGGCCGGCCAGCCGGCCACCGCAAAGCGCCGGAGGAAATGCTAGCGACGAGGGGAAGACAAATCCCGGAGAAAATCCATGTGGTCGCCATATGCATGATGTGATTCCAGCTAGTTCTTGCAGCTGGCTAGCATGCAAGACACTGACCTGACTGTGTCGTCATGTTTACTTTCATGGCGATGGTGCCTCAATTTATGTAGGATCGAAGCTAGCTGGGGGGGGGGGGGGGGGGTTGATGATCCATCATTCCATTGTCACTCCATGGTGATGGTGTCAAGGAATGAGGGTAAATAGTAATCAATGGCACTTCAAGCCCTGCTTGGACGGCCGGATTTTGGTAGGATTCGTGCCGGTATTATGTTGTACTCTACGAAATTCTCGCGTTCCAAACAAGCACACGATTTGTGTGTGTCAGGTGCATCTGATTCTGGAGTATGGACGAGCAGGGTAGCCGCTGCTGTTGACTTGCCGGCGGTTGAAGGATAGCACTCGCCGGTTGGTGGATAGGATAGGACATGATGGTATGTGATGCCGATGCTCTACTTCGTCAAGTTTATACTAGTAGCTTGTCATATCCTATTGTTATAATTGCTTCATTTTAACTGGCTGTGCTCTGTAATCTGTAGTCCATGTGCTCTGTAGTACTTGCCACGAAGAGCATAGAAAACACAGGTCATGCGGTTAAAATACCGGCAGCCATGCTGTGGCTTTAACGAGCAGTAGTAAAGTGTCCGTGTGTTGTATGTGCCATGACTGTTGCTCACTGTTGATGGATATGGAGATTGATTCATCAAGCTTAGTTAGATGTGCATGTTCACAGAATTTGCTCATATCAAGATGCAGTGGTCCAGAGTTCATAAAAAAGATTGTGCTATTAGTAGATACACACACAGATATATAGAGAGAGATTTTGAAATTTGGGTGGTTAGGTTGGAGCGTCTGTTAGATGCCACGTCACTCTCGTAGCATCTTCAACTGTTCATATAAATAGTGTTGTAGCTATTTTTTTTAAATATATCCCTAGATACCTGTTTTGCAAATTTAACCTCCTCCTTGAGCGCAGCCGGTATCTATTGAGCTAGGGGAGCTCGGCAGGTCGGCATGACGCTAGCCACCACACATTTTTAATTAGTGCATTTGCTTAAATAGTGATAATTGTATTTAATTAGTGCTAATCACCTGTCGCTTTTGGGGGCTCGGCAACAATGTTGCCGAGCAACTATGGCTTAGTAGGTGCCGCTGAGCTTCTGTAGCTCGGTAGCACTTGCTCAGCTCCTGTAGTGCGGCACATGTTGTCTGTTGCGGCTGCTGAGCTCGAGGAGGGGGCTAGATGTACAAAAAGAGATGTCTGAAGGCCAAAGTTGAAAAAAAGATGGCAACAGTGCTATTTGTGTGAACAATTCGGCATCTTCAACCCATGACGTGTTATGGCCGCAATCATTTGCTCATTGTTTACAAAGAAAAGCTGAGCAGTGCTAGACCTGGTCCACAGGCCACTGAAGAAGTCACTAATCCTGAGGGGAAAATTGAGTATATAGGACTGAGTTGGATGTGATTTTGTGGAATAGGACCAAGTTCTTTGGACTTGTAAATATAGGACTGAGTTCACCACCTCTTTGCAAATATAGGACTTTTCCCATTTTAATTTCATTTTCAATTTCCAGCCCCTTTTCTCCACGCGAAATGACTATTTTGCCCTCTTCTTCCTCCCTCGCCTGGCCACGCCGCCGCCTGGCCGCGCCGCTCCCTCGCCTGCGCCGCCCCGCGCCGCCGCCGCTCCCTCGCCTGCCTCGCGCCGCGCCGCCGCCGCTCCCTCGCCCGCGCCGCGCCGCCGCCGCTCCCTCCCCAGGCGAGGGCGAGGGAGCGGCGGCGGCGCGGCGCGAGGCAGGCGAGGGAGTGGTGGCGACGCGGGGCGGCGCAGGCGAGGGAGCGGCGGCGGCGCGGGGCGGGCGAGGGGGCGGCGCGGCCAGGCGGCGGCGCGGCCAGGCGAGGGAGGAAGAAGAGGGCAAAATAGTCATTTTGCGTGGAGAAAAGGGGCTGGAAATTGAAAATGAAATTAAAATGGGAAAAGTCCTATATTTGCAAAGAGGTGGTGAACTCAGTCCTATATTTACAAGTCCAAAGAACTTCATCCTATTCCACAAAATCACATCCAACTCAGTCCTATATACTCAATTTTCCCAATCCTGAGGTGGTATTTAATGCTCGAGATCATTCCAGGTCCATACATTGAGTGCATGCATTGGAATTAAATTGACACCACCGCACTATTCTTCTACTCATCAATGAAGCATATATAATCCGGTAGGGAGTAGCAGCTCTCAACTCCATCTCTCCCCCAGTTCGATTCGAATCAAATCCATTCCACTCGAGCTAGTTTGAGGCAAGTTGGGGATTTGGGGGAAGAGGAGAGGAGAGGAGAGAAGGGAGATGGACCAGGTGCTAAACAAGGTGGGGAGCTACTGGTTCAACAAGGGGGCCAGCAAGGAGATCGACTCCATCGGCAATGACATCAATGTGGGCATCCCCCCTCTCAAATCCTCCTTCCCGTATTTTTCTTGCATGTTCCTTTCAACTTATTGGTCTGCATTGGTTGATTTTTCGTGCCTATTAGTTCCGAATCTAAGTGCCTGATCTGCGTTGCAGTGATTAGGGATTTTCTTGCTTTTTTGTTGTTTTGTTTATTTCGGTCGAGAGGAGAGGAGAGGAGCTCCATTTGAAGAGTAAGCTTAAGTAATGGTTGAAGAGCAGATGGGGTTAGAGAGACGGTTTTCACTCACGCGGACGGACCAACGGGGAGGGGCCGAGGGGGAGTGAGGACGAGGAGACAGTTGTTTGGTTTTTCTTTCTCCTTAGATCTGGTTTTTCAAGGGAGTGCGCTACACGCCTGGGGACTACGGAGAATAGTTCATGTGGTACGATATCATAGCTATACTACTGGCTGGTAGGGTATTCCTAATGCTCACCTCACCAGCCAACCAAATTGATCTACTGTTATATCTTCTTTTTATCTTTGAAGAAATGCCTCTGCATTTCCACTTTTTACTACCTTTCCCACCTTATTGCCTATCAAGGAAAACAACCCTGGCCCATTCAAATTCGGCCCCTCTGTGCCCCCACTATTATTGGCCCAATAGGCATACTCGACCAACCATGGTCCAGATTGGCATTTGCCTGGTCCAGCCCATCTCCAAATTAAGAAGGAAAGAGTATAGATTTCATGGCAGAGCATAGACCCCACGCAACTTTTGGCTGTGACTGATAACTTTTGACTAAAAATAAATAGTAGTGATTGAAAAAAATGACTTTTAATAGGAGGAGATGGACGGTAGAGAAAGTAAGAAAGAGATTCGTGCATGAGATGGGAGCGAGAGGAGTGGGGTGCATGATGCACCTATGACCCTCTGAGTTATCCTCTCAGTGAGACAAGAGCAAGAAGAGTAGAGCAGTCACTTCAGAAAGCTAGATGTTCATATTAGCTTCTCTAAGCAGAAGCTAATATGATCAGTCTCATAGTTCTGGGTGCACAACCTGTCCTGGACATCGGCTCCGTTCCAAACAGCTTCTGACTTTAGAAGTCAAAAGTCATTTAAAACACGTTAGTTTCTTATCGCAGTTTTTCTTTTCCTCTTTTTTCTCTTTCCCCTTTTTTCCTTTGCATTATCCATGGAAAATAACGATGTTCTTTTATTTTTCATTAATTGGATACCTTAGAAAAACTAACAGTAACTATAGTATTATTTCAGCCAAAAACCACAGTAAAAAACCATAACAATTTCGAATAGGGCCAACATATACTCTGTCAACTACCACCTTGTGATCCTATCCTAGGTGCATAGCCAGGCCATGGCGTCGGGACGCTGACTCGTCTTGTGTTGGCCAACTTAGGCTCCGCTCATTTGGGTTTGTGTTTCTAGCTTATTTTTCACTATTTCTAGATTTCATCTTTTCTGACTTTTTGGCTTTTTTGAGTTTTTTGCTGGTTCTTTTTAACCTATTTTTAAATTTTTAATTTTTTAAATTTAGTTACGCCAAATAAGTCACCATTAGCTAAAGTATAATTTCAGCCAGCTACAATATAATTTCTGAAATATATTAAAGCACTTCTACTTGATTTCTAGATTTTCGCCTTGCGTATAAATAGATTATTGGGGTTTCTTATTTATTTCAATTGTCAACTAACGATTGACCTTATTTGACCGACATTATCTACATACGTAGAAATTTAAGAATATTACGTCAACATGGAGGATTTATGCTAAGTCTCGTATAATTCTTAAAAGAATTTCTATTATTTCTATATGGCTAACATTCAATTACATAGTTCTTAGGACATCCAATTAATTTATTTACTTGCGACAACTCTTATACGACGAGATCTCTATACTATACATCTTTTAGCGAGAATTCCTAAATTTAGCACAATTTAGCCTACAAAATTTATTTCTACCTATTTTATTTTATTTTCCTTTTTTATTTTTCTCTTTCTTTCTCTTTCTCTTCTTTTTTCCTTCCCTTTTTATTTTCCTTACCCCGCCGACTCTCTCATTTATCCCGTCTCTTTACTCTCTCCTGGCTCCCCCTCTCCCTTCGCCCAATCCAGATCTCGCTCGGTGCTGCGCTGCCTCGGCCTCTGCTTGCCCTGGTGCCTCCACCGTCGATTCCTCCCTGCGCCTCCTCCCATTGGCTCGGCGACGTCGTGGCTATGCCGCCCTCGAGTCGCCGCACGACTTCACTGCCACTAGTGCCTCTCCTTGGCTACCCTCTCTGATTGTGCTACTGGTTCCCTCTATGTCGGTCTCTCCGGCCCCTCGCCTACGCCGACGTTCATCGCCTGAGCTCACTCGCCCTCACCGGTAACCCTAGGTTGGTCGGTGTTGGGGCTATTGCCCGCCGGTTTCGATCCGTCTCCTCCCCCCCTTACTCCTCTTCTCTCCTACCCTCTCCCTTTCTCGATTTATTTAAGTGTATCTTTAATGTCAACTTGTTTTTTATTCTTGGAACTAAACCGGGGTTGGGGTTTGGTGGCTATGGTGGGGCTCGAGGTTACCCCATGCGTCGGGGGAGCATGGGATGGCCGTCGGGGGAGCGGAGTTCACCTGGGCCTATGACGACTTGCCTTCTTGGTAACTTTTGCTCCCTCACCTCTTTTCTTCTACCTTCAGCTGGTAATCTTTGTGATGGCTCTATGGTGCTCTACTGATGCTATGTGACATTGGGCTAGTTGCTTATTGGCTATGCTATGTGACATTGGGCTAGCTGCTTATTGGCTATGGACTACGCATGGTTTACTTCTGAGAATTTGATGCTATTATTGAAATTGAATGGTGGGCTACCTTTGTCAGTCGGGTTACTTTGGTAAGGAACGAAGGTTTGCTTTTGGCGGTCGCTTTCGTGGTTGGTCTTGTACCTATTGGCCATGGCCTTCTCCTCTTACGATGTGCTGGCCTGCGGTCTGACTTCTTGCCGACTTGTTGCTCATGGGCGACTTATCCGGACGCTAGCCTGGTGGTGGCCAGTGATGCTTGGCTGTCTGATGGGGTTTAAGTTTTGGGTGGAAAGAAAGGAAGAGAAGAGTGGAGTCTTACTGCTGTGTTCAATATTTCTTCTTGCTTCTCTTCGGCTAGCAGCGTGTGCCCCCTTTCGGTTGCGGCTATGCTCTCTAGATAAGGCGTGCTGTCCCTTTACTATAGCAATGTGGTAGCCGATTGATATTTTAGGGATTTGGGACATTTGGCCAGTTGCTATGGTATTTGAATCAATGTCAGGTTTGTGTTACGCCGAGTGATGACCTTATGGTTGTGAGAGGTGCTGACTGGCCCCTGAACGGTCAGGTATCTCCGTGAATGGATTGTCCTACCCGAAACTAACCTCTAGGGCTTTGATGGCAATTTATTCTTTTAATTATTTTCTTTTGTTCGGTTTTGTTTTAGTATCTTTGTATTTGCTCCTTTTGTAAATGAAATTGTGTTTCGTTTGGGTGTCCGGCACTTCATAATTGTTAGATGAAATGGGATACATGTAATTGATTTCTGTAGCTTCTGATTAAATGCTTACATGTATGAGATGTCACCAATGTAAATAAAGTTATGTAATTTCTAATTAGTAGTAGTTGCGTTGCAATTATCTAAGTTTATGAGACAGTTATTCGGTTAGGACCGAGAATTGTAAATTCACAGTAATTTATACTGTCGTTATTAATGTAAAGAGCTGTAATATCTTTATTTAATTTTAAACCAAGTTTAATTGTAGCTCGATGAATATAAATTGATTTGTTGTATAAGAACAGTAATAATTACACTATTGTACTACAGATTGTTGTGTGTATTTTAATTGAGTTGAATGCTTTTACTTGTTGTGCAATTAAATTCTATTTCTTACTCTAGTCTATACAAATTAGTTTTCATCCTCGTCGATGGTAACTTATTTATTTACCGCTCATCAGTGTCTAAATTTAATTTAGACGGATACACAGAAAAGTTTAAATTCCCCCGTATTCTAGATAATTAGTTACATAATTCATCTCACTTAACATTGTAACATGCCACTTAAGGTTAATTAAAGAGACGGGTTGTTACATCCTCCCCTCCTTAAAAATGATTTTCTCCCCGAAATCAGGACTGGCTTAGGAAGGTTGTGGTAGGTATCTTATTGATCCTTTACGAAATGTACTTTTAAATTCTTCCTATCTATTTTGCCCCTTTGGTAGGTATCCCACCTATACACATCAATCTTGTAAATTCATGAGAAACTTAGGGTTTATCGATTATCATTACTAGTGGCTTTGTAACATTAGGGTCAAGACTATGACTCATATTGAGGTAGAGATTTATTTGATTTATCCTAGAGTGCACCAGTTAGGATTTTTCTTAAGTCTTTAAATTTTTCAAAAACAACGTCTGCAACTCCCCTCGCTAATTCTTTAACCGCCACTTGATTCCATCGAGCCTATTCTTCCATCTGTTCTGCACATCTTGCTCTTTGTGCAGTCGTGCGCATGACTCCTTGTCATCCGAAGTTCAGACACATTATCGTTACACGTCTTGAAGTCTTTAACCAGGTGTCCTTTTGCCCTTAGCTGGTATACTGGAAAGCTATGGGTGATAGTTTGGCGGAGCAGGTCGAAGACGTGGCGTTTATTAAAGCAATTTGGGTTGGAAAGTCATCTCCTAGAAGACTGGAGACTAGAATTGTCCTGGTGTCCAAGCATTTTACTTGGACTATTTAAGGGTTGGGTATTTCCAGTTTGGTTATTACTATTACTTCCTATTCGGATGGTATGATCGAGCTTGTTTGGGTTGTTGCGACTCCTTTTTACAGTGGTTCAAGCGGCTCTATTGGTCTGTATTAATACTGATGGGATGCTAGTGTGAGTTAAATTTGTGGAAAGAGCAAATGCTCAGCTAATGTTTTTGGAAGTCGATGGAATAGGTTTTCTTTTGGTAAAGAACGGGTTTGTTCTACCAATTCGTGCATGGGTTCTATCCTAAGCAGGCTATGATAGTTGATAAGGTACTCCATAATAGATGCTCTTTTTCTGGTAATTATGTGGTAAGGGACTGGTTTAGGATTCAAGGTTAAGGGAAATCAATTGATCTCCATAGGTATGTTAGGTAGATTTGGCGGCATGATCACTAAGGCAGATGTATTATTTTTGTAGGTCCAGTGGGTAGGTATTCAGGGAATGCATTATGGTGTCTGGAATTTTGGACTTAAAAGTCTACGTCTGAGATCAGTACTAACCTTTTTGACATGGTTTAGATCTTCGGGATTGAATAGATCTCTCTAGGTTAATGGTAAGCCTGGAGATTTATTTGTTACACTCGGGGGTATGGTATCACTGTACAGTTTTAGGTTCAATGGATGTTGGATCAATGATATTGGCAGGATGTACACTTCTCTTCATGCATAATATATGCCATTCTGGAGTGCATGGAATAAACTTCCCAAAACCTTAACACTAGTGTGCAAGAAATGTTTATATATAGGATGATGCAGATAGGTTTTGCGAAAATACTCTCCTCTATCTCGTTAAAATCCCATTTTCCTTTTGCAACCGCTTATTTTGTAAATTAATGATCTAATTTATGCTACAGGTTCTTGAAATAATATATTTATGAACCTAGGGAAGTGCACCAGTCATAGGTAACAATATTTTGGTGGATCCTTTAAGACAATTCATGAATGTTGAGGTGATTAATACCACGACAGCCTTGTGCTTAAGAGCCTAGAGTTTATTGGTTCAGGTCTAAATTAAAACAGAGAAGCACAGGTAAATATGGACTCATCCCCTCGGTCTGATACCAGAGTTGGTTACGTGGCCTAACCATACACTCCAAAAGAGCTGGGACTAAGCAAAGGAAATGTTTCTCAGGGAAGTTATGGATAGACTACTAGGGAAAAAGACTTGTCTGCGTTAATAAAGTCTTTAAGATTGGGCTGTCTACTATCCGAAAGATGAAGAATAAGTAGCCCATTTTAATCCGATTACGCTCTAGGGACGTCTTACTCCAAGTTACTGTAAAAATAGATGATGGTGGATAAATTATCTACAGTCGGCCTCTTAACAACTTGTTTAAGTATAGTAGCCCCGGTGGTTCCATTTGACCAGTTTTAGGGATGGTAAGTAATTAGGCTTTTTCCGGCAATACACCCAAGATTCTAGATTCCACTTGTTGTAGTTGTGATCGCTCATCCTACACTTGGTCACAACAATTTTAATTATAATTTAAATTTATAAAATTAGTTTTTTTAATAGTTGTTTATCATGACATTACCAACCTCTTGCAGGAAGCTGTTAGAAGAGGTACGAATAAAATTTTATTCATCTTGTAGATACAAGTTTTCTTATTACTATTTAGCATGCGAGTAGATGAGAAATTATTTATGTTTAAATAGTAGAATGCAGCATTACTTCCTCTCTGATGTTGGTCTTCACATTGCAACATACACATTAGGCAAATAAAACCCAAGAAACAAAGAGATGCAGAAAGAACCAACTTCTACACTACTCTGGGACTACGTGCCCAGCTACACTCGAGAACTCGCTCCCAAGACAGCCAAAAACTATGCGTTTGGAACCATGCTCAGAGCTTGCCTCTGAGTACAAACCTACACTACCCTGGATCTTCGTGTCCAGGCACGCCCGAGAATTCGCTCTCAGGATCACCCAAAACTGCGCGTTTGGGACCATGCTCAGGGCTCATCTCTGAGTACACCCAGAACATCGTTCCTAGGTAAGCCTGAAACTTACGTGTTCAGGAGTGCCACGGACCACTCATCCAGGAAATCTCATATGTAGAAGTGAGGGAAGTCAATTTTGTTTTGGATCATTTGCCATCATTAAAGATTATACCCTTTATCTTTCTATACATGTCTCTACTTAATTTTGTGTGATGGAGGATGCGTTCATTTAGTTGCAAGAGTGAAAAGATAAGTGGTCTCAAAGTTTGGTTCACTTCTAAACCACTATAACTACTCATATTTACCTTAGGTTTCCCTATGTCGCTACGGTTGAGACAATAGAATAGCAATCATATATTGACCGAAATGCAACAATTTAAATGTAGAACACCTAATTTCAATGAACATTCAATGTTAATTACCTGCCTATCTAGAATACCGCAATTATACTCATTTCATAACAAGACCCTAATTTCATAATTAACATTATTTTGTTTACCAGCTACTACTATAATGTTGTAGAGACTAACACTGCTAAAGATGAAAAGAACTAATACCATAATTTAGATCATTATAATGATTATTATCGTCATTCCCATCCTCGCAACCCATTCCGGTTTTAAATATATGTGGTGGTCTGACAGAAGAAATGACGAAGTCTAAAGCTAACTAAACAAGGAATGACATAAAGGATGAGAAGTATATATTTAAAGAATAGGTATTGCCATATAGCGAGGACAACACCCTTAAGTCAAGAAACCGTCTCTAATTATATGTGTGGCTCTCAAACCATTGCTCTAATACCACATGTGACGACTCGCATGTTTACCGTGGGGGTAAAAACGCTAGTCAACGGATTATTATTTGCTTTAGCCGATAGAACATCGCTCTAACGAATAATAAGTCCATCAGAGTGTTGCAGCAGAACAACAATTAGAGACAAATACGATATTACAAGAACATTGCCACACAAGGTTAACCGCAAAGGCTCGAATATCACAATATTTAAAAATAAAAAATGTTTAAACTATTATCTATCCAAACGAACACATTACAACTACAATGAATTGCACTCAATTTCACTAAAGACGACTCCTGATTGTTGCCTACTTCACCCAGCCTCCATATGGAGCATCCGCCTTGTACTCGTTGTATCCCGACTCCACAGACCACATATTCCTTCTGAGTAGTATCCGTCTAGATAGATTTTGTCTGATCTTAGTTATTCTCTAAACTGACATACTTCTAAACAACAACAACAACAACAATAAGGATGAGTACGAATGATCCTCAGTGTGGTCGTGCATCATGTGCGTCTTCCTGGTATGGTACAACAAATGTAATTTTTTGATCCTAATGCCGCGATATTGCTGCTCGCATGCATGCTGACCAACCTCATGCAATTTCTCCGCGTTTTCATAATTTGCGACTAGCATTGTTCTTTTCTTGCTGATTACCGACGAGTCATCGTATTGCTCCAAAAGCACACTATGTCTCTACGCCACGTAATTCTAAGCATGTAATTTCCAAAATTCTAATGGAATCTTTAAACGCATTGTGTTGTATTTTGACAATTTTGCTTATTTCATGAATACTTAGGCCGTTCATTGAATATAAGCACTTGATGTTTTAATATATGGGCTTTTAATAGTACGATATCCAATCTTGGCATCTCTCGTTTCTGTGTTCGAACTAGAGAATTGCACGATTCAACTTTCAACTATGCATTTATATGCACTGAATCTCGACGACGCTTAGATTTCAAAGTCTTGCTGTTCGTGTTGCTGGATTGGAACTTTTAGACATGGTGTCAAGGTAAGCAAATCTTCTTAGTTTACATAGACAGGTGTAAGCTCGCTTTCGCAATCTCTGTAGTTGTCATTAGATTGCGTGACGGAGGGACGCACGCACACGGCACACTACACTTACACTTATATATCATATGTGCACATGTATATGCGTCTTGCTGATACACGCATAATATGACTTAAGTGAAGATCGTTAGATAAATCTTAAATTTATCTAGTACCTCATAAAATATAGATATATACAGGGACAGAACCAGCCCAAGCCTCAGGGTAGACCAGCTGCTCTTAGACTAACTCTGTTTTTTTTATGATTTTTTATAAATTTTATATAAACTTTGGTTGTCAGGTCTTAATCTACAGCTCAAATAGTTCAAGACTTAGCTCTGTCACTAGGTATATATTTTTTCACTAAATAAATATGTATGGATAAAGTAAGACACTGGCCCTGCTTGAAAGAGCTTATTTTGAGTGACTTTTGGCTGAAAATCACTGTAGCTAGCTGAAAAAACACTGTAGCTAACAGTGGTTTATTTGGTGTAATTAAATTTTAAAAAATTTAAAAATAGAAAAAACAGGTTAACCCGTTATGGACAGTACAAACGAATACAGGAAAAAATAGAATCGTCAAAAACGCTAAAAAAGCTAAAAATCAGAAAAAAATAAAATTATTAAATAGTAAATAATAAAATAAAAATTAGAAACTCAAACTGAAACGAGCGGACCTTAGGGCCGATCCAGAGATTGAATCTGGACGGATAGTTTGAGAGGAGGTACTTATATGAGGTTATATGAGGTCAGGAGTAGGTTTGGGCCCGTTGCTAGGTGGGTTGAAGCTCCGGGCGCCCCATCTTTACCCGTGAAGTTGCTATCTAGCATACGTCATTCTGGTCCAAAAAGTCTTCTAGTTATATGGGCCGAGAAGCTTCTCCATCCTGCCCGTCCCCGGTTCCCCTCCCTGAACGCAAAACCTAGACGCTCAGCCGCCGCCCGCTGTCGCGTCACGCCACCGCCGGCCGGTCCCTCCCACCGCTGCCCCTCACTCCCGGTGTTTCTCGCTGCCGCCGCAGCTCTTCCTCCTCGCTCCGGCCCGGCGCCGCCGCTCGCAGCTCGTCACTTGGGTGCTGCGGGCCGACGCCGCCGCCGCTCCTCACTCCGTACGTCACTTTCCTCTTGCTAGGTCTCTGTATGTTTGTGTTTTATGTTCTCCAGTGCTCCCCGCACATGTGTTCTTCCTCGGGTTGGGGCTTCCAGAGCAACATGCTGCTCTGATCTGAATTCATCAAGGTGTTCTGATCACTTGACTTCATGTGTTCTACTGTTTCTCTGTCTCTGCTGCATTATATTGCAACTGTTTATTTAGCATAACATCTGGATCTCTTCTTGTGTCCAATCTCTTCGTGGGTTGGGTTATTCTAAGAGTGTTTCGTTCTTTGCTTTGAGCAATCGAATCCAAATCTTTCTTTCTTTCCAAGATACTCCTATCTATCCAGTTAATTGCAGATTTGATTTGTTTGTGGTTCTACTAGTGGGCTTGTTTTCCCAAAATTTTGTGGTTGAACTGAACCCCACACCCTACTTTAAGTCGTGGATCATTCTTTTGCTCCTGCGCCTGCGTGAGGATACCAAAACCTTGATTTTTTTGCTTGCTATGGATGCGCTGTCTGTCAACTCCTGTAGGATCGCCATTTCGTTTGAGCTTGATATAGCCTCTCACTGTGGAAGAATTATAAATTGGTAACAGCAGGTAACCGGACACATTGGATTAAACAATTGTTTGCAAGGTACATGGTTAAGTAGTAGCATTTGCTCATGTATCTTTACATCATAATAAACCCCATTTTATTACGCGGGCAGATAAAACTCAAAACTTGTAATATTCAATTATATTGTATTTGTACCTAACGTACACACTATGTAGCACGGACACGGATACGTCGACACGACACCGACACGGGAATTTGCCGTTTTCCCAAAATACCGATACGGCGACACGACTATATATATTTAAATAATAAATAAATTATATATATATATATATATATATATATATATATATATATATATATATGTATTATTTTGTATGTTTCCACATGCTTATTAAACTGCAATAATATAAATTATAAACTTGTAATTTGTAAAGTGTATACTCGGAATTTGTAAACGGCTTACATTTTTCTAGAATAATGAAACAAGCAATCGAGCATGATTATTAAACAAGCAATCAAGTATAAATGTTAATCGCGTCTAAACTCAACCGCATCTAAACTCTACGGCATCTAAAGAATATAACCGTGCGTCTGTGCCGACTGCATCTAAACTCAATCGCACTCCTAACCTCCCGACTGCAATAAAGAAGGCAGTATTAACTGCATACTGCATACCTGTGAGGCGGAGGCTGGCAGCGCGCGAGGTGGAGGCCAACGGCGCGCGGTGAGGAAGCTGGCGAAGCAGCAGAGGTGCGCGGGGAGGAAGCTGACGGCGCGCGGGGAAGCGGCGGCGGCGCGCGGGGAGGAAGCCGGGGAAACGACGGCGGCGTGCGGGGAGGAAGCTGGGGAAGCGGCGACGGCACGCGAGAAGGAAGCCGGGGAAGCGATGGGCGCGGGGAGGAAGCCGACGGCGCGCGAGGAGGAAGGCTCCGGTACCGGCGGTACGTACTCCGTCCCCACCTCGACCTCCACCTGAGGGAGCCGGCGGTGCACGGGCGGGCGGCGGTGCGATGTTGGAGCCGGCAGGCGACGACGTGAGCAAGAATACGCGGGTGGCGGCGAGCAAGAAGATGCGCGTGGGGAATGGCCGAATGGGGGGGTCTCAGGATGGCCTAGGGTTAGGGTTAGGATGGCACACAGGATGGGCCGGCTCTCTCTTGGGCCGGCTCTAGGTCGGCTGTGTCCTGGGCCGTGTCCGACTCGTGTAATTACTGTGTCCGACACGTATCGAGAATTTTAGCGATTAAAATTAATTCCAAAATTGCTCGATACGTCGCCGACACGTGTCCGCGACGTGTCCGTGTCGTATCCGTGTTGGACACGGATACGGCGGTTTACACACGTGTCCGTGCTACATAGCGTACATATAATTGTTTTAGAGAAAGTGATTACAAAGCGAGCGTGGTAACAGCCCAAAAATGTTAAATGATGTTGCAGTAAAGAGAATGTAATTGTGGTCCTTGATGGGAGAAGAGCTGATGGACTAAACTTCAGGACTCGAATTTCTTGCTGCATGAGAGTGAGGGATGCGAGAGTGAAACTGAGAGATGGACATGTGCTGTCTTTGATTCTTGGTGTCTTCGTTTGGTCTTAGGTGGGACGTGAGGACTCAGAATTGGTTGGATGTGTCCTGCAATTTCTCCAATAGGACTGGGGTGCTGCCCAAAACACAGCTATGGTGGTATTTAATATTTACTACTTAGGATGTAGGCCGAAAAATTAGCAGCCAAGAAAATAGCATGTACAAATATTACTGTAGAAAAGAGAAAGCAATTAAGGCCCTTGATGGGAGAACAGCTGGTGGATTTTTCATCAGGATTCCCATATTTAGCCAATTGAGCTCACGGGATATGGGAGCGAAACTAAGAAATGGGCTTGTTTTGTCTTTATTCTGTCAGATGGACTCAGTGGCTGAATGAGCCTGTGATTTGTTTTTCAAGTGGGGAGGAAATCTCCAATAAGGTTAGCCCAGGGGGTTCCTTGCGCCGCAGAATTTACCAGGGTGGCTTCCTGGGCCACGCTGGCCCTGGTCCTGCCCCTGCTTTCTCATGAAGTCACCTCCCCTCCTGTATTCCTCTCTATGTGAATAAGTACTGGTGGTATCTTTTTTATTCTGATTTCTGGCAACATGCTGATCTTATGAAGTTTTTGCTTCCCACTTTTGGCATGCATGCCTCATAGTGTGATCTGCAGTGGCTCATTTATTTTAATGTAGAGATGCCTATTGTTGAAATATGCATCATGTTTCTACTTAAGATGCTAAGGCATTGGTTAGTGAAATTATCCTTGTATGAGATACTTCGCAAATTTTTTTACTTATTTTGCTAATTTATTTTCTTGTACAAATGCAGTGTGTGGGTAGAGGGCTTAATAGTCTGTCTGAGGTGGTCTCTGTTGGAGAAAGCACAAGGCTTAATAGTCTGTGTCTGAGGTGGTCTCTGTTGGAGAAAGCTCAAGGATAATAACTATCATGGATGCGAACTCAGATTCCAATGTGCAAAAGGCTGAGGAACTCAAACTTAAGGCAAATGATGCCTTTAAGGGTATGTTAATGTTTGACCTGCCTCTTCTCCTCACTTTTGTAATTAGAGCCATACTGTCTTCCTTCTTCTGTCAGAAAACATATCCTGTCACTTCAATCAAATTCACTATTGTTAAAGAAAAATTACTCTGACTGAAATGGAGAAAAAAATTCTGTCAGAACAGCATATTTCTTTTTTGAATTGGAATGGAGAATCCAAAATGTAGAGATATGAGAGTTCTGTGCTTAAATCTAGCACTTAATTTGAGACCCAATCAACAGGAAAATCAAGTATCATTGATCAATCGACATTAAACTTTATATATTATATGTTATATCCAGAGTGGTATGAGGTTTCTGATATTGTCCTTAAAAAAATAAAATAAAATAAATCTGACTGTTGTTCCTACTGTGCATAGCATTGCGTCAAATATTTAAAAAGTTTACTTGTGTCCCCTACTCCCCTTAGTACATCCTACATAGTATTTGCCAATGCCAACTAATTCGTTTTGATCTTTTACTGCTTATTTCCACCAGCAAACAAGTTCTCCCAGGCTATAGAGCTGTATAGTCAAGCCATTGAGCTTAACACTTCAAATGCGGTTTACTGGGCAAACCGTGCATTTGCACATACAAAGTTAGAGGAATATGGAAGTGCAGTGCAGGATGCTACAGAAGCTATTGAAATTGATCCTCGATATTCAAAAGTAAGTAATAACGGTACTTCTTGCTGTCACACTTTTGTAAGTTTCTTTTTTAAACCAAATTTTTTCCGTGTCCTTGTAGGGTTATTACAGACGTGGTGCAGCATATCTTGCCATGGGAAAGTTCAAGGAAGCCCTGAAGGATTTTCAGCAGGTGCCCAGATCGTTTTCCTAGTTTTCTTGGCTCAATGCCAGATTGCTAATGGATATTTTTTTTGTCAGTTTCCTTGCTTATTCTAGACTTTGGTGGCATTTCTAAGTAGAATACTGAAATTAATATAGGTGACCATCTATATAAATGGGAACCACATTCTTTTCTTGGGTTCTTGCTATTCTTTTGTTTCTTGTGGTAGTCCAGGTTTCATGGTTTTCCCCTGCAACATTGTGGAAATAATTCTCCCCCATTTACTAGGTGAAAAGAATCTGCCCTAATGATCCAGATGCTGCAAGAAAGTTGAAAGAGTGTGAGAAAGCTGTCCAAAAAATCCGATTTGAAGAAGCAATTTCTGTAGGGGATGCAGAGAGGCGCTCCGTGGCAGATTCTATTGACTACCATATCATAGGTATGTGATGTTTACTTTCTGCACTTATTTTCACCCTGCCTGCTCCATGTACTAGTGTGGCTTAAAGCAACTTAAGAGTGCTATTATGATCTGGATATATTAGTGTTATTTAGCCAAACTTGCTGAATTTGTCTTCATCAGCTTGCTACTATTCTCATGTAGTTCCAGGTGCTTTCTTGGTTGTTGAGGCCAATTAAAAGTTATTCTTGGCCAGCTTTCTGAGATTGAGCCCATTCAGCCCTTTTGTGATTATCCCACTATTGACTGTGTGTCTATGCATTCTGTTTTACAAGGACCTAATTGTTTCTCTTGTTGATCACCTGTTACTGTTCCATTGAATATTTGAAACTTGTACGTCCATCTGTAGCATTTTATAAAATTGATCACTATGACACTATCGCACG
Source organism: Dendrocalamus latiflorus (assembly GCA_017311315.1). NCBI lineage: Eukaryota > Viridiplantae > Streptophyta > Magnoliopsida > Poales > Poaceae > Dendrocalamus > Dendrocalamus latiflorus. Next base: position 7,820,115 of record CM029662.1, read on the forward strand.
CTGAAGTTGAGCTTCCCTTTTTTTCTGTGGATGGAAGCTTCTGTTATTTGCAGAACTTTCCTCTGCATAACATTCTAATTGAGGTTCACAATTCTTTTGCATGTTACAGAAGTGGAGCCACAATATACAGGACCAAGAGTTGATGGAGATACAGTAACATTAGATTTCGTCAAGGCAATGTTGGATGAATTTAAGAAACAGAAATGCATACATAAAAGGTACACCTTTACTTCGAACAAAGGGGCATACCTGTAGTGTTTCTTGTGTTACATCTGTTCTCTTGGTCATTTACTTTTTTAGCTGTTAATGTAGGTATGCGTACCAGATTGTGTTACAAGCCTTGGAGTTATTGCGTTCAATGCCTTCACTTGTTGATGTGAACGTTCCAAATGGCAGTCACTTTACAGTTTGCGGTGATGTCCATGGCCAGGTATTTAGGTTTTCTAAATGCTTTACTTTGTTCGCGAATTATTATTCTTCAGTACATATACTGACTTTGATGGGCTAATCTGTTTTTTTTCTTTGCAGTACTTCGATCTGCTCAATATATTTGAGCTCAATGGGCTTCCCTCAGAAGAAAATCCATACCTCTTCAATGGGGACTTTGTGGACAGAGGATCTTTTTCTGTTGAAGTCATACTCACTCTATTTGCTTTCAAATGCCTCTATCCCACTGGTAACTGTTTATCATTTTGTTTCTTTCCATGAACTGCACAACATTCTGCAATTTGTTACTGTACTGGTTTTGGTGTTATGTTATGACTTACTATAAATGTGAGCACCTTTTAAGTTGTGCATGTAATAATATTATTTTGGATGGTTCTTCTATGCTTCAGGTATGTACCTTGCAAGAGGAAATCACGAAAGTAAGAACATGAACAAAATATATGGTTTTGAGGGAGAAGTGAGGTCGAAGTTGGGTGAAACATTTGTTGAACTATTTGCTGAAGTATTCTGTAGCTTACCCCTTGCTCATGTCATCAACAACAAAGTCTTTGTAGTTCATGGAGGTCTCTTTAGTGTAGATGGAGTTAAGCTCTCAGATATTAGGTCCATTGATCGTTTCCGTGAACCTCCTGAAGAAGGTACATATTTCTTTTTTCTACTTCTGCTAGTTAGCCTGCTTTATTTCCAGCTGACACTATGTATGGTTTATATGGTTTACCTTGTCCTTTTCAATTTATCATGCATGTTTACTCCCATTTGATTTAGCCATAATGACGGTTTTCTTCAATTATCTTCTTAAACCACAAGGAAATTGTACTAAAGTTCCATGACCTGATCAACCTACTAGCCATACTGTTCTTTATGAGATGCAAAGACTTGCTGCCCAAAACCTTGGGATTGGCTGAACTTCAGTGTGAAGTTATGGCCCAAAGTTACAGATATTAACCATTATGTTTGCAGCATAAGTTCTGGCAGATGCAAGGTTTCTGTCAAATGATGCCCTTACAACAACAACAACAACAAAGCCTTTTGTCCCAAACAAATTGGGGTAGGCTAGGAATGACACCTTCTCAAGATCAAAGAGATATAAATCTTGAAAAAAACCTACAATACTAAAACTCTAAACTGTATAACCTGCTATTTGAGCCAAAAGTCTAAAACACTGCCCCTAACTTTCTTATGATTTCGGTACGTGGATCGCTAACTTCCATGCACTCCTATCTAAAGCTAATTCTTTAGATACATTCCAATCCCTCAAGTCTCTTTTAACTGCTTCCTCCCACGTCAATTTTGGTCGACCTTTGCCTCTTCTTACATTTTCAGTACGTCTTAAAATTCCACTACGTGCCGGTGCCTCAGGAGGCTGTCGTTGAAGATGTTCGAACCATCTCAAGCGACATAGGCTTTCTCTAAGTCAATAAATATCATGTGAAGGTCTTTCTTTTACTTCCTATACCTTTCTATCAACTGTCGTAGCAAGAAAATCGCTTTCGTGGTTGACCTTCCAGGCATAAAACCAAATTGGTTTGTCGTCACGCTAGTCACTTTTCTTAAACGACGCTCAATCACTCGTTCCCAGAGCTTCATTGTGTGGCTCATGAGCTTAATTCCTCTATAATTAGTACAACTTTGAATCTCCTTTATTTTTGAAAATTGGTACTAATGTGCTCCATCACTCGTTTGGCATTTTGTTCAGCCTAAAAATTCTTGAAAATTGGTACTAATGTGCTCCTCCATCACTTGTTTGGCATTTTGTTAAGCCTAAAAATTCTATTGAACAGCTTAGCCAAACAATCGCCACTTCTCTTAAGCATTTCCACACCTTAATAGGGATGTTATCATGACCCAACGCCTTACCCACTTTCATCATTTTTAAGGCCTTTCTTACTTTCGACTCTTGGATTCTTCGAACAATCCACTTATCGGTGTCGTCAAAAACATTATCCAGTTCAATCATACTATAATCATTATCGTTATTGAACAATTTGTCGAAGTAATCTCTCCACCTATCCTTGATCTCGTCTTTCACCAAAAGTCTATTAGTGTCGTCTTTGATGCATTTAACTTGGTTGAAATCTTTCGTCTTCCTTTCTCGAATTGTAGCCTTCTTGTAGACATCCTTCTCTCCCTCCTTTGTACTTAGTTTGTGATAAATTTCCTCATATGCGTTGCCTTGTGCCTCACTTACCGCGTTCTTCGCATTCTTTTTTGCTGCTTTGTATTTCTGTACATTGTCATCGCTCCTATCATGATACATGTGCTTGTAGCATATCTTCTTCTTAATAGCTTTTTGCACTTCCTCGTTCTACCACCATGTGTCTTTTGGTTCTTCTCTTGTCCATTGGGTCACTCCAAGCACCTCCGTAGCCACCTTCCTAATGCGAGTTGCCATTTTTGTCTATATACTATTTGCTTCACTATTCGCTTCTCCCATGTCCCAGTCCCTTCCGTGACCATCCTCTCCTTAAACGCCTGTGCGGTATCTCTTTTGAGTTTCCACCACTGTCCTTGTGACTCTGACGACCTTAGCTTGTCGGACCCGTAACCTAAAACGAAAGTCGGAGACTACCAACTTATGTTGCTAGACAGTGCACTCTCCAGGTATAACCTTACAATCTATACAGGCTCGTTTGTCCTCCTAACAAGAACAAAATCGATTTGGTTAGAGTGCTGACCACTGCTAAAGGTAACTAAATGAGAATGTCTCTTTCTAAAGAAGGTGTTAGCTATCATGAGATCAAAGGCTATAACAAAGTTTAAGATATCTTCTCCCTCTTGATTTTTATCACCATAACCAAAACCCCCATGCACCATTTGAAACCCACCACTATTTGTACCGACATGACCATTGAAATCGCCTCCTAAGAAAATCTTTTTATTGATAGACACACTTCTAACTATGTCATCTAGGTCTTCCCAAAATTGCCTCTTAGCGGTCTCATCCAACTCTACTTGTGGAGCATATGTACTAACAACATTCAAAACCAAGTCATCAAAGATTAGCTCGATTAGGATAATCCTATCCCCTGCCTCCTCACATCGACAACTCCACTCTTGAGGCGTTTATTGATTAAGATGCCCACTCCATTCTTGTTTCGTTCTGTTCCAGTATATCACAGTTTGAATCCAGTATGCTCCACCTCCTTTGCCTTCTGACCCACCCATTTAGTCTCTTGAACACACAAGATATCTATACGTCTTCTAATCTATGTATCAACTATCTCTCTAACTTACCTGTTAAGGACCCTACATTCCAGCTACCCATACGAATCCTACTCTCCACGACTAGCTTCCTTGCCCCTCGTACTCGTCGAGTAAAGTGCAAAGACCCTTGCCCATTTTCCACTACATCCGGGCGCCGACGTAGCGTGTTACTAAGGGAGTGATGTCCTGACCCTTGCTCATTTACAACCACACCCGGGTTCCGATATGGCATGTCACTAAGAGGGTTACGCCCCAAGCCCCCAACGAAACTTTTAATTTGGATTTCATTCCATGAAAAGATGGTATGAATTTTACGTTAGCTTGCTAAGCCTAACACAATCCTCCTTTTTCCTGGTTTGGGACATGCTACGTAGAAAACTACATAGGCGGAGTTGTCAAATGATGCCCTGGAGGCCTTTTTTTTTTCTGTTGGCTATTTTGCAGTGTAACTCCTGGTTTTTGTTGACAGGTTTAATGTGTGAAATACTATGGAGTGATCCTCAACCTCAACTTGGAAGAGGTCCAAGCAAACGTGGTGTTGGTCTTTCCTTCGGAGCTGATGTGACTAAGAGGTTTTTACAAGAAAACAATCTGGGTATGTAGCAAAGCTTCATTGCAGATTGGATTTTTGAAATACTTGTGATATTGTGTCAGCTTCTTTGTCTCTTTTTTCTGTAAGAAATTCACGTCGAATATTTCTGATATCTTAATTTGCTTTATGATCTTCCAGATCTTGTTGTTCGATCCCATGAAGTGAAGGATGAAGGTTATGAAATTGAACATGACGGAAAGCTTATAACAGTCTTCTCTGCTCCTAATTATTGTGACCAGGTATATCATATATGACACTAGCACCGTAGTTGCTTGCTTGCTGCTTGCACAAAGTGACATTTGCATCATTAGGACATCGAAAGTTGTTTGCTGGTCTTGAAGCCCTGTTGATTTTGTGTTCTGCTTTGGTTTCAACAAGCTATCACTTTTATGTTGTTCTTGATATTCCTCATAAATATTCCCCTGGTTTATGTTATTATCATCTAACCATGCTGTGCACATCTTGCGAATTGCAATTTTGATACAGATGGGCAACAAGGGTGCGTTCATTCGGTTCACAGCTCCAGAACTCAAACCAGATATTGTTTCTTTCTCAGCGGTGGTGAGAATTACCCTCTCTTTTTTTTCACTGATATGCATCTTGTGGCAACCAAATTCGTATCACAAGCACAAACTGTGGGTGGGTAGTGTCAGTTGAAGCAGGTTGAGTCCATATTACTAAGTAGTGGTGAGAATTACCCTCTTTTTTTGGGAAGCTATGTACATCTGTACAGTACTACAACAACAAAGGCTTAGGCTTTGTTGTTGTTGTTGTACAGATGTACGTATCTTCCCAAATAATACACTTCTTTACCGGCTTGTCATTTTGAATCTCCTTGTCTTACGCTATTGTAAACTGAACTACATATGATTTGATTATTTCCCGAGATCTAATTGAGAGGTTATTAACACTTACTGATGCATCTTGCAGCCGCACCCTGATGTCAAGCCGATGGCCTATGCAAATAACTTCCTCAGGATGTTCCAATGACAGCATATAGCCTTGTTTATACAATTTTATTGTGATGAGCTTGTCGGCGCCTGGTTCTTCTCTTGCCAATGTTTGCAAGCATATGCTGCCGCCTTGTACGACAAATGTAGTGCTGTAAAGCAGGAATGCAATTTTTTTATACACTGCTATGGTTTTGTTACATTTTTGACAAATTATCATTCTTCTTGTAACAGCTAGCAAAATCTTTTAAATCATTAGATGCTAGTTTAATTCTACAATTGTTACATCATTTTTCTTTTGGGACTTTTTCATCATAGGTGGATCATGCTTCTAGTAAACTCTGATTCTTGGGAAAAAAAAATTTATATGCCACTGCAAATTTTTTGGATACCTGACCTCGTGACGTCCCAAAAGTTTCAAAAATTTCGTCAGATTTTTTTGCAAAATATTTCGAGTTGCTTTTGAGTTCTTTGTGTTTTAACGGTTTTCTTGTGACGGAAATCCTATATCTCTTCTCGAAACTCTCAGCAAATAATTAAAAAACTCCAAAAAACTCCTATGCTATCTGGACCGAGTCCAGCCCATGCTCCTTTTCTCCTTTTTTCCTTCCTTTCCTTCCAACTCAACCTGCAGCCTCCCCCCCACCCCCCCTCTTTCCCATGGGCTGTGCTAGACCACCTTAGCTTGCCTTCGTGTATGCAGCCTGGCCCACCCAGCGTAGGCCTGTCTTTGCTCTAGCCTGTCCTTGTGTGCCCGTACGCCTTCTCTGCCACCTTTGCCACGTTGTTAGCCATGTGTTGTTGACGTTTGCTTCCGTTGCTCAAACCTCCAGCCATGTGTTGTCGCTTGCTCCCGTTGCTCAAGCCTCCTACGCCATTACCTTGCATGTTTGCCATCTTGGCTTGTGTGGCCTTGTATGTTCGCCATCTTGGCTTGTTGCCAATTACAACGCCAGCTTACTCTGTGCATATTGTGTGGTAGAGAAGGGCCGAAGTCACCTCTCCACTCATCTCCTCCATCGTCCCAGTCATTGCCGCATCCATAAAACCCAAGACCCAACACCTTGCCTTCCTTCCCCCCTTCCCCTTCACTCCCTAAGGCCGCCCGCACTACCGCCGAAGCTGTTGTCGTCCTCAAGCCTAGCCGAAGCGTCGCCCTGTTCTAGAACCGCACCAATAATCCACCCAAATTTGTCTCCGTTCCTATGCCTTCCCCAAAATTGATCCTTTCATCTTCTTCCCCACCGCTTTGCGACCCTATTCGTTCCTCTATGTAGCCACATCATTGCCGGAGTTGCCGTTGTAGCTCATCACATTGCTGGCCACATCACTACCACCGTCGATCTGTCGCCTTCATCATCCCCTCGTTGAGCCAACCACGTCATGAGGTGCGCCTCAACACACCGTTTTTGAACCTCACCTCCTTCGATTGCCACATTCGTCGAGTAGGGCCATTGCCGAGCTCCACTAAATCGCTATGGCCACTACCGCCATCAACCTTCCTCGTCACATCTCAGGCCAAGCTTTTACCACTGGAGGACTTCCAGTGACCACGTCGTACTCATGTGCCCATCGCCCACACTGTAGACCATCGGAGCTCACCATCGGTGAGTTTTCCCCCTTCCATGGCTACCGCCCTTGCCCTGCCCATTCCGACTACCACGATCCTCCCCGTCGTCTCAAACAACCCAAAATGGGTTCGTGCTGCCTGGGAACACGCCGTAAGCGTGTCGTCATCGTCATTCCACCACCTCAACGCTTGCGCCCTTCTTCCTCTCCACCTCTCTCTATTTCAGTTGAGAGAGAAGCATAGTACCAGCTCGGTACTTTGCATAGTTAGTTGACCCGAGCCGCACGCACCGGACTCGAGTTCGACCAAACCTAGGCATATTACTGTGCACATGTGGTCAAGCCAGACCCGGTTTGATCGAGTGAAGCCCGAGTCCAACCCGAGTCAAAACCAAGTCCAACCTGAATCAAACCCATTTAGCCCAAGTTAATCCCGATTCTCACCTATTTCAGTCTAATTTAACTTGGTTTATCACTAGTTTATGGTCGATTAAGATAATTCCAAACTGATTCCCATTGAGTTAACACCTGTTCTGTACATTACATTATCCCTAGACCCTCCAAACACCACTGTTCACCATTTGTTGTCAATTCAAAGTTTTCTAAAGTTGATTCTTCATCGATTTTTCTCTCCTAAGACATTTCGGCACTTGTCTTTGTTCCTTTCTTCTGTCGTCTTTTGTTTGCAAGTCTTGTAGTTGCTGTAGTATGCTTAGTTAGCCTTGATCATATGTTTGTATGCTAGATTACGAAGGAGTCGCTAGAGCAACTGGAACTAGAAGTGATGATCCCAAAGCTTATGAAGGAGCAAGCACCGACTACGAGTCGCAAGACAAGTCATGATCCTTGATCATATTGGATTCCTATTAGTTGGGCTATATTACATATGGGTTTATTTCCTGCATTATTTATTTGTCAATGCCATTTGTTATCAGTTACTTTTGAATTATCCTACTTAAATAGTTAATACCTTTAATTACATTGCATACATACCATCCTTGATAGTAAGCTGATCTAGTTTTCTTTGATAAAACTAGAGCTAGTGTATCATAGTTTATATTAGCATAGTAGTGGAAGAACAAAAACTACAATAACTATCATACTTGTCATTCGCCATCATGAGTTGATGTTTTAGAACTTATACTTGAAGTGGATTATGTTGTATATGTTGGATCACTCGACGAGAGTGATGTTTTGAAAATGTTGGCCGACGGTGAGGATTGGGAAAGTGGTTGGTTATATGCTATGCTCCCGTTGGTCTACACGTTGGTTGTTTGGATGCCTTACTCGAAGCATATAAGGACTAGAACCTTGTGCCATGAGATTGACATAATTTGCCGCCTCTCCACAAGACCAAGAAATCAGACTTAGCTTAGTACGTCGTCCTACTTCATGAAGTCTATAGGAGAAGACTGATATCATTGTTGAGGGTGAGTCGGAGTGCACTTTCGAGTGCCACTTCCGAAGGTACACAATAGTAGAACCCCTGTAAGCAGATGGTATACCATAGGCCTAGTATGGCCTTGACGGCTAGGATGGCCCTGACATCTATGGATAGAAACTAATGTTGTGGGACTTTTGAATGGCTTTGTTGTCTCTCAATGATTGCACTCATGGGTAAATCTAGGCAGTCCTTGTAGAGATTGAACTTGAATCATTCGAATTTGCATGCTTCTGGCTAATGAAGCTATATTGTGGGGTGATTCCTAAACTTGAGGCATAAGTAGTCTTTCAATGGTTAAATGTGATAATTTAGTGATAATGTTGAATCATGCACCTCCTGCTCTTAAAAAGAACTGTTAAACTGCTTTGTTTAAATCAAAAGGCTTTATCAAAATGCTTTGTTCTATAGAAGGTAGATCCAAGATAAACCCTCCTTATCGTTCGTTTTCCTTGAAATCATCGGTTGCATTATAAAACTTTACCACCGTAACTTGTTGAGTACAAATGTACTCATTTTTGCATATTTTTGACTCTGGTAGCAACTCTATCGGACCCCAGATTTATCATCCAAAACCCTCTGTGTAAACCATCACTAGTTCCTGGATCAGTAGCTAGTGCATACAGTTGCATCATTGTATATCAAACACATATCTCGCAAAAGCAAAAACTATTAGGTAATAGTAAACAACACAAAATAGACCATACGGTCGCTTGACTTACACACATGCCAATTAGGCCAAAACCTTTAAAGAGCAACAGCAAAAAACAGAAACAACACACAGGTGTGACCCTCAGGCAATCAACTGGGGCTCGTGACCTAGTTCTTGGCATCTTCATCTTCTAGTCTTGTCAACGTCTTGACAACATGGCTTTTCTTTCTCTTTCGTACTTACTCAATGATAGTAATTGAGCAACAGTGAGTACGAAGATACTTAGTAAGCCACCACACATAATACAATTCTAATAGATGCAGGATTGAGTAAAGGAAGGCTTGAGGTTCTTTTATTTGTAGAAAGTCATATTTGAAATATAATAAGTAGAAAGCTTGAGACTTAGCATTTTAACTAAGTATATTTTAAAGAGTGTAAGAGTATGCAATAATAATAGTATTGCATGTTCTATCCACCTTCTATAGAACATGGTTCCATCCACCATAAGCTATTTTTGATACTAGGGTTCCATCCACCCACTATACACATTGGGTTCTATTCAACTAGGGAAAATCAAAGTTAGAGTTCTATCCACCCATCATACTTTTCATCCCATCCATAAAATGGTTATTATAAAATAGAGACTAACTCGAGTAAGTTCCCACGCCTGCCTTTGACCATAGGCATGACTGTTCAAATAATTTTCACTCCACAGAGATTGCACACTTTACCCACAAGAGAAGCCCAATTTATACTGTTGCCACGCTACCTTTGGTGTGAGGCTTAGATGGTCATCACAAGGCCTTTACAATGCACCTTCCCAATGTGACCACCGTCGTGTGGTTCTGTCCACCCGCTCCAAAAGCCCCCTCTCGCACCGCACGTCAAGGTCTCTATCTGGCACTCTTGCCCGTGTTCCTCTAGATGGCGCAATCAGTGCTGGGTCGATGCAAAATAATTGGCCAGGTCGTACCCATTATAGACATGTAGTTACACTGTTTTACCTTGGGAGGTCATCACAAGATTCAGTCCTTAAGACTACCAGGCGGTTCTACCACATACTAAACTCTCGTGCTCTATCTACACTCGCCCGATTTATCATCCTACCAAGTATGAAGCAAGAGTTTTGGATTCCATAATACCATTTCTACTTCAACATGCCAGCCATTTCTATCCAATGGCTATCCAAAACCAATTTTTCATATTTGAAATGATGTCAGGGCAAATTAATGCCCACATCTATATAAGCAAGGTTAAGCATGACACTTAGATACAGACTTATCGACTAGTATATTTACCATTAAGTCTAGTGTGACAAGGATTTATTTTCAAAGTCAATCAATGGGTGGTAGTAAATGAACAGTAATATGGCATTAACTAAGAACTGATGATAATATAATTTTAGTCAAAATAAAGAATGCACTTTGATAATTTAAAGTAAAGTAATTTGCATTCAAGAAGATAGGAGCAATATGATCAAAGTGATGACTTGCCTCACTCAATTTACTACGATTCTTGCTCTTGCCCAAAGTCTTGGTCTTCATCTTTATCTAGATCTTCATCTTGCTCAAACTGTTAGACTCCAAAATCTAATTACGTTAAGAATAACCGAATCCAAATAAATCCAAAGGCATCCGAATAAATTCAAAAAAATTTGAATCAACTCACATAAACATCAAAATTCAAATAAACCCAAATAAACTTAATTAAATTTGATGATGATTAATTTGGTGACATGAGACAGGGTTCTAGTGAGTGCGGGATGCATATGGGGTCAAACAAAGTTGAGGAAAGGTCATGGAGGAAAACTACCAGGAGGAAATCAAGGAAGGATAAAGGAGGATGAATATGCACTGGAATATTTTAGTCTGGATTTGAAGGTGGTTAGATATAGCTAATTGGCAAATACTATTACTTGAACATAACTTAATGATTTCTTTTATTACTATTTTATTTTAATTAAAGAAGTTCCATAAGTTAGATGAGACCTACGAACATATACGAGGGTCTACATGGTGTACTGGCATCATTTACTAAATATTATTCTTAAGGATTATGGCGTGGGCTTTACCTGCGATAGGTATAATTTTAATTAAATCTTAGATTTCACGTTGCTAGGAATCTCATGGCATATTAGTATTTGAGGTGCAAATGCCTATTAGTCGAGTGATTAATTCAATAATTAACTAAAATATGGGGCCAACTATTTAATTAATTAAGTGGCTAACAGGTTATATTGCTAATTGCTAAATAATATCTAACTTTAGTTAGGGCACTAATTACTCACATATCACGATTGGTAATTAATTAATCCTAGAGTTTTAACTTTTAATTAATATGGGCGTTAAGCAATAATCCTAATACTTTGAGCCTTAATTGATGCATAACTACTCAATAATTAACTTTAATTAATATCTAATACTAACTAACTTTGATTTAAAAACTAATTATATGGGCTAGCTAGGACACCTATTTCTCCATATATTGTGTTGGAAAGGAACAATTTACGGTCCAGGGCTCATTAGTATTTAGGCATAATCTAAACTATATTCTAACATTATCTTTTTCGGGGGGAATATTCTAACATTACCTTTACTTCAATTGGTATTTTAAACCAAGTCCTATTGACATGCTAATGTTCTTTATTATCATTCTTACTTACACAAAGTTATATTTTAACAACTTTAATTAGTATTTGAATTTTATAGTAAATACTAATGGCATCCTATATATACATAATTATACTTCAGCGCAACCTTCAATTAAAGTTGAAATTTTAGCCCAAGTACTTAATGACAGATTATTTAATTACCTTACTTGGCCATTAATTAATAAGGACCCAATGGTCATTTGCCATTTATCTAAAGAACTAGGTTTTAGTTGAGACACTGGTTAAGTTTGCAGCTAAAAAAATACTAATGACATACTAGCTTTAATTATCATCTACTAAATTTCAGCATTATTATTATTAAACTCTGCATTTCTAAGCAAATATTGGTGACATACTAACTAAATTAATTTAATTATCATTTAGCAAGGGGCCCTTGTGACTTTTGAAATATATAAATAATTACATTTTACATGGCTTAGCCCTACACTAATTATTTTTAGCCATTAATTAATTTGCTAGTCCTTGCAACTAATCAAGCTTTAATTTTCAAATGTTTTCAATTTACATAAAACCTTTTCTTTAATACCTTAATTAATTTATTCTTAGATTTATTCTTAGAGAAATCGGGAGTTCTTGAGGGAAATTGGAAGATGCAAATGGGGAAATAGAGGAATGTTGGGGACAACAGGAAGGAACAAGAGAGATGGGGAATTCTGTTCTTGCTTTCTATTCGTTAAGTGTTTCTCATTACAGAGTTGCTTGGTTTATAACCCACCAAGTCCCTTCTCGAGTTACATCTAGCATGGGCCACACCCATTGTTTCTAGTTCGACAAAGTGCTTCTGTTTCACCAGCTATTCATCCTTCAACTATGGTCCACCCGACCCATAGCGCCCTCGATGTGTCCCTAGTTTAGTCCTACTCTCCTAGCTGCATGCCCATGACAGTCTCCTTCCCAACTGTGGCTTGACCCCCAGCCGGTGCACCTGGAAAGCGGTGGCATACCTCCAGAGCTAGTTCCCAGGTTGCCATTGTCATTGGGCGATCGGTCCATTGAATGAGTTCCCTAGTGGCGCTCGTCCCTCCATGACAGAACATGCAGCGATCCAGCACTGCTTCTGGCACCAAAGGCACATGTAAGTCTGGATCAATAATAGCAAGATCAGTGCTCACCTATTCTAAAAAAGGAATGTGTTTCTTGAGCTGAGATACATGGCCACCGGGTGGATCTGACTGGAGGATGGTAGCTTTAGTTTATAAGCAATTTCACCAGTTTTTTGGAGGATCTCATACGGTCCATAGAACCGAAATGACAGTTTCTTGTTGTGACGAGGGGCAACTGATGTCTGAATGTATGGCCGCAACTTCAGATAGACATTGTCACCCACTTCAAATGTGCACTCCGTTCGGTTCTTGTTAGCTTGGTGCTTCATTCTTTGCTGCGCTCAGAGCCACTACTGATGTAGGATGTAGTTGAGAAGTTCGTGCTCCTTGAGCCATGCTTCTAGATCGGGCACTGAGCAAGCATTCATGTCAGTGATACCAAAATGACTTGGGGGGGGGGGGGGGGGGGGGGATGACCATATAATACCTCAAATAGAGTACGTCCTAGAGCTGAGTGATAGTTGGTGTTGTACCAATACTCAGCCAGTGGCAGCCATTGTGCCCATTTGCTTAGGTAGGAGTGTACAGATCAGCATGAGTATCCTTTGAGGCATTGATTGAGACACTCAGTTTTCCCATCCGTTTGAGGGTGGTATGCTAAGCTCATGAGCAGTTGCGTATCAGCGAGTTTGAACAATTCTTGCCATATTGCACTTGTGAAGACCCTATCACTATTTGATATGATAATTTGAGGCATGCCATGCAATTTGTAGACATGATGGAGGTAAACTTGAGCCACTTGGAGAGTTGTATATGGGTCAGATAGGGGGATAAAATGCCTATACTTGGTAAATTTGTCAATGACCACTAGTATGACGTTGTATCCATTCGAGACCAGTAGCCCTTCGATGAAATCAACACTCATTGTTTTCCAAGCTTGAAATGGTATTGGAAATGGTTGAAGTAATCTCGGTAACTTCACATGCTCCACTTTGGCTTGCTAACAAATCATGCATACTTGCACATATTGACGAATTGATTCTTTCATCTTGGGCCAAGCAAATAGGGACTTGATGCGGTGATATGTGCCATGGAAACCAGAGTGTCCTCCCACACCACTATTATGCAAGGATTGCATGATATGATTTTGAGCCAATGAGTTGTTTCCCACCCAAATGCGGCCTTTGAACCTAATTAACCCATCCTTGAGCTGGAAATCCTTGTTTGTAGCTAGTTGAATGCTCAATTCAGCAAGTAACTGCTTCATGGTGGGGGTCCTCTTGGTAACTCGCAACTAGATTTTCCATCCAAGTGGGTGTACTATAGGATACTGCATCCATGTCTCCTTCTTGCTGGTGTGATAAGGCATCCGCCGCTGCATTGGAGCTTCCCTTCTTGTAGTGGATGGTATAGTTGAGCCCTATGAGCTTGACAAAAGCTTTGTGTTGTATGCCTATTTGGATGCGTTGCTTTGTTAACTGCACCAGACTCTTTTGATCTGTATGGATTACAAATTCACCATGTTGTAAATAGGACCTCCATTTCTCTACACCCAACAAGATGGCCAAGCATTCTTTCTCATATGTCGATGCTGTCTGATTCTTCATACTCAAGCTTTTACTCAGGAATACGATGGGGTGGCCATCCTACATCAACACCGCCCCTATCCGTGTCTTGCATGCATCGGTTTCTAGCACAAATTTTTTTTGTGAAATCAGGGAGAGCTAACACATGAACTTGCACCATGGCTTGTTTTAGAGCTGAGAAGGAGGTTGTGCTGTTGGGTGCCATGCAAAGGAAGTATTTTTCTTCAATAGATCAGTCAATGGATCACTAATAATCCCATATTGCTTGATGAATTTTTGATAGTATCCTATGAGGCCTAAAAACCCTTGAAGCTCTTTTAGATTCTTTGGTTTTGGCCAATCTATCACTGCCTGCTCCTTAGATTTGTTGGTAGCCACACCATGGGGACCAATTATGTGACAAAGGTACTCTAGTTCTTGTCGAGCCAAGGAACACTTGGAACTTTTTACTACCAATTGATGTGATTACACCCGCTAGAAGACCTCCTCAAGTGCTTAACATGGTTCTCCAATGTTGGACTATAGATTAGTATGTCGTCCATAAAGACAATCACATACTTACGCAATACATCTTCAAATACTTGATTCATAATCCCTTGGAAGGTTGCTGGGGCATTTGTGAGGCCAAAGGGCATCACCATGAATTCATAGAGTTCATGATGAGTTTTGAATGCCGGCTTGTACTCTTCTCCTACCATGATTCATATTTGATGATACCTAGATCTGAGGTGTAGCTTTGTAATCCACCTTGCTCCTGCTAGCTCATCAAGCAATTCATCTACAATTGGTAGAGGATGCTTGTTTTTCACCGTAATGAGGTTGAGTTGGCGGTAGTCCACACAAAAGCACCAGGTGTCATTGTAGTAGGGGTGGCCCCCACCTAAGCCCATCCGGCTTTTAGGGGCTAAAATGTTCAGTGGGATATGTACAAGGACGTGTATGCCCTTTGCATGGACACAACTATGCAGGGTATTATTGTAATCAAGCTTTATGGTCATATATATATGTACCCTGGCCGTGGAGAACGACCAAGGCCAGTTCATTTCTCATAACTACTCTACTACTCTCCTAGTTTAATGTTTGGCCCGTAGCCACAACAGTCATATTTTTCTTAACCAACAAGACCAGCGACACAAATGAGCTTTGACTCTTCTTGATGATACCAGTATCCAACATCTCAGTCACTTGTTGCTCAATCTCTATCTTTTGTTTAGGTGAATAGCAATAAGGCCACACAATCACAGGCTGTGCACGTGGAACTAGTGGAATTGAGTGATCCTCTGGCTTGGAGGGTGACAGTGCATTTGGTTCTTGAAACAATCCTTCAAAGTCTTGCACCAAGAGTTGAATAGGCTCACGCATAGTGTCTTGAGGTTCTTTGTCGGCACTGTGGAGGTCCCAGGACACTGCATTGTTTCTCTTCGGGTCTGCAGGTGTTGGTCTCACTTGGACGCAATGTGTAATGGCTTTGCGCTTGAGTAAATCCTTCAGTTTCTTACTCCCAATGGGTCTGCAGACCACAGCCCTGTCATGAACTCTTGGAGCTGAATACGTCGCCCTCGGTGAGTGAATCTCATGATTTTTATGCTAGTGAATCCACATTGGACTGTGGTCTTCCAGCCAATCGGCGCTATAGATGATATCATAGCTCCCAAGGGGAATCACTTTCATATCTTGACAAAATGTGTGATTTTGAACAAATCACTCAAACTGAGGTATGGCTTGTATGCAGCTCAAGGATCCCCCATCGGCTACAATGAAACGAGTCTCTTCAATGGCTTGTGTTACCAGCTGCTGCACCAATTGCTCACTCACAGAAGCTCACGCTGCCCAAGTCTACCAAGATCAATACCTCTTGTTTGCCAACAATACTTCCTTGCAATCTCAGTACGTTGCTTGCGTTGGGTCTTTGCTGGTGGGTTGTTGACCAACATGAGTACCCTAGTCGGTGCTTCTTCGTTGTGACCGTCCTTCAAATTAGAGGGACAATGTAAGGCTTCAAGGAATTCCTCCACCACATGAAGTGACACCTTATCCGGGTAGTCATGATTCCTACTCCATTTCTCCCCACATGTATAGCATAGTCCATTGGCTTTGCAATGTGCCTTTAGGGCTATCAGCTTTTCTTTGATTCAGCCATCATCGGGTCGATCATATCCTCTCATCGAAGGCTTATGCTTATCATTGGGCAAGCTGAACTTGGCCTGGTTTTTGCCCACGTCTGTGTGATCAGCTCTCCCAAAACTTCGCTTTGGGCCCACTTCCAATTCCTCCTCCTGCAACAAAGCCAAAGCACTAGTGTATCGACGTTGAGAGGACGATGCAACCAAGGGCTTGTTCTTTTTGGCTGAGGCTTATGGCTTTTGGTTACGGCTTATCTCTTTTGGGCTGTTTATGCGAAAGATTACAGAGTAACAGAAGCTCACATGCAGTTTTTGTCACTATAAATGAAGTTGGTATAGTATGCGCTACAATTAACTAGTAGACCCCACCTTAAAAGACACTCCGTTTAAAAGGTAGTTATTGTAGAAAAGCCAAAAACAGAAGCCAAAAGCTGAAAAGGAACATAGCCCAAATTGTAGAGTGAATGTTCTCCCGCAGCCCCTCTAGGTATTCATGGACAAAAAAAGTTTCATCTAGGGTGGGATTATACTAGAGGTGGTGGCGTAACTGCTCAAATTGGTCTGTATACTCCTGCACTGATGTGGTTTGTCTAAGGGCTCTCAATTGGCGCTAGTAGTGTTGGTATTTATCTTTAGTGAACCTCTGGTTAACCATCCTACACATATCCTCCCACTACTCTATTATACCATTCTCTTCTATCTTTTGCAACCACAAAGCCTCAATGCCTACAAAATTCAATGTTGCGAGCCTAGTCTTGAGTATCTCCTGCACCTGCAATGCCTACAAAATTCAATGCTGCGAACCTAGTCTTGAGTATCTCCTGCACTCCAAACACTTAAAAGTAAGTCTCACATCTCTGTCTCCACAACATCGGGTTCTCGCCGTCAAACCTTGGGAACTCCATTTTTGGGGTGGGGTTTGGTCCCTGGCAGTGGCGAAGCTAGAAATAAAATTGAGGGTGGGCTGAATCATTTGTCAGCCTAAACTAAATTGGCACAAATATAGTCTTATACTCTTATAGAATTTCAAATTCATACAGTAATTATACAGTTGGAGTCTTGGAGACAAACAACGAAAAACAGAGAAATATAAAGTAGGTACCTCGACAATAGAAAGCGCATACCTAAGAATATATAATTATTTTGCTATGAGTACGGAGTAGCAATAATCACTTGTGTATGAAACAAGGTTAGGGACAAAATCTTTCTCTTGCATGTCCTTGACAATCTCCATTGCCCTATCCACTGCACCTGCCTTGATGAGGCAATCTGTCACCACGTTGTAAGTTGTCACACTAGACAAGAGCCCATCCAAAAACATGCAGTCCAAATAGTGTTCTGCCTTTGCAAAACTATTGTGGTTCAGTAAGGATTTGATGATCACAATATAGACATCAGATCCTGGATTCCCACCTTTCTTAATGAAATCATCTAGCAACTCACACAAAAACGCTCAACTCTACGTATTTCATGGCACAAGTGATCACAATGCCAAATGTCAAATTGTCAAGGAGATACCCCCTAGTATTCATCTTCTTCACGACCTCAATTGCCTCTTTGGCCATCTCGTTCTTCGATAAGCAATACAACACAGTATGCCACGCACATGGGTGAAGAGCTGACTCACATCCTAACCACTCACTCAACATCCCATATGCCCTGTCTCTTCCCAAGCACTGAAACGCTCCATGCACCAATGTCTTGTACGTAGCCTCGCTTGGCGCCACACCTTAGCCCCAGTCGCGGCATTTGCACGAACACCTCATGGGCATACGTCGCGAGGCCCAGCCTACCCCAGCTGCCGATCAGGGCGCAGAGCAGCTCCTCGGAGACCTCGCACCCGCAAACCCTGACCTCCGCCACCAGCGCCACGGACAACACCACCGGCCCGCGCCGCCACAGCACGTCGCCGAGGGCACGCCACACCGAGCTGTCTCGCACGAAGTGGCGCCCGAACCGCGAAGCCTAGTAGGGGTGCTGTCGCCGCGGGGAGGTGAGGCTCGAGCCTTACTAAGCCTCCCCGCTGGCTACGCCCCTGGTCTCTGGCGAATGGGAGGGGCATGGTAGAACTTGCTGTGATATCTACCCTCTATGCGCCTTTCGTCGAGCACTTGAAATGCATGCGAGTGTGCTGGGAATGTACCTGTGACCGAGGGCGAGTTGAGGGACTCGAAGGAGCCCGTCGGCGTTGCCCTAGGTGAGGATGTCCTTGCGGTGGCCATGAAGCCCAACAGTGCGGTCGCCCAATGGTGGCGACCCCTAGTGCACCGGCGGTGATGAGGCGGCCAATGCTTGAGGGCTCGGAGCTCCTCGCAGTCCCTGGGCTTCAGGCGTGGCCGCCTTAGTCTCCAAGGTCGTCAGGCACGTCTTGATATCCCCAAGCATTGTCTAGAATGTGGTGAACTAATTGTAGAGTTGCTTCATCAACTCCGACGCCTCATCGCTCTTCTCCTCCATTGATGCCATAGCTTGGGTCACCTTCTCGTCATACTGATTCAACTTCTTCTTGGGAGCTAAAGTGGGCTGCAGAGGGCTCTGATACCAATTGTCACATTCCTGAAGAGAAATCGGGAGTTCCTGAGGGAAATTGGAAGATGCAGTTGGGGAAATAGAGGAAGGTTGGGGAAAGCACGAAGGAACAAGAGAGATGGGGAGTCCTGTTCTTGCTTTCTATTCGTTAAGTGTTTCTCATTACAGAGTTGCTTGGTTTATAACCCACCAAATCCCCTCTCGAGTTACATCCAGCACGGCCACGCCCACTGTTCCCAGTCCGACAACGTACTTCTGTTTCACCAGCTATTCATCCTTCAGCTACGACCCACCTGTCCCATGACACCAAGTTTTGTGAAATGCAGCGGCATGTAAGCGAGAGAGGCGTTTTGCAGCAGATCAGGGGCTTTGGAACTTTGCAGTCGCATATAGAAAGGAAAGTCGCATATAAAACATTTTCCTCTCATGTTTCTTTGTGTCCCTGTAGTTGAGTGAATCATGTCACTCCTCGTCGTAACTTTGTTTTCTTTGGGGTGAATTGTGATTATGCACGTTCCAAATTGTGCAGAAGGATAATTGCGGTATTTAAAATGCCATGTGTTCGTGTGGTGGTATTTTGTTTTTTTGCAATATTTGTTTTTGCGAGTGTGTTGGTATATGATGTTCCAGAACTATGAAACTTGTGTGCACTGTTTGTGTTCATATATCATAAACTTGTAGACTTGTAGCAAAAGCTTCTCAATAGGATTTCTTTAGCATTATTTGCTTTCTTGTTTTTCCCCCCTATAATATTGTTATAGTTCTCTGCCTGCATGATTTGGTGCCTGGCCAGTTACATAATTTGAACCTTTCCTGTCTTTGGTGGCTGATTTCACTGTACTTCTTGCCGTTCAGATAGCCTGATTTGATATGTCGTGAGTTACAGTGGCTACGCCGAAGGTACAGCTGAAATGCCGGTTACCATGCTATTTCGGCCAAAAGCGTACGTTTTCTATGCTGATACCAGTACTATGTCGATGTTACAGGATGAAAGAAACATAACAGAAAAAGAAACGGTAAACCGGAATAAACCTGCCATGTTTCCGGCTGCCTAGCTCCGGCAAATTCGGTGAAAGCTGCTTCTAATCCCTGCATGAAAGAAACATATTGTTGGTGTTGTAGAAATATCTCTGAGTGGAAAAGGGAGGAGGGAACTGCTGATGCCAATTGCAACATTTTTTTCTGTGCAATGCAACCGCTTGTGCATTTTGTCACAGTTCTCTAGCATATTGATATGTGGCTAATGTTGTGGATTTTTTCTTGGTGGCCATGGTACAAGTGCGTGCATAGCTCGTGCGATTGCATGACCATAATTGAGACTTGTTTTGCTTTTGTTTAGCTAAGCACTGATCACGTGGCACTACTTCATTTGGACTATCAAAGTCACAAACCAGAACAAAAAAATATCAGATCGAAGTCACAAGGAAACAAAACAGCTTTTACCAGTTTCAAGAGCAGTGTCATGTGCCAAGCAATTTGCAATAACGAGACAAATATACAATCCTAACATGTTTTGACTTGCTGAAGAAATATGGAATGGACAAGCGATTTGATTAATATGCATGACGCCATGTTATTTGACCGGATTGTTGCAACTATTTGCAAGTCTATTATTTGACCGGATTGTTGCAACTATTTGCAAGTCTCACACTATCATGCACTACGCTCCTCAAATGTCAGCATGTGACAGCATCCGGCCCGGAATAGCAGAGCACGGTAAATGCGTTCTTCAGAAGGAAAATTACAACAACTAGGTGACCCAATCCTGCAATTGGTTAAGCTAACAATCCAAGCAAGCCTGTAAAGAAATGACCGAGACGAAAGGCGAAAATTTTGCCTGTGCAATCGCGGTATTACTAGTGCACACCCATTAATGACACTACCTACAAGAAACAACACCGTAAAATTGGTTTGTTTTTGTTGAGGAACTGTCGTTGGCGACCAGTCCGATCGATTCCTCTGTTATGCAAAAACAGATCAATCACAGAAGACACAAATAATAGATTGAAACACAGAGATAGAGAGAACTCCTGATCTTTCTTTATTACTTTCTTTTCTCATCTTCATATACAAAATAGCCAATAGGGTCTCTATTTATAGCCTAGTGGTGAGATGCTCAACATGGGCCAAGGCTTCAAGCCCAGGTCTAGATTTCCTAATACTCCCCCTTAGGCACTCATCCGACAAGTTCATGTCTCATCAAAACTCCATAAAAACGTAGTGAAAAAAATTTAGAGAAAGAGTACATGATATATGTTATGCTGCGTTGCATGAATTGCCTCATCAAAAACCTTGGCCGAGAAACTTTAGAAAAACTTGTCAAGGGAAAAAAATACAACCTACCCAATTTCATTTAATCTTCAGGATTTATTCTTTGGGTACTCGATCTACGTGATCAAGTTTTAATAGCGAGCTTGAGAAAAATCTCCCGCTGAATTCTGCACTTTTCTAAGTTTGCAAGATTTTCACATGACTTAATATGCTGTACCTTAATTTCACATGACTTAGTGAATAAATATGCAAGATTTTCACATGACTTAATACACAGTACCGTAATTTCATCCATATTTTGCAATTCATAAAACATAAAAGAACTTGGGGTTGATATGCTTTGTGAGATGACTCTTCACGTAGCCCGTCTGCACTCGTACAACACAAACTGCATTATCTTCATAGATAATTGTGGGAGCTTGCATGATATTCATCCCACATGACTGCTGGATGTGGTGAATCATTCGTCGGAGCCAAGCACATTCTCTTGTGGCTTCGTATAGTGCTATGATTTCTGAGTGGTTCATCGAAGTCATACAATACTTTGCTTAGATGATTTCCATGAACTACAGTTCCACCACACAGGAATACATAACCTGTTTGTGACCTTGCGGTATGCGGGTCTGACAGGTACCCAACATCTGCATAGCCAGTCATATTCAAATCTTGATTCTTTCTGTAGAATAACCCAAGGTCCTTGCTTCCTTGGAGGTATCGAAAGATGTCCTTTATTCCCTGCCAATGTCTTTTGGTAGGTTTTGCACTATGCCTTGTTAATAGGTTTACAGCAAATGCAATATCCGGTCTAGTGCAGTTTGCTAAATACATAAGTGCTCATATTGCACTTAAGTATGAGAATTCCTGTCCCAGGACTTCCTCCCCCTCTTCTCTAGGTCGGTATGGATCTTTTTTTATTGTAAAGATCTTTCGATCATCGGTACTTTCAGTGGGTATGCCTTCTCAAA
This sequence comes from Dendrocalamus latiflorus, assembly GCA_017311315.1. Taxonomy (NCBI): domain Eukaryota; kingdom Viridiplantae; phylum Streptophyta; class Magnoliopsida; order Poales; family Poaceae; genus Dendrocalamus; species Dendrocalamus latiflorus. The sequence goes on from CM029662.1 coordinate 7,842,158, forward strand.
GCCGAACCTTTCTAACACCTTCTGGGCGTAGGCTGACTGATGTACTAATATTCCTTCAGGGACATGCTCAAGCTGCAGGCCTAAGCAGTATTCGATTTTACCCAAATATTTCATTTGAAATTCCAACTCTAGGTAAGAACTTGCTTCTTTTATGTCTTTCATGGTCCCGATGATATTCAGATCATCTACATATACTGATATTATACAAAATCCATTATGGGATCGTTGTATAATTACACAGGGATAATCTTCATTGTTCGTGTAGTCTTTCTTGCATAAAAAGTCGCTTAAGCGATTATACCACATCTGCTTGATTGCTTTAGCCAATATAGTGTTTTCCTGAGTTTCACACTGTACAGATTTCTATTTGCTCTGTCTTGGTTCGGGACAGGGATACCTTCAGGTAGCTTCATATAAATTTCTGAATCCAAGTTTCCATAAAGGTATGCAGTTACCACATCCATCAATTTCATTTCTAAGTTCAGGTTTACTGCCATTGAGATTAAGTATGTAAAGGTGATTCCATTCATGACTAGGGAGTAGGTTTCTTCATAATCAACTTCTGGACGTTGAGTGAAACCTTGTGCTACAAGTCTTGCTTTATATCTTACAACTTCATTTCTTTCATTTCTCTTTCGAACAAATACCCACATATGCCCTACAGGGTGCACATGGGAGGTATGCGGCTTACGGGCCCAAACACCTCTCTTTTGTTCAAGATAATAATTCAGTTTCTATTGCATTCTTCCAATCTTCCCAATCTGATCTTTTCTTATATTTAGCGAGCGATGCAGGCTCTGGATCAAGATCGATGATTGTGGTAATTTTCTTTGCAAAATAGATATCAACATTGGCTGTTGTCCTATTCATGGATTCTCTCGTGTGCACAAAGTTTATAGCTGTTTCATCATGAGTTGCTTCTTCTTGTTCTTCAACTTGCTCATTGCTTCTTCCAGTTGTGGTGGCAAGTCCCTTTAGTTTTTTAGTTCCGATATGTGCACGCACATTTATGCTGATTTCTCCCTCTATGGGAATTTTCAAATCCGGTATGCCCTTTTCTGAAGGTGTCATACTGGTGCCAGGTCTCAACTGGCTCCCCTTCTGGTTTTGGGGAACTTCAGTGATCAACTGTGTCAAATCATTCTTATCCTTTTTCACCAGGCGTTCCCGATTACTTAGGATTCGAGGGACTGGAGTTCTCGTCCATTTATTCTGAGGCCTCCGGACAGGATTAGGGATACCTTCAACTTTATTTGGTATTTCAATCCTCTCCGATGCATTGTGTGCAGGTACATACGACTTGGTCACGCTCTTCAAATCACTAAAGTGGTCAGGCAGTTAATTTGCTAATTCTTGCAAATCAATGATCTTCTGGACTTCTCTATTTGTTTCACTAGTGCGCGGGTTATGTGTATGGATTCCCGTGGCTTGCCACGTAATTTTCCGATATTTTTCATCAAGGGGTTGATTTCCTCCCCCCTAATGTTGGGAAATTATCCTCATCAAATATGCAATTAGCGAAACGGGCAGTATGCAAATCTTCCGTCATGGGTTTTAAATACCTGATTATGGATGCAATCTCATAACCAACGTATATCCTAGTCTTTCGAAGGGGACCCATTGCAGTACACTGTGGAGGGGGGGTATAGGAACATATACCTTACATTTAAACCTCTGGAGATGAGAAATGTTTGGTGCTGACCCTTGCACTAGTTGTATAGGTGAATGAATGTTGTAGGCCGATGGTCTAAAGTTGATGAGAGTTGCCGCATGCAGGATTGCATGTCCCCAACATGTAGCTGGTAAATTACAATTCTACAAAAGTGGTTGGGCAATAAATTTAATTCTTTTGATTAATACCTCTGCTAGTCCATTCTAGGTGTGGACATGCGGTACATAATGCTTAACTGTAATTCCCATTGCCATGCAAAAATCATCAAATGCCTATGAAGTAAATTCTCTAGCATTGTCCATTCTGATGGACTTTATGTGATGATCAGTTTTGCAAAAGCATGGTTTCTCGTAGACAATAAACATACATGTGACAATTTCGAGGAAGTATCGATGAGCACCATGAAATATTTAAATGGCCCTGATAGTGGTTGTATGGGACCACAATGTCTCCTTGAATGCGTTCCAGGAATGCAGGGTCTTCATCCTTCACTTTCAGAGTAGAAGTTCTAGTAATTAATTTCCTGGTGGCACATGCAGGACATACAAAATCTTCATGATTTAGAAAATTATTTACATTAATATTATGCCCATGTGAATTGTTAATTATATTTCTCATCATCCGAAGACCTGGGTGGGCTAATCTGTCATGCTAGAGATAGAAAAGTTCAGAGCTTCTAAATATTATTTTCAGGGCAGTATAGACTACAGGTGCCATGATGTTGGTGTAGTATAGCCCAATTTCTAATGAAGAAAGCATTTCTAATACCCTTTTTCCATTTTCTTCGCGCTTCATAATGAGCAGGTATTTCTTACCATACCCTTCTTCAGTCTCAATATGGAAACCATTAGCGCGAATATCCTTGACACTTAAAAGAGATCTAGTCGATTCTGGGTACAATAAGACTTCTTGAATGACCAAAGTTGTGCCCATTGGGAGTATAATTGTGGCTCTTCCTGAATCTATTATATAAGCATCACTATCGGCGATTGTTGTAAGGCTGCCAGCATTCTTACTAATCAACTGAAAGTATTTTGTGTCTCTTAAGATGGTATTCAGTGTGCCGCTGTCGGCTAAGTACATTTCCTCCATAGGATGCCACACATGTTCTAATATAAAGTATTTTATTAATATGCATTAGAAGGCAATCAACACATAAATAAAATACTTCAATATCAAAACATATCATGCCATTATAATCCGAATAACTGAATGAATTATTCAATATCATCCAACCATCACGAGAAAATAAAATTGTTTAAGTACCATCCATACAAATTATAAGTTATTCTTCCACACAAAAGTAAATAACAATTAAAGTCTAAATGCATTCTATGCATTAGACTAAATCTGCTAAGAAGTCAGAGACTTTGGCTGCTATTTTCTTTGGGGTGATATGCTCTTCTAGAGAAATCATGTCGATGGTAGTTGCAACGTCAAAAGGGGGTGCTACTGCCAGAATAGTTTTAACCTCCATCAACGCAGTCAGCTGCTCATAGCTTTCCCCCTAAATAGAAGTAAAGTGGGCTTCATTCTACTCTTTGCCATCCTTCTTCTGAGCTTGGAAGGCATCGATGACATGCTGCGGCTCTTTACAGATCCACGACCAGTGCCCCCACTTGCCACACTTGTAGTAGGATTGGTCTTGCTGACCATAGGACTTGCCGTCCCGCTTTGGCTTGCTTGCCTTATTCTCACGTGGAGCATTTGACTTACCTTTCTGGACTGCGGCCTTATCCTTCCTTCCCCTTTTCTTCATTATGGGCTTTCGCACCTTATAACTCTCAGCGTTGGCTTCACGGCCAACGGAGCTCCCAGGTGGCTGTGAGACGTAGTTCTTGCGGAGAACTTCACCCTGAGCCTCAGCAATCTACATCATATCAATCAATTCAGCATACTCCTTGTAGCCGTCTTGACGATTATTACATGCAGACTGCACTACATTGGGGTGGAAGGTGGATATGATCTTCTCAATCTTCTGCTCATCTGTGATCTACTTACCACAAAGTTAAAGATTGGTACAAATTCTGTGCAAAGCAGAATTGTACTTTCCAACCGCTTTGAAGTTAGTAAATCTCAGTCGGATCCATTTTTGCTCTGCCTGAGGAAGAATGGTGTACTTTAGCCTCTCGAACCGCTTCTTGAGTGCAGTCGATAATGCTAGCGCACTCATCTCTGCCATGTACTCATTCTTGAGAGTGAGACAGAGATGGTGCCTGAGGAAGTGAAGTGTCTGATCATTTTCCTCAGGGGTGGGTTGGGCATCCTGCGGTGCACCAATCCCAACGGCAGTGTGGAGCTTCTTGGCTCTAAGTACTATCTCGACATCGAAAGCCTAAGTCAAGTAGTTTTGGTCATGTTGGGCCAGCTCCTCGAACTCCCGGTTCGTGATGCCTGTCATCTACATGTGCATGAGAGGAATATATAAGTTTACTACTGGTAAACATGTATGGAATAAATTTACTGCAGGTAAATGAATTGGATAATGGTACAAATGATTCTCGTAATATTGCAGAATTTTATATGCATTTTCTATAAATTTTACTGTTAATTTCCATGATTAAAGACAATTTAAATAATTACTATTAATCAAAATAGTAAATAAATACAGAAAGCATAGAAAATAATGATGACAATACTAAACATGCTTTAAATGTTAAAAATAATTCAAAATTTAAATTCCCAATGCCCTTTTATGCGGGAATATGAATTTTTAGTAAATTTTGCACATTCTGAGGGACTATGCGCAAATTTTCAATTCAGAGAAAATTTTCACGTATTTTTTTTAATTTTTTGAGAGCCTTTTTGCAAAATTTAGGACATGTTTGAAAATTCTAAGGACCCTTCCATAATTTTCAGAATTCGGAGGGCCTTTTTGCAAGATTACCGGTGCCCGCCTCTGGGCCGAGCTTCCGGCCTATCTTCTCTCGACCCAATCGGCCTGTCTCCTTGCTGCACTAAACGGGGTGTAGGGTTTCCCCTACCCTTGTTCCCTTCGTTGGCGTGGCAACCCGAGCGGCCGGCTCGGGTGGGGCGCGTAGCAGGGCGGCCGACCTTAGGTGGGTGGCCAGGCGCGGGACGCTGGTGCGGCGAGCGGCCGTGGTTGAGCGGCCACGGGGAAACCGGGCACGGTTGCTAGCGACTTCGGGCACGGGAGTCGGTGGCCATCATCGGCGTGGGAAAGCGGAGCAACGGAGGCTGGTCTCGGTGGAGGCCAGCGAGGCCAAGCGTAAGTGAAGGCGGTGACAGCCTCGGGGCGCCAAGATCGACTTCGGCCGGTGGCAGGCTTCGAGCCGAGTGGGAAGCATGGGCGGCGGCCCGTGCGGGGGCTCGCGGCTTCGGGAGCCAGCGGTGTGTGGGCCGGCGTGCGAGGGGAGGCCGGCGGCCAGCTGCGGGAGCCAGCGGCATCCGACGCGCAAGGGGAGACCGACGACTGGTTTCGGGTGACCAGCGGGGCCAGCGCGACGCGGGCGGCCATGCGGGGTCCGGGAGCTGAAGCGACGGTCGGTCGGCCGGCGGCCCCCAACGGCGGCTTCAGGCAGCGGTGTGCGGGGAGGCCAATGGCCGGTGGCGCGTGGGGAGGATGACGGCCGGTGGCGACTGCACGCGCGGCGGCCATACGGGGCCGGCCATACAAGATTTTCTTTTTTTTCTTTTTTTTTCAATCTACAATGCAATCAACATCTACTCTTTCATGTAATCTACCGATCAACATTGTGCCGGCGACTTCAAGTCTGCTCGCGGTAGATTAGAGCGGATTTGCACAGTAGAAAATAGTCTAGAAAGCGAGATCCACGGAATTTAAAGCAATCTAGGTGTAGACAATTCAATCTACTAATGTTTCGATGATTACCTTCGATTCACCGGAGTGATTCGTGCTGATAACGTGTTGAGGTACCGTCGCTGGCGACCAGTCCGATCGATTCCTCTGCTATGAAAAACAGATCAATCACAGAAGACGCAAATAGTAGATTGAAACACAGAGATCGAGAGAACTCCTGGTCTTTCTTTATTGTTTTCTTTTCTCATCTTCGTATACAAAATAGACAATAGAGTCCCTATTTATAGCCTAGTGGTGAGATGTCTACTATGGACCAAGGCTTCAACCCCAGGCTCAGGTTTCCTAACAGTTTTGACCTAGCTCCCCCTTGCACTTCTCAAGAAGGATGTAGAGCTGGTGATCTCTCGGAGCGGTTTGTTGGTGAACCGGATGAGATTGTAGGCCCATGCGCCTGCCACCGTCCCGCAAACTGGGCCGGCGATGTACACCCATACGCCGGCGTAACGGCCGGTGATGATCGCCGGGCCGATGGTCCTCGCCGGGTTCATGGATGCTCCTGATATAGGCCTGCACATCAAAGTCCATTTGCAGATACTGTCATTCACATCATCTAATAAACACTGGGTGATTCCAACCTAATCTACTGCTACCTTCCTTCCAAAATAGGGTGCTACCAAACTTTTAAAATTTTAGCCACTAATATTCACAAATATTGAGATTTTATCACATGCAAATAATATCAGTAGATTCTTCATGAAAAAAATACTTCTATATCATCATATTTTTTTTGCCTTAGAGGTGCCTATGCTGATATCCAAAATGACAAGCAGAAGAGAATGTAGGTAGTAGTTATCGCGAGGTACCCAGAAAAGAGCACGTTTAGTATGACGGTAGCTCCAACCGCAAGACCGGCGAGTTCACCAATCTGCAAGAGAGGGGATAATGAGTGGTTAATTTAAGGATCACCTTTTTAAAAAAAAAAGTTCAATCCATGCATTACATGGTCAATTACTCATACGACTAATGTTGATATATCATTATCACAAGAGTGACATGTACCCTCAACTTGCAGTTCCAACAACGCTTAATGTCTCGAGAGCCACTAGCAACTGTTCGAGTGGAAAATAAATCAACTCTCAGGATAACGATTGTGAACGTCTGAACGAGGCCGCAATATCGGCTGGGTATGAAGGTCGAGCGCCTCGACTTCTTAACACTAAGTCTTTTTCATGACTAAGGGTGAAAATTGGACTCTACGAGGGCAACATATCGAATACGACCTATCCTTACGGCGCAATTGAATTGGTTGAGACATCAAATCAACATAAAATTTTCAAAAAAAATTATGATGTAGTCCGTGGAGTGTTGTAGCACCTTTAAAATTTTAATTTGAGCTCAAAGACTCAAAGTGTGGGAAAAAAGAGAGACAAGTTTGCTATGAATAGTAGCATTTGTCTTTTCCTTTTCATTTATCATTTGTTAGAATTTTCTTATTTATGTTACTCTGAACACATAATTGATTTAGACTTGAAATTTTATACATAAGTAGAGTAATTTGAGAGGTATATAATGTTTTTTTGGATTTTTTATGTTCATTTGGTGCCTTAACCAACCTGATTGCACTTGTTACACCCTAAGAGTGAGAGTGAGTTGCACCTGATATATTGCCCTCCTTTTAATAGCTAGCCCAGCCACACAGATTAATTTAAGAAGTGCAATTTGCTTGTAGCTTCTTGTGTACACTTTGACAAAGTTTGAATAATAAAGAGTTTTCAGTCGAATTTACATTTGTAAGGGGTTATAATGCTGGTGCACGTACCATCTTGAACACGCCTATCAATTCGGTGTTTACCAACGTGCCATTGAGATTTGGCTGCTGTTCATCCGAAGAAGATTAAACTACTTTGTACTAGATAGATATAATGGATGGCTGGACGTTGAAATAGACGGTTGAAGGGTATATAGGCCCTGATTAAGGCCAGTCTCAGTGGAGATTTCATGTCCTAGTTTCTAACACATCCATATTTTGGAAACAGTGCAGAAGAGTTTCATCCCCATGAAACTCTCTCTACTCCCATGAAACTTTTATCATCTCTCTCTTCATCAATACAGTGCCATGTCAGCGTATTTAATGCCTATGAAACTCCATGAAATCCCCACTGAGACTGGCCTAATACAACTTTTTGTTTTTTAAAGTTGACTTTTAAACGGAGTAGCTTTTTAAGATGATTTCTATAAATTGTTTATAGCAGTCACTATAGGAGCTGTTTTGAACGGAGTTGTATCTCAATATAATTGTCCCTTACTTCCTCAATCTCTATTGTAATCAGCCAAAAGCTACAATACTTTTGAATATGGCCATACATGGCGAGGATGGTTGGACTGTTTGCACTAAATGAATGTGCTCTTGTTTGTTACTCTCTCCGAGTCTCCGGTCACCAAACACAAGTTGGACATCGGTATGATTCTTAAAAATACAATTTTGATAACTAATTTTGTTATAATACATTTATAAATACAATAAAATTTTAATATTATTAAAATACTTTTTGAGACAAATCTACATGAATGATTTTTCATATATCTAATCTAAATATTTAAAAAGATATAAGTAGTAAAAAAATTAAATGTTTGATTGTACTTATTTCAAAATGACATATTTTTGTAACATGAGGGACTAATCTTATTAAGGATCTGTTTAAAATGCAAGAATTTTGCGGAAACTCTATAAGAATTTCGCAAGAAGTTTTCGCATTCCAAACATGACCTGAATGTGCAGTAAGGGCCTGTTTGGCAAGTCACAAGCCGGTCGGCTTTTGGCTTTTGCTACAGTACCTAACTTTCAAACGGAGTATTTTCTCAAGACGGGATCTACAAGTTAAACGTAGTACACGTTAAAAGCTCAACATCTGTACCAGCCAAAATCGTAAGTGAGTATCGGTCTCTCCGTAATCTGTACCGTAAACAGCCAAAATTCAAAAATTTCAGCCATAAGCCGCAGCCAAAACAAACAGCCCCTAAATAGCGGGGATGTTGACGGAAGCTTGCGACGGAGCGTACAGTTTCAATTTTGCTTTTGTCCGACGGAGGCTTGTGCTCATGAGAACGGGTGGATGGGTGGCTCAACATGTGTCCACAATTCCTCGTTTCCAGTTTGCACGCTGATTGTCCCCACATTTACTCGAAACTTCAGCTCAAATCATCAAACTTTCGACTATGTCAGTTGAGCCCTTAAGCTTTAAATTTGATTCCTCGGCCAGGTGAAATATGAGTTTATGATCAATTTGTAAGGTTTGGGGATCAGTGGGCAGCTACTTACGGCTCTATTGTCCGTGGCGACTCCGGAGACGACGAACATGAGGTTGAAGGAGATGATGAACTCGAGCACCAGCGACTGCACGTACGACCCCGTCGGCACCGTCCCGAAGAAGTGCTCCCGCGCGCTCCCGAACAGCAGCCGCAGCGTCAGGCTCGCCGCCGTCGACCCCATCAGCTGCGCCGCCGCGTACGCCGGCACCTGCACCATGCACCGCCACCGTCAACCTAGCACACAGACACCTGGAAAGAAGACGAATTGAATTCTTGGTAGCCAGGTGCAGTACCTGCTTCCACGGGAACCGGCCGCAGGTGGCGAAGGCGACGGTGACGGCGGGGTTCAAGTGCGCGCCGGAGATGTGGCCGACGGAGTAGACCATCACCATGACGGCCAGACCCCAGGTGATGCAGATGCCCGGGAACGTAACCGTGCCGGCCGTCCTCAAGTTCACGGCCACCGCCGCGCAGCCAGCGAAGATGAGGAAGTAGGTCCCGAAGATCTCGGCGAGCAACTGTCCATGATCCAACGCAGCCACGAGCAGAAAGAATGTCACATTCAGATTAATTACTCATTTTACATGTCCTAGTTGCCTACCGATTCCTAATTTATTTGATATGTCAATTGGATAACTATTCTCTACTGCTGGTGGTGACCAAATGCAATTATGCGAAGACCGGCTGTAGCACGACGAAGACGACAAGGCTATTTGGATTTTCCTTAGCCGCAACATTACATTATTTCTGGATTTGGCCTGTCACACACACACACGTGCCTCGCACATCGATGCACATGAACACTTGTCTGCTAGTGTTTGAACACTAGTGTTTTCCCTGAATTATTTGCTCCATGGATCGGAGAACTTGCTAAACATGCGAGGATCGATCATAGAGATATGCAGGAGGGAAAGGTGAATGGATTGACTTGATTTGCAGTCGATTAAGCTTGAAAGAAACTATATGCATACATGTATACCTTCTGCACGAATTGGACAGAGAACATCGGGTGATTGCTGGTGCTGCTTCCATTTTGCTCTGAGTTCTCACACCTTGCTTGATCTCCTCCTCCTCTGCCTTCCTCCAGAGCTCCAGTATGTTCTTGCAGGCCATTAACTCCATGCTCCCCTCTTGCCATCTCTCTCTCTGTAGCTATGACCTGTGTGTTGATCAACCTTCCTCTGCTGTGTAGATGGATGGAGATGCAGCCTGGTCTACTATTTATGGGGTCCAGCTCCAGCTAGCTTGCAAGGTGCATGTGTCCAAATGCTATCTTGCTCGGTTTCCTGAATTGACCAGGATATTAGGTATGCAAAGACTAGTCTACTTGTAGTATATCCTCCAGGACCAGGTCTCGACATTCAAGCCCGGAAATGCTAAGCTGTGCAGACGGAAGTTCCTTCACAAAACGCATCCGAAATCCATGACATGTCTCACTGACAAGCAGGCCCTCCTAAAATATGTTAGTGACCATCAAGGGATTTTCATGCTTGCTAATTTAACTTCTACACACACGTTAGTGAACCTGTTCCTTTTTGTTTTTGGTTTCTTTTTTTACTTTTGGCTTGGGGAAGCCGAAGAAAAAGAGACGACTTCTTCAAGTAGCTTCTTAAGTCTAAAACTATATGTATCGTCCATACTGGCCTCTCCGCTGTCCGCCTTCGTCTCGAAAAATACAGATAAAAGTTATCCACAGTAGTCAAAGGCAACAGGACCAGTATGCTGAATGAATAGCAATATTACCTTATAAAATAGCCATATGTCGATTTATTTTGTTTTCAGTGCTAGTTTTGTCTTTGAACGACAGGTTTACTGGCGTAAAAAAAACAGTAACAAATCTCTATGTCGGTTGGTTTGTTTATTTAAAAATTGATTAACCAGGGGTGTTTGGTTCACAATCGTGACATGACAGTTACTGCTGGGATTTGAAACACCAATTATATTATGGCTGAAAAGCTGAAAAGCTCATGGCTGTTGGTGGTGATCGGTTCGGCTGAAAAGGTCATGGCTTATGGCTGAAAACACTGTAGCTGGATGAAAAAAGTACTGTAGCTGACAGATACTTATTTAGCATAATTAAATTTAAAAAAATTTAAAAATATAAAAAAATATGTTAGCCCATTACGTATAATACAAACAAATACGGGAAAAAAAGAACCGGCAAAAAAGCTCAACAAAAAGCCAAAAGTTCAGAAAAAGACAAAACTTATGAATAGTGAAAAATAAGCCAGAAGCCGAAGCCGAGTTGATCAGGTAGTGATATGGTCGAAAAGAATATCCACCATAATTCGGTCAGTTGTTCCCCGACTATTTATGAGACATTTCAAATATTAGAAGCTTCCATAGAAATACATTTGACGATTGAAAATTCGAAACCAATCACCGCAAGTAACTAACGACCATTATTTGCGTCACGTTAATCATCAGGTGTGTCTCGCTGTGATATTGAGCTGTTTCGACAAGACCATCTTACCAATGACTTCACAAATTGCACATAGAGTAGAGTAGTTCCGTGTATACATTACCAGGATGGTCACGGCATTCAGGATGCTCCTTTGGAATCTGTATTTTGATATTGATATGGGCTGGTTTATGTGGTGGATTTCGGTGGATGTTGAGAGGCTGAAGAAGTAATTGAGAATCGGGGTTGGAACGTAGAGGATAACGAGAGAGGACGTGCCCGCCCTCGTGCGACTGATCGGAGTTCTTTCCGGCTAGCGTAGAGGTTATGAGACACCAGGTAAGGAGATTTATTCTGCGCCTGTTCTTTTTAGCTGCTTATGGCTTTTGGGCTGTTTGTGTGAGAGATTACAGAATAACAGAAACTCACATACGGTTTTTGGCGATATAAATGAAGTCGATAAAATATGTACTATAATTAACTAGTAGACTCTATCTTGAAAACATACTCCATTTAAAATCTAGTTACAGTAGAAAAGCCGAAAAACAGTTTTTAAAACCTAAAAAGAATAGGGTCCCTATTGCTTGCGATCTAAAATTACAGCATAGGTCAATATATATAGGACATGACAATACGACTCTAACTTATAATATGTAATCGAATCTGTTAAGCAAACTCGGAATCCTAACTAGTATCTGACTTATATATCCTAATTTACAACCACTAAGAGTTTCCTAACTAGCATCTTTCCTTCCAAACCGAAACCTGTTTTACCGCCACCAACTGTAGCTCGTCAGTTCGTCACGGCTTGTCGTTGCCGCACTGTTGTCTGGCACAACCGAATTTGTAGCCAAAGCATGCTGCCGCCTTGAAGATCTTCTAGTATAATACTTGTCCTAATAAGAGTCCACAACATTATCCCTGCTGCTGCAACAGCACGTCATCGAGCTGAAAATCAGGATATTGCATACAAAATTTAGGAAGGAGAACCCATGAAGCTTTAGATGGCGGACAATCCTTCAATTGAATCAAGACCTCCCAACAATCATGATGAAGACGAGGATGCTGAACCTTCAAGGGAGTTGGAATAGCTCGGCTATGATGAATTTCAGGTAATGGAGGTATGCCAACTGGAGGATCACCATGGAAGGGCTTAAGCAATGCCACATGAAAAACATTATAAAGCTTAGCATGTGCAGGTAACTGGAGCTGATATGCCACAGAACCAATGCGTTCAATGACCAAAAAAGGCCAATAAAATTTAGGATCCAATTTGGATATAACATGGCCTTTGATAGAGTTAGTAGAGCGATGATGCAATCGCAACCAAACCCACTGTCCTACACCAAACTCTACTGGCCGGTGCGTACTGTCATGCTACTGCTTCATGATGGTCTAAGCTTGTAGTAATCTCTCACGAACTTCAACCAAGAATTCATCACATTCAGCCATTTGCTATTCTATAGCAGCCACATGAGCAGTACTTGGTTCAGCAACCAACAATGGTGGTGGATCATGCCCATACACAACCCGAAAAGGAGTAGTACAAAGAACTAATTGATATGAAGAATTGTAACAATACTCAGCCCAAGGAAGCCACCGAACCCATTGTTTTGGATGATCCCCACATAAGCATTGTAGATACATAATAACAATGTGATTAACCACTTCAAACTGACCGTCAAATTGTGGGTGAAAAGCAGAACTCAAATGCAATTCGTATGCTAGCCAAGCGGAATAGTTCCCTCCAAAAATTACTTATGATAATCGAACCATGATCACTAACAATAGAAGACGGAATTCCATGAAGGCAAAAAACCTCATCAAAGAAAGCACGAGCAACAGAACTTGCAGTGTATGGATGAGACAAAGGGATGAAATGAGCGTATTTGGAGAATCGATCAACTACGGTAAAGATAACAGACTTGTCGTGTATCTTTGGAAATCCCTCCACAAAGTCCATTAAAATATCTACCCAAAATGTCCGGGGCACATCCACAGGCTGAAGCAATCCTGTCGGATGGTGATGCTCTATCTTATTATGTTGACAAAAAGAACAGCCCTTGACAAACTCTCGTACTATCTGAGGCAATCCAGTCACATGAAAGTGTGCACAGACTTGATGGATAGTCTTTTGAACTCCTTCATGTCCTGTACCATGGATTACTGCCAAGATCTGCTATAGAAGAGGAGATTCAGCTAGCATAAAAACTTGACCATTGTACAAGAGAAGATCACCTGCTACCTTCCATGCTGGATCCTCCTGCCCTTCCAGTACGTGATCGTGCAATGCAGCAAGCTCAGATGTGGACGCTAGCTCCTGATGCAACTGATCAAACCAAAGAAATTGAGGACTAGATATAGCATGTATAACTACACCTTCCTCATCACGTCTTGAGAGTGCATCAGCTACTGTGTTTTGATGCCCAGGTCTATACTCCACCAAAAAATCATACACGAATAACATACTCACCCAATGGTGTTGTGGGATAGTAGACAAACGCTGGCCAAGAAGAAATTTGAGACTATAGTGGTATGTATGAATCTTGAAAGAACCCCCCCCCCCCCCCCCCACAGATATGGTCACCAATGATGAATTGCCTTAACCAATCCAATGAGCTCTCGCTCATATGCAGCATGTTTGGCATGTTGAGGAGTGACGGTGTGACTAAAGAAAGCAAGTTACTCGCCTTGATGAAGAATGACACCAAAACCCGAACCAGAAGCATCAAAATCCACAATAAATTACTTAGAGAAATCCAACATTTGCAATATTGATGCGGAAGTCAAGACCATTTTGAGGGTCTAGAATGCCTCCGTTGCTTTGTTGGACCAAACAAGTGCCTCCTTCAATAGCTTAGTGAGAGGAGACGCCATTGTACCATGATCCTTAATGAATTTTTGGTAGTATCCTGTCAACTCGAGGAACCCACGCAAAGCTCGCACGGAGGTCAGTGTCAGCCATTCTAGCACTACTGTTACTTTCTTGGGATCCATAGCCCACTACTACAGAAAGCCTAATACTAGACGCCAAATCACATACGGTTTTGTGAAACCGTCTGTGATGTACACTATTACAGGCAGTTTTAATTTGGAGGTCATCTGTGGTATTTGTGGCGGGAAAAAGGAGCATCACAGACGATTCTTACTGCTGAACCGTCTGTGATACTGGAATATCACAAACGGTTTTATAATAAAAACCGTCTGTGATATTCCAGATTATCACAGATGGTTTTATAATAAAAACCGTCTGTGATACGTTTCCCGCCTTGCAATCCCTTAAAATTTCATATTTTGCCGCTTAAGTCCGAGTAGGATTCAGTTTTGAGACACCTTCAGTAAAACAGGCATAACTTTTGCATACGGTGTCCGTTTTCGACGTTCTTGTACTCGTTGGAAAGTTAACGACGAGCCCAATCAAAAAAAATTGACTGGGTACAGCCAGTCGCCTTCCAAGACCCCAAAAATCGGCCATCTTTGGACCTAAACCTGCGTCGCAAGTTTTTGATTTCTGTTTTTGCCCTTTTTCTTGGTCTTCCTTTTGGAATTTGGATTTTGCTTCAACTGAAAAGTTGTATATCTCATCGAAACCTTTCAAATGAGTATATATAAGCTATATAAAACTTTGCTATTTTATCTTTTCAGACTAGTTGTTTATATTGCATCGGTATATAAAATTTTGTGCTCTAATTCACAGACGGTTCTATATATAAAACCGTCTGTGATATTCATTTATTACAGACGGTTCTATATATAGAACTAGGGGTGAAAACAGATCGGATTCGGACGGATATTGCTGTTACCATATCCTAACCCATATTTTTTCTCCAGATTCGGTATCAATCGGATTCGGTACCAATCGGATTCGGTGTCGGATCGGTCGGGATTAACCCAATTCGTTTGCACCCCTACTTGTTTGTAAGGAATGCATACAGTGCAGTAAATGGAGTAGGACGCACTGACTTGATGTTACTATTTAATAGCTGATGTGGAAGATTTTATTTTACCATTACAAAAGAAAATGAAACGTCAAATAGCAGCACTAACCTGAAATCATACTTGAAGACGTATCGGATTCGGACGGATATTGCTGTTACCATATCCTAACCCATATTTTTTTCTCCGGATTCGGTACTAGTCGGATTCGGTGCCAATCGGATTCGGTGCCGGATCGGTCGGGATTAACCCGACCCGTTTTCACCCCTATATAGAACCGTCTGTGATAATCTGACCGCTGGGCCCGTCGATCCTCCTCAACCCAATCATAGCCAATAGAAATCCACCAATCCTCACCCCACGGATCATAGCTCCGCCTCTCCGTTCCCGCGCCAAAAATTTCGAACTCCTGCCTCTCCCTCCCCTATAAATATAACCAAAACCCAGCCTCCTTACTGGTCTCCTCTTCCTTGCTATCCTCCTCCTTGCTGTTTTCCTCCTCCTTGCTGTTCTCCTCCTCCTTACTGTCCTCCTCCTTGTTGTTCTCATCCTCCTTGCTGTTCTCCTCCTTGCAGACGACGCACAAGTCTATGGGAGGCAAGACACCATAGAAGCAACTAGCTCGTGCCAACCGTGCAGAAGGCAGAGAGGATCTTTGCTTTTTCTCTGTTCTTGTTGTGTAATCTGCTCGTTGTTTTGGTATATTGTAATGGTAGGCTCTAATCTTAATAAAATGGATATTTTATGTTTGTGAAATGAATTGAGATGTGAATTGGATGTATATATGTACATGTTGATCTGCTTGTTTCAGAGGGCATGGCTAGCATTTCCTGAGGCTAGCCAATAAACAGAAATAGGTTTAGGAGTAGAAGGGAATATCACAGACAATTTTTAACTAAAAACCGTCTGTGATAGTTATAATCACAGACGGTTTTTAGTTAAAAACCGTCTGTGATTTATAAATATCACAGACGGTTTTTAGTTAAGAAGCTCATCAACCACCAGAATCGAAAACTTATCCTTCACGGTTTGCACATTCAAAGCACAGTAATCCACACATAAACGCCATGTGTCATCATGTTTCTTGATCAGCAGGATAGGTGAAGAGAATGCCGACGTGCTGTGACGAATAATGCCTTGGGCAAGCATATATGTACACTGTTGTTCGATCTCATCTTTGAGAAGATGTAGATAATGATCATATGGCTACACCGCTATAGCTACTGTTCCTGGAAGTAGGCGGATCTTATGATCATGTCGATGCTCCGGAGGTAACCCTCGAGGTGACTCAAAGAGGTCCTCAAACTCTTGCAACAGATCTGCCATAAGGTCCTGTTCGACAATGCTAAGAACACGTGGAGCTGCTGCTGATGCATCGATTCCATGCCATGTGATATGATGATCAGCTCGCTAAAAGGACATTGTGAGAAGGTCAAAGTCCCAGACAATGGGCCCAAGAGTTTGGAGCCATTGCACTCCGAGGATGACATCAAATCCACTCAACGGTATGGCAAAGCAATCCATCATGAATTCTTCTTTCTCAATGATCAACGACACCTGAGTACACAAGCCAGCACATGATACTCCATCACCATTCACAACGATAATATGCATGCCTGGCCGTGGCAAGAGGTGAAGACTGAGTCCATGTGTAGTCTCCTCATCCAGAAAAGTGTGCGTAGACCCGATGTCAATGAGTGCTCTAAGAGATTCGCCTGTAGTGACCACTTGCAATTGCATGGTCTAGCCAACATGGACACTGGTGAGAGCATGTAGTGAAATTTCCACCTTAGGCTCGCCATCTGAACCGTCTTTCCCTTCATCTAACTTGAGTAAGTATATGCCCTTCATGGAACACCTGTGATTTGGTCCAAACTTGTCTGGGCAGTGGTAGCAAAGTCCCTTTGCCTGATGTTCGGCCATCTCAGAAGCAGAGAGACGCTTCCACCGCGTCTGCGGTGGCATAACAATCAATGGTGGTGCTATTTCTACTGGCACAGACAAAACTGATGTTGGGGTAGCATTGGGCTTAGAGATGGCTGTAGGAATTACTAGGCCGTTGGCCATTTGAGCCGATGACAAAGACTTTAGTGCTTTAACTTCTGCCCGTTCTTCTTAGAGTACTTGCTTGTAGCTCGAGCTAGACTCATGGCCGTCTGGAGGTTACTTAGGTTTTACAGCTCCACATCTGTACGTAGAGGCTTCAAGAGACCCGATGTGAAGAACTAGACCTGTTGTAGTGGAGATAGCAGCTCGACGCGACACAAGAAGGCCAAGAACTACCACTGATATTCCTCGACAGTTCCTGTCAGCCGCAGCTACGCGAGTTCACCCAAGGGGTTGCTTCGAATTGGAGAACCATAGTGCATATTGACAAAATCCACAAATCGAGTCCATGAAAGTATGCCCTCATCGTGTTCCAGACTTCCAGCTGATAATACCACTACAATGCAATGCCAGTTAGTGCATGTCGCCAACCATGCAAACTTTTTCCTCTTCCAAGGTACTCTGTCAGTGAAAGAATTGCTCATATCTATTGAGCCAAGGCAATGGATCTTTGTCTCCACCATAAGTCAGAAAATTGAGCTTATGATGTCGCCGTGCACCTCTTCTCTTATCTTCCTTCTTGTCCCACTTGCCGGTAGATCCATCTAGCATGAGACTTCTGTCGCTAGTGTCCAGCATGCTTGAGGATGCGCCATTGCCTCCTTGTTGTAGCCATGCAATAGCATCACGATCCATCCCTTGTTGTTGTTGTTTGATCTCGCTAATGTCTTTCATCAGGACGACAATCATCTTGCCAAGGTCTTCAATAGTCTTCATTTCTTCCACGGGAAGGGTGGTGGTAGATGGCTCTGATACCAAATTGATATGGGCTGGTTTATGTGGTGGCTTTCAGTGGATGTTGAGAGGCAGAAGGAGATGTAATTGAAAATCAGGGTTGGAATGTAGAGGATAACGAGAGAGAACATGCTTGCCCTCGTGCGACTAACCGGAGTTCTTTCTGGCCAGCATAGAGGCTCTGAGATGCCAGGTAAGGAAATCTATTCTATTGCTTGTGATCTGAAATTACAGCATAGGTCCATATATATAGGACATGACAATACAACTCCCCATATATATAGGAAATGACAATATGACTCTAACTTATCATATGTAACCGAATCTGTTAAGCAAACTTGGAATCCTAACTAGTATCTGACTCTTATATCCTAATTTACAACCACTAATAGTTTCCTAACTAGTATCTTTCCTCCCAAACCGAAACCTGTTTTACTGCCGCCAACTGTAGCTCATCACAGCGTCCGCTGTAGCTCGTCACAGCTTGTCGTCGCAATGCTACTGTTTGGCACAGCCGAATTTGTAGCCAGCACATGCTGCCGCCTTGAAGATCTTCTAGTATAATACTTTCCCCAATAAGAGTCCACAACAGATATGGTATCAAAATCAGAGTCATTGACTACATTTAGGCCTCAGCTTACACAAAACAAATACCTCTGTAAAGTTTTTCTTTTCTTTTCAGAAGACAGGATTTTAACCTTGCTGATCCCATTTGATATCTGCAATAATGGAAGAAAGGTACACTGTTTTGTCCTTTGGAATCTGTATTTTGATATGGTATCAAAATCAAAGTGATTCACTACATTCTAATAGGCCTCAGCTTACACAAAACAAATACCTCTGTGAAGTTTTTCTTCTTCTATTTAGAAGAAAGGATCGTAACCTTGTTGATCCCATTGATATCTGCAATAATGAAACAAAGGTACACTGTTTTGTCCTTTGGAATCTGTATTTTGATATGGTGTCAAAATAGAAGTCCGTGACTACATTCTAATAGGCCTCAGCTTACACAAAACAAATACCTCTGTGAAGTTTTTCTTCTTCTATTTAGAAGAAAGGATCGTGACCTTGCTGATCCCATTTGATCCGAGCAATAGTGGAAGAAAGATTTGGAGTGCACGGAATGCTAAACAATATTTAGGCCGCAATGTTCGCACTAGTCACTTTCAGCTTATTTTTTATGGGGGCTAGTCTCTTTCAGATCGACCAATTCTGCAATAATTATTTGTCAAATGTTTCACATGCTACGCGTTATTTCGGAATGTATGCCATATGTATAAATCCTACAAACAAAAAGGAAAAGAAAAAACAGTTCTGCTTAGCGCATTTTGATTTTTGTTTTCTTTCAAGGAGATTGGTGATGTAGGATTAGATAGTTCGCATGGTCTGCGCATTTTGACCACATGGAAACAAGTTCCTAATTCCTTAGACAGTGCACAACGAACCAAAAGTCCAAAACTAATTTCAAGCAGTTGCATTATCTAGCTCACATTATTTTTGTCTTTCATCTAAATTTGTTTGCATATCATAACTTGCTATAAACAATTCCATCTACCTTGTAAGTTTAGTTACATATAGAACTCTGGAGATTGCCAAAAACTGCGCTACCAATTTGCGAAGTTTGAAATAAAAAAAGAGATGAGTTTGCCAATAATTTCAGCAAGACATGACCCCCCCCCCCCCCCCCCCCCCCAAAAAAACACTGCCCAGTGGAAGTTACTCGAAACAGAGTTACGTAAGTAATTCTGGAAATTCCATAATTTGAAAACATCTTCAACATTCTACAATTCCAGTTTCAGTTTGATTTGAACTACATAAATATATTTCCGCAATCTGCATTCAGGAAGATCCTGAGATATATCGATGCTCACCACCATCTCCTCACTCACAATTCCCAATCAATTCACTAATCTGACAATAAAGGGGGGAATTTTAACCCGAAAACTGCTTCAAGAAGTAGCAACACCTTCTCCTCGCCGGTGGCTCAGCTCGCCGTGACGAGATCCTTGTAGTATCTGATGGCCTCCCGGGTGTCGTCGAACCCCACGGCGACGTCCAAGAACCCCATCACCCTCTGCAGCTCCTGGTCGTTGACGTCGTCGACGAATGGCGCCACCGAGACGGCGTTCTCTGGCTGCAGGGAGTAGGCGTTGGGGTTGTCGTCGACGATGACGGCTTGGTCCAGCGCGCGGCCAGTGGCCGCGAGGTCCTTGACGAGCCTCCCGTCCCCGGCGTCGCGGCACGCGCCGCGGTAAAGGCGGTGCGCGATCACCGCGCCCGCGGGGTCGAGGCGGTCGAGCACGAGGGAGGCGTACTCCTCGAGCCCCGCAGTGAAGACGACGACCTCGAAGGCCTCGGCCGCGGCGCGGAGGAAGGCCTCGACGCCCGGTCGCTTGGAGACGTAGAAGGTGATCACCTGGTCACCAATGACCGGGCGCACGGTGAAATCGTAGCGCGCCGGCACCGGGTCGGTCTGGGAGTGGATGAGCGTCTCGTCGAGGTCCAGGAACAGCGTCTTCTTGCCCGGCTCCGACGGTGGCGGGAGGGCGACGGCTTGTGCACGGGGAGGCTGCATCGACGGAGGAGGAGGCGGGGGCGAGGAGGAGCGGAGGCGGTGGAACCCCGAGGCGACAGCGCGGCGCTTGGTCGGGGAGCCGAGGACGGCGAGGCGGGCGAAGAGCTTGAGGAGGCGGCGGCGGCAGGAACGGAGGGAGCGGTCGAAGGAGGCGGCGACGGTGGCGGAGGCCGCGGCGAGGGACTTGAGAGGGCTGCCCCGCCGCTTCGTGGCGAACCGGCGGCGGCCCCCGCGGAGGGACTGGCGGCGCCTCGCCACCGGCGACGGAGAGAGCTTCGCGGGGCTGCCGGTGGCGGGCCTCGGCGACGGCGGCTTCGTGGGCGTCGTCGACACCATCGCGCGCGCGCTGCTGCTGCTGCCTCCTCGCCTGTGTTGGATTTGGGATCCTTGGGCGCTGGAAGAGGAAGAGGACTGGAGGAGTGAGGGGGAGTGTGAAATGCGTTTGGGTTTTTCTGGAGGGAGAGTTTGTAACGGTCGGGAGGGGAGAGGGTTCGAATGGAAATCGTGTGCGATTTGATTTGATTTGATTTGTGGAGGAGGAGCCGACGAGGATGCAACGGTCGGGTTGGACTTTGGACTGAGGCGCCGGTCGGACTTTCCACGAAAAAATTGTTAGCCCAAAACTATTCGCCATTCTCTACGGTATGTAACGTATAAGAGGAATGGGCTCAGGGGCAGGGCGCCCTGCACATAGCGCGTGCAGGGTCGTCTCTCGTCGTGACACGTGTCCCAAGAAATTTAAAAAATTATAAATATTTTTTAAAGTATTTTAAAAGTATTTTTTAAGTACTGCACATAGCGCGTGCAGGGCCGTCTCTCGTCGTGACACGTGTCCCAAGAAACTTAAAAAATTATAAATATTTTTTAAAGTATTTTAAAAGTATTTTTTAAGTACTTAAAAAATACTTTTTACTTAAACAATACTTTTTAATAAAAGTATTTTTTTACTTAAAAAATTGTAACCATTTGTTATCAAGGCTGAAAATAAAAGTATGCAAATTCCTACGTACATCAATTAAAAAAATATTTACAATTTTTTAAGTTATTGGGACGCGTGTCACGACGAGAGACGGCCCTGCACGCGCTATGTGCAAGGCGCCCAGCACCTGAGCCCATTTCCGTATAAGATTAGGCCTTATCGTTTAGGCTTAAAACTTAGCTTAAAAGCAAGAAAACTAAATCTTAAACAAATGAGTAGCTTTTTAATCGGACTTTTGGAAATCATAAGCTATTTTACAACTATAAGCTAAAAAGCAACAAAGACGTGTGTGTGTTTTTTTTAATTTTTGCACGATGGGAATATACCTCGTCACTTAACTTCGTGAAATTACCCACTAATGCTATCGTTTATATAGTCTTGACGAGGATAGAATAATCCTTAAATTATTACGTCATTATATTTCTTGAATATACCCCATTAGTAGGGGAGAAGTCTCTTAGGATAGTCGTAAGTCTTACTGCGGCTACTCTATATATGGCCGTAAGTCCTTCTACGACCACGTAGTCGTAAGTCTTACAGTGACTACTACCTGATCATTAGTTCTTCTATGACCATGTAGTCATAAGTCTTACTGCGGCTACTCTATATGGTCGTAAGTCCTACGACCACGTAGTCGTAAGTCTTACTGCGACTACTGCTTGGTCGTAAGTTCTTTTATGACCACGTAGTCATAAATTTTATTGCGACTACTACCTGATCGTAAGTCTTTCTACGACTACGTAGTTGTAAGTCTTACTGCGATTACTATCTGGTCGTGACTCTTTCTACGACCACGTAGTCGTAAGTTGACTTGTGACCACCTTATGGTCACGGACCTTCTTGCAACCAACCTATCTCCGATTAACTTGTCTACAACAAACAACTGCATCATCAGTTTGTCTGATAAGGTAGTTAGAACGTACATTTATCTAATAACTGTATACGATCTCTCTCTAACAACAACCGCTACACGGCTAACGGCCTTTTACGTCTCTCTGATAGTAACTTCTGTTAGACGGTTATCATCCGTGTTGGATCGGAATTGGCGACAGAGGGGGTGGGGTGAATGTTGTAAATTAAAATTATCCCAAAAAAAAAAATCTTCTCTCCAATAGTTATAGAATCTATGAAGAGAAGGATTTTTTGTTCTATGGATGAATCTACTAGACCAACAAAAACACAGAGAAGAAAACTTAAAGAAACCGAAGGTAAAAAGAGAAACTGCCTTGCCGTGAACTGCCTAGCGAAAGATCAAGGAAATGGAGCACTTGTACCTAGCTGAAACTAACAAGGGAAATGAGAATCTGGACTGCATGCAGCATGGTTGAAATCAGCTTGGATCAGCAAATAAACAGTAAAAATTACAGCTGAAAATAAAGTCATTTGGGCTGCATGCAGCAAGGTTGGAAATGACACAAAAGACAAAAAATTCCAATCGTCTTTTAGTGCAAGGAGGAAACAGGAAAATAAGCTTGCTGCCGTAAACAAATAAAGAAGAGGAAGGATTAGCTAGCAAATAAAGAGTGCAGTACTTTGATAGCAATCGGCATAGTTAATTTTCCCAATGAATAAGCTGCCGAAAAGATAATTGATTGCCTGCATCCCTTCTCAAACCAAAGAAGACCAACTGAACATTGCTACCAAAAAGACAAGGACGGCAGAGAGGTAAAGAGAAAAGAAAAGGATTGCTGCCTGAAAAATTTGTACTACCGAAATGTACTCTGCAGCCTAAAACAAAAACTGAACCAAAGCTCCATTTCTTGCTTTGGAAAGATCAGACAGCACCGAATATACTACTTGAACCAAGACTTGAGCTCGGTCAGATCTGCAGCAGATCCATGGTCTGACCGAGAGCCAAATTAATTCAGTCTTGCCACTTAAAAACCTTGACACAGGAAAAACCGAGAACTAGAACACAGCTGAGCAGAAAATAAGAACATAGAACAAGGCTTGGGACCAAGAAACACAGACTGAACATACAAAGAAACACAAGCGAGGAACAACTCAAACACAAGAACTTAAACTTGATACGGAGACATACATGATTACATGATAGTTGTTCTCAGCTCATCTCTATCTCAAACTCACACTAAGAATCCCCATACATGCTTGAGAAATGTTACATCTCACACTCTCATTTCATGCTCATTTTATTGTATGGAGAGAACCAAATAAAACCCTAACTCTTACACCCCCTCTCTCATATACTCATGCTGAAAATCTTAAAAGCTACTAGAGAACACCCTCTCTATTTATAGCCTCCACTAATGGGTTTACAACCCACTTTACCCATTAGCTCTCAACAACTCATGGCGCTTTATCCACAATCCACTTCCTTTAGTGCAACTTTGCGTATTCACCAAAACACCCCTCGCGCACCTTCCAGGAAGCTTCCTCATTCCTTGCCTTGCAAGCCTCGCAGCAACCTCGAGCCCTCACCGTCTTCGGCACACCCCGACCGTTCTGACCTCAACGCCACCTGCGCCTAGTCCGGTCATCCGTGCCTCACCACGACTCCGCCTCGACGTCCTCGAGTCCTCGCCGTCTTTGGCACACCTCGACCGTTCTGACCTCGGCACCACCCGTGCCTAGTCCGGTCACCCGTGCCTCGCCACGACTCCACTCGATGTCCTGCATCCAACACAGACAAGAAACAAATCACATAGCACCGCTCGAAATATTGTAACCATACAATAGCATCAGACGAAATACTCAAGGCCCAAACCGATCGAAACGAAAAATAAACGACTTAAGCACGTTCGACCTAGCTCGACAAAGTCCGACCGAAACCAATTGCACCGTGCAACGACATGGTCCGAACCACACAAGCCAAATTCGACTTTTCTAAACCGATGTCAATTACTCATCACACACTCGGGGTCACAACCACATGGTCTCTCAATCCGAAGTGTTGAGGCGTCTTCTGGCGCGAGGCAACTGCCGTTGCTTCGCTGGCTATATAAAGGTTAACGTCAAAGAGAGAAGGGAGGGGCATTCGGATCGAAGGAGGAGATAGTGTTAGACATTCGCATTACTCTCGATTGTAATCCTTTTCTGGATATTAGTGAACACACAGGACGTAAAGCATTCTCTTATGAGAAGACCCGAACCTGTATAAAAATTCTCGTGTCTCTACTCTGCAGGTGAATACACCTGGTCTTCTAAGAGTTTCCCCGAATCCAAAGAAATCATACGTAAGATCGATATTAGAATGTCGACAAGTCTCAATCCTTCTTTTTGCTCCTCCATTTTCCCCTTCCACCAAACCAAACCGACATGCGATACTGTGGTAACTCGCCTCTAGGGCTTTGCCCCCGTGGTCCCCGCACCGACGTCGACGGCAACGTCCTCCCTGAGCTCGACACCGGTGGCCCCGTCCTCCCCGCTCCTTCGGCGTTCGTCTATCTCATCTAGATCTTCACCATGACCCCGTTTGGTTCTCCACCGCCGCCATCGAATCCCCTCTGACCTCCACCTCCACCCGCCAGCTGCTTCCCTTTCTTTGCACTTGACCAGCATCACCCTTCACCACCGTCGGCCTCCTCCGACCTCCCTAGGTTGGCCTCGTCTGCCCCCTCGATGGCAGATATGCTTCATTCGTTTAGATCTGGAGGAAGGGAGGCTGGGCGATGGTGATGGATCATCTCTAGATCCTGACAGTGAGAACGATGGTGCCTCGATAGTGGTGATAGCCCGTCGGTGAGGCCAATGGTAGCTCGATGGAGACACCATGGTTGTGACCGGTGAAGACATAGTTTTTTATTGTTCTTTCTTTTCAGAATTGAACTGTGATTATCAAGTTCATAGTCATGAATTAAATTATGACTAATTATTGTGTGTTCTACCAATTATTATTGTGATTTGATTGATTTTTCTTTGAATGATTCATGTTGTTGTTGGTGAAATCTCATGAGACCATGATGAACATCAGAATCGTAACTATCTCTAACATTAAAATTAAGTAGAGTCAAGGGTATTTTAGATATTTCAATAATAAATCATAGCCGGGCATGAACCCGCCACTATGCCTGCGTGCCGACCGCTACCACCCTTGTCGTTCCGGCCACTCTGATGAGTTTTGCCCTAAGCCATGCATGTCACGTCACGTTCCACCCCTTCAATTGCGATTCCCCTTATCCAATTTGGAGATTAATCCACTGGAGCTCGCCGCACCACCTTCTTCCTCCATTCTGTCTAGACGCTACCACCACCACCGCCATATCCTCTACGGCACCCCTCGGGTCGATTCCACCTAGCTAGAGCATCCTTGCACCCTCTCCTAGCTTCCCCAGTCGCTGATTGAAGCTCCCATTCACCCAACATGCATGCTCATGCTCCCCTCCTTTTTCTTCCTCTCCATCTTGGCTACCGCCACCTTGCTTCCTCCTCATGCCAGGTCTCCCTGAGACACTATCGACCTGTCTTTGCTTTGCCCTGGCCCGTGACGCCACCTCCCCTTGCTTCCTAGCCCCTTCGGTGTTCCATTTTTCTGGTCGCTGCCACCCCGCCATGCTCGCCTCACCGTTGACAAGCTCTCCTTGGCTATTCGTCGCCTCCCCTATTTTGCTGAAGGCAACTCCTCTGTTTCCCCCTCTGTGTTGCTCTCTCTCTCTCTAATTGTATGTCATGTTGGACAATTACTATTTATTGGCCCCATATGTCATTGTTTAATTTTGTTTTCTGATTAGAAAATAATTCAGGTACAACAAAATAATTAAGAAAAATTCAAATAAAAATATGATGAAAAATAATTTAATTACAAATAGAAATAAAGATAAAATTTAATTATGGAATTAGAATAAGGATTTATGTAGATTGAAAATGTTTAGAGGTTAAATCTTGATTAGTCGCATTTCAATGAAAACCAGTAAATCAACTAATGGTTAAAAATAATTGGGATTAAACCATATAGAAATTGTAATTATTGTTTCTATATCTCAGAAGGTCATGAGGGCCCCTTTTGCAAGTAGTAATTGAATAATTAGGGTAAATAATGCTAACATAACCTAATGGTTTCTATGTGAATGTATGCACGTACACATGTATATTGGTAGAGCAAAAATCATTAGATGGCATGTTGACATGGTCATGTATTTGAATATTGCTCATCAACATTAGGATATATAGAGGTTGCAAAGCCATTGATAAAAACTACCATAATCCCCCAATTATCCCTTCAAAATATTAAAAGAATAAAACTCTGACAACTGAAAGTAATCGTCATGCTAATAAAAATTAGCCTTAAAATAGAAACCTAATTAGTGTATATGTGTGTGTATCTTTAAGTCATCTTTAAGAAATAATTCGTATGAGAAACAATGCATTAAAAATATTTAAAATAGAAGATTGATCATGGTGTAATTCCTAGATAGGCCCTCTGGTATTAGGTTGTTATGTAAATTCACACATGAAATAATAAGGTTAACAACTCTTAATACTGTCGATTCTTTAATGGACCCTGTAATATGGTTAGCATACAAAAATCAAGCATGAAAGGATGGAATATAATTTTAGTTAAACCAACTATACCAGAAATGAAGATTGAATTGTAACCTAAATATAAACCATTGTTTAAATCATGCTCATGTCAAATTATAATAAAAACAGGTAATAATGTTGGGTTATGATTTCATGAATAGAGAGGTAAACGTTAGCTTTAAAATGTTCAAAGACACATCTAGAATATTGAGGTATTATAAGTGTGTATATACAAAAAGGCGATTCACTATTATTGGGGGAGAGGCCCCCACCTTCGCCCAATCAGCCCATTGTACCACGAGGCCCAATAGTTGTGTGGCCATGTGGCTAGCCTGAGAGGGCTGTCACAAGAGAAAAGATGACATTGCCCCTATGATCGTAGACCTAGATAGAGGTATTTATGTAAGAAGTCTTCTCATGGCAATAAATATGCGTCTTAAGGTGCCATGAGGGGTAGGGCTCATTTTTTACGAGGCAGGTCTATGTAGCACAGATTTCTATCCTCCATCTCCATAATTTCTAAGGCCTAGGCAGACCCTTTGTGGACTCCCCATAGCCCTATTATTCACTATTTGATCTATAACCACAATAGTTGGCACCGTCTGTGGGGGATGGAGTAGAAGTGATGAGCTGAGGAAAGAGTGTTTGGACACGATGGCACCAAAAAGGCGATGATGTCAACTCCTAAGTGGAAAAGGAGCACCACCACTGAGACCACCGTAGTGAGGGCAAGGGAGCCAATCCATGAAGGTCTTCCAGCCCCATGGAAGCTACACACTAGCGAGGTGGTGTCACGGCACGTGGCAGGTAATTAACAAGGGTGGCTCTTTAGTAACTGCACCAATGATGGAGCGGGAAGCATCGCCAACGGAGGACCCAACCACAACAGCCAACCAAAACATCAAGGTTCACACTACCCAAGCAGTGGTCTCCGCTGGCATCGATACCGTCATCGTCACCACGCAGGGAGCGAAGGTCATCCTTTCTCTAGCACCGACCACAGGCAAAAGCCCCTTGAGGTGATCCTTGGAACATTGTAGTGAGAGCTGGCAGGCCTGCACAAAGCTATGCCTAAGATGCAGGAGAGTTGAAGTCAGCTGACACCCATTGAAGGGACAAAAAGCCATGAGGCCAACACCAGAGCCCACAATGCCTCTCGGTGGGTGGACCCTGAGCGCCCCCTCTACACAGGCTTATAGCTGGGTGCTTGGTCAAAAGACTTTAAGATGCCCACGGTGGAGCCCTACTAAGGCGACATGGACCCCTGTGAGTTCTTGCACATCTACAAAATAGCCATCGAGGAACCTGGGGGAGACAACTCAATGAAGGTGAAGGGTTTGCCACTCACCCTTCGAGGAGTTGCACTCTCTTGGTTTTTCATCATCTCCTTCGACTCAGTGTATGCATGGGAGCAGATCTGGGATCTCATGCACAACAAGTTCCAAGATAACTATGTAGAGCGAGTCGATGCTGACCAGCTCTTCACAGTGAGACAAGCGCCAGGGGAGAAGCTACAGGCCTACTTCAAATGCTTTGCGAAGATCCACTGCTATGTAAGGGATGTCAATATATGACCATCATCAACGTGACCATCCGTGGCCTCTAGAAGGGCCCACTCATGCAATATAACATGTGAAAGCCCACAAAAACAATGGCCAAGCTCTTTGACAATATAGAAAAATATGCTAGAGCAGAAGAGGACACAATGTGGCCGAGGCGGAGGTTGCGCCACCTACCCCTAAAGCCAAGCCCTCTCTCGCCGCCATAAAGGAGGGCCCCAACTATAAGCAGCGAAGGGGCCTTGGCCCAGATATGTCCTCAGCATTGAAGGAACTGAGGAAAGCACTGCTCTCAGAGGTCTTGGCCATGATCGAAGGGGCCACAGGCATGGTTGGAAGGACTCCTAACAGCAAGGGCCATGATGCGGGGTGCACGACAGAGGAGACCACCTCACCCGAGATTGCCCCAATAACACGACACTCTGGGAAAGCGTAGCAGAGAGCATGCCCAAGACACAAGGGCATTGGTAGTGGCACATGTACAGCAGCCCCTGAAGGTACCACTCGATCAACCCCCACCGGTCATCCTATGAATCCAAGGTCTCAAGGCTAGCCCCCATAGGGCAATTAATGCCATTATGGGTGAATTGTCCCTTGAGTTTCCATCCGAGAGACAGTGTAGGGCCTACGCATGCCGGATCCACCACGTTGCCACGTACCCAGCTCACGTGGTCCCAGAATAAGCCCTAGCTGACATCATCTTCAAGGTGGAAGATGTGTCCAGGGTGGACTTCCCCCGCCAAGACCCCCTGGTGTTGAGACTAGCATCGTGGGAAATTGAGACTAGCATTGCGGAATGCAATGTGAGGCGGGTCCCGGTAGACAGAGGTAGTACCACGGATCTATTGTTCACTACACTTTCAACCAGATGAGCATCCTCTGAAGTAGGTTGGTGTTGAGACCCGAATATGCAAATCTGGACTCTCTGTGTATACCGCACTAGTCCAGGATCATGCTAGTGCACACAGTGTAAACATAGATGAAGCCTCGACCATATGCACGATAAATAAAGGAAAAAGACTAAAATATTAATAATTATCATAGTATGACCTTATGGCCTAGCTCACAATTAATTAGAATAAAGGGCTCAAAGAAACTAGCAGTGGATAACAAAAATAAGCATGGTAGCCACTCGACATGCCCACAGGCAATCGATTGAGAAGCAAAGTCCTAATCAGCGAAGTCATCAGAATGTCCTCCTTTTGGTACCTCCTGCTGATCTAGTCCTTCTTCCTCAACTGAGCAAATATGGAGATAGCCGTGAGTACATAAAGTACTCAACAAGTCATTTGTAACAAAGATGTAATATAGTATGCAAGGCTTACCAAAGGATGACTGAAGGATTATTTTGCAGAAAGCAATAATTTAAGGTAAATACAATAAATAGATTGAAAGCGAATCTTAAGGAAAATGATAATCACTTGAGAGCAATGGTCCCCATACGCATAGGCTACCCTTAGAGAGAGTGTCGATGCATCACGTATACGTTGGATGCTGTAGGATTGAAATGGCAACAGAGGGGAGGGGGGGGGGGTGAATGGTGCCTTCAAACCGCCCCTAGTATTCACACCATCTTTTTCTCCGATAGCTATAATAGCTATGAAGCAAGAGGACAGATGCCTACTGGAAATTAAGAATAACTCAACCAAAGAGGAAACCTAAGAGAAAGAAACAGTCCAGAGAACAGCCAACTGAAGCCAAATCTTTAGGTCGGTCTGACCGCCGTTGCACCGCCGGTCTGACAGCAGAGGACCAGTCGATCTGACCGCTGTTGTCTAGCCGGTCTGACCGCCCAAGAGGTGCCAGTCTGATCGGGAACAGAAAAGGTTTCTGAAAATGACGAGCGATCAATTGACCGAAAAGGCACAAACTGAAAACATACAGATTGTCGAAGAAAGAACAAAGGTTAAGTGATTTGAAAGGAAATCTTCTTCAGAGACCATGGCAATCTGTGAGCAAAAACTAACTGAGACACAGAGCTCAAAATCCAACTCAAAAAGATCAAAAATCTAGGACGAGTGCAATCGGCAGCGCAACTGAAAATAGATACAAACAGTAACTATTTTCCAGTTAGAAACAAAGAACACTAAGTAGAACTAACTAGTGCTTCTTCGATGAAATCTAACAGAAGGGAAAAAGGAAAAGGAAAACAGAGAGGAAAAGCAAAAAGAAAAGGAAAAGCAGTTAGTCAGACTGAAAAGAACCAGAAGTGGCTGACCCAAATTCAGTTGGCATAGTAAATACTAAATTACTGAAGTTGAAATAGAATATGGGACACAATCTAGATAGCTTGTGATTCTTAACTCTTTTGATCATGAGACTTTAGATCATAACATGGAATGGCCTCAGATCGAGAAAACTCATAGCTAAATCAAAATTTCACTGAGAAAACTAGAAAATGAGAATGCTCTGCTTACGGTGAACAATAAACCCTAGACAAAAGAAAGCAGAGGAAGTCTGAAGGCGAAACTGCTTATGATAAAAAGTCTGAATTTTTGAGATTCCAGCATCTTTCTGTCATGGGACCAAACAACACAACTGGAACTCAATCTTTGAGACGAAAAAGAACTAAGACACCAAGATTTCTCTGCTCAAACCGAATCAGATGTTAATGAAGAACAAAGAACAGAAAAAGATAGAGGCTAAAACCCACTTCAACGAAGGACTAGATCGAAATCTTTGCTCTCGGGACATGACTGGCTAAGATAGCCTGGTGAACAGCTCCCAGTTCAGAGACAAAGAAGGATCTGTAGCTTCTCAAACAAAGGCTTCAATCAAAAGAAGATAGGTAGAGAGGAACAGAGACCAGGGAAGAAGAAACAGAAACCAAACACAGAAAAACAAACACTAGAAACCAAAGCATCTCAACACATGATTTCTTAAATAGAATCAGAGACAAGAATGATTAAATAAGCAGGAGTTCACATCCAGTTCAAGCTATCTCTCATAGAGATCAACACACGCAAATGAAAACATAAAAACACTACAACTGCCTAAACTCACATAGACATGGAGAGCAACCACAAAAACCCCCACCTAGCACCAGAGAACACCTCTATATTTATATCCTCCCACTACCGGGTTTACAACTTGCACTTTACCCATTAACTCGAACTGAATCCGCTTCCTCATGCCTGAGTCAATTTTACCGAATTGCCCCTCACACTTATTCCCGGAAGCTTCCTCTTTTCTTGCTGTCCACGCCTCGCAACCACCTTGAGCCCTCGTCGTCTTCAGCATCTCCTGACCACTTCGACCTCAGCACCGCCTGTGCCTAGTCCGGCCATCCCATGCCTCTCCACGACTCAGCTTTAAAGTCTTGCAGCCATCACAGACAAGAAAACATCACATAGCACCGCTCGAGATAATGTAATCATACATTTGCATCAGAGAAAGTACTCAAGTACGAAATAACCAATCTACCAGTCGAAAAGAAGAACAAGCGTCCCAAGCACGTCCGACCGCGTTCGACCAGGTCCAATCGTACTAGACTGCGCCATGCACTGACTTGGCGTGAACCAACCAAATCAAACTCAAACTTTCTAGAATAAGTGTCAATTACTCATCACACTCATGGGGTCATCTCCACATGGTCTCTCAGATGCTACCCCAAAGGTCCTCCGACCCGTGCGAGTGTGGGGGGACCTCGACAACG
The DNA here is from genome assembly GCA_017311315.1 of Dendrocalamus latiflorus. NCBI lineage: Eukaryota > Viridiplantae > Streptophyta > Magnoliopsida > Poales > Poaceae > Dendrocalamus > Dendrocalamus latiflorus. Next base: position 7,874,344 of record CM029662.1, read on the forward strand.
AGCTCCAACAATGTTGCCTCTAGGGATTGCATGGCCTCCCATGCTGCCATCATGTACTGGTCATAGAGGTGATGGCCCTATGCCAGCTCCACCTAAAATTGGCCCCTCTTTGCCTCCAGAGCTCTAACCTATTGTAGAAAGTTCTGCCGCTCCTCCACACCACGGCCATTGACCTCAGCAATGGCAGCCTCCATAGCAGCGAGAGCCTTCGCACCCTCCATCTCATGGAAAGCGGAGATGAGCCTCGTGCTCCCAAGTGAGGATCATCACCTCCTCCTAGGCATCTTCCGTGGCTTTTTGAAGTGCATAGGCTTTGGCTTGCACAACATGTAGCTACTCCTACAGGACCGATGACTCCCGAAGCATAGCTGCCTAAAGTGCTCGAGCTATGGCAACCGTCTAAATAACAAAAGGACAGCAAGAACTAGACTTAAAAAGAAAAGAAAGCGGTGGAGGGAAGGTTAATGATAGAGCAGAGACTAGCATACCCTTGCTTCTCCAGCCTCTAGGACCTCGAAGAGGAGCTCCATGCCGCACGAGTGGAGGACCCTTCAATCGAGGGCCAGATCTATGCACTCCACGGCATTGTGTAGAGTACGAAGCACCTCTGGTCAGGGGATGGAGTGCCCTAGAGAAAACCGCTGTGACTCCACGCCCACTGCCTCCACCGTGCGGGGTTGGGAAGCTTCCTCCATACCAGGGGCCTCCGTGGTGCCATTTTGTGATGCGTCCCTCATGCAAAGAGCAGCTTCAAGGCCATAGCCGAGCTCCTAATTGGAGTGCTTCTAACGAGGGCGATAATGTAAGGAAGCATAGTGGGGACAACCACATGAAGTCCCAGGAACAAAAGGATGAACTCAAACCTAGAATATGCCAGGTGGACCTAGGCATGATTGTGTTGTCCTCACTTCACGCAAGGTTCTCTTTGGGAGCATCATCATTGGAGGGGCCACACCAGCCAGCGCGATCGAAGGCATGCCACCCTTCGAGCTGGAATCCTCATCCAGCATGCCCGCATCAATCCAAAACCTTGTCGTGGGGGCCAGAGCAGAGATCTCCAACCATGTGTGCTTCAAGGGTCACCTTGGCAAGGCCAAGAATGAAGGTTGCACTGGGGCAGCAAAGCCATCAACATGGATAGTGAAGGGTCCGCACCACACCCCATGTCTGCCCCACACACACGGGCCCTCATGCTATTGGTGGACCACCCCTCATCCAGGTCCACAATATGGCTTGTGTCGCGGGTTGCTTCGCCTTCCTCCACATTAGAGTCATGCACAATGGTGATGTGAAGATTACCATCGACATTACCATTACTAGCATCATCCTCGCACTACCGTCATCATCGCTGCTACTGTCATTACCATTACAAGTGTCATCGCTTATGTCATCCCCATCCTCCTCCACACCGGACTCATCAAGGCCGCTTCATTCCTCCACGTTGGAGTCAGGCTCCGTAGGGGTCGGAGGGGCCGAACAAAGGGGCGTGGCTGTAATGACCGAGGCTAAAGCCTCACGAGCGTCGGGGTCTTCACAGCCTCTGCCATCTTTGTCGTTCAGTCCGCTCACGTGTGGGAATGGCCTTCGCTCGCAGTAGGGACGGGACACTCTAGCGCGGTGAGGCCAAAGGCTTCAGACACGCAGTTGATGCACGGACCACCAGACGTGGCTGATGCCCGAAGGCTGTGATCCTTTAGGATATAGGGCCCCAGGAACATAGCTGTGGCATGCTCCGCCTCTGCCAAGGGAAGAACTGCATGACCTTGCATTTAGTCGGTGGGAAAATGACCACCAAACATTGACACCTGTAGCGAAGGGTAGAGGCTTACTAGGATCCATTGGCATCACCAGCATAGTTAGTGCAGGTCAGACCCCATCATTATGAGTGAAGTCAATCCACACGTCCTATCACCGAGCTAGCAGGGATAGGCGGAGCATGCAAAACTCCTCTACACATTATGCATGTTGAGCCGAAGCACGACAGCCAGGAGCCTTTGGGTGTGTGTCTCGTTCTCCTGATGGAGCTTCACCTAAGGTGATGGAATGAAGCCCATGATGCACCTAGTAAAGCGAAGGTTGCTGTCGTGTTTGAACTTGTGGTAGAACTACTACTACAGCCAGTGAGACTCCCACTTCGCCCATATTGAGTTTGCAAGAAAGCCCTTCGAGGTAGTGCTGTAAAGCTAAAGGCTAACACTACACAGGTTCAAATACTGACCATCCCCTAGCCACTTCAGTTGGAATTGCACATCATGCAGGGACACAAAGATAGTGTCACTAGGGATGTTACCCTCCTAACACGCCCGCCCAGGAAAATATAGCAAGTCGAGCAATGACATTCGACATTAGCTACTGAAGCCCCAGCTCATATAGTTGGCAAAGATCGCCCACAAAGCAAGCGATGAAATACGCTACGAACACCAGTGTCTCACCCTGCCACAGTTGTGGCATGACATCATCACCAGTAGGGAGGCAGATGACCTCATGGCATGAGATCTTGCCCTCACGTATGAGCGACTCGACAAACTCCTCCATCGCGATGGACGTGCCTAGTGTGTTCATGAACACACCACTAAACTTCCTGGATGCCTTCCAGTGCTTGCCACCAGTGACCTTGCAGTTATCATCTTCACTGGAGTAGCAGCTCGAGGGAGCAGATGCGCTGTTGTGGCTGCGATGGTCACTTGATGCGCTGATATGGACGCTGCGGAGATCGGTGATGAATGAACAATGGTGATAAAAGATATTGTAGCAGAAGAAAGCAAGGCGAGAGAGAGAAAGAGGAAGCAAATAGTGGCAAAAGGGCATCACACCGGTGCATAAGTATAGCATATGATAGCGTGATTCAATGCGCACACAACGGGCACTAGAATTGAGGGAGCATACACCACGCCATAACTGGCGTGATAGCTCATGTCACACCACCAGAAAACAAACCATCACCACATCTCGACTACTCTTGAGGGTCGCACACACTAGCACGGTTAGCCAAGATTTGGTGGGAATTCGGACAAAATACATTTCAATGGGCCGAATGGATGGATGGGACCAAGTAACACCAAGCATGGTCTCGACCCACAGAAATCAGGGATGTTGAACCATAAGAGGCTACTGTTGGGGGAGTGGCCCTCACCTTAGCTCAATCAGCCCATTGTACTATGAGGCCCAATAGTCGTGCGGCCACGTGGCTAGCTTGAGAGGGCTATCACAAGGGAAAAGATGACATTGGGGCATTTATGTAAGATACCTCCTCATGGCTATAAATATGTGTCTTAAGATACCAAGAGGGGCAAAGATCATTTTGTATGAGTTAAGTCTATGTAACACAGACTTCTATCCTCATCCCCCATGGCTTTATAAGGCTCTGGGTGGCCCCTTTGTGGCCTCCTGTAGCCCCATTATTCACTGTTTGGTATGTAACCATAGCAATTATATTGAGCACGACAAGCTAAATATCATTTGGATACAACATTTACGCATAAGCGGTAGCCAAAGTAAAGGGCATGTTTATGGTATTTAAACTATAATTAATTAGTAAGAACAGGTTAGTTAAAGCTAATTCTATCACATGTAGAACCCATGCCATAATCCCTAAATAATAACACTCAATAAATAATACCTAGTATCTCGGGTTGACCCTTGTATATGTCCATATGTTCCACCTTACTCATGGAACTTCTTTTATAAGTACAAGATAATTAAAGGAGTGATTAAACTAGATTCAAGCAATAGTATCCTCTGGTCAGTATGCCTAGCCACCTTCAGATCTGAAGTGTAATATTCCCATGAATATTCATTCATCCCCCTTGATTCTTCCATGATATTCTTCCCATCAGTTTTTCCTATACCATCTCCTCAAACTTCATTGGCTCTGTCCACATTCCACACTCACTAAACCATGCCTCATGTTACCAACTTAAATAAGTTTGTTTGGATTTATTGGTCTTTTGCAGTTCTCTGGATTTATTTGGATTTGATCATTTATTGTGTAATTAGAAGTTGAAGTCTTGAAGGATCAACAGATCGAGCAATATCAAGGCCAAGATAAATACCAAGAGTTCTAGGACCATTAATTGAGAAGGTTTTGAGCAAAATCAAGGCTACGACAAATTAAGTGAGGCAAGTTATCACTTTAACCATATTGAACCTATCTTTTTTTAACGCAAAGTACTTTAGTTTAAATTATCAAAATTGCATGCTTTATTTGACTAAAACTATATTGTCACTAGTTCCCAGTTAATGTCGTATTGTTAATTGCTTATTATACCCCACTCCTTGGATTTGGACATAAACCCTTGTCGCCCTAGAAATAATGATATACATACTAGAAATAAGTCCGTATCTAAGTGCTATGCTTAATCTTGCTTAGATAGATATATGTCGGCGGTAATTTGCCTGGGGAAGCATTGGAGGGAAGCAACTAATATTATTTCAACTAGAATGGATATTTTGGATCTCAAAACTCTACACTTGCTTACATATCTAGGCGAATGGTAAGAAGGGCTGGTGCGGATGTGGTATGTGAGTGTGGTTTGTGGTAGAACCACCTAGATACCCCTAAGGACAGAATCTTATGACAACCTTCCAATGTAAAATAGAGCAACCATAAGTCTCTAGTAGGTATAACTTGGCTAAATAATTTACTAGACCTTAGAGTCATCTCAAATATTGGATGATAGAGTGGGACACCTAGATGTAAAGAGTGGGACACCTAGATGTAAGGTGTAGTTCCCCCTGCGTTGCTGGGGAACTTCCCTCACAACTCCACAACTAGTGCAAGTAGGGATTTGTGTGAGCCGGCTTGATTGGGACATCTAGATGTAAGGTGTGGTTCCCCTTGCATTGTCGAGAAACTTTCCTCACAACTATGGGCCCTTCATTAGAAGGAATAAACTCATTTGGTCGAGATGATGATAGGGCAAGGTATTGTACAGGCCTTGTGGTGATCTTCTTGATCTTTATGCCTAAGGAAACATGTGAAATGTAACAAGTTGATTGTCTCTTGTAGGTAAAGTGTGCAATGTTTGTAGAGTGAAAATTGTTCGAATACTCGTGCCCACAATCATGGGCTTGCAATGGAAACTTACTTAAGTTAGTGTCTATTTTACAAAAGAAACTTTATGGGTGGGATGAAAAATGTGTCGGGTGGATGTAACCCTGATTGATTTCCCCTAGCCGGATGTAACCTAGTGATGGTAATAGTGGATGTAACCCAGTGGTTGTAATGGGTCGATGTAACCCTAGTAACAAAACTAGCATATGGTGGATAGAACCATTCTCTGTGACAAGTGTATGGAATCTGAACACTCTTAACATGGTTTAGTTAAAATGCTAAGTCTTAGGAATTTCTAATTATTATAACTTTAAAATAATGCCTTAAACTAATAAAAGAACCTCAAGCCTCTCTTTCGATAGCCTTGCATATATTATCTATTGTATCCTGTGTATCATTGTACTCACCATTGCTCAATTACTATCATTCAGTAAGTAGGAAGGAGAAAGACAAGCCCTGCGGTCATCTAAAGTAGCTGACAAGACTAGAAGATGATGAGACTAGGAACTAGGTCGTGAACCCCAATCGGTTGCCTATGGGTATATCTAGAGGGTCCCACCTATGTGAAGTTTCTATTTCCGCTACCGCTCTTTAATGGTTTCAGCTTAATGGTCAATGTGTAAGTCCACTATTACACTTCTGTAATACATGTATTTGATGTCCAATAATGTATCTGTGAGCATTATCTACTAATCAAGGAAATATTGCGATGAAATCATAGAGAATTTCAGATTGGTAAAATCCGGGTCCGACAATCTTGCTGCTCGGAGGGGTTGGATGGCTACTGTTTTGACTGCTGCACAATCGACTCCTAACCACCTTGTGGTTGTGAGCTAAAAAACTCATTGCTGCCCAAAAGTTGAGCCCTTGAATGAGCCCTTAGTTGGGTCATTCTATCGACAAAACCTTTTGTCACAACTGACGCATAGATGAGAGGGAAATAGCATAAGGTAAGTAGGGATGTGTTTGGTTTGGGGGATGGGGTGGGATGGTTCCTTTGACCAAGCCTATCCATGTGTTTGGTTTGAGGGATGGGGTGGGATGGAATGGTCCAAAGTAGGATGAGCCTATGCAAATTTAGAGAATATTCTTCTTAGATGCTGGACCATGTGGTTCCACCTTTTTTGTGGAACCATCTCATCCTATTCCATCCCATCCCATTCCACTTTCATCACTCCAACCAAACACATCCTAGGATGATGGAGGATATGGTTCTTGACTAAATTTGTAAATCCAACAACCAACTCAAGATAAATGAATAAATACATCACAGGGACAACACACAATTAATTTTAATATAGATGTTAGGTTTTTGCATGGTTTGCGAAATACGACCACAACGGGCAAATAGGTAAACCCTACGGCACATAAGTAGTATAACACAACAATAGCATTGCAGCATCTACTTGCCTAAATTCATCACAAAAGGGTACATAGCTCACATGTACTAGCATTAATAAGTGTGCTCTAGTAACCTAGCCATAAGGGTCTAGTCTTGGTGACATTAATCTTCTCGGCTGAGTCGGCTCCTAAGGGCAACGAGATTCATCACCTCTGTAACTCCTTACCTACGGTCTTGAGCACACATAGGATGTCTTCTCCCATCACTTGTCTTTAAACTAGTTGCAACTCAGCTTTGGATTACAAGAAACGTGCCTAACTCGGATTTGAAGGTGAGGAAATTATTAGAAAATAAGGTCGATAAAATCAAATGGACATGAATAGTGATAATAAACATAAGAGAAGCAAGGGTTTAGGTAAGACGGAAATGCTAAGGGAAGGTAAGGATAACAATAATACCTATATTTTTTACAACCATTTTATAACCTTGAAATTAAGTTTTGAAAAACAAAGACCCTTAGTCTGTCGGCCATTTCTAACTAAGGTTTAACCTACAGTTAGTATGGTTCTGATACCAGCACTGTCGGACTAGGAAAAATTAATTCCGAAACCTATGTGTTTACTGTGCTAGTCCCATGATCTATCATTCACATGCATATATTACAACATTGTATCACATCCATGCATGCATGAATAAACATAGTAGTGTATAGTATTTAAACATGCAAGCATAGTCTTATACAAGTAAGCTTTTGACAAAAGGGCCAACCGACCCAATAATTCTAATAACAAGTAAATAACAGTGGAAATAATGATAAATGGGAAAAAATTCCAGCAAGCATGCTATGGCCCACCACAGGCAATTGAATAGAGTTAAACCTTAGCAAATGACGTCATCTTCGCGCGATAACCACGGTGTGAAAGTAACCAATCTAGAGATCTCCTTCTTCCTGCTATGATAGTGTTCAATAAGCAACTGTGAGTACAAAAATTGTACTTCACAAGATTTTATAGTAAAGTTATATAGTATGCAAGCTGAGATAAAGACAGTTGTCTAATCTAGTTTACTTTGCAAAAACTTGCTTTTATTAGTGATAACAAATAATAGATTGCAAATGAAAGTTGTAAAAGTAATTGATATTTGATACAAAGTAACAAGTAAGTAGCATAAGCATAAATCACAACTGACTCTCCATAGCCATGAGCAACGACTTTCACATATTCGTGACCAAGTTTCAAAAGCAGATATAATCCATTCCTAACCAAGTTTTGAAAATATAAGACTAGCCTTAGCGACATCACAAAACTTTGCTCATAATCGGGGGCATAGCTATTCGAATAGATTTTGCATTCTACAGAGGTTGTACACTTTACCCATGAGATATGAACAGTGTGGTTGGTATTAGATCATAACAAGGCCTTTACATTACTCAACTCCAACCTTACCCGGCCCGATGAATTTTAGCCCATGGGAGTTAGAACACATTGAATCCCGAGGAATCCACCGTTGTGTCAGCGGTTTTGGTCCCATACAGAACTGTGACAGGAACCACCTTGAGCCACCGTTTTGGTGCTCACACAACTCTGACCAACCATGGGTGCAAGATGAGACCCAAACAGCTTATTACGTTGGGCCTTTCCATAAAGACACTTGTTCTTGTACAAAAGGTTTAGATCAGTAACACATAAGTTCATGATCTTTAACCAACTCAGGTGAGAGTATCCAATAACCAACCATACATGCTAGTTTGTTTCACACCCCAAGTTATATCCATATAGTCTCCACCATCCAACCACTACATGTGAATTTCCTCTCTCACCAAAAGTTATATAAATATCTTGTCCAAGTTAAACCCATAGTTTTTCAGTTTCCATAGTTTTTCAGTTTTGTTTTCTATGTAAAGTATCAAGGGTGACCATACTATTCCAGCAACATAACCAACCCATGTTTTGAATGTATCACCAACTGATCGTCCAGTATACCAACAAACAATGCAGAGCTAAGCAACTTTAACTTATACTTGTGGAAAAATCTCTCGGACTGGAAAAAATTTCACCAGGCAGCGAAAGGAATGAAAGAGACAAAATTTTGGAATTTCATCCAAAATTTTCGATGAAATTTTCAAACAGCATTTGAATTTTGATGAAGTTTAACCAAATTTTGGATGAAATTTGGATAAATTTTAAATAGGGCCAAATTTGGTCAAAATTTGACTAAACCATTCTTATTTCGGAGGGTAACGAAAGGGGCAAAAATTTGCCCCTTTTTGGACGAAATTGTGAACCATGTATACTTATTCTAAAATTCCACAATTAATTATACCAACTGTGGATGCCATCACTAGGGTGACAATAGTGAGTACAACAACTTTTCAAGGAGGGATCAATGCAACAAATCGGCGTAACAATGAACCTGATCAACATAGATATTTTACTAAAAATACGCGCATGCATAATAGTTTGAGCAAAAAAGATGCATAACATTGAATTGTGAGATCAACATGGTCAAATGAGGATGCTTTCCTTACTATTGAACACTTGTGTCTTGTTCTAGATCACTTTTGAAGTATCTTCAGTACATCGATATCTAGCGTATAAGCCAAATAACACAAATAAATACCAAATAAAATCAAACAAAGGATAAACCCAAATTTTTTTATATTATAAAATATCATGATTTTATAAAATTTAGAGACAAAAATCATTCAATTTGAAGTTAGGACACGAAAGTTATGGGCTTTAAAAGCTTTACTAGGAGAGAAAATCCCAGAAAGAGAGGGAGAAAATATTGTGTACAATTTTTGTTTTAAATTCTAATTTTCTTTTTAAAGTAAACTTGGATTTATTGTGTCATTAGGCTGATAGGTGGGGCCTACTCGTCAGGATATTATTATTTTTCAAAAGAAAAGGTTTTGGGTCACTAACATCTGGGCCCATGCTATGGACTGGGTCCATGGAAAAGGCGCATGGTTCACGGTGCACCTGGCTCACGGTTGATGAAGCGATGCTACACAGGCCGGTGCATGGGTGCTCACTTTGTTCAGACATGCTGACATGGTGGCGATGTAGCATCCACATGGCTCGACAGCGACGACTGTGAACAAGGACCAATGGTCACTGGTGCTACACGACACGGGGAGGACAGCAAGGTGTAGGGTTGAAAGGGGAGGTGTTGGTGAGGCTTGTGCACTAGGCATGGTGCTTGGGAGAGGACAGCGGCGGTCGACGGCGAGAGAAAGGTAGCGGCGTGGATCGGTGCTTCGCCTGAGACGAGGCTCTCACGACGAGGGTTGCAGCGATGATGGTGTGGCTCGGCTCCTCACGCTCCGGCAGGAAAGGCTCGATGGTGATCTCGCCGGAGATCATAGAAGGGGGGAAATGATGCTAACATGGGAAGGGAGGAGAGAAGCTAAGGCAAGGCGTGCGTAAGGATTAGCGGCTCACTAGGATCACCGCGGTTCAGCCAACAACGACAGAGGACGTTCGAGGTGATTGAGCGGTGGTGAGCTATGACGGAAACAAGGTGGTCAACGACGGTAGGGCTCCTTGGCAAGGCTCGGCAAAAAAACAAGAGTGCACTGGCTCAGACTAGAGACAGGGACGATTCAAACGTGATGAATCAATGGGAAACTCACCGGAGGGGAAGAAATCGCACGGCGACAAAGTTTGGCTGGAATGGAGGAAGATGGTCCAGGCTCGGCGATTCAATGCTACAGGCAACAAACTGATTGACGGGATTGACAGATGTTAGATTAATCTTGTTGTCCTAGTGTCTTTCATATCTAATTCAATTGCATGGCATGTTGCGGAATCAAAGTAGTAGGCTTAGTTCAAGTTTGTTGAAGCGTGTAGCATGGCAAAGCGGCCATATCGATAGTGCGTAGTGAATTGATCGGCAGCCAGGAGATGAGTGCACGTATGGGTTACTAGAACTAGCCAAAGCATGCAGTCCACTGGAAAGATCTAGACTTGGTCATTTGTTTGTTGCTGTAGCGAGATAATTGTCTGAGTCATTAGTGCTGTTAGCGACGGATCCTATTAGCCAGGGATCCGATTTTCCTGTTGACGTTTTCTTGCATGTAACCAACTCTAATTTTAGTAACTAGTGAGAGTATAAAAGAGGGCCTTGGGTGAACTAAGGAGGGAGCACTCTGGTTTATTCATTTCCCTCCTGTCATTCTCTGTTGTCTGGTTTTTTCTTCAGTTCGCTATTCACATCCGAAACAATTCCTGAATGAGTGAGTTCAGTTAGTAGTGGAGGGAATTCAGAGCGTGAGTTGCAGCGCCAAATATCTCACATTTGGTATCAGAGCCGTGTTGTATTGATCTTGTGGCAATGTCTCAAAGTGAGGGATCGAGATCACCACCACCTGTCAGGATTCGTGGCGATGGCATCGACGGCAACAGTGGTAGCCGCGAGATGGTGGTGTAGCACGTGAGGGAGGCGGGGGTGACTGTGCGTTACCCCGTGCTCACGAGCAGCAACTACTTCGAGTGGTCACTCTTGATGAAGGTAAACATGCAGGCTCAAGGCATTTGGAATGCTGTTGATCCCGGCGGCGCAGAGTACCAGATCGATAGGATGGCTTTGTCAGCCATCCTCCAAGCGGTGTTGCCAGAGATGCTGGCGGCGTTGGCGACGAAGGAGTCCGCGAAGGAGGCATGGGAGACTGTGCGCACAATGCGCATGGGCGTTGAGCGTGTGCGCGAGGCAAAGGCGCAGTCCCTACGCAAGGAGTTTGAGTTGATCCGCATGAAGGAAGGCGAGTCCGTGGATGACTTCTCCATGCGGCTGACGGGCCTCGTCAACAATATTCGTACCTTGGGTGGCATAATGGAAGAGGAGACGGTGGTCAAGAAGTTTTTTCGTGTGGTTCCCTCCAAGTACACCTAGGTGGCCATCTCCATCGAGCAGATGATCGATTTGAAGACGTTGTCCATTGAGAAGCTCACCGGTCGTCTCAAATCCGTGGAAGAGAGGTATGAAATTGATAACAATGAAACTGAATTAGGTGGCCGCTTGCTGCTCACGGAGGAGCAGTGGAAGGAACACATGAAGAGTAAGAAGAAGAAGGGCACTTTCGACAAGGGCAAGGTGCGCTGCTACAACTACCAAGAGTATGGGCATTACTCTTGGGAAAAGAAATGTGCTGATCCAAAGGAAAATGCTCTTCTTGCCATGGTGGACGTCAACGATGAGCCGACGTTACTTTGAAGCCTGATGAATAAGTGTTCCAATAATGACAACAAGATTAAGGGGGTGATTGTTAGATTAATCTTGTTGTCCTAGTGTCTTTCATGTCTAATTCAATTGCATGGCATGTTGCCGAATCAAAGTAGTAGGCTTAGTTCAAGTTTGTTGAAGCATGTAGCATGACAAAGCAGCCAGATCGATAGTGCGTAGTGAATTGATCGGCAGCCAGGAGATGAGTGCACGTATGAGTTACTAGAATTAGCCAAAGCATGCAGTCCGCTGGAAAGATCTAGACTTGGTCATTTGTTTGTTGCCGTAGCGAGATAGTTGTCTGAGTCATTAGTGCTGTTAGCGACGGATCCTATTAGCCAGGGATCCGATTTTCCTGTTGACGTTTTCTTGCCTGTAACCAACTCTAATTTTAGTAACTAGTGAGAGTATAAAAGAGGGCCTCCGGTGAACTGAGGAGGTAGCGCTCTGGTTCATTCATTTCCCTCCTGTCATTCTCTGTTGTCTGGTTTTTTCTTCAGTTCGCTATTCACATCCGAAACAATTCCTGAATGAGTGAGTTCGGTTAGTAGTGGAGGGAATTCAGAGCGTGAGTTGCAGCGCCAAATATCTCACAAGAGAGGTGACCATTAGGCACAAGGTGACGTGAACCGAAGGCAGGGAGCTCATTGAGAGGATGGTACATCAGAGGACGCGTACAGGAGTTAGGGATGACGGTGTTGGCAAAAGAACAAAATCGCGATTGCACACTCGCACAAACTCCCGCAAAGGAATAGATGAAAACACACGCAATGTTTTTCTGTTTGTGCTGCAATGCTTAGCTGCACCCTTGAACGCTTTGTTTATAGCACATACAATTGACCGAACTGGAAGCAGAACAATCTCCGAATCAGACTCTCAATCTTAAACCAACTCCTACACGGACTCATATTCCAAACCATAACAGATTATACTAACAATCTCCCCCTAATCCTGTTCGGTTCACTTGACCTTAACGACGCCAATCTTCTCGCGCAATTCGCAGAACTTGGCGCGTCCGAGTGACTTAGTCAGAATGTCAGCGAGCTGTTCCTGAGAGCTCGTGAAATCCAAGCATATCTTCCCACTGTCCAAACATTCACGGATGAAGTGGAATTTAGTATCGATATGCTTACTTCTGTCGTGAAGGACATGATTCTTGCTTAAGGCGATCGCAGACATGTTATCCATCTTCAATTGTGGCGGCTGAAGCTTGGTGCCGATCACGTCGCCCAGCAGCCGCGAGAGCCACACCGCTTGGCATGCTGCTGCCGCACCCGCGATGTATTCCGCTTCGCAAGAGGAGAGCGCTACCACCTTTTGCTTCTGGGATTGCCAAGAAATTGGCATCTCATCGAGGAAGAAGATGATCCCGGTGGTGCTCTTCCTGTCATCCACATCTCCCCCCAAGTCGCTGTCACCATTCGAGCGCTTGGAGTAGATCATGCCGTAGTCGATCGTGCCGGAGATGTACCGGAGTAAATGCTTTACGGCGATGAGGTGCTCCTGCTGGGGCTTCTCCATGAATCTGCACACGTAGCCCACGACAAAGGCGATGTCGGGCCGTGTATGCACTAGGTACCGCAAGCTTCCCACCAAGCTGCGATACATCGTTGAGTCCACCTCCGGCGTGGCACTGTTCTTGGACAGCTTCAGACGCACCTCCATGGGCGTCTGGCATGTGTTGCAGCCTTCAAGCTGCGCTTTTTCAAGCAGCTTGCGTGCGTACGCCGCCTGGCACAGCGTGACGGTGTCCCGGCTCTGCTTCACCTCAATCCCGAGGTAGTATGAGAGCAACCCCAGGTCGCTCATGTGGAAGAGTCGACGCATCTTGCCCTTGAACGTGTCGATGTCATCCGAGCGTGATCCGGTGATGATGAGATCGTCGACGTAGATGCCCACCACCACGCGTGACGTCGTGACGCCCCTTGTGTACATACCGTGCTCGCTGGCGCACCGGGTGAAGCCGAGGTTGCGGAGGCTGCTGTCGAGCTTAACATTCCAAGTGCGCGGTGCTTGATGGAGTCCGTACAAGGCCTTTCGTAGCCTCAACACCTTCTCTTCATGCCCAGCTGCGACGAAACCTGGCGGTTGCCGGACGTACACCTCTTCGCTCAGGTCACCATTTTGAAACGCCGACTTGACATCCATGTGATGCACAAGCCAACCTTCCTGAGCCGCCACAGCGAGCAACATCCGCACCGACTCCATCCGAGCAACAGGCGCGAAGACCTCGTCGTAGTCGATCCCCTGTTGCTGGACGTAACCTTTTGCCACGAGTCTCGCCTTGTGTTTGACAATGGCTCCCCGTTCATCGCGCTTCAGTTTGAAGACCCACTTCAGGCCAATTGGACGATGGCCTGAAGGCAAGTCGACGAGCGTCCACGTACTGTTCTGCTCGATCGATGCCATCTCCTCGATCATTGCCTTCCGCCAGCATTCCTCGGCACGTGCCTCCTCGAACGTGGCGGGCTCATCGCCCACGGCAAGCAGCAGATCATCCCACATCTCCCGCTCTGCTAGTCCTGGAGTCGCTGCCGGGCCGAGGATGTTCTCCAGTGTCCTGAACTGGAGTGGGACGTCGTCGTCGTGGTCGCCATCCAGGTCTAGGTCCCTGCTCGGTGGTGAAACAAACTCGATCTGCTCCGCAGGGATTGGGGCTGACTGTGGCGTACGGGGCTCAGACCCGCACGTGGGCGTCACTGCACCGGGGGTCGCATGTGCTGTCGATGTCTCACCGCCCATCGTGGCGTCGTGTGTCGCGTCCTGCACTCCCATGTCATGGCGGATCGTTACCGTTATTTGGTCGACGTGAAACGGTTCCGAGTCCGCCGTGCTTGAACCCTCGCCGTGCTTGCTCCAGTCCCAGGCCCTTGCTTCATCAAACACTGCATCGCGTGATATGATCACACGTTCGGTGTTCGGATTGTAGAACCTGTACGCCTTGGAGCCCGGCTCGTACCCGATGAACACCATCGACGTACTGCGATCCTCGAGCTTGTGCTGATGGCCGCCAACGTTCTTCACATGTGCGACGCAGCCAAATGTGCGGAAGAAATGCACGGGTGGCTTGTGACCGTACCACGCTTCGAATGGCGTCATCCCCACGACGCTCCTCGTCGGCGCGCGGTTCAGGATGAAAACGGCCGTCATGACCGCCTCCCCCCAAAACCAGCCGGGCATGCTCATTGCCTTGAGCATGCTTCGCGCCATGCCCAGCACGGTTTGGTTGCGCCGTTCCACCACGCCGTTCTGCTGCGGAGTATACGGCGCGGTGAGATGGCGCTAGATGCCTTGCTCGGCGCAGTAATCACCGAACGTCCGCACTGTGAACTCGCCGCCGCGGTCTGTGCGGAGTGTGCCCATCTTCTTTTCTGCTTCTGCCTCCGCTCGAGCTTGAAGACGAATTATCGCCGCCGCGGCCTCATCCTTTGACGCCAGTAGCACGATCCACATGAACCTGCTTTTATCGTTAACGACGAGAAGAAAGAGCTGTTTACCGCCGGGCGTCTTCGGGGTGATGGGCCTGCACAGGTCGGCGTGAACCAACTCCAGCAGGTTCTTGGCTCGGTACATGCTTGCCGCCGGGAACGGGTGCCTCCTTTGCTTAACGGCGAGACAGCTCTCGCAGACCTGGTCGACGTGGTCGATCTGCGGGAGCCCGCGCACCAGCTCCCTCTGCGCGAGCTGCTTGAGCCCCTGAAAGCCGAGGTGGCCGTACCTGGCATGCCATTGCCAGGCCGCTTCGCTACTCCGCGCGGCGAGGCACACCGGCTTGCCGATGTCAAGGTCGAGGACGTAGAGCCGGCTTGGCGAGCGTTGCACCTTCGCCATCAGCCGCCGCCATTGGTCCCAGATCCTGAGAATCCCGTCCTCGATCAGGATCTTGAAGCCGTCCTCATCCAGTTGGCCAAGGCTGACTATGTTCGCCGTCAACTTGGCGATGTGGTAGACACCGCCGAGCTCTTGGTGCTCTCCGTTCTTGCAGTTGAGGAGAACCGTGCCACGCCCTTCGATGCCGACGACGGAGCCGTCCCCGAATCGGACAGTACCGTGGATCCCCGTGTCAAGCTCGGCGAAGGCGGATTTCACCCCCGTCGCGCCGGTGTCGAGAATCCACCAGGTGCAGTCGTCGATGCCCTTCTCGCTGAGCTGGACAAACAACTTCTCTTCCTTGAGGTGGATCAAGGAAGAGTCAGCCGGCGATGCAGATGCTAGTGGAGAATCGGTGTTGAGAATCCACTGGGTGCAGTCGCCGATGCCCTTTCCGCCGAGCTAGACAAACAACTCTTCTTCCTCGAGGTGGATCAAGGAGGATTCCGCCGGCGGTGCAGGCGCAAGTGGAGGTGGTGCGTTGACTGTCGCCGTTGCCACTAATAAGGTGGGCTCTGTCTTCTCCTCGACTTGGACTGCATGGGCCGCCTCATCACGTTTCTTCTTTCGACATTCATGGGCCCAATGTCCGGTCTTCCCACAATATTGGCATTGATCCCTGCCGATTGAGTTGGCGCCATTGCCGCTGCTGCCTGGAGCTTTGGGTGGCCTGGAACTTGCGCGCGAGCCACCTTCCTTGCCACGTCCCGGGTCGCGTCCTCTCCTCTGGTTCGACGATGTTTTTTCAGCGCAGGCGTCGTTAAGGACCGCGAGTTGATGCGCGATCCTGTTGATGCAGACACCGAACTCGTCCACAGTCTCGCCGTCGCGGAACTTGAGCCCGTCAAACTCGCGCCGGAGTGTGTTGGCTTTCGCCTTACGCACGCGCTCCACGCCGACATGCATGGTGCTGATCGCGTCCCACGCGATCTTGGCGGTCGCCTTGCTGGCGATGGTCCCCATCAACTCCGCCGGGACTGCCTTGGCGATGACCTCCAGCGCCATACGATCCTCGGCGTAGTCGGCGGTGCCGACGCTCACCGCGTTCCACAGGCCGCGCGCCTGCAGCATCACGCGCATGAGCGCCGCCCAGTCGAAGTAGTTGGTCTTCGTGAGCGTCGAGAACGCCCCGCTGCTGCTGACCTCCTTGGTGACCCGGTGGATCACCAGACCGCGCTCCGTTCCGCCGCTGCCACCACCGCTCCCCGATGGCGACGTCGTCTCCTCCCGAGACTGCCTTGGCGGTGAAGCCGATCGATGACGCGGCATGTTGGCTTACACGCTCGCTTGATCACGCTTCCGGGGCCGATCCGGCTCTGATACCAAAATGTTGGCAAAAGAACAATGCTAAGTTTTCATCATTGCCGGCAAGAGAAGTCAGAGGTGAAAACGACAGACAGCACATTTCGACCACTCAGGTGGGAGAGAAGCACTGCCAGAGGTCAAAATGGATACGACGTGCTTAGAAGAGGGAAAGGAAACACTGCTAGACTTTAAATAGGGCTTTGATGGAGAGATGGGGGTGCTATCTTCCTCGAGATATCACGGCCAAATAGAGAGATTCGCTATCATGGCGTCCGACACACCTCCTCCTTGTAAATGGCTAAACGACGCAGATGGGACAACCCGAGCTTCGATTGGGGCGCTCGAGGCGATCGACTTTTGTAGCGGCGACACCGGGCATAGTACCTGAGCTTCCCATCATGGCGCCTGTGTCGGGGCAGCGAGAGGTGGACGAAGGGTACTAACGGGTGGGTCCTGGGTCCACCGGTCAGCGACACACAGAGGAGAGGCGAGAGAGAAGGCGAAAATGGCGGAATACGCTTTCACGCTAGAAAAGTGGGAAGTTGGAGGGAAGAAAACGACTTTCCACTGAAGGATGGCAATGGGCTGGGGACTGGGCCAAAAAGTAATGGGCCAAGCCAAGGGGAGAGAATTCGGCCGAGTGACGGAATGGGATTTGAATTTGTTTTCTAATTGATTTAATTTCAAGCAATTAAGTTTGAATTTTTAAAATTAGCAAACCAGCTCTGAAAATTATGAAATTTTGGAGAGGCACTTTAGAATATTTATAGCCTAATTAAATTATTTCTAACGACTTGTAATGGTTTAATCAATTTTAGAAATTTATTTTTAGCTGTTGAAAAAATAGAAAAACCTTTAATAATTGATGATTTTTTTGAAAATTTACCAAAATGCAGAAAATGATGATTTATACATAATTTAATTTGGTAAATAGAATTTTGGGATGTTACATATTTCATCTAGTCATAAATTGAAATGTATCTAGATGTAAATGTGGTATCTATTTTTACTACCATCATCACACGACGGTTCTATTTTTTCATCTAGTCATAAATTGGAATGTATCTAGACGTAAATGTGGTATCTATTTTTACTACCCCCATCACATAGCTATTCCTTTTTTCATCTGGTCGTAAATTGAAATGTATCTATATGTAAATGTGCTATTCATTTTTATTGCCACTACATGGCCATCATGCTCTACGGCTAGTTGTGACAGTAAACTCTAACAACATGTCTAGTAAATTGTTCAATATAGTAAAAGTGCATTCATCTGGCTGTAACTTGGTTTGTATCCGATCGTAAATGTGATTTTAATTTTTACTACCGCTGTAACACAATGGTGGTGTTAGCACGGGAGACAACAAACGTGCGGTGACAGCAAGACTACATGACATGGATGACGGTGATCGATTATTGCCAATGGGGTGGGCACCTGCGCCTTCGTGGTGGACGGCCTCATGCCATTTTATTGTCGATTCAGCACGGTACTGTTGTGTGGCGCTATTGAAGATAGCGGGTAGGAGGCTCACATAGTGGAAGGGGTAGCAATGGTGGAAATGGCAGGAAGGGGGGGTTGTGGAAGATTGGGGTCATGCGGTTTTACTAGCGGTTGCACAGGGACCGCTTGGGCACGATGGGTTGTTGTTGAGCGCGTGGGGCATGCTTGGGTCATGTGACTCCCATTACGGTCGGAGCGTAGAATAACTTATTCTACACTCAAGCGTAGAATAGTGCATCCGCATGTGTGTGTATGTGTGTGTACACACACACATATATACACACATACACACACATATATGTATGTACATATATAGACACACATACTATACACACACATATGTATGAAGCTTTTTGCATACTTTTGGGAGTAAATACTCGCACTTCTAAAATACTATTTAAACAAAATATTTTACCCCTTTATCACTTTTGGTATACGCAAATACAAATTTTAAGATACTTTAGTGCGACTTGGTTGAAAATTTTTCATAAAAACCCTTTATTTTTTATATACCCTTTTCTATACATAAAAGAAGTGGCTGGGTTCGAATGGACTCAAAGTCGGATTTGACTTGTACGTGCTGCAGTAAGTAGTTTTTAAACGGTGTGTTTTTTTAAGGCGGAGTCAATAGGAGTAATAAAAAGTGTACTGAGTTCAGCTGTACCGCCAAATCACATGCGACTATTTTCCTCTGCGTACTACCTGTCGCGAATAGCCAGAATTCAAAAATTTAAGCCATAAGTCATAGCCCAAAAGAACCCACCCAATATATACACAAATCATGCTATAAAAAGTGGATTTTGATGAAAATTTTCATGTAAATCACTTTGGAGTATCTTATTATTATTATAGTATACTTAAATAGATAAAGAGTTATAACAACACTATTAAAGTGGTATATGCGAACTGAGAGAACGTACTTATTTGAATCATTTTCTTGTATGTATGTATATATAGGAAAAAAACGGGACTGGCTACTTCCAAGTACCTATGGCTCCAAAGTTTGCATAAATACTGATATTTTTTGCCCATGAGTGACATAATGCCAGCTGATGATGCAGCTGTGATGGTGCCCTGTGTATTCAAGTCCATTTGGAGATTATTGCCGTGGAGCCACTTACTCATTCCGAAAGGACTTGCAAACACCAGACGTATTTGATGTGTCTCTTGTCGGTCCTTAACGAGTACTGCCTAGTTGTTTTTTGCGACCCGTCCTGTGTACTGCCGTAGCCCGTAGCGATCGAGTTCGGCGGTATGCTACTAGCTAGTTGTTTTTTGCGACTCGTCCTGTGTACTGTGCATCAAGTGCGAGATTACCACATGATTCGAGCCCCCGGACACACCTACGCGACCCTAGGCCTCAGCTAGAAGCCATTGTACAGAGCATCTTGAGCTAGAGAGTACGTAGCAATGGTACATATGTCCATCGATCTCACTATCTCTACTCGTGTTTCTTTTCTTCCTCTCTTGCTTACTGGTGTAATACTTCTACATGTGCCATTGTTTCTAGTTCTACAAAGTAACATATATGTAGTGAAGATAATAATACTACTAGTGCTACTGCTAGCGAGCCTGATGCGTCAAGATCGGTGACCCGCCAAGCCAGGGCTCCTCGGCAAGTGTTGCTGAGCCGCAGTAGCACGGTTGGCCAGTGGGGCCGTCGTGTGCCTATTTGCTATATCAAGCTTAGGCGCCCTCTCGCACTCACATTCTCCTGTCAAGCTAAGGCAGCGTGACAGAAGATACATATCATTTGTCATAACTGCCGAGCTAGCTCGAAGAGAGAGCTAAATTTATAAAAATAGACGTCTAATGATTAAAATAAAAAAAAGTGCTACAGTACTAAACATGTAAACAGAAGGAAGAAGCATCCACGCGGCACGTTATCATGGCCTCCAGCCGCCTAAGGCAACATTATTTCTCTCATCAAATTCTTTGAACGATGCAGAACGAAATGAAGAGTTGAAGTAACAGTTCTCCACGTGGCGTGCATAATACCACCTGCTCTCTAAGAGGGAGAAGGTTGCATTTGTGCTTGCAAGCTCAACCAAAGTGTGATAGTGATGTGCATGCATGCCACACTAATTTGACTTGGCCACAAACTAATCACCTCTATACATGCGAGCACTAGCTTGCTTGCTACCTTCCTCCTCGCCTACAAATACATGCCCAATCTGCCCACATTCTCATTGCAAAAACACACACAAAACTGCTCCTCTCTCACAAGTGCTCACAACTCTCTTGCCATCACAACTCACTTGCAGATCGACTTCTCAATTCTCATGGATTCCTCGCACACAATTGCGATCCTTTTCATGCTCCTCTTGGCATCATCACCGTCCATGCTACACGCTAGGATGATGCCAAGTGATCAAGCACATGTGCATGCCAAAGAGAGTATTCCTAGCCATATCGCTAGCACTGCGACTACTCCATCCTCTCAAGATTCGCTACAAGGAGTAGCTCTTATGGCGGCGTCGATGCCACCGCCGACGCCGGCCGGCAAGCCAGAGATTGCCGTCGCCAAGCGTTGGGGGATGGCGAAGGTGCTGGGGTCCGTGCCGAGCCCCGGCGTAGGCCATTAATTTGCTATATCTGCGCATATAAATGTTCCAGTATATATAGATACGTGTCTCAGACATAGCTGTGGGAGGTAAATATATATAGATCTATGTAGTCAAGAAATGTATGTATGGATACATTCATGCAATTCTTTCGTGTGATATAAACTGGATATGTAAGTCCGGAGATAGGTTCAATGCATTACATAACTCTCACAGGAGTATGTAATTAGTCGTTTTCTAGTTTGTTTTGTACTCATAGACAGTTGTACCGTTTGTAGTCCTCTCTGCATTCAGAAATAAAGACTCCTTTTCGGTCGTAACAACCCGTGCTGAAACTTTTTCATGGTAGTGTTCGACGAGTTTTTGTGTGAATATGTTAAGTCAAAGTAAATAGGAAGATATATGTTTGATAAGAGAACTTAGGTATAATTAAGTATTGAAACAGCACGTGAAACAAAAACCACAAAGTGATTAATGCATAGTGCCTTATGTGGTTGCACGCCACGGGCCAATCGCAAGGTGTACGCATCAAGATTGCCCATGAGTTCGTGGATCCTCGACCACGTTTGCTTCAACCATGTTGTGTCGACCACCTTTGTTCCGACCATGTTGTGTCGACCACACTGTTTTGGACACGTCGCTACGATCATGGCTTTTCGACCACGGTGCTATGAGCGGTTTACTATAGTTATGACTAGTTCACTACATAGTTTGACTCATGATTGTGATCGAGTCTTCGGAGTCTCCGACTATTTGGTGACTCTGAGGCCTTCGGCTCCTGCACGGCATTCGAACACAACGAGTACTCATCATACGACCATACACATGAATACTATCAACAAGAAGGTTAATTCCAACGGTCGATGCGTGCATAGCACCATGCGCAGCCAACCAATGGCAGCCCATGGGCCAAGATAGAAAGGAAAGATTGGTTCCGAGCAAACCATATTTGCGATGGGAAGATAATTCCACCATATCTTCATTTATGGAAATATTTCACGATAAATCTTTTCTGATATGGAAAGCACATGTTTAGAAGGAAAGAACTGGCAATCAGATCAGAATCTCGATCCCGGAAATCAGAGGTTGATTAGCACCGTGTGGATCCGCGTACGTTACTCGTGACCCTTGCTCGTGCCTATAAAAGGAGAGACCCCGTAGGACAGGACGGAGAGATGGACAACATGGAGAGACAGATAGAGAGAGAAGGCGCACACACTAACACACGCCGACGGTCAAGACTCTGACGAATTCAGGCTGAAGGAGGAGAAGGCCACGGCGTACTATGCTCTGGATGGCGAAGGACTTCCCCTTTCCTCTTTCTCTGCTATTTAGCCATCTTGCATGTCAATGGATGACGGCGTGTGGGAAAGATTGCCAAGCACCACGGTCGCGGCCGGTAATACCTTCGTTAAAGTACCTTGGAGCTCACCGTTGAGTAGCTCATGGTCGCAATGAAGGGGCCATCAAGATTGCTGACCGCTCTTCAATCCTATGGGCTTAAAGTGCCAAGTTCCCCTCTCTTACATGTGGCTCATGCGCCCCGGCCAAGCTGCGTAGCTGCGATGATCTGTCATGTACCAGGACTTGTCCCACTGGTACCTCTGATATGATGATAGCTCCACAAGGTGAGGCAAATGGCGCTACATGTAAGTCCTTCCAATCGCCTCCTATACTCGGTCACTTTCAATCGCTTCCAATACTCGGCTGCCACCGACTGCCTACCGTACCCGGACGTCACCGACTACTCATCGTGCTTGGACGTCTATGACCACTGGTGATGCTTGAACGCCATCGACCACTCGCTATATTTGGATGTCACCGACCTTCAATGCGCGGATGCCCACGATCGCCTGTTGAGCTCAGACGCATCCGACCACTGCCCGAAGATGGCTGCTTCCAACCGCTTGTCAAACTTGGACACTTCCATCCACTTGTCAGAGTTGGAT
Organism: Dendrocalamus latiflorus; assembly: GCA_017311315.1. Classification (NCBI taxonomy): domain Eukaryota; kingdom Viridiplantae; phylum Streptophyta; class Magnoliopsida; order Poales; family Poaceae; genus Dendrocalamus; species Dendrocalamus latiflorus. Next base: position 7,897,151 of record CM029662.1, read on the forward strand.
GACTCTGACCACTACTCAAACTTGGACGCCTCCGACCGCTGCTCAAACTTAGACGCCTCTGACTGCTTGCTGATGTTGAATGCCTTCTACCACTGCTCCAACTTGGACACCTTTGACCATTGCTTAAACTCAGACGCCTCTGGCTGTTGCTCAAACTCGGACGCCTCTAGCCGCTTGTCAAAGATGAATGACTCTTACCGCTTATCGAAGACAGATGCCTCTGACTGCTTGTCAAATTTGGACGCCTCCGAACATTGCTCAAACTTGGACGCCTCCAACTGCTTGTCATATACGAGTGCTTCTGACCGCTTTTCAAATACGGATGCCTATGACCCTTTGTTGAAGTTGAGTGTCCTCAGCCACTTCTCAAAAACAGACACCATCGATCGCTTGTCGAAGTCAAGTGACTCGAACCACTTCTCGAAGGCGGAAGCCTTTGACCCCATGTTGAAGTCGAGTACTTCTGACCACTTCTCGAAGACGAATGGCGTTGACCGCCTGTCGAAGTCGAGTGTCTCCAACTGCTTCTCAAAGATGGACGCCTCTGACCCCTTGTTGAAGTCGAGCACCTCTGACCACTTGTCGAAGTCGAGCTCCTCCAACCACATGTCAAAGTCGAGTGCCTCTGACCACTTCGCGATGACGGATGCCTCCGACCCCTTGCAGAAGTCGAGCGCCTCTGCCAGCTTCACAAAGACGATCGCTTCCGACCACTTGACGAAGATGGACACCTCTGACCACTTGTCGAAGTTGAGTGCCTCCGACCGCTTCTTGAAGATGAACACCTTCGACCTCTTCTCAAAGTCGAGTGTCTCTGACCGCTTGTCATACTCAAACATCCTCAACCAACTTTAATACTCAGATGCTCAAAATGCTCACTACAATCGAGCATCTTCATCCCCCTTTCATACTCAGACGACTCCGACCACTCATCATAGTCAAACGGTGTCAACTACATTTGGTACTTGAGTGCTTCCAACCACTCATTGTACTCGTACATCTTTGACTACCAAAGTATCTGCAAACCCACCAATCACCTGTGATACTCTGGTGAGATGTGCTACAACAACAACCTTGCTACAGTAATCTGTTGAGCGATGGTCGATGACTTCTGACCTAGGATGACAAGCGATGGTTGATAGTTTCGACCTATGACTATGAGCGATGGTCGATGGTTTTCGACCTACAATGACGAGCGATGGTCGATAGCTCCTGACTCTCGACCACGATGGCTCTTGACCTACAACCACAAGCGATGGTCGATAGCTCCCGACTTTTGACCACGGTGGTTTTTGATCATGTTGGTTTTCAACCACAGACACTTCCTATGGATTTTGACCGCGATGGATCTCGACCATGGATGATATCTGATGAATTTCAACCACGATGAATGTCGACCATAGACAACTTCTAATGGATTTCGACCATGATGGCTTTTGACCATGGACAGTTTCCAATGGCTTTTGACCATGATGGCTTTTGACCACAGACAACCTCCGTGGATTTTGACCATGTTGGCTTTCGACCATGGACCACTTCTGATGGATTTCGACCATGGACTCTGATAGATTTTGACCACGAACAACTTGTGATGGTTCGTGGCCACTTGCTGCATTTGATTGTTGATAGATTTTGATTTTCGACCAATGACCACTCCTGATGGCCAATGGTATCTGGCTTTTGACTACCAACTATTCTTGATGGCCGCTGGCTTTTGAGGAGTCGTTCCAAGCGGTCACTTTTGACCACGTCAATACTCAACTATAGTGTCTTGCTCTGCTAACTCCACTATCTAGAATACGTTTACTACCCTAATTCTGCCACTGCATTGTCAGATCGATCAAGCTTGGTGTGAACTATGCATATTCTCGATCACCCCATTCCTTGTGGTGTTCGATATCGATGAGGTCGAATGACACAGGCAGGCATGGCCAATGCAAAGGCTACGCTATCAATGGCTGTTGGACCGAAATGGCGACAGTGGGGGGGGGGGGTGAATGTCGACTCTAAAAATGACCCCTCAAAAGAACCACTTAGGAGCTCTTCTTCGAAAGCTATGTGAAGCTATGAAGAAGTCAAGCTTTCTGAAACCTCAAGCCAACAGAGAAGGAAAACAAGCCAGAAGAATTTGAGCAAGACATGCAGCAGAAAACCCCCAAAGAAAAATAACATTTCCCAGAACAGAAAGTCGGTCTGACCGCCTCTTTGGAACTGGTCTGACCGCCCCGGGAAGGCCGGTCTGACCGCTCGGTCAAGGCCGGTCTGACCGCCAGGATCGGTCTGACCGCCGGCTGTCAGCCGGTCTGACCGCCTACTAAGGGCCGGTCTGACCGCCTACTAAGGGCCGGTCAGACTGCCCCTCAATTTTCTGGGCAGACAGTCAGATAATATTTACAGACAATCTCAGACTTCAGAGCAGCAAGGAAATTTGGGGCTTCCCTCTGGTCTCCTTAGTCCAGAACAGCAAGCCTACAAGGTAAATAGCAAGGAGAGCCTAGGAGACAGAGAGAAAACAATTTAAGAGCAAGAATCTCATATTATGACAAAAATCTGAAACTTTTGCAAAACTGAACCAAAACTCAAATTCCTCTCCAAACTTTGATCCTTTGGCCATGAAACTTTGAGGATAGCTAATTAATAGCCTCAGGACTTAACATGCCAAGTTTCATGCCATCTCAAGAAGGAAAACAAGAATCTCACCAAAACCCTAGAAGAGAAAAAGAAGAACAGAGGAGCCCAAGAGACAAAATTTGAAATTAAACGTGGTTTGCTCTTAGGATTGACTAGCCAAATGGCTTTGGAGCATCTCCTAGATTACAGCAACCCATTTTGCCACTTCTCAGCAAGATTCGAGCCAAAACACAAAAACTTCAGAAATCAACCAAAAGGAGAACGAAGAACAGAGAGGGGAACTGAAAAAGAAATCCATCTCAGAAAGAACACAAAGAGAGATAAACCAACACAATGCTTCCATTAAAGAGAGAGGCTCACAGAGGAGTCCCAATACGCATGTACATTCAAGGGAAAGATTACATGGTAGATCAACTCATCTCCTCCCTCTCCCAACCTCAAGAACACACGTATACAGAGAAGGGCAGAACAGCCCTCTGCCTCCTCCACCAACTCTCAACAACTAAAGCCTAAAGCCAAACAACCTCTCCAAAGGCCATTTTGACTAAAGCAAAACCCTAAAGCCATGCACTCTCTCTCTCTCACAAGATATGCATGCACTTGAGAATCCTTCTCCTATTTATAGCCTTTGGCTAACGGGTCTCCAACCCGTTATGCCCACTAAAAACCCGAACGGAACCGCTTCCACCTGTGCAGCTTTGCGCTTTTACCGAAACGCCCCTCCTGCACCTTCCGGGAAGCTTCCACGTTCCTTGTCGTCCAAGCCTCGCAACCACCTCGAGTCCCCGCCGTCTTCGACACATCCGACTGTTCTGACCTCGACACCGCCTGTGCCTAGTCCAGTCACCTCGTGTCTCGCCACGACTTCGCCTCGACGTCCTGCAGCCATCACAGACAAGAAACACATCAAATAGCACCACTCGACACATGTAAGCATAAATAGCATCAATGAACCAACTTACGCATGAAAGAGCCCAAACCTGTCAAATCAAGAGAATATGCATCCTAATCACTTTGACCAGGTTTGACCAAGTACGACCGAGACCGATTGCACCACGCAACAACATGGTTTGAACCACACAAACCAAACTCGACTTTCCTAAACCGATGTCAATTACTCATCACAAACATGGGGTCATAACCACATGGTCTCTCAATCTCCCCTTGATGAGTATATTGACAAACCCAGAAAAAGCGCAAAGTTGAGTTTGAAAAGAAACAAGAGTCAAATATGGTCCAAGAGAAATCAAAGAAGCTATGACCATGTCGACAAAGGAACACTAGAGCTACAAAAGAAAGAGCAAATTGTTCTCCAAAGCTCCAGAAGATTCCCAAATGGCTTTTTCTCCGCTATTCTCCCCCTTTTGGCAATAAACACATCAAGAATGCAAAAGAGAGAATAAGTCACGATAAAGGATGAAATGACTGAAGTTGGTTTATTCTAATCATTTAGAGCCATGAAGATTATCCAAAATGACCGTGGATTATTACATCAAGCCATAATCAATAAGAATGCTAAGAAGATCATGACAAAACATGTATAAGCAAGCTAAGCCAAATAAGTCACAATCTGAAAATTTAGTCGAATTCCTTAGCATGTCAAGTCAACCATGATTTTAGTCTAGCTAGAGGTATCCATAGATGATGCAGGCCATGTCAATAAGCGAAGTGGAACCAAGAAGCTAGTATTGAATCACTTTAGAGTGCTATTAGTTCAAGAGATAAACAATTATTCAAGTACTTGATCTTTTTGTATAATTAAGCAAATGAAGCACATTTGTCATAAATTTTCCTTTTAGAGCTCATGATTGTCACCAACCAACATTTTTAGCTATGTGCTAGATCTCAAGCCTTATGCGACTACTTCAAGCGAGAAGCTTAAGAAAATAGTCTTGGTCATCCAAAACTCCCTCTGAGTTCATGCCTAGTGCAATGGCAACCCGTCTCATGAGAAAGAATTGGTGAGATCAGTTGTTTCGCACAAAAGAGATCTTTTTGCTTTCTTAAAAGGTTATACTAACTCATGTTTCATCAAGGAACTAACATAGCTCAATCTAAAGCTCAATATAGATTTAAGACTTAACTCAGCTCATTTGACATGGCATGAATCATAAAAAGATAACTAAAGAAAGACTAGTGTCAAAAGCTAACATGACATGAATTAGTTCAAGTTGAGCATTTTAATCAACCTATCATGGCAAAGACTTTGACTACACATATAAAGTCATGATATATCTAGCAAGTAAGCTCAAATCATGGCAAGATGTAATACATTGTAATCATGTCATAACAGGATAATAATCAAGGCTCCATGTAGATATATTACAATGCAGAAAGAAATGCAAAAAATCCAGCTCCCCCTCAACATGTGATGCAACTTTTAGTTCAAGTAGAGTTATGTCAACATTAAGATCTAGAAGCTCCCAAATGAACCCCCCCTGAACCAAAGCGATAAATCGAGAAGCTGGCAAAGAAATCAGAAAAGATAGTCCTTAAAGCATAGACAATATATAGAGGAAACTATGGCTCAGACTGACTCTCATCTACCCCATATGACTCTAGGACTATCAATTGGTCATCTATCAGACTAAGGAGCAAACACGTACCCTGTCTACCCGAGAGTGGCTCAACCCTCGCTAGAACCTATAAGAAGTGAGTGAGCTCAACCTAGTAAAAAGAGAACCAGCTAATAAGCAGCATCCTAGAATCATAAGATAAGAGTAAGAAGTCTAAACAACTAGACAAGAGAAGCACTCTAATCTATGCTAGGAGGACTAACCCATATGCACCCATATGCAATGCAACATAAAGGAGTAAGAACATAATAAATATGATAAAGCAGTAAAGCACAAAGCTCCCCCTCACAACAGTCCATAAGGACAAACCACCCCAAGCTCTCCCCGCAAGGCTGAAAACCTAGAGCTATCCAAAGGCTTGGTAAAGATATCAGCCAACTGATGGTCACTCTCCACAAACTGGAGCACTATGTCACCCTTCTCCACATGGTCTCGAAGGAAGTGATATCTAATATCAATGTGCTTGGTCCGAGAATGCTGCACTGGGTTCTTAGCAATGTTAATCGCATAAGTGTTATCACAAAAGAGTGCAACACTGTCGATAACTAACCCAAAGTCCTGCAGAGTCGAGACCATCCAAAGCACTTGGCTACAGCAACGTACTCGGCCTCTGCGGTGGACTGTGCAACACCGAACTGCTTCCTCGAAGACCAGGAAACAAGAGAAGTGCCAATGAATTGGCAGGTGCTAGACGTGCTCTTCCTATCTATCCTACAGCCTGCAAAGTCTGCATCTGAATCGGCTCTCAAGGAAAGACAGGACGAGGAAGAGTACCAGATACCATAGTCAATGGTAGCTCAAAGGTACCGAAGAATGCGCTTCACCGCCTGGCGGTGAGATACGCGAGGAAAAGCCTGAAAGCGAGCACAAAGACACAAAGCAAAGTGTATGTCCGGTCTCGAGGTAGTGAGGTACAAGAGGGAGCCAATCATGCTGCGATACTACTTCTGATCAACTGGCTCGCCGTCCTCATCTGGATCAAGAGAAGCTGTGGATGCCATGGGAGTTGATACGGGCTTACCATCACTCATGTTGAAGCGTCTCAGGAGGTTACGAGTGTACTTGCCCTGATGCAAGAAAGTATCCTCCCGAGTCTGCTTGATCTGAAAGCCAAGAAAGAAGGTCAACACACCCATCATACTCATCTCAAACTCGGTGCTCATGACATCCAAAAACTGTGAAACAAGAGTATGAGAGGAGCCGCCAAAGATAATGTCATCCACATAAATCTGGACAAGCAGTAGGTCAGCGCCATGCCGGCGAATGAACAAGGTCTTATCCACCTTACCCATCTCAAAACCATGACTCAACAGATAGGACTTAAGCCTCTCATACCAAGCTCTAGGGGCCTGCTTAAGTCCATACAAGGCTTTGGAAAGCTTGTAGACATGGTTTGGGTATTTGGGGTTCTCGAAACCTAGAGGCTGTCTCACATAGACCTCTTCCTCAATAAACCCATTGAGGAAGGCACTCTTGACATCCATCTGGTAAAGCTTGAAACCCTTAGAAGCCGCAAAAGCAAGCAGGATTCTAATGACCTCAAGTCTAGCTACAGGGGCAAAGGTTTCCTCAAAATCTAGACCCTCAACCTGGGAGAAGTCCTGAGCTACCAGTCTAGCCTTGTTCCGGATGACAACCCCATCCTCACTCTGCTTGTTCTTGAACACCCACTTAGTCCCAATGACATTGTGACCTCGAGGGGGCTCAACAAGTGACCAGACCTTGTTTCTCTCGGAATTCTCTAGCTCCTCATGCATGGCATTGACCCAAGACTCATCAGAAAGAGCATGACGAATATCCTTGGGCTCAAAGATGAGAACAAAGGCAGAATGGAGATAGAAATGTGACATGCCAGATTTTGAGCGAGTGACTCGCTCAAAGATGTCTCCAATCATCTGCTCGGAAGGATGGTCTTTCTGGATATGTCGGGGAGGTCCTGTGTCGGGCCCCGGATTACCAAACCCGGACCCTCTGTGTATTACAGCACTAGTCCCAGATCAAAGCTAGTGCACACAGTCAAACAGAATGGGAAACATCACCTTCAACGATTTATTACAATAGATAAGAGTACTGACCACCGGGTCTCATTATTACAAGGGAGGTTTAAGACCTCGCACAATCAAACACAGCGGAAGCAAATAACACTCGAGGACGACCCATCAATTCGCCACAGGCAATTGACTGGGGAAGCGCGACCTAGTCCTCCGGGAAGAATCCATCACAGCCACAAGCGAAGCAGTAGTCGTAGTCACCTTCTTGAGCTTCAACTTCCTCTGAGATTTTATTTTTAAGTGTAGCATGTGAGTACATAAAGTACTCCGCAAGTCTTGGGAAAAATGCATAGATGCAAGGCTTAACAAAGGAAGGCCATATGGTTCTTTTGCACAAAGCAATATTTAAAAATTCAATTACTACTAATTATTTTCGAAGGCATTATTTTAATGAAGTAAATGTTTTTACCGAATTAACTTTCTAGTGAAGGTTCCAACTACCAACACTAGCTAACCAATTACCATTGGTCAAATTTTAAACTGCGGGTTCCATCCACCCTCTCTGGCTCCATCCGCCAGGATTCCCTTCCGAGAGTTCCCTCCACCCTCGGAATACAAAACTTTTGATTTTAAAACAAAACCAGAAATCTACCATGTGAATGCATTCCTTGCCCGCCCTTGACCGTGGGCACGGCTATTCGAATAGTTTTACACTCTGCAGAGGTTGTACAACTTTACCCACAAGAGATAAATTATCTTAATAGTCAACATGCTTCCTTTGGCATGAGACCCAGATAAAATATCACAAAGCCTTTCACCTACTCCAGTATAGCTAGAGACCACCCGCTGAGGTTTCACCGCAGAAGGGTTAAATCCGCCCAATCTGAAGCCCCCTCTTGCGCCATATGAGTACAGTAAACCCTGTCCCTCACTATGAGTAACCAGTACACCCTGGCACTCAATACACCACTGGTGATATCTAAACTACACCTTTATAGGTTAGTTAGCTAGGTCGTACCCATATAGACTTGTGGTTGTACGGTTAATGCTCAGTTTGGACAAACACAAGCGTCGGTCCTTAATTGACTAGGGTGGAACATACACTTAACAAGTTCTCGTGCTTACTGCACCAACCCAAACAACCATCCACCCTAATCTAAACCAACTTTCACATTTTTATTTTATTTTAAAATCACAGTGACAACTCCAATTGCCACTTCACTTTCAAACACAAGGATTTAATAATAAATCATAATTTCCCATTTTCAAGATTTTCCAAAGTTATTAGATAGCATGACTAAGCATTATCCTACCATACTAACATCAACAAGTAATTATAATATTCTCATTAATGAGACAAAGGAAATTCTATGGTGACGAGGGTACATGACAATCAATTCCAATGGAGGGCATAACAAGGTTGGATTAACTACTACCTTAAGATTTGAATTATCATTTTATGTAAATAGCAATGCATAACATTTAAAATACTTTAAAAACATTTCGAAAGCATAGGCTCAAGATGATCAAAGGAGACTTGCCTTCTTGCAGGGTTTCTGGGTCTTCTTGCTGCTGTGAAGAGGGATCGTCGACAACGTTGGAATCTACGCGAGAAAAGACGAAGCAAACAAAGCAAATAAATACCCACGAAATTCAAATAAAATCCAAAAATTCAACAGAGGCCATAATTGGATAGATTATGATTTTAGATTAATTTAGAAATTTGAATGGCTGGAATTGGAGTTAAAATGAGAAAGTTATGCTCATTTGAAAATCTCAGATTTGAATAAATCGAGAAATTCGGAAATTTCTGACAGGTGGGGCCCACTGGAATATTTAATTTTTAAATCTTTATTTTAATCTGAGAGATTGACAGGTGGGACCCACTGAACAGTAGACCCTCTGGCGGTCGCTGACATGTGGGACCCCTCTGTCAGTGACCCTATCTGCTTGGTCACTGACAGGTGGGACCCACTGGGGTCTGGACCCACTTGTCAGGGGCTGACGCAGACGGGTGGGGCCCAGGCGGCAGTGGCAGCGCAGACCGGCGGCCGCTGACGGGTGGGGCCCGCTTGTCAGTCGCGAAAATTAAACGAAAAACTCAACCCAGCGCGCGGAGCCGAGGGCTCGAACGCGCACCGGGGAGTTGAGAGAGAGCGCGGCTAACCAGATGGGCGGGGGAGGCTTTGCCTACCCATATAGGGCAACCATACCTTTTGAGGTACCTGCCGGAGGGGAGGTCGGGGAAGATGGTCGGAGGCGACGGCGCCGGCGACGAGAGAGTGGCGGAGAGGTTCGGGCGGCGCGTGAAATGTAACCCTGGCGCGAAGGGGATCCGGTTGGAGGGGTCGGCGAGGCTCGGGGGTGAACGGAGGTGGCCGGCGACGAGGAAAGAGGGGGAAGAGAGAAGGAAGGTGCCGCCTCCGCGAGGGAGACGGATCTGGCATGCGGGGCCGGGCGGCAGCGAGAGCGGAGGCGTGCGCCGCTGACGGGCGGGGCCCGCGGGTCAGCGAGGCGAGAGAGGAGGTGGGAGCGGGCGGCTGGATGGTCCGCGCGGGGACTCGGCTCATCTGAGCCGTCCACGCGTCGGGCGAGGAGGAGGGGAAGGCGGGGCCGCCGGCTGACGGGCCGGGCCCGCTGGACAGCGAGGGAGAGGGAGGTGCGGCCTGGATCGGCCGAGCGGCGACGTGGGCGGTCCTGGGCCGTCCACGCGTCGGCTGGAGGAAAAGGGAGGGATTTTATTTTCAGAATTTGATTTTGATTTTCAGAAAAGGCTAGAAAATTATTTAGGCCTCAGAAAAATATGAAAATACCTCCAAAAATTCCAGAAAAATTCACAGAAGCTCCTGGACATATTTTGGACTAAATAAAATTATTTCCAACTACTGTTGATATTTAATTTTCATATTTTGAATTACTTTTTAAGCTCTAAAAATAGTTTTTAAATTCCAGAAAATCCAAAAAGGCAAATAAAAGCCAAGTAAAATCCAATTACCTTAAAATAATTTATTTGAATTTAAATTTTTCAAAAGAGCCAAATTTTTGGGATGTGACAAACCTACCCCCCTTAGAAAGAATCTCGACCCCGAGATTCGGATGGACTGGGAAAAAGGTCGGGGAACTCTTCTTTTAGATCCTCTTCACGCTCCCAAGTTGCTTCCGATTCTGAATGGTTACTCCACTGCACTCTACAGAACTTGATAACCTTGCTGCGCGTACGGCGCTCTGCTTCCTCCAATACCTTGACTGGATACTCTGGATAGGTGAGGTCCTCCTTCACGTTTATTTCATCTAGAGGCATCTGCTCTTCTGGAACTCTAAGACACTTTCTTAGCTGAGACACATGGAAGACGTCATGCACCTTTGACAGCTGAGGTGGAAGCTCCAACTGGTAAGCCACTTCTCCTCGTTTCGCCACAACAGGAAAAAGGTCCGATGAATCTGGGAGCTAGCTTTCCACTGACTCCAAAACGTCTCATTCCTTTGAGAGGTGACACCTTCAAATAAACATGATCCCCAGGTACGAATTCTAAGCTTCTACGTCGATTGTCTGCATAACTTTTCTGTCTGGTTTGTGCTGTTTTTAATCTGTCCTGGATTAGACGAACTTGTTCTTCTGCTTGCTTCAGCACATCTGGTCCAAACACTTGTCCTTCTCCTGTTTCCTTCCAATACAATGGAGTCCTACACTTTCTGCCGTATAGGGCTTCGAAGGGAGACATTTGCAAACTGGATTGATAACTATTGTTGTAGGAGAACTCTGCATAGGGCAAACTCTGATCCCAATTACTCTTGTTTGCCAGTACACAAGCTCTCAACATGTCTTCCAGGATTTGATTTACTCTTTCTGTTTGACCATCTGTCTGTGGATGATAAGCTGTACTGAAGTTTAAGTTTGTGCCCAAAAGTTCATGTAGTTTTTGCCAAAATCTCGAAGTGAACTGGGTTCCTCGATCTGACACAATCTTCTTTGGGATCCCATGCAAGCACACAATTCTTGACATGTACAACTCTGCAAGTCTATCCCCGGAGTATGTGGTCTTTACTGGAATGAAATGAGCGACTTTTGTCAAACGATCCACTATAACCCAAATTGAATCGTGCCCTGTTTTGGTTCTTGGTAATCCAGTTATAAAATCCATACCAATTTCTTCCCATTTCCACTCAGGGATCTGCAATGGCTGCAGAAGTCCCGCAGGTCTCTGGTGTTCAGCTTTAATCCGTTGGCATACATCGCACAAGGCTACGTATTCTGCAATTTCTCGTTTCATACTTGACCACCAATACCTTCCCTTGAGATCTTGGTACATCTTGGTGCTCCCAGGATGAATTGAATATCCAGATTCATGGGCTTCCTTCAATATTAGCTCCTTTACCTCTTTCTTTTCAGGCACAATAATTCTTTTCCCAAACCAAAGGGTACCTTTTTCATCCTCTGAAAATCCCGAAGCTTTTCCTTTCTTCATATTATCTCTGATCTCCTGGACATACTTGTCCTCCTTTTGAGCTGCTCTGATTTGATCTTCTAAGGTTGGTTGAACTTCCAAAGTGGCTAGAAATCCTTCCTCCACTACTTCTAAGTTGAGCCGTTGGAACTCTTCTTGAAGGGCAGGCATACTGTCCTTAATCCACAGCTTGGCACAATAACTCTTTCTGCTCAAGGCATCTGCTACCACATTAGCCTTTCCCGGATGATAATGTATTCCAATATCATAATCCTTTATTAACTCAAGCCATCTCCTTTGCCTCATGTTGAGATCGGGTTGAGTGAATATATATTTCAAACTCTTGTGATCCGTGTAAATTTCACAACGGTTACCAATCAAGTAATGCCTCCATATTTTTAGTGCATGCACTACGGCAGCGAGCTCTAAATCATGCGTTGGGTAATTTCCTTCATGGGGTCGCAGCTGCCTTGAGGCATATGCTACTACCTTTCTTTCTTGCATCAGTACACAGCCTAGTCCCTGCCTTGACGCATCACAGAAGACTTCGAAATCCTTCCTAATGTCCGGAAGCGTCAACACTGGTGCAGAAGTTAACCTCTTCTTCAACTCTTGGAAACTATCCTCACATGGTTTACTCCATTCAAACTTCTTTTCCTTCTTCAGCAACTGGGTGAGAGGTCTTGCGAGCTTGGAGAACCCTTCAATAAATCGACGATAGTATCCAGCCAATCCAAGAAAACTCCTGATCTCGGATACTGACTTTGGTTGTGTCCAATTGAGCACATCATTAACTTTTTCCGGGTCTACGGATACTCCTCCCGCCGAAATCACATGGCCCAAGAAAGCTACTTTCTTCAACCAAAACTCACACTTACTGAACTTGGCGTACAGCTGATTTTCTCGGAGCTTTTCCAAAACTATCCTCAAATGTTCGGCATGTTCTTCCTCATTCTTGGAATATATCAAAATGTCATCGATGAATACAACCACAAACTTATCCAAATATTCCATGAACACCTTATTCATCAGATTCATGAAGTATGCTGGGGCATTGGTTAGACCGAAAGACATCACTGTATACTCATACAATCCATAACGGGTGGCAAATGCGGTCTTGGGTATGTCCTCTGGTCTTAACTTCAATTGGTGATATCCTGATCGAAGGTCAATCTTAGAGAATACACATGATCCTTTCAACTGATCAAACAGATCATCTATTCTGGGTAAAGGGTACTTGTTCTTAATAGTCACATCATTCAATGATCGATAGTCCACACACATGCGAAGACTACCATCTTTCTTCTTTACTAGCAGTACTGGTGCTCCCCAAGGTGACGAGCTTGGCCTTACAAATCCTTTATCCTGCAGCTCTTCAATTTGTTTCTTAACTTCCGCCAAATCATTTGCAGACATCCGATAAGGTCTCTTGGAAATTGGAGCTGTTCCAGGTACTAGGTTGATGACAAACTCTACTTCCCTATCTGGCGGCATTCCGGGCAAATCTTCAGGGAATACATCTGGGTACTCACTCACTATAGGTACTTTTTCCAGAGTCACTCCCTTTACACTGTTCAAACTACACCTGCTCTGGGTAGGGGAGTTTGACTTATACCTTACTTGAATCCCATCAGAGTTAGTGATTGTAACAGCTCGATCAGCACAATCTATCTGCCCTTTATACTTGGTTAACCAATCCATTCCAAGTATTACATCTAAACCCTTGGAGTCTATTATAATAAGATTTGCTAAGAACTTAACTCCATTTATATTCACAGTTGCGTCAAGGCAAACTGTGTTAGTCCTCATTTCCTTTCCAAGGGACTGGACTAGCATGGGGTTCTGTAGTTTACTCACATCCCAATTATACCTTTCAACCACATCTTTTGACACAAAAGAATGCGAAGCTCCAGAATCAAATAATGCTGATGCAATTACTGAGTTGACAAGAAACTTACCCAGAACTACGTCAGGTGCATCCTGGGCTGCTTCCGCGGTCACATGGTTGAGATGCCCTCTGCTCACCACTTGTGGAGTCCTTGGGGTTTGTGGTGCCCCACGGCCTTGACCTGCAGTCGGAGCTCTTGCTGGTGTAGTCCCCAGATTGAAACGAACTGGAGTCATTGCTGGGCGTTTCTGGGGACAGTTGCTGGCATAGTGCCCCATGTTCTTGCAGTTAAAGCACTGCACTCCTGCTGCTGAAGTCTTGTTCTGCGGGGGTTGGCCACCATTGTTTGCCCGGGGAGTTTGTGGATTTGGGCGGGGTCCTGAAAAGGGAGTCCTCGGCACGCTTGACTCTGAGAGCTTGTGATAGTGAGGTGCGTTGGGGCGGAATCGAGAGCTGCTTGCTCCTTGCTGGGCTTGAAACTTCCTCTTCCGATTTTCGTACAGCTGGCGCTGAGCATCTTCTTGGACAAAGGCCTTGTTCACTAGGTGCTGGAAGGTTGGGAAGTCATTGGATACCAGCTGCACCTTGAGATTGGGGTCAAGTCCCTGCGTGAACCTCCAAATCTTGGTCGCCTCCGAGGTGACCTCTTCAGATGCATACCTGGACAGTTGGGTGAACTTGTTCAGGTACTCGGAAACACTGAGGTTTCCCTGCTGCAGTTGGTAGAATTCTCTCTTCTTCATTTCCATTATCCCAGTAGGGATATGGGCAGTGCGGAAAGCTTCGACAAACTCCTCCCAAGTGATAGCTTGTGCATTTTGATGGGCGGCGCGGTAGTTTTCCCACCAGTTGGCAGCCATTCCCTTGAGCTGATGAGCAGCGTACAACACCTTTTCATTATCGTTGCACTGAGCTAGGACCAATTTTCTTTCCACATCCTTGATCCAATCATCTGCCTCCAAGGGATCCACTGATCCAGCAAAAGTGGGAGGCCTTGTCCTCATGAATTCCCCCAATCTAGACTGGGGTGCCTGGTTGGGTGCCTGCTGGGCTGGCTGCACTTGGTTCTGGGCGAGAGCTTGAAGTAACTGCAGCTGCATAGCCATCATTTGCTCCAAGTTGGGGGCCTGAGCGGGAGGTGGTGGAATGTTGTCCTCCGGCTGGTTGTTGGCGTCACGGCTGCTGCCAGGGTTGCTCCTCGTGTTCACCATCTGAAGCGGTTTAGGTTAGCAGAAGGTAAGAGGGAAATAGCAAAGGTAAGAGATTAGGGGAACTAAACCACATCCCAAGCCAACACACAAGAAAGAACTAGCAACCACTTAGGGGAAACTTTTTATTAAAATCAAGATAACTCCAAGGATGGCTGTACCACAAGTGCGCATAGGCCTGGTACAGTCCATCTAGCACACCAAAACATAACAATAAGCGTTCTAAGGACGCGGACATTTTATTTGGGTACTACAGACTCAAAAGACTACTAATCCTCTCCAAAGACGCGCTCCTCAGGGTCTTCTTCCGGGTCCTCTTCTGGATCCTCCTCCGGGTCTTCCTGGCGCTCTCTCACGTGGTGACGTGAACAGTCACACTCGGCCGAGACACGGTTACGACTGGAGGCAGTCGACCGAGAACGGGAAGGAGAAGGCTTGCGCTTCTTGAGAGTAATGACAGGTGGCGGACTGGGGCGTCGCACCTTCTTGCGTGCTGTCATCCTGATGCGGAGTCCCGAGAGTCGAGCTGGTGCCGGGTTGTTGGGGATGACAGCTGGTACTGGAGAAGACGGCGTGTAGTCAACTACGGGTGAAGACGGCGTGTAGTTAGCTGCGGCCCTGAGACGTCCCAGCTCAAACTCAGCTGCCTGGCTCTGGAGAAGCTGTGCGCGAAGTGTGTCCGAATGCTGGTAGCTGGAGGTGAGAAGCATCCGAAGTTGTCCAATCTCCTCCTGAGCTCTAGCATAAGTGACGGCCATTGCCTGGGTGAGCTGCACCTGATGTGACAGTCGAGGATCGTCAGCTGGAATATCAAAGGGATCTGGATACCTCTGTCCTGGGCGAGGGTTGATAAAGAAGCAAAAGGGGGACTGATGTACAGCATCTTTGTGCAGGTGGCACAACTCGTCAATGGCGAGGCGTGCTGCGTCCTGGACAGCGTCGAAACAGCGGGACCGAGGGTGCTTGATGGGGTAGGTGTGGGACTTGAATTCCTCTTCCCGTGCATACAGGAATACCTCCATCGTCCAAGAGTCTCGATCCAGGATCCGCGTCTTCCGACCCCTGAAGATGGGCGGCTGACGGTACTCCAGACACTGCATCAGCTGCCGGAGAAGGCTAGCGAATGCTCCAGCATCCTCTCCATGTGAGTAGTAGTCCCACGGGGCAGCGGAGGATGAACCAGCCATCTACAAAGTTGAGAGAAAGAAAAGATTAGTAAAAGTTTTAACAAATAGAGTTGGAGACAAGAACGAGATTCTAAGTAGGAAGAGAGTAGAAGCAAAGAAGCTTACACATTTTTAATATACTCTTTTTATAAATATAAGTCCTTATGGTTTGCCATTCCTAATCTAGGTCACGTCCTACAGTCAAATTGGCTCTGATACCATCTCTGTCGGGCCCCGGATTACCAAACTCGGACCCTCTGTGTATTACAGCACTAGTCCCAGATCAAAGCTAGTGCACACAGTCAAACAGAATGGGAAACATCACCTTCAACGATTTATTACAATAGATAAGAGTACTGACCACCGGGTCTCATTATTACAAGGGAGGTTTAAGACCTCGCACAATCAAACACAGCGGAAGCAAATAACACTCGAGGACGACCCATCAATTCGCCACAGGCAATTGACTGGGGAAGCGCGACCTAGTCCTCCGGGAAGAATCCATCACAGCCACAAGCGAAGCAGTAGTCGTAGTCACCTTCTTGAGCTTCAACTTCCTCTGAGATTTTATTTTTAAGTGTAGCATGTGAGTACATAAAGTACTCCGCAAGTCTTGGGAAAAATGCATAGATGCAAGGCTTAACAAAGGAAGGCCATATGGTTCTTTTGCACAAAGCAATATTTAAAAATTCAATTACTACTAATTATTTTCGAAGGCATTATTTTAATGAAGTAAATGTTTTTACCGAATTAACTTTCTAGTGAAGGTTCCAACTACCAACACTAGCTAACCAATTACCATTGGTCAAATTTTAAACTGCGGGTTCCATCCACCCTCTCTGGCTCCATCCGCCAGGATTCCCTTCCGAGAGTTCCCTCCACCCTCGGAATACAAAACTTTTGATTTTAAAACAAAACCAGAAATCTACCATGTGAATGCATTCCTTGCCCGCCCTTGACCGTGGGCACGGCTATTCGAATAGTTTTACACTCTGCAGAGGTTGTACAACTTTACCCACAAGAGATAAATTATCTTAATAGTCAACATGCTTCCTTTGGCATGAGACCCAGATAAAATATCACAAAGCCTTTCACCTACTCCAGTATAGCTAGAGACCACCCGCTGAGGTTTCACCGCAGAAGGGTTAAATCCGCCCAATCTGAAGCCCCCTCTTGCGCCATATGAGTACAGTAAACCCTATCCCTCACTATGAGTAACCAGTACACCCTGGCACTCAATACACCACTGGTGATATCTAAACTACACCTTTATAGGTTAGTTAGCTAGGTCGTACCCATATAGACTTGTGGTTGTACGGTTAATGCTCAGTTTGGACAAACACAAGCGTCGGTCCTTAATTGACTAGGGTGGAACATACACTTAACAAGTTCTCGTGCTTACTGCACCAACCCAAACAACCATCCACCCTAATCTAAACCAACTTTCACATTTTTATTTTATTTTAAAATCACAGTGACAACTCCAATTGCCACTTCACTTTCAAACACAAGGATTTAATAATAAATCATAATTTCCCATTTTCAAGATTTTCCAAAGTTATTAGATAGCATGACTAAGCATTATCCTACCATACTAACATCAACAAGTAATTATAATATTCTCATTAATGAGACAAAGGAAATTCTATGGTGACGAGGGTACATGACAATCAATTCCAATGGAGGGCATAACAAGGTTGGATTAACTACTACCTTAAGATTTGAATTATCATTTTATGTAAATAGCAATGCATAACATTTAAAATACTTTAAAAACATTTCGAAAGCATAGGCTCAAGATGATCAAAGGAGACTTGCCTTCTTGCAGGGTTTCTGGGTCTTCTTGCTGCTGTGAAGAGGGATCGTCGACAACGTTGGAATCTACGCGAGAAAAGACGAAGCAAACAAAGCAAATAAATACCCACGAAATTCAAATAAAATCCAAAAATTCAACAGAGGCCATAATTGGATAGATTATGATTTTAGATGAATTTAGAAATTTGAATGGCTGGAATTGGAGTTAAAATGAGAAAGTTATGCTCATTTGAAAATCTCAGATTTGAATAAATCGAGAAATTCGGAAATTTCTGACAGGTGGGGCCCACTGGAATATTTAATTTTTAAATCTTTATTTTAATCTGAGAGATTGACAGGTGGGACCCACTGAACAGTAGACCCTCTGGCGGTCGCTGACATGTGGGACCCCTCTGTCAGTGACCCTATCTGCTTGGTCACTGACAGGTGGGACCCACTGGGGTCTGGACCCACTTGTCAGGGGCTGACGCAGACGGGTGGGGCCCAGGCGGCAGTGGCAGCGCAGACCGGCGGCCGCTGACGGGTGGGGCCCGCTTGTCAGTCGCGAAAATTAAACGAAAAACTCAACCCAGCGCGCGGAGCCGAGGGCTCGAACGCGCACCGGGGAGTTGAGAGAGAGCGCGGCTAACCAGATGGGCGGGGGAGGCTTTGCCTACCCATATAGGGCAACCATACCTTTTGAGGTACCTGCCGGAGGGGAGGTCGGGGAAGATGGTCGGAGGCGACGGCGCCGGCGACGAGAGAGTGGCGGAGAGGTTCGGGCGGCGCGTGAAATGTAACCCTGGCGCGAAGGGGATCCGGTTGGAGGGGTCGGCGAGGCTCGGGGGTGAACGGAGGTGGCCGGCGACGAGGAAAGAGGGGGAAGAGAGAAGGAAGGTGCCGCCTCCGCGAGGGAGACGGATCTGGCATGCGGGGCCGGGCGGCAGCGAGAGCGGAGGCGTGCGCCGCTGACGGGCGGGGCCCGCGGGTCAGCGAGGCGAGAGAGGAGGTGGGAGCGGGCGGCTGGATGGTCCGCGCGGGGACTCGGCTCATCTGAGCCGTCCACGCGTCGGGCGAGGAGGAGGGGAAGGCGGGGCCGCCGGCTGACGGGCCGGGCCCGCTGGACAGCGAGGGAGAGGGAGGTGCGGCCTGGATCGGCCGAGCGGCGACGTGGGCGGTCCTGGGCCGTCCACGCGTCGGCTGGAGGAAAAGGGAGGGATTTTATTTTCAGAATTTGATTTTGATTTTCAGAAAAGGCTAGAAAATTATTTAGGCCTCAGAAAAATATGAAAATACCTCCAAAAATTCCAGAAAAATTCACAGAAGCTCCTGGACATATTTTGGACTAAATAAAATTATTTCCAACTACTGTTGATATTTAATTTTCATATTTTGAATTACTTTTTAAGCTCTAAAAATAGTTTTTAAATTCCAGAAAATCCAAAAAGGCAAATAAAAGCCAAGTAAAATCCAATTACCTTAAAATAATTTATTTGAATTTAAATTTTTCAAAAGAGCCAAATTTTTGGGATGTGACAAACCTACCCCCCTTAGAAAGAATCTCGACCCCGAGATTCGGATGGACTGGGAAAAAGGTCGGGGAACTCTTCTTTTAGATCCTCTTCACGCTCCCAAGTTGCTTCCGATTCTGAATGGTTACTCCACTGCACTCTACAGAACTTGATAACCTTGCTGCGCGTACGGCGCTCTGCTTCCTCCAATACCTTGACTGGATACTCTGGATAGGTGAGGTCCTCCTTCACGTTTATTTCATCTAGAGGCATCTGCTCTTCTGGAACTCTAAGACACTTTCTTAGCTGAGACACATGGAAGACGTCATGCACCTTTGACAGCTGAGGTGGAAGCTCCAACTGGTAAGCCACTTCTCCTCGTTTCGCCACAACAGGAAAAAGGTCCGATGAATCTGGGAGCTAGCTTTCCACTGACTCCAAAACGTCTCATTCCTTTGAGAGGTGACACCTTCAAATAAACATGATCCCCAGGTACGAATTCTAAGCTTCTACGTCATGAGTTGATGAGGTAGGAACAGAGCCACTAACTCCAGAAGAAGCAGAAGGCATGGGCTGATCGCCGGGAGGTGCAGTGGAAGAAGGCACCTCAAGGGGAGGATGAGGAACTGGATCGGGTAGACAACCCTCATCTCCATCTTCCTCATCGTCCACAAAGATGGGCTCGGACTACTCTAAAGAACCTGAGATATCGGGCCTAATCCTCGGACTGGCCTCGTCGAAGGTCACCTTACAGGTCTCTACCAACTTACTAGACTCGCAGTTCCAGACCCTATACGCCCCCGAAGAAGCCGAGTAACCTAGAAAGATACCATCACAAGAACGTGACTCGAACTTATCTAGATTCCCAGACTTCAGAATGAAACACTTGTAACCAAACACACGAAAATGAGAGACACTGGGCTTTCGCCCATATCTCAGCTCATAGGAAGTGCGATGCAAGTGTGCCCGAAGAAAAACTCTGTTCGAAACATGGCATGCAGTCGCAATGGCCTCAGCTCAAACTTCCTAGGTGTAGAATACTTGTCAAGCATCGTCCTAGCCATCTCGACCAAGGTACGGTTCTTCCTCTCCATGACGCCATTTTGTTGTGGGACGTGCGGAGAAGAGAACTGGTGCTCTACACCTGTCTCATCGCAGAACCTCTCAAAGTAGGAATTCTTGAACTCCGTGCCATTGTCACTGCGAATCGCTCGTAAGGCACCCGGGAGCTCAACATAAAGCCTACTAAAAAGACCTCAAAAATGTGTAAATGTCTCATCCTTCGAGGCTAAGAAAAACACCCAAGAGAACCTCGAGAAGTCATCGACCACGACAAGAACATACCACTTCCCTCCTGCTGACTGCACTCGAGCTGGTCCAATTGTGTCCATGTGGAGCAGCTGTCCCAGTGCATCGGTCATAGTCACTGTGACCGGAGGGTGAGAGGCGGCAACCATCTTGCCGTGCCGGCAAGGAGCGCAAACAGGATCTTTGACCATCTTGAGTTTCGGCAGACCACGAATGAGATCGTGGCCGCTAACTCGAGTCAAATGGTCAAATCCAATATGACCAAGTCTCCTATGCCAGAAAGTAAGGTCACGGGACTCTGAAGCGACTAAACACCGGAGAGGATCACCAGACTACCCGAAGAATCAAGAATTTTGCAAGCGTTTTTCTTAAAGCTCACCTCAAAGCCGTCATCAGTAAGCTAAGAAACAGAAAGCAAATTATACTGCAGCTTACTAACCAAGGCAACATCTTTCAAAATAAAAGACTCATTAATGCGCACTGTACCTTTGGCGACGACGCGTCCAGACGAAGCGTCTCCGAAGGTGATTGTCTCATCACCTGGAGCACGGGCTAGGGAAGAGAACCAACGAGAGTCTCCGGTCATATGATGAGAACAACCGGAGTCCACAAGCCAAACCTCTCCCTTCCCAGCCCGACGAACCTGAGTCAACTAGAGAGTAAAGTCTCAGTACTGGGGTAAATCAAGAGAGATTTTGGCACCCAATACTGAGTCATACGTCGAGCAGAAGAAGTAGCCACGTTGCTCAAAGAAGCAGAAGGTCTAAGTGCAGACCTGAAGCTGTTGTTGGGTCCGACTGCTATGGGAGAGCGAGTCAGAGCACCCGCAACATGCTGATCACGCCGTGGATAGCCATCTCGACGGGGAAAATGAGATCTATCCTCAGAACGGCAGAAGTCACGACCAAAGGCATATCGAGGACGAAAATTAGTAAAACCAGAAAAGCCAAGTCCTCGATATTGCCCAAACCCATCAGCTGAAGCAACTCTCGACCTCGTGTTGCTCTTAGGTGCACTCAAGGTCTGGGGCTGACCCTGAATACGCCTAAGAGCTGCAACACGGTCTCTCCACACGATCTTGGCGCGCCTAAAGCATCGCTCGATCATATGTCCATCCTTCTGACAGAAGGTACAATGATACTTCGCCTTCTGAGAGATGGAAGTAGCATGATGAGGCTTCGTCTTCTGAGAAGTCGAAGCAACAGGTGAAACCACCTTACTGTCAGAGATCCCTTGGACAAAGCCTGCTGACTTGAATTGAACTTTCTCAGTTCTGGGCTTGACCTCGATCACACCTGCTGCTATGGGTCTGAGAACAACAGGTGGATGCTTCCTCACATCCTCAAGAAAATCATATCCTAGACCTTGATTGAATTTGCAAATCTTGGACTGGTCTAGAATAATATTTAGCTTCTTCTTGCCTCCTACAAACCTCTCAAGAGTGTTCATAAGGTACTGACACTCCCGAAAGAGAGAGGTGCAAGAAGTGCAGGGAGAAGAGGAGACAGCAGCAGGAGAAGAGGAAGAACCAAAAGCAGAAGAAGGAATGGCATGTGCACGCACAGTCACCTCAACATTGAGGTCTTCGTAAGGACTAGGAAGGACATTCCTACCTCTAGCTGTTTGGTCATCGTGCCTAAGTGTCTCTACTTCTTTGGGCTTCTCCCCCACACCAGCACACATAGTACAAGGAGATTGTGACTTCTCTAGAAGGTCCTTAATTAGCTTCACACATTTGTCATCTAATGCAATCAACTCAGATTTTAGTTTTTCACAATTATTGCATGGTGAGCTAACAAGATCCTTAGAAGCATATTGAGCCAATTTCTTATTGTGGTCAATCATTTCTTGAAACTGTTTTGAGACAGATTCAAGTTCAGCAGTTAATTTGGGACAGTTCATACATGAAGCAATTGGCTTAAGCAAGGAGGCATGCAACTCAGCAATTTTATGATCTGCCTTCTTTAAGTTGATCTTCAAGTTATTGCAATTTTCACAATTCTCGGGCAGATCCATAAGCATGGTATAAAGACCTCTAAAAGCATTATCCTTATCCTCACATGAGGTGCAAGAAATAGCCTCAGCAGTAGTAGATGAAAGAGACGCTACCCTACTCATCTCTAGTTTAGCAAGAAGACTAACATTCTCCACCTTAATCATGTCAAGCTCAGAGGACAGACTATCATGAGATGTCTTTAATTTATCCATGTCACCAAACAAAGCACAACATGTATCACATTCGTCACGGGAGGGAGCAGATATAAGTGAAGTAAGCTCCCGTGACAATCGATCTACTTCCTTCTCCAACTCGCTACACCTAGCTCTAGATTTAGCATGGAATTTACTTAGCTTAAGAAATGCATCATTAAGCTGGTCGTAACAGGGGTATACCTCGTCAGAGTTAGAGTAGAGCTCGCTGTCGCTCACCTCGCCCTCAAGGGCCATGAAGCACATGCCGGAGAAGTCATCGCCACCCTTGGGGTCTTGATCACCCGTCTCATCGTCGTCGCTCCATCGCTCCACCTCGCTAAGGTCGAGATCGTCGAAGGCGGTTAGGACGCGGTGGAAGAGCTTCTTGGCTTTGTCAAGGTTGCTTCTTGTCGATGTAGCCGTTCTTGTTCACGCCGCTGTAGTCGTTCTTGTTCTTCTCCAGCTTGGGGCAATTTGCCTGAATGTGGTTGGGGCCACCACACTCGAAGCAAATAATCGGGCCACTCCTCTTCCGATCTCTCACTCTCTCGTACGCGTGGGAAAACTTTCTGGCTAAGAGAGCGAGTTGGTTTTCTGGAAGCTGCGCTAGTTGATCATCGAAAATTTCACACAGAGCAGCAAGAGAAAATCCAAAAGTAAAGTCAGAAGATCCAGAAGCAGAGCTGGGATCGGTGACTAAGGCCATCGACTGCGACTTCGACCTACGAGAGACCATGTCAATCTCGTGAGTCTTGAGGCGTGAGTACAACGCATCAAGAGTCAGGGTCGAGAGATCCGTCGTGTCTTTAATTGTGGTCACCTTCATTTCCCAAACACGCAAATCAAGAGCAGAAAGCATCTGGCGAGCGTTGTCTGAGTTGTGGTATGTGAGACCGACCGCTCGGAGGTTGCTCAGAATCTTGTGAAATCTCGAAAAACACTCATCCAAGGACTCACCAGCGAGAATTTCAAACTTGTTGTAATCTCGCTTAAACTGGTCATGTCGAACCGTCTTGATCTGGGTGGTGCCCTCATGGTATGCATCGAGGGTCACCCAGATGTCGAAAGCCGACGTCAGATGAGAGATGCGATCGAATGCACTTTTGCTCAAACCCTAAATTATGATGTTCCTTGCCTTCGCATTCGCCTCAACATCAGCCATGTTTCCGGCATTGATGTTCTCATCAGTAGGAACGACATACCGGGTCTTGACCTTTCTCCAGATGGCATAGCCCTGAGTCTGGATGTAGGTCTCCATCCGGCTCTTCCAGAAGGGATAATCGATGCCATCAAAGATCAGAGGCTTGGTGGAATATTTGTCTGTTGCCATGGCTCTAGAGACCGGTTAAGATTTACGAGGAAGAGCTAACCGGCTCTGATACCAACTGTTGGATCGAAATGGCAACAGAGGGGGTGAATAGTGCCTTTAAAAACTCCTCAAATATTCACACACCTCTTCTTCTCCAATAGCTATTGAGCTACGAAGACAGAACGTAATTGCTTACTGGAAAAACAGACTGGAAAGTCAAAGCAAACCAAAAATAGCTTGATCGACAATAGAATACTTCGGTCGACAACAGAGTAGAGCGCAACACCCGCAAGAACAAATATAGTGCAGCTTCAGACTCTCGGGTCGAATGACCAAGTAACTTCTCCCAAAACAAGACAACGAACTCACGACTAGAAATTACAGGACTAACAAGAATTCGCTGCTGTGGTCGAGAAGAGACACATGGTCGACGTCGAAACAGAGGAAGAGATACTCGTTTGACCGCTATGCCAGATTTCCGAGTAACTTTAGACTCTCTGGTCTTTTGGTCCTGTAACTTGAAGCACTGCAAAAACCCAACCTCTGGAAGAGAAATTACCAAGAAAACACTAACTCTCTACCATGATCAAGAGAGACTGTATGGTCGATGTTGAAACAGAGCATCTTGGAACATACGACCACTCGGCAAGATTTTGCAGACAAGAATCTTTGCTCTCGGGAAGAACTGGCCAAGATGGCCTTGAGAACGAATCCCAGTTCAGAGCTAAAGAAACCTAGGCAACACGACCAAGGAACACTGCTCAAAACAGAACTCAACACAAGAGGATAGAACACAACATAGCACCCGAGAAACAAGATCTGAAATAGAACAGGTACAAGAATCAAAACATATCAATTGAAATGAGGCTCAGATAGATACAGAGAGATGAATGATTACAAAGGAGGTTTCTACAGCCACTCCATACAACCTTGCTGCTCTGAATGCACACAAAACAGAGAAAGAAACCGAGTAACTCAGCAGAAAACCTCAAACTCTGTCACCAGATATCGGGGGGAGAACCCGTTAACCCCGCCTAACACCGGGTTTTACCATTGCTTTACCCACTAGCAAAACGAACTCCAGTACTTTATCCGCCAACACCAACGGCTTCACTACTTTGCCCGTTAACTCCGTGCTTTACCCACACTTTAGCTGACAGAGCCAACAGAATCCACTTCCACCTTGCAGGCTTTGCGCATTTCACCAAAATGCCATCTCCGCATTTTCCTGGAAGCTTCCTCCTTCCTTGCTGTCCACGCATGCACCTACCTTGAACCCCAACTCTTCTTCGGCTTCACCCAGTCGTTCTGGACCTCAACATCTCCCATATCTAGTCCCGACCACTCCAAGCCTCACCAAGACTTGTCTCCAAGATCCTGCAAGCATCACAGACAACAAAACATCACATAACACCGCACTAGACAAGGGTAACATCCATTTGCATAGGAAAAGAGAACTCAAACCACACTCCACAAAGTCGTACACCCATTACGACCGGTCGAAATCACTTAAACATTAAAGCACAAGACCTACGACCGCTCTCCAGGTCAAGACGACCATCCCAGGAGTTGATACGACCGATTCCCAGGTGAATCAACCGCCTCAGGAAGCCATACGACCAGTTTCCATGCGTTACGACCGCTTTGGAAGACTTCCAACCGCTCCCGAGAACATTCGACCGCAAACTGGCCAAGTCCGACCACAAACGACCGCAACCAACCGCGTTACAACAACGTCCGACCGAACCACGACGTTGTTCGATCGCATCGCAACGTGGTTGAAGTCTGCCGACTTCCCACGTGGTCGTAAATGTCAGCGTTGACTTCTGACCGCAGCACTCGTGGCTTCGACTTACGACTTCCGACCACGACCAATCGTGGTCGTAGCTGCGTTCGACCACGGCCAACGTGGTCGTAGCTGCCTTCGACCACAGCCAACATGGTCGTAGCTACGATCGACCACTACTAGAGTGGTCGTAAACTTTTCGGATGGCCTTAACGTGGTCGTAAACCTGTCTGAGGACCTTCGACCACGATCAAAGTGGTCGTAAACCTTTCCGACCATGGTCAGAATGCACTACAGTGGTCGTAATCCCTTTCGACCATGACCAACATGGTTGTAGCGGCTTTCGACCATGGCCAAAGTGATCGTAGACGATCCGGTTGACTTCCGAGTATGCTCAACGTGGTCGTAAATGACCCGACTGGGTTCCGACACTTGACAACGTGGTCGTGAACCGCCCGGCTGGGTTCCGACCACAGCCAGAGAGCTACGACAATGGTCAAAACCAGTCGTACACCCTCTTAAAGACCTACGACCACAGCAAAAGAGCTACGACTTTGCAGAAAACACTCAAATCAAACTCAAACTTTCAAAAACAACCGTCAATCACTCATCACAAACATGTAGCATGTCCACATGGTCTCTCACTATATGTGTATACCATCTGTTACACGAGATACTCCCTACGTTGTGACATATGACATAAAGAGTTACTACTCTCGGATGTAAAAAAGAGACTTCTTATATGTACACACACATATATGTATGTATGTATGTATGTACATATACTGGATGCACTATTCTGCGCCTGAGAATAGAATAAGTTATTCTACGCTGCAGCTGTAACTGGAGCCACATGATCCCATGTTACTGGTAGAGTTTGACCGTAAAAGCTTACATCATGTATAATAATTTATGTATTACCACCACAAGATGGTTACTACACTTTATGCGTTAGTTTTTTTCTTTTGAGTGTAAACTTAGAATTGCAATATCTCATTAAGCGAACATCTAGTCTACGATCCATTTGCACTATTGTGTTCAAAATTACAAGTTTAATAAAAACGAGATACATATTGAATATATTTTACTGCTGCGAAAGTTGTTTACTGCACGAAATATACTATTTTACTGTACAATCATAGGAGATTTATTACACTTTTTTGAGCGCGGACGGGTGACACATGTATAGAATAAAACTGACTAAAGTTAGAATTTTGTTTTACTATATGAAATACACCATTTTACTACACAAATATAAGAGATTTTCTGTATTTTTTTAGGCACGGAATGGTGCTTAGCTTTTTACGGCGTCTTATATCAACCTTTACTACGTGCCATGATACACTTGGCTACTTATGCCCAAAAGTAGAAGTTCATGCACGAGTTGGACTTCAACGTGGCGATAGAACTGTTCGCATGTTTGACACCGCATATTTTTTTTAATTTAGCTATCTAAATATCTATTTTTATAAATCTAATATTTTTTTTAAAGTTTAGTATCCACAGTTAATGATATGCGTCTCTTGCTAATCCATCTTAGCTCGGCAAAAGGGGGTGAGTGCGGAAGAGCGCCCGAGCTCGGCACGGCAGCGAGCCACGCGGCAAACAGTAGGTCCCACCAACTTGCTGCACGGCTGCAGCTCGACGGCGCATATCAAGAAGCCCAGGCTCGATAGGTCGCCGCACCCGCACGTCAGGCTCGGCGAATTTTGGACACATGTGGACCTCCAAACACCCGAAATTCCATTTTTGGCCCCCCCAAATCCAAAAAAATTCCGTTTCTGGACCCCTCCCGACCGCGCGTTCGCGAGTTGCCGACACGTGTCCCGGTCGTGCGGTCTGGTACGCACGACCGCACTGTAGCACGGGTCGTGCGGTACCAGACCGCACGACCACTCGCCCGAGCGCACGACCGAGCGCCGACCGCACGACCGCGTCCCCCAGCGCACGTCTCGATTTTTGACCGCACGATTGTTATCCGGCGCATGATTCAACTGTGGTAGGGTTCCAGTGTTAGGGTTTGCTGTGAGTATTTAGGTGTATATGTATTTATGTATTTGTAAAGTTATTTTTATAATAGAAATAATTTATGTGTATGTATGAAAAGATGTTTGAAAAAATATGAATTTCAGGTGGAGTCCAGTTTACTGCTTGTGTAATTTTTTTGCAACTATAAAAATTAAGAAATTTGGTTGGTAGAGTACGAATGAAATTTGTGTAAAGTAATGATTAGTGTGTTTGTGATTTTCATACATTGCTGACCATGAAAAATATGTTGAACTGGCAATAATAGTTTTCGATCATGTTATGTTGTTTTACTGGAAGCATTTTAATGAAAATTTGTTTGAGCACAACTTTGATATGAATGATTGGACGAAAGGAAGTAAAGTGATATTGAACACGCGGGAATGAGTGCAGGAACCTTAATGTTTATAAGTTTTGTAATATTTGCAGTTGTAAATCAGAAAAAAATCTGATAAAATTGTAAAAAAAGTGTATGTTGAGTATAAGTTGTAGATGCATAAAAAATTTTGATAAATTTTTTTAGGAACGATTGAGCATAGAACGATCGATATATAAAGTGGTAAGTGACTTTTAGGGTTTGGTATGTTTTTAGGGTTTGCAATGTCCGTGATTTGTGTATGTTTTGTCAATTTTGTAGTTGTAAGCTGGGAAAAAAATCTGATGAAGTTGTAATAAAAGTTTATGTTCAATGTAAGTTGTAGATGCATAAAAAATTTTGGTAAATTTTTTTAGGAACGATTGAGCATAGAACGGTCAATACATAAAGTGGTAAGTGACTTTTAGGGTTTGGTCTGTTTTTAGGGTTTGCAATCCCCGTGAGTTTGTAAGTTTTGTTGTTTTTGTAGTTGTGAAATGGTAAATAAATCTGATGAAGTTGTAATGATAGTTTATGTTCATTGTAAGTTTTGGTAAAATTTTTTTAGAAACGATTGACCGTAGAACGGTCGATACATAAAGTGGTAAGTGATATGTTGCTGTTACAGAGAATTCGTGTAGGGTGAGAACCGGTATGTTAATATTGTGAAATGAATTGCTATGTGAATCGTTCAATACGAAAAGACGAGATAATAAGCTTATGTCAATAGAAATACACTTCATAATACAGCTGGGAGTAACATGCCATGTACATTTTTATTACATGCATAACATATAGCATGATATGCGACTAACCTACCCAACTGCGCGAACGACCTACTGTGTGGACCGATGCCACTTTCCCTTCCTTGCCCGCTCGGCGTTGAACTCCTCCGCGGCCTCTTTTGCCTTAGCCGCAATTTCCCTCTTTCTCTCGCGAGCCTCCCGCTCCCTACGCGTGCACGCTTCAAGATGAGCTTGCGTCTCGCGCTGTATACGCAGGGTGTGCTCGTGCTTGCGGCGCTCCTCCTCCAGCAACGCCTTGTCCCGTGTGACATTCCACTCCTCGAAGTCGAGGGTCCATTGGTCCGCAGGGTGGATCTCAAGATCGATCCATTTGCGGTAGCCACACAGGGGCTCCAGAGACTGTAAATACATGGGAGATATTGTTAGTGCATGCTGTGAAGGAGAAAAGGTAGGGGAAAATGGTGCATGTGGTCGTTACCGGCTGCCGATAGGTTGCGGTGTCAAAACGGCGGTTGGGGTAGTCATTGGAGTAGTTTGCGCAACCCCAGTAACGCATACCTAGGCTGATGCGGTCCTTAGATTTGAAAAAGTTGCACACGTCCCCACACCAACAAAGGGGAGGTGTCTCCCCCTCTGGTGGTAGTTGTGGCGAACGCTCGGTGGGGACATCCGGGAAGGGGTTGTTGCTACGCGGGCGCTCTTTGGGGGGACCTTTCATCGTAGCACGATGGACTTGTTCTACCCGGGCCTGTATAGCCCTTATTTTCTCATCGCAGGCGGCATCGCGGGCGGCAGCTGACCGTGCTATGTCACAGGTCTCCTCCCAATCCTTCACCATCTTGTCCCATTGCTTCTTCTTGCCTTTGTCCATCCTGGTGGGGTGAGGGAAGCGCGGTGTAGTATGGGGTTTGGATGTGCAATGTTCGCTGGGAAATGGAATGCACACCAATTTATAGGGTCCGTTTTATCTCTACTCCTACGTGTAAAGCTGGTCCGCGTGGTCGTAGCAGTGAGTAAAGATAGGAGTGCTGTGATATCACTGCAAAAAAGGCCCTGTTTTGTCATATCTCTGGGCAAAGCTGCCCTGTTTTGTCATCTCACTGAGCAAAGCTGACCTCTTTTTGTCATGTCACTGAGCACAGCTGCCCTCTTTAGTAATGTCACTACCCAAAGCTGGCATCTTTTGTCATCCCACTGAGCAAAGCTGCCCCGTTTCGTCATGTCACTGCGCAAAGTTGGCATCTTTTATCATCTCAGTGAGCAAAGCTGCCCCGTTTCGTCATGTCCCTGCGCAAAGTTGCACTCTTTTGTCATGTCACTTGGCAAAGCTGGCCTCTTTTATCATGTCACTGAGCAAAGCTGCCCCGTTTTGTCATGTAACTGTGCAAAGGTGCAGTCTTTTGTCATGTCACTTAGCAAAGCTGCCCGGTTTTGTCATGTCACTACGCAAAGCTGGCATCTTTTGTCATCTCACTAAGCAAAGCTGGGCCGTTTTGTCATGTCCCTGCGCAAAGCTGCACTCTATTGTCATGTCACTGAGCAAAGCTGCCCTCTTTTGTCGCGTCTCTGTGCAAAGCTGCCCTGTTTTGTCACATCTCAGCGCAAAGCTGGCCCCGTTTTGTCATGTCATTGCGTGATGTCGTCTTATTCCGTGCTCTGTGTGACTGAGCCTGCCCCCCACAGCCTATAAAAGGGAGCCATTCCTCACATAGTCCCTTGCATTGTAATCACTCACCTAGTCCGTGCTAACTCCCCCTGATCAGGCAATGAGTCAGCTCAGCAGCTCTTCGCATACACCCACGGTGATTTGCCCGAAATGCAACACGGTTGTTAGACGTAAGGCCTCACAGACGGCCTCGAATCCTGGGCGACACTACTACAAGTGCCCCTATCACTCGGTGAGTAAGATTGTTTCGGGTTTATTCAAATCGTGGTGGCATGTTTAAAAATCTTCTTCTCATTGAATCGCAGGAAGCCCCCGGTGGTTGCCGATTCTGGGTGTGGGAGGATGAAATGGGCACTAGGACTGACATTGTTCGCCAGGAGAGAGTTGTCGTGGGGGGTTGCGACCCCGTCGGGATGCGGCATCGTTTCGATAGACTGGAGTGGAAGATAAATTTAATGTTGTGTGCTATTGTAACATCCTGAATTTTGGATGTTTGAAATTTCGAGCAATTCAAAATTTTTATTTGCAACTTACTGGCATTCGAATTTTGGTTCCACAATTTATTTGAGTTTTCCTGAGTTTTGTGTTGAGCAAAATGATAACTAGAAATAAATCCTCGGTCGTCGGCCACAGGGCAGCGCAGCGACCCCCCCTCTGCTCCTATGAGCAGCTTGCCCCCCCCTCCCGTTGCTTCCCCGCGCCCTCTCCTGTTTCCCCTACCTCCCTCTGCCCTTCAACCCGAGCGCCGGCCACCGCCTCGCCCCGCCCCGGCCGCTTCGGCGACGCCACCCCCACTTCGACCGCGTCACGGCGAGCCTCCACCCCTCAGCTACTCCCCGTTCAATTGAATTGGAAAATGCCGCGACGAGCTCGCCGTATGTCTCTTCTTCCCCGAAACCGGCCAATTCCGCCACCGCCAGTGCCGTGCTCTTCTCGGTGGTTCCCGGCCTGATTCCGCGTGGTGGAAGCAGCCCATCGGTGCCCCGGAGCTTCTTCAATGGCTGGCCGATGCTCCTCCCCGCCGGTGTGATCTCTCCGCGCAAGCCATTTGCCGCCACCCCTAGGCTCTCGTCGCCGGCTTTCCCTGGGGCCTCTCCGGCCAGGCCAAGCTTTGGGTAAGCATGCTCCCACCTCCCCCATGCTCGTGCGTGCCTTTTCCCCTTCTCTCTCCCTTCCGACCGTCGTCGCCCCCATGGCCGCCTCGCCGCCGGCCGCTCAAGTGGCCGCCCAAGCCGCCTTGCTCTACCCCGGCCTATGCTACTGCCTCCCTCGGCCTCCCCACATCCTGAGCATTCCATTTTCTTATGTCGTCGGCTCTCCGTCCTTCCCCTGCCAGCGGCGGCTCACCCTGGCCAGCGCCGCCGCTCCTCCTGCGCCTCCCCTGTTTCTTCCCCCTCTCCTCTGTGCTGACCGAACAGAACACCCCCCCAAATGTCTTTCCTGGTGTGCATGACATGTGGGCCCAAGGCCACTCAAGGCAATTAGGCTCAGCTCTTGCTAGCTAGTTAAGAAAAATCCAAAAATCAAAATGTAATGGCACACACATATAAAATGGTTGTCCATGCAATATAAGGTTACTAAAGAAGACAAGGAAAGGGTTGAGCTATGAAATTGAAATAAAGAATTGTGCAAGATGAGAATATCCTAGCTTTAACCTTTGATCAATTTGCATGCCATTTTCGTTAACCCATTTTAATTAGGAAATAAATCCAGGGAAAAATTGGAAATAATCCAAGAAAGTTAATAATCTTGATTAGGATACAAAATAAGATCAACTAAGATTTAGTATCTAGTTGTTTATTTTATAAGTAATTACCATAGCTGGAATGTTTATTGAGGTATAAATACCAATTAAAGGCATCAATAAAATATAGTTTTGTTTAATGTCCAAGTAAGGATCCTAACTAAAAATATATCCAAGTTAAAGTAGGTGGAGTTTAAATAAATAAATTGAAGTGCAACTTAAAAACATAAATAAAATATGATGTAGGGATAAATTAAGTTAAACCCTAGCATTAAGATTCATGCAAAATAAAGATGCAGAGTGGGATTGTTATACGTCAAATCTAGATTTACTTTTAGGGGTACCTCTGATTGATATAAAATGTAGTCGTCTAAAATATGGTTGTCGCTCCTGTGTCTTTAACAGGTATATCAATTGATAGCAACCTTTAATTAATAGGGCGTCTCCAAAAAGAAGTGTCTTATTAGAAATATATATATATATATATATATATATATATATATATATATATATATATATATATGTATGTATATATGTATATATGTATATATGCTGCAATGGTAATAAAGTAACCTCTAGGTCATCGGGTGATTAGAAGTAAGCTACCTAATGTAGTTACGTAAATAGTAGTTATCACTAGCGAGCCATTAACAAATAAATTTTAGTGTTAGATTTTGCTAAATAGCAAATCCCGAAATATAACTTTATAAATCAAGCCTTGCTAGATAAATAAATAAAGCTAAGTCTAATAATAATAACAAATGTATAGATAAAATGATAATGGTGCCACCAATTAAACCTCAACGTTAGATTTAGTAAATAATATTATCAAGCATGATTGAGTATAGCAAGCTACGACCCGTATAGATAGATCCTAATTTAAATTAAATTAAGCCTAGAAATAACTGAGGATACATAAAATGTTGAGCCATAAAATGCTATAAAACCGGACTCCAATATTTATTTGGTAAACTAAAAATTATATACATCTCTATATGTAATGTATGCCCTGAAGAGTAACGCTCGACAAAAACAAAGCTCAGCTAAAAACTTGTACACCGAATCATAGGTCTAACCTAGCTCATGGAATTTCCTTGATAAATATAAAAATAATAAAAAGAAGTTATTAAATAAAATAGAGTAAGCCATAGTATTCAATGGTCGGCTCAACCTAGTCCTCCCCAAATCTAAAGCAAGATAATCTCGTTAATATTTCTATATCATAAACCCTCCTTCATTGAATGCCCTGCTACCAATCATCGCTAGTTCGGCTCCGACAATACTCCGCGTCCAATTAACCTCGTCTCCAATCACCTATTTAACCATAATAAAAATTAATCAAGTTCAATTGGGTTTATTTGGATTTATTTGGATCTCTTGAGTTATTTGTTTGTATTTGGATTCAGTCGCTTATCGCATAGTTAGAAAATGGAGTCCCGAAGAATCAATGGATCAAGTGAGATCAAGATCAAGGTGGAGATAAAGACCAGAAGCCCAAGACCATCAAATGAGATAGCTTTGAGTGAGCTCAAGACCGCGGTAAACCGCGCAAGGCGAGTCAATACTTTGATCATGTTGAACCTACATTTTCTGCAAATTATTTTGGTTTAAATTATCAAATTGCATGCTGTTATGTTATATGCAAATACATGTTAATTTAAGATTCTAGTTACATGCCTATTGTTTACCTTGAATAATATTACACCTCCTTTGGAATATTTGAATGTGTGAACCTTGTCGCCCTAGCAAAATTATAATAGTAACCTTTCAAAAATAAGTCCCTAAATATATGCCATGCTTAGTATTGTTTAGATACTCATGGACGCGAGAGTGCCTAAGCATCACTTTTAATCATGAGAAAAGTTGGTTGGGCAGTCATGGTGGTAATGACTGGTGTATGTTGGATATGGTTATTTTATACTCCCAAAAAAATCTCAAATTGCTTATTTGTCTGGGCGGATGGTTCGGGGGTATGGTACAGGTGTGCACGAGAGTATGGTTTGTGGTAGAACCGCCCAGATAACCCTAAGGACTGAATCTTGTCATGACCTCCCGTGTAAAACAAGTACAACCACAAGTCTGTAAAGTACAACTTGGCTTAGTAAATTTACCGGACCCCGAAAGTCATCATCATCGGTGGAGGAGAAGTGGTGGTGCAAGTAGCGATTCTAGGTGACGGCTTGAATGGGACACTCTTTGTGAGTGAAGTTCCTCTGCGGCGTGCTAGCAGTACGGGGAGTCAGCTGCTGGGCGCATAGGAGGGGAACATCCCGCACAACGTATGGGACCCACCGCAAGTGGGAACGGCCCATAGGGTGAGATGATGGACGCTGGACGGGGCGAGGTACTTTGAACAGTTACTGTGATGGTTTGCTCAACCGCATGACTAAGGAATCGTGTGGGTCAACGAGCAAACTGTCTCTTGTGGGTAAAGTGTGCAAACTCTGCAGAGTCAAAACTATTCGTATAGTCGTGCCCATGGTCAAGGGCGGACATGGGAACTTAACTAGATATAGTTCTATTTCAAAAACTTTGTGGGTGGGAATGGAAAAGTGGAGGGCAGCGGAAAGCCCTGATTTGAGTTGTCCTGGGTGTCGTTCCAGTGGTAAGTTAAGCGGCTATAACGCTGAAAGATGTTATACGGTGTGATGCCATATGTATGGAAAAATTATGGTGATATTAGGCATATGGTTTGATGCCGTATGTATGGAAAATCATGTTAATATTCCTTGAACATTATGTTTTGTTCCAAAGCTGCTAGGTCTCAGGAAATTTTATGTATTGTATTTCAAATAGTGGCATTTCTATTCTTACAAAATAAAATATGGGTGGAATAAACAGGGTCGTGAGTAAAGGAGATGGATGTTTGTAGTATGCACATAAAGGTATTGGTGGATTCAGGTCGATCATGAATAGGAAATGATAGTGTGGGTTCTGAGAGAAATAAGTTAGTGGGGTCCAGTTGAATAGATAGGCTAGATAAATGATCTAATTGAATCTTCGGGAATTTGGAGGAATAATACAAGTATTGGATTATAATTCTTGATTAGTGATATTCTTGGTGGATATAAAATGGTGAATCGTAGAGTTGATCAATGCTATTCTTGGTGGATATATAATATTGAATCGTAGGCTTGATCAATGATATTCTTGGTGGAGGTATACTAGTGGGTTAGTTAGAAATAGATAATGGAAAATAAGGTTGATTATTGTAAGAGCAAATTGTGGTTGTGGATCAATAGAAAAAGGAATGGGTTGATAGGAATTTTGGAATACAAAAGATATTGGTGGATTGTATAATTGATGGTATTCGCTGTTTGGAGTTTTAGACAGCACTCAATATAGAAAGTGTGTGTTCGGTGAATTAATCAAATGATATTAGATAGATGATGTCACTTGCTGTTTGGAGTCTTAAATAGCAACCAATACAGAAAGAATATGATCGGTGGATTGAATAGAGGATGACACATGTTGTTTGGAGTTTAGAGAGCACTCAATAAAGGAAGTGTAATTTTGGTGGATTAAGTCAATGATGTCATTTGCGGTGAGGAATCTTTAGGTCACAAAAACAACAATATGATATAATAATAAAAATGCTACTAAACGCGTTATATGGCAAATAAAATAACCCGAGCCTCTCCTTTGATAAGCCATGCATACTATTTATTTGCATTCTGTGTATTGGCTCGCGGAGCACGGGGTTGGAGTGCTCACACTCGCTTTTGCGACAAAATTCAGAATCAGGAATCAAATCACCTCGCCTCAGCAACAAGAATGGACAAGCTGGCGCAGAAGATGAAGATGTCAAGGGCTAGGTCGCGAACCTCCAGTTGGCTGCCTGTGGGCATGTCCTGAAGGTCCCACTTGTGTGCTTCATTCCGCTGCTGCAATTTATTGATTTCGGCCTAATCGGCCCATGAGTAAGTCTACTATTATATTTACGCTTCCGCATGATATGTACTTTGATATTCAGAACTGTAATCTGTGAGCACTATCTACTGATCCAGGGAATAGTGCGATGGAATCACAGAGGAATCCGGATTGTAAAATCTGGGCTCCTACAACTATTTTCTTTCTTGTGTTTATTGTTATCCTCAAGTTGTAGTGCTGGAGGTTCTCCTCGTGTATGTTGGTAATGTTTTATGCTTTGTTTTCGTCAAGCTATTTTCTTTCTTGTGTTTCTTGTGTTTGTTGTTATCGTGTCTTCTCCCGCTGGAGAGTTAATGTATGTATGTGTAATGCGTGCTGTGAGGTACAGTGCCCACATGCGTGCATACTTGTCATAGTGGAATGAAGCCTTAATTGTAGTTCAAATAATTTCATAAGCACAGTACAGTACGAACACAGAAAAAGCTGTCCCGTGTTGTCATCTCTCTGTTGGTTGTATGCCCTAGTAAATCAAAGAACTAAGAGCAACTCTTTTATACAGGAAACCATCTTTGAACATCAAACCATCAAGCACTTCAAAAACATCACCAGTCTGACGATCACGCCTCATTTCAATAGGATCAATGAGATTATGGAAACAGTGTCAAAGCCTGGTCAGAAACAAATGATAGCAGAATGAAAATAGGCAATAGGCACCGCAGAGTTTCACGCATGTCATAATTTTCCACTGTAACATCACAGGCCTTCTCAGCTTCAACAAAAACAAATCTCTCTGAGCTCTCCTAATCACAGGCCTTCTCTGCAGGCTCTCCTTTTCTATTCTTGGAGCTCGAAGTGGCAGGCTCTCCTTTTCTCTTCGTACATAGCAGAGATATAATCATAGAATGTAGCAATGGAAACAAGTAAGAAAAATGAAAAACCAAGTAATAAAGCTTGAAAATTTACCCTGTCTTGGGAGGTGG
This sequence comes from Dendrocalamus latiflorus, assembly GCA_017311315.1. Classification (NCBI taxonomy): domain Eukaryota; kingdom Viridiplantae; phylum Streptophyta; class Magnoliopsida; order Poales; family Poaceae; genus Dendrocalamus; species Dendrocalamus latiflorus. Next base: position 7,934,340 of record CM029662.1, read on the forward strand.
TGGTAATTCATGACACAGAAAAAGCTGCCCCGTGTTGTCATCTCTCTGAGCAAAGCTGACCCTGTGCTGTATGTCACTGCGCAAAGCTGGCCTCGTTTGTCATTTAACTCCGCAAAGCTGGCATCTTTGGTCATGTCACTGAGCAAAGCTGCCCCGTTTTGTCATGTCACTACGCAAAGCTGGCCTCTTTGGTCATGTCACTAAGCAAAGCTACCCCGTTTTGTCATGTCACTGCGCAAAGCTGACATCTTTTGTCATCTCACTGCGGAAAGCTGTCGTCTTTTTCATTTTTGGTCACTGCAGTAATCTCTCTCGTTTGGTACAAATACCACGGTTCGGGTCCCATGAGGCCATGACATTGTACGCACAGAACCCTGTAAATCGAACAAAGAAGTACCTTGTGTTTTGCGGTGAAACATACCATGTCGGAACCCGAGGGGCCATTCGGATTTGGGTCCCCGAAGGAAGACCTTCTGTTCGAAAGGAGGGAGATCTTCGGTCCACAGTACCACTTGATACCAAGCCGGCGTGCTCAACTGGCGTGGCCGAAATGCAGACATAATGATTACGTGGTCGTGCAGGTCCTGGATGGCCCGTTCGATGGCGGACGACGTTTCTTCCGCTGCCCACGCTTCGGGGTACGAATTACTAATAGTACAATTTTTGTTATTGCTTATGGACCCTTCATGTTTATCGTTATTTCCTGCAGATGGCGAAATACGACTTCTCCCGCTGGATCGACCCTCCTCACGAACGGTATATTGTCCGTTATGTGGATACATTATGGGATCGAATATTGGAGTTGGAGGACCGAATCGAGACTCTCACTGAGGAGAACAATGACCTCCGCCAACAGATGCAAAGCGAGAGGGGCAACGAGGAGATCGTGAACATAGGAAGCTCGTATGATCCCACATATTGATGCGCGAACCCTAGTTGCATATGTGCGTGCCACTACCACGACGGCCAGCCACGTCCGAGGCGGCCCCCTCAGCAATTCTCCAGTTGGGTGGCACGAGGCTCGTTTGGCATATAGGCAACGAGGTGTACGGTTGTGTTGTATTTTAGTTGTTGTGTTCGTTGGTGCGTTGATGGTTGTACTACTTGCTACATTTCATGTACGTGCAATGTATGTGTTGTTTCATGTTGTCATTGCCTGATGCCTTCTTATTCTGTGGTCTTTGTGCGTGAGGCTGCCCCCCCCAACACAGTCAAGTTGTAGTGCTGGAGGTTCTCCTTGTGTATGTTGGTAATGTTTTATGCTATGTTGTACCTTGTGTTTGTTGTTATCGTGTGTTCTCCCGCTGGAGAGTTAATTTATGTCAATGTAATGCGTGTTGTGAGGTACAGTGCCCACATGCGTGCATACTTATCATATTGCAATGAAGCCTTAATTGTAGAACAAATAATTTCATAAGCCATGCGAAACACAGCAAACCATGCGACGTCACAACAACACAATTACAAAAATTCATTCATCATCTCGTCGTCGCCGCCTCGGACGGTGTATCTGATCCTCTGAGAAGATGAACCTACTAGGGGAGCGCGGTGCATCGTGAAGATCGTAGTGCGAGAGCTGCGCCCGAGGCGGTGGTGGGTACAACTCTGTGGAGGGTTGCGACGGCTGGCCAAAAATAGAGCTCAACCATTCGGAGGAGGGGTCTACGTCCTGCTTAGATGGTACAGCTGAATTAGGCAATGGAAAGTACAAAAAATGTTCATAATGACTAGTAATATCACAAGGCATTTACCTGGGTACTCTGAAAAGCGGATGACCCACCGTGAACGTCATGGCCCTGTTGCTCCGAGTAAACCTGCATTTTTTTGCCAGTGCGATTAGATGGCTTTGAAATAGACAAGTTTAGCTTAGTACGTTAGTGCATACCGGGGTATGTGGCTGTCGAAATGACGATGTCGACGGGTAGTCGCGCACGTACTCCTGCGATGTGAAGCCTTGATAGGTCTGCCCAAACCACCTGTCCCGGTCTTCTAGGTTGGACAGTACGCTACGGGTGAACGAGGGAATCCCCCCTCTGGTTGCTGCGGCGAGTCAGGGTCGCTCCCTGGAGTGGGCCCCCGTCAGCCTGGAGAGCGCGCTCGCTCCTCCGTCGCCCTCCGTGATGACGATGCCCGTAGCAACGTGCTATCCTGTCGCAATTGCTGCAAGACGAACATGTGGTTAGACATAAATGGTAAATGAGTGGATGAACAAATAGTTGGCAATTGTCCAACCGCCGGTCCGAAGCGCATGGAGGCCGAGCGAGCGTAGCTGGGCCGACTCTCCGACTGCGATGGACGTGACAACGATGGCCGTGCTGATGGTGGTGCTGACGGCGGTGCGGAGGGCGGTGATGGTCCCTAGCCACGTCCCCGACCGCGTGGAGCAACAACGTCATCTCGGTGGTGACCACAACTCAAGGTCTGTATCGCAGCCCTGGCGTCATCGTAGATACTGCGCATCGAAGTGACCCACCGATCAACCGTATTCGACCTCGCACGGTGTATAGACTGTTGTGCCTCGTCCTCGATACGATGCAGCCGGTCCAACTGCAGTGAAACAAACAGTCAGTTAAAACGTAATCCTGCACCGTTTAATGACATACTAATCTCGTACCGCCTGGTCGTGCCGTGCCGCTAGATGACGGTCTGGACCTGCCTGTATAGCGGCCTCGTGAACGACCTCAAGTGGACGATGTGGCGGCTCCCCAGTAAGCCTAGTGCACGTGCGTGGAGCGTACCACTCAAGGTATGTCCTATACGTCGCGGGGTCATCCGGCCGTGTCTCGTCCACAACCATCGTATCCGCCTGGTCACGCCACATGTCTGTCCACGATCGCTATGTGGCTCTCCAGTCTTCTGTCGCTCGCCCTCTGCTCGATTTCCTGAAAGTTCATTGAGACATTACACAATTAGTAGGGGCACAGACTAATGCATTAATTAAATTTATAGTGTAATGACATACCGGTGGGTGCTGTCTGCAAGAGGGCGTCCTGGCATAGGGGGACATGCTGGTACAGTCCGAACTGCCTCATGACTCGGTGTGGGCTGTATGGCTCGACGCAGTGCGAGAACACCAAGTGGCAGGTCGTCAACCAGTACTTATGATCCTACCCGCACTGAGATGACAAACCGTGGGGGGCCGTGTCCATAATGAACCGTGGAGTCCATGGCCACCAGACTATGACGGCCTCTTGCAGAAGCTCGAACCTGTTGTGGAAATCCATGCACGAACGTCTCGGTCTGTCCCTGGCCCACCTCAACTGACCATGTGTCCAACGTGTACCCATTGTGGGCGCATCAACGGGGTCGTCGCCACCACCGAGGCCGTACAACTGCGGGCTGAGATCATAAGGGTGCACAACACGACCAAAGGAAGGCCTGCCAACGGGGAAGTGTTCCCACGACCACAACTGAAGGAGAAGGTAGCAAACGGTTAGGACCGGCTCGCTGGCCGTGCTACGCTGCGAGGCATCACACAAGCCTCGGTATGTGGTGCTAAGAACTGCTGATCCTCAGCTGTACTATGGCACCTGACCAGGCCAGCCATCCGCCAATGACTCCGCTAGATGTATGTAGCTAGGCTGCACGGAGTCTCCAGTGGTGCTAGGGAACAAGACCCACCCGAACAGATATAGCAGGTACGTAACGAAGTGTGTCCGTACCTCCTCCTCATGTGCGTGTGCAGGACAGGTCATGTACCGACGAAGCCATCCATGTGGCACACCGGCTACATTGTCTGGGATCGGATGACCGAACCGGTGACCCAGACGGACCTTCCAATCTGCTGCCTTTGGGGGTGGCACTACAGCAGCACCACGGACGGGTAGACCAGTAAGCATCATCACGTCCTACAGAGTAACCGTCATCTCCCCCCGCCGGAAGTGGAAGGTGTGAGTCTCCGGCCTCCATCGATCAACGAGAGCGGACAGCAGCGGCGCATTATACTGGAACGCATGCGGTAGATCCAACATGCGGGCAATGGGCAGCAGCCCGGTGTCCCGCAGTAGTGGGATGTACCGCTGGTCGGGACACCAGTTCGCTCGGGGGCCTCTAAGGACGAAGCAAGCCCCTCGTGCGTCTCCCGACGACCACGCATGGCATCGGTGGTGCTCATCCCAACGGGGGTCTAGCAACTCGAACGCCATGTCCTGTCAAAGAAGGATAACAAGTGAGTCTAAATTTATAACAAAATGTGCAACAAATGACAATATAATTAACAACAAATGTAACGACAGGAAATGTACGGAATGTACCAAAACATACATAAAATGTGCACACGAATATGACCCACACGACAAGGAAACATATGGAATGTACAAAAACATACATAACATGGTAATGTGCACGACACAGATACATGGAGCAAACAATGAAGCGTACACCTCCTGAATAATGCAGGGTACATCGCAACGCACAGAACACATAGAAGCAACAATGGGTACAAGAAAACATTGTGGTTGGTACTACGGAGCGTTGCTTGATGCCGGCCTGTTTGGGCACTGGCTGAGGGAGTGGTCAATCGTCTTGCATAGCCTACACTTCGGGCACCGAACACGATCCCCGTGCTGGCTGTCATCCATGTCATTGCGGATGCGACGGCTTTGTCGTCTTCCACGACCAACATGCTTCAGTGCATCAGTGCATCGTTGCTGGCTGGGGCTTGTTGCAGGTGTAAGATGCTTTCTCATCAATCGTGCATACCTGCTTGCGCTCCCCTCTAATATGACCCATGACATACTTCTGCCTGAGGCGGACCTCAAACTTCCTCCTTAAGCCATCAATGGGCTGAGTAATGTGCGATCGACCCTTCTCCATCTTCCTGTCCATGAAGGCCTGCATGACCTCAGAGTATTGTTTGTTTTCATCCAGGTGCTTCTTCGCCATCATGGCTCTATTCACAAAGTACCCGACGGTACGGTTCCAAGTCTCGCCCACAATTATCGTGATCGGTAGGGATCTGACGCCCTTCAAGACACCATTGTAAACCTCGGACATGTTGGTTGTCATGATCACATACCTTGCCCCACCGGTGTCGTGCAACAAAGACCACATTTCCAAGTCAGGTGCATTGGACTGAACCCATTGTGTGAATACCCCGACTCTTGTGGAGCCCTCTCCATGGCCCCTGCTTCTGTATGCACATGCTTGGTAGCCTCCTGATCGAGCTGCCTCCACAAGGTGTCGAACTTCCGCTTCTGGTTCTGCATGCATAGCTTCTTGAACATCTTCGTTAGGTCCTTGCTACGGAACCTTCTGTGGAAGTTCGCTGCAAGATGCCTCATGCACCAACGGTTCTTCACATCACTCCACTGGAAGGAGGGCTGCGTCCCATTCTGCAACGTTCACAACGCAGACAACAAGCCTGCATTACGGTCGGAGATAAGGCACACTTCAGGGCGTTCTTGCACTATGGCATGCTTCAAATTGCAAAGGAACCAAAGCCAGCTATTCGTATTCTCGTTCTCCACAATTGCAAATGCCACTGGGAGTAACTGGTCATTTGCATCGGCTGCAATTGCGGTGAGGACAGTACCCTTGTACTTGTCGGATAGGAACGTCCCATCTATGGTTAGCACTGGACGGCACCACCTGAATCCTTGTATCGCTTGATGGAAGGCCCAGAACACTCTATCAAGAATGAAACAATTCGGGCCCTCCGTAGGATGAACCCTCTACTGCTTGTTTATGTACGTGCTTGGATTTGATTGTGCAATTTGCTGCAGCATTCTTGGGACCAGGTCATATGCCTCCTCATACGTCCCATACATACGGTGCAGCACCTTTCGCTTCGCCCGCCATACCTTCTTGTAGCTCACTTCGAAGCCCGCCATATTCGCTACTTCTGCCATTAGAACCTTCGGGGAAATGGACACATCCGCCTGGATGAGGTGGGTGACCAGCTCCGCAACATATGATGATGTCACGTTGCGGTGTCTATGTACTGGCCCCGTAAGCTCGCAACTGTGATCTTGCAGCACCGTTATTTGGAACTCCGTGCCAACGCCCTTGTACCGTTGTGCACGAACTTTGCCAAGACAGGACTCGTCGACACACTTCACAACGTACGTGTCCGGCTTTGACTTGTGGACCCGATATGTCCGGCATATGTTGACGGCATGTCTAGTAATAGCCTGCTGGACATCACTCTTATTACGGAAGCACTGCCCCCAAATGAGTGCGCCCTCGCTGAACCCCCATTCTCCCCCCTCGGCCTGTGGCAGAACTAGGGCTGCCGCTGCGTTGTCGTCCAGTCTGGACGACACGTACGCACCGTCCGTGGTCACAACACGACCTACCACCCCTCCAGTTGCACCTTCGCCATCCTCGTCCTCTCTAGAACTGCCTGTTTCCACCTCCTCGTCCTCCTCGCTGCCCTCTTCTTCCACCTGGTTCCCAAGATACTCATGACAGTCAATACGGGCGGCCCACCACCTCTCGTCCACACCTTCGTTGGGCTGGAAATTCTCCGCACGCCTCCTATCGTCTTCATCACCCACTTCCTCACCCACATGTTCTCCCCCAGAAGCGTCTTCATGACCGCCGGAGATGAACCCGGGCACTACATCTCCACCAGCGGCATCTGAACCAACCATGGTTGATGATTCTGCCCTCTCCACGAACTCGACATACACCATTGGCCTGCCATATATCGCATCATCAGGGTTGCAGACGACCTCCATGTAGTTCGCCCATGAGGCGTCATTGGTCACCTTCAGAAGTTGTCATATGCTCTCCCTTCCATCACCCACCATTGAGGCATAGACTGCCTCGATCCATAACTTCTTCCTTGCGGTGTGTCGATCGAACACTGAACGGGCACACCTCCGTAGCTCAGACAAGCTCATGGCGTTCAGACTGGGTGCCCAGATCACGGTCCACTCGCAATTTGACAGGTCCGCCCCATACGGCCCATCACGTACGAGACCACTCCCATAAAACACGAACATTTTTTGAATGTCAGCCATTGCGTACCTACCATAAGTGCATAATCAACCATTTTAGTACACAACATGTAACAATCGTACCATTAAACAAATTCTAACATACATCAAATTACATATTCATTTCATTTGTATTTGCATTGGTTTTATTTATAAAATTTCTTTCGTAAAATTTTACTTAACGCCGGCTTCCACTAACCAATTTCAATTCCATTTTTCCAGATTACTGCAAAATTTCCATTACTTAATTTTCTTCCTAATGCGGCTTTCACTTATAAAATTGTACATAAATCAACAAAATAAATCCTTGTAATTTCATGTCCTCAGTTTATTTATTTTTACTATACCTTCGTACTACTTTCCTGGTATTTCTATTATAATAACCCAAATTTATTCCCAATTTTAATTTTACACGTTGCCTACGGGCATTCACTAAGCCTACTAATTATCCAAATTGTCTCTAATCTAACTACTGTTCCTATCACCTAAAAATGCTCCAATATAAATATGTACTTTTTCAACACCTACACATGTAAGCACATATGTTCACCAAAAACTAACTACATTACAATACGTAACTTCAACATAAAATACGACATTATCTACACTACCATAAAGCATGCATCATATGTGGATTTTTACCTACAGATACACACCGTATGACACATTGGCTTATAATACATATGTTCACATAAAGATTAGCTACAAATACATAACGTACCAAATATTGACATGGCGTATCACACATTCACATAAAATAATGTTACCAAACGATGGTTTGTGCTAATGGACTAATTATGGACTAATCACATGCATAAAAATTTAGTTTCGCGGGCACAAGACTTACCTCTTCTTGAAGCTCACGACATGATCTACAAATTTTATACTTGCAAAATCCGCTGATTCCAAACAAAAACAACTCAAATCTACGTGTTTTCACTCCTCACTTCCCTTCACTTTCTCCCTCGCTCTATCTTCACTTCAGCTGCAAATGAGCGTTCTGGCTTCGACAGCAGTTCTTCTCCCTCCCTTGCGCTGTGGTTTCGGTTTTTTAAGTGTGCATTTAGCACTCATGGAGGGGGGGCCGTTCCTGCGCTGAGGACGCGTGTGCGAGCGGACGGGAGAAAGCAGTGCGCCTGCTTTCCTGCTTTCGGCGGACGGACGAGACGCGACGGAGACGTGCGGTCGGCAGAGCGAATCCCGCGGTCGGGCAAATAATCGCGCGCTGGGGGACGACAGTCGCGCGGTCGGGAGATGAATCGCGCGCTCCGCGAGGTGGGCAGGCGGGTCGTGCGGGCAGGCGATTGAAACGTGCGGTCGGGCGAGGGCGTCGTGCGGTTGGCGCGGGGGTCGTGTGGTCTGGTACCGCACGACCCGTGAACAGTGCGGTCGTGCGGTACCAGACCGCACGAGGTACCGCACGACCGGGACACGTGGCGCCAGCTCGCGAACGCGCGGTCGGGAGGGGTCCAGAAACGGAATTTTTTTGGTTTGGAGGCCAAAAATGGAATTTTGGGTGTTTAGGGGTCCAAATGTGTCCAAAATTCAGGCTCGGCCGAACTGATAGGTTGGATGTGACGTGCTTTGCTCGTAACGGACGTGGGGAAAAGCCTTTTTGTAGCTATTAACTTGCTGCAACATTGATTAGAGTTGAGTCGCATGCGATGGAAGTCATATTGCTTTTCCTAAGTACATCGCAGTCGATACCAAATTCAAGTTTGCATCCAGATATCAGAAACTAATTCTGGTAGTTTTAAAAATAAAAAGCTATGAATAAAATCTATACTATTATAATCTAAACATAACATGATCTATGATGTGGATCTTTTGTTTTTCCATCTACTAATATGGTAATTTCTTCCTTTGAGAGTGAATATATTGGCTTTGTTTTTCTTGCTTTAATAAGATAATAGATAGAATTTTGTTCTATTCTTTTGAACTATACTTTATGATTTTTGACTACAGTTGATGGATTTTGTCTATATTTTTGACACGGTCATGGAGGCTGGAGACGCCGACGCGAACAATGTATATGATTTTGTACACGAGAAGCTATTTGGAGAAGCGACTTCGAGAAGTCGCTTAGAGAAAATGTTCCATTTATTTTAGCTCTGAGAGAAACTGAGACCGAAAGCAAAAAAAAAGAGGATTGGCTACTTCCAAGTACCAATGGCTCCAAAGTTTGCATAAATGCTGATGTTTTTTGCCCATGAGTGACATAATGCTAGCTGATGATGCAGCTGTGATGGTGCCCTGTGTATTCAAGTCCATTTGGAGATTATTGCCGTGGAGCCACTTATTCATTCCGAAATGATTTGCAAACATGAGTCAAAGCCACTTTTAACACTGTTTCGCACTGTATTTACAAAAATAGCAATATGAGCATATTGACAAAAATGTCGTTTTTGCCGTCTGGGGGCTGGGTGGCAGCACCCGCGAAGTGACACGCGGCGCTGCCACCGGCGGTAGGCGCCTGCCGCCCCCTCACTGCACGACACGTAGCCTCCCGCCTGGGGCCGGGGGACGGTAGGCTTGCCTGTTGTCCAGTGGCAAGGATTAGCTAGCTTAATTACCTGCCCTAATTTTTTTGTTTAGTGTTTTTTTGAATTTTTAAATATATCAGATGAGTTCAAAAAATTACAAAAATGTTTGTACAGCCTCCCGACACAACGTATCTCGTAGTGTAATTTTTGGGTAATTTTATCCATTGCGAATATTGCTCAAAAATTCATACAATTTTGATATTTTTACGAAATTTTATGTGAAACCTCCCGATACAGTAATAGTTATTATGTAATTATTTGGGAATTTTATGTGGTCCAAAATTTTCACGTTTATTCGGGTTAACTTAATCATGAATTTAACGATCGTCACACATGTTTTGAAGTGCCATGTGTCGGCCAATCGTCGTATATATTATTTGCTGCTATTTAGTTCGCACAATTATCACTCTCTCTGTATGTGCCCCTCTCGCGCGCTTTCTTGTTCGCACTAATGTCATTATTTGAGTGTCATCCCCCATCGCCCGCTCCCTCATTTGCACATTTGTCATTGTTACGATGCCGTCCCCCCTCACCTAAAGCACTGCTCGTGATAATGGATCCTCAATATACGGGGTGAGTGCACTGGGTTAACCTTTTGCTCGAGCATAAATATGCACCTCTGGCCAGTGCGTAGCTCATTAATTCAAGAAGGCAATGTCCCAGTTGCTCATCACAGAAGGTCATTGTCGTGGTCGTTGCTGAAAATTTGGAGTGCGTAGCTCATTAGTTCGAGAAGCCAGTACGTATTTCAAAATTGGTAGTGCTGATTTCTTTTCTAGAAAGATAGGTAATTTTTGATCTTATACTTTTGATGTTATTCCCGTAATCGTAGTCAATTAGTGTTATTTAGTTAGTCATGATTAATATAGTTTGTATTACGAAGTAAGTATGTCGTAGTAATTTAGACATAGTTTGTACTATTTTTGTGTACATACGGTACCCACAATTTGTTAGTTCGGGGTAATTAATGAGTTAGTGCTAAGGACGATGGTTGAATGGCTCTTCATTTTTTCAGACGAGTAATCAAATTATCAGTAAGTAGTGAAGTATTCATGCACATATGTAATCACTGACTTGTAGTATGTTGCTATCATTATGAATATTCACACTAATATTTCGTCTATCCCATTTGTTACGAGGTACTCTCAAAACTACTAGTGCATAGCTAATTATTTGGAGAAGACAGTGCATAAGTCATTAAGGACACGGTAGTGTTAATTAGTTCTCTTGAAAGACAGATAATTTTTATAGTATGTTTTCAATGTTATTTCTGTAGTCTAATCAAAATTACTGTTATTTAGTTGGTCGTAATTAATGTAGATTATATTACAAAGTAATTATTAATGTTCACACTAATATTTCATCTGTCCGATGTATTGGTAGGTATGGATCTATCGGAGCTTCTGGAACACTTGTATGATGAGAAACACCATTGCCACACATGGATAGCGGGTGACGCGGTGGCCCTTCGTTGTTCAAGCTGCGGGGAGGGGGGAGGGATCCGTTGGCGCTGGATGAGCGCTACGTCCCAAAGTTGCGGGCCACGAGCTTGTTGCCCTTTGCGAGGCTGGTGTCCACCCGACACGAGTTCACCATCGATGGCAGCCTATTCGCGGCACTGGTGGATAGGTGGAGGCCCGAGACGCACACATTCCACTTTTGTTGGGGTGAGATGACGATCACTCCGAAGGACGCTATGTTCTTAACCGGTCTCCCTTTCGGGGGTGACGCACTTGTTCTAGCCCCTGCACCAGCCGACTGGAAGGAGAGGTTGGCGGACCGGTTTGGCCCGCCTATCCCAAAGAGTGCATATTGGTGTCCCCAGCACGTGGCTTAACAATTTCAATGTGTGTCTCAGGTTGCAACGCCGGAGGTCGTCAGGACGCACCTTGTCGCGTTCCTTATCCAGCTCTTTGGTTGGAGCATGTTTCCAGCCACACATGGCGATATTTGTGACGCCAAATTCATTATCCTCGTCGAGTCTTTGGTGGACGCAGTGCTCAGGGCAATGCCTTGATACAGCTGGGGATTAGCGGTTCTGTACGCCACACATCGGGGGTTATGTGATGCTTGCCAGCGCGCCACTGCTGGTACCCCTAATCTGGCCATCTGCTATGTGCTTCTGCAACTGTGGAGTTGGGAGCACTTCCTTGTCGAATGTCCGACGATCGTGATGCTAGTGCGCCTGTTCGGCGAGTTCGTCGACCTGATAGACTGGCCCACTATGGGCATCTGGTGGACTGCTGCTCGTCTGCGGTGAGCGAAGGGCAAACTGTTGAGGTGTTACTTGCTGTGGCACAATGAGTTCGAGTCACTGCACGACAGCGACGTTATATGGAGTCCCTGGATGGTAGATTTCGTGCATCGTCTATCGCCGCACGAGCTATCCCTGCATTGCCTGGAGGACGGGGAGTTATGGACGACGACATACCATCTGGTGTTCTTGTACATGGTGGAGGCTTACGTGCCACAGCACGTGATGTGACAGTTGGGTTTGCGCCAGGCCGTGCCCCCTCTGGATGGCATGTTCCTACCGCATGCCGTGCACTGGTGAGTCAAACTCCTTCTGACTATTGTGTACACTTTCTATGTTTTGCTATGTAACGTCGACGATTCTGAAAATGCAGATAATCAAGGGCTGGTCGGCATGGTACGGACTGGCAGCCAATGCAGCAGCAATGGACGATGGCATGGACGGAATGGGCACACGTCGATGTCATCATGGAGCAGCGTCCGTACGATGAGTACCTGAAGTGGTATATACGTACCTTGGTTATGCAGTAGACTGATCATTCCTCCACCAGATCGCCCCGAGCATATCACGCACGAGGAACATCTTGAATGCTCCATCGATCCCCACAGCGCTTCGTAGTGGCATGACAGTATAACATAGTTCAAATATCTTATCATATCATTCAATACGTTCGTACTGCTTGCCCATGAGTGACATAATGCTAGCTGATGATGCAGCTGTGATGGTGCCCTGTGTATTCAAGTCCATTTGGAGATTATTGCCGTGGAGCCACTTATTTGATGTGTCTCTGGTCGGTCCTCAACGAGTACTGCCTAGTGCCGTAGCCCGTAGCAATCGAGTTCGACGGTATGCTACTAGCTAGTTGTTTTTTGCGACCCGTCCTGTGTACTGTGCATCAAGCGCGAGATGCACCACATGATTCGAGCCCCCGGACACACCTACGCGACCTAGGCCTTAGCTAGAGAGTACGTAGCAATGGTACATTTGTCCATCGATCTCACTCTCTACTCGTGTTTCTTTTCTTTCTCTCTTGCTTACTGGTGTAATACTTCTACATGTGCCAGTGTTTCTTGTTCTACAAAGTAACATATATGTCGTGAAGGTAATAACACTACTAGTGTTACTGCTAGCGAGTCTGTCGCGTCACGGTCACCGACCCACCGAGCCAGGGCTTCTCAGCAGGTGTTGCTGAGCCGCAGTAGCACGGTTGGCCAGTGGGGCCGGCCGTATATCTCTTTGCCATGCCAAACTCAAGCGTCCTTTCGTAGTCACGCTCTCCTATCGAGCTAGAGCAGCACAACAGAATATATATATATATATATATATATATATATATATATATATATATATATATATATATATATATATATATATATATATATATATATATATATATATATCGTCTGTCACAGCTGCTGAGCTCAAAAAGAGAGCTAAATTTATAAAAATAGACGTCTAATAATTAAAATTGAAAAAATTGTTACGCGACCAATCATGTAAACAGAAGAAAGAAGCATCCGCGCGGCACGTTATCATGCCTCCAGCCGCCTAAGGCAACATTATTTCTGTCATCAAAGTCTTCGAACGATGCAGAACGAACTCTGATCAACTCGGCTTCGGTTTCTGGCTTATTTTTCACTATTCATAAGTTTCATCTTTTTCTGAACTTTTAGCTTTTTGTTGAGCTTTTTTGCCGGTTCTTTTTTTTTCCCGTATTTGTTTGTATTATACGTAATGGGCTAACATATTTTTTATATTTTTAAAATTTTTTAAATTTAATTATGCTAAATGAGCCTCTGTCGGCTACAGTGCTTTTTTCAGCCAGCTACAGTGCTTTCAGCCATAAGCCATGAGCTTTTCAGCCGAACCGATCACCACCGAAGAGTTGAAGTAACAGTGCTCCACGTGGCGTGCACAGTACCACCTGCTCTCTAAGAGGGAGAAGGTTGCATTTGTGCTTGCAAGCTCAGCCAAAGTGTGATAGTGATGTGCATACATGCCACACTAATTTGACTTGGCCACAAACTAATCACCCCCATACATGCGAGCACTAGCTTGCTTGCTACCTTCCTCCTCGCCTACAAATACATGCCCAATCTGCCCACATTCTCATTGCAAAAACACACACAAAACTGCTCCTCTCTCACAAGTGCTCACAACTCTCTTGCCATCACGACTCACTTGCAGATCGACTTTCAATTCTCATGGATTCCTCGCACACAATTGCGATCCTTTTCATGTTCCTCTTGGCATCATCACCGTCCATGCTACACGCTAGGATGATGCCAAGTGATCAAGCACAAGTGCATGCCAAAGAGAGTACTCCTAGCCCTATCGCTAGCACTGCGACTACTCCATCCTCTCACGATTCGCCACATGGAGTAGCTCTTATGGCGGCGTCGATGCCACCGCCGACGCCGGCCGGCAAGCCAGAGATTGCCGTCGCCAAGCGTTGGGGGATGGCGCAGGTTCAGGGGTCCGTGCCGAGCCCCGGCGTAGGCCATTAATTTGCTATATCTGCGCACATAAATGTTCCAGTATATATAGATACGTGTCTCAGACATAGCTGTGGGAGGTAAATATATATAGATCTATGTAGTCAAGAAATGTATGTATGGATACATTCATGCAATTCTTTCGTGTGATATAAACTGGATATGTAAGTCCGGAGATAGGTTCAATGCATTACATAACTCTCACGGGAGTATGTAATTAGTCGTTTTCTAGTTTGTTTTGTACTCATAGACAGTTGTACCGTTTGTAGTCCTCTCTGCATTCAGAAATAAAGACTCCTGTTCGGTCGTAACAACCCGTGCTGAAACTTTTTCATGGTAGTGTTCGACTTTTTATGTAAATATGTAAGTCTAAGGCAAATAGGAAGATATATGTTTGATAAAAGAATTTGATATAATTGAGTTATGAAACAGCACGTGAAACAAAAACTACAAAGTGGTTAACGCGTCATGCCTTATGTGGTTGCACGCCACGGGCCAATCACAAGGTGTACGCGTCAAGATCGCCCATGAGTTCGTGGGTTCTCGATCACGTTTGCTTCAACCACGTTGTGCTGATCACCTTTGTTCCGATCATGTTGTGTCGACCACGCTGTTTTGGCCATGTCGCTACGATCATGGCTTTTCAACCACGGTGCTACGAGCGGTTTACTGTAGCTACGATTGGTTCACTACACAGTCGACTCATGATTGCGACTGAGTCTCTGGAGTCTTTGACTATTCGCTGACTCCAAGGCCTTCGGCTCCTACACGGCATTCGGACACACTGAGTACTCATCGCACGACCATACACATGAATACTATCGACGAGAAGGTTAATTCCAATGGTTGATGTGTGCATAGCGCCATGCGCAGCCAACCAATGGCAGCCCATAAGCCAAGATAGAAAGGAAAGATTGGTTCCAAGCGAACCATATTTGCGATGGGAAGATAATTGCACCATATCTTCATTTATGGAATTATTTCTCGATAAATCTTTTCTGATATGGAAAGCACAAGTTTAGAAGGAAAGAATCAGCAATCAGATCAGGATCTTGATCTTGGAAATCAGAGATTGATTCGCACCGTGTGGATCCGCGTATGTTACCCGTGGCCCTTGCTCGTGCCTACAAAAGGAGAGACCCTGTAGGACAGGACGGAGAGATGGACAACATGGAGAGACAGATAGATAGAGAGAGAGAGAAGGCACACACACACACACACGCACTAACACACGCGGACGGTCAAGACTCTGACAAATTCAGGCTGAAGGAGGAGAAGGCGGAGGAACCCAAGGAAGCAATCTGCATGAGCCGAGGCCATGGCGTACTATGCTCTGGATGGTGAAGGACTTTCCCTTTTTTCTCTTTCTCTGCTATTTAGCCATCTTGCATGTAAATGGACGACAACGTGTGGGAAAGATTGCCAAGCGCCACAGTCGTGGCTGGTAATACCTTCGTTAAAGTACCTTGGAGCTCATTGTTGAGTAGCTCGTGGTTGCAGTGAAGGGGCCATCAAGATTGCTGACCGCTCTTCGATCCCATGCGCTTAAAGCGCCAAGTCCCCCTCTCTTACATGTGGCTCATGTGCCCCGACCATGCTGCGCAGCTGCGGTGATCCATCATGTACCAGGACTTGTCCCACTGGTACCTCTGATATGATGATAGCTCCACAAGGCGAGGCAAATGGCGCTACTTGTAAGTCCTTCCAATCGCCTCCTATACTCAGTCATTTTCGACCGCTTCCAATACTCGGTTGCCACCGACCACCTACTGTACCTAGACGTCGCCAACTACTCATCGTGCTTGGACGTCTATGACTACTGGTGATGCTTGAACGCCATCGATCGCTTGCTATATCCGGATGTCACCAACCTTCGATGCTCGGATGCCCACGATCGCCTGCTAAGCTCGGACACATCCGACCGCTACCTGAAGATGGTTGCCTCCAACTGCTTGTCAAAGTTGGACACTTTTGACCACTTGTCAGAGTTGGATGACTCCGACCGCTACTCAAACTCAGATGCCTCCGACCGCTGCTCAAACTCGGATGCCTCCGACTGCTCGCCGATGTTGGATGCCTTCTACCGCTGCTCAAACTTGGACACCTTTGACCGTTGCTCAAACTCAAATGCCTCTGACCACTGCTCAAACTTAGACGCCTCTAGCCACTTGTCAAAGATGGATGCCTCTGACCACTTATCAAAGACAGATGCCTCTGACCGCTTGTCAAATTTGGATGCCTCCGATCCCTGCTCAAACTCAGACGCCTGCAACTGCTTGTCATATGCGAGTGCTTCTGACCACTTTTCAAAAACGGATGCCTACAACCCTTTGTCGAAGTTGAGTGCCCTCGACCGCTTCTCAAAAATAAACACCGTCGACCGCTTGTCGAAGTTGAGTGACTCCAACTACGTCTCGAAGGCGGAAGCCTCTAGCCCCATGTCAAAGTCGAGTGCCTCTGACCACTTGTCGAAGATGGACGCCGTCGATCGCCTGTCGAAGTTGAGTGTCTCTGACCACTTCTTGAAGATGGATGCCTCTGACCCCTTATCGAAGTCAAGTGCCTCTGACCACTTGTCGAAGTCGAGCTCCTCCAACCACTTGTCAAAGTCGAATGCCTCTGACCACTTCATGACAACGGATGCCTCCGACCCCTTGTAAAAGTTGAGCGCCTCCGCCCGCTTCGCAAAGACGGATGCTTCCGACCGCTTGACGAAGACAGACACCTCCGACCGCTTGTCGAAGTCGAGTGCCTCTGACCGCTTCTTGAAGACGGACACCTTCGATCTCTTCTCGAAGTCGAGTGTCTCTGACTGCTTGTTATACTCGGACATCCTCAACCAACTTTAATACTTAGATGCTCAAAACGCTCACTACACTCAAGCATCTCTAACCCCCTTTTGTACTCGGATGACTCCGACCACTCATCGTAGTCAAGCGGTGTCGACTACCTTTGGTACTCGAGTGCTTCCAACCGCTCATTGTACTCGTACATCTTTGACTACCGATGTACCAACAACCCACCAATCACCCATGGTACTCAGATGAGATGTGCTACAACAACCAGCCTTGCTACAGTAATCTGTTGAGTGATGGTCGATGACTTCTGACCTCGGATGACAAGCGATGGTCGATGGTTTTGACCTATGACTATGAGCGATGGTCGATGGCTTTCAACCTACAACTACGAGGGATGGTCAATAGCTCCTGACTCTCGACCATGATGGCTCTCGACCTACAACCACGAGCGATGGTCAATAGCTCCTGACTTTCGACCACATTGGTTTTTGATCACGTTGGCTTTCAACCACAGACCACTTACTATAGATTTCAACCACGATGGATCTCGACCATGGATGATATCTGATGGATTTCAACCACGATGACTTTCGACCATAGACAACTTCCAATGGATTTCGACCATGATAGCTTTTGACCATGGATAGCTTCCGATGGATTTCGACCACGATGGCTTGTGACCACGGACAACCTCCGATGGATTTTAACCACGTTGGCTTTCAACCATGAACCACTTCCGATGGATTTCAACCATGGAGAACCTCCGATATATTTTGACCACGAACAACTTGCGATGGTTCATGGCCACTTGTTGCATTCGATTGTTGATGGATTTTGACTTTTGACCAATGACCACTCCTGATGGCCAATGGTATCTGGCTTTCGACTACCAACTATTCCCAATGGCCGTTGGCTTTCGAGGAGTTGTTCCAAGTGGTCACTTTTGACCACGTCAATACTCGACTATGGTGTCTTGCTCCACTAAGTCCACTATCTGGAATACATCTACTACCCCAATTCTGCCACTGCGTTGTCATATCAATCAAGCTTGGTGTGAATTATGCATGTTCTCGATCACCCCATTCCCTTGTGGCGTTCGATATCGACGAGGTCGAATGACACGGGCGGGCATGGCCAATGCAAAGGCTACGCTGTCAATGGCCCCATAGACTGACGAAGCTATGGATAATGCCAACACCCACATTTACATCAATTATTCATCACATGCATGGAGAACGGGAAGCGAAGGCTAAAGACAATGACTAATGCGTAGCTTAATCGGAGGTATTCTATGAGTTCACCCCACAGATGTAATTAACTAGGAGCCTTCCGAGGCCCTAGGAACCAGGAGAACACAATGCCTATGTCAGATCTATTATGCAAAGCAGGCTATGGAGCGCACATATATAAAAGGAACTTGTAATTTTGTTATACTCAAATAAATGAATAAAATACATGTTTTCCCTACTTTCTTGTGGTTGTTTATTTTTGTGCACTTTAGTACACTAGCACGCCCACACCTTATACACTGAGACAAGAAATCTGGGAGCGATTTCTCATGTCAAACAAAATGGCATACCCAGTGAGACCTAGTTCTCCTCCTATCTTCAATGCACTCATTGGTCATCGGTCTTGTCTTTGCTCGTTCAACAAGCACGCATGGCATGTTTCATAATGGTCCTTAGCTGGTGCTCTTTTGATCATAAGTCCTCTGCTTGTAGGCAAATCCTCCTATGTCAACAACAGCCTGGTGCCGCTGATGATTCAATTTGGATCACTACCGCCCATGATGGTCTTTGAGCATAGCTGCAAAGTCTATGTACATGAAGCTCAGGAGCCAGCCCAGTTTAAGATGGTTCAATCCAAGAAGGCTGTGAAACCATGTGGAGGTCACCTCATGTTTGTGATGAGTAATTGACCCTTGGTTAGATTGAGTTTGGTTTTTGAGGTTTGTGCAAAAGTTGGCTTTCTATCTGTGAGGTCTTAAGCATTTATGACCATGCGGTCGGCAGTCGTATTTACAACCATGTGGTCAGCAGTGGCATTTATGACCATGTGGTCAACAGTCGGTTTTACGACTTGGTTGTCGACAGTTGGTTTTACGACTTTGTGGTCGACAGCCGGTTTTACGACTTTGTGGTCAGCAGCCGGTTTTACGACTTTGTGATTGGCAGTCGATCTTATGACTTTGAAGTCGGCAGTCAGTTTTACAACTTGGTGGTCGGCAGTCGATTTTACCACTTGGTGGTCGGCAGTCGATTTTATGATTTGGTGGTCAGTAGTCGATTTTACGACTTGGTGGTCGGCAGTAGGTTTTATGACTTGGTGGTTGGCAGAGGCTTTTACGACTTCATGGACAATAGTCATAGATCTGTCTGGCCATAGTCGATAGTCGTAGCACTGTCTGGCCGTGGTCGTTGGTCGTAGCTATGCCTGGACGTGGTTGATGGTTGTAGCCCTCTGCCTGTGTGATCGTAAGTCATAGCGACTGGGTCTGTTAAAGTCGTAGCCGCTGTGAGCGATGGTCGTAGCGATTGCTACGTGGTTGTAGCATTTGTCTTCATGGTCGTAGCAGCCTATGTGATGGTCATAACGACTTGCTGAGTGGTCGTAGACAGCTGGGAAGTCTTCTAGGGCTATGAGTACCTCATGTCCTGTGCATCCGAGTAGCCGTAAGTTGTATAAGACCAGCCGGGTTGTTCTTTGAGTACATTCTATTTATGCAGATTGATGATTCCTATGTATTGTGCGGTGCTATGTGATACTTTTCTTGTTGTGATGGTTGCAGGACTTTGGAGCTAGGTCATGGTGAGGTGTGGAAGGATCGGGACTAGACACAGGGAAGTGTTGAGGTCTAGAACGGTCAGGAGAAGCCGAATATGACTAAGACCGCATGGTGGTTGCAAGCGTGGTCGGCAAGAAAAGCAGGAAGCTTCCTGGAAGGTGGTGGAAGGGCATTTTGGTAAATTACTCAAGACCTGAAAAGGAGGTGGTTCTGTTAAAGCATTCTTGTCCTATATGTGTTAACGGGTGCGTAAGAAAACTCGGTGGTAGGTAGGGGGTTAATGGGTTATCCCCACTAATTACAGGCTATAAAAAGGGATGAAGGGCTACCCATCCAGTTGAGTCTTTGGGGTGTTCTTGTTTTCTTGCGTGCGTTCATTTTTGTGTGGAGCACTTGTGCTCTTGGTCCTCCGGGATGGAGTGGCTGTAGAATCAACTTCCAGAGCAATATATCATCTTTCTTTCTTTGTCTGTGTATGCTTGTATGCTTGGAGTTGAGTTGGTGGTAGTCGTATCAGTTGTGCTCTCTCTCTATTCTTTAGATGGCTCTTTCCTTTCTTGATCTGAGAGTTTGCTTTCATTTATCTTGGTGTTGATCTAATTTGCCTGGTGTTGGGAAAACATACTCGAAGCCCTCTTGGCTATTCTACTCTAATTGCTTAGTTGGATTGACATTTCTCTCTGTCAACATTTCTTTTATGTGTTCTTGGAGTTTCGGTAGAAAGATCTTCTTTTGCTTGCTAAGTTTTCAATTAAAGCTTAGAACAACCTCTTGAGATCTTATTCCAACTCTGTTCAAAGTTTCATGACCGGTTGATCCTTGAATCAAAAGCTATTTGGAATTTGGATCTTGTGGTCGTACGCCTCACTGCCTGTCCTCTATTCTTCCAAGAACTTATTCGACCATGTTCAGTTCTGTTGGTTCTTATTTTCCTTTTAATCTGAACTAACGTAGTCGTAGTTAGTGCAGTCTCAGTAGAATGTCGATTGGATTTACGAATATGTTGGTTTCTTCCAAAATCAAGTTCCAGACTACATCGCACTGATTTCGACCACATTGAAGTTTTGAGTTGTAGTCTGGTTTTGATCACGTTGGTTGTTCGATCATCTCATTAGCTTACGACCACGATGGTTGTGACCACGCTACCGACTGGTTTTGACCACGTGGGTTATTTGACCACTTGTTGGCTGACAACCATGTTAGTTTCCACCACACTGCTGACTGATTATGACAACGTTGATTGTTCGACCACTAGTTGGCATTTGATCACGTTGTCTACGACTACATCAGTTTCGACTACAACCATTTCTGATCATGTTGGTTATGTTCTCGGTGGTTATCAACTAGGACGATGTATGACCATGTTGTCTACTTCTGACCACGTTGTCGTGTTTATGACCACATTGTCATATTTCGACCACATTGCTGGCCTTCGACCGCAGTCTATTCTCTACTGTGTTTTCGCCTCTGTTCAGTCTCTCTTCTTGTTTTTCCAGTGAGACTTCAACTCTAGTCTTCATAGCTCAGTAGCTATTGGAGAAAGGAGTTGAGTGGATACTTGGAGAGAATTTGAAAGCACCATTCACCCCCTCTGTTGCCTGTCTGGTCCTACAAAGGCTCAAAAGCGGGCTGCTACCAAGGCAAAGAAGGAGCATCGTGCTCTCATGCTCGAAGCTCGCTCCTTGTTGAAAGATTCAGTAGTCACCAAAAGTAAGGGAGATATAAATAGTTTTCAATGACTACGTGCTAAAGCTTCCAGCAGGCGAGCGCAAGCCGCATCCCTGCGGCCACCTACTTTGGCCACTGATCTGAAGATGGCCAGACCAACCGTGCAATGCACCGAGGTTGAGCTACTATAGTCCTTGGAGGCAGTTTCACAAAATCTTTAGATGCACATGACTAATGCTTGCCGAGCATATAGCTCTCATAGGTGCAATGACTGTAATAGTCGATTATCTCCTATATCGCGCAGAGCACTGTTCCTGATGAAGATTGGGCTCTTAGCATGAGAGACCTCATAGATAAGGTGTTCACTTATCGGATCACCTTAACTCCACAATATGACTTGTTCCTAGATGACTAGGCGTATGAACCATCAAAGGTCAAAGAGGTAGTAAGAAGGGCAATCGTGAAGGAATATTGGATACGGTGTTTGCATGAAAAGCTTATTCTACCAGGGCCAACCAACTCATTCAATAATAATGGTGGTCCTTTCCACCAAGGTGTTTTGGCAACCTGCCTACATCTCTCCATGAAAGGAGATCCGTCTTCTTCCTACACCAACAACAGGTTTGCTGTACTCTCAACTAAGCCTCTGGCACCTTGTGATGAGGACTTGCAGCAAGAGATTTGATAACTCCAAGATCAGATGAGTCAACTTTGAAGGTGGCTCCAAGATTGTGATCTACTAGCTAAACCGTTAGCGACACAAGCTCATGGAAGATTGAGGTACTCTCCACTGAGTCGTCGCCCGCAGCATGAGCGCCAAACTTGGGCACCTCAGCATAGGTCCCCACGTGCTCCAATCACTCGTCCAAGAAAAACCACATTACCATCTCGGTGGAATCAATGGTTGAGGCATCAACATCAAGCAACACCTGCTCATGCTAATTAGCAATGGCGAGCTCGGAATACTCCTCAAGTACGAGCTCCCCCAAGGTATGAACCTCGGATGCAAGCACCACCTCAACAAAGAGAGGTTACGGCGGCTTGGATTGCTCAACAATTTGCACAATCACCCCACGTCATGCCACCTCTGCCACCAAGGCCTTACTACATGCCCACGATCAATCAACGCAGATGTTAGAGGCGTCGAAAGAACCGTCATGCATTGTACCAAGGGCTTGAAGAGCTAGTGCTCAAGCACACAGAGATACACATTCGATCTAATGGAATGATCCATCAAAAAGACAATAATATCATCTTCCGTATCTCCCCACACCTAGAGCGAAATGAGAGGTACAATTACCTCCATGATCAGTTGACTCCAAAACCACGAGGGGTACAACTTGAGGTGCCTAATCAAGAAGCAGTGGCTTTTCAATAGCACCCTTTAGTCATTTTGTCTCAAGAAGAATAAGTGAACATTACATTGCATATCACATTATTAGAAAATCAGTAGGTGCTTATCCAATCAACTACTCCAATGGAGGGCATTGAACAAACATAGCCTAACCCACTTACCTCAAATGAGGGACCACAACAAATAGTTGTTGTTGCTGAGCAAAACACGAGGCAAGTCATGGAGACTGCTCATGACCAGCAAGGGTAAGCAGGTGATTGAAGCAGCAGGAAAAAATGTTGCGATGTGTGGAACTCTAACAAATTGCACGACGTGTGCGATCGACAGCGAGTGGAAAGCTCCTCATGTCACTCAAGAATTTTTGTATCCTTCAGATGAGGAGATTGCTCCTAATCCAAAAGTATGTTTTCCTAAGATGTCTCTACCTCGTTTTGGGCAAGTATGCACATGGTTTAAAAGCACCGATGAGCAAATGAAGGTAGATGAATCTGCACCTTCAAAAGAAGTTAGATCAGCGGCACCTTGCCTCCCAATAACCTCTAGGATAGGTTCTTTATCTGAGGGCAACATATATGCTCATTCCTACATCGACATCATGGCTTGGCTTCCCCAAGATCATTAGAAATCGCACTAGGTTACATGGTGGCCCAGAGCAAATACTTGGCTGAGGTCTATTGCCCTTCAAAGTGGGGAAGAGACCTTAGTAGAAACGATGGCTGAAACTGATATTCAAAACAATGATACTTCCAACTCTAATTATTCTTTACTATAGAATCACCCGAACTCACCTCCCTATCAGGAGCTCAAGCCATCCATCCCATCATATGGGGAGGATCACTTCAACAATGTCAACACTATGGTAGCACGTATGCCCTTCGATGAGCAGAATAAAGTTATTCAAATCAATGAAAGTCCTATCCCACCAAAAACTAGCGGTGTTGCATCTGATGTAGGAACATTGAGGTCGCAAGGAGCCAGCTTAGAAGAACAAGTACTGGAGCAAAGATAATTGGTAGAGAAACTATATGCCAAGTTTGAAAAGTTTCCTTGAAGCCATGATGGGTTCTGGTCAATGGGTCCCACAACAAGTAACACTTCAAGTTGGCAAGGACCCGCAAATTAAAGAACTAGAGATTGCTGCTCATAATGATGTTGCAGCTCACAATGACCAAGGACGCATGTCTTCCAGTATTCATCCTAGACCCGAGCTATTCCTATGGCTTCCATGAGTATGGTGCCATTCCCGAGCACAATGAAAGGCTATCACAATATTGTGGAAGATTTGGTGAACAAGAGGCTCAAACAGATCACCACCGAGCAAGCACCTCAATCATCGGAAAACAAATTAGAGAAGCCCTATGAAGCATGGCACAACATGGTGGCCTTCAAAGCTTGTTGGCATCCACCAAAGTTCCATCAGTTTGATGGAACTAGTGATGCAAGGGAGCATTTGTCCCATTTTGAGGCAGCTTGCAGTGATACTACCAACAACTCATTACTTTATTATGGCAGTTCTCTGGATCATTAACTGGTCCTGCCTTCCATTGGTGTAGTCACTTACTGACTAGGTCTATTCGCAATTGGGCGGGCATGATGGAAGCCTTCAAGAAACACTTTGTCACCATGAAAATAGATTCCTTAGTTGTTGAACTGATGCAAGTTCTCCAGAGATGAGACGAGGGCATTGATGATTACATAATTTGTTTCCATAAAAGCTATGTGCACCTCGCTAGAGAGATGCATCTAGAAGACGCCATTAAAATGTGTGTCCATGGGATGCAACAACATTGGTTGCTAGAAATGTCTTAGTGAGAGCCTAAGATGTTCAATGCCCTCAGTTCAGCGGTGGCAGCTACAAAGTTAGAGTTCAATAAATCTCTTTAAATTATGGAACTCTATAAGAAAGCTAGTGCTTTTGATCCTACTAAGCGTTTCAATTCGACGGCCAAAGTGACCAGCAATGGGGGCAAAACTAAGGTATCAATGGAAGTAAATACAAAAGGAATGTCTTTTACATCATAGGACCATGTCCCAATCTTGGGCACAAACAATTAACAACCTGGGGGTCGGCAACATTTGTCCATCCAAGAATTACTTAAGAAGCAATTTATCTTCTGACAGGAGTTGGTAAAGGACATGTTTGAACAGTTAATGGAACATCATGCATTGAATTTGCCAGACCTGCGAAGGCCTAAACAAGTAAACAAGATCGATAATCCTTTGTACTACCTGTATCATAGGTATGTTGGTCATATAATCGAAGATTGTTTCGCCTTTAAAGAATGGCTCCAAAGAGCTATCAATGAAAAAATGATCAATTTAGATCCAGATGCTATCAATCCAGACTATCGTGCATTAAATGTGGTGACCGTGAAATGGCCACGCTCTCCGTCAAGAAAAGATGATGAAGTTCATAAAAAATCATGGATGCCACTAACAAAAGTTGAACATTTATTAGTTAACGTGGTTTTTGCACCAAAGTCAAATACCATAGTTCACAAAGATGCATCCTCTGAGGAGCCATGGAATGTGGTGCAGTGATGACTACCTTTAAAGAGCTCGTCTGCGTGATATCGTTATCCAAAGACATCAACATGTGATATCCCAATGATAAGGAGGCAACCTGATCCAAGTTGACGATGATTCCCTCCTAGGTTTGTCCCAAAATCAAAAGGAGTGAACCTTTTCCACATTTCTTGTAATGTCACCTCAGACTTGCCAAGTTCTAGTTCTAGGGAGTTATTCACCCCTCATGAACATGAAGTATTCTGAACGGATACCACATCAAAAGAAGTGCAAATAGAGGAAATTAACATGAATTTACGGGGAGGTTAGTGCCTGCCTGAACTAGCCCAACTCGCGAGGCGTCCCTCTCGCTGTAGGGCGGAGCCCCCTCGCCTCGCTCTTGTGAAGGAATGAATGAGATACCCAGTGAGGGAATGACAAAGATACCTGAGGTTGACTACAATGTCCTTGCTCAACTCAAGCAAATCCCTGCATTATTAAGTGTGTATGATGCTCTCATGTTAGTGCCAAATTTGCAAGAAACACTCATGAAAACACTGCAAGATCCAGAGCTCTATCAGGTGGCCATGGTGAAGCATCACCTTATTTCCAATCCATTGTTCGTAAATGAGATCACCTTCACCGAGGAGGATAAAGTTGTGGAGGACGGTGATCACAATTGCCAACTTTACATCGAAGGAAACATTGGGAATGCGTATCTCCGGTGAATCCTCATTGATCCTGGATCTGCAGTAAACATATTACCTTTGCGAAGCTTGACTCGGGCCGATTTTGCAGTAGATGATTCGGAATCTACGGATGTAATGATCTGTGGCTTTAATAATCAAGGAAAGTCTACACTTGGAGCTATTACAGTAAAGATACAAATGTCTACATTTAGCTTCAAGGTGCTGTTCTTTGTAATTAAAGCAAAAACCTCATACTCAACCCTCTTGGGTAGGCCATGGATTCACAAGTACCATGTGGTGCCCTCCACCTTGCATCAATGCTTGAAATTTTTAGATGGAAATGGGACGCAACAACGTATTGGCGAAAATATTGCTCCCTACACGATCCAAGAGTCATATCATGCTGATGCAAAGTATTACTTCCCAGCTGAATATTTCGATCAATAACTAGGACACTCCACACCGACAATCGATATATTGATCACGCTGGGCTCATCGTTGTTTCGAAAGACAAAACAATACCTTACACCATGCACTCCTGCCGATGTAAGGAATGCCTCCAATCGAAGCCGCAAGAACAATGGCCATAGCTGGATATCCGGGGCTACTCATCATGAGGATAAGCCTTCATCCTCGATGACTCCCTTGCTGCCAAAAGCATGGAACCCTGCAGCAACTCCAATTACATTAAGGTCCACCAAGAAACCTCTAATAAAGACCTTGACTGCTTCTTTGGGAAAACCTCTATTTGCCACGATGCCTTTGGAGCACGATCGTCTAACTACTGAAAGCACTGCAGGTGATGAAGGCTGCAAATTGCTTGTGGCTAGCAATAATGCACCGTCTGTGAATATGCTATGGGCATGTAGGAATCTAGAGATGGAGGCCATGCCCATGTCAAATGAATCAATTAAAAGAAGAATGGCGGACGTTGAGAAAGTGGAAAGGGTGCTCCTCCATCACTCTATGTATCAGTAACTATTCCACTAGAAGTTTGGGCTATCCCAAGTGCCTCTAGTTGTACGCTTCCAACTATTTTCTACAAAGTTCCCCGAGCACAACAATGTGAAGCTATATTTGAATTTCCTAACCCTTGTCTTGATGTAGAGGAGGCAATGACGATAATGAAAGTTGAGCCCAGGATGGCTTAGATATTAAAAAAGGCTGGGTTCACACTCCAACGGAACCAAAGAATGCCACCTCCACTGGTTGTATGCGAGGAGTGGTGGGATCAAGTAGAAGATTTTATCAGAAGAAGGCATAAGTCCCAACCAAAGTATGGGATTAACTACACAAGACTGTACTCCTCTGATAAGGAAGATGAAGAGTTCAATGGTCACCGCCAAGCTTTTTGTGGCAACTTATCTATCACAATGAGGGATGATATCAATTGTTGACCCTCTCATTGTAACATCCTGATTTTCAGAACCTTTTTGAAGCTTTTGAAATAAAATTCACCATTTGCATTTCTCTGAAATTAATTAAAGCTTAATTGGAATTTTATTAAATTAAAAGGATTTAATATGAATAATCCAAACATGAACAATTGCCAAAAATATTTTATTTGAGTTCCTTGAGCCTCAAGGAATTTTCTGGAATTTTATTGGTATTCTTCTGGGTTTATTTGCTATTTTTCCAGAGCTCAAAATGATTTATGGGAATTTCTGGAAAAAGAAAAGAAAAAGAAAACCAAACCGGCCGGTGGGCCGCAGGCCGCCCAGCCGACCGGCCCAGCCCAACCGCCAGCCGAGCCGGCCCAGCGCGCCCCCGCCCTCGCCACGCGTCGCCGATCCGCGCCCTCCCGCGCGCCCGCCTTGCCCCTGCCGATTGCCGCCGCGTGTCGCCATCCTTGCCGCCCGCTCGCCCGGTGCCACTGACAGGTGGGGCCCACCTGTCAGGCGTCGTTTCCGGGAGGGACTCGTCCCTGAGTCCGGCTCGCGTCCGCCGCCGCCACCTTCCGCGTTTGCCTCGGCGTCCGTGCCCGTTTCGAACTCCTCGGCCGTGCCCGACTCTGACGCCTCGGCGTCCGTGTATTTAAGGGGGCCGACCCCCGGGCTTCTCCCTCGTCCCGCAGCCGCCGCCTCCGCCGCCGCTCGCCGCCGTCCGCCGACGCCCGTGCGCCGCCGTTCGCCGACGTCGCCCGAGGACGCACCCGTCGTTCGCCGCCGACCGTCCGCCGCCCCTGCCGCCGTTGCCGCCGTCGTCGTCGTCGCCGGTGAGCCCCGCCGCCGTCCCGAACTACCGCCGGCCCAGCCGCCGCCGCCGCCCGGACACCCCGCCGCCCGACCGTCCCCGCTCCGCGCCCGCGCGCCCGTGCCGCTTCGTCTCCCCGTGCACCGGGTCTGCCGTGCGCCGCGCCACCGACAGACCGGGCCCACCGGTCAGTCGCACGGGCCGTGGACCCGTGAGCCGATCTGGCCACGTCAGCAGCCCATCAGCCGCCGCGCAAGCCGCCACGTCATCCCTAGGGCCCAGTCAGCAGTTGCGTCAGCAAGCCCAGTCAGCCCGTACTGTGCCGTGCGCCGAGTCCACCGTAGACCCGTTCTCCCGTGCACCCGGTCCACAGCACAGTACCTTTTTCCAATTTCCCGATTTTCTTTAGATCCAATATTCCAAGAGCCCGTTCTCCCTCGTCCTAGCTCCGATTGACCCGATTCTTTTTCCTAAATTCATCTAAAATTGAGCTCTACCTTTTGGTTCAGGTTTGAAAGTTTTTGGAGTTCATTTGAATTTTATTTGATTTTATTTTGTCTTTTCGATTTGCTTTCTCTCTCGTTAGATTACGCGTTCGAAGGAGCTGAAGCCGGATCCGAAGATCAAGAATTGCTAACTGAGCAAGGCCAAGGCAAGTCGTATTCTTTGATCATGTTGAACCCAGTTTGCAATCTATTATTTAATTATTTTGTTTTAAATTATCATGCATCGCTACTTTTATTCAAACCCTTGTATTGGTAGTTATCGTCCCAATTGGTTATTTCCCTCCTTGATAATTTGAATGCCCTGATTCCATTGTCACCATAGAATGGGAAATTACTTAGTGATGCAATATTAGTTGTCACATGGGTTGTGTGTTTAATTGCTTAGCCATGCTTATCACTAGTACGTTGGGTTTATCATCACATGTGGTTAATTAATCTTGACTTAATGATATACTTGAATGTGGTGGTTAACCACAGTTATAAAACTTGTTGCCATGGCATGGGTAGTGTCATTGGTGTTGGTTATACAAAATTGGTTTTCACTTGGGCGATTGATCGTGCAGTAAAGGGGGTGCGAGAGGCACATGGGATGTGGATGTTTCGCCTGGGTAATTCTTAAGGACTTAACTTTGTGCGCCATTGATCTGAGTCTTACCGCACAACCACATGTCTAGTATGGGATAGACCTAGTTGATTAACTTGCAAAGGTTTAGTTCAGATATCATCATTGGTAAGTGAGTACCAGGGGTACTGGATTGCTCACAGTGAGGAACAGGGTTACTGTCCTCATACGGCGCAAGAGGGGACTTCTGACTGTGGTGGTTAACCCTTCAGCAGTGAAACCTTAGCGGGTGATGTCTAACTAGATTGGAGTGAGGTAAAGGCTTTGTGATAATTTATCTGGGTCTCATGACTAAGGAAGCATGCTGGCTATTAAGATGATTTATCTCTTGTGGGTAAAGTTGTGCAACCTCTGCAGAGTGTAAAACTATTCGAATAGCCGTGTCCTCGGTCATGGACAACGCTCGGTGATTTCACACGAGGGGTAGAGTTTTCATAAAAACTTGGTTGGGTTAAGTTGGAGAGTGAATGGTTAGTTCACTGGTGGTTCATTTCATGGATCTTGGTTCATGGTGGATTCCTTGGGTGAATGGCTAGTTCACTTGTGGTTGGTCTCAATTCCTTTGGTTACTTATTTATTATCATTTATAAAGTTTGCTTTTCAATCTATTTATTGTATTTACCTTAAATTGTTGCTTTATGCAAAATTAACCTTTCAGCCATCCATTGGTAAGCCTTGCATACTATATTGCATTCTTTGTTACAAACGACTTGCTGAGTACTCTATGTACTCACGGCTTTATGCCCCTGTTGCTCAGTTGAGGAGGAGGAGAATCACCAGCAGAAGGTTCCAGAAGAAGAGTACTTTGATGTCTTCGCGGATTAGGCTTCGTTCTCCACTCGATAGCCTGTGGGCGTGTCGATTGGCTGCTGCGCTTTCTTTTGGTTTTCCGCTGCTAGTTTTTGTTAAGCCCTCCGGGCTAGTCTATTGTAAGCTTGGCCATAAGGTCGTACTCTGATAATTATCAATATAATTTGGTTTTTCCTTAGAATATCGTGATATGGATGATATTTATCTTTGTACATACTATGTGCACTAGCGTGATCCTGGACTAGTGCAGAATACACAGGAGAGTCCGGATTTGTATATTCGGGTCTCTACAGAGATGGTATCAGAGCTATATCGACTGTAGGACGGAGCCCTAATTAGAATGGTCGAAATAGTCAAGTTTTCAAATTTTATTTTCTAAATCAAATCAACCAAATGATTCTCTAGTAATTCCTTATTCTTACCTCATTCTTAGGATTCTTACTCCTTGCCTCCTCTGAGAACTTGTTTTCGAAACTCAATTTGACTTCTTATCCCTATAATGCCCATAGATGTCTCGAGTGTCTCTCCATCAAAGTGAAAGTTGGTATGGAATTATTCAAGCTGTGCTGTGAAGTTTGGATCAAGGAAGCACCCAATATGTCAAGACAAGATTGGAGATTTCCATGAAGATTAGGAGTCGTTAGATTTGAACCCTGTTATAGTTTTAGCATCGTATAGAACGTTTTGCTTCTTATTTGCCGTTGGGTGTGATGTGAGCTGCAGTTTTGCTTCTAGCATTATGATGCAGTCATGTCAAAATCTTTTTGTGGAGTTTATTGCTTCTTTTGTTAGCCTTTCGGCTAAGTGTCTGCTTAGTTTAGGCTGCCATTAGTTATCCCCCTTAGACGAGTTTACCGCTTACCTTTGCTTTTCCCTCTCACCTACTGAGCCTTGAGAAGCCAGTTCTCAGCAAGTGGTCTTTCTTTCAGAGCGGAGCAGAAATGGTTGATACTCGGAGCTCCGCAGGACGCGGTCAGATGAACCAAGACCCAGAGGGCAGCAACGCAAACCGGACAACTCAGGAACCGCAAGCAACTCCAATGGGTTTGGATCCGATTTTAAGTCAGTTTTTGGCAGCACAAACTCGGCTCATACAAACAGTGTTGCAACAAGTGGACAACAATGCCAAAGCTTCCTGGGTCGCTCCATTTATACCTTGTCAGCAGTGTCCCTCTGATAAGTCATTAAGAATCAAGGCACAAGAAACACTTCATCAGGATGACTGCATGGGACATCGTTCTTCTACAAGCCATAATCCAGATAGAGATGTTATCTGCTACCGTTGTGGTGGGGATGGACACGTAGCCTTCCAATGTCCTCAAAAAGGGAAGCCAACACAAGATTTTCTTTGTGCCAACTGCAACAGAACCGGCCACAAATTTGCCAGATGTCCTACAAGGAAGGTAATCCAGCACGAAGCCCATAATCGTTGTGCCAAGGAAGAGCACTGTATCCAACAATGCTACCTAAAGAATAAGTTTAAGAATTGTGCCTGTACTCGCTGTGGAGAGATAGGACATTATGCTAGTGAACATGAAATCAGTTGCTCCAGTTGCGAAGGAACTCATTTTCTTGAAGAATGTCCTATGAGCAAGATTACTTGTTACCTATGTGAAAGCCAGGACCATAGCCCAGCTCAGTGCCCCTTGGATTCGATATTGGCCTCCGTATTGCAGCAACAACGAGAGAAACTCCTAGCTACTACCATGAGTGCATTGACAAACGAAGGCAGGACTACAGGTATATTTACCAAGGTACCATCAGAAGATGAGGCACAACAATACAACCAGGACAATTGTGTGGCCCCATCAGACAAGACACTCCCACTAGGTGAAACCCAATCCCGAAAGAGGAAGATGGTCCAACAAGGAACTCAGTTGCATCAGTCACAAAAAGAAAGAATCAACACGTGTCAGCCAGAATGTGTACCACACCAGGGGAATTCCAAGACTCTAGTTTCAATACCTCGATCAGATATTTTGGGTCGATGCCCTATCAATGCTATCAGTGGGCCACACAGAAGTTTTAACCCTACAGCTTCAGTTACTTGCTTCAGGTGTAAGGAGCCAGGTCATTTTGCTCGTAAGTGTCCGCAGAAGCGTCGTGCAAACTCGCCAACTCCGTTCAACCTTGGAAGTACCCCTGCCAAGATTCCAGAAGAAAGCCGTGGAACATCGTCAAGTCAAGGAAGTCAGATACCTCAGAGTGTTGCAAGGGGGAAACTCAACCACGTCGTCTCCGAAGTCGTGCATGGTAACCTATTCTTTTAGTGAGCCTGAATCTCGGGGTCGAGATTCCGTTTAAGGGGGGAAGGTTTGTAACATCCTGATTTTCAGAACCTTTTTGAAGCTTTTGAAATAAAATTCACCATTTACATTTCTCTGAAATTAATTAAAGCTTAATTGGAATTTTATTAAATTAAAAGGATTTAATATGAATAATCCAAACATGAACAGTTGCCAAAAATATTTTATTTGAGTTCCTTGAGCCTCAAGGAATTTTCTGGAATTTTATTGGTATTCTTCTGGGTTTATTTGCTATTTTTCCAGAGCTCAAAATGATTTATGGGAATTTCTGGAAAAAGAAAAGAAAAAGAAAACCAAACCGGCCGGTGGGCCGCAGGCCGCCCAGCCGACCGGCCCAGCCCAACCGCCAGCCGAGCCGGCCCAGCGCGCCCCCGCCCTCGCCACGCGTCGCCGATCCGCGCCCTCCCGCGCGCCCGCCTTGCCCCTGCCGATTGCCGCCGCGTGTCGCCATCCTTGCCGCCCGCTCGCCCGGTGCCACTGACAGGTGGGGCCCACCTGTCAGGCGTCGTTTCCGAGAGGGACTCGTCCCTGAGTCCGGCTCGCGTCCGCCGCCGCCACCTTCCGCGTTTGCCTCGGCGTCGGTGCCCGTTTCGAACTCCTCGGCCGTGCCCGACTCTGACGCCTCGGCGTCCGTGTATTTAAGGGGGCCGACCTCCGGGCTTCTCCCTCGTCCCGCAGCCGCCGCCTCCGCCGCCGCTCGCCGCCGTCCGCCGACGCCCGTGCGCCGCCGTTCGCCGACGTCGCCCGAGGACGCACCCGTCGTTCGCCGCCGACCGTCCGCCGCCCCTGCCGCCGTTGCCGCCGTCGTCGCCGGTGAGCCCCGCCGCCGTCCCGAACTACCGCCGGCCCAGCCGCCGCCGCCGCCCGGACACCCCGCCGCCCGACCGTCCCCGCTCCGCGCCCGCGCGCCTGTGCCGCTTCGTCTCCCCGTGCACCGGGTCTGCCGTGCGCCGCGCCACCGACAGACCGGGCCCACCGGTCAGTCGCACGGGCCGTGGACCCGTGAGCCGATCTGGCCACGTCAGCAGCCCATCAGCCGCCGCGCAAGCCGCCACGTCAGCCCTAGGGCCCAGTCAGCAGTTGCGTCAGCAAGCCCAGTCAGCCCGTACTGTGCCGTGCCCCGAGTCCACCGTAGACCCGTTCTCCCGTGCACCCGATCCACAGCACAGTACCTTTTTCCAATTTCCCGATTTTCTTTAGATCCAATATTCCAAGAGCCCGTTCTCCCTCGTCCTAGCTCCGATTGACCCGATTCTTTTTCCTAAATTCATCTAAAATTGAGCTCTACCTTTTGGTTCAGGTTTGAAAGTTTTTGGAGTTCATTTGAATTTTATTTGATTTTATTTTGTCTTTTCGATTTGCTTTCTCTCTCGTTAGATCACGCGTTCGAAGGAGCTGAAGCCGGATCCGAAGATCAAGAATTGCTAACTGAGCAAGGCCAAGGCAAGTCGTATTCTTTGATCATGTTGAACCCAGTTTGCAATCTATTATTTAATTATTTTGTTTTAAATTATCATGCATCGCTACTTTTATTCAAACCCTTGTATTGGTAGTTATCGTCCCAATTGGTTATTTCCCTCCTTGATAATTTGAATGCCCTGATTCCATTGTCACCATAGAATGGGAAATTACTTAGTGATGCAATATTAGTTGTCACATGGGTTGTGCGTTTAATTGCTTAGCCAAGCTTATCACTAGTACGTTGGGTTTATCATCACATGTGGTTAATTAATCTTGACTTAATGATATACTTGAATGTGGTGGTTAACCACAGTTATAAAACTTGTTGCCATGGCATGGGTAGTGTCATTGGTGTTGGTTATACAAAATTGGTTTTCACTTGGGCGATTGATCGTGCAGTAAAGGGGGTGCGAGAGGCACATGGGATGTGGATGTTTCGCCTGGGTAATTCTTAAGGACTTAACTTTGTGCGCCATTGATCTGAGTCTTACCGCACAACCACATGTCTAGTATGGGATAGACCTAGCTGATTAACTTGCAAAGGTTTAGTTCAGATATCATCATTGGTAAGTGAGTACCAGGGGTACTGGATTGTTCACAGTGAGGAACAGGGTTACTGTCCTCATACGGCGCAAGAGGGGACTTCTGACTGTGGTGGTTAACCCTTCAGCAGTGAAACCTTAGCGGGTGATGTCTAACTAGATTGGAGTGAGGTAAAGGCTTTGTGATAATTTATCTGGGTCTCATGCCTAAGGAAGCATGCTGGCTATTAAGATGATTTATCTCTTGTGGGTAAAGTTGTGCAACCTCTGCAGAGTGTAAAACTATTCGAATAGCCGTGTCCTCGGTTATGGACAACGCTCGGTGATTTCACACGAGGGGTAGAGTTTTCATAAAAACTTGGTTGGGTTAAGTTGGAGAGTGAATGGTTAGTTCACTGGTGGTTCATTTCATGGATCTTGGTTCATGGTGGATTCCTTGGGTGAATGGCTAGTTCACTTGTGGTTGGTCTCAATTCCTTTGGTTACTTATTTATTATCATTTATAAAGTTTGCTTTTCAATATATTTATTGTATTTACCTTAAATTGTTGCTTTATGCAAAATTAACCTTTCAGCCATCCATTGGTAAGCCTTGCATACTATATTGCATTCTTTGTTACAAACGACTTGCTGAGTACTCTATGTACTCACGGCTTTATGCCCCTGTTGCTCAGTTGAGGAGGAGGAGAATCACCAGCAGAAGGTTCCAGAAGAAGAGTACTTTGACGTCTTCGCGGATTAGGCTTCGTTCTCCACTCGATAGCCTGTGGGCGTGTCGATTGGCTGCTGCGCTTTCTTTTGGTTTTCCGCTGCTAGTTTTTGTTAAGCCCTCCGGGCTAGTCTATTGTAAGCTTGGCCATAAGGTCGTACTCTGATAATTATCAATATAATTTGGTTTTTCCTTAGAATATCGTGATATGGATGATATTTATCTTTGTACATACTGTGTGCACTAGCGTGATCCTGGACTAGTGCAGAATACACAGGAGAGTCCGGATTTGTATATTCGGGTCTCTACACTCATGGACCATTATTGTTTGATGTCCTCACTAGCAAGCAAGAAAAAACGCTTGATGTTGTCCTAGCCCCTCAGCAACTCGAGGTGGAGGACAATTTACCATTGATGACCGGGTGGAGGTCAATTGCTACTACACAGTAATGCTGTTTGGTCTAAAGAATGCTGGCACTACCTATCAACATGCCATGGTATATGTTCTTGATAATCTCATACATCACTCGGTTGAGTGTTACGCTGATGATCTGGTGGTAAAGTCTGCACATCCACAAGATGCAAAGTTTCATAGCTAAGTATAAAATCAAGTGGAATTACTCCACTAGCTACTACCCTCAAGTCAATGGAATGGTTGAAGCATTCAACAAAATTCTTGGCAAGATACTCAAGAAAACTTTCAATAGGCATCGAAGGAATTAGCACGATTGTCTCTTTGAAGCTCTATGGGCATATCGTGTTACTGTCCGTACCCCAACACAATGTACCCCATATTCTCTTATTTATGGAAGTAAAGCTATTTTTCCACTTGAAATACAAGTCCCCTCATTACGGGAGGCTATCCACGATGAACTCACTCAAGATGAATAGATTCAGCTATGGTTCTAGGAGTTGGATGCTCTATAAGAGGAAAGTCTCCATGCTATTCAAACTTGGAGATGTATCGTCGAACATGGTGAGAGCCGATGACAAGCTGGTTAGGCCACGTGTTTTTAGAAAAGGCGCAGCAGTGCTCGTACTACGACATCCAATTGTGGTCACCAATGGGACAAAGGGGAAGTTTGAGCCAAAATGGGAAGGGCCATATGTCATCGAGCAAGTTAATGATGGTGGTGCCTATCAGTTGATTGATTACCAAGGAGTGAGGCCAATGCCTCCAATCAATAGAAGATTTCTAAAAAAAAATATTTTGCTTAAAGGTGCTTGCCTTTTTTTGTGCTAAAAAATGATGAAGGGAAGGGTGACTTGTGCTATCTATGCATTCACCCTGACCTTATTTTACTTTTCCCTCTCTTAAATGGATAACAATGTCCCATAAAAAAATAGTTTTTCCCCACAACACGTCAAGCTGATGACCAAAGATTCGACTACTTTAGGATTGCGGTAGAATATACCTTGCACTCATTGCACATCACACATGCCAAATAGTTGTTACTAGGGGCAGGGAAAAGCTCACTCGAATCACTCTCGAGTAGCATGGTTGACATGTCCCTCATTTTTTCTAGCATGTCTCAGATTATAGGAGAAGAGTATGAAAGGGCTACCTAGCCAACACAAGTTCGGTTTAGTGTGCAGCCGCTTGCCACCTTGTGAGGCGTATCAACAAGTGACAAAGAAAGCATGCGAGGATCATTTAGCCCATAAATGTGGATGCCTTTCTCCAAATTCCTGATAAGTTGTGCTCTTTAGAAAGTAATGCAAGATCTTTTGAAGAAGCAAGTTCAAGTTCCAATGTTAAGGAATTGCAAAAAAAAGAGAAAATAAAATTCATCCTCACAAGTGAAGAGGGATAAAAAAATTACACTTAAAATATTTAAAAAGTTCTTCAGCAATCAAAGGAAAAAAAATCTACCTCAAGTTGAAGCAATCGGAAGGAGGAGGTAGCCATTCACCATCCTCAGCAAAAGTAACGGCAAATACTCCTAAGCCGTTCTCCCAAAACCATCATTCCTGCTTTAGCCCACCTAAGTCTCTTGATCAAACCAAAGCATTGGGGTGTTCGCTGTCACCCGGTAACATTGCATCTCCTAAACATGAACACTACAAGAAGTGAAGCTGTTGAGATTGTCATGGTCTTTTAGCATACAACAGCTAAGTCCTTA
Source organism: Dendrocalamus latiflorus (assembly GCA_017311315.1). Lineage (NCBI taxonomy): Eukaryota > Viridiplantae > Streptophyta > Magnoliopsida > Poales > Poaceae > Dendrocalamus > Dendrocalamus latiflorus. The sequence goes on from CM029662.1 coordinate 7,971,643, forward strand.
AGCAGCTTTATCCACAGTCACCCTTACACTTGATGTTCAACGGGAAAACCAACATTTTAAAAATGTTTACAAAACTTTCTTTTTTCTTATTTCTTCTTGGCACTATTTTGGTGCTCTCAGCTCCCTTAGTAGCCAAAATATCCCATCATATGATATGAAGTCATTCAACAGCAAGTTTTAGTGGTCAGTCACTTCCATATAATGATGATGACCCATCATATGTGGGAGCAGTGTAGCACGCCAATGTGGCCAATGTAAAAATGTGAAACCCTTCTATATACCTAGTTGGTAGGCATGTACCGTAACAGCTACACAATCATGATATACCTGTGGGAGTAGTGTAGCACGCCAGTGCGGCCAGTGCGAATATATGAGACCCTTCTACCTAGTCTGCAGGCATGTACCATAACAACTACACGATCACAATTAGGTCGATAAAATTCCTTTAGTATGTGATAAGAGTTTTTGTTGTAAATTGAAGATGACTATAAGCATACTATGGCATGGTCTTTTGCCTCAACATAACTATCTGGCATGATTTTTCGCATTGACGCATATATTCTAACCTTCTGTGTTTCTTCCTTTTCCCTCTTTGTGTTTATACTAACCTTCCATAGGTAAGACGGCTAGTGGATATGACTGCTGCAGTACCCACTATGACTGCTACTTGACTCTTCACGATAGACGCTTCAACTACTCCGGTACTCGGATGAATTGATGTGGCTTCAACTGAATCATTGTGGCTTTGAACAAATCACCATAACCTCGACCACACGGAACTCGAACGCTGACCACACAATATTCGGAGCTATGGTACTCCAAGCGACATCACTCGTCGACTGAACAGAGCTAGTCATGGTTCGACCATGGCTCTTTAACTACTCTTTGACTCCAACACGTACTCGGGCACGCGAGTATTTAACATATATCAAGGTTGTCTCCAATATTATTAACATGGCAATCTCAATACATGGGAAGAAGATATAAAGCCAATGTGCCAATACAATCAATGAAACATATTGGAGACTCAATAATGTTTCTATTTTATTCAGGCAAAACAAGTAGATGTATACAAAATTTGGTCAAACATCTACGCAACATGACTCCGGGAGCATTGAAGATGCCCCGACTCTATGATAAGACAAGATTAAAAGGACTCATTATATTCTATGAGTCGAAAAGATATACATATGACTTCATTTTAAGAGGTAGGTTACTAAGAAGGTTTGGGAAGGCCAAAATATGGGTCACACATATAAGACACGACGACTTCAATCTCCAACGGCACCTTGGATGCGAGCTGCTCCTTTTGCTTGCTAACATGCTCCACGTACATCTTAATATCATTGTGATGTCCTTCTAGTCTGGCAACGCGTCCAGATAGGTAGTTGACAGTGATGGGGTGAGCTATGATCATGTCATTATTGTTATTTGCAAGGCAATGAAACTCTGCTTCACACGTCCTAGCCTTATGTGCCTCTCTCGCTCTTCCTAGTTTTTCAGCTTCCTCCCGCTATTTTGTTAGTGAGGAGTTGAGCTGTAGGGACCCAGATTTTGCAATCCGGAATCCTCTGTGATTCCACCGCACTATTCCCTGGATCAGTAGATAGTGCTCACAGATTACAGTTCTGAATATCAAAGTACATATCATGCGGAAGCGTAAATATAGTAATAGACTTACTCATGGGCCGATTAGGCCGAAATCAACAAATTGCAGCAGCGGAATGAAGCACACAGGTGGGACCTTCAGGACATGCCCACAGGCAGCCAACTGGAGATTCGCGACCTAGCCCTTGACATCTTCATCTTCTTGGCCAGCTTGTCCAATCTTGTTGCTGAGGCGAGGTGATTTGATTCCTGATTCTAAATTTTGTCGCAAAAGCGAGCGTGAGCACTCCGACCCCGTGCTCCGCGAGCCAATACACAGAATGCAAATAAATAGTATGCATGGCTTAACAAAGGAGAGGCTCAGGTTGTTTTATTTGCCATAAACGCATCTAGTAGCATTTCTATTATTATATCATATTGTTGTTTTTGTGACCTAAAGACTCCTCACTGCAAATGACATCATCGACTTAATCCACCAAAGACTCACGCTCTTTATTAACTTCTGTCTAAGACTCCCAACAGCGATTGCCATAATTGACTTAATCCACCGAGATTACACTTCCTTTATTGAGTGCTCTCTAAACTCCAAACAACATGTGTCATCCTCTACTCAATCCTCCGATCATATTCTTTCTGTATTGGTTGCTGTCTAAGACTCCAAACAGCGAGTGACATCACTTAAATAATCCACCGATTACACACACATTTTATATTCAGTGCTGTCTAAAACTCCAAACAGCGAGTGACATCACTTAAATAATCCACCGATTACACACACATTTTATATTCAGTGCTGTCTAAAACTCCAAACATCGAATATCATCAATTATATAATCCACCAATCAATTTCTGCCTAAATCCCCAAATAGCGAGTATCATAATTTATATTATCCACAGATCACTTGCTGCCTAAAACTCCAACCAGCTTGTGACATCATTTACCTAATATCATTTAATTCATCCACCAATATCTTTTGCATTCTAAATTCCTAACAATCCAATCCTTTGGTTATTGATCCACAACCATAATCTGTTCCTCCCATAATCGACCTTATTTTTCTATTATCTATCTCCAACCAAAAACATTAATATATTTCCACCAAGAATATCATTGATCAGATCTACGATTCACTAGTGTACATCCATCGAACATATTACTGATCAAGGTTATACTCCAATACTGGTTATTATTCCTCCAACATTCTCAAAAATCCGATTCATCTATCTAGTATTTGATCAAATCCTATTAATCCCAATATTATCAACATCCTCCAAGAATTTATATTAGTCATTGGTGTCATAACCCAACAATTAACTGTGCACTTCCTAATACTCCAAAAGTCACATAAATCATCTATCTAGTCTATATATCCATTTGGGCTCCACCAATTTATTTCTCCCAAAATTCACACTATCGTTTCCTATTTATGATCGACCTGAATCCACCAATACCTTTATGTGCATACTACAAACATCCATCTCCTTTACTCACGACTCTTTTTATTATACCCATGTTTTATTTTGTAAGAATAGAAATACCACTATTTGAAATACAATACATAAAATTTCCTGAGACCTAGTAGCTTTGGAACAAAACATAATGTTCAAGGAATATTAACATGATTTTCCATACATATGGCATCACACCATTTGACATCTTTCAGCGTTATAGCCGCTTAACTTACCACTGGGACGACACCCAGGACAACTCAAATCAGGGCTTTCCGCTGCCCTCCACTTTTCCATCCCACCCACAAAACATTTTGAAATAGACCTATATCTAGTAAGTTCCCGTGTCCGCCCTTGACCGTGGGCACGGCTGCTCGAACAGTTTTACACTCTGCAGAGGTTATACACTTTCACCACAAGAGATAAATTATCTTAATAGCCCACATGCTTCCTTAGGCATGAGACCTAGATAATTTATCACAAAGCCTTTACCTTACTCCGATCTAGCTAGACACCACCCGCTGAGATTTCACCGCTGAAGGGTTACACCACCACAGTCAGAAGCCCCCTCTTGCGCCGTGTGAGTACAGTAAAACCCTGTGCCTCACTGTGAGTAAACCAGTACACCCTGGCACCCACTTTCCACTGGTGATATCTGAACTAAACCCTTGCAAGTTATTCAGCTAGGTCGTACCCATTATAGACTTGTGGTTGTACTGTTTTACATCAGGAGGTCATCACAAGATTCAGTCCTGAGTATTATCTGAGCGGTTCTACCACACCCCATCATTTGTGCTCCCACCGCACCACATACCAGCCTCCAAACCATCCGCTCAGATATTTAAGCAAATTGGGATTTTTGAGAGCATAAAATAATTATGTCAAAATATACCAGTCATTCCCACCATGACTGCCCAAACCAGTTTCTCATGATTTAAAATGACAATGATGTTTGGGGACATTTCAGCGCCCCCAAGTATCTATGCAGTACTAAGCATGGCGTATAATTACGGACTTATTTCCAAAAGTTACTACTATAATTTTACTAGGGTGACAAGGTTCACGTAATCAAATATTCCAAAGGAGGTGTAATATTAGCAAAGGTAACAATGGGCATATAACTAGAATATCAAATTAAACACGTATTTACATATGAAATAACAACATGCAATTTGATAATTTAAAACAAAATAATTTGCAGAAAATGTAGGTTCAACATGATCAAAGTATTGACTCGCCTGGCGCGGTTTACCGCGGTCTTGAGTTCACACAATGCTCCCTCTTGAGCTTCCAGTCCTTATCTTCGCTTTGCTCTTGATCTCGCTTGATCCATTGATTCTTCGGAACTCCAGTTTCTAACTACGCGATAAGCGACTGATTCCAAATGAAAGCAAATAACTCAAAAAATCCAAATAAACTCAATTTTAGTTTTATTATGAATTAGTGAGTGATTCGGATGATTAGAGACAAGGTCGGTGGTAGAATTACGATGACTTCATCTTTTCATTAATGATCTCTTTTACTATTTTTATATTTATCAAGGAAGTTCCATGAGCTAGGTTAAACCTATGAATTGGTGTCGAGTGCTAATAGTCTGGGCTTATACTATGTACGCGGTGTATACAAGTTTTATCTTATCGTATTAACTCGTATTGCTTGTAATTTGATATGTAGCATTTTATGTGACCTTAATAAACCGTATTACTAGTTAAACATTTATGTCATAATGTTTACGTATATTGGTCAGGTCATTTAATGCATGATGGCCTAGGGCTATTATATTTTAGTAACTGTATATTCATATGACCTTTTGATCCGGAGGTCCTATGGATTAATATGAAATTTCTTTTATTATTAATTACTCTCGGCCATCAAATGTTAAAGCTTGCACCACAAATATTCTAAGCACTTTTGGGAAGGTAGCTCTCATGATATTAGAGATAAGTAAATCACACTCGATATTTTATGTGGCTTGCCAATGATTATTTTATCACTCTTCATAGTCATGAACTTTATTATGGCTAAGTTTTTAGTTGTAAACCTTCATTAAAATTTTGAAATTTTAATTCCACAATTCTATCCTCATTTATAAATCGTGTGTCATCACCTTGCTCAACTGGGGAAATTTTAAATAGAAATTTCAAGATCTGAAAGTCAAATGGGAGGATACCTTCAAAGACATGAGCTTGAGGCAACTTCTAGTTGGGCCCACCTGTCATATGGAAACACAGAGAGGAGAGGGTCACTCGGCCGGCTGAGTAGAGCAGAACAGGGGAGAAATGGTGAAACCGGGGAGGCTCACGGCGCAGGGAATGGGGCAGCGGCGCCGGCGAGGAACGGCCGGGGAGGGGCGGCGACCGGCAAAACGAGTTGAGTGGCAAGTGGGGAAACCGGTGGAGGGGGTGGCGCGGTTTGGGGCGGTGCTAGGAGGGGTTGGCGGCACCGAGAGTGACCGGCGACGGGCTGGAAAGGGGGCGGTGGCGCCGGCATGGAGGGGGCGGAAATTGATGCGGGCATGAGCGAGAGGGGACCAAGAGGAACTCACCCATGGTGTTGGCTTGACCGGAGAGGCACGAAGGAGGCCGGCGACGGTAGCCACGGGTGACGGCGGGTGGTCACCGTGGAGGGGGCAGCTCGGGCGTCGAGGAGGCCGGGCGTCGGTTGGGGAAGGTTGAGGGCGTCGTGGGGGTGCTCCTGGCGAGACGAATTTGGAGGGGAGCTCTTGAGGAAGGAGGAATGGTGGGGGCGGCGGGTTCCAACCGGTGATGGGGGAAGACGGGCGGCGCGTGAGCTCCGATGAACGAAAGTCCGATTAACCCGGAGAGGGGGCAGATGGAGGGTGGAGGCTCGCCGTGACGCGGTCAAAATGGGGATGGCATCACCAAAGCGGCCGGGGCGGGGTGAGGCGGCGGTGGCCGGTGCGGGTACGGCAAGAGAAGAAGGAAGGGAGGAAGGGAATGGCGCTCGCAATGGGGAAGCCGACGGCGTTTTATAGCTGCAGCGGGGCGAAGGAGGCGCAGTTGGCAGGCTCACAGGTGGAACCGGGCAGCGGGGAGGACCGTCGGGTAAAGCCGGCGCGGGACGGTGGCAGGCGGCGTTGCAGAGCAGCAAGATCGTGAGGGGGATTCGCGCATGATGGCGTCGCGTGTGCTGAGCGACAGAGAGATGGCGAGCGCACCCGATGCTTGACGCGACGGAGCAGAGCGAGCAGGGGAAATGGCTATCGGGGGCGACGAATGCAGGGGCAGAGCCTGGCAGCGCGGCGCATGGCAGGGAGCGGCACGGGGCTCGGCGCGCGGAGGTAGCTGGCGAGTAGGGGCGCAGAGCAGGGCGAAGAGAAGAGGGAGACGCGGAGCGAGCTCGTCCACAAGCGAAAGAGGGGAGGAGGGAGAAGAATTAGGCCGGGCCCGCATGTAAGAGAAAGAGGGGGTAAGGCAACGGGTAGAAAAAGGAGGAGACCGCATGGTTTGGAAAATAGGGAGAATAAATAATAGAATTGAAAAATTGAGTTTCTAAAAGTTTGAGTATTGTATATTCCAATCCCTTTGGCTAATTTATAAACTATATTTTGATTCTATAAATATATTTTCGATTTACTATTACAAAGTCTAAACTCACCCATCTTTATTTAAATTTTTTATCATACTCTCCTTCCTTTTTGTACGATGATTGAGTTGTATCAAAAATGATTTCTTAGCATTAATTATTATTATCCATTTCTAATCTTTAAATAAGACTTTGATTTAGCGAATTATAACAATTGTTAGGTTGTCAGGGTGAGACACTATTTCAATTATTTGTATATTTCCTTTTTGGCATTACTAATGTTTGTTTCTTTTTGAGTTTCCTAATTATTTTTTTTGAACCTCACAAATTCCAGAACAATGCCATAAAAATCCAAACTCAAATAAAATATATTGCAAAACCATTCAAGAAATTCATATTCTAAATTTCAAATTTTTCAGGATGTTACATGAGCTGTTGGCTATGCTCCATCAGTTGTGCACCCTCATCTTTGACAAGCTTGAGCTCCTATGATACCCTTGAGCACACCATCTCAAGTTGCTGCAGTAAAGAGTGCACCTCCTACTCAACGAACATGATAGTTGTCTCTTCATAGGCTTTTGAACTCGATCTGCCAGCTAGATGCTACCTTAAATCTTCCAAGTTAGACATTAACCATGTCAAGTTTTCAGGGCGGGGTTCTTCATAGTCCTTGAGCCATTCGTGTGTAGCCATCTCAATCAAGTTGGTGATGCGAGCCTTATCAAGGGGTTTTTATTTCAAGTATTCTTGAATCTCATGCAAATCCCTGTGTACACTTGCCGCAAGATTAGTGGAAAGAAAGTCGTTGGCCAGGAGGTCAAGGTCCTACCACTCACAACATTTGTCATCAAGGTTGTGGACTGAATCGAGGGTGAACCTTGGTCCGTTGGATATGAGCATTGTTGTTTGCTCATCTAGGGTTCTTTTTAGCTTCTTGGCTTATTCAGATAGCGAGTCCAGATTGGAAGAAGCAATAGTGAATCAGCTGAAAAAGAAAAAGTGAAGTTTGGAAAGGTCAAGTTTATTTCTCTTCATGATCGATTGTAAAGATGCAGGTACTTACAGGAGAGGCGAGCCTTTGGGCAACCTTCATTCTCCTGCTTGAGATAGTACTCCACTGGTCACTTCCCTTTCTTCTCAGCTAGCAATGCTATGGCAGAAGGAGGTCGCTGGCTAGCACCGTCAATGGGTGTCTCCGTGACACACGGAGGGAAAATTATCCCATTAGGCACAGAAGCATGGAGCACTTGAAACATCCCCTCGTCAGTAAGACCAAGCTCCTCCAACATGTCCATGCTAACATATGGCCACTTAAACCCAAGATATTGGCAATAAGTAATAGTGCAATGTATAGGATTTCTATTGACAAGGAATGAGGGGTGAGTAGACCTCAGAAGTTCCTCATGGGTCCATGCCATTGGGTGCAGTAATAGTTGCTGCCAATGTCTCCTCATGATCAGAAGTATATTTCAAGTTTGATAGCATCGCATCAGATGAGATACTCAAGGAAGGTGAACTGATCTATGGAGGAGATGTAGTAGTATGGGTTGTAGTCTTTAAAGAACGACATTTTGGTCACTCCTTTGGCAGATAGAAGGAGGTGATGGACTAATCGATGCAAATTTTTGGCTATGGTTGGCAGAAAAACATCTGATCGGTTGCCTTTCTTTCCAGCCAGTAAGAAGATTGTGGGCCAAATTGGAGGTACGATTTGGGTGTTGTGTGTCACAGCCACTGGTTGACAAAGGAGGCGGACCCAGATGCTGCGGGCCCCTTCTATGTAGGATGGTGCTAGAAGAGGTGGCATGTTTTAGTTGTTTAGTAGTCTTGGTGCGATGTCCACCTTGAGGTCTCACCTCAGAGCCTAACCCTCATTTGCCAGAAGATGGCTGGTTATCGTTACATGCCATGGTCATAGAAAGCAGAGAGGTGAGCTACGGCGCTTGCTTAAAAAGCTAGCAAGGTTGGCCCAAGCTGCAATGCTAGAAAAGAACTCAGGCAACAGGCATATTTAAAGAGCTTCTCATGTACATAAGGATAGAAGGAGTCTGGGTTCCCTTACGAATATTGTCATTTAGCAATATGGGTAAAAGAAATGGATTGTGACACGTACAATGCTTTCTGGTTTAATTCGAGCAAAATCTTTATTGCCAGCAAAAAATATATTGTTGAGAGGGAGTTTAAGCTAAGGCTATCATAAATAGGGCGCCTGAATGACTACCCAAAAAAGTATCGCCAAGTTAAGTTCGCTTTGCCTAATGCATCAAACTCAACTCGGTGGGGGGCATTTGTTTGATGAATTTTTGTGCAAATATGTCAAGTCAAGTCAAATAGAGAGATATATGTTTGGTAAGAGAACTTTGGTATAATCGAGTCATACAACAGCACGTGAAACAAAAACCACAAAGTGGTCAACGCGTCATGCCTTATGTGGTTGCACGCCAACGGCCAATCTCGAGGTATACACATCAAGATCGCCCTTGAGTTTGTGGGTCCTCAACCACATTTGCTTCAACCACGTTGTGTCGACCACCTTTGTTCCAACCATGTTGTGTCGACCACCTTTGTTCCAACCATGTTGTGTCGACCACACTATTTCGGCCACATCACTACGATCATGGCTTTTTGACCATGGTGCTACGATCGATTTACTATAAGCTACGACCGATTCACTATGCAGTTTGACTCATGATTGCGATTGAGTCTCCGAAGTCTCTGACTATTCATTGTCTCTGAGGCCTTTGGTTTCTGCACGGCATTGGACACACCGAGTACTCATTGCATGACCATACACATGAATACTACCAATGAGAAAATTAATTCCAACAATCGATGCGTGCATAACATCACATGTAGCCAACCAGTGGCAGCCCATGCACTAAGAAGGAAAGGAAAGATTGGTTCTGAGTGAACCATATTTGCGATGGGAAGATGATTGAACCATATCTTCATTTATATAAGTATTTCTTGATAGATCTTTTCTGATATGGAAAGCAAAGGTTTACAAGGAAAGAATCGACAATCGGATCAAGATCTCGATCCCAAAAATCAGAGGTTGATTCGCACCGCGTGGGGGCCGCGTACATTGCCTGTGGCCCTTGCTCGTGCCTATAAAAGGAGAGACCCCACAGGACAGGACAGAGAGATGGATGACACGGAGAGATGGACAGAGAGAGAGAAGGCGCACACACCAACACATGCCAATGGTCAGGACTCCAACAAATTCAGGCCAAAGGAGGGGAAGGCGGAGGAACCCAAGGAAGTAATCTGCATGAGCCGAGGCCATGGCGTGCTACGCTCTGGATGGTAAAGGACTTCCCCTTTTCTCTTTCTCTACTATTTAGCCATCGTGCATGTGAATGGACGGCGGTGTGTGGGAAAGATTGCTGAGTGCCATAGTCATGGCCGGTAATACCTTTGTTAATGTACCTTGAAGCTCGCCATTGAGTAGCCAGTGGTTGCAAAGAAGGAGTAGTCAAGATTGCTAACCGCTCTTCGATCCCATGGGCTTAAAGCATGAAGTCCCCCTCTCTTACATGTGGCTCGCATCCCCGACCAAGCTGCACAGTTGCGGTGATCTGTCATGTACCAGGATTTGTCCTGCTGGCACCTCTAATCTGATGATAGCTCCATAAGGTGAGGCAGATGGCGCTACTCGTAAGTCCTTTCGATCACCTCCTATACTCCGTCACTTTTGACCATTTCCAATACTCGAGCACCACTGACCACCTACCGTACCCAGACATCACTGACTACTCATTGTGCTTGGAAGTCTATGACCACTGGTGATGCTTGAACACCATCAATTGCTCACTATATCCGGACATCACTGATCTTCGATGCTCAAACGTCCATGATCGACTGTTGAGCTCGAAAGCATCCCACCGCTTCCCGAAGATGGATGCCTCTGACCGCTACCCGAAGTTGGACACTTCCGACTACTTATCAGAGTTGGATGCCTCCGACCGCTGCTCAAACTAGGATGCCTCTGACCATTTGCTAAAGTTGGACGTCTATGACCGCTGCTCAAAATTGGATGCCTCTGACTGATGCTCAAACTCGGACACCTCTGACTACTGCTCAAACTTGGACACCTCCGACCGCTTGTAAAAGATAGACACCTCTGACTGGTTGTCGAAGACAGATGCCTCCAATCACTTGTTGAAGTTGGATGCCTCCGATCGCCGCTCAAACGCGGACACCTCTGACTTCTTGTCATATACGAGTGCTTCTGACCACTTGTCAAAGATAGACGCTTGTGACCCTTTGTCGAAGTCGAGTGCCCCTAACCGCTTCTCGGAGATGGACATCATCGACCTCTTGTCGATGTCGAGTGTCTCCAATTGCTTCTCAAAGATGGACACCTCCGAGCCCTTGTCAAAGTCGAGTGTCTCTGACCACTTCTCGAAGACGGACACCATCAACCACTTGTGAAAGTCGAGTGTCTCTGATCGCTTCTGAAAGACGGGCGCCTCTAACCCCTTGTCGAAGTCGAGCGCCTCCGACCACTTGTCGAAGTAAAGTGCCTTCGACCGCTTCTCGACGATAGATGCCTCCGACCCCTTATTGAAGTTGACCACCTCCGACCACTTATCGAAGTCGAGTGGCTCTGATCACTTCGCAACAATGGATGCCTTCGACCCCTTGTTGAAGTCGAGCACCTTTGCCTTCTTCCTAAAGACGGACGCTTTCGACTGCTTGACAAAGATAGACCCCTCTGACCGCTTGTTGAAGTCGAGTGCCTCCGACTACTTCTTGAAGACGGACGCTTTTGACCGCTTCTTGAAGTTGGGTGTCTTCGGCCGCTTGTCATACCTGGACATCCTCGACCAACTTTAATATTCACACGCTCATGAACACTCACCATAATTGAGCATCTCTAACTCCCTTTTGTACTCGGACAACTTCGACCACTCATTGTACTCGATGGTGTCGACCATCTTTGGTACTCGAGGGCTTTCGACCGCTCGTTGTACTCGTACTTCTTTAACTACCGAAGTACCCGTAAGCCTACCGATCACTCATGGTGCTCGGGTGAGACATGCTACGGCAACCAGCCTTGCTACAGTAATTGGTCGAGTGATGTTCAATGACTTCTGACCTATGATGACAAGTGATGGTCGATGGTTTTAACCTACGACTACAAGCGATGGTCGATGGCTTTCGACCTATAACCACGAGCGATGGTCGATAGCTCCCGACTCTCGACCACCATGGCTTTTGACCTACAACCACGAGTGACGGTCGATAGCTCCCGACTTTCGACCATGATGGCTTTTTACCATGTTGGCTTTCAACCACATACCGCTTCCTATAGATTTCGACCATGATGGATCTCAACCATGGACGATATCTGATGAATTTCGACCACGATGGCTTTCTACTATGTTGGCTTTCGACCACGGACCACTTCTATGGATTTTGACCAAGATGGATCTCGACCATGGACAATATCCGATGGATTTCGACCATGATGACTTTCGACCATGGATGGCTTTCAACCATGATGGCTTTCGACTACGGACGATTTCTGATGGTTTCGACCAAAATGGCTTTTGACCACGGACAATCTCCAATGGATTTTGACCATGTTGGCTTTCGATTTATTTCGACCACGTTGGCTTTCGATCACGAGCAACCTCCAATAGATTTCGACCACAAATGCCTTGCGATGGTTCGTTGCCACTTGCTGCATTCGATTGTCGATGGATTCCGGCTTTCAACCAATAACCACTCCCAAAGGCCATTGGTTTCTGGCTTTCGACTACCGATTGTTCCAGATGGCCGCCGCTTGCGAGGAGTCATTCCCAGTGGTCACTTTCGACCACAACAATACTTGACCATGGTGTCTTGCTTCGCTAAGTCCAGTATCTGGATTACATCTACTACCGCAATTCTGCCACTACGTTGTTGGATCAGTCAAGCTTGGTGTGAATTATGCATCTTCTCCATCATCCTATTGCCTTGTGGCGTTCGATATCAACGAGTTCAAACAACACGGGTGGGCGCGGCCAATGCAAAGGCTACACTGTCAACGGCCCCATAGACCGATGAGGCTATGGATAATGCCAACACCCACATTTACATCAATCATTCATCACATGCATGGAGAACGTGAAGCGAAGACTGAAGACGATGACCAAAACGCAGCTTAATCGGATGTATTCTGTGGGTTCGCCCAGTGGATGTAATTAACCGAGAGCCTTCCGAGGCTCCGGGAACTAGGAGAACAGAACGCCTATGTTAGATCTGTTATGCAAGCAGGCTATGGAGCGCACATATATAAAGGGAATTTGTAATTTTGTTATTCTCAAATGAATGAATAAAATATATGTTTTCTCTACTTTTCTTGTAGTTGTTTATTTTTGTGTGCTTTAATACATTGGTACGCCCGCACTTTAACACCGAGGCAAGAAATCCAGGAGTGATTTTTCGCGTCAAACAGGTAGTAACATATAATGATGATTATTCTTTTAATTGATGAACTCTAAGAGGCCGGGTGGTGGGCTCTGCATAGATCACCATGTAAATCCCAAGAATTTTGTAGGTGTGTGCGATTTCTTAACCAGATGAGCCAAATGATCCGTACAATTGCGCGGGTAGCTATAACACAAGTTTACAATAGAAAACTGATATAATGAACTATAACAATATAAAACCTTAAAAAGAATTCTCCTTTCCCAGGTACCTATGCTTGCACTTTTTCTCACAGAACGCGCTCTACCACAACACCTATGTATCAACGATGCATCTATATATAATACTGCATGCCCCATGGTCGAAAAATGCTTCAATGTATTTCCTCTTTCATCGTTACTTCGCACAAAACATATTAGAGTTTATTGCATTTTGATGCACTAGTCTCACTACTAAGGGTGGAAAACGGTAACGGATAATTCTTTTTATCCGATATTCGTATCTGAGAAAACGCAAATGTGGTAAGCAAAATCCGTATTCGAAGATATTCGTATTTGTATTCGAGAATATTCGTATCTGTATTTGAGAATATTCGTATTCGTATTTGAGAATATTCGTATCCGTGTTCGTATTCAAGACTATTCCATTCGTATTCGATCCGTTTCTAGAACCTATGAAAAATTCGTACGAATTTTGTGATTCAAAATTTGAATTTAGGTGGTTTAAAATCGGTAACCGGTCAAAAACCGGTGAAAAATCGGCAAAACCGCTAGGGATTCGTTTTATCTGATATTCGTATCCGAAAAATCCGTATTCGTATTCGAGAATATTTGTATCCGTATTTAAAAAATTCGAATTTGTATTCATATTTATTTTAAAAATATGAATTCGTATTCGTAATTAAGACTGTTCGATCATATCCGATCCGTTTCCACTCCCACTCACTACAAGCCTAATGTAGGCAAAATGGGACTAGACATCCGTACTTGTGTCAAACGTATTAATATAGTCTTTTTAAGAAGACTCTGCGCCTATGCACATGTTCTTTTTCTGCTTCGACCTATAATTTATGACTGTTGCTTATGTCTTTTAGACAGTTCGTAGGAGAAAGTACGAAGCAATAGAAATTTGTTTGTGGCTTAGGTTGATATAAATAAAGTTGCTATAGTGTATACGACAATCAATTTGTAGACCCCACCTTGAAAAGATATTATGTTTGAAAGCTAGTTAGTATAGAAAAACTGAATAATAGCTTTTAGAAGCTGAAAAGAAGAGGCCATATTATTCATCATTCATTTATTTTTTTAATCAGCCTGTTAGTTTATTACTCCTTCCAGTTCACAAACACATGTCATTTTGGATATCGACATGATTCTCCGAAGCAATTTTGATCACTAATTTCTATTGTAATATATTTATAAAATCCAATAAAATTATAATATTATAAAAATATTTTTTGAGAAAAATCTATATATATGATTTTTATGTATCTAATCTAAATATTTAAAACATATCAATAGCTAAAATTTTAAAAATTTGACTGCACGTATCATAAAACAACATAGTTTTTGAACGGAAGGGGAATAACTTATTAGTTACTAGATCAAATTCCTCCAAGGCTCCAAGCAAAAGATCAAGGGAGCTTCTATTAATTACACGGTTTTATGTGTTTCTTGCTGGTGCAGTCCGCTGCCACCGCCCGCCCCGCCCAGTCATCCATCGCAGTGGCGGACGTAAAAATTTTAGAATAGATGTTCGAAGTTATAAAAATATTTTCAGTACAAAACATAAAGATCTAAAGTAGCAATAGTTAACATACAATTGATCATACTAGGTATAATATGTCAAATAATATAAAGAAATTACAAAACAATTACGAAAGTTCATAAACTAACTCGGCGAAGCTTCATGCCATATGAAGCTAATCTTTTAAGTGTACCTATGAACAAAACAAAGTACTACGCTTGTCCAATGCATAGTTAATGTTGCCATAAATTTAATTGCTTAACTACAACATTGACAAGGCAATAGATATGACTTGCCAAGAAACAGGGAGCAAGATTTAATTGCTTAACTACAACATTGACAAGGCAATATATATGACTTGCCAAGAAACCGGGAGCAAAATATTTGTATTCTCTATCTGTGACATTATTGAGACAGTTAATCTTTCCACGGCACATAGTTACTCTTGAATTGAATATCGACAACATAGAAACCGATGGTGCATTATACCGCATGCCACCATGGTGTATGAAAATTGGAAATTGCTAAGAGTATCCTATATGCAATCCTGTTCTGTTTCAGAAAACATCAGGTTGGTGACTGAGGACAGAACTATTTTGCAATGGATGAACAAAATGCAGATGAAAGACTACATGTTCTGTATGTGACTTTGTTTTGTCTTGGCATTATCAATGACATTTTGGTCAAGCAGACATTGCAGAACAATGGGTGTCTCTATCATTTCTTTTTTTTTTAGAACAGCATCAGCCAGAACACATGCCATCAAGTAGAAAGATTCAGAAAATAAAGATGCAAAGAGTTAATGCTAAGGGACTACCTATACCGGAGGGCAGAGGCGCGGTTGTCGGTGGTCGCGGTGCCGGCGGAGTGCCGGAGCGGCCAGAGGGCCGGAGGGAGGAGGCATGGTTGCCGACTCGCCGGTCGTGCCGGAGGGCTTAGCGGAGGGCCGGAGAGGAGGGCGGAGCAGAGGGCCGGAGTGGAGGGCCCAATCGCCTAGATCTGGCGGTCGCGGTGCCGGCGGAGTGTTGGAGCAGCCGGAGGGCCAGAGGGCGGAGGCGCGGTCACCAACTCACCGGTCGTGCCGGAGGGCGGAGCGAAGGGCTGGAGCAGAGGGCCTAGTCGCCCAGATCTGGCGGTCGCGGTGCCGGCGGAGTGCCGGAGCGGCCGGAGGGCGGCGAGGGTGAGCACCGGCGCGGCACGAAGTGGAGCTGCGGAGGGCTGGTGCGGCTAGGGTTAGGGACTGGGAACTCGGGTGCTCGGGCACAGCCGCACAGGCATTTCTATCGCCGTATCGTGTCATAGGCTGGGCCGCACGCAGGCGCGAGCGTCGGGCCGAATAGTGATGGACTGGAGGCTGGAATTAGTGATTTAATTTGACCCAACTAAATATATGTATATATATTATATCTCATATATACTAGGTTTTTTATCAAAAAATTTGGGTGTTCAGTTGAACATCTATAAACTACTGTAGATCTGCCCCTGCCTCTCACGTCATTGCCGCCCTTGTACAGACCGTGCGAACAAGGCTCTAAGCAGAAAATCAAATGCGAATAATTAAATATTGTTAATTAGGGTCTATCACATTGAGAGCCTTTTTTTGCCTTTTGGGTCAACATCAGGTATCACTTATATACGTATTTTATCTATTTTCTTGTGTAAGAAGTGAAAAAAGAGAACCGTTCATCAAGAACATATGTTAGACTCCAAAAATAGTAGAAGAATCATGAGTTGTACACGGAAAAAATATAGGTTTGAAAATTTTATTTGAGGGTAGTGATAGAACCTGTAATCGGTGGTTACCGGATTTTTGGATTTTTCGAGTAAAAATTTTGAATTAAAATTTCATTTATCTTTTAAAATTTTTAAATGAATTTTAGATTAATTCAAAAAAATTTAATCGGTTTAAAATTTTATCGGGACTACCGATAAGAACAATAACCGGCGGTAGATTTTTCATGGTTGTGCATGCTTACGCGGTAATGGCAGGGTTTGCTGGGACGCACGAAGCTTCCACGCGGCGCATTCTCATAGCCTAAGCTAGCGATACTCCCATCAAAATCTTTGGACCAAAACTAAAGACATGAAAAAGTAATTACGTTTAGTGCTCCAAACAGTACACTGGCCGGAGAGCTTTATGGCGTCTGAGCCGAGAGAAAATGTGATCGTATGTGCTCCACTAAATTGCCTACGCCACGAACTTGTCACCGCCACGCCTCGCGCGCGCGCACACACACACACACTTGATGGCCACCTCCCTCTCCTCACCTATAAATACATCCCCAAGTTGCTCACATTCTCATTGCATAGACACACACAAACCCATTCCATTCCTCTCCCACGAGTACTCACAGTTCTCTTTGCAACTTGCCATCTGTTGCAATCTTTCCATGGCTTCCTCACACGCCATTGTAATCCTTTCCTTGCTTCTGTTGGCATCATCACAGTCTCTTGTGCAGGCTAGGATGATGCCAAATGATCATCCACAAGTGCATGCCGAGAAGACGAGCGCTACTCCATCCTCATCCTCTCAAGATTTGCTACAAGTATTCACGGCGCCGCCGATGCCGCCTGCACTGACCGGCAACCCGGAGACCGCCGCCGCGGACCGTAGGCGGATCATCCAGGTGGAGGGGTCGGTGCCGAGCCCTGGCATCGGCCATCATTAGCTCTTCTTCTTCTGAGGGCGTATATATAGATCTTATGCATGATATATACACGTCTCGTAGATAAATGCATTGCAAGCTAGCTACCTTGATATATGAGGAATACGGCTATACGCATATGCATAGTGATCAAGGAACGTGTATAGATGGAGATGGACGCAATTCTTTCTTCTATTGTGCTAAATTAATTTTGTATCTTATTTTGAGGAGGATTTCTACACCAGTATATATGTATATGTATTAAGTACATATACATGATGATGAATAAATGCATGATCTATAATGAAAAAATGGTTATGATGATGAATGAAGAAGATTTGTCTCTTCTTTTGAAGAAGATTTGTACACGAGTACGTATATATATATGTATATGTAGTAAGTACATTTTTTTTGCCAAAACTGTGCACTGTGTTTTCGTTTTGTTGCTGTGTAGGGGTTTAGATAGGCGTGTGTACTGCTCCCTGCCTCCCTGCGTGTAGCTTTCCCTGTGAGTTTGGAACCTGCCTTTGTAAAGCTGGTGTCCCCAGCTAAGCCTTTGTTGTGCTCTGTTCCTTGGCTTCCTTAAAGCTGGGTAAATAAAATTTACCTTTAGTCTAACAAATCATCTATAATGACTATATTCGATTTTGATGTGGTTGGAATGTTTAATAACCATATTTTTTCCTCGAGGGTCCCTTATGAAATTGAGTGTGAAGTAACCACCTGATTGGATTGCTGCGTTGAAAACTCCATGTGGCTCCAAGAAACATTCCCCAATTTTTAAGCAGGTCATTTAATTGAACTTGCATCAACTTGCTCGCTGCCTACTTATTACGTCTTGTTGCGTGCATTGCTCTTAATCCGTTATTTTGATATCGAACGCATGACCTAGCGCTAACAATGTGATGACGCCTCTGCCGAACCTGTTGTGATCTAACAAACAGACTAAAAACAAGCTTGGTTGGCCGGCTACTTTGGGAGAACACTAGGAACTTAGTACCACATGCATATCGGTTTACAATCATGTGCTAACTATCAATTAATTTGCTTACTCGATCTTGCCGGTTTCACTTTGTTACCTCCCAGTCATGTGCAATTGCGTGCTACACATTGGGAGTATGAAGTCTTGTAAAAAAAACATATTGAGAATATATAACCATCGGCTAGTGGAGGCGGCCCTGCAATGAAGATGTGGACGTTTTGGCTCGTCCTTTCATGAAATCATCAACTTATAACTGGCCAAACACATCAACTTATTACTGGCCAAACAGAAAATTGTTTTCAATGGTGGTCAAACTAACGTGTCAGTTTTCTATCCAACACATGTTCAGACAGATGCAGCTACCTAATTGATGCACCATCGACCCCAACCGACATACTAAGGTTGTGTTTGGTTTGGAGACTTGGTGGGATGGGATAGCTCCATCCCAGGTATGTGGGAT
Source organism: Dendrocalamus latiflorus (assembly GCA_017311315.1). NCBI lineage: Eukaryota > Viridiplantae > Streptophyta > Magnoliopsida > Poales > Poaceae > Dendrocalamus > Dendrocalamus latiflorus. The sequence continues at coordinate 7,990,496 of CM029662.1, forward strand.
GGGATAATCTCACTTTTTGTTTGGTTGCAAGGATAGGTTAGCCCCTGTTTTTTGTTTGGATGGAGGGATAGAATGGGATCTAGGACGGCTCCATCTCCTCCCCAATTCCGAGCTCCCCCGATTCGCACGATCTCCCACCCCATGGTCTCCGGCGTCGCCCGTCGCCCGGACGAGGACGGCGGCCGCGGCGCGTCGAGCTTCCCGCGCCCGCCGCAGCCGGCCACTCCGCGGTCGTCGCTGGGCGACGGCTCTCAATCCGCCTCCACTAGCGGCGGGAGCGCCGGCGCCACGTCCAGCCGCAACAAGCAGCATGGCCCCGCCGCCATCGGCAAGGGGGCAGCCTCCACGCCCGCCAGCGACAGCATCGTCCGCCTCAACAATCTCGATATCCACGGCAGTGGAGAGGAGGTCGACAGCAGCGGAGAGGACGGCGGAGAGGAGGCCGACAGTGGAGAGGAGGCCGACGGCAGCGGAGAGGAGGACGCGCTGGAGCACTCGGCAGACGTGGGGCGGAGAGGACGGCGGAGAGGAGGCCGGCAGTGGAGAGGACGGCGGGGAGGACGCGCCGGGGCGGAGATCCGGCCGGCAGTGGAGAGGACGGCGGGGGAGATGGGGGCCGGGGGGATGCGTGGGCGGCGGGGGAGATGGGGAAGGGGGCGCGGGCGGCGGGGGAGATGGGGGCCGGGGGGAGATGCGCAAGCGGCGGGGGAGATGGGGAAGGGGGCGCGGGCGGCGGGGAGATGGGGCCGGGGGGAGATGCGCGGGCGGCGGGGGAGATGGGGAAGGGGGCGCGGGCGGCGGGGAGATGGGGGCCGGGGCGAGATGTGCGGGCGGCGGGGGAGATGGGGAAGGGGGCGCGGGCGGCGGGGAAGACGGCGAAGGGGGCGTAGGCGCGCGCAGGAGAAGTGGGTTGGCGCGGTTCGCTCGTTTTCCCACTTTTTAGGAGAATCTTTTCTTTTGGGTCCAACCCACCCCACCAAATCCTACAACCAAACACTACAAAAAAAAGGGTTGGCCCCCTCCCATCCCGGGATATCCCCTGAACCAAACACTACCTAAAGGTTGCTAGTTAGCTAGGTTTGTTCCTAAATGTAACATTCGGTTCAATCTGACATGAAATAACCTGTTAATCTGACTATAAATGATTATAATTCATTTTACTGAAATTCCTCTGATTCGTCAAATTAAAAGTGTGGAAAGATTTTATGAACTAAAATAGCTGATTTTATAATATTGTTTGCATCTAACGTAGCTGTAACCACCAACCCAACAAAATTAAATTTGATAACATTGTTTGTATGGCTAAACTAGATCACGTACTCGTCCTTAGAACTCCTGTTACGACTATTTATCTATCCGTTTTGCTATTGCACAGTCACCTAAAAAAAATTTGTGTTTTAGTTGATTTTGCTGCAACATTCTTTTCATGTATGTAACATTTTTTGTTCATGTTTGCAACATTTTCGTTCATATATGCAACATTTCTCGGCAAAATAATGTTGCATAAATGTGAAAAATATTGCATACATGAGCAAAATGTTGCATACATGGGCCAAAAATATTACATACATGAGAAAAAAATGTTATAGCAAAATCAACTGAAATGTAAATTTTGCTATAGCAAAATCAATTGAAATGCAAATTTTTTAAGTCGACTGTGCAATAGATATCTATATACCCATGCTCTTTATGAAGGAGTATCAGTTGTGAATTTGTTTCACACCCAACACGTGGACATATCAGTGCATCTGTCGTCTTTGGTGCACCCTAATCCCCCTCTTGAAATCACTCTAATTTTCAAGAAAAGTTATGAATAAAATTAGAGAAATACTATATGACCCTATACCATCCAGGGTTGAATCTTTCGCCGAAATTTCGTCCGAAACAATGAAATTTTGTTGCTTTCGTTGCCCTCCGAAAGCACAGTAATTCGGACAAATTTTAACCAAAATTTCCATATTTAAATTTTGTCTAAATTTTGATTAAATTTCATAAAAAAATTGAAATTTTCGTCCGAATTTTTGAACGAGACGGACGAAATTTCGTTTTTCGTTGCTTTCGTTCACTGGCGAAATTTTTTTGGAAACGAAAGATTAAACCCTGATACCATCCCAACAATATAGGACAGAGCCGTTCAATTGGATCCAACACTCCCTCCCATTCATGCGCATCAAATGCCTCAAGTCATCTCCATTGGATCCAACACTCCCTCCCGTTCATGCGCATCAAATGCCCCAACTCATCTCCTCAATCTTCACCTCTCCATCTCCCTAGTCCCCATGTGACCATAAACCTTCACGGTGACGGTGACTGGCATTGCAGAGGTGGTGTAGCAGGCGGAGGAGGGTGGCTACCAGCATGGTAGAGCCAGTGTGGTGGGAGGAGGGCCCCGGCGATGGGATCCATTAGATCCGGTTGTCTTCCTCGCCGCGCGGAATAGGATCCACCGGATCCAATGACCTCACTCGCCTCCTCATCTGGGTCATAGAACAGCCTAACTTTGATTCCACCCACGTCTCCTTGTGGCTCTGTGTCACCACTGTGCGCGTCATGGGCAACTTCGAGCTTTGGCTTCACTTGTTGGGCGAGCAAGGGGAGGAGGCGATGGTGCTTGACCTATCGTGCTCCAAGAGGGCGGTGGGGGTCATGCTAACCGTGGCGGTGGTGCGAGGTGGGTGGCAGGGGGAGGAAGGGGTAGTGGCTATATGTGAGCATGTCAGAGATTTTTGGCTTTTTGTTTGCTTTTCATATGAAACCTTGATTGAAACATGTTGAAATTTCTTGAATTTTTTTGGTCAAAACTTCTTGAAACTCTTCGACTGAAACTTGTTGAAAGTTAAGTTCCAAAATCTAAAACTCATTGAAAGTTGGCTTTGAGACTTTCTTGGAATCTTCTAGAACCTTCTAGAAATGTGTTAAGCTCACTGAAACATAAAATTTTTTCAAATGTTTTCATGAAAATCGGTAAAACTGTATGAAGCCTGCTGCTATACCGTTGCCTAGTCACCTTCATAAAATTAAGAAGGGAGCTATTAAATCAATCTACTATATCACAAAATTTCAAGCCCTATATAAATACTTACGATGAAGACCAACAGAAATCCATATGGACGACATTACGTGTAAAGTTTGTACTAAATCAAGTTTGGAGGCTTTGTAAGCCCATAAGATAAATTCAACAACATTACGTGTAAAGTTTAGAGGTTGTGGTAAGTTTTTATTTATTTATGTTGTTTTGGCGAATATTTTTATAGCTGTTTTGTGAGTTTTGATTAATTAAAGATGATGTCCATTTGGCCGGCAAAGATGAGCTCATACAAGATTTTTTTTTTTTGGAATACCTTTGCCATAATAAACTACACACACACACACACACACACACACACACACACACACACACACACACACACACACACACATATATATATATATATATATATATATATATATATATATATATATATATATATATATATATATATATATATATATATATATATATATATGTTGGTGCCTAGGCACCATGGTGCCTTATGTAATTTTTATATATATATATATATATATATATATATATATATATATATATATATATATATATATATATATATATATATATATATATATTCAGTAGTCCATTTTCTTTCCTATGTGAATCAGGGATTCTTTTGCTAGGATTAGACACACTCCATTTAAACATTGGTGCTTTGTTAATTTGATGTGTCCTTTCTTATTTGAAAGACGTACAAAAGTTTCTGTTGTCAAACCGACCTAACTACAAAAAAAATGAGAGGAAAAAATTTCAAGTGCATGCATTACATCAACTGAGACAATAATTGATTTATCATCACCTTTTTATCCAGCATTATATTTAGTGGAGTTTGATCTGAAAACAAAATACTAGTGGAGAGCTGGTTTGTGGTGCATGCCAGGGATTGCTTTGGATGCCATGCACATGTCAGCCATATTCCGGTTCACAAAGATGTAACCTAAAAGTTTTACAGTACAACCGTGGTCTCCATTGTCAAGTAATGGAATTCTTTGAAAGGACACCTTTGAATCATCATCTACGAAAGCACGGCCACCATAAAGCACAAATTAAGCCCCACGTCCGACGGTTAGCAACGTCCCAAAATAACAAAAGAAAAATTACTAAGAAATAATTAATGCTTAACACTATTGCCTCGTGCTGCTTAGATTATTTAAATGGCTGATCGCGATCAATACGAAATGGTCGATCAGTATGTAATGCCGGCCAAGTTTAAGGCTAAATGTGGCAGAGGTGATGAATGCAAAAAGGCACTTTATGGAACAGTGAAGAACATGGGAGGCCGAAACCTGTCAATTGGTTGCCAAATTGGACGGCTCGATTTTGGTTACTATGATTGAAAGATAGTGGCACTACTACAGAAAAAGTCATCACAGACGGTTCAAAAACGTCATCTGAACCGTCTGTATTTATGGGTCAGTGATAATCGAAGGTCATCACAGACGGTTTTCGAACCGTCTGTGATAATCAGCTATCACAGGCGGTTTTTGAGTAAAAACCGTCTTTGATACTGATCATCACAGACGGTTTTTACTCAAAAACCGTCTGTGATATTCCCTTCGACCCCTACATATATTTCTGTTTATTGGCTAGCCTCAGGAAATGCTAGCCATGCCCTCTGAAACAAGCAGATAATCACAGACAAAAAACATACAATTCACACATCTCATTTCCTTTCAGATACATTTCACAGACATAAAACATCCAATTGACATCGCACTTCATTTCACAAACATAAAGCATGCATCCATTTCGCAAATCGATTAATTGAATTGAAATGAAATATCCATTAACAAATGCACAGTTACAAAAAGATCTACACTGCATTTGCACTTAGTGATAAGACCAATAACAAATCATGGTGCGCAGTGGAACCGTCCTCCTGGCTTTATGACTTGAGTCAGCAAAAAGTACGCCAACTCTCCTCGAATCCCTCCAAGATCAGACTGTTTCAATGCAGTTGACGGGATGTATGTAGCCTGTCGATAGGAATATCAATGTGCGTATATATGTAACGTGATAAGTATGAAGTAATTATGGGAAGAGTGACAAACCTTGCGATTGGTGAGCCTCGAGGAATCGAGGAGTAGTTCCATATGTTGGCAAACGTAGTATCCACATGTGTTGCCCGGCTGCTGCTGATGGCACTGCAAAAAATGGAATGAGTTAGTTCAAGAGGCATTAGTACCAACTGTTGCATAGGATTAATTAATGTGAAATAGCGAATACCTTAAAATCTTGAACATGTGTCAGCAGGCCTTTGGCCCCGCGCTTCGAGTCACCTCCCATGTCAATGTACATCGCGAACGCCCTACGTCATTCGAAAAAGTTAACCTTAATCATTCGGAAGGAAAGAAAGAGTACAATGTAGATATGTATGGGGAATATGTGTTTACCTATCGATTACTTGGTTGACAACTGTGAAGTCCATTTTATTCTTACTTAGGGAATCAAGGTAATATACCTTGTTCCATTTTGGTACAATTACTATTAAAATCCAATGAAAGTTCTGATGGAAGGGCATAAGTACATATTCCTTATTGCGGCAATCCAGCAGTCCTGATGCAATGTACCTCTCGACGAGGGGTGTATTCTGGTCGATGTGCCTATCTTAGCACCTACTTTAATTGCTAATACTATAAACCAAATAGCAAAGTCCCTAAACTAGTGTATTCGGTTCATTGAACGGGAACACTAGAGTATGTCATTTGCTTCATTTGCTGTTTTTTGGCTAGATACATGGAGCATTTGGGTGGAAAGATGAACTGTTTCGTCAGGCGCATGGCTGCCAATTCGAAGCATAGCATAGCATCCGAGGCACATCCGAGGTCTGCTGCTGTGTCTTGAGGAATGCCAAGAGCTGGTCTTCAGATGTGGCATTCCTCAAGACACAGCAGCCGGCCTCGGATGTGCCTCGGATGCTATGCTCCATCTGAAGACCAGCTCTTGGCATTCCTCAAGACACAGCAGCAGACCTCGAATGTGCCTCGGATGTTATGCTATGCTTCGAATTGGTAGTCATGCGCCTGACGAAACAGTTCATCTTTCCACCCAAATGGTCCATGTATCTTTTGCAACAATCGCAAGATTTCTTTATCTGGGAACCTCATCCACAACATTCTCCACCCCGACAATCCTTCTTTTTCCCGCAAAATTCAAGGCAATTTTATTACAAAAGTGCAAAAAAAGACATTCCCAGATTCTTCGTGAGCAGCCACATAGCCGACTTCTTCGGTGAGCGACTATCCGTCTGCTTCTTCCCACTCCTTTTCGTCATCTCTGGTCTCTAGATCACATACGCTAGTAGCGATGATCCAGACACCAGAGATGAAGAAAAGGAGTGGGAAGAAGCAGATGGATAGTCGCTCACCGAAAAAGTCGGCTATGTCGGCTGCTTACGAAGAATCTGGGAATGTCTTTTTTTTTTGCACTTTTGTAATAAAATTGCCTTGCATTTAAGAAGGAAAAAAGATGGATTGTGGGAGTGGACATCACATCTCGGCAGTAGTCGGCATATACTATTACTACAAGGTCTCTAAACAAAGTTCTATGAAGCCAATGACACAAACTAGTGTATCCGGTTCATTGAACGGGAACACTCGAGTGTGTCACTTACTTCATGCCCCTTCAAGGTCTATGTGGCATATACACTAGAGTGGTCCTTGATTGGTTAATTTGTGCTCTCAAATTGTAGGGTTGCACAAGATTAATCTTGGCCGTCCCGCTACTAAATGAGGGGTTATGTGCCTATACTATATACTATATACTAACACAACAAGCAATGTAATAATCACTAATGTAAACTAAGCAACTGCAGTAAACAATGTACCAATGTAGTATGTACCAAATAGCAAATTAAACTAAGCTACTGGAGTAAACAATGTACCAATGTAGTATGTACCAAATAGCAAATTAAACTAAGCTACTGGAGTAAACAATGTACCAATGTAGTATGTACCAAATAGCAAATTAAACTAAGCTACTGCAGTAAACAATGTACCAAATAGCAAACTAATTAAGCTACTGCAGTAAACAATGCTCACAATGCTCAAAACCATAGTCCATCACAGAAACTGCTCACAATACTCAAAACCCTAGTCCATCACAGAAAGTGCTCACAATGCATACGGTAATCGAGGGGAGGTGGCCGGCTCGGGGGAGGCGGCCGGCGACGGGCTCGACGAGGGGCTCGGGGGAGGCGGCCGGCGACGGGCTCGGGGAGGCGGAGGCGACGACGGGCTCGGGATTTAATTAGATGTAGATCGAATAACTGCGCAGCACACAGGGAAAACCCTAGCCAGAGGGTATATATAGGGAGATTATCACAGACGGTTCTAAACTTAGAACCGTCTGTGATAAATATCACAGACGGTTCTAAATTTATAACCGTCTGTGATAGTTATACTATCACAGACGGTTTTAAACTTAGAACCGTCCACGATATTAATATCACAGACGGTTCTAAGTTCAGAACCGTCTGTGATAAGCCTTTGCGACTGTAGTTATTAAGACAACACCAATAACCACAGCTGCATTCATATCCACCACCAAACAGCTACATTCATATACAACACCAACCAGCTGCATTCATATCAACCATCACATGTACATCACACATATACATCACATATACATAAATGCCAATACACATATACATTTTCACATATACATTTTGTCACATATTTTCACATATACATCTCAAAATTGACTACATCACACATTTTCACATATACATCTCAAAATTGTCACACATTTTCACATATACATTCTTATTGTACTTGCTTAATTATTTCCTTTAAAAATTAGTTTCGTACGTAATGATCAATGCGTACGTAATTAGTTTCGTCACGTTGTTCATCGTCGACCCTTATGCCATTTCCAAAAGGAGGTAACTCATCAAATTGATTGTACGAGCTCCCAAATCTCTTCTATGAAGCCATAATACGAGTTTCTCGACCAATCGGTGCATGGACAGCACATATATTCCACCCCCTTATTCAACATATCCTCCTCGGCGGCTCTTATAAAAGCAGAAACGCCATTAATGTACTCTTCACTCACACGGCTCGCGGCATACATCCAGCTTCGGTCCTACGTTACGTACATATATAACAACTTAGTATTAAAATCTCTGCCTCTTCCCACCAAATTAACTGGCCTGAAATCGCCTAGCTTCCTCCCGAGTGAAAAAGTGCGCAGCAGTGGCTAGATCTGGATCGAAATGAAGACAGATGCGGTCTGAGCAGCGCAATAAATGCCTTAGTCATTATCACAGACTTATCACAGAACGCTTCGTGTTTCGATCGTCTAATTAACGTCTCTCGATCGTTATACGAAGCGTCTATATCATTAATGTTTGGGTATACGAACCGTCTGTGCTAAAGGTTAAATATGCGCGCCTAATCCAGGTCTCTTCTACGTACGTACAATACAATATACAATACAACATGGCTTCTACTACTGTTCTTGTGATCATCTCCTTCCTCTCATCTGTTCATCACGAATTGTTCGGCCGGAACCTTACACAGGTGGCCAGCAATTTGCATCTGGAGCAGCTTCTCCGCACCCGCCCTGCTCTCCTTCCCCGACTTTCTTGCATCCGTCAGCTTGACCTGATCCTCCGCCGTCGACGGAGGCGTCTCGCTGCCGCTCAAGAAAGGGAAACAACCCTCACGCTGGTTCTTCTCTACAATGTGCGCAATGCGGAAGAAACTCTACACGCATTGAGAGACTGATGGATAGCCTTGCCGATCAAGCAGAAACGACAGATTCTGAGGAATCTTTTCATGCTATCCTCTACGACATTATGGATGCTGCTGATCATTTGCCCAGGCTGCAGGAGGAAGTGCTGAGGACAAGGGCAATCTTAACGGCGTTCGAGAATTCAGCCGCTGATCCTCCAAGTCCCAAAGTCGAAGAAGAAGCGTACGAAGCCCAAAAGATTACAATCTGGGAAACTCTTTACCTGTGCGACATTTGTAGAAAATTTGCATCTAATTGAAACTAATAAATTTGCCTTTAATTTGTGATCTCTTGTTTCAGTAGTTCTGTAGTTAAGTTATTAGAAGCAATGTGTACTTATATATTAACCTTTGATCATGAACAGAATATGACAGACAAAGGGACATCACAAACGGTTCTTGTTAAAAACCGTCTGTGAACATTAACAGACGGTTCTTAACAACAACCGTCTGTGATAGTCTACACAACACAGACGGTTTTTAATAAAAACCGTCTGTGATATTCCAGTATCACAGACGGTTCAGCGGTAAGAACCGTATGTGATACTCCTTTTTCCCGCCACAAATACCACAGACGGCCTTCAAATTAAAACCGTCTGTAATAGTGTACATTACAGACGGTTTCACAAAACCGTCTGTGATTTGGCGTCTACTATTAGCCTTTCTGTAGTAGTGATAATAACCTAGTAGTTTAAATAGTAAACTTCGTAAACCTACACTTACGTTGACTAAACTATAAAAAAACAAACATTTAGGATTTTATTTCACAAGACTATACTCTTCACGTCAAATTTGATTAAAGAACTATAGTTCGTCACCACCAGCGTTGCTTGACAAGTAGAGTCCACATATCAGCCTCGTCTCCCTTGCTTGAGCTCTTCTAGGCCTCCGCAATATTGTGTTTGCCCTTCCCGACCACCACACCGGTGTTGAGCTCGCCCGAGCCCTCCCATGGCTGCCTCATCTCCTCTGCATGAAATGATGATGAGAACCACCTCCCTCCTCTCAGTCTCTGACCAATGGGGCCTGCATGGGAGTTTAGGCACGCATCCTAGCACGCCCTGGTGTGGAGTGCCTGGTCAGCAGGGAGAAACGGAGAGGGAGGCGCGTGCGACTGACTGTTGGGCCCAACATGCTGGGTAATGGTTGAGATGACATAGTGTAGTTCTTCCCTCAAATTAGATGCAATGAGATTATGAGTGTAGTTTTTGTGAAATAAAATCTTAAAAGCGCATCTTTTGATAGTTTAGCTAACATATGTGTGGGTTTACAAAATTTACACTAGTTTAAACCACTCAGTACATGAAAAGTCATAATTAAATTCGTATCGTCATTAAAGTATTTGATTAGAGACTTTAGAAAGAGATAACTATATTTGAACATATAACTCGTTGGTATCAATAAAAATAGGTAGAAAAAAAAATCCAACATGGGGCATTAGATTTTTTTTTTCTTACATAGAAAAAACCACTTGTGTACTGGTCAGGTCTGGCAAATGTACAGACCGGGCATCTATGCCTTGTCTTGGTGCTCTCTCTTTTTTTAAGGTAAAAACTCATACTTGATGCGGATTCAAACATACTTACTACTTTTCAGTTAAATATATTATTTAATTAAAAGTAATTATTGAGTCTTACTGAAAAGATTAATCAACACTAAACTCGTTTTTAGTTAAAATTAGTTTTAATTTACATTAGAACCGAGTATTATATAATAATAGTATTTTAATTATTGTTAAATTTGTACGTGAGGAGACTTTTAAGACCAGAGAAAATTATTTGTTACGTAGAAGTACAGCCGAGCGCACAAGATGTGCTGCGTGCGCCACGTGGTTGCATGGGCCGTACGGCGAGCCGACCGCACAAGGAGCTGATACCACTTGTTAAAAAAAGAAGAGAGAAACCAATCTGGCTCGCGGAACCAAGGGAGCACGCGTCAAGTTGGGAGGGCGGCAAGTCGCTTCTCTTCTCCTCTGGACCGAGCGGCTTCAGAGCAAGGGATTTAAAAAATTCCGACAAGAGCTGTGCGCTGCATGGAAGGGAAGACATAGCGCTACAAGGCGTGGGAAATTTTTATGGAATATTATCTCAAAGCAGGGGATCTCAAGATGGCTAATTGGTGCGCCGACCGTGCAATCAAGAAGGGACACATCGGTGGTTGGATTTGGTGCCTACGCGTGATGTGACCGAGACCATGATGGGCTACTTTGAGAAGAATAATTAGCGATTGTTTTTCACCTTGACTAGCTGAATGCTCGTATGTTACTACATACTTTTAAAAAAACTTACAGATGATAAATTTTTTAGAATATACATACAAACATGTTATAAAAGTTTTAAATCCGTATCAACACACAGATATTCAGCTAGTGTAGGTCAATTATCAAAAGGCAAGAGAAATCAGGGGCATAATTCAAATGATGATAAGTTAATTTTCATCAATTTCTAACTATATAAATTTCATATATTTGCATCACCAAGAAAGATAGAGCATGTAAAAAATTATACAGTCCAAGTAGAAAAGAGAGGGAGGCGAGAGAGGCCGGGTAGAAAAGGAGGTTGAGATGGTTACTGTTGGTGGAAGTGGAGAGGATGGGTAGTTAGATATGACAGGGAGAGAGAGAGATGTTAGATAGATGGTCAATATTTCAGTATTCAGATCGAACGGTTGAGAAGGGAAGAAGAAGAATACATCAACCACCAACTCAAATTTATTAAATAGTAAAGATTTGCTTTGGTTTGTTTCCGATTACACTGCGTTGTTGTTTTCTTTCCGTTCCATTGCGTCAGCTGTATGATGGCTATGAATCCCTTCTTTACAGAGAGGCCAAGCTATTCAGATTAAAACTTTTATTCTTGATTCTATATCTTATGTTATAACGTCTCTAATAGAATAAAGAGCTCTAATTTAAATATTATAGCCGTTCTTTTTATAATTTTTTCACGGTTTTGTAGAAAGAATATGTCTACTTTTGCGTGACCAAGTAGACGGGTATCCAAGCGTGTGGTTGGACAAATTCTTTTGTCGTAAGTTGCTGTATCGAAACAGTGGTTAGCACCATTGGTTCGTCAGGTTGCCTAGATCTAAAGTTATTCTTGATCCTACGTCATAAAGATCAGACTCCTCTACCATACTTGTCTTATTTTTTAGGAAAGAAAACATTCACTCTTAGTGTATATTGGGTTTTCCATGAAATTCCTATGAGAATCATAACAAGGCCAATATGTTGATGGTAATGAAAATTCAGAAAATTAAATATTCAGAATCCAAACGGCTGACCTCTCGGCGAGGCTAAATTTTTTTGCCGTCATGGCTAGTTTGTTTCCATGTCACACTTTCGGTTTGTTTCTGCTAGTCAGTCCCAGGCTTAAGGCTCGCTCGGACAGAGCCGGAAAATGATAGAAGCTGTGGTCTGTCCCGGGCTTCCAGAAGCAAATGCCATGGGAGATCCATCGATCGGTGAACCGATGGAGAGAAATAATTCTATACACTGACGCATAGAGCCTAGATACTTTTGAGCCAGTTCAGAACTGGTTTAGACCGGCGATCTGTAGGCTCCATTGATGATCAGTTCACATCGCGGCAGAGCCGCTTTGGTGCAGCACACAGAGACGGCCTCTTTCCCTTTGCTAGCTCAGCCTCAGAGCCGCGCCGTCCTTGGCACAGTGAATTGAAGTCCCCTTCTCAGTCAAACGTCAGCACGATTCATGAACATATTTCTTTGAGTGATTTGCACTCCATCCCCAAGCCTTCGCCTGTCATCGAAAAACCCACGAGTGCGGTAGGAATGGGAGCTAGTGGAGGGTGATCGAAGTCGGAGGGTGGGCATTGACAGCCCAAAAGTTAGTAAGATTTACGGCAGCGGTGGTGAGTTGGCTTCGCCACCAACCTCAAAGCATATAGTGTTGAAAACAGTGGCGGACCTAGGATCAAAATTTAGGGGGGGGGGGCTAGTAGGACTTACTGACCAGTTTGCCAAATGGTTACCAGCCTACGGTAGCCTGCTGCATTGCTGGTGAGAGATAGAAAAACGCTATTGTGGCTATTACGAGTTATCTTGGAAACCATGATATAGTCATATTTTGTTAAAGGAGGGCAGCGGTGCTAACTCTACGGTGTGGAGGAGAAAACGACGGCCGTCACGTGGTCCAGATAGAACTGCGCAGTCAATAATTTAAACTAAATTTTGGTAAACATACCTTAAAATAGGAAATTATTTATTGAATAATACAGTTAAATATTCATTTTTGTGAAAAAATCAGTTGCAAAAATATTTTCAAAAATATTACCTTTTTGCCTAACAGATTATTGTTAGTGTTGCCATATAACCATTATTTAAATCTGTATTTTCTTTATTCTGCACAACCCTGAGCTAGTATGAAATAATTGCACATACGCCCATGGCCCATTACATAATCCATGTCAATAACTACTAGTATTGATTTGCAACATGCGAAATATCTCAACCATTAGGATTTCTTTACACTGCTACAGACAGCCCTATCACAGACGGTTCGGAACCGTCATCACAGACGGTTCCTGAACCGTCAGTGTTTAGGTGTCAGTGATAGTTGATGGTTATCACAGACGGTTCCCGAGCCGTCTGTGATAAAAACATCACAGACGGTCTTTATTACTAACCGTCTGAGATAGGCGAGTATCACAGACGGTTTTTTATAAACAACCGTCGGTAATACTCGCATATCACAGACGGTTAGTAATCAAGACCGTCTGTGATATACACAATATCACAGACGGTTTGTATTACTAACCGTCTGTGATATTGTGTATATCACAGACGGTCTTGATTACTAACCGTCTGTGATAGACGCGTATCACCGACGGTTGTTTATAAAAAACCGTCTGTGATACTCGCCTATCTCAGACGGTTAGTAATAAAGACCGTCTGTGATATGCACAATATCACAGACGGGTATTACTAACCGTCTGTGATATTTTGTATATCACAGACGGTCAGTAGTAAAAGCCGTCTGTGATAGCAGTCACACCACATACGGCACTCTTTGAAACCGTCTGTGATATTTTGTATATCACAGACGGTCAGTAGTAAAAGCCGTCTGTGATAGCAGTCACACCACATACGGCACTCTTTGAAACCGTCTGTGATATGGTTTCACAGACGGTTTTTAACAATGAACCGTCTGTGATACCAAGTGCATCATCCATTTTATATGCTGTTTCTTGGCTAGCCTCAGGATATGCTAGCCATGCCCTCTGAAAGCAAGCAGATTACAGATAAATGACAGATATAAGTTAATTGCAACTCATAGTAAATTACAACAAAATTCGATACACAGATGAATGTAACAATATCACATATATAGAATGAAAATTGTTACACAAAATCTGACAAATGTATTCAATTGAGGAATTGTTTGATTTGTACAGTTGAATCCAATGTTTCAACATCTAATTATCATCATCGCCGGCGTGGAACTCTCCCCTCTTATTTATGACCTCTGCTAGCAAGAATTGGGAGATGATTGCACGAATATCGACGAGATTGTCAAGATCATATGCACTTCCGTCGAAGTTCACCCGCTGTCGCTAGGAGCAATGTTAAGTCATTAATTAGCATGTGTGTGTAATATAATCAGAAAATAATAATTATTGGAAGGACCTGACAAACCTCTGGATCATTGATCTTAGTACCCATGATTTCCATCATATTGCGGCAAACGTAGAATCCACATACGTTGCCCTGTAGCTGCTGGTGGCACTGCAAAAATAGAATTACATACATCGGTATTGTCAATTCTAGAGGCATTATTACAAAGTATGATATAGGATTATTGTGTTGTAGCGGGTACCGGAAATCGCGTGTTGTGTCGTAGCGTGTCACTGGATTTGTCGTGTGTTCCTCCTTGGGCAACATATTCGGCAAACGCCCTACGTGATTCAAAAAACTTAGCCTCGGCCGTGGCAAACAAAAGAAATATTACAATAGAGTTATGTATGGAGGAAATGAGTTTACCTGTTAAGTACTTCTTGCACACGACTGAAGTCATGGTTGCTCCTAAGGAGGGAATCAAGGTATATTACCTTGCTCCACTTTGGTACAATCACAATCAAAATCCAGTGATTCCTAGTCATATGTGTCGCCATAGTGATTAATCCTAAGTTCATGCTGCATGTAAAGTACAAATGAAACATATGTGTGGCAACTAGTGAAGCACTTACCCTTGGTTGAAGGGTACCATGACGTACTCCTTGTCGGTGTGAGCAATCAATCCCTCGTTATGTAACCTTCCACGAAGGATGCATCTGCGTTGATAGATTGCTCGGAGACCAAGTGAGGGTCGAGGAAACCCACCGGTCGTCGCAATTTCCGGGCTTGTTGGATCATGTATCTATACATAAAGAAAGGGTAATGACATTTATCTGTATAACGTGAATGTAGAACTTCATTGTACAGTACACTTACAGTGTCCAGCATCGTAGAAGTGAGGCGTCGAGTTCGTCGAGATTGAATAGTAAGAATAAATCTTCGAATGTCACGACGATGTAGCCCAAGTCATGGAGGAAATGCGTCTCTTTATATTTCACAGTGAATGCACTCTGCCGGTTTGGCTTCATGTTGGACTTCTCCATGTACCAGGCATGCAATGTATTGCAAATCATACCAAGCTGGCGTAATTGTGAATCGGGCACCAACGACACTCCTAGAATAAACTTCCATGGCACGGGACCCGGCTTAATTTTCTTCGCATGAGCCTTGGAGGCCTTGGAGCCTCGCTTATGATATGTTCTCGGTGGCATCTCAGCGGGAGCCGATGCAACAGACTTTACTGGATTTGGAGGTGGAGGTGGAGCCACCGGAGCCGATGTGCCAGGTCCAGGGCGACGTCCCTCTTGGGCCACTGGATGTGAAGATTGTGGCACGGACATGTCGAGGACGATGTCCCTCTTGGGCCACTGAACGAATGTGTGGACGGCATCCCCTAATGTCTTAATCTCTTCGTTTGGGGGCTTCTCAAGAGGGACAGGCTTAAAAATATCATTAATCATGTCCACCTGGACCTTTATGAAACCGGTGTCTACTTGTACACCGTGCACCTGCGTCCCTGGCAGCAATGGATACACCATGCCGCGCCCAGCGTCAACGGGAATAGAGCCAACAAGCCTGACTTTGAGGCTGCAAGGCATGGGCTCCTACATAACGATACAAGAGATGAGTTAAGGCGTCCACCAGAGAGATCTATGTACCATTCTAAAGAGGTACATTACCTGAATGTCATCAATACGTAAGTGGTCGTCGCTATGTTCAGAAATTGGTGTGGACGCGCAGCTACTGCGACGTTGAGGGGGACTGGGTACCGCAGTACTAGGAGTGGGTTGCGATTGGTTGCGGACTTGTCTCAGTTCTTCCCGCAACGAATCTATCTCTCCTCGAAGTGAGGCAGTCTGCTCTTGAAGTGAGGCAGATAGTTGTTCCTCAAGTTGAGCACGAAGCTCCTGTTTTATTTGTTCGCTGCGGTACGCCTTGGTTCTCTTCCTACTCCTATATGTGTCGGAGTAATCTGGAAATCCGTGCCTCCAAGGTACATAAACCCCCATGCCTCGTGTGCGACCTGGGTGCTCCTTGTTTCCCAAGGCCTGTGATAGTAAATCTATCTCCCTATCTTCTTCAAAGGAGCCACGAGAAGATTCGGTAGTCAATGATTGCTGCAAGAGGCAATTAATCATGTTATTTTTGAACCCATGAAGTTCAAGAGGTGTTAACAACTATGTTGTTTAACATATTTTACCATGCGTTGGGACACTTCCTCATCTGCGGGGTTTTTGAAAGAGACACCCGAAGATGTGGTTGATGACCTCGCTCTTAACCAGTTTCGAGCGCGCTCGTTTGCGATCCCGGCAAATGGCGGAGAGGCCTCCGATCGGATTGCGACCTCATCCTGCATCCTCCATTGCGGGATTTTACCCGCGTACCCAGCAGTGCCGAGTCTGTGAGGGTGCGTGTTTTGTGACTGGAGATCCTTGTGCGCCGCACTTTGTTGTACAAATTCGGGCGTCGTCTTCATCTGCACAAAGGCCTCCCATGTTTCCGGCGACACGAAAGGATACTTCGTAAAGGGCGTGACATCCTCGGCCACGTACTTCGTCACAAGAGTGCTCTTAAAATTCTTCCATGCTTTTCCCATCGCGAGGAGCGCTTGCCGTTGCACGAGTCCCTGTGCTTCTGCTGGGAACTCGAACGAATTTGTAAGTTCCTCCCATAGCTGATTTTTGTGATCCTTTGTCAAATCTTTCCAGCTTGCTATGGTGATGGGGACCCGTTGCCTTCCAATTATCCCGCAGGTAGTCCGAAATGATGACGCTGCTTTCGACGGTTCCAGAGGGACCCCATCCGGAGAGACCACCGTGATGGTCCTTCGGCCCTCTGGCCTTTTCGATACTCCTCGGCCACGTTTAGATTTCGCAGTCTTGGGAGCGTGAGACCCAGATGACGACGACGAAGACTGTGTGGACGCCATCTCTCTTCTAAGAAAAAACTAACTGAAGTGAGCACTGGAGTGTGTCACTTGCTTTATGCCCTTTGACAAAGTTCTAACGATTAGCTAATTGCAGTGAGCTATGGGCCTTCCAAATAGACCTTGCGAAGCATATAACATGTGAAGCATATATATATCATGTGAAGCATATACATGTGAAGCATATATATATCATGTGAAGCATATACATGTGAAGCATATATATATCATGTGAAGCATATACATGTGAAGCATATATATATCATGTGAAGCATATATATATATCATGTGAAGCATATACATGTGAAGCATATATATATCATGTGAAGCATATACATGTGAAGCATATATATATCATGTGAAGCATATACATGTGAATCATATATATATCATGTGAAGCATATACATGTGAAGCATATATATATCATGTGAAGCATATACATGTGAAGCATATATATATCATGTGAAGCATATATATATCATGTGAAGCATATACATGTGAAGCATATATATATCATGTGAAGAATATACATGTGAATCATATATATATCATGTGAAGCATATACATGTGAAGCATATATATATCATGTGAAGCATATACATGTGAAGCATATATATATCATGTGAAGCATATACATGTGAAGCATATATATATCATGTGAAGCATATATATATCATAAAGCTAACATGTGAAGCACAGGGAGGGAGGGACCGGCGTTGGGCGGGAGCGGCGGCGTCGGGAGGGAGGGACCGGCGTCGGGCGGGACCGCCGGCTACGGGAGGGAGCGGCGTCGGGAGGGAGGGACCGGCGTCGGGAGCGGCGGCGTCGGGAGCGGCGGCGTCGGGAGCGGCGGCGTCGGGAGGGAGGGACCGGCGTCGGGGGGGACCGCCGGCTTCGGGAGGGAGCGGCGTAGGGAGGGAGCGGCGGCGTCGGGAGGGAGGGACCGGCGTCGGGGGGGACCGCCGGCTTCGGGAGGGAGCGGCGTCAGGAGGGACCGGCGGCTTCGGGAAGGACCGGCGGCGTCGGGAGGGACCGGCGGTGGGAGAGGGAGCAAAACCTAGCTAGCAGGGGCGCTGCAGAGTGGAGACAAGAGACTGCGGCAGAGCGGAATCCGCAGACCTAGCGCGGGTATTTAAAGATGATCTATCACAGACGGTTCTATAAATATAACCGTTTGTGATAATTCATATCACAAACGGTTCTATATATAGAACCGTCTGTGATAATGAATATTACAAACGGTTCTATAGATAGAACCGTCTGTGATAATTCATATCACAAACGGTTCTATAGATAGAACCGTCTGTGATAATGCATATCACAAACGGTTCTATAGATAGAACCGTCTGTGATAATGCATATCACAAACGGTTATATTGATAGAACCGTCTGTGATAGATCATCTTTAAATACTCGCGCTAGGTCTGCGGAGTCCGCTCTGCCGCAGTCTCTTGTCTCCACTCTGCAGCGCCCCTGCTAGCTAGGTTTTGCTCCCTCCCACCGCTGCTACCCATATTATCACAGACGGTTATATCGATAGAACCGGCTGTGATGTGTTATCACAGACGGTTTCTTTTGATAAACCGCCTGTGATAGTTCACTATAAATACCCGCAGCTAGCTAGGTTCCTATGTCATTTATGAAAAACGCAAGCATAACCATAAATATAACTATTTCATAGTTCCTTAGTCATTTTACAATTACAATGCATGGGTTCCTTAGTCATTTTACAATTACAATGGAACATACATACATTTATGAAAAACACAAGCATAACCTATATCATTTATTACACTTTGGCTATATCATTTTAAATAAAGCCCTTCACGATGATCGATACGCATATAGCTTGCTTCATCGCCTTGTTCTTCATCGAGCCTGATGCCGTCTCCGAATGGAGGCAAATCATCAAATTGATTGTACTCTTCCTCATCCACAACATTCTCAACCCCGACAATCCTTCTTTTTCCCTGAAGAACTACATGGCGCTTCTTATTTGCCGGGTCGGTTACATAAAATACTTGAACAACTTGCCTCGCGAGTACGAATGGTTCGTCTTTGTATCCTACACATTCGAGGTCCACGGTAGTGACGCCGTACTTGTCAACAATTATTTTCGGAGGTCAGCTATTGTCCATCGATATTTGAGTATTGAGGTTGGCTGAGTCCCTAAAATTAGTGGCTAGTACTCGAAGCTCATGCTCAACCCTTGTAGAGTTGTAGACTCGTAGACACGAGAAGGAGAGAGGCTCCACGCCAAGAGCTAAGATGTCGTTGTTGTTTGTAATCACCGCTACAAATACAATCTTCTTCATCATACAAAGGCTTTTTAAGCCTGACAAGGTCACTTATATGGCTAGTGTGGAGCTATAGGGGTGGGGGAGGTACACACAGCCGGCCAGCAGTAGGGGGGCTGGCGCCCCACCTGACCCACTGCTAGGTCCGCCCCTGGTTGAAAATATAGATAATATTTTAATTCTAAATTTAACTATAAGATAAATATAATAACCCAGTGATGCAAAACTTACTACTAATAGTAAGCTACTCATCATACTTCAGAATATACACAAGGAAAATATAGTAACAAATTCAAACGAATGCACGAATGACTTACTTTTGAGCTTGATGAAGAATAGGAAGCAACACAGACTTGATGCAGTGCAGAACGTAGATGATGCAGTGAAACAAGCGGACGTGCAGATGCACTGCCCAGAAACCTTATTGCCACCCTGTGCAGGTATTCTCTGCGGCAACGGCTCGGAGATAACCGCTCTCCCTCTTTCCAGGTGCACGTTAGGAAGAAAGGTCAGCGAGGTTCAGACGGCACAGCACAACAGCACAAGCCCGTAGAGCAGAAAGTAGAGGAAGAATGGAGGTGAAAAACTCTCTGTTTCTTCCTTAACGTCTCCAGGCCCTTTTAAGAGTGCTGCAGTTATTCACTAGTAACTGTTATGTTTAAACAGAATTATTCACTGGTAACTGCCTCATCAAATCACAAATTAAGCATCATGCGTTGCAAATCACAAGTCACACAATTTTCACGTGAAAATGTGTGAATACGCGCGCACGCATGCGTGCGCGTGTGTGTGATTAGCCATAGCCCTCCTCATGCCATCCCTATACATGTGTCACATGATTCAAGGAGTGGCAAAGGATCTACCTTATAAATTGGTCTCATCCACCTTACTTTAGCAATATCGTACTAAACCGTGCATGCTTTGAAATTAAGGAAATGAGCCTTGCTCACATGGGCCAATTTCTAACAATCCCCCACCAATTCCAAAGCAAGAAGGAAAAAGGTATCAAAGATATTGTGTTGAGTACTGTTAATATACCAGTCTTTTAGTGTAAGCCCATATGGGTTGAACTTGCACATAGAATGATAAGATTCATTATCTCACAGCTGATGAATGGAGTATGCCTTGAATTGACAGCATTTCTGATCGGATTTCACTTGAAATCTCAACTAGTACTAGGTTGCCAATGAACCACGCCTAAACGGAGCGTTATATGGTCATGATCCCTTATCTGCTCATGAGATTTCTAGAGAATGCCCTATTCTCGTGAACTGTGATTACACAGTTAAGCTCAAGTAGGTGTATTCTTTCTAGGTATCTTGCAGGCTAATACATTTTTCTTATTTGGACAACAGAATACATTAATGCTTTATGCCAATCTTCCATACAGTCGAGAGTACTTTGTTTATTAGGACATAGCTATGCTA
Source organism: Dendrocalamus latiflorus (assembly GCA_017311315.1). NCBI lineage: Eukaryota > Viridiplantae > Streptophyta > Magnoliopsida > Poales > Poaceae > Dendrocalamus > Dendrocalamus latiflorus. The sequence continues at coordinate 8,011,503 of CM029662.1, forward strand.
AATATATACTCTCTTGTTACAACATCAAGTTGTTTTTCCCATTGTCTAAGTCACGGGATCTCTGATCAAGAAGGTATGGTTATCATTATTATGTAACTTAAATGAGCCTCATTCCCATGTCCATAGATGCAACGGAATTTGCTTTATGTGCTAACCCCTTTGTAAAAGGGTCTACCAGATTTTTCTCAGTGTGAATATAGTTCACAGCAATCATTCCAGAGTTTCTCAGTTTTCTGACAGATTTAAGCCTACGTTTCACATGTCTAGAGGACTTCATATTATCATTTGTACTTGTGACTTTGGCCAACACTGTTTGATTATCATAGTACATCAGGATTGCAGGTATTAGTTTCTCAACCAATGGCAAGTCCAATAGAAGCTCTCTTAGCCATTTAGCCTCAATAGTGGCTGTGTCAAGTGCTACAAGTTCTGCTTCCATGGTTGACCCCATCAATATAGTCTGTTTGTAATACCTCTATGAAACTGCAGCACCAGCTAAAGTAAATACATAACCACTTGTAGCTTTGATCTCATCCGCACCAGAGATCCAATTAGAGTCACTGTATCTTTCTAATACAGAAGGGTGTCTAGTATAATATATTCCAAAAGATGTTGTGCCCCTCAAGTACCGCAACACTCTTTCAAGTGCCTCCCAGTGATCATCTCCTTGTTAGAAGTAAACCGACTTAATTTGCTCACAACAAATGATATGTCAGGTCTTGTAGCACCAGCTAAATACATAAGTGATCTAATAATTTATGAATATCTTACTTGATCTTTTCCTAACCCCTGGTTCTTTCGAGGCTTAATGCTCGCATTATAGGGTGTTGGAGAAACTTTACAGTCTTCAAAACCAAACTGGTTCAATATTTTGTCAGCATAATGGGATTGATTCAAAGTGATCCCATCCTTACTTTTGATCAATTTAATATTCAGAATGACATTTGCCTCTCCCAAGTCTTTCATAACAAAACACCGAGATAAGAAAGATTTGACCTGGTTAATTACGGCAGTGTTTATTCCAAATATAAGTATGTCATCTACATACAAACATAAGATCACTCCTTGACCCCCACCATAACGATAATACACATATTTATCAACTTCATTCACAACAAAGCTAGTGGATGTCAAAGTTTTGTCAAACTTCTCATGCCATTGTTTAGGTGCTTGTTTTAGCCTATACAAAGATTTCAATAATCTGCATACCTTATTTTCCTGTTCAGAAATCACAAAACCATCTGGCTGATCCATATAGATTTCTTCCTCCAACTCTCCATTAAGGAAAACTATCTTCACGTCCATTTGATGAACATGTAGGCCATAGGAAGATGCTAATGCAAGGAGCACTCTGATGGGGTTAGTCTAGTGACAGGAGAATAGGTATTAAAGAAATCTTCTCTCTCTCTCTCTCTAGGTGTAACCCTTGGCCACAAGTCTTGCCTTATACTTCTCAATAGTACCATCAGGTCTTAATTTCTTTCTAAAGATACACTTACATCTTACATATTTACACCCGATAGGACGATCAGTGATCTCCCAAGTCCCATTAGCCATGATAGAGTCCATCTCACTATGGACTGCCTCTTTCCAATACTCAGCATCAGAAGATCCATAAGTCTCTGAAAGAGTCTTTGGCACATCATCCACAAGGTATATAATAAAGTCATCACCAAAGGTTTTCTCAACTTTTTGTCTCTTGCTCCTGCGAGGAGCTTCTGTGACTAGATTGTTATCTTCCTCAGAGATATCACATGCTAGTTTAGAAATGGTGGAAAGTTCAGAAGTTTGATTATTCTCACTTTCGATATTATCAGTTTCAACATTCTCTGTTCGTGAAGTACCGCCTGCTGTTCTCATAGGAAAGATATTCTCAAAAAATGAAGCATCTCTAGACTCCATTATTGTATTAGCAATAATCTCAAGAGTTTCTGATTTAACTACTAAAAATCTATAGGCCATGCTATTTTGAGCATATCCTAGAAAAATACCATCGACTGTTTCTGGTCCAAGCTTTCTCTTTTTCTGCAATGGTATATTGACTTTTGTCAAACACCCCCAAGTTCACAGAAAATTAACATTAGATTTTCTCCCCTTCCATCCCTCATACAGAGTAATCTCACTCTTTTTAGTGATTACTCTGTTTAGGACGAAAGTTGCTATCAGTATAGCTTCCCCCACCATGCCTTAGGCATACTGGCACTCTTTAACATGGTATTAACCAAATCTGTTAGTGTCTGGTTTTTCCTCTCAGCTGCCCCATTTGATTGAGGCGAATATCGTGGTGTAAATTCATGGACTATTCCATGCTCAGAATAGAATTGGGAGAATTCATGAGAGACATACTCTTCTCCATGATCAGACCGCAATCTTTTTATTTTCTTCTCTAGTTGGTTCTCAACCTTGGCCTTATAAGTCTTAAAGTAGTTTAAAGCATCATCCTTAGTTTTTAGCAAATACACATAGCAGTAGCGTGTTGCATCATCAATAAAAGTTAGAAAATATCTTTTGCCTCCTTTTGTCAATAATCCATTCATTTCACACAAATCTGAATGAACAAGATCTAATGGTGCCAAGTTCTTTTCGTCCTCTAATCTCTTAAAAGGTTTTCGAGGTTGCTTTACTTGCACACGTGACTGGCACTTTGATCTTTTGACAATTTTACATTTTGAAATTAAATCTAATCTGGATATTCTAGCAATACTATCAAAACAAATATGACAGAAACGAGAATACCAAATATGTGCCTCATATTTATTTAAACTAGTTGCAACATTAACAAGACTCTAAAATACTTAGGCAGGGCAAGCCTCCGCTCTCATAACCTTTACCAACAAATTTTCTGAACTTAGACATTACAATTTTATTTGACTCAAAAACTAGCATATAACTATCACTGTATAGGAGAGAACCACTAGCAAGGTTCTTGTTTATTATAGGAGCATGCTGCACGTTCTTTAAGTGGATAGTCTTTCCTAAAGTAAGCTTCAGATCCACCGTGCCAACACTAAGAACAGAAGCATGCGACTCATTTCCCATTAGGACGAGGAAGCCCCCGCTGCTTGGTAAGAAGAAAATAAGGAAATATCAGAATATATGTAAACATTAGCACCAGTATCAACCTACCAATCAGTATATTGACATGCTGAAAAAACAACAGGTGGATTACCATATCCTCCTGAAGTCGAGGCCTCGCCTATAATCACATTGACATCCTTTTTCTTTGGCTGTTCACCATTTCTGATCTTACAGAAGTGACAGTCCTTCGCTATATGACCATCTTTTCCACACACAAAGCAGATGATGTCCCTCAAATCCTTTTTCTCAGTTTTTTCCTTCTTAAAGCTAGTTGTCTTGTTCAGTTTATTGGATTTGTACTTCTTTGCAGCAGTCTTTTTCTCTATAACATTTGCATTGTTCTAGCCAGAGGTGCTAGGTGCATCTTTTGCTCTTGTTTTTTCTTCCACATCGAGGGCTGCAATGAGATCTTCAATAGAAATCTCTACCCTCTTATGTTTCAAGCTAGTGGCAAAGTCCCACCAAGAGGCAGGGAGATTAGCAACAATGCCCTCAGCCACAAACTTTGGAGGCAACACATAGCCCAGGTGCGCAATTTCACTGACTAGTAGCTGGAGGTCATAAGTTTATCCAACTATGGACTTAGCCTCATCTATGCTAAAGTCAAAACATTGCTCACACATCTAGTGCCAGTGACCTGCCTCTGCCTCTACATATTTGTGCTCTAGTGCATCCCACAACTCTGTGGCGGACTTGTAGTCCATGTACACATCATAGAGCTGATATGCCAAAATAGTCATAATGCAACTAAAAGCAGTGTTGTTCGCATTTTCAAACTGCATGAGCTGCTCAATCGTAAATGGATACTGCGGGTGAATAACCCACCACAACCCCAAAGACATGAGCCAAAACTTGGCTCTAGTCTGCCATCTACGAAAGTTCTGGCCAGAAAACCTCTCAGGTTTCATCGCATCAGAAGCACTAGCCATTGCTGTATTGTAACAAAATTCACAATAAGGTTTCTAGAATGTTGAAAATGTGGGTAATATTTTAATTCCAAATTTTACTAGGAGACAACTACAATAAACTAGTGATGCAAAACTTACTACTAATAGTAGAATACTCATCATACTTCAGAATATACATAAGGAAAATATAGTAACAAAGTCAAACAAATGCGCGAACGACATACTTTTGAGCTTGATGAATAACAGGAAGCAGCGCAGGCTTGATGCAGTGCAGAACGTAAATGACGCAGTGAAGTGAATGGATGCACTATCCAGAAACCTTATTGCCACCCTATGCAGGTACTCTCTACGGCAACAATTTGGAGATAGCCGCTCTCCCTCCTTCCAGGTGCACACCGGGAAGAAAGGTCGGTGAGGTTCAGACGGCACAGCACAATAGTACAAGCTCACAAAGCAGAAAGTAGAGGAAGAATGGAGGTAGAAAACTCTCTATTTCTTCTTAGATGTCTCTAGGCTCTTTTAAGGGCGCAGCAGTTATTCACTAATAACTGCTATGTTTAACCAGAATTATTCACTAGTAACTGCCTCATCAAATCACAAATTAAGTAGTGTAAATTCACTTGTAATTGCCTCACCAAATCACATTATGATATTTAAGCAGTATTATGACTAGTTAAAAATGTGTGTCACATCCCAAAATTTGGCTTTTTGAAAAATTTAAATTCAAATTAATTATTTTAAGGTAATTGGATTTTACTTGGCTTTTATTTGCCTTTCTGGATTTTTCTGGAATTTAAAAACTATTTTCAGAGTTTAAAAAGTAATTCAAAATATGAAAATTTAATATCAACAGTAGTTGGAAATAATTTTAATAAATCCAAAATATCTCCAGGAGCTTCTGTGAATTTTTCTGGAATTTTTGGAGGTATTTTCATTTTTTTCTGAGGCCTAAATAAATTTCTAGCATTTTCTGAAATTAAAAATCATTAAAAATCCAAATCTTTTCCTCCGGCCGACGCGTGGACGGCCCAGATCCGCCCACGTCGCCGCTCGGCCGATCCCGGCCGCACCTCCCTCTCCCTCGCTGTCCAGCGGGCCCGGCCCGTCAGCCGGCGGCCCCGCCTTCCCCTCCTCCGCGCCCGACGCGTGGACGGCTCGGATGAGCCGAGTCCCCGCACGGGCCATCCAGCCGCCCGCTCTCACTCCCGCCCTCACCCCCACTGACCCGCGGGCCCCGCCCGTCAGCCACGCTCGCCCTCGCTCCCGCTGCCACCCGGCCCCGCCTGTCAGACCCGTCGTCCCCGCGGAGCCGGCGCCTTCCTTTCCTTTCCCCTCTTTCCTTTTTCGCTGGCCGACCGAGACCGCGCCGGATCCCGCCTTGCCTTACCCGGCCCTCCTCGGTTTTGGAAGTCCCGGACGCTGCCGCGACCGAATCCCCGATCTCCCGGGCTCCCCTTCCATCGGCGCCCCCTCTTTCCCGTTTTCCCCCCTTTCCTTCCTTTTCCCGGCCGACACACCGGCGAGCGATTGCGCGCCCGTGTCCCCTCCTCCGCCCCTATAAATAGCTCCCTCGGCCTCCCCTCTCCCCGCACCACCTCCCAGCGCCCTCCACTTCTCCCTTTGAGCCCCGAGCGCCGTCGCACCAGAAGCTCCCCGTGCGCGTCCGGTAAGTGCTCCGGTGAGTAATTGCCGTCGCCTCGGTCTTCCCCGAAGCTTGCCGCCGCTACCTCGAGCACCCCCGTGGCCGTGCGATCCTCCCCGACGCCTCAGCCGCCCCTCCCCGCCGCCGGAGCGCCGTCGCACCGGAGGACCCGAGCTAGCTCCGCCTCCCCCTCGTCTCCGGCCTTCTCCGCTCGTCGCCGCACCTCGTCGACCCGTCCAACCGAACCCCCTCCGCTCAAGGATTGCATTTCACGCGTCACCCGAACCCCTCCGACCCTCCCTCGCCGCCGACGACCCTGCCTCCGGCCATCTTCCCCGGCCTCCCCTCCGGCAGGTAACTCAAAAGGCTTGATTGCCCTATATGGGTAGGCAAAGCCTCCCCGCTCACTTGGCTATCACCGCTCGCTCTCCCCTCCCCCGACTCCCTCGGCGCGCGTTCGAGCCCTCGGCTCCGCACGCGGAGGTTGAGTTTTTCTTAATTAAACCGCGCTGACAAGTGGACCCCACCCGTCAGTGGCAGCTGTCCTCGCAGGCCACTGCCGCCTGGGCCCCACCCCTCTGTGCTGTCTCTGACAAGTGGGCCCGGAGTCCAGTGGGTCCCATGTGTCAGAGGTTGAGTCAGTGGGCTCACTGTCCAGTGGGTCCCACATGTCAGTGACCACCAGTGGTTACCGTTCAGTGGGCCCCACCTGTCAGTCTCTCAAAATAAAAAATAGAAATTAAAATCTAATATTCCAGTGGGCCCCACCTGTCAGAAATTTGGGAATTTCTAGATTTGTTCAAATCTGATATTTTCAAATGAGCATAACTTTCTCATTTTAACTCCAAATCCAGCCATTCAAATTTCTAAATTCATCTAAAATCATAATCTATCCAACTATGGCCTCTGTTGAATTTTTGGATTTTATTTGAATTTTCGTTTGTATTTATTTGCTTTGTTGCCTCGTCTTTTCTCGCGTAGATTCCAACGTTGTCAACGAACCCTCTTCACAGCAGCAAGAAGACCCCGAAACCCTGCAAGAAGGCAAGTCTCCTTTGATCATTTTGAGCCGATGCTTTCGAAATGTTTTTAAAGTATTTTAAATTATGTGCATTGCTATTTACATAAAGTCACTAGTTCAAGTCTTTAGGAATTAGTTACTCCAACTTTGTTATGCCCTCATTTGACATTGATTGCCATGTACCTTGTCACCCTAGAACTCCCTTTGTCTCAATAATGAGATTACTATTAATCTTTGTGAATATTAGAATGGTAGGTTAATGCTTAGTCTTGCTATCTAATAACTTTGGAAAATCTTGAAAATGGGAAATTATGCTTTATTATTAAATCCTGGTGTTTGAAAGTGAAGTGGCAATTGGAGTTGTCACTGTGATTTTGAAATAAAATAAAAATGTGAAAGTTGGTTTAGATTAGGGTGGATGGTTGTTTGGGTTGGTGCAGTAAGCACGAGAACTTGTTAAGTGTATGTTCCACCCTAGTCAATTAAGGACCGACGCTTGTGTTTGTCCAAACTGAGCATTAACCGTACAACCACAAGTCTATATGGGTACGACCTAGCTGACTAACTTATGATAGTCTAGTTTAGGTGCCACCAGTGGAAAGTGGATGCCAAGGATGGACTGGTTATTCACAGTGAGGGACAGGGATTTACTGTACTCATATGGCGCAAGAGGGGGCTTCAGATTGGGCGGATTTAACCCTTCTGCGGTGAAACCTCAGCGGGTGGCATCTAGCTAGGTTAGAGTAAGGTAAAGGCTTTGTGATATTTTATCTGGGTCTCATGCCAAAGGAAGCGTGTTGACCTTTAGGATAATTTATCTCTTGTGGGTAAAGTTGTACAACCTCTGCAGAGTGTAAAACTATTCGAATAGCCGTGCCCACGGTCAAGGGCGGGCAAGGAATGCATTCACATGGTAGATTTCTGGCTTTGCTTTAAAAATCAAAAGTTTGTATTCCGAGGGTGGAGGGAACTCTCGGAAGGGAATCCTGGCGGATGGAGCCAGAGAGGGTGGATGGAACCCGCAGTTTAAAACTTGACCAATGGTAATTGGTTAGCTAGTGTTGGTAGTTGGAATTCTGTTAAAACATTTACTTCATTAAATTAATGCCTTCGAAAATAATTAGTAGTAATTGAATTTAAAATACTGCTTTGTGCAAAAGAACCATATGGCCTTCCTTTGTTAAGCCTTGCATCTATGCATTTTTCCCAAGACTTGCGGAGTACTTTATGTACTCACATGCTACACTTAAAAATAAAATCTCAGAGGAAGTTGAAGCTCAAGAAGGTGATTACGACTACTGCTTCGCTTGTGGCTGCGATGGATTCTTCCCGGAGGACTAGGTCGCGCTTCCCCAGTCAACTGCCTGTGGCATCTTGATGGGTCTACTTTAATTTCACTTTGCTTCCGCTGTGTTTGAGTGTGCGAGGTCTTGAAACCTCCAATGTAATAAGGTGACCCGGTGGTCAGTACTCTTATCTATTGTAATAAATCGTTGATGGTGATGTTTCCCATTCTGTTTGACTGTGTGCACTAGCTTTGATCTGGGACTAGTGCTGTAATACACAGAGGGTCTGGGTTTGGTAATCCGGGGGCCCGACAATGTGAGAGATGATGCACAGTTTAGCAAAAATAAGGTGGACTTGGTCTACCAAGTGCCACGCCACGCCACAACGTGGTCACGCATCGCAAGTCACAAGTCACGCGATTTTCACATGAAAATGCACGAATACATGCGCGCATACATGCGTGCGTGTGTGATTAGCCATAGCTCTCGTCGTGCCATCCCCATCCATGTGTCACATGATTGGGCTCCACCTTATAAATTGGTTTCATCCACGTTACCTTAGCAGTATGGTACTAACCCGTGCATGCTTTGAAATTAACGAAATGGCCTTGCTCACGTGGGCCAATTTCTAACATATAGTTAGTGTGTGGTCATGTAGAGATCACTTCATAGTTATGATGAGTAATTGACTATTAGATTAGAGTATTTGTAGAGTTTGAGTTTGCTTTTTAAGAGTTTACATGTTCTCCAGTTGATTTTGTTGCTGGCTGTATAACCGGCATTGGGGCCATGGTCATAGCGGCCAGGTGTGATAGTACTGGTTTTGAACAGTAGCCAGATCAGGGCGCGGTACTACTGGCAATGCATGGGCGGTACTAACAAAGTGAGGCGGTATGACCGATTTTTAGCTGGCGGTCATACCGGCCAAGGAGCTGTTGGGTGGTGCATGTGTTTGAATCAAGTTGTTTCAGTGTGGTCATGGTACAGGTGTTGTTGTTTGTGTGCACATTGGTTTATTATTTGGTCCTATGTTTAGGATCAGTAATTTGGTTGTATACATTTTGCATTGTGCACTGCTTAGATTAATTGTGCCAATTGATTACTTTATGTATTGTGCGATGCTACGTGACATTTTGCTTGTAGTTATTGGTCAAAAAACTTCAGAGCTAGGTCATGGTGAGGTGTAGAAGGATTGGGACTATGCATAGGGTGGTGTTGAGGTCCAGAATGGATAGGGAGATGCCGAAGATGTCTAAAGCTCGTGAAGTGGTTACAAGCCAAGAAGGCAAGAGACCAGAGTGGGAGCTACTGGTGGTGATCATGACGAGCATTGACGAGGTGGATCGGGACTAGGCTTAGAGAGGAGTTGAGGTCCAGACGATTGAGAAAGCCTGGTGCAGTCATGAAGCCATGAGAATAGGCATGTGATGCGCTAAGTGACTTGGGTCGTTTGCAAGCGAGGGCAGTTTGGTGAAATCCGGATGCGTGAGAGGCTTGGCAGTAAGTCATTGGGGCCACATAAAAGATGGTGAAGCATGGGCAATGCTTTGTGGCAAAGGAAAAGGGAGGCTTCGTGGAAAACGGTATAGGGATATTTTGGTAAATTGCCCAACACCGAAAAAATGGCATTGTGTAAAACCGCGGCAATGCCCTAAGTGGTCCAGGTCTTGTATATGCTTAAAATGTGAAGTGGATTGAGTGTTGATTCACTAATGGGTTAATTGTAGGACCCGGATTTTACAATCTAAAATTCTTTGTGATTCCACCGCACTATTCTCTCGATCATTAGATAGTGCTCACAGATATATAACTGAACATCAAAGTACATATCATGCGGAAGTGTAAATATAATAGTAGACTTATACATGGGTTGATCAGGCCAAAATCAACAAAATGCAGTAGTGGAAGCGAAACACACAAATAGGACCCTCAGGACGTGCCCATAGGTAGCCAACTATGGTTCGTGACCTAGTTCTTAGCTTCTTCACCTTCTTTACCAGTTGCATCCCAAGGCATAGTGATCTGACTCTCCTAATTCTGGATTAATTAAGTGATCGAGGTGAGCACAAACCACTGTGCTCCATGAGCCAATACGTGGGATGCAAATAGATAACATGTATGGCTTATCAAGGGAAGAATCGAGTTGTTTTATTTGCCATAAATTACTTTTAAAATACAAGACATAAAAATTCCCTAAGACCTAATAGTTTAAACTAAAACATGATATTTGAGTAAAAAGAATGCAATAATAATAGTAGCACAGATTCCATCCACTGTTACATAGCTTCTGCACCATATGCTAACATTTCAGCATTATACCCACTTACCTTATCACTGGGGCGACACCTAGGGCAACACAAATTAGGGCTTTCCACTACTCGCCACTTTTCTAATCCCACCATAAAGTTTCTGAAATAGAACTATATCTATTTAAGTTCCCATGTATGTCCTTGACAATGGATTCGGCTATTCGAATAGTTTTGACTCTGCAGAGGTTGTACACTTTACCCATAAGATATGATTATCTCACAATGTCGGCCATTACACGCTTCCGTAGGCATGCGACTGAGTAATCATAACAAGGCTGTTACAATGCAACTTCTCAACAGGGCCACGTTTGCTAAGGTTTCACTCCCTTAGGGGTACGACCACCCTTCCAGAAGCCCCCTCTTGCACCGTCACGTCGGAGGATGTGGCCATCCTCTACCTGCCCGTGGTCACACTGGCGCAACACACACTAGGTTGATGCAAATTAGTTAGCCCTTCCTACACTTTGCCGGCTTGTGGTTGTACTGTTATACACTGAGAGATCATCACAAGATTCGGTCCGTAGGTTTATCTGGGCGGTTCTACCACACTCCACACACTCTTGTGCATCCACTGCACCATACCCCCGAACCATCCGCCACCTTCCCAGATAGTTAAGCAATCTGAGGTTTTTCAAATTATAAAATATTTATGTTACAACATACCAGCCACCTTCCATCAATGACTGTCCAAACCAAAATTTCATATTGAGATGATGCCAGAGAAAGTTAATGCCCTCGAGTATCTAAGCAGTACTAAGCATGTTATATAAATGTAGACTTATTTTCAAAAGTTACCATTATAGTTTTCCTAGGGCGATAAGGCTCAAATGCTCAAATCTTCCAAGGGAATGTAAGATCCGCGAGGTAAATAATAGGTATGTAACTAGAATCTTAAAACAATCATAGATTTGCATATAAAATAATAGCATGTAATTTTATAATTTAAATAGAAATATATTGCATAAAATATAGGTTCAATAGGACCAAAGTATTAACTGCCTTGTGTGGTTTACCGTGGTCTTGAGCTCACTCAATGCTTTCTTATTTGATGGTCTTGGGCTTCTGGTCTTCATCTTCATCTCTATCTTGGTCTCGCTTGATCCATTGATTCTTTCAGACTCTAATTTCTAATTACGCGCCAAATAATTGAATCCAAATAAATACAAATAACTCAAAAGTTTGAATAAATCCAAATGAATTTAATTTCACTGTATTATGCTTACAGGGGTGATTTGAGGCAGAGTTTTATTGGACATGGAATATTTTGACAAAGTCAGATGGGGTTTGGGGAAAGTGAGGAATGACGGAGGGAAATCCGTCGAGAAGAGGACAAAGGAGGTTTATGATAAGGGAATAGTCATGGGAATATTCCGCTTCAGGTTTGAAGATGGCTAGGCATAGCCGATAGTACAATACCATGACTCAATCTTTAGTTTACTAACTTCTTTCATGAGTTAGGCTAGTCTTGTGGATAGGTGTATGAATTTACATGAACAATATTTTGTCGAGCATTAATATTTATGAATTAGGGCATGTATTACATACGCGATGTATACAATTTTTTCTTTATCAAATTTATCTTAGAGTTTGTGTTTTATGTGATATCTCGCGGAATGTTTTATGTGATGTATGCGACGTAGCATTCCACGAGGTGATATTTTTATATGGTTTTTAGCTGTCAAATAATAAAATAGTTACCAAATGATCCATTCACCAATTCATTAAAGCATATGTTTATTTAAGTTTACAGTTGCTATTTACCAGTTAACTTTAGTTAACTATGATTTACTAATGGCAGTGGTCGATATGCAACTCCAGGGTTTAGATGCACTTCGGCGAAGTTGCCACTCTTTAACTAGGTCTAGGTTTTACTGGACTTTAGGTTATATATTGGCAGGATTATTTTAATGGCCGATGACCCAGGGGTTTATATTTTAATTGACACACAAGGTTATAATTCAACACGTTCTTTAATTTGAGATGCTCTCAAAATTAAATCTATGTATCCTATGTATCCTTTGTTGTTATTCAGCATAGATTAATTCTAGAAACAAACCTATTTATGTGTGACCTAGCTTGTTATACAAGATTATATCTCATTATCATTATTAATTAAATCTACTGTTAAGATTTAATTATTAAGGCATGCTAATGCTAATGATTACGCTTTAATAGGGCCTTCGACTGTCACATGAACCCCTAAAACATACATCGGCTCAATTTTAACCATAATAGCATAGTAATCATTTTTGTTTGCCCTAACTAGTCAATATTTATCTTAAGTACCTTAGATTATTATTTATATGTGCACCCCATTATATCCTAATAGCACTTTTGATTTAAGCAGATATTTACATTTGGGTGGTAATCATATATAGGTCACTTATCTAATTTTTAACTCAATCGCCACTCTAAATGGGGCCTTCATGACATCTGAACATTTATTCTGGGTTACATTTGAAACTCTACTATTTAGAAAAAGGGCCTCATAACTTTTAAGGTAAATCACATCTATTATTACTATATGACTTGACTTTATAATGATTAATTCCATAATTCCTTTTTGATATGTAAATAATTTTAAGATATATTCTCTTAGGCATATTTTAATTTATAAATCATCATTTCATGTGGAAGGTTAACCGTACTACGAAATCCCATTTCACCTGCTAGCTTATTTCTTTAGCTATTGACTTGTCAACAAGCTAATTAATCTCTTAATTCCATATTCTTATATACATGCATTTTTATTTGAATTCTAGTCATATGTCTTGGGCTCGCTTGGTTATTTCCTAATTAAAATGGGCTAATAAGAACAAAAAAGGTGTGATGGGGAGGGGATTTTAACCCACAACCTCCCCTTGTGCATAAGCCTTCACTGGCTTTGGTTGGCCAACTGGGCAATGGCCCATTTGTTATGGGATAGACTATTAAACAGGTGACTGAATTTTTTTTTAACTTTCAGTCACCTAAAGTTACACTTTGAATCACCTAAAGTTGCACATGTTTTTTTGGAGGGGGGCTGCAATTTTAGTTGATTGAGAGTGCAATTTTAGGTCACCTGAAGTTGCACTCTGAATCACCTAAAGTTGCAGCTGTTTTTTTAGGGGGGGTGCAATTTTAGTTCATTGAGAGTGCAATTTCAGGTGACTGAAACATAAAAAAATTTCAGTCGCCTGTGCAATAGCAAAATTGTTTGTTATTTAGAGAAGGGGAAGGTTCAGAAAGAGGTGAGGTGAGGGTATGGCAAAAATAGAGTAGGTGGCGCCAGCCAGGGGCAGCGGTCGTCGTCGGTGACTGGAGCTTGGGGAGGCTATGGTAGCAGACAAAACGGTTTCCCCCGAGGGTGGGGAAGCTTCTAGGGGTGTTGTCGTGGCCGTTGTGGTGCCGGGAGTGGTCAGCGGCGGCATGAGTGATCGGAGGTAGTGCGGCGAGGGGCAAGGTGACCGGAGCAAGGAGAAAGGGAAAACGGAGTGCGCATAAGCAGGAGAGAGGTGGGAGGGGTCTTACTGAACAAACTGCGGTGGCCAACAAGTAGTGAGGAGCTCAATGGCGTGAGACCCAAGCGGCGCAGCTGGGTTCATGGTGCCGATGAGTTCTTGCGACAGAGAGCCATGGCTATTAGTGTGGGAAGCTCTGGGGCCATGTGGTGATGCTTCAGCCCCGAGGAATTGATCCAGAGCACCTTGGGAAGGAATGGTGATGGCAACGGCAGTGATCGACTGGCCTTGGAGGAGGAGGTTGTGTGATGGGCTTTGGGCATGAATTTCTAATTAATGGGGAGGCGTGGCAAAAGGCATCCGGGGACACACCATGACTCGAACAGCTTCAAGAGAAAGTCGTCGGAGGCAGTTCGAGCAGTGAGGACAAGCAGTGGCAGATGTATGGGTTCAGCGCTAGCTCATGCTAGACTTTTAGGGGAAGGAATGAGAGGAAGGGGAAGGAGCAAGCAAGCCTTGGGAGGCTATTTATAGCACAGAGGAGGCACTGCTCATGTCGACCAAGTAGCAGCACGCGGTATGGCAACGACATGGCTGATGGTGCGCTCGGCTTGGCAACGGGACAGGATTGTCGTGGTAGAGCATGGCGTCACAGGGTAGGGCATGGTGGGGCATGGCAGGGTGACATGAGCTGAACAGCGCGTGTGGGCGCAGGGCATGGGCGACGGTCCAGTGTGGCGTGACATCATAGTCCGGGCAACATGTGCGAGGGAGGTTGAGACTGGGGGAGGCACTGCTGTGTTTGTGCGCCATTGTCCAGGTGACGAGGCAGCCAAGTCAGGAGCGTGGGTTTGTAGGGCATGGGCTTTATAGGGGGACGATGATGGCCGACGTGATGGAAGGCATGGTGAGGTGATGCAATGGTGAAGTGACGATGAAGTGGCGCCAGTGCATGGCCGAGTCAGGAGCAGGGAACAGGGGAGAAAGAGAAAAGAGAAGAAGGGGGAAGGGCTAGGCCCACTGGCAGTGAGAGGAAGAAAGAAGGAAAGGAAAAGAGCAGATGGCAAGATTGGAATCCAATTTTTGTTTTATCGAATTAAATTTGAACTTAACCTTTTAGATTCGGTATTCACAACTTATTATTCTAAATCATTCCGCCCTATTAGTATGATTATCATTTGCATTTGGGAATTATTCCCAGTTATTAACTTGTATCGCACGAAATTCAAAAAATCCCAAATAAAATTATAGAAGAAATTCGAATGAAAACAATATGCAAGAAAAGTTTTAAAAATTCTATATTTTTGAACATCCAAATTTGTAGGATGTTACAATAATGGTTGTAGGCCACTTTAAAAAGCGTGCATGAGAGACTAAAACCCGATGTTATGTGAGGTTAACGAGTTATTCCTGGTTTAGCCTAATGGGTGGATCTATTAGGTTTTGGTTCAGGTTGTGAAGCTATATAAGGAGCGGAGAGGCAAGAGCTAGGGTTTGAGGATGTTGGCTAAGCCTTTTGGTAGCTAGCTCTTCCTCCCTCCTATAGGATATAGGTTATAGAGAGACTTGAGAGATTAGGGTTAGGGTTCCTTGGGTTGGAGCCTTGTGTATACTCTAGGCTTAAAGCTCTGCTATACTGAGAGATTGGTTGTAAAACATTCCTCTTTAAGTGAAATGAATATCCAAACATTGCCCAAGTGAGTTGTGCCATGAATCCCCTCATGTGCTTTTGATTTTTGTGGCTGTCTTATTTGGATTTGTCCTCTCTTGAGCTTTTCTAGTGCCAAGGACGTATAAGAGGTGGAGATGTCTTCTGGAGATAAGATCCTATCCATCTAGGCATGATCTAGAGGAAGTTCTTGAGTTTGCTCAGTTTCTCGAATAGGTTGCTAACATCCTAGAGAAGGTGCATGCAAAGTTTTAAGTCATTGGATCAACTAATTAAAAGTTACATGGATTTTCGGTTTTGAAATAGGGCTGAAATTACTGTTCATCCTTGAATTTACTATAGCAGCAGTCTGACCGGCATTGTAGCAGTAGTCTAACTGGGATTACTATAACATCCCTTAATTTTACTATTCATAGCAGTCTGACTGCCATTAAAACAGCGGTTTGACCAGACTAGAGGTCAGGCCACCCCCTTCATGGAGGTCAGATCACCATGTATGTAGAGGTTAGACTACGTGGGGGGTTTTCACATCACAATTTGCTTTGTTATGATCAGATCTTCCCTTGTGATTATTTGCCTCTGATCTTTATAGCTTCCATAACAACTGGAGTAAAGAGTTTTACTTCCATTCAAAGGAAAAGATTTTGAAAAGCATCAGAATTAATTTGGGCTCCTATTCACCCCCTCTAGTCACCATACTCGATCCTACAATTGGTATCAGAGCCATGTTTGCTCTTTGTTTGATCTTAATTGATCATAAGCCTGGTAACTAGTAGGAAAACTTGTGAGCTCTTCTTTGTATCTTGCTGGGATGTTTTTGCCAATGATGTCCTTTGTGACAAGAGACTTGAAATCAACTAGAGAGTGATTTTATTTCTAAGAAACTATAAGTGTGAGCTTTGTGGTACATTCTTTACCTTTAGTTGTTCAAGTCTTAGTTTTGGAGTCCAAGGAGGATGATGATGATATTGATAAGCAGGGCGAGCTTCGACTCATCAATAGTAAGGTAAAACCTCATGTGACCTTAGTTTTGTCCAAAATGAATATATACTTGCTCTTAGGGATTATGTGAGATGCCTAGATGATAAGAATGCTAGATTGTTTGATATTGATTGTACTAGGTTGAAATCTCACTTACCATGTGTAGGTTGTGAGTCTTTACGTGTGGATGTTGAAATTTTGAATATTTCTCTTGCATGCTTAAAACCTGAAAACGAGAAATTAAAATTGACTCACCACACATGTGTAGAGGAGCTTGAGTTCACTAGGGCTGGGATTAGTGAGCCAAGTACTTCTGTTTATGATTCTTGTGTAGCCTCAAGTGTTTCTCATGTTGATCGCCTAGCTTATCTTGTGTTTATATTTGTACTAGCTATGTTCCTCATGTTGACCCAATTCATTGCTTACTTGCATTTTCATCTATTACATATATTATCGTTTTTTGGAAGATGGTGTAAATGCTTTGAGGAGAGAGCATGATGATATGAGCTCTGAATCTTGTGACTTAGTCACCTCCTTGCATTTAGATTTGGGCATTCCTAGTAGTGAATATGGTTCTATCATTGTTGGCACTTGTGTCATAACTTTAGATGTTCCTATTTTTGGCTAGTGCAACTCTTGTTGGCTCTTCTAGTGTTGTTAAAGGAATTTCTAGCAATGACGGTGCATCTACTTCATTTCGTACTGATTCATGCAAAATTAAGTACTGTTGCACCTACTACAAGAAAGATAGATACAAAGTTGAATTTTGCTTTCACCGTGCCAACTGTAAGCGTCGAGTGTACCGTTGAGATCATGCTTCCAAGTCTCTTGGTGTTTATAGTCTTGCTCATGACACAAACAACAAAGTGCAGAGCATGAAACCTCAATTTTGGAAGCCAAAGCATAGTGTCAGCCTTGCTGTTTTTGTGTCTGGACCTAGGGGAGTGGTCATACCGGTATTACCCCTGTGGTCAGACCGCAAGGCGGTCAGACTGGCCAATCAATGGCTGTGTGATTGGCCCTAAGGTGACTTGTCTCTCTTTTCATGGTTTTTCAGCAGGGTTCTGGATTTGTGTCATGTGGTCCTTCTGTCTGTACCTAGAGGACTTCTTCTATGAGCCTTGTTGTTGTTATGTCCTCACGGACTGTCTCCTTGTAAACCTTTGCATCATTGCTTATTTTGTGAGAAGGATGGGCATATAGTGGAATTTTGCTAATGGCATGCCAAACACAGGCATTGAGCCTGTGCTTCTAAGTCTCCAGGTGGATATAGTTTTTCTTATGACATAATAACTTGTGAGCATAGCATGAGGGCTCGCTTGGCTAATGGGTTCTATCACTTTTCCTAGTGGTGTCATCCAGTATTGTGGACATGGTTCTTATGTCATTGATTTTTGTCCATGTGCTGTTCCGAAGAATGATTTCCGCCATTTTTCAAGTGGTGGACCTTGTTCTCCCCATCGATGTGTGCACCCACGACAAGGAGGAGTTGTGAGTTCTTTCGGTGCTCCTGTTAGTTCTTATCTTGATGCTTTCAAGCAAGGCACTCGTTCTCTTCATCGAGTTGTCCACTCATGACATGCCTCTAAAATTAGATTTTCTTGTATGAACCATGCATTGCATCATGCTAACTCGAATTCTTCTAGTGATGGTGTGTCCAAGTTTTAGGTTCCCAAGTACTTGCTTACTAACCCTTTAGGATCCAAGACTCGAACACCTTGTTCGTCTCATGTGTAAGTTTTGGAACGTGGGAAGAAGAATATGTGCTTAATCGGGTTTTGGTCTTTTGCTTTATTACATGATTGGAACTCTTGATGGTTCTTCACTCTCTTGTGATGGCCTCCAGGATATATGTGCTTTTACATTTGGTGTTTCCACCTACTTGGTGATCTATCATATATCTTCATGCTATTATATTCATGGTTGATTATATTTGGCATGTTGTGCTTTTCCATGTGGTTACTTGTATCATATTGGCATGTTTTACTATATTCTTGTAATGTCTTTATGTGTATTTTGCTTGTATATCCATGAGTTGGCTAATTGTTAATATTTTGCGATAGATGAGCCTTATCTTGAACCCTTGTGCATGTATTTTCCTTGATGTATATATATTAGCATACTTTTTTCAGTCTTTTGCTTAGGTATCTATATGTCATATTATATGCATTAGTTTGTTGGATACTTAAGTTTTGACTCGACTTCATGAGCATAACTTACTTGTTGATTGTGTGTATTTGGACTTAAGTATTATCATGATTTTGTGCTTTGTTGTATCTATCATATTTTATTGCCTACATCTTGCTCTTTATGTCCATTCACCGTTATTTATACATGTTAGCGTACTTTCTATGATTTTTGTTTGTCATGATATATGTCTACATGGTATGTATTTGATTATGGACATTTTTAGCTTGATTACATCTTGGATAGCCTTCTATATCATGATGTTACATTTGTTATGCCTATCCATACTAGCATATGCTTTTATGGCTTTTCCTTGTCATTTGCTATATATGTATGGTTGGTAATTCATTGAGATGCATGTACATCATGAGCTTATTTATTTCTGCCTTGGCATGAAAATAGTCTGTATGACATATTTAGCTTTATATTGTGCTTATGCCTAGATATCATAAGAATTTTGATTAGTCCTAGATTTAGTTTGCACTAGGCTTTGTTGTCCTAGATGATTTGGTGAGGTCTAGATAGAGCTTGTGTAGGGGATGTGTTCTTTGTCATTTGTGCTTGTCATGCTACTTTTGCTATCATATGTCTCAGTACTGGATCCATGCTTGTATATCACTTACCCTAGTACTAGGACACCGGTTGTTCCTGTATTTGAGTTACAGGTTGTGGATGTGAAGGGGAGACCATGTGGCCTATGTGGATGCTTTGGGTCTCTAATCTCCTTTGAATTTTTGGTTGAGGTTTCTATAGATCTCACGATACAGGTTCAATCAGCATCCATCACATCAACTTCACCATGTCGCTAAGCGATGTGACGGAAGCAGAGTTGGAGCTTCCTTTTTTTTATGCTACTTTTTAGGGAGAGCTTACTTTTTGTGTTTCATTATGCATTATGCTTTTGCTTGTGTTTCATGTATTCATATGCTAGCTTGATGTCATTATACCATGCATTTGCATGATTTGCTCCATGTTATGTTTTATGTATACTTGGTATTGTAATATATCAATTGTGGATACATGATATTACATGTATATTGCCATTATCATGTACTATTCTAGTTTCATCATTTATCATGCTTTTACTTGCTCATATGTGCATAGGCTAGAATTTTAATTATGATTTTCAGGTATGCTTGAGCTTGGCTTTTCATAATGAGCTTGTGTTATCTTGATATATTTACTACAATGCTTTTGTGATATTTTGCTCTAAGTATCCATGTATCTATTAGACATCTATGTTAGCATATATTTCTCTTTATCATTGTTAGCATAATTTAAGCATGTTTTGTTCTTTGACATGTTTTATGCTTACATGGTGATGATAATATAAGTGGTACTGTTAATTATAGATAGATGAGCTTTGTCATATCATTTCTTACATATTTTGTTCTTGATTATGTGCTTGTCATGCTATGCGTCTTATTGCTCATATGCTTCATATCTACCTTGGATATACATGGAGCTTGATTTATCTCTATAGCATATAGCGTTCATGTTTCGCTCACTGCCATGCTATGTACATTCTTGTTCATGCTCAAAATTGTTTGCTTATGCTTATATGAGCATTAAATTGTTATTGCCTACCTCTCACCTTGGATTATAATATTCTGGCTTGTCATGTCTCTTCGAAGTGGATTTGCATGTCAATCTTCACTAACCCCAGTTTCAAGGCACAAAAAACTTCTTTTCTGGTGATATAGGCTTTACATGAGAGGTGGAAGACCAAGTGTGCAGTATTGCAACTGGGTATCAGGGGAGTGGTCAGACCCCCTAGTTCTGAAGCTTCTGAGCCTTCTTCTTCCTCATCCTAGCGTCCAGTGATGGCTATCAATCTTGGGATGCAACTTAGCTTAGCTTCTACTCCTTCGATTACATCTCACCACCAAGTAGTGCGACACAGGTTTGTGTCCTACACTTTAATTTTGCCCTTGATTCATGCCTTGCATATCATATGGGGACTTTTGTAGTTCGAGGATTAGTTGGACTAAGTATAGGATCACTTTGTCCATGAGTCCCTCTTAAGCACATTATTGAGTCTTCTAGGTTGTGTTTTCTTTCAATCTAGTTTGAGCTTACTTTTTCATTCACTAGAGTCTAATAATGGGGATTTCTAGTGTTTAGATTCGCTCTCTAGCTGTGAATTATCTTTCTCCTAGAGACTATGTGGAGTATAGAGGCTAACTCTTTCATCTTTTAGCCATTCTAGTCATTCCTTATGAGGAGAGGCTTTGGGGAGTGACTTTTGCAAGTTTGGATCTTTTTGAGTTATTTTTCCCTTACAAGTGTTTCTAGATGTTTTATTTTGCAGCTTGTTCTTAGGGGGAGCTTGATCCTTTTTATTTCTCAAGTGGTATCTGGCATTTGTATCTTCTTGTAGTTAGGAAGTTTTATCTTCTTGCTTTCTTTTGCATCATGCATACATGGCATCGCATTGTGAGATATGCATTTAGATATGAGATTTGATTATTACTCAACTGTGATGTAATTCTAATTCGATATTGCTCATTGCCATATTATGCCTACTTAGCTAGCTTTATCGTGTTTTTGTATATATGATTGAATCTTTGCTATGCTAACTTAATTTGCAAACTCAAACTAAATTCACAAGTGGTAACAATTATTGCAATTAGTATCTTTTAAATTTGGAAGATTTGATTTTTTATTAGCTTGCTATCTAGTGATCCTTTTATGATATATGTCATTTCAAAAATGCTTTATTGTATCTTGAATCCCTTATTGAGCTTTATGGAGTGTTTTGTTAGTTCTTTAGAAAAGCATGTCTTGCTCATTTAACTAGTGCCTAACTTGATAAAAATGATTTCTTTTGTGTAAAAAAGCTGATCTCACCTATTCTTTCTCATGAGACGACTTGCTATTGTTGTAGGCATGAACTCAGGGGGAGTTTTGAATGACCAAGACCACTCTTTTAGGCTTCTTGCTTGGGAAAATCATAGTAAGGCTTGACATCTAGCACATGGCTAAGAAAATAAAAATATGAAAAATGGCTAAAGCTTAAGAGGTAGTTGTGGATGACTCCTAGTCCATGACTTGCTTTGCTAAAATAAGGCCTAATTGATCTCTAAAATTTCAAGAATAGCTTTTATCTAGTACTTGAGCATAATTGGCTAAAATTGAGCTTCTAGCACTTTAAATGATTCAATTTGAGTTTCTTGGTTCCATTTAGCCTTCTTGACATGGTTTAGCTCATACTTGGATAGCTTGAGTTGAACTTGCCAATTTTGAAGCCTTTCCTAACTTGAGATCAAATTGAATGCTTTAAATTGTGATATCGTGCCTAGATTGGTTACATATGCCTTATCATGATTTAGAGAGCTTTGTATGCATTTTATAGCTTCAAGTGGTATCTTTTATCCTTAACCTCACTTTGGATAATTTTCAAAGCTCTTTTAGGTTGTGCATTTTTATTCATGTGTTTTCATGCATATTTTGAGAGGGAACTTTAGCCCTTGATATCTCTATTACCAAAAGGGGGAGAATGATTGTGAAAAGGCATTAAGGGGGAGAATATGCATTGAGTGATATAAGTGGTATGAGTTGGAAAACTTGCTAACTGGAACATACAATATCAAATGAGATATTTGAATGAGGGGGGCTTAATTACACATTATATGCTCTCTTTTGCATTGTTTGGTTCGTCCTCTTGCTATGAAAAAGGGTCATGATGAGTAATTGCTCTTTTCTTTAGACCATAAGCAAGACTTGACTTTTGTGAGATTTTAGGTGTGATTTGGAGCTTTGGTATAAAACTTGTTCTTTCTTGTTGTTTGCTCTATTTCACACTTTGCCAACATGGTCAAAAGTTCTTTCTTTTCTTTCTATTATACCATGTGTGGTTTTTGCGTCTTCTTACTTTTCTTTTCAAAAATAAACTCATCTTCATGCTTTTTTTGGTGTTTATCAATATGCTCATCAAGGGAAAAATTGTGAGACTGTGTAGGTCACCCCATGGTTGTGATGAGTAATTGACTTTTGGATTAAAGTATCTGTAGAGTTTGAGTTTGGTTTTTGAGAGTTTACAAGTTATTCAGTTGATTCTGTTGTCGACGGTATGACTTGCAGTGGGGCCGCGGTCATACTGGCCAAGTGCGGTAGTACCGGTCTTAAACAGTAGTCAGACCAGGGTGTGGTACTACCGAAGTGAGTCGGTATGACTAGCTTTTGGTTGGTGGTCATACCGGCCGAGTAGTTGTTGGGTCGTGCATGTGTTTGAATTAAGTTGTTTGAGTGTTGTCATGGTATGGGTGTTGTTTCTTATGTGCACATGGGTTTATTGTTTGGTCCTAGGTTTAGGATCAGTAATTTGGTTGCATACATTTTTCATTGTGCGTTGCTTGGATTAATTGTGCCAATTGATGATTTTATGTATTGTGCGGTGCTACGTGATGACTTACATGTTGTTGTTGGCTGTAGGACTTGGAGCTAGGTCATGGTGAGGCGTACGAGGACCAGGACTAGGCACAAGGTGGTGCTGAGGTCCAGAACGGTCAGGGAGACATCAAAGATGTCTAAGGCTCATGGAGTGGTTACAAGTCAAGAAGGTAGAAGATTGGAGCAGGAGCTATTGGTGGCGATCATGACGAGCAACGACGAGGTGGATTGGACTAGGCTTAGAGAGGAGGTGAGGTCCAGACAGTCGAGGAAACCAGGTGCAGTCATGAAGCCAAGAGAAGAGGCATGTGATGCACTAAGTAACTTGGTTCGTTTGCAAGCGAGGATGGTACGGTGGAATCTAAATGCGTGAGAGGTATAGCGGCAAGTCATTGGGGCCACAAGGAAGATGGTGAAGCATGGACGATGCTTCATGGCAAAGGAAATGGGAAGTTTCATGAAAAATAGTATAGGGGTGTTTCAGTAAATTGACTAATACCGAAAAAGTAATGGTGTGTGAAACTGCAGCATTGGCCTAAGTGGTCAAGGTCTTGTATGTTCTAAAAATGTGAAGTGGATTGAGTGTTGATTCACTAATGGGTTAATGGTTGTAGGCCACTTTAAGAAGCGTGCGTGAGTGAGTAAAACCTGATGTTATGTGAGGTTAACGGGTTATCTCCAGTTTGGCCTAATAGGTGGATCTATTAGATTTTGGTTCAAGTTGTGAAGCTATAAAAGTGGAGGAGAGGCAAGGGCGAGGGTTTGAGGATGTTGGCTAAGCCTTTTGGCGGCTAGCTCTTCCTCTCTCCCATGGGAGATAGGTTAGATTGAGACTTGAGAGATTAGGGTTAGGGTTCCGTGGGTTGGAACCTTGTGTGTGTGATCTAGGCTTAAAGCTCTGCTATTATGAGGGATTAGCTATAAAACATTTCTCTCCAAGTGAAGTGAAATGAGCATCCAAACTTTGCCCAAGTGAGTTATGCCATGAATCTCCTCGTGTGCTTTTGATTTTTTTAGCTTTCTTATTTGGATTTCTCTTCTCTTGAGCTTTTCTAATGCCAAGGACATATAAGAGGTGGAGATGTCTTCTGGTGACAAGATTCCATCCATCTAGGCACAATCTAGAGGAAATTCTTGAGTTTGCTCATTTCTCTCAAGAGAGAGGTTATTTTTGGGTTTTCCTCTTGTGGATGTTTTGAGTTGGATTTGAGCTACGTTCTAGCTTACTATGACATGTAAGAACCCATCCTAGGTCACCTAGACCATCTACGACTCACGACCAAGAGCGGATCATAGTTTTCCTCTTTTTCCCGGTTCTTGTGCCATCTCTACTTAAATGGAAAAAAGGTCATATTTGGCAACAATTCTCTTGATTGTTGATTGGAATAGGTTCTTGACATCCTAGAAAAGGTGCATGCAAAGTTTTAAGTCATTTGGATCAACCAATTAAAAGTTATATGAATTTTCGGTTTTGAAATAGGGCTGAAATTATTGTTCATCCCTTAATTTACTGTAGCAGTGGTCTAACTAGGATTACTGTAGCATCCCTTAATTTTACTATTTGTAGTGGTCTAACCGCCATTGACATAGTGGTCTGACCGGCCTGGAGGTTAGGCTGCCCCTTCATGGAGGTCAAACCGCCATATATGTAGATGTCAGACCACACGGGGCTTTTCAATGTGCAGTTTGCTCCATTTTGATCAGATCTTCCCTTGTAATTATTTGTCTAATATTCATAGCTTCCATAGCTACTGGAGTGAAGAGTTTTCCTTCCATTCAAAGGAAAAGATTTTGAAAACCTTGGAATTAATTTGGGCTCCTATTCACCCTCTCTAGTTGCCATACTCGATCCTACAGTTAGCCATGGCAGGAGGCTTAGTGATGTCTGCACGCCAAAGGGCAACATTGTCATTGGCAATGCGAGGATAGTTAGGGGCGGATCCACATAGGTCCAACAGGTGCACAAGAGATTGGATCCAAATTCATTTTCCTTTGTTAATTTGTTATAGATATGTATAGTGTTAATTTGTTTATTCATGTTCCTTTGTTAATTTGTTAAAATTTATGATGCATCTAATCAACCCTCAAACTACAAAACCGTCTAAACAATCCTCTCAACTATGCATAATTATCCAAATATCCTCCTGTGATAGTTTTAATGGGGGTCTTATCACTATGATAAATGACTAGCTAGTAACATGACAATGACTCGGCAAATTATATAAATAAAAAATCAGACAATGGACCCACATACTGGTACTCTTTTTCTTCCACCTCTGTCTTCCCTTCCCTCTTTCTCCATCCACTATGGAAGAGCTCCTGGATAGCTTGAGCCCTACTTCCAAGAGCTCCCCGGCTAGACCGGCATCCTTTGCATGGTGACCCCAATCCTCCTCATCTCCTCTTTCTTTCTCCATCCTCTCTAGCTTGGTTGGACTCAGGCCGCAAACCCAGTGCTGTTGCGCCTCCCAATCTAATAGTTGGGCTCGGCAAAGGCACAGCGATGCTAACCATATCTGGAGTAGGCCACCATCGGGCCACCTTCTTGCTTGCTAGTGAGCATAGGCACGAGTGAGCGAGAGAGGGAGAGAGCGAGAGAGATGGGAGCAACTCCCCAATTTGTCACTGGGGATGGCTTCCAACTGACACTAATGTCCTAGATCATTTGCAACCCATCGCATCTCTTTCCCCTCGATCCTCTATTCCTTCGACCCAGTGGCGGATCTAGAATAAAAATGATGCGGAGGCCTCATGCTTCATGCATGTACTTATCAATACATCCATCAATAATGTAGTAGATAATAATGCGTTCTAAATTTTATAATATCAACTAACTTCATGATGAAATTCAATGGTAAATAATTGTTCAGCAAAAAACAACATCTGTCCCCATTACCTATAAAATAGATAACAAAAACAATAAGTGAGTAATATTTTAAGTAAAAGAATTACAGAATAATTGAATAAAATGAAGCAAATTATAGAATAATTCTAGAAGTGATCTATTATAGAATCATTGGTAACTCCTTTCATTTCACATTTCTCCACATAGAAAATAAGACTATCACTTTTGAGCTAAGCACTGATGCGGTTGTATAAAGCTATTTTCATAATTTTCATGGTTGAAAAGCAACTCTCAGCTGTAGCAAAGGCAACAGGCAAAACTAGTGTTAACTTCAAAAGTCGGTAAACCAAATGATAGCAAAGGTGTTTGCTTGTCTCAACCATTGCCTGACAAAGTTCCTTAATGGTCTCTATGTTGGAGAATCTATCATTTGCTCACACATCAGTAATATAGAGGCAAAGATGATGGTTGAGATCCCTCAAATCTCTAGAATTAAAATCATTGGGATAAAGCTTAGCTAGCCTCATCAAATGGTCCAAATTAAAATCATAGAATGATAGATGTTTTTTCTTTTCTCCCCCTATTTGTCAATGTGTTTAAACCTTCTTTCTTTTAGATAGTTATAGTTCTTGCATGTGGGGCATTAGTTTTTGGTATGTGGGAGCACGTACTATGTAAACTTGGATTCTAAGCAACAAAAATTGAAACCGACGCGGGGGCCTGTGCCCCCCATCCCTCAACGCGCATCTGCCCCTACTCCGACCTTCGAGGATGACTTCCAGGTGACCATTTTGTCATGTGTTTATCCTCAGTGAAGTATGTTGGCTTAATTCATTTTCTATAACAATCGACATTAAAGCTTCGAGACTACTAATTTGATCTTTATTTGAAGGGATTGACTATAGAGTATCTGGTTGCTCTTTAGTCTTATAGAGCACTCACTCTTTTCTTTTTTATAGAATAATCTTAGAAATATTTGGTCTTCCATTCATGACATTTAGCACTAAATTATATCATGCATGTCAAGAAATCAAAAATACAACAACAAAAATAAATGCAATACCCTAAACTTAACCCTCATGAGGAAATATATGTAAATAGAGAAAAAGGGATATGTGAAAATAGAATGTTTTGAAAAGAGAGGAGTTGTTTCTTTGACCGATTCATTTGGGAGGAGTTCGCAACTGACTCGGGTCATGCCGTGTTAAAAGGAAACTGTGGGGGAATAGACCCAAACCCTAACTGATCGGCCCCTACCTTCCTCTCCAGGCCACCGCCTCCACCAACAATGCCGCCCCATCCCTAGTGCCGCCACCCTCCTCCCTGGCGCCACCGCTCCTCCTGGCGCCGCCCTCCTCCTAGCCGCCGTCTCCCTAGTAGTGCCACCCCATCCCTGGCGCCAACACCCTGCTCCCTAGCACCGCTCCTCCTCCTAATGTTGCCCTCCTCCTAGCCATCGCCACTCCTCCGACGCCATACTCCTCTTAGCCGTCACCAGTAGCGCCTAGACAAACGCGCTATGAGTCGGCCTCACCCTGGTCACGCCACGCCATGTCGCACCGCTCCGAAGCATGCCCCCTGTTGTTCCTCACTGTCCTCTCATGTTCCTCGTTGGCCCATGAGTTGTGCATGAGGTTTAATCATGTCTGCTAGTGTAGGGGGTGTCGAGGATCATGGGGGATGAGTTACGAGGCGTTTTGACAGTGGGTCAAAGTAGGGAACAGGCGGGAGCTTTGTGTTGCTCCAGCAATCTTGACTAGATCTGCCACTCATCATCTTGTAGGTAAAATCCTCGAGCATTGTCCCCTGCTGTGATGTCATAGTAGATTGATTCGGTTGCCATGTTAGAGCTGGTTGGCTTGGAGAGTCAGTTTTGGAGGAGAATTATTGTCGTCGTAGTTCGTTGAGGTTGCTGTCAAGATATTAGGGCTTAGTTTTGGGTTTTTATGCTTTGTTTCATAACCTAGGAATAACATGAAAGTGTATATAATTGTCTAAGGATTTCATTTCATGCCTCAATTTTGTACAAAGTCCAAGAACATGAATTTTGGTTGAGTGGATTAGAAATTATGGCTTTAGGAAGACTATTGTCCAGAAATTGGTTATGCTAGTCGCAGTCATGGGAAACTGTGGAGTAGAGTTGATATCCCTGTATAACATGAAAGGGAAGGCATTAGTGGACACTGATGGGTGTGACACTCCATTATACCAGTATAAGCAAAGAGAAGTAGAGACATGTGCATTGCATTCATGAATTGTTAAATGAGATGATGAGATATGTGTGTGGAATTTAATGGGAAGAATATGTGAAAGAATGGGATAGTTGTGAATGGACATGAATATTTGGTATATGTTTTACATTGTTTATTATGCTATTGTGTACCTGCTGAGTCAAGGACTCACCATTGCCGTCATGGTTAAAATTGGTAGCGATTGCAGTCGTGGGTGGTATTCTGGGATTTTACTAAGTGGGGTGTTATAATAAAAGTTGTCATATGGATTTTTAATAAATTGGCAGACGAAAGTTACATAAATTACCATATGTTAGACTCTAAGTTACCATCGATAGCTTAACAAATCACCAAGATAAATTTAAAATTATCATCAGTTTACAAATTTGAGAAAAGTTTAAGAATTACCATCATTTGAACCCCTAAGTTATCATTATGGTTTTAAGAAATTATCACCCTAAGTTTAAAATAACCACTATTTCTATCAACTTGGAAACATTTTAAATCTTACTATCAGTTCCACTAAAGTAACCATCAGCTGCACCCTATGTTATCATCTGCATTTCTAAATAAATTACCGCCTTGATTTCTGAATTTACCATCATTTTGTTTTATCATCACTTTTGACTTCAAGACTTACCATTCGGTTTGATCTTAAGTTATTAGCTGCATTTTTAACAAGTTACGACTCTAAGTTCAGAAATTGTTATTTTTAATTTAAAAGAAATTTCAAAAATTACCATCAATTACATCCTAAGTTAACATCTACATTTTCTAACAAATTATGAGCCTAAAAACTATTTCTCCACTGCTGAGCTGTGATGGATTTTTTAAGAAGTGAAAATGCAATTCACTTCTCTATTTTCATATTTCTCATCATTAATTGCACCCAAAGGTTCTGCTACTTTTCATATGTGGCTTTTTATTTACCGTATCATTAGAGTTGTTATGGACTCTAGGTCATGGATTTGTGAATGTGCGTACTCCTAGCAAAACAACTTGGGGAAAATGATACTGACAACTGAGACTTGGGAAGTGTGCCAGTCAGGAATCATCCCACCGCTGTAGACCATCACTTTCTATATTTTTTTTAACTTATGCCTTCATATTCAATAGAGTTTTCAATGGGCCCCCTAAGTGACTAGCCCCACAAATCAGGTAAACACACTAACACCACATGTACATGAAGGAGAATGTATACCCGCACAAGACACCTCTTCGAGTCCCTAGAATTTCACATGCATTGCTTTTGTGCTACTGCAAATTGGGCCAATTTGAATTGGTCCCACTTGACATTGGAGTTGTTTCAGCCCTACTGTGTGCGCAATGTGCAGCAACAGTTGATAAGATATGGCTTCAAACCAAACAATTGTGCTCCTCTCGTCTCATATTTTCGCCCCACACTCGCACCAGATGGTCGATGAACTAGTACGTTTTAGGACTATTGTGTGCCTAGTTGTGTGATAGATTTTTTAAAAAAGTTCAAGTAATCATCTCTAGCCCTCTGGTCTATTGAATAACAACGTGAACACTACTTTTGGACCAAGCACAAAAGTTTTGCATAGACAATGCTCCTTCAAATGCTAAAGAACAAAACCCAATTCCCAAAAAATTAAAGGCAACAAACAAAATAGGCCTCCAATCGATATCCATATGGTTGGCTCAACTTTTTCTGTGACCCATCTGTCATCAGTGGCCAGGCATTACCATGCACAAGTCAATGTCTTCCCACCTCCCACATCGCCAAAATCACACTCGATCGTAGGTCGCGACACATTGAGACGATCAGACTGCTGCATACCTGACAATCATGCACCCAGGCTCGCAATAGCTTTTTCGCTATCTGAATACTACTACTTAGCATGTAAGAATGTGAGGTGTAGTTATCCACTTTTAAGTCAGTTGTGAGGTGTAGTAGTTATCCTCTTTTAAGCTGGTTTGTATATATGGCAGCCCTAGTGCTTGCCTGTACAATCTAGTAAAATGGAAGTTCATGAGTGAATAGCTATGAGTTGTATACTACTTTGTGTTTCAGTTGTTTCTTTCTTTGCTTCGAGTGTCCAAATCCCCAATAGCTGGTATCAAAGCCCTAAGTTTGAGTGGGGCGTAGCAACTCTGAGGTTATGGCTTCGAGTTCGGGCATCAGGATGGTGCAGCCGATGATTCTCGTATTCTCAGGAGAGAATAATGATGTGGATCATCAGGATGCAGATGCTATTACTACTACAAGGATTGTAGGATATTGTTGAGAACAGTTATGAAGAGTAAACTACTAAAGATGTTCTTACGCCGAAGTAGAAGAAATCTTTGGCAGAGAACCAGAGGATGGACGCCAAAGCCATGTTTCTAATTCAACAAGGTGTTATGGAAAGTTTATTTCCGTAAATTATTGGTGTGAAGAAATCAAAAGAAGCTTGGGACATGCTAGAGGAGCTTCAAGGTTCCACAAAAATTTTAGCCGTAAAGCTACAAACTTTGTGAAGGTAGTTTTAGAATCTACAGATGGAGTCCAGAAGGTAAAAGATTACTTATCAAGAGTAATCGAGATGGTGAATCAGATACGTACCTATAGTGAAGAGATTACTGATCAAAAGATTATCAAGAAAATACCAAAAAAAGGTTTTAATATATTGTTGCTGTAATTGAGGAGTCAAAGGATTTGATGACTCTTACTGTACAACAACTAATGAGTTTATAAGAGTCTCATGAAGAGAGGAAGCTACAACATGAAGGGAGCACGATGGAAAGTGCCTTTCAATCTAAGTCGAGCTTCAAATCACACAGTTCGAGAAATAGTGAAAATTATCAAAGAAGAGGTGATCAAAGAAAAGATGCAAAAAAATCCAGTTGAAATAAAAGAGGAAAATGTATAACAAGTTCTAATTTCTTGTGTGATATTTACAAAAAAAGTCTCGTCACACTACAAATAGGTGCTAGAAGAAGATGACTTGCAATAAATGTAATAGGTAAGGTCACATTGACAAATATCATAGATCCCAATATAACAATCGGGCAAAATTTTCAAAAGAGGAGTATAATTCAAAAGGGTCAATTTATTCTTGCAAAATTGCCAAGGTGAAAAATGAGATACTTGGATTGTAATAGTGGTTGCACAAACCACATGTCTGCTAATCAGGATATATTTTGAGATGTCGACTCATCATATCAAGTGAAGATACACATGGGAAATGATTCTTTAGCCTAATCTGAAGGTAAGGGCTGTATAGTTATCCAAATAGAAGATGATCAAAAATTTATTAAAAATATTTTATTGGTACTCGATTTGAAGCAGAATTTGCTAAGTGTTGGGTAATTGCAAGAATATGTGTACACTATTCATTTCAAAGTTTTGTCTTTCAAGATATTGGATTGTAAGAATGAGAATTGCCTTCCAGCAAAGGCAGATATGAAGAAAAATAGGAATTTTCCACTGAAAATGAGTTATCCAACTCAATTGGTTTTATGAAGCGAGGTTGGTGATAACTCTGAATTATGGCATAAGAGATTTGACCATCTCAATTACAAAGCCCTAAGCTACTTAGAACCAAAAGTATGATACAAGGTTTATTAATTATTAATTTGAAATCTGTTCTATGTGAAAGTTGTATTTTCGGTAAACACATTCGGGCTTATTTTCTGTATGGAGGAGCTTGGCGAGCATATGCACCTTTGGTGTTAGTACATAGTGGTATTGTTGGAAAAAATACCAACAATGTCACAAGGAAAGAATTGGTATTTTACCACTTTTATTGATGATTATACAAGGATGACTTGGGTTTATTTTCTAAAAGAATGATCATAAGCACTAGAAAGTGTTTATGAAATTCAATGCTATGGTGGAAAATCAAATCAACCAAAAAAATTAAGGTGTCACACAGTGATCAAGGCAGCGAATATATCTCAAAATAATTTGAGAGATATTGTGAAAATATTGGCATCGAATGACAACTTATGGCATCATATAGACCTCAGCAAAATGGTGTGGCTAAAATAAGGAATCGCACAATTGATGATATGGCAAAATTTGCATTAAAAGAGAAAGGTAAGCCTAGAACACTTTGGGTAGAAGCTGTGAATACATCAGTGTATGTTCTAAATAGAAGCCCAACAAAGGCAGTCATGAAACATACAACATTTAACCATGGTATGATCAGAAGCCAGTGATAAGCCATATGAAGGTATTTGGGAGTGTTTGTTATGCCCAAGTACCAGCTCAAAGGCGAGTTAAATTTGATGATAAACGTGTATGTTGCATATTTGTCGGCTATGCTGACAGCACTAAAGGATATCGGCTTTACCACTTTGAAAAGAAGAAGATCATAATTAGCAGAGATGTGATCTTTCGTGAGAAGGCTTCCTATGATTGGGAAGCAGCTAAGATTCAAAAGAATTAGTTGATACCGACAATGGTTATCTCACTAGGCCAACCACAAGTTTCGGTTGAGCAATAGGAGCAAGGTAATGCTCCAAGTCAAGATGGACTGAGTTCAAGTTTGAGCTCAAGTTCTAGCCCATGTGCTAGCGAGCAATTGAGTACGCCAGAATTGGCTCCACAACGAGTAAGGAGTTTGGCAGAAATATATGAGTCGTGTGGTTTCTCTGTTGTTGAACCACAAGCTTTGAAGAAGTAGAAAAGCACTAGAATTGGGTAAAAGCCATAGAAGATGAGATTCATATGGTTGAGAAGAACAACACTTATGAGATAGTTGATTGACCCAAGAATCGAGAAGTTATTGGAGTCAAATGGGTTTATAAGACAAAGTTAACCCAAATGGCTCAATTCAAAAATATAAATCAAGACTTGTGGTGAAAGGCTTTAAGCAAAAGCCTGGTGTTGACTACTATGAGACATATGTGTGAGACCATGTGGAGGTCACCCCATGGTTGTGATGAGTAATTGACTCTTGATCTAAAAAGATTGAGTTTGATTTTTGAGGTTTGAGCTGACTCTACAAAGTCGTAAGCCTTGAGATAGGTTGGCAGACCATTTATGACCACGTTGTCTTTGGTCGAAACCTGGTAGATGCGTTTTCGAGTGATCGGAAGGCTTTACGACCACGTGGGTCGTGGTCAGAAGCCGTGTGCACTATTTTACGACCACGTTGTGGCGTTTACGACCACTTTGGGCGTAGTCGAAGGTCCCAGGAAGCTTTACGACCACGTTGGTTGTGGTCGAAGGCCATCAAGCAAGTTTACGACCACTTTGTTGAATGTCGAAGGCCAGCCAGAAGGTTTACGACCACGTTGTCGCTGGTCGAAAGTCGACAGGGCATTTACGAGTGGTCAGAAGTCGAACGCATCCCTTTGACCGTGGTCGGAAGTTCCTAGACTAGTCTACGACCACGTTATCCATTACCGGCAGCGAAACACGATCGTGGTCGGTAGTCGGCAGACGGGCCACGACCACGTTGGGAAGTCGGTGGCCTACGACCACGTTATCGAGATCTACGGCCGAAAGTCGATACTTCGACCGCTGCGGTCAGTAGTCGGCGCTCGAGCTTGCGACCACGTTGAGAAGTCAGCGCTTTTCGACCACGTTGTCATGAGCTGAAGCGGTTGGAAGTTGTAAGTCGAAGCTATGACTACGTTGTAGCGGGTTGTTGTCGAAGTCGGATCTAAAGTCTACGACCACGTAAGAAGTCGGCAGACTTCGACCACGTTGCGAGGCAGTCGAACGTGGTCGTAGCTCAGTCGTATGCGGTCGTAAGTGGTCGGAAGGGCTTTGACCACGATGATATCCGGTGTACGTGGTCTGAACGGGGTTCGACCACGATGGAACCTCTGGTTTTGGTCGTAGCCTCTTTGAATCGGTCGTGTGGACTGCTGGCACGGTCGTTTTAGCCGGTAATCGGTCGTATGCTCTTCTGGGCTAGTCGTATTTATCTGAGATGTGGTCGTAGGACTTAAGCAAGTCTTGATCTATGGTTTTGACCAGTTGTAAGTTGGTACGACTTGGTTGGGTAAGTTGGAGCTGAAACTTGCGATGGTCGTAGCAGAGCTATGTGTGGTTGTGGGCCACTGGAAGGGTCTTGTAGGCTGCAAGAAGGCTCTTGTGAGCTCGAAGGTTTCTCTGCTCTGTACAACAGAGTGGTCGTATGGGGTATAGTCCTTATGCGATAATATCGTAGCGGCTAGCGATGGATGTGGAATGTGTCCGCATGGTCGTAGTGAGCTGTGAGGCGGTCGTAACGACATGTTGTGTGGTCGAAGGAAGCAGGGAAGTCTTCCAGGGCTTTGACCACTTCTTGACTTGTGCATTCGAGTGGTCGTAGGGGGTTTACGATCAGGTTTTGTGCTGTGACACTTGTTGGTTGTACCGATGGTTTGTCTGTTATCTGGTGCGGTGCTATGTGACGGTTTGCTTGACTGTGTGGCTGCAGGACTTCGGAGCTATTTCATGGTGAGGCGTGGGAGGACCGGGACTAGGCACAGGAGGTGTTCAGGTCCAGACGGTCGGAGACGCTGAAGATGATCGAGGCTGGTGAGGTGGTTGCAAGCCGAGGAGATGAGGAACCGGAGCTGGAGCTGCCAGAGGATTTGGAGACAAGTCTTGGTGAGGCTTGGAGTGGTCGGGACTAGCATGGGTGATGTTGAGGTCCAGAACGACCAGGTGAAGCCGAAGAAGACTTGGGGCTCAAGGTGGTTGCATGCGTGGACAGAAAGGCAGGAGGAAGCTTCCAGGAAAATGCGGGGACGGCATTTTGGTGAAATGCGCAAAGCCTGCAAGGTGGAAGTGGATTCTGTTGGTTCTGTCAGCTAAAGTGCGGGTAAAGCACTGAGTTAACGGGTAAAGCACTGGGATGGTCAGTGTTGTTGGGTAAAGCAGTGGAAAACCCGGTGTTAGGTGGGGTTTACGGGTTAGCCCCAGTGAGGACTAATGGGTGGATGCATTAGGTCAAGTCTCGTGCGTGAGGCTATAAAAGGAGAGGGGAGGCAAGTGTTGGATTTGAGTTGGCCGGCTGGGCCTTGGAGGCAGCCGCCTCTCCCTCCCATGGGAGTCTGTGTGCGTGTGTTCGCTCTAGGGTTAGAGCTTGTCCTCCCGAGGGGAGTGGCTGTTGGGAGTGGCTGTAGAAACCTCCTTTATAATCATTCATCTCTCTGTATCGATCTATCTGAGAAGTGTTTTGGCTGAGATGTCTTGATTACTCATGTCTTTCTTTGTCGGTTTTGTCGATTCTTCTCGGGTGTTCTAGTTGGCTTTTCTCTTTTGTGTTGAGTTGTTGCTCAAGACTACCTTGGTTTCTTCTGCTCTGATCTGGGGAATCAATCTCAAGGCCATTTGGCCAGTTCTTCCCAAGAGCAGCAAGTGGTCGGAGAAGGTCTCTTTGCCAAATGGTCGTGTGCCCCAAGTCCTCTGTTCTCTGTTCAACCATGTCGTTCTATCCGACCGTAGCAAAGACTTCTGATTTTCTTGGTAATTTCTCTTTTAGAGGATGTTGACTCTCTGTGGTTAAAATCTCACATTCATCTGTGGTTGACTTCTTGTGAGTCAAAAGTTCTGGTTTCTTTGCAAATCATCTTTCAGAGGATGAGTTCTTGATTCGTTCAAAGTCTCGTGACCAAAAGATCTATGAGTCAAAAGTTAATCGGAAATTAGATCTTGCGGTCGAGCTCTGAGTGACTCCTCTGTATTCAGTATCGACCACGTTGTTCGTCTCGGTTGCAGTAGAGAGACTTCGACCGCTCTGTGATTTCTCAACTTGAGGTCGTTCCGCTGCTGTGGTTGAAGTCTCCTGGTTATATGACCCAAGACTATCAAGTTATTCGTTTTTGAGTCTTGTCGGTCGTGCATGCTTTCTCTGTTTTCGGTCATTACAATACAGCCTCTATTGTCGGTCAGATCTCCGGTTTTCAGTGGATCGTCTGTCTTAACCGAGTGGCTCGATCGACCACGAGTTGGCGTTTGATTTCTCTGTCACAGACAGTCTATCTCTTGGTCAGATCTATCACGATAGAACATTTCGTCTGTTTTGTTTTGTCCTCGGCCAGCGGCGGTTCTAGTTCGGGTGTCGATCTGGTTTATGGTTCTCCAGTGAACATTCGATCTTCGTCTTCATAGCTTTGTAGCTATTGGAGAAGAAGATTGTGTGAATACTTGAAAAGTTCTTAAGGCACCATTCACCCCCCCCCCCTCTGGTTGCCAATTCGGCCCTACAATATGCTCTAGCTGCAAGGCTAGAGACAATATGAATAATTGTTGCTCTAATAGCTCAAAAGAAACAGAAGTTATATCAACTTGATGTTAAATCGGTTTTTTTAAATAGCTATCTCAAAGAAGAGATTTATGTCAAACAACCAGCAGGGTTTTTAGTTAAAGGAGGAGAAGAATAGTTGTTCAAGCTTAAGAAGCCGTTGTATGGCCTCAAGTAGGCATCGAGAGCATGGTATAGTCAAATCAAAAAGTACTTCATGCAGAAAGGATATGAGAAGAGCAAGAGTGAGGCTATATATATATACATATATATATATATATATATATATAAAGAAAAGAGGTACAAATATTTTAATTGTCTCATTATGCGTCAATGACTTGATACATATGGGCAGTAGTGAAAGAATGATGCAAAAATATGTCAAAATGATGGAGACGTATGAAATGAGTTATCTCGGGTTGCTACCTGATTTTCTAGGTATAGAAATATGTCAAAATGATAATGACATTTTTGTATCACAGAAAAATTATGCAGAAAGTATTTTAAAGATATTCAAAATTCATGATTGCAAATCAGTTGCAACCTCCTTGATGCCAAATGGAAATAGAAGATAGAAGATGGAGCAAATAAAGCAAATTCGATAGTTTACAAAAGTTTAGTCAGTAGCTTGTTATACTTGACTATGACATGACCAGATATTATGTTCGTGGCCAGTTTGTTATCAAGATACATGAGTAGCCCAAGTCAATTAATTTTTTTCACTGCAAAAAGAGTTTTGTGATACGTCAAAGGATCATCAAAATATGGCATTTGGTATAAGCCAGTAGAAGATTCAAGACTAATCGGATATATAGATAGTGATTGGGTAGGATGTCTTGTGACATTAAAATACATTAGGATATGCTTTCTTGTTTAGTTCAGGTATATGCTCATGGTCAACAAAAAAGCAGAATATAGTAGCTTTGTCTTTGGCTAAAGCAAATATGTGGTAGCAGCCCAGTTGTCTCCCAAGCAATCTGGTTGAGGAGAATAATTGAAGATATCAGCGAGAAACAACATTAGCCAACTACAGTTCATTGTGATAGCAAATCTGGCATTGCGATAAGTGAGAATCCAATCAATCATGAAAGAACCAAGTATATTGCTATTAACTACCACTACATCCAAGAGGCAGTTGACCAACAAGAGGTTAAACTAAAGTTTTGTCATACAGCTTAGTAATTGGTGGACATTTTTATGAGGGCTTTGTCTAGAGAAAAGTTTATCCATAACAAAAACATAATTGGAGTCTATAAGAAAATGAATTAAGGGGGAGTTTCTTTGCTTAATTCATTTTATATACCAACCAACATAAAAAGCTTCTAGACTACTAATTTGATCTTTTATTTGAATACTATTACTTAGCATGTAAGAATGTGAGGTGTAGTAGTTATCCTCTTTTAAGTCGGTTGTTATGCCTATATATATGGCAACCCTAGGGCTTGCATGCACAGTCAAGTAAAATAGAAGTTCATGAGTGAATAGCTATGAGCTGTATACTACTTTGTGTTTTCAGTTGTTTCTTTCTTTGCTTCGAGTGTCCAAATCCCCAACGAAGCGAAGACCATAAAGGTGTAGCTTGCTGAAGGATTTAGCAGCACATAAGATCGTCGACGATAATGGTGGTGTCATGGTGAGGTTGTAAAGAGGGCAGGTGGAGTGAAGAAGGAGGTCAGGGAAGGAATGGAATTATTTTGGTGGATGCCCATGTCATTAGCCACCTGTTACAAAATCTGTCCACGTCAAGTGATTGAAGTCGTGTCAAGGTTTATTTGAATAGTTTTGTATAGCTGAGGTGGTTATTTAAATAGTTTCATAGTTTATGGGAGAGATTAGATGCATCCCAAAGTTCAAGGGTAAATAGCATGGCCAAAGCTGGGCCCATAGCGACTCATAGACCAGGCGAGCAACTCAATCATGGTAGCTCGGTCATGGTCATGTCAGGCCGAAGACAGATTTTATATAGAGATGGGTGTATGGAAACCGCTGATACATTGGCCTTCAAGAAAATGAGCTCCTTGCAAGCATTACCAAGTAGAGAACAATAGAGCAAAGAGATGGATGAGTGCAGGCATGCGTCGTTGATACTGCTGCCGATTTACTACTGCTCATGCAATGCCAGTTAATGTCAGTTAAGGGACTGCTAATGAAAGGAGTAGAGGAGAAGCGTGCCGATGAGGAGGGGCAAGAGAAGGGAATCATGAATGCCATCATTGGAATTGTGCGGAGGACAAAGACAGGCTTGTGTTCATGAGTTTAGGGTCGGTATGGCAACAGAGAGGGGTGAGTGGTGCAATCGAATTTCCTCCCAAGTATTCATTGATCTTCACTCCAATAGCTATGAGAAGCTACAAAGATTAGAGACCAATCACCGCATAAAAAATCCAAGAAAAATAGAGAAAAACAACCAACGACGTGTCTAGAGGTTAGACTAGTAATACTATAAAACACTATTTCAAAATCAAAAATCATGAAACTTTTGATCCGTAGATCCAATGACAAAAAACTTAGCATGCACCTTCTCTAGAATGTCACAAACCTTTTTCAACCAATGAATGAGAAAATCATTGTCAAAGTTATGACATTTTTTAATTTGCAGGAAGGTTACACAAAAATTGGAGGAAAACAAAAAATGGTAAATATGACTTACTCATGGGTGGAGGATAGCCAAGATAGCTCTATACATATGTGCACATATCACAGAAAGTAAGAACACCAAAGAAATCACAGCAAAAATAGTTAAATCAAGAAATCACTTAGAGAGGCCAAAAATAATAAAAACCAGATAATTTCAAGAACTTGCCAAGCCTGCCAAGCCTGATGCTTAGAAGGACAAAGATTAATTCCATGGAACATCTCCATCACTAACTCATCCTTGGTATCCAACAACAACAACAAAAAGGGGAGGGAGAAGATCAAAACCACCCAAATCAAGAGCATATTAACTAAAACAAGAGGGATATATGGGAGATGAACAAAGTTGATATATTGCTACTTGAGAATGAAGGTTTTATAGTCACTCCACCGAGAGGACACCACAACACTCAACTTCTTTAACTCTAACCCTAGAACACTTAGCTTTAATAGCAAGAGAAGGATGGTTGGATGATTAACTAGTAAGTCTTCATCCCAACCCATTAAATTAATAAACAAACAGACCTATATAACATGGGTTTTACTCATGCACTGTACTTATGTATGCTCTTCAAAGCACATCAACCTGAATCCGCTAAGTCCCTAGCCTTGATCTAATTTGATCTTCTCAGCTTCTCCTTGACCTAAACTACTCTCCCAAGCATCGCAATTTTGATCTAAGATAGTTTTTAGTATTTTGGTTAACTTATCAAAGTGTCATTTCTTGACAGGTCTTCACCTTACCTTGCAAGCAATTGCCATGCTTGCCACATGTCTGACTGTTAGGCATGTTGATCACCTAGAATCTGACAAATTTGCAAACTCAAATTTCCACTCTTCTAGGGCATGTTCTTTACGGCTTCTAAAAGCAGCTTTTGGCTTTTGCTACAGTACCTAACTTTCAAATAGAGTATTTTCTCAAGACGGAATCTACAAGTTAATTGTAGTACACGTTAAAAGCCCAATATCTGTATCAACCAAAATCGCAAGTGAGTATCTCTCTCTTCGTAATCTCTGTCGCAAACAGCCAAAATTCAAAAAAATTAGCTAAAAGCCATAAATCGCAGCCATATCAAACATGCCCTCAAATGGCAATGGTTCATCACAACATGATTCTGGACCTTTTCATGTGGTCCTTCAATCTATCCCTTGATTAACCAATTGGCAATTTCTCAAAAATACAAATAGAAGATGGTTTTATAATTTAGAGGGAAAATTTTGTAAATAAAGCTCAAAATGGTCACGAAAGGAATGGAAAGACTGAAAATGACCAAATAAGGCAAAAAATGGTTTGAAATTACTAAAAATGGTATGTTTTTCACAAAAAGCTTGAAATCCACCAAATAAATTGGAAAATCTCACTCTAGATCCGTATGAAAGAACAATTCTTCTATTTGACCTTAGTCATGATGAGAAGAGATCAAAAAATAAGAAAATTATAGCAAAACAATAAATCTCCAACTTATCAAGATTTTGCACAAAAGCTTTGAATCATGCTCTAGATATGTTGTTTTACCAATATTTCTCCTCCTTTCATAATAGAGTCACCAAGATGCATGAAAGAAGATAGAGCATGAATAAAATGAAGTGGCTGCAATTTATTCATTTTTAGCTTTAAAGAGCCATAAAAATTATCCAAAGTGACTTTATAAGTAGTACACCAAGCCATATTATATGAAGGAGCTATTCTGGATCATGTCAAACTGTATATATAGCAAAGTTAAAACCAAATAAACAATAATATGAAATTAAATAGATTTTTAGCATATCAAGTTGTTCAAGATCATAGTTTAACCAAAGGTATCCAAAAATAAGCCAAGCCATGTCAATAAACTAAATAGAACCAAGAAGCTATACGTAAGTCAATTTAGAGTGCTATAAGTTAAATGTTGAATCATTTTGTCAAGCACTTGGAATTGAGCATAATTATCATATTTGGCAATTTTTGAAATAAAATTTGGTCTTGTCTTAGTAAAGTAAGTCCTAGGCTATAAGCCATCCACAACTGCCTCGTAAGTTTCAACCATTTTTTATATTTTTGCTTTCTTAAGCATGTGCCAAATTAGAAGCCTCACTAAAACCATCCAAACAAAAAGTTTAAGAAAGTAGTCTAGGTCATCCAAAACACCCTTTGATGTCATATTTAGTATAATGGCAAGCCATCTCATAAGAAAGAATTTTGAAGATCAGTTTTTTCATAAAAAGAGATCGTTTTCTTTTTTAGTTCAAGAATAATGATATACTCTTTAATCCGTAAGCTATACCTGACCCAAACCACAAAAGCTTAGGAGAAGTAAACTTATGCTTCAATAAAGAACTAGCATAGCTCAATTTAGATTTAAGACTCAACTTAACCTATTTGATATGACATGAATCATAAGAGGATTAGTAGAGCAAAACTAGTCACAAGATCTAACAAGACATGATCTAGTTTAAATTTCTCACATTTAATATAGCCAGCATGGCAAAAGCTAGTTACACATAGAAAGACATGATAAATCTAACAAACCAGCACAAGACATAGTAAAATGTAAAGTAAGATATTATGTCACACAATGATAATAGTCAAACTCCATGTAGTTATATTATAACGCAAGTTGCTGAAATTAAATATGCAATATGATACAATGGATGCAAAAGAGTCAAACTCCCCCTAAAAATAGGCCAAAAGGACTAATAACCCCAAATTTCCCTATAAGGAAGCAAAACGAGAATAATTAAGAGTCTTAGTGAAAATATATACAACTTACTGCTCTGTCTCTACAAACTAAAGAACAATACCTCTGACTCTACTTACGACGGGCAACGACGAGTGGACCGGGACTAGGCTCAGGGGGGAGTCGGAGGTCCAGACGGTTGGATATCGGTTGCGGTCGTGTGCGACGGAACAGACCAGGACTAGACTCAGGTGGAGTCGGAGGTCCAGTAGGTCGGAGTCGGGTGGACACGACGGGCGACAGCGAGGTGGATCGGGACTAGGCTCAGGGAGGAGCTGAGGTCCAAACGGTCAGGATGCCGGGTG
Source organism: Dendrocalamus latiflorus (assembly GCA_017311315.1). Classification (NCBI taxonomy): domain Eukaryota; kingdom Viridiplantae; phylum Streptophyta; class Magnoliopsida; order Poales; family Poaceae; genus Dendrocalamus; species Dendrocalamus latiflorus. The sequence continues at coordinate 8,053,340 of CM029662.1, forward strand.
TGGTCGTGCGACGACAGGAAGCTTCCGGGAAGGTGCAGCAGGGGCATTTCGGTAAAATGCGCAAGGCTGCAAAACGGAAGTGGGTTCGGTTGAAGATAACGGGTTGGAGACCCGTTAGTGGAAAAGAGGAGTTGAGGTTTTGGAGGGAAAGCTCCATCCTGGTTCCTTCCTCCTTGTGTTGACTTTCTTTCCTTGCTTGGGTGTGAGGAAATGAAGTGGAGTATGGACTGCAATTCTTGATTTGCCATTTGTATGGGTGAGCTCCTTCTATTTAGTGGGAGGTAGTAGCAGATGGAGTGTAAGCAAGAAAGCAGTGGTGTGTTTTCCTGCGTGTTGTGAGCTCTGAGTGTGTGTTCATCTCAAGCATGTAGTGGGTTTTGTAACATTTCTCCTCAATTGCATATGGGGACATAGTGAGATGGTTGTGAGCTAAACTCTTTTGTAATCATTCATCTACTTGTGTCAATCTAAGATATCCTTTGCTTGAGATGATCTGAGTATTTGCCTCTCTGTTGGATTTCTGCTTCTATGTGTTTTCTGCTCTTTTTGTCTGTGAGTTGATTCTTTGGTTGAGACGTAGCAAAATGTTTGTCTCTGAACTGGGATTGGATCACCAGGCCATCTTGGCCAGCTATGTCCCGAGAGAAAAGATTTCAAAGTCAGTTTGCTTCTCTTTTAACCTCGGGTGCATTTCCTCTGCTCTCAGAAAGCTAGGGTTTAGAAACAGGGGATGGTGGATACTTTTGATTTCTCTTCAAAAGTTGGCTTCATATTTATGCTTCCCTAGTGTGAGATCATCTCCAGCTGAGATTCATAGGTGCTTGAGCAAAAGATTCAAGATTGATGAGCAATTTGGAAATCAGACTCTTTCTCAATTCAATTGTCAGATTTCTGCTCAAATCTTTATTCCTTGCTCTCTTGATGAATTCTTTTGTTTCCTGAGGCCTTGGTGCTGTTTAGAATAAGGTCTTGCTCTTTTGGGCTGAAAAGAACAGATGCATTTCTCACATTTCCTTGAAATAAGCAAGGTTCGGTAATTTCAGGCTTTCAGTCAAGCCGCTCGGTGGTTTCTGCCCGTGCCTGAACCAGAGCCGGTCAGACTGGTCCAACCATGGCGGTACGGCGGTCAGACCGCTAACCCTAGGGTCCGACCGGCCGATCAACGGCGGTCAGACCGGCGGGTCTTGGGTGGTCAGACCGGCATCTCAGTTGCGGTTTGACTGGCCTTTTGAAGTTATGGCTGCTGCTGTCTGGTTTCTGCTGTGTTCTCTGGTTCTTCTCTTTAGTGCCTTGTTTTCTTTCGTTATTCTTCATATTTTTTTAGTGAGCATATGATTTCTTCTTCATAGCTTTTATAGCTATCGGAGAAGAGAGGTTGTGTGGATACTTTGGGGGCGTATTTTTGAAAAGGCACCATTCACCCCCCCCCCCCCACCGCTCTGTTGCCATTTCCGATCCTACACGACTACTGCTAGAGCTATTTGGAGGCCAAGCACAGTTAATTTTCAATTTTCCTACTGTTGCACTACAAGAAAAACAGGCATATAGCAACATATAGCCGGCAAAAGAAAACACGTGCGTTGCAGGCTATACATCCGCTACGTGTGAAAGCTGCTTGCCCTACCATCTCCTAAGTCCAAGTAAAATGGCCCACATCTAAACTTATCCTGAGAACGACCATCCCATCTCCTTCCTTTCTCTCCCTCTTCTTCTCAAAACCAAACAAATCCCCTTCCTTTGTTTGAAGAATCGGTCTCACGTGAGGCCCTTTCCCAGATATTGCCACGTCGCTCCCTAGAGCCATATGGCAGCATCTGGGGGGGGAGGGGGCTCAGGTGAGACCCTCCCCCAGAGAATTTGGTTTCTCTTTGTCTAAGTTTGCGGTGGCGCCACTCCACCTAAATCCCTCCTCCACCATCTTTCTTTTTGTTCGATGGAATCAGCAGCTGCGGCATGGCAGCGGGCACAGCGGCCGCATGGTGCGCAGGATGGCGGTAAGCCATCCCTCTCTCTCTCTCTCTCCCTCTCTCTCTCTCTCTCTCTCTCTCTCTCTCTCTCTCTCTCTCTCATTAGATGGATTCATCTTCTGGAGGAAAGGTAAATTAGACGAATTCATCTAGATCTCACCTATTGTGTATTTAGTTTTTATATCTGATCGTGTGTTCTTAAGATGGATTAAGCCATAACAGTGTTATCGTATATCCAAGATGCAGTAATGATCAAATCAGGTACATATTAGTTGGTCTTTCTGTAGCTATTTAGCTATTATTATTTTTATGCTTGAGCTGAAGTAGGAAAGCTTGTGCCTTTACTGCTCATAAGGAGGTCCAGATTTCTGGACGACATATTTGTTGATTGGATTGCATGAGTGTCCCTGTTAGTTGTTATGGTAATTTTAGCTGCCAAAGTTCCAATTGAATAATTATTTTTTCCCCCAATTTGTGTAGATACAGCACTGCTAATTGATGAACAAGTAATGTGCTAAGTCGATGAGATAAGACACATAATACTAGTCATTCACGTTTAAATAATGAATATTGCTGTGCTAGTATACTGGAAATTTAATTGTTAAAACCAGCATACTTATGTTCTACTTTTTGTATTAAACACATTTAGAATATTGGTACAAAAGTATTCCTTTACAGTTTAAAGAATTAGAAAACCTGACCTTTAATACTTGATATTTCAGATATCTGAACCAAGTAGGCTGCAAATTTTCTTCTGCCACCTGGTGGAGTAATTTTTTGGTATCATGGCTAATTCTGATCTCTCTTAATTCTCTCTTTATTTGTATATGAGCCTGATCATCATATCGCATTTATACTATGCAATGATGCTATATATATGTCAGATCATTATGCTATTTACCAATGAATTGGCTTGTGGAGGTCACTTGCCATCTTTTATCATGATTCAGGGAATTTGATTTTTATTTCTCAATGCATCTGTAGGTTTAATATATGTATTTTTTTTGTGAGGTGTTCTTGGGGCTTTCACACTATTGACTCACCCTAATTGCGTTGCCTGCAGCAATCAGCTAGTGGTCAAAGCTTATGCTAGTGTTGACTAGGCAGGAGAGGAGCTATATATTGAGCAGATCTACAGAAGTTTGATGTGCTCAAACTAAACAAGGTTTCCTTTCAAGTATCATTCAATTTTTCTAATAACATTGTCCAAAAAGGAAAAGCACAGTGTGATTTTGTTTTGAACCACTATCTGAGTTCATCTCACAATAATGCCAAATTATGAGGAAAAGAAACAACTATACTATGTCACTGTCAGAATAGATTCAGAAGTGTATGTTCAGAATAGATTCAGAAGATAATTGATATAATTTGAGGTAGATTATTATAGAAAATTTTCAGTGGTGTTGTTTAAATATGAATGAGTTGATGTTACTCGAGAAATAGGAGTGAAAACTGATAGGTATGGAAGTATACTTGTGAATTTATCACATCGAATTCACACTGGTGAAAAGACTGAGTATGAACCTTTTGTATTTGCCAATCAAGTTGACCAAGTGTTCTATGTGGAGGATCATATAAATTCAGGATGGCTAGTTATGTTGAAGATGAAGCCAAGAGATGATTTTCAAATGGGTGATGAATGTAACGATGTGGAAAGTGAACCTTATCATGTCGGTAATCTCAGAGAGCTTTTTGATAATGCACATGATAGCCAAACATGGGTTAGAAGAGATAGAGGGAACAACTGCAGATCCTAGTACAGTTTCTCATCATTGAACTTAGTAACTTAGTGAAGGTCAGTTTCTCATGGTCTTATCCACTTTTTTTACTTATTATCTATTGCCTTAATTTCAGCAATTATTATTTATGGTAGAAAATTTGGAATGGAGCCTTACTGCAACGACAACTTCCTCATCACGATAGATTTTTTGAGCAAAGATGTCGTGCAATGATTGATGTCTTAAATTATGGGAATGAGATTATGTTCTACATGCTGTGTGAAGAAGGAAGCTATTAGCTTTTATCATTGGTCGAGACGCATGAACATGCTTTTAAGATGTGTAATCTTGTAGTCTTGTAAATTCTTGCTATTTGGTAATTTTTGATTGGTAACACCTCAGCCTTGTTAGGGTTTTTAAGGCTCTGTTTAGTACAGCTAAATATTCTTATTTTTTGGCTTCTGCTCCTAGTTATATGAGAATTCACTTCTCTGCTAATCTAAAGTTACTTCACAAAAGCGTTTGGCTAATAGATTAACTCCAAAAATCATAAGAGCTTGGATTAGAGGCAAATATACCATTCTACCCCTAGTTGTAACACTTCATTTGTATTTGTACATAAATTATGATTTTTTTCAAAATTTTGAAGATCATATGAATGTGAATGTATACAAAAGATAAAAGATACACAAATTTTGGAGGTCCATTTGTTCTGAATATGATCTGACACTGTCAGCTTGTAAAATCATTGCTGTTACTGTCGGACGGGAAACCATTATCGATTCACATGGTGGTGGTTTAGAAATAACTTAGGACCTTGTAGACTGCCAGTTCCTCAAATTACAACTTATAGGAGGGTGCATCATCCATGAAGAAAATACACCACCAACCATAACAGAACGGCAATATTCCAAAACAAAACCACTGCTTATTTGGCATTACCGAAAGTACAGCAATCTCTTCAACTATTGTTGCTAACTGTATTCCCACAACCTCAAGGACTACATAAACATAGTGAAAATTAAAAATTACATTCGTCACTTACATGGAAGAAATCTTACATTGCTCATATGGATTGCCGCTTATCTCTAAGCAGTGCCATTGCTGGACTTTGGAGGTAAGAAGGGCTCCCACCATCCAAACTCTTATTTAGGGTATGGAGCTGTCCATTTCTCAGGCTTCTCAAATTTCAACTCAACAGGGTTAGAAGCCAATGCCTCTTCAAGTGTTTCTGCATCAAACTGCTCTGCTAAGACCTTGTCTAGCCTCAACTTCATGAAACTGACAGCAAAGGAGAGAGACATCAATATCGTTGAGGATTTATTACTGCATGAATGCTATTTAAACTGAAAGACAGCCATACTGCAATAACATATCCATGTAGATACCGATTTTCTCGGTGCTTGTTTGGCTTACGATTATTCAGATGGATAGAAGCAAGACAAATATGGTTGTGGCGATTCACACCGTGTTGGGACAACATGACAAGTCAACTAGACAATGGGATGCACACAGTCATAGACAGCATCCTCTTTGTGGTATCATGTTGTACAATTTCATGGTTCAATAAGGTTGTCTTGTCTGTTTTCCTTCTGTTTATTTTTCACTCACTTTGCCATCTATCACTATGTTCAGGAATGCAAACCGCTCATGACTAGATCCTACCCAGTTAGTGAGCGGAGGGAAAAAAAAGAAGACATTTCAAGGTGCTACAATCCCAACATTACCATGAGACATGACACAGAGAAATAGATCCAAACATCAGAGCAAGATATAGGAGGGCTAATTCCAGGGTCACTTGAAATTTCAAACAAATGTTAAGCTGAGCAAAACTTCAAGAAGTACATAGGTTTCATTTATATAAGAATTTGTAATTTTGCACTGCAATAGGATCATAGTCAAATATTAGAAATGTGCTTGATGAAACACATCAGTGTCGAGTGGACCCTGGACGTGTGCTTCCAGGTAATATTGCTAACATCAGTTTTTCCCCTGAGCATTATGTTCTCAAAATTTACTAGTTGCATTATCTAGACATGTCTAAGTCCTGAATCTGATTTTTTTTTTTTTTCTGGAAGGGCATGCTTGAATCTGAACTGGAGTAGTCATTTTTCATCATCCCTCTTTTCTCACCAAGTCAGCATATTCGAAGGTTGAAACTGAAGCAAATGCACTTCTTTGAAGGATCATCAATGAGGTAAAGGGTCACTTAAATCCACATTTGAAGTGGACGCCTTTGCTTACAGTAAAAACATTATGGCTAGCTGTCCAGCAGGGATTGGATGCGAATTGCAAACACGAACCAACAGTGGTTATAATAGTATGCAGTGTTGACATTTACAACGGGAAGCATACCAGATGGCATCTTCATTGTGCTTCATGCCAATGGCATATGGGCACAGCATCCATGATAAAGCAATGACATACTTGCAAATACTACTGGGCAAACATGCATTGGCATTTTAACATCCATCATGAACTCTGCTAGTAGTAATTAGCATTGATCAACCTTGCAATTGCTGAATTGCATCTGTGAGTGGACAGTACACAGGACAAAACACTTACGCGATCCAGTTGCCGTCGGTGGAGACGAGTGCAACGGCGGGGCGCTTGAGGCACTTGGTGATGTTGGGGAACCTGTCGAGGAACTTGGGCTCGATCAAGAGCCAGAAGTTGCGCTCCCCGTAGTTGCGCAGCTTCTCAGCGAGCTGCTCCTGGAAATGCTCCTACTCGTCCAGCATGAACTTGGGGTTCGCCACCAGGAAGTAGTACCTCTTCGGCTTCTCGTCCTGCGCACCCAAACACCGCCGCCGCCTCAAACTGAGCAAGAAATTCACTTGCGCGGAGTGAAACTGAAATGCGAACGGAATTAAGCGTGCTACTACTTGCTTGGGAGGTTCGGAGGAGCCTTGCTGGTCGGCGTCTACGGCGATGGCGCGGCGGAGGCTCCCGAGGCGCCTCGTCGGCGGGTAGGAGACGGCGACGGTGTGGGGAGGCCGACTACCAGCGGGCGCGAAGCCGGTGTGGGCGCGGGGGAGCGCGGACCAGGACGGCGTGAGGGTAGCGCGGGGGCGAAGGGATAGCATCGCGGGAGCCACCACTGGCTCGGCTCAGCTGGGCTCGGCGCGGTGCCGCTGATGGAGTCGAACTGAACTGAACTGAAGCTATTCGCGTCGAAGTGGATAGAGAGGAGTGGAAGCGGAAGCGGCGGGACTCCGGCGGCGAAGGGGGAGGGGCTGATGGCGAGGGACTCCAGGCGCGCGGCAAGGAACTCCGGGTGGGTGGTGAGGGGATCCGGCCAGGCGGTGGCTGCTTACCTTGACGAGAGGAGAGAAGGAAGGGGTGAGGTCGCCGGTGGTCCAGCGGCAGCGTGTGGGTGGAGGGAGGGGCGACGGGGATTTCCTAAAAGCCGGCGGGGAGAGGCTCTAAGGCGGCGTCCGGGCCGACGGCGACCTCAATTCCGGGTAGGGTTTGGGTGTCTCCATGCGCCAGAGAGGAGAGAGGGCGAACGGGATGGTAGCAGTGGGAGTGAACGATTCGAGGTGGTTGGATGGCAAATAGCTAGTAATTTCCTTCAACTTCAAAGGGCATTATTGTTTTTTATGATGCTTTCCGCCGAGAATCCACCACAAGGCTCCTCGCTGTTCATTTTCAACTCTAACCCTCACGAGAAGCGGAATTCGTTTTAGCTGAGTGTTTGACATAATTTTACGAGATTCGAAAGAGAAACGGGAAGCAAAAGCTGTACCAAACAGAATCTAAGTTGTACCTAAATACTGTAGTACATCGTGTATGTACTTACGCTGTATTTGACTTGCTTGGATACTATTGGTGTTGAAATAAGATTAGGCAGTGCAAGTGCATCACTTATATTACTCAAAACTGGTCTTGAACCATTAGAGTACTGAACCTCTGAACATTTTGAGTCTAGTAGATGCATGTTCTGTTTGCCACACCATCCGACTATATCAACTCATTCAAGCGACCATATGTTCTCGGATTAAGATGAATATTTGACATAAGATTTTCACTTCTATCGCTAACATGCGATAAAAAAAATCTCTTCTGGAGTTCATTATGTACTCTGCAGAACAAATCTTAGAAGGCAAGACTTGTGCTTTTGCGTATGCTGTCCGACGATATCAGTTTATACAAGTGAGCATTTGTTCTCCAAATGAGCTGAAAATTTTACTTAAGAATTCACTTGCACCACAAATAGGCCAAAAACATTTGCCGCTAGAAATCATTCCATACTGCACAGCGAAAATCATGGAAAGCATGACTTGTGCTTTTGCCTACGGCATACGGCTATATCAACCTATTCAAGCGTGCATACGGTTGTAGTTCATTATGTATTACTCAGAAAAATCTTAGAACATAGGACTTGCATTTCTGTGTATGCTATCCGGCTATTTCAACTTATACAAGTGAATATTTGTTCTCCGAATGAGCTAAAAATTTTACATAAGATTTTTACTTGCACCGCAAATAGGCTAAAAAATTCGTTGCTAGAATTCATTCCATACAGTGTAGCGAAAATCATGGAAAGTAGGACTTGTGCTTTTGTCTATGCCTTCTAACTATATCAACCTATTTAAACGAGCATATGTTCCCCGAATAAGCTAAAATTTTGACATAAGACTTTTACTTGCACCGCAAATATGCCATAAAAATCCACTGCTAGATTTCATTATGTATTACACAAAAAAAAATCTTAGAAGTACATAGAAAAAATCTTAGAAGTCATGACTTGTGCTTTTCTATACACCGTTCAGCTATACTAACTTATACAAGCGAGCATTTGTTCTCTAAATGATCTAAAAATTTTACATAAGACTTTCACTTACATTGCAAGCAGACTAAAAAAATTCATCGCTGGAATTTATTCCGTACCACACAGCAAAAATCATGTAAAACATGACTTGTGCTTTTGCTTACACCATCTGGATATATCAACCTATTCAAACTAGCGCATGTTCTCTGAATTAGCTGAAAATTTGAAACAAGACTTTCACTTGCACCACTAACATGCCCACAAATTTGTTGTTGGAATTCATTATGTACCGCGCTAAAAAAACTTGGAAGGCAGTATTGTGAGACCTCCAAATAACACTTCTGGATTCTCTGTGTAAATCGCACTAGTCCAGGATCAGCTATGCACACAGTGGTAACAGGGATACATATCAAGCATAATGACAAACTTTTATTAAATAAAGAGTACGGCCTTATGGCCAAAGTTTACATCATCAATGCTCATTGGCAAAATAATAAATGAAATAACAGTAGAAACAAGTAAATAAAACTGCGAAACCCAAAGGGCCTGCCCACAGGCAGACAACAGTAAGACGCAGCCTACTCATTCTGGTCCTCACCGTAATAAAAGTAGTCCTCTGAGTAGAGATAGCAAGGGTAAGTACAAATTGTACTCCACAAGTTACACAAAAATGCAATAATAATACGGGGCTAACAAGTGAAGTTATATATGTTTTTTTTAGCATAAAGCAGAATTCAAAGAAATATAGTAAATAGATAAGAAATTGCATAATTTAATACAATAAGTAAAGACAGTAATTTAAATAAATTAATACCATTAGCTTAGGCACTGACCTGGTACCAACCTAACCACGGATATCCCACCCGGACCATCTTTCTCCAAAAAGATTTTCATATTTCCATCCAAAATCATTTTATAAAAACTATACTCACCATGCTCATGACCGTACGCACGGATGTCCAATATAGTTTATACACTCTATAGAGGCGGTACAACTTTACCCACAAGATATGATTAACTCCTAATGTCGGCCACTACACACTTCCATAGGCTGCGACTGAGTAATCATAGCAAGGCCTTTACAAAAGCAAAACCATCAACTTGGCTATGTCTCCACTAAGGTTCTAGAAAAGTCCAATAAAATCTAATTAAATTAAATTAAAATTATGGTATGTCACAAACCTACCCCCTTAAGAAAATCTTGACCTCAAGATTTAGATAGGCTAGCAAAAGAGGTGGGGATGGTTGGCCTTCATATCATGCTCTCATTCCCAAGTGGCTTCATCCACTAAATGGTTACTCCATTGCACCTTGCAGAAACGGATTGTCTTTCTCCTGGTCTGATGTTCTGTCATCTCAAGGATCATGATTGGTTGCTCCATGTTGGTAAGGATCATGTTCTGTCAGAAGCCTTCATGGTTGAAGTATGCGAGAAATACATATGACGTGGCATCTGAATAAACAAAAGGAAAATAAAAAAGCAAGAAAAAAAAATCAAAAGTGGCTCATTTTGCATGCTACAAGATGATACATATCAAACTTTTTGCCAATCAATATAATAGGGGTATTTTAGACTTTTTGGTAATAAGCTACACCATCCTACCTAGTAAAAAGTTAGAATGCCAAATAGCCTAGTTTGGCTTAAAAGCTAACTGCTTTTAAGCTGCTTAAGCCAAAAAGCTGGTTTTAACCTATAAGCTAAAAAGCCTAAGCCTAAACAAACAGGGCCTAAGGAGTGTTATGGGCTTCTCATAGAATCATATCCTTGATCTCTTTGTTATTGGGCACACAAATACGATTCTCGAACCAAACGGTTCCATGCTCATCCTCACTGAAATCGGTGGCTTTTCCTCTTCTCATATCTTCTTTATCTTTTGGATATCCTCATCCACATTTTGAGCTTCTTTGATCTGGTCAATAAAGTGGGCTAAATCTCCAGAGTTGATAGAATACTTTGGTCCACTAGATTCAGGCCAAGACGGGTAACTCCCTTCTGAAGTTATGTCTGAACCTCTTCTACCAAGGTGCGGTTCGCATAGGTCTTTCTCCTCAATGTATCTGCTACAACATTGACTTTGCCTGGATGGTAATGAATTGCAAGATTATAATCCTTGATCAGCTCTAACCATTTTCACTGCCTTAGGTTGAGCTCTACCTGAGTAATGATATACTTCAAGCTTTTATGGTCCGTGTAAACTTCACAACGGTTACTAATAAGATAGTGCTGCCAGATTTTTAAGTCATGCACCACAGCGCCTAGCTCCAAGTCATGAGTAGGATATGTGCACTCATGAGGTCTCAACTTGTGTGATGCATAGGCTACCACCTTACCTTCTTGCATCAGAACACAACTGAGTCCTTGCCGGGAGGCATCACAAAATACCTCAAAATCCTTGCAGATATCTAGCAAAACAAGCACTAGGGCTGACACTAACTTCTTCCTGAGAGTCTGGAAACTCTGCTCACAAACTTGTCCATTGAAACTTCTTCTCCTTCAGAAGTTGAGTCATGGGCTTGGCTAACTCGAAGAATCCTGCTATGAAGCGTCATCAATAACTGACAAGTCCAAGGAAACTCCTAACTTCAGTTACTGACGTAGATTGCTTGCAATCCATTACTACTTCAACTTTGGAAGGATCTACTACAATTCCTTTGGCCATCATGACATGACCAAGGCAAGCTTCCTAATCAGTAGATTGTTCTTGTCAATAACTGGATGGGCAAGAAAGCACAGGTACATAGACACTGTTATATTTTTCATTTACATGTTGCTCTAATAGATTAGCTTTTCGATAAAATTATAAAAATGAAGTGATTTTCTATATTTTCTAATTCTTTGATAGGATATAAGTGAGCAAAATAGGAAAAAAATTGTGCAAAGAAGAAGTCGAAACATGCAGTTTGTTCAAAGAGTTTTGCTCGAAATAGAGAAGAGTTGCTAAAATTTTGTAGATCTCTAATCATATGCATATCCTTTTCCATTAATACCTTATACAGGGATTATCAACTCCTTAATAATTCAATCATATTGATGTTTACTATAGGCTGAGCCAATCTTATGATCTATCATGGTTGAGTAGGAATACATTATGTTGGTACAGTTTGCAACTATTGATGTTTACTATAGGTTGAGCCAATCTTATGATCTATCTTTTATTATAGAACAAAACAAATTTGCTTCAAAATGATGATGTGCAACAAGTGTTGGACCGAAATGGCGACAGAGGGGGTGAATGGCGCTGTCAAAAATTAAATTCGCCCCTCAAGAATCCACACTTATGCTTCTTCTCCAATAGCTATGGAAGCTATGAAGAAAGAAGATAGGCACTACTGGAAGTCACAGCAACAAGGCTAAACCAGATCCAGAAAGAAACAGTCAAGAAAAAATAATTTCAGAGCAGGTCTGACTGCAAGCGGTAGTACCGCTGAGATGAGCGGTAGTACCAATAAGCCGAGCGGTAGTACCGCTGAGCGGTAGTACCTCTCGAGGAGCGGTAGTACCGCACGAAGAAATCATCAAGCAGGAAACTGAAACCTGAAAAACTAAACTTCGGGTAGGACTGCAGCTCTTTGAAAATCAAGGCAAATGGGGGTTTTCTTTCATTCTTTTTGGCCCAAACCATTACTACAACATATCAAATAGTAAGGGGGCTTTGGGAAACAAAGAAACCACACCAAGAAACAAGAATTTCAGATTTGGGTAAAAATCTGAAATCTTGCAAGAACCAAGCCAAAAATCAAATTACTCATCAACATTTGATACTTTGGCCATGAGACTTTGAGGATAGCTAATTAATAGCCATAAGTCTCTGCATGCCAAGTTCCACCTTTTCTCATGAAGGGAAACACGAAAATCATCAAAACCCTAAAGGAGGAAATGAAGAACAGAGGAGTCCCAAACATGAAATCTGGAATCAAACTCGGTTTGCTCTTGGGATTAAATAGCCAAATGACTTTTGAGCATCCCCCATGTCATAGCAACTCATTTTGGCACTCCCCAACAACAAACAACAAGAAATCACGAAACTCAAAATCAAGCCAAAAAGGAGAACGAAGGAAGAACAGAGAGCACGGGAGAAAACTTCAAATTTCCATTCATTGAAGCAAAAGGATTACAGAGGAGTCCCGATACGCATGGACATTAGAACCATGGATGATTACATGGATTTACCACTCAATCCTCTCCTTTCCCCCTCAATCCTCAAGATCACCAAGAGCTTCACATGCTTCTTGGGAGGAACACAACACAGAGAAGGAACTACGAAGGAGACATGAGTACAGACACCTCTCTGCCTCTCCTACCAACCCTCAACAACTAAAGCCTAAAGCCAAAACAAACTCTCAAAGGCTTTTTTGACTCTAGCAAACCCTAACTCTCTCCCAAAGCCATGTGGAGGCATGCAGCCCCCTCCACCTATTTATAGCGCTTGGTTAACGGGACTCCACCCCGTTACACCCGTTAAATCCAACGGAGCCCGCTCCCGCTTGTGCAGCCTTGCGAATTTACCGATTCGCCCCTCGTGCACCTTCCGGGATGCTTCCGCGCTCCTTGTCGTCCACGACTCGCAACCACATCGAATCCCCGCCGTCTTCGACACATCCGACCGTTCTGACCTCGACACCTCCCTGTGTCTACTCCGGTCACCTCGTGTCTCACCACGACTCCGCCTCGACGTCCTGCAGTCACACAGACAAGAAACACGTCACATAGCACCGCTCGATACATGAAAGCGTAAATAGCATAAGCACATCATACTTACTCATGACGAAGTCCAAACCTATCGAATCATCGGAATGTGCAACCTAATCCCATACGACCAAGTTTGACCAAGTCCGACCGAGCCCGTTGCACCGCGCAACGACATGTTCCGACCACACAACCCAAACTCGACTATCCTAAACCTTTGTCAATTACTCATCATTCACATGGAGTCACGACCACATGGTATCTCAATCTCCCCATTGATAAGTATATTGACAAACCCAAGAAAAAGCACAAAGTTGAGTTTGACGAGCAAGAAGTCAAACATGGTCCAAAGGAAGGAAATGAAGCTAATGACCATGTTGACACAAGGAGCAAAAGAAAGAACGAGTTTTCCTCAAAGCTCCCGAAATAGCTTTTTCTACCACTAATCTCCCCCTTTTGGCAATAAACACATCAAGGATGCAAGGAAGAGAACAAGTCAAGGAAATGGATGAAATGGCTGAGGTTGATTTATTCTAAGCATTTAGGGCCATGAGAATTATCCAAGATGACCAACAAGTATTACATCAAGCCATAACTCAATAGAATGCTATCTAGATCATGACAGTATATATATAAGCCAGCTAAACCAAATAGATGACAATCTGAAATTTAGTGCAATTTGTGAGCATGTCAAGTCATCCATGATAAAAGTCTAGCTAGAGATATCCAAGAATGATGCAAACCATGTCAATAAGCTAAGCAGAACCAAGAAGCTAGTATTGAGCCTAATTAGAGTGCAACAAGCTCAAGAGTGAAATATTTGTTTAAGTACTTGTAATCTTTGTAATTTTAGCAAATTGAGCACAAATGATAAGTTTTTCTTTAGAAATCTTATGATTGTTGCCAACCAGATTTTTATTTTATCATGTGCTAGATCTCAAGCCTTATGCGATCACTCCAAGCAAGATGCTTAAGGAAATGATCTTGGTCAGCCAAAACTCCCCCTGAGTTCATGCCTGTGCAATGGCAAGCCGTCTCATGAGAAAAGATTGGTGAGATCAGTTTTTTCGCACAAACGAGATCTTTTTGCATTTTAACATGTTGTACTAACTCATGCTGCATCAAGAGACTAAAATAGCTCAATCTAAGACTCAATTAGAGATTCAACGCTCAACTCAGCCTATTTGACATGGCATGAATCATAAAAGGATAGCTCAAGAAAGACTAGACTCAAATGCTAGCATGACAATGTTTAATGTAAATTGAGCAATTTTTAATTTACTTATCATGGCAAAAGCTAGTCTACACATATGAAGTCATGATAAAGCTAGCAAGTAAGCATAAGTCATGGCAAGGTGTAACGCATTGTAAACATGTCATAACAGGATAATAATCAAGGCTCAATGTAGTTATATTACAATGCGAAATGCTAAAATGCAAGAAAATCCAGCTCCTCCTCAACATGTGATGCAACTTTTAGTTCAAGTTGAGTTATGTCAATATTAAGCTCCAGAAGCTCCCAAATGAACTCTCCCTGAACCAAAACAATAAAATCGAGAAGCTGGCAAAGAAAACCAAACAGACAGTCCTTAAAGCATAGACAAGATAGAGAGACAACTATGGCTCAGACTGACTCTCATCTACCCCATATGACTCTAGAACTATCAACTAGTCATCTAACAGACTAAGGAGCAAACACGTACCCTGTCTACCCGAGAGTGGCCCAACCCTCGCTAGAACCTATAAGAAGTGAGTAACCTCAACCTAGAGAGAAGAGAACAGCTAATAAGCAGCATCCTAGAATCACAAGATAAGAGTAAGAAGTCTAAGCAACTCGGCAAGAGAACCACTCTAACCTATGCTAGAAGGACTAAACCCAATGCACCCGTATGCAATGCAATCAGAAAGGAGCAAGAGCATAATTAATATAATAAAGCAGTAAAACACAAAGCTCCCCCTCACAACAGTCCGTAAGGACAAACCACCCCAAGCTCTCCCCGAAGAGCTGAAAACCTAGAGCTATCCAATGGCTTGGTAAAGATATCAGCCAACTGGTGGTCACTCTCCACAAACTGGAGCACGATGTCACCCTTCTCTACATGGACTCTAAGGAAGTGATAGCGAATATCGATATGCTTGGTCCAAGAGTGTTGCACTGGGTTCTTAGCAATGTTAATTGCAGAAGTGTTATCACAAAAGAGTGGAACACTGTCGATAACTAACCCAAAGTCCCGCAGAGTCGAGACGTACTCGGCCTCTGCGGTGGACTGTGCAACACCGGACTGCTTCCTTGAAGACCAGAAAATGAGAGAAGTGCCAATGAACTGGCAGGTGCCCGAAGTGCTCTTTCTATCTATCCTACAGCCGGCAAAGTCTGCATCCGAGTAGGCTCTAAGAGAAAGACAGGAAGAGGAAGAGTACCAGATACCATAGTCAATGGTAACTCGAAGGTACCGAAGAATGCGTTTCACCGCCTGGCGGTGAGATACGCGAGGAGAAGCCTGAAAACGAGCACACAGACACACGGAGAAGTGTATGTCTGGTCTCGAGGCAGTGAGGTAAAGAAGGGAGCCGATCATACTTCTATACTCTTTCTGATCAACTGGCTCGCCATCCTCATCTGGGTCAAGATAGGCTGTAGAAGCCATCGGAGTTGACACCGGCTTACCATCACTCATGTCGAAGCGTCTCAGGAGGTCACGAGTGTACTTGCCTTGATGCAAGAAAGTACCCTCCCGAGTCTGCTTGATTTGGAAGCCGAGGAAGAAGGTCAACTCACCCATCATGCTCATCTCAAACTCGGTGCTCATGACATCCGAGAACTGTGAAACCAGAGCATGGGAAGAGCCGCCAAAGATGATGTCATCCACATAGATCTGGACGAGCAGAAGGTCTGTGCCATGCCGGCGAATGAACAAGGTCTTATCCACCTTACCCATCTCAAAACCATGACTCAATAAGTAGGACTTAAGCCTCTCATACCAAGCTCTAGGGGCCTGCTTAAGTCCATACAAAGATTTGGAAAGCTTGAAGACATGGTTTGGGTATTTAGGGTTCTCGAAACCTGGAGGCTGTCTCACATAGACTTCTTCCTCAATGATCCCATTAAGGAAGGCGCTCTTGACGTCCATCTGGTAAAGCATGAAACCCTTAGAAGCTGCAAAGGCAAGCAGGATTCTAATGGCCTCATGTCGAGCTACAGGGGCAAAGGTCTCCTCGAAGTTTAGACCCTCAACCTGGGAAAACCCCTGAGCTACCAGTCTAGCATTGTTTTGAATGACCACCCCATCCTCGCTCTGCTTGTTTTTGAACACCCACTTAGTCCCAATAACATTGTGACCTCGCGGGGGCTCAACAAGCGACCAGACCTTGTTTCTCTCGAAATTCTCTAGCTCCTCATGCATGGCATTGACCCAAGACTCATCAGAAAGAGCATGAGAAACATCCTTGGGCTCGAACGAAGCAATGAAGGCAGAATGGAGACAGAATTGAGATAAGCCAGATTTTGAGCGGGTCACACGCTCGAAAAGGTCTCCAATCATCTGCTCTGAAGGATGAGCTTTCTGGATAAGTCTAGGAGGTCCAGGATGAGATGAAGAAGTGGCCTCTACCTCATGAGCAGAAGAGGTTGGAACAGAGCCACTAGCTCCAGAAGACGCAGAGGGCATGGGCTGATCGCCTCAAGGTGCGGTGGAAGACGGCACCTCAGGTGGAGGATGAGGAACTGGATCGGGTAAACAACCCTCATCTCCATCGTCCTCATCATCCACAAAGATGGGCTCGGACTGCTCTAAAGAACCTGAGATATCTGGCCTAGTCCCTGGACTAGCCTCGTCAAAGGTCACCTCACAGGTCTCTACCAATTTACTAGACTCGCAGTTCCAGACCCTATAAGCCCGCAAAGAAGTCAAGTAACCTAGAAAGATGCCATCACAAGAACATGACTCGAACTTGTCTAGGTTCCCGGACTTCAAAATAAAGCACTTGCAACCAAACACACAAAAATGAGATACACTGGGCTTTCGCCCATATCTCAACTCATAAGAAGTGCGGTGCAAGTGTGCCCGAAGAAAAACTCGATTTGAGACATGGCACGCGGTGGCTATAGCCTCAACCCAAAACTTCCGCGGTGTAGAGTACTCATCAAGCATCGTCCTAGACATCTCGACCAAGGTACGGTTCTTTCTCTCCACGACGCCATTTTGCTGTGGGACGTGCGGAGAGGAGAACTGATGCTCTACACTTGTCTCATCGCAGAACCTCTCAAAGTAGGAATTCTTGACCTCCGTGCCATTGTCACTGCGGATCGCTCGTAAGGCACCCGGGAGCTCAACAGAAAGCCTACTAAAAAGACATCGGAAATGTGTAAACGTCTCATCCTTCGAGACTAAGAAAAACACCCAAGAATACCTCGAGCAGTCATCGACCACGACAAGAACATACCACTTCCCTCCTGCTGACTGCACTCGAGCTGGTCCAACTGTGTCCATATGGAGCAGCTGTCCTGGTGCATCGGTCATAGTAACTGTGACCGGAGGATGGGAGGCGGCAACCATCTTGCCGTGCCGACAAGGAGCACAAACTAGATCTTTTACCATCTTGAGCTTCAGCAGACCACGAATGAGGTCTTGGCCGCTAACTCGGGTCAGATGGTCAAATCCAATATGACCAAGTCTCCTATGCCAGAAGGAAAGGTCGCGGGACTCAGAAGCAACCAAACACCGGAGAGGATCACCAGAAGACTCAGAAAAATCAGCACGAAAAATCCTCCCAAAACGAGAAATCCCGCAAACCAGACTACCCGAAGAATCAAGAATTTTGCAAGCGTTTTTCTTAAAGCTCACCTCGAAACCGTCATCGGTAAGCTGAGAAACAGAAAGCAAATTATACTGCAGCTTACTAACCAAGGCAACATCTCTCAAAATAAAAGAGTCATTTACCCGCACTGTACCTTTGGCGATGACACGCCCAGATAAAGCGTCTCCGAAGGTGATCGTCTCATCACCTGGAGCACGGGCAAGGGAAGAAAACCAACTGGAGTCTCCGGTCATATGACAAGAACAACCGGAGTCTACAAGCCAAACATTTCCCTTGCCTGCCCGGCGAACTTAAGTCAAACAGAGAATAAAGTCTCAGTACTGGGGTAAATCAAGAGTGATTTTGGCACCCAATACTGAGTAACACGTCGAGCAGCAGAAGTAGTCAAGCACGACTGACCTCTAACTACCCTACGCTCTCTGTCGCTCAAAGAAGCAGAAGGTCTGTGAGCAGACCTGAAGCTGTTGCTGGGTCCGACTGCTACGGGAAAGCGAGTCGGAGTACCGGCAACACGCTGATCACGCCGCGGGTAGCCATCTCGACGGGGGAAACGAGATCTACCCTCAGGATGGCGGAAGTCATGACCAAAGGGAGCATGAAGACAAAAACCAGAAAACTCGGAAAAACCAAGTCCTCGATGCTGCCCAAACACATCAGAAGCACCTGACACAACCCTAGACCTCGTGTTGGTCTTAGATGCACTCAAGGTCTGGGGCTGACCCTGGATACGCCTAAGAGACTCAACACGGTCTCTACGCGCGATCTTGACGCGCCTGAAGCATCGATCGATCAGATGTCCATCCTTTTGACAGAAGGTGCAGTGGTACTTCACCTTCTGAGAGGTCGAAGTAACACGGTAAGGCTTCACCTTCTGAGAGGCCGAAGCAGCAGGGGGAATCATCTTGCTGTCAGAAATCCCTTGGACAAAGCCCGTAGACTTAAATTGGACTTTCTCAGTCCTGGGCTCCGTCTCGATCACACCTGGTGCTATGGGTCTGAGCACGGCAGGTGGATGCTTCCTCATGTCCTCATAGAAATCATATCTTAGACCCTGATTAAATCTGCAAATCTTGGATTGGTCTAGAATAAGATTAAGCTTCTTCTTGCCGCCTACAAATCTCTCGAGAGTGTTCATAAGATACTGACACTCCCGAAAGAGAGAGGTACAAGAAGAGCAGGGGAAGAAGGAGTAGCAGAAGGTAAGGGAGCAGATGAAGAACCAACAGTAGAGGAAAGAATGGCTTGTGCACGCACAGCTGACTCTGAGGGGACAGTCCTACTACTAGCCGGTTGGTTCACGTCGCTAAGCGTCTCAACCTTACCCTTGGGATTCTCCTTCCCCACCTCAGTAGTCACATCACAATGAGTTGATGGCTTCTCTAGTAAATCCTTAGTTAGCTTCACACATTGTTCATTCAAAGCAACGAGTTCAAGTTTTAGTTTATCACAACTAATGCATGGTGAGCTAACAGGATCCTTAGTCGCAAATTGAGCTAGTTTGTTGTCACGATCAACCATCTCTTGAAATTGCTTAGAAACGGACTCAAGCTCAAGCGTCAATTTTGGATAGTTGGTGCAAGAAACAACAGGCTTAAGTAAAGAAGCATGCAACTCAGCAATTTTATGATCTTCTCGTTTTAGGTTCATCTTCAAATTATTGCAGTTTTCACAAGTCTCGGGCAGATCGAGCAACATGGTATAAAGACCTCTAAATGTGTTGTCCTTATCCTCACATGAGGTGCAAGCACTAGTCTCAACAGTAGTAGATGAAACAGGAACTACCCTACTCATTTCAAGCTCAGCAAGAAGACTAATGTTCTCCACCTTAAGCGTATCAAGCTCAGAAGACAAACTATCATGCGAGATCCTTAGTTTCTCCATGTCACCCAAAAGAGCACAGCATGTATCACAATCATCATTAGAGGGAGCAGATGTAAGAGCAATAATCTCTAGTGACAATCTATCTACTTCCTTCTCTAACTCAGTACACCTAGCCCTAACTCTAGCATGAAATCCACCTAGCTCAAGAAAAGCATGATTGAGCTGGTCATAGGAGGGGCATACCTCGTCCGAGTCGGAGTACAGCTCGCTGTCGCTCAGCTCACCCTCAAGGGCCATGAAGCACATGCCGGAGAAGTCGTCGCCGCTCTTGGGTTCTTGGTCACCCGTCCCGTCGTCGTCGCTCCATCCCTCCACATCGCTGAGGTCGAGGTCATCGAAGGCGGTGAGGACGCGGTGGAAGAGCTTCTTGGCCTTCCCAAAGTCGCGGATCTTCTTCTTGCCTTGAGGGTGCGCTGGAGGCTTCTTGTTGCGGTTCTTGTCGGTGTAGTCATTCTTGCCCGAACCGCCGTAGTCATTCTTGCCCTTCTCCAGCTTGGGGCAGTTTGCACGAATGTGGTTGGGGCCACCACACTCGAAGCAAATCACGGGTCCTCCTCTCTTTCTGTCCCTCCTCCTCTTGTAAGCATGGGAGAATCTTCGAGCAAGGAGGGCCAGTTGCTCATCCGCGAGCTGCTCTAATTGATCATCAGTTCTGTCACAGAGAGCAGCAAGGGAGAAACCGCAAGAACACTCAGAAGAAAGACCAGAAGAAGAAACGGGATCGGTGACCAAAGCCATCGACTGTGACTTCGACCTACGAGAGACAACGTCAATCTCGTGAGTCTTGAGGCGCGAGTACAGCGCGTCAAGAGTCAAGGTCGAGAGGTCTGTCGTGTCTTTGATGGTGGTCACTTTCATCTCCCAAACACGCAGATCAAGTGCCGCGAGCATCTGACGAGCGTTGTCCGAGTCGAGGTATGTGTGACCGACCGCTCGGAGGTTGCTCATGATCTTGTGGAAACGCGCAAAGCACTCATCGAGGGACTCACCAGCAAGCATCTCGAATTTGTTGTATTCTCGCTTGAACTGGTCCTGTCGAACCATCTTGATCTGGGTGGTGCCCTCAAGGTATGCGTCGAGGATCACCCAGATATCGTAGGCGAACGACAGGTGAGAGATGCGATCGAATTCGCTTCTGCTCAAGCCCTGGATAATGATGTTCCTTGCCTTCACATTTGCCTCAACATCAGCCATGTTCCCGCATTGATGTTCTCATCGGCAGGAACAACAAATCACACCTTCACCTTCCGCCAGATGGCATACCCCTGAGCTTGGATGTATGTCTCCATTCGGCTCTTCCAGAAAGGGTAATCGATGCCATCGAAAATGGGCGGCTTGGTGGAGTACTTGTCCGTCACCATGGCTCTAGAGACCGGTTAAGATCTATGAATTAGAGCTAACCGGCTCTGATACCAATTGTTGGACCGAAATGGCGATAGAGGGGGGGTGAATGCCGCTCTCAAAAATTAAATTCGCCCCTCAAGAATCCACACTTATGCTTCTTCTCCAATAGCTATGGAAGCTATGAAGAAAGAAGATAGGCACAACTGGAAGTCACAGCAACAAGGCTAAACCAGATCCAGAAAGAAACAGTCAAGAAAAAATAATTTCAGAGCAGGTCTGACTGCAAGCAGTAGTACCCCTGAGACGAGCGGTAGTACCGCTAAGCCGAGCGGTAGTACCACTGAGCGGTAGTACCTCTCGAGGAGCGGTAGCACCGCACGAAGAAATCAGCAAGCAGGAAACTGAAACCTGAAAAACTAAACTTCGGGTAGGACTGCAGCTCTTCGAAAATCAAGGCAAATGGTGGTTTTCTTTCATTCTTTTTGGCCCAAAGCATTACTACAACATATCAAGTAGTAAGGGGGCTTTGGGAAACAAAGAAACCACACCAAGAAACAAGAATTTCAGATTTGGGTAAAAATCTGAAATCTTGCAAGAACCAAGCCAAAAATCAAATTACTCCTCAACCTTTGATCCTTTGGCCATGAGACTTTGAGGATAGCTAATTAATAGCCATAAGTCTCTGCATGCCAAGTTCCACCTTTTCGCATGAAGGGAAACACGAAAATCATCAAAACCCTAAAGGAGGAAATGAAGAATGGAGGAGTCCCAAACATGAAATCTGGAATCAAACTCGGTTTGCTCTTGGGATTAAATAGCCAAATGACTTTTGAGAATCCCCCATGTCATAGCTGAAGGAACGCGCGTAGGCTACGATAGCAGAAAATAAAAAATTTCTACCGCGCACACCAGGACATCATGCTAAGAAGGGATCATAGATCGTTACCACTAGACGCGCAGCGCAGCGGAAGAAGAGTTGGAGAAGCCGATCCAACCACGCGCGTCGAGGTAGTAGTGGAAGTAGCCGATCGTCCCGAACAGATCGTCTCCTCCACGCGATCAAACACACCACGAGTAGATCCAATCTGTAGTTTGTTGATGCCGATCAACGCCGCAACGAGCAGCGCCTCCACCGGTATCCACACGTCCGGGGCTGGAACGCCGATCGCGAGTGTACCAGCACTCGCGAGCGGCTAGGGTTTGGCTCGGGAGGTGGCGGCTAGGGTTTTGCTCGGGAGGAACATATGCGTGCATCCCTCAGCCCCCCCGCCTCCAAATATATAGACCTCCTCACTTGGGCCTCGTGGACCGAGGCCCAATAGGAGTCTATCCGGATCTCTATCCGAATTGAGCCCACATCCGAATCACATTCGAATTAGTGTTCCAACCCGTTAAGTGTGCGACCCTGTAGGTTCACGTATACTTGGTCGCGACCCGGAAACACCTTTCCGGTCACCCTGTTAATAGCGGCCTCTAGCAAGACATATTAACCCCAAAGTATACGTAAAGATCATATCGGCTGAACCTGTAATGTTCTCATGTACGAATCCTTTTGCCTCACGATATAGATTAAGCTCAAGGCGAGACCTGTGTCATCCTCTTAATGGCTCAATCACTCTCTCGATTCCGTGATGGATTATAAACTTGTGATTGACTCCTCAATCACATTGGCATGGCCATGCACTTTCATAATCCATTACATCGAGGGGCCCAGAGATATCTCTCCCACAAGGAGGGGCAAATTCTATCTTGATCATTCACATCCCACTACATGTTTCATAGCAAACCCGAAGACTACTTTTATGACTACCCAGTTACGGAGTAGTGGTTAGTAGTCCCAAAATAGGCTACTACGCATGTTGGGAACCATGATGATCTCAAGTCTAACGATTCTACATAAACACTACTTGAGACCAACTAATGACACATGGAATCTCTGCAGTGTCTCATGGCGGGTCTATCCAACATATGTTCACTAACACATGTCCATATTATTGATTTGGTATCTCCATACCATGATCCATGAGACATGATCATCAATCAATACATATGCTGATCTTTGAATCATATATGTTCCTCATATGATATATGATCAGGGATCATTTAGAAATAGCAACATTTTGGCATTAAGAGTCTCATGAATAAGTCACATACTCATTGATCAATAATGATAATGTCTATTTCAAGGAACAAAGCAATGTATCATAAACATAGTATGTGATATATTCAACATCTCCATGTTGCCTCTAGGGCATATCACCAACAATAGCAACCCATTTTGGCACTCCCCAACAACAAACAACAAGAAATCACGAAACTCAAAATCAAGCCAAAAAGGAGAACAAAGGAAGAACAGAGAGCACGGGAGAAAACTTCAGATTTCCATTCATTGAAGCAAAAGGATTACAGAGGAGTCCCGATACGCATGGACATTAGAACCATGGATGATTACATGAATTTACCACTCAATCCTCTCCTTTCCCCCTCAATCCTCAAGATCACCAAGAGCTTCACATGCTTCTTGGGAGGAACACAACACAGAGAAGGAACTACGAAGGAGACATGAGTACAGACACCTCTCTGCCTCTCCTACCAACCCTCAACAACTAAAGCCTAAAGCCAAAACAAACTCTCAAAGCCTCTTTTGACTCTAGCAAACCCTAACTCTCTCCCAAAGCCATGGGGAGGCATGCAGCCCCCTCCACCTATTTATAGCGCTTGGTTAACGGGTCTCCACCCCGTTACGCCCGCTAAATCCAACGGAGCCCGCTCCCGCTTGTGCAGCCTTGCGAATTTACCGATTCGCCCCTCGTGCACCTTCCGGGAAGCTTTCGCGCTCCTTGTCGTCCACGACTCGCAACCACATCGAATCTCCGCCGTCTTCGACACATCCGACCGTTCTACCTTGACACCTTCCTGTGTCTAGTCTGGTCACCTCGTGTCTCACCACGACTCCGCCTCGACGTCCTGCAGTCACACAGACAAGAAACACGTCACATAGCACCGCTCGATACATGAAAGCGTAAATAGCATAAGCACATCATACTTACTCATGACGAAGTCCAAACCTATCGAATCATCGGAATGTGCAACCTAATCCCATACGACCAAGTTTGACCAAGTCCGACCGAGCCCGTTGCACCACGCAACGACATGGTCCGACCATACAACCCAAACTCGACTATCCTAAACCTTTGTCAATTACTCATCATTCATATGGAGTCACGACCACATGGTCTCTCAACAAGGAAAGAAAATTTTTGCTGCATACAAAGTTAGTTCACTTCTCTACTGTTTGGAACTAATGAACATGATTGAGCATCAAAATAATATGATGCTAAGGTTTAAAAATAACATTGTGTTTGAAAGTAAATTGAGCCATTGTAATGAATTGTTGTCTTTCACTATAGGACATGGAAACTTATACCCAAGATAACAATACAATGCAAGCATATAAAGTTTCTGCTACACACAAGGTTGATTTTTCCATTCATCATGTATATAAAGAACATTTCTTTCTTATTATAGTTTGCATGATCCCTTGCTATTAGCATGATGCCTAGTACAAAAAGATGGCAAAGGAGCTAGTGTAACAGTTCTTGTTGTTGTATAAGATACACCATCTAAATTTTGCCTCCACTATTCTTATTTTTTTAATAATTTATTTAAATTGTAGACTAATGTTCCACATGATATCTTTTTTAAAAACAATAGCACAGTGCAGCGAACTGGTTGGATACCAATTCGATAGTGGTACAACTATCCTTCAATTTAGATGATATGTGATTCTTTACAGATATTTAATTGCATCCTTTCTAAATTATTTGCTCGTGTACTTATATGTGTGGACTAGGTTGGTAGTAAAGTATTCTTGAAGAGTTAGAAAAATGCAAATAAGGATGTGGCTCTTACTACAATCATAAGTTGTGGCCCAAAAGATAAACTTGATGGCATTTAGCTAGGAAATGAATTTTGGATGGTGCACATCAATCTTGCAATAGTGTAATGTGAATAATTGATATGGCCATACAAATGCTACATATTGATTGGACACACAGTAGGAGCTAATATTGCATGGCTTTCAACTTATGTATAATGCACCTTTTAATTTTGTTACTTTAATATTGTAATTTTGTTCTTCCTAATGGTGCATTAATGGACTCTAATTTTTCATTATAGGTTGATAAGATAAATGGATGATGCTATGGTTGCATGTTGAACACGAGGTGAAGAATAGTGACATTGGTAGATGGTTTTTATTATGTTTAGATTTTTACATTTTAGGAAATGATTTTTGAACAAAATATGTATTATGTGGATGATTTTCTATGTAATGCAACAATTTCTGTTTCATATAAGAGTGTTATCCATTATCAAAATAGCAAAACTCATTTGTGCATGGTAAGTACCAATGCTTCCATGCATTGCAACAATATAATTATATCTTATGCCAAAATAGTAAAAGTCATCTATGGATGGTAAGTACCAATGCATACATTGTTACAACCCGACTATATCCATTACTACTTTGCAATGCTTTTTTGTACCCACTACCAACGCTTCTGTATGCATTGCAACAGACCCTTGCAACGTCCTCAAGGGCAACACATGTTAAATTCATTGGTATAGATCCTAACAACACTTATTTGGACTTATAGCACTGCATATATATACATTGTTAAAGGGGTGTTCATGTTGTAGTGTGCTGCTGTGAGTGGTTGGAGTAGGCGTGAGAGCTTTTGACTGTAGCAAAGGCTTTCCATCTTATATTGATCAGTTTGCAAGTGAACCAATAGCTACGGCTGGTTGTTTTACCAGGAGGAAATAGAACCTGTGTGTGTCTTCCGTCTACTTTCGTTGCATGCAAGATCAAGAACCGAGGAGCCGCTACGTGTGTACCATCAAAGGTCAGGCCACTCGTGCACAAAATTAGGGTTCTCTAATTTGTGTCATACCATCTTGGTATCAGAGTGCTAGATTAATCATGGTATAGCTGATCTCATCTACTTTTGTGGTTGTTTTCGCAAAACTATTCAGATGGTGAGTTTGGCTACAAGTGTGCATGGATTGCATCATGGTGCTTATGAAGATGTGATGCATGTTGAAGGGGAGATGCCACTAGATGTCCACACGAACCTCGAAGCTACCAATCGACACTTCATAGGAAGGTGTAACACACTTGATGAAAGCATTGACAATATGTGTGTCAAGTTGGTGGAGTGCATTGTTCGAGGTGGAGAATCAAACCAATGTGTAGTTTACTAAACAAAGACAAGCCAATGATTTGCGGTTCACGGCTATAGCTAATTCACTGTAACGTCTGAATTAAACCAATTTGTTGCTGCTCCTATGTATCCACTGCAACCTCAAAGGTGTTTTTGGTGGAAACTACTACATCCAGGGACCAAGACAAGAATTTAATCATTGTCTTGGAGGTGCTGTGTTTGTGCCAAATATTTTTGGGCGTAATGGAGGAGATGCTAATCGTAATCGTGATGACTGTTGAGGAACCGTCGCTAGCGACCAGTCCGATCGATTCCTCTGCTTAGAACAAATCGAATCAATCACAAAACACAGAATAATAGATTGAACACAGAGAGAGGTAGAGAGAACTCCTGGTCTTTCTTTATTGCTTTCAATTGCATGTGTGTACAAAATATGCCGGTACGGCTCCCTATTTATAGTCTTCGGTGGGATGCCCATAATGGGCCAAGTCTGCTGGCCTGGGCCCAGGTTTCCTAACACTCCCCTTGGGCACTTATCCGACACGTTCATGCCTCGTTAAAACTCCATAAAAACCCAGTGGAAAATATTTAGAGAAAGAGTACATGATACATGTTATGTTGCGATGCACGAATTGCCTCATTAAAAACCTTGGTCGAGAACTTCAGGAAAACTCGTCAAGGGAAAAAGAGTACAATTCACCCAACTTCATTCAGTCTTCATGACTTCATTCTTTTGGGTACTTAATCTTCATGATCAAGATTTACTAGCGGGCTTGAGAGAATTCTCCCCCTAAATTCTGCACTTCTCTAAGTCCCATCATTCCAATTCCACGCACGTATTTTTCAAAGCTAGATGCGGGGAGTGACTTAGTGAACAAATCTGCTAGATTTTCACAAAACTTAGTATGCAGCACTTTAATCTCGTCCATCGTTTACAATTCATGTGCATAGAAGAACTTGGGGTTGATGTGCTTTGTGAGATGATTCTTCACATAGTCCGTTTGCACTTGTGCAACGCAAGCAGCATTATCTTCGTAGATAATTGTGGAGGTTTGCATAATGTTCATTCCACATGACTGCTGGATGTGGTGAACCATTCGGCAGAGCCAAACGCACTCTCATGCGGCTTCATACAGTGCTATAATTTTTGAGTGGTTCGTCGAAGTAGATACAAGGCTTTGCTTAGACGACTTCCAGGAAATTGCGGTTCCACCACACAGGAATATATAGCCTGTTTGTGACCTTGCGGTATGCGGGTCTGACAGGTACCCAGCATCTGCATAGCCAATCAAGTTCAGATCTTGATTCTTTCTGTATAACAATCCAAGGTCCTTGCTTCCTTGGAGGTATCGGAATATATCCTTTATGCCCTGCCAATGGATTTTGGTAGGTTCTGCACTGTATCTTGCTAACAGTTCACGTCAAATGCAATGTCCGGTCTAGTGCAGTTTGCTAAGTACATGAGTGCTCCCACTGCACTCAAGTGTGGGAATTCCGGTCCCAGGACTTCCTCCCCCTCTTCCCTAGGTCGGAAAGGATCTTTTTCTTGCTGTAAAGACCTTCCGATCATCGGTACTTTCGATGGGTATGCCTTCTCAAAGTCAAACCTTTCTAGCACCTTCTGGGTGTAGGCTGACTGATGCATCAAGATTTCTTCAGGGACATGCTCAAGCTACAGGCCTAAGCAGAACTTGGTCTTGCCCAAATCTTTCATTTCAAATTCTGACTCCAAGTAGGAGCTTGCTTCTTTCATGTCTTCCACTGTCCCGATGATATTCAGATCATCTACATACACTAAGATTATACAGAATCCATTCTGGGATCGCCGTATAAACACACAAGGACAGTCTTCATTGTTCGTGTAGCCTTTCTTGTAGAGAAAGTCGCTTAAGCGATTACACCATATTCTTCCAGATTGCTTCAGTCCATACAGTGACTTTCTGAGTTTCACACTGTACAGATTTCTATTTGCTCTGTCTTGGTTCGGGAGAGAGATTCCTTTAGGAACTTTCATATAAATCTCCGAATCCAAGTTACCATAAAGGTATGCAGTCACCACATCCATCAACTTCATTTCTAAATTCAAGTTTATTGCCATTGAGATCAATTATCTAAAGGTAATTCCACTCATGACTGGGGAGTAGGTTTCTTCATAATAAACTCCAGGACATTGAGTGAAACCTTGTGCTACCAGCCTTGTTTTGTATCTCACCACTTCGTTTCTTTCATTTCTCTTCCGAACAAATACCCACTTGTGCCCTACAGGGTGCACATGGGGAGGTGTGCGGCATACGGGCCCAAACACCTCTCTTTTATTCAGAGATAGCAATTCAGTTGCTATTGCCTTCTTCCAATCTTCCTAACCTGATCTTTTCTTACATTCAGCGAGCGATGCAGGTTTGGGATCAAGATCGATGATGGTGGCAATTTTCTTTACGAAGTAGATATCAATATTGCTGTTGTCCTATTCATGGACTCTCCCGTGAGCATATAATTTATAGCTATTTCTTCATGAGTTGCTTCTTCTGGAGCGATTGCCTCTTCTGGAGTTTCACATTGCGCATCACTTCTTTCAATTGTGGTGGCAGGTCCCTTTAGTTTTTCGGCTCCGATGTGTGCGCACACATCCTTGCCAATGGGGATATTCAGATCCGGTATGCCCTTTTCTGAAGGTGTCATACTTGTATCAGGTCTCAACTGGCTCCCTTTCTCATTCTAGGGGACTTCAGTGATCGGCTGTGATAAATCCTTCTTATCCTTTTTCGCCGGGCATCCCCGGTTACTTTGGACTCGAGGAGCCGGAGTTCTCGTCCTTTTATTCTGAGGCCTCTAGACGGGATTAGGGATACCTTCAATTTTCTTTGGTATTTCAACCCTCTCCATTGCATTACATGCAAGCACATGCGACTTAATCACGCTCTTCAAATCACTAAAGTGATCGGGCAGTTGGTTTGCTAATGCTTGCAAGTCGATGATCTTCTGGACCTCTTTCTCTGTTTCACTAGTGCGCAGGTCATGTGCATGAATTCCCGTGGCTTCCCACGTAATTTCCCGAGATTTTTCATCAAGGGGTTGATTTTCTCCCCCTAATGTTGGAAAATTATCCTCATCAAAAATGCAGTTAGCGAAGCGGGCAGTATGCAAATCTCCCGACATGGGTTCCAAATACCTGATTATGGATGCAGTCTCATAACCAACGTATATCCCAGTCTTGCGGAGTGGGCCCATTGCAGTACGCTGCGGAGAAGGTATAGGTACATAAACCTTACATCCAAACCTCCTGAGATGAAAAATTTTCGGTGGTGACCCTTGCGCTAGCTGCATAGGTGAGTGGATGTTGTAGGCCGAAGATCTAAAGTTGATGAGATTCGTTGCATGTAGGACTGCGTGTCCCCAACATGTAGCTGGCAAATTACAATTATGCAAAAAGGGTCAGGCAATAAATTTAATTCTCTTGATTAAAGCCTCTGCCAAACCATTCTGAGTATGGACATGCGGTACCGAATGCTCAACTGCAATCCCCATCGCCATGCAATAATCATCAAATGCCTTTGAAGTAAATTCTCCGGCGTTGTCCATTCTGATGGACTTGATGTGATGATCAGGGAATACATTTCTGATGCGAATGATATGCGAGATCAATTTTGCAAAAGCATGGTTTCTTGTGGACAACAAACCCACATATGACCACTTTGAGGAAGCGTCAATGAACACCATGAAATACTTAAATGGCCCTGAGATGGGCTGAATGGGACCGCATATGTCTCCCTGGATGCGTTCCAGGAATGCAGGGACTTCATCCTTCACTTTTAGAGTGGATGGTCTAGTAATTAATTTCCCGATGACACATGCAGGGCACACAAAATCTTCATGATTCGGGAAATTATTCACATTAATATTATGCCCTTGGGAATTGTTGATTATGTTTCTCATCATTCTAAGACCTGGGTGGCCTAATCTGTCATGCCAGAGACAGAAGAGTTCAGAGCTTCTAAATACTGTCTTCAGGACAGTGTAGGCTGCAGGTGCCTTAATGTTGGTATAATATAGCCCAGTTTCTAGTGAAGAAAGTTTTTCTAATACCATTCTGCCATTCTCTTCGCGCTTCATGATAAGCAGGTATTCCTTACCGTACTCTTCTTCAGTCTCAACGTGGAAACCACTTGCGCAAATATCCTTAAAACTTAGAAGAGTTCTAGTCAATTCTGGGTACAATAAAGCTTCTTCAATGACCAAAGTTGTGCCCATTGGAAGTATAATTGCGGCTCTTCCGGAACCGATTATACATGCATCGCTTCCGGCGATTGTCGTAAGGCTACCAGTGCTCTTACGAATCGACTGAAAATACTTAGTCTCTCTTAATATGGTATTTGTTGTGCCGCTGTCGGCAAGGCACACTTCCTTCACAGGGCGCCACACGTGTTCTAATATAAGGTATTTTTTTAACATGTATTAGAAGGCATTCAACACATAAATAAAATACACAAATATCAGAACATGGCATGCCATCATAAACTGAATAAATGAATGAATTATTCCAAAATCATCCAACCATCACGAGAAAACAAAACTAAAGTACCATCCATGCAAGATCTAACTTATTCTTTTAACACAAAATAAATGACAATTAAAGTCTAATGCATTCTGTGCATCAGATTGAATCAACTAGAAAATCATAGACTTCTTTGGTTATCTTCTCAGGAGTGATCTTCTCTTCGAGAGAGATCATGGCGGTGGCTGCCTCTAGGTCGTAAGGGGGTGCTGCTACTGGGATGGGTTCAACCTCCATCAACTCACGTAGCTGCTCAAGATGCTCCCCCTCAACTGCTGCAAAGTGGGCTTCAGCCTGCCCTTTGCCATCCTTCTTCCTCTGAGCTTGGCGGGCATCAATGACATGCTGCGGTTCTTTGCATATCCACGACCAATGCCCCCACTTGCCACACTTATAGCAACCCTGGTTCTTCTGGCCATAGGTCTTGCCACTCTTCTTAGCCTTTTTGTCACTAGGAGCATCTGACTTGCCTTTCTGGGCAATGGACTTATCCCCCTTCTCTTCATTAAGGGCTTTCGCACCTTGTAGCTCCCCGCGTTGGCTTCACGGCCGGCGGAGCTGCCTAGTGGCTGAGTGACGTAATTCTTGCGGAGAAATTCGTCCTGAGCCTCCGCAACCTGCATCATATCAATCAATTCGGCATACTCCTTGTAGCTGTCTTAATGATAGTTGCGGGCGGATTGTACAGCATTAGGGTGAAAGGTGGATATGGTCTTCTCGATCTTCTGCTCATCTGTGATCTGCTTTGCCACAGAGTTGAAGATTAGTACAAATCCTGTGCAAGGCAGAATTGTACTCCTGGACCGTCTTAAAGTCGGCAAACCTCAGTCTAATCCACTCCTGCTCTGCTTGAGGAAGAATGGTGTACTTTAGCCTCTCAAACCGCTTCTTGAGTGCGGTCCAGAGTGTTAGCGCGCTTTTCTTCGCCATATACTCATTCTTGAGAGTGAGGCAGAGGTGGTGCCTGAGAAAATAAAGTGTCTGACCATTCTCCTCAGGTGTGGGTTGGGCGTCATTCAGTCCGCCAATCCCAATAGCCGCGCGGAGCTTCTTGGCTCCAAGCACTATCTCGACATCAGATGCCCATGTCAGATAGTTGGCCATACTAGGCCAGCTCCTCGAACTCTCGGTTCGTGATGCCAGTCATCTACATGTGTATGAACGGAATAAATAAGTTTACTGCTGGTAAACATGCATGGAATAATTTACTGCGGGTAAATGAATGGTACAATAGGTTCTGGTAATGTTTCATAATTTTTTATGCATTTTCTATAAATTTTACTGCTAATTTCAGTGATTAAAAGCAATTACAATTAACCAAAAAATAGTAAATAAATACAGAAAATACAGAAATAATAATGGCAGAAATAAATAAGCTTCAAATGCTAAAAATAATTAAAAATTCGGATTTCCGATGCCCTTTTATGCTAGAATATGAATTTTTAGTGAATTCTGCAATTTCTAGGGGTTTCTACGCAAATTTTCAGTTCAGAGAAAATTCGTGCAATTTTCTTATTTACTGAGAGGTTTTCTACAAAATTCTGGACCAGCTCGTAAATTTGAGGGCCTATTTGTAATTTTTGAAACTACGAGGCCTTTTCTGCAAAAATCGAGACTGATATGCAAGTTCTAAAGGCCTTTCGGTAATTACACGAGCTTCAGGGGGTTTTTCGCAATTTTACCGGTCCCCCCTCTCGACCGGGCCGTATCCCGGCCCGTTTTACCCCTGACCGTGCGGCCCATTCGGCCCACCGGCCTGCCCGATTGGCTTTTCACACGGGGAGAGGTAGGGTTTCCCTACCTCCTCATTTTGTAGCGGCGGCGGCGCAAAAAGGGGCGGCGACCGAGCTAGCAGAGGCGGCCGGGGGCTCGGCTTCGGGCGAGCGGCGACGGCCAGAGGCTCAGCTTCGGGCGAGCGGCGCAAAGACTGAGCGACGGCGCGGAGGCCGAGCGGGTACGACGGTGCGGGGGCCGAGCGGGCGCGGCGGCGCGGAGATCGAGCTGGCGCCGGCAGCGTGGCTACGGCTCCTCGTGCTGTCATCGACCACATGCGGGTGGTGAGCAGCAGCCCGCGGCTCATGGTGGCGTCGGTCTCACGGCGGCTTCGGGCCGGCGGTCTCGCGGCGACTTCGGGTCGACGGTGGCTTCAGGCCGGCGTTCTCATGGCGGTGAGGAGGATAGTGCGTGTGCGGCAGCGCTTACGCGGGCAGGAAAACCGAGGCCTGCAGCAGCGCCATGCGGGGCGGTGGCTTGGTGGCTTTCTCAGGCCGGCAGCGCGCATGCTAGCACGGCGGCGCCTCGGGCTTCACGACCGGCGGCCGGCGGTGCGCATGCGGGCGCGGCGGCGCCTCGGGCTCCATGGCCGGCGGCGCGCATGCGGGCGCGGCGGCGATGCAAAGGTCGTGCAAGAACCATGCAAAAATATTTTCTCCTTTTTTTCGTTTCTAATCTACAGTGCAATCAACATCTGCCCCGTGTTGTAATCTACCGATCGACATTGTGCCGGCGACTTCAGGTCTGCTCGCAGTAGATTAGGGCGGATTTGCACCGTTGAGATTCAATCTAGAACGCAAAACTTCGAATTTAAAGCGATCTAGAAAATCCAATCTGTTAGAGCTTCGATGATTACCTTCGATTCACCGGAGCGATCTCGTGCTGATAACGTGTTGAGGAACCATCGCTGGCGACAAGTCCGATCGATTCCTCTGCTTAGAACAAATCGAGTCAATCACAGAAGACAGAATAATAGATTGAACACAGAGAGAGGTAGAGAGAACTCCTGGTCTTTCTTTATTGCTTTCAATTGCATGTGTGTACAAAATATGCCGGTACGACTCCCTATTTATAGTCTTTGGTGAGGTGCCCATAATGAATCAGGTTTGCTGATCTGGACCTAGGTTTCCTAACAATGACAACAACATTGGGAGGCTCAAAATTTCCATGTTGACATTCAATGGGCGAGCGAAGGCCAAAAAAGGACACAAGAAATGGTAAAAGAGGATACAGTTCCAAGCTTTTGTGGGGTGCTTCCTGTGATGCGAATGCGATATTTGGAGTTTCCGATGGCAGATATTTAAAAAGATTCCCTTGGACTTCCTTTTATTCTACTTCTGTTTCTTCCTGGCACCGAGATCAATTGGAGCATCGTTGGAGTTGCTCTAGCAAACCTCTCGCACGCATTTGGCAGCGCGAGTCAGTGCCCGGTCATCTAGTGGCAGCTATACTAATTTCATCCCTGATGCTTTTGAGTTTTGACTCGATGCCCCAATAATCAAGTTCTTTCTTCTGACAAAGGGCTGTTTTTATCTTTCTATTGTAAGTATTATCTAAAACTTTTTTTTAGAGACTAGTAAAGTACCCGTGTGTTGCAATGGGGATACAAACTTTGCACGAGATAACATAATGCGTGTGCCCATTTGTCATCTAGGCAAAATATATAGCACAAAATGCTATCAAAGATGGGATAGGAATTATATGTTTGCATAACTAAACATAACTTTTAATAGAATGTACAGTGTAGCATTCGATTGCCATGTGTTAGCAAAAAATTTTGGTAAGGAAAATAATATCACTATGAAATACAATGGATACAAAATACAGAAAAAGAAAAAAAAACTCATACAAGCATTGTTGCCAGCTACTCATATTATCAAACTTTGACAACATATGGCAAAGCAAGTCCATAAACCAGATCTATTCAGCAGAAGATAATGAATAACATTGTGAATGTTGAGAGGAATTTGGTTTTCCTCCTGGAGAATGGCGAGAATGGGTCACTGCTCCACATGAAGGGACCCAGAAGCACTTTCTTAGGCTTCTCCACTAGATATCGGCTACCCTACGCCTTCGTCAAGCATCTCCACCACAGATCCTGCGCCCACCACCACCCTTTTTTTGTGTACGTTTGCTCGACAGAGGAAGAGATGGAAAACATACGGTGGGGCGATGATCGAGACGATTTTTACGGTGGGGTGACCATGGAGACGGTTTTTACTAAGTGTAACAACCCACATCATTAATTAACCTTAAGCAACGAATTACCATGTTAAGCATGATTAATTATGTAATTAAGAATCTAAAAATACGAGGGAATTTAAAATTTTCTACCTAGTCGTATAAATTGAAATCAACGAGCGATAAGATAATACGTTGTTGTTCCCATTTTATCGACGAGGGTGAAGATTAAACTGTATAGACTAAAGTGAGAAAGAAAATTCAATTGCGCGGCAAGTAGAAGTATTCAACTATATATATATATATATATATATATATATATATATATATATATATATATATATATATATATATATATATATATATATATATATATATATATATATATATATATAACAGTTCGTACTACAATTGCGTAATTATTACAATTCTTGTACAACAAATCAAGTCACATCCCTTGAGCTACAACTAAAACTGGCTTACATTAAATAAAGATATTACAACTCTTTTTACATTAATAACGACAATACAAATTACTGTAAGTTTACAAGTCTCGGCCTTAATCAAATGGCCGCCTCGCAAACTTAGATAATTGCGACACAATTGCAACATTAGAAACTACATTCGAGTAACCTACAATATTCTGTATACAACAATATTAAGAGAGAGCCAGATTACATTCAGATCATCTCATACATTAGAGACTATCGTCGAACGGCCACCACACCGTTATTTCATTTGTGAGCGAACTAGTAATTATAAGACCGAAAAAGACCAAACAAAAGAGTTAATTGAAAATAAAGCATTATAAAGTAAGTGTTGCCGTCAGAGCCCTAAGGATTAACTTCGGGCGGGGTAATCCGTTCACGGAGATACCTGACCGTCCGGGGGCCAGTAGGCACCTCTCACAACCATAGGCTCATCACACGGTATTATATATATACAAACCTGTTCTGAATATAGTAATCCAACCAAGGCAAAGTCCAGAGTATCACAAATCATTCCAACCCAACCCACAGCAGAGAAACACATGTCAAAGCCCTCACCATACGAATATCAACCACAGTGAACCAGATAGCACCGGGCCGGAGCAGCCATACCCAGACAGCATCGCCAGCCAACAAAACCTCACGGGCAAGGTCAGAGCCATCCAACCAAAATATCACACCACTACATACCAGTAGCCAAACCGAGAGGAAAGGGCACAGAGAGACAAAGCAAGGTAAGGTAAACATTCCCCAATCTTCCAGCCAATTCTCAGACCACAGAGGAGTCCACAACCGAGTGGAGCCGAAGGTCAAGGGGGCGAAGAACCGACAAGCCGAAGGGAGAAGGGAACGTGACGGCCACAGGAGAACCGCAAGCCAGCATCAAGCATCAGCCACCGCAAACCGGCCACCACCCCAACCCCAAACCCTAGCATTTCTCACAAGTACCAGGGCAGGTAAACCCCACAATCTCACCATCCGTGTATTACCATTATCCCATTTCATCCAACATAGACTAGAAACCATAAGCATTCACCACGGTAGAGCACATGAACCATTCAAGCATGTCACTGGAGGTAAAAGAAGGGGAGAAGAGGGTTACCAGTAAGGGCGGTGGCTGCGGGCTTCCCGGCCGAGCCACCGGTTCACCGCCACCGGTACTCCCCCGGCATACGGCGACGGTTCACTGGCGGAGACAGCCACGATCACCCGCCTCCCAAAACCTAACCATAGACAAAACCTCACAAAAAGTCAGCAAATCACAAACTTAGAAATCAAAGCAAATAGCGATCAAACCACATCAAGCCAACCCTAGATCGGGCGGGATGGAGGAGTTAGGCGCCAGATCTGGGCCTGGGCCACAGATCTGGCCGTGGAACTATGCGTCGCGACGGGGAGCCGGCGTGAGGGGGAGCGGCACCGAGGGGAGGCGTCGAGCGCCGGGGCAGAGGCGCCGAGACGCGGGCGCGAGAGGGTGCCGGCGCGTTGGGGGAGCCGGACCGGGCGGCGACGCTGAAACCCGAAGGCGAAGGAGAGGCGGCGCGGTGTCGGCGTCGGCGTGGAGAGAGAGGCCGAGAGAGAGAGCCGGCGAAGTGGGCGAGAAAAGAGGAAGAGGAGGAGGAGATGGAGGGGCATCGGCAGAGGTATAAAAGAGGCGGCGTCGGCAGAGGAACAAAGAGAAACGAGAGATGGTGGAAAGAAAAGGAGAATAGGGAAGAAAAAGGGGGGGAAGGTAAATAAATTAGGAGAAATAAAAATGTGTAGACTAGAAGGGCTGGATGTAGGAATACTAGCTCATAAGTATGTGTTATAGAAACTTTATTAGAACATAATTGTTGAGGTTAAATGAATGAATTGATTGTGTTAAGAACCACGTGCATGAATATTCGTTGCACTAACGAGATAAACAGTTTGTTAGAAATAAGCTGAGAGTTAATATGATCTTCGATGCCAGTGTAATACCTTAGGCTGCGATATATATAGGTAATGCTGAACTGAATATAAAAACATTGAGAAATTAGAAAATCGACAAACACATTTAGTAGGATTGGTTTAATTAATTAAACCATCGCATCTCCGCGACACCATAGATTACGTCAACCATCTAAAATATTTCTCAAGTCTGATAATAAATGTAATACCATTAATGGATTAAAACTGGTAAGCAGGTATATTAAAATTTGAGTATCTTCGTTTAGACCATCCCAGGGAATATTTAAATAATCAATCGACGCTGTTACTAGCATTACATTATAGAGATTCACTACTGATCACTCTCAACGATTAGAATATTAGTGGTAGTCCAACGATGTAAAATAGACATGTTGATGAAACTTGGACGTGTACGAAATAAATTAAGGGACTGTTGTCGTAGACCATTTGGTTGAGAGTCTAAATACCCAGATAGTATATTTAAGCCCATCTAAGCAGTAGAAAACCATTAATTAGTATTTGCAATGATTAGAATGGATGACAACTAAAACATAGCGTGTACCGATTTAACCGATTCATTGCTAATTAAATCATACGGGATTATAACCAAATACCCAATTAATCTAGATAGTATTAAATCATATAATGGTCTTAGTAAATATTCTTAGTTGGGGAAAGATAAGTCAATTGATGCCGTAGGCTGGAAATTGCACACATGCGAAGCAAATGATCATAATATCATTTAGATCATTATTTTGCGCATTTAAATGCCCAGCTAAATTTTGTTAGTCGAATATAAACTATGGAAATCCACTAATAACTATTCTCAATTGTTACAATAAATTAGTAGCCATTAGAGAATTTAGAACTGGTCATGACGACTAGAATAACTTGTACCAAATTAAAATAATAAGCCATGACTCAAAAGTTGTGCCCGCCAATTAAACTGGTACATAGTAATTTAAATAGCATAAGCTGTAACAATCCGCAGCTAACTAAAATAAAACCTGGCGACCGTACAAAGACGCTTTAGTATAATTCAATTAATAATTACTTAAGAATTAATTTTATTGGTGTAGATAATTAATCACGCGCGTACTAGTTACGAGAAAGGACCGATACCAAGGAAAAAGGAATTTATTTAAATAACCATAAGACTTATAAGTGAATTAGAGGTAAATAGATGCACATCTAGGAGAAGTTAAACAGATATGATTGCATGCGCGAGGTCGACTAAGATTAATATTCATCAATAATTGTATGTGTATATATTTAATCGTATTGCAATGGTAGATGGTCAGAAAGTAACAAAAGATTGAGTTTAACTTGTAAGTAAACAACCCAGTCTATGCTAGGAAAATAACGCCAAGTGACGAGTATAGAATACGAGTTAATTAGGGCTAAACCACGATCGGGTTAAGTTAAGCGGAGCCTCATCCTAGGAGCACAAGCACGTCGACACCTAGTATGTTATTATATTCTTGTAAATTAAGTCGTAGCCAACGTATTTAATTGCAGGCAACAATCCAAACTACGGGAGTGACTTCACCTGATCCTATGTGAATCCAAATCTATGGTTGAAATCCAGGCAAACATTCCTTTGATCAAATCTTTAGCGTATATTGCTTAAAACAAGTATTTTGATATTAATCTAGTATCACCCTGCATGAAAGAATTAAAAGATATTTAAATCGAACAGTTGAAATAAAGGATATGAGAAAGGAAATAGAAGGCAACTGATGGAGCAGTTGGCCATTTCTATTATGTAAGAAGGTAGGCAGAGGTTGCCAGGGCAGGTAATGAGTGGGAAGGTGTGGGACCTCTGCATAAGAATATAATATAAGGAATGTACCAGCTTCATTTGTATGAACAGACCGTACCAACTCGTATCAACCAACGTTTCGTTTTCACGGGTAGTCGGTACTCTAGTGAGGTGTTATATTCTCTACAGGAGTGATTTTTATTTATGGGATAAGCCCAAAGGAACCGGTATAAGACCGGAGCGTAAGAACCCACAGGCGGGTTACGCATTGGCGTTATATTACGCTGGCAGGGGGGCTGGGTGAGGGTCGGAAAACCCTACCAGCCAACGGTTATGTC
The DNA here is from genome assembly GCA_017311315.1 of Dendrocalamus latiflorus. NCBI lineage: Eukaryota > Viridiplantae > Streptophyta > Magnoliopsida > Poales > Poaceae > Dendrocalamus > Dendrocalamus latiflorus. The sequence continues at coordinate 8,092,780 of CM029662.1, forward strand.
GTTTTCAGTGGGTCTGTGTGAGGGTTTTACACCGCTCCAGGCTGCTGATTGTGTATAACCGGGTGGAGATATAATTACTGAACTAGAGATAATTGCACTGTACTCTGTTCTGGGCGCCGCTTCAAAGGAATTGCGGATAACCCCAAGAGCCAACACGAGCAGAGTGATGATGGGTAAAGTGATACAACCTATGCGACCCGCATTATTACCAGGGGTAATAACGCTAGTCAACGGATTATTATTCGTTTTAGCCGATAGAACATCGCTCTAACGAATAATAAGCCATCAGATTGTTGCAGCAGAACAATAATTAGAGACAAAACACAATATTACAATAATATCGCCACGCAGGGCTACAGTTTATCACAACGCCTCAAGGGCTTAAATATTACAATCTTTAGGCAGAAGAATAATCTAACTACTTCCTATCCAAAATGACTACACACGGAGTGTCCACCTTATCCCTCTGTACTCCGAGTCGGTATTCCATCCAGGTAGCTTCCTCCTGATCTTAGCCATTTTCTGAATTGACATGCTCCTAAGCAAAGGGAGGATTATAGCAAGGGTGAGTACAGAAGTACACAGCAAGCGTTATTAACAAAAATGCACAGAATGCTTATCATTTGCACTTTTAGGAACATCAGTTCCTATCCTCAATCTTTTGCTCATTTCTATACTATTTTTCCTCAATGTCATTTCCATGACTTACAAAAATAAAGTTTGTTGGTTTTGAAAGAATTCCATATTATTAATTTAGAAAACTACTGAACATACGCATGAACAGCAAAAACCCCCATAAGTTTCCGTAATTCTCCTTTCCCGGAGACAGGCATGAATTCATGATTTGGATAGCATTGCGCAAGCTTGTATCACTTTACCCATCATCACTCTGCTCGTGTTGGCTCTTGGGGTTATCCGCAATTCCTTTGAAGCGGCGCCCAGAACAGAGTACAGTGCAATTATCTCTAGTTCAGTAATTATATCTCCACCCGGTTATACACAATCAGCAGCTGGAGCGATGTAAAACCCTCACACAGACCCACTGAAAACGACATAACCGTTGGCTGGTAGGGTTTTCTGACCCTCACCCACCCCCCCCCCCCCCCCCCCCCCCGCCAGCGTAATATAACGCCAATGCGTAACCCGCATGTGGGTTCTTACGCTCCGGTCTTATACCGGTTCCTTTGGGCTTATCCCATAAATAAAATCACTCCTGTGGAGAATATAACACCTCACTAGAGTACCGACTGCCCGTGAAAACGGAACGTTGGTTGATACGAGTTGGTACGGTCTGTTCACACAAATGAAGTTTGTAAAACCTTATATTCTATTCTTATGCAGAGGTCCCACACCTTCCCACTCATTACCTGCCCTGGCAACCTCTGCCCACCTTCTTACTTAACCTTAGTGGCCAACTGCTCCATCAGTTGCCATTCATTTCTTTTCTCTTATCTCTTGCCAATTCTCGATTTAAATAATCTTTTATTTATTTCATGCAGGGTGATACTAGATTAATACAAAATACTTATTTTACGAAATATACTCAGAAGCTTTGATCAAAGGAATGCTTGCCTGTCTCCGGGAAAGGAGAATTACGGAAACTTATGGGGGTTTTTGCTGTGCATGCGTATGTTCAGTAGTTTTCTAAATTAATAATATGGATTTCTTTCAAAACCAACAAACTTTATTTTTGTAAGTCATGGAAATGACATTGAGGAAAAAGAGTATAGAAATGAGCAAAAGATTGAGGATAGGAACTGATGTTCCTAAAAGTGCAAATGATAAGCATTCTGTGCATTTTTGTTAATAACGCTTGCTGAGTACTTCTGTACTCACCCTTGCTATAATCCTCCCTTTGCTTAGGAGCATGTCAATTCAGAAAATGGCTAAGATCAGGAGGAAGCTACCTGGATGGAATACCGTGGACTCAGAGTACAGAGGGATAAGGTGGACACTCCGTGTGTAGTCATTTTGGATAGGAAGTAGTTAGATTATTCTTCTGCCTAAAGATTGTAATATTTAAGCCCTTGAGGCGTTGTGATAAACTGTAGCCCTGCGTGGCGATATTATTGTAATATTGTGTTTTGTCTCTAATTATTGTTCTGCTGCAACAATCTGATGGCTTATTATTCGTTAGAGCGATGTTCTATCGGCTAAAACGAATAATAATCCGTTGACTAGCGTTATTACCCCCTGGTAATAATGCGGGTCGTCACACTAAGGAAATCGCGCCCGCTGCACGTAAGATAGATGGTCTAGATTATATCTTATGGTTAGATCGGATGATTTCGTAGAGAGAAAGAGAGAACGGATCAATGCCAATTCTTATTTTTAAGTAGTAGAGATTTTTAAATAGTAGATATATTGTAAGTTTTATCAAAAGCGAAAAAAGGAACAAGTTAACATACGAAGATAGGCCTTTTGAGGCCCACTGCATCATCACATCAGGCGATGGGCCCGTCGTGTAGCAAGAAATTGAGTAAATTTGATGTGGGCCTCCCCCGGCAACAAAAAGGAGAACAAGAACAGTTGGGATGCCCCTCATGAAAAAGATAAAAGGAATGAACTCAAAAGGGAGGGATGAAAGATGTGGAATAAAGACACCACGGAGAGGTTGGGATGAACTGTTTGCAAATCTTGTCTTTCTTTTCCAGCCAACTAGTGCAACTCCTTAGCTGGTTTCCACATCAAAGATTAACACGAGAGAATGCAGACAATAACAACTACAACAAATTGCATGCCCTCAAAAAGAAGTGTATCTATATTTCGTTTTTTGGATGACATTAAATCAGGCTAAAGTAGGTAAAAAGAGATAAGTAAACAACTATGTTCATTTTGCTACAAGATTATGTGACAGTTTGCGATTGTTGCGTTGTACTGATATTTTTCGAAGCTGCGATGAATAACAAGTTATGAAAATTATAGCATCATGTTCAGTAAATCAAACTATAGCCAACTAAATAATATGTAAGACAATGGTTGGTTAGTCTCTATTTTCTCTTACATCGATGTATTACTTATTTAGTAACTACTTCCAGGTTTTTCTTTGTTATTTGAAACACAACAATATCCTCTTTTGCGATATGATTTTTTTTCTTTAAAAAAAGTAACCAGACATCAGAATATCTTAAAGCAGTTTCTTAAAATGATTATCAAAATCTACCGTAATGCCAGACGGAGTATATGCAAACAAAAAAATGAGCATAGTTAACTGCGCATTTGTGTGTAACGAATCAGCAGCGAAAGAAGACTTTAAGCAAATCCATCAATAATGGCCTCTCTTGCTCTCTCTCGCTGGCAAAAAAAAAAAAAAAGATCAAGGGAATCGTAGATAAAAATGTACCAGCGTTGATCAAGCAAAAGATTCCGTCCAGCTTTTCTCCTGCTTTCAATTACCAGACAGAGGGCGAAAAGGATGAGCAAGCTGCCTACATGCCATAATTTATTGTGCTAATCCACGTACTTCGAGAGCTAAAACGCGACCAACGGCGATGAGCAAATGGGAACTGAAAGTAGTAATGGAGGAAAGCAATGTATGGCTGGACATGACGAGGCATGATTTTGCCACAAAAGCAGACGCAGCACGAGGGTTGTTGCAGGCCACCAGCACGCACGCACGAGCACCGTGCCGCATCATTTTCGGGTATGGTATATTGGACTTGACTTAAACCCGCTGTATTGCCTGTATTTTACTCTGTTAAAGTTAGTGGTTTGAGATGTGCTCATATTCACGTATCGTGATTCTTATTTAGTTTGCTAGTTAGTTGAGCTATGATTTCACTAGACGTAGGAAGGCACGGCTGAAGCGGATCATGGCGCAAGAATAGGGTGGTGATCAGTTGGGCTTTTTTTTGTGGCTTTATGGCTGAAAGCACTGTAGCTGGCCGAAAAAAACACTGTAGCTGACAGAGGCTTATTTAGCATAATTAAATTTAAAAACTTTTAAAAATATAAAAAATATTTTCACCTATTACGTATAATACAAACAAATACGGGAAAAAAAGAACCGGCAAAAAAGCACAAAAAAAGCAAAAAAATCAGAAAAAGACGAAATTTGTGAATAGTGAAAAATAAGCCGGAATCCAGCAACTTAAGCCGAATTGATCAGAGCCCAGGAAATAAGTTCAACCTTTGCTTTGTATTCAGATCCTATAAATTAGAGAAGAAAGATAAGAAAAGCTGCACAGTTGAGATTGGTACAAAAACTCCTTTGCCTCGTGGTCGTAGTCAAGTACTCGTGTTAGTGGAAGTAATCGTGTGTGCCGTGGTCGTAAACAAGTACCAAGTACTTGTATCATGCGTGCTGTGGTCGTAAACGAGTACCAGCTACGTGTAGTCGTGTATGCCATGGTTGTAAACGAGTACCAAGTACTCGTAGTCGTGTGTGTGGTCGTGTGTGTTACAACAAGGGGTATCAGAGCTGTGTAGAGATCCTCTCGACAATGTCAGGCAACGGATCAGTCTCTCCTTCTAGGTCTCTCACTCCACAGAGGATCTGCGGGCATAGCAGGACAAGGATGCGCGGCTGCTAGGTGGTGGTGCAGTAGGTGACAAAGGAGAGTGGGGGGACGGTGGTCTACCCCATACTAACATGCACGAACTACTCCGATTGGGCTCTCGTCATGAGAGTCAACTTGCGGGCTCAGGGACTATGGCGAGCAATTGAGCCGGACGACAGTGACTTCCGCGACGACAGGATGGCACTATCCATGATCCTCCACGTGGTGCCGCTGGACATGCTATCAACGCTCGTCGTGAAGGACATGGCAAAGCAGGCGTGGGACGCCGTAAAGGTGCAGTGGATGGGCGTCGACCGCGTACATGAGGCAAACACGCAAAAGCTCCGCAAGGAGTTCGAAGACGCGTTCAAGGATGGCAAGACTGTCGACGAGTTTTTGATGCGGATCACCGGTCTCGTCAACAACCTTCGCATCCTCGGAAACGCGATTAAGGAATCCAAAGTCGTGAAGAAGTTTTTGCGTGTCGTAACCCCACGGTACACGCAGGTGGCCATCTCCATCGAGACGCTCCTCGACCTGAGCACACTCTCGGTCAACGAGCTCATCGGGCGGCTTCACGCTGTCAAGGAACAATACGGTCTCGACAATAAAGGCAGCTCAGGAGGGTGTCTACTCACTGAGGAGGAGTGGCTCGCCCGTGCCAAGAAACAGGAGCAGGGTGATGACTCCTCAGGTGGAGATTGAAGAAGCGACAACAGTGGCGACAATCACTGCTGAGGAAGGCAGCAAGGCCATGGGTGTGACAAAGCCGAGCATAATGCCCAGGGCGGTGGCTCGTCCAGCACGCGCCGTGACATGTCGCAAGTCAAGTGCTATGACTGCGACTAGATGGGGCACTTCTCCAGGAACTGCCACAAGTCCTGCTGCGAGCGCAAGGAGGAGGCGCACCTAACAGGTGTGCAAGATGAACACCCTGTGTTGCTCATAGTAGAGCACTGCGAGCTGTCACAAGCTAACAGCGAGGACCAGCAGCAAACGGTGCTCCTTAACGAGGAGAAGGTGATCCCGATGGATGCAAGCGACGGTGTCTGGTACCTTGACACAAGAGCAAGCAACTACATGACCAGGTCTTGAGCGATGTTCAATTCGCTTGATGAATCGGTGAAAGGGACAGTCAAATTTGGTGATGGCTCGCTCGTGGACATCCGCGGCAATGGAACCGTCATGTTCTAGTGTCGGAATGGGGAGCATCGGCTCCTCACCGAGGTATACTTCATCCCGCATCTCCATAGCAACATCATTTCTATTGGGCAATTGGACAAGAACGGTTGCAAGGTGGTGATCGAGGATGGAGAGCTGCTTGTGTTCGATCACAAATGAAAGTTGCTGGTGTTAGTGAGGCAGACCAGGAATCAGCTTTACACACTAAAGCTGAACCCTGTTGGTCCTGTGTACCTGCTCATGCGCATGGATGATGAAGCTTGGCTATAGCACGAACGCTATGGCCATCTTAACTTCCAAGCACTGCGGAATCTAGCGTTGAAGGGAATGGTGGCTGGGGTTCCACTGTTCGATCATGTCGAGTAGTTCTATGATGGGTGTGCCCTCAGCAAGCAGCGTTGAAGGAGCTGCGGCTTGTTGCACATGCAAAACGCTTCATCATCGATCATACAAACTTGTTTGCGATTCTCTCTTGCATGACCCCTGATGTACTTCACCCTGAGACGGATCTCAAACTTCTTCCTGATACCATCCAAGGGCCTGGTAGCGTGCGAACGAGCCTTCATCATCTTCATGTTCATATATGTCTGTATAACTTCTGAGAATTGCTTGCCTTCCTCCATATACCTCTTGGGCATCATGGCTCTGTTCATGAAGTACCCGATGGTACGGTTCTAGCTCTCCTTGATGATCACAGTGATTGATAGGGAGTGCACACCCTTTAGGACTCTATTGTACACCTCTGACATATTTGTCGTCATGATTCCATGCCTTGCACCGTCGGTGTCATGCAATAGAGACCACTTCCCTAAGTCAGGCGCGTGCATGTGAACCCAATACGTGAACTCCCCAACTCTTGCGGAACTGCCCGCCGCTACCCCTAGTTCACTGTCTTCTGAGTGCATAACATGCTTGTTGGTGTCCTCATCGAGCTGCCTCCACATGGTCTCAAACTTTCGCCTCTGGTTCTGCATGCAGAGCTTCTTGAACATCTTCATCAACTCCTTGCTTCAGAATTTTCTATGGAAGTTCGCCACGAGATGCCTCATGCACCAACAGTTCCTCAAGTCATTCCACATGAATGGGGGCTATGTCCCATTCTGTATCATGGTCAACACAGATAGTAAACCAATGTTGTGGTCCAAGATGATGCACACATCCGCACGGTCCTGAACTACCGCCTACTTCACATTTGCCAGGAACCATAGCCAACTCTCTGTGTCCTCACTCTCCACAATTGTGAATGCCACGGGGAGTAACTGGTCATTGGCATTGGCTGCAACCGCGGTCAGAAATAGTGCCCTTGTACTTCCTAGATAGGAAGGTGCTGTCCATCGTTAGCACGGGACGGCAAAACTTAAAACCATCAATTGCCTGATGAAAGAACCAAAATGCTCTATCAAGAATGAAGTAATTTGACCCCTTCATGGTATGCGGCTGCTACACCTTGTTTATGTATGTCCTGAGATTGGATTCTGTAATTTGATGGAGCAACCTTGGAACTAGGTCATAGGTCTGTTCATATGTGCCGTACATATGATTCAGGAGCTTCTATTTTGCCGGCCATACCTTTTTGTAGCTAACCTCTAAGCCCACCATGTTGAAAACATCTACTTGTAGAAGCTTCGACAAAATGGAAACATCTGTGAGGACCAGGTGGCTGATCAGGCTTGCAATATAGGAGGATGTCACGTTATGGTGCCTTCAAAGTAGCTTAACAAGCTTGCACGTGTTATCTTTTGGCACCATGATCCGGATGTCCATGGCCCTACCCCCTAGACAGCTGCACACAGACCTTGCTAGGGCAGGATTCATCCACATACTTGATGATATAGGTGTCAGGGTTCGACCTATACACCTGATACGTCTGGCTAATGGTAACAACATATCTGGCAATGGCTAGCTGGGCAGCACTCTTGTTAGGGAAACACTGCCATAAAGAGTGGAGTGTCTTCACTAAACCCCCACTGTGCCTCCTCTGGCTACGACAGAACCAACGATGCCACTACGATGTTGTTCAACCTACAGCTGACATAAATGCAACCGGTGGTAACAATACCACTGACTAGACCTCCCACAGCAGCTTCTCTATCTCCCTCATCTGTATAACTAGATGTTTCCATGTCCTCCTTCTCCTCACTCTCCACTTCTTCCACTTGGTCTGCCAGGTGCTCATGGCAGTCAATGTGGGCTGCCCACCATCCCTGTATGCATTCGTTGGGCTCAAAATTCTTGGCACACCTCCTTAGGTCTCCATCAGCCACCGTCTTGCCCGCATCTCCACCACCAGCACCATCTACATCAGTGCCGAAGACCAACTTAGGCACTACATCAGCACCACATTCACCAGAACCAGGCATGCTCGATGACTTCGTCCGCTCCACGAACTGAACAACCATCAGTCTGGCATATTTGCAGCAGCAGGGTTACAAACAACCTCCTTGTAATCGGCCTACGACACGTCACTTGTCACTTTCAGAAGTTGCCATAAAGTCTCCCCTAAACCACCCACCATGGAGGTGTACAACGCCTCGATGCACAACTTGTTCTTTGCAATGGCACGATCAAACGTGGAACGGACACACGATCTAGTCACAATTTGATAGGTCTGTCCCGTATGGTTCATCACGTACAAGACGATCCCTGTAGAACACGAATAAATCCTAAATGTCCGACATGGTGTACCTAAAACAGGTGCACAACAGGCCTTGTTAGTTGACTCACATATTAACCAACAATTCGAAATTTTGTAAGTTTTTGAGTTGTTTGCTTTTTAAAAATAAATCGGGCCTTTCGTCTTTTCATACGGGTATTTTCGTCTTTTTACAGATATTTTCTCTTTATTAAATACTTTCAATTTCCCAAAAAACCACAAAAATCCACAAATAGTTATTTCAATATTACTTACATTTCTCGGAGTCTAAAGCATTTCTATTTTCATATTTTCATCGCAATTATCATAGTTTACCTCTCCATCCAAACTAACCTAAAAAAACTCACAGAGTGTCCAGCATTGAGTTACACCAATTCGCACTACTTTTGCAGTTGCTAAACTATGCACAACTGAGCATACAACACATGTACTACCCTAAATTTCAAAATTATTCATAATAGTACTACACAATATTTCTAAGCAAATAACAACGATATTCAATTTTAAACATGACGGCACTAACCACATAAAATGCAAAGCATACTAAGTATTTTAGAAATGTATAAAAATTAGCCCATTTACACAAGCCTAACTACCACCGCTAGCTGACATCCAAGGCACGATCGGATGGACCAGATCACGTAGCACCGAGCACACGTCACACCATCTTTCACCACGAGTGGGCAATCACTGAGCTACACCAACCAAATCTATGTGTTACATAGAGCACACAGATTTGTTCTCCCAACTTCGCTTCAGATCCATTCTGCATGCCTATATGGAGGTTCATTTGCAGATGTGCTCCCCATTTCTCCCAGAATGTACACTACGCATTTGTGCCGATCTCTTTTTCAGCCTTTTTGCCCAGGATCAAGTGGGATGTACAGACATTTCTGATCTAGATCAGCTCATGAACATGCCAAAAAAGCAGTGAATTGGACCATGCAATCCAAGCACGAATTGATGTCCCAAAAACATTCCATCATAACCAAAAATGCAACTTATATTATGCTTCATATTACTACATCAGTACATCCCTTGGTAGATACATAGATACATATACGTAAGTAGCAACATACCCACATACATTCCCGCCACCCTTAAACCCCCAGTCTGTCCGGCCGCCGGCCGGAGATCTCGCGGCCGCCGGAAAATGGGCTTCCGCCACCGCCACACGTGTCCGAGAAGGCCCGGAAATGCAATGCGTTTGTGTCCGTCGTCACGGCTGCCGCGCCGGGCGCGAGAGGTATACTCGGCATTTCATCACCGTGTGGCCGACTTTGAACCCCGGCACGACGGTGAAACCGACGACGCGGTCCCCGGCCGGCGCCAACGTCGTCTTGCCGCCGTCCTCGCCGTCCGCGTCGCTGACGCTCTCCATGTACACCTCCGAGAACCGCGCCCCGGGGCGCGCCTGGAAGAGGGACGCGCCGCTGTCGAACGCGAAGAATATGCAATGCAGCAGCCAGACGCGGCGCGCCATCTCGGCGAAGTCGGCGAACCACGTGGTCCCCGGGAAGGCCGCCCCGGCGCTAACGACGTCGCGCTGCGCCGGCCTCCTGAAGAACGCCGCCTCCATCCGCTCGTGCACCAGCGACAAGTACCTGTCCCGCAAGAACTTGCCGAGCGCGCCCCATCGCAAGCTCTGCGCATCGAGGAACGCGGCCAACGGCGCCGTCTTGAGTTCCGCGAACTCCTCGAAGAAGCGGCGCCGGTCGTAGAAGCCCCGGTCCTGCAAGGAGCTCAAGCTGAAGTCTTTCCGGTGGAAGTTGGTGAACATTCTCAGCGCGACGTAGGACTCGAGCGAGAACTTGGCGTCGCCGGGGTGGCGCAACGGAACGCCCGGGTGCACAGCAGCGGCCGCCGCGGCGGGATCCCACCCGGCCAGCCGCATTGCGTCGAGCATTGACCTGGCGAAGGAGCGGATGGACTTGACAGTGTGGCGCAGCGCGGTGAGGAAGTGGGTGGCATTGAGGCCGGAGAGATGGAGGTCGTCTAGCGCGGCGAGAGTGTGCCCCGGGTGGACGCGCTCCTCCAGGGCGCGCGCGGCGCAGAGCTCGTCAGCGAGCTCGCCTCTAGCGCGCTCCGCGTCGGCGTCCCGCGCACGTTGCTCCGTCTCCAGCTTGCGTGCCGTGATCTCGTAGGTCCGGATGAGGTGGCGTTGCTCCTCGGCGTGCGCCGCGAGGGCTGCGGGCCCCGCCGCCGCATCGTTGGCCGCGCCGACGGGGTCCCTGACGTACCGCCGCTTGTGGTCGGAGAGCTTGGTGAGCTCCGCGACCAGCGCGGCGTCCGCCGACTGTATCGCCTCGGCGTCGTAGGGGTGCTGCGCGAGCTGCAGCTGCGCATACGCCGCCTTCACAGCGGACACCCCGGCGAAGAGGCTCGCGACGAACGCATGCGCCACGGCGTCCGCCGCCGGAGCCGGCGTCGGCTGTGGCGCTCCCTTCTTGTCCGCCGCATTCTTGAAGAACGCGTCGAGGGAGTAAGCCGCAGCCAGGTTCCCGGACAGCTTGAGCTTAGTGAGCGAGTTGATGGAGCTGTCCAGCGACTCGTCGTACTCATCACCGGCCACAGAGTACGCCACAGCCGCCCCCGCCGGAGCACGCTTGCGGCGGAGGAGTCTCGCCAGCCTCCGCGCGAGGCCCCCAGCCTTCTGCTGAGGCGGCAAGGCCGCCATTGGCGTCTCCATTGCTACCACCTTGCTCTCTCACTCCCACTCCTCACTAGCTAGCTACCACAACGGCTTCTTGCTCCCCTGTGGAGAGAGAGATGGGAAGAGCAGAGGACAGAAGGGGGATGGGATGGAATATCTTAATTAATAGAATAATTAGAGGGGGTGGTATGCACTTATGATTCTGCGATAGATTAATTAATAGAATAATTAAGGATGCTGTCACGTACTGCACCGTGCTTATTCAAGTGGTCTCGGGTACAGATGGGGGGGGGGGGTTGTTTTCGTTTTAATTTTATGATGGTTTTGTTTAGGAAGGTAGCACACCGGCATGATTGTTCTCTTTTGTTCATTTTTCTGGGTTTAGGCTTTATTTTTCATTTTACAGAACATTGGATTCGGATTCCCGGTTTGGTGGATTGGATGGGCACAGTTTGGCATTTTTGAAGCAATTTTTCAGTTTAAAATATCATGTAGGAAATGCTACGGTATATTATGTGTCCCAGTTGCAATTTTGTTTTGGGAAAATGGCATGGAAAAATTACAGAGCCCTGATTAATTCGGCTTAAGCTTTTGGCTTCCGGTTTATTTTTCACTATTCACAAATTTCGTCTTTTTCTGAATTTTTTGCTTTTTTGCCAGTTTTTTTCCGTATTTGTTTGTATTATACGTAATAGGCTAACATATTTTTTATTTTTTTTAAATTTAATTATACTAAATAAGTCTCTGTCAGCTACAGTGTTTTTTCAGCCAGCTACAGTGCTTTCAGCCATAAGTCATATAAAAAAACCCAACTGATCACCACCAATAGGCAACAAGTATTTAACTCTTTGAAAAGAATCGTGTAGATTCGGTAAAATGATAATTGTAAAGATCAAATATTCTATAGTTATTTACGTAACGAGTTAATTTAGCATCCCAAATGTAATTTAGAAAAAGGTGTAACATTATCCTGAGACACGATGGTTTCCACTTACGTAAGGATCCTCGTTTAAGTGAGGGTTTATTTGGTTTCTGTCCACATGATAATTCTAGTTCGTTCCGTTACAAAATTTGGGCATAGATTTTGCCCTGCTCATTTCAGCTTTAGCTTCTGGCTTATTTTTTACTATTCATAAATTTCGTCTTTTTCTGAACTTTTGGCTTTTTTTGAGCTTTTTTGCCAGTTCTTTTTTCCCGTATTTGTTTGCGTTGTCTGTTTTGAGCTAGCATATTTTTTCTATTTTTAAATTTTTTTAGATTTAATTACACCAAATAAGCCACCTTCAGTTACAGTGAAATTCCAGGCACTACAGTGCAATTTTAGTCATAAGCCACAGCTTTTCAAGTCCAACCGACGAATTTGCTGAGGATTGCCCAAAAAGATGAATGTGCTAAGAATTGCCACAAAAAACTAAGGCGTAATAAAACATACTATTATCAAATTTATAGCATCCTGTAAGGTAAGTATGTTTTTTTAGACTACGTCTTATTAATCTAATGAATAGTGATTATTAAGATAAACAAAAAAAACTACAGAAAAAGCTAAAAGGAACATGTCCACGATGCTATCATGGATACTACCAAATTTTAGCAGCAACCTCCATATATGGCTGGGTTCTTTTTAACTTTGGTTTTGATTTTAGCTTATCACTTTCTGTTACAGTAACTAGCTTTTAAATAGTACTATTTTTAAGATAGGATCTACAGGTAGATTGTAGTAGACACTGTATCTAATTCAGCTGTATCGGCCAAAATCACATACAACTATTTTCTTTACGTACTGTCATTCAAAAACAGTTAAAATTTAAAAACATAAGTTAAAAGGCAACTCACAGCCCAAAATAACCTTTTCCCTGCAAAAAGTCAAGTGAGCAGTAGGTAGTACGGACAATACTACCTCGCAACGTCCAACAGGTAAAACGACTAAATCACAAGCAAGCAAGCAAAATGAGCCGAACACATTCATTCGAAAAAGCAAGCGAAATGAGACGAAAACATTCATTCGAAATGATTTGAAATCAATGAACCGGACCCACCTGTCACAAGCTGATATGGCAACAAGCAAACAGGGATCGTGTTTTCCCCACCCGGCATCATTCTCACCGATCCACCGTATCATTAACCAGGTCTTCTCATGCGAAGGTTCTTTTCGTATGTGTATGATGGTTTATAACTGCGAAAAATGACTTTTGGTTCTAGTAGTAGTATTTGTACGAACGAATTAAATACTAAGAAGTGAATAAGCAGTTTGAAAAAAGCTGTCCAAATGAGCCGCTTCGAAAATACGTCAAAAAACCACTCTATTTATTTATTTATTTGAGTGAATCTATAAACTAAAAAGAAGAGAGCCTTGTTCCTAAGGCACACTAAACAAAAGGTTACAAGATCAGTGTTTAGAAATTTCATAAATAAATTTTATTTAACATGCAGTTAGTCGGACTCAAACCATCGTCTTTAGCCAAAAAGACACAAATCAATCGCATCTCAGTTTGGCGATCAACCAGTTAGCATCATTCGTCAGTTTAACACTAAAAATAAAAATAAAAACCTACTGCCGAACTTTCTTTAGTCGTATGTACCCGTGGTAGTAGTAGATGTCATGATTACTCATGAAATCAAAGAGACTACTAATTGGAAAACAGCGTTGCACTAGTTTGTTCCCACTGGATAGGAGGAACAAGGGAGAATGTTTAGCCATTGTCGGTGGGAGACATGACAAGGTTTTGCTTTGTGGAGGACTATGCGTGACCTTTTCTAATAGGTACATGAGAGCTGCATACGACCATCTCAGTAGGTACATTCAAAGGAGAGTACGAAGATGGTTTAATTTTGAGACTTTTTAGTATATTTGGCACTCTTCCTTTCCTAATAGGTACATGAGAGCTGCATACGACCATCTCAGTAGGTACATTCAAAGCAGAGTACGAAGATGGTTTTGAGACTTTTTAGCACATTTGGCACATAATTTACAAAAATGACTATATGTGTAACGTATTGATAAAAATGATGTTTTTGTTGTTCGGTGGCCGGACGGTAATGCCCATGGGCTGACGCGTAGCCGCTGCTATCCCATGGCCGGATGGCAGGAAGCTTGCCGTCCCACCACCAGACGGTAGGGGCTTGTCATCCCGTGGCAAAGTGGCAGGTGATTAAGCTGGCTTAATTACCTGTCCTAATTTATTTTTTGTTGCTTAATATTTATTTGAATTTTTAAGTATAGCAAATGAGCCTAGCAAATTACGAAATTTTACATGCAGCCTCCTGACACGACGTACTTAGCTGTATAATATTTTCATAATTTTATCCACTGTGAATGTTGCTAAAAAGTTTGTACGATTTTGATATTTGTAGGAGTTATTACATATAGCAAACGAGCTCAAAAATTACAAAATTTTGTGGGAAGCCTTTCGACATAGTCATAGTAATTGTGTAATTTTTTCAAAATTTTATGTGTTTTGAATTTTTCATATTAATTCATATTAATTTAATAGTGAAATTAACGATGCTCAGGCATCTTTTGTAGTGTCTGATCTCTATCTTTCACAAATATGTCGGCTCATTACTGCATCTTTTCTTTTCCGCTGTGTCCTTTGCATAATTGTCACTCTATCCATTACTCTTATCGGACCCAGCCTTTTGTACCTAAGCCTACTAGACCACCGCCGGCCACTGAACAAATGAAACGGTCTCCATACCTCCTCCAAACCAAAACGTAACATCTGAACCAGCTGACGTAACTCACGGGACGGGACATGCTCGTGCTCAACGAAAGACAAGGCCACGCACGGGGAGGCAAACGCGGTGAGGAGATAGCAGTGGCTCAGATGGGTGAGCCATATCACATCCTGTGCGATGCATTTTTTGTACTATTACATGTACTTCTACAAATATTTATAATATATGAACTGCAAAAGATATCTGAGTATCGTTAATTTCATAATTAAAATAATATAAATTAACGTGGTAAATTCGGAGCATATAAAATTCAAAAAAATACAATTACTATGACTATGTCGGAAGGCTCCCACAAAATTTCATAATTTTCGGAGCTCGTTTGCTGTATGTAACAACTCCCACACATATCAAAATCATACAAATTTTTTAGCAACATTCACAATAGATAAAATTATGAAAAATTACACAGCTAAGCACATTGTGTAGGAGGCTACACATAAAATTTCATAATTTTTTGAGCTTATTTTCTATATTTAAAAATTCAAACAAACAGTAAAGAAATAAATTATGGCAGATAATTAAACCGGCGCTTTGCCACGGGACAACAGGCCCCTGCCGTCTGGTGGTGGGACGACAGGCCGCCTGCCGTCTAGCTACCAGATGGCAGTGGCTACGTTGCCGCTCGGCCATCGGACGACAAAAACGCTATTTTTGTCAATACGCTAGACATACGGCCATTTTTGTAAATACAGTGGCAAACAGTGATAAATATGCTAAAAATTCTGGTTTTGAAGGGTAGCTATGGCAAATATGTACGTGCAATAATTTCACTTGGTGTATGAATTTGGCAAAATAAGTTCTTCCCATGTTTCAAATGGAACCTTTGAGCAGCTAAAGCCTTATTCGTATTGGATTCTGCTTCTGATTTCTGTTTAGAAAAGTCAAAATCCAATAGAAACACTTGGCTTCTTGAAGCAGTTTCTCCACTCTTTTCGCTACCGTCTTGCTCCGGAGATAAGACAGAGGCTCACGGATGTATCACACACCCACTTCTCTCGTTTCCATCAAACGCATGTATCTCTCCCTCACTTTTTCCACCGCTCATACTCTCCTTTTAAAAACCATTTCTTTCAATTATTATTATTTATTTTTAACCAAAAACAATGAGCAAAAGCCAATACAAATGCTCAAACTACCGTACGGAAGCCTTTTTCTTTTATCGACATTTTTGTAGTCAATTCATGAAAAGATCACGTGTAAAATTATACACCGCTAGCTCTTTTTCCAACCCCATCAATTCGAGAACCTACAAAAAGAGAATAATAAACATCAAGTATATGACAAGCAAAGATAGAAGACTCTTTGGCTTTTGTACATGACCAGCACCTTCCTAACGGAACATTGTTGATAGCAAATGTTAGCTTCGGAATTTTGTTAAAGCTAAGTTATGTCTACCATACTAAGCACCCGGTAGGAAATTAAGTACAACAGTTTGCCCCATTCCCGGGGAGCTCTTTCGGTTTAATTTTCTTCCAGTGTTCCTACTTCTAAACTTGTAAAGTAGCCGACATCTCCCATCTATGGGAACCTATAGTTTAGTCGGGGAATCCGAATTGTGCATGCTAGCTAGTTTCTCGTTGGCATGCAATGCATGGGCGGATCCAGAATTGAAATGAACGGGGTGCTCACAGCACACTGGTCTTTTTCAACCTTCAGATCTCGCTCTCTTTGTAATGGCGAGGTTACCCAAGATCTAGCCGATGGTAGAGGGTGCGCCGCCCTGGCTGCCCCTTGTTGGGTCTGTCCCTCATGAAATGCATCACTATTAAATACTAAAAGCATACAGTCATAGGTGCATCTGACATATCTAATAGTACTATCTCAGTATTCTCTTAGCTATATTAAATAAATAAAATTCTATGTGGAGAAAAAAATAAGATAAAGAGAGATAATGTGTTGTCTCTTACGGAAGGACGACTTGAGCCCATAAACCAACACTAATAGTGAGAGAGTATGAGGCAGAAAATTATGGTGAATTAGAGGAATAATTTATTGTTGGAGAGATTGTCTCTAATATTATCTTGAGGTGAGGTAAAAACCTTAGAAACATCTTAAGAAACAGACTATTATACATACCCTCAACGGTGAAGGGTGCAGCATGCAATATGGCATTGTGAGTTCCATTTCTGACCCCCCCCTCAAATTTCTTAATTATGTGGGTAATTAGTTGTCTTTGAAAATAGTAAAAAACATATGGGATCTGATCGACCATATTTATTGTGCCCACCTGCAGGTTCTCTAACTGGCTTCGGCTGGGGACTGGGGCGACTTTTGGTTTTCGGCTGAAATTGTATTTTAGCGGTTATTAGCTTTTTTGAGAAAAAAAATAAGAAAAATAAAAAAATTGAGAAAAAACCATTATATTGTCATAGATAATGCAAAGGAATACAAGGAAAAAAGAAAAGTGAAAACCCAAAATAAGCCGAAATTAGAAATCGATGTGTTCCAAGTAACTTCTGATTTAAATAAGCTGAAAGCTAAAAAAACCAAAAGCTGAACCCGTTTGGAGTCAGGCAGCATGAAACCTAGCTTGCATTTATAAAATGAACTTCAAACTCTACCATGGATACCTATCTACTTTTGATATGAAAATGCTATCACCTGTAAACTATACTATGAATATTTATGGTCTACTCCTTATAAATAAATTAGTTTTAAAATTTACGATTACTACCTGACTGCAAGATTTTCAGACAGTTTTCTCGTGCAGGCATGGCAGTGTCTAGAGAGAAATTATAGTGCCTTCTCTCGCTGAATGATGGGTTATTCCATTAAAAATGAAGTAACATCGCGGAGAGAAATTACACAAATATATGTATCCACTTAGGAATGGAGTTGAATACCTTGTGCCCATGCATCGCATATTCACATGTCCAGATCCAATTCAAATTGCTAGCTTGTCGTACGCTCTTAATGTAAAATCATTCAACATTGTCATATGTTAGATAGTGACTTCATATGGTCTCTAGACGACAGAATCGACGTGCATTAAAAAATATTTTTTTCATAAATTTTACTGCATGCCAGGTGCCTGTTTCATGCTATATAACATGTCGGCCTATCTGGTGAAAATTCTGTGAAAACTAACCATATAAGTTTTCAAAAAATCTTTAAAAAATTATAAGATATAGGAGAGGTTATGTTTTATATCTCTATAAAATTTCAAGATCAAACTTAATCGTGTTTGCAAGAAAAAAATACAAATACTTGCTGAGATTATTTTTCACTGCTTTGGGCTAAGTATTTGTCTTTTTGGTATCTTCCAAACTTTTGATCTTGTATTTTGCAGAGATATAGAACATATCATCCACTACACCTAGTAATTTTTCTTATAATTTGTACAAACTTCTGGGTGGTGAAAATGCAACTTTTCACTAGGTTGGCATTTCACCTGATATTTCGCAATATGGAATTCACTATCCGTATGTTATACACGTGCATGTACATATACAATGCTTGACCTATTTAGATTAATTGCAGTCATATGCAATGCTCACCTGGTGAAGGTCCAGAGTAATGTTTCGAGCACCTATCTATGTCCTCATCTCATAATAAAACTTGGTATTATCATCGAAGTTTTTGTACGGATAATCCATTTTTTATTCGAAATTACAGAAATATACCTGCGGTAATTTTTTTTATAAAAATAGGCTCCAGTCGCCCAATAGTTAAGCGACTGGAGCCTTTCGCCCAACCCAACAGCGACAACTGGAAAATCTCTCAACCGTTGGGCGATTAATTGCAGTCGCCCCACCGTTGGGCGACTTTCCTCCAGTCGCCCTCCCATTGGGCGACTGGACTCAGGCCCCGTGAATGTTTTAAATTTTGACAATTTTGTAGTTTTAAACTGGTAAAAAATCTGCTGGAGTTCTACGCGGAGAAAAAAAGAGAGAAAAAAAGAGAGGAAAGAGACCATCTTTACCGAAATTTGGAAAGTGCATCAAACCTTTGCCAAAAATAGTAAAAATTGGTGGAGCTGTTCTTCATACATCCAAAAGCCCCCAGAAAAAATTTTGAGTAATTTCGGCCACGGGATCAAAAGTTATAGCAGTTTTAATTAAGGCCGAAACGAATTCGAGTCCATTTCCGACACACCTTTAGTAAAACGGGCATAACTTTTGCATACGGTGTCCGTTTTCGACGTTCTTGTACTCGTTGGAAAGCTAACGACGAGCCTGATCCAAACATATGACCCACGTGCACCAGTCACCCTCCAAGATCCCAAAAATCGGCCATCTTTGGACCTAAACCTGCGTCACAAGTTTTTGGTTTCTGTTTTTGCCTTTTCTCTTGGTCTTCCCTTTGGAATTTGGATTTTGAACTGAAAAGTTGTAGATTTTATCGAAACCTTTCAAATGAGTATATATAAGCCATATAAAACTTGTTATTTTATCTTTTGAGACTAGTTGTTTATACTGTATCGGTATATCACTTACCATCGTATGTATCGATCGTTCTACGGTCAATCGTTCCTAAAAAAATTTCCAACATTTTTTACACACCTACAACATATAACGAACATAAATTTTTATTACAACTCCAGCAAATTTTTTACTAGTTTAAAACTACAAAATTGAAAAAAATTAAAACATTCACGGGGGGCCTGAGTGCAGTCGCCCAATGGTTGGGCGACTGCATGAAAGTCGCCCAATGAGAGGGCGACTGGAGGAAAGTCGCCCAACGGTGGGGCGACTGCAATTAATCGTCCAACGGTTGGGAGATTTTCCAGTTGTCGCTGTTGGGTTGGGCGAAAGGCTCCAATCGCTCAATGGTTGGGCGACTGGAGCCTATTTTTGTAAAAAAAATTTCCCGCGGATATATTTCTATAATTTTGAATAAAAAATGGATTATCCGTACAAAAAATTCTATTATCATCTAGCTAACAGCGAAATTATAACCGCAGCATATTTAGATGCTCCCTCTATTCAGATTTTGTTTCCTTAATTGGCTGCTACATGTACAAATTAAACGTTCACAAAATCCTGCTAGTAATGAGTCCTTGATAGGCAAACGCCAAATGGAAGAATCTGAGTTAATTCAGTGGCTCAAGTAGGTGGTTGTGCATTCATGTTTCTTCTTACACAAATAATGTCCGTTGTTATTTCTCTTTTACTCTTATTAATCCAGCTTAAAGGAGGAATACCCGTCAAAATGTTTTTTGAATGGAAAAACCGCCAAACTGTTGTGAAACATAAAGCTATAGTTCCCTTTCATGTTTGGATCTCCACGTTGTATCCACCGTTGCGTACGTGATTTTTTTTTTCACTAATGCAGCAAACTAGCATGGCTCCATATCTTGTACTAGCTAGAATCTAAATTGGCAATGTAAGGAACTTCTGCTCAAAACTTCGAACGACGACAGCATATTACTGAAACCTAGAACAAGATGACAGCGACAGTGACAAGGAAACGAGAGGGCGTAGTACTACTGGATGATGATATATGAGACGAGGACGCATTGCATGATCGATATATGTGCATTTTTTTAACTGGCATCCAAGGCGTCAAGTTATTCTGGCAGACCGCCTGACATCGAAGATTGTAGGTTTACATAAGTTGTATGCAAAAGATGCATCGAACATAGTAAACTCCTATGTCATTAGCGAGATCTAGGCTCATTAGAATGCAAGATTCTCGTACAAATTCCATTGGAAAGGAATCATCCAATTTCACTCGTTGTGGCGTATGTACGAAACTCGTACGAATTCCTAGGATCCCAATGAATTTTAGGCATTGTGTGGAACGCAGAAATGTTGTTTGAAATAGTTTAATTCTCACAAAAATAGAAAGATTTTATTCGTACCAAACGGGAGCCTTAGGGTGTGTTTGGTTCGTGGATGGAGGTTGCATCGTATATCCTGGCTGAGTAGATGCAGGCTGAGTGGAATCGTATTTCAGAAAAAGAAGATGTTTGGTGAGGCTGCATGAGCGGATACAAAAAAACTGAGATGCTGTTTGGTTGCCTGTACGAGCGGATGCAGTCTACCAAACCTGAGAGGCTGACACGTGGGACCGCATAAGATACACTGCATCCACTCATCCAGGATGGCTAGTGAAGCTCATTTTGAGCGTATCCACCCATCCAGGATGAGGGCGTATTTTTGCATCCGCTCATACAGGCTGTATCCGCTCATACAGGCAACCAAACATGCTCTTTTTCAGATTATACGGATCCACCCATCCAGGACGAAGGAGATGCAGGCAACCAAACACACCCTTAGTCGCCCTGTTAGCATACTAACGTTTTCCCCTAGGGTATTCAGAGTAAATTATTGGCTCGCGAGAGATCTCAAGTGTAAGCAAATTTTTTTAAATAAACAAAATTTTACTTTAATTTACACAAATAAACTATCTGTTTTTTTATAGAAATAATCTTCTATCCTAGACGCACCGAGCAACTAAGACCTAGTCGCATGCTGGCTGCGCAACTATGGTGGGCCTGTGACTTAGGCCCAGTCGTGTGCTGGCCACGAGATTGAGGCCCAGTCGTGCGCCGGTTAAATGATTGGGCTTAATCGCGTGCCCAACGAGCGACTGAAGCCGCCATCTTTTTTTTAAAATAGTATATTATTTTATTAATATTACAAAATATATACTTCATAAAAAATTCAGAAATAACATTCTATCGCCATTTGAAAAGCTCTCACACTGGTACTAACTTCATTTCTTGAACACTTCGATGCTGGAGTGCCGCACATACATATCTTTCTTTTGTGGTTAATAGTAGGTGCTTGCTTTTTTCATTTTATTCAGAAGGTTTTCATAGTTCGGAGAAATTATTTAGTTGGATTAATTAGACAGAATGTATGCACAATGAAAAGTTGAATAATCGTAGCTTGATGAAAATTGTATGTGTACACCAAAATTATGTATGTTTTTTTTTGTTATATGATCAATTGGACAAATATTTCGTAAGACTTGGTTTAAGTAAGAATATAGCAACGAGGATAAGATTTCTAGCCTGACATAATACTTTATAAAGAATGTGTGAATTACATGGCACATGGAATTTAGTTAGGCGTGTATATTTGCCTCGCTATTTCTATGGTACAAATAACAACATGCACGAACTACCGACCCGAACTACAAGTACAATACAAGCACGCCTTTTGGAAAGGAAAATACTTGATAGATGGAAATCAAGTCAGGCTTGTGAGCATATGTCCTACTCCCCCTATGTAACATCCTATTTTTCAGAGTTATTTGATGCCTTTAAAAATAAAATTCACCATTTCGATTTTTTTTGGAATTAATTAAAGCTTAAATTGAATTTTTAGTAATTAAAAGGATTTAATATGACTAAAATAAACATTAACATTTGTTGGAAGTATTTTATTTGGGTTCTTTGAGTCTCAAGGAAAGGTTATTTGAGTCTCAATGTTTTTCTGGAATTTTTCTGAGATTTTCTGGATTTACTTCCTATTTTTTAGAGCTCAAATGAATTTATTTGGATTTCTGAAAATAGAAAAGCTTGGGAAAAAAATCCCTAAAGCATCTTGGGCCAAAACTCTAGAGCTCAGTTCATTCTTCCCGCCTCGGCCCAGTCCAATACGACTCACCCCATCGCTTGCCCCACCCGATGAGCGACACACTTCACCCATCAGACGGCAACTGTTCCCCTCATCTGCATCGTCTGCGTTCACCAATCCAATGGTCGCTAGCTACTAGTTCCCTTCTGTCAGTTGAGCCACGCGTCGCCCAATGGGAGTGTGGACCACTGTTCATCGTCTTCCCAGAGACGACGCCGTCCTTGAGCCGAACTCTCGTTGCCGTTCGCCGTGTTCGCTCCAGAGTTTGTGTCGTCGCTGTATCGGACTCCGTCTCCTGTCCAACCTAGATGCCTCAATGTCTGGGTATAAAAGCCATGCCACCCTCCTTGGTTCTCCCGTCCCGTAGCCGCTCGCTCTCGCCGAAGTTCGCCGTCGTTCTTGCCATCGTCGCCGCTGTCTTCCGCTCCAGCCGCAGTTTGCTGTCCTCGTCGGTGCACCGTCTGCCGCAGTTCACCGAGTCACCCTAGCCACCAGTGAGTCCACTAACAAGCCCCGTTCAGCTGCCGATCAGCCCCACCGTTGTCTTGCCTCGCCTCGCACCTGCTCGCCTCGCCGCGTCATTCGTCGCTGCCCGCACAACCGCTCGCCTGCCAAAGCGCAGTCTCGGTTCCCACGCCGGCCAACGTCAGCACTGATGCCACCTTGCACCATGCTTGTGTGTCCCTTCGGCTTCTAAGTGAACTTAGTTCACGATGAACCGAGAGGCTTACACCTTGGCCCACCTGTCGAATGCACTATTCCTTAGACCCATGCACCGATCGAGCCAAGTCAGCCACCACCCACCTGCCATGTCGGCCCTAGTTGCTAGTCAGTGGCCACATCAGCATGCCCAGTCACATGTGCACTGTTCCATAGCCTTTTCATGCAACCGGTTCACAGCATAGTAGCCTTTTTAAATTTTCAGCCTTTTTCCTTTTGAATAGATTTTCTAAGAACTCGTTCTTCTCCGTCCTAGCTCCGATTGACCTGATTCTTTTTCCTAAATTTATCTAAAATTGAGTTCTATCTTTTAGTTCTATTTTTGAAGTTTTTTAAGTTCATTTAAATTTTATTTTATTTTATTTTATTTTGTGTATCATTTTATTTTCTCTCTCGTTAGATCACGCATTCAAATGAGCTGAAGCAAGATTTGAAGATCAAGAGCCATCAACTGAGCAAGGCCAATGCAAGTCGTGTTTTTTGATCATGTTGAACCTAGTTTTCAAATCTATTATTTATTATTTTATTTTAAATTATCATGCATCACTACTTTATTATAAAACCTTTGTGCCTGGTACCTATTGTCCAAATTGATTAATTCCTCCCTGATAAATTGAATGCCATGATTCCATTGTCACCATAGGATGGGTAATTATCTAGTGATAAAATTAATATTAGTTGTCACATGGGTTGTACGCTTAAATTGCTTAGCCATGCTTATAGTTACGATTGGGCTCATCATCACATGTAATCAAATAATTAATTTTTTACTTAACGAGATATTGAATCGTGGTTGTAGCCACAGTTATAAAATTTGAGTACTATGATATGGGAGATGTCATTGGTGTTGGTTATACAAAATTAGTTTTCACTCGGGCGAGTGATCGTGCAGTAAAGGAGGAAATGTGGATTTATTTCACAGGATGTGGAAATCTTGCCTAGATAATATTTAAAGACTTAACTTTGTGTGCTATTGATCTAAGCCTTATTGTACAATCACATGTCTAGTATGTGATAGACCTGTCTGACTAATTTGTGATATTTCAATTTCGATTTCGCCATTGTGATGAACATGGTTGCTGATTTCCATGTGGCACAAGGGGGGTGATGTGAAACCCTAGCGAGCGGAATTGGATTGGGATTGAGCATTGTAAAGGCCTTGCCATGATTTCTCCGTCACACACCAAAGGAAGTGTGTTAATCGTGTGGTAATATGAGATTATCATGTCTTGTGAGTAAAGTTGTGTAACCTCTGAAGAGTGTAAAACTATTCAAATAGTTGTGTCCCCGGTTATGGACAATGCTTGGTGATTTCATACAAGGGGTAGAATTTTCATAAAAACTTGATTGTATTAAGTTGGAAAGTGAATGGTTAGTTCACTGGTGGTTCATTACATGTATAGGTAGTTCACGTGTGGCTCATTAGAGTAGATGGTCAGTTCACTTGTGGTTACTCTCAATTCCTTTAATTATTTACTTACTAATTATTTCCAAAATTGTGTTTTCAATCTATTTATTGTGTTTACTTTAAATTGTTGCTTTCCACAAATTAACCTTTTAGCCATCCCTTGGTAAGCCTTGCATACTATATTATATTCTTTGTTACAAATGACTTACTGAGTACTCTATGTACTCATGGCTATATCTATATTTGCTCAGTTGAAGGAGAAGAATCATATCAGCAGGAGGTACCTGAAGGAGGATACTTCAACGACTACACGGATTAGGACTTCGCTCCCCAGTCGAATGCCTGTGGGCATATCGAATGGTTACTACTCTTATTTCTGTTTTCCAATGCAAGTTTTTTTAAGCCATTCAAGCTATTATTTGTAAGCTTGACCATTAGGTCGCAACTCTGATAATTAATAATATTTGAGTCTTTTCTTAGTAAAATTGTGATATGGTTGATATTTCATTTATGTTTCCACTGTGTGCACTAGCGTGTTCCTGGACTAGTGCAGTATACACAGAGAGTCCAGATTTTCATATTCGAGTCTTGACACCCTGCAGGCTCTCCTCTAGTCTTCAAGGTATTGTTTGCATATCTTCCGCATGCTCTCCATGTATTCTTCCTTTTTCCTCTTCTTCCATTTATGCTCATGCTCCTTCATTCTAGCAATAGCCACAGGCTCGTACATGATAAGATCCATGTCCTATTTAGTCAATCACCATTCCCATGTGCACATTATTCCTTGTTGTCGTAGATGAACAAGGTAGTACAATTTGAAAGAGATAGAATGAAAATCTCAATAGAAGACTCACATGTAGCCACACCGTGGTGTACCCACACACGTAACCATCCTATTTTCCTATGCTAATGAGTCTATACTTAGCCTGCACACCGCAATGGCAATATACAATTTCTAGTACATAGCTATCAGGGTTTGTCAGTGGAACATGCCCCTCACGGTTCTTCGGTTCAGAAGGGCTATCCATTAGTCCCTTTCTTTTTTCTTCCCCACTCCCGACTGAGGGAGGTTTCCAACGGGCAAATGTTTCAGGTGCAATTGCATAGTTTAGCATGTATTTCTGTCTAATGAATGCCTCATTGTACTTGTCTGGGTTGTCGATCCATTGAAAGAAGTAACAATGCTCCTCTAGCTATGATACACAGATATAGTTACCTATATTTGAAATGCACATACAATGTGAAATGTGGAGAGACGTGACTCACGTAGTTACCTATATTTGAAATGCACATGCAATATGAAATGTGGAGAGACATGACTCATGCAGCAATCCTCGCACATGTCGAAAGCCCGAGCAGCAGTACTATGACACATGGATTGCTTGATCCATGCTAACTTACCACAATCGCACTGCGGCATGGAAATTCTAGTGTTATAGGAGCATCCTTACAAGAACTATCAGGGTTGGTTCCTGCCTTCTTGGAAACCCATCCTCTACCTGTCTTCTCCCCTACCCATCTAATTAGCTTGAATGGAGTGTTGCTTGAAGTGGTGGAGGGTGCCCTAGCTTTAAAACCAATTGGGGTGTAGAGCAGTGGCAGTAAATTTTGGTGAATGCAAATCTACTCACGTCCGCGAGATTGTATCTTTGGCTATAGTATAGGTCAGCGAGTTGTCATTTCACTAGGAAAAGCTAGCGTGTGTTGTCAATTAAGTCTAAAAAAGTGGCATGATATGGTCCAGTGGCTGGCGTGTCCTGGCCTAACTTTACAAACTAAATTGACAACTCACCACCTTATTAGGCTGAATTGACAACTCACATGCATAGATACCTTTTTGTGGACGTGAGTGCACTGGCATTCACCAAATTTTACTCTTATCATTAATGTTAAATTACGTTGGGCTTCAAATCTTACCCTGCCATAACATCCAATGATCACGAGATAGCCAAGAGCTTGAAGTATGAGACAAACTATGAGGCAAAGGCTTGTATTAACTATTAACTGTTACTATTTTTTATGGTTGAGCCCAAGTATAGAAAGTAGGGAGAGCGAAATTTTAGTCACGGACAGATATAGATGCTCTTAGTTAGTGTTTAGGTCATAGACTGGTCAATGTAATTGGCAAAGACCCATCAAGACCTTACAAAAAAGAGATGGCTTAATGAAAAGTCGGTCCTCCACTATAGTTATTTCGCAAGACAACGGTATGAATGCAATTCTTTAACAATTTACCTCAGGATTGCATGTTATGTCTTCATAGACATCATTGGATGCTACTCATGATAGGATGCCTCTCATGTCATGTTGCCAACTAGGGGATGTAATACAAGAATAGGACGTAAACAACAACATAGAAGATGATAACAACAAGAAAATTATATCACATGGTTGTGAACTAAGATCTATAGGTTGCATCGATAGAAAGTGCAAAACACTACAAATATAGTATTACTAAGCTCCTTGTTTGTCTCCCTGTCCATCTCCCTGGACACGGCCTTGTGGCACACCCTATACTCAGCCCTCTTGTTCTGACAGGCCGCTGGCGGTCACTGCCTAGGGCACAGAGGGTCAACCGGTTGGATGATCTGATGGTCCTCAACTCGACTGGTGCAGCAGGAGGAGATGTGTCACATGGATCCACAGGGTGCACGGGCTGTGGGGGGCCAGCATGCTGAACTACTACAAGCCTCCAAGCACGTCTAGGAACGCCCTAAAGTCCACGGAGTAAAGTCATCCCACAAGAGGTTCACAATGGACAAGCCTGTATGCCAAGATCCCTGCATTGTGATCATCTGCCCACCTACATGTGAAAAAATATAGTGGCTAGCTAGCTGCCTTTAATAGTCCTAACGTGGCAAAACTGAAAGTGATGGTGCCATGTACCTAGGGTGGGTACCATGTAGTGATAGGCTGATGATGAGGATATCGATGCAGTGTGAGGTGCCCACAGAGTCATTGATGCACCTACGCAAGTTTGGTTAGTTGCTACAAAAGATAGGTAAATACACAATCCATTCAATTCATTACCTTTTGTGGGGTAGTGGTATGCAGGATGCGTGGCTGGTCAAGTTGAGGAGCTAGTTCCTACCGTGATGGTAGTACCATGCCTAGTGGGGACCCATGAGGTGGACGATGCGATGACAATCCCTGTATGTTCAGGAGCTGGTGATAGGATGTTAGGCTGACAATGCAGTGACCCTACTGGTAGATGCGTCTCAAGGCCATTGTTAGCTTGTCCCAATGTGATTAGCGTGCCAGCCTGGACATGTGTCCCACATGGTGTGTGCCTCCCTAGTGATGTCCATCCCCATGTCGTTCTGTGAAAGACAAGAACAAAGTTACTTACATGGACATTTAAGTTGACAACACGTCGCAGGTACATGTCCTCAACCTGAGCTAGCTCCACCTGAGGCAGATTGAGCACGTGGACCAAGCAAACATGTGTCAGGGGGTGTGTACCACCCACGTACTACTCACATGATGTTGGGTCATATGGAGCGTCCCCCTCGACACGGTCCTCCAAAGCACCCGTCCATTGCATCACCTAAGGAGCCATCTTCTGGCCCCAGTTCATATGCTGGCCCTATGCCCCCTTCCTCAAGTGCCTGTGAGGAGTAAAAGTTAGTTACAAAGTGGCAGCAAAATCATGCAGCTAAAATGAGACAATCATGAGGGAACACTTTCAAGTGGGTCATGGGCGGGACAGGTGCTCCCACTGGAACTGGGACCTCCAGGTGCTAGCCAAACTAGCACATGATGTGGTGGATGCTGTAATCCTCAACATACACATCAAAGACCAGCTTCCTCCACGTGAGCCTATAAGCTTGGTCCTTGGTGCATAAGCTCGAAAGCCTGAGAGGTGCGAGTGTGTACACCTGATCCTCCATGTATGGCTCCCAATGCACCTGTAGCTTGATGAGCTTATTGAATGTCTCCGTGAAGTGGTCATAGACCCAGTTAACCTAGACATGTGCCCACTGAGGCTGTAAAGGAGAAAATACAATGTCAGAACACAACACACAATATGGTATAGTAATAGAAGGTAGCAACAACATCATAGGGAAGTACTTACTCACCTATAGCACCACCAGGATCCCATGGTGGGGAAGTCCACATCATTGGCGCTATACATGTCGAAGACATACACCCTATTGGCTATCTATGGTTGTCCGATCGTGAAATGCTCAAACAACCACAGCTGTAGTAGTACAAGACAGCTGGCCAACAAGGAAACCCTCTTCGTACTAAGGCACACATTGCACAGGGCATTGTACATGGTAGATAGCACAACCGAATCCGAGCTAAATAATGATATAGCTTTGACATCTGCATTGGCGATTGCCTGCGCATACTGGATGAGGCGAGCATCCACACTGTCATCGTGCATGCTTGTGAACATCACTCAACCAAACAACCACAACAGCTACACCTCAAAGTGACGTGCAACTTGGTAGTCATCCGCGTCTGTTGCCATCCTCTCCACCTACAAGAACAATTCCATATTAAAACAATACTTATGTGAATGAAAGTGGTACTAAAATGTAATGCAATAACCTGGAATTATCGTAGCCACTGCTGCATTGGACCGTGCTTCTAGCGACCCCCGATGATCTGGTATGGCAGCTGGCCTGCCTGTGCTGGAGGCAACTCTCTATGGAACCTCTATAGAATATCGTCATGTCAATCATCCCCATCCTACTAGGGCATGACTATAGCCCCTCTATCGGGAGCCCGATGAGCATGGAGACATCCTACAAAGTGAGCACCATCTCATCACATGGCAGGTGAAATGGTGGGTCTCCAGCTGTCAACGGTCTACAAGAGTGGTCAGGAGTGACCTGTCAAAAGGAAAACATTGGGACCACTCGACCTTCATCCCCTCTTGATCGTCCTCATCCTTGTCGGTGGCCTACAACATCGGGGTGAGTGGAAGAAGCCCAGCGACCCACAACTTGTAGTACATGAAAAAATGATGTAAGTACATATCAAACAGGAAATGTTGTAGTTAACAATTTAAACTAGCCATACCTAGGGAACCAGCATGGACTAGCCTCCAAGACTTTGCCGAGGTGTGAGTCACCAGCACCCCCAGCACGATCGTAATCTGTCCCTCTAGAGGAACTGACGAACGTAGCTGACTATGGTGTTGACCGTCTAGCACGTGATCCAACAGGTCGTATGGCCAAGCGTCTCCCACTACATGACCCCCCAATACATGTGAAACAAAGGACAAATTAGTCAAAATTGATAACATCAAAAAGTACCAATTAATTAAAGACAAAGATGAATAAAGTAAACAAAATCTAGTCTCATAGCATAACAATGACATGACACATAAGTACACATTACTCAGCGTACATATTAGATTTACAACATATTTCATTACGTATGAGCACAAGGAAATTAGTTTGAAACAAACATAGTGCCAGTGCTTAACACAAGGATACAAAATATAGAAACAAACTAAAATAGACTGCAGGTACACATCCAGATGGCAACCCCAATTTGTTTTCAACAACTTGTCATCCTCCATGACCACGAGCCAATCATTCTTGACCTTCATGAGGCACATTCTGCTTCATGCACTTGTTCTTCCTATGATCTTACTCCCTACAGAGGATGCACCTCTTGACAAGGCACCCGGCCTTGAACTTATCCATGTCATTTTAGATACGAAGAGTTTGCCATTGGTCCTTTCCACCCTTGCGCAATTCCAATTCAGGGACCCATATCCTAGTGTCAATGTCAAAGTGTATGAAGTTCCCAACAACATAGAATCCATGCATCCCCACTCGAAGTCTCAAGTACTTTGTCCTTCGTGAAGTACTTTGACACAACCTTGTTGGGTCTATCTTGATGAACCTACATGCAACCAACACATGAGAGCATGGCCTGTGGAGAACATCTAGCTTGTTGCTTGTGCACTCAAATGTGTTGTTCTCATCTCCAAGACTGACCTCGTGCATGATCACAACATGAGCGATTCCAAAGCCGGCTTTGTCCCTCAACAGCATGTCAAACTGAAGTTGTTTAGTTCCCATAACAAACATTGCATGTAAATGCATCTTCTTGCACTTGTCCTCCATGTATTTCATCATCATGGTATAGTAGGGCGTCACTGGATTATTAGCATGTAGTGCAGCAGCACAGTGCCTATCCCTAACATACTTGATTGCAGCATGCAACATATCCTCCACGATGGCACTAGGGGTATGTCACGAAGGCTTTTTAGTACCCAGTTGTATACGTCAGCCATATTGGTCGTCATTACGTCATACCTTGCGCCATTCATGTCTTGAAGCAAGACCCACTTCTCCATCGGCTCGGTCTCAATCCAATGCGAGAAATATTTGATACTCCTTACAGTCCTTCTCAACCTAGGTAGGTTAATCTCTAGCAATCGATCCAATCATTCCAGTACATGGTTGTTGCTTGTTCCTTTGATTGGTGTGCTTATGCATCAACTCATCCAGCGTCGACCAAATTGCATCAACCTTCCTCTGTTGATTTTGTTTGCGCAACCTCTTGAATAGCTTCATCAACTTGTCATCTTTGAACTACTTGTAGAAGTTGGCACCTAAGTGCCACATGCACCAACGGTTTTGCTTGTGACGCCAAGAAAAGGCTATGTTCATCTTCCTATAGAGTCTTGATATCCTTCATCAACCCAGCGTGTCAATCATGAATAATGTAAATGTTAGGACATTCACCAACCACTCCGATTTTAACATGCTTGAAGAACCACAACCAGCTATCAAAATTCTCACTCTTCACAAATGCAATAGCCAAAGGTAGGATCCGATTGTTGTCGTCCACTCCAATTGCCGTTAAGATATGCCCCTTGTACTTCCCTATCAAGAAAGTTTCGTCCACGCACATCAGTGGCTGGCACTACCAAAAGGTATAAATGTAGGCACCAAGTGCAAGAAAAGTCTGTCGCATTATCATGTAAGCCCGCAGCCTAACTAATAGCTATTCTTTGATAGTGATGTATGTCGCGAGGTTTTTCTCTAGTAGCACAAATAGTACACGAGGTAGATTATCATAGGCGGACTTGAGCGTGCCAAATCTTTTCTCCATTGCCTTCTGCTTCACCCTCTATGCCTTCGCGTAGTTGATATTGTGTTGTACTTCTTTATGGCTAGCATGGTATGTTTTGTTTCCATGTCCTTCTCCACAATCCCCTTATACATGAGATCTCACTACTACAAAATAAGTTATACTGGACGTGTCATCATAGACGGTTCATATGGAACCATCTGTGCTTTGATTATTACAGACGGTTCATGGCTAAAACCGTCTCTGAAACTATCACAGACGGTTAGGATTAAAAACCATCTGTGATAATGCATATATCACATACAGTTTTTAATTAGAACCGTCTCTGAAACTATCACAGACGGTTAGGTTTAAAAGCCGTCTGTGATATACGCATTATCACATATGGTTTTTAATTACAACTGTCTATGAAACTATCACAGACGGTTTTTATTTACAACCGTCTGTGTTTTATTCTTTGTCGTATGAACTATAGAAGCTATTGAGACAAGAGACAAATTCAAGGCAAATTTTTTACAAAAGTCTCCAAAAAAGTGATTCCCAAATCTTAGTCTCAAGGCTTCATATGCTTCTTCTTCGACTTTTGGAGTTGGAGGATCACCCGCTGAGTTTCTCGAATGCTGTCAAGATTGTCCTTGCCCTTTGCACTTCCTCCTCCAGACTGGGCAAATCATTAGCACGGTCCATAATCTCATAGAGAATGCTATGATAAGCTTCCTCAGAATCAGCCGCTTCTGCTTGATCGGCAATGTTATCCACGTGTCTCTCCACTGCCGCAAGAGCTTCTTCCGCTTTATGCACATTGCAGAGAAGAACGAGGTTGAGGGTGATTTCCCTTTGCTGAGCGGCAACGAGACACCTTCGTCAACGACGGATGATGAGGTCCAGCTGATGGATTATGGAAGCGAGTCGAGGAAGGAGAGCAGGGCGTGAGCGGAGGAGCTGCTCCAGACATAAATTGTTGGCCGCTTGTGTAAGGTTGCGGCCAAACAACTCATGATGTATAGATGAGAGGACGGAGATTAAAAGAATATTAGATGCCATTATTGAGAAATCTGGTGAAGAAGATGATCGAGAGGTCAGTTTAGAACAGCTCGATTAGTGAGCGCATATTTAAGCATTATCACAGACGATTCGTATAACGAAACATCTCTGATATTAATATCATAGACGGTTCGTATAATGAATCATCTCTGATATGTGCCTTATCAGAGACAGTTTGGTATACGAACCGTCTCTGATATTGATTATCACATATGGTTCGTATAACAAACTATCTCTGATAATGACACGTCACCGATCCGTGGCGTATCTCCCAGGATTTTGATCTCACCTGTCCATTATCTCCACATTGAATGGCAGTCACGGGTGAGTTCATCCACTATATAGCTTCCTGTATCCTCCCCTCGACAACACCAATCGACTACCACTGTGAGCTAGCGCTTCCATTGTGACACCTCGGTCTAATGAAGAACACACTCTTGTCGTAAGTGTCTTAAAAGTTTCTTCTTCATTCTCACCGTCGTGCCACAACAGTCAGTGATAACCTCCGACTATCGCTGACACAGAAATATAGACGGTTCACAAAACCGTCTGTGATAACTGTTCTGAACCGTCTGTGATGACCCATTTTGTAGTAGTGTCTGCAATGAAAAAGGAAATAAGGTTCTGGTGCTTTGCCAGCATGTTACTCAAAACACATGAGTGAACCTCCACCTTTGACACAATCCAATGCAAGGACACCCAGGATGCTCACACTTCATAGTGTATTGTTGTTGATTAGATTTGATAAACCCTCTGCATTGATAATGCCATAGTTTGACAGCATCGTGCAGTGCCAACTTGTCTGAACACATGGCATGGACACGCACCTCATTCTCCTGGTACTCCCATGGGGAATCGTGGCCATCATTCATAACTAGGTCCTCGGCATCGTATTTGTTCCAACCATTAGTCACTCGGGCGTTGGGGGCATCTTCATCATCCGAACTGTTGTCCTTATCCTCATCCTCTTCCAATGTTTGTTCTTCAGCCCTAGTCCTCTGGTCTTCCTACTCTAAGTCGTCCACTATGAATTCAATGTCCTACCTTCTGTCCGCATATCCGATAGGTTGAACATGGGTACCTTCGGCCTCAACTACATCTCCACCACCGTTACTCTCTCCAAACATCCCTAACTTCAACCTGCACACCTACACTACTCTCACCCACTTCACGATCACCGCCAACTATACTTGAACTCTCCTTGAGATAGGCCTGGACTAACATGACACATTTCTAGCTAAGTAGGATGTCCATGACTTTGTTTGCTCAAGTGGGCCTCAACTCCCAATGAATAACTTCCGCATAACAACTCCACAAGCATTTCGTAGTAACACCAAACACCGTCGGGTCTAGTGAGAAGCTATAATCAGCCACAACAACACCTTGATTTTAAGATTGTCCGAGTCTATGTGAAATAGTGTGGTTTGTGGGAAACTGCTCAAATAAACCCCATACGATCCATCCCAAACTTCGTCATGCTCGTAATATACTCTGAAAGCATGTTGAGATGACATACCTATCACATGATCTAAAATATTCATAACACAATGAAATTATAGAAATTACACCTCCTACGTCAAGTCTCATAAAAACTAAATTAAACTACACTCTATATGAATAAACCGTGCCACACACATCGAAATGCTCTCTATTCTATCTACATGTCCTACAACACAACTAGAAATGTTCAAATATAATTTTGACTACAACATATAAATGACCTAAAATCCGATGCCAAGCTCATGCACATATTCTGCAAATAGGGCTAACCAACCGATCATGCACTACATCACCCGAAAACTATGGTTTCTAATACATTACACGTGACATTACCACTAAAACATGTGGATCTACTACTAGCAATCCTAGTTCTACCACTAATCTATATTCGTTATTGCTAGTTTACCATGTTTTCATCGAAATAACTAACAAATTACAAGAGTAACGAGAAATATCCGCAAAAGAAACATGCACACGAAGGCAGACGGTAGAACCTTCTCTCCTCTCTTTCTCCCTTTTTCCATATTTAAGTAAGGATTTGAACCGATTTTTGACCTTATATAGTCATCGATCGTGCAACCGTTAGGTGACTGGTCGAAGTGAGTTCATGTCATCCTCTCGTTGCGCGAGTATGACGAACATACGACAATTGATTATTTTTGTAAAAAAATTATATAAATAATTTATTTGTGTAAATTGAATTAAACATGATTTATTCAAAAAGATCAAGCGTAGGTAGCGGTGCTCACTCGTGTCCTTTATTCTGAAAAAGTTGGGCGTGGAGCGAGACGCGCATAGAAAATTACCAGCCCGTACAGAAAAAGATGCCTTGAACTATGACCCATTGGGACTGTTATTCCTCAGAGTGGGACCCCCTTGACACACATCTTTCTCTTCCTTTCTTGGCGCCTCTGTATCTCCTCTCTCTCTCTCTCTCCCCCTGTGCAGAGCACGTACGATCAGAGATCACGTGCGATGGCAGGGAGGGATCTTCAAGAAAAATTTCTATATCACTCCTCATGCCTCGTCAGAATGTCAGATCGTGTTTTCTGCATTCTGAGCAGCTCATGAATCCATGCTGCATGCATGCCATGATGCCAAAAAGCTAGCAGACGCACGGCATGATGCATAATCGATTAGAAAAAGAGGAAATTGATGCAGATCGACAAAAATACCCTAGTGGAAGGAATGCGTTTTGCTTTTAGTGCTTAGAAGCACCGCGTGCACTAATAGTCTACAACTGTTCATCTACAGCCTGCAGCTCCGGTTAATGTATTTAGGCCCGTTCTTTGTAGGTTACAGCTGAATATTTTTTTATATCTAATAAATAGTATTAATTAATAAAAATTACAGTTAAAAATTAACTGGAAAGTTGGAAAAAAATAGCCTTCGCCATGACGTCGGTTATGGTGTCATGCTGAGAGACTGTACGTAGCACGTGTAGATCGATGACTTGCAGTTGATGGTATGCACCAACCACTCTCGATACCTATTGCGGCGGTTTGCCTGCTCCTAGCATCACTATCAATTTTTTTTTATGAAATTTATTGAACCCATACTTTTTTTTTTGAAAAGTATTGAACCCATACTGTCGACACTATTGCGGCGCTTTGCCTGTTCCAATCGAACGCCTTATCTTATATGTTTACTATATTGTTTGTTGTAACACGTACATGACCTCTGGGAATACAGGAATTTTACAAATCACGAATAAGGCCTCATAAGACTGTACAAGTCACGAACTATGGTAGCATGCAATTGATGATCCAGATTTAAGCTGGGTTTGAGAAAGATAAATCAAACTGTGAATGCATGCGGGATTAATTTTTTTTTCTTCACTTTTTCCCGTCCGCCCATGTTTATCGGTCGACCTGCATGGCTGCATGTGATGGCTACTCGAATATATAGATAGTGCCGCGGTGATAGATCTAAACAATTCCATATATTCTCAGCTTTATAGGCCGCTCGGTTGGGCTGAAAAACTGTGGCTTATGACTGAAACTACACTGTAGCTAGCTGAAATTATATTGTAACTAAAGGTGCCTTATTTTGTGTAATTAAATTCAAAAAAATTTAAAAAATATGTTAGCCCACCACGAACAACGCGAACGAATACGGGAAAAAAGAACCGACAAAAAAACTTAAAAAAGCAAAAAGTTCAGAAAAAGACGAAATTTATGAATAGTAAAAAGCCATAAACCAGAAGCTCAAGCTGAAATGAGCGGGGCCCTGTACTCAAACTGTATACTTCCTTATTGTTGATCGACAAGAATGTTCATAGGGCCTGTTCTTTTTTGCTGCGGTTTATGGCTTTTGGCTGTGGCTTGTGACTTTTGGATTGTTTGTATGAAAAATTACAGAGTAACAGAAATTCACGTGCGGTTTTTACCGATATAAATGAAGTTAGTAAAGTATGTACTAGTAGACCCTATCTTAAAAAATATTCCGTTTAAAAGTTAGTTACTGTAGAAAAGCCGAAAAATAGTTTTTAGAAGCTGAAAAGAACAGTGTCATAGCTCTTTGGGGATCCTTTTGAGATCGGAATAGTCTTGTCATTCATAGGTCGAAAATTAAACTCAAGTTCATGCGGTTGAGTATAAAATTCATCTGATTGGATTTTTAGTTGTATTTTGTGATAACCATGCGACATAAATTAATCTATGTTACCACCAGGAAGAATTTATATATAATCTATCGCATGAAAAAAATAAAACGTAGGTATTGATGTGACAAGGTGCCTGATTTGCAAGGTGCATTTTTGTTGGCTAACATCTTATTTGCTTCTATGGACAGGAGTTGCGGGCAAGATTGTTAGGGCCGCGATCTTATCTGGGATCATTTTCTTGCAAGCAGGATCGAATCGTAGAATCATGATCCTATAAATTTTTTTATTTTAAATATGATAAATTCATCAATTATACAAAAATATCACAATCCTATAGTATAGGTTCAGAGTTCATATTAGGTTTAGAGCTCATACTTCATATTCATAGTTCATAATTCCATACTTCTATTGTGTAGGCAGCAGATACAAATACAATGATTTCATGCTTCTATAGTTCATACTTCATTGCAGTATAACACAATGCAACAAGTTCACACTTCATAGCAGTGCAGGCAGTCGGTACAAGCAGGTGGCAACAGAATACAATACAATAGCACGGTTTCCTGAACTCCAAAAACAACATTTATCAAAAACAGGCCGTAATATTTTTTTGATCAAATGGCTAATATTTTAGACGAATAAGAACCTTATTTCCCAAAAAAATCCCAGAAAAACATCAATTTTTTAAAGAAAGAAAAAGACATCCATGTTAAGAAAGAAAAAAAAACATCTATGTTGCTGTATCCTGATGTCTCCTCGTGACATGCATGTGTAGATTATGTGTTTTTTTGATCTACGGCTGATGACGTATACGATTTTAGGTTCGAAAAGCTATATATAGAATCTACTTTAAAAACTATCTTATTTTAATATTTGATTTTTTGATTTTTAAAGAAATTAAAAACTAAAAATAAAAGCTAAAAGACAAAAAGAACAGAGCGTATAGAATAGTGTGGCCGAGTGGGAATATTTTGTGGGCCTTGTGATAATCTGGGCCTGAGGGGGGCCATTGGCTCCAGTGGTTGGCATTTCACAAATCTGAAAATGCACTGTTGATCTGATGTGTGGATGGATGGAGGGGAACGGAGGTGCTTTTGGATGGGTCCTTTCAGATTCTGATTGAACATGACATTATTTTTCCTTTTTGCAAAATTGTTTTGCCATTCTCTAAAAAAAATGTTATGCCATGCACTAGATAAAAGAAAGTATTTGAAAATACAATGTACAGATTTGTGAAGAAAGTATTAGATGCTTTTGGAGGGAAAATTGTGAAGATGTCACCACACCTAATTGCGTATATGTTCTAACAAAAAGGCTCACATGAGGGTGCAGAGAGGATGCAGAGATGAAAGGAGTTCGACTCCACCAACCAAGGATCAATCTCCTAGATGCGAGGGCTCGCAATGAGTGAGGGTATGGATTTTTCTTTGTAATTCTAGGAGCATGTTTAGTAAAGCTTCTCCTGAATTCTAAACCGGAGCAGCATAAGCCTAGCCAAAAGCACAGTATCCTTGTTTTTCTAGAACTGAGAGTGGAGAGGAATTGAAGCGGTCTCCCTACACAAAACCAAGAGCGACCTTACGGCAGCTCCCCGCAAGAATCAGCTATCCTCTTACCAAAATACCCCTAAAGTTGAGGGTTATTTATCCACCAAATGCCATTGCATAAAAAGGCCCAAAATGGCTCGCCCGTGCTCACCTCTCCGTCATTTCTCCCCCATTCACACTTGCATGGAGATAGGTGGGGAATAGCACTGCCGTGCTAGGATCCACTCATCATCACCCAGGAGGTCCATGCTGCCGACCTGGAGTTCCCTCACTGCCGTCAGCCCCAGAGTTCCCTCGGCACTGCTGGTCCCTCAAACCCTAGCCGTCGTCGACCAGGAGTTCCCTTGCCAGTAGCCCAGGATTACCTTACGACCCTTGCCATCGCCCTGATCCAGTCTGCACCACCGACCCTAGATCCTATCGCCGCTGCCTGTCCTGCGCCTATGACCTCGACAACATTAGTGACCACTAACGACCTCATCTACGGCCATAAGGTTAGAGCTTGTCGGCTGCCCTCCCCCTTGTCCTCCGTAATTTTATCTGTAATTTGTAGATCTGATCAAATAATTATGCTATTACATGAACATGTATGTGGTAATTTTCTAATAATTTTGGAATGTTTTCCTAGATTAGTATATGATAGAATGATTTATACCATGTGGTGTTAATTTCTTCTTGCACATGATTTGTATTTGTATGCATTACATTCAAATACTCTCTCACAAATTTGTGTATAAATAGAAAAGAGTAAGTTTTTTGAAGTGATAAAACTAAGGGTAGTATGATCTTTTTGCCTTCAATCCTCTCTTTCAGCGTTTTTGGAGCGAATCTCTAGCCAAACATTTCTCTCACCTAGCCCCATATTCTTAAAGGAGTGGATCCAATTAAAAGCAGAAACTGAAAAATCATAATTTAGAGCTCTACCAAATAGATCCTTCGTAATTCTAGGTGTGCACTAGTAAGTGCAGTTACATGTATGGTGTGTGCACGGTGGTGCGAGCGCATTGTGTGCATTTACCTTGTAATATTAAAAAATCGGCTTGCTTCTTGTATTAATTGGAGGGTGTATGGTATATTGGTATGGGCTCATAGTTTTTTTATTCTTTTTTTGTTTTTGTAGATTAGATTAATTCCCCATTATGATTATCATCAGTCTTTGGTTCTTCTTTTATGATCCTTCGGATTTTTTCTCTGTACTTTTATTGGGGGAGAAGATAAGGATGCTTAGGCTCACAAGTAGCTAACGAGCGTGAGGTGTTCATTTTGTGGACATGATTTGGTCGCGAAGGCCTGCCCTAAGTGACATGACATCAATTGGAAGCAACATCTGCAAGTACACAAAAACATTGCGTCCCATCCTGAAAGGCTAAAACCAACATGTGATGATTGGAATCAGGACAATACTAATCCCTACTTTTCTTACAGTTTACTCCTTTCACCCTTATCCCCATAGCTAGCACAGGTTACTAAACAGGGCCAAGTAATCCTTACATGATGACTTACTTCAATAAGGCAGTTCTACGTTCTAACTGCAATGATGGAAATCATCTTATATTCTTATGAAGCAAACAAACTCATCCGACTCAATCAATAGAGCAGCGAGATTTCAAGTGACAGTAAAGACTGTCTCCGAAAAGGCTAGACAAATAAATAACCATATGGAATGCATCTTTTTTTGAGAGGTAGAAAGCGATGCACACAATCTACATATACCCACTCACAACACACTCGCACACACATGTGTGCGTGTTCCCTACACACGTAAGGCTAAGCAGAGGCTCGACAGCTTCGAGGCGTGGGCACACGCCGTATCACAGAACACACATATGTACGTGTACCAAAGAGACTAGGAGAGTACTGTCCATATATAGGAGAGTACTGTTTGCATAGAAGGCATCTTGATATATGATATAACAACTCATAAATGTTATGTCGCTCAATGGTCAAAATGTCTTGTTTAATGGAAAAGACGGTGAGCCCTGCTCCTCACAGAGGTTTGCTGTGCATGAATTGGCGTGTTTGGTTGTATATGCCATTTTCAGCTCCAGCTGCCAAGGACTTGCATGCACACGGCCAAATATCAAATGAGGTTACAGCAACGAGAACTCCTCTGATTGTTCATGCACAGCTTACGAACGGATCAACTTCCTTTCGCGTAAGGGCATCTGTAGTGTATGAAAAGATGATATCTTAAGTCACCTTAAGGTCAACCTTATACATTACAGAGGTGACCTTAAGCAGATCCTAAGCAAAAAAAGCTTAAGGCTGGTCCTCAAGCTAAAGACCTGACCACAAGCATTAAAATACAATTTTTCTTTATCTGTCAAGTGGGACCGTCTTAAGGCCCCTTGGGTTATATACACTATAGAGTTGGTCTTAATGTTTAGATAGGACCCACCTTAAGACCCTTTGGGTTATATACACTACAGATGCCCTAAGGCATGTTTGGAACACAAAAATTTCACCGAAACAGTTGTAATTTTCGCAAGGACATGGAGCATTCCCAGCTTCTAATCTTCTTCGGTTCTTTCGAAAGTAGCAATTGATTATCGCACAAGCTAAACTTAAACAAATGATCAAACAAATTAAAGATAGAAGAGGGCTTCACTTAAGAAGAAGAGTATCACCAGCAAGAACAGCGGTACTACACCGAGTATTTGGGCTCATTCGCTTGAACAGCCCAATAGCGGTAGAGCAACAAAAGTAACTCGCCCTTCAAAACTTGCTCCACGTGGCGACGCCGCACCGCCGAAGCCCGCCATGCCCGGCAACAAGTTCTCGTCGTACCACCTCGCCGCCGCCCTCCGCCGCGAGCCGGACCCCGCCGCGGCCCTCCGCCTATTCCTCAGCCCGCCGACGGGCGCCACCCCCTCCACCCCCACCCCGTTCCGCTACTCCCTCCGCTGCTACGACCTCATCATCTCCAAGCTCGCCGCCGCGCGCCTCTTCCCCGCCATGGAGTCCCTCCTCTCCCAGCTCCCCGCGTCCTCCCTCCGCCCCCGGGAGCAGCTCCTCTGCCGCGTCATCGCCGCCTATGGCCGTGCCCGCCTCCCCGCCGCCGCCCGCCGCGCCTTCGCGCACCCCGCCTTCCCCTCGCCCCGCACCGCCCGCGCCCTCAACGCGCTTCTCCACGCCCTCCTCGCCTGCCGCACGCCCCTCCGCGACCTCCTCTCCATCTGCCGCGACGCCGCCATCCCCCCGGACGCGTGCACCTACAACATCCTTATGCTAGCAGCGGCCGCGTCTGGCTCCGTTGAGCACGCGCGCCA
Source organism: Dendrocalamus latiflorus (assembly GCA_017311315.1). Lineage (NCBI taxonomy): Eukaryota > Viridiplantae > Streptophyta > Magnoliopsida > Poales > Poaceae > Dendrocalamus > Dendrocalamus latiflorus. Next base: position 8,134,186 of record CM029662.1, read on the forward strand.
CCTGTTTGACGAAATGCTGCACCGGGGGATCCCCCCTACTGTCGTCACGTTTGGCACCATCGTCGCCGCGCTATGTGACTGTGGTCGGCTCGAGGAGGCATTTCAGGTGAAGGAGACGATGGCTAGGCGGTACAATGTCATGCCAAATGCTCATGTGTATGCGAGTCTGATGAAGGGGCTCTGTGAGAGGGGGAAGGTGGACTCTGCGGCGAGGCTCAAGGAGGAGATGGCGGGGAATGCAGAACTTGGACTGGATTCAGCCGTGTATGCAACGCTGGTAAGGGCATTGTTCCAGGCAGGGCGGAAAGGGGAGGTGGTTGGCTTGCTGGAGGAGATGAAGGCAAGGGGAATTCTGGCTGATAGAGTGGTGTACAATGCAATGATTGCGGGTTTCTGCGAGGATGAGAGGGACTCCGATGCTGCCTTTGTGGTGCTTGATGACATGCAGAAGGGTGGATGCAAGGCGGATGCGGTAAGTTACAATACACTGGTTGCCGGGTTGTGCAAGTTGGGGCGGTGGCGGGATGCAAGTGAGCTTGTTGAGGATATGCCAAGAAGGGGGTGCCCTCCCGATGTTGTGACATACAGGATGTTGTTTGTTGGGATGTGTGATGCTGGGGAGTTTCGTGAGGTGGAGAAGGTTTTGGATGAGATGGTGTTCAAGGGTTTTGCACCAAGCAAGGATGGTGTGAGGAGGTTTGTTGAGGGGATTGAAAGGGAAGGAGATCCAGTGTTGCTGGAGTCGGTGTTGTGCCGATTGGCAAGGGTGAACGCTTTGGAGTCAAGGGGGTGGGAGAAGGCAGTGGGTGGTGTGCTGTATGATCCTGCAGAGCTGAGGATAGTGAAGCTGCTGGATAGTTTGAGATTGGCTTGATTGTATCTCTCTATGGACTTGATCAATGCACTGGTAGTTGACAAACAATGACAACTGACAAGTGTGTTTTTTTTTAACTACCATTATGTTGCATCTGCTAAACAAGGCTGCATAGTTGGTAGTCCTACCTAAAAGGCTAAATCAGGTTAGTTCCTAGCTGCACATTATGATAAACTTGTTGATGGCAGTAAACAATATGAACAGGAATCAACTTTCAGATACAGCTTAAATGTCTTTAAATCTACCTTTTGCAAGTATTCAAATAAAGTTAATTAGACATTTTTTTGATGCAGGAAGGATGTATCACACGAAGTACATTGGAAATACGGGGTCTTGACTCATGCGCATAAATGCACATATTGAAGGTATATGTATTTGTTTAGGATTTCTGATATGCTGTTTGATTGTGTCCTTATAAATATTTGTTAACATCTCTAGAGAATTTGTGTAAGGTCTCTTCTTTACAAGAACTCCATTTGCAGTAGACAGTAGTTAAGATAAACTGAACTAGTATGCATAGCAGCATAAGACAATAGTACTAGATTTTTCCTTTTTGAAGAAATAACACATCACTATTACATAACAGGAGAGATAATTTACAAGAAATAGCAAGTGCTCGAAAGAGTCAAGATAAAGGAAAAGAAGGGCAAAATGAGCACAACAGATCTATAGGGCATCTTCCCAAATTCCATGGGTTTTTGAACTAGAATGTTCAGTTGGAGATGGATGTCATGGCCATAATGCGCACCAGGTTCATTGGAACCGCAGGAGGTTTAGTCTGTTAGTTAACTTGATTATCAAGTTAGCTCTTAGAGATATGGTATGTTAAGATTTGATATCCCTTCAGGTATGGTTAGTTAGGATTTGATATCTCTTCAGGATTATTAGCTAAAGATTGTTAGGTTATCTCTTTATAAGGGGACTGTATCTACTAATAAATCAAGCAAAGAGTTAAGAAACTATCTATCTCCCTCACGTCTCTACCTTCTCCCTAGCCGAAGGCTCCTTCCTCTGTCTTCTTGCAGCCTCCCTACCAATCTATTGCTATTTCTCCAATTCCTACCCTAGCTACGCTCACCAAAATCAGTCCATAACATGGATGAATATGTCATGGTCGGGAGAGATTACACGCGCCGCAACAAGCAGTCCGCCTCCGACGCCGCAGGTGTCCAAGCGCCAAACGCAGGAGCGGCGGGAGTGCTGGACGGACTACAGTCCGACTCGGGGGGCAGTTTGAATTACCGATTGGATGAGTTAGAGCAACTCCAGCAGGCCCCTACTTGAACCCTCAAACCTCATATTTGAGAGCCAGAGCAAAAAACTGAACTCCAACAGGGCCTCTACTTGGCTCTCAAAAATAGGAGGCCTCTCAAATGAGGTCTCCAAGCCCTCATTTCCAGGGGCCCTCCCCTGGCTCTCATCTTACGGTTTTTTTCCCGCTCGTGAAACTTCCCCCGCCTCCGCCGCCCGCTCGCCCCCCGCCTCGCCCGAATCGCCCGTCGCCTCCGCCGCCCGCTGGCCCGCCCCCCGCCTCGCCCGACTCCCCCGCCTCTGCCACCCGCTCGCCGCCGCCTCGCCCGCCGCCTCCGCTCTCCGCCGCCACGCCCGTCGCCTCGCCTGTCGCCGACGCCTCCGCCCGTCGCCCGACTCCTCCGCTCGCGGGTCCCATGTGTCAGTGTGTAGTGGAATGGATTTGAGGGCTTAGATTTGAGGGGTGCTGTTGGAGTAGATGCAAAAAAAATTAGGCCCTCAAAAATAGGGGGAGCTCTCAAATGAAAAGTAGGGGCCCTGTTTTGAGGGCTACTGCTGGAGTTGCTCTTAGGCCCTGTTTGTTTCCACTTAAGATTATTATAATCTAGCTTATAGGTGGGGATTATATAAGCTAGCTTATAATAAGCTGGTGGGAAATAAGCTGTCAGGTGTTTGGCAGCCTGGATTATCAGAGTTATGGATTGTTGTATTCGAATGTTTAAAGACTACAATGTCCTTAACCTTTTTTGGTGACTTATTTATTCTTTTATGACATGTTTTTTATTAGTTTGGACTTGCAAAACATTAGTAACATACGAATTTGAATATATAAGTGGTAGAAAAGCTTAATTATTCAAATATCCTGGATCATTTGTTCGTACAAATATGCTCTTACAAACAAATTACTCTCTTCTATCAAATAAAGCATTAGCAATATTATCACGGAAGGCATTCATGCCCCCCTCTTCATCTCCCAATTGACTTGCACCCACATGAGAGGAAGGCATCGGCATATAGTTTTCATCTCGATCACACCGGTCAAACTCTTCATCACTCAAAGCACTATCCCGAATGAAGTTATGGAGTGTCATGCATGCATGTATTATTTTGGTTTGTTTGAGCATTGGATAACTTGGTAAGTCCAACAAAATTCTCCAATTCATCTTTAACACACCAAAAGATCGCTCAATCACATTACGAAGTGATGAATGCAAGTGGTTGAATACCTCCTTCTTGCCACTAGGGCGTGGTTCATTTCGAAACTCTGGTAAAATGGTACTTGGTCCCTTTGTATGGAGCTAGAAAACCCGGTCGATTTGGATAGCCTGAGTCGACAAGGTAAAATTTTCCTACAAAATGTAAACATACACAATGAGATATAGCTACAGTATGCAACTTTTTGAGATAACTAGTTAAAATGTTACTATACCATTTGGAGGATGTGGGAACTGCGTGGCATATTTACGTAAAGCATCATTGAACACCCTCATGTCATGTACTGATCCAGGCCATCCCGCAACAACAAAAGTGAACCTCATGTTGAAGTCACATATCGCCAACACATTTTGAGTGGAATAACCATATTCTTGTAGCCTCTATTATTCATAACCCCATTAGGCCTATTACCAGCTCGTATTTCTTCGATGCAAATTTCACAAAAAGTCCTAGTGTTCCATGCAGACCAATCTGCTTTGTCTAACTCCTTCTATTCCATACAACACATACATATATAAATTTCAATTTTATGTGCAGTGCATGGATATACACAAAGATGGCTAGGACCAAGTAAAATCTTGAAAGTAATCTTACCATGTTGCCGCCATCGACATGTGCAGGAACGTTGGCATCCTCTCCTTCAGCAGATCCCCGTCTTCGACGCTGCACCGAAGGTGGTGAGCTACCGTCATCCACACCGTAGGCTGTGAGGTCCTCGTCCCCAAGGCCGGCACCGGCGCCCAGGCTGCCTCCCCCGAGGCTGGCACTAGCAGCAGCGCCCGTGCCCAGCTCGCCGCCGCTGAGGGTCGCTCCCGTGCCCAGCCCGCCGCCGCTGAGGGTCGCTCCCATGTTCAGCCCGCCGCCCCCGAGGCCGGCGCTGGCAGCCGCGCCCGTGCCCAGCCCGCTGCCCCTGAGGCCGGCGCTGGCAGCGCCCGTGCTCAGCCCGCCGTCGCTAAGGGTCACTCCCGTGCCCAGCCCGCCGCCCCCGAGGCCGGCGCTGGCAGCCGCGCCCGTGCCCAGCCCGCCGCCCCTGAGGCCTTCGACGCCGGCCCTGAGGTCGTCGCCCCCGAGGTCGCCGCCCATGCCCAGGCCGCCACCCCCGAGGCCTTCGACGCCGGCGCCCAGGCCGCCGCCCCCAAGGCTGCCGCCCGCGCCTAGGCCGCTGACCACGACGCCTCGGCCTCCCGCGACTCCGTGGCCTCTCCCGGCACCACGTCCCCTCCCGACGCCGCCCCTCCCAGCGACTTCCTCGGCGACCACGGGGCTTCGCGCAATGGAATCCCGGTAGGCAAGCGCACGGGCAAGGCCGGCCTCCGCATCATCACCATCTTACGGATCCATTTTGGAAGATTGAAAGAGGAGAGGAGGATTGGAAGAATTTGGGGATCCGCACGGGAGATTGGAAGAGGAGAGGAAGATTTGGAGACGGGAAATTTGGAGGAGATTGGAAGAGGAGAGGAAATTTTGGAGCGCACGGGAGAGACACTCCGATTCTAGACGCTCCTGGGAGAGAGGCACGGGAGTTGGGGTTGGATGAATGCCAAAGGTGGGTAAATTTCCTAAAGTTTTATGGTCATTAAGATAAAAGATGGATCTATAAGCTGAAATAAGCTCCTTTTTTGAGCTTATTAGATTACAATAATCTGGGCTATTAGATTATAATAAGTTACCTTATAATCTGAGCTGCTTGTTTCCACTTATGATTTATAAGCTAGATTATAATAATCTTAAGTGGAAACAAACAGGGCCTTAGTGTTTCCGTTTAAAAGTGATTGATTTCTAAGTATTAGATATGATATTAGAGATAGTTTCCAATTCGGGTTAGACTTGCTTTGTTAGGGGCTAACCCATATATGGGGTTGCCGCATCCTTTGGAAGAGATTAAGAAAGAGAATTTACATTTCTTCCTCCGTTCGCATCTTGCTGCTGTGCGTTTTGCATGGCCGGCTGGCGCCGTCTCGTCGCCGGTTGTTCAAAGTCCACCCTCCCGTCTTCCGCTCGTCCACATTGGCCCACGACAACTTAGTATTAGAGCGAAGATCAAGCTTGGTGAAGAACCGAGCGCCGTGTAGTTCATCCAGCTCCTCTACAACTGGGATAGGGAACTTGTCTTTGATAGCCTAGGCATTAAGTACGCGGTAGTCAACGTAAAAACAGCAAGAAGCATCTTTCTTGCGCACCAGGAGGATGGACGAAGAGAATGCCGAAGTGCTGACACAAATGATGCCTTGGGCCAGCATGTCCTAACATTGGCGTTCCAGCTTGTCCTTTTGCAACTAAGAGTAGCGGTACGGCCGTACTGCCACGGCATCTGTCCCTGGCCGAAGGTGAATTCGGTGATCATATGGTCACGTTGGTGGTAGGCCGCTCGGTACGGCGAAGAGGTCTCCGCACTAGGCGAGGAGAGCATCCAGGAGAGTATTATTGCCACCTGAGAGACTGCAAACAAAGGTTCGGCCATCCATGGTACCATGCAGAAGCACCCACCGATCACGGTGCCAAAACTCCATCATAAGGATGTTGAAGTCCCATGTGATGGATGCGATTCCTCTGACTTCAAAGTCACGGTGCCTTTGTCACTGACAGGTGGGCCCCGCCGCTCGCAGGCCCACCTGTCAGTGACAAAGGCACCGTAACTTTGAAGTCAGAGGATCTCAATCCCCATGTGATGGGGCCGAGAGTCACGAGCCATTGCACACCCAAGATGATGTCGACTCCGGCCAAAGGGATAGCATAGTAGTCCATGGTGAAGTCGTCGGAGCCAATGCGGAGATGAAGTTGCGGACAGATGCTGCCGTTAATGAGCTGGTCGCTGTTTGCCATGGCCACGCGCAACCCCAAGCTATGCGGATGCAGTGGAAGGTCGAGTTGTGCTCGAGCGGCATTGTCGATGAAGTTATGGGTGGAACTGGAGTCCACCAAAGCCACTAACTGCCGGTCGCCCGTCGCTACCACTAGGCGCATTGTCCGGCTGGTGTTGATCCCAGTGAGGGCGTGTAGTGAAATTTCCGGGTCATCGTCCATGGTGGTCTTGACGTTGGCACCATTGTCCTCTGATTCGGTAGTGAGTTCAATGAAGAACAACTGCCGGCATGCATGTTGCGGCAGATGCTTGTCGTCGCAGTTATAACAGAGGCCGAGACGCCGACGCTCCTCCATTTGCGCCCAGGTTAGTTTGCGAATGAAGTGCTAACCCGGACTGGTAGGTGGCCGTCGTGGCTTTGTCCGGCAGGGCACCGGTGAGTGAGGCTGGAGGATGAGGTGGTGTGGAGGCAGACGCTGCAGCAAATCGAGCCAGAAAACCGCTCTTGACGAATGGTCTTGCAGCGATCGTCTCCCTGGCAGCCTCGACTGCGGCCTGCGCCCGGTGCTCGTACGCCTGGGCCAGACTCATGGCCACCTCTAGAGGTGGGAATTGGGCCGTGCCGTGCCGGCACGGCCCAGGCCCACCGTGCTTCGTGCCGCTTCGTGCCGTGCCGGCTCGGCCCAGTCATTTCGCCGTGCCGTGCCGTGCCGGCCCGCCTCGTCTTCGGCCAGGCCCAAGCACGGCCCAAAGCCCACCGTGCCGGCGTTCGTGCCGTGCCAGCCCAAGCCCAGCCCAAAGTAACTATACACGACGAAAGCGACGGCAACAATGGTAGCGGTGGCCGCTATCTTCATTTCTCTTGTACCCGCCTTATTAAAAACCTACTTAAAATTCAATACCATTGTCTCAGGCCATTCCACCTCCGAACTTGGTCATCTAGTCCAATGGTATACATATCTTGGTGCAAATTGGACTGTGGCGTACGTGGACATCTAGCTCATCGCCCGACAATCTAGCCTAGGGTTGCCCAACTAGTCAAATAGAAAAGCTCAAGGAGAGTCATGAGTGCAGCTTACTATAGTTAAGAAATCAATTTTAAATATTTTCTGGAACATTTAGTAACTACTTGGAATACACACACCAATAATAGTCTATCTCTGTTTACATAATGGTTAATTGTAACATACGTGGGGCGGTTATCTCATCAAATGCTCGAATTAAAATGGCAGTCGGTGAAGGGAGCTATGTTAGAATTAGAAGCACATGTAGTAGTAATTTACTTACATAAAATAAAATCACAATGGGGTGAGTTATGTTGTCAAATTATAATATATGTTAGAATATGTTGATTTGATTGATCTTCTTCTCCAGCAGTCCAGCATTACGATTTTACACAAAGAAGCAAGAAGGCCGTGAGGATGCGACTTAGGGTTCGGTAGTGGTGACCTAAGGAGGAGCAACATTGAAAATACTCATTACTTAGGGTTCCGTGAGGATGCGACTTAGGGTTCACTTTATTCATTCATTAGATTAAGATCCAACTATCCTCATCTTATATATATATATATATATATATATATATATATATATATATATATATATATATATATATATATATATATATATATATATATATACACACACACATACATACATACATACATACATACATACATACATCACACATTTACATCTCTAAAACCTAGCTCAATCTTCAAATTTGGCATTTTAAGGACTGTTCCGTACAGATATACATGTCACAACAGATGCATAGGATCTTTTTGTGATGAAATTAGAATTTACAAGGGCTAGAATAGAAGAAATCAAAATAGATAAAACCTATTCGTAGATTTCAGAAAACATGAAGGACTAAATCGCAAAAATATCTAAAAACCCTAACCCTCCTTCGCCGCCGCCTAATTCATTCCCCCACCCCAATCCAGCGCCTCCCTCAGTCTCTTCTCCCCCTTCTCCCCACGATCTCCCTGCCGCCCCTCCTCCCCAGATCTCCCCGCCGCCCCTTCCTCGCCCGGCCGTGCCTTCCCCGCCGCCGCCCCCCCCCCCCACCGCCCCTCCTTCCCCTCCTCCCCGCCTCCCCAGATCTCCCTCGCCGCCCCTCCTCGCCCGGCCACCCCCTCCCGCCCGCCGCCCCCTCCTCGCCCGGCCGGCCGCCCCTCCTCCTCCCCCTCCTCCCCGGATGTCCCTTGCCGCCCCCTCCTCGCCCGGCCGCCCCTTCCCCGCCGCCCCCCCTCCTCCCCCACCGCCCCCTCCTTCCCCTCCTCCCCTCCTCCCCAGATCTCCCTCGCCGCCCCCGGTCGCCCCCTCCTTCCCCCGCAGCCCCCTCCTCCTCCGCGCCCCTTTCTCCCCCCGCCGCCCCACTCCTCCCCCGGTCGCCCCCGTCTTCCCCTGCCGCCCTGGCTTCGAGCGATGGCGACGACGACCTCGACTACAGCCACCAGCGGCGGATGCCCGGCGTCGACTGGGGCGCCGATGCGGGATGCTTCCCTCGGCTCCGGCTACAGCGCTCCTCCTCCTGCGGCGAGCTCCGGTGACCGGTGTGCCTCCTTCCCCTTTACTCTCTCTCTCTGGTCTCTGCTCTGTGATGGATGATGGATTGTGCTTGTGGGGATTGGGGAATCTGGGGATGGCCGTGGCCTGTGAGAGATGTCGGCGGGAGGGGGGCTGGGGGAGGCGAGGTAGAGGCCGAGGCAGCCGGCCGCTGGCGCCGGCGTGCCTGCCGTGCCGCCCGTGCCCGCGCGTGCTTCCCGTGCCGTGCCGGCCCAAGCACGGCACGATCTGCCGTGCCGTGCCGTGCCGCCCACCGTGCCGGTTTGCCAGGCCCGGCCCGGCCCACCGTTCGTGCCGGGCCGGCACGGCCCGCCACGTGTCAGGCCGTGCCGTGCTTGGGCCGTGCCGGGCCGGCCGTGCTTTGGGCTGGCCCAAAAAAGCACGGCCCAAGTCCCAGCTCTAGCCACCTCCAGGCTGTGAGGCGCCGCTAATTCCACGTCGATGCAAAGTGGTTCAGCCAGACCGGCGGTGAAGATATTGATCTGCTATGCTGGATTGAGATCCGCTCAGATCAATAACTCCAGGAACTGCTTGAGGTAGCCGGCCACTGTGCCCATCTGTCGGAGATGTATAAGCTCACCTAAGGGATTATGTCTGAGGTGAGGCCCAAAACGAGCGTGCACCATCTCAGAGAAATGGCGCTAGCTGGGAGTACCTTTGTCATGCTCGACGTGTTAGTACCATTGTTGGGCAGCATCGGTCATATGATATGACACGAGCCACACTACAACCGTTCGTTATTGGAGGCCATATCTATGGGTCGTTCTCTCATTCCCACGAATCATTACAACCTTAAGTTTCTACTGGATTAGAGGTTGTCCACCATTCCACAACAACAATAGGCAAGTAAATTGGTTGGCTATGACTTCTCAGTGGAGTATCGCCTAGGCCGGCTAAGGCCCTGCTTGGTTGGGCTGAAAATCTGTGACTTATGGCTGAAATTTTACTGTAACTGAAGGTGGTTTATTTGGCGTAATTAAATTTTAAAAAATTTAAAAATAGAAAAAATATATGTTAGCTCATTTCGGACAACGCAAACGAATACAGGGAAAAAAGAACCAGCAAAAAAAAGAAAAAAAGCGAAAAAAATCAGAAATAGACGAAATTTATGATTAGTAAAAAATAAACCAGAAGTCAGAAGCTGAAACTGAAATATGGTGGTTGATGCATTGTTCCGTCGAGATGGGGAGCTGCTGCCGCAAGCTGCTGACCTCCACGCTATTTCTGGACCGACTATCAGCATGTTCGAGGAGCTACGCCTAGCAAATACCACGGACCCAAGTTTGGTGGCGCTGCAGGCGGAAATCACAGCCGACGATTGCGGGGACCCATGGGACGTCACGGATGGCCTCGTGCATTTTCAGGGCCGCATGTACGTCCCCTGTTCATTGCAGTTGCTACCCGCTCTTTTGGCCATGGCGCATTCCATAGGACATGACGGTGTGCAAAAGACCTTGCATCGGCTCCGTGTTGATTTTCACATCCCATGTGCTCATCAGCTGGCCCAAGCCTTCATCAAACAGTGCCCCGTTTGTCAACGAAACAAGACTGAACATCTTTACCAGGCGGGTCTCCTACAGCCCCTGCCTATGCCTTCGTATATTTGGTCAGATGTAGCTATGGATTTTATCGAAGGTCTTCCCAAGGCAGGGGGCAAATCGGTTATCCTCACATTCATTGATCGTTTCTCCAAGTTCGCTCATTTTCTCCTGCTCGCTCACCCAGCGGCATCAATAAGCCAGGCATTTTTTGATGAGGTGGTCCATCTCCATGGCCTTCCGGAGTCCATCGTCAGTGATTAGGATGTTGTATTCACCAGCACGTTTTGGCAAGAGCTCTTTTGCTTGGCTGATGTCTGCTTACATATGAGTTTTGCATATCACCCTTAATCTGATGGACAATCTGAGCCCATCAACAAGGTGATTGCTATGTACCTTCGCTGTTTCATGGGAGATTGGCCCAAGCAATGGTTGCGGTGGCTGCCTTGGGCGGAATATTGCTATAACACGTCCTATCACTCTGCACTCTGGACAACACCGTTCCGCATGGTCTACGGGCGTGATCCCCCTTATTTATGCTCTTATGAAAAAGGGGATTCACGAGTGCCAGCCATTGATAATATTATGATTGAGCGGGATATCTTTTTGGCAGAGGTCAGGGATCGTTTACTGCAGGCTCAACAGATCTTCAAACACCAATACGATAAGCTACATAGCGAGGTGGAATATGCCATGGACAACTGGGTGTGGCTCTGTCTTCTACACCGGCCGGCTGCATCAATTTCGGCGCCATCTTCTGGCGGCAAGTTGAATCCATGTTACTATGGGACTTATCAGATTTCCCAACGCATTGGGTCAGTGGCATATCGTCTTCACCTTTCAGCCAGTGCCCATATTCACGATGTCTTTCATGTAGGCGTTCTGAAGAAGTTCACGGCGAGCTGCCCTCTAACTTACAGCAGCTTCCGCCAATGGTCCATGGCCTTGTAGTTCCGACGCCAGCTAAAGCAATTCACGGGAGGTTGGCGCGTGGCAAGTGGCAGGTTTTGGTGGCATGACAGGGTGCTCCTCCGAGCGAGACTACTTGGGAGGACGTGGCCGAATTTAAGCAATTATATCTCGACTTTCAGTTCGAGGATGAGTTGTTTCTAGAGGATGGAAGAGATGTCATGGTCGGGAGATATTACACACGCCACAACAAGCAGTCCGCCTCCAACGCTGCAGGAGTCCAAGCGCCAAACGCAGGAGCGGAGGGAGTGCCGGACGGACTATAGTCCGACTTGGCGGCAGTTTGAATTACCGATTGGATGAATTAGTGTTTGCGATTAAAAGTGATTGATTTCTTATTATTAGATATGATATTAGAGATAGTTTCTAATTCGGATTAGACTTGCTTTGTTAGAGGCTAACCCATAGATGGGGTTGCCGCATCCTTTGGAAGAGATTAAGAAAGAGAATTTACCTTTCTTCCTCCGTTCGCATCTTGCTGCTGTGCGTTCTGCGGCACAGCTCTGCTTGGCCGGCTGGCGCCTTCTCGTCGCCGGTCGTTCAAAGTCCGCCCTACCGTCTTCCACTCGTATAGTTTCCGCTCGTCGACGTTGGCCCACGACAGAATAATTCTTTGCCGACAGAACAAATCATTGTATTGAGGAAGATCAAAGATTGGAAAAAGGCTCAACAAATTTGTCAACTAGCTTTGTTGTGCAGGTGTCGGATGTGGTTTTTTTTTCTTATGATCGAAATGTGTTGTGGAAAGCCTGCCAATGTATCTCTTATGCATGAGTAAAAAGCATGGCGGGTCATTGAACTTGTTGTGTTGTATCATTCAGGTCATGATACTTTCAAAATGCACGTCTGTGTCACTAATATGCGTTTAGTGATTCATTAGTGGCTCACAAGCGCACACGCTGGCATCTCCCACACATGTGGCACTGCCACGATAGTTGCAATTTTCAAAAGCCCCATACGTAATTCTCATTTGTGTCCCCCGACCCTGCTCCTCTCGGGCAGCAAGTAGTGACAGCGGCTAGCTGCGAGGGTTCTTTAAGGACCTCATCCGCTCGAGTGCTGGGTGGCACCAGCGGCGAGCTCAGGTGTGGGACGAAAGCAGGGGCGAATTCAACAGGAGGCTTCATCAAGCTTGAGCTTACCCTTGGTCGTAATAGCAAAGCTTGGATAAAAAATATAGAGTGGGCTCAAAGGATTAAGTTAAATTGACACGAGCATAGTCTTATACGTTCGTACGATTCAAATTCATATATAAATAGAAGAGAAGCAAAGCTAAAAAAGTAAAATACAATGAATGTGCCTCGCTAATGAAAAGCGCATCCCCAAAACACATATAAATATGCTTTAGTGAGTAGTCTGTTATCTATACATTAAAATTAGCAAAATTAGTGATACAATAGTAAATTGTAAATGATCATGAGCATTAAAAAACTAAACATACCACTGAGGTGCTAACTTGAATCATGGGGCAAATTTATTTACGAGATTTCATGCCTTAGAAGCGTCTTATGCTTCTATCATCATCACTGCTTCTAAATTTGAGCCATTCATCCTCTACCTTGATATAAATCTATTTTTGATAATATTCATTGCTAAAAATATTCCCTCACCAGTGGAGGGAACTTAAATTTCTTGTGAAATAGTAACGCAAAGTTTATTTCTCCATTATTGCAAATCTACAAACAAATTGTAAAATTCATCCCTATACAAAATACAACTAGAAAGTCTAGAATCTAGATTACTCTATAATTGTCTATGCAATACAATGTCAAGTGGTCATTTCATCCACAGAAGTAAACAGTAAAGATTACTCAAGACAATTAGGGAAAACATTAAATACCACTGCACTGTTGCGCTAGGTCCACTTTCCTCCTCGCCCCCTCCTCCTTGATGCCAGGTGGCTCAGCCTCTTGGCTACAGCGACACTTGCAGGCCGTAAATTTGGCACCTGAACACTAGCTGATCCCCTCCCCTCTCGACTTCCTCTTTAGTCCTCTGTCCTCCCCCTCCCTAGCATTGGTTCGTCAAGTCGCAACTGCCCCTCCTAGTGTCCTCCTCTTGCAAGCCGGGCCGCGCCTCCTTGAGCCCTACCCTAGCTTTCATGTGCAATAGCCAACCCACACCCGCCCTGATGTGGCCAAGAGTGTGAATGCTACATTGATTTATGCTTCATCTATGCAATCTGAAGTTACAAGGCTTAGTACAACTGAATTGCGCAAGGAGAAAGAAGCAATCGATTATGGGAGAGAGAAGAATATCCTAGTTCGTGCGGATGCTTGTGTGATTCCTCCTTTGCACAGTGCAAACAAGACAACAATGCATGGAATTAGAGGTGTGGATGGAGAAGAAAGAAAGTTAGTTTGGCTAAAGAGGAAGACACAAGGTCAATCAAGTTCTCGTGATTGCAGTTCTGTCCACAATTTTCATGAAGTTCTCAATGTCAATCTGAGGTTTCTAATGCACACAAAATACATATTTGGAAAGCTAATGAAGTCTACTTTCCAACGAATCAAATGGCGCTTGATTTGGAGCTTCCTACATAAAGTTATGGCAACTTCATTGGATGCTGCACGAGCTGTCCGAAGAGACGCGCGACACTTGCCAAACATAAAGAGTCCGAGTATTGCAATGCAAGTAAGGGTAAAATCCGACCACACCATGGCTTTCCAAAGGTTGAGAAGAATTCCTTTTCAAGTTCCAAACGGATTTGGAAGCCCCTTGAACAAGAAAAGAAAACATATAAAAATTTCAATTCAGTTCATATTCGGTTCGGGTCAGACACACTAAAACGCCTATAACTTTTACAAACGGAGTCCGATTTGGGCGTTTTTGGACTCGTTGGAAAGCTATTTCGAAGCCCCATATAATGGACAAAAGGTGCCAGTCACGGAATCTTTATAATCACGTTGCAAATTGAGAGTGAATAAAGTGGTAGCAGTTTATATATTTCCTTTTTAGTTCGTATTGGAGTTTGTTTCGACCTTAGGCCAGGTTGTGCGTGAGTTTTAGTCAAGGCCGTGCATTATGCACCAATATAAGGTCAGGGCCTTAGCCCTATTGTAACTTAGGCTATGATATGATAAATTTTTATACTTGTGAAATAAAGGAGAAAATCGCCATGATGGTTGGTGGCGGCCAGATCGCGTGATTGCAAGATTTTCTCGTTTGGAGTTTGCTGAGTTGGTGCAAGGCAAGAATAGGAGATTCTTGAGATTGTCCATCGAATCTACAAGGTTCATTGAATCTATTTTGTGTCTTGCTGAATTCACAGTTTGGAGAGTTCGGCGGATTGCTTATAGTGTGCGCCTTGCATACTTGTGCAAATTACCCTTATCAATATTGTTTGCTGCATAAAGACAAGGAGAAGACTCTATCCAAGGAGAAGGAACCTTGCTGAACGTACCGGGAAATATCGGGCCATCCCTATGCATCAACTAATCCTTAGTTGGTCTGCATCATCGTGGTATCAGAGCGTGGTTGATCACGGTACAAAGTTGTTGATTTTTTCTTCATGGCGGGTTCTATGAAGACTAAAGATGACGAGGCGCGACATAATCATGCCGAGCCAATTGGGGAGGCGCCCCAATATGCGGCGTCTTTGCTGCCCGATGTACGAATTGGACTTGAAGCGATACATGACTACTCTTGAGTTGTCACCGGAAGCTTGAAGGCAAGGTTAATGATTTGGGGACGTGAATTGATGTTTTGACGGAGGCGATACGCAACCAGCCACCAGAAATTCAACATGCTAAATAGGGACCTTAATATCCCGAACGGCGTGCATCGTACGAAGACGACGAACATGAGGAGGTTTTTGATGGTGCAGCGGGCTTTGCTCCACAACTGCGCCGTGCTCAGGGCTACCGTGGTGCTGACCATGGTAGGGACATGCGTAGCAGAGGTGCTGCCCGTGGTGGAGGTATGCGTGATGGTGTTGGGTTTGCTCAGCGTGTTGCCGTGGATGATGGAATTGGGCGGATAAAAATTTCTATCCCATCATTTAATGGTAAAACTGAACCGGAGGAGTACTTGGGGTGGGAGATGCGTGTCGAACAATTTTTTGACAGCCATCACTATACTGATGATAAGAAGATTCGTTTGGCGACAATTGACTTCACCGGATATGCTCTTGTTTGGTGGAATCAATTGTGTCACATAGGAGCTCGTTCGGATACTTGCGTACAATTGAAGAATATTTTGAGGCGGTATTTTGTCCCAGCACACTACACTAGGACCTTGTACAACCGGCTACAACAACTACGCCAAGGTAATTCTAGTGTTGATGAGTATTATAAAGAGATGGAGATGTTGATAATCCGTACAGGAACAGAGGAGCATGATGAGGCTACTATGGCACGTTTCTTTAATGGGTTGAATGAGAATGTGCAAGATAGGGTGGAGATGGTCAATTACTACAACATCCAAGACTTGGTGCATCAAGTTGAACGTACTGAACAACAATTGAAGTGCAAACAAGCCAAGGGTGGACATGCCAACACTCAAACAAACCCATAAAGGCGTCCATCACAGCAAGACAATGATATTGGTTCACACTCCAAGGTGGCGGCATTAAGCCGTTCAAATGTGGCTCTTTCAAAGGAGACAAGCAACAGAGGTAAAGAAGCAACCAAATCTGATTCTAGCACATTTTTCACCGCTAGAACAAGTCAAATTGAGTGCTTCAAGTGTAACGGTAGGGGTCACATGATGAGGGATTGCCCAAATGCAAGGAAGGTGCTACTCACACATGAGGGATATGCCACGGAGGGCGAAAGTGAGGAATCTAAACATGGCAATGAGAAATTTAATGATTGTCCGCAAGAAGTTGTGTATTGTGATCCTGAGGTTGGTCCAACTTTGATGACTCATAAGGTGAATGGTGACAATAAGTTGATTGTTGAGAAGGGGCAGCGACGTGGTGTTTTTCAAACCCAATGCATGATCAAAGGCAAACGATGCAAGCTTATAATCGATGGTGGAAGCTACAACAATGTGATCAGCAAGGACGTGGTTGATGCACTCTCATTAACCACATGGCGTCATCCTAAGCCATACTATATGCAATGGCTTCACAATGTTGGTAAGCTGAAAATTACTCATAAAGTTCGCGTGCTGTTTTCAATTGATGGATATGAAGATAAGGTGGAGTGTGACGTTGTGACTATGCACATGTGCCACATCATGTTGGGGCGTCCGTGGTAGTTTGATCGCAATGTTACACACCAAGGGAGAGCCAATCGCTTCACTTTTATGCATAAAGGTGTATTTCAATCTTTGCTACCCAAGAGAGATGAGGAGATTATTTCTGACATTGCCATCAAAGGCAAGGAGCTTGTGAAGATTACCACGAAACCGAGGACGGTTTCACTTGAAGGGGGAGGGGATGATGTGGCCAAGAGTGTGAATGCTACATTGATTTGTGCTTCATTTATGCAATCTGAAGTTATAAGGCTTGGTAGTGCTGAACTGCGCAAGGAGAAAGAAGCAATCGGTTATGGGAGAGAGAAGAATATCCTAGTTTGTGCGGATACTTATGTAATTCCTCCTTTGCACAGTGCAAATAAGACAACAATGCATGGAATTAGAGGTGTGGATGGAGAAGAAAGGAAGTTAGTTTGGCTAAAGAGGAAGACACAAGATCAATCAAGTTCTCGTGATTGCAGTTCTGTCCACAATGTTCATGAAGTTCTCAACGCCAATTCTAAGGTTTCTAATGCACACAAAATACATATTTGGAAAGGGTCAATGAGTTTTGAACTCACAACCTAATGTATCCAAGCCCAAGCGTCCACCACTAGGCTATGCTAGCACATGTGACAAAGGCTCAAGGAAAAATAGATGAAGCAAAGAATAGAGAGTGGAACGAGAGAAGAAATAGAGAGCAGGGAGGCACATGGAGGTGAGGGCATCACCAGCGAGGGGAGACGTGAGAGGTGGAGCCAATCGGTAAAATGGGTTGTTAAGTACCTGAGCAACACATGGGTGATGGTGGTATGGCCAGAGACATGGTGTAGTGGCAGTGCTTAGGGTGTGGCCATGGGTGGCTCATGTGGGCAACGGCGCACGAGCATGGAATGCAGAGAAATAAAGTGAGCATGGGCACGGCCTCGGCCTATGGAACACGTTGGTGAAATTGGCTTGGCTGGAGAATAGTCGGAGTTTGGCTTGCGACGGTGAATGGCAGCAGACAATGGGATGGCACCAGTGCTGGAGTTCTACAGCGATGCTGAGAGACCATGTGGATGTGACCCCATGAGTGTGATGAGTAATTGACACTTGTTTTGAAAAGTTTGAGTTTGATTTGTGTGTTTTGTGTCAAGTCGTAGAGTAGTACAGTCGGCTGCAGTTGGACGAGCTTGGGTTGCTTGTTCTCTTTTCGACCAGTTGTTGGGCTATTTCGTGCTTGAGTACCTTCTTCTGATGCTAATGTATGATTATAATATTTCGAGCGGTGCTATGTGATGTTTTCTTGTCTATGATGGCTGCAGGACCTTGAACACTACAACAAAATGAACATATTAAGACGTTTTGTTTAAGACGCTTTGAATCATGTCTCTCTTTTTAGAACCACAATTGAAATAGAGACGCAGTTTGAGACGCTCTAAAGGGTTGCACGCTATTAAATTCTATTAAAACGGCTGCTGAGACGTTTTGGAGTACGTCTCATGTATAGAGACGAAATTTTAGATGTCTTATTTATCATTTGAGACGTCTTATCTATTATCTCCATTTAAGAATATTAAAAAAAACAAAATGGTGTAAGTAACTGTATATATATAAAACATAAAAAATATCAATCTCAAAGTTCGAACTCACAACCTGAGAATTTTCTTTCGCTTTTGTTCAGTGGCTGAAAACATAAAAAATATCAATCCTAGGGTTCAAACTCTCAACCTAAGGTTTAGAATGTTCACGCATTAACAGGGGTGGAATTGGGTCCCTGGGAAGGTGGGCTTTAGCCCAGGGTATAAAAATGTATGTAGTATATTTATAGCTCAGATAATTTGAGTCCAGCTCGGGATAATATTGGCAAGATTCAACCCAGATCCGTAACGTATTTTACTGCTGGCCGCCACTGTCTCCGCAACTCCGCGCGCTCGGCCCACAACTTCAGTCTTCAATACGTATTTTACTGTATTGCCCGCTGCGCTTCGATGCGGCCCATTTCGCGCGACCGGCGACTCGGCGAAACCGACAAAGCCTCGTCCCGACAGCTCCTCCTTCTGACTCCCAGCCTCGGCCCATTGCTCGTCGCCTCTTGGACCCCGCTACTGGCGTCGCCCCGCCTCCGAGTCCGCCCCCCTCTCGACCCGCCCCCCTCCTGGCGTCGCCCCGCAGTATCCGCCCCGCCTCCCAGTCCGTCCCCCTCCTGGCGTCGTCCCGCCTCCCAGTCCGCCCCCCTCTCGACCCGCCCCCCTCCTGGCGTTGCCGGTCTGCGCGAGCGCCTCCGCCGGATCCACCCGCCTCCGCCTCCGCTGCTCCGCCGGATCCGGCCGCCTCCGCCTGCTCCGCCTGCCTCCCCCGGATCCGCCCGCCTCCGCTTGTCGGCTGCCTCCGCCTCCGCCGGCCGTCTGCATCCGCCTGCTCCGCCCTCCTCCGCCGGCCGCCTACCTCCGCCTCCGCCGGCCGCCTGCTCCGCCCGCCTCAGCCTCCTCCGCCCGCCTCCGCCGGCCGTCTGCCTCCGCCTCCGCCGGCCGCCTACCTCCGCCTCCGCCGGCCGCCTGCTCCGCCCGCCTCCGCCCGCCTAGGTGATGAACTATTACTATTTCATTGTTAACTAAGAAATAGCTGATGGATCTGCACATAAGGAATTTGTTCACCTAGTGATATTGCATAAGAATATTTGAGCTAAATTACACAAATTGTAATTTGTACTAGGTGATGGAGTTCAGATGAGTCTCATCGAATTGAGTTAATTGTACTATGCTTTCTTAATTATTTTGACATCCTCAAATGCCTTAACGAAAATTCCACAAAACTCAACTCTCTGGATCTGTAGGTGTTATGGCACTGGATTGTTTCTTAACAATATAACATGGGGAAAGAGCTTGGTATATCCTTGGGTTCCAATGAACTATGTTGTACAAACCAATTCCACCAATGCAAAAGAGCCAGATGATGACTATTGGTGCAAACATGAATGCTACCTTCTGAGTACCTCGGTGTTGCAAGGCAAATAAACCAACCAATACAATACATGAAAGTAGCACCACAGAACCTGTTTAGAAAACAAATTGTGTGTACTGCAATCAAGCCCAAAAATATAATAGGGGCAATTTCTAAAGGAAATTGGTGTTTAGAAAACCAGGACGCAAAATCTGACTATAAAATGACAAAATATAATCTCCAGAAAATTTACACAAATTAGTCTTTGAGAAACAAAAAAGAATGAAAATTATTATTTGAAAAGCTATATTGAACATAAAACACTGGACCTTAAATTTTACGCGATATTGTGTATCTTGCTGTAAAAAACCTATGTGCTCTGGGCAGTAAATTAAGTGCATCCAGATGAGTAAAAATTCACAATAAGATGAAAATATAGCCAAAAGAAGTACATGCCTCAAGAGTTCATTCAGAAATAAAATAGTGAAAAAAGCTTTTATGTTAACATATTTATGAAGGATTCACCCTTGTAAACTTCTCTCGGAAGATACACAGTGGAGAGAAATTAGATGATGATCCATTTGTCTTTTCATCCCAAGTGGAACAAGTTTTTTATGTTGAAGATCCAAAAGCTGCAGGATGGCACGTGGTAACGAGATTCAAGCCAAGGGATCTTTTTGATATGGGTGTGCAACAGCCAGCAGCTGATACAGAGTAGAGCATGGTTGTGTGCTTTCAGTGACAAATGCAGGTAGCAGGAATTTTTTGTTTCGTGAACAATTTAGGTGCAGCTAGAAAGAAATTATCTGTTTATCTGTAAAGACTTATTTTGTATTTATTTAGATGCTTGAGCACATGACAAGAAGAAGAGGAAGGGGTACAGTGACGAGCAGCCTGACGTGGAGGTGACCGATGATTTCGTTGATGAGATGGAGCTCGAGGTGGGGGAGGAGGAGGTCGACGACGACGATGACTGTAATGTTTTGCGAACTCTGCTGACGTTTGCTTCTTTTTCTTTCGACTGGAAGAAAATAAAAACCTCAGCAAGATTTTGCTTTCTGATGTACTTAGCTTTAATTCATACTTATCACTTTGAATGTGTCATCCCCTGGCGTGGAGATAAACCGGCAGCAGGCCGGCAAGGGCAGGCCTCTGAGCAAGAAGCAGAGAGAATGGCGGCTGCAGACGCCGTTCGAGTCACTGAAGTTGGTCTGGCTGTACTCTGAATGTTGAGATGCTTCTTTGAGAAAGTCTTTGTACCCAACTGTTGTGTTGTATCCCCCCAATTTGTCCAGTTTTGTTAAACACTGATATACAGGGCCAGTGTATGTGCAGTAGCAGTTAGATTGCTGTACCATCTGTTACATTCAATGATGAGATGAGTTCTTCTACTACTCAGTAGGTAACACCTGAACAGTTCTGAAGTTTACTCACCGTGTAAGCTTGCCCTGCAACCCTGCTCTATTAATTGTCCATCTTTACATAGCTACATGCACTTGATTGATTCATCCATTTGTTTAATTTCTCCTACTACTCCACGTGCCTAATTAGTAATCCACTTGTCAACGAGAGCCGTACGAACAGAGAATCTCACGTGCGATTTTAACCAATATAAATAATATTATACAGTGTGTACTATAATTGGCTAGTATGATCCATCTTGAAAAGATACTCTATTCAAAAGTTAGGTATTATAACAAAGTTATTTACCGTAAAAAACAGTTTTGAGAAGCTAATATAAATATAATCTTACCTACATGCTAGTTTTTTGTGTGTGCTACATATAACAATCGAGTGGCGAATTTTTATGGCATGTTTGTCGTGCAAGTGAAAGTCGCATGTTTAATTTTTAGCTCATTCGGAGAACATATGCTCACTCAAATAGGATAATACGGCCAGATGACGAACGCAAAGCACAAATCCACCTTCCAGGGTTTTTTGTGTGTGCTACATATAACAATCGAGTGGCGAATTTCTATGGCATGTTTGTCGTGCAAGTGAAAGTCGCATGTTTAATTTTTAGCTCATTCGGAGAACATATGCTCACTCAAATAGGATAATACGGCCAAATCACTAACGCAAAGCACAAGTCCACCTTCCAGGGTTTTTTGTCTGTGCTACATATAACAATCGAGTGGCGAATTTCTATGGCATGTTTATCGTGCAAGTGAAAGTCGCATGTTTAATTTTTAGCTCATTCGGAGAACATATGCTCACTCAAATAGGATAATACGGCCAGATCACTAACGCAAAGCACAAGTCCACCTTCCAGGGTTTTTTGTGTGTGCTACATATAACAATCGAGTGGCGAATTTCTATGGCATGTTTGTCGTGCAAGTGAAAGTCGCATGTTTAATTTTTAGCTCATTCGGAGAACATATGCTCACTCAAATAGGATAATACGGCCAGATTACGAACGCAAAGCACAAGTCCACCTTCCAGGGTTTTTTGTGTGTGCTACATATAACAATCGAGTGGCGAATTTCTATGGCATGTTTGTCGTGCAAGTGAAAGTCGCATGTTTAATTTTTAGCTCATTCGGAGAACATATGCTCACTCAAATAGGATAATACGGCCAGATCACGAATGCAAAGTACAAGTCCATCTTCCAGGGTTTTTTGTGTGTGCTACATATAACAATCGAGTGGCGAATTTCTATGGCATGTTTGTCGTGCAAGTGAAAGTCGTATGTTTAATTTTTAGCTCATTCGGAGAACATATGCTCACTCAAATAGGATAATACGGCCAGATCACTAACGCAAAGCACAAGTCCACCTTCCAGGGTTTTTTGTATGTGCTACATATAACAATCGAGTGGCGAATTTCTATGGCATGTTTGTCGTGCAAGTGAAAGTCGCATGTTTAATTTTTAGCTCATTCGGAGAACATATGCTCACTCAAATAGGATAATACGGCCAGATTACGAACGCAAAGCACAAGTCCACCTTCCAGGGTTTTTTGTGTGTGCTACATATAACAATTGAGTGGCGAATTTCTATGGCATATTTGTCGTGCAAGTGAAAGTCGCATGTTTAATTTTTAGCTCATTCGGAGAACATATGCTCACTCAAATAGCTATGTTTGGAGAACATGTTTAATTTTTAGCTCATTCGGAGAACATGTTTTGTCGCGCAATTGAAAGTCATATTCATATCAAAGAGTTTATAGATATTAAATTAAAAATTTCTTTTAACATTTCTAGATGCGAAGTCATTGATATTAAATTTATTTTTATTTTATTATTATTAATATATATATATATATATATATATATATATATATATATATATATATATATATATATATATATATTAACGATGAATGCTCAAGTTAAATATTTGCAAAGAAAGATTTTATGACGCCCGCTTCTTATCTCTCTTCTAATCTCTCTCCCTACCAGACTACACCTTCCGTAGTATAAACCCGGACTACATCATACGTATACGAATAAGCAGACACTAAATAGAAGAGTTAATGCCAGTTGAAGAATCAGTGGGAGCAGTCCCTGGCTCACTCATCAGCGCCGCCCAGCCCCTGGCTCTCGCGCCTCTGGCCGCCTGCGTCCATGGGCTCGATCGGCCTCCCTGGCTCTAGCGCCCCCGGTCTCCTGGTGCCGCCTCCAGCCAACTCCCTTCAGGCCCCCCTCCAGGCTCCAGGCTCCCTTCCGCCTCCAGGCTCCAGGCTCGGCCGGATCTATGGCCGCCTCCAGCCAACTCCCGGCCGTTTCTGCCTGCTGCGACTCCGGCCGTGCAGCCCCCATGGCGCCTCCGGCCTCCATGCTTATGCTGGTATGCTTTTGGTTATTTTTGATTTGTGGATTTGATTTGATCAGAAGGATAGTGGTACTGGAGTACAAAATCCCCAAAAAAGAGTACAAAATAGCAGAAATTGGAGTCGAACCTTTTACCTATTGCCTGGAAGAATACCTTGGTAACCAGCACACCGCCACGAGCAACTAGTGCTGAGAGAATTTTGTTCCGTAGAAATAAACAAACATCGATTCCGAAATATATTTTGTTTACCGCTCGAGCGGATATTTTTTTCCCGCTTTTCTATCGGAAAGTTTCGCTAATATATATATCGCGATCTATTTTTCCCCGCCTCCCTCTTCCTTTCCCTTCTCCCTTCCGTAACTGAAATCCAATCTGGCGACGGCCGCCGGTGGCCGGTGCTGTGCTTCCGTTCTTCCTTGCGCAGGTGTTCTTCCTTGCCGTCACAGGGGATCGATCTAGGTTATCTTTTTTTGCTCTTATTTTGTTTGCTTGGGTCCATCACGATGGGTCTGTGCCGTCGAACTGTTGTAATTACGGACAACGAGGGAGTCTTCCAATGGGTTCCGTTAGCTGATCAATTTTGGGGGGTTCCGTTAGCTGATCAATTTTGGGTATAATCTGTTCATCAGGCTAGGTGGCATAGTCTCAACATGTAGTTCTATAATATCCTAATTTATTCTCTATTTCTTTGTTTGTTCTGTACATTCCTGTTGTCACAAATAATTAAGGTACATATGCGTGTCGTAACTTCCATTACGTGGGGTTGACTTCATAATTTTTTATTGCTGTAGTTAACAATTATGATGAGGGTACCAAGGCGGCTACGGAAGTTAAACCTAGATGTACAAGGTGTAGGACATGCAGAAGTTGAAGAAGAAAATTGGCACTTCAATTGTGAAAATATAGATGGAGATGCACAATCTAAAGATGATGATTTGCACATGCATACTGAAGATCATGATGAAGGTAATATACAACAGCAAGAATATAATGTAGAAGATCATCCACATGTTGATAACATTATAGCAGAGTTGCCTCTTGCATCCAGAAGACCAATTAAAATAATGTGTAAGTTGCATAAGGTTTCATTTTTTTTGAATTTCTAAGTGCATATGATTTTCCCTATGACGTATAGTTCAAATGGTCCAAAATGTAGGGCCAAATGGAGAAGTGCGGCAGATTCTTGGAGATTTTAAGGTAAAAAACATGGAGCAATTAAAGCAAGGTAAGGTGATTGTGGAGACGGATGAAAATGGTGTTCCAAATGATAGGTCAGGTTCCATTCTTGGCTCGTATCTTGGTCAGCTTGCACAGAATTCAACATTTGCACCACTGCACATTCCAAAATGGGACGATGAATTATTTGTGGAACCACATAAGAGCATAATCACTGATGTGGAGGTGAACTATTATTTACTATTTAGTAACATGTATCATCATGCTTTTACACTACTAACTTCTGTTTATATCTTTTAAAGATTAAATTTATCTACCCCTCTGAGACTAAGCATCTTACAAGAGACTGGATCCTAATGAAAGTTGGAAAGGGGTGGAGATCTTACAAACATCGTTTGAAGAAAAGGTACTTTAATCGTGATGAGAGGACTCTAAATGAAATATTAAAAGATGTCCCAAAAGGTGTTAATGAATATCAATGGGGTGCTCTGCTTGCAATATGGTGTCAGGACCAACACAAGGTGACAAGTCAATTTTTAGACTAAACTTGTATTCGAAATTTGTTTTCTAATTCCCACTATTGACTGAAGCTTTACTATTTCCAGAAATTATGTGAGAAAAACTCTGAATGCGCGAAACAACAGAAGAATCCACATACAACTGGGAGAAAAAGCCACGCTAGGCTTTGTAAAGAGATGGTGTTAATTGTTTTAGACTTAAATGTTGTTATTATTAAAGATAAAAAGCTATCTAACTATAAATTTGATAAATCTTCTAATTTGGTTTGTTGCACAGGAAGAAAAAAATAAAGGAAAAGTACATGATATTGACGTATGGGATGCAGCCCATAAGAAAAAGGATGCACGTATGAAGGAAGTACTGGTATATTGCTTTTCTTGTAAGTTGCATTTAGAAATACTATTTGATTCATAATTTTGATTTACTAAATACATATTTACTTATGTAGGAAACAGCTTATGATGAGTTAGCTAAAAGGAAATCTGATAACTATGGCATTATTTCATCAAAAGATTATGATGAAGTATTTCGAAGTGTAGTTGGAAAAGAGACAAAACTTCGAGGGTACTACGATCAGAAGAATTGGAGCCAAATACAGGTTTCTCAGGAAGTAGATGACATTGGGCAATCTGAGCAACAAGAAATGCTTAAAGGAGCAGTAAAAGCAATGAACAATAAAATAGAGGACATGAGTGGTAATATGAATCTCATGCAGGCCTTCATAGAGAGAAAATTCCCTGGAGAGGATTGGAGAAACATGATGCTAGCAGAAGAAAATAATGAAGTAAGCACCTATGGCTCATCTTTTTTTAAGATCAATTAACAAATACACTATGTGCTAACAATATGTTTTTGGTTTTCCTTTCAGGTTGATACTTCTGAACAAGTTGGTAATGATATCCCATTTGAGTTTGAAAACAATCTTGACGAATTGTCTGAAAATGTCCATTCTACACCAAACAATGTGCAGCAGGTGTTGTATTAACCTGGAAAATTTTAAACTGATGCTTTG
Source organism: Dendrocalamus latiflorus (assembly GCA_017311315.1). Taxonomy (NCBI): domain Eukaryota; kingdom Viridiplantae; phylum Streptophyta; class Magnoliopsida; order Poales; family Poaceae; genus Dendrocalamus; species Dendrocalamus latiflorus. The sequence continues at coordinate 8,159,993 of CM029662.1, forward strand.
CCAAAGTTTTATGTTGTTATTTTTTTTATAATACTGTACCACTAACCTACATGGTCATAGGCTTAATGCGTGGTAATGATAATTAGCAGGGCTTTAGAAAAAGTTGTCCTTCCGTCCCCTCATTTCCATCATAGCCTTTTCCTTTTTTGGACATAATAATTTGAGGTCTAATGATGTCAGCGGCAAATTTGTTGTTTATTCCGCTGCCTGCACCAGTCGAAATCATTTGGATGACAGAGTTTGCTGATTTGCTCTTACATGGGGCACACTTCTTCCTATTGATGTAACCATTGCTGTCAAGTTTTTCGCGGGATATTTTAGCTTCTTCAGTGTGATTAGGGAGCCGTCTCCACAAATTCTGCATGCTAAAACCTCAAGTACTGCTTCTAAAGCAAAGTATTTACCTCAATGTGTGCTTGTTGTCTATATCAGATATTGTGATTTTGTTGTACCTTGAGCGTAAGGCTTTGGGTCAAGTGTGTAGTTTTACCCTGCTTAAACTACAGCATGGACACAATTACTTAGCTGCCATTTCATTGCCAGCTTACCTGCTCAATACTGCAAAATTATGTCCGAGAATTGTGCCATTGTTTGATGGAATTCTTTGAATTAGCAACGAACTATTTGATGTACTCCTATGTAAAGAAAAGCTTTAATTCCAAGTTTTTGCTCTTTGTTATTAGAACATGATGCTTTGCATGGTGTAGACAATTAAACAAGGCAACGCCCTCAAAAGGAATCTGCGAATTTTCTTTTGCTACTTTTGATAGGATTTATTATCCAATTAATTGCACGATGTTTTGGAAGTGTTTGTGTTAGTCCAGCTTTATGTTAGCTGGGTTACTGCTAGGCTCTGGCTATTAGCTAATATATTTTCCTTAGAGGAGGAAGTGTTAGACCATCAGCCAGTTGCTGCTTTGAACTAGTTGAGCCATTGGGATCTGTTGGGACTTGGTAAAACTCTGTGATTTTATTTTTTAGAGTTTCTCTTGTTCATACAGTTTGCATATATTCCTTGTTTGATTAGTCTTCCATGTGGATACATCCCACCTGATTTCTTCAAAAAACAAGAGGGCATAAAGTCAAATTTCAGTCCTTTTTTAATCTTAAAAGGATGATCTCTGCCACATGATGATCTTTCCAGAAATTGCTAAAGCTAACGTAAATGTATAGTCTAGTCTAACCAAATTAACATGAACGTAGAGATCGGGTGCAGGTGAATGCACATATGGTTGGTATTAGTAGGAAGTCTGTACTCTGTACAAATGGAATGAAGTTATATTTTGTTTTTTCTTTGAGAAAGAATGTGACTACCCATGTTTTAAACTGATGCTTTGCCAAAGTTTTATGTTGTTATTTTTTTTTTATAATTTGCAGCAATTGCATTCTGTCAGTTTTACTTCAACTAAACGTATTCGTGCCAATCCATCTGTACCACATGAACACATGATTGCCAAGGTAACTTATGAAAATCGCACTATGCTATTGAACCATGTGCTTTTGTAATATGTAGATTAACTTAACTTACTTTCAATTGAAGCAATCAAGCACTGAAAGCTCTGCCAAAAGGTCTAAAGCTATTCAGGGGTACAAGGAATCAACTACGGCACATGACCTTGGAACTAATAAGGTATGTGCAAACTAAGTATGGAAAAATTGAGTAGCGAACACTGATCTAGTAACTCTGTGACTCCTGTATTTTATTATAGGTTGACATTTTTGATCAAATTGGTAATGACAATACTAATGGACTTGATAATAACCTTGAGAGGTCATATGCTGGTGTTCATGCCGCGCCAAATTATGTGCAGGTGATGTAGTGCTTGTGTGCTTGATAAATTTTAATCGATGCTTTCGCAATATCTAAATATTGGCATTTATTGTAAGCTGCAGCAATCACATATTAGTAAGTGTACTAATGCAATAGATCGTCATGCCAATATATCTGTACCATATGAACAGACAACTGCCAAGGTGAATTATGAAAATATCATTGTTTCAATGAATCAACTTGGCTTTAATAACATGTATATAATTTTGCCCTTTTTTATTGTAGCAATTAAGTGTGGAAAGGTCTGCCAAAAGGTCCAAAACAAGTCACAGAAGTGTGGAATCAATGCTGCCACATGAGCATGGAACCAATGAGGTATGTACGAATTAAAAATGCAAAGATTTATTAGTCAATATTGCTGCACTACTTTGGCTACACTTTGTTCTAGTAAACCTTTACCAAATCAACCAATGATTGTAAAGGTGTGTTATGCACATCTTATTCTAGCACTGAAAATTTCCTTATTCTCGCAATTTATATAACAAAACTAAATTTGAATTGCAGCAAGCAAGCATTGGAAGCTCTGCGAAAAGGCCCAAAAGCAGTCAAGGTTATGTGGAACCAATTTTACAACATGAAAAAGCTACTCAGGTTAGATTCAAACTATTGATCAAGAAAATAAATTTATTATGGTTGCATGTTACTTGCAGTAGTATTGCTGATCATGTTTGCAGATGCACTTGTTTTAATTGTTTAAACTTTCTAACACAGGGGCCTCAAACAAAGAGAGTACTAGAGGACAGTTCATCTAATGCAGTATGTGTTACCATTTTTTAATAATAAACCAAGTATTTTATATGTTAATGAATGACAATGCTCATTTTTTGTGAATGACAATGACATTTTTCTTAAAATGATAGGATCAAAGGGTAGTGTACCTATTTTCATTGAATCCAATATACAAAGGTAAAGTTGTGGCCAAAGGATATTTAGTGAGTTCAGATAGCACACATGTGGTTGGAGGAAACATGCTTGGAGATGAATATTATGGGGTGGCTATTCATGGTGTTACAAATATTGGTGATGAGAGGCTGCCTAGACCATTTGAAAAATATTGTACGGTAAAGGATGCAATTGGTTGTGTTGTTGCTTGGCCACGGTTCTACGTAAGATCAATTCTTTGTACTACAAGAATAATTTTCCTATCAGAAATATTTGTGTCTTGTTACTCATATAATATCTATTGCTTCAGGTAAAAAAGCCTAAATGTTCTACTCGCTAGGTATGCCACTTCTAGTTTAATTAACTGAACTTGTACCGTAATATTTTTCATGATTGCTCATATCTGATATTTTGTTGTTAATATTGCTATGTTTGCAGGATATGGAGGACTATGAAAAGAAATGCAGAGTGGAAGACCTGATGCACAATTTTCTGATTGAAGAAATAGACCTGATGATTTATTATAGCAGTTTAAAAAAAGATGTGTGTCAAATTGGAGGATGTTTTACCGACATGTGTTTATCGCATATTAGATTTTTATTTAGTTGTGAACTGTGTTGATTTAAAAGGATGCTATAATTATTTGTAAACCTCTCTTATGTAAACCTCTTTGGGGTTTGGAGGGTGCAATGATGATGAATTTGTCAATTGCCAATGGTTTGCCCGGGTTGTGGCTTGGTTCCAGTTGTAGTTGGTTTGCTTTTCTTATAACAATACTATATCTGTTGTGCTACGCCCATTCCTTATATTTTATAAAATATGTACTCAATATTATGGTGCTGCCTATAAAATTATTATATATACATGTATATATAATAAATATATGGAATACTATATTCTCATACGGATACGTATTTGTGTGTATATTAGAAAATATATTCCAATCAAAATAAAAATACATACTACATAGGACATCTTGAGACGGCACATAACGTCTCAACGCACGTGCCTATATTAATTGAGACGTGGTGCAGCCGTTTTTATAAAAGCGTCTCTAACTTTATAGGGATACAGTGCAGATGTCTCTAATGAACGTCTCAAATAATATAGGCACGCCTTAGAGAGCGTCTCTATATTTTTGAGACGGTTCATGTAGAGACGTTTCTATGACGCTTTATAAAAGCGCCTCAGTTGTCTGTGGGAGACGAAACAGAACGTCTCTAACCTACAAATATGATGTCTCCCCACGGATGTTTTGTTGTAGTGGAAGCTAAGTCGTGGCGAGGCATGGGATGGTTGGACTAGGCACAGGCGGCGTTGAGGTCGAAGTGGTCGGGAGATGCAGAAGACGGCGAGGATTCAAGGTGGTCGCGAGGCTTGGACAACAAGAAAAGAGGAAGCTTCCAGGAAGAAGCATGAGGGACAATTTGGTAAAATTGACTCAGGCTTGAGGAAGCGGACTCGGTTGAAGCTAATGGATAAAGTACTGAGGTTGTTGGAATTAGCGGGTAAAGCGAGTTGTAAACCCGGTAATTGAAAGCTATAAATAGAGGTGGTGTGCACTTGGAGTGAGTGGAGTTTTTGCTTTTCTCCTAGGTCTGCGTGAGTTGTTGGGCAGAGCAGTTTGCTTTGGTCCTTTGTCTGTGGATGAGTCTGTGGGTTGGTGTTCTTGATTTTCTGTTGCGTGAGTTCCTCTCAGAATGTGAGAGATGGCAGAGATGGCTGTAAACAATTTCTTTATGAATCATTCATGTCTTCTCATCATTCTTTGAGCTGTTCTTCCTGTGTGTTAACTTGATGAGTGCATTTCCTTGCTCTGTTTCAGTTTCTTCAGTTTCTGGTTGATGTTCATTCTCAGACTTTCTAGTTCTTTTGGCTTGCCTGTGATGTTGCTCTAAACTAGGAATATCCTCAAAGCCCCTTGGCTAGCACATTCCAGAGAGCAATCGTTTTTATCAGCCGAATACTTCCGAAGAAATGAATCGTTGCACTTCCTCTGTTTTCTCCATTTCTAGGGTTTGGAGGCAGAGTAATTTAGTGTTCTTAGCATTTCGGCTAAAAATTGCTTTGGCTATGTGTTTTCTCATCTGAGAGCGTTTCTCTGCTGTAATCCAAAGACTCATGAACAAAGGATATGAGAATCATGAGCTATCTAGATCGTGTCTCACCTGCTGTGTTCTTTTCGGTTCTCAGGCTCTGAGGTTCAAGTTTTTGATTTTCTTGCTCTGATGTATGTTCTTGCCGAGTTTGAGTTTTAGGTTGAAGCCCTATGATAAAAAAAGCCAAGAATCTCAAGTGTTTTGAAAATTAAGTCTTGTTGGTCTTATGTGCTCTTGCTGTGCTCAGTCTTCTCTGTGTGCTTCAGTTTTCAGTAAAATCTGAATTTTGGTTTTCCTGTTCTTTTGGATCTGAATTCTTCTCCCTGAGTTCAACCAGTTATTTAGGTTGAAGATTGAATCTTGTGACCTAAGAAGCTCAGTTTTTGTTTGATCCTTTCTCTGCTTTTTGTTTCTTCTTCACAGTAGTTACTGTGTTTTTGGTTTTCAGTTGCTCTTTGTTCTGGTCTGTTTTCTGTCTTCGGGTATTCTTATCTGAATCTGAAAACTCTGCTCACGGTCAGACCGGGGTAGCAATAGTTCTCAGACCGCTAGGGTTTTCAGCAGTTAAACTAGGGAGGCATCTGCGGTCAGATTGCTACTCTGCTAGCGGTTAGACCGGCAGTAGCTCGGAGGTTAGACCGGCAGAGGCCAGGTGGTTCGACCACTATCTCACAGGCGGTCAGACCGGCCTCAAGGCATGCCTTTGGTTGCCGCTCCTGGTTTACTTCGGTTTTCCTGTCTTGTTTTTCTTTTCTAGTTTAGATCTTTTTAAGTTTCCAGTAAGCACGTATCTTTTGGCTTCATAGCTGTTATAACTATCGGAGAAGAAGTGTGTGAGAATACTTGGGGCGGTTTTGAAGGCACCATTCACCCCCCTCTATTGCCATTTCGGTCCTACAGATGCATTGACCAAACCGAAGCTTGGCATAGGTAAAGCGGGTGGTGATGATGGTGTGGTTGTGAGGAATCAAAGAATGGCTCACCAAAGATGATAAATCGACAACGAGAGACAATTTCAACCAACTTTGGGAAAAACTCGATTTCGGACAATTCCCTTCATAAAAATCAAATTAATTTGACATGGATGATGCTGAGGCTCGAAAACATGATATGCCATAAAAGGATTTTGAAAAACTTCACTGGAGTGAAAGATGGTGAGGTCGAGATGACGGCCGGTGCTCGGGAAGACGTTGGTCGCAGCTATGATGGTGCTCGAGAGGTTGTGAGGTTTGGGAGGGGTGTGAAGGGGTAGAACACTATCAGTGTGAAGGGGTAGAACACTATCACATTGCTCTATTTTATAGGCGAGAGAAACAGGAATGAATCGGCCGAATTTATTTAGCGTCAATTTCTAGGCTTGAATGCAAAGAAACTGAAAAACTAAGGATTTAATGACTAAGAAATAGAAATGAGTTCATTCCTAGCCGTGATTGTAGAGGTTTTCCATGTATGCAATTTAATTTTGGTGGGAAGAATTGATTGAGGCTTGCAAGCAATGGCTATGTTGGAGTTTGGTTGAAGAAGGGAGGAGAGAGAGTAGCAGGATGGAGTTTGGCCAACGAGCATGTGGTGAACAGGAAAGGAAAATGAATAGCATGCTAAAGGAGAAGGGTACAACTGAATGAAACAAAAAAGAAGTATTGGTTCTTGTAAGGACTTCAAAGCTAAGCGTGCGAGTTTGAGGATAGAATAAGGATGGATGACCTCTTGGGATATTTTTTTGGAGATTTGAATTTGAACTTTCAGAATTTGAATTTTGAGATTTTTCTTCCAAAATTACACATAAAATCCAAATAAAATTGAAATAAAATCCAGACACTTGTAAATAAATAATTAGGTATTAATTTTTAAAGATAGTGATTTTTTGGGATGTTGCAGGCATGAAAACCTCCTCAAAGTTTTATAAAACTTAGCCATAAAATCTCCTGAAACTTTATGAAACTTCATAAAACTTATTCAATTTCATGGATATGCTCACAAAACTGCAAAGAGTTTCATCAAACTAATACAATTGCACTTACATGATTTTACAAAATAAAACTTCAAGTTTCAAAAAGTTTCAAAACTGAAATATCAAGCTACAAATGTGAGTTTCATGTTAAGAAACATCCATTGTCTCGCCCAAAGCCACAGACAAGGACATCGATACTGTGCTCAACAATACGCTCTACTTCAAGGTCCAATGGCTCGAACCATTTCATCAGTCACGCATGGCACCCTAGGCCATCTCCGGCCATACCCACAGCTCTGCGGCCCATCGCGCCAGACTGTGCCTCCTGAGTGTGTGTGGCCTCTTGCTGAGCAGACGACCTACCCACCATCGCTCGGTGCGCGTCACTCAAGGGCTGACCCACCGCTCACCCTGCACGAGTGGAGAGAGGGGAGGTTTCTGGGGAATGCATGAAGAAGACGTATGCATGTTGAGGAAAGAGGAAGAGATGGGATAAGGAGGAGAGGTGGGTGCGATGCGCCTAATGCTGTCCATTTGATCAAATGGCTCGGACGTATCCTGTTGTTTTTTTGCTTTGACGGTACAATGTCCTTTAGTTTTTCTCTTTCATTTTCTGGTCGCATTAGTACATTTGGTAATACTTATATAAGAGATTTCCTTAGAATCTTAGAAAGAAAAGAATAATGGATATAGAACTCAAACAAATACCATTTAGAAAATTTTGGGGCATTTGCATTATTAGCCAACTATTTTTTTACCCACAATTACTGATTGGTAACCTACTAGAATTGGGAAATGTCTTTTGTAAATAAATTTTACCCCATTGATTCCGCGATAGAGCACAACATTTTTTTTTCTAAAATGGCACAAGTGGTTAATTTTCATTCGACGTGACTATGTAAGCAAAACATAAAGTTTTTTTAGAAACAGCAAAACATAAAGTTCAAATGGTAAAAAATAACAATTTTGTTTAGAGGGAAGGTGTAACACCCTAAATTTTGAAGTTTGAAACTTATGTAAGATTTGAACTTGTTGGAACATATTGGTTTTGGTGTTTGTACTCTGCTGGAGTTTTTCTTGGGAATTTGGATTTTATGGCGTTTACCTGAATTGGTTGAGCTTCCAAAAATTAAAGAGATTCATAGAAGACAAAGACAAACATTAGTAATACCAAAAAGGGGATATGCAAATAATAGAAAACTAAAGTTTTAAATACGAATCTGAAAAGATGATCCAGTATGAGGAGGGAGAAACCTAAATTTAAAATGCAAAATCTTGCTGTGGAAATAACGGCATGACTGGTAATATAGGGAATAAAAGTATTAAAAATTTTAGAGAGCAAGCAAAATAAGCAAACAATAAAAATATATATAAATGCAACCTTGTATAATAAAAAAAAGAGAGAGCCAGGGGCCGGTCCAGCCAGCCAGCCGGCCAGCCAGCTAGCCCAGCCGGTCGCCCCGCACCCCTGTCTTCCTCCCCTCTGCGCGTGCCTTCGAACCAGGGGCCGAAGACCCCTCCCTCGCGACGCCCTGCGGACAGCAGTGCCTCGGCGACACGCCGCGCGCGTCATCAGGGGCCCCACCGCCATCCCGTCGCCAAGACGGCGCTGCGTCATCCCCTGTCTCACCAGCTCCCGTCCACTCCCCCTTTTCCCGCGCGGTCTCCGCCGAGGAAGCCGTGATGTGCATTCCCTGCTGTACGCCTGCCCGTCCTCGGTTATCGTCATCTACAGCTGCTCTCTGCAAGCATTAAACGGGGGAGACCGGTTGAGCAGAGCTTCTGTAGCCACGCCGAAGCTGGCGTTGCCGCCATGTCCGGCCAACTGCCCTCCTCGGCGCCCGCGCAAATCACTGGATATAAAGCCCGCCCGACGTCCCTAAGCGCCTCCCCGCACTCCCCTTTCACTCCTCCCGAGAGCAATCGGACCCTCTTGCCGTCTACCTCGCCGGCGCCACCTTCTTCCCCACCGCCGGCCGCCGAGCCAATTCCCCTCACCAAGCCACCAAAGTTCAATTCCCCTCGCCCAAAGCATCCTCGGAGCTCGGTGAAGTCCACAGGGTGATCGGCCGAGCCCTCCCGTACCTGTAGCTCGCCGGCACCGATCTCCTCCCTGGACCGCCGCCCCCGCACGCCGCCAACCCTACTCCGGTGACCCCCGTCCGCCGCTGACCACACCATCGGGTTCCTTGACGTGCGGGCATTCCATTTCGCCCGCCACCCGAGCCTCCCCGGCCCCTCCCCGCCGACAAGCCCGCCGCCCGATCTGGCCCGAGTTCCTCTGCCCCGGCCTCTGCTACCGCTTACCTTAAACAAATAAAGCGCCCCTTATTGGTAAGCAAAATCGGAGAGAACTCCTGGCTAGCAGCGCTAGCGTTCACTGCGCCGGTCCGGGTTCGATCCCTCCGGGTCGCGCGGAAATAAGTAGGTTTTTAGATTAAATTTTTGCCATGCGTTTTATCAAATAAAAATCCAGAAAAATTAGGAAATAATCCATAAGTGATGTAAGAATTTAATTAGGGAATTAGTGAGTTCTTAGAGCAGTTGACCATGGTTAATTACCATACGTTAGTGAGTAATATGACATGAAAATTTTCCTTACATCCTTAGCAAATAAAAGTTTAATGAGTGATTGAATATAAGTTAGCATAGCACATGTGATAACGAATACACCATGTAGCTTTATCAAATGAGAGGGTTTAGTGATAATATGATCAGGGTAAGCATTCGCATGAAATGATGGCCAGATGGAAAATAAAGATTTACTCAACAAACACATCTCTAAATTCACCCAACAGCTCGAAGCCTACTTAATGAAATTTGAATACGACATTTGGAGTCGTTTGGATTTTCTCGCAAATGTTTATTTGGTTTGCTGATTTTTATCCAAATTTTCGCGCACGTTAAAAATAGCGTACGAGGCACAGGAGGAGGAAGCCGAGGCAGCAGCACTAGAAGCTTCCGACAACCCCGACCCATCCTACTGTGACCAAGGCGAGTCAATACTTTGATCATGTTGAACCTACATTTTCTGCAAATTACTTTTGTTTAAATTATCAAAATTGCATGCTATTATTTTATATGCAAATACATGTTTAATTAGAATTCTAGTTAAATGCCTATTCTCTAACTTGATTATTATTACCCCTCCTTTGGAATGTTTGAACATGAGAACCTTGTCGCTCTAGCAAAATTATAATAGTAACCCTTTTGAAAATAAGTCTATAAATATATGACATGCTTAGTGTTGCTTAGATACTTGTGGGAGTAAGAATGTCCAAGCATCACTTTAATCATGAGAAACTTTGGTTGGGCAGTCATGGTAGTAATGACTGGTATATGTTGGATATGATTATTTTATGCCCCAAAAATCTCAAATTGCTTATTTATCTGGGCGGATGGTTCGGGGGTATGGTGCAGGGGTGCACGAGAGTGTGGTTTGTGGTAGAACCGCCCAGGTAACCACTAAGGACTGAATCTTGTCACGACCTCCTGTGTAAAACAAGTGCAACCACAAGTCTGTAAAGTACAACTTGGCTTAGTAGAATTACCGGACCCTGAAAGTCATCATCATAGGTGGAGGAGGTGAGGTAGTGCAAGCGGCTGTCTGGGTGACGGCTTGAATGGGGCATCCGCAGAGGGTGAAGTTCTGCTGTGGCGCGCTAGCAAGGTGAAGTACCAGCTGCTAGACGTTCAGAAGGAGAACATCCCGCACAACCTATGAGACCTGCCGCAAGCGGGACAAGCTCATAGGGGTGAGATGATGGAAGGGGCGAGGTACTTTGAACGGTTACTGTGATGGTTGGCTCAACCGCACGGCTAAGGAATCGTGTGGGGCAACGAGTAAGCTGTCTCTTGTGGGTAAAGTGTGCAAACTCTGCAGAGTCAAAACTATTCGAATAGCCGTGCCCACGGTCAAGGGCGGACATGGGAACTTAACTAGATATAGTTCTATTTCAAAAATCTTGGCAAATGAAATGTTAAAGGGAGGGCAGTGGGAAGCCCTAAATGGTGTTGTCCTGGGTGTCGTCCCAGTGGTAAAGTAAGCGGTTATAACGCTGAAAGTATAGCATATGGTTTGGAGGCCATGAAAAGGTGGATGGCCTCTAGATCACTGTTATTATAGCATTCTGATACACACTTACACTTTGGAGTAAAAATTGCTAGGTCATAGGGATTTTAAGTAATTGTATTCAAAAGCACTCCTTGCAAAATAAATAAACCGAGCCTTTCCTTTGATAAACCATGCATACTATCTACTTGCATTCTGTGTATTGGCTCGCGGAGCACGGGGTCGGAGTGCTCACGCTCGCATTACCAAACCAGATTCTGGAGCCTCGGACCACTACGCCTATGAAGATGCACCCGCTGCAGAGGAAGGGAACAACGTGGAGAATTAGGGTGTCTTTTACGCTTTTCGGGTCCTAGGTGGTTAGACTAAGGTATAGTGTGCCTATAATTATTGCCTTCACTTAGGTAATAATCATACGGCCCATATTTACCCCCAGTCGCTGCTTGTGGATTATTGGCCCTACTTGATTTTTGCTTCCGCTGGCTTACTTTTGTAATGTAAACATTTGGCCTGGTCGGCCCTTATGTAAACTCATTGCCCGACGTGGTATAATTCAAACCTCTGTTATGTAATATTGGTATATGTTGTGATTGTCCATGCGATGTATGAAATGATGCAGCAATGTACCTGTGAGCACTATCTACTGATCCAGGGAATAGTGCAGTGTTTTCACAGGAGATTCTGGATTGAAAAATCCGGGTCTGACAGAAGGTACAAAAATACCTTTGTTTTAGGGACAGGTAGGAGTTTAATTCATGATTGAAAATAGCGGATACATCTGAAAACAGGAGGGGTCACCATAAACAAGTGGTGAAAATGCATCTGAAAATAGCATTTGGGCTTTAGTACTTGACATTTTGACTCCTAGTCTCTGTCGTGCCCGACTTGAGCAGATAACAGGCCTCTTCTCTTCAGCTTCAGCTTCTGAAGTTTCTACAGTAAATGGTTTTTCTACAGTACCTAGCTTTCAAATAGAGTATCTTTCTAAGACAGGGTCTACTAGTTGATTGTAGTAGACACTACATCGACTTCATTTATATCAGCCAAAATCACACTTGAGTCTCTCTTTCTGTATGACTTCTCTACAAACTGTTACCATTCATCAACCGAAGCCAAAAAGAGCAGGCCTAACTTCTATTGGCTCCAAATATCCTTCAACACTATCACATACTGCCATACTGGCCAGTGGCGAACCCAACAGGGGGAGGGGCAGCTGGGGCTAGTGCCCCCTACAATCGGCCAACCAATGCGAGGTGTAGAAGCAGGAGGCATAGGGTGAAGCAGCCGGGGCGAGAAGGGAGCATGGGGACGAGATGGTCCATTTTCTTAGCTTATGCCTTAATTAGTAAGTCGGTGAGGGGTTGCAAGTACATATGCTTTGGGGTCTAGTGAAGCACTAGTAACCACCTATCTGGTGTAGGCGTGCATCTGCAGCATTTAGTAGGCGGAGCGGTTGGGCATCCTTGCGACCAATGACCGCACGTGTGGTACTGCTGGGAAAGAGATATGGCACGGAGAGGGAGTCGCCTTGTGATGAAACTGCCTTTGAGGGTGGTGGTGGAAGGTCAAATTCTAGAATTCGAGACCTAAAGAAATAGCCCTAGATTAGCTTGTTGAGCACTCTGATCTAGAAGGAACAAGCTCAGTCACCTAAAGAAATAGCCCTTGATTATCTTACGTGGCTACGTCTTAGCATCAATATAGTCAATTCCTTCAGTCATCAAGCCTTTAGTAGATAGATCACATTGAGCTTGGGCCCTGTTTGGGGCTTAAAAGTTCGTTGAGTGTATGACGCATAGTGAATGTGTGACAGATGATTCTAAGATGATGATTTTTAGATGTATGAATGCATCCTCCCAAATGTCATTCAAACATGAACAATCACATTTTGTTGTAACGAGAAAATTGATCATTTGCCACTTTGAAGAGTGGGCTTCGCAAAATTGCCACTTTCAAAATTAGCTTCGCAAAAATGCCATGCAGTACATTTACCTCTTGATTACCATGCCATTTGAGCCATTTAACTCATTTAATATTTTTTTCTAATTTCAGGGGCTGTAAAAGACCTTTCTACCCTTGCTAAGTTTTGCACTGCATGGGCTTTGGATTGGAAGGTGAAACGTCGCCCGCCGAAGCAACGATCTGCACTGCCGCCGAAGCAACGATCTGCATCCCCGGCCGGTCTCCCCGTCGCCGGCCGGCCTCCCCACCGCCGGCCGGCCTCCCCGCGCCGCACTCCCTGAGCGGCGGCCTCCCGGTGCCGCGGCGTCCTCCGGCCAGGCCACCCGTCGGCTTCCCCGAGCAGGCCACCCGCCGGCCAGGCCACCCACCGGCCTCCCTGTAAGTGTATATGCTACTGATATTGATACGTAAATAGCAGAGTTACATGCACTGGCGGAGGGTAGTTGGAGCCAAACAGGGCAGTGCAAAACTTAGCAAGGGTAGAAAGGTCTTTTCCACCCCCTGAAATTAGAAAAAAATATTAAATGAGTTAAATGGCTCAAATGGCATGGTAATCAAGAGGTAAATGTACTGCATGGCATTTTTGCGAAGCCAATTTTGAAAGTGGCAATTTTGCGAAGCCCACTCTTCAAAGTGGCAAATGATCAATTTTCTCTGTTGTAACATAAGCATGATATTTAATCATCTCATCCTGAATTACACTATCATAAATTGGTCCTTAGTGTAGCCAATCAACCATACAAACTGATAATGTGATCACGGAGCTCTATCGATTAATTCTGAATCATGGTAATGATATAGCATCTTCAGGACAACACTATTTTCATGTATTATGGAAACTTGATAAAGGAGCTATAAAGATCAATTTCATCTCTAGTGAATAGATCCTTGGAAATAAGAGGATATATATCATGGCAATATCCTTAACTTGGTGTATTCAAGATATGAAACTTGACTATAGAAATACAATGATCAGGTTATCTTTGGGGAGGCATATACATGGAAACATGGATACCAAATATAGCATTGTTGGCACTATCTGCAGTTCTAAAATATGATGTTGGCAGGGGGTGGGGGCAAGGACATTAGGCGTGTGTGCAACACAGGGCCGCAGCAAGGAGGCAGCTAGGCACTTCGGTAGGCAACACTGGTAGGCGACATGTCGGCAATGCGGTAGGCTACTATAGACTGGTAACTCGGTATTCGATAAACCGGTGAGCAAGTCTCATTAGTACTCCTTGGATCTGCCACTGATACTGGCATTTAGATTTGTTTATTGATGGTATTGTTAACGTTGGCCTCACTTCACTTGAGGATAAATGGAAAAGGGGATAAAAGGTTAGGAAAATAGGGGGAAATAGGAGAAAATGACTTTTTGCAAAGGAGAAAAGGAGCTGAGTGCCATATTTCTAATTTTTTGAAACTAAGTGATATTTCACAAATTTCAATGTTTTTTTTTGAAAAATCAAAATTTAATGTTTTGAAATGGCGTATATCCAAATTTGTTTTTTCCCCCTTGCCTCTACATGGGTTGATGTAGGTCTAGGCTCCAAGAGCCTCTAGCAGCCCAATCCAACGAAGCCAGCTGGGCCGGAGATGCTCCACAGCCCCAAGGCCTGATCGGACCTTACATCTTAGCCGTCCATTCTCCGATCGGACCGCTCCAGGTTCCCCACGCCATTCTGCCAAAGCCTCGCGCGGCAACCGCCGGCGCTCGCTATATAAGAACTCGGGGGCTGTCTAGGGTTTCCGCCGCAGCAGCCACACCCCGACTCAGCTAAACCCTTCTCCTTCGCCTTCCTCTCCACCGGCCGCCGCGCCTCTACGCTCCCCCGGATCGCCATGGTGAGTCCCGCCACATTTTTCGCATTTTTGGTAGTTCGTTCGCCCGTGATGGGTTGGTTGGTTGCTTATGTGCGTGGGTTTCGCAGGCGTCGGAGAAGAAGCAGTCGAACCCGATGCGGGAGATCAAGGTGCAGAAGCTCGTGCTCAACATCTCCGTCGGCGAGAGCGGCGACCGCCTCACCCGCGCCTCCAAGGTATCATCAATCGCTCACCCATCCCAACACGAGTACCTCGCCAAAAAAAAAAAATCTTCCTTTGTTAGATTTAATTTGCTCCACGGCGTGCGGTTATAGATCTTCGAGTGCGGCGTGCGCAATTCACCTCAAAAGCAAACTTGTCAAGAACTTGCACAGTTATTTTTTCTTTTCTTTTTTATGCAATTGTTGATTTCCCCCCACTCTGCTCCTCTTAGGTGTTGGAGCAGCTGAGCGGGCAGTCGCCGGTCTTCTCCAAGGGTAAGAAAGAGCTTCTTTGCAAGCTAAAGTTTGTTCGATGATTAAGTTGAGATGGTTTCAGCAACCCGTGGTGTTTACGGCGATGGTGGTGTGATCTTGCAGCGAGGTACACTGTGAGGTCTTTTGGTATCCGGCGTAACGAGAAGATCGCCTGCTACGTCACGGTCAGGGGCGAGAAGGCAATGCAGCTTCTGGAGAGCGGGCTGAAGGTGAAGGAGTACGAGCTGCTGAGGAGGAACTTCAGTGAGACTGGCTGCTTTGGGTTCGGTATTCAGGAGCACATTGATCTTGGCATCAAGTAAGATGATCTGTCATGTAGTCCTGTTCTGTTTACAGTTTTAATATGTGGGCTACCTCTTGCCATGAGTAGAGTTTATTTTGACATGGTTTGGTTCACTCGAGTGGTATAGCCCAATTTACTTGGTTGTTAGATGGTGGTGATTTCTCGTCATTCATATACATAGTATGATTTGCGGGATTTTACAGTAGCTTAGGGCTTGGTCTATTATTTAGGTATTCTTGTGTAGTAGACGAATTGATATGCACTTGTTGGATGCTCATTTTTTTCCACATTTATTATTGTGAGAACATTTTGCTGCTATAATCTGTGTGAATTATCTTGTTTTGTTTTGGACCACTGGGTTCGATCTTAGGTCATGTTTGGTTCTCTTGCCCTACATAAATGGCTCCAAATCACGTCTGTTTTATCTTAGTTGCGAAATACTGAGATATTTTGGGTTACCAATGTGAACTAGTGCTGGAGTAGCTGTAAGTACAAGTCTGCATGTATTCACAATGTATGGTATATTTGGATGTCACCGAATTTGAAAACCGCAGTATCTGAAAACCAGTATTCATTTCTTCAATGTACCGGGCATCAAATACTACAGTGTGTGGATACTGCTGTTTTTTGCAGTATTGTGATAAACCACCATGATGCATTTGGAAATTTTAGTATTTAAGGCAGTCTTCTGTTTAAGTAGCTATTAGGTCAAGTAGTTGTTATTACGAGACTTTTTTCTATAAGTGGGGAAATGCGAAGTCAGGATGAAATTTTTGTTAGTACTGTTCATCAAGTTTGATTCGTTTGAGATGCCCCTTATTTCAGTGTGGCCCATATTTTTTTAAGTGTTCACCAGTGGTGGTTATAAAGCACATAGATTTTATCTCTTTTTAAGGTAATGTATTTTGATTTGACATATAACCTTGATAAACTATCTGCAATATTTGATATAGAAGCCAAGTTTCAAAATTGCTTCCATTTTTACCCAGTGGATTGCATTCTGAAATTTGCTGCTGGCTGGAATTCTCAAGCTCACAATCTATTTTTCTATGCAAAATAATGGGTCTATTATTTGACAAGTGATTGTAGCCTAAGTGCAATTGCTATTGTTTACTTTAGGAGGTACTAGAATATTGTTTGTCCTATGTTAAAGTGTAGAAATGAAATGTTTTCATTCTGAGATAATACTGCCAGCTACTAGTTTCTTTGTCAGATCATTTATACTTTGTATATTACAGCCCTTTTTTTATCTGAAATAACTTTCTGTGTTGTGCACTCCAGACTAATCACAGCTATATATGGTAGTATTGTTTGCATGATAAGAGTAATATGCTAATGTATAGATAATTAACTCTAACTTTTTTTGCAGGTATGACCCGTCAACTGGTATTTATGGCATGGACTTCTATGTTGTTCTTGAGCGTGCTGGATACCGTGTTGCTCGCCGGCGTAGGTGCAAATCTCGTGTTGGGATCCAGCACAGGGTGACCAAGGAAGATGCCATGAAGTGGTTCCAGGTCAAGTACGAGGGTGTCATCCTCAACAAGGCCCAAGCCAACACGTCGTAATTATTATGAGTAAATCAGTTGCCCTTCAGAACTGAGTTCCATCTGGATCATGGAACTGTATGTTTCTTGGATACCAAATGCACTGTCAGTTTTGCCTCGTTTGGAGTTGACCTTCTGCGTCTATAATCCCATCGCAACGCTTAATGCTTTCATTTTTTAAATCTCCAGACTTATCCCATCGCAACGCTTAATGCTTTCATTTTTTTAAATCTACCAGCAGTTTCTACTTGTTTTTTCTTGCCGTTTACATTTTGCCAGCAAAAACTGAAGTGACTGCCAAATAGTTTACTCTATTGATGATTTTTGGGTGCGTTTTCGTGTAGATTGTGATATGACTTTTCTGCTTATCCACGTCGTGAAAACGTATGCACCAACTGAAAACGAGAGCGTACGTAAATTAGCGCATATATCATGGTAATGCTGATGCATTGTTTATCAAAATTCAGAGTTTATTGCTCGCCAACGGTACTGGAAGAGGAAATGCAGCATCCTGAAGTTACAAAAGTTAAGATGGCTTTTACGAGTTGTATCTAATTCAGGTTGACAGATAAACCACCTTGACTAGTTGAGTCTGTTGGGAACTCGCGACATCTTAATTCCGAAAAAATTCTAGACAGGTAATGGTCCATGCAAAGACCTGCATAACCTTAGAAAGGTAATGGTCCATGCAAAGACCTGCATAACCTTAGAAAGATTTACCTAAAATGCGACATCTCAAATAATGTGATTATGGAAGAACCAAGGCAGGATGAATGCAATGATCAAGCATGCAATCAGGAGATTGCAGAATGACTGGCTTTTGCAGAAGCCGCACGCCTTGGACGAGCCTCCGCCGTCCATGCCCGCCGTCCCGTGCCACTGCAGCATGAACTCCTTGCCGCCGCCGTCCAAGCCGGTAATGTTCGCCGCGTTCTCGCCGCAGATCTCGCAGAGCCTGCGATTGCCATGAGATGACTCATTTTCAGCCAAAAACGTTCTAGTTTCTATGAGTAAAATGACGAAATCGCTTACAAATATTTTTCTAAAAGATAGCTTACGAATATTTTGGTCTATGCCAATAATGTTTTCGGACTTCTGGATTTTGCTATATTGGTTTTATGACATCGGAAACGGAAACTTCTTTTGAAAATGCCACTAATGACTCAACTTTCCTCAAAATACCAGAACTGTCATTACCATTTTCTTCTCCCCCACTCTCGTGTTCTCCCCATGACTGTAACGTCCCATTTTAGGAGCCCTGAAATTTGTTTGAATAAAATTCAAATTTGAATTTGCAATCTAAAAGTTCAACTCAAAATTCAATCAAATCTCAAAATTTTCAAACCCAATCCTCCCTTGGGCCTGGCCTAGCCCATCCTCCCCTCTCCCCTAGCCTAGCCCAACTAGCCTTCGGCCTAGCCCAAGTTGGCCCACGCAGCCTAACCGTGCCTAGCGCGCGTTGACCATGCCGTGCACGCATCGGCGACGTCACCCGCCACGTCCACCACGTCTGCCCCTGTGCGCCCTTGGGCTAGCCTCATGTTGCGCCCCTACCTGCCCAGACCCCCTCTCTCTCCTCCCTCCTTCCAATGCCACACCGCATCTGTGCCCGCCGCTCCCGAAACATGCCCACACTGCGTCACCCCCGCGTGCCCAAGATCCGCGCTCCCAACTGTTACCCTGAGCTGTCACCTCCTCAGTTACTCCTACGCCACACGCCGAGCTCTGCCTCCTTTGCCATATGCCCGTGCCATGCACCGAGCGCCACTGCCTTCCGCCTTCGCATGGCATTGATGGCGCCCAACGGCTATCCCCTCTTCCCCTCGGCTATAAAGCCTGTGCATCATCTCCACGTGCTCCCAATTCCATCCCCACTGCTCCAATTGCCCCCGAGCCCCTCCCACTCCCTTCTTCCTTCCCTTATGTCACCTGAGCCGCCACCAATGCTGATCGAGAACCGCTGAACCTTCTTTTGATTCCCCGCACTAGGAGCACCACCTTGGAGTCCCGAAGACGATCCGAGCCTCTCCAACAAGCTACCCGCGATGACCTCCTCACTGTCGATCGAGTCTACACTGCCAGCCCGTTCCTCCATTCCCCGAGCTTCGCCATCACCTCAGGTGAGTTCCCCTCCGTATCTAGTTGCTCCCTTAGCAAGGAATAAGCTTCTAGTGCCATGGTCCACCGTGGTGCTATGCTTCGACTGTCACTACCGCCTAGCTCCCCTACAGACCACCACAGCCCCTAAATTAGCCCACACTACCTCACCTCTAGGTGCGATTTAGTGTGAGGATCCCATTTTTGGCCTCCCCTCTGACCATTGTGCTTCCTCTCACCGGTGACGAGCTCAGCTCTCTTCGGTGGGAAGAAGATGCACTGTTCATTCGTCATTAGTTCAACTACATAATTAGCTTAAGTTAATCACCACGGCTAGTTTTTGTTAAACCTCGCTAACTAGTGGGCCCTCCCCTTAAGTCATTGTCTCTATGACATGTGGGTCCTATTAGCTTAAAAACTATTTAAAACCGGTTAAGTCAGCAAGAGTCATTGACATGTGGGTCCATTTACTGTGTCTACAACATATGTGTCCTACTTGCCAGTCTCTGAGCCCTTTCCTTTAGGAATTTAAATAAAAAATGAATTTAAAACATGTGGATCCCATCTGTCAACCTCTGTGATCTTTTTAGTAGGTGTCGAGACCCGAATATACAAATCTGGACTCTCCTGTGTATTCTACACTAGTCCAGCATCACGCTAGTGCACATAATGAAAATATAGATGAAATATTGACCATGATCATGATTAACTATGAAAGACATAAATATTATAAATTATTAAAGTAGTGACCTTATGGCTAAACTTACAAATATTAGCCTGAAGGGCCTAACAAAAACTACCAGTGAAAAATAAAGATAAACATACATTTGACATGCCCACACACAAACAACTGGGAATAGAAGTTCTAATCCGTGAAGTCTTCAAAGAATCCTCCTTTAAATACCTTTGGTTGATATGGCTCTTCTTTAATAACTAAGTAATAATTAATATAGCTGTGAGTACATAGAGCACTCAACAAGTTATTTGTAATAAGATGTAATATATAATAATACATGGTTTATCAAAGGACGGTTGAGTGGTTAATTTACAGAAAACAACAATTTAAAGTAAATACAATAAATAGATTGAAATACACTTTGAAATTGATTATTAAATATATATATAACTCAATGGAATTGAGTAGACCACAAGTGAACTGCCATTCACTTCCCAACAAACCCAACCTTCATGAAATTCTAAACCTCGCGTGAAATCATGTAGCATTGTCCATAACTAGGATATGGCTATTCGAATAGTTTTATACTATATAGATATTGCATAATTTTACCCACACGATATGGTTAACTTGTAATGTCTACGCAACAACACACTTCCTTAGGAGTGCCAACCAAGAAGATCACAACAAGGTCTTTACAATGCTCAAATTCAATCCAATTTCATCCACCAAGATTTCGCTATAGAGTAGGATTTGACCTAGTTGATAAAATCCCCCTCTTGCGCCAATGTGAGACAATAGTTGTGGCCACACCCACATTCATCTCAATGATGATATCAAAGTTGAAATATCACAAATTAGCTAGTCAGGACCATTCCACACTAGACATGTGGTTGCACGGTAAGGCTCACATCAATAGTGTATAAACGTTAAGTCCTTAAAATACCCAGGCGAGACATCCTCTACCTAATGTTCAAAAAGCACCCTCTTTACTGCATGTGTTGCTCGCCTAAGTGAAAATCATTTTGTTTAACCAACACCAATGATAACACCTATGTCATGGTACACAAATTTTATAACTGTGGCTACCACCACGATTCAATATCTCAATAAGTCAAAATTAATTAACTAATCAACATGTGACGATGAGCCTAACACGACAATAGCATGGCTAAATATATTAAACGTACAACCCAAATGGATACTACTATTGCATCACTAGAGAATTAACTATCCTATGTTGATAATGGAATTATGTCATTCAAATTATTAAATGAGAGATTAATCAAATTGATTGATAACTACCAGGTGCAAAGGTTTGTACTAAATTATAAATATAGAATAATTTAAAATAAAATAATAGATTTAATATGATCAAAAGTCATGACTTTCCTTGGCCTTACTAAGTTACAAACTCTTGAACTTCAGGTCCTACTTCTGCTTCTTCGAAGATGTTATCTAATAAGAGAGAAAGCGAACAAAACACAAATAAATCCAAAGAAAATAAAAAATAACAAAACCAAAAAAAAGATATATCTCAATTTTAAATGAATTTAAGAAGAAGAATTGAGTCAATCAGAGTTTAGACGGAGGAGAACAGGCTCTTGGAAGATTGATCGGGGGGAGGCTAAAAAGAGAAAGAAGGGAATATTCTGAATATTCCCTCACTGGAAAAGGAAAAAGGAACAGAATGACATGTGGGGCTTGGCTGCAAGTGACTCAAAGAAGAAACAAAGAAGCTAACATAGGCAAAGAACATCTTGTGCAGTGCATGATTTTGGCAATGGTGCCAACGAGGGACGAGGCTTGAGACATGGGGATAGAGAAAGTGGATTGCTAGCGACATGAGCAACACATGGGATATGGCGGCGTGGCAAACTTAGCACTATTGCAGTGTGGGTGACGCTCTCAGCAGTGGCCAAAGATGGGCTACAGGGGTGGCGCGCGATGCTCTACTGGCAGCCGGTGGTAGAGAGCATGAGCATTGGCTAGAACACGACACAGTGAATAGGGAAGTGGAAATGACATAATCGACGATCAAATGGTGCTGACTAGGAAAAAAAGGAAAAACTCGAGATCTCAGTGCTCAGTGAAGGAAAACCAAACCAACTTTGAGGATAGCTATATTTGAAGGTAGAACACATTTTGACGTGGACAGATTGAAGACAATCTCATCGGATAGACAGGAATGCAAGGTGTCCTAGGAGGCCATGGCGAGGCATCGATAATGACAAATTTGTAGTGGATTTCCAGGCAAAGCAAGGGGAGCACCATGTACAACGTGACGAGATGAATCTTGTAGTGGTGATGGCACGAGCTAAAGCTCACTAGTGGTGATGAAACTCGGCGAGGAAGACTTTAGCGATGTTTGGCTTCTCGAGCTCGATTCGACAAGATGGAAGAGGAATCGGAGATGGAGCCTTAGGGTTTTGGAAGAGGAGATCGAGGCGAGTATTTTGACACGAATGGCCTGCATTTTTATAGTGCAAGGAGGTGGTGTTTGAATTGGAGACAACGTCATGTTTTAACGGTCTAGACACTAGATATTGAAGATGAACAATACACATAGTACTGTTTGGATATTTTGGGATTTCAGAGAATTTCATAATTTTAGAAATTAGGATAAAATAAAATGAGCTCTAACAAATAGCAAATAAACTCCAAAAAATCCAAGAAAATACAAAACAAATTCTTGCATCACAAGGAACCAAAATAAAATTGGTTTTGAATTAATTGAAGTTTATTTTGTTCATATTAAATATTTTTTTCAAAAAATTTCATTTAAGCTTTAATTCATTTAAGAAAAATCCAAATGGTTAATTTTATTTTAAAAACTTGAAAAAGGCAGTGAAAACCAGAACCAGGATGCTATAAAAGGAAAATATTTTGAAAATTAATTTAAATCTGATGGACCCCACATATCAGTGAGGGAGACTCTCTTTGCTCTGTTAATTTTTGGATTTAATGCAAATTTGAACTTTGGAGAGCACGTTCTAACTCATTTTAACTCTAGATTTAATGAATTTTTTTTCTAAATTCAAGATCTATCTAATAGTAGTGCAATTGTTCAATTTAGAGTTCATTTGAATTTATTTGTTTTGCTCATGTATTTATTTGTTTTTCAATGTGATCATCCGAATAGAGTACGTGGATACAGAAGAGCCGCAGTACAAGACAACTCAAAATTTTCAAGACCAACCCACTTGTGAACTAAGAAAGTCAATACTTTGATTATATCGACCCACTTGCCAGCAAGTGTTGGCAATAATTAATTCAGGTATAATTTTCGTTCACCTGCATGTATACTTGTATAGGCATATAGCAGCTTATCTCGTATAAAAAACTGTTGTTCCACCAACCACCAATCAGGAAGCATCTAACTGATGTCAACTCACAGTGCTCCCAACTTGGTAATGTCATTATTATTCCACCATGATTGCCCCACTTTATTCTTTTCTCTGATTTTCTTTTCCACTACAACAAAGATTCTATCCTATGATTGTCATAAGGAACGACTAGCACTCGGATGTACGATGGGAGGGTTCCTATTGTACGTTCTCCCTAGCCATTAGACCTCATTTAGATGGATTCCATCCATTTGATTTGGCGCAAACAAAAAACCGTGAAAACTTTGTCACATCTAGCTTGCCAGAGGAGGAGGCGGTGGTAGACGACCTCTCTCGAGCACAAGCGGCAGTGATCTCGAACTAGCAACTGACGTTAGAGCTCGGGACACTGTGGTCACAACCTGCTTCCAAGGCCTTGGAGGTGCAGGTTGGGAGATAAGCTCGTCTCTGGTGATGATATCCGGCCACCACTAGCTCACTAGAGTTCTAAATTGGCGGAGGAGGAGTAGGGAGGGAGGAGGAGGATCCGGATGGTAGTATTCTTGATTTGGCACAACAAAAAATTGTGAACCGCAACAATTATTTCCCATGGTTGCAAAAAAATTCCATTTGATGCAACAAACATAAACTAAAATAAAAATAGTGTAATAAATGAGAACTACTGTGGCAACAAATATAAGAATCCGTTGCAACAAAAATGAAAAGTAACTAAATAAGCTCCACCGTTTTGGAGAGAGGACTGCAACATTTCAAAATAACCACTGCAACAATTTAACTTACTGGTGCCAACTTTTAGATGGGCTTGTATTAGGACAGCCCACATGCCACCACGTCGCCGGTCAGATCTAGTGGCCCCGATACCACATCTTCGTTGCACCCGACCCTGACCATGACACTATTAAGTTCACCGTCTATGAGGGATCATTATCACCGGGGACAATGAGTGAGCATGTCACCTTAAATCCTATTCTGTGTGCAACAATATCAACATGACGATTAAAATAGTAAGCGTTTAACACACATTGCTACAAATGAAAACACTTCCTACGATAATTTGAACAAACTCTTGCAACAAATCGAGCAAACATATACAACAATTCAGATAAACTCTTGCAATAAGTCAAGTAAACATCTTCAACAATTAGAAAAAACATCTGCAACAAATCAAGTAAACACCTGCAACAAAAGAGTACCTCGAGGGCAAGGCACGTGGGACGGCGATCATCGGAGGAGGAGGAGGAGCCAATCCGTCTCATTGCTGCTAGGCCCAGATCTAGTGAGGTAGGAACAACCTAGTGCCTCATCGCCAACCCACACCATTGCCATGCCTTTCGCCCTTTGTTTGCCATTCCCCAGCCATGTTTCTCAGCTTAACATTCATTGCCATGGCTCCTCTGTTTGACGTCGATCGCGCCACCCTCTGCTCAACGGCCCAAATAGAG
The DNA here is from genome assembly GCA_017311315.1 of Dendrocalamus latiflorus. Taxonomy (NCBI): domain Eukaryota; kingdom Viridiplantae; phylum Streptophyta; class Magnoliopsida; order Poales; family Poaceae; genus Dendrocalamus; species Dendrocalamus latiflorus. The sequence goes on from CM029662.1 coordinate 8,184,482, forward strand.
AAGAAAGAGGGAGAGAGGATATATATATATATAGCTTGGAGACGTGAGGGGACAAGGAGGAGTGAGGTCCCGCCACTTCACCTCTGACCTCCCAATCCGATCGGCCGGCATGAGCTCATGTTTGTTATGTGGTAGAATTAGTGCATCGTGCCTACGTTTGTAGGGTCGTGCAACTGGGAGGATGTGTTGCCTCGTTGGATTACTGTTGAGCAGTGGGGACACTATCCGACAAAAATCATCCGAGTCGAACGTCTAGGTCATATCATTTCCCTTGTCATAATTTATGGCCATGTAATACTAAAAAACTTTTCTTATGAGCATAAACCACACTCATACGTGCTAAACCGTTTTGAAAATTAACATGAATTCATAAAGCTTTAAAATTATCTTCTTTCTTAGGTGAATGGCAGCTCTTTTAAACTGATACTATGGCCCTGGTTAGGAGAATTAACCTAGCTTCTTATGACAATTTTATAAACAGGACAAGGATTTCATTAGTTTTTTTCTCTGAAAATGGGTATAATAATAATAATAATAATAATAATAATGATGATGATGATGATGATGATGATGATGATGATGATGATGATGATGATGATGATGATGATGGAGTAACTATTGCACAGGCGACTATTTTTCCCTTTATCTTCAATCACTTTTTTATTCAGGTGGGGGAATTTAGTACACTACAACTTTAGGTGACTAAGATTGCAATTTCATGTGATTGAGAGATAAATTTCAGTTGACCGTGCAATAGCAAAACCGTAATATGGTGGGTCCTTTTGGGTTGTGGCTTATGATTTTTGGCTTAAAATTTTGAATTCTAGCTATTCGCAAGAAAGAGTACGGAGAGGCACTCGCGTGTGATTTTGGCCGGTATAAATAGATTCGGTATAGTGTCTACTACAACTGACTTGTAGATACTATCTTAAAAAGACACCATTTGAAAGCTAGTAGTGTAGCATAAATCAAAACCTAAAAAGCATAAGTCTAAAAGAACCCACCTTATAACTTGCACAAAGAACTCTGTAGTTGGAAATTAAGATGACAAGTTCTCGACAGTTTTGAGACTCCTAAGCATGACCTAATTATGTTCACCAAATCTTGTTAGCTTAGAATCGAACTCCACAGAAAAATTTATCAAGTTCATAAGATCAACAGTAGATATCGAAAAAAGCCTAAAAAGAAAAACTTAGAGTAAGGAGAACTGGAAAAGCGCGCATGCGAATGCGATGGAGTACCTGTTGCCCCTGACGGAGAACCACGCCTCGGCGCACCGGCGGTGCGCCACTGCCAGCTCGCCACGGCAGCCGCACCCGAGCCTCACCAGCCTCCCGCTCCCGCTCTCCGTGGGCAGCTCGCCGTCCCCGAGGTGGCAAATCCTGCACAAGCTCCCGCCCTGCTGCTGCGCCTGATCAGCCGTCGCCTCCGCCGCCGCGCACCTGTCGACGTCGATCACCACATGCGCGACGTCGACGTACCCCTCGGCCGGTCCTTCCCCTCCTCCACGGCCGGCACGAGCACCGGCGTCTCCGGCTGTGATCACCATGGCCGCCTTGTCATCTCACGCTGGCACGTCATGGTATCCATGGACCATATCTGTGGCCGATGAACCTTGGTTTCTTGGTTTTCAGATAGGAAAGAAGACGGGACGGAGATTCTTATCGTTTCGGTGCTGCGAATGGGGCGAGGCAGGTTGACCTACGACAGCGAGAGGTGAGGTCGATGCAATGCACAGGTTGACAGCCAAGTGGCCGGCCTATTTAGCTGCATTTTAAAACGTAGAAATTTTGGAAATAACAGTTTAATATTTGCAGAAATATAATAAAATTCTTGTATTTTAAATGGAGCGTTAGCATAGCAAAAGAGATTCTAAGTGGAGAAGACGGCGGCATGCAGACTTCTGCCCTCCAGGTTGGGACTGGGGACAAAATCATGCGACGTTGACTTGGATTGAGTTTAACTGTGTACAGGACAATCATTGAGCATACTTGCAGGTGTTTAGCTACGCAGCTGTCCCTGCTTTTAATATTTTGGGAAACGTGAATTTTTTTTATGTGAGTACGCAGTGTGTGGCGCTCGGTTTTGCTTCAGATTTCTACTTACAAAAGTTAAAAAGATAGAAAAGTGCTATAGAACATTCAATTATTTTTAATAATAAAATTAATCAAATTTTGAAGTGTTGGATCTCAATCTAACGGATCCCTATACAACCCCCTCCAAAAAAAATGATCTGAGACGTTGGATCTCCATCCAACGGATCCACCCATACAAACCCCCATAAAAAATGATCTGAAGTGTTAGATCTCTATCCAACGGATCCACTCATATAAGTCCCCCCTCCAAAAAAGAGATATGGAGCGTTGAAAAATAGTCGAATGTTGTATAGACACTCCCAGATAGATAATACAAACGCACGTCTTCTTTACTCCTCTTATGGATGCATCACGTATCCTATTTTTCTCGGTCCCCTCACACGCATGTATCTCTTCATTACTTTTTTCGTTGCTTATCTTTTCCTTGTCAAAAATACTTCTTTCAATTATTACTTATTTATTTTTAACAAAAAATCATAACCTACAACTAAAAGCTATCAGCAAAATCCAATACAAACACCCCTAAATCCCTTACCAGTATTATGGTACCATGACATGTTCAAAAAGATGTCGATGGCTTGTGATCAGAATTGGTGAAATGTAGTAGCTTTGATTCCAATCAGTAGTCTTGTCTTGTCTTTCCCTTAGGGAAGAAAAACAAGGTGCTACACTATCGTACCTTTTCCTCGTTATGTTTGGCTAAAGTAAATACCACCGTTTCAATTGATCAGGCGCGCTAAGGACCTATTTGAACATAGAAATTTTTCTTGATTCATATAAAAATTTATGCGAAATTATGGCTACGAGGGAAAGGCACATCACTGTACACATCTGCCATTACTGTGATAAGGCAGAGGATCCCGTCCATCGTTTCAGGCTTTATGACCAGAGTTATCGATGGGTCTCGGTAAAAATCTGAATCGGCCGAAAACTTCCGTTTAATGTTTTAGTTTGAATTCGACTGCCATTAAAATAGCGGAAAGCTCTCATTGATCAAGCCGCGCTGTCTAGCAAGCGGAATCTCAATTCCTTCAAATGGAACAAGTCTTCAAAAGATTCACATAACCTCTTTAAAGCTGTTTTTTTACCACCCCCAAATAAAAACTAGATCAAATCACCGCATATGGCTGTTTTGCTCGGCAGTTTTGCCTACATAGCTCATGCTTGCATCCGGTTTTAACATAAGAGTGTATAGTGTGGCGATTTATAAGGCTGACTAGAGAGAGTGTGTGAATAGGTAGTTTTGATATTCTCTTTGGCCAACCAAAGCCAATTTTATGTGCGGAAGTGTGTATCGAAATGGTTTTGCGCAATTAAGATCTAAATAGTCTAGTCTCACTATGTGCACCACAACCTTAGTCTAGATCAAAGTTTACAATACTATTATGACAAACAAGCAATTCAATTATAGCAATATAAATTACAAGAATGTAAATAAGAACAAGGAAGCAAAACCACAAATGACATATGATAATTTTACTATGGTGTTTGGAACTTTGTCGGTTTCCATAATCCATGTTGGGGTAAACCCAAACGAATTGAATCGGCTCTCCAAAAATTAAGATAACACCTCGAATCCACTAGGTTTGCTTTTCCTTTACTCAGGAGATGGTGAGCAACTAACCACTCACAAATAACCGGACCTTCTCATATGCTTCTTTGAGAAGATATGTGATACAACTCCTCTAAGACATCTAGTTGTCGGTAAACACCAAGAGTAACAAGTCAGAGACACTCACTTGAATGAATCAAGTGCCGAAGCTCAATGGATATTCAATCTACCACCAAATGCAACACATGCACAATGATTTGCCTCTCTAAGCTCACAAGTGTAAGATCGAGGAAACTGATTAGAGGGGGTTAATAGACGGTCTAAAAAATTCTCTTTCAATTATTATTAAATTCTATTTGTCTAAACCAAATATATAATATAGAAGTTTAACTTAAATTGGTTTAGTTCTGCTCCCCTTTGCAATGGTCAGAAAACTAGCCATTACAACAGGCTATTGGTAGCTCCACCGGCTAAAGACCGGTACTACCGATCATCGAAGTACCACTGTACTCGTGCAGAACTACCGATTATCACAGGGATGAGAAGACTCTATGAAGGTGTCTCTTTGGAAAAAATATACCGCTACACAAGCTGGTCATTCCGCAAGTCAGAAGTACCGCTCACACAAAGCCGGTAGTGCCGCTCGCTAGTCGGATGCTCGCATAGAGTTGGAAGTACCACTCGTTGACTACACTAGTCCACGACCACATCGGATGATTCGACCACTCAGGTCTCTGACCACGTTGTCGGCTTTGACCACATAGATCTCTGACTATGCTAGTTTTCGACCACGCTAGTTTCTGACCACGTTGTCTAGCTCGACCACAAAGGTCTCCAACCATGCTATCTCCGACCACGCTGGTTTCGACCATGAAGGTTTCAACCACGTCGACCATGTCGATATTCGATCACATCAATCTTCAATCACACAGATCTCCGACCACCACATCGATTTTCGACCACGTTGTATTAATCACGTTAGTTCGACCACGTTGATTCTTTTACCCTTTTCGCTTTTGTAAGCCCAAAATACTATATAGATTTCTCATAAAGAAAAACTCCTTTACACAAAGGTTCATCGTAGGATTTATCTTGTCCTTTGACGCACAAAGGATTCTCCTCTTTTATTGATTTCCTTATTTTTTTCACATCTCTTTCTTTTTGTTTAACCTTCCTCTCCTTATGTCATCTCGAACCAAGAATCAAGGATACCAATTGTAAATCTTTTGTCCAAAAATAGGTACCACTTGTAAGCATTTTATCCATACTAGGTGCTTTTTAAACTTTTGTGATTCTTTTGTCTTTTCATGAAAGTAATACACCAACCTTTTGCAAAACACATTTGCAAATATAATCCTCATACAACAAAGAGTAGGAAACATAGACTTCAAACACTTGCAAAATATATTTCCTATGTATAGTCTCATGTTACAAGGATTTCACATGAGTTTCAACTATTTGCGAAACACATTTGCAAATATAAACCTCATGCCAATATGAGCTATAAGAGGTGAGATTAAGCTATCAACACATGATGATACTCAAACTACTAGACATGACCCCCTCTTAATAGTACGACAATCTATACTAGCAATTCGGTCTTCCAACCAAACACCAAGACCGGTAAAAGACTAGGAATACATCCTTAGCCCTAGCTAGTCATACCGTTGCCACAGGTCATTGTCTTGATATGCATCAACTCATGATGCATCCTTTTCTTCAACTCCATCAACACATGATCATTTCCTCTTGCATATGCATCAACTCATCATACGTCTTCTTCTTATTAGCCTTCAACACATGAAGCCTTCTTCCATCTAGACTTGATGATCTTCAACACATGAAGTCATCCCAAGTCATCTTCATTTGTTGTACCTAACCTATTCATCCAACTCATAGAAAATGTTAGTCTACAAAACAATTGTCATTAATTACCAAACTTTACCATTAACTCATAATGGAGGGACTAGATTCTACAATCTTCCATTTTTGATAATTCATGACAATCTCAACAAACAATGATATAAAAATTGATTTTTGGGTATACAATATGTACACAACACTTGTGTACTCTAAGATAAGTTTTTTAAGCAAAGCTTGCTTATCTAGTTGTCATTAATCATTCAATCATTAACACATAATGGAGGAACTAGATGATAACCTGATTATGAGTATATATGAACTACACAAGCTACAAATATACTCAAGGGATGTGTTTCAAAGTAAAGATCCTAAATATGTGTGTTAAAGAAAACATAGATCAATACTTATGAAACCTCAAAACATAGAGTAAACTTGTAACATCCCAAAATTTGGTTATCCAAAAATATGGAATTTTATTTTATTGGAAAACATTCTTTTGTATTTTGCTGGCTTTCGAATTCCTTCCGAATATTAACTCAAATCTTCTGAGTTTTTGGGTGGCATGGAAATTAATATAATAAGAAATAATATCCAAGTTAAAAGAAATGAAGGCGTTAATAAGAGAAATAGAAGACCCAAAGATCTACACACAAATTAACATTTAAATATTAAATGATGGAAATAAATCAGAAATCAACATACTTAGGTAAAAGAGAAGGAAAGGCTAAGGAGTTTTTAGAGCTCACATCCAAATAGCTGAAAATTTAAAGTCTAAATTTCAAATGTCATGCAAAAACAGAGAGCAATAATCTTAAGGGTGAAAAAGAAATCTAAATTAAAAGTTCAAATTTTAAAGTAATGCTTGAAGGCTAAGGAGTCCTTACCATTTCCTTTTCTCTTCCATGTGGGCCCTACTCTTTTCTTTCTCTCTCTTTCCCACTCTCCCGATCTCCTTCTCTGGCCGATGGGCCCTCTTCCTTCCCGCATCCCTCCTCTTCTATTTCCCCGTGCGCCCACTCCCTCCTTTCTTTTCTTCTTCTCCCTCCTCTCTTCAGTGGCTGCGCGCTCTCCATGTCTCCCTCTTTCTTCTCTCCCCTGCACCGAACCTCTAGTGGCAAGCATGCCCTGCCTCCCTGCTATGCGCCGCATCGTCAGAGCCCTGCCACCGTCATGTTGCCTCCGTCCAGACCTGTCACATCGCCTCGCGCCCAACGCTTCCGGCTGCGCCGCACACCGTTGCTTTTGCCACACGCTGCATGCCGTGCCTCGCCCGGTCACACGCGTGATCCGCCACCGCGCCCTTTTTGTGGCTATATGAGGCCTTAGCCTCCTCCTTCGTCACCTGCACAACTCCTCCACTTACCCGGCCAAACCACCGAGTCACCCTCCCCGCATCGTGCACAGACCGCCACCCGTCTCCACGCCGCCCTGGCCGCTCTGGCCGTCTTCACCGTAAACCACCCGTGTCACGGCGTGTCCACGCCTCCCCTCTGCCCCCTCTTCAAACCGATTGAAGTTTCGCCCACTAGAGCACGCGCGCCGGCCATCTTCCCCAAGATCGGCCAAAACCGCCGTCGTCGTCGCCCCCCCTCCCCTCCGGTGCTTAGCCCTTCAATTCCGGCCACTGGGAGCATCTCCTCAACGCCTTGGAGCTTCCCCGACCGACGACCACGGTCCCCCGCCAACCCAGCTCGTCGGCGCCATGGGCGTACCCGCGCCGCCGGCCCACCCCGGCCTCTCTCCTACCACGCCAACCACCGGGGTAAGATCTACTAACCTCCCTCATGCTCCAGTGCTCATCGATTTATCCTCTCCCCCACGCCGGCGCCGCCGCCCTCTTCCACTCTCACCGCCGGCCGCCTCGCGCCGTCTCCCGCCCACCTCGTCGCCGCCCCGACCATCGCGCCGCCCCCAGGAGCTTCCTCTTCCCCGCGGGATTCCATTTTGACTGTCACCGACGCCCCTTCGGTCGCCGCCCGCCGCCAGCAAAGCCGCTCCCCGTCGGCCTGGCTTTCCCCTGTTTCTGCCCCAGCAGGAACTCCCTATTTCATGTTTTAGCTCTTGCCTTTTGTCAGCCCAGGCCACCGACCCACTTGGCTATCAGCGCGCGCTAGAGCACAGGTCTCCCAGGGGTCCCGAGTTCGATTCCTTTGGCCGACCATTTTCTATTATTTTTTGTTGGACCGAAAGGGCGACAGAGGGGGGTGAATGTCGACTTAAAACTTTCCCCCGAAAGAGCACCTACTCAAAAACCTCCTCCTATAGCTATGAAAAGCTATTAAAGAATATCAAAATCTCACTGAAACTTCAAACTAACAGAGTGGGAAGTTGGGCAAAGAAAATGAAACCAAACCAAGAAATGCTCAGCCGAAACAAGGGGGGCCGGTCAGACCGCAGGCTCTAGGCTGGTTTGACCGCACCCTGGCCGGCGGTCAGACCGCCCAAGCCACGCCGGTCTGACCAGCCTTGTAAATCCGGTCTGACCGCCCATATCACTTCGGTCTGACCGCCCGACGGATTCAGAGCACAGCAGGGCAGAAAATCAGACAACCAAAAATGCAAAGATTTCAGACTTTAAACACCAGTGAATTTTGGGGTTTCTCCTTGATCCTCTTGGACCAGAACAGCTAGGAAATGACTACAATAGCTCAAGGATACTAGAAGACCAAAGAAATCCAACTCATGACCACAAATTTCAGATTTGGACAAAAAAACTGAAACCTTACAGAGGCATTCACAAAAACTCAAATTACTCTAAGGGCTTAAGTCCTTTTCTCATGAGAGTTTGCAGACAAGTTAGTAATAGTAAGAGGACTTCCCAAATCAGAAATTAGGCCATTTCCTGAAGGGAAACAAGAAAACATATCAAACCCTAGAAACTGAGCACTTGAGAGAGTCACAACAGAAAACTTAAAATTTCCATCTCCTCTTTAATCCCTTGGTTATGAAACTTTGGAAATAGCTAATAGATAGCCTCTGGACTCTAGGTACCAAATTTCAAGCCATCTCAAAGAGGGAAACGAGATTTGCACCTAAACTCTAGAAATGCAAATGAAGAACAGAGAGGCCCCAAAAGTAAAATCTGAGATTAAATATGTTTTGCTCTAGGGAAAATCGATCAAATGATCTTGAGGCAACATCCCAACCTAGAGCAACCCATTTTGGGCCTTCCCAACAAGAATCAACAAGAAACTCAAAAAGTCAGAAATCTGGCATGGAGAGCATCGTAGGAAAAGAAACAGAGAGACAAGAACTAAATCAAACTCCATCTCATATTGATAAAGAGGAAAGGAGATACATGATTGATACAAGAGGAATGATTACAAGACTCTCAATCCATCTCCAACCTCTCTCCAACTCAAGAACACACCCACACTACATGTTTCTTGGAAGAGGGGATAAACTAACAGAGAAGAGCTACGAAGGAGACATATCCTGCTCTCTCCTACCAACTCCCAACAACTAAAGCCTAAAGCCAAAACAACCCTCTAAAGCTCATTTTGACTAAAGCAAACCTTAGAAACCCTTGGAGTGCATGAGTGGGCATGCAGCCACTCCCTCATATTTATAGCCCTTGGCTAACGGGTCTCCAACCCGTTACGCCCGCTAAACCCGAACGGAGCCCGCTCCCGCTTTTGCAGCCTCGTGAAATTACCATTTCGCCCCTCCTGCACCTTCCGGGAAGCTTCCGCGCTCCTTGTCATCCACGACTTGCAACCACATCGAATCTCCGCGCTCCTTTGACCTCAACACCGCCCGTGTCTAGTCCGGTCACCTCGTGTCTCACCACGACTCCGCCTCGACGTCCTGCAACCATCACAGACAAGAAACACGTCAAATAGCACCGTTCGATACTTGTAAGCATAAATGCATTAATGAAATAACCCAAACCTGACAAGTCGACATAATATGCATCCTAACCATTTTGACCAGATTTGACCAAGTCCGACCGAGCCCGATTGCACCACGCAACGTCAAGGTCCGAACCAACCAAATCAAACTCGACTTCCCTAAACCGATGTCAATTACTCATCACACACACGGGATGACCTCCACATGGTCTCTCATTTTTGCTTCATTTTCTGTAATCCATTTTAATTAACAAAAAATAAGAAAAATTAAGAGATAATCTCGAAAAGCTAATCAACTTAACTAGGATGTAAATGGGATTATTTAAGATTCAAATTTTGATTAGTCCATACATGAATGATTAATATGATTTGATTGATTATTTAGAAGACTACCTACTAATTAAAAACAATAATAAAAGATGGATTTGGTTGAATGTCCGAATTTAATAAAGATTACCCTTAGGTATAATTAAAATATAAAGTATATGCCCTAACATTTAGCATATCGTCACTAAACTAATCGCCATGGTAGAATTGGTTGAATAGCAATATTAAAATATGACCTGCCTGGTAAACTTGCCTAGGTAAATAAGTTCAGAATAAAAATAAAGCTACGCCTAATAATGACTGAAGTGAAGATAAAATAATAATGGCACCATTAATTAAATCTTAATATTAGGTTTACTAAATAGTAATGATGAGCATGAAATAACAAGATATGGCCGATACAACTGAATCCTAATTCAAGTTGGAATAGGCCTAGTGAAGACTGAGGCTACATAAAATATCACCCCATAAAATGCTATACACCTGGACTCTAAAATTAATTCGGTAAGCCAAAATGCCCTGGATATTAGCGCTCGACAAAGTAATACCCAGCTAAACTTGTACATTAAATCATGGGTCTAACCTAACTCATGAAACTTTCTTGATAAATACAAAAATAATAAAAGATATTATTAATAAAACCAAGGCATCATACCCCACCACAGACCTTGCTTCAAATCACCCGAATCACCCATTAGCTCGCAATAAAACTAAATTGAGTTTATTTGGAATTATTTGGAACGTTTGAGTTACTTGCTTTTATTGGGATCCAGTTGTTTGTCGCGTAATTAAAAATCGGAGCCCTGAAGATTCCACGGATCAAGCGTGGTCAGGGCGAAGTGAAGATAAGGAGTAGAAGCTCAAGAGCAAGCATCATGTGAGCTCAAGTCCGCGGTAAACCGCGCCATGCGAGTCAATATTTTGATCATGTTGAACCTACATTTTCTGCAAATTACTTTGGTTTTAATTATCAAAGTGCATGCTGATATATTATATGCAAATACATGTTTAATTTAAGATTCTAGTTATATGCCCATTGTTTATCTTGAATGTTATTATACCTCCTTTGGAATAATTGAATGTGTGAACCTTATCGCCCTAGCAAAACTATAATAGTAACCTTTCAAAAATAAGTCCCTAATTATATGCCATATTTAGTACTGCATAGATATTCTAGGGCGTTGAAATGCCCCAAGCCTCATTATCATTTTTAATCATGCGAAACTGGTTTGGATAGTTATGGTGGGAATGACTGGTATATTTTGACATGATTATTTTATGCTCCCAAAAATCCCAACTTGCTTAAATATCTGAGCGGATGGTTTGGGGGATGGTATGTGGTGCAGTGGAAGCACAAATTATGGAGTGTGGTAGAACTGCTCAGGTAATCCTAAGGACCGAATCTTATCATGACCTCCTGTGTGAAACAGTACAACCACAAGTCTGTAAAGTACACCTTGGCTAAGTAAATTTATCGACACCCCCAGACTCATCTCACTGGTAGTGGATAGAAGTGGATACGCAAGGACAAGAGAAGGCCTAAAGGGACACCGAGTGGAGGGTGAAGTTTCCCAGTCGTACTAGCATTGCGGGAAGTGGAGCCCGGCTGCGTTAGTAGCTGTGGGGAACATCCCGTGCATAGATGGGACCCACCGCAAGTGGGCAGTTTCCCATAAGGTGAGATGACAAAAGGGGCTAGATACTTTGAAAAGTCACTGTGATGGTCTGCTCAACCACATGACTAAGGAATCGTGTGGGGCAACGAGTTGATTGTCTCTTGTGGTGAAAATGTACAAACTCTGCAGAGTCAAAACTATTCGAATAGCCGTGCCCACGGTCAAGGGCGGACATGAGAACTTAACCAGATATAGTTCTATTTCAAAAAAAACTTTGTGGGTGGTATTGGAAAAGTGGAGGGCAGTGGAAAGCCCTGATTTGAGTTGTCCTGGGTGTCGTCCCAGTGGTAATGTAAGCGGTTATAACGCTAAAATGATAGCATATGGTGCGGATGCCATGTAATGGTGGATGGAATCTGGATCGATTATTATTGCATTCCTTTACAATCCGGAATCTTCTGTGATTTCACCGCACTATTCCCTAGATCAGTAGATAGTGCTTACAGATTACAGTTCTGAATATCAAAGTACATATCATGCGGAAGCGTAAATATAATAGTAAACTTACACATGGGCCGATTAGGCCGAAACCAATAAATTGCAGCAGCGGAAGAACGAAGCACACAGGTGGGACCTTCAGGACATGGCCACAGGTAGCCAACTGGAGGTTCGCGACCTAGCCCTTGACATCTTCATCTTCTCGGCCAACTTGTCCAATCTTGTTGCTGAGGCGAGGTGATTTGATTCCTCATTCTGAATTTTGTCACAAAAGCGAGTGTGAGCACTCCAACCCCGTGCTCCGCGAGCCAATACACAGAATGCAAATAAATAGTATGCATGGCTTAACAAAGGAGAGGCTCGGGTTGTTTTATTTGCCATAAATCGCTTTTGGTAGGATTATTATTATTAAATCATAGTGTTATTAATTCTACCTAAACTCCACACGGCGATTGCCATAATTGACTTAATCCACCAAAGACACACTTCCCGTACTGATTGCTGTCTAAGACTCCCAACAGCGAGTGACATCATTTAATTATTCCACCGATCATACACGCTCTATGTTGGTTGCTGTCTAAAACTCCAAACAGCGACTGACATCATTTAATTAACCCATCTATCATATCATTTAATTAATCCACCGATCACATACTTTCTATATTGACTGCTGTCTAAACTCCAAACAGCGAATATCATCAATTATACAATCCACCAGTCAACTGCTGCCTAAATCTCCAACAGCTAGTGTCACTAATCATTTTGAATCCACCAATATCTTTCGCGTCAAAATTCCTAATAATCCAATCTTGTAATTTCTATTCATCGACTCTTCGTCTCTGCATTCCAATGATTAACTAACACCATTGATTTTAAATCCACCGAAATCATTCATATTCAATCCTTTTGTTACTGATCCAAAACCATAATTCATTCTTCCAATATTCAATCTCATTTTCCATTATCTATCAATAACGAATTCACTAGTATACCTCCACCAAATACATCAATGATCAAATCTACGACTCACTAGTGTACATCCACCGAGAATACACTTCATTAGATTTATAATCCAATAATTGTTATCATTCCTCCAACATTCTCAGAAATTCAATTCATCCATCTAGTGTTTAATCCAATCCCATTAATTCCTATTATCGCCAATATCTTCCAAGAATTCATATTAATCCTTGATGTAGTAATCTGGCAATTACCTTTGCATTCCCTAATTCTCCAAAAATCATTTAGATCATCTATCTAGCCTATATATTCATTTAGGCTCCACCAATTTATTTCTCCCGGAATCCACACTATCATTCTCACCACTATGATTGACATGAATCCACCAGTATCTTTATGTGTTTACTACAATCATCCATTTCTTTTACTCATGACTCTATTTATTCTTAACATATTTTATTTTGCAAAAAATAAATGTGTCATTATTCGAAATACAATACATAAAAATTTCCTGAGACCTAGCAGATTTGCACAAAAACATAATGTGTAAAGGAATGCAATAATAATAGCGATCCAGATTCCATCCACCGTTACATGGCATCCGCACCATATGCTATCCTTTCAGCGTTATAACCGCTTACATTACCACTGGGACGACGCCCAGGACAACTCAAATCAGGGCTTTCCACTGCCCTTCTACATTTCCATTCCCACCCACAAAGTTTTTCGAAATAGAACTATATCTGCTTAAGTTCCCATGTCCGCCCTTGACCGTGGGCACGGCTATTCGAATAGTTTTGACTCTGTAGAGTTTGTACACTTTCACCACAAGAGACAATCTGCTCATTGCCCCACATGATTCCTTAGACACGTTGTTGAGTAGACCATCACAGTGACTTTTCAAAGTATCTAGCCCCTTTTGTCATCTCACCTTATGGGAACCTGCCCACTTGCGGTGGGTCCCATCTATGCACGGGATGTAACCACGTCTACTAGCAAAGACACAGGCTCCACTTCCAGCAATGCTAGTACGGCTAGTTACCTCACCCTCCAACTCGGTGTCCCTTTAGGCCTCCCATTGCCCTTTGCGTATCCACTTCCATCCACTAACAGTGAGATGAGTCCGGGGGTTTCGATAAATTTACTTAGCCAAGTTGCACTTTACAGACTTGTGGTTGTACTGTTTTACACAGGAGGTCATGACAAGATTCAGTCCTTAGTGGTTACCTGGGCGGTTCTACCACAAACCACACTCTCGTGCACCCCTGGACCTAGGGCTGGCAAAAAAGCTCGGGCTCGTGAGCCAGCTCGGGCTCGTGGAGGCTTGGCTCGGCTCGTGAATGAAACGAGCCGAGCCGAGCCAGCAAAAAAGCTTGGGATCTAAACGAGCTGAGCCCGAGCCAGCTCGCGAGCGGCTCGGTTGGCTCGCGAGCCAACTAAAAAGTAAAAGTTATGTGTCATATAATCATCTAATGTGATGCAAAATGTTGATTTTTAACATCACAAATCATGCTTTCCATTCTAACATGTTGCTGGGAAAGTATTTGCATTGAAAAAATCTCGTATTAGTCTAATGCTTAATTGGATTTATATATATATCTAACATGTTGCTGGCTCGCGAGCCCTCGCGAGCTGGCTCGAGCCGCATCACGAGCCGAACCGAGCCCACAAAAAAGCTTGATATCCTAACCGAGCCGAGCCGAGCCGAGCCTCCATTGCACCAAGCTTTCACGAGCCGAGCCGAGCCGGGCTCGGCTCGGCTCGTTGCCACCCCTACCTGGACCATACCCCCGAACCATCTGCCCAGATAAATAAGCAATTCAAGGTTTTTGGGAATATAAAATAACCATATCCAACATACACCAGTCATTACCACCATGACTGCCCAACCAATTTTTCTCAAGATTAAAAAGTGATGCTTGGGCGCTCTCGCGCCCATGAGTATCTAAGCAAAACTAAGCATGACATATAATTACAGACTTATTTTCGAAAGGTTACTATTTTAATTTTTGCTAGGGCGACAAAGTTCACAAATTCAAATATTCCAAAGGAGGTGTAATATTAATCAAGGTACACAATGTGGTATAACTAGTATCTTAAATTAAACATGTATTTGCATATAAAATAACAGCATGCAATTTGATAATTTAAACAAAAATAATTTACAAAAAATGTAGGATCAACATGATCAAAGTATTGACTCGCCTGTCGTGGTTTACCGCGGTCTTGAGCTTACACGATGCTTCCTCTTGAGCTTCTATTCTTTATCTTCATTTTGCTCTGACTACGCTTGATCCGTGGAATCTCCAGGACTCCAACTTCTAATTACGTGCTAAACAACTGAATCCAAACAATTGCAAATAACTCAAAAGCTCCAAATAAATCCAATTGAACTTGATTAGCTTTTATTATGATTAAACGGGTGATTTGAGATTGTTTGGGCACGAAGTATTTGACGGAGTCAAAGAGGTTGGAGTGAAGTAATAATTGGCTAGGGAAGATCCAAGGAAGGTTTATAATGAAGGAATATTCTCGAGGATATTCTGCTTAGGACTCGAGGATGGCTAGACAGAGCCGATTTTTGAATACCATGGTTCGACCCTTTTATTTAGTAAATTCTTTTATTACTTTTACATCTACTTAGGGAGTCCCATGAGGCAGGTTAGTCTTATGAACAGGTGTACGAGTTGTCGGGAGATGCGGCGTATCGTGTGCCAAGGTTATCTTTTAAGGATTAGGTCATGAGTTGCGCTCATGGTATATATTAATTTAACTTATCATATTAATATCAGAGCTTGGGTTTGTGGTATTTCACACTGTGATTTTTTAGGTGAGCTTTACTGTCAATTAATCAATGTACTAATTAAATGATTAACACCCTAATTTATTAGCACATGGGACTACTTATTTGGTCATTATTATTTAAATGGCTACCACCAGCTGATCTCTATTTCTCATTGACCCAAGACCACTTAGCTATTCTAGGGTGACCTACTGACCACTCTAGGTTCTAAATGCAACTCGGATATAAATAATATTCCTAGCTATGTCTAGTGTCATTGGACACCCCATTACATATTAGCAAGACTATTTTAATTATGGATGACCCATGGCCATTATATTTACACATATATTGTGTGCCTATATATTAATATGGCCTTTTAATTTGGAGTTGCTGTGGAAATTACTGATATTGATATCTTATCCCTTTACTTACCACTAGACACAATTTAACCTTAATTTTTCTTATGACTGACCGAACCTACTGCTCATGATTATCTCTCGTTATTGTCGCTAATTTAAAGCTACCGGTTAAGATTTTATGATCGACAGTATGCTAATGATAGTGTCTATATTGTTAATAGGGGCTATGTTAAATACAAAAGTTTTACTAATATTACATATCATCCCCATTTTTCTAACTATTTTAGTATATATGCATATATGCATATATATATATATATATATATATATATATATATATATATATATATATATATTGAAAGCCTTCGAATTTAGATGGACACTCTATCCAGATACTTTTAATATTTTGTTTAACTCATGCCCCTTAATTGGATATTATTCACCTTGAAAGCCTTTGATTATTGTTTGTAAATATGGAATTATATTTTTGCCACTACTTCTAGTTAAACTTCTGCTTTAGCTTACCTTCCATTTAATTATGTAAACTTCTCTTAATTATTTCATAGTCTTATAATTCTATGTTTGATGCATATATAAATTTCTGGTGATCCCAATTTAATTATCTTAGCTCCCTTAATTTATTTCCTACATATTTCTTGATTGAAATGAGCTAAGAAAGTGAAAAACAAAATATGCAAAAAGGGGGATTCGAACCCAGGAACTGCACACTAATGCATAGCTCGGTTGACCATTGGGCTATTGCCCATCTACTGACTGCATGAAGGGAACTAGTGACCATATGCATACCACGGCTGGGGGGGGGCGCAAAACAGAGCACCTCCGGCGGCCCTCGGTGGTGGATTCGCCGGCGGCGGCTGGTGGCCGGGGAGGGGGTAGAAACCAGAAAAATGCACCGTGGGGGAAAAGAAGGAAGCCTTGGGAGGTGGCACGGTAGTCGGGGCGACGAGGAGGTGGGCCGGCGGCGACGATCGGCGGCCGGAGACGGAGGTGGAACGGGGCGCCGGCGCCGGCGTGGCGGAGGACAAAAATCGGCTGGGTGTAAGCACTAAGGCACCCAGGGGATACTCACCTCGCGGTTGTTCGGACAAGAAAGAGCCTGAGGCGGGCTGGCACCGTAAGCCTGCGGTGGCGCGGGAGGGTTCACGCCGCCGGCGAGCTGGGGAAGGCCATAGCTCCAATCGGCGGTGGGGGCGAGTTGATGGCACCGAGAAGGAGCTCCTCCGGCGAGCAATCGGCGGGATTTGGACCAAGGTGGCGGCGGTAGTAGGGATGGCGACGGCGGCCAGCGCTCGGGTAGAAGAGGAGAAGTGTAGGGGAAAAGGGGAGGGCGTCGCAGGGAAGGAATGGGGAATGGCAGACGCCTCTTATAGCCGTGGAGGGGGCGAGGAGGCGCAGAGGACCCGGTGGCGGGGATGGTCCGCCGGTCTTGGACCGGCGCAAGGCTCGGCGCGAGGGGGCGTGCAGGGCATGGAGCTCGGTGTGCGGCGGTGCAGAGCGAGATGACGGGTCAGGCACGCGGCAATGATGGCGAGCAGTGGCGCAGAGTAGGGAGCACAGAAGAGGAGAAAGGGGGTGACACGGAGGGTTGTGCGGCCGCAGAATGGAGGAGGGAAAAGAGAAAAGAAAGGGGGTAGCAGGCGCACGGGGAGAAAGAATGGAAGGAGGAAGGGAGGAGAGAGAAGAAGGAATGGGCCCACTTGGAAGAGAGATAAAAGAATTAGAGAGTAAGAAGCTTTAGCAATTTTAGAAAATTTTGAATTCTTGAATTTGGATTACTATCTTCTATTTAAAATTATGGATCCTAATTTCTGAAATTTTAATTCAAGTCTTTACTCTATTATCTAAATACAAAATATAATAATCTTTTTATTTTATTTGATGTTCTCATTTTCATACCTTTATTTCCTATATTGCTAAACTCTTCCTTGCACAATTTGTGTGTGTGTCTATATATATATATATATATATATATATATATATATATATATATATATATATATATATATATATATATAGACACACACACACACACATGCATACATACATACATATATGCATGTATAAATGTTTGTATTTTAGTCATTCACTTTTATTGCTGTTCATGTCATTATTCCCGAAATGAGATTTTATATTTTAAATCAGGTTTCTCTCTCCCTTTTATGGTTCATCTGTTTAGATTTGAATTTAGAATTTTTGGGTTTCCATTATTTGCATATTTCCTTTTATGGCATTATTAATATTAGTTTTATTTTTTGAAGCTTTCTTAAATTTTTGAATCCTCCACCAAAATTCAGAAAATCACCATAAAATCCAAATTTCAACATAATATATTGTAAAATATTTTAAGAACTTTATATTTTCAAATTTGAATTTTTCAGGATGTTACACCATCCCTATTGGCGATGCCTTTGACCAGTGAAGGGAAGGAGGGTGGTGGTGGGCAAGCAAAAAAGCTCATTAAAACTTGAATTAAAATTATTTTGACTATAGTAGCTAATAGATTTAAAATCAAAATGTGTCTATTTCAAGTAAAAAATGGTTAACGAGGCTCAGCTTGATAATGGCCCGTTAGCTCGAATTTAAAATAACCACTTAAACGATAAATAAAATAATTTTATGTTGAACTAGGTTAATTTCGAAAGAAGCTTGATAGCCAACCCTAGTGGTCGTGACTAACAAGAATAAGATGAGAAGTGGTGTTATTTTTAGTGAGAGTGGTTAGCTGCTGATTAGTGGGAAGGTGGATTATATTAGGGTGGATTCGGCTAGGCTCAGATTTTGGCTTATCATTTTCTGCTACAAAGATTTTAAATGGTACGTCTTTTCAATACAGAATCTTCAAGTTGATTGTAGTAGACACTGTAGCAAGTTTAGATATATTGGCCAAAATCGCATGCAACTGTTTATCTCTGCGTACTGTCTCTCACGAACAGACATAATTCAAAAGGCATAAGCCAAAATCCATAGCCACAGCTCAAAGAACCCACCAGAAAGTGAGGAGAGAAAATGGTTGCCAACACATAGACATGAGGTTGGGTTTATCAAGCATGTAGCTAAGGCCCTGTTCAATTTGGCCTTTTCTGATGTGGGCTCCTTTCTTTTGGACTACGGCTGATAGCTTCTGGTTATAGTTGAAAGGTCTAACGAATAGTACCAACTAATAGAAGCTGAAACCAAAAGCCAGCTGAAAATAATGGGGTCTTTGGCTTTTGCTTTTTGGCTGAAATGACACTATAGCAGCTATTAGATTTTTTCGAGGCACAATTAAAGAAAAATAAAGAAAAAAACTGTGTTAAGAAGCCAACACATTCAATAACTATTTAGAACGGATCTAAGTATGGCAGAACCTTTGTCAATGAAATTGTTTTCATTTCTCTTGAAAAGTAGTAATGTTGCGAACTGACGCTATCTTTTTGTTGATTGGTTGGTTAATAAAAGGATTGGTCGTAGAGAATCTGTAATGTATTGTTGTCTTGGAGGTAGCAATTGTAGTTTTTAAGAACGTGAATTAGATTAGAAGAAAAAGATATAGGAGAAATGGCTGGAAGCACCTAGGCATGAAGTTGAGGTTTATCATACATTTAGCTTAGTATGGCAAAACCTTTTTTGATGAAACCATTTTTGTTTCTCATCGAAGAAATAATGCTAGCTGATATTTGGAAAGTTCTGGCATGTTTGTGAATGTATTTATAGAAACAAAATTAGCTATTTTTGTTTGTTGGTTGGTTAATAGACGTATACATATGTTGTGTGATAGCTGTAATATATTGTTAGGCCGGAGGCTGCACGTGCAGTCTCAAGTAAGAGGTTGGATTAGTGGAAAGGTCAAATAGATTAGAAAAGGTGAAAAGATTAGAAGAGAGCCAGGGAAAAATGGCTGGGAGCACCTAGGCATGAGCTTTGAAGTTTATTGTGCATTTAGCCTATGGTGGTACCTTTTTCGATGAAACAGGTTCTGTCTCCCGTTGATGTAGTAACATTGCTAACTAACATTTGGAAAGTTCTGGTATGTTTGTGCATTTATTTACATTAATAAAATTAACTATTTTTGTTTGTTGGTTGGTTAACAGACAGATACATGTGTGTAATTTGTAATATATTGTTATTGATGTGGCACCAAGTAGCACTACCACTTTGGTTAGTGCTTGCAGTTCTGTGCACAATGTTCAAGAAGCTTTGAATACCAATTCTGAGGTTTCTAACGTGCACAAAAGACATATTTGGAAAGCTAATGAAGTCTATTTTCCAACGAATCAAACGGCACTTGATTTGGAGCTTCCTACACAAAGTTATGACAATTTCATTGGATGCTGCACGAGCTGTCCGGAGAGACGCGCGAGACTTGCAAAACATAAAGAGTTCGAGTATTGCAATGCAAGTAAGGGTAAAATCCGACCACACCATGACTTTCTAAAGATTGAGAAGGATTCCTTTTCAGGTTCCAAACGGATTTGGAAGCCCCTTGAACCAGAAAACAAAACATATAAAGATTTGAAACCGATTCGGACTCGGATTGGGACAGCTGGCAAGACCGATACTAAAACGTCTATAACTTTCACAAACGGAGTCCGATTTGGACGTTCTTGGACTCGTTGGAAAGCTATTTTGAAGCCCCACATAATGGACAAGGTGCCAGCCACGAAATCCTCATAGTCAGATCGCAAATTAAGAGAGAATCCAGAGGTAGCAGTTTAGGTATTTCCTTTTTAGTTCGTATTGGAGTTTGTTTCGGCCTTAGGCCAAGTAGTGCGTGAGTTGTAATCAAGGCCGTGCATTGTGCACCAATATAAGGCCAGGGCCTTAGCCCCATTGTAACTTAGACTTTGATTTGAGAAATAGAAACCAGAAAATCACCATAGTTTGGTGGCCATTGTTGGCGTGTTCTTGAGATTTCCATCGAGGAATTGCTCTTGGTGTGTTGAATCCAATTGTGGTGTTGGATTCTACTCGCTGAAACTTCGGTTTCTCTACCCTTTGTTCACGTGCTGCGGTGTGCGTGGGAGAAAGCTTATCTTGGAGAGGGCATCCAACAAGGCGTATCGTGAAAGATCAGGGCCAAAGTAACGGAGTTCAGCTAGCTTGCTAGTGGATCCGCATCAGTTATCCTCAAGGCAGTAAGTGCAGTCTCAAGTATAGATGTTGGAATAATGGGAAGTTGGAATAGGATTTCAAAAGGTGAAAAAGATTAGAAGAGAAAGCCAGGAAAAAACGGCTGGGAGCACCTAGGCATGAGGTTTTGGGGTTTATCATGCATTTAGCTTAGTATGGCAGTATCTTTTTATGACGAAACCGTTTCCATTTCTCGTTGAAGTAGAAACATTGTTAATTGACATTTGGAAAGTTCTAGCATGTTTTTAATGTATTTATGGAAATAAAATTGCTATTTTTGTTTGTTGGTTGGTCAATTAGCAATTTTTATTTGTTATCTCGGGAGGCGACAAGTGTAGCCTCTAGTGTAGAGGTTGGATTAGTGGGAAGGTAAAATAGATTAGAAGGGAACTTCATGGGAGAAATGGATAAGGCCGCCTAGGCTTGAGGTTTATACATGTAGTATAGTACGGCATGATCGATTTTTGTGGAATCATTTTCTATTTTTAGTTCAAATAGTGATGTTGCTAAACTGATGCTAGAAATGTTTTGTCGTGTTTGCGAATGTATATATAGAAATAAAATAGCCGCTTTTGTTTATTTGTATTTACAGAAATAAAAATAGGTTGTGGGAAGCCCACGGTGCGTTGTTATCCTGAAGGCAAAAAATTTGCCAGGTTGGGTTCTAGGCCTTTTGAAAAAGAACCAGGCATTTAATCCAAACATCAAAGTATGAATATCACAATGAAAAGAGTTATCACCTAAATTTGGCCCTGTTCTTTTCAGCTTCTAAAAGCTGTTTTTCGGCTTTTCTACAGTAACTAGCTTTTAAACGGAGTATTTTTTTCAAGATAGGGTCTACTAGTTAATTGTAGTACATACTTTACTAACTTCATTTATATCAGCAAAAACCGTACGTAAGTTTTTGTTACTCTATAATCTCTTGTACAAACAGCCCAAAAGCTACAAGCCACAACCAAAAAGAACATGCCTTAATGTAATTCTAATCATGTGATCATGTGCAACTAGCACATAATCCTAGATGATTTGGTTGTGTGGTGGAAATGTTTCATGCACTTGATGTGTTTGAAAATGATGGTTTGCCCATTAATGAAAAAGTTCCTTTACAACACTATTAAGTTGGCAGCACATGTTGTATTTTATGATACCGGTAATAAGAAACACATGTTTAAATTTTGACATAATAAAATAGTTAAGAAATGCTACGTGCTTACATTCCTAACATTAATTTATTTTGCGTAACCTTCAAGCTTGTTGAAGCTTTATATTACCTTTTTTTGACATTGGAGCTTTATGTTATTTAATTATGTCCATCTTAATATTTAGTAGTTTAGGTATTAGTAGGAAACACTTAAATACATTTACATAAAGAAACTATTAGACATAATTTTGTTGATGTAGTTATAAATTCATGGTGATTTGTGACTACTAAATACTAAATGAATTGAATGTATAGCGGAAATGTTTCTCATGTTTGCAAAGATGATGTACAGGCTTTCTTATGCCATCAACTGCATTGCAACAAAACATATTTTACAACCGATATGGAATATGCATAAAGAGTTTCTTCGGCTTGTACATTATCTCGGCTACTTAAAAAGAGGAGTTGATGAGTGGTAGTTCTTTCTCTCATCTCCTCCCCTCCCCACAACCCACGATCAAAAAAACCAGATCCAACAAAAAATAGCCCTGTCCTTCGGTCTTCCCAACCGAAAAAAGGGATCTGCTAAGCAATACTCAGCACCCTACCCTAAACCCCCTGTTCATCGTTCTCTGCTCTCCTTATGTAGCGCCACCACCACTGCTCTCCTCCCTACTAATCTTTTGCCGCCACCACTCTCCTCCCCACTAATCTGCTGCCACCACCTCCCTTCTGTTGTCCCCCCTCCCATCACGCAGCACCGCAACCACCACCTCCCTTCTGCCACTGCTCCTCCCCTCGTGCAACACTGTCACCGTTCCTCTCCTCAAGCAACACCACCGCCTCTCCTCCCCCAATCTTCGCCACCTCTCCTCCCCTCACGCATCTCCTACTCGTCGCTTCTCCCCTCACATCCAGTGCCCTCCACCCTCCTTTATGCAAATCCTCTAGGCCTCCACCACCTGCCTATGGTCACCAAGCCGCTCCTCGGCCTCCTCTCCGATGTCATTCCTATCTACCTCATCCGCCGCCTTCCCTCCAACCCTCTGTCTGTCTGCCTACCCCGCTGTTCCCCTGACCTTCCCTGCAAGTGGCGCTCCGGTAGCCGACATCATCTTTCGGCCGTTCCCCATCTACACCTCCCAGTTCCTCTTCTATCTCAAGAGGGTGAGTTCTTCCCTTTTCTTGCCTAAATTAACCCTCCAAAATTTTGAAGTTTATCCTTGCATGCATGCTTTTCGGATTTCCCATATGATGACCTTGTCATCCATCTAGGTTTTATTGGCATGCATTGTCATTTTGGGGGTTTTGAGGTTGAGTTGTAGGTTGAGACTTTGATTTTTAGCATGGCGCAATGCAGCGATCTCATTGGGAGGCAGTGGCATGGTGGGGTGGTGATCGCTGGTGGTCACCGGCAACGCTTATTGATTTGCTTAGTTAATTTCTATGTTTAGTTGAGTTGCATTAATAGTTACCCTTTTTTGGCAAGAGTGTTTTCAATCCCTATTTGATCTTTGGAGACCAAGCGCTTGGGACGCCTAGGTCTTCATTAGTAAGAACACATATGGATGATAACTGCATGCTTAGTTTATATAATCATCTCTGTAAATGGCAGCACATAAGTTTAAGCAACGGTTGGTGGCGTATAGTTACGGTGTAAAAACTTGATTGTTGCATTGAGCAATGGAGTCTGTGAATGTCATGTGAAATACATCTTCTATTAGTCTACCATCCCATATAATTAATATTTCATTTCTCTTAGCCTTTTTTGTCTTACCTTTTTAGAGTTGTTTTTTTATTACATTTGATTTGCATACTATCTTGCCAGGTTGCTACCATTGCAACTGTCATTGTTTGTCACGAAAGGTAAATTCTCAATGTTCCTTGTTCGTTGTTTTTTTATTGTTGTTATCGACATTTGAATGTTAACTGTTAAAGTGCTTTTTTCTTTGTGTTATGGTAACAGCTACATATTTCAAACATTCCACTCAGTTTAATCATTGTGTTATGGTAGCAGCTATACATTCCAAGCCTTTTGCTTAGTGTAGTTCTAATTTCCATTATTTCATCATATTTTGCACAAATATATAGATTTATTTACATGGCTAATAAGGTTTTTAATGCTTTTAATATATTCTTTTAATGAACAGTGGCATCTACACATATGCCTACATGATCCCTTCTTTATAAATATAAATGTTCAGATAACGGCATGCTTCATGAATAGAGGATGGGTGAGAACCTGCACCTCTTGGAGTTTATATCATACAAATAATTCTTTCTATCCATGATTTATCAAAATATATGAACCACTGATGTGGCATAATATATTTTAGCTTCTGTCAATCGTGTGCTACATCTAGATGCACTCCGTATATCAAATTGCAGCACCTACTGATGACCTTTTTCTTGGTCTTATGCATGTTTCAGTTGATTATCCTTAGGATCATAAAGATCATATGTGTATAGTTGTGCGCAGGAAGATGAGCTGGTCAAATTCCATTGAAAAATTCCTGATGAATGGTAGAATCCCCACCACCTAGCCTCTGTGGTATTTGAAGGCAAAACTAATTGGTTAGCACTTTTGCACATCACTATTTCAGTATTTGGTCTACAACCAATGCATCTTTGCTCAATCTGCACAAACGCCAGTAGCTGAAGGAAAAAATATGTGATGTTTGATACCTTGAAAGTCATTAACACAATTGTAGCTCCACACCGATGAACAATGACTTTTTGCTTCAGGGCGCTCTCTATAAAAGAAGAACACTGTAGTGCTTCTATTGGTTACAGTTGAACTCTACTATATGGATTAATCTGCTGGTTTCTCCTTTACTTAATTACCGATAAACAATGATTTTGCATTTAGTTTGAGATTGTTCTGGTGTATGTTATAATTTAAGTGATGCATCAGAGAAATAGGACTATGTAAATATCTGACACCGTTAAGCTGACTGTACCAGCTGGTCACTTCTAAAATAAGGAGATTTTCACAGGATTTTGAAAATATACTTCTACGCGAGAGAGAGCATCTTAGAGGCCCGGTCGGCCCACATAGCCCTTCCCGATCTGGTCTCCGAACTCGACAAAACGTAGCGGATCCGAACAAAAGGCCAACCAGACGGCCCAGTCCGGCCGAACTCCTCCCGTGTAAATTCCCACCCACGCCGCCGCCTCCCAAACCCTAGATGCCCCCTGCCTCCTGCGCCTCCACCTCTCTCGCCTCCCTCTGGTACGCGCGCCGCCGCCTCCTCCTCGTCCTCCTCCTATCTCGCTCGCCGCTGCATCTAATCTGGTTGCCGTGTGGTCCCTCGCAGAGATCGTAGATCCGTTCCGGTGAGAAGAAGACGAGGCCATGTCGTCCAGCGAGGTCGCCTGCACGCTTGCCGCCCTCATCCTCCACGACGACGGCATCCCCATCACCGTAAGTTCGCTCTTCTATCTCGGTTTCTTTCTCTCTATGTGCGTTTCTTGGTTGGTTTTGTTGTCTGAGCTTGGGCGTTTCTTGGGCAGTCCGAGAAGATCGCGACGCTGGTGAAGGCGGCCAACATCAAGGTCGAGTCCTACTGGCCTGCGCTCTTCGCCAAGCTCCTGGAGAAGCGCAGCGTCGACGACCTCATCCTCTCCGTCGGATCCGGTATACCTTCCTTCCTTTGCTCCCTCTACTCACTCTCTTTATCAATTTATGGATCAGCAGCTTTTAGCTATGGTACTTGACAGATGTTTGTTACTTGTCGGGTGTCACCCTTTGTTAATTTAGGCATGTTATAAAAAGTACTTGCTTTGATCATGCTAACTAATTGTAGTTGTAGCTCTTGTTGGAGGACAGAAAATTGCTATAATGGGACTCCAAACAACGTGTTTCGCTATAATAGGACTTCTAACGTTGACATCGCTAAAATGACATCCGAAACATTGGCTTCTCGTAATACATGACATTTGGCTAATGTTTCGAAATACCCGAACATTGGAATTAAAAGAGCCAAATGTCATGTATTACGAGAAGCCAATGTTTCGGGTGTCATTTTAGCGATGTCAACGTTAGAAGTCCCATTATAGCGAAACACGTTGTTTGGAGTCCCATTATAGCAATTTTTATGGTGCAGTCGATAAGATTTAACTCAATTTAGTTACATAATTCGATAGTATGTTTGGGTTGTTTGTGCCTTAGCCATGTGTTGGGTTTGTAGTCCTTCTAGTATCTCTCCTATTTCATTTGGAAGCTGAAAGCTTCAAGGCTTGCTTATTGCATATGTTATTATGGAACTATTGTATTATTTGCCTGGTAATTAGGTTGCATGTGTTAGCTGTCTCTGTTAAAATTATGCATGTGCCTTTGTGCTACCAACGCTGGATGGATGCATTACATTGAAACCGAGTTAAAATATCCATGTGCTTTTGTACCATTGCCGCTGGAAGGATGCATTACATTGAAATTGAGATTTCTTCTGTGTTAGGTTGTTGCATTTCTCTGTTGTTGATGGTTTGATTTTCTGCCCTGGAAAACAAGCTTGTATTTATTTGTGCATCAATTTTGTTTGTAGGTGGTGGTGCAGCTGCTCCAGTTGCTGCTGCCGCAGCCCCGGCTGCTGGTGGTGCAGCTGCTGCTGCCCCGGCTGCTGAGGAGAAGAAGGTGAGCTATCATACATCTAGGCAACACTTTTATTTGCACAACTAATACTGTGTTGAATAACTTACAAATCTTTTTTGGTTGACTATTGTTAGGAGGAGGCTAAGGAAGAGAGTGATGATGACATGGGTTTCAGCTTGTTCGATTGAGCGTTCCGACCCCAGTTCTTAGCAAATTCGCCTATGCTTCCCAAGACTTATTTTTTATGTCTTTTAGGTTTTCAGTACAAGTACTCATGTTTTGAGGTTTTCGATATGTGATGCTATGGGAATTTGGCATGTGTCATGAGAACGGCAAACATCTTTGGTTGGTCTTGTGGGGCCGTTGGCATTGGTGGCTTTTGCTGATGATTTTTGGCTGTGCCTGAATTTTTTTTTGTTGAAAATGAGTAGTAGTTGAAAGAAGTGGCTTTTAGAAGAAGAGAGTTGCAAAAAATGAGGGAGAGATTCGGGCGTGAGAGAAATGAGGTATGTGATGTGCCTGTGACCTTTTGACTTGTCTTTAGAGCGAAATGGCAGCATGCTTATTAAGGTGTCGCCTAAGCGGTAAGGCGGCTCGAGGGGTCAAGGCGTCGCCCCCGCCTTGCCGCCTTAGGTCTACCCGAGCGAAACCAGAACTGAGACGAGAGCGGCGGCTAAACCAGAGAGACAAGGGCGAAGAGTACTTACCTCGCCTGGAACCCTAGGCGGTGGGGTCTCCATCTCGCCGCTCCCGTCTCGGCGTCCTCTCCAGTAGCAGCAAGGTACACCTCTCCCTCCCCCTCCTCTCCCCTCCTTTCTCGATGGTTTGCAGCCGGTACGGTGTGAAGGCGGAGGAGAAGAGCGCTCCCCTGATGGCTCGCAGCCGGCGACGGCGAGGAGGCGGAGGCGGCAACGAAGAGAGGGCGAGAGCACGTCTCTTTTGCGCAGAAGGCAGGGGAAGGGAGGCGCCGGCGTGCGCAGAAGGCAAGAGGCGGCGGTGTGCGCAGAAGGCACGGGAGCGGCGGCGTGTGCAGAAGCCGGGATCGATTCGATCTGTTAGGGTTAGCCGGGTCTTAACAGAGGAAGAGTTATTTTTTGCGATTTAGCCCTTCGACTTCCAAGAAATTGCAATTAACTCCTCCCACTGTGAAGAGAAGTTAGAATATTTGCAATTTAGCCTTCAGACTTGTATGAAATTACAATAAGTCCTTATTCCTCTTCAAATTTCTTCTAATTTAAACCTCCAAAGCTCGGTTTTCTTCGCCTTACGATGTATGTAAGGCGTCGTCTCGCCTCGCGCCTTATCGCTTAAAAGGTGTGAGGGGGGTGAGTCGCCTCGCCTCGCCTTACCGCCTTAATAACCTTGAATGGCAGTGAGAGGAGTGGAGAAATCGTTTAAGGTAGGTATGTTCATGTTGGCTTCTAGCTTCTTTAAGCAAAAGTTACAAGCAGAAACTAATATAAACAAAGCCTTATTAAAATGAACATGCTATGCCCATGCTTAATCTATTTGGGCTTAATCTATTCTGTGGTTGATTGTTCATTGCAAATATGGTTCATGGTTTTTTTTTTCTAATTCAGACCGATGGCTAGTTTGAATTTCATGCCTAGCTTACTTGCCAAAGGCTACTCCATAGCAAATGGTAAAACTTAGAAACAAACCGCTTGTCATACCCAGAAACACAATTCCAATTCCAAAATTAGGAAGTCAAATCAACCTCTCACCAAGCCATCTCCATTCGAACAAAAAGAATGGTGACTTAGCCCTGTTTAATTTCGCTTTTTGTGACCCTAACACAAAGAGTAGCTAGGCTCGATTGCATGCTAGTTTTCCATAGGAATACTTAAGTGCGGTTATAACACGAAAACTTGTAACATTCTTTCTTCATCTAATCTATGTGTTAGTGGAAAAATAAAGCAAGATTGAGTACAACTAATCGTATTTAACAAGTCATGGGAAAATACTACATAACTACTTGCATGAATTTTCAAATGATGGGGTTATAACTTATAAGGGTTTCATTAAGTATTTATGGATGCACTTTTATTTGCAAACATATTTAAACACAAATGAACAATAACTTCTTAAAGAATTGGGGTTTCAAAACTTGATTACCAGACTTCAACATTTCCAAATTTACTTATGCTTTGCTATTGGAATCACCTATTAAACACAATTTCATTTACCAGAAGCACGACATATTCGAATACCATTAAATTATGACTCTACAGAGTTGCCCAATTTTACCCACAAGATCTCTTAACTCCCGTGACAGATTTAAGAAAAATAAGGTTTTTCACTACTCAATTCTTTATATAACCTTTACCCAGTAGGTCTTTGATCCCAACAGACTCGAGTGGCCCATGGCCTCGCCCGATTTGAAGCGGCCCGACTATTGTTAAGTATGATTTTACCATTTCCATACCACAAACTCCCTTAGTCTCCCCCACCATTTGTAGATATTTAATCGATTTGAGCAGTTACTAGACCAGGTTTAACGAATCATCACTTATGGTTGAGTGATCACTATGTTCTTTACTTGGCATAAGGTTCTAGTCATTATATTTTCACTGAGGCAACTTTCATCCATAAATCCTTATTTCGATGCCCATCTGCACTGTCACCTTTCTAGTCCAAGCCTCCACCCTAGCATAAGATCATGGAACCCTTCCATCTAGTGGCTTCCTATGATGTCTTCTTACCCTAGAACCACTTTTAAAATTCTACCAACAAAATGCCAAATTTCTTAGTAGTGTAAAATTGATGAGTTCCTGGTCTACCATGGTTATTTAAATTGTATATTTAGTACTACTAAGTCTTGCCAAGGTTAATATGGCCATCAAAATAAACAATGCTTTTTCAGGTGGTAGGATATAACTAATATCATGTCATTCAAAACATTTATCGTATAAGAAATAACAGTGCATAGATAAGATAATGAAAATACTGGTAATTAAATAATTAAAGGAATGTAGATTCAATATGATCAAAAACATGTGGCTTGCCTCCTTTTCTGATATCTTCGGTCTTCCCTTTGTAGGCTTTCGGGCCACCTTCACTAGCTCTTGTAATTCTTCTATTGACCAACTCGCTGGGTCTAAATACTAACATAGGAAGACGAATCCAAATAAGTTTCTATTTTGCAGAATGCAAGCTGGGAACAAAACACAAATAAATAACCAAATGACACAAGGAAAATATGTTTGGGTGGTCAGGGTTTAGGTCGTGCTTAGATTGGCTGAATGGAGTTGGGATTGTGCTAGACGGGTTGAGACGGTTGAAAAAGTATGAATGTGTTATATAGGTTTCTGCAAATGGCTAAGGGTATGGCGGGTATTGGGTTTGGAATTAGTATATCATTTGGGTGGTTTAGAGCTCTATCTAATTCCAGGATGGTGAAATGGAGCTGGGAATGGTGTAGACGAGTTCAAAATGATCCAAATGGTTATATATGCATTTTTAAGGTTTCGGTGAATAGTAACAGCTGGAATGGTATTAGTCATGGCATCTGGGCTGGCTAGAGTTTTATCAGAGTATATTCAGGCTAAATATAGTTGAGAATAGGCTTTACGGCTCAATGGTTAAGGCGATTACATGTATAGGTTTTGGTGTATAGTAAAAGTTTGGACCGTATTGGATTTAGGATTTGATATGATGTTTAGGTGGGCTAGAATTTTATTGGTATCTGATATGCAAGAATGGAGTTGAAAAATGGGTATACGGGCTCGAAACAATTGAAATGGACGTATATATGTGTTTTAGGGTTTTGTGAAAAGTAACTGGTAGGGTCACTGTTCACTGTGGGTTTTCACGGTTCACATCGGGTCTGGTTACTATTCACATCAGATCTGCCGCTACAGTAATGCACAGTGAAAGGGCTGCTCGATTTGCTACAGTACCATGGCCTTTTACTATTCTGGCCCAAAGTGCCACCGTTCATCTTCCCTGTTCGATGCTACTGTAGCGACCAAGAAACAGGGGAGAGAGGTGGTGGCAATTGGTGGGGCTAGGGTAATTTGCAATAGTATCTGAGGCTATGATTGGGTTCCTGGTGCCATGAGGGTTCCATTTTGGGGTTCGGCGACAGCTGGGGAGTTGGTGTTTGCCGACGGTGAGGTCTTTCTTCTTCGAGACTATAATGCATTTGGAAGCTATGGAAGGTTTTGGTGGTGATTCTGGGAGTATGAGGACACTACAGGTGAATGCATTTGGAATATAATCGACTAATTAATGGGAATTGAAATAGAACTTACTTTGGGGTCGTCGGGTGATCGCCGACGGTGTAGGGGTCATCGGAGCAATTGGGAGTGGGTTGCTCACCTTGGGCACCGGTGTGGTGATGAAGGCGGTTTGGCATAGAATATGTGCTATGATGGCGTGGTGCATGGCAGAGGTCGGGAGGGCTCAGGGAGGTGCAGTGATGCTGGCTGAGAGGAGGTATGGGCTGCCTTAGGTGCGGCATTATGGTGGTCAAAAGTGGTTAGGTCAATTGTGAGGGGGGTACAGTGAGAGCACACAGAGAGAAAGCGACGAGGCGATGGGGAGTGAGGTATTGATGGTGCTTGTCCAGGTAAGGGTCGCGACAATTAAGGGGTATGGTACGGTGACTCAAGCTGGCAGTGGTGGGTCCTAGGGCGCTCAAATTTGCGGCGCGGGGTTGTCGGTCGTGAGAGAGAGCAAAGAAGGCGGGAAGAGCAGGAACGGCGGTGGCTACCCTGACGCACGGCTGAGAGCATTTAAGAGAGGGTTAGAGGTGGGATAGGTGAGGGAGGGCAGTCTCTGACCAAATGCAGTGGTGTGGCAGTGGGGAGAGGACCAGGAAGGTGTGGTGGTAGAAAAGGGCAGCGGTGATTTTTTGGATGGTGAACATTGTGTGCATGTGGACGGATGGAGAGGATGGCTTGGCAGAGAATTCACGACGTGAATGGCTGAGATAGGTGAAGGTTTAGGCCAAGATTCACAAGAATTCAAATAAAAATATTGAATTCCTTTTTGAATTTTGGTTTCGTTTCAAACAGCCAAAGAATGGTTGTAGCACCAACTCATGGATCTTCAGTTCTAATTGTTGTGGAAAAGTTTGTCGAACCCAGATTTGGCTAATCTAGAATCTTCTATGAAATCATTGCACTATTCTCTAGATCAGTACATAGTACTCACAGATACATCACCGAATCATCTTATACATATCATGAACTATACCATTCATTAATATTACAGATCAAAGTTTAAATAGACCACATTGGGCCAAGTTTACATAAGGGTTGATTGGGCCAAATAAATATATTACAAAAGCAGAAGCGAAAGTGATAGCAAAAGAGGAGGGTACATCTTGCCACAAGCAAACAACTGACTGGGGGTAAAAGAATGTCTTACTATTTTCCAAGAATTTGGATAATAGATGTTCACACAATCACTAACAAAGTCTGTCTAGTTGAGGTAAGAACTATCCTACTACAGAAAGTCCTAATGCACTCCGTCTTCTCCTCCATCAGCTCCTAGAGCATCGTAGTACGTATAGTGATCTTGATCCACAGGTTCTAAGGTATTTTAGTGAGCGAGGGTGATCACAAACAACAGTGCTCCATGAGCCAACATGTAGAATATAGTATTATACATGCAAGGTACAACAAGGGTAGGCTCATGTTCTTTTATTTGCAAAATGCATTAGTTAAAAGCTACAATAATTAGAAAATTCCCAATGACTTAGCATTTTTAACTAAATCATGTTTTTATTAAAGAGAGTAAATGTGTGCAATTTTAATAGTAGGGAAGGTTTCATCCACCTGTTACATGGTTCCATCCACCATATGCTAGTTTTTTATACTAGGGCTACAACCACCCATTATAATCACTGGGCCACATCCACCCAAGACAAATCCAAATTCAGGGCTACATACACCTGATGAGTTTTCATCATAACCACAAAGTTTTAGAAACAGATATTAACTCGAGTAAGTTCCCATGCCTGCCCATGACCGTGGACACGAATGTTCGAACAGTTTTCACTCTACAGAGGTCGTACACTTTACCTATAAGAGATGATCAACTTGTTATGTTTCACACATTTCCTTAAACATGTGAATCAAGAAGATCATTACAGGGCCTTTACAATCATCTCCCCAATGAGGTTGTACCCACTAAGGTTTTCACTG
Source organism: Dendrocalamus latiflorus (assembly GCA_017311315.1). Classification (NCBI taxonomy): domain Eukaryota; kingdom Viridiplantae; phylum Streptophyta; class Magnoliopsida; order Poales; family Poaceae; genus Dendrocalamus; species Dendrocalamus latiflorus. Next base: position 8,217,403 of record CM029662.1, read on the forward strand.
CTGTGGGGCTACGTCTACCAGCTCTAGAAGCCCCTCTTGCGCCGCACGAAGGCTTAAACCAGAAGTTGTCTTGTGTTCCACCGGATGGCATAACCCGCACTGGGTCGATGAAAATTAGTTGGCCAGGTTGTACCTATTATAGACTTGTGGTTGCACTATTTTATATTGAGAGATCATCACCAGATTCGATCCTTAAGGTTATCTAGACGGTGCTACCACAACCACACATTCTTGTGCTACATTTGCACCAACACATCTTACTATCTATCCAGATAGGTAAAGCAAGTTTTAGGGTTTTGAAAGGTATAAACTAAGTGTTAGACCATGTGGATGGTTGTAAATAAAGTGATGATGAATAATTGCCCTTTGGATTTTGCGTTTGTGAAAGTTTTGGTCGATCACGGTCAAAGGTTTCAAATTCAAGCGGTTTCAGTTTGCTCTGAGTGGTTTTTGTCTTCTCCAAGTGTTTGTGGTTGCTCCGAGTAGTTTCGAACCAGTCTAATTGAATCTAAGTGGCATCGGATGGTATTCGAGTAGCTTTGAAGCATCGGATGACTTTTGAGATGCAACGGAATATTAGACGGCACTCGAGTGGCATCAAAAGATGGCACGGCTAAAAGACCATGGCAGACTTCGACCACAGCGGCTTATGATCCCAGCAGACTTCAACCATATCAGACTTTGACCACGACAGCTTACGATCATGGCAAACTTCGACCATGGAATATTGACTACGACAGTTTGACCACATTCGACTTCGACCATGATAGAATGACCACTGAAGGTAATCATAGCTACAATATGTTTTCATGGTCGTAGCTATAGTACTTGGTCGGTACTCGATAGTCGTAAATTTTAATGGTCGATAGTCGAAAACTTTGCAGTCAATGGTCGTAGACTTTGTGGACTGCTGTTATAGTCATAGACTTCGCGGTCTTGTTTTCCTAGTCGTAGACTTCGCAGTCTGCTATTCTTGTCTTCAATAGTCAAAGGCTTTGCGATCGGTTGCTGTAGGCTTCGCGATCGGTACTCGTAGACTTCATGGTCGGTACAAGTACTTTAAGTCCTGTGATCTTCGAGTACATCGAGTACTCGTGTTGGGTCAGTGGTTGACTGATCTGGTCGGAGTGGTTGTTGGTGATACTCGATGATCGATGGTGCGGTGATTGGTTGTTGATCGATAGTGATAGACTTCGCACTCGGTACTTGATAGTTTTGGTTGGTACCGATGTGTGGTATCCCCGAGTGTTTAGAGCGGAGCGATATTATTTCCTGAGTACTTGTGATTTTTGAGTACTCGTTGAGCTAGCGGTCATAAGAAGTTGTCTGGAGCTGATCTGCGGTAAGCGATGGAATATGTGGTTGTAGACGATCTAGTTGATGGTTGTGGATGGTTTTGTTCTTATCTATAGATGGGCAAGGGTGGTGTGAGTGTGTGTGCTGATGACGGTCAAGTTGTGGAGAACTTGTGGCAGGAAACGTTTCTTTGGTCCTTGCACATGCAGGATGGCATGGAGATAATCATGGTCGGTTACGAGGAGGATCGGGACTAGGATGGGGAGATCTAAGGTCCAAACATTGAGGATGTCACACGAGATGGTCGGGCTAACACTGGAGTACATGGAGATCAAAAGTGGTGATGCGTAGAGAAGCTACGGGCGGTGCAGTCCTGGAGGCTTCTACACGAAGGTTGATGATGCGAGATGAAACTATGGGAGGTGTGTTCCTAGAGGCTTTATCACATGGTGAGTTGGAAACATTATGGATGTGGTCCATAATTGAGAAGGTTGAGTACTGTTGGGGTAAAACCTGTGTTAGGAAGGGTTTCGGGTCCCTTAATTTGAGAAAGAGATTGGATTTCGTGTTCATGTTTGAGTCAAATACGGTTTAGGGCTCTAGCATATAAAAGCAGGTAGAGGCCAAGTGTTTTGGCCGGTGACTTTGCGAGGCTTTTTGTGCAAGAGTTTTTAGGGGTGCTGTGAGGGCGCTTTGTAGCCACAAATATGATACAGAAATAACATATCAGATCTATTCCAAGACAAGTTCATTGGTGGCATGTTTTCCTGAGCATTGCTTTTCTGTGTACTCATTCAAGCAGTTGAAACGTTTAAGCGATGAAGCATTCGAGCAGTTGAAGTTTTCAAGCGGAGGGTATTTCGACTATGTGCAAAAGCGATCCTAGCGAGTGGTCGAGCAAGCGGTCGAACAGCTTGCGATCGAAATCTACATTCGGTAATTTAGATTGCTTTTATTTTGGTTTGAGATTTGTTTTCAGGTATCAAAAAGCGGAGGCAATCATTCACCCCCCCCCCTCTAATTGTGACATACGATCCTACACTAATTTATCTCAACATATTAGCCATTTCCCTCCAATGGCCGCCTAAAACTAGTTTCATGTTTGTAAATGATGATAAGGTAATTTAATACCCTCGGTATTTAAGCAAGACTAAGCATGGTGCTACAACTTATAGCTAGTATGGATACTATTAGATTTCTATGATGACAAAGATTATGTGATCAAATGTCCAAGGGTGGAATAATACCATGACTAATAGGCGTGTATTTACAACCTTAAGATGAACATAAATTTGCGTAGCAAATAGAAGCATGCAATTTGATAGTTCAAACAAATATAATTTGCATAAAAATGTAGATTCAACATGATCAAAGTATTAACTCATTTGGCTCACAACTAGGTTTGTCTTGAAAGTCCTGACTTGGCTCGAACTGTGGCTCTTCTCTGTCCTCGTACTATATTCGAACGATTGCGATGGAAAGCAGCAAGCAAACAAATAAATCGAAATGAAAATCCAAATAAACTCCAAACTTGATCATTTATTGCCATTAGAAGGATCTTGAATTTAGAAATAAGCTTCATTCAATTCAGAGTTAAAATGAGTGAGAACGAGCTCTCCAAAGTTTACATCAAGAATAAATCCCCAAATAAATAGAGCAGACATATTCTCTCTCACTGATAGGTGGGGTCCACTAATTTTATTTTCCATTTATTTCTTTACTAAAAATGACACAGTGGCTGACAAGTGGGGCCCTTTGGTTTTTTAATTTCTTTTTGAATTAATTTACTAAAGGAAAAGGTGTAGGGGCTGACAGGTGGGACCAAGTACTATTCGTGACACAGTAAAAGGGGGCTCACTAGCCAGTGGCTTAACTGCATTAAACTAAATTTAAAAGTATTCTTAAACATCCTGGGTCCACATGTCATTGGGTGATTAACTTAATTTTATGACATGCATTAGCACTAATTAACTACCGCTCTAATTCATGACTAGGGAACAATAATCCCCAGTCAGTCGAGCAGAGTGGCTGCTTGCCACGCGCATCACCAACAGGAGGCAAAAATGGAATGCTCCTTCCGAGTCGCACCTGTAGGCTTGGCGGTGTAGGCCAATTTGGCGCATGTGGTGGCCTACGGTGAGCTAGGCAGTGGCGGAGCTCAGGTTCATAGCATCACGATGAACTAAACCAATTCAAAGCACGGAGAGCAATTCAGGATCAAGGCAAACTCACCAGAGCTAATAGCCGAGTTGGGGAGGCGTGCGGAGGGCTGGCAACATGGACCATGGTGGCGAAAAGGAGAGCGATGAGGGTAGCTCACTGGAGGGGAAGAGGGAGGTTGGCATCATCTAGATTAGCTTCAGTGCATCTGAGCAGTGCTTCGAACACGTCGAATCGGGTGGAGGTGCACTAAAATAAAGATGGCATCGGCGGCGGCTCAGTTGGTTGGAGCCGAAGAGGAAGGGGGTGCGGGGCTCTTTGTGGCGAGGGGAGCGAGGTGGAGGCAATTGGGGGGCTCAGAAGTAGCGTGGAGGCTTTATAGCTGAGAGGAGGGGAAATGGTCGTTGGGCGGCTTCAATGCATGCATGGAGGCCGAGGGCAGCATACTTAGCGCTCGGCGTAGCATAGGGTATAGCGGCAGGCCAGTGTATGGCATAGGCACGTGCAAAGTGGGTGAAGTTAGCACACAACATGGGGACTCAATGTTGAGGGGACGACGTTGAGGCAATGGATGAATGTGGAGCAGTCATGACAAGCTTAGGCCGGCATGGCCTGGCACATGACACAATAGAGAGAGGAGGGAGAGGGGGCTAAGCTAGGACGAGAATAGTGAGGCTATGGACAACATAATGGCACACAGGGACACACACACAGGAGGAGGCGGCCATGCACTGTGGCTGTGCAATGCCGAGCAAGGATGCATGCAACGCGACAGGAGCGTGCATAACGTGGGTTGGGCTTGCACATCACGTCCACAGAGCGGGGAGGGGCGGCATGGGCTAAGTTGGGCTAGGACAACGGCCTAGTGGGCTGAGAGACAGTGGGAACGTGTCGGGCTCGATCCAAGCTAGGGTTGGACTTTCATATTTCAAATTGAATTGGCTTTTTTGAATTGAGTTGAATTTGGTTTGAATTCAAGTTTGAGTTTTATTTCAAACACTTTTGGACTCCCAAAATGGATGTTACAAAGTTCCAATGGAAAACCATATCAATGCAAGTTCAAATAAGGAGGAAAATCAGACCAATGCTGCTCCAAATGAGTAAGTGACAAGTATGATTATGCATTCACAATAATCTAGATTTGAATGTGTTTAGTGCACTGACATAACAGAGAATGTCAGTACTTTGGATACAACTTGGAATACCTTGGGCAAAATTTTGGTGGGAGTTAAGTTCAGAAATTCTTCTTGCAGTTCACAAAAGCATTAATTTTATCATCAATGTACATGTGTGAAGAATAACACAATTGTGAAGAGTTTGCCTTGTGGAATCAAGGGAAGAAGACGATATAGTTGTGAAGAATGTGAATCCAAGCAACGGTGGATCCAAAACTAAATCTTAGGTACGGCAGAAGGCCATAGCCTCGCCATATGTCACTTTCTCGCCAGGCACACTGTGCATCAGAAGCATTTAGTCACTTGGCCCTCGCTCGATGGCTCGAGTGTACCCTGTTGCCTTAGCCATGAATTCAAGATATCCTAAATAAACTTTTAACAAAAAAATATAGTGGCACGATGCGATTCAAAGTTCAACATAACTAATAATGGAAAATAGGTTTAAGTTTTCAAGTTTTAATTGCTTTATTACTCAACTAATAAGGGGATCCTTTCAAAATATGCAAATATCCTACTTGCATTAAGAACTCATGTTACGCCATGAACATAGTTTTATATATTTCCACTAACTACAAATTGTAGGGAAAATTAACATAACTACAGAGTATTTCCATTAACTATAGAATACATTAGAGCTCAGAGCATATTGCCTAGATATAGTACAAACTATAGTGTAAATCAAAAGCGATAATCTAACCATGAAATTTCTAGAATAGAAGCATCGTAAATAAAATAAGGATTTGATCAAACATCTATGCCAAAACTTAACAACAGAACAAGAATACTTAATCCAACTCACAACTTGCCTAGATGCCAACTCGCTGCACCAACCACACAGCATGAAAACGTCACTCTTGCTCATGCCATCACACTGCCACCCACGGCCCATGCCGAGTGCTACCTCCTTGGCTCCTGTCCCTCTTGGGAGTCGCGTCGCCACACTGCACTACCAAGCGACCCATGTCGGCATTCTCACCCACGTCACACCTCTGCCTGCAAGCTCGCACGCCCACTCTATTGCTCATCGTGGCTGCTACGCCCACTCCATCACCAAAAGGGTTCAGTCACCACTGCACCCCCACTCAGGCAGGCAATGCAGTGTGGGAGACTGGGTGGCCAATGGTGTGCCGCGAGCACATATCAAGCAAGCCTTAGCCCCTTGGTGTCCATGGGCCTTAGTAGGTTGTGGGCTGTAGCAGTGTTGTGCAGCCCACGAAGGCCATGATCTGTCGATCTTCAAAAGCTTGCGTAGTGACAATGCTTTGTCTTCTTCTCAGGTGGTGATGGGCTGGGGCGTTGGTGCTGAGTAGCTGGTGCACGGCGAAGGGGGGAGGTCCCAGCAGGAGGGGAGTTGTGGCGACCACCATGCCATGACGGCCTGCCCTGGATCCAAGGAGGAGCGTCGAATAGAATTGGATGGTAGATGTGTGGGCACGTCATGGGTGGGACACCAAATCTGAGTAACTATCTCCTACATGCATGGACTACCATTCTAGTGTTATGCTACCGCCATTCTCTCTAGTCGCTGTCGTGGTGTCACCTCCACCCCTCTCCACAAATATGCCTCCCTCCACCACACTCCCAGCCATGGTGACCTAGGGTTAGGGTTGCGCTGCCTTCATCCACCCCAACCCCCATCGAGAAGATTCCTCCCACGATGCAGCCTCCCTACACCTTGCCCCCTGTCTTGCCAACACCTCTGTCCACCCCGCCTCTGACCGCACAGCCACCCCTCTCGATCCATCCTACTGTGAAGTTCTTCTCCACACTATGCAACCCCTGGCATGTCAACTCGGCAAGACTTTAGATCAATCACACAAAGGCAGCTCCAATTCACACTCCCAACTCTCGGTTACTCCCCACAACATGAAGATAAGTGCTCTACCTTAATTTATTAATGCCACTCAGTTTAGGCCCTGTTTGGTAGGGCTCCAGAATTTCATTTTTTATTTTTGCTCCTGATTATCTGAGAATCTACTTCTCTATGAATCTGGAGCTGCCTCACGAAACCGTTTGGCTAGTAGGTTGCTCCAAAACACGTAAGAGAGGATCGGAGACAAGTAGACCATGCTACCCTTGGTTGTAACACTTTATTAATATTTGTGTCTTACTCCTTTATATTTGTACACAAATTATGGAATTTTTTCTGAATTTTTGAAGACCATGTGAGCGTATATAAATGATACAAAGTATCACTTGCATTTATTTTCTGGGAAATTAATGAATTGCACCATTAGATTGCATTATTCTTTTCGAGATCAAGAGAGAGGAACATCATTTGCTGTTAGCTGTGTTGACAACATTTGAGATACTTGGAATCATTGAGGGAAACCACCCCCCCCCATCTAATAGATTATGTACATACCCAAAACTTTCATATCATAGCAATAAAAACAAGGTAGAAGTTTTCAAATCATAAAAAATAAGTGCTAACAAAAGACTTTCATATCATAGAAGTGTTCAAAGGATAGTTGAGTGCTAGTATGTAGAAGTTTTCAAAGGATAAATGAGTGATAACAAAAGACCGCAATATATCACATGTATTTTTTCCATCATCCACATTGATCAATTGCCCTTACAAGGTCGTCGTGAAACCTATCCCTGGATTTATCACTCAATTGTGACATTGACAAATCCAATGCATCCTAAGAAATGGCATATTTTGATGGTATTGTGAGCATATAATTAAAATCCTGATCAAACCTATGGAAAATGACTATCTGTCAAAGCATGGTCACATATGAAATTATGTTTTCCTATGGTTGCTGCAACAATCATCTTTTGCTTGAACATTGTAAAGCTTAGCATCTTGACAAAATTCTCTATTTCAACTTCCATTCACCAAAGGACCTCTCAATGATGTTGCGACCACTTGAGTGCAATTTGTTAAATTTCTCTTTCTCACCACTTGGAGCAGCACCTCTATGAAATTCAAGAATATGGTACATTTGCCCATTGTATGGTGCTAAATACTCTTCCCTGTTCAGATAACCAATATTGATAGGATAATATTTACCTATAACATAGGGTGCAAAAGTTATCTCTATCAACATCCAATGCATGAGCATTATAAGTAAATAAATACGCAAATGATAGGGATAAAGAAAATTACCCTGCAGAGGACGTGGAAAAACATTCATGTCTACATTCAATGCATTATAAAGCACACTAGTATCATGCATACTCCTGGCTAACCTATAGATATGTGTGTGAAGCACATGTAAAAATCACATACCACCATGGCGTTTTGAGTTGTACTTCCTAATCTACCAATATATCTAATGTGATCTTCTGGGGGCAACTATTGCAAGGATGTGTGTACCATCGATAGCTCCAATACAGTCTTTGAAATGTGGCCACATCCTCCGATCATTTCTAATTCTACCTTGAACAGTAGAGAAGTTAGATCCTTTGGCCACATAAAATCCTTAGACATCCTGACCACACAATGCAAAACCTCATCAAACTTATTGCTAATTGTCTCAACAGAATGCTTGAACTGATTTTGCGTTCTTCGGTTTGATTCACAGCCACCACATATGTATAGGAAAAAAGCTAGTGCTTTAATGAAACTCATATGGGTAATTGATCTCAAGTTATATGTGCCCACCAAAAGATCATGTAGACCATGAAAGATTATAGCATTCATACGAAACATGTGGTGGCTTTCTGTTGGAAGCTTCTCTTACCCAACCCATTCCACTTAGATGTGAAGTATTGGGCTCATTCTTATCCAAGTAGGTTGAGTGATAATTCTCCATTATAATTATAGTAGCAGCAAGGTGGCTTGGCATCACTTGCCATAGATGCGCCATTTGCATATTACACTCATGTTATCCATCGGAGGTACCACTCCCTGCACTATAGCTTTCACAAGAGGACATCTATACATAAAAATAGAAAACATACCAACATAAATTAGATAAATGGGAATAAAACCATATCATCTGTACAAGACAATAGTAGAAGATGCCAACATAAATGAGATAAATGTTAATGATAATAGTAGTACTCACCAACATAAATGAGATAAATGACAATAAAAACATACATGACTAGACATGAGGTACAAATGACAATACATAACTATGCAAATAATATCTTATAATTAAAATACAGTCTTACAAACCCATTGACATAAAAGATAGATAAGGTATAGAAGGCAAATTACTTAAAGGAATGCTTTCATAAACATCTTAATGTTACAACCAAGTTCTATTTGCCATACTTGGTATCATACTTCCTTTTAAACCGTTCAAATCATGCTTCACTATTTCACAATGTTATAAACATTTCCCTTTGCTTCTTCTTTATGAAAACTTTAGATGCAATGAAATGTTCATTAGTCTCACTAACAACGCCATACTCCTCGACCAATGCCATGACACCCTTGATGCTACACACAAGGCTTGCTCTGTTTTTAGTGCAAATACTTCAAAAGATGCATGTGAAATCTCAATTAACTCAACAATTCAAGTTAGTTGATGTTGCATGACCATAGATCCACTCTTTGGTTTCTTCCCCTTATCATTGCTAGAACCACACGCACTCTTCCCTTTACTACTAAATTAGCAACTCATCTTCTTGGTCACTGTCATCATTGTCACATTCATATTCTTCAATATCAATAGGTCTAGATGCATGCACAGGACTTTGAGGCAAGGTTCCCATTGAAGGAGATCAATGGTATTCACCGATGTTGCGAATGTCTTCAAATATCTTAGACAACAAGTCCTCGTTTTGAAGTCCAACCTTCTCAAACTTGCCACATCCTTTATATTCCTATCAAGACCAATGTTACAAGTTAAACATTGATGAATTAATAGCCAGTAGTGTACATGAGTGCATGAAAGAATGGATATGACAAGTTAAATTTTGTCAACACCAATGTTACTTTTTTAATTTCTTCCACCGTTCGATGGTGGCCTTAACTGTCTTCTTTTGAGGACCTCTGACCTAAGCATGTCTTCTTTGTCATTAAATTTTTCCATGTGTTGTAGTCATTGTTTAGTTTGACACATTTGTTCTTAAAGTGTCTCTTTGTGTCCTTTACCTCAGTCTTCTCCACAAATTTAGCAATGACTAAGGTATATCTAGGATTGTTCAAATGGGTATTTGGGTGATTCCCAGTAGCTACTTATTTAGCAAACAACTCACATATTATCCTAGTGTGGTCTTCATTTCACTCAGCATTATCACCCATCTGCTACCTCAACATCACCCAACCATAAATCATAGTATTAGCATAATACACAATGCAAGCAAGCAACATGTGAGTATACCATAATACCGACATACACCCAACCATGAATTCATTAAAAAAATAGAGTAAATGGCACTTTGCACCAGGGAGATTTTTCTTTATTTCATCTTACACCAGGTTAGCACATACTTTCATTTTGCGCCAGAGTATAGCAATACAAGTTTCACTTAACACCAACCATACCACATTGACTAGAACTGGGCACACCACTTCATCAGTTTGGTGTGAGGGTTAGGTGAATTCCCATGCAAAAGGCAACCAGGAGGTGGTGGCTTAGGCAAGCATGTGGCTGTGATGGCGAGCAATTCATCACAGATAGAAGTACTGGAGGACACCATCTCCTTCAATACTCAGGCAAGCATTTCCCTCGGCTTGAAGGTTTAGGATGAGGTCGAAATTAGTGTAGATTGGATTTGATGTGTTGCTTGATTTCAGGGTGGAATTGGATGGTGTAGAGCTATTTTGATGGCTTGATTTGTTCAAGAATCATGGCTTGCACTTGAATTTTATTGATTTGGGGTTAGGGTTGTGGCCAATTTCTTGATTTGGGGATTAGGGTTCTAGGCATCACTTGAAGATATGCTGCAGGGACAATGAATTGTTGATCTTATTTATCAATCGAATTCCAAATATGTAGATCATGAACTTTGGCTTAGTCAAGTTTTGAACGAAAGCTTAGTTTGCAACATAAATCAAGGTTCCCAACTGGCCGAGTTAATAAAAAAGAAATCTCTCATAATTTGGTATGAAGCACCAATGACACATGGATATGCTTTCGCTGCGGTTGACCGAACACTTCACGACATTAGGAGAACTTCTACAAATGACACTGGTTCAAATCCGCATCATAGACTAGGTAAAGTTTTTTATCATCATAACAATACATAATTATGTTGGATGCTCAAGTAAGATGATAGAGCTTCAGAATGCTATTGAGTCTCTGTCTTTAGAATCATTTACAGAAGCAGCATTAGCATATCATACATTTCCATTGTTCGGCCACATGGTCTGGCCGGTCTGGACTAGTGGCTCACCTGCAGATGGGGACTCAATGTCAGGAAGCTAAGAAGTTCAAGCCAAGGAGTTCAGGCTAGTGTTAAGTGAAACTTGTATTGCTATACTCTGGTGCAAAGTGAAAGTATATGCTAATCCCGGTGCAAAGTGAAACATGGTACAATCTACCTGGTGCAAAATGCAATTTACTCAAAAAAATTATCTAAGTAATATGGTAATACACAATGCAAGCAACATGTGAAGTACAATATAATCAAGAGATAGATATAGTGGTCCAAGCTTACACCTTTAATCGTATGTATTGAAAATAGAGATTTTACTAATTTAAAGGATGTCCTTCCATTACTTTATAAGCTTTATAATCTCCACACATAAGGCTGATGTTTCGCATAAATAGGTGCTCATCTCATCTCTAGGTTAGTGGGGGGAAAAACAGGTGCTCATCTCATCTCAGAAATGTAAAATTCAGAAACTGACCCTCCTAAGGACCCTGCTCACAAATTTAGAAAGGATTAAAGGAAAACAGAATTAGGGGAGGAAAGAGGGGGGAGTTTAGTTGATCCGTGGGAGGGTGTGGATTTTGGGTTGAGCATTTTAAGGAGAGGTGGGAGTAGGGAAGGAGAGAATCCATAGCCGCCACCCTCCACCCTGCGCAGCCAACACCTACACGCCTGCTGCAGCACCTTTGCCAGAGCCTGGCGCTTTCAAGCTTATCACTACCGTGCCTTGCTGTTGTGTTGTGGCTACTGCTAGCTTCTACTATTGCGTGCCTAGTTCCTATTGCCAATGCATGCATGCGTGCATGTATGTAGCCACTGCAGCAACCTTTGGTGCAGCTACTAGCTTATGCGATCTAGGCTAGAAGAAGAGAACGAAGGAAGAGGAGAGAAGGAGGTTGCATGTGCTGCTATTGGCTGTCACTACTGGTACCCAGGTATGCACTCTAGGAGAAGCAAAAGGGAAGAAAAGGTGAGGAATAGGTCAAATATTGGTGTTTTCACCTGGATAACAACCTAAACTTTTTTTCTCTTTGGTTTGCTAATTTAGTAGATATTAGAGTCAGGATTAGAAAGAGAATTAGCAAGTTTCATGTCAAAGATTTGATTAGTAGATTGGTTTGTCTGTCATAATATTTAATCACGATTTTGGGCACTGTATGGGCTTAATATGAAAATGTCATTGTTGTGGCTACAGACCAAACAGAGAGAGATGGTAGTGGAGAGTGATGAAGATAAGTGTAATGGCCTGGGTCCTCCCCATGGCTTGTACTCATATATATATACACATGAGGAGTGCTTTTACAGTTATACCCTCACATCTGGTTATCCCCTCTGGGGGCAGTTATGACATTACACATGGCCTATTCTGGGCCCTATAATCTCCTACTAGGCCTGCTGGGTTTAGGTGGGGGCCATCCCTACGACAGGAGTCTCTCATGGTAAAGGGCTTCACAAGGCCGAAGCCATGTTGCCGAGTCCTTTGGCCCCCTCCGTCCCCGCGGCCTGTGAACTTTTCCAAACTTCCGGGGCTACGCTGCAGCCGAAGCAGACGTGCGCGCTGCTGCGACGCTCGGACTTCCGGCCGTTCACGTGGTGCAGCGTGCATGGCGCGGTGCGGGCGTTGAGGCGTCGTAACCATTAATATGGCGGCGGACTTCCGGCAGTTGGACTTCTGCCGATTGGCCTTCCGCCGGTTGGCTCCCCTGCTGATTGGGGTATATATATGGCGCTGGTGCGGCGTTGCTTCTGCGTATACTGTGATAGAAGCTGTTCCCCTAAAATGGGCCCCTGCCGTGCATCAACATTCCTGGGTGACGCTGAGCGGCTTAGGGGAATGTTGATGCACAGAAGGAGGTCCCTTTTTCCTGGGAGCTTGATCAGCGCCGGCTATCGACAGCCAGCCGCGCCTCCTGCCTCCGCATCGCGCTTCCGCAGGCGACAGCGAGGTCTGCCCTGTTTTTCTTAGCAGGCCTACCTACAGTCGGTGTTCCTGATGGAGCCCGCCGGCATTACCTTGTATGTTGATGCACTGTAGGTGGCCTGTTAAGGAAAACGAGGTAGATTTTGCAGGACAAGACCCCCGCCTTTGCTGCGCACCGCCGAAGTGGACGCGTGCGCTCCGTCCCCCACCCTTCGAACGGGTGGCAGTGAAGCTGGCGCCCAGTTGAAGTAGACGCACGCGCTCCGTCCCCCACCCCCCGAACGGGTGGCAGCGGAGGCTGGCGCCTAGTTGAAGTAGACGCGCGCGCTCCGTCCCCCACCCTTCGAACGGGTGGCAGCGAAGCTGGCGTCTGGTCGATGTAGACGCGCGCGCTCCATCCCTCACCCCTCGAACGGGTGGCAGCGAAGCTGGCGTCTAGTCGAAGTAGACGCGCGCGCTCCGTCCCCTACCCCTCGAAGGGGCGGCAGCGAAGCTAGCGCCTAGTCGACGTAGACGCGCGCGCTCCGTCCCCTACCCCTCGAACGGGTGGCAGCGAAGCTGGCGCCCAAGTCGAAGTAGACGCGCGCGCTCCGTCCCCCACCCCTCGAACGGGTGGCAGCGAAGCTGGCGTCTAGTCGAAGTAGACGCGCGCTCTCCGTCCCCTACCCCTCGAAGGGGTGGCAGCGAAGCTGGCGCCTAGTCGAAGTAGACGCGCGTGCTCCGTCCCCCACCCCTCGAACGGGTGACAGCGAAGCTGGCGCCTAGTCGAAGTAGACGCGCGCGCTCCGTCCCCCACCCCTCGAACGGGTGGCAGCGAAGGCTGGCGCCTAGTTGAAGTAGACGCGCGCGCTCCGTCCCCCACCCTTCGAGCGGGTGGCAGCGAAGCTGGCGTCTGGTCGATGTAGACGCGCGCGCTCCGTCCCTCACCCCTCGAACGGGTGGCAGCGAAGCTGGCGCCTAGTCGAAGTAGACGCGCGCGCTCCGTCCCCTACCCCTCGAAGGGGTGGCAGCGAAGCTGGCGCCTAGTCGACGTAGACGCGCGCGCTCCGTCCCCTACCCCTCGAACGGGTGGCAGCGAAGCTGGCGCCTAGTCGAAGTAGACGCGCGCGCTCCGTCCCCTACCCCTCGAAGGGGTGGCAGCGAAGCTGGCGCCTAGTCGACGTAGACGCGCGCGCTCCGTCCCCTGCCCCTTGAACGGGTGGCAGCGAAGCTAGCGCCCAAGTCGAAGTAGACGCGCGCGCTCCGTCCCCCACCCCTCGAACGGGTGGCAGCGAAGCTAGCGTCTAGTCGAAGTAGACGCGCGCGCTCTGTCCCCTACCCCTCGAAGGGGTGGCAGCGAAGCTGGCGCCTAGTCGACGTAGACGCGCGCGCTCCGTCCCCTACCCCTCGAAGGGGTGGCAGCGAAGCTGGCGCCTAGTCGAAGTAGACGCGCGCGCTCCGTCCCCTACCTCTCGAACGGGTGGCAGCGAAGCTGGCGCCTAGTCGACGTAGACGCGCGCGCTCCGTCCCCTGCCCCTCTAACGGGTGGCAGCGAAGCTGGCGCCCAAGTCGAAGTAGACGCGCGCGCTCCGTCCCCCACCCCTCGAACGGGTGGCAGCGAAGCTGGCGCCTAGTCGAAGTAGACGCGCGCGCTCCGTCCCCTACCCCTCGAAAGGGTGGCAGCGAAGCTGGCGCCCAGTCGCAGTAGACGCGCGCGCTCCGTCCCCCACCCCTCGAATGGGTGGCAGCGAAGCTGGCGTCTCGTCGAAGTAGACACGCGCGCTCCAACGGGTGGCAGCGAAGCTGGCGCCTAGTCGAAGTAGACGCGCGCGCTCCGTCCCCCACCCCTCGAATGGGTGGCAGCGAAGCTGGCGTCTAGTCAAAGTAGACGCGCGCGCTCCGTCCCATACCCCTCGAAGGGGTGGCAGCGAAGCTGGCGCCTAGTCGACGTAGACGCGCGCGCTCCGTCCCCTACCCCTCGAAGGGGTGGCCGCGAAGCTGGCGCCTAGTCGAAGTAGACGCGCGCGCTCCGTCCCCCACCCCTCGGACGGGTGGCAGCGAAGCTGGCGCCTGCGCCCCGCGAACACCGCCGCGTGGGCGGTGACTTGGGGTCTTGTGATGCGGTCTTTCGCTATAAAGGTTCCTGGAATCACGCCGGCCCCCGGTCTGCCAGGGTTATGTTCCCGTACCGTGCGACCTGACGCGCCTGGGGCACGCGGCGGCCTATGACTGGTGGGAGGCGGGATGTGGACGGTTGCGTGTTTGCAGCCGCTCGCCTCTTCCCTAGGCAAGGGGGACACGGGGCGGGTAGTGAATGGCGCGGCGCCGGAGCTGTTGTGATCCCCTGGCGACCCTTCGCTTTCAATTATGGGGAATCGTGCGGGGCGGGCCTTTACACCGCTGCGGTTGCATCCGGCACGCGAACCGTTGCGACGCTTCGGTAGCGGCGGTATGGGCGAGGTGGCTTGATATAGCCCCCCCGTAACAGCGTCCCCGCACCTTTACGCCCTCTTTCCTGTCTGCGCCTTCTACACCTTCGCGCTATCTTCACCGCTGCAGTCTTTTCGTGGGAAGCGATGGCCTCCAGTAGCGAGCGCGGACAGGTGGTTGGTGGCCCTGACGTTCGCCGGCGGTCCTCGCCGTTGACGGTGAAATACGCGCTCCACGAGCGCGACCCGGCGGCGGCGGACCAGGAGCGGCTGGTGGCGGAGGAGGAAGGCACGTTCTCCGGCGAGCTAGGCCCCTCGCTCGTGACCGAGAAGACGATCCAAGGGCTCCTGCGCGCGGGGAAGTTGTCCGGGTGCCAGGACGTATGATTGCCCGCCGCCGACGAGACGGAACCGCATCCCGAAAGGTCGGAGGCGGTCGTCTTCGTTGCCTTTTTCGACGCGGGGCTCCGGATCCCAGCGGCGGCTGTGGTGGGCGACGTGCTGCGGACCTTCGGGCTGGAGCTGGCGCAACTGACTCCGAACGCCGTGGCCCGGCTCGCGGTGTACAGCTGGGCCTTGCGCTCGGGGGCATGTTGGCCCAGCGCGTCGCTGTTCGCCTATCTCCGCGAGGCACGATGCCAGCCGAAGGGCCGGAAGAACGGGACACTGTCGAGCTTCGGTAGCGTCACTTTTATTCTTCGCTCTTCCCTGCGAACTCAACTCGCGGGAAGTGGGAGTCTTACTGGATGAAGCGGTGGTTCTACCACCGTGTGGAGAGCGGGAGCGGCCTTGAGTGCACAGGCCGACCAATCGCGTTCAAGCCCTCGCCTGGCCGAACGCTCGATGATGAGGACAAGCGGAGGGTCAAGCAGCTCGTAGGCGTGGCCGCCCGCCTCAACATGCGCGACCTCGCTGAAGAGTTCGTGATGTACGGCGTGGCACCGCTTGCCTACGACTGGCGTCTTGCCGCCGAGAGGCGTCGAGACGACAATGTTTCGCCGTGGGTTTGCTCGCTGCCGGCGCCGCCTGGTCCACGTAAGCCTCGATCGCGTCCCTCCTTTGTTGACGCGAAATGCGTTGTATGCTGATGCTATTCTCCTTTGCTTCAGGGATTTCCTTGGAGGAGGCGGAGCAAGCCGCGCGCGTATTCCTGGGGCCGTACACCGCCAGGGAGCACGAGCAGCGCGCGTCTGCTATCGCCAAGGCGGGGCTGGGGCGAATAAACCGCGTGTGCGAGGTCCTGGGCCTTGCCGTGCCGGACCGTGTCGCTCCAGACGATGGTGGAGCGAAGAAGAAGGCCTCGTCTCGGAAGAGGGGCCGCAGCGGGGCGCCTGCCGCGCCTGCTGCTAGTGTTTTTGAGGGCGCGGCGGACGCGGAGTCGGACTCGGCGAGGTATGCCGACTCGGGCTTGGGTGGCGCAGGCGCCGAGGGCGAGGTGTCTTCGGCGAGCGTCCCGGACGGCGGGTGTGCCGCGGACAGCCGGAGGGGGGAAGTTTCACCGCCCGCCGAAGCCGCCGAGGCAGACCCCGTGCGGACCGGCGATGCCGAGGTGGAGCCCTCGACCGCGACCGCTGTGGTGCCGGAGGCGCCCTCTGCGGGGGCGCACGTAGCCGTGCTGTCTTTACCAACAGCAGCGGAAATCGAGGTGCCCCTGCGACAACTGCCACCGCGGGACCTTCGCCCCTGGGCGCGGCAGCCGCGAGGTCTTCCCCAACCACGGCTGCGGGGGCGGTGTCGCCGCTGGCTGCCCCGGCCAAACGGCCGTGTGTGCGGCCGGAGCTCCACCGGACACCGCGGGGGTTCGTCGTGGCCACAGGCATCAGGAGCTATGGGACTCCAGCGCAAGCACCGGGGGCCATGCGGCCTATGCGCCTTCTGCCCCTCTGGACACAGCGCCCGCTGCGCAGGGACAGCCGTCGTCCTCCCCGACCGCGGAGGCTTCTGCTCGCGGCGGGACCATTCCTTCTGCTACCGAAGGTAGGGTGGCTTAGCTTGCTCTGGAGTATGCTTTATGCCTTGGGGTGCTCACCCGTATCCCTGTTTACATCGTTGCTCATTCCGGAGGGGGAGCACTCGGCGGAACACGGGGTCTCCGAGCACGTGAGCCCCGCGGACTTCGTGCCGCCTCCGGGGACGCTGAGGGCGTGGCGCGGGATTGTGAATGACGCGGCCACGAGCGTGGACCCGCAAGTGCTGCAGGCCTACGGTGCGGGGCGCCTCGAGGACGCTTTCGAGGTGTCTGGGGTGAGGGTAAGTACTCATGCAACCACGCCTGAGCTTATTTGAGCTTGCTAAGTCTTTTCCCTTCTTCAGACACTTGTGCTGGGGCAGGCCCTGCAAACGGCCTATGCTCGTAGCCAAAAGGCGCTCGAGGATAGGCTGCGGGCCGCCGAGGAGGAGCTGCGCGAAGCCTCTGGCGTCCGCTCTGCCCAGGACGCCCGCATCCGGCAGCTGGAAGCGGAATGTGCCGAAGCGAGGGCACACGCCAAGGGACTGGGTGCATCGGCGCAGGAGTCGGCCGCGGCGGCTGCTGAACAAAAGTTCGCGGCGGAGCAGGACGGGCTCCTGGAGCAGGTCGCCGCGCTAGAGAGGGAAAAAGGCGAGCTTGCCTTGACTCTAGCAGAGCGCAACCGGACGCTGGGCGACGCCTCGGTGGTTGCGTGGGACGCCATGCAAGCGCTGGAGAGCCATCTTCAAGGGCTGGTAGCTGAGGTGCCGGGCCACGCCTTTGGCCCGGAGGAGCTGTCTCGGACGCTCCGCTGGGTCGGGAATGCCGCCAACGTCGTGCGCGACGCGGTGACGTCCTTCGGCACCCACTGCGCGGACACGTCGGCATGCTTGGTGTGCGCGCTCCTGCAGCACCGCGGTTGTACGCACGTCGCCGCGCTGGATGATCCCCAGCTGGAGATGCCTGGCGGGGCCGGAGTAATGTCCGGCGCCGTCCGCTCCGCTCGCCTTGCCCTCGGGCCCTTCTTCGACCGGATCTGGGGTCACGTCGGGCCGGATGCTGCACGGATCGAGCTCCAGAAGTCGCTGTACGGGACGGGGAGCCTCGACCAATTTCTGGACGGGGTCCCTCGACGCGACGATGGTGGCGCTGGGCCCTCCGAAGGCGCCGGGAACCCGCAGGTCTGACGCCGTGGTGCCTAGGTGTAGGCGTGTGTTGTACTGTTCCTTGTCTTTGCGAATAAAGTACACACTTGCTGCCTGCATTCTGACTTTCACCTATATCCCGGGCAGCTTCCTTGCTGGGACCGGCTTCGTGCGGCCGACCTTTCAACCCGGCGACGCCTTCGACGCTGGCGAAGGGCCGAAGAGTCGCTTGACTTATGGGCGAGCCGGCCTTCTTCGAGCGAGGCCCCAACTTTAGCGCGTGTTAAGGACGAACCCGCGGGGTAGCGGCTTAGAGCGGCCGGGATGTTGCCGGACCTTTGTACATGTGATTTTTCCGGTATGCAGACTTCCTGACATTTTAGGATATGCGCTGTGTGTTGATGCCACCGTTGGCGAAGCAGTTGCGCCGGGGTTCCTTAGAGCGGACAGTCCGCAGACTGACGTATGCGGAGGCAGACCTCCGCGGTTTGCCTTGCTTTATAGTCCGGAGACTCACGCGTGCGGAGGCGGGCCTCGACGCTACTACTTATTTAGAGTCCGTAGACTAGTGCGTGCGGAGGCGGACCTCGACGCTACGTCTTATTTAGAGTCCGCAGACTAGTGCGTGCAGAGGCGGACCTCGGCGCTACGACTTCCTTTATAGTCCGGAGACTCGCGTGTGCGGAGGCGGACCTCGGCGCTACGTCTTATTTAGAGTCCGTAGACTAGTGCGTGCGGAGGCGGACCTCGGCGCTACGACTTCTTTTATAGTCCGGAGACTCGCGCGTGCGGAGGCGGACCTCGACGCTACGTCTTATTTAAAGTCCGTGGACTGGTGCGTGCGGAAGCGGACTTCGACGCTACGTCTTCTTTATAGTCCGGAGACTCGCGCGTGCGGAGACGGACCTCAGCGCTACGTCTTATTTAGAGTCCGTAGACTAGTGCGTGCGGAGGCGGACCTCGGCGCTACGACTTCTTTTATAGTCCGGAGACTCGCGCGTGCGGAGGCGGACCTCGACGCTACGTCTTATTTAAAGTCCGTGGACTGGTGCGTGCGGAAGCGGACTTCGACGCTACGTCTTCTTTATAGTCCGGAGACTTGTGCGTGCGGAGGCGGACCTCGACGCTACGTCTTATTTAAAGTCCGTGGACTGGTGCGTGCGAAAGCGAACTTCGACGCTACGTCTTCTTTATAGTCCGGAGACTTGTGCGTGCGGAGGCGGACCTCGACGCTACGTCTTATTTAAAGTTCGTGGACTGGTGCGCGCGAGGGCGTCCCCCCGGTGCGTCTTTTGTTTATACTCAGGCCCGTCACCTTTGACTACGGCGACTGCACACGCGAACATGCGACTTCGATTTATACTCAGTCCCGTACCCCTGGCTACGGCGAGTGCACACGCGAACGTGCGTCTTTGTTTATACTCAGGCCCGTCACCTTTTGGCTACGGCGAGTGCACACGCGAACATGCGAGTTCGATTTATACTCAGTCCCGTACCCCTGGCTACGGCGAGTGCACACGCGAACGTGCGTCTTTGTTTATACTCAGGCCCGTCACCTTTTGGCTACGGCGAGTGCACACGCGAACATGCGACTTCGATTTATACTCAGTCCCGTACCCCTGGCTACGGCGAGTGCACACGCGAACGTGCGTCTTTGGTTTATACTCAGTGTCGTACCCCTGGCTACGGCGAGTGCACACGCGAACGTGCGTCTTTGGTTTATACTCAGTGTCGTACCCCTGACTACGGCGAGTGCACACGCGAACGTGCGTCTTTGGTTTATACTCAGTCCCGTACCCCTGGCTACGGCGAGTGCACACGCGAACGTGCGACTTCGATTTATACTGCGGGAACGCGCGCGTTGGCTAAGCCTGCGCGCGCCTTCACCGCGTACTTGCGCGTGATAAAGAAAGATTAGCGACAAACGGCGATCTTCATTACATCCCCGTTTGCGCAGGTGAGCAACTACAAAGGATAGATATACTAACCGTTTGGCCTTGGTGCGGCCGAAGCCTCTAGTCGCTAGACGTCTGCAGGGCCCGCCAGGGCGCGTGTGAATGGCCCCGCGGACCTCCGCGCGGTGGCGCCAGCTCTAGTGGCGCCGTTGGGCTTCGCGACGCGGGCACCTAGTACCTGACTCGATGCGCCGGGCCATGTCCTGGTCGCCTCGGACGGTGATGATGGTCCGGGGACCCGGGATCTTCATACATAGGTAGCCGTGATGTGGTACCGCGCCGAAGGAGTTGAGGATTGGGTGGCCTAGTATGGCATTGTAGGGGTACGGAAGGTCGACCACGTCGAAGGTGGCATGTTCGGTCCGCACATTGTCATCTCGGCCGAAGGAGACTCGAAGGCCGATTTGGCCCAGCGCCCGCAGGGGCTGTCCCCCGAAGCCCTGCAGTGGGATTCCCGAGGGCCCCAGGCGGCTTCGAGGGATCCCCATCTGGTCGAAGGCCGCCACAAACAATACGTTCGCGAAGCTACCACCGTCCACCAAGGCGCGCCCCACGTCGCATCCCGCGATGGTGACCCGGATGACCAGGGGGTCCTGATGAGGGAAGTCCACACCCTGGGCGTCGTCGGGTGTGAATGTAACTTCGTGCTGCGCCCAATCCGGCGGTGCTTGCGCTGGGTATGCCGCCACGTGATGCAGTCTTCGCACGTAGGCCTTCTGCTGCCGTGCCGAGGCGAATTCCAGCGCAGAGCCTCCGGATATGACGTTAATGACCCTGCGGTAGGTTGCGTCCGGGGCCTGCAACGACAGGAGGCCCTCCCGAGGCTGCTGTACGTGAGCTTGGATCCGTAAGGTGCCTTCCTGGGGTTGCATCCCTTGCGCCTGTACCTGCATCCCTTGCGCCTGTACCTGCATGGGGGCCTCGTATGGGAATTGGACGTGGGCCACCGCAGGCGGGCGCGCCTCCGGGTTCCTGTCCCTAGCGACGCTGTCGCGGAGCGCCGCGATGGAGGTGCAGGTGCGGGTATCATGATTACCGCGGCCGTGGACTACGCACCACAGTCCCTGATGCTGGTCGTCGTAATCTCCACGACCCCTATCGTCGCGGCCCCTGCCACGGCCGCGCCCCCGGCCACGGCGCCCCCGACCGCCTCGGCCCGCTGGAGCACCCTCGTCGGACCCGCCTTCGATGTCGAGGACGTACCGGTTTCGCCTCGACCTCTGCTGGCCGCGCTTGGGCTGATCGGACGACTCCTTATGCGAGGCATCCCTACGGTCGGGCGCGTCCCTGGACGACTCCTGCTTACGTTTTCCCTTCGAAGAACCGCCCTTCGGCGGATCTTCGGCTTTTGCCGAGGCTCCGGCCTGGTTGGTGTCGGAGTCGTCACCTTGCCTTCGCCGTGCGTCTTCCTTCGCCCTGGCATATTCTTCCATCTTGTCGAAGAGCTTCGCCACCGTCTTGATTGGCTTTCGCGCATTGTACTCGGCCATCAGGCCCGGACGAAGGCCCTGTATGGCTGCATTAACGATGGTGGTTTCGTTGACGTCTTTCACTTGGCATCGAATCTTGGCGAAGCGTTTGAAGTAGTCCCGGAGCTTCTCCGAGGGTTTCTGTTTCACGGCAAAGAGCTGGTCCGCGTCGACTCGGTCGACGTAGTTTCCTTGGAAGTTGTTGTGAAGGCGGACGCGAAGCTGCTCCCACGCGTAGATGGAGCCCGGCTCTATGGTAAAGAACCAGGAGAGCGCCACTCCTTGCAGCGCGAGGGGGAGTCCCTTCGCCTTCGTGGTGTCGTCTCCGCCCGCGGCTTCGATCGCGGTTTTGTATACGCGCACGAACTCACGGGGATCCGTGTCGCCTTTGTACGAGTCGATGGCGCTAGGAAACTTGAAGTCTTCGGGCCATGCCGCCTGCTGCAGCCCTGGCGAAAGCGGGGACTCCGGATCCACGCGCCGCAGCGGCACGCGGCTAGACGTGGGGGCTTCGCGACTGTCCGCCCTCTCCGGCGTGGGCTTGGACGCGATTACTGGCGCGGCCTGCTGACTCCGAGCCTCTTGCATATCTCTGACGGCTCCGCGAAGGTCCCCTAGCTCCCGCTGGAACGCGTTGAGAGCCGCCAGTAGGGCACCTTCCATTGCTGGTGCAGGCGGGGTTGCCGGTGCTCCCGACGGGCGGATCGGCGCGGGGACGACCGCGTCGCGGGGTCCCGAGCTGCCGGTCGCTCCGTCGTGGCTACCTCGAACCGCCCGGTCCGCGCCGCCAGCGAGGGTTGCAGTGGGGGCGGCGAGGTCGGCTGTCGTTGCGTCGGCGGGGTCGGTTGTCGCTGCACCCGCGTCGACGTCTTCGACCGCGGGGTCCGTCCCTGCAACGCCGGTGGCGGGGTGGGTCGTCGCGGTGCCGGTGACGGGGTTGGTCGTCGCGGTGCCGGTGACGGGGTTGGTCGTCGCGGTGCCGGTGACGAGGTTGGTCGTCGCCGCGCGGACGTCGACGTCTTCGGCCCCGCGCCTGCGTCGCTACCCGCGCCCGCCGCTGCCGATGCCGAAGCCCTGGTACTCATACGATGCTCCGGCCCGGCCGCCTTCTTCACCTTCGCCGCCGCTGAAGAAGCTTTTTTCGGTGCCATCCTTCTTCGGTCTTCAGGCTTGTCCTGTCCTCCCCACGGACGGCGCCAACTGTTGTGGCTACAGACCAAACAGAGAGAGAGATGGTAGTGGAGAGTGATGAAGATAAGTGTAATGGCCTGGGTCCTCCCCATGGCTTGTACTCATATATATATACACATGAGGAGTGCTTTTACAGTTATACCCTCACATCTGGTTATCCCCTCTGGGGGCAGTTATGACATTACACATGGCCTATTCTGGGCCCTATAATCTCCTACTAGGTCTGCTGGGTTTAGGTGGGGGCCATCCCTACGACAGTCATATACTATATAGTTGTAGATAATTGTCTAAGGATTCGATAGAGTACAACAACATAGGTTTTGGTTGAGCAGATTAGAAGTTATGGCTTCAGGAAGACTGTTGTCCAAAATTTAGTCACTGCTGGACACAGTTGTGGTAATCTATAGTTTAGGCCTAGTAGATGGCCAAATTAACTTATGAGAATAACTAAAGAAGATAATGATTTTCCATATATTTTAGAGGTGGTATGGTTTACAATGATTAGATAGGTAGATTAATTGATATAAAATTGTTAAATCTGCTATCCAGTAAAATAACAAAATGGTATTTAGGGTTAAAAACGAGGAGTTAAATGGATTAATCAGGTTTGTGACCAGCTAACAAAGTGTAGAAAATCTTGTGTAGATTATATAAATTATATGGTTTGCCATATTAGGGCTTGGGAGTCGAGAGTTATGCTATTTTTAGTATCGAGATAGCAGGGGAGACTATCCAATAAAGGGGGAAATTGCGGGATCGGAAGGCGTGTAGGAGCGATGTTGTTTAACTAATGTTTATATACTATTCTGGCATGTTGTTGAAAATGAATATTTACTGTAGGAGGAGTAATTTCGTGGTTGGCGTCATCTTGACATCAATCCATCCCTCGTAGTTAGAAAAATGCAAGTGCATGGTAGAATAGTAACACGGGTTATTTGCTCTTGCTATTTTATATTATAAAGTACTTGACATGCTGATTTATATGTTTACATTTGCTTTCTATAATGCTCATATCATTATGGATTAAATGGTGATGATGACAAATGGTTAATTTTAATAAGCAATTAATGAATAAAAGAATCATTGTATTTGCATAATGAGTATTCATAATGGAAAGATGTGACTTATGTGGCCCTCTAGAGCAAACTTTGTATGGGTGATATGGGGAGTGGATAGAGAAAGATCTATTTTACTAGGCACTCCACAGGAGTGGAGATGAGGTCCCCATATAAAAAAAAGGACTGGTTTGAGGTGGCTTGAGTGGAGACCAAGGGGTGTAACATTCCACTGTATCGTATAAGCAAAAGAGACGTTGAGACATGTGCATTGCATTCATGAAAAAATAAAAGAGATGATGAGATGTGTATGGTATTAATGAAAAAGATGTATGAAGTTGAGATACATGTAAATTGACATGAATTCTTGGTACCATGTTTTTATATCATTTACTATTTTATTATGTGTTTGCTGAGTCATGAACTTACTCTTGTTTATATTGTTGTTTTTAGATGAACGTTGAAGGCGTCATGCATGAGAAGGAAGTAGCACAAAATCAGTTCTTGCACAGCGTTGCTTATTAGTCACATTAGACAATAACCATTTGTCTTTAGTACCTTGGTTTATACAAACTCTTACTCTTGGTTAATAAGTTCCTTTAGAACATGGAGTTATTAGGTTGGTTGCAATCAAATAAAGTTTCATTGGTTAGTCTTAATAATTAGATTACCTTCGTTATTGTTATTGCTTCAATTCAATGTTAAGATTTGTTCATTCATTATCATCTTATTTATGCGTAATTTTAATATTTTGTGAAAGCTTGGTCATTGTAATAATATTAATAGTTATGGAAGATGGTTTAAATTTTAAGGGAATGGAGATAGTGGTGACATTCTGGGCTTATGTCGGCCAGAGTGTTACATGAAACAGTCATATTGGTCCATTTCAGAGATGTAACAATGAGATGAGATGCCGAAAACAATGAAACAACTTGGGATTGTATTGCTCAAAACAGCATGAAACAAGGATCAATACAATGCCGAAAAGTTGTATGTAACGTACGTAAGGGGATTTCAGAAATGTAATACATGGAATTGCATTGCTGCGAAAATAATTAGATAACAAAAGTTCAAAACATCCATTCAAGGGCTTAACTCCTAACTGGATCAACCTCGAACAAAAAATTATCCTCATCCGCTACAACCAATATTCCTAGCAGAAGTGACACCTAGCAGAAATAATAGCAAGTACCTAGCAGAAGGCAAAAAAAATTATCGTCAACCTCTACTATCAATATTCTTCCCGCTCAAGGATATTCATGAATTCGTAGGAAAAACAATGAAAAGAAAAAAAATAAGGCTACTATAGAGGCAGAGGCGGCCGGTGAAGAGGAGGGAGGCCAAGGAAGGAGTAGAGAGGGCAAGGGGAAGGGTGGCCAGAGAACAAACCTTCACGGGACGCTGGTGCCAGTGCTCAGGGAATGGCAATGTCGAGGCAGTCGGGGGTCAGCAGCGGCGAACTCTGAGGCCAGCAGTGTCGAGGCAGTAGGGGGTCGGCGACGAGGGCAATCTGACGGTGAGTGGATCTAGTGGCGAGGGATCTGGGGGCGAGAAATGTCTGGTGGCGAGGGGATCCGGGACCGGCGGTCTAGGTCTCCAGGCCGGCGGTGAGGATCTCCAGGCCTAGGATTTAGAGGGGGAGGATGCAGGGGCGAGGCTCCCGTTCGCTCTGGTGGGGAGGCGTCAAGCGAGCGAACCGTTAGCCTGGGGGCTCAGAGTGGGGTAGGTGGATGACATTTTACACATAATATGTCTAACTTTATTTAAGAAAAACTTTTATTTCGGGTATGCTGGCTTCTCACGAGAATACACTCAAGGTTGCTCCTCGTTGCTAGTTTATTTTTCAACTCTACTCCTCGTGAGAATTAGAATTCGGCCGGTTTAGGAAATTGAATGTTTGGTGCAGCTTCAAGAGATCGGAACGAGAAGCTAAGAGTTATACCAAACAAATCCTTAGTGTGCTGTGGTAAAATGGCTTCTTGTTTGGTTAAATTTTCAAGGATGTGGACATAGTCGAGAAGTTGAAGTTAGGGACTCTGACCTATGCGCCGGAGAAGTTCACGCTGATCGGGAGCATTTTTATTTTAGTGCTGTTAGGAATTGTAATCAACATTTTAGCAAAGTAAATGATCTGTGCAACATTTGTATTGTATATGTTTTTTTAATTGTCATTGTAACCATTTAAATTCTGCAAGTTTTTCTGAGTTGTAATGTGAGTTGGCAATGGAAAAATGTCCTTAATGCTTGTCCAGTGATACGATCTCCAGCAAGCAAAAAACATATATACTACTCATCAATCATTTTTGCAACCTGATACTGTGCATTTTTCACAAGACTGATACTGAATGTGAGAAATTTCATAATGCTTTTGCTTACAATGTGATGACTCCCACTGATGGTTTAGCGTGACAAAAATTGTTGATGAAAGTAGAATGTAAATTTTCTAAATGGTTGCGGTCTTGCATGCCATGTGAATATTTTTATTCTTCCAAATTGCTCCATGTGCATCAGCGGCTAGCGCCTAGCTAGCAGCATCAAATTGTTCCATCCAAATTTCTCTTGGTCACCTGATGCTACACACCATGTTACTATTCACCTGATTTGACACACAATTACATGAAAGCATGGACACAGAATCAAGCACTCGACTAAAATTACCTGCTGAAATTTCGAAAGCATCA
Organism: Dendrocalamus latiflorus; assembly: GCA_017311315.1. Classification (NCBI taxonomy): domain Eukaryota; kingdom Viridiplantae; phylum Streptophyta; class Magnoliopsida; order Poales; family Poaceae; genus Dendrocalamus; species Dendrocalamus latiflorus. The sequence goes on from CM029662.1 coordinate 8,244,083, forward strand.
ATAAACAGAACTCTGTCATCATGCAAGCACCTGATAATATTCACATTACATCGACCATTCAGCTCACAATTACAGTCACAATGCAACTACCAACAAAGAACATGTCATCGAACAAACACTTTTGATACTTTTCATGCAAGCACCTGATAAATAGCTCTTTCATGGAATTTCGTTAATGGTACCTGATACTATTCATGCATGCCACAAGCAAGCACCAAACACAACCAAATTTTCTCACGAATACAATTACCTGCTACAATTTTCTGCAATTACCTTCTTCTGCAATTTTCTCATTAATGAAGTACCTGCTGCTGCACTTTTCTTAGAAACAAACTACCGAACATTGTAGCTACTTTTTTCAAATTTGGTTCTCGGACACTCGTTTTTGCAAATTAGCCCTTTCCTTGAGCTCGGCAGAACATCGGTGACTGCACAATAATTAATTAGTGTTACTTATGCTTAATTAGCACCAATCATGATTAATTCGGTCACTTGCCAATTTGTGGGCGCCCGGTAGGACACTGCCAAGCAGTTGTTGCTCGGCAGGTGGCTCAATAGCACCTACTGAGCTGTTGTAGCACAACAACACCAGCAGGTGACACTTGTCGTCTGACGCTGTTGCCGAGCTCGAGGAAGGGCTAGATTTGTAAAAAGGCATCCGAGTGCCAAATTTAGAAAAAAAATAGCTATGGTACTATTTATGTGAACAGTTAAGGTGCTGCTAGATCATACATCAGTATCAGGCTTTCATTTCGCAAGTATCACAAGACAACATGAGCCACGCTGAATTCATTTCACAAACATGTAAAACTCCAACAAGAACAGCTATACCTGTCAAAAAAGAAATTATTTTTTGAGGTCATGTTCGTATTGGATTCTAGAAACTACTTTTCTACAGTAAATAACTTTTCGACATTACCTAACTTTCAAATAAAGTGTCTTTTCAAGGCAGGGTCTACTAGTCGATTATAGTACATACTGTAGTGACTTTATTTATATCGGATAAAATCACACGCGAGTCTCTACAACCTTCTACAAATTGTTATTATTCATAAGCCAAAGCAGTGACGGATCTAGAACAAAAATGACGTGGGGGTTCATGCTCTATGCATTTACTTATCAACACATCCGTCAATAATGTAGTAGATAGTAATTCATTCTAAATTTTGTAACATTAACTAGCTTCATGACAAAATTCAATAGTAAATAATTATTTGTCAGACAGCATACCAAAATCAAAAAACTACTATTAGTGAATGATCTAGGATGAATCTGAGAACAAAAGATGGTTAGTTATTGAAACACACTAAATAACATATTGAAACACATTGAAAAAAATCACTAATTCAATTGTTACAAAAATTGAACATGGCATTCTAATATTAAAGCCCTAACTCACAAATATTTTAAAGAACATAGAGTTGAAACCATAAAATCTAAATCACAAAATTTAATGCCTATTTTGGTCAACTGATCATTACTTCGTTAGCTATGAAGATCATTAAACTTTGAAGCAAGGAGCCAGTTCATCAGGACGAGACGATGATTGGTCAATGAACAACCTCACATGTTGCCATGATCGTCTACCATATTGCATACATTGATATATACATAGAGATATACTCCATTTGCATGCGCGCATAATGAGATTAACACAGTGAGAAATCTAACTATACCATCCAAGTTCGACACACGCAAGCGCAGGCTAGAAGCGGTCGGTGTGCTCCCGGACGATGGCAACTCCAGCGCCAGGCCCGTCACTACTACAGATGAAAGGACGAAGTCAACAAAGGTTGCGTGCGTGGTGTAGAAAATAGGGGAAGGTAGATAAGACGTCGTCTGGACCTGGTGTGCCTACTTGATTGGCTTGGGGCTGGTGCTGACTTGGACGCTTGAGCCTTGAGCTAGTGTTGGCTTAGGGCTGAACCGACTGGTGCCCCACGCTCGATCGGTTCAAGTAGCTCATGTTATTTTTTTTTCTCTTTTCACTATCAATTAATATGTTGTGTCGTGTCAACTTCAACTTATATGTATTTTTTTGAAATGACTTGCTTTGTCAAAAACCTGTGTGTTTTCCTTTTCTTTTCTCCCTCTGTTTAAGTTTTCTTTCTTTTAGATAGATGTAGTTATTGACATGTGAGGGCACACACACTGTGTAAGCTTGGACTATAAGCAACAAAAATTAAAATCAACATGGGGCCTGTGCCCCTATTGGAGAATGTGCATCCGCCCCTGAGGCAAAGTCAAAAATCAATATGAACTGACCCTAAAACAACTCACCTCATTCAAAATAAAAGAAAAATATTGTACAAAAATATTAATGTATTGAAGCTAACAACATTGTGAGCATTTCCGCTTAAGTTTCAAATTCTTTTTCCATTATTTGTTCAAGAAACATGCCCATGGACGTGAACTAGGTTCACTCTTTGTCAAACAGAGATGACGCATAGTTCATTCTGTCCAATGGCTTAACAGGTTTTAATGGATGGCTTTGTCAAGTTCAGACTTTCAGTGGCACGAATGATTTTAGGCATCCCAGTCCTATTTCAAATCAACTCCATTTGATTGGGGAACTCTGTGCACAGCTTAAGTGCTCAACTAAACTAGACTCATCACGATACACCTAGCTGTCAAAAAAATTCAAACTAGTCATCAGTCTGAATTAGAAAAACTAGAAAAAAGTTTAAGTTTACCCCAACTTTGCTCGAAAGTCCATCGAACATCCGAATTTTGTAATCCAATTCAAATAACACCCTGACCCAAGTTGCAATCCAATTCAAATAACATCCTAACCCGGTTTTAAATGGTAGTATTGCTCGTATAATGCGATGAGTCAGCGGTTTACCATGTAGGATGGCACGCAAGTTTAGATGAATGACTTCTCAACCAAATCGAAACAAAAAGTGAATGAACTAAGGGGTATTGGCTATGTAAGCATGAATGGGAGCTCGATGGGGGGAAAACAAAACTCTTGTGAGCCCTAAAAGGAAACAAAAAGTGAAGGAACTATATGGGTAGCGGCCATGTAAGCATGGATGAGAGCTCGGCAAGGGGGAAAGTTCTTATGAACCCCACATATCACTGACCCAACTTGACCAGCATGTTATCATACGTGGTAAAACCACCTATTCATCGGACCATACAAGAAATACCACCATACGAAATCAGGACATGATGTTATTTAAACTGAATTGCAAATTTCAGATAATCAATTGTTGGGTTTCATAGTTTGGAATGCTAAACAAATTTTCAAGCAATGTTTGGAGTGATATATGGACTTATTCCTAAAAATTGTGAAGCATTATTGCAATGAAGATTAAACCACAGAATCGAACAAGCATGGGGAAAGAATGTAGAAACAGTTTCATTCCAATAAGGCCATCCAAAGATGCCAGCGGTCTCATGATGCACATGGTAAATTCCCATAACATCACATATCAAAAACCTCAAAACTTTTGAGTACCTCTTGTACTGAAAACCTAAAAGACATACATAACATAAGAGAGTCTAGGCAAATTTGCTAACTGTGGTCGGACCGCTCAATCAAACAAGCTAAAACCCATGTCATCATCACTCTCCTCCTTAGCCTCCTCCTGAAAATAGTCAACCAAAAATGATTTTTAAGTTATTAAACACAGTATTAGTTGTGCCAATAAAAGTGTGGACTAGATGTATGATAGCTCACCTTCTTCTCCTCAGCAGCCGGGGCAGCAGCAGCTGCACTACCAGCAGCCGGGGCTGCAGTAGCAGCAACCGGAGCAGCTGCACCACCACCTACAAACAAAATTGATGCACAAATTAATACATGCTTGTTTTCCAGAGCAGAAAATCAAACCATCAGCAACAGAGAAATGCAACAACCAAACACAGAAGAAATCTCGATTTCCATGTAATGCATCCTTCTAGCGGCGATAGTACAAAAGAACATGGATATTTTAACTCGGTTTCACTGTACTGCATCCATCCAGCGTTGATAGCACAAAGGCACATGCATAATTTTAACAGAGACAGCTAATTCATGCAACCGAATTATCAGGCAAACAATACAATAGTATCACAATAACATATGCAATAAACAAGCCTTGAAACTTTCAGCTTCCAAATGAAATAGGAGAAATACTAGAACGATGACAAACCCAACACATGGCTAAGGCACAAACAACCCGAAGATACTATCGAATTATGTAACTAAATTGAGTTAAATCTTATCGATTACACCCAGAAACCTCCAACAAGAGCTAGAACTACAATTAGTTAGCATGAATAAAGCAACAAACATCTATCGAGTACCATAGCTAAAAGCTGCTGATCCATAAAGTGACAAGAGAGCGAGTAGAGGGAGCAAAGGAAGGAAGGTATACCGGATCCGACGGAGAGGATGAGGTCGTCGACGCTGCGCTTCTCAAGGAGCTTGGCGAAGAGCGCAGGCCAGTAGGACTCGACCTTGATGTTGGCCGCCTTCACCAGCGTCGCGATCTTCTCGGACTGCCCAAGAAACGCCCAAGCTCAGACAACAAAACCAACCAAGAAACGCACATAGAGAGAAAGAAACCGAGATAGAAGAGCAAACTTACGGTGATGGGGATGCCGTCGTCGTGGAGGATGAGGGCGGCAAGGGTGCAGGCGACCTCGCTGGACGACATGGCCTCGTCTTCCTCTCACCGGAACGGATCTACGATCTCTGCGAGGAACCACACAGCAACCAGATTAGATGCAGCGACGAGCAAGATAGTAGGAGGAGGCGGCGGCGGCGGCGGCGGCGCGCGTACCAGAGGTTGGCGAGAGAGGTGGAGCCGCAGGAGGCAGGGGGGATCTAGGGTTTGGGAGGGGGCGGCGTGGGTGGGAATTTATTTTGTGGGGAGGGGCAGGAGTTTGGGCCGGACTGGGCCGACTCGTGGGCTTTCGTTCGGATCCGCTGCGTTTTGTCGAGTTCGGGCGGGATAGCGACGGCGACGAGCCGGCGAGGAGGGCCACGCGAGCTGGGGCGGCGAAGACATCAGCAACAAGCACGGCGGGCCAGGTCGAGCTCAGGCGAGGGCAGATCAAGGCGCTGATGTGCGGCTGCAAGGTCGAGCTAGGCTCCTCTCCCTCCTCTCTCTCCTCTCGCTTGCTTCCCAGACGTAGGAAGGCTTGGGTGGAGTCCTATTTTCCCGTGAAATCGCAGCTAGGCAACGCTATTCCAAAGGATTTGGTTTGCTCGATCCTCCGATTCCAAACGGCATAAACAGTTCTCAAAACTTATGTTTCTCCCTTCCTACGATATTCTTTGAAATTCCTCCAATCCATATGGGGCCTTAAACTTCTTTGGAAGTGCCTCCTCTTGCATGCACGGCTTCCACCACTGCCTCCTCGTTGCTTACCACGTAGCAATAATTGTCAATAGCTGTAATACCTCGAAAATATTCTTCTCAGGACCTATGCGTAATAAAAGAAAAAAATACGTAAAAATAAGATGTTTTGGGATTTCAGGGAGAGTCCCTTTTCAAAAACGAGTCTTCCAGGAGCGGTTGAGGATTTGATCAATCTCATGCAAGTTAAATAGGAAACGTGGGGAAGAGAAACCCTGGCCATCTGATTTTTCTTTTCTTTCTTTTCCCACACGCACCTCACGCCAGATCTCCACCCATCGGCCGCCATCGCCAGAAAATCTTTCGCCGTCGCCACACGTCGCTGTCGCCGGCGTCAACCCGCACGCTTGCGCGCGTCGTCACGCGCAGCTGCCGTGTTCCCCCGGTCGGCCGCTGTCCATGCGTTGCCACTCTTCGACCGACAGTTGGCGCAAGACCGAGGGCAAGCGCGAGGCACACGTCAATGTTCATGCATGCAAACGCATGGCCACGCATCCGGCCGATTGCTGGCGTGAGGATAGGAGAGCTTCGGCCAACCAGAAATAGTATGGTTTGCCTATTTTTTGATATGGAAATTGAGAGTTATGATATTTTTAATACCGGAACAACAAGAGGGATTGTTCGGTAAATTGAGAAAACAGTGGATTTAGAAAGCATGTAGGAGTATTATCGATTAAGAGATGTTTTGTATTGCTATGGCTGGTATTAAGATTGAATATTTTCTATAGGAGGAGTAGCTTCGAGTGTGTTGTTAGCTTCAAATCACTCCAGTCGCCGCAATTAAGAAAAGGCAAGTGTGTGGTAGAATTATATTCGAGTGTTTGAAATGGTTGTGTTTCTTTAAGTGAATACTTTCCATGAATATTCAAATGATTATATCTGTTTATTATGCTCACATGTTTATGATAAATTGATGATGATGATTATATCAATTGTTAACGACTAAAGATATTAATCATTACATTGCATATGAGCATTCATATTGAAAAATATGACCCACGGGAGTGGGATGAGGTCCCTATATGTAATATATGAACAATGAGGTCCACATATGAAAAAGGACGGGCAATTGGCCTCCTCACTAAAGAGTGTGGGCAAGAGTGAACACCGACGGGTGCTACTCCGCTATACTAGTATAAGCAGAAGATGAGACATGAGCATGGGCATGGGCATTGCATTCATGAGAAGTAAATAATGATTTAAGATAATGAAACATGTGAATGGGAATTTACGAGAATAAATATGAAAAATTGAGGTAATGATAATTGGTTATGAATTGTTAATGAGTTGATACATCATTTATTATTCTGCTTTGTACTTACTGAGTCGTGGACTCACTCTTACTTATTCATTGTTTTTAGGTGAACATTGAAGGCGACATATATTGGGCGGGAGTAGAACATAGAGATTTGCACATTGTAGCTCTTCATTTCACTTGGCAACTTGTCACTTATGGACATTAATAACTTAGTAGTTCCTGTAGCATCGATTAGACAGTTTCATGATTTACCTTAGTCTTCGTAGTTCATAATATTACTACTTAGTGCCTTACTTAATTTATATTAAGTTATGATTCATTTTGGTTATTGTTGGCTTATATTAAGTTCAGTTTATGATTTGTAGGGTTGCTGAAATTTGCATTCACTATTATGTTGAATTTTTATTCTTAAAGCCTAGTTGTTGGTAAAGATTGTTTATTAGCGATCAAGAAATCGCCCTAGGCAATTGCCCAGGCTCCATGTAGGCGCTCGGTGGTAGGGGACCACCGGGCCTCGAGTAGTAGTCGGTTGACTGGGCGGCTAGGCAGGGAGGCGGTCAAAGGCGACAGAAAGCGGCCTCGGCGCAGTGGGCGATCAGGCAGGGGTGGGCAGGCGAGCGGGCGATGCCTAGGCGGTCGTGTTGATCGCCTAGGCGTGCAAGGCGGAGAAGTGGGTAATATATGAGGAGGAGAGGAATAGAGGGTTACCAGTTTGGACATTTGGAGTTGGAGCGTCTCGCACATTAGGGTTTCTTCGCGCGCGCATGGGTCCACCGCCATTAATTCGCCAGATTTCACCTCACCAGTTAGCGTCGTATCGCCATCTCGCCGAAATCGCATTTCCTAGGTGCGTTCCGCTTCCCTTTCGCCATCTTCTCTACCTCCCCTCTTGTTTGCCATCTTCCCTCCTCTCATCCACTACCCCTCCGCCGGACGGTGCTCCCCTCCAACCTCCACTCGGCAGCACTTCCCTTCACGGCTTCCCTCCCCTCCGCAACTCGGCCTCCTCTCCGCAGCTTTTCTTCACTCCACGCTGTGACGATAGAGGGCGGAGATGGCGAGGACAAAGCAGCGAAGAAGGTGCTAAACGGCGAACACCGATAGTCAGTGGGGTGGAGAAGCGGAGATGGCGAGGGAGGACCAAACTACCTGAGAAGTGGAGCTGTGGAGGAGAGGAGATGGCGACGAGCAACTGCCGATTGGATGTGGATGGACTGGAGAATGACTGAAGTGAATGAATGAGATGAGTGGCGAGAGAGAGAAAGAGAGATCAGCTGAGGTAATGTTGTGGAGACGAGTGGCGAGAGAGAGAGATTTAGTATTTTAGTAATTTATTTTTGATTTTTGTGTGAATTATAATTACTTACTAATTATTGTAACTTTTTACTAATTAGAATGTTGTCAGTTGCATCAGTGCTGGAGGTGAGCACCGCAGAAGATAGTCTCAAGAGGAAGTCGAGTGACGTATGGTGGGATTTTGGTGTGTTGGTGAATCCAAACAACTTGGACAAAGTGAAATGCATTTTATGTGATAAAGTTGTTTCTGATGGGATCTATAGGATTAAGCAACATATTGCACATATTAGTAAGAATATTTTGAAATGTCCTAAATCTACAAAAGAAGACCAAGAAAAGTGCTGAAAGTCTATTGCAGAGGTAAAGAACAAAAAGAAGAACAAGAAAGCACATGACGATGAGGTTAGGTATGATGTGACCATTCAAGGTGATGGTAAGGACGACGAAGAGCTCGATGAGATTGGAGGATCGGCACCTCGTAAATTAGGACATATAGGTAAATTTGTCAATCCAATTGATCCACAAGATAGTTGTTTTAGCATTCAAGAGCTTAAGCGACAACAAAAAATTACGGAGGCAATTTGGAAAAAGAGGCTTCATAAGGTGAAACAATATGTGGCGAGGTGGCTTTACGTATCAGGTATAGTTTGCAACATACATAGTGAACTTGTTGATACGTCGATATGCATTTGCCATTAAATATTAATTCATGTATGTATTAACCTTGTATCATGTTTCTATTTTTATTTTTTAGGTGTACCATTCAATGCCATAAACAATGATGAATTCAAGCAAATGATGGAAACCGTTGGTCGATTTAGCTCGGGATTCTTAGGTCCTACCCAATATGAATGCCGGAAGTCATTGTTGAAAGAGGAGGTGGCGAGAACAAGTTGTTTGTTGAAGGCACATGAGGAAGAGAGAGTCATGACCGGGTGCTCTATCATGACCTATGCTTGGACGGACCAAAGGAGGAGGAGCACGACAAACTTATATGTGCATTGCTCATTGGGGACATGTTTTCTAGAATCAAAGGAGGCTTGAGAAGATGAACACACAAGTGAGTACATATTGAAGTATGTGGATACTTGTATTGAAAAAATAGATCCACAAAATGTTGTGCAAGTAGTGATGAATAATGCTTCCAACAACATGAGAGCAAAAGAATTGTAGAAGGCCAAAACGCCAACTATCTTTTGGAGTTCATATGCAACACACACCATAAACTAAATACTTCAAGGAATTGGTACCATGGCAAAGTATAAAAAGAGACTGGATCAAATGAAATCTTTGACCGTTTTTATTTATTCATATCACAAGATATTGGCCTTGATGAGGCAACACACAAAGAGGAGAGATATAATAAGGCAGGGGGTGACTAGATTTGTTTCGACCTTTCTTTGCAAAGTTTGATTGAGAAAAAAGCTGAACTAAGAGTGATGACGCTAAGTAAGAAATGGGAAGAATCCGCTCACACTAAAGAGGGTAAAGACATAGAGGCAACGGGAACACTCATTAGTAGGTCATTTTGGAATGATGTGAGCAATATGTTGAAGGTATAGCCTACTTCTTATTTTATATTTATATGTCTTCTATTGTGTGCTATTTCACTATTTGATAATACTTGTATTTTGCATTGCTCACTTGCTTGAAGGTTTTTGAGCCATTGGTCAAGTTCTCCGCATGGTTGATGGGGGTGGTCCATCCATAACCTTTCTTTATGGAAAAATTCTAGAAGCCAAGAAGCAAATTAAAGAGTCCTTAAATAATGCGGAAAGTAACTACAAGTTGATAATTGAAACAATTGATGCAAAGATGAAGGGAAGACTTGATTCTCCATTGCACATGACGGCATATCTATTGAATCCATATTACAGTTATTGTGATCAATCAATCTTTTTGGAGCAAACCATAATGGATGGATTCATTGAATGTGTCGAAATCTTTTATCATGGTGATGAAGAACCAATGGATCAAGTGTTCAATGTTGACTTTGTCATTTTCAAGGAAAAAAGGGAACCTTTAGGAAAACTCTTGCACGACTTGGATGTTAAAAGTTTGATCTTATTCCCGGTAAATTTGTTCTCACTTCTTAAATTTAATGAACCAATGCATGCAAATTGTCTTTTATCCATTACTAATTTTTTTCTTCCTATTATGTAACCAATTGGCGGTCTAAATATGGATGTCATGTTCCTCGCTTGCAAAAATTGGCTATAAGAATTCTTTCCTTGACCTCAAGTTTATTTGGATGTGAAAGAAATTGGAGCACTTTTGACATAGTTACTCACTAACTCTCAAGTCCCATCTCTTATATAACTATTTCAATTTAAGTACTTAATTAACAAGTCTAACCTTTAGTTTGCAACTAGTGGATAGATACCAAGAAGAGAAATAAATTAGATGTTCACCGCCTCAACAATTTTATTTATGTTCAATTCAATGCAAGATTTATGAACAAAAAAAGAAAAGAGTAAATCAAAGAACATAGATGTCATTTTAGCTTCACACGCTAATTTTGCTCAAGGATGGGTTATTGAAGGCGGTGATGGGGAGGTTGACCCCAGACGGGTCTTTCATGGAAACTCATTGAAGAAACAAGTGGGGCTAATGAAGCCACATAACCTCGTAGGAGCATAAGAGTGAGAGAACTTCATGAGGATGATTTCGAATCCGAAAGTGAAAAGGAAGAGGAGGTGAACGAGAAACTTGAGGATGCTGAGTTCGAATCCGATCAAGATAAAGTGATTCAAACAAAGGATTACGATCAAGAGGACGAAAATTGATTATTTTATCTATGCATGCTACGTTGTTAAAGTTTCTTTAAGAATTATTTTGTTATGTGTGGTTGAGAACTTATTTTATACTTTTATTTGATCTATGTAACTATATTTTATTGTCTTACAGTCATTTCTTATTTCTTTCATTCTTTCATACTTACATAGAAGTCTAAAGAGCAATAATTATATAAATTTATCCACATACCAAAAGTCTAATGTATTGCTTAATTTTTAATGTGCATATTTACATGAAGCATTTACATCAAGTGATGAAGTATCTATTATTATCTATCAAATTTACAACATTACAAGTTATTCCAGGTAACTATTCTTCCTCCAAACATCATGTATATCTTGACATCGCTAGTAGCACATCATGCTAAAGTCGACTGCCTAGGCCCAGCCTAGGCGCTAGGCCTCTGCTTGCCGCCCGCCTAGCGTCTACTTGAATACTGTTGTTTATTGGTTAAAATTGATAACAATAGTAGTTATAAGTGATATTCTAGGTTTTGGCTAAGCCGAAATGTTACAATGATAACGCGGATCAAGCTATGACGTCATTACCTTGAAATGGGTCGAGCAACCGTAACCTAGATCGAGCTACTTGAGAATTTCCAGATATGTTGCACTTATGTTTGTCAATTCGCTGGGTTTTTTTTCATAGGAATCATACACCAAATAATTTCCTACGAGATTCCTAATCAAACCTACATTAGTGCAAATAGAAGTTGTAGCACTTCGAAATCAAAGTAGACAATGTCACTTCAGCTGTTGTGCCATCGTATTATCCCTGGGAATTTAAACCGGGGACATATACAGTGCAAAAAAATTTAGGCGGGGGGGGGGGGGGGGGTCGAAATTTTAGGTTCAAATCATTGAGAAAGCATCATGTTCATTGTAACCTACGAAATTCTAATGTTCCAAACAAAGCTGGTTGCTATGTTTTATTATCAATTGCACGGAGGATAAATTTTTGGTTAGTTATTTTACAACCCTTGTTATTTTTTTTTGGAAGAATATAGAAGTAATCCTCTTTTAAAAAGGGCACAGGATTCCATGTTGTGAGTATATCCAATCGGTTAAGCTCTAGGTTCACCTTTTCTTTTGTGACGCTAAAGCATTTTTGTTATGTGCACTAATGCATATTTTAGATTTGCGCCAACAAACGCAGCTGATATACTCAAGTCACGTTGGCAATTTTAGCCTATGCCTGCTGCATGTTCTTCTGGAGTAATTCATAACTGACCAACCGTTAGTCGCAGTTCCTGATACTTGCAGGGTGAACCGCAAAAACGTGATGCACCATCAACCACTTTCCTTGGATCAACCACATTAATCATGTGCTCCTCCCCTCAAAAACAGAAAGAAAACGTAAATAATCTCTCAAATTACAAGTTGTTGCAAGAACGAATTGAAATAGTTTGGCGCTGGAAACTTGGAATACACCTGAAAATTACCATCCTGTTCTTTTTTAAAACCTTTTTTTTGCCACATACACAATGAAAATTAAATTTTTCTGAAGCAGACTGACTTGGAAGCTTAAAGAGAACTGGCAAGACAAAGAAAAAAGCATGTAGTTGCTCAACCAGAATGGGGGTTTTTTATTTAAGTTCCAGAAACCTCCTATACATTTCATACACAAAATACAGTGATGATACTTCTAGGCTACGGTGATGAGACCACTGTACATAGCCTAAGAGTTAAGACCCTGAACAGAATTTTTCCAGGACACCTAACATAATTGGCAAACCAAACGAAAATTAAGCAGTGCATTACAATTCTACCAGCTCAAAACAACACTATGATCTAATGATAAGCTTCCCACAACCACAGGTACTATTCCCAACCACCTGCATGACCATTAATTGCACATGCTATAGAACTTCCCTTCAAACTCAAACTAGTTTTCAGGACCATCAAACTAATTCATGCTTAAATTCTAAACCTACTACCTGCTTATCATGCACCTTCCAAAATCAGGAAACCACCAACAGAGGAAGAGATTATGTAAGAAGCATACTGATCCCATCATCTCAGCAGCAGTTGTCAGCTGTAGATGAGAAGTTCCAGAATAATCAGCACCAGACTTGAGATTAAGCACTTGCTTTCCTAGTCAAGTGGCTTCGATGCTTGGACATTAGGGTTGCATGATTTAGGAGTAGAACAGTTCTTGACAAGTGGAACCAACGATTGGACAACATCAGCCATTAGTGGCCTATAATCAGCCTCTGGTTGAACACACATGGCAGCAATAGCAGCAACTTGAACAGCATCTTTCAACGTATATTGACCTTCCAGTGCTGGATCCAAGATCTGCACAACTTTCTCTCGATCAGTGAGCATAGGCAATGCCTGCATCAATGCAACAAGTGACAGGTTAGATATATGTAATGTTCAAATATCATTCTTGAAAATAAACCATGAAAGCTGACCTTTTCCTACCTAGTAGAAGAAGAGAGAGAGGCAGATGGATCATAATTAAGACATGTCATGACTCACGAGCATATGAAAGTAATTAGCATAATGGAGCAGAGACAATTCAAGTGCATGTACATATTTTAGAAGAATTGAAGTACATGTACATTAGTACATATTCATTTTCCACTTGGAAACCACCTCAATCTTTTGCAACTGAAGGACTCAGTGTTCCATTTGTCTATTTTAGGGCCTGTTTGTTTCAGCTTCTGGCAGCTGCAGCTACTCCCAGAATCTGCAGCTCCCCAAACAGTCCAGATTTTCATCCAGATTCTAAGTAGCCAGAAGCTACAGAATCCAGAAAATGAACTAGTAGCCAGAAGCTGGGGTTATCCAGCTTCTCCAGATTCTGACTAGCTGGATACTCACCAGCTACTTCTCAAAATCTACAGCTGAAACAAACAGGCCCTTAGACTAACAGCTATACACTATTCTATAAAACATTATGCTTCAAGATTGCAGAAGAAAACAGCTCAAAGTAAAGCTACATCAATCAGCAACTCTGTTGGTCAGATGATGTTATGCTTACCCAGTTAACTAGAACACCTTCTCCGGGTGGCCTCTTCATATCAACTGGTACCCTGCCGGTAAGCAGCTCCAGAAGCACAACACCATAACTGTACACATCTGATTTGGTTGTCAAATGCCCAGTCAATGCATATCTACAGAGTTTGTAGCACGTGCACCATATTAGAGACAGCATAAGCAGTTAAGTACAACACAAAAAGAATTGCTCAAATCAGTAAGTTCTTGCACAACGGATTTAGCAAGTGATTGAGAAACAGTTAACAAAAGGAATGTAAACCAAAGGAATCTGGTCATACTCTGGTGCAACATAGCCTTGCGTGCCTAGAACTCGAGTTGATACATGACCACCAGCTCTATCAGATCCAAACTTGGCCAAACCAAAGTCTGAGACTCTTGCATGGAAGTCCTTGTCCAGGAGAATATTGCTGCTCTTGAAGTCTCTGTGTATAACAGGTGGAGTAACACGCTCATGAAGATATTCCAGACCTTTTGCTGCTTCAAGAGCTATTCTCATTCTCGTAGGCCAATCCAATTTTGAGATACCACCACAGGAACCTACAATGACAGCTTTATAGATCAATCAGTCAGCAAGAAAAACGGGCTTAATGAATAGCATCAATAAAAAAGCTGTCTGCCGCATTAACTGGTAGGAAAACATTTTAATCAACTTCAGATTTCCATATCAACCTAAAGAATTAAATTTATTACTTAAATGAAATATGAAAATTCTGCATTTTTCACAATATGCCAAATACCTGCACACTTAAAACAGTTTCAACATATAACAACAAAGCAAGGTATAATGATTGGCATTTCATAATGAATTTCACTTTGCATGTTTTCTAAACCATAACATCTAGAAGTATCCTCACTTGATGACAGGCCATATATACAAAATGCTATAAATGGTTTAATGACTGAAGACCAAAGCTCCTTCAAAAGAATGGTGGAACTCTCTGACTGAACACCAGATATCCGACTTCAAAATTTTCCAAGGCCTGCATTTCTTTATTTGGAACAAAGTCCAGAATTCTTTTAATTAAAGATGCAAGATTCACCATTGGACAACTTAACCTGTTTCAGTACTAGTTTCTACTTTCTTCTACAGCATTACACAGCTAACTTGGGTAAATTGACACCGAAATAAGGTCAGCATGTTTTCTTTGGCAACTAAATCAAAGCCCATTGATAGTATACTTAAATCTCCTCTTGTAAGTTGTAACAGGTAAGAGTAGCTCTAATTTAGCTCAAGTGTTACATGAAACCATAGATGATTTATTAGATCCGCGGGATACAGGACCAACACAGCTTCATGTACACTCCAAAAGTCATAACACCTTTAAGATAGTACCTATATCCAAATTTGTGAGGTACCTAACCAACCTTACTGAGGTCTGTCATATTGGTTTTTCTTCTCGTATCGGCCCACAGCACCAGCATAGAGCCAGAGCCACTGATCACTTTATCAACAGCCTAGATTGTGGTACAAACATTTATGTTGATGTCCAAAAGACGATGGGACTTGTAGTATATCTGTCATACCTCTATTCCTTTACTAGGAAGTTGGTGACCTCGCAAATTAGCAAAAAGTGTGTCTCATGACCATGTTTTATGATCTAGAGTTTTCAATGCCATGAAATCAAAAGAATATTTGGCTTGGCTAGCTTGCCTGTCATTGTCAATGAGTCAATAATTGTCAATGTTCAGCAACAAATAAACGCAGTACAAGGGATATCAATAAAAGTAACTTTTTGTGCTGTTCAGAACTTCTATTAGTCTCTTAAAACGCATTCATGATTTGGGCATAATCACTAATTCATTTTGGTCAGATGCGAATTCAGAATCTTTATCAGTTAAAAGAGCACTGAAGTACTTTTTTGATCAGCTTTTAAAATTAAGGGTACACTTGCTTGGGGCATCAAATGACTGTAAAGCTACATACATGTCCCTGGGCAGGTGTCCGTGCTAGAAACTGGAAAGACCTTTGTGCATCTCCCTTTTTACATGGCTTGGTAATTCTCTTTGATTTTCATGAGACTGAAACTTTTGAGGTAGATGATTTGCTAGGTTCACCAATTACGTAATTATATTGCGCCAACTCTATCCTTCTAAAGGCATAGTTCAGAGCATGTGTAAACAATGTATCCTACATTAGCATTAGAGTGAAATGCTTTCCATTGCTCTATCACACATTCACACCAACACTGGCAATGATATATAAATGAGTACACCATGATCTCTAGCCATAAAAATCCTATGGCATATTTCCCAAAATATTCAACTGCCCAATTCATTGGTCAAATGCTGAAATGTCATAAGTAGCAAATTAAGAATGTTTATTCCGCTGTTTGCTGTTTGAAGCTTACTGCCTGTCCTTTCAATCAGACTATAGCTTGCTTCTTCAGCAAGACTAAACAGTGCTTCTTTTCTCCTTCAACTAACACATGGGGTTTTGGACAAGTATAACAACATAAAAGTTTTCAACCTAATACTGCTAGTATTAGTCCTTAAGCAATTAACTCAGTTAGGTCCCCACATTGTAGCTGTGAGATCAGAAGTGTTTTGCCATCCAAAGCCACTGCCCAACTAATTCTAGGTATAGTTCCCGCCCAATTTGACCCCATATTCTGGTGTTAAAATGCTGTAGTGCTTCACTAACAACGTCAAAACCCTGTTAATGATTTCTGCACAGTATGAAATGCACAAAACAGATATAATCGGATGTTACAAGATGGGCATACCTCCATTTGGGTAGAGATGCTCCTGGAGACCCCCGTTGGCCATGAACTCGTACACCAGTAGCCAGTGTCCATCCTCCGAACAATGGCCAATCAAGCCCAACAAATAAGGCGATCGAAGCCGACTCAGCAGCTCCACCTACAAAAAGATCACATGTTCACAAGAAACATCATCATAGTTCCATTTTTACCCACTCACAGTCACATTCCTCACTAGTTCATTAGGACAGCTCAATAGCACCAACCCCCAGCTCAAACTCCAAAGATCACAGCCCCCATGCAGCTAAGACTACAAAGACTCAAGCTTTAGCAACTAAGCGGTCACGTGTATGGTTTCACGGAAAATAGCTAAAATCTTCCAGGTAAGTCATATCCAAAATCCAAAGAGTACAGCTGAACTAAAAAACGGCTGGCCTTCACAGGCGATTAGGCGAACTTCACGAATGCCAAGTTTTACCCAGTGAAACAATAGAATAACTCGCATTTCCGCACCAAGCTAGCGACCGCTCCTTTTTTTTTTAGAAAGATCTTTGACAAGCGGCCAAACCAATCCCCCCTCCCCCCAGTGACCCCACAGGAAACTCCGTAATGTCTCCATTTGGACCGCAAAAACTTCACCAGGACAGAATGACCACCCAAAGATCCAGCATTTACCAACTGAAATGCACTACCAGGTCGCGGTAATTCTGTCCTAGCCCCGATTCCAGCACAAAAAAGACCCGCATTTACCACTAAGGACTCGAAATGCACGATTTTTACCGGCCAAACTCACCTCCATCTCGAACTCCTCCTCGCCTTGCTTCCCGGGGCGGTCCATGAGCTTGACCGCGACCTTCCTCCCGTCGGGTAGCACCCCGCGATAGACGGCCCCGAAGCTCCCCTGACCGACCACGTGCGCCCGCCCGAACCCGCCCGTCGCCGCGTGCAGCTGCCGGTAGCTGAACACCTGCACTCCCCTCTCCGCGCCGACCACCACCGTTCCCACCGCCACCGCCCCATCGCTGGCGGAGTTGCTGGACGGGCTCTCCTTTCCCTGCGGCGGGATCGCGGGCGGCGGCGGGGGCGGAGGGGGAGGTGAGGGGGAGCGCTTGGGGAGATGGAGCGAGTGGAGGCGGCGGGAGACCTTGCGGGTGATGTAGCAGTAGTAGGCGAAGGCGGCGATGAGGGAGAGGAGCGAGAGCGCGGCGAGCGAGACGATGACCAGGAGGACCACCGACTCCTCACGCTTGTAGTCGTCGCCGCTGGACATTGGCGCGGGGGCTCGCCGGAACCCTAGGTCTGAGGAGATGGGGAGAAGGGGGAGAAGAGATCGAGCAAGGAGTGATTTGGAGAAGACGAGGGTTTCGGGGTTTGGGAGCGGAGTGGAGCTGTGGCGGCGGAAGAGCTCTCTTCTAGGCACGGAAACCGAGGTCGGAGACAGTGAGGAGTGGGGTGGGCCCACTGGTTCAGCGAGCGACAGAGGACAATACTGTTACGTGGACAAAACTAACGGCACGTGTAATAGTATGTCTTTTAAAGGAGAAATTTCGATATTTGACACTGAATACGTGCGCCTCTCAACTTTTAACCCCCAATTCGCACGCCTTTGGAAATTTAACCCTGTCACTGCGAATTCTTTTGATTCAAGGGATTCTCCTCATTTTCTCTCCTTTTATATTTTGACACTTGTCACTGCGAAAATGAAGAGAATCCCTTGAATCAAAAGAATTCGCAGTGACAGGGTTAAATTTCCAAAGGCGTGCGAATTGAGGGTTAAAAGTTGAGAGGCGCACGTATTCAGTGTCAAATATCGAAATTTCTCCTTTTAAAGTTATATGTGAATCTTTCACTCAACTAAAGATAAGATTTGGTTGTGTATATCCCTTGTGAATATAGAGGCCGAATTTTATATCCTTTATCTAAAAAACTAAAGATAAGATAATATTAGAGATAACCTCTCTAATAATAAAACATTCTTCTGACTATTTTATATAACTTTTACCATAACTTCCTTGTTCGATGAGTTTTTTATGCAAAGATGATAAACCAAAGCAAATACAGAGATAGGAAACTTTGGTATGTGTACGTGCCATGCAAGATTTAATTTCTTTAAATCCAGGTCATGAAATGGTATGCGAACTAATCAACAAAGTGGTTGGCGCATGGTCGACGTGTAGCCTTGTATGGCTACATGCTACCAGCCGATCATGAAGCATATGCGCCAAGATCATCTTCTGAGTTTGTGGGTCTTCAACCACTCACTAGTCTTCGATCACGTTGTGTCGACCACGTTGTGTTGACCATATTGGTCTAACCACGTGGCTTTGTGCCACAGCTCCTTAACCACGACACTTCGACCACATCGATCTTACCGCAACTCTGGTCATACCTCATGCATAGAGCCAGTACTACCAGTCTTCGACCACGCAGGTCATCAAAGTACCGATCAAATACTTAAGCCCCGTCTACCAACCGGTTTACTATAGGTCACGATCGGTTCACTGTGGTCCGGAGGGTCTCCGACTCCAGGAGTTTCGACTGGTCTCTAACTCCTACACAAACTTGAGTACATGAGTACTCGACTACCATCAATAACAAGATTAGTTCTAACATGATCTATGGTCCAGTTCAACTGATCGTTATGCCACGCCTTGTATGGCCGCATGTTCCCAGTCAATCGCAAAGTGCATGGCCAACTAATGGCAGCTTATGCACCAAGATGGAAGGAAAATGTTTGTTCTTGGTGTACCGTATTTGCCATGGAAAGATGATTGCACGGTATCTTCATCTGATGGAAATAATTCTCAACAAATCTTTTTGATATGGGAAGCAGAGGTCTAGAAGGCAAGAAATCAGTAATTGGTCAAGAATTTAATCCCAAAAATCAATGGCACGAATGGTATCGTGTGGGAGCCGCGTACGTTGCCTGCGGCCCTTGTTCGTGCCTATAAAAGGAGGGACGGAGACGGACGGACTCAGATGGAGACAAAGAAAGAGATGGAGAAAACACACAGAGGAAGAAAGACACCCATTAGCATGCATACATAGAGAAGATACACATAAGGAAGGAGAAGGTAGGGGAACAGAAAGAAGCAATCTATACATACATAGCCCAAGCCTAGCGTACTATACTTAAGATGGTAAAGGACCTCCCCTTTTCTCTTTCTCTTTTATCTAGCTAGCTTGCATGCTAATGGATGGTGGTAGTGATGGGAATATCGCTAAATGCCTACGGCTGCTGCCAGTATTGTCGTCGATTAGATGCTTTGGAGCTCGCTATGATGCAGATCGTGGCCATGATGTCGGGGCCGTCAAGATTAACGTTCGCTTTCCAACTCACTGGTCTTGAGGCATGAAGTCCCTCTGCTCCTACATGTGGCAAGCGCCCCAGCCAAGCTATGTAGCCATGATGATTCGCCAGGCTATGCATGCACGTACGGCCAATCTGATGATAGCTCCACAAGGCGAGGTAGATGGCATTGCTCTTAAGCCCTTCTCGACGTCTGAGACACGCGTTGTCTTTGATCACCATTAATACTCGGAAGTTTATGACTGCCCGCTGTACTCGAATGTCACCGACTGTCGTTAATGCTTGGTCGCTGACGACCACCTTCTGTGCTCAGTTGCCTTTGACCACCTTTGATACTTGGTCACTTACATCTACCTTCTGTACTCGGCCGTCACTGACTGCCTTTGATACTCTATCGCTTACGACGGCCCACTGTACTCGGACATCACCAACCACCTTTGATGCTTGGTCGTTTACGATGGCCCACTGTACTCAGACGTCATTGACCGCCTTTGATACTTGGTCAGTTATGACCGCCTGTTGTACTCGAACGTCACCGACCACCTTTGATGTTTGTCACTTACGATGGCCCGCTGTACTCGGATGTCGCCAACTATCTTTGATACTCAGTCACTTACGACCACCTGCTGTACTCGGACATTGTTGACCACCTTTGATACTCCGTCACTTACGACCGCCCACTGTACTCGGATGCCTCTGACCACCTGCGGTACTCGAACGCCTTCGATCGCTCGTTGTACTTGGATGCCATATGACCGCCCGCTATCCTTGGATGCTTTTGACTGCCTGCTGTAGTCAGACACCTACTACTGCCCTCTGTACTCAGTCAAGAATGATAGCTGCTATAGTAACCAGTCTTGCTATAGTAAATGCTGCCACAGTACCTATCATGCTACAGTACTGGTCGAACAGTCGGCTGCTTCTAACTCCAACTACTACCGACTTCCGATGGTTTTGATTTTTGGTTGCTTCTAACCCCAACTACTGTCGACTTTCGATGGCTTCCGACTTTCGGCTGCTTCCAACTTTGAACTGCTTCCGACTCCAACTGCTGCCGACTTTCGATGGTTTTCAACTTTCGACTGCTTTCGACTCGGATTACTGCCGACTTCTAATGGCTTCTGACTTTCGGCTGCTTCTGACTACTGATTACTTTCGATTTCTAATGGTTTTGACTATGACTACTTCTGACATCCAATGGTTTCCAACTCCGACTATTGTCGATTTCTAATGGCTTCTGACTTCTAGCTGCTTCCGACTCTGACTACTATCGACTTTCGATGGCTTCCGACTTCTGGCTACTTCCGACTATTGACTACTTCCGATTTTTGATGGTTTCCAACTACAAACTACTTCCGATTACCGACATCTTTTAGCTTCCGACTACAGACTACTTCTGATTACCGACATCTTTTGGCTTCCGACTACCGATTGTCGATGGCTTCCAACACCATGTATCGCCACTACATTGGAGTTGCCTCAGCTATCTCCTATAACTTATCACCATGTATCACCATGTATCCACGTCAAAGTAAGGATGATCTGCCCTTATGACACTTGAGTTTGGCTAGGCACGTCTGCATCGCAGTGGAGTCCTTCCCGGCAGTCATTTTCAACCATGTAGACATCTGACCCTAGCGTTCTACTCGACTAACCTCACCACCCGAATTATGTATACTACATCGATTCTACTGTTGCATCATCAAATCAGTCAAGCTTGGCATGAATCATGCACACTTTTAATCACCTTAATTTTACATATCGTTCGAAACCGACAAGGTCAAATGGCATAGGCTACTGCAACCAATGCAAAGGCTACGCTATCAACGGCCCCATAGACTGACGAGGTTGTGGATTATACCAACGCTCACATCTACATCAACCATTCATCACATGTATAGAGAATGTGAAGCAAAAACTGAAGATGACGACCAATGGACAGCTTAATCAAAGGTGTTCTGTGGGTTTACCCCATAGATGTAATTAATTGGGAGCCTTTTGAGGCCGCAGAAATCAAGAGACCACGTCACCTATGTCAGATCTACTATACAAAGCAGGTTATGGAGCGCACTCATATAAGGGAAACTTGTAATTTTATTATTATCAAATGAATGAATAAAATATGTGTTTTCCTATTTTTTCACATGTTTATTTATTTTTTGTACTTTAGTACACTGGCACGCCCGCATCTTATACCCCATGGCAAGAAATCTTAGAGAAATTTCTCACATCAAACATTCCTGCCTCACACCCTCTCACTATTTGTGTTGGTTTGTGGGCTCAAGTTGTCTCTTGCATAAGAGACACACATTATCTCTCCCCCACGTAGGATTTTACTCATTTAATATAATTGTCGATATTTTAATATTGATCTTACGCATAATTTATTTGGATTCAAGGGAACTCTTAGAAGACTTAGTGTATGCACATGCGGAGTGGAGACACGGGAAACTTTATCCTGGTTCGGACCTTCTCCTAAGAGAATAATAACACTACGTCTAGTGTGATTGCTAGTTGCTAGAAAGTAGATTA
This sequence comes from Dendrocalamus latiflorus, assembly GCA_017311315.1. Lineage (NCBI taxonomy): Eukaryota > Viridiplantae > Streptophyta > Magnoliopsida > Poales > Poaceae > Dendrocalamus > Dendrocalamus latiflorus. The sequence goes on from CM029662.1 coordinate 8,266,327, forward strand.
CAACAGAGAATTACACGAATGGCTAGTGCTATCTTGCGTGAATGATTCACCAATCCTCTCCTCCTCTTCGACGTTAACCTTTATATAGCTGGTGAAGCAACGACAGTTGTTCCACGCTGAAAGATGTCTTGATGCTTCAGATGATAACCACCTAACGGATGTAACTGTCAGAGAGACATGAGAGGCCATTCACCGTGTAGTGGTTGTTGTCAAAGAGAGATCATGTGTGGTTAGTAGACTAACGCACGTTCTAACCAACTTGTCAAACGAACCGACAGTGTCGTTTATTATCGTAGATAAGTCGGTTGGAGATAGACTCGTCGTAGGAATTCCCATGACCACAAAGTGGTCGGAGAGGTTGAAAGAGTGAAAACTCCTTCGACCAAAAGGTGCCGACTGGTTAAAACAGTCGATAAGAAAAGGGGGAGCACATATGATGTTGTTCCCCTTAAAATTCTTCCTCTGGCTACCTCAAATGCTCATATTTAGCAACTTGTCATGGACATAGGCGCTGTAAGTGAAATAGGGGAAGCTGAATTGAAGCAAGCGTCTCCTAAGATCAAGGTACCCTTCCATTATTATGTCAGAACTAACTCAGTTAACCTTTCCGAAGGCTTTATCAGGCATCTTGAAAAGGTAAACTAGAAGAGTTATATATTTTTGTGACGGAAACTGCTGCATCAGCAGAACCTATGATCGGGAAGGAGATCATCCTGATGATCAAAGCTGGTTCCAACCATCAGGAGGGACAAGAAAAGGAGAGGACAACAACTCTTGCTGTAGAGCTTCGACCACACATGGTCAAAGCGGCTCAAGATTCTTGACTGGACATGGTCGAAGAGATCCTCACTCTCCCACAACTAGACGTGGTTGTGATAAAGAAGACAAAGAAACCACTCTCTGGGAAGGTTTCTTTCAGATTCACGTTAAAAGCAATGACACAAAGGTATAAAAAACGAGTATGTATACTATATTTTACCTTTGTCTTTTCAACTATTGATTCACTTCTTACAATTGTAGCTCGGCCTCTCCATTTCCTAAGCCTCATGTAGCTCTGCCCACCATCAAAAAGACAGTGGAGAAGGTGGTCGAAGAAATGACCACTGCAGCGACAAAAGCTGCAACCAAAACTGTGAAGACTACGACCACTTGAGTGGTGGTAGCAAAAGAAGGCACCAGAGGAGGAGAAGAACATCCTAACTTCTTCTCTTCATTTTTTAATCCTCCCTTTGTGGCAGGATCTTCCTCTGGTCATGCTTGAATCCTAGTCCCACACCCCAACGATCTTCCTAACAAGGAGTATCCCAGTTGGCTATATGTGGGGTGCTACAGTTGGTATTAGAGCTCAGGCTGTAGTTTCTGGAAAAAAAATTTCTGGCACGTACACAGTGTTTCGGGCTAATTTACTCATGCATGCATATCTAGTCACTAGCATATTACTTGATTCCGTACCCAATTGCTACTTCCTCCGCTTTATCATTATCCCTTGTTTTGCTCCAATCTTCCTTTCCATGCAACAGTATGCCTCTGGTTAGGCATGGCAACGCTCGGGTGCGCGAATGTACTAGCGAACCAGACAACCAGGGTCAGACCTCTTCACCAACAAACTCCACTTCTAATGCATCAACTTTACCTCCACCGGCGGATCCTACTCCAGGCACAACTGGTGCCCCTTCCTCTTCGGTGCAAGCTGCTCCTTAGAGCGAGGTGTAGCAGCTTTCGGCTCAGGTGCAGAACCTCATCACGTTGCTGCAAACCACTCTTCCAGTGATGCTTGCAAATCAGGCTATGGCTACAGTTGCACCTATTCAGGCACCGCTCCCTCCTGCCCCTCGCATGACAATGAGGGAGTGGCAGTGCTTGGGCTTGCAGACTTTCAGTGGATCGGGGCCAGTGGAGGCTGACGACTGGCTTTGTTACATGAACAAGAAATTCGATACCATGGAGCTCACGTCCCAGGAGAAGGTGTTGTTTGCCTCTCAGCAGCTAATGGGAGAGGTAGATTTGTGGTGGGCTGAGGTGCATAGCTCTCGTGGACCTCATGCAGGGCCACCTACGTGGGACGACTTCACCACTGTTTTTGCAGCGAAGTACTATTCTTTTGGCCTAACTAGGGTGAAGGACTTTGAGCTTGATTCCTTGCGGCAGAAGGAAGGGCAGCTAGTGGAGTAGTATGAGAAGGCATTTCGAGAGATTGCCGTTTTCTTCCGAAGGTAAATTCAAGTGAGCAAAAGAAGGCATCGCGATTCATTGGAGGTCTTCGAGAGGAGATCCGTCATGTCCTATCTGCTATGGACATACACACTACTAGGATGCGGTGGATTGCACTCGGCAGAGGGAGGTTCAGCTTTGTCAGACCGTGGCCCAAAAAGCCACTTTAGGATCAAGGATACCGACTAGAGGGGGTGAATAGGAGGTTTTTAAAATTTTTTTTCTTCTAAGTAATTTTCTACAATTTCAATTTAGCAAGAATGTAAAGCAATTAACACCTACACAATTCTAGTCAAGTATAGTATCAACACTAGCTCCATATCAAGCAAAAGATCACAATAATACTAACAAATAAGAGCTAGAGGAAAGTATGAGAGAATTACACACAACCGATGTTTTACCGTGGTGTTCAAAAACTTGCCGGTTTCCCCTAATCCCTATTCCTGGGACTCTAAGAAGGCTCGTCCTAATGGGAAGCGCCAGCGGTCCCTCTCTCCTTCCCGTCGCCTCAAGGGCGGGCTCAGGAGCTTGGGGGACTTTTTGGAAGAAGCTTGTGTGTTATCGCTGTGGTGGGGATCACAAGGGCAGTGACTGTGGCTATTTTGGCAAGTGCCACACTTGTGGGATTCAGGGGCACAAGACCATTATTTGCTCGCAGAACCCTGATTCCATCCTTTTGCCTGGGTTGATCAAGAAGTGCAAGGCTCCGGTTGGCATTGTGAATCAATTAGCTTTTCCACCTGCTGATCACCAGAGGGCGGGTAAGTTATCAATATGTTTTAATTCTTCATCGGGTATTTCTTTTGGTCATGTAGCCTCAGTTGTTATTCACTTCCATTTGTTCTAGCCCCAGCTCCTACTCCCATCGCTACTGCTCCTAGTGGTGTAGATACGTGTCTCTACGCACTCCCGACTTAGGAGTCGCATCGTCATTCCGATGCTGTGGACGGTAACCCTTCATTCCTCTCACGCTTACTTTCAATTGTTACCTATCTTTTTCCTTAGCCTGTATTCACTCTCGCCCTACTCTTTTAGGTATGGTTATATTGAACTCTTGTCCTGCTCTTGCATTGTTCGACTTTAGGGCTAGTTTCTCCTTTCTGGTATCTCGCTTTATTTAGCAGCATTCAATTCCAGTTCGTACTTTGGAGCTTTTGGTGTTGGTATCCACCACTAATGGACCTCTTTCTAGCAATTTAACCTATCTCAATGTGGCTTTAGAGAATTTCATGTTTTCGGCATCGATGTGGTGGTTGCGCCAATTTTACCCCTTTGATTTGATTGCGAGCATGTATTGGTTATCTCATCACCATGCTATCATTCATTGCTTTGACCGCAAGGTTATTCTTTTCCAAGATGATGAAGAGATTGTTTATCAGGGCAAGGAGTGATATCTCAGTCTCTTATTCTTGGCCTCTTACTTTGGTTGCCATGGAATGGCCAAGTTCGGGTGTCTTTTTGTTATATTAGAGAAGCCTTCCTCCGGATCCTTACTAGAAGACCTGACAATTGTTTGGGAATTCCTTGATGTCTTTCCAGCCGAGCTCCAGGCCTACCTCTAGTAAGGGTGGTTGAGTGTGCTATTGATGTTAATCCGAGCACCACACCCATCACTAAGGCTTCCTACCATCTGTCGCGCACTGAGCTAGAGGAATTGAAGCAGCAACTAGATGACCTTCAGAGCAAAGGCTTTATCAGGTGCAGTACATCTGAGTGGGCTTCTCCAATCACTTTTGTTGAGAAGAAAGATAAGAGTCTGCGCATGTGCATCAATTATCGAGCTCTTAATGCCGTGACCATCAAGAATCGGTACCCCTTACCTCGCATTGATGATCTCTTCGATCAGCTTAAGGGTGCTAAGTACTTCTCTAAAATAGATCTGCAGTTCGGTTACCATCAAGTGCGGATAAATGCTTCTGATATTCCAAAGACGGCCTTTCGCACTCGGTATGGTCTCTTCGAGTTCCTAGTGATGCCATTTGGTTTAACCAACGCTCCAGCAGTGTTTATGGACCTGATGCACTGGGTGTTTCATGAGTATTTGGATCAGTTTGTCATTATCTTCATTGATAACATATTGATTTATTCTAGTACCGCGGAAGAGCATGAGCACCTCTTCGGATTGTACTTAACCTTCTCCGGAAGCAGCAACTATTTACTAAATTGAAGAAATGTGCCTTTTGGCTTTCCTCTATCAGTTTCCTTGGGCATGTCATTTGTGGTAAAGGACTTTCTGTGGACTCTTCCAAGATTGCAGTAGTGGTGGACTGGCTGAGACCCAGCAGTGTGGTAGAGATCCACAGGTTTCTGGGGTTGGCTGGGTATTACCGTCATTTTGTTCAAGGGTTTTCTTCCATCTCCAAGCCTCTGACCAAGTTGACTCAAAAGGGGGAGCGGTTTCTTTGGACGGAGGAATGTGAGTCCAGCTTCCAGACCTTGAAGGAGCATCTCATTACTACTCCTATTCTTGCTTTACCCGAGGAAGGGAAGAAGTTCACTGTCTATTGTGATACATCTCGGTTGGGCTTGGGCTGCGTCCTTATGTAAGAGGACAAGGTGATAGCTTGTGCTTCTCGTCAGCTTAAGAAGCATGAGCTTAATTATCCTACTCATGATCTTGAGCTGCGGGTAGTGGTTTTCGCCTTCAAGATTTGGCGCCACTATCTCTACAGAGAGAAGTGTGACATGTTCACTGATCATAAGATCTTGATGTACTTTCTCACCCAGAAGGAATTGTATTTGAGACAATGCCGCTGGATAGAATTAATCAAAGATTATGACCTCACTATCCATTAGTAGGAAGCACAATGATGGCGTACCTATTCCCACCTTAGTCCAGGAGGAGTTGGAGGACCTCCAGACCACACTTTGCTTTACCTTTTCAGCATTATCTCTAGCGAAATCAGTAACCTCCTCTCCTTTGTTTGATGCTTTGCTTGAGGCTCAAGCATTAGGGTCGGAGACTCGTCACTTCCATGGAGAGGTTATTCGAGCAAAACCTTGTGGGCCAAACTTTGCCATTGACGATAGGGGACTGTTACGATTCTGAAACTGCATATAGGTGCTTTCTGACTCATCCTTGAAGAGAGATGTTCTTTGTCAGGCTCATAAAACTCCTTATTCCATTCACCCTGGCAAGACTAAGATGTTTAAGGATCTTCAGCAGTAGTTTTGGTGGCCGGGCATGAAGAAGGATATAGCCAAGTTTGTGTCGCAATGCGCAGTGTGCCAGCAAATAAAAGCGGAGCACTGTAGTCCTGCTGGCCTTCTGCAGCCTTTGAAAATTCCCTAATGGAAATGGGAGGACATTGCTATGGATTTCGTGGTTGGTCTTCCTAGGTCGCCCCAGCAAATGGACTCTATTTGGGTTATTGTTAACCGTCTCACCAAGACAGCTCGATTCCTTCCAGCCAAGACTACTTATTTTGCCAGTGATCTTGCTATCATTTTTGTCAAGGAGATTGTCCGTCTTCATGGTGTTTTTAAGTCCATTGTCTTAGATCGCGATGCCAAGTTTGTTTCCTATTTCTGGAAGAGTTTGCATCAGAATCTGGACACGATTTCATCACTGCTTTCTGGAAGAGTTTCCTATTTCATCACTGCTTTCCACCCTCAAACTGACGGTCAATCTGAAAGGACCATTCGTACATTGGAGGACATATTGTGTTCTTGCATACTTGTATGGAAAGACAATTGGAAAAATCACTTACCCCTGGCAGAGTTCTCCTACAATAACAGTTTCCATTACAGTATTGGTATGGCTCCTTTTGAAGTGCTCTATGGTCGACCTTGTCGCTCTCCCCACCATTGGGATGAGGTTGGAGAGAAAGAGTTACTTGGGCCTCAGCATGTTAGATATTGGAAGGAGCAGATCGATCTCATCTGGAACAACTTGCTTTTTGCCCAGAGTCATCAAAAGAGTTACACTGATCGTTCTCGTCAGCCGCTGGAATTTGAATTGGGCGATCAAGTTCTCTCGAGGGTCTCTTCGACCAAGGGTGTGGTCTGGTTTGGGGTAAAAGGAAAGTTGAACCCTCATTATGTTGGACCATTTCCTATCACGGAGCGATTCAGGAAGCTTGCATATTGTCTTGAGTTGCCTGTTTTCCTGGCTGGTGTCCATAATGTCTTTCATATCTCTATGTTGAGGAAGTACTACAATGACCCTGATCTAGTTTTGGAGTTGCCCACCCTTGAGGTCTCGGAGGACTTGTCCATCGTGGCAAGGCTGGTCCGTATTCTGGAACGTTCAGAACATCATCTACATCGTCGGACTCTTATTTATGTTAAGGTGTTGTGGTCCCATCAGACTAAGCGTGAAGCTACGTGGGAGTTGGAGTCCCAAATACGCGTGAAGTACCCTTGATATTTTTTCTCCAAGTCTGGTTCCCTTGTCCTCCTCCTAGAGATGCTCTCAATTTCGCAAGTTTAATTTCCTGAGGTTGTCGATTCGAGGCCGAATCTCTTCTAAGGGAGGAAGAGCTGTAGCACTCAAAAAATAAATAAATAAATAAAATAATAGAAAAACCCTAATCAAATTGGGGGACCTCCCTACTCTTTTCCCTGCGCAGCCTTCCTCCACCAGGCGTTTTTCCCATCTATTATTCCTCTCTTTCTCTCTCTCTCACCCCCCGTGTGCACGACATGCGGCAACCAGTGGTGGCGTGCGATGTGTCGCGACTGGCCCGGCGAGGCGGCGGTGGCGTGGCACAGCCGTGTGCGGCCGTACGCACACACACAGCCACAGCGGCGCCTTGTAGGGCAGCGGCAGCTTGCGGCTTGGCGGCGGCTGGCAGTAGGGCTGTAAAAAAAGCTCGAAGCTCGCGAGCTACTCGAGTTCGGCTCGTTCTAGGCTCGGTTCGAGCTCGATTCGAACTTTAAACGAGCCGAACTTGAGCTTGATCTCGAGCTCGCGAGCTTCACCGAGCCGAGCTCGAATAGTTCGCGAGCCCCAATTCGAGCTCAAATAGTAATACCTATTAATTCTTACCGAGCTTACTCGAGCCGAACTCGAGCTCGAGCTTTTCTTATTGTTGAAAATTAGTGTATAGTTTAATTATTTTGACTGTTATCGAGCTTACTAGAGCCGAGCTCGAGCTTAAAATTTTCTTATTATTGAAAAATAGTGCATAATAAATTATTTTAATTGTTACCGAGCTTCAACGAGCCGAGCTCGAGCCTACTCGAGCTTAGGCCGAGCCGAGCTCGAGCCCTGGTTCAAGCTCGGACTCCAACTCGAGCTTGGCTCGAGCTCGGCTCGAGCTTCTACCGAGCTCGAGCCTGGAAGGCCAAGCTCACTCGAGCTCGGCTCGTTTACAACCCTAGCTGGCAGGTGGCCTGGCGTGGCGGCGGCGGCTAGCGGGCGTCGACCGAGGCCCATGGCGGCGGGCGCATGGAGGCGGTATGGTGTGGCCTCGTGCGGCCGCACACCGCACACGGCCATGGTGGCAGCGGCGCACGACCAGTGGGCGGCTCGGCGTGGCGGCGGTGGCCGGCTGGAGACACCGTGGTGCACGGTGGCAGTGGCATGTGGCGGCAGCTGGCGGCCGACGGCGGTGGTGGCCGGTGGCGTTCACGCGACCAAACGGCCATTCACGTGGCCGAATGTGGTTTCACGCAGCCGAACGGTCGTTCGCTCGGACGAACGACATTTCAATCAGCTGAAAGGCCGTTCGCTTGGCCAAACATCGTTTCTTTTGGCGGAACAGCGTTTCGTTCGGCTGTGCGGGCTAGCGAACCCGTTTCCTCTCCAGTCAAGTTCATCTCCTTTTGTTCCTTTATCAAATTCATCTATTTTTAATCGGTTGCCTTCCATTCCATCCTGTAGGTTTGCACGCAGCTATTGAGGGAGCAGTTGGGCAGTTGAACATTTCGGATCAATCGTGCAGTGTGTCCATTGAGCGTGCTCAAGGCAAGTACCTCGTGGCCATAACCTATCCTTTCGCACATTACCGTTTCATGACTATCTATTTCCATTAGCTTAGTATTTGATTATTTTCACTGTATTGATTGCCAGTTGTGTGTTGCTTATAGAATTAGATAGATTCTAATGCGCTGGGCTAGTTAGTGTAGTACGCTTGTAGTTGGTATAATGCTCGATTATAGAATTCATGCTTAGTTAGGGATTGGAATGGATGCTTAAATTATTGATGGGGTAGCGTATAAGCATATTCAAATCTAAGGTTAATCACTAGTAATTTTTTAACATTGGGCATCTTATTTATGTATCCTGCTTCCATGATCCTTTAATTGTACATTATTGATTGTGAGCCTCGGCTGATTTAGTTGTGGTACATTAGTCTGACTAGTAATCACTTATCATGTAATAAAAATTGTATGATTGACAATCCTTGTGTGTCTCCTTCTAGTATCCTCTTTAGGACAAGTTTTAGTACGCTATCATCAAATCATCATTCTCCATCGCTTGTACCACAAATCATGTCTCTCCGTTCTCAACTGTATCAACCTATTACCTCATAACTTTACCTAAATTCACTGTCGACTTTCTAATTACATCTTGGATAACTCACTAATAAAAGAAATGGCAGTTACCTGGCCCGGGATCACCCACACATAGGGGAGATTTCCACCCACCTGGTAATGTACAGGGGGCCGTACATTCTCGTTACATAGGATACTACACCCCATCGGCAGTTATACAGCCAAGGACAAGGATGTGTCTGGTTATTCTCGTATTACCGGGTATGTGGGATGTGATCGTCGGCGCCTTTGCTATAACTTGCTAAATAACAATTACCTTTAATTACACTGTTTCTGCGATCTTTGTCTTCAATCTATATCAGTGCATCCGGTAACATAGGTTCATTGCCTATGTCAATTACTTGCTTACATTACTTGTCCTTTTTCACACCTCGCTTACATTACTTGTCCTTTGCATATCTTGGTTGCATTACCTGCCCTTTACTCACCATGTTGCAACTTTTGTTGGGTATTTGCTGAGATTTTCAAATCTCACGCTTGCTCTTTCCTTTCTTATGTAAAAGGCTGGTGGAGTGATGGCGACATGCATGGGTAGGAGCACTCCAGTTTCAGCACTGTGGCTTGCCACTATTTATGTCATTTTATTTTATTCTTCATTTAATTAGAAGTGGACCGGTCCTATGTTTCAAACATTTATTTCAGCTTTCATTGATTCTCTAATAAAGTACCTTTAAGGTTTTAATTTTCTTATGATTTTTATTGTTGCTGTTATTATTTATTCTTTACTTTGGCGATGATGTTCCATAGTAGTATCCCAGTTGGCTATATGTGGGGTGCTACAGTTGGCAGGCAGCAGTCGGGCTGTGGCTGGCAATGATGGTGGCTGGTGGTGTTCGCGCAGTCGAATGTGGTTTCACGCAGTCGAATGTGGTTTCACGCAGCCGAACGGCCGTTCGCGCGGCCAATCGTTGTTTCGATTGGCCGAACGGCGTTTCGCTCGGTCGTGGGGCTAGCAAACCTGTTTCCTCTCCAGTCAAGCTCATCTCCTATTGTTCCTTTATCAAATTCATCTATATCTGATCGGTTGCCTTCCATTCCATCCTGTAGGTTCGCACACAGCTGTTGAGGGAGCAGTTGGACAGTTGCGCATTTTGGATTCATCGTGCAGCGTGTCTGTTAAGCGTGCTCACGGCAAATACCTTGCGGCCGTAACATGTCCTTTCGCACATTACTGTTTCATGATTATCTATCACCATTAACTTAGTATTTTATTATTTCACTGTATTGATTGCCAGTTGTGTGTTGCTTGCAGAATTAGATAGATTCTATGCGCTGGGCTAGTTAGTGTAGTACGCTTGTAGTTAGTATAATGCTTGTAGTCGTGGAAGAAATCCTTCTCAAACACCTTTGACTGTGGTGATTCTCCTTCATCAATAGAGCAACAAAATATATAGCAACAACACCTATTGTTGTCATAACATGACTTGAGAAAGCAACTTTTTTTCATCCAAAACTCACATTTACTAAACTTGGCATAAAGTTGGTGATCTCTAAGCTTCTACAATACTAGCCTCGAATGATCCTCATGCTCCTTCTCATCCTTAGAGTAAATTAGAATGTCATCAATGAAGACAAAGACAAACTTATCCGAATATTCCATGAATACCTTACTCGTCAAATTTATGAAGTAGGTAGCAAGAAACTAACTCAATCGAAGACTCAATATCTCTATCTAGTGGCATTCCTGGAATATCATATGAGAAAACATCGAAAAACTCTCTTACAATAGGCACATCCTCCAAAATTACGTTTTTACACTAGCAAACCATAGCTTCTTTCAGCTGCTCCGAAGTGGTTTCAAATCTTCAATTCTATCGGGCTGCTTATGGTGATAGTTTTATTCCAACAATCTAACACTGCCTGATGGGTAGCACAGTAGTTCTCATACCAACTAATAGAAATCCCTTTGATGGCAACATTCAACCCCTTCTCATGGTCCTTGTGTTGAACCAAGACAGATTTTTCCCGACGTCACTTTATTGAGTCAAACATCAACTTCCAAAGAATCAACTGAACCAGCAAATATAGGAGAGCAGACTCTCATGAACTCTCATCACTTGGATTGTGTCTGGGTGATTATAGTGGCCATTGGTGTTGATTGAGATGGATTAAGAGCATTATGAGCAAACACTTACAATATCTGCAACTATATAGCCATCAACTACTTCTTGGTTTGCGAATAAGTTGAGGTGGGGTAGCACTGGTGAACCTACTTACATTTGCATCCCTGGCTACAATTGAAATTATGAGGGTTGCTGGGGTTCTTGACCTCTACCAACTCCACTGTCTCTTGCACAGACAGTCCAACTCAAATGGTGACTAGTAGAAAGAAATGGGGAATAGCAGAGGTAGGTGGTAAACTCATCTAAGGGGGTAGACTAAAGACAAGCCTAAACTCAAAACACTCACTTAGCAAAAAAGCTAACAAAAGAAGCATAAATTCCATAAATAAAGATTCTTGACATGATTGCAACATAATGCTAGAAGCAAAACTGCAGCTCACATCACACTAACTGCAAAGCAAAAATAAAAGGATCTAATATGCAAACTTTATTTAGGATGCTACAGACTCTTACTACTACTCTAACGCTACTACTATAATCTTCCTCCTCACTAACATCCTCAATGATCACATGCTCTTTGGGATATTCCTCTTCTAGTTCTTCTTCGCTGAGCCAACCTCCTCCGCTAGTAGGGGTCCTACTGGGAATATCAAATGATACTCCTTCATAGGTATGAAGTTGTCCATGTGACGAGGGCATGAGACCTTCTTGCATGCAGTAGTCCTGAGCTTCAGGTGATAGTGAAGAAGTGGAGATGCTTCCAAAGTAAGCCCACGAGGTGGCAGCTCCATTGAAGAAACCCATGACTACGATCGCTTCTGTGGTGTCTAAGGTTGATATTCTTCCAAGTGTTCATCTCCTGTTTTGTACCAACTCCTGATAAAATCTTTGTAGTTGTTGCCAATCTTGATGCAGCTCATTCAGTTGTGACAACTCCAACTGGGTATCTCTTAACTTTGCATAAGTCCTCTCCAACTCTAGATCCAGGTGGTTGCAGGCATCATCTTGAACCTCAGTGGAATCTGTCTCTCCTTTTGAACCCCTGAATGTGCTGAATATTTCCCTCTTTTTGCGATAGGGAAAGTAGCAATAAGGACTGTTAAACAATAGACGACGATAAATGAAACTCGAGCTACTCAGATAGCTTCTTAACATCCCAACTTGAAAGTTTCTCAATCCACTATAAAGAAGTGACGGCAACTGTCTTGTTCACTCTTGGAGAAGATGATAATTTTGACCCTACAGACCTTTCTATCATTCCTGGTGGTAGTAAAACCATGTAATTGAGGACAGCAAGTGTAACCCAAGTCCTGGAGCATGAGCCATAACTCCTCACAAAAGCCACCTTCGTCACTAGCGAATGAATTGTTGAACAACATCTACAAAATTTTGAGATAAGAAGAGGTCAGCAAAAAATTTGACAATTTAGATAGAGGCAAGATCAAGATGTTAAGAGAGAAGAGAAAGAAGCAAAAAAAAGCTTAAGATTTTTATAATTTAGTTTTTTAATAAGTATATAGGTTCTTAAGGCTTTTCCATTCTAACTAGACTTTGTCCTACAGTTGATATGCCTCTGATATCATCTCTATTAAGACTCGGATATGCAAATCTAGACTCTCTATGTATTCTGCAATAGACTAGGATCACACTTGTGCACACAGTCGAAGCATAGATGAAATATCGACCATGATCACAAATAACTATGAAAGAAGCAAATATTACTAATTATTCGAGTAGTGACCTTATGGCCAAACTTAGAAATAATAGTTTGAAAGGGTTAATAAGAACTAGCAGCGAAAAACAAAGACAAACATACTAGCCATTCGACATGCCCACAGACTAGGAAGCGAAGTCTAAATCCGTGAAGTCATGGAAGAACTCCTCCTCAAATACCTTTGTCTATGGTGATTCTCCTTCAGCAACTAAGCAACAAAGTATATAGCTGCAAATACACAACATACTAAGCAAATCATTTATAACAAAATGCAATATATAATTATAACAAGATGCAATATATAGATTAAAAGCAATCTTTAAAATGAGTAATAAGTAATTAAGTCAAAGAAATTGAATAAGCCACAAATGAACTAACCATTCACCTCCTAACCAAACCCATGTTTTATGAAAATTTACCCCTCGTGTGAAATCATTAACCATAGTCTATAACAGTGGATACAGTTGTTTGAATAGTTTTACACTCTACAGAGATTGCACAACTTTACTTATAAGAGATAATCAACTTACCATGTCAGTCAATACACGTTTCATTGGGTGCGCAACTAAGTAATTATCACAAGACATTTACAATGCTAAATCTCAATCTGATCGCACTCGCTAAGATTTTGCTGCTAAGTAGGCTAACCACCTAGTTGGAAAATCCCCCCTCTTGTGCCATGTGGAAGGTTACTCAAAAATAAACTAACCACCCACAACATCTCAATGACAAAATTAAAGTTGAAACATCATGAATTAATTAGCTAGGTTCATCATATACTAGACATATGGTTATATGATAAGGCTCAGATCAATGGTGCATAAATTTAAATCCTTAATTATTAATCAGGTGAGGCATCCATATCCAAAAGTGCTAACTGCACTTCCCCCTTTACTGCACGATCACTTGTACAAGTAAAAAATATTTTGTTTAATCAACACCAATGACATTATCCATATCATGGGGCTGACCACCACGATTCAATATCTCATTAAGTCAGAATTAATTAATTAATTAATTAATTAATGTGATGATGAGCCCAACATACCATAAGCATGACTAAGCATACTAGACGTACAAACTAAGTAGATACTAGTATTACATCACTAGATAATTAACCATTCTATGGTAACAATTCAATCATGGTATTTAATATGATCAAAGGTGATGACTTGCCTTGCTTTGCTAAGTTACCATTTCTAGATCTTCAATTTCTATTTCTGCTTTTCGAAGACATTATCCAATGAGAAAGAAAGCGAACGAAACACAAATAAACTCAAAAAATCCAAATAAAACCCAAAATTAACAAAACTAGAACCACAAGATACAAACTAATTTTAGATAAATTTAGGAAGAAGAATCAGGTCAATCAAAATTCAGACAAAGGAGAACAAACTCTCAAAACATTTGTCGGCTGAGAAAATACTGGAAAATAATAGAGAGAGAGAATGGTATGACTGACAGATGGGCCCTATGATTTTGGATTTTCCAAAAGAAAAAGAAAAATTCTAGAAAAAGAATATTTGGCTGACAAGTGGGTCATTGGTCTATAGACCAGGTGCATGGATCAAGGCCAAAGTTCAATGGATATGAAATCCAACACCAAGTGCAACTTGTGCACAAAGATTTTTCCTCTCTAGGCTTGTTAAGTGCAACATATGCACATAAGAAGTGAGAAGGCTTGCTCGTAGCTCAAGGATGAAGAAAATGGCAAAAGCCGACAACCCAACCAACCACAAGGAGGTATTTATACCCCCACACTAAAAAACTAGCCATTAGAGTAAGAATTCAACAAAATAATAGCATAAGGCTGGTACTACCGCTGTCGTTACCAGTGTTGCTAGCAAGACCACACACACTGGGACTGATCGGCCCATTCAAGCTGATCAGACCACCATGAAGGCCGGCAAGACCGCCAGACCAATTTACAGAAAATAATTCTCTCTAGAAAAAATACTTCCAGCAACACATACCTGGTCGTACCGCATGGGCCAATCAGATTGCTCACATAGAACCAATTTGACTAATCAACTGGTTAGATTGCTAGCACTAGTCAGACCGATGTGCTAAGATCAACAAGGTCAAGATGCATATACTTCAATTAATTTGCAAAACATATTTGCAAACTGTAGAATCATGCAAACAAAAGTCAAAGCATGATTCACAATAAGTTACAAAATACATTCACACACTTTTAGAATCATGCCATAAGACCATGTTTGTGATTGAGAGACCATGTGGAGGTGTCCCCATGTTTGTGATGAGTAATTGACTCGGTTTCTGGAAAGTTTGAGTTTGGTTTGGTCGGTTCGCGGCGAGTCGGTGCATGGCATGGTCCGGTTCGGTTAGACTTGGTCGATTGCAGTCGGGAGTGCTTAGGACGCTTGTTTTCCTTCTCGATTGGTCAATTTGGGTATTTCATGCTTGAGTACCTTTTTGTTAATGCTAATGATGTTTATGCTGTTTCGTGTGGTGCTATGTGACGGTTTGCTTGTCTGTGTGGCTGTAGGACTTCGGAGCTAGGTCATGGTGAGGTGAGGTGGACCGGGACTAGGCACAGGAGGTGTTGCGGTCCAGACGGTCGGAGATGCCGAAGATGATCGAGGCTGCTGAGGTGGTTGCGAGCCGGGAGACGAGGAACCAGAGCTGGAGCTACCGGTGGTGGACACGATGGGCAATGACGAGCGAACCGGGACTAGGCTTAGGGAGGAGTCGGAGGTCGAGACAGTTGGATGTCGGTTGCGGTCGTGTGCGACGGAACAGACCAGGACTAGACTCAGGTGGAGTCGGAGGTCCAGTCGGTCGGAGTCAGGTGGACACGACGGGCAGTGGCGAGGTGGATCGGGACTAGGCTCAGGGAGGAGCTGAGGTCCAGACGGTCAGGATACCGGGTGCGGTCGTGTGCAGCGGAGCGGACCGGGACTAGACTCAGGGAGAAGTCGAGGTCTAGACGGTCAGGGTGCCGGTTGCGGGAAGCTTCTGTGAAGGTGCTTGAGGGGCAATTTGGAGAATTGACTTAAGCCATGAGTGGAATGTGTGGTTTCCCTCCAAATCCTGGTTGTTGACTTTTGCCTCATTTGTGTGTGAGGCATGGAGTGGGTTTGGGCTGCCTCCTCTTGATTTTCTCCTTGTGGCATGTGTGCTCATGTGAGCTCCCTCTATATGAGGAGGGGAGTTGGCTGGAGAAAAGAAGTAAGAAAGCAGTGGTGAGTCTGTGTGTGTTCGAGTGTAATCTCTCTCGTGTGAGCTAGCTCAGAAAGCATGTAGTGAGATTGCAGTCATTTCCTGATTTCAAACTGCGTATGGGGCAGTAGTTGAGAAATGGGATGAACTGGATATGATCATTCCTCTTTTGTAAGCGTTCATGGAAATGAATCAATATGAGAAAGTCTGTTTCTGAGATGAAATGGTTTTTAGTTCTTCTTTTGTGTTTGGTTTTCAGTTCAGCATACTGTTCTTCTCCCTTCCTTTGTTTTGAGATGAAATCTAGTTGAGGTAGTTGTTGTTTACTTTTTCTTTGAACCGGGAATTGATCTTCAAAGCCTTTGGCAAATATATTTCCAAAAGAAAAAGAATCCATTCACTACTTTCTCTCAAATGACCAGCACCTGCGTTTCCTCTATTTTAGCAAAAGTTAGGGTTGGAGTCAGGGCAAGATTGGTGTTTTGAAGTCTTGGAGGTTTGATTGCTTTTGGTCTGTAATTTCTTCTTGTGATGTCATGTCTTGATGAAATGCAAAGTTTCATGATCAATAGACATGAAAAACTCAAGCAAATTCATCATTTGGTCTCATTTTCAGTTTATTTCAGCATTTCTAGCAAGTCTTCAGTTTCTTTGCTCTTTGTCTGCAATTTCTTCTTCTCTAAGGTTTGCTGTGCTATTTAGGTTGAAGGCCAAATCAATCAACCTGAGGAGATCGGCAAGATTTTGTTCAATTCACTGATTCAGGTCTTATGCAGTATTTTCATGTGTTTTCAGTTGTTTTTCAGTTTTCGGCTCCTCTTCCTGTTTCAGTCTCTGCTGTTGGCAGATTTTAGGTTACAGTTTGCAGCATTTTGGCATTTCTTTCACTGCAGCATTTGGTTTCGGCTGCAACCCCATTTCTTAGTTTTCAGCTCGGTTCAGCAGTAGGTTCATTTCTCTATTTTCAACTCGGTTCGGTAGCAGGTTTATTTCTCTGTTTTCAGCTCGGTTCGGCAGCAGGTTTACTGCTCTTCTTTTGGCTGATTTCAGCTCAGTGTTCTCCAGCAAAGTATACACTATTTCTGTCCATTTCCAGTAGCTGCAGTATTTGGTTTGCTGTTTTCTTTTGCTTTTGCTTGCCTGATCAAATACTGCTTTCAGCTGTCGGTTTGAGCAGTTGAACCGGCCTAAAAATTCAGTCTGCGGCTGCAGACTCAGGTTTAACATCCATGTGTTGTCAGCAGCTGCAGTTGGCTATATATATAACTTGAAATTTTGATTTCCTTAGCCTAAGAAAAGTAGTGCAAGATCGGAAATCTTTCTGTTTTCAGTGCTTCGCTCTCAGTTTTCTACATTCTCTATGAGCTCTCAACCGTGGTGCTTCGATGCCTTTTCGGCCAAGTCAGTTTCATCTATTTTGTCAGTCTTGGTTTTCCAGTGAGTGTTGATTTTCTTGCTTCATAGCTTCGCTAGCTATCAGAGAAGAAAATGCCGTGGATACTTGGGGGCGATTTTTGAAGGCACCATTCACCCCTCCTCTGTTGCCATTTCCTATCCTACAGAGATTTTTTTACGAGGGAGAGCCTCACGTGAGGCCCCTTTCCCTCAGCCGTTGATTAGCATCATCATCATCTTGATTCAACGGTGGAGAAGTATGGCCTCATGTGTTCCCATACGATTTTTCCGGTTTGGACCCGGCTTCAAGACTTTTTTTGTCATCATGCCCTTAGGAGGCCTAGTCCGATTGGCCAGATAGATGTGCTCGTGCAAAATGAAACACAACGTCATTAGCTTAGTGTTACATGAAAGTCTAGCAAAAAATTTAGCGATTTGTGAAACTAATGTCAATATATGGTGTAATGTGCAAATTGCAATGTACTCATTTGCCTTTGTTATGGGCAATGAGTATTATTGATCTCCTTTCCTTACTATTCGATTTGTGCGTGAGCTGACCAATGGACTGAGCAAGAAATTCACCAGCTCAACCATCGTTAATGTTTGGTCTTTCGAAATATTACATCGTAATAGAACTAGTTATCTACTCCCTCCATCTTTTAATAAGTCATATTTTGGTTAGACAGGAGGATTAACGAAGTTGTTAAATCGACAGAATGGTAGAAGGAATAAGAGAGATAATAGTTACTTTGAGTGTTTACTTTTAAATGTTGAAGAAAGAGGGGAGATAAAATTTGGCAAGAGAGAAAAGATCATTAAAGCTACATACACGCCTTATATTTTGAAAAAAAATTACAAAAAATATAGGCCTTATATCTTAAATAGAGCAAGTATTATCTTACATGAAGTATTATCATTAGCTCAATCAGAACCTAGAAAAATAGGTCAGTAACACTCCAAACACATACTTTTAAAGAAATAACATTGTAATCGGAATCCTCTCCAAAATAGCACTGCAGAGGTCAGAAATTATTGAAAATAACTCTAGTGAAAAATTTCAACACATTTTTTGAAAATTACACAAATACCCCTTCCTTCCCTCAATGGGTGTGGTTCTGACCGATATAAATAAAGTCGTTGCAATATGTACTATAATCAACTTGTAAACTCCGCCTTGAAAAATACTCCATTTGAAAGCTATTTACTATAGAAAGGCCAAAAAATAGTTTTTACAAGCTGAAAAGAAGTGGCCCAATATATAGTTGGTACTAGACATTAGCTCTTCAATTGTTGCAGCAATGAGTTCGTTTTCTGCCTTTGCCGCCACGTGCTCTTTCATCGACTATGCCATTGCAAGTCTAGACATATGAAGGCCAAGGATAAATCTATGACCTCAAGAAGTTCATACTAAAAGGCACTTACATGTGTATAAAAATGGACGATTTAACACTACTACAAAAGAGGCTAAACTAGACGCTTATATTACAGTCGGTTCCTAGGAACCGTCTGTGCTGCAAGTATCACAGATGGTTCATACAAATAACCGTCTGTGGTATTTTCACAGACGGTTTTTAATACGAACCGTCTGTGATAACTTCATTATCACAGACGATTTTTAATAAAAACCATCTGTGATGTCTGCCATCATCACAGACGGTTTTTATTAAAAACCGTCTGTGATAATGAAGTTATCACAGACGAATCGTATTAAAAACCGTCTGTGAGTCCGAGTAGGATTCAGTTTTGAGACACCTTCAGTAAAACGGGCATAACTTTTGCATACGGTGTCCGTTTTTGACGTTCTTGTACTCGTTGGAAATCTAACGACTAGCCCGATCCAAAAAATGACCAGCTCAAGCCAGTCGCCCTCCAAGACCCTGAAAATTGGCCATCTTTGGACCTAAACCTGTGTCACAAGTTTTTGGTTTCTGTTTTTGCCCTTTTTCTTGGTCTTCCTTTCGGAATTTGGATTTTTGCTTCAACTGAAAAGTTGTAGATCTCATCGAAACCTTTCAAATGAGTATGTATAAGTATTATAAAACTTTACTATTGTATCTTTTCAGACTAGTTATTTATATTGCATCGGTATATAAAATTTGTGCTCTAATTCACAAATAGTTGGAATATAGAACCGTCTGTGATATTCATTCATCACAGATAGTTTTAGCTACCAACCGTCTATGATAATCTGACCGCTGGGCCCGTCGATCCTCCTCAACCCAATCCTAGCCAATAGAAATCCACCAATCCTCACCCCACGGATCGTAGCTCCGCCTCTCCGTCCCCGCGCCAAAAAATTTCACACTCCCTCCCCTATAAATAATCACCAGAACCCAGCCTCCTTTCTGTTCTCCTCCTTGATGTTCTCCTCCTCTTTGCTGTTCTCCTCCTTCTTGCTGTTCTCCTCCTCCTCCTCCTTGACCCGTACCATAATAGCCCCGCGAAGCAGACGATGTACAAGGCAGCGCTCAATCAACGCCGACGATGGTGGGCATCAAAGACATCCAGCTCGTGCGCTGTATCAGGGGCGAGAAGGCCTAGGCATAAAGGATTTTTGCTTTTCTCTGCTCTTGTTGTGTTAGCTAGATGGGCAACATGTTTGTTGTTTTAGGATATTGTAATGGTAGGCTCTAATCTTAATAAAAATAAAATGTGCACAGTGTTTTATACTATATTTGCTTGTTTTTATTTCAATTAATTGATTTGCAAAATGGATGTTTTATATTTGTGAAATGAATTGAGATGTGAATTGGATGTATACATGTACATGTTGATCTGCTTGTTTCAGAGGGTATGGCTAGCATTTCCTGAGGCTAGCCAATAAACAGAAATAGATTTAGGGGTAGAAGAGAATAGCACAGACGGTTTTTAACTAAAAACCGTCTGTGCTAGATATCACAGGCGGTTTTTAGTTAAAAACCGTTTGTGATATTTAGATATCACAGATATTTTTTAACTAGAACCGTCTGTGATATTTAGATATCATAGACGGTTTTAGTTAAAATCCGTCTATGATATTTACATCACAAACGGTTTGAAAGCCGTCTGTGATGAACTCGTATCATTACTGACCCATAAATTCAGACGGTTCACAAAACCGTTTGTGATGACGTTTCTGAATCGTCTGTAATACGGTTTTGTGTAGTAGTGTAAACTTGGGGGATAAAGTCTCATGACTCTACTATCCGATGAGATCACTAGTAATCCCCTTTGCGCCGATAGGTGGGGCAAGCACCGACTCTCCTGTTCGCTCCCTTCTCGCTTGCTCACCCTTCCCAACAAACCCGTCGCCATTGCTCCCCTTCCTTGCGTTGCTTGAACTGCTCTGCACCACCTCCCCCTTCCTTCGCTGCCTCAAGTCGCTCCTATTCCCCATCATCGGTGCGCATGCTCATGTCCATGCCACGTCGCTTCCACAACCACCCCTAAGCCACATGCATCCTCTACCGCACTCCCACTCCCCCCGTTCCCCACATAAAAAAAATACCCTAGCAGAGAGATGGATCCTGGATCCTCAATCCGTGCCATTCTGCTCTTTCCATCGGTATTGATCCTGACCCCAACATCAACTGCCCACCACCCATGCCCATCCCTACCAACCCCTATCCCACATCAGCGCCTCACTGGAGCTATTGTTGTCCTCACTGAGTGTTGCACGGATTTGGCTTCACTTGCCTCCATGCCCATGCTGCCTTGCCACTGGAGGGAGGGAGAGAGCCGTCTATGATGATTTTTGGCTACCAGTCGTGTGTTGTGTTTTCTACTCCTCTTCCTAGTTACCAAGACAGCCACTACTGATCAGATCTTCACCTCCTCAGGTAATCACATTAGAGTCTAGCTAGATCTCACATGCATCTTTAAATTCCCCTTTTCTTATTGTCTTTCTGAATCCAACCTACCACTTTGTTTATGCATTTACCATGTTTCTTGATGGTTTCTTTCTCGATTTAAGAAGCTATCCCATAGTAGATCGGTTGTTTGCATGATCATTAGTGTCCATGTATTGTATTTTTTTTTTGGAAAAATCTAGAACTATGTAGTTGAAAGCCTCTTCCTTTGTGTGCATTGATCTAAAATATGCCAATAGGTTGTTTTAGAATTTATTTATTTCTGTTTTAGAGCAACCATACTATTATGGTGTTTGATCCATCAAGACTGATTTGGCTGTGAGGGGGTGTAGTGCAAGGATAACGATGCAGGCGTGGCAGCGGGGCTGATCATGCAGAACAAGCTGGGCGTTCACTCGCACTGTTGTGACACACACTGCAAGAGCTCTATAGGACATATCAGTGGAGCTAAAGGGCATGATGTAGGCTAAGCACACCGGCAAAGGCGTTACGTGGGCTGAGGTGGAGCTCCGTAGTGCAACACAATGGGGCCGAGGATGTGGCATAAGCTAGGATGCGTGCCGCAACAAAGCTTTGCAAGGCATAGTGGTGGACCTAGGGGCATGGCGTAGGCTGAGCATATCGGTGGAGGCCAATGGCGGACCTAGAAATAAAATTTAGATCAGGCAATATGTACAACAGAATTATCCAATAGTAAAACAAGATATGCATAATTTATATTACAATTATACTAATAAGAGCATATGACGCTAAATGTAATCCAACAAAACAATTTACATGTAAATATGTAAGAATAAAGGTACGCTTTATCTATATATGCATGTGAACAAACTCATCCAGGTCCCAGTCTTGTTGCCTTGCTCACTCCCCGACCACCTTGCTGATGTCGGCTGGTGCCTCACCATGATGCCTACGTAGCCACGCCCTGTGGCCTAGTGCCTGCAACATCCTCTCCACCGGCCTGTGGCCGCGTAGCGTGGTCCAACGCCTGCAACAACCTCTCCACCGGACCGCGGCCGTGCCGTGTCTTTCTTTCTTCTCGCCAGCTCGCCGATGCACTGTGCTGCCATGTCGTGTGCCCCCTCAACCCCGCCTCTAAAGTCCAAAATGACAAGACGAGCTAGGGTCAAAGGGGTGTTTATATGGTAAATATCTAATTGTTGTGTGATTCCTATATGTCGCTCAGGTGGCAAGGAGCCAAGCGTCTCCCACTCTCACTCTTTGAAACACAAAAAATAATAAAAAAGTAATGCACATAGGTAATACTAGGCCCACCTAGGCGGCAGGGGCGCCCAGGCAGTATATAGAAGCTCCCCTAATTGTTGTGCCTTAGTGGTTTAGTGGGCTGGTCCAGTGGGTCGCCTCATGCGGCATCGGCCCAAAGAGTGAGCCATCTTGCCAAGCCTAGCGCACACGACAGCACGCTGCTTCTTCTTCCTTCTTCGTTAAGACAGGTAGACAATAGATTTCCTAGGCCATGGCAAAAGGGGGAGAGGGGGTCTCATCAGTGGGGCAACTCGGGCGCCCACTCAGGCTCACCCGAATGTTGGGTTTGCCCTTGGCGGAGACGTTATGTGGACCAAGGCAGAGCTTGGCACAGCACCGTGGCAGTGCCGACGATGTGGCATTGGCTCAACCCATTGACAATGAGCTTGACGTGGTGGGTAATATGATTTTTTATCTGTAATAACACACGGACACTCGACGGCTAGTGTAAGCTAAAATTCTTGAGTAGCCCTGAACTAAGTTTTTTCCAACAGAATTTCGATTAAAATGCAATTGGATGCCCAACTTATCTAAGCATGGAACTTGTGGCTGAACTAACAACCTTCTCCATCCAACTTCTAACAAACTATGCAGGTGCTTGTCACTTCTAACAAACTATGCAGGTGCTTGTCACTTTGCATCCAACTCGTTTGTTCGACAGAGAAAAGAGCATTCTTCACGTACAAATGTTTTCGGCACAAAATGCATGTAAATTCTAGCTTCTATATATGTTATTCAGAGGCGTCATTTTCTTGTGTCTCATTGTCGCCGATCCACAGGTCCACAGATGGAAATTTGCATTTCATTTCCTATAAATGTGAGACCAAGAAAGAGCACACACCAATCATTTTTTAGAAGAAGAAGAAACAGAACACAAGTAATATGATTTCTCACGCTTTCGATCTCTACACGGAAAAAACACCTTTATATGTTTATTAGTTCAGTTTTGTGTTCTTTAATCTGCCCATCCATCCTTTATCCATTGCTTGCACGGCAATGACCAGAAAGCTAGGTTCGCAACCTGATAACCTGTGAGGACGGTGAAAGCAAAGTTTCGGACGTGCGTTCCCACGTGAGTCAACTAGAATGGTACCAATGTATGAGCCAAAGTCACTTTTGGCACTGATTCGCACCATATTTATAAAAATAGCAGTATGACAAGCATATTGACAAAAATATCATTTCTGCCGTCTGAGGACCGGGCGGTAGCGTCCACGAGGTGACACGTGGCGCTGCCGCCCCCTCACTGAACGGCAGGCAGCCTACCGCACGGGGGGCAGACGGCAAGCAAGCCTGCTGTCCAGGGAAGGGGCGGCAGGTAATTAGGCCAGCTAATTACCTGTCTAATTTTTTATGTAGTATTTATTTGAATTTTAAATATATCAAATGAGATTAAAAAATTACAAAAATTTATATACAGCCTCCCGACACAATGTATCTCGCACTGTAATTTTTAGGTAATTTTATCCATTATGAATGTTGCTAAAAAATTCATGCAATTTTGATGTTTTTACAAGTTTTTACATATAGCAAACGAGCTCTAAAAATCACGAAATTTTATGTGAAGCCTCCCGATATAGTAGTAGTTATTGTGTAATTTTTGAAAATTTTATGTGAACCAAATTTACCATGTTTTTTCGGGTTAACTTAATAATAAATTTACGAATATTTCACATTTATTTACAAATTTATACAGTAGGAATTTGTACAATTAAAAGTAATTACAGTAGTACAAAAAATTCATCACACTAAATATGGTATGACTCACTCATCTGATCCACTGCTATCTTCTCGCCGCCCTTGCCTGCCTGTACGTGGCCTTGTCTTCCGTCGTGCACGAGCATGTCCCGTTGGGTACGTTAGTCGGTCCGGAGATTGCGTATCAGGTCGGAGGAGGTATGGAGACCGTTCTGTCTATTCAATGGCCGGCGGTGGTCCAGTAGGAGCAGGCTGGGTTTGGTAAGTGTCGAAGTCGTCCAGCTCAGACATGTCGAACTGCGAGGCGCCTACAATAATATCTTGTACGAAGGACTCTAGAAATCTCCCTTGTGGTACGAAGGAGCTCTCACCCTGACCGTACGATGCGGCAACGAAGCCGGAGAAGCTCTGTCCACCGAAGTGTCCATACCCTTGGTATGCCGAGAACGCTGAGCTTTTCCCTGTGTACGCTGCAAACCCTGGCACTGTGTACTGCTCTCTAAAAGCATTTGAGAGGCTCGTGTCGTCATCAGTGGACTCGTCATCACCTTCATGTTGAATTGGAGGCTGCAAGATGAAACGATATTAGTCGCAACAAATATTCTGTATGTACAATGCGAATCTTATACCTTTCAAATGTGCAGCGAAGATGAACGACGGGGAACGGTAGTCTGTGCAAGTGGTGGGACGACAAAAGGGATGCATCTCGACGACGGACCTGCGGTGGGAGAACGCCATGATGTTAGTGTAACGCAAGGCGTAATAGGAAAAAAAATGTAAGTTCGTACGTAAGTTACCTCCTCATCGGTACGATGCATGGATGATCGGCGGCTAGTACTACGACACCATGCAGACTCAGTAGATTGCGATGGCCGGCTGGACTCGCTAGGTCGTGATGACATGCCGGGTGAGCATAGTGCCCCCACTTGGTGGCTCATGTGCGCACTGTGATTCGTGGAACGGTCGCAGCTTAAGTTGTGCACTATTTTTTGTCTGCTTTAGGATGAACTTCATAGTCTTCTGCAGGGCTGGTAGTGTCTCCGGACTACTGATGTCGGCCTCCGACGCACTTGCGATGCGCTGTGCCCGCTCTAACTAAAGGGACATATAAAACAGGTTCAGTAACGAGTAGTACAAATTTATTGAATGGAACGATAAGATATCTGAACTATCTTACGCTGTCATGCCATCGCGAAGCATTATGGGGATTGATGGAGCGGTCCAGACGTTCCTCGTGCGTGATGTGCTTGGGGCGATCTGTTGGAAGAATGGTCAGTGTGTTGCGCGACCGGGGTACATACCACTCAGGTACTCGTCGTACGTCTGGATGTTGTACGGACACTGCTCCATGATGCGCACAGAACCGCTGATCCCCAGCTGTACCGAGGCATCGCCCTGAACTCTGCGTCCACCAAAGACTCAGCAATGCCAATGAATTCGGCGTTGCAAATATCGCCGTATGTGGCTGAAAACATGCTCCAACCAAAGAGCTAAATAAGGAACGCGACGAGGTGCGTCCTGACGACCTCAGACGTTGCAACCTGCGGGCACACACTTAGATTGTTAAGCCACGTGCGGAGGACGCCACGTGTACTCTCTGGCATAGGCCAGCCGAACCGGTCCACCAGCCTCTCCTTCCAGTCGGCTAGTGCAGAGGCTGGAACAAGTGCGTCACCCCCGAGAGGGCTGTGGCAATGGCATGAGAGAAGGGAGAGAGATCAAGATGCGGCGGCTATGGGAATTAGAGTTGCGGTCTGGTGAAAGCAAGAAGGGTGGCGCATGGGTGTGCGCGGAACGCATGGAGAAAAAACACATTTCTTGGGCGAGGGCGTGGTGTATAGATAGAGAAGGTAAGGTCTAAAAGCGTGTATTTTTGTTGTTTAATCATAAATAGGTGTACGTGCGAGAACACTACAAAACGCATGACCAAATTGTAGTCATTTACAACAAAGGATGTACTCTTAAAGTTCTCATCCGCTTCTTGCTTCTTTCGGGCAATCCAAATACACGGAAGTAAGCATGGCAAAGGAATACTACAAATTTATATTTCAAGCAGCCAGCCAGCTTATAGCTGGATTGGATTTGTCCATAATTTTGGTCTACATGGTTGGCTACGATGTACGAGTATTTGTACCGTTGTTTCCATCATTTCGAGATGTCTTTCACTTTCTCTACCTATCAACAAAGTCTAGGCAAAGCCATTTTTAAGGAAAGTGACGTTTCAGCCAAGAATAGCCCTCGTGCTCATTTCACTTTAGCGATGTAAAAGCACAAGAGGACAACTAAAGGCTCGTGAATGGTAGAGGTACGAAGGAACTGTTACAGAAAAAAGTTTTTATTTTAAAGTGAGAATATTATTGACATACTTGTGCAATGCTTGGTTGATGATTGGATACACACTACACAGCAAATGATGCACTCCTATACTTTTTCAATATCAAGGCACTTGATTCATTGATTGCCTCTTATGCCGTTATGCGTTCAACATATTCCTCCTCTTGAAGGACATAAAAAAATTCTCATAATTTTGTAGAACAAAAGATAAAAAAAAACTCCTCACTACAATATGTACCATTAGAGACAAATTAAGAACTTCCAATCCTTGCTATTGAGTACATATATAAATTCATTAGTTGCAACAAGCAAATCATTTTCTGCGAGGAAGTAAATAATATATTTTCTCTATACATGTATTTTGTTTCATGCGTTTCAACTGGGGGCCTAAAACGTACAAATGGCTTTTTAAGGGTCACATGCTATACAAGTCGGCAATACGTGCCAATGCCTTTTCCCCCTTTATCGGCACTCTTTGTTATAATTTTCGATGCAACATTGCAACTAGATTTGACTGTCAGACATTTGTTGCGTCAATTTTGTACGTATGGCTATTAAATACAAGCGCCGCAACATAATATTTTATATCGCAACTTTTTCACTGCAAACATTTCCAAGTAAGTTCGATGGCGTTTCGGTTGAACTACTACAAGATTTAAATTGTATGGTTCCTAATACTTCGAGAAACCCAAAATGTCTATTTTTACTAGCATTTGCCAAATTTTCAAACAAAATTCAATAGACCCAAAGCAAAGCACTCACTACTAGGTCGCAGGTATTTCCAAGGCATTTTCTAATAGGCGTAAACGGGGCAACACACTGCAAGGTCGGGGACCTCCGCCTCCGCCTCCGCGCCCTAGTGACCTGGACTCCGTCTCCCACTACAGCCATAAGTAGGAGTGAAAACAGATCCAAATACAAATTGAATAGTGATGAAACCATATTTGTGTTTGTATTTTTTAAACAACTACGAAGACATATTCGAATTGAATGTCACCACGAATGTGAATTCGAGTCAAATACCAAGTTAATTCAGTCGAATTCAGATATCTTCATAACTTATGTAATATGAAGATATTAATGGCACTTTATCCTTATACAATCACACTTAATCACTCTAATTTATTTATTTCACCTAAAAGGAACATGGATTTATATTAAATTTAAAAACTTGTCCAATGAATGAGGCATATTGTAATAAAAATACGTATATTGCTTTATCGAATTCGAATAGTTCCAATAAAATAAAATTTTGAATAATACAAATTCTTACCATACTCACATCAATATTTTTTATGCAAATTTAAATACAAAACAAATAAAAGAGAATTTGTTAATTAAATAGAAAAGTTTATACGATATTCGTACATAACGAATACGGTAGTCCGACATAATTCGTATCCTAGCCGCAAGGTGGGCCTGCCTGTGGTCCCCACCTGACCTAGGTCCCCGCAGCCCCATCCCTCCATGGACCCATCCCATACATCAACCGAACACTCCTCCTAACCCCGTGCTGTGCCCCACCCACATGCGGGCACACCCCCACCTCGCCTCCAATGGACCGCCGTCCACGAGCACCGTCGCCACCGTGCACGCAACGGCGCCCACGAGGCCGCGACGCAGCTCTAAACATTTTCGGTGCATTATTTTATTATTTTCGGCGGGCATCGCGTCGGATCGGCGTTAGTAAAAGAGCAACGGCACCCAGCGATCTAGGCCTTCACCACCCCCGCCCCCGCTCGCTCGCTCGCGTCTCCTCCGCTTCCTCCTCGCGAGTCCAACCCCGATCTCGCCGGATTCAGGAGTAGTCGAGGAGCAGGAGGAGGAGGGGATGGCGGACGCGAAGCTCAAGAGCCAGCAGCAGCCGCAGCAGGCGTCGGCGGCGGCCGCCGGCGTCTGGAAGACGGTCAAGCCCTTCGTCAACGGCGGCGTCTCCGGGATGCTCGCCACCTGCGTCATCCAGCCCATCGACATGGTCAAGGTACGGATACATGTCATCATGCGCTTGCTGCTCCCGGCCGACCCGAGGGGTGAGGACTGAGGTGGCGGCGGGATCGGATTTGGTTGCGGGCTTTGGGTTGGTGGAGTTAGGTTGCTCGCTCGAGGCTTGGTCTGTGGTAATGGTCGATGCGCGCGACTCGGTGTGATGGATCGGGTGGATGTCTGCGCATGTGTGGGTTGGATCCGATGAAACGAGGACTGCCTCGGGTGAGCTCCCATACGGGAGGGGAGCTTGCAGTAGGGTGGTTTTGAGAGTGGCTAGCCTTAGATCTGCGGGAATTTGGTGTGTGCCGTCACATGGATGCGTGGGGATGAAGGCGTCGGGTTCTGTTCGCCGCGCAATTTGCTATGGTTATCTATGATGAAATTCGCTCGCTGTGGTCGCTTAGATCCGTGGAGATTGTGGCTGTATACAGGGTATTGTCCTAAAGCTATGGCGTGCTATTCTGCTCTCAATAGGAAGATCTGTATGTCTTGTGGCAGTCTTGAATGGATTTGAGTTGGTATTAGTTTGTTGATCCTGGGATATTCTGTTAGTATTTGCTCTCGGAACATTTCAGTACTTACGAAATTAGTCTATGGCACTACGTTTGGGCCGTGTCGAGCAAACATAATAATAGTTCAGTTGGGTGATTTACTGGAGACTGGAGCGTGGAGAAGATGCACCCATGTTGGAATATTTTTCATGCCCTGTTGTGGCTTAGGATCACCAAAAAAGACATGCTATTAACGTTTGTTGGAACATGGAAATTGGCTAGTAGCCATCAATGTCTTGATGTCCTGTCTTGTGGGAGATGTGTACATTCTTGGCACTTGTGTTCTGGATCCAGCCCTATGTATAATTCTTCTTCTTGTTTCGTTTTCAGGTGAAGATCCAGTTAGGTGAGGGCTCCGCAGCTCAGGTCACAAAGAAGATGCTTGCTAATGAGGGGATCGGTTCCTTTTACAAGGTTCGTTCTTGCGGACACTTGAGATTCGTATTTATAATCATCCTAATGCATGTGTCTGGGTGCTGGTCCCTGTGCATTTATCATGTATTAGACTTGACCTTGTGTTTTACTGCGGTTCTTTTGGTCTTTGGAGTTTGGACATATTTTCCTGGGTCCAATTCTTACATTTTTTATCCAGTGTTTTTACATTTCTTTGGACATGTATTAGACTTGACCCTGTGTTTTACAGCTGTTTTTTTGGTCCTTGGACATATTTTGCTGGGTCCAATTCTTACATTTTTTTTTCTATTCTTACTGCTGGGATCTTGGTTTGATCTGAAATGCCTCAAAGATATGGTGGTAGCATTTCACCTTGCTCAATACACTATTATTTGCTTGTGCTGCAGTTGCACAGACCATGTTCAGTTGACAATATTAGTTTGGTATGTTGCTTCAATTTCTTGAATTCATGTACATTTTTCTTGGCAGGGTTTGTCAGCTGGTTTACTAAGGCAAGCTACATATACAACTGCCCGTCTTGGATCCTTCAGGTTTGTATACTGTGCTTAATTTATGGACAAAAAATGTTCTAAATGGTTACTGCTTGGAAAAATTGGTTCTATACCATCGAAATTTCACGACTTCAGCTCTATTCTATACCACCGAACTTACCCGCTTCACTTTAATACCAGCGAAATAACCCTCTGTTCTCTTTTATACCACTCTGTCCATCTCTGTTAGCATTTATTCCCTTTTTAATTTTTTCGCCCAAATGCGCCATGTGAAGTTCCAAAAATACACTGCCTCTTGAATTAGTTGGGGATGGAGTCGACACTAGCTCTTCAGATCTGCACTTGTCTCCCTCCAACAGAGGCGACACCACTAGAGTTCCTCATTGCCACCGGTCGCCGCCACCCTTGTCGGCCAGTCCACCTCCTCTCTGGCCCCCACCCCACCCCAAAGTGCGTATCGGTGTTGCCGATAGGACTTGCACCACCACACCCTTCTCTCTACTAGGCCGGTCAAGGCGGCGCACAGCGCTTGTGCTGGCCCGAATCTTGATCTGGCAACGGAGCCATCACGTGGCAACCTCAATGCTGTCTCATCTGCATCAGTTTCATGGATCATCGGCCTCAGCTACCATGGATTGGGAGCTGAGGTTTCGGGCGGCGGTTGAGTTTTTTTTCTTTTTGGCTGTAAGAAGCAATTGATTTTTGCGTTCTGTAATTTTGCTTCGTATGTGCAATTCAGCTGTAATCGTAAGATCTGCTTTGGTTTGCTTAGTTAAATTGAGAAGTTTCAATCTGATTTGGGCAAGATCCGATGAGGATTGCTTTATTGTTTGTTAGATCTAGAGCTTTAGATTCTTCCATTATGAGATGGGAGTTTCAGATTGTTCGGCCGGGGCGGTCTCCGTTTGGATGAGACCGTGTCTTGGGCGGCGGCGTGCAACGGCTGCCCTCGCCGCTTGGTTACTATCCAAGCACCGGTATTGTTGCGGACCAGCGGCTCCGGCGAGCTTGCTTCCGAAGACGTTAATGGCCACCTCTCGAGGAAAGAGGAATAAAGCAAAGAATGAGCAGGGTGAAGGAGGCGGTGCGGGAGGGCAAAATAGTCACATTAAACGGCAAAGTCCCTCAAGTCGACGATAGTGATATAAACACAAATGGAGGGATATTTCACTGGTATTAAAATGAACCGGGTAAGTTCGGTGGTATATAGCTAAACTCGTGAAATTTTGATGCTATAAAACCAATTTTCCGTTACTGCTTTTATTGTATTGCTCGTATGGTAATATTTGAACTAAGATGTTCTAGTCAAGGTTCTAAAGATTGGTAGATGGTGGTACTCGACAGGTAACCCACCTAGTACTGATTATACGGTATAATTGACCTGATTATGCAGCATAACTGGAAATTACACGGTAACAGGTAGGGTTACCCGTTATTTGTGTGTGGCCAAGTATACGGCCTAGTAGACCTGTTTTCAGAACACTGCTTCTAGTTGTCTAATAGGATTTCCTTGTTGCACATATGAGAAGCATATAATCAGATGATCAAATTTACTCATTCCAAGTTGTATAAAGCTAGTCTTCTTCCCCTAATGTACTAGACCATCAACTCAAAATTTTAGTTTAATCCAGAAAAGCCTGCAGTTGCTGTTGTTATTGTCATGTAGATACTGCATGGAAGCAAAGCAAGCGTTTTTAGGTCTACCAAACACATATCCTTGCCTAACAAGGATAAATGGACAATTGTTTGTGGGCAAGAGAACTAAACATGCCTGTAGATTATGCTGCTTGCTAGCTGTTGCTGATATCTGACAGAAATATTCTTACTGATACAGCCTTGCTTGATAAGCTGCGCTGTGCTGTGCAGAATTCCAAGTGACTTATCCATTGTAGGATATTATTGTTCTTTCTTTTGTAACATACCTGAGTTTTCTTTAAATATTTTTGGAAGAAGGAATTTGTAAAGTTTTGTTCTAGAATGGAACCGACAGATCCTTTGTTTTTGGAGTTGTAGGGAGTAATTGTTAATTATAATACTTGGCTGTTACCATTGTTTTATTTAGTTTTTCCATTTTATAATGTGAAGAAGCACTATCGGTGTGAAATTGACTTAATTAAGTTTATTATTTTATTATGATCATGGAGAAATATCTAAGACCAATTATGTATGATTTTTTTAGCTAATTTATGAAATAAAATTTGATCTTGTATGTGACGATTATTCAATATTTGATTTGGCTATTTTCTCAGGGTCCTGACAAACAAAGCAGTTGAAGCAAATGACGGGAAGCCATTGCCACTAGTTCAGAAAGCTTTTATTGGTCTGACTGCTGGAGCAATTGGAGCATGTGTTGGTAGTCCTGCTGATTTGGCACTCATTAGGATGCAAGCTGATTCGACCTTGCCGTTAGCACAACGGCGTAACTACAAGAATGCTTTCCACGCACTCTACCGAATTATCGCTGATGAAGGTGTCCTCGCACTTTGGAAGGGTGCAGGCCCAACTGTGGTGAGAGCTATGGCACTGAATATGGGTATGCTTGCTTCCTATGATCAGAGTGTCGAGCTATTCAGAGACAAATTTGGCGCTGGAGAAGTTTCGACTGTAATTGGTAAGATTCTAGTGTTTGGATTCTTCATCTTTTTTGTGTTAAACTTATAGTAATTGTCTATCCAATTCCATAACTTATGCCACTGACATTTTGCTTTACATGTATCAATTTTTGATGCAGCTTGCATAAAATAATAAGCTTTTGAAACTACACATCATTGTAAAGGGTTTATATTAGGTGCTGTTTTTTTATAAGTCCTTATAAAATCTTCAACTTGGTTTACAGGAGCCAGTGCTGTTTCTGGATTCTTTGCGTCGGCATGCAGTTTGCCCTTTGATTATGTGAAGACACAGATTCAGAAGATGCAGCCTGATGCCAATGGGAAGTACCCGTACACTGGGTCTTTGGACTGTGCCATGAAGACCTTCAAGAGCGGCGGTCCATTCAAGTTCTACACTGGGTTTCCTGTATATTGTGTCAGGATCGCTCCCCATGTCATGGTAATGCGAGGATACCCAGCAATGCCCTACAGGATAGACGACTTGTACCTTTTGTTTCTAATCCATAACGATGCAGTGTACTCATGAAATTTTGCATGCAGATGACGTGGATATTCTTGAATCAAATCCAGAAGTTTGAGAAGAGGATCGGCATATAAGATCTCCAATTGGAAACAGTTGATGGCGCGGTACTATCATTGGTCGAGTCAGACAATAATCCCAGCTGCTTTACACACTCGGTAGTTGGTTTTGGTAGAAAAAAATTTTAAACAATTTTACTGTAACTTAAATGTTGTTGTGGTACTCTTGTGACGTTACAATAATCGCATCATTTGTAATTGGGGCAATTATTTTGGGTGGACCTACTTTTGTTGGCTGAGGGACAGCCATGAGTAGGGGATACTACCTGCTTGTGCCATTGAATTGAATGGGACCATATTTTATACAGAATTTTGAAATCTATTTCTAGTGATTTATCTTACTCGTCTGGTTTCATTTTATTTTTAGAACATACATTGTATAAATAATGTTATTGTATTTGAAACTCCCAATATCCATTCATATATGGGTTCATTTTTGCGCTCGCGGCAACACGCGAGCTGCCTACCTAGTATATATGTACAATTGGTCCACAGTAACTACAATTGGTTTAGATGATGTAATCACCTAGACCATGTCCTTGATTTTGTCCCTTATGATGAGAGGAGGGCTTCATTATTGAAGAGCTTCCTTCTTTCATGGCTTCCTTGTTAAAACCTTTGAGCGGGTCTCATGCCTGCTGATGAATTATTATCAATCCAACCCTGTTGGCTTCTGCCGTACGAGGAATACATAGATAAAGTTAAGGTTTGACTTTATGACTGCCTCTACTCCCAATACATCTCCATGTGATGCATGATTCACTGGAGGATCTCCAATACCTGACTGCAACCTGAGCATATCCCAGGGTTTCTACTGGAGCAGGGTTTGGATTGTTAAAAATATCATGGACACGTTGCTGATTTTGAATAGTTACCGAAGGTCTTGGAGCGTTCTATTGACGAAAGGGGTATGATGACTTGGGTGTTGCCTCGAGTTCTCTGCTCACTCCATGTGACTTAGCAAGCATAGAGGGGTAGGAATAGGCAGATTAGGTGGTCGATATTCGCCAACACCATTATTTCTGACTCTTTCGGGTGATGCAGGAGAGTTCGTACCATCTTGACCAATGAATCGCGTGGGGATCTGTCGTGGAAAGTCATTCACGGCATTTGCAGTGGTATCACTGATTGCGTTAACCTCATGCTGCTAATAGGAACCTCCCGATGAATCCCTATCAAAATTGAGGGAGAGCTTTCCATCGCTTCGGCAAGGAGCTTCCATGACAAAGAACGATTGGAGACCACCGTTTTCAAGGGACTGTGTGGTGGACTCAACCTAATTTGGTGAATTGCCGATTTGGTGTGAGTGTTATTATCTTCACCCGACTTTCTGTCGGGGGTTATTTCATCGACACAGTGACTAGGTGTCGATAGGCTCTCGTAATTTGTAGGAGTTGTTAGAGAGTAACGGTCGCCCACTACCAAATTAAGAGTACTCTGACCCTCAGATCGTGGCATCGCGCTGTTGTTGCCATGTTTGCTAGTCAAATGCGTCAGACTTGCTGTGGTGCCTGGGCATGCTGACAAGATTGGGACGCCTGACTCCCTAGGAAGTGTTGATGACTAGAGCGGTGTGTCTTCTTCCATTTGGTTGACCTCACCGGATTCAAGGACCGGTGACCCTAGATGGAGGATGCTGACGAGGAGGCATTGTGTTCCATAGCGTGAATACATGCATCCATGTCGAGGTCAGCGCAGATTGTCACATCAAATCAATTATCCTCATCCTATGTTTTTGCCATAATCGCATAAGCAGTGTCGATAGAAACATGGGAAGATGATGTTAATGAGAACCTTTAGAGACTCAGTGCCTTCTCCCTGTGGACGACACTAGCCGTCGACAATCAAATCATCAATCTTACAAATTGTGCAAAAAAGTTAAGCCTCTCAGAGGATTTAGAAGGAGAATGAGGACTATCTTTATTGCTTTGAGCTGATTATAAGATGCTTTCAATGAGAGATTACACAGGGGATGCTACTAGCTTTACGATCGCTACTTCTTGCCTCTGTAATCTATTATCCAGAATCTGTCTATCATCCATCTGCTGTATCTTCTCTTGTCAGACCTTAAATAGCACCGAAGAGGTGTTGTCCACGTGAACAGGCGTCTTGTCGGTTCCTCATGTACAGTCGAGCAAACGGTTGCTGTTAGCGAGAGAAACCTGACAATAATTGTTCTTGGTTATTATCAGTCGAAGAGAATCATGAGGACAACCGTCAAAGACGTAGGGTCGAGTCATCGCATAGTTAGGAGTAAGATTAAGCATGTGCTTTATCCTAACTTGTGGGAGTAATTGCCTGGAGGCAGGGCCACATATCAATTCGTAAGATCTCCAAGTGGTGGCTGATCGAGTGAATGAACAGTGATCCTCCGACCAGAGGTACTCAAGTAATATAGTCTTTTGGCAATTCACGACCATAATGGTTTGAGGCCTTAATTGAGTATTAAAGTCAACGTTCCAAAAGGCGGCCTAGGCAGCCGCCGAGGTGGCGCGTAGGCGGTGGGCGGTAGTAGGCTGCCGCACCTTGGTCCCTCGGCGGGAGGCTAGGCAACTGGGCGGTCAAAGGCGGGCTCAGCGCGGCTGCAAGCCAAGTGTTTGCGGTGGCAGCGCGGTGCCTAGGCGGCCGCCAAGGAAGCCTAGGCATGCATACTCGGCGAGATAAAGAAGGGGAGGAAACGGTATTTCATAACAGAGGCGCAAAAGCTAGGGTTGTGACTTGCGATTTGAGAAAGACTTACAAAGCCGCCTCCCCCTTTAGGGATTCCCAACGCTAGTGTCGCCGAACCGCCTGATTTGGCTGAGCTTCTCCCTTGGCCTCGCGTCCTAGCCGGATTTGGCCGAGCTTCTCCCTCTGCCTCACGTTCTGGCCGGATTTGGCTGAGCTTCTCCCTCTGCCTCCCCTCCCCTTCGCCAATCTTCTTGCTTGCTCGACTGAGGACTCAAGGGAGATGCCGACTGAGGAGATGTTCAGCGCGCATGACTATGGAGATCCGGTGATGTCGACTGAGGGCTTGAGGAGATCTGGCAATGCCGACAGAGGGGAGGGGACTCAGGGGAGTTGCGGACTGAGGAGATGCTCGACGCATGCAACTATGGAGATCCGGCGATGCCGACTGAGGAGATCACACAGGGAGGAAGAGGAGGGGAGAGGAGGATGTTTGTGGCCGAGCCGCCAAAGGCTGACTGTGTCGGTGCCAGTCGGTGATATGCTTTGCACAACTGAGCAAAGTGCCAAAGCATATTAATTCTTTAAGTCATTAAGTTATTAATTATTAAGTGATGCTAATTTGGTGATGCACTGTAGATTGCAATACACTTCTATTAATGTTTTGCAATACACTTCCATGTTGGCCGCCTAGGCGGGCTAGGCGGAGAATACATCATGGAGGATATAAATAGTGGGAGGGAATTGTTGCCAAATACCAATAGTGGAGGGCACCACACGGGGAGCTAGGGTTTCTTCGCACACGCACACGGGGTCGCCGCTGCCGCCGACTTGCCAGATTTTGCCTCGCCGTCGCCGGTAAACACTGCCTTGCTGCCTCACTGGATTCCACCTCGCCCAGCCACCCAGGTGCGTTCCACCTCCCATCCTCGGCTCCTCCCCTTCGTTGTGTACTTGTTGTCTTCCCTCCAGCCTCCGCTCGTGCTTGTCCGCCATCTTCTCCACCTCCCCTCCCCTTCGCCTTCTCTTCTTCCCCCTCCCCCTCCCCCTTCGCCTCCCCTCCCCTTCACCCTCTCCGTCTCCCCAGTCCCCCTCCCCCTTCGCCTCCCCACCGCCGCGCTGTCACGGCTGGATGGCCCCACAAGGGCAGAGACCGACAGGGACTATGGATGGCGAGGGAGGAATTGAGGGAGGGAGGAGTGAGGGAGACCGAGGGAGGGAGCAGCCGAGGGAGGGATTGAGCGAGCGAGAGAGGCCGGAGGTGGTGCTGCCGAGAAATGGAGAGCGAGTGACTGAGCAAGGGAGCGACTGGCGAAAGAGAGAGAATGGCGAGAGCGACTGATGGCCACCGATGGGCGACAGACGAGTTTATATTACGGTTATTACCAAGCAAGCAATGCAACCAATAATGCATGTTTCAGTTACTTACCTATTTGATACACGATTGCATTATATTAATGCTTTGATAATTACACTTTTATTCATACTTTGCTAATCTTTAATTCTTTATGCTATGTATGTGTAGCATGTCATCTGTTGCTTCAGCGCCGGAGGTGAATACCACTGAAGATAGCCTCAAGAGAAAATCGGGTGATGTAGGGTGGGAATATGGTGTGTTGGTGAATCCGAACAACTTGGATAAGGTAAAATGCATTTTGTGTGATAAGGTTGTTTCCGGTGGGATTTATAGGATCAAACAACATATTGCACACATTAGTGGGAATGTTGCGAAATGCCCCAAATCCACAAAGGAAGACCAAGAGAAGTGTCGAAACTCTATTGTGGAGGCAAGGAACAAGAAGAAGAGTAAGAAAGCTCATGAGGATGAGGTTAGGGATGATGTGACCATTCGAGGTGATGGTGAGGATGAAGGGCTCAAAGAGATTGGAGGATCGACACCTCGAAAGTTAGGCCCTATGGATAAGTTTGTCAATCTAATTGATCCTCAAGGTAGCAGTTTAAGCACTCAAGAGCTTAAGCGGTAACAAAAAAAATTACGGAGGCAGTTTGGAAAGAGAGGCTTCATAAGGTAAAGCAATATGTGGCGAGATGGCTTTACGTATCAGGTATATCTTGTCTTGTATCATATTTTAGGTGGCTTTAGGTGTGTTGTTGTAACATCCTGAAAATTTAAATCTGAAAATGTGAAGCTTTTTGAATTATTTTGCAATATACTTTATTTGAATTTGGAGTTTGTGGTATTTTTCTGAACTTTGGTTGAGGTTTCAAAAATTTTAGAAGCTCAATAAAGAAACCAAACACTAGTAATATCATAAAAGTAGAAGTTCAAATAATAGAGAACAAGAAATTAAAATACGAATCTGAAAATTATGTGGGCTAGCAAAAATGACAATCAGAATTTGAATTTAAATTTACCTAGGTAAAAGAAAAATGGCAAAAAGAATATTCCCAACATAAGCCTCAAAATAATAATAACAAATCATAATGCAGATTAAGATTTAAATTAAAATTCTAAAATTTGAAATTGGGCTTAAACCTTTCCTTCTCTCTTTCTTTTCCCTTCCCTTTTTCCTCTCCCCTCCATGTGGGCCCAGCCCCTTTTCTTTTCTACCCCTTCTCTCCTGTTTCCTCCCGCACGCGGCTCCCCCAATCCCTCACTGCCGCTGGGCCCCGGTCCCTCTCTACCCTTTCCCCTTCTCTTTCTCTGACTTGCGGGCCCGGCCTCTCTTCCCTCTTTCTCCTTTCACCTGACTTCCTTTTTCCTGTTGGGTCGTCACCACCGCCAGTCTTCTTTCTTCCCCTGCTGTCCTCCGCTCGCGTCACCTGCGCCCGCCCACGCCCGCCGGACGCACGCCTGTCCCGTGTCCTCCCATCACCGCACGTCGCTGCTCCCGCGTCACAGCATCTGCCCCCTGTCACGCCCCCATCTGCGCCATGCCCTGCTCCTGTCGCTCGGCGTCGCTCCTGTCAATCGGCCATGCCGACACCACCTGCGCCCTATGCTCCGGTCGCCTGGCACAGTGGCTCTACGGCCCCCTTCCGCTGCTATAAGAGGCCCTCACAACCGCCTGCCCTTGCTCCTCTTCCTCCTCTATCGCTGCTCTCGCCCAGCGCCGTGAGCCTCCACTGCCGCCCTCGCCATTCGGGCTCTCCGGCGAAGCTCCGGCCTAGGTGACCACGTCATACCGTGTCCTTGCTCCCCCTCTACTCCCTCGCCAAGTTAATTGGATTCTCGTGCACAGGGGCTTGTGTATCGCTGTTCTTCTCCATCGCCGGCCAAAACCGCCGCCGCCAGTGCCGCTCACTCCTTGGTGAACCCCGGCTCGATTGCTTCCTTCAGGAGCATCACCAAGGCGCCGCGAGCCTTCCCCAAGCATTGGCTGCGGCTTTCCTTCACTCCAGCTCGCCGGCACCGTGAGCCCGCCTGCGCCGCCGTAGGCCATCGCCGCCGGCTAGCCTCGAGCTCCCTCCGGCGCGACCAGCAGCATGGTAAGCTTCCACCCGTCTCCCTCATGCTCATGCGCTCGCCAATGTCCCCCCTCCACCCCTCCGACGCCGTCGCCCCGTGACCACCTCACCGCCGGCCGCCCCGTGCTGCCGCCCGCCCACCTCACCGCCGCCCCGACCAATGCGCCACCTCCTGTAGCGGGCTCATCTCTCCCTTGCCCCATTTTGGTAGTTTTCATCGTCTCTCCGGCCGTCAATCGCCGACGGCGAGCTCACCCCATGGCGCCGCCACTTTTCTCTGCTTCGGCCGGCTGCCTGCTCTGTTTTGGCTCAGCCGCCTCTCACCACTTGTGCAGTACTTTTTTTGTGTGTGTCACCGAATGGGCAACAGCTCAGTGGTCAGCCAGGCCATGCGCTAAGGCATAGATCTCGGGTTCGAATCCGCTCTGCACATTTTTGTTTCATCTTTCTTTTAGCACATCTCAATTAGAAAATAATTAGGAAGTAAAGCAAGGGAGCTAAGATAATTGATTTAGGTTCAAATAAAATTTATGTACATCAAAATATAGAATTATGTGCCTATGAACAATTAAGTGATTAAAGGAAATAATTAGGTAAAATTTAAATACTTAATTGGAATGTAAAATAAAACACAAATAAAATATGATGTAGGGGTAAATTAAGTTAACCCCTAGCATTAATATTCACGCAAAGTAAAAATAATATAGATGCAGCCTTGGGTTGTTGCACGTCAAATCTAGATTTACTAATTTGATATTAGCGGTATATTTGATTAAGTAATAAAAAAAATATAATCATCTAAAATGTGGTTGTCATTCCTATATCTTTAAAAGGTCATGGAAATACTTCTTCGAACAACCGTTAAACGAATGGAAGTGTTAAGTTGTTAATAGTTAAATTATAATTACGTGACTTAGATGAAGGATTTCCCGCATATGATTAATTGGCACAAAAACCATAAGGAACCCTATCCAAATCGTACCTGAACGATTTAGGGAACCCCACTGAATATTGAGTCAAATTTGAATGCAAAATTAAAGTATCCATTCCCATTGACCTATTTCCTTGGAATATAGCTGGCACCATCAATAGTTGATTAGAGCTGTTATGACCAATAAAAGATCTTAATAGATGTGACTATCGGGGAAAATAAAGCTGAAAATACTTAACATATCGACGAACCCTTAGCTCAGAATGCAAGTTAGACTAAAAATGATGTATGAACCCCTAGGTCAGAGTTAATACTCTTGCAATGTACAAATTAGTGCCATTCAGGAAATAACCAGCTAAGGTCATACACCAGTTCATAGATATAACCTAGCTCATGGAACTTCCTTGATAAATACAAAAATAATAAAATAGATAATAAATAAAAGATCGAACCTCGCCTTTCTCTAATCGGCTATGTTTGGCCACTTCTTTCTCAAAGCAAATAATTCCTGTAGATACTTCCTCACTTTTGATCTCTTATCATTCTAAAATTTTCCCTCACGGTAAAGCTATTTGGATGACTCGTTCTCTCACTCAAATCCAGCTACCACTGTGTTTGCAACGCACTAAACCAAATCGTCCTTCTATTCTCAAAACGTAATAAAAGTGTAAATTAAATTAAATCGGGCATTTAAAGTATTTGGATTTATTTGGATCTCTTGAGTTATTTATTTTTATTTGCATTCAGTTACTTAGCACGTAATTAGAAATTGGAGTCCGGAAGAATCAAGGATCAAGTGAGGCCGAGATCGAGATGAAGATAAAGACCCGGACCTCAAGATCGACAAATGAAAAAGCATCGTGTGAGCTCAAGACCGCGGTAAACTGCGCCAGGCGAGTCAATACTTTGATCATGTTGAACCTACATTTTCTGCAAATTACTTTGGTTTAAATTATCAAATTGCATGTTGTTATTTTATATGCAAATGCATGTTTAATTTAAGATTCTAGTTATATGCCCATTGTTGCCTTGAATAATATTACACCTCCTTTGGAATACTTGAATATGTGAACACTTGTCGCCCTAGCAAAAATTATAATAGTAACCTTTTGAAAATAAGTCCATAATTATATGCCATGCTTAGTATTGCTTAGATAATCATGGGCACGAGAGCGCCTAAGCATCACTTTTAATCATGAGAAAAATTGATTGGGCAGTCATGGTGGTAATGACTGGTGTATGTTGGATATGATTATTTTGTATTCCCAAAAACCTCAAATTGCTTATTTATCTGGGCGGATGGTTCGGGGGTATGGTGCAGGTGTGCACGAGAGTGTGGTTTGTGGTAGAACCGCCCAGATAACCCTAAGGACTGAATCTTGTCATGACCTCCTGTGTAAAACAGTACAACCACAAGTCTGTAAAGTACAACTTGGCTAAGTAAATTTATCGAAACCCCCGGACT
Source organism: Dendrocalamus latiflorus (assembly GCA_017311315.1). NCBI lineage: Eukaryota > Viridiplantae > Streptophyta > Magnoliopsida > Poales > Poaceae > Dendrocalamus > Dendrocalamus latiflorus. Next base: position 8,307,665 of record CM029662.1, read on the forward strand.
CATCTCACCGGTAGTGGATGGAAGTGGATACGCAAGGGCAAGGGGAGGCCTAAAGGGACACCGAGAGGAGGGTGAAGTTTTCCAGTCGTGCTAGCGTTGCGGGGAGTGGAGCCTGTGTCTTCGCTAGTATCCGTGGCGAACATCCCGTGCATAGATGGGACCCGTCGCAAGTGGGAGAAGCCCATAAAGTGAGATGACAAAAGGGACTAGATACTTTGAAAAGTCACTGTGATGGTCTGCTCAACCACATGACTAAGGAATCGTGTGGGGCAACGAGTTGATTGTCTCTTGTGGTGAAAGTGTACAAACTCTGCAGAGTCAAAACTATTCGAATAGCCGTGCCCACGGTCAAGGGCGGACATGGGAACTTAACCAGATATAGTTCTATTTCAAAATGTTTTGTGGGTGGGATAGAAAAGTGGAGGGCAGTGGAAAGCCCTGATTTGAATTGTCCTGGGTGTCGTCCCAGTGGTAAGTTAAGCGGCTATAACGCTGAAAGATGTTATACGGTGTGATGCCGTATGTATGGAAAAATTATGGTGATATTAGGCATATGGTGTGATGCCATATGTATGGATAATCATGTTAATATTCTTTGAACATTATGTTTTGTTCCAAAGCTGCTAGGTCTCAGGAAATTTTATGTATTGTATTTCAAATAGTGGCATTTCTATTCTTACAAAATAAAATATGGATGGAATAAACAGGGTCATGAGTAAAGGAAATAGATGTTTGTAGTGTACACATAAAGGTATTGGTGGATTCATGTCGATCATAAATAGGAAATGATAGCGTGGGTTCTGGGAGAAATAAATTGGTGGAGTCTAGCTGAATAGATAGGCTAAATAGATGATCTAATTGAATTTTCAGGGACTTGGAGGATTAATACAAGTATTGGATTATAGTTCTTGATTAGTGATTTACTTGGTGGGAGGATACTAGTGGATCGTAGAATTAATCAATGATATTATTGGTGGATATATAATGGTGGATCGTAGAATTGATCAATGATATTCTTGGTGGATATATAATATTGAATCGTAGGCTTGATCAATGATATTCTTGGTGGATTTCAATCAATAATAAAAAGGATTGGATTGTTAGAAAATCTTGATGAGAATGTTCGGTGGATTAATTAGGTGATGACACTCGCTGTTTGGAGATTAGACAGTAATCAATTTGGAAAGAGTATGTTTGGTGGAATATCTAAATAATGTCACACGCTGTTTGGAGTTTTAGACAGCAATCAATATAAAATGTGTGTAGTCGGTGGATCATTTAAATGATGTCACTCGTTGTTTGGAGTCTTAGACAGCAACCATTACAGAAAGAATATGATCGGTGGATTGAATAGAGGATGACACATGCTGTTTGGAGTTTAGACAGCACTCAATAAAGAAAGTGTAATTTCGGTGGATTAAGTCAATTATGGCAATCGCTGTTGGGAGTCTTAGACAGCAGCTAATAATGAGAGTGAATCTTTGGTGGATTAAGTCAATGATGTCAATCGCGGTGAGGAGTCTTTAGGTCACAAAAACAACAATATGATATAATAATAGAAATGCTACTAAACGCGTTTTATGGAAAATAAAATAACCCAAGCCTCTCCTTTGATAAGCCATGCATACTATTTATTTGCATTCTGTGTATTGGCTCGCGGAGCACGGGGTCGGAGTGCTCACGCTCGCTTTTGCGACAAAATACAGAATCAGGAATCAAATCACCTCGCCTCAGCAACAAGATTGGACAAGCTGGCAGAGAAGATGAAGATGTCAAGGGCTAGGTCGCGCACCTCCAGTTGGCTGCCTGTGGGCATGTCCTGAAGGTTCCACCTGTGTGCTTCGTTTCCGCTGCTGCATCTTATTGATTTCGGCCAAAACGGCCCGTGAGTAAGTCTACTACTATATTTACGCTTCTGCATGATATGTACTTTGATATGCAGAACTGTAATCTGTGAGCACTATCTACTGATCCAGGGAATAGTGCGGTGGAATCACAGAGAATTTCGGATTGTATAATCTGGGCTCCGACAGTTGTTCAATACAATTAAATATTAATTCATGTATACATTAAATATTAATTCATGTATGCATTAACCTTGTATCATTTTTACTCTTTAGGTGTACCATTCAATGCCATAAGCAATGATGAATTTAAGCAAATGATGGAAGCTGTTGGTCGATTTGGCCCAGGATACTTAGGTCCTTCCCAATATGAATGTCAAGAGCCATTGTGGAAGGAGGAGGTGGCGAGAACAAATGGTTTATTGAAGGCATATGAGGAAGAGAGAGTCATGACCGGGTGCTCTGTCATGACCGATGCTTGGACGGACCAAAGGAGGAGCATAATAAAGTTATGTGTGAATTGCTCATTAGGGACATGTTTTCTAGAATCAAAGGAGGCTTCAGAAGATGCGCACACACACAAGTGAGTACATCTTGGAATATGTGGATGCTTGGATTGAAAAAATAGATCCACAAAATGTTGTGCAAGTAGTGACGGATAATGCTTCTAACAACATGAGAGCGAAAGAATTGTTGAAGGCCAAAAGGCCAACTATCTTTTGGAACTCATGTGCAATGCACACTATAAATTTAATGCTTCAAGGAATTGGTACCATGGCAAAGTATAAAAAGGCACTTGATCAAGCGAAATCTTTGACCGTTTTTATTTATTTACATCACAAGACATTGGCCTTGATGAGGCGACACACAAAGAGGAGAGATATATTAAGACCGGGGATGGCTAGATTTGCTTCGGCCTTTCTTACTTTGCAAAGTTTGATTGAAAAGAAGGTTGAACTAAGGGCGATGACGCTAATGAATGGGAAGAATCTGCTCACACTAAAAAGGGCAAATGCATCGCGGCAATGGGGACACTCATTAGTAGGTCCTTTTGGAATGGTGTGAGCAATATGTTGAATGTATAGCCTACTTTGACATTTCTTATGATATAAGCCTACTTTGCCACTTCTTATATTGTATTCGATAATGCTTGTATTTTGCATTCTTTATTTGCTTGAAGGTTTTTGAGCCATTGGTCAAAGTTCTCCGCATGGTTGATGGGGATGGTCTATCCATGGCCTTTCTTTATGGAGAAATTCTAGAAGCTAAGAAGCAAATCAAATAGTCCTTGAACAATACGGACAGTAACTACAAGTTGATAATTGAAACAATTGATGCAAAGATGAAGGGAAAACTTGATTCTCCATTGCACATGACGGCATACCTATTAAATCCATATTACAATTATCGTGATCGATCAATCGTTTTGGAACAAACCATAATGGATGGATTCATTGAATGTGTCGAAATCTTTTATCATGGTGATGAAAAAGCAATGGATCAAGTGCTCAATGTTGACTTTGACATTTTCAAGAAAAAAAGAGAAACATTTGGGAAAACTCCTGCACAACTTGGATGTCAAAAGTTTGATCTTATTCCCGGTAAACTTGTTCTCACTTCTAAATTAAAATGAACCAATGCATGCAAATTATCTTTTGTCCATTACTAATATTTTGCTTCGTATTATGTAGCCAATTGGTGGTCTAAGTATGAATATCATGTTCCTCGCTTGCAAAGATTGGCTATATGAATTCTTTTCTTGACCTCAAGTTCATCCGGGTGTGAAAGAAATTGGAGCACTTTTGACATGGTTACTGTTGTGGTTACAGACCAAACAGAGAGAGAGAGAGAGAGAGTATGGTAGTGGAGAGTTAGGTGAGTAATAGCTTCGCCTCTCCCTCACGGCTGATGTTGTACTCATATACCCTCTTGGGGAGTGCTTTTACAATAGTACCCTTACATTTGAGTATCCCCCTTGGGGGTACTTAACTCATTATACATGTCCCGTTTTGGGCCTTACAACCTTCTAATAGGCCTACTGGGCTTAGGTGGGGGCCACCCCTACAACAGGAGCCTCTCATGGTGAAGGGCTTCACGGGCCGAAGCCATGCCGCTGAGCCCTTTGGCCCCCTCCGTCCCATCGGCCTGTGACCCTCGATGGACTAGATACACTTGGCTTCGTGCTGATGGTGGCGAGAGCCGGCTTGTCTTCTGTTCCCGGAGCTACGCGGCTTCGAGGTAGAGGATATCCGGCAGGCCGAAGGCCTCGACAGGGCCGAAGTCAGGGTGTGACATACCTCGCGCCTCGGATGTTTTTGGGCGCGAAGTAAAGCTTGGGTGGCTGCCCCGGGAGGTGGCTGCGTGGCCTGGTAGTGCGCTTTAATGACTCCCAGAATCGCGCCGGCCCTTGTCAGGGGCAGGCTGTCGCGGCCGCTCTATTTGCTCCGCGCTGGGTGGGTGGGGGCACGCGGTAGGCTGTGATTGGAGCGTCATGGGATGTCAGCGGTCCTATGACCACGGCCGTTCGCATCTTCTCCAGGGAAAGTGGCCACGCGGCAGGAATGCATCGGCGCGTTACGCGCTGATCGCCCACCTACCGCCGCCTGCCGCGGTTGTCGGCGGTTGCGCTGCCCGATCGTGGGTAGCCGAACCGCTGTAATTCTACCGCTTGATCTTCTGCTTGCAGGGAGACGGGGGACTTTATAAGTCATCACCATGGGCATGCAAACGCTCCCCTTGGCTGCCTGCTTGCTTGTGCTTGCGCGTTCCTTTCCGTTTTCTTGCGCACCCCGTTGCTGCTTCCGCATCTACTCGTGCTCGTGTCGTAGTGGGAAGAGAGGAATGGCTGCGCGCGACGACCGCCCTGCTGACAGTGACGCCGCCTTCGACGATCCTGCGCGCCGTCTTAGCGACAGCGCGTCGTCGAGCCAGCGCTGCCTGATGCCACCACCGGCGGAGTATTGCCTGGTTCTGCGCGATAAGAGACAAACCAACCATGGTTGGGATGCCATGAAGAAGTTAAAGGGCCGCTGCTCCCGTGTGCTGGGGCGAAGCCGCGTCACGGAGGAGACCCTCCAAACCCTTCTTCGGGAGAAGAAGCTGGAGGACCGTGCCGAGGCTCGCATGCCTGGGCCTGACGAGACGGAGCCGAACCCAGGGGAATCGGAGGCAATCGTCTTCGTGGCGTTCTTCGATGCCAGGCTCCGAATCCCGTCGACACTCTTTGTTCGCGAAGTGTTGTGAGCCTATGGGTTGGAGCTAGCGCAGCTAACTCCGACCGCGATCGTCCGGTTGGCCATCTTCACTTGGGCGATGCGGACGGAAGGTACCCGTCCCAGCGCCGATTTGTTCGCCATCCTACACGACGCGCGGTGCCAGCCGAGGGAAATGGAAGGGGAAGCGTACTCGAACTTCGGCAGCGTGGACTTCGTGTTGAGGACGGACTGCGCGCACTTGTTCCCCGCATTGGCTACGCGGGGAAAGTGGGAGTCTGGCTGGACACGGCGGTGGTTCTACCACCTTGTGACGAGCACGAGCGGTCTTCAAAGCCGGGGGGAGCCGATATCATTCAACCGCTGTCCGGATGTGAGTTCCCGGTCCGGCGACAAACAACAGGCGCGAAGACTTGCTGGCATCACCCTCCGGTTCAACATGCGTGACCTCGCCGAGGAGTTCACCACGTACGGGATATCTCCGCTTTCTTGTAACTGGAAGTACGAGCGGCGGGGGCCCGATCGGAAGGACGGCATCCACCCGGGGGTGTCTTCGCTCCATAAGCCCTCCGCGCCCTGTAAGTATCACTGCCATAGGCCACGCACCGCCTTGGTGGTCGCAAACCCTTACGCATGACATTCCGCTCTCGCGTGCAGTGCGCCGGTTAGAAGATGCGGAGCGCGCGGTGGTTGCGGTTCTTGGACCGTACACGGCGGAAGAGCACAAGCCCCGTGAGTCCGCAACTTCCTTGGCAAAGCAAGGGCGGATTAACCGGGTATGCGAGGTTCTGGGAATTCCCGTTCCGGAACGCCCGGTGCCTGTGGAGCCGCCGAGCGGCGCGACGGTGGTGGCGCCATCTTCTCGATGCGAGGTCCGGTCGGAGACTATTGTCTCTAGCCCACCGGACGTGCCACCGGTCAAGCTCGAACCGACCGGTTCGGAGAAGCACACTATCCGCGACGAGGCCTTACATGGCGGCGACGCTGCGGGCCCGAGCCTCGTTGTTCTCAAAGATGATGCCTCGTCGCCTCCAGCGGCGACCACGACCTTGTCGCTGATGACAGCTACCGCGGCTACTAAGGCAACCACGGAAGCGTCGCCTGCATCTCCGAGGGCGAAACGCCCTCGGGTGTAGTCACCGCCACCTTCGAGGGGTTGATTCAGCGTGGCAGGCCCAGTGACCGAGGTCCTGGCACCCAGCGAAGATGTTGCTGAAGCCGAGAGGGTTGTTGCTCCTCAGGCCAGCGAGGTGATCATGACCCAGGTAGAGGCCCGGCGAAGTGCCGCGGTAGAGGCTACTGGAGGTAGGTGTGGTTCGTTTTCCTCTCGCGACTTCGTAAAACTCTCTCCGATTTGCTCGCTTATTCCGGCGACATCAGGCGAGACAAGGTCTCCCAGACGAGGACAAGAATCAAGCAACGGAGGTGCCCACGAGGTCTCTGGCCTAGTTGAGCAGGGGACTGTGTGTGCCCCAACGGTTGCCGAAGGCGCTGGGGTGGGGGCTCTAGGGCTTGACACCTCCGACTTCGTTCCTCGGTGGGAGACGCTTCGCGCCTTGAGCGAGGTGGCAGAATACGCTAACGGCCAGCTAGATTGGCAGGCGCTGCAGTCCTGCGGGGGCGACCTTTTGGCGCTCGCGCTGGGTGCTTCGGAGATGAGGGTAACGATCCCTGCTCGCGTTACATGTCTTTTGCTTATCTGATGGGTAACCCTTTTTCTTGCGCCCGTGTAGACGCTTGCGATCAGCAAAGCCCTCGAGAAGACTCACGCGCGTGAACAGAGGGCGCTGGAGGGCCAGTTGCGTGCCGCCGACGATGCCCACACCGTCAAGGACGAGCGCATTCGGGTGCTGATGGCGGAACGTGACGAGGCTATCTCCGACGCGCAGTTGGTAGGCGCGAACGCGAAGAGCGCGGCGCTAGCCGCACAACGCGCGATGAGGAGGCTCATCGCGTCGTGACGGAGGAGCGGACTGTCCTTCTACAACGAATCTCTGCGCTAGAGGCGGTGAAGGAGCAGCTTACTGCTTCCCTTGCAGAGGAGGCCTTATCCTGGGACAACGCGTCTGCCTCCGCGTGGGGGGCGATGGAATCTTTGGAGCAGGCCCTCCGGGAGCTTTCCGTGCACGTGGAGGACACCACCCACAACCGTCGAGATTTGATGGAGACGCTTGGGCGAATCGAAGAGGGCTCGAGCGTCGCCCTTCGCGGCGCCAAGCCTTCAGCACCCACTGCGGCTACATGAGTGCTGGCCTTGCCCTCACTGTGCTGCACGCTGGTGGGTGTGAGCGCGTCAATGAGCTGGCGAACCCCCAGCTTGACTTGCCCGCCCAGCCCGGGATGATATCTGATGCGGTTCGTGCTGCCCAGCCTGCCATCCAAAATTTTCACAATCGGATTTGGAATTACATCGGGGAGGATGCCGCGACGGTTGCTTTGCGCCGGACGCTGCACGACGAGGGGGATGTGCTCCGCTGGCTCGAAGAGGTTCCTCGGTGCGGGCGCTCGTTGCGGCGAGGATGACGCGGACTCATAGGAATAGTGTCGGGTTTGAGTGCGCAACGCGCCATGTGTATGTCTGCTACTGTAATGCAAATTCTGTCTTATACGAGCTAAGCGACAACTCTCCTGTGCTCTTTGTTATGTAGTATGCTGTGAGCTGAGGTGTCATGTAAGGGGCAGGTCCTCAGGCATGACCTCGCCCCTCGTGCTGATAGTAGCGAGCAGACTTGCGAACGCCTTGCGCCGCGGACCCCGGAATTTCGAAGTAGTCGCACGAGCGCTCCTGTGGGTTACATGCGTGGGAACTTCGATCACGCCTTATTTATACTCCGGGGAGTATGCACAAGGACAGTGCCTGCACGTGCGCGGGGATATCCGCGTCTTGTTTATACTCCGTATAGTGCGCGCGGAGGCAAACCTCGATGCTACGTCTTATTTAGAGTCCGAAGACTGCGCACGGAGGCGAGCCTCCGCGCGTTGCGAGCGGTGAAATTACGTGCGGAGGCGAACCTCGACGCTACGTCTTATTTATACTCCGTAGAGTGCGTGCTGAGGCGGACCTCGACGCTACGTCTTATTTAGAGTCCGGAGACTGCGCGCGGAGGCGAGCCTCCGCGCGTTGCGGGCGGTGAAATTGCGTGCGGAGGCGATCCTCGATGCTACGTCTTATTTATACTCCATAGAGTGCGTGCGGAGGCGGACCTCGACGCTACGTCTTATTTAGAGTCCGGAGACTGCGTACGGAGGCGAGCCTCCGCGCGTTGCGGGCAGTGAAATTGCGTGCGGAGGCGAACCTCGACGCTACGTCTTATTTATACTCCGTAGAGTGCGTGCGGAGGCGGACCTTGACGCTACGTCTTATTTAGAGTCCAAACACTACGCGCGGAGGCGTCCCCCCACGCGTCTTTATTCATGCTCATGTATAGTGCGCACGAAGATGACCCTTTGCGCGCTTTTGGTATGAAACAAGAAAATTTTGTGTGAACGGTGCACTTTATTAAATTCCCGTTTGCGTGGGTGAGCGGTTACAAGAGGTGAGGTACTAACCGCTGACCGCTTAAAGGTGGAGACGACCTCAGCCGTCACTGCCCGGTGGTGAAGCTGCATGCGTCTGGAGCCTCTAGTGCCCAGGCAGTTCACGCAGGAGCGTGGTGGGGCGCCCCCCGAAGCCGTGGAAGGTCCTTGCACTCGCATACTCGGCTTAGGCATAATACCGCCGCAGTCTGTCTGCATTCCACGTGTGGCGGAACGTCTGCCCATCCAAGGTGGCTAAGCGGTATGCTCCCTTCTGTAGGGCCTCCGCGACGATGTACGGACCTTTCCACCTGGATTCGAGCTTGCCTATCGTCTCCGCGTGGAGTGCCATCTTAAGGATGAGGTCTCCTGGTTTGAATTCACGTGGGTATTGTGAACGATCCCGACCGCGCACCATCTGTCGCGCGTACTTTATGACGTGCTGTGTCGCGCTTGCCCGGTCTCCATCAAGGAGGTCCATGGAAAATTGGCGCTCCTCGTCTGGTGCTTGGACGAGGACCCTTCGCAAGCCAGCCTTTATTTCTTCAGGTGTGACCACCTCGTCACCAAAGAGGAGCTTGAATGGCATGAACCCCGTTGGGCGTGTGACCGTTGTACGAAGGGACCAGAGGATGCTGTGGAGCTCGCCCGGCCACTTCCCCTTTGGTAGCCTGACAAGGCGCTTCTTGATCGCGGCAGAGATAGCACCGTTCGCCCGCTCCACCGCACCGTTGGACTGTGGGTGTCCAACCGAGGCGAACGGGAGTGTGATGCCCACATTGTCGCAGAATTCTTTGAATGGGGCTGCGTCGAATTGCAGACCGTTGTCGACGGTGATCTCCCTGGGCACGCCGAACCGGCATATGATGTTCTGCCAGAGGAAGCGTTGCATAGCTGCCGAGGTAATCTTGGCCAGAGCTACCGCCTCTGGCCACCTAGAGAAGTACTCCAGAGCGACCGCTACGAACCGCAGGTCACCTGGGGCCCTGGGAAGCGGTCCCACGACGTCGATGCCCCACCGTGCCAGCGGCCATACCGGGGGTATGGGATGGAGGCTTGTCGGGGGCCTGCGGATGGCCCTTCCCATCCACTGGCAACCTTGACAACGGCGCACGAGATCCTAGGCGTCCGCGACAGCTGTTGGCCAATAAAAACCCTGCCTGAATGCCTTGCCCACTAAAGATCTTGGTTGAAGATGCGAGCCGCAGAGCCCCGCATGAATTTTTGCGAGGAGGCGCTTTCCTTCTTCGCGCGAGAGGCACGCAGGAGCGACGCGCAGACTCCCTTTTTGTAGAGCACCCCGTCGAGCACCTGGAAGGACCTAGCGCGGTGCTATAAACGCCGGAGCTCGGTGGGGTCGTCCGGTTCCGCGATGCCTTGCAGAAAAGCGAAAAGGGATTCCCGCCAGTCACCCTGCTGGGTGATCTGGTGGACGAGGGCCGCATCACGGTTATCTTGCGCGATGGCTGCCGCTGGCAGGACCTCGTAAATGCCCCCCTGGGAGTTGGGAGCTGCTGACTGGCAGCCTTGGCGAGGATATCGGCTTGCTCGTTGTCTGCCCGAGCGATGGCCTTCACCGTGACACCCAAAAAGTGTCGTTCCCTCGCTCGTATGGCTGCTATGTACTTAGCTAGCTCCGGGTCCTTGGCCTGATATGACTTGTCCACATGGCCCGCCACTAGCTGTGAATCAGTGCGGACGAGAACTCACCTTGCTCCCATCGCTTTGAGCTTTCCGAGGCCGAAGAGCAACTCCTCGTACTCGGCCGTGTTGTTCGTAGCAGGAAATGCTAGGCGCGCCGAGTACGATAGGCACTGCCCCTCAGGTGTGGTTATAACTGCGCCAACCCCTGCGCCCGCGACGCCGTAAGCTCCGTCGGTGTTGAGCATCCACACCGGGTCTTCGGACTGAGGGACCGGCTGAGCTGGAGGGGTCCATTCTGCGAGGAAGTCCGCCAGAACTTGAGACTTGATCGCCGTTCGGGAGGCATATGTGAGGGAGAATGGAGCAAGCTCGGCCGCCCATTTGCCAATTCGCCCTGTGGACTCCTTATTGTGCAGCATCTCCGCCAGAGGGAACGAGGATGGCACCATTATCGGGTGTGCCAGGAAGTAATGCCAGAGCTTTCTTGAGGCCATGACCAGCGTGTAAGCAAGCTTCTCGAGTTCCGTATACCGCGTCTTGGCACCCTGAAGGGCTTCGGACACAAAGTACACTGGTCGCTGGAGAGCGCCCTCTTCGAGGACAAGGACGGCACTGACCGCCGTTGTCGAGGCGGCGAGGTAAAGTAGGAGGGGAGCCTCTGGCGCTGGGGCCACCAGAGTGGGAAGGGCTGCGAGGTGTTTCTTGAGATCGTCGAAGGCCTTTGCGCAGTCGTCGTCCCAATGAAACTCGTCGCAACCGCGGAGAGTCTTGAAAAATGGCAAGCCCCGCTCCACTGCCCTAGAAAGGAAACGGCTCAAGGCCGCCATGCGGCCTGCCAGCCTCTGGACCTCCCATGTCGTCTTGGGCGGTTCCATACCCAGGATAGCGTCGACCTTGTCGGGGTTCGCTTGAATGCCTCGCCCGAATACGAGGAAGCCCAAGAGCTTGCCCGCCTGTACGTCAAAAACACATTTGTCCAGATTGAGCTTGATGCCCACCTTCCTGAGGTTGTCGAAGGTCTCCTGAAGATCCCGACCGTGGGAGGCGAGCTGCCTGGTTTTTACTACCACATCATCCACGTTCCTCCCTAGCTGAGCGGCTAGGGCCAACGCGACGAGGCGGGTGAAGGTTGCGCCCGCGTTCTTCAAGCCGAAGGGCATCCTGACGAAGCAAAAGGTCCCAACCGGTGTAATGAAGCTGGTTTTATCCTCGTCGTCCTTGGCCATGTAGACCTGATGGTAGCCGGAGTAGGCGTCCAAGAAGCTCATGAGCTCACATCCTGCGGTGGCGTCGACCAGCTGATCTATGCGCGGGATGTCCTTCGGGCATGCCTTGTTGAGGGCGGTAAAGTCGATGCACATGCGCCAGGCGCCGCTGGCCTTTTTGACCAACACCGGATTGGCGAGCCAGTCCGGATGCTGGACCTCGCGGATAACCCCCGCCCAAAGGAGCTTCGCCACCTCCACCTTGGCCGCTTGCTGCCGGTCCATGGACATACGGCGAAGTTTCTGCTTGACTGGCTTGGCGTCAGGGCGGATTGCCAGGTTATGTTCGATGAGGGCGCGGTCCACACCTTTGATATCCTCCGGGGACCATGCAAAGACATCTATGTTGGCCCGAAGAACTCGGAGCAAGTCCTGCTCTACGTCCGGAGGGAGGCCCTCGCCTATGGATACGAGCTGCCCCTCCGCCTGTAGTGGCACTCTCTTCACTCCGCCCTCCGGGTGGGGCTTAGGTGTCCATCCTGGGGTGGATGGCGTGTCCGCCTGGTACTTGTCTGCGAGGACGTGCACCTTACGGTGCAGGCTTCCAGCTCTGGTTTCGATGCTCCTAGCCATATCCTGATCACCGAAGACGATGATGACGCCCCGCCGGCCCGGGAGCTTCATGCATAGGAAGGCATGGTGTGGGACCGCCTCGAAGGAGTTCATGGCTGGCCGGCCCAGTATGGCATTATATGGATACGGGACGTCCATGACAGCGAAGACGATATCTTCAGTCCTGGCGTTGTCAGCCTGACACAAGGAGACTTGGAGGCGTACCTGACCCACAGCCTTCAGCGGCTGCCCTCCGAGGCCCTGGAGGGGGGCTTCCGAAGCTTTTAGTAAACTCCGAGGTACTCCCATGCGATCAAGGGCCTCCGCGAACAAGATATTTGCAGATCTCCCTCCATCAACGAGGATACGCCTGACGTCGCAACCTGCGATGTCAGCCTGGATGACCAAGGGATCTTGGTGAGGGAATTCCACGCCCTGGGCATCGGCTGACGTGAAGGTGATGCTGCGATGGGACGTCCCCAGAGGTAGTTGTGCTAGGGAAGTGCTCGACGAAGAGCCTCCAGTGATGACGTTAACACTAAGGCACTGGGTCCCTCCGGGGGGCCCAGCGCGCGAGGGACTGCCTTGCGTACACTGTACGTGGGCTACCGCGGGGGTCATTGTCTCTGGGGCCCGGACGTGGGCCATCGCTTGCCGCAACGCCGCGATTTTGGTGCATGTCCACATGAAATGGCCCCCGTAGCCATGCACCTCGCACCATCTGCCGTATTATAGGATTTCCTGCTCCGCACGCGGCTTCCTTCACGTCCCCCTCCGGCGCGCGGGGTTAAGGCGGGTTCCCGGGGAACGCCCTGCGCAGTGAGGACGTGGCGAGCCTTTTGGGGTCTTCGCCGAGTACGCCGGGGCTTGCGCCTATCGTTTGGCGAGTTTTGGTGCACCCCGTCGTCGACGCGCTCACGAGTGCCACCCGCGGACGCTTGCTTGTGTTTTGTCCTCGGGTTGCCTCTTATGCTTCTCCTATGCGGCGACAACTCCGCTTGACCGGCATCGGAGCTGTCGCCACTGTGCCTCCGCGCGTCCTCCTCGGCCCGGGCGTACGCTTCCATTTTGTCGAAGAGCTTTGCCACCGACTTGAGTGGCTTCCGCGCGTTGTACTCAGCGAGCGGTCCCGGGCGGAGACCTTGTATCGCTGCATTGATGATGGTTGCCTCGTTAACGTCCCTGACTTGGCAGCGTACCTTGGCGAAGCGTTTGAAGTAAGTCCGGAGCCCCTCCTCGGGTTTTTGCTTGACTGCGAAGAGCTGGTCCGCATCGACACGCTCGACGTAGTTTCCCTGGAAGTTATTATAGAGTCGATCGCGGATATGCTCCCACGCGTAGATGGACTGCGGCTCGAGGGTGAAGAACCACCAGAGCGCTACCCCTTGTAGCGCGAGGGGAAGTCCCTTGGCCTTCGTGGTGTCGTCTCCGCCAGCGGCTTCGATAGCGGTCTCATACACGCGCACGAACTCTCGCGGGTCGGAGTCACCCTTGTACGCCTCGATGACGCTCGGGAACTTGAAGTCCTCAGGCCATGCCGCCTGCTGCAGGCTCACGGAGAGCGGGGACTCCGGGTCTACGCGCCGTAATGGGATGCGACTAGACGTAGGGGCGTTGCGGCTATCCGCCCTCTCCGGAGCGGGTTCCGATGTCACCGCTGGGGGGCGTGTTGGCTCCGAACCTCTTGCATGTCTCGCACAGCTCCGCGGAGGTCTGTCAGCTCCCGCTGAAATGCGCTGAGGGCCGCCAACAGGGCGGTCTCCACCGCGGACGTGGCTAGGGCCGTTGGTGCGCCCGGCGGCGCGATCGGCACGGCGGTGGCGACGGCCTGCGCGCCTAGGCTGCCCGCCGCGTTGTCCTGGAGGACCCTGGAGCTGGTGACGAGGCCCACGTCGTCGCCGAGACCGCTCACCGCTCCTGCGCCGGGTGGGAAAATGGACGTGCCTGGGTTGCCACCGCCGGGGTTGGTCGTCGAGGCGGTCGTGGTGGGGTTGTTCGTCGCGGCGGTGGCGGGGTTGGGCGTCGCGTCGTGAACGCCGGTGCTCACAGTCGTCACACCTGCATCGCGCACCCGTACCTGCAGCTGCTAAAGCCGAAGCCCTGGTATTGACGTGGGATTTCGCCGCTTCCGCCTTCTTCTTCTTCGCCGCCGATGGTGAAGCTTTCTTTGGTGCCATCCTCCTTCGGATCTGGAGGCTTGCTCTTGTCCTCCCCACGGACGGCGCCAACTGTTGTGGTTACAGACCAAACAGAGAGAGAGAGAGAGAGAGTATGGTAGTGGAGAGTTAGGTGAGTAATGGCTTCGCCTCTCCCTCACGGCTGATGTTGTACTCATATACCCTCTTGGGGAGTGTTTTTACAATAGTACCCTTACATTTGAGTATCCCCCTTGGAGGTACTTAAGTCATTATACATGTCCCGTTTTGGGCCTTACAGCCTTCTAACAGGCCTATTGGGCTTAGGTGGGGGCCACCCTACAATAGTTACTAACACAGTAACTCTTAAGTTCTATCTCTTATGTTACTATTTCAATTTAAGTTCTTAACTAACCTTTATTTTGCAACTCATAGATACATACCAAGAAGAGAAATAAATTAGATGCGTACCACCTCAACAATCTTGTCTATGTTCAATTCAATGCAAGACTTATGAACAAAAAAGAAAAGAGCAAATCAAAGAACATAGATGTCCTTTTAGCTTCGCACACTACTTTTGCTCAAGGATGGGTTATTGAAGGTAGTGATGAGGAGGTTGACCCCGAGACAGGCCTTTCATGGAAACTCATTGAAGAAGCAAGTGGGGCTAATGAAGCCACACAACCTCGTAGGAGTACAAGAGTAAGAGAACTTAATGAGGATGATTTTGAATCCGAAAGTGAATAGGAAGAGGAGGTGAACGAGGAACTTGAGAATGTTGAGTTCGAATCTGATCAAGATGAAGTGATTTCAACAAAGGATTATGGTCAAGAGGACGAAGATTGACCATTTTACCTATGTATGCTACTTTATTAAAGTTTCTTTAAAAATTATTTTGCTATGTGTGGTTGAGAACTTTTGGTGTGAAATATTGTGAACTATGTCTATGTGTGATTGTGAACTTATTTTATACTTTTATTTGATCTATGTGGCTATGTTTTATTGTCTTGCAATCATTTCTTTTTTTTCATTCTTTCATACTTACATATAAGTCTAAAGAGCAATAGTTGTATAAATTGGTCCACATATCAAGAATCTCATGTATTGCTTAAATTTTAATGTGCAGGTTTATATGAAGCATTTACATGAAGAATTTACATCAAGTGATGAAGTATCCATCATTATCTGTCATATTTACATCATTACAAGTTATTCCAGGTAACTATTCTTCCTCCAAACTTCATATATGTCTTGACATCGGCAGTAGCACATCATGCTAAAGTCGACCGTCTAGGCCCCGCCTAGACGGCCTAGCCCCTGCTTGCCGCCCGCCTAGCGCCTACTTGGATATTGCTTGAAACTTAGCAGTCTTTTATCATGTGACTTTTCTTCTTCTTCCTGTGACTTTTGCTTCAGCCTGTAACACCTACCGCAGCCAATACTTGATCATCTGAGGATGAAGATTCTAATCTCTTTTTTTAAGGATTCCATTTCCAATAGATATGTAACTACCTCATTGAAGTTGAGAGTGGTTTATCTGTTAGATAATTTGAAATTAAATGCCACATTTTGTATGAAATATGATCTGCTTAGGAGTTGCCAGAAGCTTTAGTTACAATATGCTTGAATGGACAAGATGTGCCCATGCAAAGAAAATAAATGAATTTGACTGGGATTCTGTAATCAGTGTACTTTACATAACAATTTTAGTTGCAATATGCTTTAATGTGGAAATACATTAACGGAAAAGATGCCGCTTTTAAAATGAAGTTACTGACATGATGGGCAATTGCGATCTTATGCACATCAAGCAACTAGTTTGAATATATAGTGTTGATATGTTTGATTTTAGTCGGCACTAAATAAATATGCCAGGAGGGGCACCTAGTTAATTGTCCAGTGCAACACACTGAATTGTTGCAGTGACAGGTACAATAGATTATTGTAAGATAGGGCTTTTTTTTTTGTGATCTTCCCAGAATTTATGCATTGTCCTTGTTCTACTAAAATTGGTTCATCTATGCTCGGAACTAATACAATTGTTAAGCTAAAACACAACATTTGAATGGTATGACGCCCATTTCTAAGAAAACAATTTGGTTATGGTCACAACATTTGAACAGTATGACGCCCATTTCTAAGAAAACAATTTGGTTATGGTCTTCCCATTATTGTGTTTCAGATCAAATACATCCTTGTACTACTGAAATCAACCATGCTCATTAGTCATTACAAATCGTGATCTCTTTGATAGAAATTGTAGCCGACATTATCCTCAGATGCAAACATTTAGATAAAAACATGGAAAAGTTTTTATGACAGCTGATTGCAATTTGTGCTCATTGACATGACTTAAAAAAATGCTAGCAGTACTCTTATTCCTGTTGTGTGTGTCGTGAAGGGTTTGGGCTCCTTTTCAGCATTACCAATATGGATGGTGCTTTATGCAGGAAACGAGTTGTGTGCGGCCTGATTACATGTCCAGTGAAGAAGACATAAATGAAAAGATGAGAGGGATTCTGATTGATTGGCTCATTGAGGTAGAAAAGCATGCAAACCCTGGATCTTTTCTATCTTATAACCTGAGCTGATTTGAACTGCGCATGTGATACTCATTATATTTTATGTCTCTTGACAGGCCCATTACAAGTTTGAGCTGATGAATGAGACGCTCTTTCTTAATGTCAACATAATAGACAGATTCTTGGAAAAACAAGTGGTGCCAAGGAAGAAGTTGCAAGCTAGTTAGAGTGACAGCTATGCTTTTCTTGCTTGTAAATATGAGGAAGTCTCTCAGTCCTAGTTGTCGAGGATCTAGTGCTAATTTCTGATTGGGCTTTTATACAAACAAAGATGGTGGCCGCTGTCACCATTGTTGTCGTCGCCTTCGTCGTCTATAGTTGCTTAAGGCTAAGTTAAGACCGGTATGGCACAGTAAGCCTTGGGCCGTGTTTAGACTTGGCTGGAGACAAGGTGAGCTGACACGGCACGGTACAGTAGGATGGCTGGGCCGAACCGATATGGCACGACGTAGTCCAAAGCACACCTGACTCGTGTGGTCCAAGTTCCACCTCTAGCCTGACAGCTACATATACACTTGTCCACTTGCACGTGTAAAATATACAAGTTCCGGTGCGGCGAGGAATTCTAGTGCGCGCGGTGAGATCTTGTGGGCCGAACCGCGCGTTGCGTCAGGCAGTCAGGCCGCAGTACCACCGTTTCCAAAGCGTTAAGAGAACCCGTTTCGTTATCCGTCGCGCCACGCTCGTGGAAAACCCTTCCCTTGCCGCCGTCTGAGGCGCACTGGTGTAGGCGCGTAGGAGGGTGCCTCTCGCCGGACGTGGACGCCACTTCCCACGACGTGCTAGGCTGTGCGGGTGGCTGCTTGTGGCTTCCATCGAGCGGTCTCTCGCCACGCCATCAACAGGCCTCCTGGGTGAAAATCGACTTGTTTATTACAAGACACTAACAACTAATCTGCAGCATAAATCAACACAAAAACCTGCTCGATACATACACCAGCTATTACGAACACACCAGCGACAAGGAAACACACACAACAAAGGCGTGTTTTGATCGGGTAGAGCTGATGGTTTCTAATTGAAGCGTTTAGTTTTTCATTGAAATAAAATAGTTGGAAGAAGTAGTTGTAGGACCGAATACTGCAATCAGAAGGGTGCATAATTGCCTCTACTTTTTGGAATCTCCTGGTGGTCAGTGAAGGTTCTGACCGCTCGGTGCTCGACTGTTCGATCGATCACTCAGTGTTCGACCGCTCGATCAGCTTTGATCTTTAACTGGTTTGCACGTACTCAGAATCTTCAACACCGGAAGTCGAGCCTCTCAAATACCTTTGTACGTCGTCGTAAACCTCTGTTGGAAATGTGGGCAATATTTTAATTCCAAGTTTTATTAGGAGACAGAAATAATAAACTAATGATGCAAAACTCACAACCAATAGCAAGCTACTCATCATACTTCACAAAATACACAAGAAAAACAATATAGTAACAAAGTCGAACGTGCGCACGAACGACTTACTTGTTAGCCTGATGAAGAACAGGAAGCCGCTCAGGCTTGACGCAGTGCAGAACGAAGGTGTCGCAGTGCAGTGAGCGGTCACGCAGATGCGCTGCCTAGAAACCTTATTGCCGCCCCTGTGCAGGTCTTCACGGCAGCAATGGTTCGGAGATACCGCTCCTCTTCTTCGCGGTGCACGCCGGGAAGAAGAGTCGACGAAGTTCAGACGGCGCAGCACAACAGCACACAAAAAGTTTGGAGAAAAAGAATGGAGGCAGTCAGTTTGTCACATCTACTCTGGACGTCTCCAGGCATACAAATAGACAGATTAGTAACTGACATGATTAAAACAGCCATTTACCCACTGGTAACTGACACATTCAACCAGTCAGTTACACTGTCTGTCATCAAACCCAATAAAGCCCCATTCAAATGTTTGAATCTCATTCAAATAGAGAGATAGTGGTGCAGGATTTAGCAAAAATAGAGATAGACTTGGTCTGCCAAGTGGCGCGCCACGTCACGGCACGGTCGCGCGTCGCAAGTCACAAGTCACAAGTCACGCGATTTTCACGCGAAAATACGCGGATACACGCGCGCGCGTGCGTGCGCGTGTGTGTGACTAGCCAGAGCCCTCCTAATACCATCTCTATCCATATTCAAAGAGTGGTGAGAACTCCACCTTATAAATTGGTCTTTCTCATCTTGCCTTAGCAATATGGTACTAACCATGCATGCTTTGGGATTCGCGAAATAGGCCTTGCTCATTGGGCCAATTTCTAACAATCCCCCACCAATTCCAAAGCAGAATTAGATATCAAAGATATTGTGCTGAAGTACTGTTAATATACCAGTCTTTTAGTGTAAGTCCCGTACGGGTTGAACTTGCACCTAGAATAACAAGATTCATCTTCTCACAGCTGACGAATAGACTATACCTTGAATTCACAGCCTTTTGTGATCAGATTTCACTTGAAATCTCAACTAGTACTAGGCTGCCAATGAACCACGTCTAAACGGAGCATTTTATGGTCATGCTCCCTTATCTGCTCATGAGCTATCTAGAGAATGCCCCGTTCTCGTGAACTGCGACCACACAGTTAAGCTCAAGTAGGTGTATTCTTTCTAGATATCCTGCATGCTAATACCTTTTCCTTATTTGGACAACAGAATACATTAAGGCTTTATGCCAACCTTCCGTACAGTCGAAAGTACATTGTTTATTAGGACATGGGTACAATAAATATGTACTCTCTTGTTACAACATCAATTTGTTTTTCCCATTGCCTAAGTCACGGGATCTCCGATCAAGAAGGTATGGGTTACCATTGTGATGTAACTTAAATGGGCCTCATTACCATGTCCATGGATGCAACAGAAATCGCTTTTCCGTGCTAATCCCTTTGTAAAAGGGTCTGCCAGATTTTTCTCAGTGTTAATATAGTTCACAGCAATTACTCCGGAGTTTCTTAGTTTTCTGACAGATTTAAGCCTACGCTTCACATGTCTAGAGGACTTCATATTATCATTTGTACTTGTGACTTTGGCCAACACTGTTTGATTATCACAGTACATCAGGATTGCAGGTATTGGTTTCTCAACCAATGGCAAGTCCAATAGAAGTTCTCTCAGCCATTCAGCCTCAACTGTGGCTGTATCAAGTGCTACTAGTTCTGCTTCTATGGTTGACCTCGTCAATATGGTCTGTTTGCAAGACCTCCATGAAACTGCAGCACCAGCTAAAGTGAATACATAACCACTTGTAGCTTTGATCTCATCCGCATCAGAGATCCAATTGGAGTCACTGTATCCTTCTAAAACAGAAGGATGTCCAGTATAATGTATTCCAAAAGATGTTGTGCCTCTCAAGTAGCGCAACACTCTTTCAAGTGCCTCCCAGTGATCATCTCCTGGGTTAGAAGTAAACCGACTTAATTTGCTCACAGCAAATGAAATGTCAGGTCTTGTGGCACCAGCTAAATACATTAGTGACCCAATAATTTGTGAATATCTTAATTGATCTTTTCCTAACCCCTGGCTCTTTCGAAGCTTAATGCTCGCATCATAGGGTGTTGGTGAAACTTTACAGTTTTCAAAACCAAACCGGCTTAATATTTTCTCAGCATAATGGGATTGATTCAAAGTAATCCCATCCTTACTTTTGATCAATTTAATATTCAGAATAACATCTGCCTCTCCCAAGTCTTTCATATCAAAACACCGAGATAAGAAAGATTTGACCTCGTCAATTAAGGCAGTATTTGTTCCAAATATAAGTATGTCATCTACATACAGACATAAGATAACTCCTTGACCCCCACCATAACGATAATACACACATTTATCAGCTTCATTCACAACAAAGCCAGCGGATGTTAAAGTTTTGTCAAACTTTTCGTGCCATTGTTTTGGTGCTTGTTTTAGACCATACAAAGATTTCAATAATCTGCATACTTTATTTTCCTGTCCAGAAATCACAAAACCATCCGGTTGATCCATATAGATTTCTTCCTCCAACTCTCCATTAAGGAAAGCTGTCTTCACGTCCATTTGATGAACATGTAGACCATAGGAAGATGCTAACGCAAGGAGCACTCTGATGGTAGTTAATCTGGCGACAGGAGAATAGGTATCAAAGAAATCTTCTCCCTCTTTCTGGGTGTAACCCTTGGCCACAAGTCTTGCCTTGTACTTCTCAATTATTCCATCAGGCCTTAGTTTCTTTTTAAAGATCCACTTACATCCTACAGGTTTACACCCGATAGGACGATCCGTGATCTCCCAAGTCCCATTAGCCATGATAGAATCCATCTCGCTACGGACTGCCTCTTTCCAATACTCAGCATCATGAGATGCATAAGCCTCTGAAAGAGTCTTTGGCACATCATCCACGAGGTATACAATAAAGTCGTCACCAAAGGTTTTCTCAACCTTTTGTCTCTTGCTCCTACGAGGAGCTTCTGCGACTAGATTGTTATCCTCCTCAGGGATATCACATATTGGTTCAGAAATGGTGGGAAGTTCAGAAGTTTGATTATTCTCATTTTCAATATTATCAGTTTGAACATTCTCTGTTTGTGAAGTACTGCCTGCTGTTCTCATAGGAAAGATATTCTCAAAGAATGAAGCATCTCTAGACTCCATTATTGTATTAGCAATAATCTCAGGAGTTTCTGATTTAACTACTAAAAATCTATAGGCCGTGCTGTTTTGTGCATATCCTAGAAAAATACAATCGACTGTTTTTGGTCCAAGTTTTCTCTTTTTCTGCAATGGTATATTGACTTTTGCCAAACACCCCAAATTCGCAGAAAATTAATATTAGGTTTTCTCCCCTTCCATCCCTCATACGGAGTAATCTCACTCTTTTTATTGATTACTCTGTTTAGGACGAAAGTTGCTGTTAAAATAGCTTCCCCCCACCATGCCTTAGGCATACCGGCACTCTCTAACATGGCATTAACCAAATCTGTCAGTGTCCGGTTTTTCCTCTCAGCTACCCTGTTTGATTGGGGTGAATATGGTGGTGTAAATTCATGGACTATTCCATGCTCAGAACAGAATTGGGAGAATTCATGAGAGACATACTCTCCTCCACGATCAGACCTTAATCTTTTTATTTTCTTTTCTAGTTGGTTCTCAACCTCGGCCTTATAAGTTTTAAAGTAGTTTAAAGCTTCATCTTTAGTTTTCAGCAAATACACATAGCAGTAGCGTGTTGCATCATCAATAAAAGTTAAAAAATATCTTTTGCCTCCTTTTGTCAATAATCCATTCATTTCACACAAATCTGAATGAATAAGATCTAAAGGTGCCAAGTCCTTTTCATCCTCTAATCCCTTAAAAGGTTTTCGAGGTTGCTTTGCTTGCACACATGACTGGCACTTTGATCCTTTGACAATTTCACATTTTGGAATTAAATCTAATCTGGACATTCTAGCAATACTATCAAAACCAATATGACAGAAACGAGAATGCCAAATATTTGCCTCACATTTATTTGAACCAGTTGCAACATTCAAATTATAACAAGACTCTAAGATACTTAGGCGGAACAAGCCTCCGCTCTCATAGCCTTTACCAACAAATTTTCCGAACTTAGACATTACAATTTTATTTGACTCAAAAACTAGCTTATAACCATCCCTGCATAGGAGAGAACCACTAGCGAGATTCTTCTTTATTGTAGGCGCATGCTGTACGTTCTTCAAGTGGACAATCTTCCCTGAAGTAAGCTTCAGATCCACCGTGCCAACACCAAGAACAGAAGCATGCAACCCGTTTCCCATTAGGACGGAGGAAGCCCCTGCTGCCTGATAAGAGGAAAACAAGGAAATATCAGAACATACGTGAACATTAGCTCCAGTATCAACCCACCAATCAGTGGATTGACAAGCTGAAAAGACAACAGGTGAAATACCATACCCTCCTGAAGTCGAGGCCTCGCCTATGGTCACGTTAACAGCCTTCTTCTTAGGCTGTTCACCATCTCTGATTTTGCGGAAACGACAGTCCTTCGCCATATGACCGTCTTTACCGCACACAAAGCAGGTGATGTCCTTCAAATCCTTTTTCTCAGTTTTCTTCTTAAAGCTAGTTGTCTTGTTCGGTTTGTTGGATTTGTAGTTCTTAGCAACAGTCTTTCTTTGTATGACATTTGCATTGTTCTGGCCAGATGTGCTAGGGGCATCTTTTGCTCTTGCTTTTTCTTCCACATCAAGGGCTGCAATGAGATCCTCAACAGAAATCTCTTCCCTCTTATGTTTCAAGCTAGTAGCAAAATCCCGCCAAGAGGCAGGGAGTTTAGCAACAATGCCCGCAACCACAAACTTTGGAGACAACACACAGCCCAAATGCGCAATCTCACCTACTAGTAGCTGGAGGTCATGAGCTTGTCCAACTATGGACTTAGCCTCATCCATGCTAAAGTCGAAAAATTGCTCACATATGTAGAGCCAGCGACCTGCCTCTGCCTCTGCATATTTTTGCTCTAGTGCATCCCACAACTCTGTGGCGGACTTGTAGTCCATGTACACATCATAGAGCTGATCTGCCAGAACAGTCAGAATGCATCCTCAAACTGCATGTACTGCTCAATCGTAAATGGATACTGTGGGTGGATAACCCACCACAGCCCCAAAGACATGAGCCAAAACTTGACTCTAGTCTGCCATCTACGGAAATTCTGACCAGAAAACCTCTCAGGTTTCATCGCATCAGAAGCATTAGCCATTTCTGTATTGCAACAAAATTCGGCAATAAGGTTTCTGGAATGTTGGAAATGTGGGCAATATTTTAATTCCAAGTTTTATTAGGAGACAAAAATAATAAACTAATGATGCAAAACTCACAACCAACAGCAAGCTACTCATCATACTTCACAAAATACACAAGAAAAACAATATAGTAACAAAGTCGAACGTGCGCACGAACGACTTACTTGTTAGCCTGATGAAGAACAGGAAGCCGCGCAGGCTTGACGCAGTGCAGAACGAAGGTGTCGCAGTGCAGTGAGCGGTCGCGCAGATGCGCTGCCCAGAAACCTTATTGCCGCCCCCGTGCAGGTCTTCACGACAGCAATGGTTCGGAGATACCGCTCCTCTTCTTCGCGGTGCACGCCGGGAAGAAGAGTCGACGAAGTTCAGACGACGCAGCACAACAGCACACAAAAAGTTTGGAGAAAAAGAATGGAGGCAGTCAGTTTGTCACATCTACTCTGGACGTCTCCAGGCATACAAATAGACAGACTAGTAACTGACATGATTAAAACAGCCATTTACCCACTGGTAACTGACACATTCAACCAGTCAGTTACACTGTCTGTCATCAAACCCAATAAAGCCCCATTCAAATGTTTGAATCTCATTCAAACAGAGAGATAGTGGTGCAGGATTTAGCAAAAATAGAGATAGACTTGGTCTGCCAAGTGGCGCACCACGTCACGGCACGGTCGCGCGTCGCAAGTCACAAGTCACGCGATTTTCACGCGAAAATACGCGGATACGCGCGCGCGCGTGCGTGCGCGTGTGTGTGACTAGCCAGAGCCCTCCTAATACCATCTCTATCCATATTCAAGGAGTGGTGAGAACTCCACCTTATAAATTGGTCTTTCTCATCTTGCCTTAGCAATATGGTACTAACCATGCATGCTTTGGGATTCACGAAATGGGCCTTGCTCATTGGGCCAATTTCTAACAACCTCAACCCGCCAGCACTCTTCGAGCAAATCATGAACCAGATTGATTCAAAATGATCTTTATTGTTGGATTTTCGTGGATTTACAAAATGCCTTCACAAGCACCCCTAAAGGCCCTTGTTAACTTTGTTCCAAGAGAAAATGTACACATCACAAATAAACTAAGAGAACATAGGAGAATTTTTGAATTTCTCTATTCTCTTACTTGCTCCCCCCTAATTAAACTGGTTACAAGTCTTCTCAATAATAGGCTAATATTTTTCTACTAGCATACGTATTCGGACTTCAAGTTAGACATAACTTCAACTTGAGTTACACATGGAGACGGACTCTACTACATTTTGAACTCGAAGTCAAGATTATTTCTAACAATCTCCCCCTAATCTTGACTCGACATTCTCTAGTTTAGTTTCAATGCATTATAAACTACCAGCCACGCCTCCACATAAAGCCCTATTATCCACTATTTGGCGCATAACCACAACAAATTGGCTTGTGGCTTAGGTTTTCTATGACCATACCTCATGTCTTTATATAGTCCCCTCTAATCCTCTAAAGTGAAGTAGGAATATATATAGCCTACTTCTCCATGTCCCAATAGGTCAGGATATGGATATAAGTCATCTTACTCAACACCTATAATCTTGAGGAATTCTATCCTAAGGTGTAAACTCATGCTACCAATTCCTAGTTCTAATGTACCTTATCTCTTTCTCTCTGTGTTCTCTCTCTAATCAATTAATATGTAATCTTAAAATTCCTGCATTTTTCTATGAGACGTCTAAACACATCTTTTAGACAATTCATGTTGTTTTGTTTCCATCAGGAGTCAACAAGTCATGATATTCCAATGTGAAGCTAAGATGAAAATGGAGAAAGAGCCCAAAACACTAAACTAAATTGAGACGACCATAGCAAATATAGTTTTATACAATCGAAATTTATACATCAATAGAGGATAAGCAAAGCAGAAAAAGCGAAATACAATCAAGGTATCTCCCTCTAATGGAAAGAGCATCCCAAAACATATAAATATACTTTAAGTGAGCAGCGTTCTGTATATTACAATTAGCAAAATTAATGATACACTCGTGGATTATACATTCTGCAGGTATAAAAGATGTAAGTCCAACAGAGGTTCTCGTCAGGAATGGATAGTGGGTACTTGGTAGTACGTTCACTTAAAGTAGAGAGAGATACCCACATGTGATTTTAGTTGATATAAATGAAATCACTGCAGTGTGTACTACAATTGACTAGTAGACACCATCTTGAAAAGATACTCTATTTGAAAGTTCGATATGGTAGAAAAGCCATTTATTATAAAAATGCAACATTTAGAAGCCAATATAAACAGTGCTTCAGAGTTTAGACCTAGCAAGACACTCTACTGTTATGCAAATTCCAGTGAGCTCCTTCTGAGATTATTTATTGGGAAGTACTAGCGCCCATATGTCCAATGGGAACGTTCCCCTCGGACGGTCCAGTGCAACAATTCTAAATAGCATGAATAACATATTTATTGAACTTGTGCAACAAAAAAGAATTCAATTTGAAAAATGTTCTCTCAACAACCAGATATTGATCTTATATGAATGTGCTCTTGAAATACTACAAAACTCCAAAATAAAGCAAATATTTAGTCTCATAGCCAATGCAACAGTTTGGATATATATATATATATATATATATATATATATATATATATATATATATATATATATATATATATATATATATATATATATATATATATATGTATGTATGTATATGTATATATATATATGTATATATGTATATATATATATATGTATATATATGTATGTATATGTATATATATATATATGTATATATGTATATATATATATATGTATATATATGTATATATATATATGTATATATATGTATGTATATGTATGTATATATATATATATGTATGTATATATATATATATCTATATATGTATATATATATATATATGTATATATGTGTATATATATGTATTTTTCCTATATATATATATATATATGTGTATATATATATACACACACATACATACATACATACATATATGACACTGAAATGGGACACCAGGGTGCCCGGGCACCAAGCCTCCCTACCTTTAGATTGCTTTTAGATGTGTGCAAGTGCTGGATGGAAAGTCTTAATCATGGAGTCTAGGCACTATAGTGCCCCTGTTATTTATACTATATATATATATACACACACATTCATACATACATACAACAATTGAGAACACCAATTGCAACATAATTCAAATGTGTTTTATGGGGTGCTAGCATCATACGCTCTAATCGAAATATTTTACGACAACACTTGCAACATTATCATACAACATGTGCATCACAAAAGCATAAAACATATGTAACATTATTGTACAATGCTTGCAATATTTTTGTAACAAAGATGTAACAACCGAAAAATCTACACAAAGGGCTGCAACAATCGTACAACATTAGAGAAAAGGACTGCAACACTATCAAAAAATGCATGCAACTATCTTACCAGAGTAGATCTCAAGAAAGAGGAAGGAGACGGACGCCCACACCATCGCCTCATCATTGGCCAGCCTAGATCCGATGGTGTCGAACTCGGCACACTCACTCATGCACATCATGAATAGCATGAGGAAACCCAGGATAAGCCGCACCATGGCAAACACAGAGCCCACACGAATGGCCTTGACAGCGGTCGACACAGCGAAGCACTCATCGCAGACCCAACGCCCCGAGGATATTGATGATGCCGCTGAAGCTGCTTGCCCAAATCGCGACCAGGAAGCCATAAATCACGATGTCCGCGCCCAGGCGACGGAGCCAGCGTAGGGCTGCCACCGCCACAAGGAGCGAATGGCGTGGCGGGGACCTAGCTATCGCTACCAAAGCATCTCACTCTCAAAGCATCCCACTCACTCTCAAAGCATCTCCCAAACCTCCCAAAGCATCTCACTCTCCCGATAACTTGAGTGGATTGGAGTGGAGTCTGGAAACTTCGGACTTGAAGGGGTTTTCAATGCCCACTTTTGAGTCAGCGTATAGGATAAGCTTCGTTGCTGGTGTGCGTGGGCCATGGGCTTTGGAGCCAGCGTCCGATACTATCGGAGGTCTGATTTGTATCAATTCCCTTATTTATTTGTGGTCTTTGCTAAATGAAGACAATTTTCTGCCTTCAAATCTGCTCCAATCTGGCTGGCCAGAGGCTCCCGGGAGGTTGCCTGATGCTTGTTCGTAGAGATGGCAACGGGTAAATACCCATCGGGTATTGCCATTCCATACCTGTACCCGTTAGGTGTAAATTTACCCGTCGGGTTACCCGTATCCGCACGCGGGTAGAAAAATTTACCCATACCCGTACCCGCTCGGGTATTACTACCCGATGGGTAACCCGTACCCGCAAGCATACCCGGTTCAACACATAAAAATATCATCAAATTAGACATTCATTAATCATACATGCCAAGCACAAAAGCGTCTAATGATCAAAATTAGTACATCACATAAACATACTTGACATGACCATATCAACATATGACAAACAAATAAACAATCAACAACAAGTAGATAATAAAATTAACATTTGAGTGGGATGTCTAGTTGTCTAATGCGGGTATTCATTACCCGCGGGTAGGCGGGTATGGGTAGTATATACCCATACCCGCACCCGCCTACCCGGCGGGTAGAGGATTTCGCCCAATAACGTACCCATGGGTACATAAAATTTTCCATACCCGTCTCTTTATCGGGTAAAACCCATCGGGTATTCAGGTATCGGGTACCCATTGCCATCTCTACTTGTTCGGTTGGCGGCGAGCTAGCCTGGCCTGGATGCTCCCTGTTTGGATGCTGCCTGCCAGGCAGCTCAGGAGCCAGGCAAGGCCACCAAACGTCCGATTTGCTATACCTGTGATCAAGATACCTTGCCTGGTAGGCAGCTACCAGCCAGGTCGTCATCCAAACAGGCCTAATCGGACGCCGGAGCTCCAGGCAGCAGCACAATTGCTTGCTAATCGCACTTACCACGCTAATCCATCGCCACGCGCTGTGCCATCGTGCACAGCCATGTCGTCGGCGCCGTCCGAAGCTCGACAAGCCCCGTCGTCATCCCTCCCATCCATCCCAGGCCGGGCTCCACCTGGATCCCGTCGCCGCCACCATGCATGGCTCCCGCCACCTCCTCCTCGCCTGGCACCCGCCGCCGCCACGGTCGCTCACTCGCCTCCGGCCGCCGCAGCCGCTCGCCTAGATCACTCCGCCGCCTCCTCGCCCAGATCGCGTCGCCGCCTCACCTAGATCTCTTTACGAGAGGTGATGGAAGGCATCAGCTCCAATTTGTGACAACATCAATGAGGTAGGAATTAGGGAGGATGGACATGAATCACAATCGCAACACAATTCGGCGGTCCAAAATGCGCCTGATTCTTGTCATATTGGATTCGGAGGTTTGCCATAGTAGAAAAAACTTGTTTCGAAAATTTTCGAGATGTCATCACTCTGTTTCATTGATCCCATGCCACTACAATTAGGGGAAAAAAACTTCAAAAAGCCACTCAAAACGTATTAGGGTTAGTGAGGGCTGAAGAGATATTGAGGATTTGACAGAGAGATGATTAACAGATTATGTGCTGAATGAGGTAGTCAACTACGGCTACAAAAAGCTTTCTAAAAAAAGATACAGCTACGAAAATGGAAAAAAAATGATATCTTATTTAATGTTACTA
Organism: Dendrocalamus latiflorus; assembly: GCA_017311315.1. Lineage (NCBI taxonomy): Eukaryota > Viridiplantae > Streptophyta > Magnoliopsida > Poales > Poaceae > Dendrocalamus > Dendrocalamus latiflorus. Next base: position 8,336,787 of record CM029662.1, read on the forward strand.
AATTTTAATTATTCACACCCATTAAGATGACTTAGTGCAACAAAGTTACAAACCAAATAGAATCATATCCTATCCCATAACTAAGCAAATAATCCACCTTGCGCAAGCTGATACTGCATTAGCTCGTCTTTCTCATCCCAACCTAACCCAGCAAGAGCATACATGCAACAAAACCCACCCCTACTGTAGAGGGTGGTGGAATACTGGAATGGAACAAAATGCGTCGTCTGATCAACAGTTCAATATCAACTACTGTCTACCAGGGATACACCTTAAACGAGATGAAAATGGCATATATTTGAGATGCTCGATCTGCTTAAATTATGGCACTTCCACAATCCACACCTCTATGCGTAATTTGTCAGATTGGATCAAATGGTCTGATTAACTTTAAAAAGTTAAAACAACAGAAATGAAACTACCACGATAAACTCAATTGGTTAAAGAAGGATAGTCGATTGGGCTACTACTTGGATAACATGCACAACAAAAGTGATTTCTGTAAGTTTGCAGCTGTCTAACAATTTACAAATGTAAGTTTATGCCCTCGATGCTCAGAATTTATTATTCTGTATGGTTACTACCGTCTGAGTGGTATTAGTTTTTCTGAAGTACATTGTTACGATGCTTCAGTCACTAAATGGCAAACATATAACCCAATCAAGAAAGAACCTGGTTAGGTGCAGTGACCCCAAACAACAGAAAGTCTGACGGAGCTGATACGTTAAAGCAATTGGCCAATTAACGAACCATTACAGCACTAACAACCGGTTTATGGAGACTACCCAACAGAAACATAATTTCCATATGCTTTATGGTATTTAACTTAAGATGAAAGCATACCTCGCGTCCTCGCGACTCATGAGGATGTGGTTAATCAGCTGGTCAATCAAGGAAAGCGTCTCACTATTAACTCATGGAGTCATGGTTAAATCAGCTGGCACTCCCATTTCCCAACTCCCAACTCATGGAGCAAGAGGTCTTGTTATAGTTCTGCCCCAGGATTAGCTTGAGATTGTTCATTATGGTTATATGGATGCAGTCTTTTGATTGGCTGCAACAGCAGCATGTTTGCAATCTGACACATGTTTGACTCTCCAATTATTCATGACCATGCATGTAATGATTGATACGGAAACTCCAGCTGGTTACATATACATGCGCACCAAAAGAAGCATATCTTCCAATTTCTATATATCATATACTGTTGTCAACATTCCCATCTCCAATGATGCAGAAAGGAATACAATGCAAGCTGCCTCCGAGTTTGCAACAAGAAATCAGCGACCTGATTGCATCCAGGATAAAATGACAGCCCCTATCTGCATCAGGATTAAGACATGGACTAAAAGAGAGAAACTTTTGACATACCTCCCAAGGGAGCCTCATTTTAAACACATGCAGCTAGTTCTTTCTGGTCGAACAAATGTCTATATATTTCACGGACTACGCAAATCATATCAAATAATTTAAAATTTTTCATTGAAATAGAAGCAAACTACTTTCCATCAACGGAAGATGTCACACTCCAAACTAAAGCACCGGCAGATATTTGCGTACTAGTTACAGCACCAGTGGTTAGCACACTGCACACATTATAACTCTGACGGTTGCCATGATTCAGAAACATGTATGGCACAGTTTCGCTGTTACCCTTGACCAAATAAACAGGTAAAAATTAATAGAATCGAAGAAGTATGCATTTACAACATTATCACATACTTTTTTCTATTTGAGAAATGGTATAATGCAGCATTGGATATGCATCATTAGCAAAATCTTGTTGACGCGCAATCTGCTGAAATAGAAGCAAAGTACTTTCAATATTTCAGGATGAGCATGACAATGTGGAGGAAAATTGTTCAACAAAACAAAGATTAAGAACAAGTTATAACAGACAGCTTTTCCCACATGTTTCCTTGATTTGATATCATCACAGCATAATGTTTTATTAGTATCCTCTTCATGCCCAAAAAAAATCAAATCTAATGACTGTGCAATCGCTTGATAGAAAATAAAAAAGCTCAAACCGTGGAATCCCTACTGAGGTGACGGAGAAATCAGCCGATATTTTCAAATATATAACAACTACTCTTATCTTTGATCAAATAAACATATACAGTCATCTGCTTCTCAATAAAAAGGGTAAATATATGCAATGGAGAAGAGTCAATAGGAATCATAAAAAAATTTGTGGCACACATGAACACTGCAAGGAACTAGACAACTCAAATCAAAGGCATAAAATTATTGACTGCCAAAGAAATCAGTTCGATCGAGTCATTAGTTTGCCTAAATCTCAATGAAGGTGAAAGAGTGGAAAACTATATTAGTTCGATCAAGTCATTAGTTTGCCTAAATCTCAATGAAGGTGAAAGAGTGGAAAACTATATCGATATAAATTGGACAAATAAAGACAAAAAGTAAAAGCAGATGTTCATCAACAAAACCAAAAAATGTCCCCCCAGAAGTTTATGGTGACTTTGGAGAGAAACAGCAGAAGTAGCACAAATAAAAACAAATGGCAATTACATAAAGAAATAAATCAGTTAACGGTCCCATAGAAATATGCATGCAATGTGACAGTGGGAGAGCTTCCACAGATTCTTGGTACAGGCTCAAAAAGAAAAGAAAAGAAGCAGCAGTTCAGATAATAATGGTAGCTTTGATGACTCAGCAAAGAAAAGAGTCATGATTCATATATATTCATGAAGGCACAGAAGTGCCAGCATGTCGAATACAAAGTTACTTATGTAAATCGGCATACCTTGAAGATTTTTCGAAGAGATGGTAATTACTGTTTGGTTTGAGTATATGACAAACAATCATTACTGCTATCAAAACACTCAATTTTCATCTCTTACAAGGAAAAAATATTATCCATAAATAAGATAATATGAATGGTTCATTTATAATTATAACCCTCTGGACTATGTGGAGAAGAAATTTGGACACCAAATACAAAGAATGCATAGCATGATCAGAAATAGCAGTTCCAACTATTTTTGGATAAGGAGAAATACTGAACATTCTTTCAAGAGAAAAGCCAAACTAACATTAAAACTGAGCCATGGAAAGATTTACTAACCATTGAACAACATGATTTAGACTTTACCACTAAACAGCTAGAAATTCATTCAGGATTGAACCCAACAAGTGACACTTTATAATTCAATGGCTAAAATGTGAGAACTCGGTTGTAATATTCTAAAAATAACCCTCTTGAAAACTTGTGCTGTTGTGCATCAATAGTGAAAATGGGATATGTGGTTTTAGAGGAGGAATTGATTTCCTGGAACAAGTCGTACGGGGTAGTTGGAATTAAATTAGACCTTGTGCCATGATAAAAGAGAGCATTGGGGAGAGGAGAACCTAAAAACCCTAGCCACTTTCTTTTTTCCCCCCGACCACCGTCACTGTCTGTCGCTTCCTCCGATTCTTCACCGCGCCAGCAAGCCATTGAGTTGCACCTATGTTGCCTACCGCATCCGCGTGTTGCTTCGACCGCCATGCATGCACGTCAACTCGCCTCGCTGTGTTCCCACACGTGGGGGCAGTGGCGGATCCAGGAATTTCAAAATGGGTATTCGAAATTACAAAATATTGTTCAATTGAAAACATAAAGGTCCACAGTAGCGAAAATTAAAGTACAATTATTTATATTAGAGACAACATCTCAAATAATATACATAAATTCTAAAATAATCAAAAATTAACACGACGATGCTTCATGCCTTGGGAACGAGATATAATGTCATGCAGATAAACACACAAAAAGGAAGCAACTTCAGAAAAACAGAACTCAAAGACTAATGATTTTAACCATGATGATTGGAATTAGAGATGAACTGTTTCCCTGGAACTACTAACCTAAGTCAAAGTTCAAATCGGAATAATCTATAATAGAGTTGTACAATCACAACGAGATGCTTTAATCAAGTTAAAAGACAATTCTCTTTGTTAGATTTTTGTATTCTCAAGCGGAATTTCAAAAGTGCTTTTATCGTGAACATACTTTGTTGAACAATTTCTAACTATGCAACTTAAGTAGTATGCTAAATAAAATATGGATCAGACAGCCAAACATCAAAGGGGATCAAATCATCCAAGTGTCCAACACATCAAGCTACATGACAAATTTGATAACACTTACATATTTTCTAAATAATTGATACATAAGTCATCAAAATATAATCAACTACTATGCAAAAACTTTAGAATCATTATAGATACCTCACTTCTTTAAGCAAAATACAACTCACGTCTTTATTTAGACACATAATTTTAATTCAAATCAGAGATTGCTAAGGGAGTAGAAGGAGACAAAGGGATTATCGGATTAGGGATATGGGGCCATGACGCCATGGGGTCACTAGGTCGGGGAGGGTGAACCTATGCGGCTGCACCGCATTGGCGAGCGACGATGGCAAGGTGACTTGCATTGCGAAACGGCCGCTCCAGTGTCCTTTAAGACCAGAAGCTCCTGCGCCACCAAATGGAGAGAGATAGAGAGGAGAGACTTAGGTGAGAGAAAAGACTGAGTGAGACCTAGAGTTTCTACCATGTGTCATGTGAATCACTATAGTGGCCTAGTGGGCTTAAGCCAGTGTTTGGCGCTAATTTGGACTTAGGAGAGGGAAATATGCTAAAAGAATCTAGTAAAAATTTAGGATGACTGGGTATGAAAAAGACAAATTTGGCCTAACTACTAATATACATATATATTATACCTTATATATAGTAGATTTTTTGGCAAAAATTTTGGGTATTCGACTGAATACCCTTGACTTACATTAGAACCGCCAATGCGTGGGGGTGCTGCTTGCCTGCCGCGCGTGTGAGTGCACCCTTCGCCCGTCACTTGACTGCCGCCACCTGCCCGCATGCCGTCGCCCGCACGCCAGCGCGTGCCAGTGCCTGCACAAGACATATGGCGCTACGTACCTTGGTTGATGTACGTCTTGCTTTACATCAATCCGGAGAAGTGAAGGGGATAAGCAGTGAGGAAAATTTAAGAGGGAAGGTTAGAGCAGCGGTTGGCAAGAGATCAGGAGGGAGGAGGGAAGGAAGAGTGAGAAAGAGATCGTGATCTGGACTTTCGTCACTTGGGTAACAATCTAGATGTTTCTCCTCTGTATTGATAATTTCAGTAGAGAATAAGTAAGTGTTCGCCAGGGAACGATTAATAGATTGGTTTATTTTGCATTAATTTTATATTGCTGTTTCGGGTGTTGTATGGGCATAATTTGTGAATATCATCTACAAGATAATTGTAAAGAATTTTGGTAGATTTATGTAGAATGTTCGATCATGTCAATTGGATGATTAAATTTTTAGTTATGAATTTTGTAAGCCTGCTATCTAAAAAATTATTGTCTTTTGGCAGTACGTGTAAATCTATAGATTAAAAATAGAAGATGAAATAATTTGAGTACTTGCTCTACATGAAAAGTATAGGTAATTTCTTAAGAATTCTAGAGAGCCTAAGAACATGAATTTTGGGTGGGTAGAATAGAAGTTATGAATTTTGGAAGACTGCTGTCTAGAACCAATTGTTGTTGGGCGTAGTCGTCGGAAATTATTAATTTGCCTGATTAGAGGGTAGAATTGAATTTTTGGCGTAACTAAAAAGGAGTTGAAAACTTTCTGTAATTTTTGAAAATATCATGTTTTACTATAGTTGATAAGTAGATTAATAGATAAAAAAATATTAATTCTGTTGTCCAAAAGATGACACATCTGTCTTCTGGGATAAAAAACGGGGGTTAGATAGTGTAATCTAGGCATGTGGCCAAATAATTAGTTGTACAAAATTTTGTGTAGATTTCAGAACTGGTATCGATTGCTAGAATATGGCTTCGAAAGTTATGTTGCTTTTAGTATTAGGACAACAGGGATGACTATCTGGTAAAGGGAGAGCTTTGTGGGTTTGAGAAGTGTGTAGGAGAGTTGTCGTTTAATTGATGTCTTATACTACAATGGCTTATATTAAGATTGGATATTTACAGTAAGAGGAGTAGCATCGGGGTTGGTATCGTCTTCTAATCAACCCGGCCGTTGCAACTAGAAAAGACGAATGTATGGTAGAATAGTATTCAAGTATTTGAAATTGTTGTTTTGTTAAATAAGTACTTGCCATGATTATTCATATGACTATGTATATTTTATACTGCTCATATGTTTATGATAAAATGATGATGGTGAATATGGTAGAATGATGAATATACCAATTGTTTAATGATAAAAATGAACTAAAGAAAGATATAACCATCATATAACCATCGTATTGCATGTTGAGCATTCATGATGGAAAGATGTGACTCACGAGAGTGGGATGAGGTCCACATATGTAAAGGATGGGCTTGTGGTCTCCATATGAAAAGGATGAGCTTGGGGTCCTCGCCTGAAAAGGGCGGGCTTGAATGGACACCGATAGATGTGACACTCTGCTATACCGGTATAAGCAAAAGTTGAGTTAAGACATGTGCATTGCATTCATGAAAAAGAAAGATAAGATATTGAGACATGAGAATGAAAATTGTTGAGAATAGATATGTGAAACTGAGGTAATAGTGAATGGACATGAAATGTTAATTATGTTGTTGCCTCATTTATTATTCTATTATGTATTTGTTGAGTCATGCACTCACTTCTTAATTTATTGTTGTTTTTAGGTAAACATTGAAAGTGACATGTATGGGTGGAAGTGGAACATGTGATCTTATACTTTTGTAACTCTTCACTCCACCTAGAGATCTGTCACTTATTGTTATAAACAATTTAGTACTATCCATACAAATATTAGTTGATAAATGGTTTGCTTTAGCTCTTTTTGGTTCATAATGCTCCTTGATTGGTTTCCTAGTTTAGCTTTATGATTGATCTATCTTAGTGAATATTTGGCTTATCTAAAGTTCAATTTATTGAGTACCGTGTTACTGAAATTTCTGTCCATGATTAAGTTGAGTGGTTAGTCTTAAAACCTAGCTGTTAGTACTGTGCAATTAATGTTTTAAATTAGTGGTAATAGTAGTTGTAGATGAAATTCTAGACTTTTGAGTAGCCAGGATGTTACATCGGTGAAACTAGATAATGGGTGCTTATGCAGGTTCTTTGAGACAATTTTCAAAATAATATCAACTCCCTAGATAATGTTAATGCAATAAGCAGAAGCTAGTGCCCTTGGCTATTTCCAAACTGGACACAACCCAGCAGTATCTAGATATAGTACTGCCAAACTAGGGTATCAGAAAGTTATAAAATAGTCTAGGTTAATCTTAATGTTATTTGTCAAGCACGTTGAGCAGTCAGAAGTTTGGCCACTAATGTGAAAGGTGCTGGTCAATCAAGATCATCCAATTTGATGATATTACAGTATTTTGAGATGCCAAGCATTTTTTTACAGTACATACAATACTACCATAACACAAAGGAAGCTGAACTGTGCAAAGAGCTATGAATGAGCAACAACTGGAGATGAGAAGAAGCAGAATCGTAGTTGCACTCACCAGGCAGGAATGGACCAACTTGGTGGGATATTGAAGAACAGGGTGGGATGGCTGACACAGGATAGTAGATTTAATGAAGATAAAATCTTGGTGTAACCACTACGTAATTTCAAAATTGTAAGTTTTGGATTGAACAGATTAGAGAAGTTTTATGACCTTCCGATAAATACAAGTAGAAATCTCCAAATCGAATACGAAGATAACACCATCTATGCGCTTGCTCCCGAGAATGATTCTGATGCCACTTCAAATCCGTACAGCGTGAACACAAAAATCCAGAAGGTTACTGGCATGTAAGTGGATCTCATTGTTCAGACCATGTTGTCCGTAAACATATTTCTGACATTTCTCACATGTTTGTTAGTTGGCTTTTTTATGAAAGTACACTAGTAATACACTTGGAAGCTATACAGAATGTGAGGCCTGTTCCGCAGACCGAATGACTGGAAGTGGATGGGCCTCTGTATTGAATACATACTTATCTAGTGGAAGAATATTGCTTTCATCAAACAGCAAATACAAGTATTTCAATGTTTCTCCAAGGAAGAAAGTTTCCATCTTGTCTCTCCTAGGAGGAGGTAGGCTTGTGACATCATCCAATGATGTATAACCACCAGAATCAACTTTTGTATACTTCTCAAAAGCCTGAAAAATTTGCCAACCCCACTCCCTATACCTGTGCACGAAAATGGAAAATAAAAAGATGAGCCAACACTGGCATGATGCAAACTGAAAAGTAGGCAACCTGAAGATTATAAAAGACTGTAAAATCTTACTTTGGATCCTCTGTGATTCTATGCAAAACAAATAGTGATTCCACAGTCTCTGGGCGTAAAATATTGTGACGATCAAGCGGTTTAATTATGATATCGTTAATATATTCAGAACTTTTGTTCCCACCATCAGGTCCCCCTTCTGGATTACCCTGTGAAACCACACACCACTACTTTTCAAAATCAAAATAAATGTTAAAATATAAGAAAAATAAAAGGTTATGTGGATAGCTCAGGACGATGTCAGGATACTGCGTAACTCACTGAACTGCTTACCTCAATGTGAAAATAAGCAATTTCAGGAGCAAGTCCAGTAGAAGTCACAAAGTACATTTCAACACAAGTTTTGGCCAAATCTTCAGCAAGCTTCAGATTTTCTATGTCTTCATCATTTAACAGATTACTTTCGAGAGCCTTTTTCTTGGTGATACCCTTTGTTGCACCCAGAGCAAGGGTACCAGGAAGGAAACAAACCTACAGAATGAAAATATCCCATCATTAATTGTCAAGGAAACTAAGTAGTGCACATCACGGGTCAAAAAGGTTGCTCAGGAAAAGAAAACAATGATGATCAGGTTCAGGGAATAGATACTGAATGAGTTGCATACCAGGTGATCCATTTTAGGGCTAAAACCACCATTTTGTCCATTGGGAAGCTCCCCAACAAAGACCAATCCATTTGGAGTAGTTTTTCTAACAAGAAGATGCTTGACCCCTCTCATCGCTTCCGTATACATTTCAAATAGATACTTCAAACTAGTGTCACGATATTTTTCTTGCTGAACCCAAACTTTTAATAGGTACTCATAGTAACTGTCACCACGAGATCCTAAACGAATATCCTCTCCACTAAACTGACCAGTGTTGGGACTGCATACAAAAAACAAGAATGAGAACATAATCATTTCCTCCACAATTTAATGTTTCTGATGACAAGAAAAAGGCAATGGAATAAGATGGAAGGCAAAATAGGCACCGAAAGATAGAGGGGTTGAAGTGATACATACTTAATGTAAATAGGCACCAAACCCTCCACTGTTGGGAGTGTCCGCATATGCTCTAACACCTTCATTGCCTCTAAGTCATACTTCGGATCTCCTGATATTCTGCTAAGGTAACCGAACTCCAGTTGCAACGTTGTAGCCTCAGATGTACTGCTTAAGCCATCAGGGGATGCATGTGCAGAGCGATCGTGAAGAACAACGTCACTTAAAGGTATAGCTGTTGGGCTTGATGTAAAAGCTAATAATAATCTGTCTGCTAAATCTTTTGAAACTTCCAAAAGACGCTCTGGATTAGCCTTTTTAGATGTTGCTGGTATCCCAGCGTCACCTCCTCCTGCTTTGTCTCCACCACTTAAATGATATGCACTAAGAAGCCCTCCCAAGACACGGATAGTAGTTTCAAATAAATTGACCTGTCCTTTCTCGCTGATCTTTTTCATTAGGTTGTCTTCAATCCATTTTGATGCTTCAGAAACAACATCATCAGCACCCATTATTATTGCAGTGTCCAAGGAATCCACAGCAGTAGCACCTAGACCTCCTAATCCATCTACACCTCTGCGGCTCAAAGGCATAAGTTCATCATAACCCATTGCATAATTACGGTAGCCAGACCATGCATGTTCAAATGCTTCTTTAACTTTCTTCTGCCTGGATGTCCATTCAGATGGAGGAAACTGGTGAAGTAGTGAACTATTTTTATATATTTCATTTGGAGGGAGACGCGGAGGAAGTCTTGGCGGCTTTCTCCAAAATGTGCGAATATTGGGAACATCTTTCTTGGCATGTGTATTCTCTACTTTGTCATGGAACTCACCAGATACAAAACCATCTGAACTTTTGTGCACAAGTAAGTAGATTAAGCCAGAAACCATTAAAAGACTCAAAAATTTACCAATGGTAAACTTTCCACATTGGTACTTGCTGCTATTAGTAACCAGAGCCTGAGTGACCATCTACACAGGAGAAATAAGAATCCTTAAGAGTTAAGAACTAATAAACGCATAACAACCTTAAATACAAATTTCATATTGCAAGAAATGGAAAACAACTGATGTAAACTAGCATATACTTACTAGCTAGGGATATAGCTCCATCATCAGAAAGGACACATGCATGGTTGTTAAATTACTACAGTTTGTCTTGAACACAGAGAGTACTACTGCTGCCAGAAATGAGGTTATCAACACATGCTACAAAGTACTAGATATGAGTGACAAATAAAACTCAACAGTATAGCCCAGAGTATCAACATACTTTAATTAGTACTCCTATATCCTATTACTATTTACTACCCAAAAAATCACATGAACGATTATTATTGTGATTTATTAGTTACACCTAGTAATCGTAAATCTTATGGAGCACTAAGCATGCTCATATGTTGCAGATTTAATAGAACTAGGTCAAAGTTTCATAACACGATTTATAAATACTTCAAGCTTTGATCTGAGATGGTCATAGCATCCCATTAATTGGCTGCATCTCTATCCAGTAATGGGTAAGGCACAAAAGTTTCTATATCCATGAGAGCCGTCTGATTCTTTTAGGTCGACAAAACTCACAGGAACGATACATCCTCAATGCACAACTCTGGATCACAACACAACCACCACTTCATTTATTTAATTTGGTGACATCAAACAGATCGAAACAAGCTAGAGCAGCAGCTCAAGACCCGACCGCCACAGAGATCAAAACAAGCACATCAACACGTCCAATCCGATCCGCCACATCAAGGCGCAGACGAGCCGCCCTCATACTGACCAAAACGAATTCGGCAGTAACTAAACCCACAGATCCGAGGCCACGAACTGCTCAAACCAACCAAATTCGCGCCATCTAAGCTCCTCAAACAAACATAAGCCGGTCGAATCAAACCAAATCGCGACCGCAACGAATCGAGCAGCCGCACCGCACGGATTCGACTCGCCGGCTCTTTCTGGCAGAAGAAAATGGGGAATTGGGTCGGGAGCACCTTGAGGCGAGATCGGTGGCGGAACTTGGCGTTGTTGTAGGCGGCGCCGTCCACATCGCGCATCGAGTAGGGGAGGGGGCCCGAGCCACCGCTCATCCGCGCGTGGGGGAGGGGATGGGGGGTGTGGGCTTCTAGAAGCTTCTGGAAGGGGGTGGGGTTTGGTTTTATCCACGCGGCGCGCGAGAGCCGGGTGGGAGGGGAGGGAAGCGGCCGCGGGGCAGACGGGACTGAGGGAGGGAAGCGGGTTGGGCGGTTTGTTGATTGATTCCGTTTAATGTTGCTTCAACGGCACGGAAATTTCCTTCAAAAAAAACGGCACGGAAATTTCTTTTATTTCATAGTCTCTTGTAAATAATTTAAAAATAATAAATCATAATAAAAAAGAACAACCACTTTAGGATAAATTGGCCCTGTTCTTTTCAACTTCTAAAAGCTATTTTTTGACATTTTTACAGTAATTAACTTTTAAACGAAGCATCTTTTCAAGATAGAGCCTGCTAGTTAATTGTAGTACATACTGTACCGACTTCATTTATATCGACAAAAACCGCACGTGAGTTTCTGTTACTCTGTAATCTCTCGCACGAACAGCTTAAAAGCCACAAGTCGCAGCCAAAAAGAAACAGGCCCATTATCTGTTTTTGGCTTTTAGCTGTATCTTTGACTAAAATAGTATCGTAGCAATTGTTAGTTTTTTCGTATTCAATTAATAAAAAGTAAAGAAAAATAGAAAAATAAAAATATAATTATGTCTTCATAGATAAAATAAAAAAATTATGTTAAAAATCAACGTGTTTTAAATCCTGAGGATATGGGCCTGTTTAATATGGCTATGGCTTATAGTTTTTGGCTGAAATTTTTGAATTTTAACTGTTTATGACAGAGATCACGGAGAGATATACTCGCTTGTGATTTTAGTTGACACAAATATTGAGTTTTTAACATGTACTACAATTAACTTATAGATCTTGTCTTGAGAAAATACTCCATTTGAATGTTAGGTACTATAATAAAAGCTAAAAACCGTTTTTAGAAGCCGTAAAGAACAAGGCCCATGATTCTTTGGAACAAGCCTTACTCTTGCTACCTACATGCCGTGCGTTGGGTCGTCGCAACCTGGAAAGAAGCCAGCAGCAGGCACGCCAGCCTTCGTCGTCCTACTTACGGCGGCGTCCTCGCATCCCGCGGCGACCTCGTCTCCTCTCCTCCGCCACGATGGACAAGGATGAACCCCCGCCTCTACGAGCACCCGTTGTACTCACTCTCCATACGCTCGCTTCGTAGCACCATCACAATTCACAAAGCTGGCAGCAGCAGTTGAAGAAACCTGAAAGGTAGAGGAGGAACTCCATTCGCTGACCTAGCTAGGGGATCAATGACAAGAGGGCAAAAGAATGCCGGAATGAAACAATTCTATGCCACCGCTCGCTCTGATTCTTGACTTGCCACCAACTTTGCATCATTCCTGGGGTTCACGATTCACGATGGAAAACTTAAGAAGCCGGTACTGCTTTCATTTGGTTCTCCGAGAGAGTTTTCATCTATTTGTTCCGGTGCATTCTCACCTTCTCTTTTTTTTCTTTGAGAAATACTAATGCTCTCATTGGAGACGAAGAGAAGGACCAACAAAATGTATTTTTTTTCTTTGAGAAATGCTAAGGATTGGAAGCCCATCAAACGGACCAACTTGCATCTCCCCTGTTCTTTTGGACTTTTGCCTTCTCTGAAAATCAAAACAAACCGGGGAAGCTTTTTAAAGCGGATTCTTTTAAGTGATGGAAACATAGAAGGAATATGAAGACAGAAAGTTATTGCAAAGAGAACCATTTCTTAACCAGATTGCAGGGAATTTACAAAAAAAAATGCTTAAGGTTTGCAATTTAACAAGTAACATATCCCTAAATAATGTACATAGATGATTCAGTATTGACCTGCAAATAAATACCTTTATGCTTATCCACACTATAATCAACAGGTAACTTCAACCCAGTGCTGGATAGGAATGTCTCTGCAGTCTCCTTATAAGAGTTTTGCATAAGAAAGCACTATGTTGTAAGAGCAACTCCAGCAGGGCCCCTACTTGAGCCCTCAAACCTCATATTTGAGGGCTTGAGGCAAAAATGCAACTCCAGCAGGGCCCCTACTAGAGCCCTCAAATTTGAGGAGCCCCTCAAATCCCCCTCCCACCCCTCATTCCTAGGGGCTCCCCCTCCACCCCTCATTTTTCTGTTTTTTTCCCGCACCGTGAAACTTCTCCCGCTCCCCCCGCCTGCATCTTTCCCCGCCGCCTCCCTCGCCAAAAATCCCCGCCTCCCTCATTGCTCCTGCCTCCCCCGCCGCCCCCTTCCCCTTCCCCGGCGCCTCCACCCCCTCCACCGCCGCCTCCGCCCCCTTCCCCTTCCCCGGCGCCTCCGCCCCCTCCACCGCCGCCTCCGCCCCCTCTGCCTCCGCCCCCGACTCCCCGCCTTCCCCACCGCCCCCTTCCCCTTCCCCGGCGCCTCCGCCTCCGCCCCCTCCCCCGGCGCCTCCGCCCACTCCACCGCCGCCTGCGCCGACCCGCCGCCTCCTCGTCTCGCGCCTCCGTCGTCCTCGAATCCGGGCGCCACCGACCGAGCTCCTCCACCGCCGGCCTCCACCGCACCAGATCCGGCCTCGGCCCGGCTGGATCCGGCCGCCTCCCGCCCGGATCCGTCCGCCGCTGCGCCGTCGCTGCCAGATCCGGCCATCTTCGCCCGAGGCTGCCGCTCCCCGCCCGGATCTGACCGGAACCGACGCCATCCGGCGCCGCACGCCGTCTCCATCCACCTCACCAAGGGCCTCCCCCTCGGCTCCGGCCTCGGCTCCTCCGCCGCATCCGCCGCCGCCTCCGCCAAGGCCGTCGACGCCCTCTTCGGCTTCCACGCCGTCCAGCCGCCGCCGGATCCCGCCGCCGCCGCCGCCGCCGATGGAGTGAGGGAGGGGAACGGTGACGAGAGAGAGGGGACGAAGAAATTTGTCCGGAGTGGGTCCCATGTGTCAGTGTGTGGTGAATAGATTTGAGGGCTTAGATTTGAGGGGTGCTGTTGGAGTAGAAGCAAAAAAATTGGGCCCTCAAAAGTAGAGGGAGCCCTCAAATAAAAAGTAGGGGCCCTGTTTTGAGTAGTACTGCTGGAGTTGCTCTAACTCATTATCACTGATAGACTGCAGTTGAAAGAAACTTCAATATCAACAGCAGACTATTACTAAATTTAAGATGGCGTCAAAACTGGTATTAATCCAAATTTAGAAAACAAAAACTCTAGTCATCCAACAAAACACAGTATAAGTAATTTCCTTAATTGAATATGACAGCGGTTATACTACTTTATACTCACTTCAGTGGAAATAGCTGCATTTATGATCCATGCAAACAAAGAAATAAGACGTCCTCTCGCAGCTAGCAATTTCAGGATTCCTATTTGCGGTGTATGTGCCATTCAAAAAGCACGCTTATGGATATGCTTTTGTGTATACCCTTCTAAAGAGAACAAATCCAAGTCCAAGAAGATCGCCCATGAATATGATGTTTCGCAAATCTACCCTACTCTATAATACACCAAAATTTTCTTTACTAAATCCACCCCCTCAACCACCCCTACAGTCATGCCTAATCTAAGTCCACCCAGATTTGTGTACCAAAGTAATCCAACTTCATACAAATGAATGGTCTGGATCTCTTCTCAAGCCTTCTTCTCTTACTCATTGAAAATCCTAAGGTCAAAATCATTTGGATCATGCACAACCCGGAACCCACCCCGACGCCCACGCACACGCCCCCGACGACCTCGCTCCTGCCTCCCCCAACTGAACCCGTGCGCTCCTCGGCTCCTCCCCTCTGATTCTCCGCCGCCTCCTCCCCTCCCTCCTCCTCCTCCGCCGCCTCCTGCCTCCCACCACCGAATCCGTGCGCCTCCTCCCCTCTGATATCTCCGCCGCTCCTCCGCCGTCGCCGCCTCCTCCGCTCCGCCGCCGCCTTCTCCTCCCCCACCCCTCTGCTCCGCCGCCACCTCCTCCTCCCCCCACCCCTCCGCTCCGCCGCCGCCTCCTCCTCCCCCCACCCCCTCTGCTCTGCCGCCGCCTCCTCCTCCCCCCACCCCTCCGCTCCGCCGCCGTCTCCTACCCCGACCCCTCCGCTCCGCCGCCGTCTCCTCCTCCCCCCACCCCGCGCCGCCGCCGCCTCCTCCCCACCCCGCGCCGCCGCTGCCTCTCTCTTTGGCGATCAACTGCCCCTCTCCCTGTGCGCCACTCTCTCTCTCGTCTCGCCAAGTCGCTGCACCGCCTGCACGCTCCCCCCGGGTTGCCTTTCCGTCGATCGGCGCGGATAAAGCGCAGCTAGGGTTTGCCCTGCTGCCGGCCGATGGACGCGGCGGCGCTTGACGACGTCATCCGGTGGCGCTTGACGACGTAATATAAAGTTAAAGTCCTCGACGGCGCTCTACAGCCACATCCAGGTCGGCGAGTTCTTCCAGGCCGTCAAGGTCGGCGACCAAGGTCAAGCAACCACAAGCCCTAACCGCTACGCGGCACTGACGCCCCAGCTAATTTTGCAGTTCTCGCGGCGGCCCCAGCTAATGTGTTGATGCCATTTTTAGACAGGTAATTCACGTTATACTCTTTCATGCCTATCAATTTGCTGCCAGAAAGCTAGAGCTGTAACTATAATGTCAATTGAGGCAGCGACAATTATGGCTGTTCATGCTTTCACGATAGTGCAAATTGATAGAATTGATTACATGACTGTCTACTATCTCTAGGTATGTCCAGAAGGTGCCACTTGCTGCTGAGTTGTTTGATGTAAGAAGAAGCCAGAAGCTTTAGATGGTACAGGACCTAAAAGTCGACAAAGCAAGATTTCATTTTGAAATGGAGATCGGTAAATCTCCCCCTCTTTCTGATGATGAGATCTGGTTGGAGTTGAGGGAAAAAGCGTAAGAAAAATGCTTCTGTTATACTTCCTTGCCAAAGTTGTCGATTCTACAATCTGCACCTATACACTGGCATCTTTTTTTACATGAATGAGATCTTTCCTGTGCTCATCTGGTAAAGACTTTTTTAAAAAAATTTGATGCTTCACTATGCTACTTTATCAGGATAGAATTGAGAGATGAATGGAGACTGGAAAACAGAAAAGCATTTGCTAACATCTTGTCCGACATGGTTTACGGGATCGTCCTATTCCTTCTTATTTGCTTCAATGAAAGCAAAGCAAGTATCCATCAGATGACAGTTCTTTTTCAATTTTTTATTATTACATTTGTATTATTAGATCTGAGTATCATTCTTTTTTAGCGTTTTTTAATAATTCGTATGCCTAAAAATTGACAAGTTTAGTGCACTGTTAGGTTTACAGATAGTCAGATACTGATACAAATAATACCAGACACTGCTATATGGCTTTTGGTTGAAATAGTACTGTAGCGACTGTTAACTTTTTCTAAAGAATTAAATTAAAGGAAAATGAAGAAAATGAAAAACACAGCTATATATCCATGGACAGTGCAAAGGAAAAGGAAAAAAAACTTTGCCTTGGCCTGATAGCTTTGCCAGACATTCAAATTACCCACATTCTTCTTGCTACATGTACCAAAATACAGGATATGCACAATGGTTTAGCTAGGATGCTTGCAAACTACTTCTCAAACAGCAGAGCTATTTATTTTGTTTGATTTATTTCTATATGTATAATTCTGCTCTGAAGCGCTTGAAGTATTTCTAGCAATTCCTGAGTCGTAGATATTTCATGTCTTCTTGTCTTATATCTGGTAATGCAAAATATTTGTTCTGAGCACCTGCAATAACAATGCCTGTACTAAAAGCACCTTAATATCAAACTTTTTTTGTGATCAACACCTTGATATTGGTTTATGTTGATGTCTATTATCTTCAGCAGACAGCCATGTTTTCTTTGCTCAATAGAAAAGTAATATGATATCTTCATACTTGTCAATCATCTTATGTTTTAGTTATGATCAGGTTCTATTGCTTTCTGTAGAATTTAATTATGATGATATGCATCTTAATCTCAATGCTTTCTGTATGGTCATGATGATATGCATCTTAATCTCAATGCTTTCTGTATGGTCAGGTTGCATTGCTCAAGTTCACAGGATACAAGTTATTGAGTAATATTTCAGATGCTGGGAAGGCCTTTCTTATCATTATGCTTGCAGATATCTCTTTGGGGTGAGTAAAGTTCTTTTGTTTCCTTACATAACATGTCCTTTTGGTTGTACTGGTATAATTTGTTGAAAAACAAGGATACTGGCTTTTATGTTATTTTTTATGCTGGATATTTAGCAAAAGTGTTATGGAAGAGCTAATAGTTCAATTAAGATGCAAGTGCCTACCACATCTTGTGCATGTATCAACATATAACCAAATTTCTAATCTATAGGTATTTACTCCGAAAGAAAAAGGCTTTCCTTAATTAAACAAAGCTTACCTGTTGCATGGTAGCACCTTGCATATCACAGAACCTTGTTATTTACGATCTAGCTAGAAAAAAACTGAACTTGAATGTTAGTATGTCTTCTTTCATTTCGAAGCAAGTTAGTCTGCGCAGAAGAATGCCCTATATGAACTGCATGAGTCATGGAACTCTGCATTGCGATGCTACTATTGGCCATGTCATCCTATCCCAATTACTATTTTACAGGTACCATTCCGAGTCAGGTTGGCACACACTGGCAGAAGTAGTTCTTGAGCACTATGGCCTTGAAGTCAATCAAGCTGCAATTACCATCTTTGTTTGTGTGGTTCCAGTCATTATCGATGTATTTGTGAAGATATGGGTGGGTTTGGCTTGTGTCTTTGCACACTCCAGGTAGTGTAGCAAAGTTTATGTTTTCTTCCTCAACAAGACATTTTCATGATTAGGCAGCTGAAATTAGAATTTTGCATTGTGTTTTTGTTCACATTTTGATCATTCCATAGTTAGTGCACTAACATTTGCATGAAGCTATACCGTTAGTGGATTTTTCTACAAATCCCAATGCAACTTTGAAGTAACTGTGATATGTTCTTAGTTACCACCTCAATGCAAAAAATACATTCTCTAGAAACTGTTATTCAGAGTAGATTCATCAAATGGACATAATATGGCCAGATGTCTGTTGCTCATAACTAGAAGCGGTACTCACCAAGGTGCTTTTAAGAGTTGATTTACCGTGGTTATATATGTAAATTTGTCTAGGAGTGTTTTTTTATTTCTCTGTTGTTTTGTTTACTGATAATCTTACCTTACGAATTGTCAGCCAATGATGGGGCGACGATCCTGGAGCAAATGGATATTGACAACCAGATTGCGAAGCTGATGGTGGAGCTGTCCCGCAGTCAAGACTATGAAATTGGGGACGGTACTACCGGGGTGGTGGTGATGGCCGGGTCGCTCCTAGAGCAAGCTGAAAAACTGCTGGAACGTGGTATTCACCCGATAAGGATTGTTGAAGGTTATGAGATGGCGTCAAGGATAGCTTTTGATCACCTTGAACGCATCACCCAAAAGTTTGAGTTCAGTGCTACAAATATAGAGCCTTTGGTGCAGCCCTGTATGACTACTCTGTCCTCAAAGATGTAAGTCAGAATATATTATGTTTAATCTATCTTCTTTATTTGAATCATGTATTACAACTGAGTTATAAGAATTGGGTATATATTATGTTTGTTAGAACTTAGAACTGGGTTTCACATATGTAAGAGGCTATCAGAGGAACATATTTCTTTTTTTCTTTTCAAGAACACAACATATGGACAGTTTTCACTTGTGTGCTGTTGTAAATAACTTCTGGTGCCATTTTGTTGTTTATAAATTATAATCCTTGGCATTTGGCAGAATTCTGTGCTTTAGGTTAACTCTTTTGTCAAGTAAGTGTGATTTGCCATGAAAATTTTCAGTTTTTTCTCCCCTGTTAGCTTAGCTGACCTAGCAGAATAAGAGTACAAGATTCCATTGACTCTCACATGTTGTGATTCATTGATGCATGTATATAATAATTATTCAACCTCAAGCTCAATGTACCTGGGGCATTACTCTCTTATTTTGCTGGTCCATGAACTCATGTTTGGTTTCTAATGAAGACAGATCCTTTCTCTTCTTTTTGCAATAATATCAACTCTGTAGGTCTACTTCTAAGTTCTAACATGGAACTTGTTTGCGGAAATTGTTTTGATCTACCAGGAAATATATGTCATAGCCTTAGAAGTATTTCTTTATGGGTAGATTCTCTGTACGTTATTTTATGGCTTGTCTGATTGGACCCATTACTCTTATTCTACAGTGTTAACCGTTGTAAGCGAACGCTGTCTGAGATTGCTGTCAAAGCAGTCCTTGCAGTTGCCGATTTGGAAAGGAAGGATGTAAACTTGGACTTAATTAAGGTGGAAGGTAAGGTTGGTGGTAAGATTGCAGTCCAATGATGTTGTCGCCTCCTCAAAGGATCAGTTGTTATGTGACATTCATTATGTGACAAAAATATTTGGTTATACAATATATGAGACGTGAATCTTAATGAATCTGATTGTTCGTTTTATTTTTTACAAATTTTATCTTGTTTTATATTTTATCGTAGCGTTAGCACGGGCACACTACTAGTATAAATGAGAAGCTTTAACCACCTGTCTGGCATCGGGCCAGGACTCAGAAGAGGTTCTTCCACAGACTTGTTTCCCAGTTGAGATGTAGGAACACAGCTGAGTTGTAGTTTCAGGGAGGGCACTGGTTGCAGGGTGGGAAATCAAGCCGTTGGCAAAGTTGATGGAGTGCATGCAGCCATGAATAGAAATACAACATACATATGCATGGTTGGCTCAGCAGAAAGGCACATCTATATGAATCAGAAATCTAGTGGCATAAGATGCATGGGTGAGGGGCGCTTGGGCAGCGGGGAGGGGGCGGCAGAGAAGCGAGGGCAAAGGACCCACAAAAGCCACCAAAAGCACATCGTAGCGAGCTTCATGCTTATACTAGGTCTGGCTTTTTGGTTGAAAAGCCGCCAGTTTGTTTGGGCTTTGTTTTTTTTCCCACCCAAAAAAACAGGCCCTAAACATTGGACTGTTTACTACCAAAAATATCACATGAAAGTGAAAGAACTAGTTCAAAGTTTCATAACATAATTTATAAGTACTTCGACCTTTGATCTGAGGTGGTCATAACATTCAACTGACTGACTGTATATCTCTCGACTAATGGGCTGGGCACAAAAGTTTCTATGTTCTTTTAGGTCGCCAAAACCAATAGAGATGATATAGCAATACACCAACTATTTGAATCCATCAGCGCACAACTCTTAAGTCTGGATCACTACAAAACAACCACTTTATTTATTTAATTTAACAACGACCCAAACAAACAGGCCCTAAACATTGGACTGTGTACTACCCAAAATATCACATGGAAGTGAATTTAGGCCTTGTGCATATTAACTTCTAAAAACTGTTTTTTTTATAGTAAATGACTTTTCTATACGGGGTATACTAATTAATTATAGTACACACTGTAGTGACTTCATTGATATTGTCTAAAATCATACACGAGTTTCTCTCTCTTTGTGCAGCTCTCTACAAGCTATTACTATTCATAAACTAAAGATAAAAACCATCAGCAAAAACCAATATGAACAGGATCCTAAGTTATAGTTGGTAATTGTAAATCTTATGGAGCTCTAGACATGCTCAGGCATTGCAGAATTAACAGAACTAGTTCAAAGTATAAACTTCGACCTTTGGTCTGAGGTGGTCATAACATTCAACTGACTGTATATCTCTCGACTAATGGGTTGGGCACAAAAGTTTGTATATTCTTTTAGGTTGCCAAAACCAATAAAGGGTTTATTCTTTGCGGCTTCTAAAAGTGGCTTTTGATTTTTGCTATAGTACCTAACTTTTAAACGAGATATTTTCGTAAGAAGGGGTCTACAAATTAATTGTAGTACATGTTAAAAGCTCAATATCTGTATCAGCCAAAATCACAAGCGAGTATCTCTCTCTTAATATCTGTCGTAAACAGCCAAAATTTAAAATTTTCAACTAAAAGTCATAAGCCGCAACCATAAAGAAAAGGCCCAAAGATGAAATAGCAATACACCAACTATTTGAATCCATCAGTGCACAACACTGGAAGTCTGGATCACTACAAAACAACCACTTCATTTATTTAATTTAACAACGGCCTCAAGCTGATCGAAACAGCGTAGAGGAGCAGAAGCTTAAGACGCCCAATCCGACCTGACACCCTTAGGCGCAGACGAGAGCCGTCCTCATACTAACCAAAACGAATTCGGCAGCAGCTAAACCGAAAGACCCGAGGTCACCAACCCATCAAACCAACCAAAATTCGCGCACATTCAGCTCCTCAAACAAGTATAAGCCGATCTTTTTTAACGAACCAAGCCAAATCGCTGCCGAAACGAATCGAGCCGCCGCACCGAACGGGTTCGAGATCGCCGCGGTAATGCTACGCGCCTACGCCTCGCCGACTCTCTTTACAAAGAAACGGGGAACTGGATCGGGAGCGCACCTTGACGCCGCATCGAGTAGGGAAGGGGCCCGGGCCGCCGCTCATCCGCGAGTGGGGGAGGGGGGCGGGGGGCTTCTAGAAGCTTCTGCAAGGAGGTGGGGTTTGGTGTTGTCTCCACCGCGCGCGAGATCCGGGTGGGACTTTACTGCCTTATTTTGCTTCCTTTTTTTTTCTGGTTTTTCATCTTTTGTTTTGTCTTGATTTTTCGAGTTAATTAAGGAGAGAATAAAATAAAAATGGTTAGGCTATGTTTAAGAAAAAATTATGTCAGCTGCTGTTGTATCAGAGGATGTTGGCCTGTTGTGTATACATCCAGTGGCGGAGGACGGGAGAAAAATGAGGTGGGGCGGATCGAAAGTAATACCATTCAAGCTCCTCCAATCCTGTCAACGCCGGAGTTTGCGCGCCGGTGGCTGCCGCCCGCCCGCCCGCCGCCGGCTACGCCACTGCCCACCGGTGGCTGCAGCCCGCCCGCCTTGAATTTAAACAAGCCTCAGATCACTGTTTCTGGAGAGGTAAAAATATAACTATATAAGTACCCTCATTTTGACAAGCTAGTTTACATATTCTACAATCTACATAAAATTTTTACAAGCTATCAAAACTAATACTTAAATACACAAATCTAAAATCTAGAATAAATAGAATTTATTATACCTTTATAAAATAGAAACTATAGAAACTGAAATCCTCAGCTGATCAGCTCCTCTGCGCCTCAAAAGTTGAAAAGCTCAAAGTCTCATAAATCATAGCTAGGCTGATGTGGAAGCAGCGCAGTCCAATGTGGAAAACAACGACCTTTCCAACGAAAAATCTGAGATTTTTTGGGTTGCACAAGTGCGTAACAGTCCGGACTGATCTCCTTTTCCCGTCCAATTTGCCTCCCAACCGAAGTCTCCTGTTGCCCCCACTCCTCTCTGCTTCGGCCAACGAAGAAGTCGCCCAGTCCGCATCGCGTCCCGCGCGGCACCGCGTCAGGACGGCCGCTCCGCCTGACTGCGTCTGCTCCCCGCCCCCGCCTCTCACCGGGCTCCCCGCCGCCGGCCTCCCGCGCTCCCCGGCGGCCCAACGACCGCCTCCTGGGCTCCCGCCGAGGCGCCGACTCCTCCGCGGCTCCGCTTGGGGCCTGGGCGCCGCCGCGCCGCGCCATCCTTGCGTCTCCGCCTGGCCGCCGCGGCGCCGCCTCCTCCGCCGCCGCGGCGCCGCCTCTGCCGCCCGGGATCTAGGGTTAGCGCTGACTTTTTTCTTGTACTTTTCGACTGGATAGGGTGTATATGGGAGCTTGCTGCAAAAAATCAAGGTATGGCCCAAGCCCTACCTTGCCCTATCGGGTCCTCCGCCACTGTATACATCTGAACTAGATCTGAACTCGAGTGCACATGCGGGTAATTTATGGCCTGTGCACTCGCGAGCTTCAAAAAATTCATGGACGTAGAACATGTGCATATACAAAATTAGTGCAAATATATGATCGTTTGTCTGTAAAAAAGACAAGATTGCACTCATCTTTGTAATATGAGTCCATTTATTATTTTTAAGTGCACATATGATTATATTTTTGCAAAAAAATTTGCATGCCCACATGTTCTAGCATATTGTATACATATGAATTTTATTAAAATTTTCAGTTATCACTATTCATTAACTGATAAATACAACAAAAAATCATAAGCTGCAAATCCGCAACCTGAAAAAACAAACCTATTAATTAGCTTAGCTTCGCGACTATCGTCCTATATACATAACTCCTTCCTCTCCCCTTCCTTGTCTCTAGTAAGAATATACGACAACCATTTGGTGAGCAACGGTTTCTTCCTTGGTGGTGGCACCACCACACCTCTTCTTCCTCGTAATGTGAAAATTTTCTAGATTTTTGAAATGACTTGTAATATGAAAATCAAGCAAGCAAACTGATTCCATTCATTTAGTCCAATTTTTTTCAACTTATGACTTATAACATATGATTTTTCTGAACAAATAAATAAAATGGCTTTTGCACCGTCGTTTCGAAGCTACTTATTAGGACAACCTTTTCAAAGTGGCTTATCGACACTTAGTTTGTTCGCTTAAGCGCTTGCACTATAACTAAAAAACATCAATTATAGTTATAAGCCATCAGCCACAACTGAAAAGAACACGATCTTTGGCTACACTTGCCACCTGATGTACTGGATTTATCCATGTTGGTGATTGTTTTATGTATTTTTTATAAACTGTGAGACCAAAGTGTAAATTCTTTTCTTAGAAAGAGGGGAATGAAGAGAAAAGGGCAGCAAGCCCCAATCCGCAGACGAAACACAGTTCTTCCCTCCCCTAACTCTAATGCCAAAATACATTTCTTGATTGATTTACCACAATCCTTATGTTTAATTTTCCGTGGAACCATACATGAATACACGTAAGGCCCATTTCACTGAAAGTAAAAGCATCACTACTACAGAAAGCCTAATAGTAGACGCCTCATCACAGACGGTTTTGTGAAACCGTCTCTGATGAGCACTATTACAGACGGTTGTAATTTGGAGGCCGTCTGTGGTTTTTGTGGCGGGAAAATGGATTATCACAGACGGTTATTACCGATGAACCGTCTGTGATACTTTTGTATAACAGACGGTCTGTACAAAAAACCGTCTGTGATAATCCCAGATTATCACAGACGGTTTTTAATTAAAAACCGTCTGTAATAAGCTTGTTATCACAGACGGTTTGTAATTAAAAACCGTCTGTGATAATTCACAGACGGTTTTTAGTCAAAAACCGTCTGTGATAATGGCTAAGACATTTATTGCGCTGCTCAGACCGCATCTGTCTTCATTTCGATCCAGATCTAGGCACTGCTGCGCACTTTTTCACTCGGGAGGAAGCTAGGCGATTTCAGGCCAGTTAATTTGGTGGGAAGAGGCAGAGATTGAGCTTTGAAAGATTCAGACTTTCCTGGTTGCTCTAGATATGGTTAGTAATGAAATTTATTTTTTCTTTAATTGCATTACAATTTAGGTCTAAGTAATCCATGAGTGGTTATTGAAGATGGTTAATTTGCAAAATTGTTGGTTATATAATAGCTGTTGTGTTTGTAATATGAATTGAGCTAGCAAATTAAGTCTCAATATAATAAATGTGGCCGGTATATATGTAGTTATAATTAGTTAATCTAGATTTTAATACTAAGTTGTTATCTATGTACGTAACGTAGGACCGAAGCTGGATGTATGCCGCGAGCCGTGTGAGTGAAGAGTACATTAATGGCGTTTCTGCTTTTATAAGAGCTGCCGAGGAGGATATGTTGAATAAGGGGGTGGAATATATGTGCTGTCCATGCACTGACTGCGAGAATTTGAAGATGTTTAAGAACCGAGGGCAAATTGAATCGCACTTGATTCGGAGGGGTTTCAAAAAGGATTATACGTGTTGGACCAGTCATGGCGAAGTGAATGATCATATGCCGCCGGATGACATCGCCAGTGAAGTGAATGATATGCCCCCGGATGACATCGCCGGTGAACTGAATGACATGCCGCCGGCTGATGTCGATTGTGGCTCGGATTCGGATAGGTTGCACGATGATAATCTGGATCAGATGCTTCGCGATGTAGAAGAGAACTATGATGAGAGAGTATGTTAAATTCCATGGCTTGATGGAGGACTCAGAGAAACCTTTGTACACGGGCTGCAAGTACACGAGGTTGTCGGCCGTGCTTGAACTGTTGAAATTGAAGGCAAGCAACGGTTGGTCCGACAAGAGTTTCACGGCGCTGCTAGGTCGTTTAGCGGACATGCTTCCGGAGGGAAATGAGTTGCCTAAAACCACGTATAAAGCCAAGAATGTTCTTTGTCCGATGGGAATGGAAGTAGAAAAAATACATGCATGCCCGAACGACTGTATCCTCTACCGTAAAGAGTATGCAAACATGCATGTATGTCCGGTGTGCAACGCATCCCGATACAAACGTAACAATCAATCAGATGATGGCGAGGGAACAGAGGCGAAGAAAGGACATCCTTGTAAGGTGACATGGTATTTTCCTATAATTCCCCGTTTGAAAAGGTTTTTTGCAAATCCAAAGGAGGCAAAACTGCTGCGTTGGCACTCGGAGGAGCGCAAGAAGGATGGAATGATAAGACACCTTGCTGATTCCGCGCAGTGGAGAAACATCGATAGGAGTTTTGCAGAGTTCGGTGCAGAACCAAGGAATATAAGGTTTGGACTGAGTACAGATGGAATGAATCCTTTCAGTAGCATGAGCAGCCGACATAGCACATGGCCCGTGACTCTCTGCATCTATAACCTTCCTCCTTGGTTGTGTATGAAGCGAAAGTACATTTTGCTGTCGATACTTATCCAAGAGCCAAAACAACCTAGGAATGATCTCGATGTGTTCCTAGCACCGTTGGTGGAAGATCTAAAAGTACTATGGAACGAAGGGGTACAGGTATGGGATGCATACAAACGAGAGAACTTCACTCTGCGCTCATTATTGTTCTGCACCATAAATGATTATCCTGCCCTTGGTAACCTATCGGGCCATAGTACAAAAGGTGACAAATCTTGTACTCACTGTTTAGATGGTACCGAGAGTGTGTGGCTGAGACACTCACGCAAAACCGTCTATATGCGTCACCGCCAGTTCCTTCGGAGGGCTCACCCATACCGCAAGATGAAGAAACAATTTGACGGAGAGAAGGAAGACAGTTCAGCTCCAAGGCATTTAAGGGGACACGAGGTTTATGATATGGTTAAGGATTTAGATGTTGTCCTCGGAAAGGGACGTAAATTGAGGGCTCATGAGAAGAACACCTGGAAGAAGAGATCAATATTTTGGGACTTACCTTATTGGGAGTACCTAGATGTTCGGCACTGCATCGACGTCATGCACGTAGAAAAGAATGTGTGCGACAGCTTGATTGGTCTCTTACTGAACATCCGTGATAAAACAAAGGACGGCGTCAACGTACGGCTTGACTTGGCTGATATGACATCAGGCCTGAGTTAGCACCGACACGCGCTGATAATGGATGAACGTACCTTCCCCCTGCGTGTTACACTCTGTCCAAGGGTGAGAAAACAGAACTGTGCCATTGCTTGCATGGTGTCAAAGTTCCGTCTGGTTACTCCGGCAACGTGAAGAAACTTGTTTCGATGCAAGATTTGAAGTTAAATGGCATGAAGTCTCATGATTGTCATGTGCTGATGACACAGATGCTCCCTATTGCAATTAGAAATATTTTGCCGATCAAAGTCCGAGAGACAATCATGAGGCTATGTTATTTCTTTAACACAATTGCTCAGAAGGTCATCGATCCCGAAGGACTAGATGCTCTGCAGGACGAGGTGGTGATGACTCTATGTCACCTTGAAATGTATTTCCCTCCTTCATTTTTTGATATCATGGTCCATCTCATTGTTCACGTTGTGTGGGAGATAAAAATGTGCGGGCCCGTATTCCTACGTAGCATGTACCCATTTGAGAGGTTCATGGGAATTCTCAAGTCCTACGTACGGAATCGTTCTCGGCCGGAGGGCAGCATCGTCGAAGGTTATGCAAGCAAAGAGGTCATTGAGTTTTGTGTCGATTATATGGCTCAGATTCAACCGATAGGTGTCCCTCAATCTCGTCATGAGGGGAGGCTGAAGGGTCTCGGAACTATCGGAAGGAAAGCAATCACTCCAGATATGGACACGTATACTCAATCCCATTTCACGGTGTTGCAACACATGACTGAAGTGACCCCTTATGTGGACCAGCACAAGGATGTGCTTCGGCAACAGAATCCGGAGCGGCCGGATGTTTGGATCATAAGGCAACACAACCGTTGGTTCAACCAATGGTTGAAGGAGCAAATCGCTAGGAGCTCGCCGAGTGAGACGCTGACATGGTTGGCAAAAGGGCCGACATTTACAGTTGTGACATGGCAAGAATATGACATAAATGGGTACACATTCTATACGCAGTCTCAGGATGTCAAGAGCACTAACCAGAACAGCGGTGTCCGCATAGATGCATTCAGTACCGATGGGTCGAGAAACTCGTACTATGGCTTCATAGAAGAGATTTGGGAGCTCGACTATGTGGTTTTCAAGATCCCCTTATTTCGCTGCCGTTGGGTGCATCTCCCACAGGTGAAGGTTGACAAGTACGGTGTCACGACCGTGGACCTCCAACGTGTCGGGTACAAAGACGAACCATTCGTACTCGCCAATCAAGTTGTTCAAGTTTTCTATGTAACCGACCCGGCAAATAAGAAACGCCATGTAGTTTTTCATGGAAAAAGGAGAATTGTCGGAGTGGAGAATGTAGTGGACGAGGAGGAATACAATCAATTTGACGAGTTACCTCCTTTTGGAAATGGCATAAGGGTCGACGATGAACAACGTGACGAAACTAGTTACGTACGCATTGATCATGCTGAAGGGATAATTTTTAAAGGAAATAAGCAAGTACAATAAGAATGTATATGTGAAAATGTGTGACAATTTTGAGATGTATATGTGAAAATGTGTGATGTAGTCAATTTTGAGATGTATATGTGAAAATGTGTGATGTAGTCAATTTTGAGATGTATATGTGAAAATGTGTGATGTAGTCAATTTTGAGATGTATATGTGAAAATGTGTGATGTAGTCAATTTTGAGATGTATATGTGAAAATGTGTGATGTAGTCAATTTTGAGATGTATATGTGAAAATGTGTGATGTAGTCAATTTTGAGATGTATATGTGAAAATATGTGATGTAGTCAATTTTGAGATGTATATGTGAAAATGTATATGTGTGATGTATTTGAGAATGACAAAATGTATTGGCATTTATGTATATGTGTGATGTATTTGAGAATGACAAAATGTATCAAGAAATACACTGTGTGAATGCAGCTGGTTGGTGTTGTATATGAATGCAGCTGTTTGGTGGTTGATATGAATGCAGTTGTGTAGTTATTGGTGTTGTCTTAATTGCAACAGCCGGCAAAGGCTTATCACAGACGGTTCTAAACTTAGAACCGTCTGTGATGTCGTATCACAGACGGTTCTAAGTTTAGAACCGTCTGTGATAATCTCCCTACATATACCCTCTCGCTAGGGTTTTCCGTGTGCGCTGCAGTTATTCGATTAGATCTAAATCCCGAGCCCGTCGTCGCCGCCGCCTCCCCGAGCCCTCGCCGGCTGCCTCCCCCAGCCCTCGCCGGCTGCCTCCCCCAGCCCTCGCCGGCCGCCTCCCCGGACGAAGACGTCGCCGCAGCCTCCTCCTCCGTCGCCGCCTCCCCGAGCCCGTCGCCTCCTCCTCCTCCGTCGCCGCCTCCCCGAGCCCGTCGCCTCCTCCTCCTCCGTTGCCGCCGCCTCCTCCTGCGTCGCCGCCTCCTCCTCCTCCGTCGTCGTCGCCTCATCCTCCTCCGTCGTTGTCGCCGCCTCCTCCTCCTCCGTCGCCGCCGCCTCCTCCTCCTCCGTCCCTAAGGTCACCAAAACCCTAAGGTCATCAAATCCCTCCCCGAGCTTCATGCTTACTGTTAGTGTTTAGGGTTGATGCCTGATGCTTCATACTGTTATGGTTAGTTGCTAAGTACATATTTAGGGTTGATGCTTCATGCTTACTGTTAGTGTTTAGGGTTGATGCTTGATGCTTGGTACATATTTAGGGTTGATGCTTCATGCTTACTGTTAGTGTTTAGGGTTGATGCTTGATGCTTGGTGCATATTACATTGGTACATTGTTTACTGCAGTAGCTTAGTTTAATTTGCTATTTGGTACATACTAAATTGGTACATTGTTTACTGCAGTTGCTTAGTTTACATTGGTACATATTACATTGCTTGTTGTGTTAGTATATAGTATATAGTATATAGTATAGGCACATAACCCCTCTCTGTCCACATCACCCCCTCCCTTCTCCCCCTTCCCTCTACTCCTCTCCTCTCTTCCTAACATTGAGCATCATGTTTCACTTTTCTTGCTTCCTCATCTTATCATGTGCAACCCTACAATTTGAGAGCACAAATTAACCAACCAAGGAAGAGTATATGATCAAAGGGCATGAAGCAAGTGACATACTATAGTGTTCCCGTTCAATGAACCGGATACACTAGTTTGTGTCATTTGCTTCATAGACCTTTGTTTAGGGACTTTGCTATTTGGTTTATAGTATTAGCAACTAAAGTAGGTGCTAGGATAGGCACATCACCTCCTCTCTATGTGATAACTTTCTCATCTTATCCTAATAGACCCACAAAATGAGCAACATGTCACCCGCGCATTCTTCATAGAACTTTGTTTAGAGACCTTGTAGTAATAGTATTACAAAATTCAAGGCAATTTTAGTACAAAACTACAAAAAAAAGAAATTCCCAGATTCTTCGGTGAGCAGCCGACATAGCCGACTTCTTCGGTGAGCGACTATCCATCTGCTTCTTCCCACTCCTTCTCTTCATCTCTGGTCTCTGGATCACGTACGCCAGTAGCGATGATTCAACTGAATCATCGCTACTGGCGTACGTGATCCAGAGACCAGAGATGAAGAGAAGGAGTGGGAAGAAGCAGCTGGATAGTCGCTCACCGAAGAAGTCGGCTGCTCACCGAAGAATCTGGAATGTCTTTTTTGCACTTTTGTAATAAAATTGCCTTGAATTTTGCGGGAAAAAGAAGGACTTGATACATTGGTACATTGGTAAGATAGGCACATCACCCCCTCTCTATGTCCATATCACCCCCTCCCTTCTCCCCCTCCCCTCTACTCCTCTCTTGTCTTGCAATTCAATATGATCACTTTCTCATCTTATCTTAATAGACCCACAAAATGAGCAACATGTCACCCCGCCCATTCTTCAACATCATCGCTGGAGGCGTCCGCTCCAACATCAAGACGCCAAGGAAGAGGGCTATCAAAGAAGCCTGAGGGCCGACAGACCATCACAACGGTGAATGCATCTGGGGTCCCTATCCTTCCTCAAAAAGCAGTAAACGCATTCCAAACCATGGTCGGAGTAGTTGCACGAGAACGAATTGAGATCACATACAATTCGTGGAAGAACGTGCCTGACACTCGAAAACGTGAGCTGTGGACCGAAATTTTGGTATCGTTCAAGTTCCCAGAAGAACACCTGGACGCTGTGCAACAACAAACCTACAAAGCGGCGTGCAAAGTATGGAAGAACTTCAAGAGCACGCTTGTCAGGAAATACGTGGAGACGAACGAAACGCCTGTTCATAAATACCCATTCCTGGAACCACAATGGGAAGAGTTCAAGGCGATGAAAACGACCGAAGATTTCAAAAGTACAAGTGTGGCGCACAAGGCCCTCCAGGCAAAAAATACATACCCTCACAGACTTGGCACAGCTGGGTATGCGGGTAAAATCCCGCAGTGGAGGAAGGAGGATGAGCTGGCAGCTGCACAGGACATCGCCCCGCCGTTTTCCAATATCCCGGATGACCGCGCTCGAAATTGGATTAGAGAAAGGTCATCTACAACGACATCAGGGGACGTCACCTTTCGAAACCCTGCAGACCAGCAAGTGACCGAGCGCCTGGTAAGATATCGATCGAACTACGTAGCTTGTAATTACTCCACAACTTCACATGTCGTGCTCTTGCAGGAAGAGCTGAGTTTTCAATCTACCCTGGGATCATTCCAGGGACCAAGGGAGAATGATATGCTCTCCGTGGCCCTGGGAAACAAGGAGCACCCGGGCCGTACGAGAGGCCTTGGGCTTTACGTTCCTTGGAAACATGGTTTCCAAGCTGACTCCGACATGTATCGACGCAGGAAGAGAAACAAAGCCGAGCGTGACGCACAGCTACGAGAAGAGATCAATGCATCTCTTAGAGAGGAGATACTGGATTCGCTGGCTGATGTAATCAGAGATGAGGTGCGGAAACAGACAGAAAGTCAGCAGGCCGCTGCCGCCGCTCCTGTGCTAGCCAGCCCGCCCAACCGTCCGAGTAGCTGCGCGTCGAATCCGACGCAATCCCAGGCCAAATTTCCTGTGGATGACATCCTGGTAATAATTATTACCTCTTGAATGCTTGCTCCATTGGTAGGCCTATTCGAGTAGCTAATTTTGTATCGTTATGTAGGAGCCTACGAAGTGCAGGCTCCAAGTGAGATATGGCTCCATTCCCTTGTACGCTGCTTGGGGCCAGGCATATTCGTCTGGTATCGGGGCCATGGTGCACAGTCAAGCTTTAG
Source organism: Dendrocalamus latiflorus (assembly GCA_017311315.1). Lineage (NCBI taxonomy): Eukaryota > Viridiplantae > Streptophyta > Magnoliopsida > Poales > Poaceae > Dendrocalamus > Dendrocalamus latiflorus. The sequence continues at coordinate 8,368,756 of CM029662.1, forward strand.
CGCCAGGTTTCGCAAAAGTTAATGTGGATGGTGTGTATGTCAATTTTGAGGTGGTCCCGCTACCGAAGCCCCCAACGACGAGATCGTGACTCACAGGCCATCGGAACATTCGTCCAGTGGCCCAAAAGCGACATCTCCCTGGAGGCTTCTTCACCGGTGGCAGGACCAGAGCAATTTGCACTGGTGCCATCTCTATTACAAGACCAGTCGGTTCCACCACCGGATACTACACCGGTGCTATCTCCACGGGCCCTATTCTCGCCAGAGCAACTTGCACCGCTGCTACCTTCAAAGTCGACTTCCGTGAAGTCGACCTATAGCCGAGGCAGCAAGGCCAGCAAGGGCAAAGCAAAGAAGACCAATGATGATATTCCGTACCACCCTTTGGCCCGCAAATTCGTGCTTGGCGAGCCGTTGCTCGAGCAAAAAGACCTCCAAAAGCTACCACATAGTTGCATGCAATTGCACACGTGGTATATGCAGCAGTCCAATAAGCTAGAGGGAGAACGGACTTCAAGTATCACTGTCAAATTCACCGAGGAAGATTTACACCACAATCTTCAAGAGTGTATGTTCGTGGTCGCCTTTGAGGATTTATTCGATCTGTCCACGCTCAACGCTCTTGACGTCTCAATCATTCGATGCTGGACGCTGTAAGTGTGTACAATCACAGTCTCCGTTAATGTCATACCGATAAATGCCATATCTAATTTTTGCTTTTGTGTGTATATATATAGACACATGCTGATTAAAGCTAGATTATCCAACTCATCAGCTGGTTTCTTGGACCCACAATTGGTCGCCAAGGATACCATCGACCATGAGACACCCCTCGTCGAGAGGTACATTGCATCAGGACTGCTGGATTGCCGCAATAAGGACTATGTACTTATGCCCTTCAATCAGAACTTTCATTGGATTTTAATAGTAATTGTACCAAAATGGAACAAGGTATATTACCTTGATTCCCTAAGTAAGAATAAAATGGACTTCACAGTTGTCAGCCAAGTAATCGATAGGTAAGCACATATTCTCCATACATATCTACATTGTACTCTTTCTTTCCTTCCGAATGATTAAGGTTAACCTTTTCGAATTACGTAGTGCGTTCGCGATGTACATTGAAAAGGGAGGTGACTCGAAGCGCGGGGCCAAAGGCCTGCTGACACATGTTCGAGATTTTAAGGTATTCGCTATTTCACATTAATTAATCCTATGCAACAGTTGGTACTAATGCCTCTTGAACTAACACATTCTATTTTTTGCAGTGCCACCAGCAGCAGCCGGGCAACACATGTGGATACTACGTTTGCCAACATATGGAACTACTCCTCGATTCCTCGAGGCTCACCAATCGCAAGGTTTGTCACTCTTCCCATAATTACTTCATACTTATCACGTTACATATATATGCACATTGATATTCCTATCGACAGGCTGTGTCCATCCCGTTAACTGCATTGAAACAGTCTGATTTTGGAGGGATTCAAGGAGAGTTGGCGTACTTTTTGCTGACTCAAGTCATAAAGTCAGGAGGACGGTTCCACTGCGCACCATGATTTCTTATTGGTCTTATCATTAAGTGTAAATGCAGTGTAGATCTTTTGTAACTGTGCATTTGTTAATGGAAATTTCATTTCAATTCAATTAATCGATTTGCAAAATGGATGCATGCTTTATGTTTGTGAAATGAAGTGCCATGTCAATTGGATGTTTTATGTCTGTGAAATGTATCTGAAAGCAAATGAGATGTGTGAATTGTATGTTTTTTGTCTGTGATTATCTGCTTGTTTCAGAGGGCATGGCTAGCATTCCTGAGGCTAGCCAATAAGAGAAATATATGTATGGGTCGAAGGGAATATCACAGACGGTTTTTAATCAAAAACCGTCTGTGATAATCAGTATCACAGACGGTTTTTAACTAAAAATCGTCTGTGATTATCAGCTATCACAGACGGTTTTTACGCAAAAATCATCTGTGATAGCCCATAATCACAGACGGTTCGAAAACCGTCTGTGATGACCTTCGATTATCACTGACCCATAAATACAGACGGCTCACAAAACCGTCTGTGATGACGTTTTCGAACCGTCTGTGATGACGTTTTCGAAGCGTCTGTGATGACCTTTTCTGTAGTAGTGCATGATGCAACACTAAAGATGATATGTGAAAATTCTAAATATCAATTTGGCATTGCCTTTTGGTTTATTCTTGTATACAATGCTACAACAAGCACAAGCATCCTCCTGCCAATAAACCATCCGAAATTACTAATTCGCAATTTCACATCCCTAAAACTACAACATTCCCGATTAAAAAAAAGAAGAAAAGGGAAAAAACACAAAAATAATGACTACCCTGCCTATACGAACGTTAGATATACAATACTACTGCGCCTCTAGGTCCCTCTCCCCGTCGCTCGCCCTAACCTGCGGCCGCGCCGGCGACGTCGAAGCCCGCAACGCGCTGCCCTCCTCCTCCATCTCGGCGCATGCGCCACCGGCCGGCCTCACGACCACCTCGCCGCGGCAGACGGGGCACGTCGAGTGCTCCCTTAGCCAGACATCGACGCAGCTCCGGTGGAAGACGTGCGCGCACCTGGGCAGCCGCCGCGCCGCCTCCCCCTCGGCCATTGCTCCAAGGCACACCGCGCACTCCCCCTCCTCCTCGCCGCCACCTTCCCTCCTGTACACGAACTCCGGCAGCGACGCGATGGTGTCGGCATCCAGCCCGGCGGACCTCTTCTTGGCCAGCCCAGGCGCCACGTCCGCTGTAGCTGCAGCCTCCTCCTGCCGGCGCGCGGACCGCCGCACGAGGTACCACCGGATTATACATAGGATGAGCAGGATGGCGAGGAGGGACCCGAAGCTGATGCCAAGAACGACGATGTAGGACGTCGTTGTGCAGCAGGCGCGCGCGGCGGGGGTGCGGCGCGAGGAGTAGGGCGAGCTCGCTGAGAGCGCGAAGCAGGACTGGTCCGCAGGGAGGCAGCCCGCGGTCTCCTCGCGTGTGCCGGTGGACATGGCGCCGGAAGGCGCGGCCGAAGACGATGACGACGGTGGTGGTCGCGATGGCATGTTGGGCGGGGGAGCGCGTGAGGTAAATCGGCGGTGCATGCATGCGTGGAGGTGGAGCTTTTGAAGGGGCTGCAAGTTCGTTGCATGGTTCGGGTGGAGCGTGGCGCGAGGAAAGCGCGGGGGAGGGGGGTGTTCTTGGGTGGGGAGTTGACCGGCACGTGGAATGCATTTGACAAGAATATTCCCCCTTTGTTTGGATTTAATTTGTATAAATAGAATGTAACATTTTTTAGAGTTAAATAGCATGTGTAATTTGATCCTCTCCACCATTGCTTGCTAGGTAATTAATGTGACGATAGACCGGTAGTGTCGGCTCATTCCTTTTATTCCAGCCACCTGATTGCTGTGGTACGTAGCATTGCTAAAACATGAAAAATATACTATAGCGTTTTGCTTTGTATTTGTAGAGAAACAAATTACGGGCATAAGATGGTCCAGTGGTGGATTACAAAAATTTCACCATTGGAGTCAATTACAACATTAACATATTTTAGTGGGATATCTTTCTACATCCATGCTTTGCACAAAGCCAGGGGCGGAGCCACTCTATAGCTATGGGTCAATTAAACCTACAACTTATTTGCATCAAGACCAAATTCAAATTCAAAACAAAAATTCAAATTGAAACCAAAAATAAAATGAATCCATAAATCTTTAAAAAACAAAAAGAACAGTTTTGGGCTCAAGCCAACTCTTCCTTCCTCTCTCCCTCCCTGGCCCACAAGCTCTAGCCCGATCTTGTTCGCTGGCCCACAAACCTCGAGCTTGACCCCGTTTGCCGGCCCACTCTCCCTCTCTCTCTCTCTCTCTCTCTCTCTCTCTCTCTCTCTCTCTCTCTCTCTTTCCCCCTCCCGTCCTGGCTCCAAATCGGCCCAATCACCCCCTCCCCTATCTTCTCCAACCCGCTCGCTCTCTCACTCTACGCCCATGGAACAGAATAACCAATGAGAAATTATTATCAACACCATAAGCAACTAACCCATAAAACCCATAGGGAAACATTAACTCCCCAAAGGTGAAATTGTGCAATAGAAACTCATCCCCTACCATTTGTAACTAAGGTTATTAAAGGAAAAGTTTCCGCTAGTCAGGTACCATGCCCAGTGGCACGGTCTAGTCACACCCACGATAATCATGCGATATAATTATAAACAACATCTTATAACAATACTTATTAATCATTAAACACCAAAATCATAAATACCAATGCTTGACCCAAAAACCATCCTACTGTGCATTAGTGTGTCAAAATTTATTTCAAACAAATTAATTAGCATAAGTCATATTTTAGAAATTATCTAGTCTAATTAATTTTTTTATAGGTTTACCAATCCTAGACTAAGTTTTAGTTGATTACCTAAATTAAATTATCAATTTCCCATTATAGACCTAAAGCCCGCTCTGATATCAACTATAACACACCGGGCTTATATAACCAAAGCCCAGAATGTCACCCACAATTACCATTGCCACCAATTTAAACCATTAACCAAGCATCATCAACAACTAGGCTTCAGTTATAATCATTCAACATAATAATAAACAAAAATTTCAGCACGAGGTAATCAATGAATTGAACTTAAGATGAACCAATTAACCACTAAGACGAATCACTTATAAAGCTAAATCAAGTAGCACATTAATTATCAATATTATGAACTATAAAGAGCTAAGGGAATCTATTAATCATCTAATTATTGCATGGATAGCACTAAGTTGATTATGACAATAAGTTATTGATCGCTAGGTGGAGTGAAGAGCTACAAAAGTTCAAGATCACATGTTCTACTTTCACTTATGCTTGTCGCTCTCAACTCTCATCTAAAAATAACAAATAAGTAAGGATGAGTCAATGACTCAGTAAGTACATAATAAAGAAATAGGAACTCCAATATAATCATAACACTTATTAATTTTCACCATTCTTTTTTCTCATCTTTCTTTCGGTTAATGCAATGCTCATGCATATGTCTCCTTCTCTTTCTGTAGTTCATACCAATATAGTGGAGGGAACACCCGTCGATGTTCACTCTCTACCTCCATTCCGTGGAGGTGTCTACCGAAGTCTTTTTTCTCCATCCCATAGAGGTACCTATCGAAATAGGTCTTACTCAAGAGCACTCTAAAATAGTCAAATAACTTTACTCATAACTATTTGACTTACTCACCGCCCTAGTTCATATGCTTATGTTATGTCATGAGTGCAACCTTTCATCATTTTACCACATATCACATTTATCATTAAATTTATAATAATGAACAAAAGGGTAATTCAATTATTGCATGACATGAATAATTCAATAATAATAAACAATAAACAACCATCAACTATCATTCTACTATGCACTTATTTTTTCTAGTTGCGATGACAGGGTTGATTAAAGGATGACATCAACTCTGAAGTTACTCCTCCTATAGTAAGTACCCAAACTCAATATAAGCCATAACAATATAATACAACAATTAATCGACAATGCTCCTACATACTTTCCAAATCCACAATTCTCCCCTTACTGGACAACGACTCTTGCTGTCTTAGTACTAAAAATGATATAATATCCAACTCCCAAGTCCTACTATAACAAACCATACTAGGTCTGGAATCTACACAAAATTCTCTTCAACTTCTTAATTGGCTACATGTCCAATTAAATCATCTAACCCCCTCCCTCCGTTTTTAACCGAAAAGACAGATCTGTCATCTTCTGGATAGTAGAATTAATATTTTATCTATTAATCTACTCATGCAACTATAGTAAACCATGCTATTTTCAGAAACTACAAAAGTTATCCACCACTTTCTAGTTATGCCAAAGATTCAATTCTGTAATCAACTCAGTCAAATTAATAATTTTCCACAACTGCGTCAAGCAGCAAATAGTTATGGACAATAGTCTTTCAAAATTCATAATTTCTATTCTACCCATGCAAATTCATATTCTTGGATTCTTTGGAATCATTAAAAAATTACCTAAACTTTTTCATGTAGACCAAATACCCTACTTACTCCTTTTTACTATTTTTAATCTATTGTTCGTTCCAATACTGCCAAGTGACTACAATTCCCAGGCATCAAGACTACAAAAATCATAACTTAAAATTTATCCATCTAATTGATGTGATTAAGTACTCTACGGAAAGCTAACAAAATTCTCTACGACTATCTATTAGATGACATTCCCAAATTATGTCCATACAATAAACAAAATCACAATAGAAAATTATCACAAACAAATTGATCTACTAAATGAACCTCTAACGAAAACTTCTTACTCCTCTCTCTAATCTGGACTCTAATCTCTAATTAAATTAGCAAAATAAAGAAGGAAAATCTAGATCATTACCCCTGGTGAAGAACACTAATAAAGGTGGTGTCGGACCCCGGAGTGATGACTCTGGATCCTCTATGTAAATCGCAGTAGTCTAGGATCGGTTAGTGCACATGGCGGTAACAGAGATACATATCAAGTACAATGACAAACTTTCTTAATTAAAAGAGTATGGCTTTATGGCCAAAGTTTATGTCATCGGTACTCATTGGCAAAATAATAAAGAAAATAACAACAAAAACAGGTAAACAAAACAACGAAGCCCAAAGCCTGCCTACAAACAGACGATAGTAAGACACCGCCTACTTGAAACGATCCACGTCGTTAATTAACCCTAAATGATGAATTACAACATTAAGCGTGATTAAGTATGTAATTAAGAATCTAAAAATACGAGGGAACTTAAAATTTTCTACGTAGTCGTATAAATTGAAACCAACGAACGATAAACAAATACGTTATTACTGTAATTCCATCGACGAGGACGCAGACCAAATTGTAAAGACTAGAGCCAGATAGCATACGATTGCATGACAATTAGAAATTTTCAAGTCAATTAGAATATATATAACCGTTCGTAGTACAACAGTAATTAATTACAATCCGTATATGGTAGAATCAATAACATTCATTGAGCAACAATTAGAACTTATATCAGGTCAAATAAAAATGCTACAATTTGCATTACATAACCAGGACAATAGTAATTACAACAAATATACAATTTCATCTCCCAACCAAATAACCATCTCAAGGACTAGGTAATTGTAATACAACCGTGTTTCGTCAGGAAGTGTGTGATGTAATTTACACTCAAGTCCATCTCATACATAAATATTACATTCGGGAATTAAAGAATAAAAATTAAAATATTTGGTACATCAATATTAAGAGAAAGCCCTATTACAATTAGACCATTTCATACATTGAAGTCCGTCGTTAGAGTGCCAACACATCGATATTTCTTGTGAGCGAATCAATAGTTTTAATAGCAAAAAAGACCGAATAAAAGAACGAATAAAAATAAACAAAAGCAATAAAAGCGAATAGCCGTCAGAGCCCTAGGATTTAACTTCGGGCGGGGTATTTTGTTCACGGAGATACCTGACCGTCCGGGGGGCCAGTCGGCACCTCTCACAACTGTAGGCTCATCACACGGTATTTAAACAAACCTGATTGTTATAGGGACCCAGCCATAAATAAATTTCTTATGGGCATTTCAAAGCCCACATAGCCACAAGAAAAATCAACCGAAATATCTTCCCAGCCCAGTTAGCAACCGGAGACAGCCAGCGCACACACGCGAGAGGGCTCGCTCGGCCAAATAGCATTGGCCAGATAAACCCAACCAGCCGAAGCAAAGAGAAGGAAGAGAGCAGACTGAGCACGGCACTTCTCCCTTCTCTTCTCTATTCCGCACAGAGCACAGAGAGCAGAGAGTAAGCCACCAGACAAAGCAATCGCCAAGACCAAACGACGGCCAGGAGAACCAACAGAAGCACGGCGACGGCGACAGCAGGAGAGGGAACCACACCCAGCGGCCAGCTCTAGGAGGAGGAGGTTAGCACCAGGCGACCACCACAATCCCGAGAGCATGACCACCACCAGCAACCGAATCATTTCCACGGCAACCCAAACCCCACCGGTGAAGGTAACCCCCAATCATACATGAACTCAGTAGTCATCTCAACACTACCATTAGCTTACCACACATAGCAAATCACAAGTAACCATAGAGTAGCACCACTAGTATACATGAATCAGCACATAAGGTAGTCACTGGAAGTAGAAGAGGGTAAAAGAGCACGCGATTACCGGGGATGAAGGCGGCTGTGTGTACCGCGGTGTAGCTCTACTGAACTGCCGCCGCACACTCCCCCGGCGTGCGGGTGAGCCCAGCCGGCCGAGACCACACCGGAGTAACCACCTCCTTGCCTGCATCACATAAGCAACCCCGTAAAATCCCAAAATGAAATAGCAAATCCCTTGAAAGCAACCGGGGTAGAATAGTGGGCTGAGGCACCGGATTCGGGCCCTAGGCCACGGATTCGGCGGCGTCAACCGTGCAGCGCGGTGAGGGCGGCGCCGAGCGGCACGGCACAGCCAGCCTGGCGGCGCGAAGGGGGAGCGGCTCGGGAGCGGAGGAGGGCGGAGAACCGACGGTAGCGGCGTAGGGCCGGGGGCCGGAAAGCCCAAGGCGGCGCGGGCGGTGCGGTAGAGTGACGGCGGAGTGCTGAGTCGGAGCGGATCCGGCGCAGGAGTGAGAGAGAGGGAGAACCGGGGGAGGAAGCGAGAGAGGCAACCGAGGCGCGTCGGGAGCCAGAGGAAGAAGGGGAGGAGCGGAGGCGGCGATGAAGGGGAGAAGATGGAGAAGAAGCCAAGGCGGCGGCGGTGGGGAAAAAAAAGAGAGGAGGGCCGAAGCATCGGCCGAAGGCCCAGAGGAAAGAGGTCGGGCAGAAAAAGAGAGAAAAAAAAGGAAAAGAAAAGAGAAGGATGAGAGAAAATAGGAGGAAAATAAAAAGGTGCTAGTAAATTGATCAAAATTGGTAATAGTCACTTATAAAAATACAGTATAAAAATCTTAGTATTCCTGAACGGTTATAGTTAAATAAATTGCTATGGTTACTACACGACCTGTTCGGGAATATTAACTGTAGTGACGTAATAGAAAATAATTAGAAGCTGATCGAGGAGTTAGAAACCAGTAAGCACATTTATTAGGATTCTCTTAATTACCTACATAATAGTATGTTCGACGTCGTAGATTAATTTTTAGTATAATTTTCAGGAAAATGGCTGTCAATAGATTAACAATATGGGGTTTATCGCATGGGATAGTATAATGCCGTTCAAATCATTTGACATCCTAATTAAATAATTACTTAACCATGTTGATAGTATAAACTTGTGAAACTTCAATAATAAATATCCAAGATCATTATAAATGAACCAAAAACGTGAATGTAGTAAAACATGTCCGCGTAAATATTAAAATCCGTGTAGTGTTATTTAGACTACTCAGCGGTATAATCAATGACTTAGATAACTAGATTAATAATATTTAAATTATAGAAAATTCACCTCTAGAAATTATAGAAATCCACCTATGATTACTCTAGAATAGGAAGACAAAGTAACGATGGTCCGACAATTTAAAAGATGCAAGTCGACTAAACTTATACGAGTACGAATTAAATTAAAGTACTTTAGTCTAAGACTATTTTATTGCAGGTGTGAATACGCAGATAAATTAGTTAAATCCATCTAGACAGTAGCAAACCATTAATTAATAGCTACGATGATTAGAATAAATGAGTTGCCATCTGTAAAATAAAAACATAACGTGTACCGATTAAATTAGTATGTGTGCTGTTTAACCCCCTGGTTAGTCATATCAAATTGCCAAACTTCTCTAGTAAATACTTATAGCTATTACTCATAAATTAGGTGACCTCCATGAGCAGTTAAATGTTTAGTATGAGTATGAATTAAAATATTAGAATAGCATTTAGATTGCCCTAACACGCAGTTAAATGCACAACTAATTTTATTAGTTGATTATAAACCGTAGAAATTCCCTAATAAGTATTCTGAATTGTTAGAATAAATTCATAGCCGTTAGAAGATTTAAAACTATTTGCAACGATTAGAATAACATGTACTGAGTTAAAATAGTATTCGTCAATCTAAAAGTACGCGTATCAATTAAAATTATACATGGCAATTAAATAGTAGTTGAGCAGTAAATTACGCAAATGACTGAAGTAGAAATTATGAATCCCATAAGGACGCTTGGATATATTTAATTAAGAAATTAAGTAATTGATTAATTAAGAACTATTTTCTTTTGGATTACCATTTAGCTAGTCACGCGTACTAGCATGAGAAAATGTATTTGAATAACTTTAAGACCTAAAATGAATTAGAAAAGAGAATAGGTACATACGTACATACGAGAAATTAAATTGGTATAATTGCATGCGCGAGATCGGTTAGGACTAATATTCACTAATAATTCGACGTGTATATATTTAATCGTATCGCAATGATAGATAGTGAGAAATCAACAAAAGGCGGAGTTTAACTTTTAAGCAAACAACTCAGCCGTACTAGGAAAATAACGTCCAGTGACGATTATAAAATACGAGCTAACTAGGACTAATGCAATTGGATTAAAGTGAGCGAGATTTGATCTTAGGAGCACAAGCACATTGACACCTTGTACTTTATTATACTTTCGTAATTAAATCGTAGACAACGTATTTTAATTGCAGACGATGATCCAGGCTATGAGAATGATGTCACCTGATCCTATGTAAATCCAAATTTATGGTTGAAATCCAGGCAAGCATTCCTTTGATCAAAGCTTCTGCGTATATTTCGTAAAACAAGTATTTTGGTATTAATCTCATATCACCCTGCATGAAAGGATTAAAAGATATTTAAATCGAACAGTTGAAATAAGAGACATGAGAAAGGAAATAGATGGCAACTGATGGAGTAGTTGGCCATCCAGGTTAAGTAAGAAGGTGGGCAGAGGTTGCCAGGGTAGGTGACAAGTGGGCAGGTGTGGGACCTCTGCATAAGAATATAATGTAAGGAATTCACAAACTTCATCCGTGTGAACAGACCGTACCACACCGTATCAACCAACATTCCGTTTTTCACGGGCAGTCTATACTTTATTGAAGTATTATATTCTCCACATGGGTAAGTATTAATTATGGGAGGAACCCGAGCCTGGACGTGACCAGCAGTGGGGTACGCGAAGGCGATATATTACACAGTGGGGTGTTGGGAGATGGTTAGAAACCGCCCCAGCCAACAGTTATTGTCGCTTTCGGTGGGTCTGAGTGAGGGTGGTACACCGCTCCAGGCTGCCGCTTGTGAGTAACTGGGTGGAGATATAATTACTGAGATAGATGTATTAGCTCTGTACTCTGGTCTGGGCGCCGCATCAAAGGAATTGCGGAGATCCGGGAGCCAACACGAGCAGAGTGATGATGGGTAAAGTGATACAAGCTTGCGCAATGCTATCCAAATCATGAATTCATGCCTGTCTCCGGGAAAGGAGAATTACGGAAACTTATGGGGGTTTTTTCTGTTCATGCGTATGTTCAGTAGTTTTCTAAATTAATAATATGGATTTCTTTCAAAACCAACAAACTTTATTTTCTATAAGTCATGGAAATGACATTGAGGAAAAAGAGTATAGAAATGAGTAAGAGAATGAAGATAGGAACTGATGTTCCTAAAAGTGGAACTAATGAGCATTATGTGCATTTTTGCTAATAACGCTTGCTGAGTACTTTTGTACTCACTCTTGCTATAATCCTCCTTTCTTAGGATTGTCAAATCAGAGAATAGCTATGGACGGGAGGAAACTACCTGGATGGAATATCGTGGATTCGGAACACAATGGGTACAAGGTGGACACTCCGTGTGGAGTTGTTTTGAATAGGAAGTAGTTAGATTATTTTGTCTAAAGATTGTAATATTTAAGCCCTTGAGACTTTGTAATAAATTTTAGCCCTGCGTGGCGATATTTTTGTAATATCGTCTTTTGTCTCTAATTATTGTTCTCCTGCAACACTCTGATAGGCTTATTATTCGTTAGAGCGATGTTCTATCGGCTAAAACGAATGATAATCCGTTGACTAGTGTTATTACCCCATGGTAATAATGCGGGTCATCACACTACTCGTCCTGGTCCTCACCATAGTCGAAGCAGTCCTTCTCTGAGTAGAGATAGCAAGGGTGGGTATAAAGTTGTACTTCACAAGATACATAGAAAATGCAATAATAATATAAGGCTAATAAAGGAATGCATATATGGTTATTTGAGCACAAAGCAGTATTTAAAGAAATCCAGTAAATAGATATGAAATTATTGAATTTAATATAGTAAGTAAAGATAATTATTTAAGCAAATTAATACCGTTAGCATAGGCACTGACCTGACACTAATCTAACCATGGGTATCCTACTCAGACCATCTCTCCAAAAGATTCCACATTCAAAGCCATTTTATGAAAAACAAAGTATAATCCGTGAAAAACTTTACTCAGTATGTTTATGACCGTGGACATGACTATTCAGAATAGTTTATATATTTTGTAAAAATTATACAATTTTATCTATAAAATATAATTAGTTTGTATTATCGATCACTATACGTTTTTGTAGGCGTGCGACGTTTCTTGCCTATTGGCTGGCGAGACGCGCGCTGCAGTCTCGAGAAAAGGCAACGTGCTAGCACGCGTGGCCAAAACCATTTGCACACATTGCCTTGGTGAGCAACCGGGCAACAGCCGGCGCGTGGCGTGCGGGAGTGATGGGCATGCAAGCGTTTGGGCGTGGGCGCGTGGCAAGCAGGCGACGCTGGCGATTGGCGGTCGGTGGATGGTGTTGAGGAACCATCGCTGGCGACCAGTCCGAGCGATTCCTCTGTTTAGAACAAGAACGAATCAATCACAGAATCACAGAATAATAGATTGAACACACAGAGAGATAGAGAGAACTCCTAGTCTTTCTTTATTGCTTTCATTCATGTGTACATAATATGCTGGTATGGCTCCCTATTTATAGACTACAATGAGGTGCCCACCATGGGCCACAGGCTGCTGGCCCAGGCCCAGGTTTCTTAACACTCCCCCTTGGGCACTCATCCGACACGTTCATGCCTCACTAAACTCCATAAAAACCCAGTGGAAAAAATTTGGAGAAAGAGCACATGATACATGTGATGCTGCGATACACGAATTGCCTCATTAAAAACCTTGGTTGAGAAACTTCATGGAAAACTCGTTAAGGGAAAAAGAGTACAATTCACCCAATTTCATTTGGTCTTCAGGACTTTATTCCTTTGGGTACTTAATCTTCATGATCAAGATTTAATAACGGGCTTGAGAGAATTCTCCCCCTGAATTCTGCACTTCTCTAAGTCTCATCATTCCAATCCCTCACACGCACTTTTCAAAGCAAGATGCAGGGAGTGACTTAGTGAACAAGTCTACATGACTTAGTGTGCAGTACTTTAATTTTGTCCATCTTTGCAACTCATGAGCATAGAGGAACTTGGGGTTGATATGCTTACATAGCCCGTCTACACTTGTGCAACGCAAGCTGCATTATCTTCATGGATAATTGTGGGGGTTTGCAAAATGTTCATTTCACATGACTGCTGGATGTGGTGAACCGTTCAGCGGAACCAAGCGCACTCTCGTGCGGCTTCATACAGTGCTATAATTTCTGAGTGGTTCGTCGAAGTAGCTACAAGGCTTTGCTTAGACGATTTCTAGGAAATTACAGTTCCACCACATGGAAATACATAGCATGTTTGCGACTTAGCGGTATGCGGGTCAGACAGGTACCCAGCATCTGCATAGTCAATCAAGTTCAGATCCTGATTCTTTCTATAAGACAATCCAATGTCTTTGCTTCCTTGGAGGTATCGGAAGGTGTCCTTTATGCCCTGCCAATGCTTGTTGGTGGGCTCTGCACTGTACCTTGCCAACAGTACACGGCAAATGCAATGTCCGATCTAGCGCAGTTTGCTAAGTACATGAATGCTACCACTGCACTCAAGTATGGGAATTCCGGTCCCAGGACTTCCTCCCCCTCTTCCCTAGGTCGGAAAAGATCTTTTTCTTACTGAAAGACCTCCCGATCATCGGTACTTTCGATGGGTATGCCTTCTCGAAGCCAAGCCTTTCTAGCACCTTCTGGGTGTAGGCCGACTGATGTACCAAAATTCCTTCAGGGATATGCTCAAGCTACAGGCCTAAGCAGAACTTAGTCTTGCCCAAATCTTTCATTTCAAATTCTGACTCCAAGTAGGAGCTTGCTTCATTTATGTCTTCGGCTATCCCGATGATATTCAGATCATCTACATACACAGAGATTATACAGAATCCATTATGGGATCGTTGTATAAACACACAAGGACAGTCTTCATTGTTCGTGTAGCCTTTCTTGCAGAGAAAGTCGCTCAAGCGATTATACCACATTCTTCCAGATTGTTTCAGTCCATACAGTGACTTTCTGAGTTTCACACTGTACAGATTTCTATTTGCTCTATCTTGGTTCGGGAGAAGTATTCCTTCAGGGACTTTCATATAACTTTCCGAATCCAAGTTACCGTAAAAGTATGCAGTCACAACATCCATCAATTTCATTTTTTTAGTTCAAGTTCACTGCCATTGAGATCAAGTATCTAAAGGTATTTCCACTCATGACTTGGGAGTAGGTTTCTTCATAATCAACTTCAGGACGTTGAGTGAAACCTTGGGCTACCAGCCTTGCTTTGTATCTCACTATTTCATTTCTTTCATTTCTCTTTCGAACAAATACCCACTTATGCCCAACGGGGTGTATGTGGGGAGGCGTGCGGCATACGGGCCCAAACACCTCTCTTTTGTTCAGAGATAGCAATTCAGTTGCTGTTGCCTTCTTCCAATCTTCCAAATCTGATCTTTTCTTACATTTAGCGAGCGATGCAGGCTCGGGATCAAGATCGATGATTGCGGCAATTTTCTTTGCGAAGTAGATATCGATATTAGCTGTTGTCCTATTCAGGGACTCTCCCGTGTGCACATAATTTATAGCTATTTCTTCATGAGTTGCTTCTTCTGGAGCGATTGCTTCTGCTGGAGCTTTACCTTGCACATCGCTTCTTTCAATTGCGGTGGCAAGTCCCTTTAGTTTTTCGGCTCCGATGTGTGCGCACACATCCATGCTGATGGGGATATTCAGATCCGGTATGCCCTTTTCTGAAGGTGTCATACTTTTGTCAGGTCTCAACTGGCTCCCCTTCTCATTCTGGGGGACTTCAATGATCGGCTGTGATAAATCCCTCTTATCCCTTTTCACCAGGCGTCCCCGGTTACTAAGGATTCGAGGAACCAGAGTTCTCGTCCTCTTTTTTATTTTTCTGAGGCCTCTGGACGAGATTAGGGATACCTTCTGTTTCTTTGGTATTTCAACCCTCTCCGGTGCAGTGTGTGCAGGCACATGCGACTTAGTCCCGCTCTTCAAATCACTAAAGTGATCAGGCAGCTGATTTGCTAATGCTTGCAAATCATTTGTCTTCTGGACTTCTCTTGTCTGCTGGACTTCTATTGTCTTCTGGACTTCTCTTGTGCGCGAGTCATCTTCATGGATTCCCCAGGCTTACCACGTAATTTCCCGACATTCTTCATCAATGGATTGATTTCCTCCCCCTAATGTTGGGAAATATTCGGTGGTGACCCTTGCGCTAGTTGCATAGGTGAATGGATGTTGTAGGCCGAAAGTCTAAGGTTGATGAGATTCGCTGCATGAAGGACTGCGTGTCCCCAACATGTAGCTGGCAAATTACAATTATGCAAGAGGGGTCGGACAATAAACAAAATTCTTTAAATTAAAGCCTCTGCCAGACCATTCTGGGTATGGACATGCGGTACCGAATGCTCAACTGCAATTCCCATCGCCATGCAATAATCATCAAATGCCTTTGAAGTAAATTCTCCGGTGTTGTCCATTCGGATGGGCTTGATGTGATGATCAGGGAACACATTTCTGATGCGAATGATCTGCGAGATCAATTTTGCAAAGGCGTGGTTTCTTGTGGACAACCCACATATGACCACTTCGAGAAAGCATCAATGAGCACCATGAAATTATTAAATGGCCCTGAGATGGACTGAATGAGACCGCAAATGTCTCCCTGGATATGCTCCAGGAATGCAGGGACTTCATCCTTCACTTTCAGAGTGGAGGGTCTAGTACTTAGTTTCCCGGTGGCACATGCAGGGCACACAAAATCTTCATGATTCGGGAAATTCTTCACATTAATATTATGCCCATGCGAGTTATTTATTATGTTTCTCATCATCCTAAGACCTGGGTGGCTTAATCTGTCATGCCAGAGACAGAAGAGTTCAGAGCTTCTAAATACTGTCTTCGGGGACAGTGCAGGCTGCAGGTGCCTTAATGTTGGTATAATATAGCCCAGTTTCTAGTGAAGGAAGTTTTTCTAATGCACTTTTCCATTATCTTCATACTTCGTAATGAGCAGGTATTCCTTACCATACTCTTCTTTAGTCTCAATGTGGAAACCGTTGGCGCAAATACGCTTAAAACTTAGGAGAGTTCTAGTCGATTCTGGGTACAATAAGGCTTCTTCAATGACAAAAGTTGTGCCCATTGTGGCTCTTTCTGAACCAATTATAAATGCATCGCTTCTGACGAATGTCGTAAGGCTGCCAATGCTCTTACGAATCGACTGAAAATACTTAATCTCTCTTAAGATGGTATGCGTTGTGCCGCTTCTGGCTAAGCACACTTCCTTCATAGGGCGCTACACGCGTTCTAATATAGGGTATTTAATATGCATGAGAAGGCAATCAGCACATAAATAAAATACACCAATATCAGAACATATCATGCCATTATGAATTGAATAAATGAATGAATTCTTCAAATATCATCCAACCATCACGAGAAAATAACAATTCTTAAGTACCATCCATGCAAATTCTAACATATTCTTCCACACAAAATAAATGACAATTAAAGTCTAAATGCATTCTATGCACTAGACTTCTTCTGCTATTCTCTCAGGGGTGACATTCTCTTCTAGAGAAATCATGGCGTTTGCTGCTTCTAGGTCGAGAGGGGTGCTGCTGTTGTAATGGTCTCAAACACCATCAGCGTAGGCAGTTGTTTAGAACGCTCCCCCTCAACCGATGCAGAGTGGGCTTCATGTGCCCTTTGCCATCCCGTTTTGGCTTGCTAGCCTTATTCTCTCTTGGAGCATCTGATTTGCCTTTCTGGGCTGTGGCCTTACCCTTCCTTCACCTTTTCTCTATCAAGGGCTTTCGCACCTTGTTGCTCCCGGCGTTGGCTTCACGGCCAGTGGAGCTCTCAGATGGCTGAGTGACTTAGTTCTTGCGGAGAACTTTGTCCTGAGCCTCCGCAATCTGCATCATATCAATCAATTCGGCATATTCCTTATAGCCGTCATGACGATAATTGCGTGCGGATTATACTACATTGGGGTGGAAGGATTTTCTCAATTTTCGGGTACAAATCCTGTGCAAGGCAGAATTGTTTTCCCTGACCGTCTTAAAGTCGGCAAACCTCAATCTGATCCACTCTTGCTCTGCTTGAGGAAGAATGGTGTACTTGAGCCTCTCAAACCGCTTCTGGAGTGCGGTCCAGAGTGCTAGCGCGCTTTCCTCTGTCATGTACTCATTCTTGAGAGTGAGACAAATATGATGCCTGGACATTCTTCTCAAGTTTGGGTTGAGCGCCATTCAGTCCGCCAATCCCAATAGCAGCGCGGAGCTTCTTGGCTCCAAGCACAATCTCGACATCGGATGCCTACGTCAGATTGTTTTGGCCATGCTGGGCCAGCTCCTCGAACTCCTAGTTCGTGATGCTAGTCATTTAAATGTGTATAAGTCTACTGCTGGTAGACATGCACGGAATAATTCACTACGGGTAAATAAATGGTACAATAGGTTCTCGTAATGTTTCATAACTTTCTATGCATTTTCTTTAAATTTTACTGCTAATTCAGTGATTAAAAGCAATTTTCAGTAATTACAATTAACCAAAACAGTAAATAAATACAGAAAATACAGATAATAATAATGGCATAAATAAATAAGCTTCAAATGCTAAAAAATAATGCAAAATTCAGATTTCCGAGGCCCTTTTATGCTAAAATATAAAATTTCAGCAAATTCTGCAATTTCTGGGGGTTTCTACGCAAATTTCCAGTTCAGGGAAAAGTTCGTGCAATTTTCTTATTTACAGAGGGGTTTTCTGCAAAATTTTGGACCCACTTGTAAATTTGAGGGCTTATACGTAATTTTCGAAACTACGAAGCCTTTTCTACAAAAATCTGGACTTAGATGCAAGTTTTAGGGGCTCATTAGTAATATTTCTGATTTTGGGGGTCTTTTTGTAAAGCAGCCAGCGCCCCCCCCCCCAGCCGGCCGGGCCTTTCCTTTTTTTTCTTTTCCGCCAGCCCATCTACCGACAGCCCAGCCCATCAGCCGACTGCCCCTCAAGGCCCTTTCATGGGCCAACAGACGATCGGCCCACCCGCCCGTTTAACCCTCAGCCGGTTAGGGTTTCCCGGCCAATTCCCAACGTGGCGGCGGCGGCTGTCATGCGGCTCGGGCGGGGCAAGGCGACCGGGCCAAGCTCGCGGTGCACGGGCGGTGCCGTTCGGGGCGGGCAGCCGGCGGCGCGTGCGGGCGGTGCCGTTCAGGGCGGGCGGCCGGCGACGCTTGCGGGCGAGGCGGCGAAGGCCGGCGGCTACGCGACCGGGCGGATGAGGCTGGCGCGGTGGCACTGTTCGGAGGCTGCGCGAGGGAGGCGGCCATGGCGGGAGCGGCACCGTGCGGGGTGCGGCGGGGGAGCCGAGGAGGTCGGCTGTGGCGGCGCGTGCGGGCGCGGGCTTGGGGAGGCCGGCTACGGCGGTGCCGGTGGAGCCGGGCGGTGGCCGGCGACAGGCACGCGCCATGCGGGGCGGCGAGCGAGCTGGAGGTAGGTCGGCGGCTGCGGGGCCGTGCGGATGGGGGCCAGCGGCTGCGGCATGAGGTAGCGGATCCTAGCCCCGTGCGGCGGCGGCGCAAGCCATCCGGCCCGGGCGACTTCAGGCGCGGCGAGCGGGGTGAGCGCGGCGGGTGCGATGGCTTGGTGCGGCTTTGGGCCGAGCGGCGGTGGAAGCCAATGGGCCGGCGGCCGCATACGGGCGGCGGCGAGCAGCTTCTTCGGGAGGGGCTACCTCGCGCGTGCAGGCGCGATAACCGAGACACCGGGGGCGACGACGCCGTGCAGGGCGGCTGGTGTGACGGCGGTGGGAGGCCGGCCGCATGCGGGCGGCGGGCGTCCACCGTCGGTGTGGCCGGTGGCTATCTGGCGGCTTCAGGCCGACATGAATTTTTTCATGTGGTGCTCGTGCAAAACCGAACAGAGAGCCATGCAAAGTTTTTTTTCATGCAATGGCCGAACAGATGAATGCTCAATTTTGACATGCAATGATTATGCAGAATCAAACAAAATTCGTTTCCAATCTACGATGCAATCAACATCTACCCCGTTTCGTAATCTACCGATCGACATTGTGCCGGCGATTTCAGATCTGCTCGCGGTAGATTTGGGGCGGATTTGCATCGTTCTAATCTACAGTGCAATCAACATCTACCCCGATTCATAATCTACCGATCGGCATTGTGCCGGCGACTTCAAGTCTGCTCGCGGTAGATTAGGGCGGATTTGAACCGTAGAATTTCAATCTAGAACGCGAAAAGAAAATACAGATTCAAAGCGATCTAGAAAATTCAATCTGTGCTTCAATGATTACCTCGTTCACCGGAGCGAAGTCGTGCTGATAACGTGTTGAGGAACCATCGCTGGCGACCAGTCCGAGCGATTCCTCTGTTTAGAACAAGAACGAATCAATCACAGAATAATAGATTGAACACACAGAGAGATAGAGAGAACTCCTAGTCTTTCTTTATTGCTTTCATTCATGTGTACATAATATGCTGGTATGGCTCCCTATTTATAGACTACAAAGAGGTGACCACCATGGGCCACGGGCTGCTGGCCCAGGCCCAGGTTTCTTAACAGATGGAACGAGTGAACGCGAGCACATGGCCTTGCGCGGTGCATGGGCACTCGCTGTGGGTGGGCACCAGTGACGCGTGGGTAGACGGGTAAAGCGGCCGCATTTTTTCTATTTTAACCTTTTTTTTGAAAAATATTTACATTTAGACCCCTGGACGTCTTAATTCCGTTTTTGACCCTAGGCTCGGCGCCGTGACGTACGGCGCCGAGCTGCGTGGGCTACATATGCGTGGCGGTAGACGTGGCGGTGACGTGGCACACCTCGGCGCCACTGGTCACGGCGCTGAGCGCCAGGATCCACGGCGCCGAGCTCGGCGCCTGGATACCATGAAAACTTGCAATGGTATACCATGAAAAGTCTCACTCGAGGCAGTGTCTCAAAATAAGATTTTAGTTACTTAAGAAGAAACGGGCATAACACTCGGCTGGGTGCTACAAGGTATCCCAAGAAAAGGTGACTGCATCAGCTTATGGCAGTTCAATACATGCTTCTCCAAATGATAGAACCCTACAATAACAGTACAGTTTATTACGATGATCACTTAGTAAGGGTTGTATTTCCAATTGCTTCCTGAGCCTATAATGATTTTGCAATTTTGCTTCTCACCAAAAGCAGTTTGAAGTTGAAACCACATTTAGACAGAGAACATAAATCGATGTAGACGACAGCAAGATCCATACAAAGATTGCTACAGATGTCAATAATGCCACAATGTTACCTTAAAACAGAGAGTAATTAGGATGCAACATTTTATTTTAAACTATTATTCTGAATAATCAGTATACACAGATTAAGCATTCACGATCAAACAGCATGTTTGCTTTCGTTATTTCATACAGATTTTATCATCACCTGCATGACTGATGACTAAGGATGACTGAGAGACGAGGTGGAGGCCGACGAGGAGGAGGTGGTCGGGCTGACGCCGGTGTTGTCGCCGGTGTGGGTTTAGAAGCGGCGGCAGACGACCAGCCCCGGCCCCGGGACGCGAGCGGGCGGCCGCGGCGGGAAGGCGGGCTTGGAGGCGGCCGGCGGCGTGGATGGGGCGGGCGGGCGGCCACGGCGGGGAGGCGGGCGGCCGCGGGCGGGCGACCACGGTGGGGAGGCAGGCTTGGAGGCGGCCGGTCTTGGAGCCGGCCGGCGGGGAGGCGGGCTGGCGGGGAGGGGAGGCGGCGGCACCAGGGGGCTTGGAGGGGAGGCGGCGGCACCACGGGGCTTGGAGGCGGCCGGCGGCGTGGATGGGGCGGGCGGGGAGGCGGGCGGGCGGGGAGGCGGTGGGGGCTCGGCCGCCGGCGGGGACGCGGGCTGGCGGGGAGGCGGGCGGGCAATGTTGTGAACAAGAGAAAAGAGGAACCCCTGAACGAAAGAAATAGAGGGAGAAAGGAGAAGGCCGCGTGGGGCCTGCTGGCCAGACCTCGGCGCCAAGATTCACGGCGCCGAGCTAGCCGCCACGTCGGCGCCACGCAGGCCGCCACGCTGACGCGGTCCTGGGACCTCGGCGCCATGGACCACGGTGCCGAGACGTGTTACCTCGGCGCCGTGGGTCACGGCGCCGACCCCCTGGGTCCAAAAACGGAATTAAAACTTCCAGGGGGTCTAAAGGTGAATATTTTTTTTAAAAAGGGCTAAAATAGAAAAAATGCGGGTAAAGCGGCAACGCGCTGGCGAGGGAGCAGACACGTGGCACAGACGCAGGAAAACAAGCACGTGGTGTCGAGTGGATGTAGACAAACACGTGAAGGATGATCTCGGTCCCTCGTTTAGATTGAAATAAAACTGATTTATAACAAAAATTATATTATAGTTGATTAAAATTATACTATAATTAATAATGTTTATTTGGTGTAACTAAATTTAAAAAAAATTAAAAACTAAAAATAGATTAGCCCATCCCGGACAACGTAAACGAATACGAGAAAAAAAGTATCGACAAAAAAGCTCAAAAAAGCTAAAAAGTCATAAAAAGATGAAATTTAGAAATAGTGAAAAATAAGTCAGAAGTTCAAGCCGAAATGAGTGGGGCCCTAGTCCGGCGGAGGGTACATGGCGTATGACACCGGAGGAAAATAGAAAAACTAGGGTTTTAGGTTCTTCTCTCTCCCACAATCCCTTTTACCACGATTTACATTTTTGGCTAACACAGAATTTTATATCAAGTATGAGCTAATTAAAAATATTTTGCACAAGTCAAGGCCTAAATTCTCTATGTCTTGCTAAGGCATCACAAACATATATCTAGGCAAGATACAATTTAGACTAAACAAGTCAATCTAGTAATTGCTAAAAATGTAAATGTGAAAAGTAAAGGCAAGAGGATTAAACCATAAAGATGACACGTGGTATTTTCTATGGTTTTGAAGACTTGTTGGTCTCCTCTAATCCACGTTGAGGGAGCTTGAATTATTCAAGCTGGCTCCTTGCACAATCTTGAGCATTTTCTCAATCCACTATGGAAGCTCTTTTTTGCTTGGGATGTGAGCTTCGACTTTTCACAATCCTGCTGGGTCTGTTCACAATCCTCTTTGAAGAGATCACCACGCAAATTCCTTCAAGCTGTCTAGATGTCAGCAACTACCAAGAGTAATAAGCCAATAATGCCTACTTGAAGGTTTTCAAGTGTCACAATGATCAACTAGATGATGCAATGAACTTGAATGCTCTTAACAATCTCAAAATGAGAAAATAAAGCAAATAAGTTGAAGAGAGTGGTAAGAGCTTAGGTGTATCTCAATGAGGTCTAAGAGTTGCTGCTTGCTGCTGGTGGGGGGATATTTATAGCCTTCACCCATCGGGATAACCGTTGGGGTTGAAATCCCCAAAAATCAATTGATTCGGTACTACCGTATCTACTGTTCAATGACTATTTAAAATTCATTGAATGCATATAAACTAGTTGTTAAATCAAATTTCAGTAGTACCGCATTCACATGCCCCGGTAGTGCAGTTTCTGTAGTAGTACTGCACCTCAGCTGTGGACCTGTGGTAGTACCGATTTCTAGAGAAGAGAAAATGCTCCAAAAATATATTTCTCTAAAAATTAGCTACCGGCAACTAAAGTGTGGTAATACTGCACTCCAACAGTACTAGACACCAAGTGTGGTAGTACTGGCCAACAAATGTGGTAATACCTTTCTAAGGTAAGATTAGAAATGCACCTCTTTTGAAAGAATGTACCGACATGTAATGGCCAATAATACCGATGTAGTGGGTACTACCGCTGATACAACTACGGTAGTATCTGATTTCAAATAAAAGACAGAGAGTGCTCTAAAATGAAATTCTAAATGCATGCATGAACCATAATTGATCAAAGTGGCACATGATTAACTTCAAATACTAGCCATGACACCTTCTTATAGTACGACATCTATTCTATCAATTCAGTCTTTTTCACCAAACACTGAGATCGGTAAAAGCTATAAAAAGAGGTTCTTAGCCTATAACGTACCTTTGCCTTAGGCCATGTCTTGATCCATGTCAATCTTTAATCATTTTTTGCATGCTTTTCCCATGTGTCATCAAAATCCAAGACTAAACATTTCTATCATCTTAACACATATATTAGTCCCTTCAAATATTATCATCATTAATTACCAAAATCATTTTTATGGCTCTAGATGATTCAGACTCACGCAAGCTCCCCTCAACCCGGCTATTTAAGCAGCGCAAGTCTTCCATTACCTCCCCATCTCCGCCTCACTCTCTCCCTACCTTGTTCTCAACCGCAGCTAGCCCAAATTGAGCTCACCGTCACCACCACATCCACCTCTTCACCTTGCCTCCGTCACTCAATTTGGGTTCTGTCCACAAAAGCTTGTCGGCGCTATCATCACCATCATCTCCGGGCACTTTGCCACCCTGACAATCTGGCACGTCCCCATCCAATTCATGTCGGCTAGAGCGACCTTACGCCTTCCCCTTCGACCTCACTATAGACCACCCCAGCCCACTAGTGCTGTGGTCCTTCATCGTGCCACCTCATGTCATTGTCACCAGACTGCCTCAAGCTTCCCCGGAGTTTGTCAACCCCAATAGTAAGTTCACCTCATCCTAGATGCTCTCTATGCCATCAATTCCTTCTCCACGCCAACACAAACCTCGGGTGCCATGGTGGCCGACTGCAATCACCACCGTGCCATGGAAGGTCACCGTCGGCAACGCCAGCACCACCCATGGGTGTGGTGTGACCCCGGCAACCCATTTTGGGTACCACCGGCCACTGTCGCTGCCTTCCTCGTCAACAACGAGCACGACAAATTTGTGCTATGTTAGGGTGAAGGAGAAGGCACTGTAGCTATTTAATTAAGTGTTAACAATGTCCTTAAATTGTAATCAAGTCAGTATTAATGACACATAATTAGTCTTAATCAGTCATTGACATATGGACCCAACTCATTAAGACTTCTAATTAAAACTGGATTTTGGTTGTGAGTCACTAACAAGTGGACCATCTATACTGTGTTGGCCCCACCTATCAATCACTCTTTCCTTTCCTTTAAAGAAAGTAATTTGAAAAGAAATTAAAACCTAAGGGCCCCACATGTCAATCCCTGTTAAGTTTTTCTTAAGAAAAATAATTCAAAAACAAAATTAAAAGTCAGCTAGCCCCACATGTCAGCCTTTGGTGTATTTTCAAATAGAAAAATAAATCATAAAATAGATTAAATCTGTGGGGCCCAGCTGCCAATGAGACACACCATCTCTCCTCTGTATAATTTTAGAATTTTTCTTGATATTAAATTTGGAAAACCCGTTCTCACTCGTTTTAACTCCAAATCAAATGAAACTTGTTTTTAAATTCATATAAACTCAAAATCTTTCCAACAGGGATAAAATCATGAATTTTGGAGTTCACCTAAATTTTCTTTAGATTTATTTGCATTCTTTGATATTTATTCAATTCTCATTGCGATCGCTCGATTAGATTACGAAGACTCAGAAGAGTAGTAGTTCAAGCCCAACCAGGACCAAAAAGTTTGTAAGCTAGATGAGTCAATACTTTGATAATTTTGCACCAATTTGAATGCAACATATGTTGATTTAATTTATCAAATTACATGTTTTAATTTATTATGCAAATTATATTCATGTTAAGCTCATAGTTAAGTCCCAATTAATAATTATGCTATTACAACTCACTCCCTCAATTTTGGACATAAAGCCTTGTCATCCTAGAAAATAATGGCAAGCATGCTAGTGATAAGTCCATATCTAAGCACAATGTTTAGTCTTGCTTAGATATTCAGGAACATTAAATTGCCATGACATCATTTCAAATGTGAAAAATGGGGACAATCATTGCATGAAAATGGCTGGTAATTGAAATAAAAGGATATTTTAGATTCCAAAATTCTAAACTTGCTTAAATATCTGGATGGATGGTAAGTGGGGCTGGTGCGGAGGGAGCACGAGAGTGTGCAATATGGTAGAACCACCTAAATAACTTTAAGGATTGAATCTTGTGATGACTTCCTAATATAAAACAGTGCAACTATAAGTTTATAATGGGTATGACCTGACTAATTAATTTATATCAACCCAACGTGAGTTGTGCCATCTGGAGGAACACGAGTTGTGTCATTGGTTTAAGCTGCCATGCGACGCACGAGAGGGCCTTTGGTGAGGGTGGATAGAACCCCATGGTAGGTGGAAACAGAGGGGGTAGACTTGATGGGAGATGCATTGCAAATGCCTTATAATGATCTTCTTGATTTACATGTCTTAAGAAATATGTGGAATATAGCAAGTTGGTTATCTCATATGGGTAAAGTGTGTAACCTCTGCAGAGTGAAAACTGTTTGGATAGCCATGCCCACGGTCATGGATGGGTTTGAGAATTTACTTGAGTTAGTGTCTATTTACAAAATAATTTATATGGGTAGGATGAAAAAAATACAAAGGGTGGATAGAACCCCGAGTTGATTTCTCCTCAGTGGATGGAACCTATTGATGATAACGAGTGGATGAAACCCTAGCAACAAAATAGCATATGGTGGATGGAATCTGCACATCAATTATTATTGCACATTTTGAGTATTTAGAAACATAGCTTGGTTAAAAATGTTACATCTTAGGATTCATATTTACTGTAATTCAATTGTAGCATTTCACAAATAAATAAACCCAAATCTTCTTTTGCTAAGCTTTGCATCTATAATGTTATATTCCATGTTTTGACTCACGGAGCATAGTCGTTTGTGCTCACCATCGCTCATTAAAATAACTTAGAACTTTCGAATCAAGACCACTACGCCTACTATACCACTTCAGGACCAGATAGAGAAGAAGACGATGGAGGTTAGGTTGATCCCTAAGGGCAGTCCCAGTGCAGAAACACTTAAGTAGTTTCTATCTATGCCATGTCATATAGACACTACTTTAGACACTATTGTCTCCAATGCACCATGTCTATTTATAACCCAAGCAATTAATTAAGCATCAAAATCTCTCTCTCCTCTCCACCAATCATAATTTTTCTCCATCTATCATGAAGATACCACCATCTCTCCAATGCAAAATTTGGTAGTGTCTATTGCATTGGTTTTCTCATAGAAACTAGGTCTTGCGTGAGACCCAGTTTCTTCCTCTTTTTCTTCTCTCTCTTATTTAATATAGCGCCACATCATCTAAAACTCCTACATGACAATCTAATTAATGCCATAGACACTATCCTACGTGGAGCACTGGGACTGCCCTAACAGTTTAGTCCTTACCTAAGCTAGACAGACTTTGATGATGATTGTGTGCACATTTATTATTCAGACTCTTAGAAAGTAGTATGTTATCTTTTACCCCTAGTTGCTTGCTTGTGGCAAAGTGTGGTATCACCCTTTTGCTTTTCGCTTTCGTTTCCACTGCTATTTAACTATAATGAAACATTTGGCCTGATCGGTCTATAATGTAAAACCTTATCCGATATGGGTTATTTAAACTTGGTTATGTAATATTAATGTTGGTATAGTTTGTGCGATGTATAAGTTTAATTTAGTAATGTATCTGTGAGCATTATCTACTAATTCAGATAATAGTATGGTAGAATCGCAGAGAGTTCTAAATTGCTAATCCAGGTCCGATAGAGAAACGACCATTTCTTTTTTAATCTAATTTGCCAAACATGTTGCTTTTTTACGTGACTGCTTTTCCACGTAACTTCAAAAGTAAGTGCAACACAGCACATCTCACTTACCACAGTTGGCTCTTGGTTACCTAGCATCCTCTTTATCATTTTTTTTCTTATTCCAATTCCAACCAACAGCTCACTCCCACCTCGTAGGTGGCATGCTTTTGAGATCAAAGAATCTGCATAATCTCTTCTATTAACTATCTATCCGCAAATGGGTGGCTTATTTCTCGGAACTCATCGCCAATTTTTCAACGGTGCTTTTTCAATCGCCTGAACACAGTTTTTTCGACACATCAGGCATATTTCAAGAACCATGCATATACTTCGAGCTTGGTGCCGCTAACCATGATGTCCTGTTTCAACTCTTGCTCCGCGCTCACTCCCCCAGATACAATAGTCACACATTTGTCCTCTATCCTACATTATCCGCTTGTTTCGGCTTCAGCTTGTAGCTTAAAGGTAATTTTTCACTATTTATATATTTCGTTTTTTTCTGAACTTTTAATTTTTTGTTGAGCTTTTTTGTCGGTTCTTTTTTTCCCGTATTTGTTTGTATTATACGTAATAGGCTAACATATTTTTTATATTTTTAATTTTTTTAAATTTAATTATGCTAAATAAGCTTCTGTCAGCTACAGTATTTTTTCAGCCAGCTACAGTGCTTTTCAGCCATAAGCCAAAAAAAAGACCAAATGGGCACCCTCGTCGTCCGTCGTGTTGCGGTGAATTGGTGATGCCTCGTTCGCTCCACCTTCAAACAATTGCAACTGCATGTTGTTCACAACACCGTTCCCTCTGATTACCTCCGGCAAGTCTGCAACCTTCGCCACCCTAGGACCTAGTTCCTAATTGCCATGTCGCCGCCCATCTTTTCGATGTCTCGGTCAACCTTCCTATCGCCCACCACCACGTTTGCCGCCGCACGGGCACTGCGCCACCGCGGTCTCACTGCAGGGGTTGTGTTGGGCCTAGGTGAGGCTGTGATCAACTCGGCTTATGGCTTCTGGCTTCTGGCTTATTTTTCACTATTCATAAATTTCGTCTTTTTCTGAACTTTTATCTTTTTGTTGAGCTTTTTTGCCGGTTCTTTTTTTCCCGTATTTGTTTGTATTATACGTAATGGGCTAACATATTTTTTATATTTTTAATTTTTTTTAAATTTAATTATGCGAAATAAGCTTCTGTCAGCTACAGTGCTTTTTTCAGCCAGCTACAGTGTTTTCAGCCATAAGCCATGAGCTTTTAAGCCGAGTTGATCACCACCTAGAGATGGTGCACACATCTCAGTCCATTGAGTGGGTTATCTTTTGTTATGACTAATGGTTTATGGTTATGGTGAATGATTTTGGTTTTAGTGTTTATACGAATAAATTAAATATTGATAAATTATTTTAAAAAATTATCTGATAAATCGATCCGAAAGGACAACAAAAATACCACACCGTTTATCCGAAGAACGCATAAACCACAAACTCAAAACTGCAAAAAGCTAGAAATCAGGTTTATTAAAACCCAACCCATTCTCCTCGCGCGAGAGCGCTCCACGCACCGCGCCTGCGTTCGCGCGGCGACGCGTGGCGAGCGATGCCTCGCGGTCACGCCTACTGGCCCAACCCGTTCTCCTCGCGCGAGAGCGCTCCACGCACCGCGCGTGCGTTCGCGCGGAGTCACGCCGACCGGTGGGTCCTGTGCTGCGCGGTCCCGCGTGCAACGGCGGGGAGCAGGCGCGCGGGGGGGGGGGGGGGGTCTGCCTCTCCACGCCTGGGCGTGGCGCGGCGCGTGCACGGCGCGCCCCATCCTCCAGCGCCACCGCGCAGGAGCCTGGGCGATGGGCCCTTGTCCTCCCGGACCCCATGCGCCAGCGATTGAGTGTAGATGGGCAGGCGTGCTCAGCAAGGGCGTTTTGATCGGCGCGCGGGCCGTCTGGGGAGAGGGAGCGGAGCAGGCGGAGCAATCCATGCCTCCTCTACACGGATTCGCTCTGCAGGCAGAGATCTGATTCGCTCTGGAGGCTGAGCCGTCGCATCGGAACAGTAGCAGTCGGCGCTGCTCCCTCGCCGTACGCGCGTGCGCGGCCGCTCTTCCCTACCGATGGCCGATCTGTCCCGTCGAAACAGTTCACGGGCGGCCCTGGTTCCCTTGGTTCCTGAGGTACAGATTCACAGCTCTCGACCACATACATCATCTCTTCAGGATAGAAGCCGAGAAGAGGTTCTTGGTTCTAGGTATGGGAAATGTGTGCTTTTTTCGTTGCTCTTTCTTGATTGGATTTGAGATACGGTGCTAAAGAAGTATATGTCGCTGCGTGTTAGCTCACAAATAATTTAGGCACGTAACTTCTGGATTGAAGACTAATCTGCAGAGCTGCTTTGTTTTTGCTATTGGGTTCAGGCATATATCAAATAGAAAGAGTTTGTAACATGTATTAGCCCTAGCTGTAGCTGCATGCATTTGTCTCTTTTTTTGCGATCAAATGATGTCTTATGTTGCATCCAAAGATTTTTACATCAAAATTACATCTACCAAAATAAATAAATGAGGTTGTCGATTGCCGGCCACAGCATTATATGTATGATAATGTCCCAAGTAAAATTTCATAGTTAAATTACAGTATTTCACATGTCACTTTTTCTATTTGCTGGCTTGTGTTTATAATTCGCTTTGTAGATAATTGCACATCTCATGCAATTCTTTTGATTCCTTAGTCTGAATTGTAGATCCTTATTGTGTTAGAATGATGTAAGTACCATTAGTCTGGTTGCCTTGAGTACCATCAAAATGATTTAGTCTACATGGTGTCACTAAAATCCTTATGTTGCACATTGGACTCTTTTTTCAGGACAAGGTTTGATCACTAAGAAAGGATTCAAGGGCTCATTCGGCAATGTAGGGTCGTCTGCCAAGGTTAGTTGTTCATGGTGTTATGCAAATATTTTTAACACGGAAATTGCCCTATCCTTTTCTGGACAGCTTCGTCGTAATGGAAATTTCTTGGGTTAGTCTTTTGCAGTTCTCTCAGGCGTCTAGAGTTTGGTCGTGTGCTTGTTGAGAAGGCTGCGTGGGAAAGATGATGGTATGTGTATTGTTTAAGTTGTTTACTTATTTTTGTTATACTTTGGGGGTTGGATATGTAGTATGAACTGACATGTTCCTTTGGCAGTTGTCAGCGTTGCTTTTAGTTTTAGGAGTTAGTACTTACCTAATAAGCTAGCTTATTTGAACCTATGAACTACTTTGTGAGATAGGCCTAAGCTTGGCCAAACAAGCTCTAGATTGCTAGCGTTCTTTTTTAGCAAAATGTTCTCATTTAAGTAAGTGTACATTCTATATGTTGTTATTCCTTATATATTGTTTTGTTATGTCATAAGAAAACCTTTATAATATCTATTACTTCGCTGTTTGCTAGCCCTTTTCTGTCGCATTTGAGTTCCAGATGTTATCACAGTGAACAAATTCCTTTTTACTAAAGCTTTCTTCCTGCTTTAGGTGAAAGGTTGCAGCGGTTAGAACAAAAGGGAATAGTTATCCGCTTCACTATAGGGCATAGGTAACCAGATTTTATCCAGAAAATTGCTGCTTTGTCTCAATTTTATCCAGATTTGCAAAGGTTTTTCATCTCAAAAGGCTCAATATAAATTGAAAAGGATTATTGTGTTGCTGATCTGTAGAAAATTGCTGCATATTTACAGTTTAATCACCACTGGTATTGCATATTCTCTGCCCAGAGCTTGTATATCATATCATTTGGATATGCTTTACAATATGTATGCCAATTGATAATCTGATATATATGTAGCAACATTTCAATCAATCAATCAGCGTTACAATATGTATGCCAATTGATAATCTGATGTATATGTGGCAACATTTCAACGTCCTCTTAGCATGTTTGATCAGTTGTCAATAAGTGAAGGGTAGCATTATTTATTAGATGTTTATAGTTGTACCTTGTTAGGTTAATTGTTGTAGATTGGGCCTTCATAGGCATGCAAGTATTAATGGTGTGTGGGTTGTGAGTTGTGATTGAAGCAAGCACAAACCAGAATGCCCAAAAAATAAATTAGCAGGATGATGAGAAAATCGAGGAGGGTTTTGATGATCTCGTGGTGATGAGTGAGCTGTCGGAACTACCAGCGCCTCAGAAGAAGGGCTGGCCTGATGGTTGTGGTGGTGATGGGGAAGACGATGATTGTGTGGTGCTAGAAAGCGACCCTGATAAGCTGGTTACCGTTGCGGAGGATAAGGAGAGCGCGGGAGATGGCAGCTCAGATGAATTGCAGATAATTGCTGAGAAAGGCCCAGTATTTACTTCCTTCCATTTTGATCTATACCATTGCATTTTGCTCATGCCATAGAAGCAGTACCTTGTTATATACTTATATTGGATACAATGTATAGAGAGATTAAACGTTCTGTTGCGTTCATATTAGCGAAAAGTGTTCACAGTAGGGCAACTATTATGTTTTGAACTGTGTGTGACTACCTTGTGCTGATTTCATTGGACGTGTATGTGTGACTTCAGAATCAAGTTGCTAAGGTGGTTTAGTTTCTGAGAGATGGTATACATTAATTTGACCTTCTGTGCTCGCTGCTGCAGAACGTACCTTTTGATGATTCTAAAATGTGGTTTCGTTCCAAACATCCACTTTTTTTTTTAAAAAAAAGGATTTGCTGCGATTCTATGTGTGACTTTGTAACAATCAAAGCAAACATTGTTGTGTTGTTGATGATTGTTAGAATATGCAAACAGAGATAAATTATTAAAATATTGACTGGTAGTAATCACAAATATAGTATAATTATATGGGAGACCAAAGAAATTGATGAAGATGAACCTTCTTTTAAGTTTGATAGTTTTTGGCTCTTCTGATCTATAGTAGTTTTCCATGATGGCGTAGCATATAGAAAAGCAGAATTAGTTGGGTCGAGACAGAGAGGAGGTAGGATAGCAACCCTTTTTGCGTCTTTCTAAGTTGATGTTGTCCACATGATGAGGAAAAAGGGTTATGTGTAGAGGTTTCAAGAACTGGTAAGTGGCAAGACCAGGACATGGTAAATGGCCAGTTCTTACAGTAGATCCTGGGGTCTTCCGTGCCATGTTAATCCAAGCTGTGGATGATTTTCAATATACCAGCTTAATTTCACATTATTTTTACTCTTGCAAATTTGCAATGAAAAGCACAGTTTCATAATTTACAACTTCCATTTTTACTGCTTTTTAAGATGATACTTACTTTCCTTTTTAGAACAATGGAAACCAATTATGTCAACAGTATCAATATGCATCGATTCTCTAACCTTTTTTAGTCTTGTAGGGTGGGATGAAAAGACATGGTTTTAGTGGGATGCCTGCATCACATGGTGCATCTTTATCACATCGCAGCATCGGTTCTACTGGTCAAAGAGATGCTCCTGGAAGGGTATGTCATAACTCATAATGTCCATGCACTGAACAATTGCATACATCACTTTTCTCAAATGAGGCATAGTACATACCATGTTACCATTAGAATAGACAGCAGCGGAGTTTTGCCGGAAGTTGCTCGTCGTCTTAACAGGATTAATCCTGGATGTTAAGTATTATCTGCAAGTTGTTTTCTGATGCTTAAATTGATTAAACAGATAAGGCCTTGTTTAAATAATCCAGTAGCGGCACTATTTGTCACTTTTAATCAATAAGTTATAGGATGGCTTTCTTTCATTGTTCATAGTAGCAAGTAGATTCACATGTTGCTCACTTTTGTTTGTGGCTACTTGGGGAGTACTATCTGGTGTGAATCTGTTAAATTAGTACTATTGTATATATTTACCCAAAACATGATTGTGTCTCCTTAAGACTGCATCACTGCAGTGTATTCAAAAGTTTGTTAAATAAACACTTTACAATGTTGTTATTCAGTCATTCAGCTTTTACTGGGGATGCATGTATACATGTATAAAGCCCACGAGCTAATGCTTCTCATGAAAAATAAAATGTGCCCCCAAATGTTTTTATCTTTTTGGCTTACAGTGGCTTGAAATTTGTCCAATCAGGATTAGAACTTCTTGATGTAGTTAGCAAAAAGTCTCAACAGTTAAAAAATGTTATAGGGTAATACAACTGCGCACAGCAATGGCAAGGCAGCGGCCGTTTCCTTCATTTAGGCCCTTGTGGTTTTGTTTTTAATGAACAGACTATTTTTCTTCCTAAAAATGAAATAAAATGTAGATATATACAATAAGAGTGTCAATTTCACGTCTTGCTTGCCACCTACTGCTGGCCTCTGCTTACAATATACCTAGGCCTGAAAAAATCCGGGTTGGCAAAACCAGTTGGGAGCATGGTTCGAATAACCGGCGGTTACCGGCCGGTAACCGGCGATTACCGGAAAAACCGATTGGTACCGGAATAAAAAATCGGCCAGGATTACTCAAATGTAAATTTAGATTTATGACTGCATAATGCATTTCTTAGATTGGTTTAGGTATTTGTTGTGCTAGATTACATATTGTATGAAGTAAATACACATCAATTATTTTTCTCCCATGTTTTCTCTGTCTTTTTCCGGTTTCCCTAGTGGTTTTGCCGGTTTTCACCCGTTTTTGACCGTTACCGGTTTCAAACCGCCCAATTTCAAATCATGAAATTCGTCTGGGTTTTCCCAGGATTTCCTGCAACCGGCCGGTTACCGTTACCGACCGTCGGCCAGGATTAGCCCCGTTTCCGGGTTTTGAAACCTTGGTTAGGAGAACACGCATTTTGCGTGCATAGTTACTGAGGCTATCAGCTTAAGAATTTTGCATGCACGCACACGCAGCAACCGGGTTGGCAAAACTGCCTAAACCGGTTTTGAACAGCCCTAAATATACCACCTGCTGGCTGCTTCCCAAGACCTGCCAACCACAACAATATTGCTATTTACATTGTAGCCCAATGAACGTCTTCCTTGAGTAATTTAAGTGAAGTTCCCAGACGGTTTGTAGTCCTGATACGAGTGCACCTATTTTTTTTCTTGCAAGGGGCTCCTAATGGAGGTTGGTGAGTGAATCAGTAAATGTATGGAGCAAAGGAAAAACAAAGTTTCTACCACTTGATCGTTTCTCTAATAATATAGCATTGTCAAGGTCACTTTTAAGTCTTCCTGTGCTATTCTTGGTTCAGAACACAAGATTTTCCTTATTAAATAGCTCGAAGAAATGTACCTGGTTTAAACTGTGATGGTCAGCTTAACTTAAGCTGTTGGTTGTAATGCAATGGTGAAGTTGTTGATGTGTAGTTGTGTACCACTACCTGAAAGCAGCAGCCTGTGACGACTTCCTGCCAACCTCTGCTTTCCAGTGCAAACCAGGGGATGTGTAACGTTCAGGCAGATGGTCCTATGCAAACAGCAGAGATTTTGCACCATACGTATGGCTAATCTCCTGCACCTGCTGGCTGCTGTGATGCATTTTGTTGATAGCTTGATGATGCAGTAGGGCCAATTAGTTTTGCCTGATAGTGGCAAAGAGTGTTCATATTTGAGTTAGAAATAGTCATATAGCTTAGTGATGTAGTAGAATACTGAAGCAGGAATCAGATGCAAATGCTTAGTTTGTTCTTCATTAATATCAATCATGCTAAACATCTACTTATGTTGACTGCACTATATCATAGCAATTGAATTAATTTCTGCACTTGATGATATGGCAAGGCGCGTAAAGCGCGCCCGATTTTCTAGTAAATTAAAACGGCAAAGAAATGGGACATAGCCTGTCACCGTCTATCCCTCGCGCGATGAGATGATGGGTCGTTCGTAGTTGCAAGAGAAAAAAAAAAATCTTCGGGGAGCCTCGACGCGGCGACGGCGACCCCTCCAAAGCCCCCACCTCGGTCTCGCCGCCGGCGCCACGTTATCACCACCGGAGCCATGAGACCTCTCCTCTCCCGCCTATGCACTTCCACTTACATTGTCATGGCCTCCCCCTCATCCTCTCCGTCTCGGCGGCTTGCCCACCTCACACGCCACCTCCTCAACTCCTCCTTTTCTTCCGGCGAACTCTCCTCGGTGGGCGCCCCTGCCGCCGCCGGCCCCGCCCGCCCGGCCGCCTCCAAGGGCTACGCCGCCGTGCTGGTCTGCCTCTTCGAGGACCCCCGCGGCGACCCCCGCGTCCTCCTCACCAAGCGCGCCTCCGCCCTCTCCTCCCACTCAGGTGGAACACCGGTTTCTTGGCTTAAACCTGTGACCTTTGTGGAATTTTCTTGCCGAAGATCGCATCTTGCTGTTATCCATGTCGCCCGATTCCGTCACTGGAGTTATTTAATTTCTTGACCAAATTGTTAGGGGAAGTGTCGTTGCCAGGAGGGAAGGTGGAGGAGGGGGATGCGGATGTTAAGGCGACGGCTCTGCGGGAGGCGGAGGAGGAGATTGGGCTGGACCCAGCGCTGGTGTCTGTCGTGACAGTTCTTGAGCCCTTCTTGTCCAAGGTAAATAAAAATATCTTTGGTCGCAAAAAAAAAAAAAACTTCTTGTGTCTGGTATGGTCTCGAAATCTCGGCAGTTGCTGTTAGCTTTTACCTATGAATTCTTGAGCTTTGCGTATGCTTTCGTTACATAATAGTCTGTATGTATTGAAGTGAAGCTATTTTTGAGTCAAGAGGATCGGTTAGTCATTGTAGTGTAAATCCTACTGAATTATATATGCAGTGGCAGTAGCAGGAGCAGCAGCTATATAGTGTGACATCTGACATGTTGCAAGCCAAATTCTGATATGGATGGAGATTTATCTGAGAAATTTGTTAATTGATTTTTAGCCTCAATCATAATATGTTGAATGGTTACTCAGATTGAATTGGTGAATGACTCGATGGAAGAGATGATGTGCTGTTTCTTGTTTTACTTGTACACAGCATGTGTTCTTCTGTATGTACCAAGCCAAAGGTTATTTTCCTGGGCGTTAGTGATAATGAAACTAGAAGGTAGAAGCCAATATGGCAAGCAACGATGAATGCTGGCTTGTGATGCATTTTGGGATTAGAACTCAAGAAAGAGATAAGCTAAGATACCTCGATATGTGATACGGGTACGGCAATACGGATATGGTGATACCGTGATACGATATTTTGCAAAAACAAGGATACATCAAGTTTATATGTATTTAAAATTTAAAAAATATAGACAGGCTACAAGAGAGCGAGGAACCGAGATTACCTTGATGAATGCTATACATATCCTATTATCCTTGCCTACCTCAGTCGCTACTTTCAGTTATGGACGGCAAAAACTGACATTGTTAATGAATCCTAATTCACAAAATATGAACATCTACAGATAATTTAAGACATGACAGATAACCTTGTTATATGACTCACCTAGGTTTCAATCATAGTGTATGATAGACTGTGGTTGAATCACAATCTCAATGTTATCGTATTCAGCACTAAATAATTAATGTGCTTCTAAACCCTGTAAGAATCGAGTTGTCACTTCAGTGCTTAATACAACGGATTAAGATTTCAGTAAATTTCAGAAAATTTGAGGAAACTCCTAACACCTTGTTGAGTAACGTAGCAGAATCTACTGTGATATTCTTCCCCATATACCAGTTTGGGTGCTTTAAAGCATCTGCAAGACAACAACTTTTACTTCTTTCAGCCCATCGACTGGCCAGTTCCTATCATCATCAACTGATACAAGATGGAGTCCAATGCTTCTAGAACTAGTACAACATATATAACACATATGACAGTAGACTTACCTGAAAGCACCACCTAATGCAGTTAGAATAATGCGACCTCATATCACTTGAATCTCGATCAATAACCTTGAACATGATAAATCTTACCAAAAAAAGCATTAGTGAACAATAAAATAACAGATCATAGAGAATTAATCAATTATATATAGTCATATACTCATATAGATAGTCCAGCAACAATGCAACATAACATAGCACAAGATGATAGATAGGAATAGGTTACAAGGCACAAGGCCAAATTTAATTGTTCCAAGGTTGCATAATAAAAAATACTAATAGGACTGAATTAAACTAATAATTGATTGCTCCAACTTGGATGGTCATTGTTCTTCCTCGTCTCCACATATAAACCCTTCAAATTTTGGCTCTAGTGTGAGATCAACTGCTTCAAGAACGCCAACACCACCAAAGGACTTGAAGCCATCTCCCCTAACATCCTACATTCAGGTTGGCCTCATGGAATAATCATCAGAGTTTCTTGATAGGAGACGCAGGTTGTTATGCACAAACACTAAACCCTCATCACGTTCGGGAGTGAGCCTATTTCTTCTTATGCTATGGACAAAACCATATGTACTCTAATTTCTTTCACAGCAAGAAGAAGATGATGGTTACCCAAGTAACTTAAGAGCTAATGCTTTTAGCTCTAGGATCCTAACTCCATAAATGCCCCACCATTGTTTTGGTTCAAGATGCGCTCTATCTTCAATTGAATCAAAATCATCATAGCCTTTCCCAAAGAGAGAGATTAGCAAATTGTTACTTAATTTTTCAGGTCCCCCACAATAGGAAAAACTTTCTAAAGCATTTATTCCTCATTTCTGATATTTCAATGTCCTCATGGGGGGCTACACCGTTGCAATATGGTGACCTCTAGGCGGTGGGAGCGGCGGCGAGTGAGGAGTGCCGGTGCGGCTCGGTGCGATGCATAACTGTGACTAGGGTTGGGAATTGGGAGTAGTAGATGAGAGTGGGTTGGCTGATGGCTGTTGGGTCTGGTGAGGTGGGATGGGCCAAAGCTTATCGAAGAAGTATTGCCAAGTATCGGAAACGTATTGTTTTTTTCTATTTTCTTTTCGGCTGAAATATACCGATACTTCGCCAATACCGTATCACCATGTATCAGCACGTATCGCTGTATTGGATATGTATCGAGCACATATCGCCGTATCGGATACGTATCAAGCACGGGAACAGTAGTTCAACGGAGTATAAGTGCTTCTTAGGATATAAGCAGTAAATATGCTTGTTATTTCATTTGATTCCTTTTACCAGTATTATCTGGTGCATGTATTGCAATTTGCAAATATGCTGTGCTCGCATTTCTCATCCCAAGACATGTTGTAGAATTAACTTATGAGAACAGTGTACATGCATGTGTCCACTTGGGAATTGGGACACACTGGTGTTAGTATTGCTGGTTTGTTAAAAGAGATACTCAAATTAATCAATCAAATGCATGAGTGCACCTAAGTGCATCCAAATTACTTTGAATCACCCAAGCTTCTTCATTCTAGTCAAGCCGGACTGCTTTACCTGTTACCTGTGCCAATTGATTACGGTAGCTAGCTGGAGGAAGCTGCCAGTTTTTGGAACCCTGTCTTTGTGCATCAGGCTTCCCTCAGTAACTTTCAAGTAATCATCTATAGCTGTAGTCTCATGCTCCGACTCCACCTTTTGGATCATTGGAAGAGGGAAATTTTGCAATTAAAATATCATACATAGATTGAACCACTGA
This sequence comes from Dendrocalamus latiflorus, assembly GCA_017311315.1. NCBI lineage: Eukaryota > Viridiplantae > Streptophyta > Magnoliopsida > Poales > Poaceae > Dendrocalamus > Dendrocalamus latiflorus. Next base: position 8,407,365 of record CM029662.1, read on the forward strand.
GCATATCAACTTGTTCGATGGCTCTAATTTCCTGATTAATGACATAGCACATTCTTTTACTCATCCAATAGAAGTGCAAACTGGCCAGAGCTTATGCTGTAGTCTTTGTTTTGCAGAATGGTCTCGATGTTACTCCTGTAATCGGCATTCTTTCGGATAAAACTTTATTCAAGCCTGTCCTGAATAAAGCTGAAGTGGAGGACATCTTTGACGCACCTCTGGAGATGTTTCTGAAGGTACTCCTGTGATGTCTAAATGTTCCTTTTTCTCATCTTAAAATCTTCATCAGCTTCTTGTGTTGTAAGGACATTGCGTCGCTTAGTTCTCGCCTCTATCATATCTCCAGGATGATAACCGGACAACACAAGAGATGAATTGGATGGGCGTGAATATTCCGGTCCAGTTTTTCCACTACCAGGCAGAGGACAAAAAGTTTGTGATATGGGGATTAACTGCACACATTCTGACCCGTGCCGCATCAGTCATTTTAAAGAGGCAACCATCATTCGTTGAACTTCCCAGACCCAGATATACAAGTTCACCCGTTGCTAGCACGAATGAACCGAAACCCTGACGACATTGTAGCATTCCCCCTGTCCATTTATTGCTAGAAGAGGATACCAAAAGTCTAAAACTAGAGCTGCTTGTGTATTTCTATACAGATGCAAATTGTAATTTATGTATAGCACACCAAATAATATGTAGTTACCTTTGTCATTCTGATTGTGAGATTCAGGTAATGAACATTCTGTGGAAAGGACGATTGTTGCTATAAAAGTACAGAAAACATGGTCATTTCTTTTCACTGTAGAAAAGGAAAGCAATTATATATGATGCACGGAATATCATCCAGTTTATAAATAAACTAGATAGGGTAGCACACTATGTTGCGCCGAATAAAAATACATAGTTTAATATGTTCGATCAAGCGATAAATATTAGCCTTTGTAATTCACAACATAACAGCTATACAGGGGATTCGCATAGAAGACAGTATTATAGCATGCATATGCAACAAATGGGTGTAATTTTTTTTATCAATACACATGTATCTCCATGAAGAGGTATTCAAATATATAGATAGATCTCAAAACTTTTATGTTGCAGATATAGTCTACATAATAATATAGTTGTATCACCGTGGTCGAAGTGCAGGCCATGGTCGAAGTGTCAGTCGTGGTCGAAAAGTGGTTGAAGTGTCGACTATGGTCGAAGGGTTATGGTCGAATGTTGGCGGTGGTCGAAGGGCTGGCCGTGGTCGAAGTGCCGACAATGGTCAAAATGCCGGCCGTGGTCGAAGTGTCGGCCATGGTCGAAGGGCCGGCTGTGGTTGAAGGGCCAGTCGTGGTTGAAGGAGGGTCGTGGTTGAAGGAAGGCCGTGGTCGAAGGGCCTGTTGTGGTCAAAGTGCCGGCCGTGATCCAAGCGTGGTTGAAGGAGGGTCATGGTCGAAGGAGGGCTGTGGTCGAAGTGTTGGCCGTGGTTGAAAAGTGGTCAAAGGGTCGGCCGTGGTTGAAGTGGTATGGTCGAAGTGGCGTGGTCTAAGTGCTGGCCATGGTCGAAGTCGAAGCCGTCGAGGCGCCGTGGTCGAAGGAGGGCCGTAGTCGAAGTGTCGGCCGTGGCCCAAGCGTGGTCGAAGGACGACCATGGTCGAAGTGCCAACCGTGGTCAAAAGAGAGCTGTGGTCGAAGTGCTGGCCGTGGTCAAAGAGGGTCATGGTCGAAGTGTCGTGGTCGAAATGCTGATCGTGGTCGAAGGGTCGGCTGTGGTTGAAGTTGCATGGTTGAAGTGCCGACCATTGTCGAAGTCAAAGCTGTGGTCGAAGTCCTAGCCATGGTCGAAGCCAAAGGCATGGTCGAAGCTGTAGTCGAAGTCAAAGGCATTGACGTGACGTGGTCGATGCGATGGGGTCGGCACCGTGGTCGAGGCATTGTGGTCGAGGCGCCGTGGTTGAAGCGCTGTGGTCGAAGGGTCGTGATCGAAGGGCCATGGTCGAAGGGCATAGTCGAAGGGTCGTGGTCGAAGGGGCGTGGTCAAAGTCGAAGCCGTGGTCAAAGGCGAAGCCGTGGTTGAGGTCGAAGTTGTGGTCATGGTCAAAGTTATGGTTGTGGTCAAAGGATCGTGATCATGGTCAAAGGCCCGTGGTCGAAGTTGAAGCCGTGGTCGAAGTTGAAGCTGTGGTCGTGGTCGAAGTTGAAACCGTGGTCGTGGTCAAAGGGCCATGGTCGAAGTCGAAGCTATGGTTGAAGTCAAAGTCGTGGTCATGGTCAAGGCGCCGTGGTCGGCGCCATGGTCGAGGCACAGTGGTTGGCATCAAGGTCGAATGGCCATGGTCGAAGGGCCGTGGTTGAAGGATAAGCTGGAAATCAATATTTACTCTAGGAAATGTGGCATGTTCACAAAGTAACAGAACGAAGGTCACCAAATCTAATTTATCTATTCGATAATGGAAGCGATACTAATAACGATAAAGAAACAAGATGGGAACTATCGGCCTCATTCCTAAACAAGAAATCACTTGGAAAACTGGAGGGATGAGATTGCGGAAACATCTGATCAGCAAGGAACATTTTTTGATGAGCTGGCCTTTTTCTTGTGTCTTGACAAACTGAAATTTAGGTGGGCTAAAAATCACTTGTAGGAAGCAGGAAGGTATATCCAGTCTATTCTTGTTCCCTAGATAGCGAAGGAAAACAATCTAAACTTATAGAGGCAATATTGACATGGGAAATAAAGGGAACGATTAATGAAGATAACAATCTAAATACCGTGAAAAACATCTAATCTAGTGAAATAAGAACATAGATAAGATGCTAAAGCACACAAGATGAAACGAAAACAACTAAAATAAAGGGCTTGTTCTTTTAGGCTTTGGCTTATGGCTTTTGGCTATGGCTTATGACTTTTAGCTGTTCATGAGAGAGACTACGGAGTAACACAAACTTGTATGTGATTTTGACTGATATAAATGAAGTCATTATAGTGTGTACTACGATCAACTTGTAGGCCCCACCTTAAAAAGTCACTCCGTTTGAAAGTTAGTTACTGTAGAAAAGCCAAAAAGCAGTTTTTAGAAGCTGAAAAGAACAGAAGTTGTAGCAAACTAATGTTGCCATGCAGAAATAATGGTCTGTAGCATCTGAACATTGGAAATAGAAAATAAGTTTGATCTTAGTTGGACAACACATTATCTGATCAGCAAGCACCAAAATAGCTTTTAGGGATAGCTTCTTGTTATAGGAACCAAAAAGATCTTAAAGGCGTGATGGCAGTAAGTCCATCATGAAAACATTATAATCACCCTCTAGGCCAAAGCACTTGAGATTTGGAATTCCAATTGTAGAACGAAGGAGAATGTCAGTTGATCCGTCTGTCCAAAAAACAAGTGATTGGATAAAGTAAAAGCAAGTAAATACAAAAAAAGATATATAATACTCTCTCCTTGAAGTATTCTGTATAACTTCGAGTCATACAACAAGCGAGGCTGATTTGTCTTCATATTTGGCTGGACAAAATATCAAGATCATGATGGCAGTAAGTCCATCACGAAATCATTGTAATTATCCTCTAGGCCAAAGCACTTAAGATTTGGAATTCCAACCGCAGAATGAAGGGGAATGTCAGTTGATCTGTCTATCCAAAAACAAGTGATTGGATAAAGTAAAAGCAAGTAAACACAAAAAAAGATATATACTACTCTCTCCTTGAAGTATTCTGTATAATTTTGAGTCATGCAGTAAGTGGGGTTGGTTTGTCTTCATATTTGGCTGGACAAAACATTAGGATCAATAAGGGTGCTCTTAGTTGCCATAGATAGGGTACCGATGTAAAATGCAGAAAGATTTTATAAAGAGTCCCACACAAATTACATAGTATCACGTCAGATAACCTGCTCCCCAAGAAGGTGTGTGCACTGTGACAGTTTCTTCGTTCCAACTGGGACCGAAAGATTAGAAACTAATCTAAAAAGGTAAAAAATTATGAACAGAATAGTAACCAATATGGATCTATTCATACCTTGTTTTTTTTCTAGCATTGTGAAATCACATTACCTCAAATCCTTCCTCATGTAGCTCCAGGAATTGGTGTTGGCCCGAGCATTCATGCTCGTGTGTGGTGGCCTGTTTACCTATTCTCTCTTTTGAGTTTTCGTAGTAACCTCTAAAAAACGACAATCAGGAATCTAAAGCAGCCCAGACGAAATTGAGAACGAAGAGATGAATAAATTCAGATAGGAGCTAAAGGCAAAGATGGTGGGGCTGAAGAGAAAGAATGGGGGATACTAGCCGGTGGAGCGACAGCAATGACGAGGCGTTCCATCATTCAGTACCGTCGATTGGCCTACGTAATCAGCTGTGGGGTCCCTACTCTCGAACACGGTGGTTGCCGTTCTCCCCTCCTTTTCTGGGCTTCGAGAGGGGCAAAACTAGAGAGCGAAACCCCAAAAAAATGAACAGAAAGCACAGGCCAAAAGCGTAGAGCAGGAATTCGAAGCAGCTAAGGTGAAATTGAGAATGAAGAGAAATAGCAGGTAAAGACAAAGATAGTGGGGCTGAAGAGAAAGGAAGGGGGATATCAACTGGTGGAGCGGTGGCGACGGTGAGGTGTTTTGTCAGTCAGCACCATAAATTGGCCTACATAACCGGCTGTGGGCTCCATGTTCTCCTTCACGGTGGTCGCCGGAGTGGCGTCTGTGTTCTGCCCTCTCCGATGGGTAAATATGCCAAGCGAAAACCCCCAAAATAACAGATAGAAAGCACGGGCTGGAAGCGTAGAGTAGGCATCTAAAACAGCTGAGACAAAATCGAGAATGAAGAAAGGCCCAGACCAAAAGCATGGGCTAGAAACGTATAGAAAACAGAGACATACCGGGTCCCCTTGGAAGAGACGCCGCACGATAGTGTCCTTCGACTACACTCGCCTCCTTGCGCGGCACTACCTGTCTCCTCTTCGGATGGTGGCTCCCATGGGGCTCATTAGTGACTCCCCGAAATAGAAGTCTTGGATCCGATTGGATCTAAGAGAGATGGTGTGGATCCGGCCATCTCTCATGACCTCGAAGCCACCAAGACACAGGTGAGTGCGAAGGAACTCCTAGAGGCAAAAAGGTGGCTCGAGAAGGCAGCAAACGATTCAAGATAGTGTTGGAGAAGATTGGAGGGAGGATTGGCGAGGCAAGAGGAGGGAATGGCGGCGTCGGCGCGGGAGGAGATGGGGACAGAGGAGGAGGGCGAGGGGATGACGTGGGAATTGGTGGCGAGGATGCGTGCAAGTTTGAGGGTGGCGTGGCTGCGTGGGGGCATTCTGGGGGAATCCAGAGGGGAGGACGTGGTAGAGGCTTACTCATGCATGGAGGCAGCTTCATGAGACTTCGGGGCTACGTGATGGACGGGCGAATGCTATCGGTGGGGTGATCAGACGGATTTGTGCAAAATGGGGGATGTGGACGGGCTGAGAAGCGAGGAACAACATGGGGCCTGAGTGCTCGCCAATTCCTCTAACCTTAATAGATTTATGATAGGTCTGTCATTCAGCATCTCAAGGTGTTTGGTTTGCAATTTGTTTCAAAGTTTGAAAGTGGGTTAGGTCTCGATGATATTGTGGATTGATTCTTTGGTTATGTGTTGACCTCAAGTATTCAAATGATGGCAAAGCAAAATTTTCATGAAGATTAAGGACCGTGTGGCTCCTCAAGTATTCAAATGATGGCAATGCAAAATTTTGATGAAGATTAAGAACCGTGTGGCTAGAAATGATCCAAAGAGTTGGGTATGGATCGTTGTAGTGCTTAGGTCTTTGTTTTTGCTTTGACTGTACTATTAAAAGGAATTTAAGGCTAGTAGCTTAAGCTTGATTATGTTGGATAACTAGGTGTGATACACCCTAGGTCTTTCTAACTCAGTTCTAGTTGGTTGAAGCCAAGTATCAAGGTTGGTTGCAATGATCTCAAAGAAATCTTGAAACCAAGCCAAAGTTAGAAAGACCCAAAATAGCCGTTTCGAAGCTGATTTGAATGTGGTTTGTTTTGGGAGGTTCCTTCAGACTTAAGGAGGGTATTTGGAACATGAAAACCATCCAACAACCTTGAGATTTGATTGGCACACGATTTGGAAGGAGTTGGAGGTCCATACGGCACTATATAAGCTACCCAAGGGGGGCAGCTGGCCCTAGCTCACCCACGCTAGGGAGAGGACGCCCCTCCATCATCTCCACCGCCATGTACAGGGAAGACGCCACACTAGGCCTTGGTTCACGTCGGGCGCCACCGCGCCTCTCCCTTCGTCTCCTCCATCACCGACGACCTTCACCGCCATCTTCATCATGAGATATGATCTTCATTGCATTAGGGAGTCCCTAGAAAGCACGATGTTTATTTATTTGCATTGTTAATCATTCCTCTTGTTGCCTATTGTGGAAGACTACTAGATTGTAAACCAGTTATTGCACCTTATGATTGCACCTTATGAGATAATTTGCAACGTTTATAGTTTGTGTCCTTAGTTTGTTCTTAGAACCGTGGTAATTTGGTATGAATTTAGGGTTTACACAATTGCATGTGTTGGCATAGATCAATTCCTCAGAACTGGTTGCGTTTGCGGCGTATGTTGGGTAGAACATGAAGGGGTTGTACCACTAGATGAGATGGGGATGGAAGGTAGAAGGGTGACAGGCTGTACCTCATTCTCTAGATCATTGATGTGGGGGAATTACATAGACCAAGGTTGCAGCCTAGGGTCCACAATAATGGCCGTCCTTAAATCCGCCTCGTATTGATGCTATATATGATGCTTACGAGCGGGGGGTTACAAGGGGTATGTTCGACATATTCATCTTAGGCTTCGCCCTCATGTTTAACATAACTTGTATCTTTATTAGCTAAGCCTTTTGAAGTATTTCAATACTAGAAGTCTAGGAACCATCATTGCATAGAGTCATCATTGTGTCTTGCATATTTATATTTCATACTCGTATCCTATTATCTCGTTATCTTGATTCTTGGTCAAAGCTGCTAACAGTTTGGTGCAGGCCCATTGTTCTCAGTGGATATGATACTTTGGAAACTTTAGGGTGAAAGTGCTACGTTGATCCTATGCACTTGCGGGTCAAGTTTCAAGGGAGTTGGATGATTCGAGTCACTTGTACCATGGGTTGGATCAATTATACTGATGGGTAGTATTTTGAGGATTTTCTTGAATTAAATAAAGCTTAATTAGAATTTTCTAAAATAAAAATGATTTAATATGAGTAATTAAAATTTTAATTAAATCCAAAACTATTTTATTCGAGTTTAGCATATTCAAATGTGCTCTTATGAATTTCTTGGAATTTTTTGAGTTCGTTTGCTATTTATTTTGGCTCATTAGATTTTCTTAGCATTTCTTAAAATCAAAAATAAATTTCTTAATCCCTTATCTCCTATGGGCTCAATCTCTCTTTCAGCCCAACCCCCTCTTTCTTTCTCTTAGGCCAAAGCCCATTTCCTTCTCAGTGTCGGCCCGTCCTCTCACCTTTCCCTTTGTCGGCTTATTCTCTCCCCTCGGCCCATCTCGGCACCAGCCCTATGCCGGCCCGCCATTGTCGCTCGGTCTCCTTGTCACACTAACAATGGGTTCCACCCATTGGGGACCACTATGCATCTTTCCTGTTCGTCCTGGACTCCTCTGTGTTGTGCCACCTCTGGACTCAACCCCGTCGCCCTTGCCTTGGCATGTGCGCCATGGTCGCCTCGGCTATAAATAGTGCCGCCCTTCCTCTGTTCTCGCTACCACGAGTGGCAGCCTCAAAACCCTAGCCACAGTTGTGGAAATCCACTGAAAACAAAGTCATCGCCATTAGAGCTAACACAGAGAGCTCACCGCCTCACCATTCTGTCGTGTCTCCATCGGACCCAAGCGCGTTAAAACATGTCCTAGAGCTCCCTTGCCCAAGCCATCCAATCAATTGAAGAAAAGGAGTCGTGGATGATGAGATCACCGTCATCTTCTTCCTCGGTGGCCGTACCTCTTCACTGTTCAAATTCATTGCTGCTGGTGAGTCTCCGCCTGTGTCATCTTATCCCTTAGCTTCGTCGTCCTGCCTTCCCTCTCGTGCACACGCTTCCATAGCACCATCGCATACACGCCGCACTGTGAAGCTGAGCTCCATCATGCTATGCCACCATTGCTGCCACCGTATCTTTTCCACCGGTGACCATTGCTCTCCACACCCAATCGTTCACACTGCCCAGACCCTAGGAATCCATTGTGTGCATCCAAGATCCAAGCTGAGCCTGATCTTGCTATCACGCCAATCACCTGAGCTAACACCGCCGTTGACGTCGCTGTCGATGACCTTGCTATTCATATCTGCCAGAATCGAGCTGATAGATGTGTTCGCTGTGATCTCAGGATCACTCTGGTAACCTTTCTTTGTCATAGTTCAACGTTGTTCACCATCACCGCCGTCGTGCTATCGTCGCTGTCAATCTTGCCACCATAGCCCTTGCTGTCCAAGTCCACATCAGTAGCCACGTCAACATCCCTGTTAGCACCAAATTAGCCCTAGTTGCCTACGTGTCTACGCCAACCTAGTCCATGACCGGTTTGCTGGACTAGGTTCACCGTGGACCGAATCTATGACATGTGGACCCCATTTATCAGCCTTTGGTGAATTTTGGAAATTCCAAAAAAGAAAGATTCATAGAATATTCCCTAGCCTCACCTATCTGTCTCAATAATCTCTTTCCTCTTTCTTTTTTTGAATTTCTCAGCCTATCAAACTTTTGAAAACCCGTTCTCTCTCGTTCGAACGCCAATTGAGCCCATTCAACTCTCTAAATTCATCTAAAATCAACCCATATTTCCTAGTAATTTTTATATAATTTTTGGAGTTTGTTTGTGGTTATGTTTGGTGCTTATTTGCGTTTCCTCTCTTGTTAGACATCAATGATCAGAAATCGTTTGATAGAGTTGGAAACTAGGGCAGTCGAAGGAAAAGTAAGACAAATACTAAAGAGCTACAACATTACTTAGCAAGGCAAGTTGTCCTACTTTGATCATGTTGCACCCAGTTTTTTACAAAACTATGTTGTATTTTAAATTAGTATGCATTGCTATGTGGATACAACAATTATTTACCCGAGAATAGTTATGAATCTGAGTTGATATTTATCCACCTTGTTCAATTGTATGCCATGATCCATTGTCGCCCTAGGATGGGTTATGCTAGTTGGTCAATATTGTAGTACCAACGTGGGTTGGTTTAGACTTGCTTAGCCATACTGGGTTATTGACTTCATTTTAGAATATCAAATTACATCTGATTAATGATATATGGAATTGCTTTATGAATAGTTGTGTGCACTGTGTGTTATCTTTGATGGCATATGTTGCACCTTAAGATCAACTGTGGATAAATGATTTAGACTGGGGTGATTTGAAGACCTGTTTGACCATGTGATGAGATAGCTTTTAGAATATTTTGTGTAGTTAGAGAAATGGGTAGTAAGGCCCTAGTCAGTTAAGGATTTAACTTTGTATGCTATTGAATTGAGTCCCAATCATACGACTACATGCCTGGAATGGGACATGCCTAGCTCAGTAAGTTACTGAGTTCTGGTATTGACTCCTTAGGTTGTAGGTTAGGCTTTGTGCAGGGTGGAGGGTGTAGCTTATTATGAGAGCTACATCATGGGCAGTTTTCCATTACCAATCCAATGGTGAATCCCCTTTTTGCCCCCATCAATGCGATGTAAGGGGGGTGTAGGTGGTGAGGATCAGAATCACTAGGAGGGGTCAGTGCTGGGGTGAAGTTTCTAAAAGGTTTTGTTATGATTTTCTTAGCCGCACGCCTAAGGAAGCATATCTATTGCGTGACAGTGGAAGATGACCATATCATGTGGAGAAGTTGTACAATCTTTACAGAGTATTAATTAATCTATTTGAATAGCTGTGTCTTTGGTCGTGGATATGCTTGGAGGTTTCACACGTGGGTTAGATTTTCATTAAAAAATAGAAAGGTAAAGTTTTGTGAACTTGATGGATGGGCTATGTGAAACAATGTTTTACTTCTTTTACTTATTATTACTGCTTCAAGTTATTCTTTTAATCTATTTATTGTATTTATAAATCAACTTAGCTTTATACAAAACAAGACATAGCCAATCCTTTGTACTAAGTATTGCATCTATATATTGCATTCTGTGTGCACAACTTGCTAAGTACTCCATGTGCTCACCCTTGTTATATAAAAATGCTGCTCAGTTGTTGAAGATGATAGTTACACTTCACTATTCAAGAAAGACTACTATGTTAAGGATCGAGAAGAACTAGGTCAAGCTACCTAGTCGATTGCCTATGAGCATATGCATGGGCTACACTTAAAAATTATTTTATTCCTTCCGCTATAGTTTAATTGGGTTGTTTAGCCATTGAGACTATTAATTGCAAGTTTTAACCCTAAGGTCGCTACTCTGATAATAAAGCTATTTGTTTGTTTCTTAGTCATTCGTGTACGGAATGATATTTCATTAATATTGTTACTGTGTACACTAGCGTGATCATAGAGTAGTGCAGTATATACAGAGGGTTCAAATTTGCATATCAGGTCCTGACAGATATAGTATACGAGCCATATCGATTGTAGGTCGTGACCGTAGTTAGAATGGTTGTTATTGGAAGATCTCAACAACCTATTTTACAAAGGAAGAATTTTAATGATGTGTTGCTCTCATCTTTTCTTATCTCTCTATCCTTGCCCCTTCATAGTATTCCTGTAATTCAAGTTTTACAAAAGAGCATCAACCGAAACTTTCACAAACGCAAATTTCAATGCAACCAAAAAAATCAATTATTCATTATTACTACATTCACAATCTATCCACATGGTCTAACAATCTCTCCCTTGATGAATATGTTAACAACACCTCAAAAAGCTCTCAAATGAGTTGATTTTTGAAAGAAAAGTAAAATTTGTGAATAGAAAGTTTCAAAACTGTAGAGAAGGAATTTGACAAACCACAACAGCAGATTAAACTCCGAAAAACTCCCCTCAACACAAGCGAAGCAAAATTTTCCAATTTCTCCCATTTGGCAATGTAATCATCAAGAAACTTCAGAGAAGGAATATTTCTAAGGAGCTATGAGAGTAAGAATCAAGAAGCTTTGTAGATTATCCAGGCCACATTGCATTGATTTAATAATTTGATCATGATATCTTTTTTAGTAGAGCTACCTAGATCATATAAAGTAATATATCATATAGCAATGTCGAAACTAGTCTCTAGTATGATTAAGCAATTTATATCAATGACAGGCATCTCAACAATGACCAAATCAATTATAAAAAGCATAATGAGATATCATAATGAAAAGTCAAAGCCTAAACGTGAAGCAAACTTTAAATCTAGACGAGCTAGCAGTCTCATATAACAACCTATTGCTCCACAGCAAATGGGTGGGTTCTTTTGGGCTGATGGCTTATGGCTTGAATATTTGAATTCTGGCTGTTCACAAGAGGTAGTACGCATAGGAAAGTAGTCGCATGTAATTTTGGCTAGTATAGCTGAACTCAATACAATTTTGTACTACAGTCTTTCTGTTGACCCCACCTTAAAGAAACGCACCATTTAAAAGTTAGTTATTGTAGTCCGTACAAGCATAAACTAGCTGAAAGTGGAAAAGAACCCAGCCAATTCTTAAGCATGTAGTATGCTTGTAACATACTTTTTTTCATGATGGCACGCTTATAGCATACTTCTTTTCAATGGTGGCATGCGTTAAGTATAATTCTTTTCATTTGTGCAATTTTTTGTTTTTTTGTTTACACACGACATATATAAAGCATACATCTTTCCAAATGTTTCTTTTTTTATTTTTTAAATAACATGCCAAACTTAGTGTGCATAAAACGATTGCACTATGAAACATATGAGCCTCATAGTCAAGATTTAAAATAAGACTTACAATCAAGATAATTCTTTTAGATGAATAATGTGCCGATGGCCCGATCTTCCGAAAGGTACTGATAAATCGATTGTGGAGAACTCGACGTTGATGATCCAAAGGCTCCGACCAAAACAGATCGAACCCCTCGCAATCACTACACCACTGCTCCGTTGGTTATCAACCGTGCCAAACGCGGTTGACCTCGCCAAGAAGGCTATCTCCTGCAAGCAAACCGAGAACACAAGCAAGAGAGTACAAGATGCAATTGAAATTGTATTGTGAATAAAGATTAAGTTCACAAGTTGGGGTTCCTCAACCGAACGTGCGGCGAAACTGCTAAGCAGAATAATCTCTTAAGAAATACTCGAGGAAAACTAAAGGGGTGCGATCTCCTTAAATAGGGGAGGGGAAAGCCGCACTTATCTAAGGAAAAGAGTGTGGTACTATTCATGATTACTATTCACATGAACAGTACCCATGAAAACGACGACGGCCCAAATAGCCTAAGTGGTGATACAAGGCCTAAGGCCCACTTTGACTCGGACTGGAAAAGTGATGCGATTTGTTTGGCAGTTTCTGATCGGCTCGGATGTAGTTTAGTGATGAGACTAGATCCATATGAAAGTAGACTCCAAGAGCTTTCCAATGAGTACTCACGGGCCCTAAGAAGCCTTCTGGATCAAAAGTTATGGCCATTTGAAGTAGACGCTGTTAAAAAGGCCGAATCTGAGTCGAACTCGCGAACATGACTTGGATTGCGCTTAATGGTTCTACTTCTACACTTGAGCTCACGTGGTTCTTCCCCATGGTTCCTAAGGACAATTAAATCATCACAAGAATTAAGTAGTATGCCATTCTTTGAAACATTTGTATGCAAACTTAGGAATGCATTCACCTGATGGTTAAGTTGACGTGCTCGTGCTCGAGTCATTGGTCCTTGTATCATAGTTTCAGTTTGTTGAGTTTGTTGTGGAGTTTGCACAGTTGTATCCATGGAAAGGATGTCCTCATCAATGAACATCACAAAGTACTATCTATAATCAATTTAGTCAAAGTATTCCGCCATGTCATATTTTAATTCAAGTATACCAAGTTAATTACAACCAGTCATGATCAAACCTACTAGCATGTGAGTAAATATGATAAAGAAAGCTCCTCTACACATTTGATTTCAATGACTTGGTCTTGATGAATTATTTGACAAGTATAATAAATAAAACCTCTGAATCTTTTAAACAACAAGCTCCCCCTCACAATAATCCCGAAGGATGGAACACACCCAAATCACTTTACAAAAGAGCAAAACAAGAAGAACCAAGCAGTTTTGAGATAATATGAGCAATCTAAAAAATAAACTTCAACAAGGTGTAGAATAACATTACCCTTTTTACATGGTCTCTCAGAAAGTAAAATCTCTTAGAAGCCATCAAAAGGAGGGAAGAACCATCAAGTGTTCCAACCAAGCAATGTAGAAGGCTGGAACCCAATCTAGTGCATGCTCTCCATCCCATGTTAGCTAGCTGTTCTTAAATTACAGAAAATATTGGTCTCACAGTATTGGGGGTTAGTGAAATAAAATCTAGAAATCCAGTAGTATGACACACGATGAACAGGAGCAACAACATGCAATGTTAAAGATTTAAGTGAAGAATTCGCTTATGTAAGATTTTGATTAGACAGTCATTGAAACACTGGTCCAACTGTAGGGCAGTTTGACCGCCTCAACAAGGCTGGTCTGACTGCCGAATGGTCTGATCTTGTGGAAAACGCTGGTCAAAACACTAATATGACCACGAGACTGTCTGACCGCCTCTGCAAGGCTGGTCTGATGGCCGACTGATCTAATCGAGTAGAAAACAGTGGTTGAAATGCTGGTCCGACCACAGGATGGTCTGACCGCCTCTGCAAAGCTGGTCTGACCATCGACTGGTCTGGTCGCATGAAAAACCTGGTCTGACTGGTCCTGTTGCAAAAACTCCTGAACATACGGAAGATTGATTAGAGGGAGCAAAGAGACAGTAAGGAGCATGCACATACTCCATTTGAGAACCCTTCCTTAACCTGTCTTTCTTTTCTTTCTTCACTTTTCGAAAGCAATATTGAACCAAATGACCATCTCTACCACAATGAGTGTATTGATACTTGACTTGATGAGAAGTCGTATCTATCACCTTCACAGCATCCACTTGTGGAGGAATCCTTCATAATACCGGCAGATTTAAAGACAATTTATCTTATTTTAGATTTTACTTCAAATTTATCAGGTTCAAGAAGTTTAACAATCTTAGGAGGATTATTCTTGGCATGCTCAACAAAATTAAATCCTAAACCACGATTTTTCATACTTGTTTTTGACTTAGCTAGAATCATATTCAAATTCTTCTTGCCAAAATAAAACCACACTCTTAACCATCAATAAATGCAAACCAAATCATCCACGATCTCAATATCCACACTTTCCAAAAATTAACCTCACACCACTTGGTACGACCGGCCTGACTGCCATGCAGACGTCGGTCATACCATTGGCCCAACAGACATGACTACTCAAAGTACTGGAAGATTACAAGAATTGAAGCACTCAAAGCCTACAAGTATCAATCGTGAATCCTACAGCAACCGATTGCAAAGCCTACAACTGCTGATCGTGAGGTCTACGACAACTGATCGCAAAGCCTATGACTACCAATCACAGTCTATAACAATAGATCGTGAAGCCTACAACTACTACAACAGATCGCGAAGTCTATGACTACCGATCACAAAATCTACAGCTACTGATCATCGACCAAGCACTATAGTGAGTGTCGATCAGTTACTGTAGCTATAAACTATCAACTAGGAATTGTAGCAACTACCACAACCCGGTTCACTGTAGCTTATGACTGGTTCACTATGGCTTACAACCGATTCACTGTAGCTTAGACCAGTTCACTATAGATCAGATCAATTCACTGTATCTTTGACCGTTTGTGGTCATTCTTCTATGGTCATTTAGGCATGGCCATTCTGTCGTGCCCGACTTGCAGTGGTCGTCATGCCAATTAGATTTGCCGATCGGACCTATTGATCAGGCTATCCAACACAAGGCCCATCGGACTACCGACTACCAATCGTGGTCCACATCTCTGACTACCATTCGTGGTCGAAGCCTGCGATCAGACCGCCCAATACAAGGCAGTCAAACCACTTATCCTGAATATTCTAGCAATTCTAGTTTTACAAAGGAGCATCGACTGAAACTTTCATAAACACAAATTTCAATGCAACCCAAAAATCAATTATTCATCATCACTATATTCATGACCTATCCACACAGTCTAACAGTTTTTGAAAAAAATCTTCTTTTTTAGTTTCCTAGTTCTCTACCAAATCTTCCCCATATTCCTTAATTACATTGCATAGGTGGACACCCTCATACCCTTGCCCTATCCCACTTATGTTCTAGATAAGAATATTCATGAAGAGTTATGTTGAAGAGATAAACTAGAAGAAGATTCTATATGAAGTGAGAAATTGGAAGAATATATTTCAACAAGAAGATAGTTCAAAGTTATAATGGATATTTTGCATGGCATGTCTAGAAATGGGAATAAAACAAAAATTTTAAACAGGGATATTTTCACCACACATGTACATGTAGAATATTGTAGAACTGGTATGGCAACAAAGAGGGATGAATGCTGCCTTCAAAATTTTTCCCTAAGTACTTCACCCAAACAACTACTGAGCTATTGAGACTAGGATTGGAGGCCAAAACCCAAAACAAATAGCACACGAAACCGAAATATGGATAATTCAGGCTTTAGGCGGTCAGGCAAGCTCCCAGGGGCAGTCTGACCAGTGCCTGGCGGTCAAACCACCAGTACAAGAACTATTGACATTCATTTGAAAAAGCTTAAAACCCTTAGACACCATGAATGCTAGCACAATGCGAATGGCTTCTAATCTAGCTATAGGTTCAAACGTGTCTTTAAAGTCTAAGCCCTCTACTTGAGAAAAACCTTTGGCTACAAGCCTAGCCTTATTGTGAACTACTAACGTATCCTCACTTTGCTTACTTTTTAAAACCCATTTTGTACCAATTACATTATGATTTGAAGGAGGTTCAACTAAGGTCTAGATTTGGTTTCTTTCAAAGTTTTCAAGCTCTTCATGTGTGGTATTCACCCAAGAGGAATAAGATAAAGTATGGGCGACATCCCAGAGTTCAAAAGATGCAACAAAAGTAGAATGTGTATGAGAATATGGAGACATAAACCTAGAGCAAGTAACATTCCTGGAGATCCCCAATCATCTGCTCTTGAAGGTGTCTTTGCTGAATACGAAGAGAAGGTCTTGATGCAGACGTGGCCTCTACTTCATAGGCTATGGAGGTAGGAGCAGAGCTACTCGAAGCGCCGGTGAAGGTGGGAGGAGGCTGCTCTACTGAAGTTGGAGTAGTAGAAGCAGGTTCTCCAACTAACTCAGAAATGACTAGAAGAGGAATTGGGTCCTCATCCTCTAAGTCAGGGTCGTCATCAATGAAAATGCTTTCCTGATCACCATGTACCTATGTACCTGCACTGTCGGGTTTAGTACCAGGACTAGCTTCATCAAAAGTGACTTCACATGTCTCAATGATTTTGTTAGTATCCAAATTAACTACATGAAAGTTATGAGAATGAGCAGAATATCCAAGAAAATACCATTATAGTATCTAGATTCAAATTTATCAAAGTTGCTATATTTAAGAATGAAGCACTTACAACCAAATATCTTGAAATGAGAGACACTAGGCCTCTGACCAAATCTAAGCTCAAAAGAAGTCTTTCCTATAGAAGATCTCAAGAAAACCCTATTGGACACTGTTGTAGGGGTGGCCCCCACCTAAGCCCAGCAGGCCTGTTAGACGAATGTAAGGCCCAAAATGGGACATGTGTAATGACATAAGTGCCCCTGAGGGGGATACTCGGATGTAAGGGTATAATTGTAAAAGCACTCCCCATGTGGATATATATATATATACAACACAGGCCATGGGGAGAAACCCTAAGCCATTGCTCACCTAACTCTCCACTACCATACTCTCTCTCTGTTTGGTCTGTAACCACAACAGTTGGCGCCGTCTCTGGGAGGACAAGAGCAAGCCTCCAGATCCGAAGAAGGATGGCACCAAAGAAAGCTTCGTTGTCGGCGGCGAAGAAGAAGAAGGTGGGAGCGGCGGAATCTCGCGTCAACACCAAGACTTCGGTGTTGGCAGCCGCAAGCGTAGGTGGTGATGCGGGTGTGACGGTCGCGAATGCTGGTGTTCACGACGCGACGCCCGACCCCGCCACCACCGTCGCAACGCCCGACCCCGCCACCACCGCCGCAACACCCGACCCCGCCACCACCGCCACAACGCTCGACCCCGCCACCACCGCCGCTGTGCCCGACCCCGTCATCGACCTCGAAGTCCGTCACACCGCCACGGCAGGCAGCCCAGGAGTGCAGGCTGCGGCTGTCGCCGTCCCGGCGGGGTGTCTGGATGTGCCGGCGGCTCCAATCACGCCCACGGGGGACAACGCCCTGCTGACGGCCTTCGGCACGCTCCGACGAGAGTTGGCGGATCTCCGTGGGGCCGTGTAGGATATGCAAGAGGCTCGGGGCCAGCAGACCCCACCAGTGGTCATATCGGATCCCATGCCGAAGAGGGCACATAGCCGTGACATTATCGCGTCCAGCCGCGACCTGCTGCGACGCGTGGACCCAGAGTCTCCGCTTTCTGCAGGTTTGCAGCAGGCGGCGTGGCCGGAGGACTTCAAGTTCCCCAGCGCCATCAAGCCGTACAAAGGCGACACAGACCCTCGGGAGTTCGTGCGCGTATACGAGACTGCTATCGAAGCCACTGGCGGAGACGACACTACGAAGGCGAAGGGACTTCCTCTCGCGTTGCAGGGAGTAGCGCTTTCTTGGGTTTTCACCATCAAGCCAAACTCCATCTACGCCTGGGAGCAGATCCGCGACCGCCTCTACAATAGCTTCCAAGGAAGCTATGTCGAGCGTGTCGACGTGGATCAGCTCTTCACCGTCAAGTAGAAACCCTCGGAGAAGCTCCGTGACTACTGCAAACGCTTCGCCAAGGTACGCTGCCAGGTCAAGGATGTCAACGAAACAACCATCATGGCGCTGTGGCAAGCAACTGCCCGAGTTCGGGCCTTGGAAGCGCCGACCCCAGCAGTAGCCCACGTGCAGCAGCCGCAAGGAAGTCCCTCGCGCTTTGGGGCCCCGGGAGGGACCTAGCACCGCATCGTTAGCGTCATCTCCGGAGGCTCCTCGTCGAGAACCCCCTCGGCGCAACCACCCCCGAGGATGCCGCACTGCAACAGCACCTTCACATTAGTCGATGCCCAGGGCGTGGAGTTCCCTCATCAAGATCCCTTGGTCATCCAAGCCGACATCGCAGGCCGCGATGTTAGGCGCACCCTCATCGATGGAGGAAGCTCCGCAAACATCTTGTTCGCGGAGGCCCTCGATCGCATGGGAATACCTCGAAGTCGTTTGAGAGCATCGGAGACCCCTCTTCAAGGTTTCGGAGGCCAACCACTGAAGGCCCTGGGTCAGGTATGTCTCCGAGTCTCCTTGTGCCAGGCCGACAACGTTAGAAGCTAGGACATCGTCTTTGATGTCGTGGACATCCCGCACTCATACAACGCCATACTGGGCCGGCCCGCCATTAACTCCTTTGAGGCGGTCCCGCATCACGCCTTTCTGTGTATGAAGCTCCCAAGCCCGCGGGGTGTCATCACCATCTTCGGCGACCAGGACCTCGCTAGGCGTGTCAAAGCCAGTGCTATGGGTCCGCACCGCAAGGTGCACGTCCTCGCCGACAAATTCAAGGCAGACATGCCATTCGCTCCAGGATGGACACCTAAGCCTCACTCGGAGGGCAGGGTCAAAAGGGTGTCTCTCCAAGCGGAAGGGCAGTTTGTGTCTATCGGCGAAGGCCTGCCTCCGGAGGTGGAGCAAGACTTACTCCAGGTTCTCCAGAGTAACGCAGATGTCTTCGCGTGGTCTCTAGAAGATATCAAGGGTGTGGACCACGCCCTCATCGAACACAACTTGGCGGTCCGCCCCAACGCCAAGCCGGTCAAGCAGAAGCTTCACCGTATGTCCATGGACCAGCAGCAAGCGGCCAAGGTGGAGGTAGCGAAGCTTCTCCAGGCTGGAGTTATTCGCGAAGTCCAGCACCCGGACTGGCTCACCAATCCGGTCCTGGTCAAGAAAGCCAGCGGCGCCTGGCGTATGTGTATCGACTTCACCGCCCTCAACAAGGCATGCCTGAAGGACGACTACCCTTTACCGCGCATAGATCAACTGGTCAACGCCACTGCGGGGTGTGAGCTCATGAGCTTCCTGGACGCCTACTCCGGCTACCACCAGATCTACATGGCCAAGGACGACGAGGACAAAACTAGCTTCATTACGCCGGTTGGGACCTTTTGCTTCGTCATGATGCCCTTCGGCTTGAAGAACGCGGGTGCAACCTTCACCCACCTCGTCGCGCTCGCATTAGCTGCTCAGCTTGGGAGGAATGTGGAGGCCTACGTCGACGACGTGGTAGTAAAAACCAAGCGGCTCGCCTTCCATGGTCGGGATCTCTAGGAGACCTTCGACAACCTCAGGAAGGCGGGCATCAAGCTCAACCCGGACAAGTGTGTTTTCGGCGTACAAGTGGGCAAGCTCTTGGGCTTCCTTGTGTCCGAACGAGGCATCTAGGTGAACCCCGACAAGGTCGACGCTATCCTTGGCATGGAGCCGCCCAAGACGACGAGGGAGGTCCAGAGGTTGGCCGGCCGCATGGTGGCTCTAAGTCGCTTCCTGTCTAGGGCAGCGGAGCGGGGCTTGCCATTTTTCAAGACTCTCCGCGGTTGCGATGGGTTTCATTGGGATGACGATTGCGCAAAGGCCTTCGACGACCTCAAGAAACATCTCGCAAGCCTTCCCACTCTAGTTGCCCCAGCACCAGAGGCTCCCCTCCTGCTCTACCTCGCCGCCTCAGCGACGGCGGTCAGCACCGTTCTTGTCCTCGAAGAGGGCGCTCTCCAACGACCCGTGTACTTCGTCTCCAAAGCCCTTCAGGGCGCCAAGACGCGGTATATGGAACTCGAGAAGCTCGCCTACGCGCTGGTCATGGCCTCAAGAAAGCTTCGACACTACTTCCTGGCCCATCCGATAATGGTGCCATCTTCGTTCCCCTTGGCGGAGATGCTGCACAATAAGGAGTCCACAGGGCGAATCGACAAATGGGCAGCCGAGCTTGCCCCGTTCTCCTTAACATATGCCTCCTGAACGGCGATCAAGTCCCAAGTTTTGGCAGACTTCCTCGCGGAGTGGACCCCTCCAGCTCAGCCTGTCCATCAGCCAGAAGACCCGGTGTGGATGCTCAACACTGATGGAGCCTATGGCGTTGCGGGCGCGGGTGTTGGCACAGTCGTTACTACACCTGAGGGGCACCGCCTACTGTACTCGGTGTGCCTCGCATTTCCCGCTACCAACAACACGGCTAAGTACGAGGCGTTACTCTTTGGCCTCGGGAAGCTCAAAGCGCTGGGGGCGAGGCGGGTCCTCGTCCGCACCGACTCACGACTGGTGGCGAGCCATGTGGACAAGTCATACCAAGCCAAGGACCCGGAGCTAGCCAAGTACCTGGCAGCCGTAAGAGCGAAGGAGCGGCATTTTTTGCGTGTCATAGTGAAAGCCATCCCTCGGGCGGACAACGAACAAGCCGATGTCCTTGCAAAGGCTGCCAGCCAACAGCTCCCAACTCCCGGGTGGGCATTTTATGAAGTCCTGCCAGCGGCAGCCATCGCACAGGACAACCGCAATGCAGCCCTTGTCCACCAGATCACCCAGTAGGGTGACTGGCGAGAACCTATTTTTGGTTTCTTACAGGGCATCGCGGAGCCAGACGACCCCATCGAGCTCCGGCGTTTACAGCACCACGCTAGGTCCTTCCAGGTGCTTGACGGGGTGCTTTACAAAAAAAGGGGTCTACGCGCCGCTTCTGCGGTACTACGCCTAAGCCGAGTGGGCAAGCACGAGGATCCTTGGCGGCTTCGGGAAGCACCCTGCCAGGCTCCTGCGCGGACCGCTACAGCACTAGAGGCTAACACCGTGTACTGCCTCGTCACCGGACAACGACAGTTGCGGCTGTTTCCGTCTTTAAGTAGTCAGTGGTCAGTACCTCACCTTTTGTAATCGCTCACCCGCGCAAACGAGAATTTAATGAAGTTCACCGTTTGCAAAAAATTGTCTTGTTTCCCGTAAAAGCACGCGAAGGATTACCTTCGCGCTCACTCCTCAGGAGTATAAACAAAGACACGCGTTCGCGCGCGCACTCTCCGTGAAACGCGGGCATGAGTATAAACAAAGACACGCGTTCGCACGCGCACTTTCCATGAAAAACACAGGCATGAGTATAAACAAAGACGCGTGGGGGGACACCTCCGCGCGCACTCCACGGAGTATAAATAAGACGTAGCGTTGAGGTCCGCATCCGCACGCACCTTCACCGCCCGCAACGCGCGGAGGCTTGCCTCCGCGTGCAGTCTACGGACTCTAAATAAGATGTAGCGTTGAGGTCCGCCTCCGCACGCACTCCACGGAGTATAAATAAGACATAGCGTTGTGGTCTGCCTCCGCACGCACCTTCACCGCCCGCAACGCGCGTAGGCTCGCATCCGCGCGCAGTCTACGGACTCTAAATAAGACGTAGCGTTGAGGTCCGCCTCCGCACGCACTCCACGGAGTATAAATAAGACGTAGCGTTGAGGTCCGCCTCCGCACGCACCTTCACCGCCCGCAACGCGCGAAGGCTCGCCTTCGCGCGCAGTCTACGGACTCTAAATAAGACGTAGCGTTGAGGTCCGCCTCCGCACGCACTCTACGGAGTATAAATAAGACAGCGTTGAGGTCTGCCTCCGCACGCACCTTCACCGCCCGCAACGCGCGTAGGCTCGCCTCCGCGCGCAGTCTACGGACTCTAAATAAGACGTAGCGTTGAGGTCCGCCTCCGCACGCACTCCACGGAGTATAAATAAGACGTAGCGTTGAGGTCCGCCTCCGCACGCACCTTCACCGCCCGCAACGCGCGGAGGCTCGCCTCCGCGCGTAGTCTACGGACTCTAAATAAGACGCAGCGGGGGGACGCCTCCGCGCGCACTCTACGGAGTATAAAGAAGACGCAACGTGAGGCCTACCTCCGTGCGCACTGTACGGAGTATAAATAACACGCGGATGTTGTCCCTGCGCACTCTACTGAGTATAAACAAGACGCGGAAATCCCCGCACACGCGCAGGCACTGTCCTTGCGCGTACTCCCCAGCGTATAAATAAGACGTGGTCGAAGTTCCCACACACCCAAGCTCTAATAAGCGTCTACCTCGACTAGGCGCCAGCTCCTGTGCCACCCCTTCGAAAGGTAGGGGACGGAGCGCTCGCGCGTCTACTTCGACTAGGCGCCAACTCCGCTGCCACCCCTTCGAAAGGTACGGGACGGAGCGCTCGCGCGTTTACTTCGACTAGGCACCAGCTCCGCTGCCACCTCTTCGAAAGGTAGGGGACGGAGCGCTCACGCGTCTACTTCGACTAGGTGCCAGCTCCACTGCCACCCCTCCGACAGGTAGGGGACGAAGCGCTCGCGCGTCCACTTTGACCAAGTGCCAGCTCCGCAGCCGTTCTTCCGGAAGAGAAGATGGAACGTTCGCGAATCTACTTCGGCCACTACTATCTACAAGTCTGGCGGAGCTGAGCGTGAAAATCTACCCTACGTGCCAATCGCCTAGAATGGGGGCATGCAACGACGAGAACATATTGAGCAGGCACTGCTTCATTCATACAAAAGAGCAGGTTGCGAAGCAACCATACAAAAAGGTGTACATGACGCAACCCACCCAACCCCGGCATCACTCTGGATCTGCGTCGTTTCCTTCGCGCCGAGAAACTTCCTCGAGCCACCGGAGTAGGTACCCCTCTTCACGCAGAGTGCGTCGCAACGCAATCTTGGCTGCGTCTTCCCCAACATAGCCCCAGATTCGATTATAGAAATTCTGTACGGCTGGCTGGGTGAAGCGGATGGCGTTAGACATCACCTCGGGTTCGGCTGGCAAATCCAGCTGAGAGTCCGCCAACTCGCCGACGTTCCCACACCCCCGGGCGCGAAGTAAGGCGAGGGAGAAGGAGGCACCCATGAAGCCACAGTGATCGCCGAAGGACTTGGCACCGTGGAGAGCGAGGCCCGAGCCCTCTTCAATCTGCCCAAGCGTCTCCGTCAGATTTTCAGGGCCATGCGTAACTTCTGGTATGTCGATGACGAGGTCTCGGAGGGCCCCTTCCAATGACTCCATCCCCCTCCATGCCGTCATGGATGCACTGTCCAGGGCCTCAGTCCTCTCTGCAAGGGATGCGGTGAGGCGGGCCTTCTCCTCCTCCAGCGCGAAGATCTGCTGAAGAAAGGCGGTGCGCTGGACCTCCTCCATGGCGCGTCGCGCCGCCGCCACGGCGTCCACCGCGTCAGAGGCCATCATCGCCTTTTCTGCCTCCAGCCTGCGGATTTGCTCGTCCTTGGCAGCGTGAGCATCGTCTGCAGCACGAAGTTCGCTCTGCAGCGCCCTCCGCTCGCGAACGCGAGTCTCCTCCAAGGCTTGGCTGAGGGCAAGCGTCTGGGAAAAACCGCACGAGTTAGAAGGACCTCAGACAGCAGCACAGGCCGTAGACTACTTACCCTTATCTCCGAGGCACCCAACGCGAGCGCCAGAAGGTCTCCCCCGCACGTCGCTAGTGCCGACACATCCAAGCTGCTTTCGCCCAGCGGGATGAAGTCGGAGATGACGGGCCTTGGCCCAGCGGCTTCCGCAGCACCGGATGACCACGCCGCATCCTACATAGCAAGGTCGGCGACTTCGCGTGTACCTCCGTTGCTCGATCCTTGACCGCGTTCGGGAGACCTCATCTCGCCTGGTGTTGACGGCGGAATGAGCGAACTAATCGGAGAGAGTTTTGCGAAGTCATGAGAGGAAAAGGAATTGCGCATACCTTCGACACCCTCTGCCAAGGTATGGGAGGGTGCCCGCGCAACTCCCGTACAGGGCATGGGGGCTTCGTCGGCTCGAGGAGCGGCGCCTCCTCCCTCAGCCTCTCCGACCTCCTCGCAGGGCGCCAAGATCCCAGTCACCGCGCCAGCAACCCCGAATCACCCCCTGGCAGGCGGGGACGACTGTACCTGGCGGCGCTTCGCCCTCGGGGACGCGGGCGACCCTTCCTCAGCCGCTCCGGAGGCCGTAGTAGTCGGCAAATCCCCGATGGCCGTCGCAGGCAGCAGACCCTCGGTGGTCGTCGCTGGCGATGCCACCTCATATCCAGGGTCAACGGCACTGTGGCCTGTCGCCTCACCGCCATCAAAACCCTTGTTAGGGATAACGTCCCCTCCCGAACTGGCGGGTTCGAACCCGGCACCGGCCATGCCCCCCGTTTCGGTGATGCCCCCCAGCGGTGCGACCGGCGGGCCGGGTGTGGTGGCCTCAGATTGGGCCTTGCGCCGAGGCAGCCGTGCCTCCACTTCGCTGTCGCCATCATAGCGGCTCGGAGCCTCCACCGGTACCGCGCGCTCGGGCACATTAATCCCCAGGACCTCGCACACCCGATTCATCCGCCCCTGTTTCGCCGAGGCGGTCGCGGCCTCGCGCGGCCTATGCTCCTTTGCCGTGTATGTCCCGAGGAGCGCAACGACTGCACGCTCTGCATCTTCTAGCTGCGGCACTATGCACAAAAATGGAGCATCATCCATAAGAAATCACGTGACCATGCAAATGTGCGCGCATCCAATGGTCGAAGGACTTACAAGGAGCGGAGGGTCTTAGAAGGTAGGACACTGTCGGGTGGACGCCATCCTGCCGGATACTGCCCTGTACCTCGTACTGCCACCGACCGGAGAGCGGCGCCGCCCCATACATGGTAAACGCTTCGGCAAGGTCCCGCATATTGAACCGGCGGACGATACCGGCAAGCCTCCGCACCTTCTGCGCGTCGTCGGCCATCGGCTCCACATCTGGCGAGCTGTTGAACGATATCGGCTGTCCCCAACACGACAAACCACTCTTGCCCGTCACGAGGTAGTAAAACCACCGGCGCGTCCAGTCGGACTCCCACTTCCCTCGCGCGGCCCACGCAGGGAAGAGCCTCGCACACTGCTTCCTCAGCACGAAGTTGACGCTGCCGAAGTTCGACTCGCTCCCCCTTCAAGTTTGTTTGGCTGACAGCGCGCATCATGCAGAATGGCGAACAGGCTCCCACTGGGACGGCGACCCTCTGTTCATAGTGCCTAAGAGAACATAGCCAGGCGGACTATCGCACTGGGTGTCAGCTGCGCCAGCTCCAGCTCGTAAGCCCGCAAGACCTCACCGATGAAGAGTGTCGAGGGCATCCGTAGCCCGGCATCAAAGAATGCGACAAAGACAATAGCCTCTGTCTCTGCCAGCTGCGGTTCCGTCTCGGTGGGGCCGGGTAGGCGAGCCCCGTCACGTTCCACGATCTTCCCCTCTCGGACGAGTCTCCGGAGTGTCTCTTCAGTAACGCGGCTTCGCCCCAACACACGGGAGCAGCGGCCTCCCGAGTGCTCCATGGCGACCCACCGCTTGTTGACGTGCGCTCTTCCTCGCACCACCAGCGAATACTCCCCCGGGGGAGGCGACAGGTCGTACCGATCGGACGAGGCGCTACCACTGAGCCGACGAGCGGGATCGTCGTGGCAAGCCATTCCTCTCTGAGATAGGGCGCTAAAACAGTAGGAGCAGGGGTGGGTTACGTGGGCGGCAGAAGAAAGAAGACGGGCTAGAACGACCAACGTAAAGGAGCGTCCTCATGCCGATGGCGACGCCTTATAAAGCTGGCTCAAGCCCCCCCTCTACCAGCGTAGCGCAACCGACAGGAACCCCATCGGTTCGGCTACCCACGATCGGGAAGCGCAACCGCTAGCAACTGGGGGCGCGTGCTGGTAGTGAAGGAATGCGCGTAGGCTACGATAGCAGAAAACAAAACTTTTCTACCGCGCACACAAGGACATCATGCTTAAGGAGGGATCATGGATCGTTACCACTAGACGCGCAGCGTAGCGGAAGAAGAGTTGGAGAAGCCGATCCAACCATGCGCGTCGAGGTAGTAGTGGAAGTAGCCGATCGTCCCGAACAGATCGTCTCCTCCACGCGATCAACCACACCACGAGCAGATCCAATCTGTAGATTGTTGATGCCGATCAACACCGCAACGAGCAGTGCGTCCACCGGTATCCACACGTCCGGGGCTGGAACGCCGATCGCGAGTGTACTAGCACTCTGAGCGGCTAGGGTTTGGCTCGGGAGGTGGCGGCTAGGGTTTTTGCTCGGGATTAACAGAAGCACGTGTACCCCTTAGCCCCTCGCCACCATATATATATAGACCTCCTCACTTGGGCCTTGTAGACCGAGGCCCAATAGGAGTCTACTCGGATGTCTATCCAAATTGAGCCCACATCCGAATCATATTCGAATTAGTATTCCAACCCGTTAAGTGTGTGACCCTGTAGGTTCACGTATACTTGGTCGCGACCCGGAAACGCCTTTCCGGTCACCCTGTTAATAGCGGCCTCTAGTAAGACATGTTAACCCCAAAGTATACGTAAAGATCATATCGGCTGAACCTGTAATGTTCTCATGTACAAATCCCTTTGCCTAACGATATAGATTGAGCTCAAGGCGAGACCTGTGTCATCCTCTTAATAGCTCAATCACTCTCTCGATTCCGTAATGGATTATAAACACGTGATTGACTCCTCAATCACCTTGGCATGGCCATGCACTTTCATAATCCATTACATCGAGGGGCCCAGAGATATCTCTCCCATAAGGAGGGTCAAATTCTATCTTGATCATTCACATCCCACTACATGTTTCATAGCAAACCCGAAGACTACTTTTATGACTACCCAGTTACGGAGTAGTGTTTAGTAGTCCCAAAATAGGCTACTACGCATGTTGGGAACCATGATGATCTCAAGTCTAAGGATTCTACATAAACACTACTTGAGACCAACTGATGACACATAGAATCTCTGAAGTGTCTCATGGCGGGTCTATCCAACATATGTTCACTAACACATGTCCATATTATTGATTTGGTATCTCCATACCATGATCCATGAGACATGATCATCAATCAATACATATGCTGATCTTTGAATCATATTTGTTCCTCATATGATATATAATCAGGGATCATTTAGAAATAGCAACATTTTTGGCATTAAGAGTCTCATGAGTAAGTCACATACTCATTGATCAATAATGATAATGTCTATTTCAAGGAACAAAGCAATGTATCATAAACATAGTATGTGATATATTCAACATCTCCATGTTTCCTCTAGGGCATATCACCAACAGGTAGGTGGGTAGACGGCGCACGGCGCACCCATGGCACCCTGCCACGTGTCCCGCCCTCTAGGGAAGGGGCGAACGGCCGTGGTCGTGCAGACCGCTGACAGCCCACGACGCGTCAATCATGGCCCGCCGCGTGTACACCACGAGCGGAAAAGCACGTACGGCGACAGCAGCCTGCTCCTGCCAGCCCAGGGGTCGGCACGATTCCAGGAGCCATTAAGGCGCACTACCGGACTGCGGAGCCGCAACCACCTCGCGCCCAGGAAAAGCCATTGGCACGAGGTTTGCCTCCGCTCCAACTTCAGCTCCACCGCCCAAGAAACTCGCGGGCAAGCGTGGCCCGGGCTACCAGGCCGCCCCGCCAACACGGGCACGGGTACGACTTCGACTTTCGACCTCGACCTCAACTTCGCCTTCGGCCTTGACCCTAACGTCGGCCCCATCGCGATGCCGAACTCGACTTCGACCTTCGGCCCGGAGGGCAACCTCGGCCCCACTACTGCAGGGCCCTGTGGATGACGAAGACTTCACCAACCCGCCCAGCGCCATACCCTCGCGATAGGGCGAACATTACACCAAGCAATAAGACTCCGCCGAACGTTGGGAAAGCTCACAGACCGCAGGGACAGAGGGGGCCAAAGAGCTCGGCAACATGGCTTCGGCCCATGAAGCCCTTCACCATAAGAGGCTCCTGTTGTAGGGGTGGCCCCCACCTAAGCCCAGCAGGCCTGTTAGACGAATGTAAGGCCCAAAATAGGACATGTGTAATGACATAAATGCCCCTGTGGGGGATACTCGGATGTAAGGATATAATTGTAAAAGCACTCCCCACGTGGATATATATATACAACACAGGCCATGGGGAGAAACCCTAAGTCGTTGCTCACCTAACTCTCCACTACCATACTCTCTCTCTGTTTGGTCTGTAACCACAACAGACACATAGCAAGCAATAGAAATCGTCTCAATCCAAAATATCCTAGGAGTGCTATGCTCATCTAGCAATATTCCTAGCCATATCTACAAGGGTTCTATTCTTTCTCTCTACAATCCTATTCTGATGGGGGACTCTAGGTGAGGAAAACTAGTGCTCTAATTCTCTCTCAGTGCAGAATGTAGAAAAGATGAGTTCTTGAATTCTATGTCATTGTCACTCTTAATGGCTCTCAAGGCTCCTAAGAGGTTAACTGCTAATCTAAACGCCAACTCTCTAAAACAGCCAAAGATCTCATCCTTAGAAACTAGAAAAAACACCCAAGGATACCTAGAGAAGTCATCTACAATGGCAAGTACATACCACTTTTCTCCTACAGACTGGACTCTAGAAGGGCCAACTATGTTTAACTCCAAGAGTTGACTAGGGTCATCAGTCATTACTAAGGTAGAGGAGAATGAGATGCAGAAACCATCTTCATGTCTATAGGGTTTACACACTAGGTCTCTACAACTCTTAAACATATGCAATCCTCAAATAAGGTCCTTACTACTGATTCTAGTCAAGTGATCACAGCCTATATATCCAAACCTATGATGCTACAATACTAGATCATGAGAATCAAAAGCCACAAGACACCTAGGACCAGAGCTGGAAGAAATACTGAAATCAGCATTAAAGATCCTCTCAAATGTAGAGATACCGAAGACAAACTTACCTAAGAAGTGTAGAACTCTACACTCTCCACTCTTGAATCTCACTTCTAGACCCTCATCAAGAAGCTGGGAAACAGATAGCAGATTATACTTTAGCTTACTTACCCAAGCGATGTCCTTGAGCATGAATTTGTTGTTGACGTGCACTATGCCCTTTGTTGCCACAATCCCATAGAAGCATCTCCAAATATTATCAACTTGTTGCTGGATGCATGAGTGAGGGAGGAGAGCCACCGAGAATCTCCGGTCATATGTCGAGAACACCTAGAGTTAACAAGCCACATGCCCTCCTTCCTTGCTCGACGGACCTCATAGGGGTCACTGTAGGGCTTGACGTCGGAGGAGTTGATGTTGGTGCTTCGCTTGGCCATAAAGCACATATCAGTGAGGTCTTGGGTCTTCTTCTTGTTGCCGGAGTTGTCTTCATCGTCTTCCATTCCTGAGTCCACATTGCTCATGTCGAAGTCATCTTCAGGAATCTTCTCTAGCTACTTATTGCTCAAAGAATACAAAGCTGATAATGAAAATCCAGAAGAGTAAAATCCAAAGAACTTGAAGAGCTACTCTGAGAAGGGCAATCACAAGTGCCATTGACTTTCTCTTAGGGAGATGTGAGATAAAGTCAATATAATGTGTCTTCAACCTTGAGTAGAATTTATCTGTAGTAAGCTCACTCATGATTGTGTTGTCATTGATGGAAGTGATCCTTATTCCTAAACCTTCACATCAAGTGCACCCAACATCTGATGTGCATTCTCAAAATCTGAAAAGGTCAAGCCAACAACACAAAGATCATGAATAATCTTGTTGAACTTTCCTCACAACTCATCCAAGGATTCATGAGGCTTTTGCTCAATCTTTGAATATTCTTTCTTCAATTGGGTTTGTCTCACTTTCTTTATCGCGGTAGATCCTTCATGGAGGTCGGGGAGGGTCTTCCATATATCATGAGCAGACCTCAAGTGAGCAACTTACTCAAACTTAGATTGGCTAAGCTCTTGAAGCAAAAAATTGCAAGCCTTGCTGTTTGCCTCTACATCCAGTGTAACCTGATCATCGGCTGGCACAACATAAGGATTCTTGACTTTTATTTACACTGCTTGCCCTTGAGCATTGATCTAGGATTGCATACGAGCCTTCCATAAGAAAAATCAACTCCATCGAAAATTGGTGACTTGGTTGAATACTTGTTGATGCTATGGCTCCTAAAACTGGTTAAGATGAAAAGACCAGGTTTGTATAATAATGTCGTACTATAAAGAGGGGTCACAGCTAGTAGCTTGAAGTTTAATCTATGCCACTTTAATCAATTTAGTGTTCATGCATGTATTTGAAGTTCATTGGAACCTTCTCTATTTTTCCTTGTAGAAATTGGTATGACCGCTTGTCACTGACAGTAGTAGCGTTGATTGGTACTACCGACCTTTACATGCCGGTAGATAATTTCTAGAGAGACCTGCAGTAGTACCGGGCACTGCATGGTGGTAGTACAGTAAATCCCTTTTTTTTGGAGAATTCGACTCCAACGGCCATCCTGGTGGGTGAAGGCTAAATATCTCACCATCAGTAACAGGGGCTCTCTTCTTGACTTCATTGAACACCCTTGAGCGTTTTATGCACTCTCTACAACTTATTTTCTCATATTTCACATTTTGAGGTACTTGAGAGCATTCAAGTGTATTGCATCATAAGTTGATCTTTATGACACTTCATAATCTTTAAGCAAGCTCTGTTGTTCATTACTATTGGTGGTTATTGACATCTACACGGCTTAGAGAAGTTGTGCGGTGACCCCTTCAAAAGAAGATTATGAAGAGGCCCGGCACCGTTTGTGAATAATGTGGTGCTCGCCATCTTCGGAGTGGAGGAAGTGCAACCTTAGTGAATTGAGGTCTTGAGGCTTAATTCATGGAGCTGGTCCACTCCGTTTGGGCTTATTCAACATGGATTAGTGAAGACTAGTAAGTATTCGATGCCATGGGAAAAACAACATGTGTCTTCATTGTGGTTTACTTCTTTATCTTTACTTTCTGCATTTACATTTCTAGCACTTATAATTGATTTGAATTGTGTAACTAGAAGTGTATTTAGTATTGACA
Source organism: Dendrocalamus latiflorus (assembly GCA_017311315.1). NCBI lineage: Eukaryota > Viridiplantae > Streptophyta > Magnoliopsida > Poales > Poaceae > Dendrocalamus > Dendrocalamus latiflorus. The sequence goes on from CM029662.1 coordinate 8,438,470, forward strand.
TTGCTTGTTGTGTCTTAGTGAAACCTAGACAATTTAGGCTTTAATTATGCAAAAGGCTTTTGATTAAACTCAATCTTGCTAAAAATTGTGATTTAGCCAAAACATTTTAAATACATCAAATTCACCCTCCTCTAGTCGGTGTTCTAGAAATAAAAATTTAGCTCAAAGAGATGCCACTCCAAAAATTCAAGTCCAAATAAAGTAAAATGTTGCACACACCTTGCTTAACATCTCAGGAACCTAATTCAACCAAGGATCATAAGAATCCATGTCAAAGTTTGAATCTTTCTCAAAATCAAGCAAGATTGCACCAAAAGTGGGCAAAAACCAATAACAAGAAATATAACTTGCTTATGGATAGAAGATAGCCAAGATAGCTCTAGATACATTCCCGCGAATTACAACAAGCAAGAACTCGCAAGGATTAGAGGTAAAAACACTTGGATTAAGAAATCACTCGGAGAGGTCTAATTCAAGCAAAATTGGGCAACTTTGTGAACTTGTCAAACCTGATGCCGAGATAGATGGAGATCAATTTCCATGATACATATTCATCACTTACTCGTTCTTAGCACCCAGCAATATCAAGAAGAGGAGAGACAAGATCAAAACGAACCAAATCAAAAGCAAATCAACCAAAATAAGAGGGATCCATGAGAAATGAATAAAGTTGTTACATTCTATTTAAGGATGAATGTTTTACAGCCACTGCACCTGAAGGACAAGAGAGCACACCACAACAGTCACACTTCTCAAACCCTAACCCTAGAACACTTGGCTTCGATGAGTAAAGCTAGGATGGTTGGCAGGTTAACTAGCAAGTCTCCATCCCAACCCATTAAATAGACAAGGCAACCAACTTCATCTGATCCTAATAGATAATATCCATTTAGCACGAATGAAAAACTTCATTAACCCTACACAACACGAGTTTTACTCACACAATGCACTTATGCATGTTTTTTTTTAAAATACATAAGCTCGAATCTGCTAAATCATTAGCCTTTGACCCAACTTGATCTTCTCAGCTTCTTCTTAACCTAAACCGCTTTTCCAAGTGCCACTCAAATGCCACGGTTTGATTCAAGGTAGTCTCCGGTATTTTGGTCAACTTATCAAAATACTTTTGGATCGACCAAGCCACATAGTGCAACCTGTTGCTTGAGCATCTCTTCAATATTTTCTGCATTTCTCGTGCCATGCTTGAGCTCAGCCATCTCGCCCGGCATTTTTGATCATTCTGATCCTTAGCTCCTCCATGAGCGTAACCCCGATCCTCGCCGTTAATCATGGTTTACTCCAAGCCTCCTTACACATCCAAAGATTAAGAAATCGTTTCTGCGCATCAGTTCTTCGTAACTTGATCACTATTAGCTAAAACATGCATCATGCAACGCAAATATACTGATCTAGGTCAAACCAAATCATCCTATAACTCAAATTCCGCAAAACCAAATTCCAGCTGAAGCAATTACAGAGCCGCCAATTAGACCACTGGCTCCAACCAACCTGACCGCTGGTGTTTGCCGATCAGACAGCTGGAGGGGGTTGGTCTAACCGGTGGCAGGTCTAACCACCTCCTCTGCAACCTATTAAAAAAACTACAAAAATGCAAATTTCAAACTTTTATTCCTCCCAAATAATAATGGTTTATATGATCTTTCAAATACACTTAGGGGTGTTTGCATGATGGGGATTGCTTTAGAATTTTTATGATTTAGTTTAAATTTAAACTAAATTCCTAGGATTTGGATCCCAATGCTTCCTATGCAAATGGGCCATTGGTATTTATGGGAGATTAATTCCGCCAAATTCGGTACTTGCATGGAGCCTTCAACCTGTCCTACGATTGCAATTCCATTCGGTGTGACATACCTCTCTGTCCGCTCCCTCGGTTAAGAGCAACAAGATTTTTGAGCTGATCAATACTGGTTGCCGCCGAATTATTGCTGTTGACTTGTTGCAAGCTTTGTACATGCATGCTTTCCAAGTCTAGATGAGCTTGTCCTGTGTAGTCTGTAGTCGGTAGTGTCCATCCCGGAAAGCGACAGGGAAACAGCTCCCACTCACACAAACACGTATTAAAGTAAATTGTTAATTAGATGGTTAGGCCATACCGCAACGACCACCGCATCAGTATAAAGCAGCGAGACCACCCTGGCAAAATTAATTAACATTAGTTTACATCCAAGAATTAACAAGAAAGCTACAGGCGCCCGCTAATTAAGCAAGCAAGGGAAGAGATCGACCGGCCATGTGCTGCGGCGGCGACGGCGAGTGCCGGCCGCTGGGTTGGTTGCTTGGACTGCCGTTCGCGCTTCTGGCCGTCCTCGTCTCCATCGTCGGCGCCATCATATGGATCATCGGGTACCCTCTCTCTCCCTACCCAAGTTCCAATAAACAATCTTTCTCTGCATCCTTCTACCTATACGAACATACAATTTTGATGATTTTTACCTAGGCTGCCGATCTCGTGCATCTGCCCGTGCTGCCTGTGCGTGACGGTGGTGCTGGAGGCGGCGGTGGAGCTCATCAAGGCGCCGCTCCATGTCATGACCTGGTTCACCTCCAACATACCCTGCTAGCTAGCTAGCCTCTCCACTTGGTCAGATAGCTAGCCAGGCTTAATTATTCGTTCATGCTTTCATATATTATGAGGATGATTTATGTATGTTCTAGTTCAATTTGCCTCTCATCTCTCCGGCGATATATATGCCGTGTGAATCAATCGAGTTTTGAACGGATTAGTTAATTTCTTTGGTAAATAAACTCTCTGGTGTTCGTCTTTGATCCCCTTTTCTCTTTCTGGATTGGTTCATGAGATTGGTCGTTGAAACAGCCCGAATTTCAAATTCTTGCTGAATTGTGTTTAAATCTTGGATTCATTTAATTCTTGGCCAAATCTAGGACCTTCTTCACCCATCCATGCTCACTTTCCCCTGCCATCACATTTCCTTCATCCGTTCCCACGCAGCACTATCTTGGGGCACTATTCACCATCCAGCAACGACGTCTTCCCAGTCACCCGCTGCCACACCGATACAACTCGTCAACCCGCCGTACGCGTTGCTTGCCCTGACAACTTGCCAAATAGGCCAAACCAAGCCCGAGTTTTCCACCGCCACTCCATTTCCCTCTCAGAGCCTACCGCCCGGGCCGCTAACTTTGACTGCCACCACACACCACTCGAGGCGCCACAACAGCCGACCCCTCCGCCGCCTTGTCCGATCCACCTCGAAGCCTCCTGAGCTCTCCCGCCTTGACCACGTGCCAACCGTTGAACGGGCAAGCCACTGCTCCGACCGCCATAAACCAGCTATAAAAGCCCATGCGCCCTTCCATTCACCTACTTTGGCGTCCAATAGGCCCTAGCCACCACCGATCGACTCGACAACTGAGGTCTCGCAGGCGATCACTGGAAAAGCCCCAAGTAAGTCAATTTTCAATTCTCTTTGCATGGTCTATAATTTTTTAATTGCTCGCACTGGAAGCATCTACATGACCCCAGGACCCCACCGAAGAATCGCCATGGCCAGCCAAGCCCTATAGCTCCTCGGCCACCTTCTCTTCCGCCAGTCGAAATCACTCCACCGTGGGCGTGCCACCATAAGCTACCCCAGCCCGTACCGACCATACCATCGACACCCCCACCCCAAGGATGCTCTAGTGCTCTTGTCCCCTTAACACTTAAGGGTGCGTTTGGTTTCGAGGCAAAGTAGGATGGGATGGGGTCATCCCTGTTTTCTGGGACGAGGTGGCCCCTGTCGCTGTTTGATTGAATGGATGGGGCGAGCCCCTTTTTTTGTTTGGTGCAAAGGATGAGTGAAGGACGAGGCCGCCCCAGTTTTTGTTTGGATGGATGAATATGGACACATAGATTATGAAATCTAGCACATGTTAATCTTTCACATTTCCAATTTTTTTCCTATTTTCCTCTTCATTTTTCTCTCTTTCTTTTCCCTTCTTTCTTTCTCTTCCTTCTTTTTCTTTCTTTTCTTCCACCCGGTTCCCCTTCTCTTTTTCTTGCTGCCGTCGACCACAGCCGACTCATCTCCTCCTCCCCGATCCACTTTTTCGGCTCTCTCCCCAGCGCCGCGCCTCATCTTCTCCGCGCCCTGGTCCCTGCGCCTCCGCCCCCGGGTCTCGCCGCCTCCGCCCCCGTTCTCGCCACCCCACCCCTCGGTTCGGCTCTCCCTCGGCGCCTCCTTCCCCTCTCGTGCCGGCTCCCCAACGCCCGGTCCCCAAACGCCGCCCCTCCGACGCCGTGTCCTCATGCGCCGCCGGCCCCAGGACGCCGCGCCATGCTGCCGGCCGCCCCCGCCTTGCTTCTCCGCTCCGCCCGGTTTCCACGGCCAGATCCGTGGCCTAGGGCGCGTGGGGGAGCTGGTCGCCACCGGTCGCCGAGCAAGGAGCGCGCGCGTAGGGGAGCTCGGCGGGAGCGCGCGCGTCGGGGAGCGAGGCGGGACCACGCGCGGGGGAGAGCGAGGCGGGAGCGCGCGCGCGGGAGAGCAGCGCAGGATCGGAAGCGCGCGCGGGGGAGCTGAAGCGGGAGGCGCTGCTGGCTGCTGCGGGATTTCGGGGGATGGGGGCGCCCCCGAATCTGAGCGAATATTCGGTGGTGGCTGCCCCTGCCTCCCTGTGACTCTGTTCCAAACAGTGACTCCAACGGGGCCGCCCTGTTCCATCCATCCTAAAACATGAAACCAAACACATCCTAAAGCCCACCATTGCCATTAAAAACCTTCGCCAAGACACCTCGCTGAAGGCGAAGTTTCGGCCATCTCCGATCGCACCCAGGCCAAAAATGAAACCCTCTCAACCCCAGCAACCCATCCATGCCATCGGTTTCCGTTGGAAGTCACTGTAGTGTTGGAAAAAGCCGAGAAGAGGAAGCTCTCTTTTTCAGCTACCGTAGCAGTGCGAGGAGAAAGACGATGAACAATGCTATTGGTTACTGTTTACCTGAACCAAACCCGGTACTGTAGTGATCCAATACTGTAGCAACCAACCCGTTAGTGAACAATACTAACCCATTAGTGAACAGTGCAAACTCGCCATGAATAGTTTTTAAATCCATAGCAACGTACAGATATTTAACTAGTGCATTATCAAATCTTCAAACCTACATATTAATAATGATTCGTCATAACAATATTTAGGATCTTCTCGTGTGGTGGTTTTCTTTGAAATTTTTCCCTTTGAATTCGTTTGGAACAGAGGAAGGCCTAATTCCGTTCTTTTGGAAAGGGGAGCTTCCCTGCACCTTTCAGAGGAAATGAAACAAGAGCTAATTTTCTGTGCTCTCTCTCCCGTGTTCTCTTTTTCCCACCGTCCCGCCATCGGAAACTGAGAACCCCAGAGCAATTTGGCGCAAAATCGAGATGGCTGGGCAGCAAAGAAAACGCCTAGGACAATGTGAAGATTCATGACTTATTTGATATAGCTACGTCTTATGATTTTTAACTGAAATTTTTAAATTTTAGTTATTTACGATAGAAATTACGGAGAAAAATACTCGCTTACGATTTTGGTTAATACAAATACTGAGCTTTTAACGTATATACAATTAACTTGTAGACCCTGTTTTAAAAAAATAATCCGTTTAAAAATTTGATAATGTAGCAAATACTAAAACCGCTTTTAAAAACCGTAAAATACAAACCTTCAAAACAATAATGTGACCTAAACAGCCCAACTTTTACCATTCCTTTGTTTCAAGATCCTGTATGTTTCCACTTACATTTTATTTTATTTTATTTTATTCATGTTAGGCTGTTCTTTTTATAGAGGTCACACCGTCATGTTGTAGATGTCAAATCGTTGGGGTTTTCAAAGCATATTTTACTCTGTTTTGATTAGATCTTCTGTTATAATTATTTACCTCTAATCTTTATAACTTCCTTAGCTATTAGAGTGAAGAGTTTTGCTTCCGCTAAAAAAGATTTTAAAAAAGCTCGAAATTAATTTGAGCTCCTATTCACCCCCTCTCTAGTTGCCATACTATCTACAGTTTTTTTCTTTTGAAGGTTGCTTGATTATCATATTAACAAGGACCACCAGGCACAGACTTGAATGTTGGATAATTTCAATCAACATCCATGATTAAGGGAGATTGAACAGGTCCTAATAAACAACATATATACGGTTTTTTTTCATTCCTGACATCACCTACTTCTACAAGACTAAAATGCTCTACTTTCTACACTGAATTTCTCACATTGCGCAATCCGCACAACATTTTCATCTGTACTGACAGGAAACCGAAAAGTGATGCTAATCTGGTTGTCATTCAGACATTCAGTCTGTCTGGTTACCTGCAGTTTAGATCCTTTTACAGAAGTCTTCTTTTGTCTCGAAAGAAATGGGGCATGGTGGCAATGTGAAGGTGGGTGCATGCTAATCATATATCTATGAACAATTCGTTCTAAAACATAATTAAGATCAAACATCGACACACCAGTAAACCTCAGGCGCAAATTCACTCGAAACCGCATGCCAGTGATTGTTTGTAACGATTTCATGCTTGGACAAGCTTCGTTGTCAATGTTCCAATCCGAGCCCTCACTCGGGCTAATTCTTCTCCAATCAATTAAGCCGGTCTGAAGCTTCATTCAACAGCCCCGATATATGATATAGGTGCAGCGATACGAATACGGCGATACGATATTTTTCAAAAACAAGGATACGTTGATACAATAAGTATGTATATGTGTGCGTGCGTGCGTGTGTGTATTTGAAAATAAAAAATTGCAAACAGCTATAAGAGAGGGAGAAACTGAGATTACCTTAATGAATTGAATATTACGGGCTAGTCTTCTTCTTCAGCCTCAGCAACTTCACTCTGAAGCTGCTGAAGGATAGCTATTGTCACCTTTGGGCGTATTCTGATCCCGGTGTTCGATATTTTAAGCAAATGTGCTTTAACTCTATAGTAGCTTCCACAGTATTCCCAAGCACAATTCTTGCATCTGAATCGCACATTTCCTCCAACATCTATAAATCTCTCCAGAATATCAATATGTTTCCACAAAGACTTGGTGTTTAGATCAATTGGATCCATCTCCTAAAATAGCAAGAGGTATAGTTTCAAAATAGCAAACAATAATTGCCATGGTAGTATATAGTAAACAAGTAAAAACTACAAAATAATTAACATTTACCACTGTGTAAATATTGAGATCATCTATCAGTAACACCAATGCACCATACACACCCATCTATCCACATTTTAGAACATCAATGCACTAAACATGTATCACAACCAAAATATACTACAAACAAGTAAATTACGTTAGGACTGCTATTATTTGTTTCCAACACTTAAATCTGAAAGTTGGTTGCATGTCACCTTATTGGTTTCGTAAATTAATGCGAACTGACCAGAGACTTCAAATTACTAGGCCAGTCAAACAATGTATAAACTCATTAACATCTCACATCTTTGGCAAATAGGGTGCAAAGAAGCTGAAATTGGGTGCATACCTTGAGGTTGCTGTGAGGGCGATGGGCTCAGTGGAAGCTGAAATTGGATGGTTTGTGTCGTATTCTAATCAACTGGTCATTGTACCTAGAAAAGGCAAGTGCATAATAGCATGATAGATGATGGTTGGTAATTGCTCATTATTATTAGATTGTTCTTGTTATATAATATTTGATTACCTTTTGTTCATTATGATATAATTTGACGACGATAATATGAAATGTGATAAATTGATGAATTGCTGCACCCATGGCATCACATAAGAACATGAGCTAGGACGGTAAGCTGAATAGCTATTCTAGAGGGCATGAGATATGCCGGTGAGAAAGCTATTTGACTATTTCGGAGTGCTCTTGAGTAAGACCTACAAAGGTAGACACCTCCATGGGATAGAGAAAAAGACCTACTTTCATAAACACCTCCACAAGATAGAGGTAGAGGGTGAGCATCGACAGGTGCTTCCTTCGCTATATAGTATAAGCTAAAGAAATAGAAAGAGACATATGCACGAGCATTGCATTGCATTAAGAGGAAAAAAGATGAGAAAACAGAATGGTAAAAATTGATATGTAATATAATTATGTGGTGTTCCTATCGTTTTACTGTGTACTTGGTGAGTCATGGACTCATCCTATTTTATTGTTGTTTTTAGGTGAACGTTAAAGGCGGCATGAATGGGTGTAAGTAGAACATGTAATCATGTACTTTTATAGTTCTTTATTTCACCTAGCAATCACTAATTTATTGTCATAATCAGATTAGACTATCTATGCAATAATTTGATGATTAATGGTTTATCTTAACTCTTTATGGTTCATAATGATGCTACTTGATATGTTCTTTGGTTTAGCTTTATAATTGGTTCACTTTAGTGATTAATTGGTTTATCTTAAGCTCAATTTAATGATTACTGTGTTGCTAAAATTTCTGTTTATTGAATACTTATTCTTGAAGTCTGGTTGTTGGTAATGTTTAATTGATGGTTTAAATTGATAGCGATTGTAGTTATGTGTAACATTCTAGGCTTTTATTAAGCCTGAATGTTACATTAGGGTTAAGTGAGATGTGAGAAATCTCCACTATATAAGTCTTGTGTTGAGTAATGTGAGACTCCAAGATTATGGTTAAGGTTTTGTCGTGTTGGAGCCTTTTGTATGTGTGCTCTAGCTTTAGAGCTCTACTATCCTGAGAGATTGACTGTAAAACATTCCTCTCCAAGTGAAATAAACATCCAATATTTGTCCAACTAAATTATGTCATACATCCCCTAATGTGCTTTTGATTTGATTAGTTTTCTTGTTTGGATTTCTCTCTTCTTGATTTTTCTGGTGCTAAGAACGTGTAAGAGGTGAAGATAGCTATTGGAGATAAGATCTTATCCATATAGTCATGATCTAAAGGAAGGTATTGAATTTGCTCGATTTTTCTCAAGAGAGATGTGATTTTGAGGTTTTGCTCTTGTGAGTGGTTTGGGTTAAATTCATGCTATGATCTAGCTTGCTATTATATATGAGAACTCATTTAAGATCACCGAGATTATCTAGAACTCATGAGTAAGAGTAGATCGAGATTTTCCTCTTTTGCCCGATTTTAATGTAATATTCCTTCAAATGAAAAAAAAAGATCACAACATTATCTTCTTGTACTGACAGGAAGTCGGAAAGTGATGCTAATCTGAATGCCATTCAGACATTCAGTCTGTCTGGTTACTTGCAGTTTAGATCCTTTTATAGTAGTCTTACTTTTGTCTCGAAAGTATATATCTATGAATAATTCGTTCTAAAAAATAATTAAGATCAAACATCGGCACAGCAGTCCACCTCAGGCGCAAATTCACTTGTAACAGCGTGCCAGTGATTGTTTGTGACGATTTCATGCTTGGACAAGCTTCGTTGTCAATGTTCCAATCCGGGCCCTCACCCAGGCTAATTCTTCTCAATTCAATTAAGCCGGTCTGAAACTTCAGGTGCTGGCCCTCTGAGGCTCTAACGAATCCACAAACTCGGCTCTGCTTTTTCGTAACGACTTTGTCTTTGCATAATTAAAGGATATGTTCTTTTTTTATTGTGGCTAACAGCTTATGGTTATGATTGATGTTTTTTATTTCTAAAGCGTATGCTTGTGTAAATGAATTGAATGATAAGTCACTTCAAAAACACTGTCTCAATAAGCTGCTTCAAAAACATGACAAAACACTATTTCATTTATTTATTCAAAATAACTATAAGTTATAAAATGTAAGCTATAAATTAAAAAAAAAGTCCGTCAAGATTTTGCGCCACCTAACCACATGTACATGTACCAATGCTTTCTCCCGTTGCTTTTTCTCCGGTTGAGGTGACTACTTTCCATTCAGGCGTGCGGTGTGCCTTTCTATAGTTCAGTTTCAGATTTCAAGGCGGCTTTAGCTAATGGCCAGGAACTAGCCGCCCCCTTTATATACAATTATGTGCAATTTTATATCAGATCATCTGTTAGGGTATCCAGAGTGTATGAAAATAGGGGGTCATAAGCCACCTTAAAGTCGACCTTATACATTACAGAGTTGATCTTAAGTAGGCCATAAGCAAAAAAGGCTTGAGCCCGGTCCTCAAGCTAAAGATCTGACCATAAGCATTAAAATATAATTTTCTTTTAATCTTGTTGTTCTCTCTCTCCTACCAGCCAATTATCAACTACCACAAGCATTAAAATACAATTTTTTTACTGTCGAGTGGAACCATTGTTACAACCGAGCGGTGGTCTCAAACATAACGAGTCGGCCTTAACAATTAGATGGGACTCAACTTAAGCTATATTGTGATATATACACTCCTGATGCCCTTAAGTTTGCATGAGCTGTACTTCTGGATCACTGCGCGATGCAAATGATTGTCTACTTGATGCTTTTGACTCCTGTTGCTGCATTTCTTTTTAGCCAAAGGCAGATACCCGGCAATCTAGTCAAGATTGTTAGGAAACTGGGCCCATGGCCAAGAGTCCTGACATATTTGGGCACCCCACCGTAGACTATAAATAGGGACCTAGACCCCCCCTCATGATGTACCCCGATGCAATCTAAAGCAATAAAGAAAGACCATGAGTTCTCTCTACCTCTCTGTGTTCAATCTATTATTCTTTGATTCTGTGATTGATTCGTTCTTGTTCTAAGCAGAGCAATCGATCGGACTGGTCGCCAGCGACGGTTCCTCAACACGTTATCAGCACGACTTCGCTCCGGTGAACGAGGTAACCATCGAAGCATAGATTGAATTTTCTAGATCGCTTTTGAATCTGTATTTTCTTTTCGCGTTCTAGATTGAAATTCTACGGTGCAAATCTGCCCTAATCTACCGCGAGCAGACTTGAAGTCGCCAGCACAATGCCGATCGGTAGATTGTGAAACAGGGTAGATGTTGATTGCACTGTAGATTAGAAACGATGCAAATCCGCCCTAATCTACCGCGAGCAGATATGAAATCGCCGGCACAATGTCGATCGGTAGATTGAGAAACGGGGTAGATGTTGATTGCATCGCAGATCAGAAATGAGAAATTTTTGCATGTATTCTATTTGGTTTTCACATTGTTTCTGCACAGCATTGCATAAAAAAACCAATAGAAGCCATCGCCAGCCTGAAGCCGACGCAACCGCCACTGGTCCCACCGCCGGCCGCCGATCGCCGGCCTGTAGCAGGCACCGCCGCAAGGCACCGCTGTCTTTCCGCACGCGCACAGTAGGAAGCCAAGCCGCCGACCTTCTTGCACGCGCCCGCATGCACGCCAACCGAGCCCGAAGCTCCTTCGTCGTGCCTCGCATGGCACCGGCATAGGCGCCGCCACCGCCGCCGGCCTCAGCTCCTCCGCCCGCACTCCGAATAGCACCGCCGCCGCCGGCTTCGGTTCCTCCGTCGCGCCCCGCATGGCACCCGCCACCCTGGGGCGCCGCCGGCAGCAGCATGGCACCGGACGCCACCGCCTCATTCGGCCTGCAGCCGCACGGTGTTGCATGCACCGGCGCCTCCCGTCGCGCACGCAGCGCCCGCACCGCCCGAGCCGGCCATCTGTCCCGCCTCCCCAAGCCACTCGCCGCCACCCGCATGTGGCCACCGCCGCTCACCACCGCTCCGGCTTACTCCCGGCCGCGGAAACTCGGGTCACGGCCGCCGTTCGCCGTACGCGCCCTGCACGGCGCAACCAGCCAGACCCGCCCAAGCCGCCGGCCCCGCCGCCACGCGCCTCGGTCGGTTGACCCCGCGCCTGCTCCCAAGCGGACAAAGCTGCCACCGCCCTTGGTGATGGGGTTGGGTTTCCCTACCCCACTGCCCCTTGTACCGGCCGAACAGGCCATTCGGGCTGGAAGCCAACATGGGCCGGGAGAAAGGGGGCTAAAACGGGCCGGGGGGAGGAGGGTAAAACAGGCCAAGCGAAAAAAACGGGGGGAGTGGCCGGCGACGAATATTTTGCAGAAAACCCCCTGAAAATCTTGTAATTGCCGATGAGACCCTAAAACTTATGTTTAACACCAGAATTTTGTAGAAGAAGCCTCGGTAGTTCCAAAAATTACCAGTAGGTCCTTAAATTTACAAGTGGGTCCAGTTTTTACAGAAAACCCCTCGGTAAATCTGAAAATTACGCGAATTTTCCTCTGAATTGGAAATTTGTGTAGAAACCCCCAGAAATTGCAGAATTTGCTGAAATTTCATATTCTTGCATAAAAGGGCCTTGGGAATCCGAATTTTGCATTATTTTTAGCATTTGAAGCTTTTTTATTTATGCCATTATTATTCTCTATATTTTCTGTATTTATTTACTGTTTTGGTTAATTGTAATTGCTGAAAATTGCTTTTAATCACTGAAATTAGCAGTAAAATTATAGAAAATGCACAGAAAATTATGAAACATTATGGGAATATATTGCACCACTCTATTTACCTGTAGTAAATTTTCCATGCATGTTTACCTGCAGTAAACTTATTTTATTTCGTTCATACACATGTAGATGACTGGAATTTCGAACCGGGAGTTCGAGGAGTTGACCCAGAATGGCCAAAACTATCTGACATAGGCATCCGATGTCGAGATTGTGCTTGGGTGCCGGAAGCTCGGCGCAGCTATTGGGATAAGCGGACAGAAAGACGCTCGACCCACACCTGAGGAGAATGATCAGGCACTTCATTTTCTCAGGCACCACCTCTGTCCGACTCTCAAGAATGAGTATATGGCGGAAAGGAACGCGCTAGCACTCTAGACCGCACTCAAGAAGCGGTTCGAGAGGCTCAAGTACACCATTCTTCCTCAAGCAGAGCAGGAGTGGATCAGACTGAGCTTTGCCGACTTTAAAACGGTCGGTGAGTACAATTCTGCCTTGCACAGGATTTATACAAACCTTAAACTCTGTGGAAAGGAGATCACAGATGACCAGAAGATCAAGAAGACCCTGTCCACTTTTCACCCCAGTGCTGTACAGACTGTCCGCAACTATCGTCAAGACGGCTACAAGGAGTACGCCGAATTGATTGATATGATGCAGGTGACAGAGGCTCAGGACGAACTTCTCTGCAAGAATTACGTCTCGCAGCCACCAGGCAGCTCCGCTGGCCGTGAAGCCAACGCTAGCAGCTTCAAGGTGCGAAAGCCCTTGATGAAGAGAAGGGAAAGAAGGGTAAGATCGTTGCCCAGGAAGGCAAGCCAGATGCTCCAAATGACAAGAAGGCTAAGAAGAGTGGCAAGACCTATGGCCAGCAGAACCAGGGTTGCTACAAGTGTGGCAAGTGGTGACATTGGTCGTGCATATGCAAAGAACCGCAACATGTCATTGATGCCCACCAAGCTCAAAAGAAGAATGGCAAAGGGCAACCTGAAGCCCACTTTGCAGCCGTTGAGGGGGAGCAGCCTGAGTAGCTCTTGGAGATGATGGAGGTTGAGTCCATCCCGGCAGCAGCACCTCCTTATGACTTAGAGGCAGCCACCGCCATGATCTCTCTTGAAGAGAATTTCACTGCTGAGAAAATAGCTGAAGAAGTCAATGATTTTCTAGTTGATTCCGTCTGATGCACAGAATGCATAAGACGTTAATTGTCATTTATTTTGTGTTAAATGGACAAGTTTAGAACTTGCATGGTTGGTGCTTTAGGATTTTGCTTTATCATAATGGTTGGATGATTTTGTAATAAAACATTCATTTATTCAGTTTATATTGGCATTATATGTTCTGATATTGGCGTATTTTATTTATGTGTTGAATGCCTTCTAATACATGTTAATTAAATACGTTATATTAGAACACGTGTGTCGCCCTATGGAGGAAGTATGTCTTGCCGACAGCGGCACAACGAATACCATCTTAAGAAAGACTAAGTATTTTCAGTCGATCCGTAAGAGCACCAGCAGCCTTACGACAATCGCGGAAGCGATGCATGTATAACCGGTTCCGGAAGAGCCACAATTATACTTCCAATGGGCACAACTTTGGTCATTGAAGAAGTCTTATTGTACCCAGAATCGACTAGAACTCTCCTAAGTTTTAAGGATATTTGCGCCAATGGTTTCCACGTTGAGACTGACGAAGAGTACGGTAAGGAATACCTGCTCATCGCGAAGCGCGAAGAGAATGGCAAAAGAATATTAGAAAAACTTCCTTCACTTGAAACTGGGCTATATTATACCACAATTAAAGCGCCTGCAGCGTACACTGCTCTGAAAACAGTGTTTAGAACATCTGAACTCTTCTGTCTCTGGCATGACAGATTAGGCCACCCAAGTCTTAGGATGATGAGAAACATAATAAATAACTCACATGGACATAATATTAATGTGAAGAATTTCCCGAATCATGAAGATTTTGTGTGCCCTGCATGTGCCACTGGGAAACTAATAACTAGACCCTCCACTCTGAAAGTGAAGGATGAAGTCCCTGCATTCCTGGAACGCATCCAGGGAGATATTTGCGGTGCCATTCAGCCCGTCTCATGGCCGTTTAAGTATTTCATGGTGCTCATTGACGCTTCTTCGAAGTGGTCATATGTGGGTTTGTTGTCCACAAGAAACCACGCCTTTGCAAAATTGATCTCGCAGATCATTCGCATCAGAAATGTGTTTTCAGATCATCATATCAAGTCCATCCGAATGGACAACGCCGGAGAATTTACTTCAAAGGCATTTGATGATTATTGCATGGCGATGGGAATTGCAGTTGAGCACTCAGTACTGCATGTCCATACCCAGAACGGTTTGGCAGAGACTTTAATTAAAAGAATTAAATTTATTACCCGACCCCTCTTGCATAAAAGTAATTTGCCAGCTACATGTTGGGGACACGCAGTCCTTCATACAGCGAATCTCATCAACCTTAGACCTTTGGCCTACAATATCCATTCACCTATGCAACTAGCGCAAGGGTCACCACCGAAAATTTCTCATCTTAGGAGGTTTGGATGCAAGGTTTATGTATCGATACCACCTCCATAACGTACTCCACAAGACTAGGATATACGTTGGTTATGAGACTGCATCCATAATCAGGTATTTGGAACCCATGATGGGGGATTTGCATATTGCCCGCTTCGCTGATTGCATTTTTGATGAGGATAATTTCCCGTCATTAGGGGGAGAAAATCAACCCGTTGATGAAAATTGTCGGGAAATTACATGGGAAGCCACGGGAATTCATGCACATGACCCACGCACTAGTGAAACTGAAAAAGAGGTCCAGAAAATCATCGACTTGAAAGCATTAGCAAACCAACTGCCCGATCACTTTAGTGATTTGAAGAGCGTGATTAAGTCGCATGTGCCTGCATGCAATGCACCGGAGAGGGTTGAAATAGCAAAGAAAATTGAAGGTATCCCTAATCCCGTCCAGAGGCCTCAGAATAAAAGGACGAGAATTCCGGTTCCTCGAGTCCAAAGTAACCGGGGACGCCCGGCCAAAAAGGATAAGAGGGATTTATCACAGCCGATCATTGAAGTCCCCTAGAATGAGAAGGGGAGCCAGTTGAAACCTGGCACAAGTATGACACCTTCAGAAAAGGGCATACCGGATCTGAATATCCCCATCGGCATGGATTGCGCACACATCGGAGCCGAAAAACTAAAGGGACTTGCCACCGCAATTGAAAGAAGCGATATGCAAGGTAAAGCTCCAGCAGAAGCAATCGCTCCAGAAGAAGCAACTCATGAAGAAATAGCTATAAATTATGTGCACACGGGAGAGTCCCTGAATAGGACAACAGCTAATATCGATATCTACTTCGCAAAGAAAATTGCCACCATCATCGATCTTGATCCCGAGTCTGCATCGCTCGCTAAATGTAAGAAAAGATCAGATTGGGAAGATTGGAAGAAGGCAATAGCAACTGAATTGCTATCTCTGAATAAAAGAGAGGTGTTTGGACCCGTATGCCGCACACCTCCCCACATACACCCCGTTGGGCACAAGTGGGTATTTGTTCGAAAGAGAAATGAAAGAAATGAAGTAGTGAGATACGAAGCAAGGCTGGTAGCCTAAGGTTTCACTCAACGTCCTGGAGTTGATTATGAAGAAACCTACTCCCCAGTCATGAGTGGAATCACCTTTAGATACTTGATCTCAATGGCAGTGAACTTGAACTTGGAAATGAAATTGATGGATGTTGTGACTGCATACCTTTACGGTAATTTGGATTCGGAGATTTACATGAGAGTCCCTGAAGGAATTCCTCTCCCGAACCAAGACAGAGCAAATAGAAATCTGTACAGTGTGAAACTCAGAAAGTCACTGTATGGACTGAAACAATCTGGAAGAATGTGGTATAATCGCTTAAGCGACTTTCTCTGCAAGAAAGGCTACACGAACAATGAAGACTGTCCTTGTGTATTTATACGGCGATCCCAGAATGGATTCTGTATAATCTCTGTGTATGTAGATGATCTGAATATCATCGGGACAACCGAAGACATAAAAGAAGCAAGCTCCTACTTGAAGTCAGAATTTGAAATGAAGGATTTGGGCAAGATCAAGTTTTGCTTAGGCCTGCAGCTTGAGCATGTCCCTGAAGGAGTCTTGGCACATCAGTCGACCTACACCCAGAAGGTGCTTGAAAGGTTTGGCTTCGAGAAGGTATTTACAGCAAGAAAAAGATCCTTTCCGACCTAGGGAAGAGGGGGAGAAAGTCCTGGGACCGGAATTCCCATACTTGAGTGCAGTGGGAGCACTCATGTACTTAGCAAACTGCACTAGACCGGACATTGCATTTGCCGTGAACCTGTTAGCAAGGTACAGTGCAGAGCCCACCAAAAGGCATTGGCAGGGCATAAAGGACATTTTTCGATATCTCCAAGGAAGCAAGGACCTTGGATTGTTCTACAGAAAGAATCAAGATCTGAACTTGATTGGCTATGCAGATGCTGGGTATCTGTCAGACCCACATACCGCTAAGTCACAAACAGGTTATGTATTTATGTGTGGTGGAACTGCAATTTCATGGAAATCGACTAAGCAAAGCCTTGTAGCTACTTCGACGAACCACTCAGAAATCATAGCACTGTATGAAGCCGCACGAGAGTGCGCTTGGCTCCGCCAAATGGTACACCACATCCAGCAGTCATGTGGGATGAACATTGTGCAAACCCCCACAATTATCTATGAAGATAATGCCGCTTGCGTTGCACAAGTGCAAACGAGCTATGTGAAAAGTCATCTCACAAAGCATATCAACCCCAAGTTCTTCTATGCACATGAATTGCAAAAGATAGACGAGATTAAAGTACTGCATACTAAGTCATGTGAAAATCTCGCAGATTTATTCACTAAGTCACTCCCCGCATCTAGCTTTGAAAGGTGCGTGCGTGGAATTGGAATGATGAGACTTAGAGAAGTGCAGAATTCAGGGGGGGAATTCTCACAAGCCCGCTAATAAATCTTGATCATGAAGATTAAGTACCCAAAGAATAGAGTCCTGCAGACCAAATGAATTTGGGTGAATTGTACTCTTTTTCCCTTGATGAGTTTTCCATGAAGTTTCTCGACCAAGGTTTTTAATGAGGCAATTTGTGCATCGCAGCATCACATGTATCATGTACTCTTTCTCCAAAATTTTTTCCACTGGGCTTTTATGGAGTTTTGACGAGGCATGAGCATGTTGTGTGAGTGCCCAAGGGGGAGTGTTAGGAAACTGGGCCCATGGCCAAGAGTCCTGACATATTTGGGCACCCCACCGTAGACTATAAATAGGGACCTAGACCCCCCTCATGATGTACCCCGATGCAATCTAAAGCAATAAAGAAAGATCAGGAGTTCTCTCTACCTCTCTGTGTTCAATCTATTATTCTGTGATTCTGTGATTGATTCGTTCTTGTTCTAAGTAGAGGAATCGATCGGACTGGTCGACAGCGACGGTTCCTCAACAAAGATAACGCATGCATGCAGAGGGCTAGTTTACATGCCTACTTGGAAGGAACAGTGTCAACTTGTCCACAGTGCAAAAGTTTTTCTACCAGTTGGATCAGAATAAGTTATTTGTCGATTTTTTATACCATGTCTCCGCAAGACCCTCGAATCAAATCAGCTCAACATCAAAATCAAAACCACATTTCCTTGCTTCGCATAATACATTATGATGGCACTGTTGTGCCATGTGCAAGATCATGATGCACTTGTTATCACGAGCATGGAGCCTCGAAGCTGAAACAACACACACTGTGGACTCCTGTCTGTTCTCCTCTGTTCTGTTCTCTTCTGAGGAGCCGAGCTGTACCAACTCCAAAATTATATTACCTTTATCGGCTGCTGATTGCTCGCGTTCTCCTCATGCAGGAATCGGGACGGGAGGGAGGCTGCCGTGTCGGACACTTGGACCCTGCCACGAGCGACGCAGAAGACAGCCGCATCAGTCGGGCTCCTTCCAGCTGCTGTATCCGTGGCTTCACTGAGGGTGTGTTTGGTTGCTTTAGGGTAGTGGGATTGTATATCCTAGATGAGGGGAAGCTGGATGAGGAGGGCCGTATTTTGAAAAAGAAGAGTGTTTGATTCGATGTATCTGTAGATACAGGCTGAATGAGTATGTGATTGGTAGGCTGTATATAAGGCTGTATGAAGGTCTTGCTTGACTCCCTCAGTCCTGGACGGGCATATTCGGTCGAAATGGCCTTCACTCCCGGTCACGGATGAGACCGTATGCGGGGACGAGCGGATCCAGGCTTCCACAGTAAATTCGTCCAACCAAATATCCGAATTTTTCGCAATATACGGTGGAGCTGGGATCGGGCCGTCCATATTCAGCAAACCAAACACACCTTGAACAATTCACTCATGTGCTCTGTATACTAATACATGCTGACGCTCTGCTTCAAGTGGTTTTAGTGGCCTGTTTTTTTGGTTTCTAAAAATTATTTTTTAATTTTCTATAGTAATTAGCTTTCGGACGAAATGTTTTTTTAAGACAGTGTCTATAAGTCAATTTTAGTACATAGTATATTAACTTCATTTATATCAGCTAAAATTATACATAAGTTTTTCTTATTTCGTACTCTTTCTCATAAACAATCAAAAGCTATAACCTGCAGCTACAAATCATAAGGCCCAGGCTTCTCGGCCAGCTCTGTCTCGCTTACGTGCATGAACTTGGAACTAATTGGTGGGCTGCATTTTGATTGATGAGCTGGGTAGGTGTTCGATCTTGCCATGATGAGATCGATAATTGATTGGATGAGGCCATGACGAGGAAGATTTCCATTTGGAGGTTGACCATAGTAGTACGTAGGCGTAGCTTCTTGCCTCGTTGGCAGACGCATGTTCGTGGCAGTATCCCATTTTTGGTGGTCTCTGAGTGTTCAACTCGTGACGTGCACCGTCTCAAATTTCAATGAATTTCTTATGCTAAAACTTCAAACAGTGTAATATTGTGATGGCTAACTTTTAGGATATGTTTTTTTAAAACGAACTTTTAGCATATATTTGTTAGGTAAAGTAGTGCGGCAGCTCGTCTTTCTTCCTACACTACAAACCAAACAACGACAATGTACGGGAACATGTTGTCCCACGACGTAAAAGACATGAAGGGTGTCACTCTCTTTTCTATGGTTGACGACTAGAGTTTAATTTTCATCAACCACGAATTTTCCATTTTGGTTTCTGGGATTTCAATCCATGGCGTGTAGATTGTGAACCTTAAGACACTATATATACTTACTATTTGTTATTCCGCTATAAAAAAAGGTGTCTCTATAGAACAACTTATAGTTCACATGGAATGCTTCCGTACGTATATTGCAATACTTATTGCATGTTTTTAGGGTTTTTCAACAGAAGACCGGAACAGAGGATCTACAAATTTTCAAGCCAAACAAAGCCTCATCTGACCTCCATCTTCTATTGAGGCTTATGCAATACCACCCATAGCCAGCCACTCTGACCATATAAATACCTCAAAAGAAAAAGATATAATTCATTATATGTCACTGAATAATGCTCATTTCTACAAAATACCATTGAAAAATACTTCCTCTATTATATGCCACTGAATAGTACCAAAATTCTATTATATATCATTGCCATCGGTTAGGATACGTTTGCCCTTGGAAAAAAAACGATTTTGCCCTTAGTTCAAATCTGTCCTTATGATAAAAATTAAATATATGGTAAATTGGCTTAGCCAAAAATACTGAAAATTTTTTGTGGATCATCGGGACAATGTAAAACTCAAATATAAAATTTTGTGAACTAACTCTTCCATTTGTTCCATTTTTGAAATTCAAATCCAAAATCAGCCTATTTGAGCTATTTTTTAAACTGGGACAAATTCACTGTAAAAAAGTGAAAAATAATATTTTTGAGAGCTATGTGACATCTTAGGAGCATGTAAAAAAATTTCCAGAATTTTTAGACCTCATTTAGTCTCTGTTTGTAAATAGTAGCCTTTATTAGCATTTAAATTAAAAATCCAAAAGTTTTTTTTGAACAGTGCCTTGATATTTTTCTAGCTCACTAACATATTGAACAACACCCTTGTGAATTTTCATAATTTTTCGAGGTTGTTTGCTATTTTAAATAGATCGGATCTTCAGTCTTTACTAGGAGCATTTTGGTCTTTTTTCAGACTATACGCTCAGCTAACGGCAGTGGCATATAATAGAATTTTGGTGCTATTCAGTGGCATATAATAGAGAGAGTATTTTAATGGTATTTTATAGAAGTATGCGTTATTCAGTGGTATATAATGAATTATCTCAAAGAAAAACAAAAAGACCATAATGCTATTCATGAAGAAGATTAGAATCTCTCTCCAAGAGGAGAGCTGTGAGAACAAGGAAAGAATGTGTTCTCACATGCTATAGTCTGGCAAGAAAATGTGTTCTCACATGCTATAGTCTGGCAAGCTATTGGAGGGGGACCAAAGACTAAAGCTTAGCTTCTCAACATTATTTCCACTAGAAATCCTCCATGAGCTGGACTCCAAAAGGAGTAAGTGTACTTCTGAAGCCAGGGGCGGAGCCAGGATCTAGACAAAGGGGGGCCGACCCGCCAAGGCGCCGGCGTCATGGGTCCTGGGCGCCGTGTGTCGGCAAAATTAGACATACACATATATAATTAAACATACGCATATATATTATCATATAAATTCAATCATAACACATATGGCAAAATAATGTAGCATACGTCTAGCATACTGAAAAGACTCTCTCAGTGGTCGCTGTTGATACTGGAAGAGTTATGACTAATCTTAGCAATCTATCGACCATTGGATAAATAGAATTTTTACCTAATCTCACTAGTCCATTTGTTAGATCAGCAAGTGATGGTTAGCTCTAGATGGTTGCATACATCAAGTTGAAAATATGGTAGTTGACATTCCAATTGAGCTTGATCTTGACTTGAAAAATCAGCGGGATAGTACTTTTCCACCAGAGTACTTATCTTTCAAATGTCAAAGCCATCTTTTCTTGGATCTAGTGAGGCACAAAGTGATAGAAGCTCTGTTGCTTGAGAACTGAATCGATCTTCTAACTCAATCAATTGTTGGTCGACCGCAACATAAAACACATCTATTTTATAATGGTGAAGAGTGGTGGTATTATCATTTTTGTTCCGAGATTTGGTCACATCCACATACCTACAAATTGCGACAGGTAGTTAAACAAGTTAGATATGTACCATAAGAATAAAAAAATATGTATTTGTGCTCATATTAAAAAACTGAAGGTAAGATAATAACTTACTTGCGATTTAAATCCGAAATCTCAATCTCGTGCTTGTCACAAAAGGCTTTCACCTCCTCAAGAAGTGGTTCCCAGCCATCATTTCTCAAGTCACTAAGCAATGATTTTGTGTTAGAAATGCAGAGGCCTAATTGACTGTGATGAAGGGTGATTAAGGGGTCCTATTAATACATTTGGTGGACCATTGGGGGGGCCAGGCCCCTGCCCGCCCCCCCTTCTCTCCGCCCCTGTCTGAAGCTAACCTACAAACCAAAGAGAGCCCCATGCGTAAGGCATATGTCCAAGCTGAACTGGTATGGTGCCTACTGCCTCCTTTGCTCCCACCAGTAGTTCATCTATCAGTAGTTTGCATGTAGTTATCGGCTTATCGCTATACCGTTCTCGTTTTGATCGTATTTTCACCACCCTAACTAATTTAGGACAATCATATATTTTTTTTGTGAAAAATTACATAACTTATAACTTGCGGCACGCAACTACGCCGCGACGTGACACGTCTATCTTATTTTTGCTGAACCGTGCATCTCTCTATTTGAATGAGATTCGAACATTTGAATTTGAGACTTTATTGGGTGTTGATGACACGCTATTATTAGTGGGTAAATAGCTACTTAATTGCATCAGTTAGTAGTGGATAAATGACTGATTAATCACATCAGTTCATAGTATGTACCTATATATGCCTGAAGATGTCTGGAGTAGATATGCCCAAATCACTGCCTACTCCATTTCTTTTTCTTCTTTTTGCAAACTTATGTTGTTGTGTTATGTCGTCTGAATTTCGTCAACTCTTTTTCCTGGCATGCACCATGAAGGAGGTAAGTAGTATCTCTGAGCCATTGCTGTCGTATAGACCTGTACAAGAGTGGTAATAAGGTTTCTAGACATCAGACATATGCGCAACTGCTCGCTTCGCTGCTTCATCTACATTCTGTACTGCATCGAGCCTATGCTACTTCCTATTCTTCATCAGATCCTACTATAAGTTGTTCGTGCAACCAATTGACTCTAATATAATTATCTTCTTACGTATATTTGAAATACAGTATAATTTATCTGCTGCTGTTAGTTATAAGCTATGCACCATTAGTTATTTACAATATTTATGTCCTAGTGAAATCTAAAATTAAAATATTATCTACATCTATAACAACAACAACTTATACTGTGGACTCCTGTCTGTTCTCTTCTCTGTTCTGCTCAATGGAGCTGAGCTGTAACAACTCCAAAGTTATATTACCTTGATCGGCTGCTGATTGCTCGCGTTCTCCTCATGCAGGAATCGGGACGGGAGGGAGGCTGCCGTGTTTGACTCCGCCGCGAGCGGCGCAGAAGAAAGCCGCATAATTCGGGCTTCCTTCCAGCTGCTATATCAGTGGCCCCACTTTACTTTAAATTGCTCACTGAACAATTCACCCTCCTGTGCTCTGTATACTACTACATGCTGATGCTCTGTTCCGAGAGGTGTCAGTGTCCAACTTGGCTTCTCGGCCAGCTTTGTCTCGCTTACGTGCATGAACTTGGAACTAACTGGAGGCTGTATTTTGGCAGTGCTCTGAAGGACTTATAAATTTAGACTTTTAATTTTTTATATTATAGTGGTTAAAAATATATTATGACTATTGTTCCCTTTTTTTGCATAATTAAATTTAAAAGATAAAAAATTATATCATCAGAAAGAATGCAAAAAAATAACAAGAAAAAAGAAAAAGCACAAAAAAATAAAAGGCCAAAAGACAAAATTAAGAAGTCATAAAATAAAACCGCTTACCGCGGGAGAGTTGCGTAGGGTTCGATCTTGCCATGATGGGATCGATAATTGGTTGGATGAGGCCAATGTCGAGGAAGGTTTTCATTTGGAGGTTGACCAGATAGGTGCACGTAGGCGTAGCTTTTTGCCTCGTTGGCAGGCGCATGTTCTTGGCAGTATCCCATTTTTGCTGGGCTTTGTGCTCAACTCCTGACGTTCACCGTGTCAAATTTCGATGAATTTCTTATGCTAAAACTTCAAGCAGCCTAATATTGTGATGGCGACAGCAGCAGCGAGGAACCAAGCAAAAAAAACAAAACAAAACAAAAATCCACATGGGCTGTCAAAAAGAGCTGAAAAAAGTATGTTGTGTAATAAAGCGGTAGCAAGTGATCTGCTATCCATAGATGCATGGAAGCGAATACTTGTTTTTTTTTTCTCTCAAATTGATTCATAAGCGCCGGCCTACGAACGTCCCCATACAACACATGGCCCTACACTGACGATGTTAGCATTTTAAACGCCCACATGGTATCCTTTTAGCATATGTTTGTTAGGTAAAGTAGAGCAGCAGCTCATCTTTCTTCCTACAACGTAAAGGCATGTAAAAGAGGGGAAATACCTGTCCGGAGGGCCAAGAATTTTGTCGATGCCTTGTCTTTCCGAATTTTGAGCGAGACATCCATGGACAACCGTTATATATAGTTTAAATAGCGTGTCATTCTCATTTCTATGGCTAGCGACCAGAGTTTAATTCTCATCAACCACGGATTTTCCACTTTGGTTTCTAGGATTTCAACCTGTGGCATGTGGATTGCGAACCATAAGATACTACATGTACTCACTATTTGTTATTCCGCTATAAAAAAAACTGTCTCTATAGAACAACTTATAGTTCACATCGAATGCTTCTGTACGTAGTTATATTGCAATGCATATTGCATGATTTTAGCGGTTTTCAACAGAGACCGAAACAGAGGATCTACAAATTTTCAAGCCAAACAAAGCCTCAACTGACCTCCATCTTCTATTGAGGCTTATGCAATACCACCCATAGCTAGCGACTCTAACCATATAAATACTTCAAAAGAAAAACAAAAGCCCATAATGCCATTCATGAAGAAGATTAGAATCACTCTCCAAGAGAAAGAGAGATTACAAGAACAAGGAAAGAATGTGTTCTCCCATGCTCTAGTCTGGCAAGTTATTGGAGGGGGACCAAACACCAAAGCTAAGCTTCTCAACATTATTTCCACTTGAAATCCTTCAAGATTACTTCTTAATGTGTTCTCCCATGCTCTAGTCTGGCAAGCTATTGGAGGGGGACCAAAGCTTAGCTTCTCAACATTATGAAGATTAGAATCTCTCTCCAAGAGAAAGAGAGATTATAAGAACAAGGAAAGAATGTGTTCTCCCAAGCTCTAGTATGGCAAGTTATTGGAGGGGACCAAACAGGGACGGAACAGAATGAGAATGACCAACGTTCACTACTTTACCATACGTATAATTACATATATAATTTATGTATCCAATTTGCAACGAAGTAGATGTGTATTCTAATTTCCAAAAACCCAAGTTGAAACCCTACAATTTGACTAAAAACCAACAACAATCATACATTCAAACCATAACTCATAAATTCAGTCTATTTGCTTAAAGAAATTGAAAGAATCGAGACAAATTTAGCAATACCCTATATCAATTCAAGACTTAATGTATACCACCAAGTGTTCGAAGAGACAATCGACGGGTGATGACGACCAAGAGATACGGTGACCGGCAAGCTACAGCCTAGGCCTCCGGGCTCCAGTAACCGGCGGTTGCGAGCCTACAATCAAGTGAGAGGGTGGATTTTGCTTTCATGTGAGGCGGGACAGAGGGAGGAAGGGGATGAAATGCGAGTGACAGGGTCAATGGGATGGGTGTGCGGTGCGGCCTCTTCCTGCTAACTTCCCTTTGTAGAGTGGTTTGGCTGGCCAAGCGCCTTGGGCTATGCTTGTGTTAGCTGGGTAGTGTTAGACCCCGTGGGATCTTCTAGGTTTAGATCTGAGGGTGTTCTTGTTCGGATTCAAGAGAAGAGGGGAGAAGGAGAGAGGATTAGGGTTAGGGGTACCGACCGCCCGATGCATTGGAGGAGGAGCTGGCCATCGCTGGTTCGTCGGTGAAGTCTGCGCACGGGCAGCGACGGTCAGGGAAGAGGAGGGCGGTGGCGGCGGCGGAGATCCAATGACGGGGACGGCGATGGAGCTTCCCGCCGCTGACTGCGCGTCCCTCTCTAGATCGGTCTAGGGTTTGTCGGGTGGGGTTTGCGACTCAGGCGAACCTCGTTAGTCGAGCCGCCGGCCCCCACCCTCTATTTATTGCGCAGCGCGACGGGGGCCCATTAGCCAATAGTTAGGCTGAGCGCCCCCGATCAGGGCGCGGATCAAGGTCCCGATTAGCCGTTGGGCTAATCGGGGAGAGATCAATCTAACATTCTCCCCCTTGATCTCCTCTCATATCATACCTTTTCATCTTTTACCATTTCATCACAGATTAGTGCATAGAGCATGCTTCATCGTCACGGTCAATCGCCGATAGATTTAACAGCTTCAATACACATCTTTGTTCTGAAACAGATTCTTTAATTTTGGGCCCTTTATAGTCCAGGAATCATAGGCTTTCCCTTAAACCCATGCCGGCTACATGTTCTCTGAACACGTTGGGTGGTAAGCCTTTTGTAAGCGGATCCGCTAACATCTTTGTGGTACTTATATGATCAAGACTTATGATGTGATCCCGAACTTTATCTTTCACAACATAGTACTTTATGTCAATGTGTTTGGCAGCACCACTTGACTTATTGTTGTGGGCATACGTTACTGCAGGTTCATTATCGCAGTACAACTTAAGTGGTCTATTGATGTCGTCAACCACTTTTAAACCGGGTATGAACTTCTTTAGCCAGTTCACCTGCCCCGTAGCCTCATAACATGCTACAAACTCGGCATACATTGTGGACGATGTAGTGACGGTTTGCTTTGAGCTTTTCCACGATATAGCTCCTCCAGCGAGAGTGAACACATATCCAGATGTCGACTTTCTATCATCTCCCGCATAATCAGAATCTGTATACCCCACTATATGGAGTGAATCTGATCTTCTGTATGTCATCATGAGGCCTTTTGTTCCTTGCAAATAACGCAAGACTTTCTTTATCAATTTCCAATGTTCTATTCCAGGATTGCTCCGGAATCTGCCAAGTAACCCGGTAACAAACGCTAAGTCAGGGCGCGTACACACTTGAGCATACTGCAAGCTTCCGACAGCTGAAGCATATGGAACCGATTTCATTTGTTCGAGCTCGTACTGGTTCCTGGGGCATTGAAAATCCACACATCTGTCGCCCTTGACTATAGGTGCAGGTGAAGGACTACATTTATGCATACCAAATTTCTTTAAGACTTTCTCTATGTATGTCTTTTGTGACAGTCCCAATGTCTCTTTGTTTCTATCCCGGTGAATTTCGATCCCTAGAACGAACGAAGCTTCACCAAGATCTTTCATATCAAAGTTTGAGGACAAAAATTTCTTTGTCTCCAGTAGCAGACTGACATCACTACTAGCCAGTAGGATATCATCCACATATAGGATTAGGAAGATAAACTTCCCATCTTTAAACTTTGCATAAACACAGTTGTGCTCTACATTCTCTTTAAACCCAAATTTTCTTATTGTACTGTCAAACTTCAAGTACCACTGTCTTGAAGCTTGTTTTAACCCATAAATCGATTTCTTTAGGCGGCATCCCATTCTTTCATTTCCTTCCACGACAAAACCTTTCGGTTGTGCCATGTAAACATTTTCCTCCAAATCCCCATTAAGAAATGCCGTCTTTACATCCATCTGATGTAACTCTAAATCATAATGTGCTACTAATGCCATTATGATTCTGAAGGAATCTTTACATGAGACTGGAGAAAAGGTCTCATTGTAATCAATCCCTTCTCTTTGCATAAAGCCTTTTGCCACAAGTCGCGCTTTGTATCTTTCTACATTCCCTTGGGAGTCAAGCTTTGTCTTGTAGACCCATTTACAGCCTACTGTTTTGGCTCCTTTAGGAATAATTTTCAAGTCCCAGACTTTATTAGCCTTCATGGACCTCATTTCCTCTTCCATGGCCTCAAGCCATTTTGAAGAATTTTCGCTTCTCATGGCTTCTTCAAATGAGGTGGGATCATCCTCCATTTGAAATTCCTTTGTATGATAAATCTGATAATCATCAGAAATAGCTGATCTTCTTACTCTTTGAGACCTCCTCGGGGCCTCCTCATTTGGTACATCTTCTGTTTGAGGCTGTTATTGCTCCCCCTCATCTGTGTCAATGGGTTCTATAGGATCCTGAAGAACAGGTTCCTCATTCTCATTCATTGTTGCCACAGGAGGAACAATAACAGGTGCTGGCACCACAGTGTCTTGCACCGTCGGTGCAGCGACAGCAGGTAGTGTGAAGAATGGCTCTTGAATCATCGGAATGGGCGCATACGCCCGCTTCTCTTCAAGGTCAATCTCTCGAGCTACCATGCTTCCTCTCATCATTTCATCCTCTAAGAAGACAGCATGTCTCGTTTCTACAAACTTTGTATATCTGTCTGGACAGTAGAAACGATAACCTTTTGACTTTTCAGGGTAGCCAATGAAATAGCAACTTACTGTTTTGGGATCAAGCTTCCCAAGGTTTGGGTTAAATACTTTAGCCTCAGCAGGACTCCCCCACACACGTAAGTGGTTTAGTGAGGGAACTCTTCCTGTCCACAACTCGTACGGTGTTTTGGGCACCGACTTACTAGGCACTCTGTTGAGAATATGAATGGCGGTTTTCAACGCCTCCATCCATAAACTCAATGGTAGTGTGAAATAGCTCATCATGCTTCGCACCATATCCATCAGGGTACGGTTGCGTCTTTCAGCTACTCCATTTTGCTGAGGTTCGCCTGGTGTAGAATACTGGGCTACTATGCCATTTTCCTGTAAAAACCTTGCAAAAGGTCCAGGAACTTGTCCATATGGGGTATGTCGACCGTAGTACTCCCCCCACGATCAGATCGGACTATCTTAATCTTTAAATCGTGTTGGTTTTCAACTTCAGCCTTAAATATCTTGAATTTATCCAAGGCTTCATTTCTTTCTTTGATTGGATAAATATATCCATAACGGGAGTAATCATCCGTGAATGTTATGAACGAGTCATAACCATCCACACTTTTCACAGGAAAAGGACCACAAATATCTGTGTGAATAATTTGTAGAACTCATGTGCTTCTTTTGGCGTCTTTCTTAATTTTCTTTACATATTTTCCTTTAATGCATTCTCTACATTGTTCTAAGTCTGAGAACTCTAATGGAGGAAGAATATCATTCTTAACTAGTCTTTCTATTCTCCCCCTCGAAATATGGCCTAATCGACAGTGCCATAATTTCGACGACGCATCTAGAGTTCTCTTTCGTTTCCTGTTTACATTCGTAGACGAGGATTCATTCACTTTCTCGCACTCGACATTCCCATTATCGCATACGACATTCATATCATCACATAATGATAACAAATAAAGCTCATTTTGTAAGATGGCAAGACCAACACATTCTTTATTAAACATTATTTCACACTTGCCATTTCCAAAATGACAATCATAACCATCATTGTCCAAACATGAAACACTAATCAAATTCCTCTGTAAAGAGGGAACATAAAGAACATCTCTAAGTAAAAGAGTGAAGTCATTAGCTAGCGGCCCAGGCGGCCCGCTCAGCCAGCGCCGCCTCGCGCTCCCCCGCGCCGCAGGCCACAACCTGGGCCTGGGCCGGGAAAGTCGCTGCGCGCCTGGGCCGAAAGCCAGCCCGGCTGTCTCGGCGCGATCTCAGCCGTCCGTCGCCATCCGACGGCTGAGCGGCGTTTTCGCCGGATCAAAACCGCTCGCGGCGGTCTCCCGTGAAACCCTAGCTCATTTTCATCTCCTCTCCCCTCTCTCAGCGTCGCACCCGAGTGAACGCAGCGGTGGCGGCGACTTCGTCCACGCCGCCGGAGAAAGAAAGACCGGCGCCAACGCGGGCCCTCTCGCCGGCGTGCGCACTCCCCTGAGAGGGAGTGCGCCGCTGTCGAAAGGCTCCGTGTCGGCGCCCCTTTGCACACGCCCTGACCCGGGGTCCGGGGTGCGCTCGGATCTGGACGCGCAGTCGGCGGCGGCTTTTGGAGCGCCGGCGAGCCCACGGCTCGGCCGGTCTTCCCGCACGCCAACGACGACAGCCAGGTAAGTCCTGGCCTTTCAGATCTAGGGTTAGGGTTAAGGTTTGGGTGGATCGAGTCCTTCCCCTCTCTTTCTTTCTTTCTTTTTCCCGCACGCCGGTCAACCGACGGCGGTCTCTTTCCCCATCTAGATCTACGCCTAGACTAGGCTCTGATACCATTGTTAGACCCCGTGGGATCTTCTAGGTTTAGATCTGAGGGTGTTCTTGTTCGGATTCAAGAGAGAAGGGGAGAAGGAGAGAGGATTAGGGTTAGGGGTACCGACCGTCCGATGCATTGGAGGAGGAGCTGGCCATCGCTGGTTCGTCGGTGAAGTCTGCGCACGGGCAGTGACGGTCAGGGAAGAGGAGGGCGGTGGCGGCGGCGGAGATCCGATGACGGGGACGGCGATGGAGCTTCCCGCCGCTGACTGCGCGTCCCTCTCTAGATCGGTCTAGGGTTTGTCGGGTGGGGTTTGCGGCTCAGGCGAACCTCGTTAGTCGAGCCGCCGGCCCCCGCCCTCTATTTATTGCGCAGCGCGACGGGGGCCCATTAGCCAATAGTTGGGCTGAGCGCCCCCGATCAGGGCGCGGATCAAGGTTCCGATTAGCCGTTGGGCTAATCGGGGAGAGATCAATCTAACAGGTAGCACTTGCGTATGCTAGGCTGCGTGTTCTAGTCCTCAATTGGTGTTATCTTAGGCCCAGCTATGGGAGCACTGAGTGGAACAGTGGGAGCTGAAAAGCCAAGACTTCAATCTGTGGGCCGGCCAGGTGTCATTCAATTTGGACTAGGGATTCACACTTAAATTTACATGGGCTATACAGCAGAAAAATGAAATTGAACCCGGTGTCCTGTGCACCCTGTGGCACTCTTTAGATCCGCCCCTGGGACCAAACACCAAAGCTTAGCTTCTCAACATTATTTCCACTTGAAATCCTCCATGAGCAGGAGACTCCAAAATGAGTAAGATTACTTCTGAAGCTAACCTACAAACCAAAGAGAGAGCCCCATGCATACAGGATATGTCCAAGCTGAACTGGCATAGTGCCTACTGACTACATTGCTCCACCACTAGTTCATCTATCAGTTAGTTTGCATGTAGTTATCGCTATACCGTTCTCGTTTTGATCGTCCTGATTTTGAGTGCCTACTGGCAATATTTGCAAAAGGAGGGGCACACACTGCACCACTATGCCTGCCTCTAGAGCGCTCTGATGTGTTAGATTTCCATTAGCTGATTTAATTAGTTCATGTGTTTAGAAATTTTGTCTGAAAAAGTGACGTGCAACCTCCATAACTCTCGCACTCAATCCTACGCTTGATCTACAGCCTCTCAACCCTGATCTTTGCAATTCACAAAGTTTGTAACGTAAGGTCTTATGCGAATTGCTCTTGTATAGAATGTTTCTTTTGGGTGTCAACGAATAAAGGGGATATCTAATTAGTTAATTTTCCGTATGATCAATCTACAACCATTGATCTTTATTCCCCTATCATTGTGCATCGTGGTGGAACACCGTGACCATGCTACGATCATTGATCTTTATTCCCCAAGTGTAGGGATGGCAACGGGCACATTTTTCGCGGGTAGAGGGTTTAGAAACCCGCACCCGCCAGCTCAAATCTACACCCACGCCCGCACCCATTACCCTCGACGGGTACAGATGTGCACCCGCACCCGCCACCCGCGGGCACAACCCGCCAGACATCAAAATAGGCTATCTACTCAGTAAGAAACTAAGAACTAGGAAACATGCATCAACAATTATGCAAATAAAAACACAATGGAAAGTAACAACTAACAAGCCAAATGGATCACAATAGTACATCAAATTCTACAAAGATCATAGTTCTCAAATCTCAACTCACACTCAGACTCACAATCACACAGACACAGAACACATTGTTCAACTTCAACAAGCCACAAGCCAAGTCTTAAAGAGAGTACAAGCCAAATAAACAATTAAACATAGTTAAACTTCAACAAGCTTCAAGCTATCAATCGGAGTCAACAGTACTGATGCATGATTCTTCCTTCATTTCTTCTTCTATGTCCTCAAGACAAGACCAAAAGGTGTCAACCTGACCATCATCTTGATCTACAGCAAGTTATTTGTGAATATTCGTAGCTGCTGCCCACAAATCACAGGTTATAGAATATATCAAACATTGCAAATGACCATTTGTCTTACCTTTAAGTGAGTGACGAAGCCAACTTTGGCTACACATTAGAGCTTCAACCATTTGAGGAGTAAGACGGCTGCGATGCTCACTTAAAATCCTTCCACCGGTGCTAAAAGCTGACTCAGAAGCTACCGTGGTGATTGGAATAGCTAAAATATCACGAGCAATCATCCTCAAAGTTGGGAAACGAGTTCCCGCCACCTTCCACCAGCTAAGGATATCAAAATACTCACTCTCATTATGAGGAAGTGTTTCTTCGTCCAAATAGCGATCTAACTCATTCTTGGCTTTAACCAAACTTGAAGTTTGTTTACTTGCAGCAAGCGACTTGAATATGGACAGCACAGCCGCTGCACTAACAGTAGAAGAAGCAGCACCAAAAGATGATGTACCCACACCCTCTTGGTCAGTTTGCACTTGGTATTCACGCATCAAGTCAGTTAGCAATTCATAGCTCTTTGTAACATATTTATCAGCTTCTTCTTGACCCAATAGAGCAATGTAGCAAGCTTGCAACATTATCATCTTAAGACGCGGATCAAGAATAACAGCAACAGCCATAAGACCTTGGATGTCAGACCAATATTTATCATACTTCTCTATCATGCCAGTGGACATTTTCCTAATTATCTCATTTTCATCTTCTTTCCAACAATTAATTTTAAGTTTGATCTCACATACTTTGGGGAAGAAGATGTTAGCTGTCACATACTTAGTTCCAGAAAACAATTCAGTGAGCTGATAGAACAATTCTAATTTCTCACAAACAAGAGAAGCAAATTTCCAATCATCTTCTGGAGGGCAATCAAAGCTTGGGTCAAGGGTGTCTAAACGTTCAAAAACTTTCCTATAAGGTATAGCAGTACTAAGCATGATAAAAGTTGAGTTCCATCTAGTTTTGCAATCTAGGCACAATTTCTTAGTTAATTCAACCTTTTGCTGCTGTGCTGTTTTCACAAATTTCTCATACCTCTTTGGTGCGGCAACCCAATAAGCAATACCTTCCCTGATACTTGCAACAGATTTCTTAATCACTTCCAAGCCATCTTGGACAATTAGGTTTAGGATGTGTGCACAGCACCGCATATGAAGGTGCTTGCCACGCAACAACAAATTAGCTTCTCCAATCCTTCCTTCCATTTGACCAATCATGTTGTCATTGGTATTACAATTATCAAGGGTCACTGTTGACACCCTGCAATCAATATCCCAACTCCGGAGGCATTTGAGCAATGCATCACAAATAGCACTCGCTGTATGAGGGCATGGCACATACAAAAACCTGAAAAAAGATAGAACATTTCAGCATTATAAAATGGTAATTTGCATATCATAAAAACAGTACAGCAAGCAAAACCAGGTAATCACCTCAAAATGCAGCTTCTAAGAGTCCATGAGTCATCAATAAAATGTCCAGTGATAGCCATATATCCTCTTTTTTGGTTATCAGCTGTCCACATATCAGTTGTAATAGCAACACGACATCTCATTTTTTGAAGGAATATCTTAGCTTTCCTTTTCTCCATGTCATAGAAACTCAAGATGCCCTTCCTAGCAGTGTTTCTAGTACCTATCTTGAACAAGGGTTGCAATGCACTAACAAATTTGCGAAAGCCATGATGGTCCACAATGGACAGAGGGTACTCATGCAATACAATCATAGAGTAAAGTGCTTTCCTAGCTACCTCTTGATCAAAAACATAGTTTTCCACAGCCACTGCCCCCCTCTCAGTGGCTCCAAACCTAAAGTGCTTTCCTAGATACATATTTTAAGATGAGTACGCAGATGGTTCGTACCATTCCTTGATGCTGCTGAAAGTTTCTTGCTGCAATGGTTACACTTAGCCTTCCAAACACCATCGTCATCACAAACTCTTGTGAACTCTTTCCAGACTAAAGAAGTAAACTTCCTCTGTGTGCTTTGCGGCTGACTGACACCACCACCAGCCCCATCTTCCCCAGGTTCATCATCAACGGGGATGACTTCAGGGCTAGCTGCAACAACAGGGCCAGGGCCAGATGCTTGCGACTGCGACACCTGATCAGCTTGTGTGCTACTTCCAGGGGTCTCCATCTCAAATTCTCAGAACTACATGAATAAGAAAAAATCTAATAAGAACTAGTACTAGCTACTGACCATACATACATCTGCAGATCTAATGGACATAAGTACATAACTCTACAAATCAGCAGTAGGGAGGAAGGAGATGGAAGAAAAATCAATACCTTTGACTGGCGGTGGCGCAGAGACCGACGACGACACGGACGGGGGAGCGGTGGTGTGGACGGGCGGAGCTAGGAGGAGGCACGGATGTGCAGACGGGCGCCGGGCAGGGGCACGGACGAGCGGTGGCGCCGACGGGCGGGGGGCGCGGTTGTGCGGCCTCGACGTGGCCGGACGTGCGGTCCTGGGATCCCGGCGTCGTGCGGACGGGCGGGGGCGGGGCGCGCCTGGCATGGATGGGCGGTGATGCGGTCTTGCGGGGGCGGGGGCGCCGTCGTGCGGCCCCGGCGTCGCGTGGACGGGCGGTGCGCGGTGGATCGGTGCTTGGGTTGGGGCCTTTGGGCGGAGGTGGCGCACTGGCGGCTGTGGTGAGGGAGGCCGGTAGGTGGGAGCCGGGAGGGGAATAAAATTGTAGAAGGCACGGGAGGCCGCCCGGTGGAAGCCCTAATCTTGGTTGCACAGGGGACCCACATGTCAGGGCTTTGGAGCGGGTACGCGGGTGTAGCGGGCACGGGTACGAGATTTTTGTACCCGTCAGCTATTACCCATTGGGTTCAACTATAAACCCTCACCCACACCCATGGGCACATCTTGAAACCCATATCCTCGCCTTAGCGGGTTTCTACCCACGGGCACGCGGGTAATTTGTGCCCATTGCCATCCCTACCCAAGTGTATGCCGCTCTATTTCGTTGTTTGTCTCCAACGGGCATGGACAGTCCATGTGTGCATGATATATTGATATGTATGCAGAATATGCCCTTTGGATCATAATAATTGGTCGCATGCATGCATGTATGTATGTATCGATCAAGTGAAGGTGACTTCGGTTCTTATCAAGTTCGCCTTTTGCAAGTGGCTACATGGAGTCATGAATGATTGGGTTTGCAAGGAAGATTCTGTGGTACTGATTCCTGAGCACTGTCTGCGCAGAAAATGGAAGGCTTGTTTTGTTATGTGCCGTGCATTGCAAATGCCTGGTTTGTGTATCGCAGCAATATTGAGCTGGCAATTGTTGAAATATATAAAAAAAAAGGGTCACTAAATAAGATATAATACGCACTTCAGCGCTTGTACTTTAGTTCCAAAGTAACAATACCAGGTTTGCGTGGATTCTAGGCTGCTCTACTTTAGTTCCAAAGTAACAATACCAGCTAGCTTTGGTTGCACTTTCTCTCCATAACTTTGGACATGAAATTAAAAAATAAAAAAACAAAACAAAACAAAAAAGAAGCTCTTGACTTGAAAATGAATTTATGCACTTTTGCAAACTGTATTAGATTCCACTTTTTAATTAATAATAAAAGGAACTTCAAGCAATTATTTCTCGTAGGCCATCATAATAAGTTTGCAAAAGATTGGCTACCAGAGTAGTTTTGAACCTGCATATCCCCATCTGTGCAGAAAACGCATCGACACCATGCATGACATCTACCGCACCAACAAGAATTTAGCCTTATCCAAAACTTACACGAGAAGATACCCCCCCCTACCGGGTGGTTCTTCTTTTTACTGTGGATGATGGCTTTTCGAAAATATTGGGTTACAAACCCAATATTTCTTTTTACGTCTATCAATCTGTTCATCTAAAAAATTAAGCTGACGAAAAAAAACAATTCACTTATATTTCAATAATAGAAGTGTGCTACAATGTTTTTTTAATTACATCAATTGGGTCTTAAACTCAAGAGCTCTCGACTCTGATATAATATTGAGTTACATATAACAGTTAATTTACTTAAAAAACTTAAACTGACAAAAAAAGATAAACAATCCACTTATACTTTAACAGAAAAGATAACAAGGAAATCATAACCCATAATACATATCATGAAAACAAGACCATATTTCGGGATTCGAGGCTGGTTGCAATGCACGTCACTGTTTATACAGAGATGGGGCCCTACGAGGCAGGCTGGCGTAGGAAACAACACACATGGCACACATCAAGTCACCAACTACTCAATTTTGACCCCTGCACAGAAATAAAACGTAGGGCGGACCGACTCCTAAAATATCTAGAGACATGTTAATCTCATGTGTCAAGCATCAGCCGATGGATAAAAGGTATTTGTCATCAGCAAAGCAGAATAGTAGAAAAGAAGAGGCCAAAAAAACTCCGAAGACATCGCCACCAGCAATCCACGGGGAAAGCGACGCCCGCGCGAGCCTATAAATGGCATCGTCTCCAGCCGTAATGGCACCACTGGATCACACACGCACACGCAAAGAGAGGCTTTAATCTTGGCGCACACGTCGTCTCGATCGTACGTGCCACCCTGACACGCAGCTAGCTTAGCTAGGATGGCGACGATGAGGGCCGCGCTGCTTGGGTTCGTGCTGCTGTGCGCTCTCCGGCACGGGCGTGCGCAGCGGTACAACGCCATCTACAACTTCGGCGACTCCATCTCCGACTCCGGCAACCTCTGCGTCGGCGGCTGCCCGTCGTGGCTCACCATGGGGCAGCCGCCCTACGGCGAGACCTTCTTCGGCCACCCCACCGGCCGCTGCTCCGACGGCCGCGTCATCATCGACTTCCTCGGTACGTACGAACGTTATGCGTCCACCGCAAAACGGCGCAGGTGAAGACATATGTGATGGTAACGTGACAAGTACTGTGTATATTTGTGTGCAGCCGAGTACTTTGGGCTGCCGCTGCTGCCGGCGTCCAAGGCCGGCGGCGACTTCAAGAAGGGAGCGAACATGGCGATCATCGGCGCCACCAGCATGGACGCCAGCTTCTTCGAGTCCATCGGCCTCAGCGACAAGATTTGGAACAACGGGCCCCTCGACACCCAGATCCAGTGGTTCCGACAGCTCCTACCGTCCATCTGCGGCAACGGTACCGTAATGAATCAGCCATTTAAACGCCTCACCAAATTTTTTTTATCACTAGTACTCTAGTAGTGATCTCGTACCATTCATCACTACGTGCACCTGGTGCACATGTAGACTGCGAGAACTATCTTTCCAAGTCCCTCTTCGTCGTCGGCGAGTTCGGCGGGAACGACTACAACGCGCCGCTCTTCTCCGGCCGGTCCATGACCGAAGTCAGAGGCTACGTGCCGCGGGTCGTCAGCAAGATCATCCGTGGGCTCGAGGTATGCAGTGTACACCACCTGAGCTCACTCTTGACTCTTCTGAGGAAGGTGGCGCTTCCTTGGGCCGCCAGCTTACATACAACCAATCAAACGCTACCTATCACTTAACATTATATATTTTGTATACGTATGCATACAGACAATGATCAGATTGGGCGCGGTGGACATCGTGGTGCCAGGGCTGCTGCCGATTGGGTGCTTCCCGATCTACCTGACCCTCTACGGAACCTCCAACGGCGGCGACTACGACGGCGACGGTTGCCTCAGGAGCTTCAATGGCCTCTCCTCCTACCACAACTCGTTGCTGAAGCGAAGCCTCTCTAAGCTCCAGAGGACATACCCCCACACCAAGGTTATGTACGCCGATTTCTACTCCCAGGTCACCCAGATGGTCCGGTCTCCACAGAGCTTCGGTATGATGACATCCAGCTGGCTTTTCCACGCTACTGTGGTATATTGATTAATTAATATTTCTCATTACACATCTCCGAAAAGAAGCAAGCAAGTTACATGTTTGGTTCGTTCGCGTGGAAACAAACAACAATTAAGTTGGATTCTTGCTAGATAGCATGGTAGCTTATAATAGGCTGTTAGATGCTTGAACGTGCCACAGAATTTAATAAGAAGTTCCCTATGCTCTTAATAAAAAGCAAAAGTTACGTTGCCTATGCAAAAGAAATGATATTAACACGCCAATAACCATTTGATTATGGGTTAATGAATGCATTGGATTTACACAGTCCACACTAAGCTTTTCTTGAGAGCCATGATCTTGCCAATGCCAACCATGTTAAAATCTTCACACACACACTTATTTGGTAGGAAGAATATTCCAGTTAAACTTCTATTCGGACATCCCTGTCCAGAGCATCAAGGCAACACATCATTTTTTTTTATCTGCTGATCATCATCAGCAAAGGTGTGGTCCTAGAATCCAGGTGCCGTGACAGAGTTGAAGTTCCAGTGACCACGACATGTTTAATCATTCTATCAACGCCATTACTGTACAATTCACGTGATAGAGAGCACGTGAACACACGTTAGGAAGCAGGTTAGTAAAATGACAAACGGGGGCCGGTCTGGGACGAGAGAATTCTCTCATATTCGCGAAGGAGATGGACAAGCTATTTTATGTGCAATTTCTGCGTTCCTAATAGGTCTGTAGCCAGTGGTGAACTTGCTTGACTAATTTGTGATTGCTTCTTTTTTTCTGGCAGGTTTGAAGTACGGCCTCAAAGTTTGCTGCGGAGCCGGCGGCCAAGGCAACTACAACTACAACAACAACGCGAGGTGCGGCATGTCCGGGTCAAGCGCCTGCTCGGACCCGAACGACTACCTGATCTGGGACGGCATCCACCTCACCGAGGCGGCCTACCGTTCGATTGCCAACGGATGGCTCAACGGGCCCTACTGCAACCCTCCCATCCTGCACTAGACGATGATAACTTGATGCCGATGCAGAGACGAGTGAATAGCACATTAGCACTGGCAATTGTGCAGGGATGGATGATACGCGTTATTTGTTTAGGGTTGGCGTGTGGGATCGATGTGTGTGGATCTAACAGCAATTGATGGGTTTTTATTTACGTGTGGATTATTCATGGGTTAGGGTTGCTTTCCACACGAATGAATAAAGTTTGATGTATTATTTGGGATTATTAACTATAAAGTGAATAATGAATTTGAAACAAGCTTTCATTCCCCTTTACTTTTCTGAAAGCTCTATTTGATTTGATTTGGATGATTTTTTTGATGGGAAACAGTAGAAGAACCTCCTATTGTACTATATTAAGTAGGTAATAATGTACAATAGAAAGAGAAGGAAGGAAAAGAAAGCAAAAAGAAGAGAAGTCAGAGAGGCTGAATCCAATTACATAGCACTTGCCGGGTGGTAGTTTTGACTCTGTACAAAAGTAGAGTCGCCTCCATTCTGAATCGTGCTTTCCAATCATCTAGGCTATGCTGTTGCTGCTGGAATATGTGCCAATTTTTAATCTTCCAAATGTGCCATGTAGCCATGATGAATTTCTCCATGAAGAGCCCACCAGTATAAATTAATTTCGTGTGGAGCACCCTTATTGGGATATCAATATTCGAGGCCCAGTGAATCCCAATCGCATTCCAATATTGCAAGGTAAAGGGGGCACTCAAAGAAGAGATTGTGTAGTGTCTCGTCCCACTGCAAGTCACAGAGCACA
Source organism: Dendrocalamus latiflorus (assembly GCA_017311315.1). NCBI lineage: Eukaryota > Viridiplantae > Streptophyta > Magnoliopsida > Poales > Poaceae > Dendrocalamus > Dendrocalamus latiflorus. The sequence continues at coordinate 8,477,845 of CM029662.1, forward strand.
CATGATATGTTACCATTAGTGTTGAAGTTCTTCCTCCTTAGTATGTCTTTTGTGTTGAGTCTATCCATCATGAGGAGCCATGCGAAAACCTTGAGTTTCATGATACATTTGCTCTTCCAAATAAGGAAGAAAGCTGACGATGTGCATCGTTGGCTGAACTAGTGAGCATACCATTTTTGTGAGGAGTACAGAGAGTTTCTCTAGATGTATGTCCACTGATCAGATACATGTTGCTTGATAATGACTCTATTTGTAAAATTCAGCAATTGGGTATATTCTTGATAGGCTTCCTCTTAGAGTGGCAGTTGATAAAGACCGTGTGACTCCCTTAATTGTATATAATTCTTGACCAAGATGTCCTGTTCGCTGGCATACAAGTACAATCTCGGGTATTTTCTACAAAGTAGATTTCCGTTCCAGCAATTCTTCCAGAACAGGATATCTTGGCCATCACCAAGCTTCCCCATTGCAATACCATGAAATTGTGTGATGTTTTTCATAACATCCCTCTACCAAAAAGAGCCACATGCATTTGACGTATGAGGAACTACATTTGAGTAGTATTTGTGCCAAACTAGGTTGACCCAAGGGGTGTCATTTCTCCCATAGAACTTGTGTAGATGTTTAAGAAGTAAACCCTCATTCAGCACATGTAGATTCAGAATCCCAGGCCTCCTTTCTTCTTCAGCTTGAAACAGCTAGGGAGTTACATCATACTTGTAAATCTCTAGAACCCCTCCAAAGGCAGTTGCACTGTGCTCTATCAATATGATCTATCGACTTTTTTGGTATTTTAATTATGCACATGTGATAAATCTGCTGCAGGGATTGGATTATATTGATGACCATTAGTCTTCCTCTGTAAGACAAAAATGTTGTCATGCTAGTGAACCGTCTTTCTACCCTGTCCACTATGGGGAAGAAATCCTTTACCTGTGGTCTTATTGTCCCTACTGGTAGACCTAAGTAAACGGTATAGAGCCAAGTTTGCGTCCAAACACACCTGCAAAATTGGCCGCTCTGTCAAGTTGGATATTAATAGGAATCATGATTGATTTGTAAAGGTTAACTTTAAGTTTGATGAAGGTTTAGAAAGTCTAAAGCAGGCCTCTTAGGTAGAGAAGCTATCTGGCATAGGCCGAAAGAATGATCAGGGTGTCATCTATATACTGAACCACCGGGAAGTTTTCGTGTCCTATTGGCGGGATCGGATGCTTGAGCAATTCTCTTCTAGCCACCTCATTTATTATTGACTATAGAAGGTCAGCTCCTAACGTAGGTCAAGTTGTAAAACACTTGTGCTCAAAAATTGTTTCTTGTTCTTTGTATATGAAGGGAAGTTTGAAGTCAACTATGATCAATAGCGATAATCAGGACTACACTCATAAAGGAGCCAAAGTCCAGAACGATAAAGGAAACTGGCTAACATGGTTGAGCTCAAGCGTGGCACAAGGAAGGAAAAGAATGTTGAAGGGTAGGTTCGAGTGACGGGTAACACCAAGTGGATTGGTCAGTCCAAATGAGGCATGGCTCAGTGGGAACTGGAGTGAGAGAGATTTACTGATGCGTGGCAAGCTATTGGTGCACCTACACATGGTAAGTATAGAGATTGCTTGCAAGGGAGAAGAAGACCGAGTCAAGGCAAGGGTATTTTGGTAGTTGGCCAAATACCAAAAACTTTGTTGGATCAAAATCATGGCGCTTGAGCGGCGTTTGAGAAAACGGTTTAGGTCAAGTAGATGCTGAGAAGATCAAGTGGATCAAAGACTAACAACTTAGTGGGTTTAAGCTCATGTGCTTTGAAAAGTGTGCATGGGATAAGTGTGAGTATAAACTGTGTTGTGTGGGGTTAACAAGTTTCTCTCAATTGTGCTAGTAGATAGTAACCTTTAGTGTAGGTGTGAGAAAGTTACCCTGTTTATTTAATGGGTTGGGGATGGAAGCTTGCAAGCCAACTATCCCACCGTTTCAATCTTGAGTTCTAGGGTTAGAGTTTGAGAGAGAAGAGTGAGTGTTATGGTGTGCCCTCTTGTCCTCCTTATGAAGTGGTTGTGAAACCTTCATCTTCAAGTAGTAATAGATCAACTTTGTTCATCTTTCATGAAGTGTTCTTGTCTTTGTTAATTTGCTTGTGTTCTTGTTAGTTCTTTGCCTCTTCTCTCCCTTCTTGATCTTGCTCGTGCCAAGGATGTGTAAGTGATGGAGATGACTCATGTATATTAAATTCTATTCATCTAGGAACTATGGTTTGCAAGATTTCAATGTTGCATGATTTTTGCTTGGTTGGAGTCTTTCTTATGGAATCTTGATTTGAGGGCTTTGGTTTTGAATCTTTGGGTGGTCTTGCTTGCGATGATATGTGAGAACTCATCTAGAGCCATCTTGGATGTTCTTAACCCATGAGAAAGTTGTTTTTCAAGTGTTTGGGATTTGTCTGGTTTTGGTGCAACCTTTCATGTTTTGAGAGTAGATTGAAACTTTGGCCAAGATCCATGTGATTCTTGGATAGAATAGTTCTTGAGACTCTCAGCAAGGTGTGCAAAGTTTCAATTCATTTGAACTTTGTTTTTGAATTTTACACCAAATTTGGTTTTGACTTGGACTGTTTTTTTGTTTTAGGAATAAGGAAGTGGTCAGACCGCTCCTAGGCTTGGTCAGACCGGTGGTTGTTGCCAATTGGACTGACAACTGGTCCGACCGTACCTCTAGTGGTGGTTAGACTAGTTGGGTGCTAATTTTGTGTGTCCTTGCAGTTTTGTGTTGTTATTTGGATTTAGGTTGACAAATCTGATCTTCATAGCTCTTTAGCTACTAGAGTGAAAGATTTTTGAATACTTAGGGGAAGATTTTAAGAAGGTGCCATTCACCCCCCCCCCTTCTCTGTTGCCATTACCAGTTCTACAAATGTTATCAGAGCTTGGTTAGCTCTTCTTAATAGATCTTAATCATTCTTAGAGTTGTGGTGTCAGACGTCAGACAAGTATTCCACCACGCCACTAATCTTTAATGGGGTTGACTATCCCTATTGAAAGGCTCGGATGGTAGCCTATATCCAAGCCCAAGGGAAACCAATTTAGGAGAAACTAAATAGAGATTATGCCATGCCTGCCGATAATCAGACCACACTGGTAAATCTTACGGATGTTGAGGCAAACAACAAGGCACACAACTACTTGATTCAAGGGCTTAGTAGATCTAAGTTTGATTGAGTATCTTACTTGACATCTGCACACAAGATCTGAAAGACCCTCGCTGACTATCATGAGGACTCTTCGGTGATTAAGGAAGTGAAATAGAATCAATTCAAGAAAGTATACTCTAAGTTTGAGCAAAAGCCTGATGAATCCTTAGATAAGTTGTTTTGTAGGTTCATTAAGATTCTCAGCAACTTGCGTGTGGTTGGCTTGACTTACTCTGAGTCTAAGAATGCATGCCAAACATTTGATACCTTAGATGTGAAAGTTTGGGGGTAAAAATTACATCCATCAATGATAACACTATTATGAGTGAGCTTACCATGGATAACCTTCACTCGAGGTTGAAGACACATGAAATTGATTTTATTTCTCGTCTCCCCAAGATTGGGTCGATGGCTCTTGTAGTCAACCCTACTCAAAGCAGTTCTTCTAGTCCTTTAGACTTTGGTTCTTCTAGGTTTTCCTTGTTCGCCTTGCACGTCCTGAGTGGTGAGCAGTTGGAGAGACTCTTAGAGAATGATTTAGCATTCCTATCCACAAATTTATAAACACTTATGATATTGCAAGGAACCAAAAGAGGAGTGACCTCCTTCACCTATTTTGAGTGTGGTTAGTCAAACCACATCGGTTCATGTCCCCCAAGCTCCAGGGTAAAGAGGATAAAGACTTCCAGAGGTGTCCTGAAGCTTGCGACACGAAGCCCAAGAAGATCAATTATCGCAAGTTCATCAACCGGGTCCTTGCCGCTCTTGAGACTATCAACATGAGAGATGTGGACTCGGGGATGGAGGACAACGAGGATGACTCCCGAAGTAAGAAGAAGACCCAGGACTTCACCGACATATGCTTCATGGCCAATGAGGACATTACCAATGACACCAATGACGACGACACTCCTTATAGTGATCCTAATGAGGTATGTCTCTCGATTGAGGATATGAAGCATGCTCATGTTCTAGCTGAAAAAAGAACTTAGGAATAAGGCTAAGAAAATAAAAAAAAATCAAGATTTCATGATTCATAATTTGAACTTATAAATTGTTAGGCTCAAATAAATGATTCCCGACGACGAAAACTATGATTCTTGCCTTAATTTATACTCTAAGTTTGATAAACTTAGGATTACTCACTCTTTTGCTGTCAACCAACTCATAGATGCTAAGGATGAATTTACGACACTTAAATCTAGCAATAATCATGTTAGCATAGGTGTTATTGTTTTAGGTGCTATTGCTTCATCTTTAGTCAAATATGCCTTGCTTGATCGTGTTGGATTCTTGCTAGATGGCATGGTAGCATATAGGCTGTTAGATGCTTGAACATGCCACATAATTTAATAAGAAGTTCCCAATGCTCTTTTAAAAAGCAAAAGTTGCCTATGCAAAAATATGATATTAGCACGCTAATAACCATTTGATTATGGGTTAATGAATGCATTGGATTTACATAGTCCACACTAAGCTTTTCTTGAGAGCCATGGTCTTGCCAGTGCCAACCATGTTAAAATCTTCACACACAGGGATGGAAAATGATAAAGGATAATACGTTTTATTCGATATTTATATATGAGAAAACGTGAATGTGGTAAGCAAAATCCGTATTCGAGAATGTTCGTATCCGTATTCGAGGATGTTCGTATTCGTATTAGAGAATGTTTGTATTCGTATTCAAGACTATTCGATTCGTATTCAATCTGTTTTCATTCCTAGCGACTTCCCTAGAGATGATTGTATGAAGCAATTTTCTGACGAACCAATGTTCACAAGCAAGAAGTGAAAATTTCTTTGCATAATTTCTAACTCTATGTGCTATACTGCTAGTTCGTGTAGACGTGTAGCCATGTTATATAAATTTACCCGAGATTTGTTACAAAAGTTTTAGGATATTCGTATTCGACCGAATTAAGTACATATTTAATTCGAATTTGTATTCATTACGATATTCAATTCGTATTCAAAAATATTCAAATTTATATTTATTTTAAAAATAGAATATTGTATTTGTATTTATTTTAAAAATATAGATTCGTATTTAAGACTGCACGATACCTATTTAATCCATTTCCATCCTATCTACACACTTATTTTGTAGGAAGAATATTCCAGTTAAACTTCTATTCGGACATCCCTGGCAACACATCATTTTTTTTATCTGCTGATCACCATCAGCAAAGGTCAGGTCCTAGTGTCCAGGTGCCGTGACAGAGTTGAAGTTCCAGTGACCAGGGCATTTTATAGGGTAGGCACCTAGGGTCATGGGGCCCACGAGTCAGAGTCTACGTCAGGGCTATACCCGAAGCAGGTTGACAGACACTGGTCTTTTTGGCTGTGATCGTTTTTAGTGCGATAGTCGGTTTTTGTACAGCAGCGAATGTCAGATGTTGACGTGAAAGGTAATTGAAAATTTGTTTTAAAAAATCTATTTAGAAAAGACGTTTCGTTTAGTTTAATTTTTTAAGAAACCAAAAATTAAAAAACAAAAAATAAACAAAAAACTTAAAAAGTGACCAATAAGCTTTATTACTACTATGATATTATGCAAAAGTCTGTTGGATTCTTAGCTCTGCAATGACTCATCCGGTTGGTGTGGTCAAGTATGCTCTGGGACCATGCATGACCTGTGTCCATATAATTTGGGATGTATAAAATTTGATGTATTATTTGGGATTATTAACTTTAAAGTGAATAATGAATTTGAAACATGAATTTGAAACAATCTTTCATTCTCCTTTACTTTTCTGAAAGTTCTACTTGATTTGATTTGGATACTTGAGTTCACACCAAGTCTGTGATCGTTTTGGCTTCAGCTTTTAGCTTCCGGCTTATTTTTCACTATTCATAAAATTCGTCTTTTTCTGAACTTTTGGCTTTTTGTTGAGCTTTTTTGCCGGTTCTTTTTCCCCGTATTTGTTTGTATTACACGTAATGGGCTAACATATTTTTTTATATTTTTTAATTTTTTAAATTTAATTATGCTAAATAAGCCTCTGTCAGCTACAGTGTTTTTCAGCCAGCTACAGTGCTTTTCAACCATAAGCCACCAAAAATAAGCCCAAATGATCACCACTTAAGCTTGTGACGTTTGGTTGACTGCCCTGAGCTCACCCTTTCATGAGCTTTATGCATGATCATGATTTACACCTATTTATCCCACCAATTGATTTGTTGGCTAAACTGAATAAGCTCATGCTGGATGAGGAGATGCACCATAATATTGTCGAGTTAGCCAAATTTCTCGCGCGTTTGCGCGGCTAGATACTACAGTGCCTATTTTTATATCAAAACACAAAAGTTGTACTTATTGTGCAACTCCAACGCTTATGCTGGAAATACAATTGTATTCCTTATACAACTATAGAAGCTCTCATATCTATATCTGATTAATCTACGGGGGCGTTCATATTAGCTTTTACTGATAGCTTTTTGACTTTGGCTTATAAATAGTAACAGCTTGTAGAGAGAGTCACTCATGTGCAATTTTGACTAATATAAATGAAGTCATTATAACATGTACTACAGTCGACTAGTAGAGTCCATCTTGAAAAGATACTCTGTTTGAAAGTTATGTATGGTAGAAAAGCTATTTACTGTAAAAAAATGACTTATAGAAATCAAAACGGATAGGGTTTACATCGTTATAATTTGGACTAACCACAATCAACAATGTAGATCTTTATGTTTTTCTTTGATTAACATAGAAATTTGTAGCCTGAGAACAAATATATGGTTTCTTTTCCTTAGTTCTAATAATATAATGGAGGTGTCTAGGGAACACTTGAGTGTTTTTGTGGTTCAGAGCATTTACAATTTTTTGAGGGGTGTGTATACATAGGAGAAAAATCTGAGTGCTCCGAGTAAAAAAAACACTTGATTTGTTTTGATGATTTTGGCTATATTTTTCGAGATAACGGCTAACGGTGGAGATGCTGACATGGACCACGTACACGGTTTTAGCCATGGAAAGCCATTTTAAGAAGCGGATTCGAGAAGTCGTCCCATTTGTTCGACTTTCGAAGAAACTAAAGCCAAAAGCCACAAAAAAAATCCAGAAAGAACGTGACCGTTATGTAGTGTAGGTACTTGGAAAGCATATGTCAGCAAGATGGAGATGCACGAACTATTTTTTTTGGGGCCAATTATGCAGTGAGACTGGTAGAAAAGTATACGGGGTTACTAGGAAAGAAATAAAAAGGCATATTTGGACCTGTCCTTTGGGCTGTCATGCAAATTGGCCTCTTACATCACTGTTTTAACCTTATTTGTTCTCAATCCAAAAAAAGAAAAATAAAAATGGTTGTGTTCTTTTTCTTTTCAAAAAAGTCAACTTACCATTCAATTTGCAATCTTGAACTAACAAAACCGTCCACTCCATCCCCTCTACACAAGTCGGGATGTTTTCCAGGTGATGTGTCCTCATCAACGCCTCTTCACCACCCATTATCTCATAGGTCCACATGTCATACAAAATAGAGGGGGAACAGAGCAATGCCATCAGAGCTCTGGTTGCGTCAAGGGGACCACAACAGTGGTAGGTGAGCAGCAGAATGGAACCCCACGGTCATGGTGACCCCATGGACAGCGATAGCGTGGTGTGAGACAGACTATAGCAGTGACATAGTTACATAGGTGGTAGCAACGGCACTGCTACCTTGGCGAGGCACTATGATGGATGATCCCCAAAAATTAGGCGCATCACGAGCATATATAAGGTCTGAGGGTGCTCCACGAGGGAGAATCGGAATGAGTCTTGTTGCAAAGGGGATCATGTTGGTGATAGTGGTTTTGGCCGGACCTGAGGAAGACGATGGTGCCACAAGCTCCGATGGGTGAATTCCCAAATTTGATTAGGGGAATGTAGAGGAGGTCTGGGAATATATTTTGACACAATGGCAGTTCCTCAAGCTCAATCAAGCTTAGTGGGGAGAGGAATAGAGATGTAAAGTAGGGAAGATGGAGGAAAGGGGGAGATGAACCAAACGCGGTGCATGGCTATGGCGGTCGGTGTGAGTCGTGCATGGAGGAGACGAGCGGAGCGAGCCAACTAAAGGAGGCACTGGTAGAGGGGAAAGAGGAAGAAGAAAGAAGTAGGAGCCCATCTAGTGAGCCAACTCAAATTTAGTGCCAAGCTGAGATCCACATGGAGGTACGAAACCACTCTGGTTTGGGTTGAGGGGGTAAAATGGATGATTTCTATAGTTTGAGATCCCGAATAGAATGGTTTCATAGTTCAGGGTTGGAAATCAAACTGATGCCAAAGTTCATGGTTGAAAATTGAAACGGGGCTAAAGATCAGGGTTGAAAAGTGGACTTTTTTCTTTTTTAAGGAAAAAACAATATTATTCTCTAGCTCTCAATATAAGCTAAGTTGTTGACATAAAAAAATAGATCAATGTTTAGTGACATCTTTGTCCCTTCCAAATTGGGCTAGGCTAAAACATGGCTATCATTTTGGCATCGCCAACGCACGTAGGGCCTATTTGGTAGGGCTCCTGCTCCCAGATTCTCAACCGACGTAGCGGGAGCCTAGCCAAATGCCTCGACTCCTCGTTTTGTAGAATCAGGAGCTTACAAAAATGCCCATAAAGTTCAGGGATATTTACCCACTAATTGCCCTTCCTCGCGTTCGCACCTCCCAACTTCATTTCTACACTCAATCCATATTCCCTGTCTCTCCCACATGGAAGTCCCCAAACACTAGGTGCCACCTTCTCATGATGCCTTCATTGCTTGGCTAGACCCCCTCACTGCCCACTTGTAGTTCCCCGCTGTGCACCTGAAGTCCCTTGCCGTTAGCCCCTCTCTCCTCACCGCTGGAGTCACGCTCCCCGTCGCCACCACCCTAAAGTTGTCATTGCTAGAGTCCCTGATGTGGCCAAGAGTGTGAATACTACATTGATTTGTGCTTCACCCATGCAATCTGAAGTTACAAGGCTTAGTAGCTCTGAATTGCGCATGGAGAAAGAATCAATCGATTATGCGAGAAAGAAGAATATCCAAGTTCGTGCGGATGCTTATGTGATTCTTTCTTTGCGTAATGCAAATAAGCCAACAATACATGGAATTAGAGTTGTGGATGGTAAAGAAAGAAAGCTAGTTTGGGTAAAGAGGAAGACACAAGATCAATCAAGTTCTCATGATTGGAGTTCTGTCCACAATGTTCATGAAGATTGCAACGCCAATTCTGAGGTTTCTAATGCACAAAAAATACATATTTGGAAAGATAATGAAGTCTACTTTCCAACGAATCAAACGGCACAAGATTTGGAGCTTCCTACACAAAGTTGTAGCAATTTCATTGCTTGCTGCACGGGCTGTCCGGAGGGACGCGCGAGACTTGCCAAACATAGAGAGTCTGAGTATTGCAATACAAGTAAGGGTAAAATCCGACCATACCATGGCTTTCCAAAGAATGAGGAGGACTCCTTTTCAGGTTTCAAATGGATTTGGAAGCCCCTTGAATAAGAAAAGAAAACCTATAAAGATTTGAATTCAATTCGGATTCAGTTCGGGTCAGACAGGAAGTCCAACATTAAAATGCCCATAACTTTCACAAACGGAGTCCGATTTGGGCGTTCTTGGACTCGTTGGAAAGTTATTTCAAAGCCCCATACCATGGATGAGGTGCCAGCCATGGAATCCTCTTGGTCATGTCGCACATTGAGAGAGAATCCAGAGGTAGCAGTTTAGATATTTCCTTTTTAGTTCGTATTGGAGTTTGTTTCGGCCTTAGGCCAGGTTGTGCGTGAGTTTTAGTCAAGGCCGTGCATTGTGCACCAATATAAGGCTAGGACCTTAGGTCCATTGTAACTCAGGCTATAATATGATAAGTTTTTATGCTTGTGAAATAAATGAGAAAATCGTCATGATGGTTATTGGCGACCAGATTGCGTGATTGCAAGGTGTTCTCGTTTGGAGTTTGTTGAGTTGGTGCAAGGCAAGAATAGGAGATTCTTGAGATTGCCCATCGAATCTACAAGATTCATCTCTTATAATTCGTGTCTTCTTACTGAATTTATAGTTTGGAGAGTTCGATGGATTGCTTCTTGTGTGCACCTTGCATACTAGTGCAAATTGCCCTTTCAAGATTGTTGGCTGCGTCAAGACAAGGAGAAGGAACCTCGCTGAACATACCGGGAAAGATCGAGCAATCCGTACGCATCAACTAATCCTTAGTTGGTCCGTATCATCGTGGTATCAGAGCGTGGTTGATTGTGGTACGTGCTTGTGTTTCTTGCTAATTTCAGGATGTCGGGAGCAAGGAGAGGTTCGGGCGGCTACCACAGCGATGAATTGGGCAAACCACTCGGTGGTGATTTATCACCCGCTGTACGGAGTCGAGTCAAGGCGCTTACCGGTCACATCAAACACCAGGAGGACGTCATACGTGCTGATTTCGACCAAAGCATCAATGGCATGCATACAAGAATCACTGAGGTGCAAGATACGTTGAACGCTCGCCTCACGGAGGGCTTCAACAATCTGGAGGTGACACTCCACCGCTTGGAGGGACGACTACCGCCGCCGGGAGGGGCCGGCGCGCAGCACCAAGTACCCAACTTTGTGCGACGTGCGCAATCGCATGACGACGCACGCTACTACGAAGATGATGAGGACATGTCCGATGGTCGTGGAGGCTATCCACGACCACCACGGCGTGATTTTTTTGATCGCCGGGCTGCTGCACATGGAGGACACCGCGGAGGAGGTGTGGAACGTGAGGACGACGGTATTGGTCGCATCAAAATCACCATACCGGAGTTCAAGGGCAGAGCTGATGCGGAGGCTTATTTGGAGTGGGAGATGCGTATAAATCAGATTTTTGACAACCACAACTACACCGAAGAAAAGAAGGTTCATGTTGCTTGGATTGAGTTCACCGATTACGTTATTATTTGGTGGGATCAATTGAACCGTGCAGGTGAACGTCCACACACTTGGGAGGCGATGAAGCGAGTCATGAGGGACCATTTTGTACCAGCATACCACACACGCACACTGCATACAAAGCTACGACGGTTGAATCAAGGCTCCAAGTCCGTGGATGAATACTATCAGGAGATGCAAGTGCTCATGATCCGTACTAGAGTTCGTGAATCCGAGGAGGCTACTATGACAAGATTCTTTGAAGGGCTGAGCGACGATGTGCGGAATCGTGTTGATTTGATGCAATACGACACCGTACAAGAGCTACTTCACCAAGCAGAGCGTGCTGAACAATGGGTAAAAGACAACCATCCCAAGGTTGCCCGAACTCATACATCAACTTGGAGGCGCCCAATCAGCAAGAGGGCAAAGGAGGCATAAGTTCTAAGCCGATTGCATCAACTAAATCAGTTGGAGCTCCGTTTAAAGAAGCATCACAGGCGACAAGTTTAGCAAGCAAGGAGGCATTCAAATCTGATTGTAGTACCTTTTCCACCGCTAGAACAAGTCAAATTGAGTGTTTCAAGTGTAAGGACAGGGGTCACATGATGAGGGATTACCCAAATGCAAGGAAGGTATTACTCACACATGAGGGATATGTTACGGAGGGCGAAAGCGAGGAATCTGAACATGACGATGAGAAATTCAATGATTCTCCGCGAGAAGTTGTGTATTATGATCCTGAGGTTGGTCCAACTTTGTTGACTCATAAGGTGGATGGTGACAATAAGCTGATTGTTGAGAAGGGGCAACGATGTGGTATTTTTCAAACCCAATGCATGATCAAAGGCAAATGGTGCAAGCTTATGATTGATGGTGGAATCTACAGCAATGTGATCAGTAAGGACGTGGTTGATGCACTCTCATTAACCACATGGCGTCATCCTAAGCCATACTATATGCAATGGCTTCACAATGTTGGTAAGCTGAAAGTTACTCATAAAGTTTGCATGCCATTTTCAATTGATGGTTATGAAGACAAGGTGGAGTGTGACGTCGTGACTATGCACATGTGTCACATCATGTTGGGGCGTCCGTGGCAGTTTGATCGCAATGTTACACACTAAGGGAGAGCCAATCGCTTCACTTTTATGTATAAAGGTGTATTTCAATCTTTGCTGCTCAAGAGAGATGAGGAGATTATTTCTGACATTGCCGTTAAGGGCAAGGAGCTTATGAAGATTACCATGAAACCGAGGACGGTTTCACTTGAAGAGGGAGGGGATGATGTGGCCAAGAGTGTGAATACTACATTGATTTGTGCTTCACCCATGCAATCTGAAGTTACAAGGCTTAGTAGCTCTGAATTGCGCAAGAAGAAAGAAGAAATCGGTTATAGGAGAAAGAAGAATATCTAAGTTCGTACGGATGCTTATGTGATTCCTCCTTTGCGTAATGCAAATAAGCCAACAATGCATGGAATTAGAGTTGTGGATGGTAAAGAAAGAAAGCTAGTTTGGGTAAAGAGGAAGACATAAGATCAATCAAGTTCTCGTGATTGCAGTTCTGTCCACAATGTTCATAAAGATTGCAACGCCAATTCTGAGGTTTCTAATACGCACAAAATACATATTTGGAAATCTAATGAAGTCTACTTTCCAACGAATCAAACGGCGCATGATTTGGAGCATCCTACACAAAGTTATGACAATTTCATTACTTGCTGCACGGGTTGTCCGGAGAGACGCGCGAGACTTGCCAAACATAGAGAGTCCGAGTATTACAATCCAAGTAAGGGTAAAATCTGACCATACCATGGCTTTCCAAAGGATGAGGAGGACTCCTTTTCAGGTTCCAAACGGATTTGGAAGCCCCTTGAACAAGAAAAGGAAACCTATAAAGATTTGAATTCAATTCGGATTCGGTTCGGGTCAGACAAGAAGTCCAACATTAAAACGCCCATAACGTTCACAAACGGAGTCCGATTTGGGCGTTCTTGGACTCGTTGGAAAGCTATTTCGAAGCACCATACCATGGATGAGGTGCCAGCCACGGAATCTGATGAGGACATCACTTCTTCGGATACATACAACACTCCTCCACTTGACATTCAAGGACCAATCACTAGAGCCCGCGCCCGACAATTGAATTTACAGGTGAGCTCGTTCCTAAGTACTTCCTTTTGTTCATTTGAGAATAGATTGCTACCTAATGATTTAATTATGATTAGGAACCATGGAGAGGACTTGGAAGTACATGGAGAAGGGCTACAAGGCGCACAAGTCCAGCAAGGGTGGTCGAATCATGTTGGAGGTCCAACTCAAACCGACTTCGAATCGAACTCGGAGTCCAGGACCAGGCCGCACTAAAACGGACGCCCAGATCGCATCCGGACTCCGTTTTGGACGTTCTACATATGTATGGAAAGCTGAGAAGACTACCTTTCCAATGGCTCTGGTCCCATGTCAAAATTCCTTCTGAGTCAACGGGAATCGTCGAAACAAGTGGACGTTCAGAATCTGTCAGGGTGCTGCGCCACCGTCTTTTGGGCCTTTCGGCTTTGTATCGTGTTGGAGCCCATTAGGGGCGCGTACAGGGGTTTTGCACGTCCCTCAATCCTTTATATCCAGCCGCCACCCCCACCATTAGGGTTTGGGTTTTGCTTAGATTAATCTGTCTTTGAACAGTTTCGCCGTTCATCGGTTTGTGAGACCCCAACTTGTGAACTTAATATTTATTCGCAATTTCAGATTGCATCTTGTACTCTCTTGCTTGTGTTCTCGATTCGCTTGCATGAGATAGCCTTCTTGGCGAGGTCAATCGTGTTCGGCACGGTTGATAACCAACGGAGCAGTGGTGTAGTGATTGCGAGGGGTTCGATCTGTTTTGGTCGGAGCCTTTGGATCATCAACGTCGAGATCTCCACAATCGACTTATCAGTACCTCTCGGAAGATCGGGCCATCGTCACATCAGTTGGTATCAGAGCAACGGTTGCCCGTGAGGTAATTCTTGTATCCCTAGTTAGTAGATTGGTTTTTATTTCCTATAGCCCAGAAAAAAAAATTGCCCCACAAAAAGAGTTAATTCCGTTGTCCAAACCCCGTTGTGCCTCTCAATCTGTGAGTTTTGGTTTGCTAAATTGAATTTTTGTCCGTCATAGCATTGTCTAGTTGCTGGTCATATCCTTGTTCCATTAAAAATCCAAACAAAAGAAAAATCCCCCACCCCAAACCCTAATTTCCAATTTCGGCTGTTTTTTCCTTCCTCTGCAGCCGCCACCAAAAACGCCATAACTTTTGATTCCGAGATTATTTTTGAGTGGGACCACCGCCATTAGATTCAAAAATCCCTTATCCATCTATCTGTAAAATTTCACGTCATTCCAGCAAGTCAGTTAAGAGATATATGCGGTGGACGTTGATCTAAAATTCCAGATTGAATCTGCAACAGTCGGCACTTGTGAATTTTGTGCGACTTTTTCAGTCGGTTTCCAGAACTTGGCCCCAAAACAAAAGTTGTAGAAAAAGCCGTCAGAAAACGGAGAAAAAAAGAATCATTGAAAAAAAGGCAACTGACAAAACGTTACGGCCAAAATACCGACGTTCTGTCTAGTGGACAGGAATCTTCAGTTTTCAGTTTTGGGTTAATCCTTGTGTTCTTCAATTCCAGATTGCATTGGATTGAATTATCTTCTATTTACCACTCCTACACATTGCCATACACTTGTTTTTAGCCTTCTTCCATCCTTGGTTGATCAGCAACATAGGCTAAGTGCTAGATACGAACTATAATTCAATTCTATGCAATTCTGAAATTAACTGATTGTTCTCCATTGCTACCATATTGTGCCTTCCAAGCTACACCTACTCTTGATCAGAACAGGTTCCCTCTTGCAATCGTACCCACGCTCAACACGGTGTCACGAACCAGCCACCGGTTGTACCACCTGCTGCATTGGTAAGAACACTTGTAAGAGTGTGGTAAGACGCTTGAGAATGTGTGATTCCACCTTCCACCACCTAGTAGTTGATAGGGATAATACCTTTGTGTTGTCTTTTGTTTTCTACTAACCATGACAGGTGGGTCGTCTGATGATCAAGTGTGTGTTTTAAAGGGAGAGTTCATGACACTCTGGGATGGACAACGCATCAATAGGAAGCTTCAAGATTCGACGGACACATGGCAGCGCTCCATCAGTTCCATTAATGAGAGACAAAACCGCGACGCTAGTGCTTCATTTGCTGCCCAAGATGCACGCCCACGACACCGCCTACATCAAAACCGTCACGGTATGGGAGGTAATAATTTTCAGCACCACAATGATCGTTCTAATCATGACCCATTTGGTAAAGTCAAGTTTACCATTCCATCTTTTTCTGGTCTTTATGATGCTGAAATATATCTTGATTGGGAGATGACGGTAGAGCAGAAGTTTAATGCTCACTTGGTTCCTGAGCAACATAGAGTTAGACAAGCTACTAGTGAGTTTAAGGACTTTGCTATTATCTGGTGGAATGACCTGGGTACCATGCGCTTACAACCTGATACATGGGAGCGGTTAAAAGAGGATATGCGTGCTAGATTTGTTCCTCCTGCTTTTAAACATGAAATGCATAAGAAATTGCAGTGCTTAGACCAAGGTAATAAATCTGTCGAGGAATATTATCAAGAACTACAAATAGGCTTGTTGCATTGTAATGTTGTAGAAGATGAGGAGGATAAGATTTGTCGTTTTTACGGGGGTTTACGGCGTGAAATTCAGGACATTGTTTATTATAAAGATTTTACTACTGTCAACCAGTTGTTCCAGCTTGCTTGTTTGGCAGAAAAAGAATTGCAGGGTAGGCAACAAAGGACGAGGAACAACTTTGGAGGTACGTCTACATCGAGATCAACGCCTGGGCAAGCCAAGATAGTCTCACCTCCTATTTGTCGAGCTGCTGCCCCCTCTGTGAGTAGGGCGCATTCAGCAGCACCGTCGCCACCATCACGCGCACCCGAGACGAGCAAATCTACTAGTGTTAAAGCACCAGTACAGAGCTCTTCATCGGTTGCTTCCACGGGCCGTACGACGGGCATTGTGTGCCACCGTTGTAAAGGGATGGGTCACGTCATGAGCGATTGCACAAGTCAGCGGGCGTACATTGCGACAGAAGATGGTGGTTATGTAAGTGCTAGTGATGTTGAGGACGAATATGCTCTTGCAGCTAACCTTGCAGTTGAGAACCATGTCGAAGAGGAGCATAAACTGATTGAATCACTAACCCCATTGGTTGAGAATGAAGATAAAGAGATGGATGCACTTACATCATCTGAGGAGAGCCAAAAAGATAAAGAACATGGTGCTATCATCGCTCACGGTACTGATTTGGTGCTACAACAAGACATAGAGCAACCTTGTGAGTATATACCTGCTATAGTGCAATCTTTTGATATTCCTTGTGTTGACTTAAATGAACCATGTGCTAATCTAAATTCTCATAATTTTGCACATATCGAATTAATAACACATAAAGAAGTTTTGACTAGAATTTCTCCTGCTAATTCATTATATTACATCATGTTGGATCTTCCTATGAAATTGTCACATGCTATGGAGAAAGTTTCTGAACTTGCATGTTCAAAATTCTTGTTTAATGCCTACACCTCTGGATATAAGTTTAATTTGATTGGTGATTATGGTGTGGAAAATCAATTTCTTGTATATCGAATATGTATAACTTGCAATCACATGGATAAATTGAAACTTGCTGTTTGGGACAACAATTCTTGTATGCTAAATCATGTTCAATGTGAAAGGGAAGTAAAATTTAGTACTCATCCAATGCCTATGTGTTCATCGCTTTTTGCACTATCTAGTATGGACAATCTGAATAAAGATGATGAATTATGGCAGAACATACAAGTCTCTTCACCCTTGTTAGATGAATTTGCTATGGTTCAATTGAGATATGATTATGTGGATGAACTTTGCTTGATTCCAAAAGTTGTAATTTTTCCCATATGTGCCACCACTACATGTTTACAACGTCAAAGATTTGAATTGCATAAATGCTTCACTTACATTTGCAAAACAAGTTGCAACAATTACTGTGTGACAAATTTTGAATTGCTTATTAACTTATATGATTACTCTTGGGTTAATAATACAATTAGCTTTTATGATCGTTGTTGTTTTATAGCATTAATTGTGCAACAACGAAGAACTGTTAAAACGGATGACATATACATATACCATGCATACACCTTGGCTTCTTTGTTACCATATTTTTAGCTTATCAAAAGCCGAGGACGGCTTTGTTTGCAAGAAGGGGAGGATGATAAGAACATGAACCCTATGGATACAACCATATTTGCTCTACTTGTTGTTACAATTACAAGAGCTCCTACGCATCACTTAAATTATGAGGTGAGCTCGTTTCAAAGAGATTTTACTTTATTTGATAAAGAACTTATGATATTACATAATGAGAGTTTGTTGCGTTTGTTATCATATACCAAGATTTATGATCAAGATCATGCAATACGTGATGCTACACCTATGTTAAAACCGAGGACGGTTTTCTATCAAGAAGGGGAGGATGATGAGGACATCACTTCTTCGGATACATACAACACTCCTCCACTTGACATTCAAGGACCAATCACTAGAGCCCGCGCCCGACAATTGAATTTACAGGTGAGCTCGTTCCTAAGTACTTCCTTTTGTTCATTTGAGAATAGATTGCTACCTAATGATTTAATTATGATTAGGAACCATGGAGAGGACTTGGAAGTACATGGAGAAGGGCTACAAGGCGCACAAGTCCAGCAAGGGTGGTCGAATCATGTTGGAGGTCCAACTCAAACCGACTTCGAATCGAACTCGGAGTCCAGGACCAGGCCGCACTAAAACGGACGCCCAGATCGCATCCGGACTCCGTTTTGGACGTTCTACATATGTATGGAAAGCTGAGAAGACTACCTTTCCAATGGCTCTGGTCCCATGTCAAAATTCCTTCTGAGTCAACGGGAATCGTCGAAACAAGTGGACGTTCAGAATCTGTCAGGGTGCTGCGCCACCGTCTTTTGGGCCTTTCGGCTTTGTATCGTGTTGGAGCCCATTAGGGGCGCGTACAGGGGTTTTGCACGTCCCTCAATCCTTTATATCCAGCCGCCACCCCCACCATTAGGGTTTGGGTTTTGCTTAGATTAATCTGTCTTTGAACAGTTTCGCCGTTCATCGGTTTGTGAGACCCCAACTTGTGAACTTAATATTTATTCGCAATTTCAGATTGCATCTTGTACTCTCTTGCTTGTGTTCTCGATTCGCTTGCATGAGATAGCCTTCTTGGCGAGGTCAATCGTGTTCGGCACGGTTGATAACCAACGGAGCAGTGGTGTAGTGATTGCGAGGGGTTCGATCTGTTTTGGTCGGAGCCTTTGGATCATCAACGTCGAGATCTCCACAATCGACTTATCAGTACCTCTCGGAAGATCGGGCCATCGTCACATCAGAATCTGCATGGTCACATTGCAAATTGAGAGAATCCAGAGGTAGCAGTTTAGATATTTCCTTTTTAGTTCGTATTGGAGTTTATTTCGGCCTTAGGCCAGGTTGTGCGTGAGTTTTAGTCAAGGCCGTGCATTGTGCATCAATATAAGGCCAGGGCCTTAGCCCCATTGTAACTAAGGCTATGATATGATAAGTTTTTATGCTTGTGAAATAAAGGAGAAAATCGCCATGATGGTTGTTGGCGGCCAGATTGTGTGATTGCAAGGTGTTCTCGTTTGGAGTTTGTTGAGTTGGTGCAAGGCAAGAATAGGAGATTCTTGAGATTGCCCATCGAATCTACAAGGTTCATCTCTTCTAATTCGTGTCTTCTTGCTGAATTCACGGTTTGGGGAGTTCGGTGGATTGCTTCTAGTGTGCACCTTACATACTAGTGTAAATTGCCCTTTCAAGATTGTTGGTTGCGTCAAGACAAGGAGAAGGAACCTCGCTGAACGTACCGGGAAAGATCGGGCCATCCCTACACATCAACTAATCCTTAGTTGGTCCATATCAGTCCCTCTCCCTACACCGCGTGGTGACTCGCTACCGGCTGACATCCCATGAAGGTGAAAACAAGTTGCCACCCCCTCCTCTTCTCCTCTCTCCTCCTTTGGTGTGTGTAAAAATGAGAGGAAATATTGTTGGATCCGGCCCCATTTTGGTTGTGATGTGTATGATTTGATTAGATATGGAATTTTTTTTACGTATGGCAGTGTATTTTTACATGAACCGATTGTGATTAGAATGTATGGCAGTTATTCATGGCAGATGGATCATGAACTGCAGGACCAAAAGGCAACAAAGAGGGGTGAATGGTGTCATCCAAAATTTCCTCCAAGTATCCTAGATCCTCTTCTCAAATAACTATAGAGTTGCCAAGAATTGAATCCAAAGCCAAAATCCCATATCAAATCGACTAAGAAATCAAACTCTGAGAAAATCCAAAGCCTAGAGGTCTGACCTCCACACAGGAGGCAATCTGACCTCTCTCCTGCTGGTTTGACCTCTGTTCTAATGGTTTGACTACTATAAACAGTAAAAACAGGTAAAACAAAGTAATTTTAGCACTGTTGTGAAACTTAAAACCCATGTAACGTTTGATCTGATGATCCAAAAGCCATGAAACTTTGTACACATCTTGCTCAAGGTCTCAGGAATCTGTTCTATCTATGAATTGTAGAAATCCATGTCAAAATTAAGATATTTTTAGATTGAAGCATGCTTGCACCAAAACAGGCCAAAATATGAAAAATGGTGAATATGGCTTACTCGTGGGTAGAGGAAGACCAAGATAGTTCTAGATGTATTTCCACATGTCATAGCAAGCTAGGACACCAAACAAATCAAGGAAAAATCCTTAGATCACGAAATCACTCGATGAGGCCAAAATTTGTGAAAACCGAGAAACATCATGAGCTTGATATCAAAGTACCTATGTAGATGGAGATTGGTTTTTATATGCTATCTCTATCTCTTATACATCCTTGGCACAACATGATCAAGAAGAGGGAAGAGAAGAGGAAAAACCAATCAAGACAAGAGCAAATCAATCAATACAAGAGATATTCAGGGAGATGAACAAAAATTGATGTATTGCTACTTGAAGAGGTAAGTTTTACAGCCACTCCATCTTGAAGGGCAGAGAGTATACCAGAAGCACTCTTCTCCTAAACCCTAACCCTAACACATGAACAATTGGTCTCAAGAGAGCAAGATTGGATGGTTAGCTACAAGTCTCCATTCCAACCCCTTAAATAGATGGGCTAGCTAACCAAATTTAACCCTTAATGGATAGTTGTAACATCCTCAAAATCTGGGTATTTCAAAATGTGTGAAATTTTAAACTTTTTCGTTTGCATCTCATTTGCATTAGTTTTTTTGGCCTTTGATTGAGATTCCTAAGAAATAAAATACATAAAAATAAATTTTAAATGAAAAGTTTTAATAGATGAAACTATACCAAATTAGAATTCGAATCCAAAAAGGTGATCTAGAAATAAGGCAGGAGAACTTGTAGTAAAAATCTTGCTAAGCAAAAACAAGGATTGAAACTTAAATGCAAGATGCAATTTAATGAAAAAATCATGAGATAAATCTTAAAGCAAATTAAAGGGAAAGAGAGAGGAAGTTATGACTTAAAATTCAATAATTTAGATCCTAAATTGGGAGCCATTTCCAAACCAAAATTCAAATAGTTGTTTGACTTGAAATTTTGGCCCATAAATCAAATGTCATCCAAAGGCATAAAATGGTGTGATAGAGAATCTAAGACCATAAATATTTTTGGCTTCAACTTATGGATTTTGTTGTGGCTTATAGCTTTTGAGCTGTTCATGAGAGAGACTATAGAGTAACAAAAACTCGCATACAGTTTTGACCGATATAAATGAACTCACTACAGTGTGTATTACAGTCAACTTGTAAACCCCACTTTGAAAAAACACTCCATTTAAAAATTAGTTACTATAAAAAAGCCAAAAAGTAGCTTTTAAAAGCTAAAAAAAACATGCCCTAAATATTAGTATGAAACAAGTTCATAGGTAAAAATTGACCCTAGGTCAAGATGGCTATGGCCTGAATTTCCTACTTGAATTGGGTAGGAAATTTAGAAGAATTGGAAGAAAAATAATTGGGCTAGGCCATTAGGCTCATGGCCCATCTCCCCTACCCTATGGACCCATAGCCTAGCTCAAACGTCCCAGCGCGCGCCACCACCCCCGTCGTATCGGTTAGGCCCACAACACTACCTTGCTTCGGTAGCGCCCAAGCGAAACCACAGTGTGCACAAGCATCTCCTAACTGTTGCTAACCTTCTACCATGTGTGCCTGTGCCAGCCTTGCTCCCACCATGCGCTACGCCATGCACGCCCACGTTGGTTAGATGCACCAAAAACTACCACAATGCTTGAATGGAGCACCACCACTCCCTCTCGTGTCCACACTATCGTACCTTAGTCAGCACCGCCATTCAATTGCTCCAGGAAAACGGTCATCGTCTTGGGCATCCCCCTGCTTGCTGTCGCATTAGCGCACATCGCCTCAGCGACCGCCTGTGAGAGTTGCTCTGTCAACAGCGTTACCATGCCTCACCATCCCATCTTGGTGCCCGTGTGTAGTTGCCTCAATGCTCTTGTGGCCATGCCTGAGTTGACGACAACCATAGGAGTCGCCATGACACCTCACTACCACATCCATGGTTTGGGTATTTGGGGTTCTCGAAACCTGGTGGTTGTCTAACATAGACCTCTTCCTCAATATACCTATTGAGGAAGGCACTCTTGACACCTATCTGATACAGCTTGGAGCCCTTAGACATTGTGAAAGCAAGCAAAATTCTAATGGCCTCAATCTGAGAGAAACCCTGAGCTACCAGTCTAGCCTTATTTCGAATGACTACCCCATCCTTACTCTGCTTGTTCTTGAAGACCCACTTGGTTCTATGACATTAGGACCACTAGGGGGTTCAACAAGCGACCAGATCTTGTTCCTCTTGAAATTTTGTAGCTCCTCATGCATGGCATTGACCCAAGAAGTAACAAAGGTAGAATGAAGATAGAAATGAGATAAGCTAGATTTTGAAAGCGTGACATGCTCAAAAAGATCTCCTATAATTTGATATGAGGGATGATGTCGCTAAATGTGACGCAGAGGCCCTGGATGAGAAGAAAAAGTGGCCTCTACCTCATGAGCTGAGGAGGTAGGAGTAGAGCCACTAGCTCCAGAAGAACTGGAAAGTAAGGACTGATCTTCCTGAGGTGCAGTGGTAGAAGCAAGCACTTCAAGGGATGGATGGACTAGATTAGGTAAAGAACCTTCATCTCCATCCACCTCATCATCTACAAAGCTGGTCTCGGACTGCACTACTGAACCTGAGATGTCAGGCCTAGTGCTAGGACTGGCCTCATCGAAAGTCATCTCACAAATCTCTATAATCCTGCTAGACTCGCAGTTCCAGACCTTATAACCCCACGAAGAAGTCGAGTAACCTAGAAAGATACCATCTGACGAGCGTGACTTAAATTTATCTAGCTTTCTAGACTTCAAAATAAAACACTTACAACCAAACACATAAAAATGTGAGACACTGGGCTTTCGCCCATACCTTAACTTATAAGAAGTGTGATGCAAGTGTACCCTTAGAAAAAACTTTGTTGAAACATGGCACGCGGTGGCTATAGCCCATCCCAAAACTTCCTAAGTGTAACATACTCATCTAGCATCATCTTGGCCATCTCCACCAAGGTACGGTTCTTCCTCTCCACGACGGTATTTCGCTGAGGGACGTGTGGAGAAGAGAACTGATGCTCTACACTTGTCTCATCACAGCAACTCTCAAAGTAGAAGTTCTTGAAAAGTAGGGATAGATACCCAGACCAGAGGCAACTCGAGGACCA
This sequence comes from Dendrocalamus latiflorus, assembly GCA_017311315.1. Classification (NCBI taxonomy): domain Eukaryota; kingdom Viridiplantae; phylum Streptophyta; class Magnoliopsida; order Poales; family Poaceae; genus Dendrocalamus; species Dendrocalamus latiflorus. Next base: position 8,500,833 of record CM029662.1, read on the forward strand.
AAAACAAAAGGAGTACGAAAACCAAGTTCTCGATGCTGACTAAACACCTCAGAGGAGCTATCTACAACTCTGGATCTCATATTGGTCTTAAGAGCACTCCAAGTCTGGTGCTGACCTTGAATAACCACACACAAATGGGTTTTAACTCACTACATTTATGCACACTTTTCAAAGCGCATAAGTCCGAATATGCTAAGTCGTTAGTCTTGATCCAACTTGACTTCTAAGGTTCTCCTTGACCTAAACTGCTGTCCTAAGCGCTGCTCAAGTATCGCGGTTTTGCTTAAAGGTAGTTTTCGGTATTTTGGCTCAACTACCAAAATACACTTTTTAACCCGGTCATTTCCTTCTATTGTAAGCAATCATCGTGTGTTGCCACGTGTAGATATATTACTGGGTTGCCATATGTCGGTAAGTCTCTCCCTCTTTGGTTCCACCGAATCACGTCTCACTTAGGCCGACAAGCCACATAGTGCAACCCGCCATTTGAAATTCCCTTCCATATTTTTTTGTCTTCTCGTGCCATGCTTGGGTCCAACCATCTCATCTGAAATCCTTGATTGTTTTGGGCCTTGGTTCTCCATGAGCGTAGCCCCGATCCTCGCCGTTGACCGCGGTTGACTCCAAGCGACCCTGCACATACAAAGATAAAGAAATTGTTTCTGTGTATAAATTCTTTACAACTTAACCCATATTAACAACAACAAATCTTATATAATATATAAACTCTGACCTGGATCACCAAAATCAATCCGCGACTCGAAATCACAAAAAACTAAAAACTGGTCGAGACACTTACTGCCAGGACTGCCAGGGGTGCCGGTAGTCCAAATTGGTTGAACCGCCGGGAGACGAGCTCTGAAACAATTCGGCTACACAATGCCATGCACTAAGCAATGTGTGCAAGCCCACGACTGACACACGTGCACGCAAGGCACAGCATGGCATCCTATGCATGCATTCAATCAATAAAGAATGTCACCCATTTAATTGATGTGACACCATTTAATCAATATCACCATCTCTGTATTGATAAAAAATTGCAAATTAAATTTTAAACATTTTTAAATTAACATAGTACAGGAGTCTCTTACATGATCATTCACGAACCGATTAAATATGGTACTGGTTGTTATCTTTATTCATGAATCATGAAGCGATGACTTGTGCTTGCTACTAGTTTGCTTGAAGTTCAATTAGACAAAATGCTGCTAATTGCTAATTTTGGATGCTATTAATTGCTAATTTTGCTCCTGTCAATTACGATAGTGAATCAATAATCAGTATGTTGAATCAGTAATCAATAGTCAATCATTTTATTGTTTTAGGGACAGGGCTCATGACTGTAGGAACACGTGTACGCTACGCTAGCGCAGAATAAAATTTTCTACCGCGTAAACCAGGAAGCCATGCAAGTAAGAGATCGCAGATTGTTACCAATAGACGCGCAGTGCAGCGGAAGTATGGTTGATGCAGCCGATTCAACGAAGCGCGCGTCGATGTAGCAGTAGTAGTCGAACGTTCTCCGTCCAACCGTCTCCTCTTCGTGATCATCTCGCTTAGCGCCGCAGTCACAGCAGCGCCTCTACCGAAGTCCACACGTCCGGGATGGAACGCCGTGCGCTAGTGTGCTAGCACCGTGCGCCCGGCTAGGGTTCCGGGATACGACCGAGGGGAGGTGGCGGCTAGGGTTTTCAACACAATAGTCTCACAAACCTGCAGCCCCACCTCCACATATTTATAGAGCATGCTAATGGGCTTTCACGTTGTAGGCCCATTAGAACCCTAATCCCATATGGATCAATATCCCTTTTAGCCTATAAAACCGAATTGTTTATGATTGCCTCTTGGGCACATCACTAACAATCTCCCACTTGCACTAAAGACAATCATATAGGCAAGCTTTCCAATTCCAATCCCTTAAGTGTGTGACCCGTTAAGTTCATGTATAGTGGCATCTAGCAGGGCATATTGACTCCCGAATACACATAAAGATCATATCGGCTAAACCTTGATACACACACACACACTTGGATCCCTTTGCCACACGATACCAGTCGAACTTAAGGCGAGATTCGTGCCAGCCTTGTGATAGCTCAACCATTCACTCGATCTTGTGGTGGATTACAACTCATGACTAACCCTTTAGTCACATTGTGATTAACTCTTTAATCACCTTGGCATGGCCATGCACTTCCCTAATCCAACCACATCGAGGGGCCCAGAGATATCTCTCCTGTTATGTAGGAGGGGCAAATTCCATCTTAATCCTCTCACATCCTATTCCATGTTTCATGATACACCTGAAGACCACTTTTATAGCTACCCAGTTACGGAGTAGTGTTTGGCAGCCCCAAAGCGCACCACTACACATAGTGAGAAACAATTGCGATTTCAGGTCGAAGGATCCAGTAGGTATACCACTCGAGATCGCTTGATGGCACATATTAACATAACAATCCCAGCAACATCTCGGAGTGGGTCAATCCAACACCATGTTCTCTAACATGTGTCCACATTATTGATTTGATATTCCTATATCCATGATCCGTGAAACATGATCATCAATCAATACATGTGCTAGTCCATAAATCATTGTTGTCCCACATAATGACATAAGACTAGGGATCTTTAGAATAACATTAAATAAAACAAAGAATTTCACGAACAAGTCACATACTTGCCAATCAATGCATACAATCATTATTCAAGGAACCAAATAACAACTTATTCAAAATTTCATAAACATAGACTTGATACAATTATCTCCCACTCACACTAGAGTTAATCATGTAAGTATCTAATACCCATTGCACTCGTGTGTGCCTCATGCTTTGGTTGTGGGAGAAGCTTCGTCAACGGATCAGCAACATTCAAATCCGTGTGCACCTTGCAAATCTTCACTTCACCTCTATCAATGATCTCACGATAAGGTGATAGCGCCGAAGTATATGTTTGGACTTTTGGTGTGACCTAGGCTCCTTTGCTTGCGCAATGGCTCCACTATTATCACAATAGAGATCCACTGGACTGGACACACTAGGGACCACACCCAACTCAAAAACAAATTTTCTGATCCAAACAGCTTCCTTTGCAGCTTCAGAAGCTGCAATATACTCGGCCTCAGTTGTCGAATCAGCTACCGTCTCTTGCTTAGAACTTTTCCAGCTCACTGCCCTTCCATTGAGGCAGAACACAAAACCAGACTGCGATCTACTATCATCTTTATCAGTTTGGAAACTAGCATCGGTGTAACCTTTTACAACGAGCTCTTCTTCACCTCCAAAAATAAGGAACATATCCTTAGTCCTTCTAAAGTACTTAAGAATATTCTTTACAGCCACCCAGTGAGCTAGACCGGGGCTAGATTGATACCTGCTCGTAACACTTAGAGCATATGAAACATCTGGATGCGTACAAAGCATAGCATACATGATGGATCCGATGGCTGAGGCATACGGAATCGCACTCATCTTCTTTTGCTCATCAAGTGTTGAAGCACACTGAGTCTTGCTAAGACTAATGCCATGTGACATAGGCAAGAAACCTTTTTGGAATCTTGCATATTGAACCGTTTCAATACCTTGTCAATGTATGTACTTTGGCTTAATCCAATTGGCCTCTTCGATCTATCTCTATAGATCTTTATGCCCAAAATGTAAGCTGCCTCTCCGAGATCTTGCATTGAGAAACTTTTTCTCAAAGAAGACTTCACAGCTTCTAGCATTGGAATATCATTTCTGATCAATAATATGTCATCTACATACAAGACCAGAAAAACAAGTGCGCTCCCACTAACCTTCTTGTAAACACAAGGCTCTTCTTCATTCTTGATGAAGCCAAACCCTTTGACTACCTCATCAAAACGAATGTTCCAACTCCGAGAAGCTTGCTTCAGTTCGTAGATAGATCTCTTAAGCTTGCATATTTTTCTAGCATTTTGGGGATCAACAAAACCCTCAGGTTGTGTCATGTACACATCCTCACTTAGGTTCCCATTTAGGAAAGCCATTTTGATATCCATCTGCCATATCTCATAATCGAAATATGCAGCAATAGCTAGAATGATCCGTACAGACTTAAGCATAGCGACGGGCGAGAAGGTTTCATCATAATCAACACCTTGAATCTGTTTGAAACCCTTCGCCACCAATCGTGCTTTATAGATATGAACATTTCCATCCATGTCTATCTTTTTCTTAAAAACCCACTTGCACTCAATGGTTTTTACACCATCGGGTGGATCAATTAAGTTCCAAACTTGATTATCATACATGGATTGAATTTCGGATCTCATGGCACCATGCCATTTCTCATAGTATGGGCCCATCATCGCTTCTTCATAATTCTTAGGCTCATCATTGTCTAACAATAAAATGTCATGCCGATACCTTATTGGCAGTTGACGTAGCCTTTCAGACCTACGTGGGGTTGATGCCTCTTCCACAGGTTGTACAACATCTTGTACACTCTGTAGAGCTTCAGTAGGAGCTGAAACATTTTCTGATGTCTCTCGAATTTCTTCAAGACTAACCGGGCTCCCACTAACTCCTTTTGAGAGAAACTCTTTCTCCAAAAAGACACCATTTCGGGCAACAAACACTTTGTTTTCATCCCTTTTATAAAAATAATATCCTTTAGTTTCCTTAGGATACCCCACGAAGAAGCATTTATCAGATTTAAGTGTGAGCTTGTCAGACGTCAAACGTTTTACATATGCTTCACATCCCCATATTTTGAGAAAAGACAACCCGGGACGCTTTCTAGTCCATATCTCATATGGTGTCTTCTCTACAGATTTTGATGGAACCCTATTTAATGTGAACGCAACTGTTTCTAGAGTATACCCCCAAAAAGACAATGGCAGATCAGATTAGCTCATCATTGACCGAACCATGTCCAACAAGGTCCGATTCCGTCGTTCAGACACCCCATTCCATTGAGGTGTTCCTGGCGGAGTCAGTTGTGGAACAATTCTGCATTGCTTCAGATGATCACCAAACTCATGGCTCAAATATTCACCTCCACGATCTGATCGCAAGGTTTTAATTGTCTTGCCAAGTTGATTTTGTACCTCATTCTGAAATTCCTTGAACTTTTCAAATGATTCAGACTTATGCCTCATTAGGTAGATGTATCCATATCTACTGAAGTCATCGGTAAAGGTTATGAAGTACTAAAAACCACCTCTGGCAGTTGAACTCATTGGTCCACATACATCTGAATGTACTAAGGCCAACAAGTCATTTGCCCTCTCACCTACACCAGTGAAAGGTGTCTTAGTCATTTTGCCAAGTAAACAAGACTCGCATGTTTCAAATGATTCAAACTCAAATGAGTTTAGAAGGCCATCTTTATGGAGCTTCATCATGCGCTTATCATTTATGTGACCCAAACGACAATGCCAGATATAAGTGGGATTCAAATCATTAGGCTGAAGCCTCTTAGCATTAATGTTATAGATAGGCACATCCTCAAGATTTAAAACATATAATCCATTTATCAATGGAGCAAGACCATAAAGCATATCATTCAAATAAATTGAACAACAATTGTTCTTTATTCTGAACTCATAACCTTCTGCTCCCAAACATGAAGCAGAAATAATGTTTTTGCTTAAGGCAGGAACATAATAACAATTATTTAATTCTAAAACTAATCCTGAGGGTAAAGATAATGGTAAAGTGCCGATAGCTAACGCAGCAACTCTTGCTCCATTGCCTACGCAAAGATCGACCTCGCCTCTTGCCAAACTCCTACTCCTTGTCAGCCCCTGCATCGAATTGCAAATATGAGCAACCGATCCGATATCAAATACCCAAGAACTAACATGAGATGTAGCAAGATTTATTTCTATAACATTTATACCTGAAGTAGAAGTCTTACTTCCTTTCTTCTTTTCCAGTTCTGCCAAGTATTTCTTGCAGTTTCTTTTCCAATATCCAGTCCCTTGGCAATGATAGCAAATGGTTTCAGGTGCAGCACCAATCTTGAGCTTCTGAAGCTTAGATTTGACACTCGAGATCTCATCTTGAGTTTTACCCGTGCCCTTTCCTTTGCTCAAAGCCTTATTATTCTTCTTTTTGAATTTGGTAGTCTTCTGAACCATCATCACATGATTGGAGCTTTTCTTAATGCTCTCCTTTGCTGACTTAAGCATTCCATGCAACTCGGTCATTGACTTCTCCATGCCATTCATATGAAAATTCAAAATGACTGGCTCAAAGCTCGGAGGGAGCGACTGGAGAATCACATCAGTAGCAAACTCTTGGCTAAGGGGAAAACCAAGTTTTTCGAAACTCTCAATGTAACCAATCATCTTGATCACATGAGGGCTGACCGGATTTCCTTTAGCTAAATTGCACGCAAACAATGACTTAGAGGTGTTGTACCTTTCAGCCCTTGCCTGGTTCTCAAACATGCCTTTAAGACCCACAATCATATTGTAGGCATCCGTGTTCTCATATTGCTTCTAAAGCTCAGAGGTCATGGTAGCAAGCATAAGACAGCTAACATCCAGTGAGTCATTACAATGTTTGTCAAACTCATTCTTTTGAGCACGAGTAGCATCTTCAGCTGGTTCATCTGGATATGGACCCTCTAGAACATATTCCTTCTTTTCTTGCTTGAGAACGATTCTCAAGTTGTGATACCAATCAATGAACTTTGTTCCATTTAATTTTTGTTTCTCAAGAATAGATCGCAGATTAAAACTGGGTGTGGAGGAAGTAGATGGCGGCATTGTCTACAACATAAAATATATGCGAAAATTCAGCGCTATGTTTATGTGAATACTTCCATTAAACAATTTAACAAAAGATACTTCCACTGTATGTTTAAAATCAAATACCCTCTAATAACATATAGTGAGTCAAGATCCATATTTCACTAAGCCCTAGTGAGCTTTGGCATCACCGCTAGAAACCTAGTGACGTAGGTAAGCAACGCTTGCTAATTACATCTTATGTGACTCTTGTTTGTTGGGTGGCATCCAATGCCCCCGCTCCCAACACCATGCTCCAAGGCCCAAATCCAATTTGATAGCCTTGTCAAGTAAACCAACACTATGCTAGTGGATGTCCAACATCCACCCTATTAGATCAAGATAGTTGATGGTACTCTGCTTTGGCAGACCTACCAAACAATGATCGTAATTCTTATAGGCGCAGCAATTGGAAGGGCATCAAATAAATTCTTAATTTTTCTAAGGGAAGATATTCTGTCATGAAAAATACATCCTCTACAGGTATGACATGAAAGAATAGTATGACAGGAAATAAACATCACATGCATATAATCACATTATACTGTGAATGGTATGGCCTTTGAATCGTAGTGGTTGCCATCGCCATGGTTCCACGGTGATGTCCTTCGCCACACTTCCTGTCCTCTTTGTCATCATTCTTGAAGCCTCCATGGTAAAGAACTAAACTATTATAACTAATAGCTAGCAAATGAATTACATGAGGAGTGCAAGCATCACAAGTCGACACGCATGTCGTTATACAATTAAAGAACAGCCTCAACCCAGCTATGATTAATATGACACATAGGCCGCCAAAACACACATGCATCTCATATACATCTATGCCATACCATTCACATCATTCCCTGCAAAAACAAGTTAAGCGTAGAACGCATTCTGCCGCCCTAACATGAATGTGTTTGCATAACAATCTATGCGTGTACGCAACGGCAGTCCCAAATCAAATCAATGAAATCGCTATGAATTACATAGATCGCATCTATGAAATCGCTATGAAAATCTCATCGGGCCGATCAAATCAACCCAAATCCGAGCCATTCAAAATGTCTCAATTTTCATTAGATCAATCACATTGATCATCGCGATCGGTATACTTGAGGAGACCGCAACACAAGACCTCGATCTGTTGGCTCGATCTACTGATTGTGCGCGCAGTTAGCCCCGATGGTGATTCCAGACGGTAGGGGCAATTCGCGCGTACATCAAAGAAGGAGCACGAACTAATCTTTTTGGCCACATGATGCTATCAACTCATACCTATTTCAACCCTTATAACCGATTGATCTAATCAACCCGTGCACCGAAAGATCCATCACATGAACCTAGCATAAGAATAGTAATAGATCGCATCTACTACAAACAACATATCAATCATATTTGTAGTGGTTACAGACCAAACAGAGAGAGATGTGGTAGTGGAGAGTTGGGAGAGAGTGATCGTGCCTCCCCCTCTAGTCTTCCCTTGGTATATATATATATATATATATATATATATATATATATATATATATATATATATATATTCATATGGGCTGTGTTATTACAAATGTGCCCTTACATCGGTACCTCCTTGCCAGGGGTATTTAAGCCATTACATATGTCCCATTTAGGGCTCTATAACCTTCTAACAGGCCTGCTGGGTTTAGGTGGGGGCCACCCCTACAACAGGAGCCTCTCATGGTGAAGGGCTTCACAGGGCCGAAGCCATGTTGCCGAGTCCTTTGGCCCCCTCCGTCCCTGCGGCCTGTGAACTTCTTCGAACTTGCGGAGCCTTGGTGTTGAGGTAGGCGCGCGCGCGCTCCGTTTTTGAGCCTTCGAACGGGTGGCAGCGGAGAGCGCCAGTAGAAACTTCGCACAGCGGACACCGCTGCGCCTGCAGTGATTGCAACCTCACGGTCCGGGAATGCGCTGTAATGGTTCCTGGAATCGCGTCGGCCCCTGGCTTGCCAGGGCTAGGTTGTCATTCCGTGCGACTCACCCTGGCGTACGGGGCACGCGGCGGCTTGTAACTGGTGCGCGGTGTGATATGAGTGGTTGCGTGATCGCGGCTGCTCACCTCTTCCCAGGAAAGGAGGACACGAGGCAGGCGAGGGATGGCGCGCCATGTGGCGTTTAGCCATATCCCGCCGCCTCATTTCTGCCGGCTGTCCTGCTATGCTTCGAAGCTGTTATGATCCGACGGTCTGGTAGCGCGCTTTTAATGGCGGCTGGAATCGTGCCGACGTCTAGCCTGTCAGAGGGCAGGCTATCGCGTCATGCAACCCACCTTCCCGTGGGCGGGGCACGCGGCAGAACGTATTCCTGCCACGGGCTTTGACTCCTCGGCCAAGGCTATGGCCCGCTAGCTGGCCTTTGCGCGAGGGGGCCATCTTCTGGGTGCGGTCCTGGCCCGAGTACTGGAAGCTACCTTGCTGTGCGCGAAGGTCGGGCCAAAGACCGGGGGTATTCCTGTTGGGGCAGGGGCTCCGTGTTAGAGGCGCGTCGGGTCGTGCGCCTTAGCTATTTTGTGTAGGGATTGCCATGTGGCGGGGGGGCACTAGAGCGTCGTGCATTGACGGTCCTCATGCTGTGTCCGCGTCTGGCGCGCACCGTCACGACGCTTCGTCCTTGGGTATGGGGAATCGTGCGGGACGGGCCTCTGTATGATTGCGGTCGCGCCCAGCACGCGGACCGTCATGATGCTTCAGCTGCCGCCTTTGGGGTGAGTTGGCTTGAAATAGCCCCCACAACCGCGCCCCCGCAGTTCAACGCCCCTTCCTCGCTTGTTTCACCTTCTGCACTCCCGTGGTATTCTCACCGCTGTATTCTTCCTTCTGTGAGAAGCGATGGCATCCGGTGACAAGCGTGGCCTGGCGGTTGGTACTTGCGGCATTCGCCGGCGGTCTTCACCGCTAGAGGTGAAATACTCACTCAGCGAATGCGACCTGGCGGCGGCGGACAAGTGGTGGCTGGCGGCGGAGAAGGGGGGCTCATTTTCCGGTGAGTTGGGCCCCTCGCTCGTGACCGAGAAGACAATCCAAGCGCTGTTGCGCGCGGGGAAGTTGTCCGAGCGCCAGGCGGTACGATTGCCCGCCGCCGCCGAGACGGAACCGCGCCCCCGAGGAGTCGGAGGCGATTGTGTTCTCGCCTTTTTCGACGCGGGGCTCCGCATCCCGGCGGTGGCGTTCGTGGGCGACGTGTTGCGGACCTTCGGGCTGGAGCTGGCGCAACTGACTCCGAACGCCGTGGCCCGGCTCACCGTACAGTTGGGCCTTGCGCTCGGGAGCGTGCTGGCCCAGTGCTTCGCTGTTTGCCTACCTGCACGAGGCACGATGACAGCCCAAGGATCAGAAGGACGGGACGCGTCGACCTTCAGCAGCGTCACCTTTATTCTTCGACCATCTTGCGGCAAGCTCTTCCCCGCGAACTCCACTCGCGGGAAGTGGGAGTCGCACTGGATGAAACGGTGGTTCTACCACCGCGTGGCGAGCGGGAGCGGCCTCGAATGCACAGGCCGGCCGATCGCGTTCAAGACCTCGCCCGGCCGGATGCTCGGCGACGACGACAGGCGGAGGCCCCGACGGCTCGCAGGCGTGGCCGCCCGCTTCAACATGCGCGACCTCGCCGAGGAGTATGCGATGTACGGCGTGGCGCCGCTCGCCCGTGACTGGCACCTCGCCGCCGAGAAGCGTCGAGACGATAATGTTTTGCCGTGGGTCTGCTCATTGCCGGCGCCCTCCGACCGTCATAGGCCTCGACCGTATCTCTCCTATGTTCGCACGGAGTATGTTACACGTTAATCTTATCTCCTGCTTTTCTGTAGAGATTTGCTTGGAGGATGCGGAGCGGGCCGTGCGCGTATTTCTCGGACCGTATACCGGCAGGGAGGATGAGCAGCGCGTGGCTGCTACTGCTACGGTGGAGCTGGGGCGGATAAACCGCGTGTGCGAGGCCTTGGGCCTTGCCGTGCCGGACCGCGCTGATCCGCCCTCGCAACACCAAGATGACGGCGCGACGAGGGCGAAGGTGCCGTCTCGCAAGAGGACCCGAGGCGGAGCGTCTGCCGTGCTTGGTATAGCGGCCGCCGCTGTTGCAGCTAGTGCTCCCGATGACGCGGCAGACGCAGAGTCAGATTCGGCGAGGTACGCCGACTCAGGCTTGGATGACGTGGATGCCGGGGGCGAAGGGTCTTCGGAGGGTGCCCGGGGCGGCGGGCTCGCCGCGAGCAGCCGGAGAGTGGAAGTCTCGTCACCTTCGGCGGCCGTCGGGACAGGATCCATGCTGACTGGTGGTGCTGAGGTGGAGCCTCCGGCCGTGGCCGCTACGATGCCGGAGACGCCCTCTGCGGGGGCGCATGGAGCTGGGTCTTCGCCGACAGCCGCGGCCAAAACCGAGGTGCCCTCCGCAAAGGCTGCCACGATGGGGTCTTCGCCCACGGGTGTTGTGGTTGTGGGGGCCTCTCCGGCAGCGGCTACTGGGGCGGTGCCGCCGCCACTTGCTCCGGCTAAGCGGCCGTGCCTACGGCCGGAGCTCCACCGGACGTCAAGGGGATTCACCGTGGCGATGGGCATCGGGAGCTTGTGGGACTCCGATGGATATGCCGATGCCCCTGCGGCCCGCGCCCCTTCCGCCCCTCAGGCCACGTCGTCCGCCGTGCAGGAACGATCAGCGCCAACCCCGAACGCGGAGGCTTCTGTTCCTTGCGGGGCCACGCCCTCCGCGGGGACTTGCGCCGTCGTTACTCCGCCTGGGGCTAGGGGGCGGGCCCCCGAAGCCCTCCTTTCGCTACTGAAGGTAAGGTGGCTTAGTTTGCCCTGGTGTCTTTGTTGTGCCGTGCGGTGCTCACCTGCATCCCTGCTTGCAGCGTCGCTTATTCCGGAGGAGGAGCCCTTGGCGGAACATGAGGGTCCTCGTGCCGGCGGGGCGATCACCGTGCGCCCCGACCCAGCGGACTTCGTGCCTCCACCGGAGACGCTGAGGGCGTGGCGCGGGATCGTAGATGATGCAGCTGCCAGCGTCGGCCAGCAAGCAATGCAGACCTATGGGGTGGGGCGTCTCGGGGACGCCTTAGAGGTGTCGGGGGTGAGGGTAAGCACTTCGTATGACAATGCCTGGCCATGCTGAGCTTGCTAAGCCTTTCTGTTCTGCAGACACTTGTGCTGGGGCAGGCCTTGCAAGCGGCCTATGCTCGTGCCCAGAGGGCGCTTGAGGATAGGCTGCGGGTCGCCGAGGAGGAGCTACGCGAAGCCTCAGGGGTCCGCTCTGCCCAGGATGCCCGCATCCGCCAGCTGGAAGCGGAGTGCGCTGAGGTGAAGGCGCACGCCGAGGGACTTGCCGCGTCGGCGTGGGAATCGGCCGTGGAGGCGGAGCGGGACGGCCTTCTGCAACAGGTCGCCTCGCTGGAGAAGGAAAAAAGGCGAACTTGCCTTAACTCTAGCGGAGCGTGACCGGACGCTTGGCGAGGCTTCGGTCAGTGCCTGGGATGCCATGCAAGCGCTGGAGAGCCATCTCCAGGGGCTTGTGGCTAAGGTGCTGGATCGCGCCTTTGGCCCGGAGGAGCTGCCTCGGACCCTTCGCTGGATCGGAGATGCCGCCAACGTTGCGCACGGCGCCGCGACGACCATCGGCAACCACTGCGCTTACGCGGCGTCGTGCATGGTGTGCGCGCTCCTACGGCACCGCGGTTGCACACATGTCACCGAGCTGGAGGACCCCCAGCTGGAGATGCCCAGCGGAGCCGGAGTAAGGGGATCTGGGATTACGTCGGGGAGGCTGCTGCGCGGTTCGAGCTTCATAAGTCCCTTTACGGAGAGGGGAGTCTCGGCCGATTTCTGGACGAGGTCCCGCGGCGCGACGAGGGTGGCGCTGAGGCCTCCGAAGGCGCCGGAAACTCGCAGGTGTGACGCCGAAGTGGCCAGGTGTAGGCGTGTGTTGCAATGTCCCCCGCTTTTCTTGTGAATTAAGTGCGCGCTTGCTTTACAAACTCTGACTTTCACCTGTGTGCTGGGCAGCTTCCTTGCTGGGGCCGACAACTTGCGTCCGACCTTGCGACCCGGCGGCGCCTTCGACGCTGGCGAAGGGCCGAGGAGTCGCTGAACTTTTGGGCGGGCCGATCTTCGTCTGGCGAAGCCCCGGCCTTAGCTCGTGTTAAGGACGAGCCTGCCGGATAACTGCTTAGAGCGGCAGAGATGTTGGCTGGCCTCTGTACTTGTAAGATTTTTCCGATATATAGATCTCCTGGCGATTAGGATATGCGCTGCATGTTTTGCTTCGGGTGGTCATGCTGTGCGGGGACGAGATCCCCGTGTTCAAAGTGCGCCCACAGGGCTTGCGTGTTGATTACCTCGTAGGGTTAGCTCGTGCGGAGGCAGCCGTTGGGGCTACGACCTGTTCAAGGTCCGTACACCGGCGCATGCGGAGGTGGACCTTCACACCACGACCTGTTTCTGTAGACTGGCGCGTGCGGCGGTGGACCTTCACACTACGACCTGTTTAAAGTCCGTAGACTGGCGCGTGCGGAGGCGGACCTTCGCACTACGACCTGTTTAAAGTCCGTAGACTGGCGCGTGCGGAGGCGGACCCTCGCACTACGACCTGTTTAAAGTCCGTAGACTGGCGTGTGCGGAGGCGGACCTTCGCACTACGACCTGTTTAAAGTCCGTAGACTTGCGCGTGCGGAGGCAGACCTTCGCACTACGACCTGTTTAAAGTCCGTAGACTTGCGCGTGCGGAGGCAGACCTTCGCACTACGACCTGTTTAAAGTCCGTAGACTGGCGTGTGCGGAGGCGGACCTTCGCACTACGACCTGTTTAAAGTCCGTAGACTGGCGCGTGCGGAGGCGCGCTTTGTCCCCCTACCTTTCAAAGTGGGGGTAGCCTCTGGTGTACCTCGTAGCCCGCGCATTTGCCAAGCGCGCCGGGACAGCATGCGTGCCTTATTTATATGCCAGGGAGTATGCGCAAGGACGACGTCCACGGCATGCGCGGGATTCGCGTCGTGTTTATACTCCGTAGAGTGCGTAGGAAGAACATCCGCGTCTTTTTTATACTCCGGAGAGTATGCGCAAGGACGACGTCCATGGCATGCGCGGAATCCGCGTCTTGTTATACTCCGTAGAGTGCGCAGGGAAAACATCCGTGTCTTTTTTATACTCCGGAGAGTATGCGCAAGGACGACGTCCATGGCATGCGCGGAATCCGCGTCTTGTTTATACTCCGTAGAGTGCGCAGGGAAAATATCCGCGTCTTTTTTATACTCCGGAGAGTATGCGCAAGGACAACGTCCACGGCATGCGCGGAATCCGCGTCTTGTTTATACTCCGTAGAGCGCGTGCAGAGGCGTGCCCCCACACGTCTTTGTTTATACTCATGCCCGTGTCTTTGACGGAGAGTGCACACGCGAGCGTGCGTCTTTGGTTTATACTCATACACGTGTCTTTGACGGAGAGTGCACACGCGAGCGTGCGTCTTTGGTTTATACTCATACCCGTGTCTTTGACGGAGAGTGCACACGCGACCGTGCATCTTTGGTTTATACTCATACCCGTGTCTTTGACGGAGAGTGCACACGCGAGCGTGCGTCTTCGGTTTATACTCATACCCGTGTCTTTGACGGAGAGTGCACACGCGAACGTGCGTCTTTGGTTTATACTCATACCCGTGTCTTTGACGGAGAGTGCACACGCGAACGTGCGTCTTTGGTTTATACTCATACCCGTACCCCTGGCTACGGAGAGTGCACACGCGAACGTGCGTCTTTGGTTTATACTCATACCCGTACCCCTGGCTACGGAGAGTGCACACGCGAACGTGCGTCTTGGGTTTATACTCCGGGAGCCCGCGCGTAGGCGAGGCCTCCGCGCGCTCTCGCTGCGTATTCGTGCATAATGACAAGAGGTTGGCGACAAACAGAACTCTATTACATTCCCGTTTGTGCGGGTGAGCGATTACAATGGGTAGGGGTACTGACCACTTGTCTTTGCCGTGGCCGGAGCCTCTAGTAGTTGCACTACCTGTAGGGCTTGCCGAGCCGTCCCCGGCTGATGCCGTGGGTCCCCGCGCTGCGATGCCGATTCTAAGCGTGCCATTGAGCGTCGCGACGGGGATATCTGGTGCCGTACTCGATGCGCCGAGCCATATCCTGGTCGCCACGAATGGTAATGATGGCCCGCGGCCCCGGGAGCTTCATGCATAAATAGCCGTGATGTGGCACCGCTCCGAAGGAGTTGAGGATTGGGCGCCCCAGTATAGTATTGTAGGGGTATAGGAGATCGACGACATCGAAGGTGGCATCTTCGACCCTTTCATTGTCGTCCTGGCCGAAGGAGACCTGAAGGCATATTTGGCCAAGCGCGCGTAGAGATTGTCCTCCGAAGCCTTGCAGCGGGATTCCCGATGGGCCGAGGCGACTTCGAGGGATCCCCATCTAGTCGAAGGCTGCCGCGAACAGAATGTTCGCAGAGCTGCTGTCGTCGACTAGGGCACGTCCCACGTCGCATCCTGCTATCACGACCCGGACGACCAGGGGGTCCTGGTGAGGAAGTTTGACGCCTTGGGCGTCGGCGGGTGTGAACGTGACCTCGTGCTGTGCCCAGTCCGGCGGTGCCTGCGCTGGGTACACCGCTACGTGGTGTAGTCTCCGGACGTAGGCCTTCCACTGCCGTGCCGAGGCGAACTCTAGCGAGGAGCCTCCGGAGATAACATTGATAACCCTGTGGTGGGCTGCATCCGGAGCCTGCAGCTGCAGGAGGCCCTCCCGAGGTTGCTGCACGTGGGCCTGAATTCGCAGGGGGCCCTCATGGGGCTGTGCCCCTTGCGCCTGGATGTGCATGGGGGCTTCGTATGGGTGCTGGACGTGGGCCACCATAGGCGGGCGTGCCTCCGGGTTCCTATCCCTGGCGACGCTTTGGCGGAGCGTCGCTATGGAGCTGCACGCGCGCGTGTCGTGGGTGCCGTGACCGTGGACTTCGCACCACAGCCCATGGTGCTGGTCATCGTAATCTCCACGGGCTTTATCCTCGCAACCCCGGCCACGGCCGCGTCCCCGGCCTCGGTGCCCTCGACCGCCACGACCAGCGGAAGCGTTTTCTTCGGAGCCGCCTTCGATGTCGAAGACATACTGATTCCTCCGCGACTTCTGCTGGCCGCACTTGGGCCTATCGGACGGCTCCTTGTGCGGGGCGTCCTTGCACTCGGACACGTCTTTGGACGACTCCTGCTTGCGTTTTCCCTTCGAAGAACCGTCCTTCGACGGATCTTCGGCTTTCGCCGAGCCACTGGCCTGGTTGGTGTCGGAGTCGTCCCCTTGTCTTCGCCGTGCGTCCTCTTCCGCCCTGGCGTATTTCTCCATTTTGTCGAAGAGTTTTGTCACTGTTTTGATTGGCTTCCGGGCATTGTACTCGGCCATCGGGCCCGAGCGGAGGCCCTATATGGCTGCATTGACAACGGTGGTTTCGTTAACGTCTTTGACTTGACAGCGTATCTTCGCGAAGCGCTTGAAGTAGTCGCGGAGCTTCTCCGCTGGTTTCTGCTTCACGGCGAAGAGCTGGTCCGCGTCGACCCGCTCAACATAGTTGCCTTGGAAGTTGTTGTGAAGGCGGTCGCGGATCTGCTCCCATGCGTAGACCGAGTTTGGCTCTATGGTAAAAAACCAGGAAAGCGCCACTCCTTGCAGCGCGAGGGGGAGTCCCTTCGCCTTTGTGGTGTCGTCTCCACCCACGGCCTCGATTGCGGTTTCATACACGCGCACGAACTCGCGGGGGTCCGTATCGCCATTGTATGGCTCGATGACACTGGGGAATTTGAAGTCTTTGGGCCATGCCGCCTGCTGTAGTCCTGCCGAAAGCGGGGATGTGGGGGTGTCGCAACTATCTGCCCTTTCCAACACGGGCTCTGGCGCGACCACTGGCGCAGCTTGCTGGCTCCGAGCCTCTTGCATGTCGCGGATAGCCCCGCGAAGATCCCCTAGCTCCCGCTGGAACGCGTTGAGGGCCGTCAGCAGGGCGCCTTCCACCGCTAGTGCGGGCGGGGCCGCCGGCACGCCCGGCGGACGGGTCGGCACGGGTACGATCGCCTCGCGAGCTCCCGAGCTGCCGACCGCTCCGTTGTGGCTATCTCCAACCGCTCGGTCAGCGCTACCAGCGAGCGCTGCGACGAGGGTGGTGGGGTTGGCCGCTGTCGCGTCGGCGGGGTTGGTCATTGTAGCGGCGGTGGCGGGGTTGGTCGTCGCAACGCCAGTGGCGGGGGCGGTCGTCGCAGTGCCGGTGGCGGGGTCGGTCGTCGCAGTGCCGGTGGCGGGGTCGGTCGTCGCAGTGCCGGTGGCGGGGTCCGCGCTCGCGACAGCTGATGCCGAAGCCCTGGTACCCACGCGACGCTCCGACCCAGCCGCCTTCTTCCCCCTCGCCGCCGTCGACGAAGCTTTTTTCGGTGCCATCC
Organism: Dendrocalamus latiflorus; assembly: GCA_017311315.1. NCBI lineage: Eukaryota > Viridiplantae > Streptophyta > Magnoliopsida > Poales > Poaceae > Dendrocalamus > Dendrocalamus latiflorus. The sequence goes on from CM029662.1 coordinate 8,518,012, forward strand.
TTCTTCGAATTTCAGGCTTACTCCTGTCCTCCCCACGGACAGCGCCAACTGTTGTGGTTACAGACCAAACAGAGAGAGATGTGGTAGTGGAGAGTTGGGAGAGAGTGATCGTGCCTCCCCCTCTAGTCTTCCCTTGGTATATATATTCATATGGGCTGTGTTATTACAAATGTGCCCTTACATCGGTACCTCCTTGCCAGGGGTATTTAAGCCATTACATATGTCCCATTTTTGGCTCTATAACCTTCTAACAGGCTAGCTGGGTTTAGGTGGGGGCCACCCCTACAACAATATGCAACCAATCTAGATCAAAAACTACACAGGATGGCTCTGATACCACTGTAGGAACACGCGTACGCTACGCTAGCACAGAATAAAATTTTCTACCGCGTAAACCAGGAAGCCATGCAAGTAAAAGATCGCAGATTGTTATCACTAGATGCGCAGTGCAGCGGAAGTATCGTTGATGCAACCGATTCAACGAAGCGCGCGTCGATGTAGCAGTAGTAGTCGAACGTTCTCCGTCCAACCATCTCCTCATCGTGATCGTTCTGCTTAGCGCCGTAGTCACAACAGCGTCTCTACCGAAGTCCACACGTCCGGCATGGAACGCCATGCGCTGGTGTGCTACCACCGTGCGCCTGCTAGGGTTTCGGGATACGGCCGAGGGGAGGTGGCGGCCAGGGTTTTCAACACAATAGTCTCACAAACCTGCAGCCCCACCTCCATATATTTATAGAGCATGCTAATGGGCTTCCACGTTGTAGGCCCATTAGAACCCTAATCTCATATGGATCAATATCCCTTTTAGCCTATAAAACTGAATTGTTTATAATTACCTCTTGGGCACATCACTAACAATGACACCACAGAACAACGGAAAACTCGAGGTGATCTTTGGTCCGAGCTTTTCTGAAAGCATCAGAAGCTTGTTATTCCTCATGGGGGTCTCTGCACGGTGCAGCACTTGCAAGTGCGAGACCTGCTAGTTTTTTTGGCTAGTTCTTCATTGTAATGATCACTAGGTGCTCCAATTGTTGTACTGCATCGGGTGGAGTTTGTTTAATCCATGGGTGGATTAGTTCGAGTATTGCTTGTTCTCATGTTCCTTTTTGGCCAGTGCGACAACGGATGTATGTGGATCTGTTGGCGCTTGAGAAAAAAAATGTAATGCATCAGAGTTCACCATGTCCAGCGGCTTGAATTTCGATGTCTATGCTTGTTGATGTTAAAGTTATCTCTAGTTATTACTATACGAGAAGATTCAGGGATGTCAAAGTTCTCTAGTTATTACCATACTAGAGAACTTTGACATCTCGTCAGCGCCTTCACGGCCACCCTCTCCGGCTCCGGCGCCCCAACCTCGGATCCTTTTGCGTTCGGAGGTTCACCCCCCCCTTTCCCAGTTGAAGCGCAGCCCAGATGCCAATGGCTGGGTGACGGTTGAATCCCGAGCCACTCGTCGATGGAGGGCTCGCCTGTGTCAGCGACCCAGACGGCCGGTCCCGGTGGACTTGCGAGGACTGTGCTTCAACTGTTTCTCCCCTTCGCACCGTGCCGCCCAGTGTCGCTCGCGACCTCGCTGCTTCCAGTGTCGTTCTCTTGGGCACCGTTCTTACACCTGCCCAGCCCGCGATGGCGCACATATTCTGCCGGCTGGTGGCCGCGGTGGCGTGCCGCGCTCTACACAGAATCCGACTGCTGGTGTCTCTCGTGTCTGGAGGAGGGTCTCACCGGCGATAGTGCAGTCTGCTGTGGCCGTCGATGCGCCTGTGGCTGGGGCTGGGTCTCAAGGTGTTGAAGGTTTGGTCGGTGTTGACGGCGGCGCGTCACACTTCCAACAGAACCAGCCAGCATCTGGTCCCCGTGTTTCAGTCTGGAGGCGGATCTCTTCAGTGACTGAGCAGCCTGCTGAGGCCGTCGGCGCGTCCTCCGTCGGAGCTGGGTCATCCGGTGTCGAGGGCGCTCCCGCTGAGGCAGCTGAGACAGGTCGAGTGCGCCGCCGGCGTCGTCCTCGTCGGCGTCGTCGGGCTGAACGTGATGGCTCAAACCTCCATCAGGATGGACAAAAGGGCAACGGTGGAGCAGCCTCTCCAGGTCCGGTGACCTCGGATGACGGCGCCCCCCCGGCCCTGGTTCAACCGTGCGTAACCAACTGGTCGGATCGGATTAGCTGTGCTGAGCGAGACCTTCTTCGAGCAGTGATCATTACAGTGATTGGTGTTGATTCTTGGGTGCCGTCTGGTGCAGTGGTTGATGCGTTGGTGGCAAAATTCGACCTTGACGTGACTTCTTTGATCATCCGTCGAGCTGGACCATTGGAGTTCATTGTTCTGTTGGAAGATGAAGCATTAGCGATTCATGTTTCTAGTGACAATTTCCATCCACCCGGAAATGAATCTTTCCGCCTCCATTGTCGTCGTTGGACAAGATGTGCAAATGCGTCCGGTACCGTTCTCTCCACCCTGGTCGATGTTGAGCTTCGTGGTGTTCCTGTTCATGCTTGGGAAGTTTCCACTGCGGAGAACCTTCTAAATCCATATGGTTGGGTTTATCAAATTCATGACGAAACCAGGAACAGAGAAAGCTATGAAGCGTTTCGCGTCTCGGCATGGTGTTTCAAACCAGAGGATTTACCAGCTAATCGTGACCTCATCATTGTGGAGCCGGCCGTTGATATTGTTGAGGTGCCACCCGTGAAACGAGCTCTAGTATACCCCATTAAGTTTGCTGTTTCTTTCCCGGATGTTCAAGGAGAGGCTCCACCTTCTCCATCAGAAAATGAGGATAGTGGCATTCCAAGGTCACCTCGTCGTCGGTGGCGTACTTCTCCTCCGGCACTGGAGTTGGCAGAGTTAAGCCCTAATGTCACATCCCAAGGCACTGCGGGCAGTCCAGGTCGGGATGGAATGGGGTCTGCGGCTTCCGGTGAACGCCACGCGGCAATCGCCGTTGAGGCTGGCGGCTCCTCTCCCGGCCCTGAATTCAAACAGCCCCCTCCCTTTGTTGACTCCGTCGACGTGGCTGCAGCTGCTACGATCGAAGCGTCGCAAGCGTGTGCTGAGGAGCGTGTGTGTGTAGAAACTCCAAACAAACCTGCCTGCTGCTTCCAGTGATCGCCACGCGGTGGCCGCCGTAGAGGCTGGCGGCTCCTTTCCCGGCTCAGAAGCCCAACAGTTTTCTACCGTTGCTGACTCCGGCGTAGTAACTCCAGTTACTTTGAACGAGACGTCACACGCGCGTTCTGAGGATTGTGCGTGCATGGGGGAGCATCTCCAATGGGTCTATAGCAGCTATCTACAAGAGAGTCCATGTCATCAACTGTCCTACGTGGAAGATATTAAATGAAGAAAGAGAACGCAGCTCTCTACAGCTCTAGAGATAGTCTATAGCGCCAAACGAGGCAGCCTCCATAAATTCTGTATGTGCATGTAAGCATCAAATAGCTATCCTTATAGATAGTTCTTTAGAATGCTAACTTTAGTGTGTACTATATAGATGATGTGGAAGTCTTATAGTTAGTTGCTAGCTATAACCATTGGAGATGCCCTTATCGTTCCTGAGGCAGCTATCCAAATCTTTAAAGAGGTGGGGTCACCTTCCTTGTCGGCTGTCTCCCCAGCAGCAGATGTTGTCCCTTCTGTTATCTCTCCTGTGATGATGCGCTTCGAGATGTCTTCTATCCCTCATGTCTCATTGGCGGACGATCAACTTAAGATCCCTCTAGGTGCTAGTCAGGCGTTGTCTCCCTCTGTGGTTGAGACCCCCTCGGCTAACCTGATCACAGAAGGTTCTTCTAAGCAGGCTGCCTCAGATGTGACAGCGCCATGCAGACTTGAGCATGTAGGGATGGATTCCTCGTCGCCGAAGGATGTGCTCGTGGAAGAACATTCTCCTATCACTTGGCTCCCAGCCGAGGATGTCCTCCCATTGGAACTGTCCACTGATGATGCAGCGGCTTCGGGACAGCCTGTCCACACAGACATGATTGCATATTCAAGGCGGTCAAGAAACCAAGTCGTTCATAACGCTTCAGATACTTTGTTGCCCCGTCCAGCACAGGAGTTCATCAATCTTGTGTCAAAGGCCTTACCAACGGTGTTATCTATTCCGGCTGTTCAGAAACGTCGCCGGCAGATTGCAGCAACAACACAGCCTCCTAGAAGAAGTCGTCGTATTGCTAAGCTTCCGCCAGAAATTGATTTTCGTGCAGTCACTTCTGTGTGTCGGCGGCTTGGCTTTTTGGATGATCAACAACTTATTTCAGGGGAGGCAAGGGAAAAATATGTTCGGTTCTTTAGCAAGCCTCTTTGCAGAAAGCACATCATTGCTCTTGCAGCTCTGCTGGGCAAGGAGGTGCCACCAGATAATGACGCCCAGCCATCGGAGATTTTTGCCGGTGTGTGAGATTCAGAAGACATGGTCGTCCTTTCTCTGTTATTAATGGATTCTTCTAATTTTCTGGTTTGGAATGTAAGAGGGCTGAACGATAGAGCTCGGCGGGATAATGTTCGTAAGGTCATGGATGCTTGTTGTCCTGCTGTTGTTTGTGTCCAGGAAACAAAGTTGGCTTTTATTTCTGAATGGGATGTGATGTCGATCTTGGGTCAAACCTATCAAAACTTTGTGTTCCTCCCAGCTCTCGGGACACGAGGGGCATCCTAGTTGCTTGGCGTGATGGGTTCTCAGCTGAGCAGTGCAGAGTGCACCAACACTTCGTGTCTGTCAAGTTCAAGGTTGGCGAGGATCCAGCATGGTGGTTTTCTGGGGTATACGGTCCACAGCGTGATGAGGAGAAAATTTTGTTTCTGAATGAACTCAGGGAGGTGCGAGCCAACTGTGATGGTCCTTGGATGTTGGCCGGGGATTTTAACATGATTTATTCAGCGGAAGATAAAAGCAATAATAATTTGAACAGAGCCATGATGGGTCGCTTTCGCCGGTTTGTAAATGAGCTAGACCTCAAGGAAATCCCTTTGCTTGGACGACGGTACACGTGGTCTAATGAGAGGGAGGCGCCTATTTTGGTGAAGCTTGATCGAGTCCTTTGCACAGCTGATTGGGAAGCTATCTACCCGGAGTGTATTTCACAAAGTCAGGCTACTGAACTATCAGACCACTGCCCTCTCTTACTTGGCCTCAAAGAAGGTGTTCATGGCAAGCGGAGATTTCATTTTGAGAGCTTCTGGCCCAAGCTCTCGGGGTTCCATGATGCAGTTGCAAATTCTTGGAATGGACCAGTTTCTTCTTCGTGTCCGCTAGAGAGGATTTCTATCAAATTAAAACGGCTGTCGCGATCACTCCAATCTTGGAGTCAAAAACAAGTGGGGCACATCAAATCACAGCTTGGAATTGCCTGTGAGATCCTACATCAATTGGAGATTGCACGGGACAATCGGCCTTTGTCAACAAATGAGGATTGGCTACTGTGTGAAGCTAAGAGACAATGCTTGGTCTTGGCATCCCTTGAGAGATCCATAGCACGACTTCGTTCACGCATTCGATTTTTGAAGGATGGCGATGCCAACACTGCCTTCTTCCACCGTCAAGCAGGTTTCAGAAAGCGCAAGAATTTTGTTCCCAAGCTATTGCATGAGGATCGTGTACTTACCTCCCAGGAAGACAAACAAGATGTGATGTTTAATTATTTCGATGGTATTCTTGGAACAGCCTTGCCTCGGTCGTTTACTCTTGATCTGAATTTCTTCCACAGAGAGGAACTTGATCTCTCGGCTTTAGAGGCTCCTATAACTGAAGATGAAGTATGGGAAACAATTAAAGCCTTGCCGATGGATCGAGCTCCAGGGCCTGATGGTTTCACAGGAAGATTTTATAGGTCATGTTGGCAGTTAATCAAAGCGGACTTCATGGCAGCGATCATCACACTACAACAAGGGGATGCTAGAAAATTATGGCTTCTCAATTCAGCATACCTCACACTTATTCCGAAGAAGGCGGGGGCTCTGGAAGCAAAGGATTTTAGGCCAATCAGCTTAGTACACAGCTTTGCCAAGCTTGTTACAAAAATCATGGCAAACAGACTAGCACCTTTGCTGGACTCGATGGTTGCTGCAAATCAGAGTGCTTTTGTTCGGGGAAGATGTATTCATGACAATTACATCTTAGTGCAGCAAACTATTAAGCTGCTCCACAAGCAGAAAGTGCCGAGTCTATTTCTAAAACTTGATATCTCCAAAGCTTTTGATTCAGTCTCTTGGTCGTTCCTATTGGAAGTTCTCTCCCATCTAGGGTTTGGGCCAACTTGGTGCAATCTTCTCTCCAACTTGCTGCGCACAGCCTCTACTCGTGTTTTGTTAAATGGGCAACCGGGAGAAGAATTAAGGCACCAGCGTGGGCTACGACAAGGAGATCCACTCTCCCCAATGTTGTTTATTCTTGTTATGGATGTGCTGAATAGCCTTTTCAGCAAGGCGGGAGAACTTGGACTTCTGCAACCTTTGCCACGACGGAATCAGGATCAACGTATCTCTCTATATGCTGATGATGTGGCTCTCTTTATCCGGCCGGTTGAGGAGGAAATGAATCTTACAATGGAAATTCTGAGTAAATTCGGAGAAGCATCTGGTCTTAAAACAAACTTGCAGAAAAGTTGTGTCATCCCAATCAGGTGTGAGCAGCTGGTCTTGGATTCTGTTGGACAAACAATGCCATGTACACCGGCAGAATTTCCATGCACATATTTGGGCTTACCAATTTCGGACAGAAAGCTAAAGAAATCTGACCTATTACCTTGGATTGAGAAGATTGGGAATAAATTACCTAGTTGGAAAGCATCGCTTTTGAACATGGCGGGTAGAGTCACGTGGGTCCGATTTGTGCTTTCAGCTATACCTATATATGTCTTGATCGCAATCAAGGTACCCAAGTGGTTCATCAAAGCAGTGGACAAAATCCGACGAGCCTTTCTTTGGAAGGGGCGGGATATTGTCAACGGTGGTTCTTGTTTCGTGGCGTGGGAGAAAGTGCAAAGACCCCTCGACCTCGGTGGTTTGGGAGTTCTAAACCTTGAATACATGAGTTGGGCTTTACAAATTCGATGGTTGTGGTTAAAGAAAACAGATTTGAGCCGCCCGTGGAGAGGGCTTGAGATCCCGGTGCATTCCAATGCGGTTGCCTTGTTTCCATTGCTCTAGATTCACATGTGGGCAGAGGTGATAACACGCTATTCTGGTCGGATAGGTGGCTCATGGGATGCTGTCTTGGGGATCTTGCACCAGCTGTTGTGGCTGTTGTCCCGCCGAAAGTACACAATCAGCGTACAGTCTCGGAAGCTTTTCTTCATAATTCATGGCCTAACGACATTCAAGGAGGGTTATCTTTGATCGGCCTCTTTGAGTACTTTCAGTTATGGGATTTACTCCAGGACACACTTTTATATCATGAAGATGACTGTCACACATGGCGGTTTGAAGTTTCCGGAAAGTTTACATCAAAGTCAGCCTACCGAGCCTTCTTCCAAGGTTCAGTTGTGTTTGAGCCGTGGCGTCGTCTATGGAAAACTTGGGCTCCCGGAAAATGCAAGATTTTTATTTGGTTAGCTATCCGCAACAGATGTTGGACAGCGGACAGATTGTCAAGGAGAGGCCTCCCTCATCCCGAGCAATGCGTTCTTTGTGATCAAGCGGATGAAAACATTCAGCATATTCTCACTTCATGTGTCTTTGCTCGTGAATTCTGGTTTAAGATCTTGGAACCCTTGGGCTTCTCAACATGTGTGCCGGGTCGTCATGAGCACCATTTTGCTGAATGGTGGAGGAAGGTTTGCAAGCGGGTTCCAAAAGACAAAAGAAAGGGGTTCAATACAGTGATAATCATGGGCTCTTGGTTATTGTGGAAGCATCGCAATGCTTGTGTGTTTGAAGGAGCTCGTCCAAACGTTAATGCCTTAGTGCATTTGTTTCGTGATGAGCAACATCTCTGGTGCATTGCTGGAGCTCGCGGGCTCCGAGCTCTAGGTCATGGTGGGGTTGTGGGTTAGCCTAGGTTTATCCGTGGTCAGGTCTCACCCTAGTGTGTGTTGCATAAGGTTTCCCGTTTTGATGTATTTTCAACCCCTCACAGCTCGACCCGGAGTGAGGTGGTGGTGTTTGTAAGGGGCCGATCCTTTCCTCTCTTTAATACAATGATACGCAGCTCTCCTGCGTATTCGAGAAAAAAAAATTACCATACGAGAAGATTCAGGGATGTCAAAGTTCTCTAGTTACTAGTCACCTACTCATACGTTGTAACAAAATTTATTAAATATATAAAGAATCATATTATAAAAAAAGCTACTCTGATCAGTTGAAAGTAGAGAGCGATGAGAAGTTAAGAATAGGACGGTTAGAAGAGAAGTGACGTGCGACCACGAACTCGTTCTTTTATAATAGTAATTACTATGCGAGAAGATTCAGAGATGTATGAAACTATTAAACATGTGCAAAATTAGTTTTGACTATCCAGAATATGTAAACGTTATCGAAAAGTTTGTGTACAAGTAGAAACGAGTAATATATAAATAGACTTGGAAGTGTTAAAACCGAAGTTAGCGTGTGATTTTTCTTGCCTCCAATATTCTCTTTCAGTATTTCGAGCGCAAACCTTTTGCCAAAGGCTTCTCTTCAATTCTTAAGAGGAGTAAAAAAGCCCAGCCCATCCCACCGAAATTCTAGGGTTTATTTTATTCCGAAACAAACGCCTCCAGGTCCCAACCTGTGCGCCATTTGCCACCGCTTCTCTCTTCCAGCCGCCGCCGTCTCCTTCCCCTTTGCCGAACCGCCACAAACGCCGTCGAGAAGCGGTTCTCGTCGGCCGGGGTGGACTGGTCGAGGATACCAACCCTTTGGACTGCTTCGGGCAGAAGCAGCAACCGGAGCAGAAGCCCCAGCCGTCGCCGCCGCCAGCAAGCACGCCGTTGGTAAGCTCTAACCTCGATAGGTTTGGCTTCTCCTCTGTTGCGGCGGCTGTGATCAATCGAACCTTTGCGCGAGACGCCGTCCGGCTGCTGCGAATGCGTGCATTGATGCAATGCTTGGGCTGCGAATTTTGTTTGCTGTTGGCTGTGTGTGTAGTCCGCCCGTACGGACCCTTGGCGCATCCGCCGTGCCGTGCAGTTTTGCGCAATCGCGTCGTGCTTGCGAGCAAATCTGGACAGGTGACTGCTCCTTGCATCGTCACAGCACTAGCAGCAAGTTTGAACATTCACTAAATGTATACTGAGAAATGGCCGATCATGCCCGACTTGTGCCTGAAAGAGTACAATCATGGGGGTATAAAAGGGGCTATGAACGTGGGAGACCAGGAGGAACTCAAGGAAGCCCTTTTTGCGACTAATGAAGGTGTGAGGATAGAGGATTGTCATGTTGAGTTATGAAATAGCATAATTTCTGCACTGATATTTTTACAATTTTCTTATCGGGATATATTTTAGATTTTGCTTGAGTAGGTTTTGTACAAGTAAAGGCTATGAGCTTCTCTTTTGTTGAAAGCGTGTGCACATTTGAGTTGGGCAGCTATTGATATCTATTTAAAGGGACAATCCAGTTGGTACTATATGGAAATATGTATTCTTGTTTACTGTGTACTACAAGTTTAATGTTGAAAGCATTGACACTTGAACTCACTGTTCTCCATAATGTTTGGTAATTTTGTTTGATATAGCATGTAAGATATATATATATCATGCACCAAGGTGCCTAGGCACCAATATCAATACCCGTTGATTTGCTTCGAGATTCGCAACGTTTGATGTGGGTATCTTCATATACCCATAAAAAAAAATATTTGAGATGTCAAACTCCGAAAAAATTTAAATTCAACTTCAGTTTAATTAGTTTGAACTATTTTTATGGTATATACTCACTGTAGTTGCATTGAACTCAAAAGTAGTTCAAACTAGTTTGAACTGAGTTCAAAACTTACCATAAATATATCAAGGGTATAAAACATTTTCATACCCAAACTTAAAAAAATTGTCAATCATACACGTGTATCGGATGTTGGTGCCTAGGCACCATGGTGCCTTATGTAATTTTCCTATATATATATATATATATGTCTGCGTTGATTTAGTAGTATATTTCTTTCCCTATATTTATTGGTACCTTAGGAAGATAAACACTAATGGAAACAGTGGGTGAGCCCCATGAAAAAAAGGAAGGTGCCATCATTAATGGGTGAAGAAGATGGCCCTGTTCTTTTCAGCTTATGGCTTCTCTCGAAGAAATAAACAGGATGGCTTCTCCATCGTTGTTTTGAAGAGTCTTATTAGGACAGTCTTTTTGAAGCGGCTTATTGGCTTATCAACATTCGGCTCGTCCGCACAAACACTCACGCTAGGGCTAAAAGCCATTAGCTACAGTCGAAAACACCACACCCGATATAAATTATGGATATCATAAGAGGATGGCACTTTACAGTTTAGTGAGCAGGATGAATGGCAAATTTGCAAGTATTGGTTTTTCTTTCTTCTTCTTTTGTGCTTGTGTGCAAATGAGAGTTGCATATTCCACCCTTGAATGAGATAAAGATAAGGAATCAGTGGTTAAACTTGGAAGATGTTGAAATGTTTTCTTGCTCTCTCTGATGTGCTTAAGATTTATTGTTTATCTAGTCTAATATGTTTCTTAAATTGTTGTAGCTATGTTGCCCAGATACTCCGATACGGATACGGATACGCGATACAGTGATACCACGATTCGCCATTTTCCCAAAAATGCCGATACGGCAATATGTATGTATGTACGTACGTACGTAAAAATAAGAAATTAATGAATTCTTATAATTAGCATGTTAGCATATGCTCGCTATTTTGGTCGAACAAAAGAAAGGTGGGGAAACAAATTGTGGGATTACTCATCCCCTATGCCACTACAAGACCATTCCTAGAATAAAGCACAACATGAAGGCGGGGAGAGTAAATCTATTATTTACTGACACAGCTTGACTTGTAGCTTTCAAATATTACCAATTATGCAATTAACCATTGACAACTAGCACAAGTTAGTTCGATTATCTCTGTATAGTGGCATGAGTTTATTGAGACATCACCAATGCTTGACAATAAACCTCAAGTAAATATAAACACAAAAGAACAGACATCAAATACGTACTGTTGTAGGGGTGGCCCCCACCTAAACTCAGCAAGCCTGTTAGAAGGTTATAGGGCCCAAAATGGGACATATGTAATGGCTTAAATACCCCTGGCAAGGAGGTACCGATGTAAGGGCACATTTGTAATAGCACAGCCCATATGAATATATATACCAAGGGAAGACTAGAGGGAGAGGGACGATCACTCTCTCCCAACTCCCCACTACCACATCTCTCTCTGTTTGGTCTGTAACCACAACAGTTGGCGCCGTCCGTGGGGAGGACAGGAGCAAGCCTGAAATCCGAAGAAGGATGGCACCGAAAAAAGCTTCGTCGACGGCGGCGAGGGGGAAGAAGGCGGCTGGGTCGGAGCGTCGCGTGGGTACCAGGGCTTCGGCATCGGCTGTCGCGAGCGCGGGCGTCGACACTGGCACTGCGACGACCGACCCCGCCACTGGCACTGCGACGACCGACCCCGCCATTGGCACTGCGACGACCGACCCCGCCACCGGCACTGCGACGACCGACCCCGCCACCGGCACTGCGACGACCGCCCCCGCCACCGGCACTGCGACGACCGCCCCCGCCACTGGCGTTGCGACGACCAACCCCGCCACTGCCGCTACAACAACCAACCCCGCCGACGCGACAGCGACCAACCCCACCACCCTCGTCGCAGCGCTCGCTGGTAGCGCGGACCGGGCGGTTGGAGATAGCCACAACGGAGCGGTCGGCAGCTCGGGAGCTCGTGAGGCGATCGTACCCGTGCCGACCCGTCCGCCGGGCGTGCCGGCGGCCCCGCCCGCACTAGCGGTGGAAAGCGCCCTGCTGGCGACCCTCAACGCGTTCCAGCGGAAGCTAGGGGATCTTCGTGGGGCTGTCCGCGACATGCAAGAGGCTCGGAGCCTGCAAGCCGCGCCAGTGGTCTCGCCAGAGCCCGCGCCGGGAAGGGCAGACAGTCGCGACGCCCCCACATCCAGCCGCGCGCCGCTGCGACGCGTCGACCCAGAGTTCCCGCTTTCGGCAGGACTACAGCAGGCGGCGTGGCCTGAAGACTTCAAATTCCCCAGTGTCATCGAGCCATACAAAGGCGATACGGACCCCCGCGAGTTTGTGCGCTGTATGAAACCGCAATCGAGGCCGCGGGTGGAGACGACACCACAAAGGCGAAGGGACTCCCCCTCGCGCTGCAAGGAGTGGCGCTTTCCTGGTTTTTTACCATAGAGCCAAACTCGATCTAAGCATGGGAGCAGATCCGCAACCGCCTTCACAACAACTTTCAAGGCAACTATGTTGAGCAGGTTGACGCGGACTAGCTCTTCGCCGTGAAGCAGAAACCATCGGAGAAGCTCCGCGACTACTTCAAGCGCTTCGCGAAGATACGCTGTCAAGTCAAAGACGTTAACGAAACCACCGTTGTCAATGCAGCCATACAGGGCCTTCGCCCGGGCCCGATGGCCGAGTACAACGCACGGAAGCCAATCAAAACAGTGACAAAACTCTTCGACAAAATGGAGGAAAACGCTAGGGCGGAAGAGGACGCACGGCGAAGACAGGGGGACGACTCCGACACCATCCAGGCTAGTGGCTCGGCGAAAGCCGAAGATCCGCCGAAGGACGGTTCTTCGAAGGGAAAACGCAAGCAGGAGTCGTCCAAAGACGCGTCCGAGTGCAAGGACGCCCCGCACAAGGAGCCGTCCGATAGGCCCAAGCGCGGCCAGCAGAAGTCGCGGCGAAATCGGTATGTCTTCGACATCGAAGGCGGCTCCGAAGAAAACGCTTCCGCTGGTCGTGGCGGTAGAGGGCGCCGAGGCCGGGGACGCGGCCGTTGCCGGGGTCACGAGGATAAAGGCCGTGGAGATTACGATGACCAGCACCATGGGCTGTGGTGTGAAGTCCACGGTCGCGGCACCCACGACACGCGCGCGTGTACCTCCATAGCGGCGCTCCGCCAAAGCGTCGCCAGGGATAGGAACCCGGAGGCACGCCTGCCTATGGTGGCCCACGTCCAGCACCCATACGAAGCCCCCATGCACATCCAGGCGCAAGGGGCGCAGCCCCATGAGGGCCCCCTGCGAATTCAGGCCCACGTGCAGCAACCTCGGGAGGGCCTCCTGCAGCTGCAGGCTCCGGAGGCAGCCCACCACAGGGTTATCAATGTTATCTCCGGAGGCTCCTCGCTAGAGTTCGCCTCGGCACGGCAGCGGAAGGCCTACGTCCGGAGACTACACCACGTAGCGGCGTACCCAGCGCAGACACCGCCGGACTGGGCACATCACGAGGTCACGTTCACACCCGCCGACGCCCAAGGCGTCGAACTTCCTCACTAGGACCCCCTGGTCGTCCGGGTCGTGATAGCAGGATGCGACGTGGGATGTGCCCTAGTCGACGGCGGCAGCTCCGCGAACATTCTGTTCGCGGCAGCCTTCGACCAGATGGGGATCCCTCGAAGTCGCCTCGGCCCATCGGGAATTCCGCTGCAAGGCTTCGGAGGATAACCTCTACGCGCGCTTGGCCAAATATGCCTTCAGGTCTCCTTCGGCCAGGACGACAATGAAAGGGTCTAAGATGCCACCTTCGATGTCGTCGATCTCCTATACCCCTACAATACTATACTGGGGCGCCCAATCCTCAACTCCTTCGGAGTGGTGCCACATCACGGCTATTTATGCATGAAGCTCCCGGGGCCGCGGGCCATCATTACCGTTCGTGGCGACCAGGATATGGCTCGGCGCATCGAGTACGGCACCAGATATCCCCGTCGCGACGCTCAACGGCACGCTTAGAATCGGCATCGCAGCGCGGGGACCCACGGCGTCAGCCGGGGACGTCTCGGCAAGCCCTACAGATAGTGCAACTACTAGAGGCTCCGGCCGCGTCAAAGACAAGTGGTCAGTACCCCCACCCATAGTAATCGCTCACCCGGGCAAACGGGAATGTAATAGAGTTCCGTTTGTCGCCAACCTCTTGTCATTATGCACGCATACGCGGCGAGAGCGCGCGGAGGCCTCGCCTACGCGCAGGCTCCCGGAGTATAAACCAAAGACGCACGTTCGCGTATGCACTCTCCGTAGCCAGGGGTACGGGTATGAGTATAAACCAAAGACGCATGTTCGCGTGTGCACTCTCCGTAGCCAGGGGTACGGGTATGAGTATAAACCAAAGACGCACGTTCGCGTGTGCACTCTCCGTAGCCAGCGGTACGGGTATGAGTATAAACCAAAGACGCACGTTCGCGTGTGCACTCTCCGTCAAAGACACTAGTATGAGTATAAACCGAAGACGCACGCTCGCGTGTGCACTCTCCGTCAAAGACACGGGTATGAGTATCAACCAAAGACGCACGTTCGCGTGTGCACTCTCCGTAGCCAGGGGTACGGGTATGAGTATAAACCAAAGACGCACGTTCGCGTGTGCACTCTTTGTAGCCAGGGGTACGGGTATGAGTATAAACCGAAGACGCACGCTCGCGTGTGCACTCTCCGTCAAAGACACGGGTATGAGTATAAACCGAAGACGCACGCTCGCGTGTGCACTCTTCGTCAAAGACACGGGTATGAGTATAAACCCAAGACGCACGCTCGCGTGTGTACTCTCCGTCAAAGACACGGGCATGAGTATAAACAAAGACGTGTGGGGGGACGCCTCTGCACGCGCTCTACGGAATATAAACAAGACGCGGATTCCGCGCATGCCATGGACGTCGTCCTTGCGCATACTCTCCGGAGTATAAAAAAGACGCGGATGTTTTCCCTACGCACTCTACGGAGTATAAACAAGACGCGGATTCCGCGCATGCCATGGACGTCGTCCTTGCGCATACTCTCCGGAGTATAAAAAAGATGCGGATGTTCTTCCTGCGCACTCTACGGAGTATAAACACGACGCGAATCCCGCGCATGCCGTGGATGTCGTCCTTGCGCATACTCTCCGGAGTATAAAAAAGACGCGGATGTTCTCCCTGCGCACTCTACAGAGTATAAACAAGACGCGGATTCCGCGCATGCCATGGACGTCGTCCTCGCGCATACTCTCCGTTGTATAAAAAAGACGCGGATGTTCTTCCTGCGCACTCTACAGAGTATAAACACGACGCGAATCCCGCGCATGCCGTGGACGTCGTCCTCGCGCACCGCGGGAGAGGTACGCAAGGCGCGCTACGGAAACCCAATTTCGAGAATTTCAAGAAATAGTGGCGTAGCGCGCCACAGGCTGGCCCCAGCGAGGGCGCGCACGCGGGCTACGAGGTACACCAGAGGCTACCCCCACTTTGGAAGGTAGGGGGACGAAGCGCGCCTCCGCACGCGCCAGTCTACGGACTTTAAACAGGTCGTAGTGCGAAGGTCCGCCTCCGCACGCGCCGGTCTACGGACTTTAAACAGGTCGTAGTGCGAAGGTCCGCCTTCGCACACGCCAGTCTATGGATTTAAACAGGTCGTAGTGCGAAGATCCGCCTTCGCACACGCCAGTCTATGGACTTTAAACAGGTCGTAGTGCGAAGGTCCGCCAGCGCACGCGCCAGTCTACGGACTTTAAACAGGTCGTAGTGCGAAGGTCCGCCTCCGCACGCGCCAGTCTACGGACTTTAAACAGGTCGTAGTGCGAAGGTCCGCCTCCGCACGCGCCAGTCTACGGAAATAGGTCGTGGTGCGAAGGTCCGCCTCCGCACGCGCCGGTCTACGGACCTTGAACAGGTCGTAGCCCCAACGGCTGCCTCCGCACGAGCAAACCCTACGAGGTAATCAACACGCAAGCCCTGCGGGAGCACTTTGAACGCGGGGATCTCGTCCCCGCACAGCATGACCGCCCGAAGCATAACATGCAGCGCATATCCTAATCGCCAGGAGGCCTATATATCGGAAAAATCTTACAAGTACAGAGGCCCGCCAACATCTCTGCCGCTCTAAGCAGTTATCCGGCAGGCTCGTCCTTAACACGAGCTAAGGCCGGGGCTTCGCCAGACGAAGATTGGCCCGCCCAAAAGTTCAGCGACTCCTCGGCCCTTTGCCAGCGTCGAAGGCGCCGCCGGGTCGCAAGGTCGGACGCAAGTAGTCGGCCCCAGCAAAGAAGCTGCCCGGCACACAGGTGAAAAAGTCAGAATTTGTAAAGCAAGCGCGCACTTCATTCACAAGAAAAGCAGGGGACATTGCAACACACGCCTACACCTGGCCACTTCGGCGTCACACCTGCGAGTTTTCGGCGCCTTCGGAGGCCTCAGCGCCACCCTCGTCGCGCCGCGGGACCTCGTCCAGAAATCGGCCGAGACTCCCCTCCCCGTAAAGTGACTTCTGAAGCTCGACCCGCGCAGCGGCCTCCCCGACGTAATCCTAGATCCGCTCGTGGAAGTACTTGACGGCGTGGCGAGCGGCGCGGACGGCACCGGACATTACTCCGGCTCCGCTGGGCATCTCCAGCTGGGGGTCCTCCAGCTCGGCGACATGTGTGCAACCGCGGTGCCGTAGGAGCGCGCACACCATGCACGACGCCGCGTAAGCGCAGTGGTCGCCAATTCCTGGTCGCACTAAGAGCATTTCCAACAGCCATCCATGAGCAGAACATTGCATTTGCGGAATTGCATTGATCGGACCTGCATAATTGAAGGTATCATTCAATAATTGATATTTAAGGGTGGCTCCAGCATTAGTAGATATTCTAACTGCGAGTATTCACCACCTGAAAGATTAGCTAAAAGGGCACGGGCAGGACCCTGTATGCATCAAGAAGGAACAAAATGTTAGAGTATCAATGGTAATTCAACTTTCCAATAATATTTTGGCACCAAATTTTACAAAAATTTGGTGCAAATTTAAAAGATCATATATGAAGTTTTGAATGGGCTTACTTGTACTGTATTGTTTGCAAGGTCCAACATCCAAAATCCAAGAATGAAAACAATAGCAACTCGATATCTTGAACCTTTGTATGTACTGAATAAATGATTATTAGCAACAATACACTCGGTATGAATAAAACAACAAACTAGAAGTATCAAAGATTACTTGTAGTTATAAGGAATTGTGAAGGGGTTAGAACAACTTAGAGAAGGGGATCAGGCTCCAGGTGGCTGGGCGGCGTCGACGCTCTAGACGCCGACGTCAAGACGGGGAGGGACGGGGATCAGGCTCACCAAGGGAGGCCGGAGTGTGGAGGTGTCAAATTGGGGGTGCGGCGACTATAGGCGGTGTCGAGGATACATGCACTGGCGTCTTGGCGGGGAGGGAAGGGGATTGGGCGTAGAGGCAGTGGGATCTTCGAGGCATGGAGGCGGTGTGGAGGCAATGGGGTTTTGGCGGCGTGGAGTGGCAGCGCGGGGCCGGGGAGGGAAGGGTAGCCGCATGGAAGGGGATCGGGCGTGGAGACGGCAGGATCTTCGCGGTGTGGTGGCAGGGTTTTGGCAGCATGGAGGCAGCGACGCAGGGTCGGGGAGGGAAGGGGAGCCGCACGGAAGAGGAACGGCCGACCGGAGGGAAGGGGAGCAGCCAACCGGAGGGGAGGGAAGGGGAGGGGCCGACTGGAGGGGAGGGAAGGGGAGCGGCCGACCAGAGGAAAAGGGAGTGGCCAACCAGGGGAGAGGGAAGGGGAGCGTCCGATCGGATTGGAGGGAAGGGGAGAGGCTGACCGGAGGGGAGGGGATGGCAGCATTGTCTTGGCAGCTACAGGGGCAGGAAGAGGAGTTGTGAGATGCGATCGGGGAGATGCGACTGTGATGGACTGGGCTTATTATTAGGTCAAGTGTATCGGCTAAGTATCAACGAAGTATCGGGATTTATTTTCTTTTTTTTTGAATAATCATAAATTTAGGATATGGGCAAGATACGTATCGGAGCGTATCAGGACTGTATCTGTATTCTGTGCAGTATTTGATACCGGTACGCGACTTGTGAAGTATCCGTGCAACGTAGGCTGCATGAGCTTTCGATTGTACAACCCACATATGTTCTTTTAGAAGATAGTCATTGCTCGCTCATTTGATACAGGCTCCCAACACCGGTCGCCACAACGAACCCTCGCGAAGTCCGCGGAAGGGGGGATTGCAGGCGCGCCCGCTTCGCTTGGGCGGAAGATACCATCGCGGTACCTGCCAAAGAAGGGGCCCCTCTGACTGCATCACCCGCCGAAGGGGTCTCCACAGCCGCGACGACAGAGGTCGTGGACTTCACCCCCATGACTTCCGCGGGGGTCCCCCCACCTTTACGGGAGACAACCCCGCTTCCGCGAGCGACACTTCGGCCTCAGCCGCCGTGGTTAGCAAAGGCGGCGCTCCACACGCTCCCGCGGAGGGCAGCCCAGCCAAAGCCACGGTCGGAGATGAGGACTCCGCACCGGTGTCGCCAGCCGGCACCACCACCTCGGCAACGGTCGCGGGCAACGAAGCCTCCACGACGCGCCCTCCGCTGCCGGCGCCTTCGCCCTCAGTACCCGTGCCCTCTAAATCTGAATCGGCATACCTCGCCGAATCCGACCTCGGGCTCGCCGCGCCGGCAGGAGCAGCGGCAACCGCCGTACGGGCCATGGTCGCGGTGCTCCGGGTCCTCTTGCGGGACGGCGCATTCGTTTTCGCGGCACCATCATCCTCGTGCTGCTGGTCCGGAAGGGGGCGATCCGGCACAGGAAGTCCTAAGGCCTCACACACGCGGTTTATTCGCCCCAATCCGGCCTCCGCGGTCGCAGCTGCGCGTTGCCCGTGCTCTCTGCCGGTGTATGGCCCGAGGAACACGCGCGCTCCGCGTCCTCAAGGCGAGTCCCTGCCATAGACAACACATTTACATAAATGCAATACGTACGAATGAAGAGCAAGGCATGGTCGAGACTTACGAAGGCCAATCGGCACGGGCAACGAGCAAATGGACGGGCGGACGTTATCATCCCGACGTTCACCGGCTGTGAAGCGCCAACCGTGGGAAAGCGGCGTTGCACCGAGCATCATGTACTCCCCGGCGAGGTCGCGCATATTGAAGCGGGCGGCGACCCCCACAAGTCTCCGCGCCCTCAGCCTATCTTCCTGGTCAAGCGCTAAGCCGGGGGCGGTCTTGAATGTAATCGGCCCGCCTGCGCACTTAAGGGCGCTGCCACTCGTCACACGATGGTAGAACCACCGCCTCGCCCAGTTGACCTCCCACTTCCCTCGGGTCGCGTTCGCAGGGAAGAGCTTCCCACATGACGCCCGCAGGATGAAGTTGACGCTGCCAAACTTCGACAGCGTACCATCCTTCCGATCCTTCGGTTGGCACCGGGCCTCATGTAGATACGCGAACAAGGAAGCGCTGGGCCAACACCCCTCCGAGCGCAGGGCCCAGCTGTACACAGCGAGGCGAGCCACCGCATTCGGAGTCAATTCTGACAACTCCAACTTGAAGGTCCGCAGCACCGCCCCGACAATTGCAGCGGACGGAATGCGAAGCCCGGCTTCGAAGTAGGCAACGAAGACATCGCCTCCGACTTCCCAGGGCGCGGCTCCGTCTCGTCATCGGCGGGCAACCGCACCGCGTTGCGATCCGATAGCTTCCCATCTCGCAGCAGTGATCGGATAGTGTCCTCCGTCACGAGCGTGCGGCCCAACTCGCCAGAGTACGGACCCTGACTTTTCTTAGCCGCCCACCACTTGTCTGCCGCCGGCGGATCGCGCTCCCCCAGCGTGTATTTCACCTCGAGTGGCGAGGACCGCCTGCGGATGGCGTGGCCGCCCACCCGAGTACCCTCGTCGCAAGTCGCCATCAGCGTTCACGGAGAACTCGGCAGCAGAAAAGGAGCGCAGGAACAGGGCGAGCGAATGCGGAAAGCAACGTGAACAACCAGAAAGCGCGAGGAGGTGTGGGCACCACGCCACGGGGGGTTCTTAAAGGCCCCCCGCCTCCCACCGCGAGTAAGCGTAAGCGGCGAACGACAACAGATCACCTCCCACGCGCGAAGCCGAAGCGTCGCGGCGGTCCATGTAACCAGCACGCGACCGTGGTCGTACAGAGTCCTGTCACCACGCGACGCGTCAATAGCGTCCCGCCACGTGTCGGTAAGCGCAATCAACAAACGCAGGTCGCGCGACCCGGCATATCCTTCGGCGCACGCCGGCGCGGCTCTTTGGACCCTAAACCACGGTAGCCCAAGCGGGGTCACCGGCCCCCCGACCCTGGCCACACCTGTCCGAAGGAACAACCGCAAGTCCGCGCGGCATGCGCAATCGGGGATCGGCAAGCAGCGCAACCGCCAGCAGCCAGTGGCAGCTAGCGGGCGGCACGCCTACAACGCCGCGCCACCTGCCCCGCGCCACCTGCCCCGCCCCTCTAAGGACGGGGCTTGACCGCGGACGGCTCGTTGACACACCAATCATGGCCCGCCGCGTGTTCATGCCGAATAGACAAGTGCGTACAGATATAGCAGCCCGCCTGTGTCAGCCCAGGGGTCGGCGCGATTCCCGGAGCCATTAAGGCGCACTACCAGAGTCGCGCTCAACCCGGCGAATGCGCTGCCACCGCTTCGAAGGGTAGGGGACGGAGCGCTCGCGCGTCTACTCCGACTAGGCGCCAGCTCCGCTGCCACCGCTTCGAAGGGTATGGGACGGAGCGCTCACGCGTCTACTCCGACTAGGCGCCAGCTCCGCTGCCACCGCTTCGAAGGGTAGGGGACGGAGCGCTCGCGCGTCTACTCCGACTAGGCGCCACCTCCGCTGCCACCACTTTGAAGGATAGGGGACGGAGTGCTCGCGCGTCCACTTCGACTAGGCGTTAGCTCCACTACCACCACTCAGCATCCCCGGACCACCCCGCAAACGCCTGCCCTCCGCGGCCACTATCCTCCAAGGCAGGAGAACAGTGGTTTCGGAACACCACCCTACTGCTCGTCTTGTAGGCACCGCCTCCGCGGGGCGGCACATCCGGCGGCATTCCCCACACACCGCACTGGCGCAGGCCATGTCACGCCAAGTTTTGGCTTGTTCTGATAAACAGACCACCTTCAGTCCACCAAGATTTTCTCGGAAGGCGGGCTTGATCACAAGCCCCGACTGAAGGTGAGCCTGTGTAAGAGAACAGGGCAAACCTTGCCGTTGTATGCAGAAATACGGAGCGGGCACAGCAAGTGCAGGCAGTTGCCGTTAACAGACGCTAACCAAGCTCCCGAGAAAAATAGGCCTCCATCAGTACATCAACATCCCCCGAGCCGCGTGGTGCCGCCATAGAATGTGGATGCACTGAAGGGGCCCATTTTAGGGGAGCACCACCTATCCGCGCGCACAATGCAGGTACAAGATTACACCAGCCCGCTATATATATATATCCCATCAATGGGAAAGCCCAACCGGCAGAAGTCCATCCGGCGAAAGTCCAACCAGCGAAAGTCCAACCGGCGGAAGTCCATCCGGCGAAAGTCCAACCGGCAGAAGTCCAGCCGGCGGAAGTCCAACCGGCGACAGTCCAACGTTGCAGCATCGTGTCGTCACGATGCTCCAAGATCCGTGTTGGGAGAAGGAGCGTCGCCACATGGCATCACCGCGCCCCCCTCAAGTCTCGCGTCGCGCCAGTCAAGCCCCGCGGGGTAGGCTGGCAGCCGCTTTTCGTCAAGGGCGCTCGGCGCCGGAGACGCGTGCGCGCGCGATGGCTTACGACCCGCTCCGCCTCCTATGCCGACGCGTTTGGCTCCGCCAACATCTCCACTCCGGACGACGGCCTCGACCCCGCCACGGCAGGACCCGTCAAGCCATCGACAAGCCGCCCGGCGTCACGCCTCCGCAATAAGGCGAACACTGCACTTCGAATGTTGAAAAAAAAAACTCACAGGCCGCAGGGACGGAGGGGGCCAAAGGGCTCGGCAACATGGCTTCGGCCCGTGAAGCTCTTCACCATGAGAGGCTCCTGTTGTAGGGGTGGCCCCCACCTAAGCCCAGCAGGCCTGTTAAGGGAGTATAAGGCCCAGAATGGGACATGTATAGTGACATAGGTACCCCTGAGGGGAGGACTCATGTGTAAGGGTATAATTGTAAAGGCACTCCCCATATGGGTGTAGATATATAAGACATAGGCCATGAGGAGAGGGGCCTAAGCCATTCATTTACTCAACTCTCCACTACTACACTCTCTCTCTGTTTGGTCTGTAACCACAACAGTTAGATTTGGGTCATCTTTGTTATTTTCATGGGATTGAGATCACTTCTACGCCTGAGGGCTATTATCTCTCATAGGAGCATTACATTCAGGATATCCTTACTCGCGCTTGTCTCACTGATCAACTGTGGTGGATACTCCTATGGAGCTTGGTGTTCACCTTCAGCATACCGATGGTGAGCCTCTCGAGGATCCCACTCGCTACCGCCATCTGGTCGGGAGCCTTGTCTATCTTGGGGTCACTCACCCTGACATCTCTCACCCAGTTGACATCCTCAGTTAGTTTGTCCCTGCTCCTACTCAGCTCCACTATAGTCATCTTCGTGTTCTGCGATATCTTCACGGAACCATCACTCGTTGCCTTTTCTTTCCTCGCTCCAGTTCTTTGCAGCTTCAGGCGTACTTTGATGTGACCTGGGCTAGCGATCATTCTGATCGTTGCTCGCTTTCTGCCTATTGTGCTTGTCTTAGCTTCTTGATTGCTTGGAAGACCAAGAAGTAGATTGCCATTTCCCGCTCGAGTGCTGAGGCTGAGTTGAGAGCCATGGCAACGTTGATTGCTGAGATCACCTGGCTTCGGTGGCTTCTTGAGGATTTTGGTCTTTCCGCTTCTGTACCGGCTCGTCTCTTGTTAGATAGTACTGGTGCGATCAACATTGCTCGGGATCCCGTGAAGCACGAGCTCACCAAGCACATTGGAGTAGATGCTTCGTACATGCGATCGCAGGTGTAACACAAAGTTGTTGATCTTCAGTACGTGGCTTTGGAGTTTCAGTTGGTTGATTTCTTCACCAAGGCACAAACTAGAGTTCAATATAGATTCTACTTCTCCAACTCAGTATTGTTGGTCCACCATGAGTTTGAGGGGGTGTTAGATATGCATATAGTTTAGGGTGTTATTTGTAAAATGTCCTTGTACACATGGCCTTTGGCCCAACTAAATACACATGCAAAACCATTCAACAATAGGGCTATGGGGCTAACAAAGTGTGGCAAAGCACAATTGTAGCAATGAACCAAACACCCGCCTAAGAAAGTGTAGCATGCCTATGGTTAGGTGTGGCAAGGTTAGGCTACTTACGAAACACCTCCTAACTCCTCTAGACTCTAGTGCTTCATGCCCACATCAACAAGATGGCCAAACAACTGCTTGGTGTGCCTCCAATCAAGATCCGCCCTCCACCATGCATGCAACTTTTTTAGTCACACTCTTCCAACAAAAAAAGAATATCATTAGTTCACTGGATACCTCCAAAGTCAGAGCTAGACCAAAACAGCAAGGAAGCTAGCCTTCATGCAGTTATGTGCATGTACAAGATCCCACGTCGAAATAGCAATGAAGCACCCTTTGTTAATTTGTTGCATTATAACAAATTTAGTATTTCCCTGCCACAAAAACCCATCCTCACTCCATGGTTGTTGAGGTGTCAGTATATCGGCGATATGTCGTCGGTGTATCTGCGTGGCGGACTGGAGGGCCATGCCGTCCGAATGGCATGGCCCTACGGCGTATGGCGTCCGCCATGGAGGCGATATGGCGTTGTGGCGGCGTCGTGGTGGTGTTATGGTGGTAAGGCATTGGCGGTAAACACCCTTGAGTCAAGACTCTAGTCCAGACGCATACCTCCGTAGCTCACGGGTTGGGCTTCTGGGAGAAGTCTTCGCCGCCGCCCGAAAAAGTGAGGAGTCGCCGCCGCCGTCGGATCCGCGGTCTCCTCCGCCAAATTTGGTCTCCTCTGCCAGTTTGGGCCTCCTCTGCTTCGCCGGCTGGCTCTCCGCTGCCTCCTCCGGTCTGCCGCCGCCTCCTCTAGTCTGCCGCTGCCTCCAATCCGCTGGAGACGCAGGAGACGCAACTCCTCTGTCGTCGAGACTCCAGTCAGCTGGCGCCAGTAGCTTGGAGATGCAGGAGAGGAGGCCGGATTGGGGAAGATCCACTGGAGAGAGGAGGCCGGATTGGAGGAGAGGCACTGGAGAGAGGAGGCCGGCGAGTAGGGAGGCCGAACCCAAGGGCGTAGGTGACCGGAGGCACAGGAGCCAGAGGCTGGGTGGTGTTGAGCGAAGCCATGACCAGAGGGATAGAGAAATTGAGAGGAGGAGAGGTGGGTGGAAAGGAAGAAGAGAGGAGATAAGGGGGGAAGGAGAGCCAGTAAATGGCTAAGGACATTTGGCCGAGCGGGAATAAAGAGAGGAGAGAGAAAGGTTAGAGGAGCGAGGTTAAACACGATCAATTAAATTCACACATTATCATTTAAATCGTTCTATTGCAGAATTAAATACCGTACTAATTTAGTTAGTCGCATTTAAATTGTAGAAACCTATGATGCACGGACACGGATACGTCGACACGACACGACACCGACACGGGAATTCGCTGTTTTCCCAAAAATACCGATACGACGACACGGCTATATATATTTAAATAATATTTGCAATACTTGCATCTCCATTTCACATTTCCTCCCCCTTGACCACCTCTGTCTAGAACATCAACATGATTCCACAATGGAAGCTTCGACCTATTGTTGCTTGTGTTTTCCTCCTCTCTAGCACTAGAATTAGCGACTTCCATTTTTCTAGAATGATGAAACAAGCAATCAAGCACAAGTTTATTAAATGCCTAAATATATATTGTTGGCTTACTACACTCTGCATCTCAACCCTAAATGCTAAAACAGAGAAGCGGGGAGATGATACCTCGGTGGAGCGGGGACGGCGGAGGCGCGCGGGGAGGAATCCGATGGCGCGCGGCGGGGAGGAATCCGGCGGCACGCAGGGAGGAATCAGGTGCGGGAGCGGGCGGCGGAGAGGTGTGGGAGTGGGCGGGAGTGGGCGGCGGCGAGATGCAGGAGCCGGTGGGAGCGAGCGGCGGCGCGAGCGGCCGATGCGGGGGAGCCGGGAGGTTAGGGTTAGGGCAACGCCCGTGCGTGTGTTATGGGCTGGACTGGGCCGGCCGTGTCCTGGGCCATTTCTAGGCCGGCTGTGTCTAGGCCGTGTCCGACTCATATATTTAGTGTGTCCGACACGTATTGAGAATTTTAATAATTAAAATTAATTCAGAAATCGACCGATACGTCACCGACACGTGTCCAAGACGTGTCCGTGTCGTATCCGTGTCCGACACGATGTCGGACATGGATACGGCGGTTTTGCCGCGTGTCCGTGCTACATAGGTAGAAACCCATTAATATTTGTTCAAGATTATCAGAATAAATTTAGTGCCGTCAGTAGATTAAAACTTGTACACGTACAGATTAAAATTCGTGTACCATCGTTTAGACCGCTCCATGGTATATTCAAATACTCAGATAATTTTTGTTAATTGTATTTAAATTGTAGAAACCCACTCTTAATTATTCTGGATGATTAGAACAAATTAATTGCGGTGAAATGATTTAGAACATTGCGCTTATTATTTGTTACTTGTTGCAACTTGTAAGTTACAAGAGGATAGGTGCTATATGTGAGAAGGTACATTGGTAGATGATGGTGCATGGACTCAAGAATAGACAAACTCAAGATATTCATATTCTACTATGTTGTTGATTTAATTTGCTACTAAATTAGGTTAAAATGTGTGTATGACGTCGACACGCCGCATACCATAAGCGATATTGTTGTGTGAAGGTGGTGAGTCGCTGTGCCTCGCTGCACTGCCTTAATAACCATGCCTCACTCACATGGCTGGAGCTGTTGTGATGCTTCTTTGCTCTTGGGAAATCAAAGCAAACATATCAAGGATAATTGGCCATCTTTGCCTACATTCTTTTTGTATCACAGTGTTGTTTGTGTACAGGATTCTTCTTATATCCTTATGATTCATGTTCAAAATTCAAGCTTGAATTAAATCTAAACCTGATAGTTATGGCAAGATTTGGATCCCTTGTTCCGTGTGTGTGTGTGTGTGTGTGTGTGTGGTGTGTGTGTAATATCAGGTAGTACTTCAGATTATGCAATGGAGCTACATTATAATGAACAACATGAAAATGTACCTGTGATGCAACCAGCACATTGCCATGTGGGTTTTAACCTTTTGTATTTTCAATCCTTGACTTCCTCAAAAGGTATTGTGTCTAATATTCAAATTCACAATATTTGTGATTATGCAGATGGCGAGAGGCTTTAACTTAGGAGGTAGCTACCCACTATCTCGTCAACACCACCTGCAGGGTGTTAAATCAGTAAGGAATACTACAATTTCCTTTGCATAATCAGCAATATATACTACATTCTCATGGTTGCTCTCTACTTACACCTTGACATAGGACATGTCACTCATGTATATGATCAAACTTTTTATACACGCTGTCAACATAGAGTGCAATGTGCACTGGAGTAATAAATATCATTTGTGTGTTTTTGTCAGGTGCAAAATACTGTGACCCAAAACATTGGACTCAGACAATTAAATTCTCCAAGTCCACCTTCTAGTTTCGGAGTGCATGAACAACTTATTCATCAAGTCGAGCAATCACATACACTTAATCCTCTCCATTTGCGGCAGATGTCATCAGCTACAAAATCATATAGGACCGAAGTGTGAAGTCCATTCAGGTGCCACTAGGTCCTGATGCGCATGGATTGCTAGGGTCAGGGATAGAAATCTCGGTACCAGAGAAGTTCTCGCCCAACGGCCGATAACGGTAACCGTCAGGTTATCGGAAAAAAAAACCTAGTTGAAATTCGGATATCAAATTTTAAATTTGGGCTGTTTAAAACCGATAAAACCGCTAAAAACCATAAAAAAACTTGGGAGTACAATAATTGATGCATATTTAATCATACAATAGGCAATATAGCACAAAAAAAGGTTTAGACCAACCTAGAAAGTGCATTATGCAATCATAAATGTAAATTTACATTTGAAAAATTTTGGCCGGTTTTTTTACTACCTATTCCCGCCGGTTTTTCTATCCCTGGCTAGGATTGTTGAGATTACAAAATCGCAATGACCCTGAGCTAGCAACTCTTGCTTTAGGAATTGATTTGACAAAATTGGGATTAGATATGGAATCATCAGATAATCTTTACAACACATTTAACTCTCCATGGCCGAATGATCTGGCCGAAGGACCTGGTTATCATGTTCCAGCTTGTTACTCTGCTCAATGTCCAGCATTGCAGGTAAGATGATTATATATCTTTTTTTACTTAATGCTACAACCATACTCTTAGCATGGTTTTATGTGCAAAAATTGTCTTGATGTGGTCATGACATTGCCTAATACAAATTCTATCTACACGCAGCCAATTCATTTTCGGAATTTTGGTATCAAGACACTATTTAACATCTTCTATAGGTAATCTTTTCTGCACTATTTTCTCTAGTTAGAAGAAAATTAGGACTATTCATTGGCTAATCAAGATTTACAATGTTATTTCTTTACTTGGTGCAGTATACCAAGAGATGGAGCTCAATTGTATGCTGCCAATAAACTGTGAGAGTGTGAGTACTTGTCATTTATACATTACTACACTTATTTCGTATTTTTATGGGTATTATTTCTTCAAAAATGTTTATTGTGTTTTCTTTTATTACCCCTTTATGCAAAATTGGAAAAGACATCTATTGAAACCAACTCCTCTGTCGATGATATTTTAATACCCCTTGGTGTTCTGAGTTTTTATGACCTCCAAGATTTAGCCTTTTCTTTTTAATCTTTTTTTTATGAGTGGAGTTTTATTCATTTTGTTTTTCCCCCTAAAAATTACTGAAGGTGACAAAAATTGCATGATACACATGCATCTGCTGCTCTTTCTCGGATACAACAAGGGATGACTATACCACGGAGAACTAAGACTGGTTGAAAAGAATTGAAAATTCAGCGCTTGAGAAAAAAACATTTATGAGAGGGTCCTATTATTGTTTTGATCCAAACATGTGGGACTTCATCAGTAAGGTTTAATTATTGAAGTCTAATCTTTGGACAATATGTATCTTCCTGTGATTAACAGTAAACAAACTATTTTTGCGCATTGTCTTACTGCAGATAACTTATTCTCTACTGTGAGGCGATAGAGAAAAAACCAACTCTCTCCTCTGCGACTGCAAAATGTTATGTGAATGTCCTAGCCTCCTAGGTAAGGACTACCCAACTAGCCAACCATCATTGTCAGAATCACATTCATGTCTCAGAATATTACTATTCTGTAGTTGTAGCAATAACACATGACCGCTTGAGTTCTGGGGGTTCTAAGTGGAACCTCAAAATGGTGTGATCAGGGTATCTCTATTGTAATTAGAAAAGATTGTCCACTAGCCCAGACCTAGATATGGTTTTTATTTTGATATTTTTTATCCTGATAGTTACATGTAAGCTAGTCCATTGTAGCATCACCCCAAATTTCTACAATAATTTAAATATAGGAGTGAATATGGTACATGTTTGTGTTTTATGCACTTTACATTTTTCCACCATCCACTACTCCTAAAAGTGGGAGTGTGGGGAAGTGGAAAGAGGAAAAAGTTTAGTAACTCTTTTTTAGCTAAAAGTTGTTTGTGCCATAGCCATCCCATTTAAATATTCTTATATAATTTCATTTATTATTATGTCCCATTTAAATATTCTTATATAATTTCATTTATTATTATGACATAAGAATGTATAATAGATGTCATTTATCATAGGGAGAAGTACTTTTTTCTTTCAAAATTTGTATGGATAGGTTGAATCTACTTACCGGTATTTCTAAATATATACATACATTCTATAATTAAACTGTGAAGCTTTTAAGTAGAAGATGCAATTGTGTAAAGGTAGGGCTAATTTATAATGCTAATGATGTAAAAACATATCATGCTTGTAGAGTGATCTCTGCAACGCTGCAGAAGGCCTGAAATGTAAAATATATTAAATTATACTTATGTATAAAATATGCACTTTAACAGTTTTTGTAGGGTTTATGAGCATATGGTTTGATCACAATCAGTGATGTATTGATAGTTGTTACTGTTCAGGCATCTTGCATTCTTGTCTTGTTCGGTATTGGTTTCTGCAGCTACTACTTCACAACCGGTTGTGTGTTACCAGGATCTCATGCACTGACTAAAGTTGTAGACTTATTATCTGGAATTAACAAACCTTATTCTGCTGGAATATGATTTCGTTTCTTGAGGTACTATTTTCTTACCCCAGCTAGACGTCCATATTTCTATTCTGCAGCTATTGACAATTCTTTTGCCTGGTATGAAAGCCAGTTATGAATTAGGAACAGAACTACGCATGCCTAATCATGAATTAGCAACATAACCAACCAAAGCAGTATTTACAGTAAACAAATTCCAATAGGGTTTCAATTTGTTCCTGAAAACCTTTTGTACTTTTTGCTGTTAAAGTGTCACTAGAGATCCCTGTAAAGTCCTTGAATGCATTTGTTCCTTGGGAACTGGCAACAAAACAAAGCTAAAATTCCCTGCCTTCTATTTTTGGTCCAATGTGCCTGTGTCCTAAACATGTTATTACTGTAACGGTTACTTCCTTGTTCATGTGAATTCAAAATTTTCCAGTGTTTTGTATATGCCTGCATACTCCATATTAACACATTTATTTGAGTTAAAGGCTAAGACTGGATATAGACATATAGTGCTAACTTGACGTTTTTATTTCCCAGCTGAATTGAGGACTTATGTCAAGCTGAAGATGTGCAGACCAAATTCTGATGGTCGCTATAGTAACAAGTAAATACAGTGTAAGCTGTTGTAAATGTCTCAAAACTTTTTTTTTCCTCTTCTGAGACTGTTATGTCCCATTCAGCTGCCAGCAATTGTAAGGTCATCGTAAGTCGTAACATTACTTTCCAAAACTCTATGCTGAAGGTAGAAGAAGTTTGGCAAAATATTTCAACTTTCCCGATATCTCAATTTCACCATCTAGATATTTGATCGGACGGTGCATAGCAAATCAGTGCGCCGTGAATTTGTTTTAACTAAATTGCAGATGATATGCTTCCAGAGGGAGATACAGGCGCAGGTATCCTAGGCTACTACTATCCTGGGGGTCCCAATGGTCCTGTAGAACACTCCACTAGCATCTTAAGTGTGCAATGCAAATTTTGTTGCCTTCTTCGCTTAATCATCACAAGTTGCCAAGTCACGCATCTGAGGAGAAGATGATTACAGAATGAAACCGGCACAAGAGAACGTCCATTGCACGGTTGCAAAGCCTTCTCGACCTCTCGTTGGCCCTACACAAACACACTGCCTAAAATTTTAGCAGAAAATCAAACATGTCTGTACAAGATTTGCATGCGTGATTGATGGATTGCCTCCGCCCGTGATATCTGCGCGTAACAACAAAACGATGCTCGTGCAAGGGCATTGGTTAGCTTAGAGCATAGTGCTGCATGTGAGCAATGTCCCAGATCTCAGAACTTAGGATTGCCCATATATGGACACGCAGGTTTCTGGCACTGGTACGGTGTTCTAGGTTATAGATCTTAGGACGGCCGGTTTCTATAGTCCTGCCTGTTAATTTATAATTCTATAGACCTGGCGGTTAATTTATAGTATACAATAGAAAGGTACGTGATATTTCTTCGGCTAATTCAATAAAGAAATTCCAAAATATTGTACTATTTTACAAAAAAAAAGTTGAAATCTTAGTTGAAAGGATAAATGTTGCCTTTGGTAGCCAGTATAACCAATATGGAACCAGAGTCGACCAGGGTCATGTGGCTAATGGCCCCTATTCAAATCCCACTACACATTAGGTGTGTTTATTTGTTAATTTAGCCACATTTAATCCTATGAGCTCTTGGTTGTTCAAACTTAAAAGATATTTGTGTCAACTACACTCCTAAAAAAGGAAGAAATATTGGAACTGTAGAACCTACAAGTACCCATTTCTGTATCAAGGTATTTGAGTTACCGATCTAGTAATGTATGCTCAAAATCTACACAAATATATCTTCCAGACAAATATCAAAAGCTTAAACTTTGAGCAATATAATTTTCCCCGGTACTCCATGTTTGATTGGAAAACAATAGTCTATCATTTCAACTAGAATCTCCACAAAATGCTCGAAACACGTCCCGATCAGAACGAAAGAATTTTTTTATATTACTGCAGGAAGTAAGCAAATGGTTTCTTGCCATTCTTTCGCGAAATATCTTCCGAGCAGGCCCTTTTCCGCCTCTAACCTATCCGACATTAGCCAGCCTACATAAGGGCTAAGGTATCCAAAATTTTAAAGCCCAGCCTAAACTAACCTAGGCCTAATTAACCACCACTTTGTCGTATTTTGACTTTTTTTTGGCTTTTTCATTTTTGACTTTGGCTTTTAGTTTTTCTGAAAGTCGAAATAAATAGGACGATTTCTTAAAGTATATTCTTTAAACGGCTTCTCAAACCCAAAACTGTGTGCGTCATCTACATCCGTGTTTCCACCGTCCACTGCCGTCTCGAAATGTGCAGGCACAAGATAAGCAGCAGCCCAAAAGATAGAGTTACCATTCTTCTCTATTGAGGTCTAAGGGCCGATTTGGGGGGCTCGGCTTTTTCAAAGTGATTTTGGCTTCTCAGTACTTAGCTTAATTATCTGCTTTTCAAATGCTTAAATTTTATTTAGAAGTTTAAGGAGTCGCGTTCATGTATGGAGAAGATTAAACTTCCAGCGATTTTGTATCGAAGCAGAAGCTCTCCAAACAAGTCTGAATGGACCAAACTGTATAGCTGATTGTAGGAATCCAAGAAGACTGGAAGCCGCTGCTTGAAGTCCTATACCAGTATACCACTGGTACAAAGCGTGGATTATTACAGCCAATTCCAGACAACAATGGTTTCTTGTTTATGGCTTGCAAAAACCAAAAGTTGTTTGAAATATGTTGGTTTCGTAATGTGGTCTTTTCTTTTTTTCCTTTTTCTTTGTATTATCCGTAGAGATATAATAGTATTTTTATTTTCCTACTTTTCTTTAATTGAATACCTAAAAAAACTAACAGTCGATACAATATTATTTCAACCAAAAGCCACAACATTTTATAACATAGCCTATATTTGCCAACCCTTCTCTAAAAAAGGCTAACAGCTGCACAGTGATATTTCAGCCAAAAACCACATTACTTTAGAACAGGGCCTATATATTTGCAGTCCTTTTGTCAGAGTAAAGCTGCATTTTCCCTTGCAAAAAAGAAAATAGAGTAAGGGGCTATTCCAAATGACTTTTAAGCCTCAGTAGCTGTGGCTGTTAGCTTTTGGTTGAAAGTGCATTGTATCGGCTATTAGTTTTTCTAAGTAATTCAATTAAAAGAAAATTAAAAATGAGAAAAAAGTTACATCGTCACAAACAATGAAAAGAAATAAAGAAAAAAACCAATAAAAGCCAGAAAACACAAAAACCAAAATTAAGAAGCTGACGTGTTCCAAGTGTCTTCTGATTTTAGCGAGAAGCTAAAGCCGTTCGGAGCAGAAAGCTGCATTTATGGTGTTTTGGTTAAGATAAGGTTGTGGCTCAGCAGATTAGATGGAACTAATTAAGGTGCCGTTCAGTTAGGCTAAAATAGCTGGTTTATGGCTGAAAGTGCACTGTAGTTGGTTAAAGTTTTATTGTAGCTGATAGTGGCTTATTTGACGTAAATAAATTTAAAAAATTAAAACATAAAAAAATAAGTTAGACGGACAATACAAATGAATACAAGAAAAATCCGGCAAAAAAGCTCAAAAAAGCCAAAAAGTCAGAAAAAGATGAAATTTAGGAATAGTAAAAATAAGCCAGAGCCAGAAGTCTAAGCTGAAATGAACGGGGACGTGATTCTTCTTTCTAGCTGGATACTGCAATGTTATGGCACAGTTAGTGGCTGGCACAAAGGTAGCCATGTGATCTCTTTAACTAAGCATGTGATGAGAGGCCGACATCTTCTAGGTGCTTAGTGCTTACCCTTGGCCTGCTATGGGTATGCTAAATCTTTTTACGGTTTTGCTAGTTGTAACTTGTTTGATTTTTTTTAACTTTAAGCCAACCTTTTTGACCTTCGGATTGGGTGTTTGACTCCAGATTAATCCAATGGTTAAAAACACGAGTTATACTTAAAAAGACAATTCGAAATAGTCATCCCCTTCTTGTGAATGTGCACGTCAAGAAACTTACACGGGCTGGTAATAGTAGAGAGATAGGAGGGAGCTTAATTTTGCTCTCACGTATTCTTTAACCTTTCATCAGTATGCTCCTTGTGACGAAACAAAACTATAGCATATTAGTGTTCCTATCACATTTAAAAAATGTCCCTATCAATTAATCGCCAAATGGACCTAAGTGGCACAATACGGGCCTGTTCTTTTCGGCTAAAACTTATGGTTTTTCGCTGCGGCTTGTGGCTTTAGACTCTCCGTGCAAGAGATTATAGAGTAACAGAAACTCACGTGTTGTTTTTGCCGATATAAATGAAGTCGGTATAGTATGTACTACAATTAATTAGTAGACCTTATTTTAAAAAGATACTCCGTTTAAAAACAGTTACTATAGAAAAACCAAAAAATAATTTTTAGAAACTGAAAAAAACAGGCCCTATATCAAATTTCGTAACCTGCCAAACTAAAACTAGAATTTACAGAGCCAGGCTGGGATAACCAGACAAGTTCAATTCACTCTTGTAAACTTACTACGAGGAAAAAAGAAAAAGATGATGCCCACATTTCACCCAGTACCACTGGGAAAAAGAACATGATGGAGCTATAGCATTTTGGTGGCAGAAACTGACTCCCAGCACAAGTCTAGGTTAGCAAGCTTAGCGGTAGTGCGAGTTGCCTGTCCGGGTCTGATCTTTACATCAGTTTTTGGTGTCTCGCTTTATACACATGTGTGTATTTAGTAAAAAGATCTATGCACATGCATGTATTTCAAATTTTGACATCAGTGTTATGTGTTTAGTCCCGTGACTCTGGTTTTCAAATTTTGCAATCACTTTACCAAACTTCTTCTGACAACAGCACTCAAAATAAAAGGATAGGAAGAAAGTTGACAAACTTCCCTTCTCCAATTACATGCAGTCAATCAATTGACTGCCTCATATGATTCTTATTCTTCTCCCGTTCCTATCTTCTTTTTTTTTTAAAAAAGGACATGATCAGCATCATGTATTTTGCGGAATCTTGAAACAACTGATGGCCAGGCCGGACTAATAGATCCATCCACATCCAGCCGTTTACCATGTGACCCTCGCCACATTCTCCACCGCTGATTGGGCACCGGAAACAGTGGAGGGAATTTCTTAGGGCGCTCATGCCTGCTTCTCCCATAGGGAAGCTCGCCTCCGTGGATCGATCTAGAAGCACATTTTTGTTATTCCATCGATGCACGTCGCATCAGAACGTGAGCTTCTCTGATCTGCTCATCATTATATTAGTACAAGAGATTCGTCCCCGATGCTTCCTTTGCATTGTATCATATGCAATTTGCAACACACAACGTTTGTCAAAGCTGTACATATGTGGCCGCAAATGGAATCTGGTACATGGTCAGAACATAAATTATTGTTTTCGTTGGACTTGTAATGAGTTGTTAGGCCTGGTTATTTTGGATCGTGCGGGGTGGTTTTTGGACTGTCATCTATAACTTTTATTTATATTTTTGAACACAACATTAATAATAGAGACATTGGTACAATTTTGGACTCAAAAAAATCATTCGAATAATCCACTTCAAACAATTGTCCTATTTATTTTAATTTTTAGATAAACTAAAACAAAAAAGAAAAAACAGAGTCGTGCGCTCAGCGACTTGGAGCTGATTGCTTTGCAGCATCAAGTAGCATGGCAGCCTTTAGATTGAGAATTTTTTTAAAATAATCTATTTTTTATTTTGAAATATGGAAATATATACCCATCTTTTTATTTTTATAGAATTAGCCTTCAGTCGCCTAACCATTGGGCGGCTGGATCCTGTCGCCCAATAGCAGAGCGATAGGATGGCAGTAGGTGTACCATTGGGTGACACGAATGAAGTTGTCCAACCGCTGGCAACAGAATCGCCATATATAAGCAATGCTTGGCCAAGCACTCTCCATTCGCCGCCGCTGAGCCGAGAAGAAGGGAAGAAAGGGGAAAGAAAGGAAGAGAGGAGGGAAAAAAGAGAGGAGAGGAGGGGGAGAAGGATAGGAGGAGGTTCTGCTACTTTAGTGAGATAATTTTTTCTTGTTTTAGTAATTTTTTTGTATTAGATCAATAGTTTGCCTAGTATAAAACTAGCATGCGTAGAAATTTATAATTGTTGGAAAGAGTAGTATAACTTTTTTTAGATGAAATAATTGTATTATGTACGAAGGAATTAGTCCTGTTAGAGGAAAGAGTAGACGGAAGACAGGGAAAAAAAAGAGAAGGTAGGAGAAACGTGCTTGTATTTAATTATGTATTTGCGAACATTTAACTGGGAGAATCCTGTGGCTTGTTATAGTAATTGAAAAAAATTGGTTAGTCATGTGAAAATGCTAAACATCATTACACAGCATTTTAGAAAAATTAGGAATGAATGTAATGTCGTAAGTACATTAAAAATTAACGCTAACCGTCAGAATTTGTATATTGGCATTCAAATCAGTATGTCACATACATAAATACTTAAATATTTTTGTGCATGTCATGTAAATTATCACAACCTATTAGGAATTATGTACATTACAAGACAGCCCGAGCAGAGAGAGAAGAGTGGCGTTGATGTGTGTGGGAGTAGATAGGGAGTTCATGCATAATGGGGCAGAGGAAAGGGAGCGATGTCGGTGGGAATATGGAGGGTTTATGCTACAAGGGAAAATTAACCGATATGAATATGCCCACACGTTAATGGTGACCTCTGCCTTAGGTAATGAATGATGGTCAGTGGGAATGTGGAGGGGCCATGCTATGAGGGAAAATCAACTGATATGAAGATGCCACATGTTAATGGTGGTCTCTACCTTAGGGAATGAATGACGTCTTAACAATGCGGTAGTGTATTTGTTCACGATAGGCGTATGGTTGTACAAATGTAAATATGCAAATACAACATTATTTGCATATCGTGTGATGCGATCTAACAAGTTACAATGTTGCAAATATTTGTAGGCAGAAATCGGTCATGCCAAGACCTACTACTTTTAATGTGCATTATGGTGTTGGCACCGTACGTGAAGGTCTGTACAGTGTTGACCTGAGCGGCTTTCCGCAAGCCACTTTGGTACACCCGGACGGCAACAATGCACGAATCATGAATGTCATGCACTGGCTCACCTGCAGCTTCTCGTTGGACCTTGAGGTGTGTAGCGTCATCATACAAGGACTTTTGAGCCGGTCTCCAATATAGATTAGATGGAAGTTAAGACCAATGATGCACACAGCTGTGTGGAAGGGCTTTCTGGAAGGCTACCAGCATCGTGGATATGAGTGTATGCTTCTTGTTCATGCATGCGCAAAAGAAGCTATACAGGGCCCTACCGACGAATATCATACGGGTGTTGGGAGTAGCTTTAGTGCCCAACATGTTGGTGAAGAAGAGGCCCTGGAGGCTAGTGTTAGAAAGAGTGTGGAGGATGTTGCTCATGATAATGCCGAGGCGGTCCATGCCAGAGAGGAAGATAGGTCACGGAATGTTGAGCCTATAGGACAAGCTGATGAAGGAGAGCATAGAGAGGACAAAGTGTGTCAAATGGAGAGTGATGACTAGATGGCCTAGGCTGAAGAGGAAGTTGTACAGGAGGACAATGAGGATAGTTTCGATGAGGACAAAACTCCGATCCCCCAGGAATGGAGCATGTTGACATTGAGTGTGTAGCTGCGCATGACGAGCACAACTCACTGTGGGAGTACCATCTCACAAAAGTTTGGTTGCACTCAATGTTTGCAGGTAAGGCATCGTTGCAAGATGCTATTAAGCTGTGGGCCATGTCCATGCAGCGGCCATTTGTTTCAAGTCATCAAATCTAGCCAGGAGCAGTACACCATGAAGTGCGAGCAGGCTGATTGTCATTGGTGAGTGCATGCACATAGACTGAAGTATGAGAATTATTGGATTGTTTCGAAGGTGGAGCCGCACTCATGTGTGCTAAGTAATGTTTTGGCGAGGCATTGCAACCTAACGACTACCTTTATAGCCAATTTGATGTATGGACAGGTAGTGGAGAAGGACATTGAGGCCAAGCATATCATGGTGGCTATTGAGAAGAATTTCAAGTACAAGATTAGCTATGCGAAGGTATGGCGTGTTAAGTAGAAGGCTCTAGAAAGACGGTTCAGGTCTTGAAGCAGCATACGAAAACCTTCTTCGTATATTTCAGGTGCTATAGGAAAGAAAACCGGGCACGTACACTACTTTGGAGGGCAAGCCATCTACAACGCCGCCAGGTTATGCTGTACTGCAGAGGGCCTTCTTAGCCTTCAGTGCCTGCATCGAGGCTTTCAGGCATATGTTGCCTGTGATCTCAATTGACGGGACCTTTTTGACCAGGAAATATAAGGGGAAGATCCTTACAGCCATTAGCATTAACGGAAACAATCAAATTCTACCGTTGGCCATTGCATTTGTGGAGAGTGAGAATTACGACAACTGGTTGTGGTTTCTCCGACATGTCCGGGCGGAAGTTGTTGGAGCTCGTCCTGGTGTGTGCGTAGTCCGTGATCGCCACGCTGGGATACTGAAGGCTATAAGAAAGCTTCAGCAAGACCCAAATGAGTTGTTCCCTTGGTTGGACATGAGGAGAAGATGGTGCATTCGCCACCTGGGGGTCAACTTCTTCAAGCAGTTCGTGAGGCAACCATTGGTGAAGCTATTCAAGAGATTGGCTATGCAGAACCAGCAACATAAATTTGATGCCCTATGGGCGCAATTGGAAGAGCACAACAGGAAACACGTGGCCGAGAGGAACAAGGGACCGGCTAATACTGGGGTGGCACAGACTGAAAATGTCACACCATTGCCAGATCCTGAACCTGCTGCTCCGAGGAGGAGGTCCTAGAGAAACATCAAGTGCTTCTCCCAATGGATCGAGGTGGAGCCATTGGAGAAATGGTCCCTGCTGCATGACACGGACGGTGCAAGGTACGACATAATGACCACTAACTTGCAGAGGTGTACAAATAGGTTCTTAGGGGGTCTTCATTCTCAGCCCTTTATCGCCATCTTTGAAGGTGTCCTGCACAGCACAATCGGGTATTTCAGGGAGAGACATGCAAATACCGTACTTCGCACCACCAACCCACAAACACCCTATTACACGAGGATTACAACATACATGGAGGTGAAGACTAAGAAGGGCCAGTTGCACACGGTGCATGTGATAGGCAATATTGAGCATCGTTTTGATGTGCTCCTGTAGGATAGAGCCGATTTTGGGATGGCTCATTCTCTTGTCACCCACGAGGTATGCCTTAGAGATCATGTGAACCAATTTAGTTATACGTGCAACAAGCCAAAGCTCTTGCACAAGCCATGCTCTTATGTACTAGCCGCATTAAGTATTGTGCACATGGACTCTTCAAACTTTATGTCTGAGTACTTCTTCAAGGAGAGGGTGGCGCAAGCCTAGTGTGGCAAACTTAGGGGATTCAGGGTTGTGGGTAACTTTGCCACATTGGATATTGCAAACAGAACATGAATTCTGGATGTTGACATGCTGAAGGGTGGGAAGAATCGTCGGTAGAGTCGTCAGATTAGCAATGATATGGATGAAGCACAAGGCCGTTGGGTAGATGCTGGGGGCGCAGCAGTTAAGATGGGCACACAGCCAAACGATGCAAGGCATAAGCTGAGGAGTAGTCACACCACCATGGTTTGTAGTACTACTTGTTGGAGTGTAGTAATGTTTGTGTAAATGTGCTATACTCGTATTGTACGTTGCTTGTAATGTTTACATAACTGTTGTGATATTGTCCCATTATCACACTACAAGAAATCCTTCTTTTTATGACAAAATACCTTATGACCGTGCTTGTTTTCGTCATATAATGTATCATAATATGACGAAATATTTTGCGTCGTCATAATCTTATGAGCCAGAAACAAATTTACGACAACATAATTTATTGTGTCACCGAAAGCTACAAAATGTCGTCACAAATTGTCTGGCGACAGGATCCGGTTGACGCCTTGGGTTTTATGACGCTTTGAGCTGTCTTTATGTGATGGTTTGTCGGCGTCACTTTATGTTATTTCAAAACATGACCGACCGCAACGTCAATATACCCCTGCAGGTGGACCCCGTCTCCTTCTGTTGACCAAATTCATTTTCCCCGTCTCCTCGACCCAACAGAAGACGGCGGCGAGCGGTTGGCGGCCTCTGGCGGTGCGGCGGGCGGCGAGCGGTGGGCGGCCTCTGGGCGAGCGTCGGTCGGGGCGGAGCACGGCCGCCGTCGTGCTACCTCTGGGCGGAGCTAGCTCGCCCTCTCCCCAGCTGACGCCGCGGCACAGTGGGCGGCGGCTGCGCGAGATCTGCCGCCAGGCCAGCCGGCGAGCGCGGATCACCGGTGACCGCAACTGCATCAGGTTGGTAGGCGGTGGTGCATGGTGGGCAGTGGCGCCGTCAATCCCCTCCCCGTCCCCCTCCATTTGGTCGGCAGTGGCGCCCTCATCCCCCTCCCTGTTCCTTTTTATTGGCATGGCAATTCGTAATCAATCCAATGTGCATCAATCAGGGCTCATCGGCGGGCGGGCTCAGCGCGGCGGCGGGCGTCGTCTCGGCGGTGGCAGCTCCCCATCGCCCTAGGTGTGCCATTTTTGCAGTGCCCCGTCCCTGTTCCTCCTCTGTTGCCATTTCTGCTCACCTTCCCTCTCCAGTTCTCATGTCGCAGGCGTCGTCCTCAACTTCTCTGACTCGGCGGTCAAGCACAGCTAGGGTTGCCCCGCAACCCCGAGCCCTTGCTGTCGTTGCTGCAGAGCCTGCGCCCACTGATGTCGATCTGCAGGACCCGATCGATGATGTGACCGGGTTGCCATTGATCATGTGCCCGGATTGCAAGGACGTGAGGGTGTTTGCTGCCACTACCACGAAGTCTGAGTATAACGTTGGAAAGGGGTTTTTCAAGTGTCCCCGGATGACCTATCGAAATGTCAGTGCAGTGGTTCAGTTTCTGTTGCACAAATTTCAGTCATGTTTGAATAGGTCTCCCTGGGAATATGGTAGTGTTTGTAGCATTCAGTGCCTGCACTATTGGTGTTAAATTGCATGTGGTTGTCATTTGGATGCAGGGGAAATGTTCCAGGTATTGGTTCGAGGAAGAATATGTGGTGTACCTTGAAGATCATGGTTTTCTACTTCCAGCAAGCTCGACCGTTGCAGCAGCTTCGACAATAGAAATTCCTGAGCTTGTGGGAAAAATTGATACCTTAGAGCAAAATCTGAACAAGGTGAAGGAAATGGTTGGCAAGAAGAGGGAAGGCATGGGAAGCTGCATTTGTCTTGTGTGTGGATGTGTGAATGTAGCAATGTTCCCGGTGTTGGCCATCTTGTTGGTTGTAGCTGTAGTGTTCAAGAAGTAGGCAATGCTTTTGT
This sequence comes from Dendrocalamus latiflorus, assembly GCA_017311315.1. NCBI lineage: Eukaryota > Viridiplantae > Streptophyta > Magnoliopsida > Poales > Poaceae > Dendrocalamus > Dendrocalamus latiflorus. Next base: position 8,558,644 of record CM029662.1, read on the forward strand.
CTTTTATGATGAAGTAGTCTGGGACATGTTCAAGAAGTAGGCAATGCTTTTGGCTTTTATCATGAAGTAGTCTGGGACATGTTGTATTGAACCTGTTGTGCTGGTATGAAATATGGGCCTTTGTGCTACTGGACATATGTTGTGTCTATGGAAATGTAACATGTGCATTTCTAATGTATGTTGGACATAAATATCACTTGTGCTTTGATGTGGAACCTGTGTGGGATATTTTGGCAGGATGTATGTTACTTCAGCATATACATATTATGACGGATTTTGTACTTTTCATGACATTGTCATGTGGTCATAAAAACCCCCAAAATATATTTAGGACAGATTCTGGGCATTCCATGACATTGTCATGTGGTCATAAAAACCTGCAGACAATAGCATAATTCAAATACAACAGAATCACTAATAGAAGTTCATGGTTCACAAATAGCTCTAGAAATGCAAAGGTTAGTCATCATCATTGTCTTCCTCTGATGTGTTGCCTTCATCTGGACTATGGTACTCAAGGAAGGTTTCATCTTCATCTTCGTAATCAGCATCTATTTCATCACCTTGAGCTGTATGTTGATGTCGACGGATGCTCTCGACAAGGTCTCTACTAACAGGGCTGCCTGGTTCATTCTCTATGTGCATGAAATCCATATCAGGATAAATGTCTCCCACTGTACCATCTATGGTCGAAGTACTCTCCTCTTGGTAAGCCTCCTGACATCTCATCTGTACTTGTTCATGGATTGGTTGGTTTGTGTCGGACTCTTCAACATCAAATATATGTCGGTGGCCAAATTCTTGTACCACTCGCCAACATGGACCTAACTTTGTATCTTCCAAGAAAAATACTTGTGAAGCTTCCGTGGCTAGAATGAAAGGATCATTCTTATACCATCGTCCTTGGATGTTAATGCTCTTGAAGTAACCATCATCTTTCATTTCGTATGTCCTTCCCTCAAGATTGTACCATTCACACCGCAATAAGATAACAGTTCTATCTCCTTTGCTGTTCTTTGCGTAAGTCAACTCAATAATGTCTGTGATTGTCCCATAGAAGTCAATAGTGTCATCATTGTGAGTACCTATAGTTTTGATGGTGGAGTTTTGTGTCTTCCTGTCTACCTCACGAGCCACAGTGTGGTACCGTACCCCGTTGACTATACAGGCTGTGCATGAACGCACACGCCTAATCGGCCGACATGCGAGTGAGTATAGGTCTTCATCAACATCTGTTGAGCCTTCGCATTTCAATCTGGTAATCTGCAGGTTGGAAAGAAAGAGAGTTAGTAAGTTTGAAAATGTATTGAATCATAAATTATGCAGTCATGTTGTTGAAGTTGCACACACATGATTCTCGAACCATGCAGCGAAGTGTGTTGGCATCATTTTTTCAATATCGTTCACCCCTTGTTGTTCTAATTCTTCCCTATTCTTTCTGCAATAAAGGAAGAAGTTAATCAGTTTATTGTGACACTAATACTAAATATAGTTGTCTGAAATGACATGAGAACAAATACTCACTCTTTGTATTCATCAACCTCTTCGCAGTTGTTTAGAACAAACCAAACCATGGAGTCATAGTCTTTATCTTCATAATGAAGTTTGGAAGCACCCAACAGGTTAATACCATGACCAAAAATACAGTAACCATTGGGGGAGATGTTCTGTTCACCATCTAAGTTTCTTTCAGGCCTAGTGAACCTAGTAATAATGTCACTGAAATATGTTGAGCACTGGGTCATACACTCATAGGCAGTGTATGCCTCTGCAACAGAGCCTTCAGGTCTTGCTTTATTGCGGATGAAACGCTTAAAGGTGCCCAATCTTCTCTCAATGGGATACATCCATCCATATTGAACCGGTCCCCTAAGGAGTGCCTCATCAGGCAAGTGTACTGCTAGGTGGACCATAACATCAAAGAATGCAGGAGGATAAATTATCTCCAGCTTGCAAAGGATAAGTACAATATCTTTCTTCATCTGGTGTAGTGCATCAACCTTTAGAGTTTTTGAGCAAAGTTGTCTAAAAAACGTACCCAATTCACAAATTACTTCATATACGTCTTTGCGCACCAAACCACGAAGGGCAGCTGGTAAAATACGCTGCAACAGTATATGACAGTCATGTGTTTTCAGTCCATGCATTGATCCTGCTCCCTCCATATTAACACATCTTGATATATTGGAGGCATAGCCATCTGGAAACTTAACATTGCTCAGAGCATCTCCAGCAGGGCCCCTATTTGAGCCCTTAAAACTAAATTTGAGGGCTTGAGGCAAAAACAGAGGTCCAGCAGGGCCCCTACTAGAGCCCTCAAATTTGAGGGGCCCCTCAAATCCCCCCTCCAGCCCTCATTCCTGGGGGGTCTGGAGGGAGCCCCTATTTTTCTGTTTTAACGATTTTCACTCGTGGGCATCGACAGTTCCGCGCCGCCGCCCGCCTTCGTCCGGTTCCTCTTCCCCTCCGACGGCCTGCCCCCGCCCAGATCTCGCCACCGCTCGGCAGCCCGCCCCTGCCCGGCCGCTCGTCTTCCCGCTCCCCGCTCCTCCGTCGACTCTAGGCGGGCGGTGGAGGAGAAAGAAGGGAGGTGTGCGCGAGCATGAGCAAGGTGGTAGAAGCTCACCTGAGCTACCGGGGCGGCCGGAAGGAGGCCGGGTTGAGCCGGCGACGAGCACGGGCAACGGCGCGGGGAGGCGACCGTGGCGGGGGAGCTCGCGTGGCGGAGGACGCCGGCCGGCGGTGGGGGAGGCTGCAGGGTGCCGGGGTGCGGCTCCCACCGAGCGGAATCGGTCCGGGGTCGACCGATGGGGAGGCGGCGGTGGAAACCGCGGCGGCCAGCTGGGGTGAGGAAGAGTCAACCGCGGCGGAGAGGGAGGGGCCCGAGCGGAGGCGGAGGGCGGGCGAGGGAGGCGCGCGGCTGCGGCGGGGCGTGGGAGCGGGTGGGCTGAGAGGAGAGGAGGAGGCGCGGGTGGAGGAGAGGAGGAGGCGCGGTGGACGAGCAGAGAGCGCACGGGTGGAGGAGAGGAGGGGTAGAGAAATTTGAGAATGACGAGTGGGCTCTACATGTCATTCTCAGTTGGAATAAATTTGAGGGCTCTGATTTGAGGGCTTCTGCTGGAGTTCAACTCAGAAAACAGGGCCCTCAAAAGTAGGGGGAGCCCTCAAATCAAAAGTAGGGGCTCTGATTTGAGGGCTCCTGCTGGAGATGCTCTCACAAACTGCAAAAACTTCTTCTTTGCTTCTGGTGTTAGAACGTAACAAGCTCTTGGCTTTGAGGAGGAATTACCACTGTCATCTAGCAAATTAAGCTCTTTTTTTATACCTCTGTCTTCCAAATCTAGCCTAGCAGCGATGGTGTCCTTTGTCTTGTTCGGAATATTAAGTAGAGTTGACAAAATGTTTTCACATATGTTTTTCTCTATGTGCATAACATCAAGGTTGTACTGTAGCTTCAATTTTGACCAGTATGGCAAATCGTAGAAGCTAACCTTTAGATGCCATACTGGTTCTCCATTACGGCGTCGTTTTCTTGATTTCTGCTTATCTGGATTCTTCCCTGGAACATAGCAAACTTCATCCAACCTTGCCATAATCTCATCTGCACTAAATTTCCTTGGCGGCTCTCTGTTTTCATGGTGGCCATCGAAAGATCTGTTTTTCCTCCACGGATGGTCGCTTGGGAGGAAACGTTTGTGGCCTATGAAACCAATTTTGTTTCTCAGACATTCGGAGCATGGATTCTCATCACAGTGCACATATGCGAAGTAACCATGAGTGGTTCTGCCTGACATGGTGCCTAATGCAGGGTAGTCATTGATTCCCCACAGAATCGCTGCATGCAGACTGAATTCTTTGCCTTCATATGCATCATAAGTAGAGACACCGTTCCAAAGTTTAAGCATGTCTTCTATCAAAGGCTGCATGAACACATGGAAATCTTTGCCTGGTGATTTTTTTCCTAGAATTAGTAAAGCAAGCATGTAATTAGATTGGTCCATACACATCCATGGTGGAAAATTATATGGAACCACTACCACTGGCCAGATGCTATATGAATTGGTCATCTGACCAAATGGGTTAAATCCATCTGTAGCAATGGCTAGCCTCAAACTGCGGGGATCATCTGCAAAAGACTCGAAAGTCTCATCAAATTCTTTCCAAGCTTCCCCATCAGCAGGATGTCTCATTTCATTCTCAATTGGTACCCTCTTTTCCTTGTGCCATCTTGCATACTGTGCCCGTTGCTTTGACATAAAAAGCCTTTGAAGGCATGGAATTATTGGAAAGTAACGGAGGACCTTGTGAGGAACTTTCTTTCTGCCCTCCTTGTTCACTTTCCATCTTGTGAAGCCACAAACTGGGCAATGATCATCGTGTTCATGGCCATTCCAAAATAAGGCACAATCATACTTGCACACATCAATACAAACATAACCAAAACCAAGCTTCCGAAGCAGAGCTTTCATTTCCTTATAGGACTTAGGAAGGCCGGGCACATTCTTCAGAGATGACGAAAACAACTCAAGGAAAGCATCGAACCCAGATGTTGTTATCCGATTGTACACTTTGATATGCAGCAGTTTAATAATGAAAGTTAGCCTAGTCTCCTCGGTGCAACCTGGATAAAGTTCACGCTTTGCCTCTTCCATGATTTCTGTCAGACCCAGATTTTTCAATCTGAATCTTACTGTGTTTCACTGCACTAATCCCTGGATCAGTAGTTAGTGCACACAGGAACATTGCTGAATCATTTCATACATCGCATAAACATTCATTATATTACATAACTTGAAATACACCACGTCGGGTGATAGAGTTTACAAAAGAGGCCGATCAGGCCAATTGCCTTATTACAAACATGCACAGCGGAAACATAGCAGAAGTAAACCCAAATCCACAGGCAAGCGACTGGAAGGTAATGTGTGCATTATATGTCACCAGCTAACTAGTAACATACGTGCACACAACGCCGGATGTCCACTTGTCCATGTCTAATCAACGAAGCCTACGCCTTAGTTTCCTTCGTCGTTCTTCTCCTCCGTAGCGGGAGCTTCCTCGTAGGCGTAGTGGTCTTGCGCTCCTGCTTCTGGATTTTTGCCGCAAAGCGAGCGTGAGCACTCCGACCCCGTGCTCAGGGAGCCAACACACAGAATGCAGTATATAACATGTATGGCTAACCAAATGATGGCTTAGGTTTATTTTATTTTTGCGAAGAGTGCTTTTGAATACAATTATATAAAAATTCCTTAAGACCTAGCATTTTGAACACACGTATATGTTGTAAATGAATGCAGTAGTAGTAGTGACTCAGATTCCATCCACCATTACATGGCATCTGCACCATATAGCAATTTCTTCAGCGTTATAGCCGCTTAACTTACCACTGGGACGACACCCAGGACAATTCCAAACTAGGCCCTCACACTGCCCTCCGCTTTTCCATTCCCATCCACAAAGTATTTTGAAATAGAACTATATCTGGTTAAGTTCCCATGTCTGCCCTTGACCGTGGGCACGGCTATTCGAATAGTTTTGACTCTGCAGAGTTTGTACACTTTCACCACAAGAGACGATCAACCCGTTGCCCCACACGATTCCTTAGTCATGTGGTTGAGCAGACCATCACAGTGACTTTTCAAAATACCTCGCCCCTTCCATCATTTCACCCTATGGGTCGTTCCCACTTGCGGTGGGTCCCATACGTTGTGCGGGATGTCCTCCTTCTGAACGTCTAGCAGCTGGCTCCCCGCCCCTGCTAGCCCGCCACAGCAGAACTTCACTCCCTACGAGTGTCCCCTTCAAGCCGTCTCACAGACCGCCACTTGCACATCCTCACACCACCTCCTGGAAGGATGACTTTCAGGGTCCGGTAAATCTACTAAGCCAAGTTGTAATTTACAGACTTGTGGTTGTACGGTTGTACACGGGTTGACATGACAAGATTCAGTCCTTAGTGGTATCTGGACGGTTCTACCACAAACCACACTCTCGTGCACACCTGCACCACACCCCCGAACCATCCGCCCAGATATTTAAGCATATTGGGGTTTTTGGGGACACAAAATAATCGTATCCAACATTTATCAGTCATTACCACCATGACTGACCCAACCAAATTTTTCTCATGAATAAATGTGATGCTCGGGACAATTTCTTGCCCCGGATTCCTATTCAATGCTAAGCATGGCATATGGTTACGGACTTATTTTCGAAATATTACTATTATATTTTTGCTAGGGCGACAAGGTTCACACATTCAAATACTCAAAGGAGGGGGTAATATTATTCAAGGTAAACAACGGCATATAACTAGAATATCAAATTTAGCATGTATTTGCATAAAAATAACAGCATGTATTTTGTTAATTTAACACAAAGTAATTTGCATAAATGTGGGTTCAACATGATCAAAGTATTGACTCGCCTGGGTTACAGTGGTCGGGTGATGGATTATCCGGATCTCCTAGTGCTGCTTCCTCGAATTCTTCCTCCTGAGCTTCGTATGCTATTTAATCGTGCGAAATACCCAAATAAAAGAAAAGCAACCAATCACTCAAAAGATCACCAGAAATTCATATGAACTCTAAAAATTATGATTTCAGTTCCATTGGATAGATCTTGAATTTAGATGAATTTAGAAATTTGTCTCGTTCAATTTGGAGTTAAAATGAAAAAGTTATGATCCTTCAAAGTTCTCAGTTCAGTTAATTCCAAATATTCTCAAATTTCTGACAGTGGGTCCCACTGGCATTTTCAGATTTATTTTTAACTTTCCTTTTTATTTACGTTCTGTGCTATTGACATGTGGGTCCGGTTACTGTTCATGGGGTCCACATGTCAGCGTGGGCTTGGTGCAGATGTGCCACTGACCAGTGGGGCCCAGCGGTCAGCGAACGGTTCTGCCTGCAGTGGCTGACATGTGGGGCCCACCTGTCAGCGCAGAAATTAAAAGAAACTCGACCGCTACGCGCGGAGCCGGGGGCTCGAACGCGTGCCGCGGGAGCGAGGAGGGAAGAGAACGAGCGCTGGTAACCAAGTGGGCGGGGAGGCTTTGCCTACCCCATAAGGGCGGCTTACCCTTTTGAGGTAGCTCCGGGAGGCGGTCGGGCAGAGGAGTCGGGGGCGACGTCGCCGGCGGCGAGGGACGGCTGGAGGGGTTCGGAGGCTTCGTGATTTATAATCTCCGCGTGGTGGTGAAGCTCCTGGTGATGTCAGCGGGGATGGAGGTGTACGGTGGCGGGCCGGCGGCGTGTGACTGCGGCGGCTCGGGGAGGCTGCTGTCGCCGGTGAAGCTCGGGCGATGGGAGGTCCGGTGAGGGAGGGGGTCAGCTTCGCCACGTTCTCGTGAAGCTCTGGGAGCTTGGGGGTTACTCGGAGGTGGCTGGGAGTGGCAGGGAGGGGGCGCCGGAGTTGGGGAAGAAGGAAGGGGCCGGCGGCGATTGGGGGGTTTTCAGGCCGATTGCTTATAGGGGAGGAAAGAGGATGGAGCTGCGACGCGGTTGGAGCTTCCAAGCACGGTTTTTATAGCCGGGAGAGGCACGCGGCGAGGGCGGCACCTGGCGCTCCGCCCTGTTTGCGCCGGCGAGGGGGAGGGAACCAAATCTTGCCGAGATCTCGCGGGAGAGAGAGCACAGGGGTGCTTTGAACCTTGCCCGCAAGGGGTGAGAGAGAGCGGGGAGGAAGATCAGCTGCGGCTGCGCGAGGGAGAGCGAGCGCGAGGGGCGCGGCCGCGTGGAGAAGAAGGGGAGGAAGGAGAAGAAGAGCGGGGCCACCGGCCAGAGGGCTATCGCGCGCGGGGAGCAGGCCCACCGGCCAGCGGAAGCGGGCGCGAGGGAGCGGACGGGCCAGATGGGCCGGGGTGCATCGGGCGGCCGAGCGCGGGCGGGAGGCGGGCGGTGGAGGGGCGCAGGTGGGCTACGCGCCGCGCATCGGGGCCATCCAGGTGGCGGCCCGCGAGGGTTTTCTCCCTTTTTATTTTTACAGACTTTTAGAAATGCCCAGATAATTAAATAAATCTCAGAAAAATATGAAAATACCTCCAAAAATTCAGGAAAAATTCACAGAAATTCCTGCTGACATTTTGGACTTAAGAAAAATATTTTTAACTATTTTTAGCATTTAATTTATTTGCTTCCTTTGTTATTCATGCCATTATTTAAAAATAAGGGCTTTATGTTTAAACCAAAAATTTTCCTCATTCCTTTCTGGATCATCTTTTCAGATTCGTGTTTATAATTTTAGTTTTCTATTATCTGCATATTCCCTTTTTGGCATTACTAATGTTTGTCTATTACGAACTCTTAAAAATTTGAAATCTCATCCAAATTCAAGAAAACCTCACAAAAATCCAAATTCCAACGAAATATACTGCAAATATAATTCAAGAAATTCATATGTTCAAATTTAAATTTTTCAGGATGTTACAATTTCTTTATATAGGTTGCCACCAAAGCCATGGCTTGCTGCGGCGTGCAAATCTTGAATCAACCCCTGTATTCCCCGTGCACTATCATCTATGACATCTTCAGCTTGTCCTTCCTCATCAAGTGGTGCCTGGTCATTTCCATCCCATGACATATCTCCATCATCATCTTGTCCAACATCATCCTGTCCAACATCATTTTCTTCCTCTCCATGGTGAATCCACCTAGTATAGCACCTCGACATACCATTGAGTTCGATATCCTCGTGTACATCATCTTGGCTTTTCTCTTTCTGGTTAAGGCATTTTCGGCAGGGGCACTTGATCTTCTCATTTGCACCAAATGTACTTCGGACAAGTTCCATGAATTGTGCAACACCAGACATAAAGGCCGGCGTAAATGGGGCACTGTTATGAACCCAGCTTCTATCCATCTCCACCTGCATAAATTTAGGTGCCAAAAAATTAACAATCGGCATGGAGAAGCAGTTGGCCGGCGAGGCAGGTGTTGCCAGGTGGGTTGGCCGGCGATGCAGCAGCTCCGGCAACCAGCCACCGGCGAGGCTGCAGCAGCTAGTCTGGCCGGCTAGCCTCCATCTGAATGGCCATCGAGGGAGCACCTGCTCGATCTAGCCACATGCAGGGGAGGAGCACGGCGAGGTTGCTGCTGGAGGTGGGGGGTGGCCGGCGAGGGAGCAGGTTGAGAGGGAGGAGGTGGCGAGAAAGCAGGTCGCCAGCGGCCTCGTTGCTCGAGCTGGAGGGGGTCGCCGTGACCCAAGGAGCAGCTAGCGAGGTTCCTGGTGGAGGTCGGTGGGGGGGGGGAGGCAGGGTGGCGAGGGAGCAGGTGGAGAGGAGCAGGTCGCCGGTGTGGAGAGGAGCAGGTGGGGTGGCTAGCGAGCTGCTGGAGTCGTTGTTTGAGCTGGATGGGGGTGGCCGCGCGCCAAGGACCAGCTGGCCACAGCGTTCATTTCTCTTATAAATCTATGGCAAAATATTGTAACTAGTTTATCTCCCACATACTTACTCCAAATTTGATCATTTTTTTTCCTAAAATTTTCGTAAATCATGATCTATGAATATATTGCATTGATTTTGGTCATGTGTTCATGAGACAAATTTTGAAGAACTCAAAATTTAATTTTTAAAAATATGGCAAATTCACACCACAATTTCAAACTCAAAATGAATTCAGGCAAAAATGGGGCATTGTGCAGACCCATATCTGTATATTTACTCATGAGGCGCGTAAATTCTTTTGGGATGACCCATATCTGTATAGGCATTGTGCAGATGGGGTTATTCAACGTTGTCTTCCTCATGAGGAGGTTCAAAGTGTTATTTTTCACTGTCATTCTGCTCCCTGTGGTGGTCATGCAAGCACTGCAAAGACTCAAGCTAAGGTTCTCCAAGCTGGATTCTATTGGGCTACCATGTTTAAGGATATTCATGCTTTCATTCAGTCTTGTGACCCTTGTCAGCGTGCAGGGAACATGTCAAGACGACATGAGATGCCTCAGCATGGTATCCTTGAAGTGGAAATCTTTGATGTTTGGGGAATAGATTACATAGGACCTTTACCCTCTTCTCAAGGGTACAAGCACATTCTCGTAGCAGTGGATAGTCAGTGGGTCAGACCCTTTCATAAACTATAAGAGAGATAAGTAAAATTTGAGAACAAAGTTTCCATCACTTTCTCGGATGACAAAATGACCTAAATAAGAAATGTAGATATCAATGAGTTGTGCAACTTTGGTATTCATGATTTTTCCATTTGAAATTACTTAGTACCCCAAATTTTGGTTTCAAGTTTACGACTTTGAAAATTCAAAATTTCAACTCTCCAAACAAACTCAATTGAAAAAATGACTAAAATATAGATGATAGATCTCGATGTGTTGAACAACTTTGTTTCTTACCTTTTTTCCATTTGAATTCATTTAGTCCCCCAAATTTGTATTTCAATTAGTAATAGACTAATTCTCTCAATGACATAGGGCCCCACCGCGCGAGACCAAAATTGGGCACGCATTTCTCTCGCTCTCCCGCGCAGGCTCTCTACCACCGACACATGGGCCCCACACAGCTCCCGCCCATGTAGAGGCAAAAAAAATCCCCCTCTTGCCTTACCCTCTTGTCTGAGTCGCGCCCACCACTCCCGTTTCCTCCTTCCCCCAAGGCCCTAACCCTAGCGCCGCCCTGCCTCCGCCGCCCCGCCGCCACTCGCGCCCACCACGCTGCCGCCACTCGTGCCCACCACGCCGCCGTCACTCATCTCCACCACGCCGCCCCGAACTCCCTCAGCGCCGCCCCGACGGAGGAGGCCGGAGCCGGAGCTCCGAACGCCGGCATCCCGGACTCCCTTAGCGCCGCCCCGACGACTTCCACTTCGAACCCCGACGCAGGAGGCCGGAGCCGCCCCGACGGAGGAGGCCGGCTGCCCACTGACACTTGGTGAGCAGCCAGCCCCGACCTCACCGCCGGATTTGGTGAACCGGCGATAGGGCGCCCGTCCAACACAGGGCGCCGGCTTACCGCTGCGGCTCCGCGCCACGTCGTCTGCCTCACCGGCTACCCGCTGACACTTGGTGAGCCCGCTACGTACCTTCCTTCTTGGCTAACATCTTCACACAACTTTGTAGCATCATTGGTTTCATTAGAAATAGCAAAAGAGAGAATCCAATTATTCAGTATTGGGTACGTACCTTCCATCTTGTACTGACTAATAAATAGCTATGCAATATAGTTATTCAGTATTCTTGTTCTCTGTCAATCTTGTTCACTATTAGCCTTGTTCCCTAGTAGTTCTTTCTTGTACAATTTTGATGTTATTTTGCCTTCTGTCTACCATTTAACAGAATACTGATTTGTTAGTTTTTTCAACTCCTTTACAGAAACTGAATCCAGTTTCTGCTCTTTCTGCGTTTGACCGTTTAAGTAATAGAAGAAATGACAAAAACCCAGTACGAGCAGGACAGGGATGACAATGTAAGGACAATTCAGGAACATTTTAGCTCTTTGGGTATTCCACTATTAGCTCAGGAAGTTAGAGAAGTTCTTTCAAAAAAGGAAAAGGGCAAAGGAAAGACAGTAGTGTCTGACAAAACAGTTTCTGACAATGATTATGATCCATCCTCTGACATTGATAACCACTCTGATAGTGATGATGACTACGATGATGACCTCAATAATGAGGTCAATACTGAGGTGAGATGCATTACTTGACCAATTAACTGGTTTCTTGTCTCCCTGTGACAAACATGTACTTCAGTTTAGTCATTTAATCTACTTGACACTTCTTTCTTATTTAATAATATGCATGTTTCTCTTGTCAGGTAGAAGGGATGGTTCCAGGAACTCGCCCTCGGCAGAAGACGCAAAAGGCGGCAACAATGGCACCTGCCAACCAGCAGCCACCGCGCACGCCTATAAGATTCACTAGGCAAAGTGCAGCCATGCCTTCGCCTGGAGGCCGTCCACCACCTAGGCAAAGATTGCCCTTGCCTCCTAAGAACAATTCCAAAGCCAAACCTAAACCTAATGCCATTTCTAGTGCCAGCCAACAGCAAGGCCACCTCAATACAAGCGGCAGCCAGACCACACAAACTACGAACACAGTGCCTACTACTCCAATAATCACCATGACCAGTCCAGCCATATCAGCGCCTGTTCCAATCACCATGTTGATGCCTGGTGCAAACACTGCGCGTAGTACTCCTAGACCCACTCTTGGCCTGTCTCAGCAACCTACTCCCACAAGTAGTGTTAATAAAACTGTTGGTGTGGACACCTCGCCAGGTGGACAGAGCTCTAGGCAAAGCAATGACATCAGTGACTCAGGTGGGCAATCTGAAGCTGCTATTTCAGAGGGTCATACAGATGAAGGAGAACCAGATGGCGACTTAGTTCCAGGTAAACAATACGTGTTCACAAGCATTATTTTCTCCATGCAGTATATAGATTTGTTAATCCTATAATAACACATTTTGATTATTATTTGCCAATGCAGTGCCCCCAAAGAATGTCCGCAAGAAAACCATGGGTCATGGCTTAGAGAAGATTAACAATAGAGGAAAGAAGCTGGCTATCCATGTGGCTGAAGGGAAGAAAAGACCTGAGGTCCCACTACAGGCAGCGAAGCTGGCATCAGAAACTGGTGTCGCCGTTAGAGACAACCTACCTATCTACAACTCTTGGAAGCTTTATGAAAAAGATGCGGGGCCGACAGAAGTTGCAAAAGTGCTTGACAAAGTGGCGGTAAGACAGCTATTTCACTCCAAATAGTTTCTTGCATTACTCTAGTCCCATGTACAAATTGTGTTTTGTGTCTGATAAATCATATGTGTGGCTGCAGTCAAGGTTGGATGTGGATGTTAAGAACGAGGGACCAAGCAAAGTTGCATGCACTGATATCATTAAGAAGGGAGTAAGGCAGAAGAGGTATCACCTAAAAAGGAAGTACTTCGACGAGTCCCTGACAAGAGAACAGATGATGGCCAAAGAACCTCCACCAAAAATGAAGAAAGAGGAATGGATCAAACTTGTAGACTACTGGTGTGACCCGAAGAATCAGGTCCATGCCTGAATTGCCTTCTTTTGTTAATATGCAATGCAACCTGTGCATGTGAATGAAAACTCTATTGCATTTGTGGTGCAGGAAACGAGTTCTAAGAATAAAGTGAACCGTGGCCAAGTGCAGCTTCACCAAAGGACTGGATCTAGGTCCTACGTTGCCCATCGATACAGCCTGGTATGGATACTATGTATTTTGTGTAATTAGATTGAAAGATGGGACATTAGTAGCGTATAGTCATTACCATGTTCCTTTGAACTGTCAAGTCAGCACGTGATCCAATTATTTCTGAGATGACCTCTGATTTTTAAGCTAATTCTGAGTTTGGCCCTCTGATTTCCGAGATGAGCTCCCGTGTTGCTATGTCATCAGAGATTTCAATGTGCTATGTCATCAGAGATGCTCATCAACAGTAGTAGGTGTTGTTTAGGCAAAGCTGTTATTATTGATATGGTGTCCAGGTTGCATAGATGCATGTTCCTGTGTTGTTTTTCTTAAACTTAGTAATTAATTGAGTATGCCAGTGATTGCATTTGTTGTTTGCATAAAAAATCTGGAGGCAAATACTTGTATGATCGGTAGTGCATACATATTTTGGCATCTTGCTGTTGGCAAATACAAAAAATCCCATGTTTGTCTACCCCTCTCTTTACCTTCATTGATGTCATTGTAAATAATTTTTTTACATGCTACAGAGGCCTAAGTACAACAACATGGATCCTGATCCTGTTGATTTCTTTGGGGAATGTATGACTAGTCCGCAAAATGGTCGAACTCCTCTTGCAGATGACATATATGTAAGTTATATAAATATTGCAGACTGATTTACTGTACTCAACTACATGCCTGATTGAACATTGTTGTATGGCCTTGTTATTAATTAGATTCATTCTATGTAGGAACAAATGGTGGCAGAGAAGGAAAGAGAGCCAGAAGAAGGACAAGAACAAAAGTCTCCCACCAAGATTGTTGCTGACAGTCTGAGCTAGATAAGCCGTTCGTCCACCTTCCTACCAAACATTGGTGTCCCTAGAGCATCGAATACTGCTCGGTCCACGACAGTCACAGAAGCACGCCTGCAAGCTCAGTTTGAGGCAACACTTCAAGCAGAAAGAGAGGAAGCTGCTAGGAAGCAGCAAGAGTTGCAAGCACAAATTCAAGCTCAGCAGGCATCACTTGAAGAAAACAAAAATTTGTTGCGCCAGACTCAAGAAGACATGAAGGGGATGCATATCAAGTTTGAAGAGACTAATGCGCTGCTGCGAGCTGTGTTGAAACTTCAGAGAGATTGAGGTAGGTCCAAATGCGCTCTATGTTGGCACAACATCAAACTTTCTCTGTTGGAACTTTGTACACTTTGTTGTTAGAACTATGTGGTATGTTTGAACCTGTGTGGTGGAACAGTTTGAACTTATCTGTTGGAACCTGGACCTCTTTATGATGTTTGAACTTTGAGCTGTGATGAGATTGTTGTGGATGATGGCTTCTGATATATATTTGCATGCTTGTATGTGCCGTCATGAAAGAACTGTGTGACATTCGTCATTGAACATGGCTACCACGTTCGTCATGTATTCGCAAGCAAGGTTTGTGACGGTGTACAAGATGTCTCAAACAACCATATAAAACAAGACACAACTGAAATGTCACAAAGTCCTGTATGACGATAAAGGTCGTCACAATAAGTTATCTCAGTCAGGTCTCCCCAATCTCAATTTGTGACGGCTCATGTATTAGGTGACGCGTTGACCCACCAATATGTGACAGCAGAAGTCGTCATTAAATGTTGACAATATGTGACAAGGAAAGGAAACCGTCACAAAAGGTTGCCACCTTTTGTGACGGTTGTACATAGTATCGTCACGAGGTACATTATGTGACGGTCATTATATGACGACCGGCGTGACGCCGCTTTTTCGTCATAAGATACTTTTTATGACAACTTCTTTACTTTACATGACATTTTCGCTTTGTCATACAAGCCCAGATTTTTTGTAGTGTCATTACATGTAACATAGTGTCGTAACACATGTAGCGCACGTTGCATGCACTATTTACATTACTGTTGTGGTACTATCCTTTTCTTATTTTGAAGTACTGTCCTACAAGCCTGTGCTGTTGTGGTACTATCTCTTACACTGCCATAACCTTACAGGTTGGAGAGTCTGCCTGGGCACATCCCTATACACCGGGTGCAACACAGAATGGGGGTCCTTAGGACACCTTCGCCTTCCACACACAGTAGGTGCACTGTGCGTACGACCTATCGTTCTTCATCCACGATGGCTTCTTGCACACCATGGTGCTAGCCCAGGGTTCATCGCCTCGCTGTTTGTTTACTCGCGTTGCCTTAATTGAATCACTGACAATATTTGCACTACAGGTCTGATGCTCACGGAGGGATTGGGGGCCTCCCTAGGCACCGTGGACACGCACGAGTTCCTTGTGGACCCAGACGTGGTAGCTTAGCCCACACCACCTCAGGTTCTCTTCGGATCATACATGCCCAGTGCGCCACTACCCACATAGGACGTGACAACTCTCTGCAAAGTAACAACTGAAAACACTCTGACTCGCCATCCTTTTTAGATCAACATAACAACACTACACCTCCTCAACTTTTCAGGCCAAAAAGATAAGTTCCTGCAAAGTAGAACATGACAGCTCTGCCTCGCCACCAATTTGGTGGAAAGACAATGCAAAACTTCACCTCCCAACCTACTCACACGAAAATAACCCCACCATGCCAACCGTTCAGCTTATAAAAGTTCGGTGGTGGAGATCTGTGAGAGAACACTACACACTCAAACCCAAAACTAACTCATAGCTTTCTTCACCATGCCGGGATGGACAAGAGGCAAAAGAAGTAATGGGACATGATGATGAAGCAATGGAAGGAGATCCGTAAACTAGTAAGGTATGCTATGGCCCATGATGAACAAGCAAGGGCTGCTGCGGCCCGGGATAAACAGGCGGAGCGTGCCAGGTGCTCCCCTCCCCGGAACGAAGCCCCTCGTAGCAGCAACCCCATCCCGAATATTCCAACGGAGCGTTTGCTGTAACACCCTCCTGAGGGGGGATGTTGCCCGTCTGTTAGTATAGGGACTCATGCAAGTTCTTTAAGTCTAAGCAAAGGATCAGCTTGGGCATGCGTTGCTAGGGTTGCACGAACTACTCCTATGACTACCCCGACCACTGTTGGGACATGAACATCTATCGGCAACCGGTACGGACCACTTAAAGTGTGTTCTCTTACTGTTTCTCTTTCAAAGTACACACTAACATCCTCTCCTGTCTACCTGTAGTCCTCGGAACAGCTATGTGGATACAACAAGTGAATCGATGTAAAGATCCACCATATGATCAGTGGACTCTCGACTACAAGGAGTGGGATATCAAAAGAGCCTACGAGACCCGGTAGGAGGAGCACTGCAATGACGAGCAAACCGCCCGTATATGTCGGGAGATAAAACCTCATCTTGAGGCGTGCATGCGGAGGGAGCACGAGGCTCGTGAGAGGGAGTGCGAAAGAATGAGGGAAATGGTAGCAAAGGCTAAAGAGGCCACCGACGAGTTCAACGTCAAGCTCACAAAGAAGGGAAATGGTCCCGGTCCACGCAGTAGGTCAGGCCGTTCCGAAATAGACACCCCAAGGTCAAATGCATTTCTATTCCAAAAAAGTGCATATGTATCATACGAGTATTTAATTTCTTGCATCGTATATGATGTTGTTTGTTATGCACATAACAAAACCCTATGCGCTCTGTTATTCACAGTTTTATTATGAAGTCTATTTTCATTCCAACTTAGTACATAATGAACCATGATTTCATCTCAACTTGGATGGAATTTTCATCACTTATAACTGCCATTGTGAAGCCAAAAGGGCAAATGATGGTGTACTTACAAGGGGCAAAAAAAGCAAGAAAATATATATATGTATTTTGCGCTCAGTTCAAAGGATGGTGTCAAATATTGTTCACACATACATTCTCTATTTTTAAGTTATATCATTCGTGACAGATTAACTTTACTAATTTTTCTGCAATTTGTTATTTAAGCTCCAGTCGCCCAATTGTTAAGCGACAGGATGGTGTCGTTTAGCGGTTGGCCGACAGGGTACTTGTTGTCTGACTATTGGGTAGCTGGAGCCTATCGCTCTATTATTGGGCGATAGGATCCAGTCGCCCCACTATTTCTGCAAAAAATAAATAGACCGGTATATTTCTGTATTTCAGAATAAAAAATAGATTATATATATTTTTTAAAAATCCCAGGTCGATGCGTTCCAAGATGGCACTGACATAAAGAATCTGCAAGATGTTCCATGTCAGAACAGATCAATCTCTGCAACTATCTGTGTTTCTTGCATACCCAACTGGCTAGTTCCACGCAATTTTTTTTGAATTTTTTGTACAAATAATCCATTTTTTATTCAAAATTACAGAAATATATTTTTGATGTAGTATTGTCGAAAATTTAGTGTAGAATTTTAGATGTAGAAAATTTAGTGTCGAAATTTTGTATAGTATTTTTGATGTATTATTGTAGAAAATTTAGTGTAGAAATTTTGTATAGTATTTTTGATGCATTATTGTAGAAAATTTAGTGTAGAAATTTAGATGTAGAAAATTTAGTGTCGAAATTTTGTATAGTATTTTTGATGTATTATTGTAGACAATTTAGTGTAGAAATTTAGATGTAGAAAATTTAGTGTCGAAATTTTGTATAGTATTTTTGATGTATTGTTATAGAAAATTTAGTTTAGAAATTTTGTATAGTATTTTTGATGCATTGTTGTAGAAAATTTAATGTAGAAATTTAGATGTAAAAAATTTAGTGTCGAAATTTTGTATAGTATTGTTGATGTATTATTGTAGAAAATTTAGTGTAGAAATTTAGATGTAGAAAATTTAGTATCGAAATTTTGTATAGTATTCTTGATGTATTATTGTAGAAATTTAGTGTAGAAATTTAGATGTAGAAAATTTAGTGTCGAAATTTAGTGTAGTATTTTTGATGTATTATTGTAGAAAATTTAGTTTAGAAATTTTGTATAGTATTTTTGATGTATTATTGTAGAAAATTTAGTATAGACCGTAATGTACAAATTAATCGTGTGGTGAATTTTATACGTATTAGAAAAATCAGTAAATATTGAGAGTAGAAATTAATCATGCACATTTATTGCAGTGGGTTACGACGCGTTTATTTTGGTTCCTTATAAGTGCTAACTTGAACTCTTTTTGTAGGTATGGCTCGTGATGGTCGTGACTCCGACTGGCGGTACCCGCTGTTGGACGAGCACGTGAACTGCGTGCGCCGCGCTTCCCGTCGTGTGCTGCCACCGGGGAGCACGGACGAGCCGGTTGAGCAGGCCTGGTGGCGATTGAGGGGTGGTGCTGATGCTATATGTCATGCATGTAATGAAAAAGTACGCAGCATGTTACTCCCAACTATATTATGAAGTTTATTTAACTTCAAATAAGCTTATTATCTCATCTTTTCGCATTCAATCATTCACATATCAAGTCATCTAACAAATATTAACATACTGGTTTTCTCCGCACACGAATTCTCTGCGTATGTCACTTACCAGCGAATGTCTGAATCGTTCTACGGTCAATCGTTCGTAAAAAAAAGTTTCTAAAATTTCATATGCACCTATAACATACAATGAATATAAACTTTTATTACGACTCCAACACATTTTTTTACCAGTTTAAAACTACAAAATTCATAAAATTTAAAACAATCACAGAGGAGTGAGTGCAGTCGCCTAATGGGGGGCGACTGCATGAAAGTCGCCCAATGGGGAGGCGACTGTACGAAAGTCGCCCTCCCGTTGGGCGACTAGGTGCAGTCACTCCAGAGTGCGGCGACAAGTATTGTGTCGGCCCCTGGTTGGGCGAAAGGTTCCAGTCGCCCAACCATTTGGCGGCTGGAACTTATTTTTATAAAAAAAATTTCCGCGGTGTATTTCTGTAATTTCGAATAAAAATGGATTATTCGTACAAAAAATTCATTTTTTTTTCTGCGAGCACCTCTGTAAAGTTCTTTTCGTGGCAATCTATTGTTCCAAACAGGTTCGAAAAGCCTACCGAGTTGCGAATATTAACTTAGGCAGAAGGAGCTGTAAATTCCAATGTGTGACTCAATTGTACGGTATTTTTTTCCAAACCGCGGTGAGTTGAAATATGTAAAGTTGTTACTCCCTAGTAAGTTGTTTGTTATTACCTGCAGTTAAACATTAAAAGCTTTGGATATCAATATCTTTTGAATATTTAGATTATACATATACAATGATATGGGTAATTTTGTCTCAAAAAGTACTTTTATAATATTATAATTCATTAATTTTAATAAATAGGAGTGCCTATATATTAGTCAATCAATTTTTCTAAAAAATGAGTCGTTTTCTTGGCCACTGGATCTCCACCAGACAATACATCCAACCCTCTACTTCCACACAGACCCAAGCCACCAGCTCCCCCCACAATCCTGGCTGCCTCACGCGCTCACCCATCCTTGACACCTCTCAATGCTCCACCTCGTCAGCGAGCACCGCCTGCCATGGCTACCGTCTCCACTAGGGATGGCAATGGGATAGGAGATTATGGGCGGCAACCCCGTGTCCCTGCTCCGATCCCCACCAAGCTCCCCCCACTCACCCCGTGAAGGTTGACAGGGGACAACACGCCCCCATCCCTGTCCCCTATGGGGATCCCCACAAGGATTGGAAAATAGTGTTTATGCATATTTAAAAATATTAAAGTGGCTTTATTAATTATTTTATAAGTATTTTATGTATATATTTTTTTTGTAAAAATATAGCTTCAAAATGTAAACTATAATGTATAAATGCACATTTTGTTCAAATATATACAAAAAGAATACATATTTCATATTAAAAATCTATATTATATAAATAAAATATTTTTTATATTATCAGGTTCCCGCAGGTCCCATGGGGGGTCTTCGGCCCTCACCCCTACCCCGTCAACTAACAGGGCCCGTCCCCGCGACCCCATGAGGGTAGTTTGCCCCCGCCTAGCCCCATGGGATTATCCCCATGGGCCCCACTTTCATGGGAAAAATACTACTACGACCGTACCATGTACTTGTGGTAGCTTGGGTGTGTGAGTGAGTGATTTGATTACTAATCAAGAGGGGATCCGGATTTTATAGATGCACCGATGGATGGGGTTGTGTTTGTGTTGCCAATTTTATACGTACTTATACATACTAAATCTTAGCTAGTCGTCGTAATATGCATACATACATGCATCAAGTGCAAACTAGCGCTAGTGCGTAATAGGATACACACACATACACACACGTACACACACGTACACATACATACATACATACATACATACATACATACATACATACATACATACATACATACATACATACATACATACATACATACATACATACATACATACATACATACATACATACATACATACATACATACATACATACATACATACAAGGTGCAAAATGGATTGCTCTGTGATGGGAATATGCCTCAAGATTATTTGATCGGTTAAAATCCCAAGAGCTCATCAGAAGAATCAAAGATTCTCTTTTTATTCCTCCTGCGCCCATTTCTTCCTCAGATGCTTATACTAGGGTTTGTGATGTTTTTCGATTTTCCTTCAAAAGGTTGTGCCCTGGTTTGAGATTCTAAGTCCTAAGGCTATTCTCTATCTAATCTCTTAGTTTCATGGTCAAAGAATCAAAGAGTAGATGGCAATTTGAGGTTTAGTGCTGCACTCTGTATCTTTTTAGATTTTCCTTCAAATGTTGATTCTTGGCATTTTTAGCTACCCTCTCTGGTTTTCAAGGTATTCCTACTATTCAGTTTAAGATTCCATTCCTTTAGCCTCAAGAGAACAATAGAATTTTGGAAATTTCCCTGCCATCTGAAGGTTTCTGAATTTTCGGTCTCGGGCATCGCTAAACCCTGTTCTCTGCCTGTCTACTAAAATCGTGCCCGGTCAGACCGGAAATTCTAAGGCAGTTAGACCGGTCGCAGTAGGGCGGTCAGACCGGCACCTACTGGGCGGTCAGACCGGCCTATGGACAGCAGTCAGACCAGTCCCCAGGTTTTGGTAACTGTATTTTCTGTTTTGACCTGAGTCTTCTTTGTTTCTTTTTGAATGAGTTTTAATTGAAGTCCCAGAGAACATAAATCTATTTCTTCTTCATAGATCTCATATCTATTGGAGGAGAATGTTCAAACTTGGATACTTTCAGGTGACAGTTTTTAAAGGAGCAACATTCACCCCCTCTGTTGCCGATTTCGATCCAACAATTGGTATCAGAGCCGGTTAACTCTTCCTCATAGATCTTAACCGGTCTCTAGAGCCATGGCGACAGATAAGTACTCAACTAAGCCACCGGTCTTCGATGGGATCGACTATCCCTTCTGGAAGAGCTGGATGGAGACCTACATCCAGGCTCAGGGCTACGCCATCTGGCGGAAGGTCAATGTCCGGTATGCTGTTCCTGCCGATGAGAACATCAATGCCGGAAACATGGCTGATGTTGAGGCGAATGCGAAGGCAAGGAACATCATAATCCAGGGTTTGAGCTGAAGCGAGTTCGATCGCATCTCTCATCTGACGTCGGCCTTCGACATCTGGATGACCCTCGATGCATACCATGAGAGCACCACCCAGATCAAGACGGTTCGACAGGACCAGTTCAAGCGAGATTACAACAAGTTTGAAATGCTCGCTGGTGAGTCCCTCGATGAGTGCTTTGCGCGTTTCCACAATATTTTGAGCAACCTCCGAGCGGTCGGTCTCACATACCCCGACTCGGACAATGCTCGACAGATGCTCGCAGCTCTGGATTTGCGTGTTTGGGAGATGAAGGTGACTACCATCAAGGACACCACCGATCTTTCGACCTTAACTCTTGACGCATTGTACTCACGTCTCAAGACACACGAGATTGACATAGTCTCTCATAGGTCGAAGTCGCAGTCGATGGCCTTAGTCACCGATCCCAGTCTTGTTTCTGGACCTTCTTCTAAGTCGATTTGTGGTTTTTCTCTAGCTGCTCTCTGTGACGTAACTGAGCAACTACCAGAGGATCAGTTAGCCCTTCTAGCGAGAAAGTTTTTCCATGCATACAAGAGGGTGAGGGATCGAAAGAGGAGTGGCCCGATCATTTGCTTCGAGTGTGGTGGCCCCAACCACATTCGGGCGAATTGCCCCAAGCTGCGGAAGAGCAAGAACGACTACGGCGGCGTAAGCAAGAACGACTACATCGACAAGAACCGCAACAAGAAGCCCCCAGCTCATGCCCAAGCAATAAGAAGTTCCGCGACCTTGGCAAAGCCAAGAAGCTCTTCCACTGCGTCCTCACCGCTTTCGACGACCTCGACCTCAGCGAGGTGGAGGGATGGAGCCATGACGATGGGACGGGTGACCAAGAACCTAAGGATGGCGACGACTTCTCCGGCATGTGCTTCATGGCCCTTGAGGGCGAAGTGAGCAATAGCGAGCTCTATTCCGACTCCGATGAGGTATACCCCTCCTATGACCAGCTTAATGATACTTTTCTTAAGCTAGAAAAATTCCATCCTAGGTCTAGGGCTAGGTGTAGCGAGTTGGAGAAGTAAGTAGATAGATTGTCACGGGAGCTTACCTTACTTATATCTGCTCCCTCCCGTGACGAATGTGATACATGTTGTGCCTTGCTTGATGACATGGAGAAATTAAGGACCTCTCATGATACTTTGTCTTCTGAGCTTGACATACTTAACGTGGAGAATGTTAGTCTTTTGGCTGAACTAGAGATGAGTAGGATTGTTACTCCTTCATCTACTGTTGTTGAGACTACATCTTGCACCTCATGTGAGGATAAGGACAATGCGTTTAGAGGTCTTTATACCATGCTCCTTGATCTGCTCGAGTCTTGTGAAAATTGCAATAATTTGAAATTGAACTTAAAAAGGGCAGATCATAAAATTACTGAGTTGCATGCTTCCTTACTTGAGCCTATTGTTTCCTGCACCAATTATTCAAAATTAACCCTTGAGCTTGAGTCTGTTTCTAAGAAATTCCAAGAAATGGTTGACCATAACAACAAATTGGCTCAATATGCTTCTAAGGACCCTGTTAGCTCACCATGCAAAAATTGTGATAAACTAAAATCTGACTTGATTGCTTTGGAAGAAAAATGTGTGAAGCTAACTAAGGATTTACTAGAGAAGCCACAATCTTGTTGTGATGTGTGTGCTGGTGTGGGGGAGAAGCCCAACGGTAAGGTGGAGATGCTTAGCAACGTGAACCAAATGGCTAGCAGTAGGACTGTCCCTTCTGAGTCGGCTGTGCGTGCACAAGCCATCCACTCTTCTGCTATTGGTTCTTCTTCTACTCCCTTACCTTCTGCTGTCTCTTCTTCCCCCAGCTCTTCTTACACCTCTCTTTCGGGAGTGTCAGTATCTTATGAACACTCTCGAGAGATTTGTAGGAGGCAAGAAGAAGCTGAATCTTATTCTAGATTAGTCCAAGATTTGCAAGTTCAATCAAGGTCTAGGATATGATTTTCTAGAGGATGTTAGGAAGCATCCACCTACCGTGCTCAGACACATAGCCGCAGGTGTGATCGAGATTGAGCCCAGAACTGAGAAAGTTAAATTCAAGTCAGCAGGCTTTGTCCAAGGGATTTCTGACAGCAAGGTGATTCCACCTGTTGCTTCGGCCTCTCAGAAGGCGAAGCCTCATTGTGCTACTTCTACCTCTCAGAAGGTAAAGTATCATTGCACCTTCTGTCAGAAGGATGGGCACTTGATCGAGCGATGCTTCAGGCGCGCCAAGATCGCACAGAGAGACCATGTTGCAGTTCTTAGGCGTATTTAGGGTCAGCCCAAGACCTCGAGTGCACCTAAGACCAACACGAGGTCGAGAGTTGCTTCAGCTGATGGGTTTGGGTAGCATCGAGGACTTGGCTTTTCTGGTTTTTCTGGTTTTTGTCCCCGGTATGCCTTTGATCATGACTTCCGCCATTCTGAGGTTAGATCTCATTTCCCCCATCGAGATGGCTATCCACGGCGTGATCAGCATGTTGCCGGTGCTCCGACTCGCTTTCCCGTAGCAGTCGGACCCAGCAACAGCTTCAGGTCTGCATATAGACCTTCTGCTTCCTTGAGTGATAGAGAGCGTAGGGTAGTTAGAGGCCAGTCGTGTTTGACTACTTCTGCTGCTCGACGTGTTACTCAGTATTGGGTGCCAAAATCACTCTTGATTTATCCTAGTACCGAAACATTACTCTCTCGTTGACTCAGGTTCGCCGAGCAGGGAAGAGAGAGGTTTGGCTCATTGACTCCGAGTGTTCTCGACACATGACCGGAGACTCTCGTTGGTTCTCTTCCCTAGCTCGTGCTCCAGGTGATGAGACGATCACCTTCGGAGACGCTTCGTCTGGGCGTGTCATCGCCAAAGGTACAGTGCACGTTAATGAGTCTTTTATTTTGAAAGATGTTGCCATGGTTAGTAAGCTGCAGTATAATTTGCTTTCTGTTTCTCAGCTTACCGATGGTGGCTTTGAGGTGAGCTTTAAGAAAAACGCTTGCAAAATTCTTGATTCTTCGGGTAGTCTGGTTTGCGGGATTTACGTTATGGGAGGATTTTTCGTGCTGATTTTTCTGAGTCTTCTGGTGATCCTCTCCGGTGTTTAGTTGCTTCTGAGTCCCGTGATCTTACTTTTTGGCATAGGAGAGTTGGTCATATTGGATTTGACCATTTGACTCGAGTTAGCGGCCACGATCTCATTCGTAGTCTATCGAAACTCAAGATGGTCAAAGATATTATTTGCGCTCCTTGCCGGCACGGCAAGATGGTTGCCGCTTCTCACCCTCCGGTCACAGTGACTATGACCGATGCACCAGGACAGCTGCTCCATATGGACATAGTTGGACCAGCCCGAGTGCAGTCAGCAGGAGGGAAGTGGTATGTACTTGTCGTGGTCGATGACTTCTCGAGGTTCTCTTGGGTGTTTTTCTTAGCCTCAAAGGATAAGACGTTTACACATTTTTGAGGTCTTTTCAGTAGGCTTTCTGTTGAGCTTCCGGGTGCCGCACGAGCGATCCGCAGTGACAATGGCACGGAGTTCAAGAATTCCTACTTTAAGAGGTTCTGTGATGAGACAGGTGTAGAGCACCAGTTCTCTTCTCCGCACGTCCCACAGCAGAATGGCGTCGTGGAGAGGAAGAACCGTACCTTGGTCGAGATGGCTAGGACGATGCTTGATCAGTATTCTACACTTAGGAAGTTTTGGGCTGAGGCTATAGCGAC
Organism: Dendrocalamus latiflorus; assembly: GCA_017311315.1. NCBI lineage: Eukaryota > Viridiplantae > Streptophyta > Magnoliopsida > Poales > Poaceae > Dendrocalamus > Dendrocalamus latiflorus. Next base: position 8,583,959 of record CM029662.1, read on the forward strand.
CGCGTGCCATGTTTCGAACAGAGTTTTTCTTGGGGCACACTTGCATCGCACTTCCTATGAGTTGAGATACGGGCGAAAGCCAAGTGTCTCTCATTTTCGTGTGTTTGGTTGCAAGTGTTTCATTCTGAAGTCCAGGAACCTAGACAAGTTTGAGTCATGATCTTGTGATGGTATCTTTCTAGGTTACTCGACTTCGTCGCGGGCATATAGGGTCTGGAACCGTGAGTCTAGTAAAATGGTAGAGACCTGTGAGGTGACCTTCGACGAGGCCAGTCCGGGGACTAGGCCAGATATCTCAGGTTCTTTAGAGCAGTTCGAGACCATCTTTGTGGATGATGAGGAAGATGGAGATGAGGGTTGTCAACCCGATCCAGTTCCTCATCCTCCCCTTGAGGTGTCTTCATCCACTGCACCTCCAGGTGATCAGCCCATGCTTTCTGCTTCCTCTGGAGCGAGTGGCTCTATACCTACCTCATTATCTCATGAGGTAGAGGCCACTTCTTCTTCTCATCCAGGGCCTCCCCGACATATCCAGAAAGACCATCCTTTCGAGCAGATGTTTGGAGACCTCTTTGAGCGAGTCACACGCTCAATGTCTGGCATGTCCCACTTCTGTCTCCACTCTGCCTTTGTTGCCACCTTTGAGCCCAAAGATGTTTGTCATGCTCTTTCTGATGAGTCTTGGGTCAATGCCATGTATGAGGAGTTAGAAAATTTCGAGAGAAACAAGGTCTGGTCGCTTGTTGAGCCCCCTAGAGGTCACAATGTCATTGGAACCAAGTGGGTGTTCAAGAACAAGCAGAGTGAGGATGGGGTAGTCATTCGAAACAAGGCTAGACTGGTAGCCTAGGGCTTCTCCCGGGTTGAGGGTCTAGATTTTGAGGAGACCTTTGCCCCTGTAGTTAGACTTGAAGCCATTAGAATCCTGCTTGCTTTTGCAGCTTCTAAGGATTTCAAGCTTTACCAGATGGATGTCAAGAGTGCCTTCCTCAATGGCTTTATTGAGGAAGAGGTCTATGTGAGACAGCCTTCAGGTTTCGAGAACCCCAAATACCCAAACCATGTCTACAAGCTTTCCAAAGCCTTGTATGGACTTAAGCAGGCCCCCAGAGCTTGGTATGAGAGGCTTAAGTCCTATTTGTTGAGTCATGGTTTTGAGATGGGTAAGCTAGATAAGACCTTGTTCATTCGTAGGCATGGCAATGACTTTCTACTTGTCCAGATCTATGTAGATGACATCATCTTTGGCGGCTTCTCCCACGCTCTCGTTTCCCAGTTTTTCGATGTCATGAGCTCGGAGTTTGAGATGAGCATGATGGGCGAGTTGAGTTTTTTTCTTGGCTTTCAAATCAAGCAGACTCAGGAGGGTGCCTTCTTGCATCAGGGCAAGTACACTCGAGACCTCCTGAGGCGCTTTGATATGAGTTATGGTAAGCCGGTGTCCACTCCTATGGCTTCTTCAGCCTCACTCGACCCAGATGAGGACGGCGAGCCAGTTGATCAGAAGGAGTATCGCGGCATGATTGGCTCCCTCTTGTACCTCACTGCCTCGAGACTGGACATACACTTTTCTGTGTGTCTATGTGCTCGGTTTCAGGCTTCTCCTCGCGTATCTCACCGCCAGGCGGTGAAGCGCATTCTTCGGTATCTTCGAGCTACTATTAACTATGATATCTGGTACTCTTCCTCATCCTGTCTTTCCCTCAGAGCCTACTCGGATGCAGACTTTGCTGGCTGCAGGATAGATAGGAAGAGCACTTCTGGCACCTGCCAATTCATTGGCACTTCTCTAGTTTCTTGGTCTTCTAGGGAGCAGTCCGGAGTTGCACAGTACACCGTAGAGGCCGAGTACGTTGCTGCCGCCAGTTGCTGCAGCCAGGTGCTTTGGATGGTTTCGACCCTACGGGACTTTGGGTTAGCCATAGACAGTATTCCACTCTTTTGTGATAACACTTCTGCGATCAACATTGCCAAGAATCCATGGCAACATTCTCGGACCAAGCACATTGATATCAGATATCACTTCCTTCGAGACCATGTGGAGAAGGGTGACATAGTGCTCCAGTTTGTGCAGAGTGACCATCAGTTGGCTGACATCTTTACCAAGCCTTTGGATAGCTCTAGGTTTTCAGCCTTGCGGGGAGTGCTTGGGGTGGTTTGTCCTTATGGACTGTTGTGAGGGGGAGTTTTGCGCTTCATACTTTATCTTGTTTATTATGCTCTTACTCCTTTTTGTTGCATTGCATGCAGGTGCATTTGGGATAGTCCTTTTAGCATAGGTTAGAGTGGTTCTCTTGCCTAGCTGCTTAGACTTCTTCCTCTCATCTTGTGATTCTAGGATGCCGCTTATTAGCTGTTTCTCTTCTCACTAGGTTGAGCTCACTCACTTCTTATAGGTTCTAGTAAGGGTTGGGCCACCCTTGGGTAGACAGGGTACGTGTTTGCTCCTTAGTGTGTTAGATGATCAGTTGATAGTCTTAGAGTCTTATGGGGTAGATGAGAGTCAATCTGAGCCATAATATCCTCTTTATCTTGTCTATGCTTTAAGGACTGCCTTTTTTGATTTTCTTGCCAGCTTCTCGATTTTATTGCTTTGGTTCAGGGGGAGTTCTTTTGGGAGCTACTAGATCTTAGTTTTGTCATAACTCAATTTTAACTAAAGTTGCATCACATGTTGAGGGGGAGCTGGATTTTCTTGCATATCATTCTGCATTGTAATATAACTTCATGGAGCCTTGATTATTATCCATTTATGACATGTTTACAATGCTTTACATCTTGCCATGATCTGTGCTTACTTGCTAGATTTATCATGACTGTATATATGTAGTTAAGTCCTTGTCATGATAGGTGGATTAAGAATGCGCAACTTGAATTAAAATCATGACATGTTAGCTCTTGAGATTAGTCTGTCTTTAGTTATCCTTTTATGATTCATGCCATGTCAAATAGGCTGAGTTGAATCTTGAATCTTTATTGAGCTATGTTAGTTTCTTGATGAAGCATGAGTTGGTACAATTTTTAAGTAAGCAAAAAGATCTCTTTTGTGCGAAAAAACTGATCTCACCAATTCTTTCTTATGAGACTGCTTCCCATTGCACTAGGCATGAACTCAGGAGGAGTTTTGGATGACCAAGACTATCTTCTTAAGCTTCTCGCTTGGAGTAGTCGCATAAGGCTTGAGATCTAGCACATGACTAAAATTTTGGTTGGAAACTACCATGCAGTTTTAAAAAGAAAATTCATGTCAAATGTGCTCAATTTGCTACAATTACAAAACTTGTAAGTACTTGAACAAATATCTCATTCTTGAACTTGTAGCACTCTAAATTGACTCAATACTAGCTTCTTGGTTCCACTTAGACTATTGACATGGCCTGTATCATCTTTGGATACCTTTAGCTAGACTATACTCATGGTTGACTTAACATGCTAAGGAATTCGACTAAATTTCAGATTGTGACTTATTTGGCTTAGCTTGATTATACATGTTTTGTCATGATCTTGTTAGCATTCTTATTGGTTATGGTTTGGTGTAATACTTTAAGGTCGTTATGGATAATCTTCATGGCTCATCATGCTTAAAATGAATAATATTCAGTCATTCCATTCCTTCTCGTGACCTTATTCTCTCTTTTGTATTGTTATTGATTCTATTGCCAAAAGGGGGAGAATAGCGGAAAAAAGCCATTTGGGAACTTTCTGGAGCTTTGGAGAACAATTTGCTCTTTCTATTTTTGCTCCAGTTGTCGACATGGTAATAAGCTTCTTTGATTTCTTTTGGACCATGTTTGATTTTCTTTCAGTTTCAAACTCAACTTTGCGCTTTTTCTGGGTTTGTCAATATACTCATCAAGGGGGAGATTGATAGTCCATGTGGAGGTGACCCCATGTGTGTGATGAGTAATTGATATCTGTTTTAGGAAAGTCGAGTTTGGTTTGTGTGGTTTGGACCATATCGTTGCACGGTGCAATTGGTTTCGGTCGGACTTGGTCAAACTTGGTCGAAGTGTTTAGGATGCTTATTATCTTGATTCGACAGGTTTTGGGCAATTTCTTGCTTAAGTATGATTTATTGATGCTAATGAGGATTACCTGTTTTGAGCGGTGCTATGTAATGTATTTCTTGTCTGTGATGGCTGCAGGACATCGAGGCGGAGTCGTGGCAAGGCACGGATGACCAGACTAGGCGCAGGCGGTGCCGAGGTCAGAACGGTCGAGGTGTGCCGAAGATGGCAAGGACTCGAAGTGGCCGCGAGACTTGGAAGGCAAGGAATGAGGAAGCTTCCCGGAAGGTGCAGGAGGGGCGTTTTGGTGAATTCGCAAAGCTGCACTAAAGAAAGTGGATTGTGGACAAAGCACTAGAGTTAGTGGGTAAAGCGAAAAAGCTTAATGGGCAAAGCATGTGGTGAACCCATTAAGAGAGGGTATAAAAGGAGGAGTGTTTCCTGCATGTTGTATCACTTGAGAGATGGTTTAGGGTTTTGGCTTTAGTCAAATGTCTTGGATGAAGGGTTGATGGCTTGAGGCTTTTCTCTTTAGTTGGTGAGGAGTGGGTGAGAGCAGGAGAGGAGTTTTTGCCTGTTGCTTGTGTTCTTCCCTGTGTGAGGTGTATGGTTTCTTGATTTCTCTAATCTTGTATGGGGCTGTAGGGATGGTATGAGTTGATACTCTATGTAATCATTCATCTCTCCTCCTCAATATCAATCTGAGATGGTTGTATTTGAGATGCTCCTGCCTCCTGTGTTCTTCTTCGTGCATTTTGTTCTGTGTGATTTCTCAGTTTTGAGATTTAGTGTTGTTTCTAGCTGAGAAGGTGCAAAATGGATTGCTCTGTGATGGGAATAGGCCTCAAGATTATTTGATCGGTTAAAATCCCAAGAGCTTATCAGAAGAATCAAAGATTCTCTTTTTATTCCTCCTGCGCCCATTTCTTCCTCAGATGCTTATTCTAGGGTTTGTGATGTTTTTCGATTTTCCTTCAAAAGGTTGTGCCCTGGTTTGAGATTCTAAGTCCTAAGGCTATTCTCTATCTAATCTCTTAGTTTCATGGTCAAAGAATCAAAGAGTAGATGGCAATTTGAGGTATAGTGCTGCACTCTGTATCTTTTCAGATTTTCCTTCAAATGTTGATTCTTGGCATTTTTAGCTACCCTCTTTGGTTTTCAAGGTCTTCCTACTATTCAGTTTAAGATTCCATTCCTTTAGCCTCAAGGGAACAATAGAATTTTGGAAATTTCCCTGCCATCTGAAGGTTTCTGAATTTTCGGTCTCGGGCATCACTAAATCCTGTTCTCTGCCTGTCTGCTGAAATCGTGCCCGGTCAGACCGGAAATTCTAAGGCGGTCAGACCGGCCGCAGTAGGGCGATCAGACCGGCACCTACTGGGCGGTCAGACCGGCCACAGTAGGGCGGTCAGACGAGCCACAGTAGGGCGGTCAGACCGGCCCCCAGGTTTTGGTAACTGTATTTTCTGTTTTGACCTGAGTCTTCTTTGTTTCTTTTTGAATGAGTTTTAATTGAAGTCCCAGAGAACATAAATCTATTTCTTCTTCATAGATCTCATATCTATTGGAGGAGAAAGTTCAAACTTAGATACTTTCGGGTGACAGTTTTTAAAGGAGCAGCATTCACCCCCCCTCTGTTGCCGATTTCGATCCAACAAATTACAATCAATTTCTCTTAATAATTAGTAACGAGCAATTACGTTAATTTAATTCCTAAAATTTGAGCACAAAACAAAACTCGTTGTCTCACTTCAACTGTTGGTACATCGATCTCCATAGCAAAACATAATGTGAATATAAAGTAATTTGCGGCCTAGATAGGTTCTAGTTAAGATGTGGACATATGAAATACAGAAGCAATTAATTAATAATGGAGGGCAAATGTCTGCAAGGGCGCCAACCAGTTCCCTATGCTACGTCGGCTGCTGCTGGGGTTCCAATCAGTCGTCGTACACATTTGGGCCTATCGGTGTCTTCCCTTCTCTCTCGTGTAGGCTTTAACCCTCGAGACCCGGGTCCAATACTCGTCTTCTATAACTTGTGTAGATTTGTGCTAGTCAAATATAACCTAGCATTCAACAGGGGATTTGAGAACCACCAGCGCCTTACCCTTGTGCTTTTCGTTGTCATCCGGGATGTAAGGTTTCTAGTATATGAATCTCTCAGGCACCACCAGGTAGCTGAGCATGTATTTTTGCTCGATGAATGTCCTATCATATATATTCGGGCCATCTATCCATTGAAAGAAATAGTAGCGCTCTGTCCTCTGCCGGCATAGACGGAATGGGTTAGAGATGTGCGAAATGGAACATGTAATGTGAAATAGCAAATACATGCTTACGAGAACTTCTGTGCACATGTAGTGTGCCCGACTGGTAGTTGCCGGGTGTGTGGACTGAATTATATGTGCTGGATTACTGCAGCTGCACTATGGCCATGGAAACTTCAATGGCACAGGTGCATCCTTGCAAGAATTATTGTGGTATAAACCCTTATTCTTGGCCACCCACTTCTGCTTGTGAAGCATCTCTCCATAGTTCAACGTCCCCACCAGCAGCGCAATGACGTGTTGTATTTCTCCTCTCTTCTCCCTCTTCTATTACCCTAGTTTTGAGATCAGCTTGATCGAAGTCTTGGGACTGGTCGTGGGGCTAGCTAAATTTTATAAGTGGATAGTGTGCACAGCTTGGGGGTAAAGCTGGAATGCGTTGTCATTTCACTAGGTATAACTGATATGTGTTGTCAAATCAATGCGAAAGCGGGTGTGTGCTGTCCACTCGCTCCAAAAAGGTAGTGCGTGTTGTTAAATCATTGGGAAAGCCAGTCCATTCTGTACACACATTGTAGAAAGCTCGTACGTATTATCAAATCACTGAGAAAGCTGATACGTGTTGTCAAATTACTAGAAAAGCTAGTCTGTGCTGTCCACTTGCTGCGAAAAGCTGGTACGTGTTGTCAAATCACTCAAAAAGCCAGTGCGTACTATCCACTTGCTGATATCTCAAGAAAGGATTCCAATAACTACACTATATAACATTTATAATATTTTTGTCAAACTTCACATGCCACTTATGACATGCTCTGCCAATGTGGATACAATACATTACACGTCTACTTTTTAGTACATGGGTAAATTGTAGCCTGAATGGGAGCTACTGTAGCTGGAGCGGGAGTGACCACGGCCTCAGCTGTTTCTCCAATATTGAGGATGATTGGTGGGCTGAGGCACTGCATGCTGTTACATGTGCTGCTCCTCAGGCTTAGTCCTTTGGTGAGTGACTAGGATAGAAGGGGGGTTGGTGGGGATGATGGGGGGTCCGGTGGAATTTATGGGGGCAGGGGGGAGCTGAAGCGTGGATCGCTACTACTACTGTAGTCCACTCAAGCTCGGTTGTTGTGGTATCCCACTCATGCTCCACTTCAGCCAAGGCCTTCTCGCGTTTGGTGAGCTGAGTAGAGAGAGTATTGGCCTAGCTGTAGCTAGTGGTAAGGAGCTAGCGAAGGTCTGAGATCTCCTTTAGAGTCTCAGTGTAGGTGGCTCCCATAGCTTAGGTGAGTTGGACCTGGTGGGTTAGCAGCGGGACATCTTCGGAGCCGGGGATGAACGTCTCGCTGTAGCGTGTTCCTTTCTAGAGGAATGGATAGTAGCAAAATAGGGAGGTAAGAATGACAGCTTCATGGATCTTGCATAGGCGAGCATAAGCTAAACGTGCGGTGTCCTAAAGGGCATTGGTGTAAGTGCTCCTCAGGTGCTCCTTGCGAAAGATACGAGGGGTGTACTCACCTTTCCTTGTGTATAGGAAGACTTCTATCATCTAGATCTCCCTGTCTCCTTCTTGCGTCTTTCGCCCCTTGAAGATGGGACAGTGCCAGTAATGCAAGTACTGCATTAGTTCGAGCATTTTGTCAGTGAACTCTCCTACATCCTCTCCATGGGTGAAGTTGTCCCATGGCCCAATGTCATCTGATCCAATCATCTATAGTTGAATACGAGGATATTAGTAACAGTTTAAAGATATAATGAGACTTCTGCTTTTTAGTTTAGTGAAATAACATCTATTCTGTAATCGTACGAGAGCAATAAATACATATGTGTGGACATACGTAAAAATAATTAAGCATGCCTTTTTTCAGAAGATAATTATCAGCTACACAGCTTCTTGCGCTCTCGCTCACTAGGAAATCTTTCTTTTTTCCCTCCCCTGCCTGTGCTCTCTCGCTCGGTAGCAATGCGACGGTGGGTCGCGCTTTATACACACGCGTGAACGTAGTGTAATTAACATGCTAATTAAATGAGAATATAACATCACTTTGTGTAATGTAATCAACTGCGTGCATATGAGCTCCAGTGTGATTCCTTGGACCCATGCCCATGCGTGCTTGTCTGCTCCTGTGCAGCTAATTTCGACCGCTTGCCATGCAAGGCAGCTCAGCTGGCCTGCTGCGCCACCTCGCTCAGCCGCACGCCACCCCCCTGCCGAGCTAGGGTAGTGCGGCAGGTGACGCATATTACCATCTGTCCTTTCCAAGCTCTAGGAGGGGTCAATTTGCAAAAAAGTGTTAGGGAGCTAAAATTGAAAAAAATATTAATTGGGCTGTATAATGAATAGTTCAACATTGTGCGAGTGCCGCGTCATGCGCTAGACGCGACAACACCATGTATCGGGACAACCGTCATGTGCGCGAGTCCCCTCCCCTGTCGCGCGACGTTGTGGCCTAAGAGCAAGTCTTATAATACAGCCTTCAGCTGGCTGTATGGATACTTACAGCCCACTTATCAGTCTACTCATATAGTAGTTACAGCCAGCTGAAGGCTGTATGATCTACCCCTTCCTCTCACAAAGTTTCTTGGTTCTTGTGCTTCAGCTGGCTGTAAGCTTACAGCCCACCTCTCTTCTCTCTCCTCCTCTCTCTCCTCCACCTCAGCATACAGCCAGCTTACAGCCTCTTATAATACTTGCTCTAATCTGGATCACGCGCACGGAGACAGCATTTTCTGGCACTTTCTGCTGTGCCGCCCAGCTAGCTAGTGAGCTAGCCCCGTCGTGTGAATCGGATAGCGTTAACTTTTTGCACCGTAACGTCGGAATTGGCTCACCTACAGGCTACAGGGGGCACCGCACGTAGTAATTTGCAATCCAAATCAGGGTATGACACCTGTCCTGGTAACCCTACCTACTTAATGGAAGTTGCTAATTGTTTCCCTGCGCAAACAATTACCTCCTTGTGTCTCCTTCGATCCTTCCTTGGTCCTTCCGCGCGTGAAGTTTTCTAAGATCAACAGTCCTGTCGGAACCCAAGTTTATTGACCTGGAATCCTCTGTGATAACACTGTATTATTCCCTGGATCAGTAGATAACACTCACAGATACAACGCTGCATCATTTCATACACGATAAGCTCATACATTACAATACCAGAGTTCGAATATACCGCGTCGGGTCGAGGTTACAATAGAGCCGTCAGGCCAAATGTCTTACAATTCATAAAGAGCGAAAGCGGAAGCGTACATAGCGTAGGGGCACAACTCACCACAGGCAAGCGACTGGGATAAGCCGAGTACCAACGCTATTAACCAGGGACCTGGCTAATAACGAAGGCACCCGCCAAAACTAGCCTGGTCAACTGGCTGAGGCGAGAGGCAAGACTACCGAGGCCTATTCTAATAACCACCATCTTCATTTCCTTCGGCATCTTGATCCTCATGATAAGCATAGTGCTCTTGATTCACATCTTCTGAAAGGGGGGTTAAGAGCGAGATTGAGCACAAACAACCATGCTCCGCGAGCCAACACACAGAATGCATATAATTATAGATGCAGGGCTATTCAAGGGTGGCTCGGGTTCTTTTATTTGCATAAAGCGACATTTGAAATTACCATAATTTAAAATTTCTATGACCTAGCAGTTTTCAAGAACTTATGACTTAAATACTGTAAGTGTGCAATTTTATAATGGGGTAGGTTCCATATACCAATTTTATGGTTACATCCACCATACTTTATGGTTACATCCACCAAGGCTTAACATTTTCAGCATAGCAGGTTACTTCCACCCTAATACCAACACTGGAGTACATCCCTCCAGGACAAATTACCAAAGTTTAGGCTACATCCACCTAGCAAATTTTTATACCCAATCTCCAAATATTTTGAAATAGAACTAACTCGAGGAAGATTTCCATGTCTGCCCTTGACTGTGGGCACGGCTATTCGAATAGTTTGTGTAGTACTCTGCAGAGACTGTACATCTTTACCCACAAGAGATAATCGTCCCGATGGTTCTACATGATTCCTTGGACATGCAGATCGAGAGGATATCACGAGGCCTTTACAATACCTCACACTCTAGCATATCACTCCTATGGGGTTACGTCCATAGGTTGTGCGGGATGTCCACCGTAGGTTAGCGCAGTCGGACTCCACTCTCCACATACGCTATCCTAGACAACGTCACCTACATCCGGTGTCCCATTCCAAGTGGGGCTTTCATACCCACCTACACACGTTCTCCGTGAAATGACTAGAGAGTTCAGTAAATTATTCAGCCAAGCCTACAATATGCCAACTTGTGGTTGTACTGTTATACACGGAGGGTCCACACATGATTAAGTCCTTAATTTGTCCGGGCGGTTCATTCCACAATCCCCTGTGTTACATCCACACCCACCGTTCTTTCCACTCGCCCAAACAGGTTTAGCAGTTTTTAGAGTTTTGAGAAGCATAACACAAATTAACATAGTTACTCAGCCACGTACATCCCATGGCTATCCCAAAACTAGTTTCCATGATTAAAGAATGATTATCAGGGTTACTAGAACCCTGGACTTGACAAATTTAGCATAGCAATATTAAGACATATAACTACCATAACTAGCGTTTGTATCTAGGGCGACAAATGATCATGGGAGTTCAAATGTTACTGGTGGTGTATTATATTATTAGGTGGACATAAGGTTGTTATCTACCTTAAGACTTACATATTTTTAGCACATAAAATAACGTATGCAATTTTCATAGTTTTAAACGAACATAGTTTCACATAAAATGTAGGCGCAAAATGATCAAAGTATTGACTCGCCTGGTTCGGAAGCTCAGGGGTCTTGGGCTGCTTCGAACTGGAGCTCGCTCGTGTCGTCGAACTCTACTCGGACGGGAGTACCGGAAAAACCACATAAAATGAAGAGCGCCGAGTAAGAACCAAACAAAACAATAAAACAACTCAAATGAACTCGGAATTGAACCAAACCAGAACCATTATACAGGTCTTGATTTTAGAAAAATTTAGAAGTTGGTTTCATTAAATTTGGATCTATGGTTATAAAGTTATAGCATTTTAAAGTTTCAATTTCTGAAAAACAAAATCCGAAAAATAAGAAGAAGGAGAGAGAGAGCTGCTCCCTGGCAGGTGGGGCCCGAGGATGATTAAATGAGGGTTCGGCTATTGATTATTTAGTGGAGGCTTAGGACAGCATTATTAAGTATAATGACCGGTTAAGACATGTATTCAATTAGCGACATTAGAGCAGTGAGGCTCTTCCGTTCGGGCTCAACCCGACCGCAGGGGAGGCGGAGCTGGCCGACGGCGGAGGGGGCACGGAGGGGAGGCGGCGCCGGCCAAAATGGGCTGCCCGAACCGGCGTGCGCCTTGAGGAGGGAGGAATTGACCTCCGGACTTGGCCGGGCGGATGGCGACGGCGGATGAGGCGGCGGCGGAGACAGGGGAGGAGGGTGCCGGCGGTCCGGGCCGGGAAAGTTCAATTCCTCGGGATTGAAGCGTCCTCGTGCAACCATGAGCTCACCTGGGGCGGTAGCCGAGGCCGGGATGGGACAGAGTGGGCCGGCGGCGAGGGATGGCTTGGCGACGAGGTGGATGACTGCGGCGGCTCGCTGGGAGGGGCGGCGGGGTCCGGCGAGGTGGGGAGGGCGTTCACGGGGTCCCGGTGATGCTTCACGCGCAAGGAATTGGCCCGGGGCGTCGCGGTTCACCGGGGAAGTCCGAAGCCGGCAATGGCGAAGAAACACGTCGCCGGCGGCCTGCAGAGGGAGATGGGTCGATTAGTCGGGGCGGTATGGAGAGGGAGAGATGGGGAACTCGGAGGAAAGTCCAAGGGTCCTAGCGGTGAGCGGAGTAACTCGGCGGCGAGGATTGCCTGAGGGCGCGCCTGCGACAGAGGAGGTGGCGAGCGGGGCGTTCGGGCGAGCTTCGGCGAGGGTGTGTGGCGCGATAGCAGTGCCAGTTATAGAGGCCGGGCAGGTTCGTCGGGGGAGACAAGGCGGCAAGGAGTCGTGCAAGCATTCTGCACGCAAAGGTGACCGGTGGTAGAGGAGGACCACGGCGACTCTTGGCGTAGGGAAATGGCGCACGGCCGGGCGCATGCCTAAGCAGTCGGGGACGCGCGGGAGGTGACGGGAGACGCTGCCACCGCTGGGCGCTGATGGCGAGGAGAGGTGCTGAAGACGAGGGCTGACACCGCAATTACTCGCCGACGAAGTAGGTGGCGAAAGGCGTCAAGGCGCTGAGGCCAGGAAGGAGGAGGTGTTGGGGTGAGGATCAGAGTGTTGTGCCAGCAGGAGATATGGATGGCTGGGATTGAGTGGAAATGGGAGGGATGGCCAGGATTGAGAAGGTTTTGCATATATATATATATATATATATATATGCATATACTCTTTCTCCTTTTACAATATTAAATACCAATCTTAATTTTCTGAACCCCTTAATTTTTGAAATACATTTCATATTTTAGATTTTATAAGATTAACTTGATTTTCTTCCCTGGAGATGGAGCAAGGTTTTCATTTTAATGTACTTTTGCATTTTCTAGAATATACACATATATACATACATACATACATACATACATACATACACACACACACACATATATATATATATATATATATATATATATATATATATATATATATATATATATATATATATATATATATATATATATATATATATATATATATATATATATATATATATATATATATATATATATATATATATATATATATATATTTGGAAGCAAAAAGAATAGCCAACTGAGAATAAAAGCTTTTAATTTCATTGACATACATTTGAATTTTACAATAGGCCAGATTTTGAAAATGGGGTGTTACAAGTCCTTAACGAGCGCGATCAGAGTGCACGCGGGGAAAAATATGACAAGTTCTGGATCACCCTTTGTCTGCAGCATGTTACTCTACTGTGAACCTACAAAATTTGTTTACTTGCTGTTAATTCTCTCTCCCCCCTCTTGCAAGGAAGATCTCAATTCCCTATCATATGTTATTTCCTAATTGTTATTAGGAAGTAGATTGGATTCAAACATGAACGAAAGAGAGATTAACTCCCATTTGCATTCAACTATATATGTGGTCAGCTAGTTAGTACAATCTATGCAAAGTTATTCCTTCTAAATCATTAATTACTAACAACGTACCATGGACAAAATGTTTGGGCTGTTATTTTCCTATACTAGTCTTAGCGTTAACAAAACAATGGGCATATTTTATCTCTTTGTTGTGTAGATCATGATATGGGAGATGCGGCACAAACTAATACATGCACAGATGATTATTATCGAAAAAAGTTAGAGCCAATGATTGAAATGGAATTTGAGAATGAAGATATAGCATATGAGTACTACAATATGTATGCAGGACATGTCAGTTTTAGTGTTAGGAAATTCTAGCATGATAGATCTTCAACAAGTGTGATTAGGACAAACAAATTGTATGCACAAGGGAAGATTTCAACAAGAGGAACCCTTTGAATGCATGCTAGCGGAATCAAGCAGATACAAGGGTTGGTTGTATGGCAGAAATGACCATCAAAATCACTCTTAATGGAAAATATGCTGTAAGCAGCTTTGAAGATAAACATAATCATGAACTCGTTACTCCAAACAAGGCTCATATGTTGTGATATCAGAGTAGAGTGACAGAAGCGTAGAAGGCCCAAATTGACATCTTGAATAATTCGGGTGTTAGATCAAATCTGGCCATGAGGTGATGAGTAGACAAGTATGGGGATCAACAAAGTCATACCTTCACTCGAAAAGATTATAAAAACTATCTCTGATCAAAGTGTATGAAATCAATCCTAGAATGTGATACAGGTGCCATTCTTTAGTACCTACAAGACAAGCAAATGGAAAATCCTTCCTTTTATTATGCAATACAAGTAGATGAGGATGAGATGATGACTAATATATTTTGAGTAGATGCAAGATTAGTATTGGATTTTGACTATTTTGGTGATGTTATATGCTTTGACACAACTTACAAGACAAATATTTATGGTAGGCCATTTGCTCTTTTTGTTGGCGTCAACCATCACAAGCAAACAATTGTGTTTGGAGAGGCATTATTGTATGATGAAATAACAGAAACGTTTGAATGGTTATTTGAAACATTCAAAAGGGCTATGTTAGGGAAGGAACCAAAGACAATATTGATGGATCAATGTGCTGCCAATATCAATGCCATTGGGATAATTTTTCCTAATTCAGCTCATCGGCAATGTGTTTGGCACATGTATCAGAATGCTGCAACATTTGAGCCACATTTTTCAAAGTTCTAAAACATTTTGGAAATTGTGTTTTTGATTTTTGAAGAAGTCGATGAATTCATATCAGCTTGGAATGATATGATAGAGAACTATATTTTGGAAGATAATGAGTGGTTACGTAGATTATTTGAGAACAAGGAGAAGTGAGCTTTGGTTTATGGTCGGCAGACATTTTGTGCACATATGAAATCTACACAAAGAAGTAAGAGTCTCAATGCATTGCTGAAAAGATACTTGCATGTTTGGCTTGATCTATTAGATTTTTTTAAACATTTTGAGAGAGCAGTGGATGATAGAAGGTATGTAGAGTTAGGGAGTGATTTTTATGCAAGCCTAACATCTCCAAGAATGTCACAAGTGCGGATGTTGATAAAGGCTTCAAAAGCATGCACACCTGCAATGTTTGAGACATTCCAAGAAGAATTAGACATGGTGATGGGATGTTGTTTGTACAACATTGTTTCTACCATGGAATTCAAGGTTATTGATTCAGATAAATGTGGAGAGCATAGCTACTTGGCGAAGTTCAATCCTAATGGAGCAAAAGTTTCATGCTCATGCAAAAAGTTTGAATTTGTTGGGATACTATGTTGTCATACATTGAAGGTGTTGGACCATAACAACATCAAGGAGTTGCCAACAGAGTATATCTTGAAAAGATGGACAAAGCATACAAAGATAGAACCATCATAGGCTAATCAAAAGTGTGCTACTGATGGAGAAATTAGAGTTGCACTAGCCAGACGGTATGGATCATTATGGTGTTCTTACAACAGCGTCTTGAGCAAAGCAGTGGAAAATGAAGACACTACTGCAAAACAGGCTACACTGGACGGCTATATCATAGACGATTCTGTAATTATCACAGATGGTATTACAAGCGTGACCATGTAATGTCTGTGATACCCAACTATGAAAAACGGATCATACGAATAACCGTCTGTGATAATGCAAAATATCACAAACGGTTATTGATACAAACTATATGTGAATTATCACTGACGATTATTGATACAAAGTGTCTGTGATAATGGCAAACATTACCAACAGTTCGTATTAATAACCGTCTGTGAAAGTTCACAGATGGTTATTAATGCAAACCGTCTGTGATCGTTTCATGTCACAGAAAGTTTGTAGTTGGAACGTCTGGGATACATCACGTTATTAAATAGCCAGCGTGGTCTCGACATATCTGTCTTCATTGCGCTGCATTGAAGGAGGCGACTGGCTTTGGAGAGTTAGGTGAATACATACTGCTTGTAGATCTAGCTTGTAGATCGATTTGTTCTTGGTGATTAGAGGTTAGTATTTGCTTCTAATAACTTATATGTCTTGTAATAAAGAGAGATGATAGCTAGGTTTAGAGACAGATGATAGTTTGCTCCAATTTAAGAATGTGTCAGTACTCCTAGTTTACTTCAATATATTCTTGCTTGACATACATACATACATACATACATACATACATACATACATACATACATACATACATACATACATACATACATACATACATACATACATACATACATACATACATACATACATACATACATACATACATACATACATACATACATACATACTGCTTCATGAATACGTTGCTAGCTACTTAATTTAGATATGGACAATTTATTATTAGGTGAATAACAATTATGTGTGTAAGTAGCTAGCTATGCTAGTTAATCAGCTATAGTAGCATTAATAATTTAATTTGATACTAATTTGTTATATGCGTAGTGTAGATGGACCAAAGTTGGATGTACGTTGAGAACCATGTGAGTGAAGAGTACATTAATTGCATGTCTGCTTTTAGAAGAGTGGCCGAGCAAGATATGTTGAAGAAGGGGATGAAATATATATATACTATCCATACATTGATTGCGATAATATGAAAATGTTTACCAACTTAGCGTAGATCGAAGGTGTTTTAAAAAGGGGTATACATGTTGGACCAGTCACAGTGAAGAGAAGATTATACAGGAAGGCAGTTATAACATCGTCGAGGGAGACAATGATATGCCGGTTGTGCTTTTGATGACGATAGGTCATATAAAGACAATCTGGATCAGATGCTATGCTATGCAAAAGGAAACTATAGTGAGAGAGAATTTTTTAAATTCGAGGGCTTGCTGGAGGACCTGGAGAAACCTTTATTCCTGGTTGCAAGCCGTAATACACAAGGTTTTTATCTATTATTGAACTGCTAAAATTGAAGGTAAGCAGTGGTTGGTCTGACAATAATTTCATGGTGTTGTTAGGTCTCCTAGCAAACATCATTCCAGAGGGAAATGTGTTACCGAGAACCACCCACCAAGCCAAGAAGGTTCTTTGTCCATTGGAAATGAAAGTAGAATGAATACATGCATGTCGAAATGATTGTATCCTCTACCGCAAAGAGTATGCAAAATTACATGTTTGTCTGGTGTGCAAAGCATCCTTATACAAGCGTAACAATGACTTGATGACGGCGAGAGCATCGAAGTGAAGCAAGGACTTCCTCTAAAATGTTGTGATATCTACCTATAATTCCTTGTTTGAAACATTTATTTGTGAACTAAAATGATGCAAGATTGCTGCATTGGCACTTAGAGGAGCGTAAGAAAGATGAAATGATAAGACACGTTGCTGATTTTGTCCAGTGGAGGAACATCAATAGGATATTTATATATTTTGGTGCAGAACGAAGAAATAGTACAGATGGAATGAATGCTTTCGGTAACATGAGCAACCGATTAACACCTAGCCTGTGAATATATGCATGTACAACCTTTCTCGTTGGCTGTGTATGAAGCGGAAGTATATTTTAATATCACTACTTATTCAAGGGCCGAAGCAATCTAGGAACAATATTGATGTGTAACTAGCACCATTGATGGAGGACCTTGTGACACTATAGAACGAAAGGGTACAGATATGGAATGCGGACAAACGAGAGAATTTCACTCTACGCGCCATATTGTTCTGCACCATCAATGATTGTTTTGCCCTTGGTAACCTGTCAGGGTTAAGTACGAAAGGAGCCAAAGCCTGTCTGCACTGCTTAGATTATACCAAGAGTGTGTAGTTGAACAACTCATGCAAAACTGTGTACATGCGCCACCGTAGGTTCCTTCCACAGTATCACCCATACTGCAAGATGAAGACATAATTTGACGGAAAAAAGAAGACATAATTTTATGGAAAAAAGAGGATGACTCGGCACTAAGGCTTTTTAGCGGGAAAGAGGTCTATGGTATGGTCAAGGATATCGATGTTGTGCTTGGAAAGGGACATAAGTTGATGACCAGTCAGAAGAACATGTGGAAGAAAATGTCAGTATTTTAGGATTTGCCTTACTAGGAGCACCTAGAAGTTCTTAATTGCATTGATGTCATACATGTAGAGAAGAATGTATGTGATAGCTTGTTTGGTCTCTTACTGAACATTCGTGACAAACACAAAAGATGGTGTCAATGCATGGCGTGACTTGGTCGCTATGAACATCAGAACTGAGTTAGCATTGATAGAGATGGATAAAATCCAGACGTACCTTCCCCCAGCTTGCTACACTCTGTCTAACTCCGAGAGAACTGAACCGTATCAGTGCTTGAATGGTATAAAAGTTCCGTCTGGTCACTCTACCAGCATGAAGAAACTTGTTTTCATGAAAGATTTAAAATTAATTGGCATGAAGTCTCATGACTATCATATGCTAATGATACAATTGCTTCCTGTTGCAATTAGAAGTATTTTGTCGAACAATGTTTGAGTGACAATCATGAGGCTGTGTTATTTTTTAACACAATTGCTCAGAAGGTCATCGATCCCGATGGACTAGATGCTCTGCAGGCCGAGGTGGTGATGACTATTTGTCATCTTGAGATGTATTTTCCTCTGTTATTTTTTGATATCATGGTCCATCTCATTGTCCACCTTGTGAAAGAGATAAAGATATGCGGCCTCGTGTTTCTACGTCATATATACCCGTTCGAGATGTACATGGGAATTCTCTAGTCCTATGTATGCAATCAATCTCGGCCAGAGGGTAGCATCATCGAAGGTTATGTAACTGAAGAGGTCATTGAGTTCTGCATCAATTATATTGCTTAGGTCGAACCAATAGGTGTACCTGTATCTCGTCACGAGGGGAGGTTGGATGGTATCGGGACCATCAGAAGGAAAGCAATAACTCTAGATCTAGATATGTACACTCAAGCCTATTTCATCATCTTGCAACACATGACCGAGTGTCCCCATATATTGAAGAGCACAAGGACATGCTATGCCAAGAGAATCCAAGCCGGTCGGTGGTTTGGATCGTGAGACAGCACAACCATCAATTCAATGAATGGTTGAGCATGCGATTCACTGGGAGGTTGTCAAGTAAAATGCTATAATGACTGGCCAAAGAGCCAAAATTTACAATTGTGACATGGCAAGGATACGACGTTATTGGGTGCACATTTTATACAATAGATTAGGACAGAAAGAGTATAGTCCATAACTCAGGTGTCCGCATGGATGCATTCGGTGATGAGCAGTTCAGTACAGATGGCCCAAGCTCCTACTACGGGCCTGTAGAGGAGATTTGGGAGCTCGACTATGTGATTTTCAAGGTCTCTCTATTTCGGTGCCGTTGGGTCCAACTCCCACAGGGTGTAAAGGTCGATAAGTACGGCATCACTACTGTGGATCTCGACCATGTAGGATACAAAGATGAATCATTCTTACTCGTGAGGTAAGTTGTTCAAGTTTTTTATGTAACCAACTTGGCAAATAAGAAGTGCTACGTAGTTCTTAAAGGAAAAAGAAGGATTGTCGGAGTTGAGAATGTCGTGGATGAGGAAGAGTACAATCAATTTGACGAGTTGCCTCCATTAGGACATAATATCAGGCTTGAGGAAGACCAAGCAATAAAGCAAGCTATATGCGTATTGACTATTGTGAATGGCTTTATTTTAAAGGAAATAGCTAAGTGTAATGATCCCACATGGCGAACACCTATTTCAAAATTGTTCCATTGTAATTATAAGAAACTCGGCACGTAATTAAGGAATTATTCCATTGTAATTGATTTAGTAATTAAGAAATAATTAAATCAATGATTGTATATGTTGTTGAAACTAATCTTGACTATACTAATTGTGTTGAGGCGTGGTCGAAGCTGTAGTTGAAGGCGTGGTCGAAGTTGCAGTCCAAGGCGTGGTCGAAGCTGCAATCGAAGACGTGGCCATTGTCGTAGGTGTTAATTTATAAGTGGTAGAAGGTTGCTTTTTCATTGGGCATGGGTAGCACTTCCTGACGAAAATAGGACTATCACATATAGTTCCATAATATGACCATCTGTGATATTACAACATCATATACGGTTCTATTATGAAACCATCTATGATATGGTTTATATCACAGATGGTTTTATAAGAGAATTGTCTATGATACTAATATCACAGACGGTTTTTTTAAAGAACTATTTGTGATAGTTCCTCCTATAAGTAGTGCCTCGCTAGGGTTTGCGTCCTCATCCACATACTCGACCACATCTTTTCGATCGCCTCCTCACCTCTCCTCCCTATCGCTTTAGCTCATCGTCATCCCTAGCTAGATCGACAACCTCAGCATCACCCCCAGCAAGATCCATCATCAGCCCTAGCTAGATCCGTCATCACCCTCACTGCCCCAGCTGGATCTGCTATCGCCTCCACCTGGTTCGACCGGCTCTCCTCCCTATCGCTTTATCTCTAGCCAAAGGTATGGATTTGCTTCATCGTCTTTTCTGTCGCACTAGCAATCCTTGTACAAATTATTTGAGACAGTGTTTTTCTATTAAGTAGAACATATTTTTGTTAGATCTATCTAGATAGTGTTTTTTCTATTAAGTAGAACATGTTTTTGTTAAAAATACATGCTGAGAGATGAAATAGCTAGGGAATAAATTTAGAGATAAATTGTTGGAGCTATTGTTTCTATTGTCTTGTAGCAATAATATACTTTGTTGAATGTTCTTACATGTGCCCTCCTCCGAATCAGAGTAGTAGTTGTAGCTAGGAAATAGCTAGAGATAAAATATCTAGGAAATGAATTTAGAGATAAATTGTTGGAGCTATTATTTCTAAGTGAGTTGGAGGGTTATGTTATTGGTACAAGATCTTTGTTATTGGTACAAGATCTATTTAGAATGTCATGTTAATGTGTTCTCACACTCTAGTGTATTATGTGATTTACTTTGTTATTGCCAAAAGATCTATTTGGAATAGCAAATCACACATTTCAATGTGTCAAGCTCTACATAGTAAGTTATAATTGTTGTTGTTTCCTCCTCATCATGATGTGTGTTAGGCTTGGTTGCTATCTTAGGTATCAAAGAACCTTTGGGCTGTTACGCCCTTCATTTGGAAAGGAAGGGTGCGGCAACCCAAAGGTTCTCTTATACCTAAGACAACAACCAAACCCAACATGTAGAATGATGAGGAGGAAGAGACTCCAGCCATAACTTACTTTGTAGAACCTGAGACACTGGGCTATGTGATTTGGGATGTTAGTATCACATAGAGACCTCGTAGCAATAATATATGTCGCCCGATGTTCTTATTTCTTGTAAGATCAACTATGTGCCAATGTTTACGCTCACAACTCACTATAATTAGTTTTTTCTTGTAAGAGAGATGTCGTCATCGTTGATGTCGCTGAATGGATTTGACGCTCTGAAGACTGGGGTAACTAAGCATGGCAGAGGAGTATCTAAAAGGCTAGTAGAGCGAATGACCATCACATAGATATCTTCGGATGGGGTACCTCTGCAACTGAAGAAAGTAGCTACAACATTTCGGACTACCTGCGGGATAATCGGAAGGCAACTGGTCCCCATCACCATAGCAAATTGGAAAGGTTTGACAGAAGATGACATAAAAGTATTGTGGATGAAAATTTCAAACTCATTCGAGATCCCAGCAGAAGTTCAGGAACTCATGCAACAACATCCTCGTGATAGGAAAAGCATGGAAGACCTTCAAGAGCACGCTTGTCATGCAGTACATGACCAAGAATCGCATGCCCTTCACAAGGTATCCTTTTGTGTTGCTAGAAACATGGGAGGCCTTTGTGCGGATGAAGATGACGACCGAATTTCAACAGGAAAGTACGGTGCACAAGGCTCTCCAAGCACGAAACATTCACCCCCACAGACATGACACCGCTGAGTACGTGGGTAAAATCCTGTAATGGAGGATGGAGGGTGAGATCGTAATTCAATCGGAGGCCTCCCCACCATTTGCTGGGATCACAAACGAGCCCGCCCGAAACTGGTTAAGAGCAAGGTTATCAACCACATCTTCAGGCATCACCTCTTTCAGAAACACCGTAGATGAGAAAGTGTTCCAATGCTTGGTAAGATATATTAAACTACCTACATGTTAATAGGTCCATAATTTCATGAGGTCTAAAATAACATGATTGTCTCTTGTGGCTAACATTAACTACTAAATCTTTTGAAGGCTCCTTCTAAGCAGTCAGGGAGAGAGATATACTCTCAATGACCCTGGAAAATAAGGAGCACCTAGGTTTCACGTGAGGCCTAGGGGTTTACGTATCTTGGAGGCACAAATTTCCAAATGACTCCGAGGCGTATAGGAGTAGGAAGAGATCCAAAGCTGAGCGCGAGGAAATATGAAACGAGACTTTGATGCCTTACTTCGAGAAGAGATAGATGCATTGAGGAATGAACTAAGAGAAGTCCACAACTAGTTGTAAGACACCCCCATTATTACGGTACCCAGTCTTCCTCAACGTCGGTGTAGCTGCGCGTCCGCGCTACTTTCTGAACATAGCGACACCCACTTACCTATCGAAGACATTCAGGTAATGTACGTATTTAGAATGCTACATAGATATACCTAGTAGATACCTTATCTCATCGTGTATTATTATGTAGGAGGTCACACCATGCATCCTTATAATCAGGGTTGTTGGCTCCATTTCTGTTGATGTTGGGTGGAGGTTGGCGTATCCATGCTTGCCAGGGATGTTGGTGCATAGTGCCCAGTTAGGGACCTGTTTTGTGAAGGTCCAAGTGGATTGGATTAATGACGTTTTTAGGGCTGTCCTGCTGGAGAGGCCCCAAATAAAGAAATCATAACACTAGGGGATGCCGTCCATACATTCATTCAATGTCCCTAGACCCTTCCGTGACGCGATCTCCACTTGACCATGCCTATCAAATAAAATGCTCTATGACTCCACCTCAAGCTCCTCTTTAGAAGGCCAGCGCATCGAGTCCTGTGAAGGCGACATTGAAAATGTATCGCAAGCGAGGCGCCAAGACTGAATCGAAGAAGATTAAGGCACCTCCCAGTGAATAGAAATTCATGCTCGGAGTGTTGTTGTTCCCCAAATCACAATTACCCAGCCTTGGACTGGTTTGCAGGACTTTGCATACTTGGTACACGTAGAGGTCCAACATAAAGCCAAACTTGCACAGTGGATTCACCGTGAAATACACGAAGGCGCATTTTCTTCATGACTCGGGCAACTTCGTCATGACCTTTGAAGACTTATTTTTACTATACAATCTTGACGAACTCGACGCCTTACTTCTACGATTCTGGATACTATAAGTGTACTGTATAGTCAAGTTCTACATTCACGTAACACTGATAAAAGTCATAACTCATTGCTTATGTATAGATCCATGATTCAACAAGTCTGGCGACGGCGAGAACTGGTGGGTTTTCTTAACCCACACTTGGTCTCTGAGCAATCCATCAATGATAACGGATCCTTCGTCCAGGATTACATAATGAGGGGATTGTTTGCTCATAGTGAGAAAGACTACATTATGGTAGCCTTCAACCAGGGGTAAGTACTTCGCTAGTTGCCAAACAAGTTTCATTTATACTTTATATGTAACATGAACTTAGGATTAATCACTATAGCGACATACATGACTAGGGGCCACTGGATTCTGATTGTGATTGTACCAAAGTGGAGCATGGTAATATACCTTAATTCCCTACTTAGGAGCAACCACAACTTCACCCATATGCAACAAACAATTGATAGGTAAACTCATTTCCTCCATACATAACTCCATTGTAGTCTTCCCTTTGTTTGCAACGGCCGAGGCTAACTTTTTGGGATCACGTAGGTCATTCAGCACTTACGTTGGCAGGGAGGGAGACACAAGGAATCCAGTGCCACGCTGCGATACAGGACACGATTTTCGGTACCTGCTACAACACAACAATTCTATATCAAACTTCATTATAATGCCTCTAAAATTGACAATATATTTGTATGTAATTCTATTTTTGCAGTGCGACCAGCAGCTACAGGGCAACATATGTGGATTTTACGTTTGCCACCATACGGAGGAAATCATGGACGCTAAGACGAATGATCCAGAGGTTTGTCAACCTGCTAATAATTATTTTATGACTATCAATATATATATATATATATATATATATATATATATATATATATATATATATATATATATATATATATATATATATATATATATATATATGCGCTAATGACTTAACACTACTCCTAGCGACAGTGCATGAAATTCGACGGAAGTGCAATTGTTCTTGACAAACTCACTGAAATTCGAGGAAACCTCTCCTAATTCTTGATAGCGGAGGTCGTAAATAAGACTGGAGAGTTCTACCCTGGCAATGATTAGATGTTGAAACATTTGATACAATTATAATCACTCAATTATACTTAATCAAATAATTCATTCAAATGTACATCATTTAGTTGAGATCTATGGAATGATTTTCATGTGTTATATATGTGATCTGTTTACTTATTTTCAGAGGGCATGGCTAGCATTTCCTGAGGCTAGCCGAAAATAGTAAATGGTATAGGTATTTAAATAGTTATCACAGATGATTTTTAGTATTAGCCATCTGTGATATCTAAGATATCACAAATGGCTATGTCCGAGAACTGTCTGTGATATATGACATATTACAAACGATTTTTGGTATTAGCTGTCTGTTATAGTTGATATATCATAGACAATTTTTTTCTAAAAACCGTCTGTGATACTAGATATATCACAAATGGTTATATTAAAAAACCGTCTGTAATACTTGATATATCACAGATGATTTTTTTCGAAAAACCATCTTTGTTATAATTATCACAGACGGTTTGAGAGCCGTCTGTGATAACCACCTATTATCATAGATACATAAATTCAGATGGTTCAGAAACCATCTGTGATGACGGTTCTGAACCGTCTGTGATGAGCTTTCCTGTAGTAGTGAGAGGCATATGCATTACTAGAAAGAACATTAGAATTGATGGAACAAGTTGACCAAATCATGCATGGAAACCACTCAAAAGGTATCTCAACTAGTCATAAACTAGTAGAGAAATGACTTGTTGGATGCAACAAGGCAAATATAATACAGGTACAAGGAATAAAGAGAAAGGAACAAAAAGGATACAACAACAAAAGGATGAAACCTGGACTTGAAGTTAGCCAGAAAAAGCAAGAAAAGAGAGGTATATTATAGCATAAAAGTAGTGAATATAGTGAATTGTTATTAAAAGTATTCAAACATAGTTTCAATTTGCATAGGTGAAGCTAAAGTGAACAAGAATGCTACTTGTACTTCTGTATCATCGGAAGTAACTCCTAATTTCACCATTTCAAGTGAGAAATACAATTTGTAAGCATTACAGCATGCTATGCCTCCACTACCACAGGTCGACACTGCTTTTCAGCATTTGTTTAGCTTACAATAGCAACAACCATTTCTCTATTATAGCACTCAATCAAGTCAGGTGCAATTATCAGCCAATTGTCAACAATAAATCTCCCTATGAACATGCCATTAACTTGTATTGACTTTTGGAGTGACACTATGTGCAGAGTTTTACGAAGTATTACCTGACTTAGGATGGTCATCAAAGGAGACTGACCAGATGACAACCAAGGCATTACTTGACTTGCAAGTTGATATTATCAAATCCAAGTTTCATATCTCATAAGAAACCTCATTTGTTTATTCTTGTAGGTCACCACTAACCAAGCAAGTCATCAGCAAGACAAACATTTCTAAATGGCTCTATAGAAACTTTTAGTTTCTTGTCATAATTGCTTTGAAAAGATTTAACTATCGATGTAATGTTCTATCTTCATGTCTTCAATTGTGAACTCTAGAACTAGATTCGACCATGTCAACTCTTCTAAGAAGCTTTCACTAAATTTCCCATTTTTTGGCAGTATCTTCATAGTTATTGATGTGTTTTAGTTAGAAGTAGAATTCACATGCTACATCTGTGTCAACGTATCCAAAGGCATTGCAATACAATTATAAATTACCAGCAATTCAAATCCATAATTCGAACAAGCCTCGACCCACGGAGAGCCCATCCCCGTCCTTCGGCCTCCACGGGAAGTGCATTACCTGTTCCCTTGCCCTACATGACGAGCTCGCCGACTAGTTTCTGAGCACCACACCCTGAGCATGCCACCCCTCTCTGAGCCACACACGGAGCTTGCAACTCCTTTGCACCTCTAGCAAGCCCAACCACGACTTGGAGCCTCCATAGCGAGTGCGCCACCCTTGCTGACACCCCACAGCGAGCTCTACACCTTTTCTGCTATGTGCCCCCCAAAGAGCCCACCTTGGTCATGTAGCTCCACTACTACAAAAATGGTCATCACAGACTGTTCAGAACTATCATCACAGACGGTTTTCTAAACCACCTGAATTTATATGTCAGTGATAATTGGAGGTTATCACAGACGTTTTGTGAGTCGTCTGTGATAAAAACAATACAGATGGTTTGCATCTATAATCGTCTGTGAAGAAAACTATTACAGATGGCTGAGACCAAAAACTGTCTGTGATACTCACACATCACAAGCGGTTCTAGTTACTAACCGTTTGTGATTAGCGAGTGTAACATCCCAAAATTTGGCTTTCTAGAAAAATTTAAATTCAAATTAACTATTTTAAAGTAATTGGATTTTACTTG
This sequence comes from Dendrocalamus latiflorus, assembly GCA_017311315.1. Lineage (NCBI taxonomy): Eukaryota > Viridiplantae > Streptophyta > Magnoliopsida > Poales > Poaceae > Dendrocalamus > Dendrocalamus latiflorus. The sequence continues at coordinate 8,610,529 of CM029662.1, forward strand.
GCTTTTATTTGATTTTCTAGTTTTTATTTCAAAATTTAAAGAAAGAAAATGCATTGTAAATATTTTATTAAAGCCAAAAAGGGAAAATTATATTTTTCCTAGCCTCTCCTAAATTTTTAAATATTATTTGAGAATTTTCTGAAATGTAAAATCAATTTTCAAAGTTAAAAAGTATTTTATAAATTATTAAAATGCAAATCTGAAATTAAAAATATTTTTAATAAGTCTAAAATGCTTCCAGGAATATTTTATGATTTTTCAGGAATTTTTAGACATTAAATATTAATTTTCCAAGCTTTTATAAAGTTTCTAGTAATTGCTGAAATTTACTCCGAAAATAAAAATCTAATTAATCCTATCCCGCCACGTGTCGCTCTCAGATTAAATCCACCTCTCTCCACGTTTTAATCCTAGCCATCCACCACAACTTATCCCTTCATAAAATCTAAAGGCCATCATCCACTCACTTGCCACGTGTCAAGAATCCAACGGCCCGTACCCCTTCACTATCTCTCACTCTCTATGACACATGGGACCCATATGTCATATCCTTCTTCAACCTCACCTTCTTCCTCCTCCCACCCTCTCTCTCCACCTCCATTAAACCGAAAATCAAGCTTTGATTCCGGCCGTTTTACTCGCTTTAATTCCCGAATAAAGAGTGGAAACGGATGCCCTATTACTCCCCTCCATTCATCCGGCTGTTTCCCCTCTTTTATTTCCCTTATTCGCGATTTGTATTAACTCCGGCGAGCTTTAAACCACCGGCCTCCCCCTCCCCTCCTTGCCTATAAATACCTCCCTCCACGGCCTCCTTCACCACCACCTCCCACCGCCCCTTCTCCTCCCTCTCTCGGCGCCGCCGCCACCTCCAAAAACCGCCGCGCCGCCACCTCCAAAAGTCGCCGCCGCCGCCGCCACCTCTTAGCGCCGCCGCCGGCCGCCCAACTCCCCGCCGCCGCCGCCGGTGAGTGCCGCCGCCTCCCCTCACCCGCCGCCGCCGTTCGCCGCCCTTCCGCCGGCCGCCGGCCACGGCAAGGCCACCGGCCGGCCATCTCCCGAGCCGGCCATGCGCGTGCGCCCGCGTGGCCTCCACGTCGGCCGGCCTTGTCCGCGTGGTCACCCGCGTGGCCGCCACCTCGCGCCCGCGTGGTGCCATGTGGCCGGTGTGCCACGTCGGCGAACCCCGTGCTCCGTGGATCCGGTCCACGGTAGACCGGGCCCACCGGTCATTCAAATATTTTTCCCGCTCGGAATATTCAAAATTTGCTGACGTCATAAATAGCATTTTTCAGTGCAAAAATAATTCCCGAAAGCCGGCTTTTTCCTTTTTCCCTCCTTTTAATCTTTCGGAAGCCATAACTTTCTCGTTTTAACTCCGTTTGAGCCCATTCAAATTTCTAAATTCATCAAAAATTCCAAACTATCCATTTCTTTCATCCTTTCAAATATTTGAAATTTATTTGATATGTCAAATATTTAAATTTCAAATTTCAATACCTAGTTTAAATTCAAAGCCTCAGTTCCATTCCAAATTCTCTGTGCACTTTCAAAATTCAAATTCAAATCTTGCAAACTCTCCATAAAATTCATTCTATTTTCCTTGGTCCCAATATTGTCTTAGTAATTTCTTTTCCCAACCGATCTTCCAGATATTCGTTCTCCCTCGTGTGAACCCCAAATCCGCTGAATCTTTCTCCTCAATTCGTAAGAAATCATAAACTTCCTTCCAGTATATATATATTATATTTGAGATTTTATTTGTGTTTACTTGTTCGTTTGTTTTGTCGTTTCGCGCGTAGAACCCGACGTTGCCGAAGTGTTTGTCGAGTCGCAGCAAGAAGAACCAAACCACGCTCAAGAAGGCAAGTCTCCTTTGATCATTTCGAACCTATGATTTTGAAATGTTTTAATTATTTCAAATTATGTGCATTGCTATTTATATAAAATATTAGTTCAAATCTTAAGGCATTAGTTTATCCAACCTTGTTATGCCCTCACTTGAATTCGAATGCCATGTACCTTTGCAACCCTAGAAATTCCTTTGACTCACTAATGAGAGTAATATATTAAATTGTTGGTATTAGAATGGTAGAACAATGCTTAGCCATGCTATTGAATACCTCATAAATCTTGCAAATGGGAAATTATGAATTATTGTAATACCCCTGTGTTTATGAAAACTAGTGGTAATTGGAGTTGCCACTGTTCTTTTAAAATAAACTAAAATGTGAAAATTGGTTTAGATTAGGGTGGATGGTTAGTTTGGATTGGTGCAGGAAGCACGAGATCTTGTAATGTGTATGTTCCACCCTAGTCAATTAAGGACCGACACTTGTGTTTGTCCAGACTGAGCATTAACCGTACAACCACAAGTCTATATGGGTACGACCTAGCTGACTAACTTACGATAGTCTAGTTTAGGTGCCACCAGTGGAAAGTGGGTGCCAGGGATGGACTAGTTATTCACAGTGAGGGACAGGGATTTACTGTACTCATATGGCGCAAGAGGGGGCTTCGGTTCGGGCAGTTAGCCTACCTGCGGTGAAACCTCAGCGGGTGGTATCTAGCTAGATTAGAGTAAGGTAAAGGCTTTGTGATATTTTATCTGGGTCTCATGCCAAAGGAAGCGTGTTGACTTTTAGGATAATTTATCTCTTGTGTGTAAAGTTGTACAACCTCTGCAGAGTGTAAAACTATTCGAATAGCCGTGCCCACGGTCAAGGGCGGGCAAGGAATGCATTCACATGGTAGATTTCTGGTTTTGTTTTAAAATCAAAAGTTTTGTATTCCGAGAGTGGAGGGAACTCTCGGAAGGGTATCCTGGCAGTTGGAGCCAGAGAGGGTGGATGTAACCCGCAGTATTAAACTTGTTCAAGTTGTTTAAGCTAGTGTTGGTAGATGGAACCTTCACTATAGAATTATTGATAGTTTCTGTTAAAACATTTACTTTATTAAATGGTTGCCTTCGAAAATAATTAGTAGTAATTGAAATTTTAAAATATTGCTTTGTGCAAAAGAACCATATAGCCTTCCTTTGTCAAGCCTTGCATCTATGCATTTTTCCCAAGACTTGCGGAGTACTTTATGTACTCACATGCTACACTCAAAAATAATATTCAAAAGAGTATGAAGCTCAAGAAGGCGACTACGACTTCTTCGCGGGTGGATTCGACGAAAGATTCCAGGAGTTCTAGGTCGCGCTTCCCCAGTCAATTGCCTGTGGCGTATTGATGGGTCTTCACCGAGTTTATCTTTTGCTTCCGCTGTGTTTCGTGTGTGCGAGGTCTTGAAACCTCAATTGCAATAATGAGACCTTTCGGTCTGTACTCTTTAATATTGTAATAAAGCGTTGCTGGTTATGTATTCATTTCTGTTTAACTGTGTGCACTAGCTTTGATCTGGGACTAGTGCAGTAATACACAGAGGGTCCGGGTTCGGAAATCCGAGGTCCCGACAGCGAGTATCATAGACGGTTGGTATATAGAACCATCTGTGATAGTCTTTCATAGATGTTTTATAGCACAAACCGTCTATGCTAGTTCATTCTATAAATAAAATTTTTCTGTTTTTTTTGCTAGCCTTAAGAAATAATGTTGCCTATGCCCTTTAAAAATAAGCAAATATAGTGGCAAACACAACAGCATATTCTATTTTCATTAATATTAAAATCCACCATTACAGCATAACAACATAACGAACCTAACTCTTTAACATGGTAAGGATATATAAAAAGTAGAGATCCTTGCAGACAGTAGAAACTAGATGCAGCGCGCGATGTCCTTGATGCCTGCCATCAAGGAAGAGAGGGGAGGGCATCGGATGGCAGCCAGATATCACTGACAATGGAGAGACGGCAGTAGCGTCACCTTTGTGTCACAACGGTGAGACTACACAAGACACTCTTACGACACTTATGACAAGAGTGTGTTGTGCAGTCGACCATGATGTCACAACAGAGGCGCTAGCTCACGGCGGTAGTTGGCATCATTGAGGAACAAGCTAGGAATGGATGAACTAGCTAGGAGCAGCAGTGCACCGTGGTGTCACAACAAGAGGCAGAGGAGCTAGCTTATGATGGTAGTCGGCGTCGTCGAGGGGAGGATGCAGGAAGCTAGTGGATGAACTCACGCATGACTGTCAGTGGAAAGGAAGAGGGGGAGTAATTAATAAAGGCCGAGCGGTGGGAGGAACCGATGTTTGTCATTCGATGTGGAGAGAATAGATGGGTAAGATCGAAATCCTGGGGGATACACCACTGATCGATGACGTGTCATTATCAGAGACGATTTGTTATATGAATCGTCTGTGATAATGCACATATCAGAGACGGTTTATTATACGAATGTCTATGATATTAATATCAGAGACGGTTTAGTATACGAACCGTCTGTGATAACGCTTAAATATACGCGCTCTAATCCAGCTTTTCTAAACTATCCTCTCCTCATCTTCTTCACCAGATTTCTCAATAATGGCATCTAATATTCTTTTGATCTCCTTCCTCTTATCTATCCATCATGAGTTGTTAGGCCGCAACCTTACGCAGGCGTCCAACAATTTATGTCTGGAACAGCTCCTCCGCTCACGCCTTGCTCTCCTTCTCAACTCGCTTCCATTCGTCAGCTGGACCTCATCATCCGCCGTCGACGGAGGTGTCTCATTGCCGCTGATCAGGAAAGGGAAACCACCCTCAGCCTTGTTCTTCTTTGCAATGTGCACAAAGTGGAAGAGGCTCTTGCAGCAGTGGAGACACATGGATAACAATGACAATCAAGTAGAAGCGGCTGATTTTGAGGAAGCTTATCATGGTATCCTCTTTAAGATTATGGGCCATGCTAATGATTTGCTCAGGCTAAAGGAGGAAGTAGAGAGGGCAAAGACAATCTTCACGGTATTCGAGAACTCAGTGGCTAATCCTCCAACTTCAAAAGTCGAAGAAGAAGCATATGAAGTCCATAAGACTAAGATCTGGGAATCTCTTTTTTTTAGGACTTTTGTAATAAATTTGTCTTGAATTTGTCTTTTGTAAAAGTGACTAGTCACTCTGGCACACTTATCTGTTCTAGCTCAGTAGCTTCTGTAGTTCATACGATAAAGGATAAAGGATAAAACACAGATGGTTGTAAATGAAAACTATCTGCGATAGTTTCATAGACGGTTCTAATTAAAAACCGTCTGTGATAATTCATATATCACAGATGGCTTTTAAACCTAACCGTCTGTGATAGTTTCAGATACGGTTTTAGCCATGAACCGTCTGTAATAATTAAAGCACAGATGGCTTCACATAAACTGTCTATGGTGAGACGTCCAGTATAACTTATTTTGTAGTAGTGCTCACAAGTAGCTACTCGAGGAGTCCATCCATTTCAGGGAAGAAAGAGTGAAGTGAATTAGAGACAACAACAATTAACAGAAGATAGAATGTCTCTTTCTGTTAGTCTTCCAGCAACCTCCGATAAGTACGTGGGGCTATCAGGGCAGGCATCACACCCTGATTCGGCTTGCACATTATTACGTGCGGTGCTCACTGCAGGTGAACCGACTCCCCGCACGTCTGGGGCATCTCGCCGATCGACGTGAAGGGCGCACCAGCTGCTAGCGATGTTACCTTGCGTGCGATCACGATGCGAATGTGCCCTACACGCGGGACCAGTACGTGATCGGTTGGTGGAAAAGGAAAGGAAACGATCGAGAAGGGAAATGGACTCATTTGGCCCGGGGAGGAGAGAACATGTGTGGTGCGCGACGCGAGATGCTGTTGTTGTACGCGTTGGTAATTTATCACCTATCACAAACGGTTTTTACTTACAAACCGTCTGTGATTATCAGTTATCACAGATGGTTTTTAGTTACAAACCGTCTGTAATATTTACACCATAGACGGTTCGAAAACCGTCTATGATAACCTTCAATTATCATTGACCCATAAATTCAGATGGTTTAGAAAACCGTCTGTGATGACGTTTTTGAACCGTCTGTAATACGGTTTTCTGTATTAGTGTGTACTCGTGTTGATATACATATAGCTCCAGTTACTAATCTTCAACTTCCTCCGATCCGACTCCATATATAGGTGATGCATGTGTCAGCAGAAACTGCAGTAGAAATCAATTAACACAGCTCCTATGGGCTATGGAAACATGTGATGGACCCTGTTTAGCAAATTAATGTTTCTCACAGAGAAGCTGGAGGCATTCATGGATGCAGCTGACCTGATCGAACTCGATATAAGAGCCCAGTTAAAGCCAACACAACTCTATATTAGAGTTAGCCATGGAGAGAATATAATTGGATGATAGATAGTACTAGAACAGGTCCGAATTGACCTACCTTCTGTTTATAGCCCAGCAATGCTCCAGCCCCAAGAGTATGGCCAAATCCAACTGATTCGGCAAAGACGAGGGACAACACGGAGATAGCTTAGCTGGTACACATTGATGGAAATCGAATCCTTGTGTTGTGGTGCAGCACTATGACTCCATAATGTGCCTCTTGTGGCTTTGCTTGAGTTGCATATGGTCCTCGTAACCAGGGTTTTCAATACAGGTTTAACTTTTTTTTATCGGAAGGGACCGATATAAGTGAAATTAGCGATAATTGTAGATATTTGGACAATTTTAGGGCAATTTTTTTTAAATTTTAAACTAATTTCAGCCAAAAATCGCTGATGATCAGCCGATAATCGATTGAAAATATTGGCCAAAATTTTGAAAATAAATGTCGTAAATAATTTCTTCTATATTTGATAAAATTCATGCAAAACAAGTTTTCGGAGCTGGTTTGCAATTTTAACCGGGAGGGGGCGATGCAGCCGATATTTCTGATAATTGGCCGATTATCATAACGATGCTCATAACTCATGTAGGCAGCTACGCCTGATTTTCTTCTACAAAATATCAGCCCCATTTTGCTCCCTTAGACACTTTTGACATTCGTGCTATGTAAACCCTAACTACCCCCACCTCCTATCATCTCACCATCCCCTCCCACTACCATCTGCGTCCCCACCTCTTTTTTTTCCTTCAAGAAAATCATATGGTGTTTTACTTAGATGACAATAGAATTATACAAACACAAGTACACAACAGTGTTACAAACGCAACCTGGTCAGTCATGCAGATAAAGGGCTTGTCACATCTGAGCTCTGGCTTCTATGATCGACTGCTCCTCTTCGGGCAGCCAGAAGACTGGAACAAAACTACTGTTGTTGTCTGACCTTATATAATTATTATTGCAGCATTCTGAGAGGAAAAAGGTGAAAAATGGGTAAGATCCTTCAATTCGTAATTGTCAATATTTATATTGAGAATTGGAATATTTGCTGACATCTATTATTCATGCTAAATTGAGGAGTTATGAAAATGGTTTGTATATATGCCAGTACTGGTGTTTGTTTATCTTTCAAATTTTAGGTACGAGGTTGGACATTCAATGCTAGAACACAATGCAAGTTGATTAGCTGGGTAATATAACTTTTTTTAGAGATTTTACAACAAGTATTATTTTTTATGAGATTTTATGTCGCTTTGCGATTTAAGCTTGTATAGATATGTTTTGCTTGACACGTGTAAAAGAAAAAATTATATTTATTATAAAGTCTACGATTGTATTTCACCTTTAGGATTTCATTACAATGCACAGACATCTTGCTAGTATAAGATAAGATAAGATAAGAAGGTAGCAGTTTAATTTTCTCCGAAATTGCTTTCGCCGTTGGGTCACCGCAAATCACTATCTGAGATACAGACGAATTCGATGTATCTGAGATTTGTCTCTCGAGTGAAAAGGTCTCGGCTGCACAGGACGTGTTGGGTGTCTGGAAAGTGATTTCTGGCACCAACATGTACAAGAATCTTCAGATGATTGTCTTTGGAGCTGTCTTCTACACATGCCGCTTGCAAGGATCGATCAGTTGGCGCAAAAAATAAAAAAGGACGTTTGGAGTAGGTGTTTCCCTTTCTGCCATTGCCAACACGATATTGTAGCAGAGAAGTTCGTATAGTTGTACTACTACTTGTGTAGTAATAGCTCAGTTGCTTCACCAGAAGGAAGAATCATGGGTTACCTACTTTCTAAGGTTGTCTGCTTTAGGAATGACCAATGGGCTGCACTTGATTACAATACACGCCCACATCCATCAATGAAAAAAATCCACGACTGTGACAGCATCAACGCCACTTGGCTCCCTTGATGATGATGACTAATGGCTATGAACAGAGATAAGGAAAAATAAGGTAAGATGATTGACTACGCTACATGGAAAAGACCCTTTAAAAAAAGTAACTTTGGAAAAGATCTTGAGAATTACGTTGAAACGGTCTGTACATTTTTCTTATGATAAATAGAAAAGTACTATTCTTACTTGAATCATCGTAATAGAAACTTGAGACGCTATATTTTTCATCCTTGTTCTAGAATTATATGTACTATAGGAAAGAAAATTACGTGAAGTGATATCAGAGCAAAAAAGTTGGAGAAAATTAAAAGATAAGGTAACATCTCGTAAAATCTTACAAATGAAAACTGCATCCATGGGAGATCATGTTGACAACTCAGGCTCTAGATAGAGACTGCAGTAGTTGACGCCATTTCATCCCAACTTGAATCACTCCCCCACCATCTTTCTTTTGCTTATGCCTCTCATTCACTTGAGCAATATGTTAGTTGGATAGGACCATGGTTATTAAGGTGGTGCGGCGAAGCGCGGCGATTCACCACCTTCACACAGCAATATCGCTTATGGTGCGTGGCGTGGCGATGCCATACAACACAACAATATTTCAATATTACAGAACTACAAAGAGAGAAATACGAAGATTGTTTGGGCCCAAATAGAAGAAATACAAATAGAGAAGGACTTTATTGCAATTTCAGAACATTAAGAGGGCTAAATCGCATAATACCGAAACCCCTCGTAACCCTAGCCACCGCAATTTCAGAAATGGCTCGACATTTCAGTTCTTCCTCGCCACATTGCTTCTCTCCCTCTCTCCTTCCCCCATCTCCTCTACCTCCGACGCCGGTGAGGCCAAGCTAGCTCGCCGACGGTCGCTCCTCTCTTCTCGCCGCCACTTTCCACCGCCCCAAGCGGTAGCTGACAGATCAGAGGAGGTGGTGGAGAGTCGACCGGTGAAGTAGGAGGCTATGGCAGACTGGAGGGGTGGAGGCAGTGCTGCGGTGGAGATCAGAGCCAGTGGAGAACTCGTCCCCCGACCCGAGGAGGAGGATTACCAGTAGAGGAGGAGCTTGGCGGAGCCGCAGGCTCAAGGTGGAGGAGGCAGAGCCTCGGGGAAGGAGGCTCAAAGCTAGATCTGCCGGATCCGCACCAGAGAAAGCCCAATCTGGCCGGTGGAGGAGACATAGCTGGCAGCGGCGGCGGCTGGAGCCCTTTCTCCTCTCGATATGGTTGCTGCACTCTCTCTTGCCCTCTGGTCTAGGCCTTCAGGCTTTTACTTTTTAAACCACCCTGCCAACCCTATGCCATCCACCGCAAGCCATACCAATTTGACGGTGCCCAGCTGCCATACCGATATAGCGACGACATGGTGATGATATGACGACGCCATAACAACCATGGATTGGATCAAGGAATCATCCTATCACAAAAAATGCTTGACGCAACCAGCAACACTAGGAGTCTAATGAAGTGCTGATGTATAAAACTGGGTTCCATTTTTCATTTCTGTGGAAATACTAGTCCCCATCAGTGTGCCAGAAAATGGACGGTCACTTATTACATCTTTGATGGTATTTTCTTTCAATATTTTATTTTACATCTTCTCTCCAATTTCTTTATTTTCCCATAAATTTTAACATCAACCTTCCAAGGGGCAGGAATAGTTGATTGGCTTAGCTATCTTAAAGCTCAAATAACCCAGAAGTTAATCTAGTGTGTAGCCAAATAGCTGAATCGTCACACTTTTTGGACTTGCTATCGGTTGGCTACTCGTACCAGTCTTGATCTCGGCCATTACCGTCGGGAAGTCAAATCCAATTGTAATAATGTAGGATCGTATGGCACAATAGGGGGAGAGGGTGAATGATTGTCTTTGTTTTTTAGAACTAAAAACAAAACTCAAAGCACAAGAAAAATAATCTAAATTACCATATATCAATTATGACCGCAAGATGCTAGTTCGCTCGCATGTGCTCGATGAATGCTTCGATCATCCAACCGCTTGCTACGACCCCTCGCTACGCCCGTGTTTGCATGTAGTCGTAATCTCCCTCCGCTCAAAGACTTCAGCCACTCAAACACTTCGATCGCTCGAACGAATACACGCTAGAGACAGAAGACACACAATGCTCAAAAAATACGTCACCGATGCTAGCAAACTTTTCTTGAAATAAATCTGATCTATCATTTCTGTATCATGGTTAAAAAGCACCCTCACAGCACCCCTAAAAGCTCTATCAACAAAAGCCCTATAAAATCCCACACGTTAGCCCTTAACCTCTCTCTGCATTTATAGGCTAATGTATGAACCGTGTCCGCCTTAAATATGAACACACAACTCCATCTCTTCCTCAAATTAATGGACACGAAACCCTTCCTAACATGTGTTTTACTATATCTCTGAACCCTCCTGTTACGGACTCCCTCCATAACGTCTCCAACCTCAACACATGACGAAGGCTCCATCATGTATCACCAACTCTTGTGTCAAACCCTGCAGGACCACACCTTCTGTAGCTTCTCCACACATCATCACATGCTCTAATGTGAGCCCGATCACCTAGCGTGACATCTCGATCACCTAGACCTCATATTACCCCCTCCTAGTATCGATCCTCCTCATCACCGACCATGATCTTCTCCATGCTCGCCTGCACATGCAAAGACCAAAGAAACATTCTTCCGGCATAAGTTCTCCATAACTTGACCGTCATCAGCACGCACACACTCACACAACCCTTGTCCATCATAGACAAGAACAGAACCATTCATGACCATTAACCAGGTCGTCCACTACAGCACATTCTATCGCTTTCCATAAAACAGCTCCAGACAACTTCTTAAGACCGCTAGCTCATCGAATAAGCGAAAACAACAAGTACTCAGGAATTACCTTCGCTTCGCTCAAAACACTCAAGCATAACACGCATTGCTACCCACTACCGAGAACACACATATTCCGAGTACCAAAACCTTCGAGTACTGTTCCTCCAAACACTGTTCACTAATCACTGAGTACCTACCTAGTATTGTAGCATTGACCCTAGACCAATCAACCACTGGCCCAACATGAGTACTTAAGATACTCAAAGACCGTAAGAATTGAAGTACTGGTACCGACCATGAAGTCTATGAGTACCGATCATGAAACCTACGGAAACCGATCACAAAGCCTTCGGCTACCGAAGACAACAACAATAGACTGCAAAGTCTACGACTATAAAGACAAGATTGCGAAATCTATGACTATGATAGCAGTCCACAAAGACTTCGACTATCGACCAGTAAAATCTTCAACTATCGAGTATCGACCAGACACTGTAGCTACGACTATGAGAAAGTATTGTAGCTACGACCAAAGAGTGGCTACATGTGGTCATATAAAAAACAACATGGTCATAAACGACTCTGAGTGCGCGTGGTAGTAACCAAAAACATCATTGTCATAAACAAAAACAACGTAGTCGTAAACATCACCTAGGCCATCATTCTTCAAGGTCGATGCTAGACATGGTTGAAGTCGATCGTTGTCAAAGTTGTACGTGGTCGGAGTCAATTGTGGTCGAAGTTAGTCATGTGATCCTCTGATGCCACTCGAGTATCATCTGATGCGTCAATGCCACTCGGAAGCTGTCTAATGCGCCAATGCTACTCGGAAACTGTTCGATGTGCCAATGCTACCCGGAAACCGTCCGATGCCACTCGGACCTGATTGGACTAGTCGAAACTACTTGAAGCAAACCAGAATAACTCAGAGCAGATGAAAACCACTCGAACCCAAGCAAAACCACTCAGAGCACAGAAAAACCACTTGGAGCCGATCGAAACCACTCAGAGCAGAACAAAAACACTTGTAATCAAAACCTTCGACTGCAATCGATCGAAACTTTCACAAACACAAATTCTAAAGCAATCCAAATGTTAATTATTCATCTTCACTTTTAATCACGACCACCATATGATCTAACATTTACCAAATTGAATATATGAGGGGGATTCCATGTATTCTAGAAAGAAAGTTTCCATGTAGTTGAATGATGAATATTTAAGATGTAGTTGATTTGTTTAGAGCATGTACAATAATATAGATAATTGGTGTCTATAATATCATCCATGACATCTAGAGATAATATTAAAAACCACTTCTACAATGAGTTATCTTTTTTACATGTCTCAATAGATAGCTTCTTTATGACACAATGTATCTTGTTTCTTATGTTACAATTGATTGTACATGAGAGATGTCCTAATTTTCTATGCACTCTCTCTCCTCCACATCATCTCGTATCCTAAGTGGCAAGTCTTATAGATAGCTAACATCACACCATTGTATAGCTCTTAGGACATGTCAATGATACATGTCAGCTGTCTATAAGTCCATGCCATATAAGATTTTGGATGGTGTGGAGGAGAGAGAAGGGGAGAGAGAAAGATGATGTCTACTATTTAAATACGGTCTTGTAGACAGCTTATACTATGTATATCGTTGTATAAACAACTCATTAATCGTGTGATGCAACTACAGATAACTATATAGATAACCTATTGTATAATCTTTAGTCCTATCTATATATGATATAGGGGTGTATTAAAGACAACTGTCGTCTATACACTGTACATGCTCTTAGAGCATGTACAATGTATAGATAGCAGTAGTCTGTAATACATCTCCATGTCATCTATAGACAGGACTAAAGGCAATGCATACAATATGTTGTCTATATAGTTGTCTGTAATATATATATATATATATATATATATATATATATATATATATATATATATATATATATATTCTCATGCAATTAATGTGTTGTCTATATAGTTGTTTATACAATGGTATAGATAGTAAAAAGCCATATATAAGACCGTTTATTAAAAAGCATACATCAACTTTCTCTCTCCTTTTTCTCTTTCCTCAACTTCACCTAAAATCCTATGTGACATACATTTATAGACAGTTGTATGTACTATTATACATGCCCTTAGAGTGATAACAACAGCGATATCACACATAATGGTTGAAACCAACTTGCAGTAGCCCACTACGGCCGTGTATGTGGAGTGGGGACGTGAGACGACTAAGAGCATGTACAATAGTATAAACAGATGTAATCTGTAATACACCTTCATGTCATCTATAAATAGAACTAAAGATAACGCATACAATATGTTGTCTATATAGTTGTCTGTAATAGTCTTATAAAAATAATGTATTGTTTATATAGTTATCTATACAATGGTATAGATAGTAAAAATTGTTTATAAAACCGTCTATTAAATAGTAGATAGTATCTTTCTCTCTCCTCTATATCATCCAAATTTTATATGATATATATTTACAGACAGTTGATATGTATCATTGTACACAATCAAAGACAGCAAAGCTTTTACTTTAGCCAACGGAACCAAACTGATGGTGCATGTGGTTCAGTTAACACAAGAGCATGCATCCAAAAGGACGGTGCTATAAATATTCTAGCAGGAAAGTAACAAAAATAAATGATTTAAAATTATCATCAACTTGTAAATTTATCCACATAATTATGCAGTTAGATGTTAGTATACAATCATCTTTGATATACAACTCTAGTGTCTATAATTGAAAATATAGTTGTATTTATTATATAACTCAAATATTTATATATGATTAATCTACATCGTTATAACATAGTCTCACCAAAATAAGCGAGGTAGATTCTTATCTTTTTCTTTCGATTAATGTGATAATTTCTAGTATTTTTTAGAATTATTTTGGGATTTTTTGTCCTCAAAACAAAGGATATGTTTTAAATATCACTAGTTATTTGTATTTTTATAGATTTGAATAAATTCGCGGTGCGGATACCTTAAAACATTCCTATGCGCTGTGATTGCACCTTAACATGTTTAGTGTCACACAAAATGTTGGTTTCTTAGTGATCCAGCAGTATGCGCACAAACCACTAACACTTCCTACCTTTGGAGGTTTCCTAATCTTTTTAAAAAGAATTTCTATATTTCAAACATGCCCGAAAATCAATGAATTATGACTACAGTGCTTAGTTCCTTACCATTGAGCCACATGGTATATTTGCCCATATACAGAAATTATACACCTTAGCCTTCTGCGGGTCAACAAGCTATGCAATGTATTCACATGTAAATCTACGCCCAGAAACTCTGATCCAGAAAGCTAATGGAATACTTAGCATACTAGTATTTCTTTAGAATGGTCCAAAACAATTGCTGATTCTTATAAACCGCCCTGCCGACCCAAGAAGAGCAATCTGTCAGCGATGGTGATTAATCAAACACTACTCAATTAACTCGCGATTTGTTTGATCGATGCATAGTGCAATAGTAATTAATGCGCCACGGAATGCGGGAGATGATCAATGGGCCGTGGAAATCAAGAACTGGGGCTCGAAATCACATGGGGATTCTCAGTAAAGTCCATGAGTCTGCTGCTTGAGAGATGCAGGAAAGTGATCAAGAAATTATGGGCGTCTCGTCTGGAGACGAGGGTAAGTAAACGCAACGGGGACGCGCAAATGGTCGGTGTGGAATCGTCGCTACCGATTTTATATTGGTTTGATATAAGAGTGAGTGTGGATCAGTCCAATTGATCCCTTTGACTGGTTAGATCAGTTTATATAGTATGTGGTTGATTAATTTACTATTTTGTGTTTTTTTGGACTGCAATTTAAAATCAGGAGCATTTTACTGGATTGTGTGTTTTTTTTACTAGGACTGTGCTGTTTTACAATGTGTATATTGCCCAATTTTTAGCCTCATAGTGGGCGTTATTTTCTAACTTACACATTTTGTAGTGTCGACGAGCTAATTTCCCCGTTTCCCTATTTTATTTTTACTTTGAAAGTTAAGAGGGATAATTGGATGATTAATCATCCTTACTATTACTTCTTTTAGCTGATGTAATAGTACGTACCTTTAATTCTCTTTTTGAGGGTAACTTCTAATTTTCTTTGCTTCATCATTTTGACCAAAACTCTGCTCTGTTTCTCGCAGTTTCCCATCAATTAAGTGATCAACACATTTGCAAATAGAATTGCGGAGCAACCGTTGCTGGCGAGTCCAGTCCAAACGATTCCTCCTAGATAAAAGAGATAAATCAAACACAGAATAGTACAAAATAATTGATTGAACATAGAGAGATGGGAAACTCCTTTCTTTCTTTATTGCTTTCTCCCTTACAAGTACAAGTTACAATGATTACTACCCCCTATATATAGACTAAGGGAATAATTGCTCATTTGCCCCACTCTTGAGTGCGTTTGCTCATTTGCCCCTGTGATGTCTCACTGACACGTGGGTCCAGGACCCACGTGTCAGTGAGACAACTGGGGCAAATGAGCAAAGTACATATTGATGCATGGGGCAAATGAGCAAAAGCCCCATAGACTAAGTGGTGAGGTGCCCATCATGGGTCAAGCTTGCAGGCTTAGGTTAAGATTTTCCAACACTCCCTTTTGAGCACTCATCCGACACGTTTATGCCTCATCAAAACTCTATAAAAAAACACAGTGGAAAAAATTTGGAGAAAAAGTATATGATACATATTATGTGGTGTTGAACGAATTGCCTCATTAAAAACCTCAGCCAAGAAACTTTCGAGAACTTGTAAGGGAAAAAGAGTACAATCCACCCAGTTTTATTCAATCTATAGGATTTATTTCTTAGGTACTTGATCTTCGTGATCAAGTTTTAATAGTGAGCTCGAGAAGAATCTCCATCTGAATTCTGCATTTCTCTAAGTCTCATCATTCCAATTATACGTATACACCTTTCAAAATTAGATGCTGGAAGTGATTGAGTCAATAAATCTGTAAGATTTTCATATGACTTAGTATTTCATCCATCTTTTGCAATTCACGAGCATAAAAGAATTAGGGTTGATATGCTTTGTGAGATGACTCTTCATGTAGCCTGTCTGCACATGTACAACATAAGCTGCATTATCTTCATAGATAATTGTGGGAATTTACACGATATTCAATCGACATAACTGCTGGATGTGGTGAATCATTCGTCGAAACCAAACACATTCCCATGCGGCTTCGTACAGTGCTATGATTTCCGAGTGATTCCTCGAAGTCGATACAAGACTTTATTTAGATGATTTCCATGAAATTATGGTTCTACCACATAGGATCACATAGACTTTGTTTAGATGATTTCCATGAAATTATGGTTCCACCACATAGGAACACATAGCTTATTTGTGACTTAGCCGTATGTAGGTCTGACAAGTACCCTACATCTGCATAGCCAATCATATTCAGATTTTGGCTCTTTCTGTAGAACAGTCCAAGGTCTTTGCTTCCTTGGAGGTATCGGAAAATGTCCTTTACTCCCTACCAATACATTTTGGTAGATTCTGTACTATACCTTCCTAATATGACTATGGTAAATGTGATATCCGGTCTAGTGCAGGCTCTGGATCAAGGTTGATGAATGCGGCAATTTTGTTTGCAAAACAAATATCAATATTGTTGTTGTCCTATTCATGGATTCTCCTGTGTGTACATAGTTTATAGCTATTTCATGATGGGTTGATTCTTCTAGTGCTTCTACTTGCTCACTGCTTCTTCCAGTTATGGGGCAAACCCCTTTAGTTTTTCAGATCTGATGAGTGCACACACATATATGCTGTTTCGCCCTCCGTGAGAATGTTCAAAACTAGTATGCCTTTTCTTGGTGGTGTCATACCGGTGCCGGTCTCAACTGGCTCCTCTTCTGGTTTTGGGGAACTTCAATGATTGGATGTGTCAAGTCCTTCTTATCCTTTTTCATTAGGTGTTTCTGGTTACTTGGGATTCGAAGGGCCAGAGTTCTCGTCTTTTTATTCTAAGGCCTCTGGACGGAATTAGGGATATCTTCAATTTTCTTTGGTATTTCAACCCTCTCCGGTGCATTGCGTATAAGCACATGCGACTTGGTCATGCTCTTTAAATCACTAAAGTGTTCAGGCAGTTGATTTGCTAATGCTTGCAAATAAATGATCTTCTGGACTTCTCTATTTGCTTCACTAGTACGCGGGTCATGTGCTTGGATTCACGCGGCTTGCCATGTAATTTCTCGACATTTTTCATTAAGGGGTTGATTTCCTGCCCCTAATGTCGGAAAACTATTTTCATCAAGTATACTATCAGCGAAACGGGTGGTGTGCAAATCTCTTGTCATGGAGTCCAAGTACCTGATTATGGATGCTGTCTCATAATCTATCCCAGACTTTCGGAGAGGGTCCATTGCAGTACGTTGTAGTGAAGGTATAGGTACATAAACTTTGCAACCAAACATATGGAGATGTGAAATTTTTGATGCTAACTGCATAGATGAATTGATGTTATATGCCGATGGTCTAATGTTGATAAGAGTTGCTGCATGTAGGACTGCATGTCCCCAACTCGTAGTTGATAAATTACAATTCTGTAAAAGCGGCCAGACAATAAATTTAATCCCCTTAATTAATGCTTCTGCTAGTCCATTCTGAGTATAGAAATGTGGTACATAATGCTCAAATTTAATTCCCATTATCATGTAATAATCATCAAATGTCTTTAAAGTAAATTATCTAGCAGTGTACATTCTGATGGACTTTATATAATGATCAGGGAAATTATTTTTAATTTAAATTATCTGTGAGATCAGCTTTGTAAAAGCATAGTTTCTCATAGATAATAAATATACGTGTGGCCATTTCGAGGAAGTATCGATGAGTACCATAAAATATTTAAATAGCCCTGACAGTGGCTGTATAGGACCGCAAATATCTACTTGGATGCATTCCAAGAATGCAGGGAAATCATCATTCACTTTTAGAGTAGAATGTCTAGTAATTAATATCCTGGTGGTCTAGTAATTAATTTTCTAGTGGCACATGCGGGGCACACAAAATCTTCCTAATTCGGGAAAGTCTTTACATTGATATTATGTCTCGGTGAATTGTTAATTATATTTCTCATTATCCTAAGACCTGGGTGGCCTAATCTATCATGCTAGAGACAGAAGAGTTCAGAGCTTCTAAATATCGTTTTAAGTGCAATATAGGCTGTGGATGCCTTAATATTAGTGTAATATTGCTCAGCCTCAAATGAAGTAAGTCTTTCTAATACCCTTTTTCTACTTGCTTCACATTTTGTAATGAGCAGATTTTTTTTTACCATACTCTTCTTCAGTTTCAACGTAGAAACCATTAACGCGAATATCATTCAAACATAGGAGAGTTATAGTCAATTCTGGGTACAATAAAGCTTCTTGAATGACCAAAGTTGTACCCATTAGGAGTATAATTGTGGCTTTTCTTGAGCCTATTATACAAGCATCACTACCGGCGATTGTTGTAAGGCTGCCAGCATTCTTTCTAATCGACTGAAAGAACTTTGTCTCTCTCAAGATGTTATTCGTTGTGACACTGTCAGCTAAGCACACTTCCTCTATAGGTCACCACATGCATTCTAATATAAAATACTTTATTAATATGTAGTAGGAGACAATCAACACATAAATAAAATACTCCAAATATCAGAATGTATCATGCCATTATTAATTGAATGAATGAATTAATATCATCCAACCATCATGAAAAAATGGTTTGAGTACCATCAATGCAAAGTCTAACTTATTCCTTCGACACATGAAATAAATAACAAATAAATTCTAAATGCATTTTGTGCATTAGATTGAATCTACTAAGAAACTAGAGACTTTGACTGCTATCTTCTCAGGAGTGAGATGCTCTTCCTGGGAAATCATGGCGGCGGTAGCTGCAATGTCAAGAGGGGGTGCCATTGTAGGAGTGGAGTCAATCTCCATTGGTGCAAGTAGTTGCTGAGAACTCTCCCCCTCAACGAAGGTAAAGTAGGTTTTATGCTATCTTTTACCACCCTTCTTCTTTTTGGTCTGGAAGGCATCGACGACATGTTGCGGCTCTTTATAAATCTTGTTGACCATAGGGTTTGTCGTCTCTCTTTGGTTTGCTGGCCTTATTTTCTTGTGGAGCATTTGACTTGTCTTTCTGGGCTACGGTTTTACCCTTCCTTCCTATTTTCTTCATTATAGGCTTTCACACTTTGTAGCTCCTAACGTTGGCCTCATGGATAGCGGAGCTCCTAGATGGCTGTGTGACAAAGTTCTTGTAGAGAACTTTATCCTGAGCCTTTGCAATCTGCATAATATCAATCAATTCAGCATACTCCTTGTAGCCATCTTGATGATAGTTGTGTGCAGACTACACTACATTAGGGTGGAAGGTGGAGAGAGTCTTCTCAATCTTCTACTCATCTGTGACCTGCCTGCCGCAGAGTTGAAGATTGGTACAAATTCTGTGCAGAGCAAAGTTTTACTCCTTAACTGTTTTGAAGTCAGTAAATCTAAGTGGGATCCATTCCTGCTCTGCCTAAGGAAGAATGGTGTATTTTAACTTCTTGAACAGCTTCTTGAGTGCAGTCCATAATGCTAGTGCACTCTTCTCTGCCATGTACTCATTCTTGAGAGAGACAAAGATGGTGCCTAGGGAAGTGAAGTGCCTAATTATTTTCCTTAGGTGTGGGTTTGGCATCTTCTGATGCACCAATCTCGATAGTAGCGCAGAGCTTCTTGGCTCCAAGTACAATCTTGACGTCAGTAGCCCAAGTCAAATAGTTTTGGCAATGCTGGGCCAGCTTCTCGAACTCCCGATTCGTGATGCCTGTCATCTACATGTGCATAAAAGGAATATATAAATTTACTGTAGGTAAAAGTTGCATGGAATAAGTTGGATAATGTACCAAGATTCTCGTAATGTTCCAAAAAGATTTCCTATGCATTTTCTACAATTTTTACAGTTAATTTTAGTGATTAACAGCAATTTAAATAATTATGATTAATCAAAACAATAAGGAAAATACATGAAATCATAGAAAATAATAATAATAGTGCTAAACATGCTTTAGATGATAAAAATAATTTAAAATTTGAATTTATGAGGCCTTTTTACGCTAGAATATGAATTTGCTGTCAATTCCGCAATTTCCGAGAGCTTATCCACTAATTTTTAGTTTTGAGAAAACTTTTCACGCAATTTGCTAATTTTTTGAGGGCCTAATTGCAAAATTTTGTGCCAACCGCCCCTTTAATTTTTTTCTTCTTTTCTTTCTTCCCCTGGACAGGCCCTTTTCTAGCCCACTCCAGCCCACGTTGGTCAGGTCAAAGAAAGGGGTCAGGTTTCCCCTACCTCTATTCATGTGTGACAGTAGCTCATGCAGGCGCAAGACATCGGCCAGGGCATGCGGCATGGCTGACGGCCAGGAGCCGGCGACCGAGGCACTGCGGAAGGCCGGGGAGCTGGCAGCCGAGGTGCTGCGGGTGACGGCGGTGCTCTATCTCGGTGGCGGCTGTGTGGGGACGGTGCGGCGCTACGGTGAGTCCGTGCCAGTGGCAGCGCGCGTGCCTCGTGTGGTCGGCGGGCGAGTTGACAGCGGCTCATGTAGGGGCCAGTGGTGACACGTCATTCGCGAGACAGGTGGTGTCCAAATTGGTGGCATGGCTCCAAGCTGGCGGTGACGCATATCGCAATGGCCTATATAGGGGTCGACGGCTGCGCGGCTTCAAGCCAGCGGCTATGACGTATGCGTATGTCGCGAGGTGGCTCGGCCGCATGCGGGCGTCGAGGCGTGGCAGCTCGGCGGCGCATGTGGGCGGCGAGGCGCGGCGGCGCGATCCCGTGCAGGCCGTATGGCCTCGGCGTGCATGGCGGTGCAGCTGCATGCAGGCGGTGGCTTGGCTGTATACGGGCAGCACGGTAGCTTGGCGGCGCATGCGGGTGGCGCGACACGCTGCAGCTACATGCGGGAAGCGTCGTGCGGGGCTATTCCACGAGAAGCCCTTTTTTCTTTTCCACATTGCAATCAACAAATCCCTCCTTTTCCAATCGTCCTATCGGTATTGTGCCGGTGACTCTAAATCAGCTCGCGGATATTAGAGAAAATTTGCACCGTGAAAATAAAATCAATCTAGAATGCAAAATTGTACAGAATAAACACAATCTAGATAGCGATTCAATATACAAGTGTTGTGCTTCGACGATTTCCTTGTGATCCACCGGAGCAATTCGTACTGATAACATGTTGAGAAACCGTTGCTGGCGAGTCCACTCCGAATAATTCCTCATAGGTAAGAGAGATGGATCAAACACAGAATAGTACAAAATAATAAATTGAACACACATAGATGGGGAACTCATTTCTTTCTTTATTCCTTTCTCATTCACAAGTATAAGTTACAATGATTGTTACCCTCTATTTATATACTAAGTGAAGGGATACTCACTATGGATCAGACTTTCAGCTCTAGGCTCCGACTTAGGTTTCCAACAAGAATAACCCAATGATTCTTTCTCTCTCAATTACAAGTTACAGTTAGCGGTCTTTGCGTCGCGCTGCACTGCATTTGCCCGCTGCTCCCTTGTCCGTTTCTACCAAACGGAATCTCGCAGCCTGTGCACGCACGCGCCCACTTCGCCCCCCCCCCCCCCCCCCCCGACTCCAATTCCAAGCCACTGCAGCACACCAATTTTTTTTCTTCTAGTAAACTTTAACAGCTAATTATATTACTACTACGACTACGAAAAAAAACTCCTGCCGAGATAAAAGACTACATATAAAGAAGCTCCGATAAAATGAGTTCAGAAATCTTCCCTTGTGCAGGTAGGCGTCAATGGCAGAGCTGATACTACTCGATTACACGATCGGAGATACGTTGTTGCCATGAATCATCATGGTTGGGGAATGGAGATAGCCAAATCTCAATAATTTCTCGCGCCTATCTGGGGGCACACGTTAGTGTTAGTGCTGCCCCTCCTCTCCTTCGAGCAGTACGTCGTCTGATGCCTTCTTCCCTTTGACTCTACCCTGCCCAGTTGAACAGTGAGAGAGATTCCCGTTGCTAATATCATCTTCTGGTCCACAGTTTCAGCCCGAATTTTGCACACACAAATGTATCTATATATGCTCTTTCCAACAGTCATGATAATAGTTTTTTCTCCCCCTTCAACAGCTAGCAGATTATCGTTAACAAGATAATATTTCCCCTCCCCGGTCAGCATAGCTGTCCCCAGGTGACACAGGCCCCGGAAAAAAAACCCACCAAGCAAGCAAGGCATGTGTGCCATGTTACCTTCCTATCAAAGTCACCTAAACAAAATATATGAGCCTGTTCTTTTGTGGCTTCGACTTATAACCTTTGGTTGTACCTTGTGGCTTTTGGTTGTTCATGTGTTACAGAGTAACTGAAATTCATGTGCGGCTTTTGCCGATATAAATAAAGTCGGTACAGGATGTGCTACAATTAACTAGTAGACCTTATCTTAAAAAGACACTCCGTTTAAAAGCTAGTTACTGTAGAAATACCAAAAGCTGAAACTAAAATCCACAAAAGAATAGACCCATAATCTTTCCCACCTCCCATCTCCATTCAACCGTCCATACTCATAGCCCATCACACTTAGACCCTATTCTAGCCAGCTATTGACTATAGGTTTTTGACTAAAATAATATTGTAGTGGTTGTTAGTTTTTTCTGAAATATTTAATTAAAAAATAGAAAAAAAATAAATACACAATTATATCTCTAGAGATATTGTAAATAAAAAAGAAAAATAGGTGCGTTAAGAAGTGAATGGGTTCCAAAAGTCTGTTGACATCGCTATTTGGAACGGACATAGGCCGCCCACGAACAGACACAGAGGGCGAGAAAGAGTTTTTTTTTAGAAAAAAGTGTCCCATAAACAATCAAGCAGACAAAATTACCACCACCGTTGTAAGTTGTAACCCATGTGCTCTACTATATAACAATCCCCTAAGCAACCCCTGCTTTTAGTTGTCCCATTCCTCCTTTCTTTCACAGTTGTGAGGTGCGGAGTGGAGCTGCCAACTTTTGTGACCATGGAGAGGAGGGCGTTCTTGGGGTTGCCGTCGTCTTGCATCCTCCTGTTGCTGGCCGCCGCGGCAGTGGCGGCGGAGCCGTTGCCGCAGTACTATAACGCCATATTCAGCTTTGGCGACTCGTTCTCCGACACGGGCAACTTCGTCATCATCAACTCCGGCAAGCTGCCCAACATGCCCAAGTTTCCGCCGCCCTACGCCCGCTGCTCCAACGGCCGCCTCGTCATCGATTTCCTCGGTACATGCGTGCGTCGGCGTGTACACTCATATGAATTCTTGAATTAATCGAAACATATCGCCTCGTCTCGAATGGATGATTGATTGGTTGATTGGTTTGATTTTCGCGCGCGCATACTGCAGCTGAGGCGTTCGACCTGCCTTTGCTGGCGCCGTCGGCGAACAAGGGCACCAACTTCAGCCAGGGCGCCAACTTCGCGGTGATGGGCGCCACCGCGCTGGACCTCAAGTACTTCAAGGACAACAACGTGTGGAGCATCCCGCCCTTCAACACATCCATGAGCGTCCAGCTCCAGTGGTTCGACGAGGTCAAGCAGACCGTCTGCTCCTCCCCGCAAGGTAAGGCAATCCGCTCTTGTCGTCCTCCGCCGCCTCGACCGCCGCCCTCACGTCTGTTCTGAGTTCTCCTCTGTTTCTTGAAAATTAAACGCAGAGTGCAGTGACTTCTTCGGGAAGGCGCTGTTCGTGTTCGGCGAGTTCGGCGGCAACGACTACAGCTTCGCGTGGAAGGCGGAGTGGAGCCTTGAGAAGGTGAAGACGATGGTGCCCAAGGTGGTGGCCTCCATGATCGGCGGCATCGAGCGCCTCCTGGACGAGGGCGCGCGGCACGTGGTGGTCCCCGGCAACCTCCCCGCCGGGTGCATCCCCATCACGCTCACCATGTACCCCTCCGACGACCGCGGCGAGTACGACCCCCGCACTGGCTGCCTCAAGAAGTTCAACAGCGTCGCCCTCTACCACAACGCCATGCTCCGCATCGCCCTCGACCAGCTCCAGCGCCGCCGCCCCGAATCCCGCATCATCTATGCCGACTACTACACCCCCTACATCCAGTTCGCCCGCACCCCTCACCTCTACGGTCAGTCCCCTCCTCCTCCTCCATCCCTCCCTTCATCTTCTTCCTTAATTTGATCCGTTGTGGCCGGGCCACCATCACTACGGGAATATATGCCTCTGTTTGTTTGCTCTGTTCCGACGAGAAATGTTAGTACTGTCACGAGCACTGACCACTGTTAGTTTTGAGCAGTTTCAGCCTTTCAGGGCTGTCATTTAGGTTTAGGCTTCTGACTATCGGCTTATTTTTTACTATTTCTAAATTTCATCTTTTTTATTTTTTAGATTTTTTGTGCTTTTTTATCGGTTATTTTTTTCTGTATTTATTTGTATTATACGTGCTGAGCTAATTCTTTTTTATTTTTAAATTTAATTATGCCAAATAAGCCATATCAACTACAGTAGAATTTTAACTAACTACAGTAAAATTTTAATCATAAATTATAGAAAATAAGCTCAACGGAGCGCACTGTTGATCACGTAGTGCAGTGCACGTAGGAACATTGGTACTGTGTACGCAGTCCAAATGTTCAGAGTAGCCGATGACTTTCCGGTTACGTCTCACAAACGTACCAGTCATCTCACGCGCACGCGCAAACGGTTTCAGTCTCTAACTTTTTTATTTTATTTTATTTTAAGCGCCGCGCGACTCTCTTTCTCGGTGCGTGCGTTAGCCTGATAGGCCTCGCAACTCGCCACACTCATCTTTCCTTTGTTTCTGTCATGCCACATTTTCTTATTTACGGTGGTAACTAACCAAACATGCCCGAACCCTTTTCCGCGCAACATGAGAAGTTCTCAGGATGACCGTAGCACAATGTCTTTTTGTTTTTTTTCGATGATGACCGCCACTGCGCGAGGATCTCTGTCCAGGGCAGAGATGGAGGTACTGGTGGTGTACGTAGGATGGGGTGCAGAGATGGTGTTGTAGATACGCCGGTGTCAGAGGCCAGAGCAACATCGTTGAGAGTTTACCTACCAACACACACAGGCACGGCTGTTCCGTACGTATCTTCTAGCTCTGTCTCTGGCTCTGTTCCATGGAAGCACCTCAGGTGCAGGCTGTACATAGTTTTGTACAAGATGCGTGACGGCACGACACGTGTTCAAAAAATCAAAAAATATATTTAAAAAATCTCCAAAAAATTGTAAAAAATTGTAAAAAGTATTTTTTTGTTAGTATTTAAAAAATACTTTTTAAGTATCCACAAATACTTTTAAAAAATACTTGCGATTTTTTTAACTATTTTTTTTGGATTTTTGAAGTATTTTTTTATTTTTTAGATACATGTCGCACCGTGACGCGTCCCGTTCATAGCTATGTACAGGGTCCCTGCACCTGAGCCGCTTACCTGTTCCATTGGGTTAGAATCAGATCATTGGCATGGCCAGGCCAACTTGGCACCGTACCGGTTCCATCCATTTTTAGGGACAAATTGTCATTTGCTTTTGCCGAAGTATGCACCCAAATCTAATTAGCACGGCGCCATCACAACCTCACTGATTATCCAAAGAAGCAAATAGTAGCAAATACCATGTGCGGTAGGTGGGTATCTTAATCAGGTACTAGAGCAAAGAGCAGGTTGACTGGACATGGGTAGAAGCCTTCGGAGCTTACAAGAACCGATCAGAGCAGAGCAGAGTACGCCAGGGTCGGACGATAGCTAGTAACTGCTAACTAGAATGTCTAACCTAACGTGAAATGCGCGTGTTTTCTGCGTACATTTTGCAGGGTACAAGGGGGGAGCGCTGAGGGCGTGCTGCGGCGGCGGCGGGCCGTACAACTACAACATGAGCGCGTCGTGCGGCCTGCCCGGCGCGACAGAGTGCGACGACCCCGACGCGCACGTCAGCTGGGACGGCATCCACCTCACGGAGGCGCCCTACCGCTTCATCGCCAACACCTGGCTCAAGGGCCCCTACGCGCACCCGCCCATCGCCAGCGTCATCCGCGACGACATGGTCTATTGACCCGCCACCAACACCATCGCATCGCATCACATGTACGCGCACGCGTGTGCCCTAGCTTGTTTGGCAGTAGACGTCTACGTAGGCCGTGTCACGGCGAGGTGACCTCAAATCTTTTGTCGTCGATACTGGAAAGAGTGTGGCAGGTGTTTTGAGTTGAGCTGGTGAGCTAACGTGTATTCCATTTGTTGATGTATACGAGCAAGTAAATCGATTAGGTTTTCTCTCTTCCTTTTTATGGGGGCTTATCCTCTGTCAAATGGAGCGGTTTTGGTGTTGGTGCTATTTTGTTATAAATTAATGATGAACGAACCGTCTGATGTTCAACTCGCAGATATCGGGTTGTTGATACAGGAAGAGAGGTCAGAATAGAGCCTTAGCTAAAGAAGAAATAGTATGCACATTTTATTCGCTTGTCTATAATCGTGCAATTGGATGTAAGAAGGTTGAGATAAGGACAAGAGAAACTGAGGTGTACCACTATCTGGGTAACGGAATATTGACATCAGACACTCGGACTGCGTTGAGTTCGGGGTTAAGATGACGGTTAGGGGTTAAAATACATATATAGAAGAACAATGTTTTTGCAACAAAGAAGCAACCCATATATGCTACGCTGGAGGACCAGGGGTTGTAGAAAACCTGCCTGGCTGGCAATTGACAAAAGCACTTTTGGGGAAATCCCAATCTGCACGCACAGTATCATCACTCTTTTCTCTTCCTAGCGATGCATTTCCCGTCACGATCCACCACCGGTGGTTATTTCGGCCGGGCGGGCGGCGACGACGTCGCTGTCGTCGCGCGCGGCGGTAGTAGCAATGAAGAGGCGTTGGCAGCAGGCGTCGAGCGTGCCTAGCCTCCTGCGCGAAAAGATGCTAACACGACGCATGTGCTCAAAGCGTTGCGTCTGGGGCAGATCACGTGTGTGGTGTGGCTGGACGTGCCTGGCCGCTTCGCGGTCCGAGTTAACGTGCGTCGGCCCTTTGCCTAATGTTAGACCAAATAGGCAACAGAGGAGGTGAATGGTGTCCTAAAATTTTCTTTAAGTATTCACCTATTCCTTACTACAATAGCTACAAAATTATAAAAATTAGGATAAAAACCTATTCAAGATCTAGATAATCAAGAATCTAAACCACTATGAAGAAACAGTTGGCACGATACTACTATCGTTGTACTTGCGATACTACCGTGACTGATCAAAAGTCAATGTGGTCGGAATACGATTCGAGTGGTCAACAATCAGCGAGTGGTTGCAACACGACTCTAGTGGTTAACGATCAGTGAGTGGTCGAAAACCAAAGTGATCGAAACAAGTCGAAATACGACTAGTGTGGTCGATGATCAGTGAGTGGTCGAAAACCAAGGTGGTCAAAATATGACTAGTGTGGTCGACGACTAGTGAGTGATCAAAAACCAAAGTGGTCGAAGTAAGATTAGAGTGGTCGACGACCAGTGAGTGATCGAAAACCTGAGAATGGTCGAAAGCCAGTAACTGCGGCAATATCGCTACAAAACTTGTGGTACTACCGTTGCTATAGCAAAATTAGGATGAATAGGGTTTTCAGCACGATCACGAGATCACAAATCCATGTAACTTTTGATTGAATGATCCAAAATCTGTGAAACTTTGTACACATATTGCTTAAAGTCTCAAGAACCTATTTCATCTATGGATCACAAAAACCCTTGATAAAGTTGAGGCCTTTATGAGATTTTTGAGCAAGCATGCACCTAAAGTGATATAAAACCAAAATCAATGATTAGGATTTGCTCATGGGTAGAAAATAGCCAAGATGACTTTAGATATATTTCCACATGTCATAGCAAACAAGAACACCGAAAAAATCACTCAAAAAACCCTCAAAACAAGAAAAAGGTTGAGAGAAGAGGAAAGACCAACCAAAATAAGAGCAAATCAATCAAATAGAGAGATAAACATGAACATGATCAAAGATTGATATATTGCCACTTGAGGAGTTAGGTTTTACAGTCACTCTACCTTGGAGGACAGATAGCACACCAAGTACTCCACTCTCAAACACAAACCCTAAACAAGAGAGCACATGAGAGAGGGATTGGATGGTTAACCACATGTTTCCATCCTAATCCCTTTTATAGATAGGATAGCCAGCCATATCTATCTCTTAGTGGATACTATCCACTTAGCATAATGAAAACACTTGTCAACCCCATACATATGGGTTTTACTTACATATGTTCATTTATGCATGCTTTTCAAATCATATAAGCCCAAATTTGTTAAATCCTTAATCTTGATACGTCTTGATCAAATTAGCTCTATCTTGACCTAAACCACTCTTCCAAGTGCCACTCAAGCATCGCGGTTTTCATGCAAGATAGTTTTTGGTATTTTAGCAAAACTACCATTCCTTGATGCGGTCTTCATCTCCCATTGCAAGCAACCGCCATGCTTGCCACGTGTAGGTGCACCACTAGTTTGCCACATGTTGCCAAGTCTCTCCCGTCCCGGTTCCATGAATCACAACTTCACTTGGACCGTCCAAGCCACATGGCGCAATCCCACCTTTCGAACTCGTCATTAGCATTTTCCGCCTTTCTCGTGCTATGCTTGAGCTCACCATCTCACGCCTTATCCTCGATCG
Source organism: Dendrocalamus latiflorus (assembly GCA_017311315.1). Classification (NCBI taxonomy): domain Eukaryota; kingdom Viridiplantae; phylum Streptophyta; class Magnoliopsida; order Poales; family Poaceae; genus Dendrocalamus; species Dendrocalamus latiflorus. The sequence continues at coordinate 8,639,300 of CM029662.1, forward strand.
TTCTAGATCTTAGCTACTTCATGAGCATAGCGCGATCCTCGTTATTGACCATGGTTGACTCCAAGCGACCCTACACATCCAAAGACAAAGAAATCTTTCTCGGGCACATGTTCTTCACAACTTGATCCACGTTAGTTAAAATATGCATCTTGCATTCTTAATGCAATAACCTAGGTCACCCCAACTCAATCTATGACCCAAAACCCATAATCCTATTTTTATGTGAAAACTGGTAGTATCACATGTAACACGTCGGTACTACCGCACAGCAGTACAACCGGTCCTCAAACTGGTACTGCCACTCCTTCGCACCTCACATTGGACTTCTATGAAAAATGCGTACTGCAACTTAAACTGGAACTATTGTTTTTGTGCTATGACCACGTTCACAATGTCGGTACTTTCGATTTTCCTGAAGAATTCCAAAAACAATCTAGACAAAATGTGATCTTTGCAAAAACACTCAATTACTCTACAAAACTTGCAATAATTCTTCACTAAATTTTGCTGGACCTTCTCACATGGTCCTTCACCTAACTATGCTAGATGTGAATTAGGGTAGGATGGTCGGCCCTTATCGTAAAATTTGACCGGTATGGGAATAGAGGTGGCAAATGGTGCTTTTAAAATTTTTTTTCTAAGTATTCGTTTAATCTTCACTCCAATAGTTATAAGAAAATATGAAGATCAAGCAGTCAAAAGTCTGAAAATCTCGGTACTATACTAATTTTAGCCCGTGAACAGTGAAAAATAACACTATTTTAAATCCAAATATCCATGAAACTTTTGATCTGTAGATCCAAACGGATTGAAACTTGAACCAAGGCTAGATCATGACCTTAAAAATCCAACCAAACCAAAATATTGAAAGAACTTGAAAAATTGAGATCTTTTGGTTCGTGAACCTCTGCTACACCAAAATCGAATAAAAACCTAAAATTGAGCTAACTCTCAAACCAATGCTCCAAACTGCTTGAAATTTGGTATATACCTTCTCTAGGATGTTAGAAAGCCATTTCAATCAACAATCAAGAAAATCATTACCAAAGTTCTGACTTTATTTCATTTGAAGGAGTGTTGCACCAAAACAGGTAAAAAATGGTGAATATGACATGCTCGTGAATGAATGATGATTAAGATGGTTTTAGATATATTCTCACATGTCACAACAAACTAGAACACCAAAGAAAATGAGGTAAAAACAATTGGATCAAGAAATCAGTCTTAGAAGCCGAAAAGAGCAAAAATTAGGTTTACTCATGAATTTGCCAACCAAGTGCCTAGTGGGTGGATATTAATTTTAGAGGTCATCTCCATCTCTTACATGTCCCTGGCACAGTAAGACTAAGAAAGGATAAGAGAAGATTAAAAACCTATCAAAACAAGAACAAATCAATCAACATAAGATGAATCTATGTGAGATAATCAAAAATTGATATATTGCTATTCGAGAATGAATATTTTACAGCCATTGCACCTAGAGGATAAGAGAGCACACCACCTCACTCGGTTTCTCTCTAACCCTAACCTTAGAACACTTCAACACAATGAGAGGATGGTTAACTAGCAAATCTCCATCCCAATCTATTAAATAGATAGACAACCAACACCTATCTAACTTCAATGGATACTATCTATTTAGCGCATATGAAAAATCCGTTAACCCCATACAATATGGATTTTACTTACACACTGCACTTATGCACACTTTTTAAAGCACACAAGCCCGAATCTACTCATCTTCTGCTTGACCTAAATCGCTCTCCGAAGCACCACTTAAGTGCCGTTGTTTTGATCTAAATTAGTTTCTGGTATTTTGGTCAACTTACCAAAATACCCTTTCTTGACCCACTACTACAAAAAGGGTCATCATAGATGGTTCGGAACTGCCACCATAGATGATTTTCTGAACCACCTGTATTTATGTGTCAGTGATAATCGGAGGTTATCACAGACGGTTTGTGAGCCATCTGTGATAAAGACAACATAGACGGTTTGCATCTATAACCATATGTGAAGAAAATTATTACAGACAGCTCGAAACAAAAACCGTCTGTGATACTCACACATCACAGACTGTTTTAGTTACCAACTGTCTGTGATTGGCGAGTATCGCAGACGGTTGGTATATAGAACCATCTGTGATAGTCCTTCATAGACGGTTTATAGCACAAACTGTATGTGATAGTTCATCCTATACCTATGCCCTTTGAAAACAAGCAAATACAGTGGCAAACAAAACAGCACATTCTATTTCTATTACGATTAGAATCCACCATTACAGTATAACAAGATAATGAACCCAACTCTTTAACACAGCAAGAATATATAAAAAGCAGAGATCCTAGCAGACAGTAGAAGCTGGATGTATCGGATGGCGGTCGGATATCACCGGCAATAGAGAGGAGGCGGTAGCATTACTTTTGTGGCACGACGGTGAGACTGCACAAGACACTCTTATGACACTTACGACAAAAATGTGTTGTGCAATCGACCGAGGTGTCACAATGGAGGCACTAGCTCACGACGGTAGTCGGCGTCGTCGAGGAACAAGCTGTCTGCATCGGATGGTAGCCAGATGTCACCGGCAATGGAGAGGCGGCGGTAGCACCACGTTTGTGGTAGGACTGTGAGAATGCAGAAGACACTCTTACGACACTTATGACAAGAGTGTGTTCTGCATTCAACCAAGGTGTCACAACAGAGGCGCTAGCTCACGACAGTATTCGGCGTCGTCGAGAAACAAGCTAGATGCATCGGATGGTAGCCGGATATCACCGATAATGGAGAGGCGGTTGTAGTGCCACCTTTGTGGCACGACGGTGAGACTAGATAAGACACTTTTACGACACTTCGATAAGAGTGTGCTATGCAGTCGGCCATGGTGTCACAACGGAGGTGCTAGCTCATGGTGGTAGTCGATCGGCGTTGTCGAAGGGAGGAAGCTATATAGTGGATGAACTCACACATGACTGCCGGTGGAAAGGTAGATGGGGGGTAATTAATAAGGGCCGAGCAGTGGGAAGGTAGATGAGGAGTAATTAATAAGGGCCGAGCGGTGGGAGGAATCGGTGCCTACCATCCGATGTGGAGAGAATAGACAGGTGAGATCGAAATCCTGGGGGATATGCCACGGATCGGTGACGTGTCATTATCAGAGACGGTTTGTTACACGAACCGTTTGTGAACTTTGCTTAAATGTAAAAACTTTGAACTGAACATGTCTTGTTAGATTTTATGACTAGTTTTTCTCTACTGATCTTATGATTCATGATATGTCAAATTGGCTAAGTTGAGTCTAGAATCTAAATTGAGCTATACTAGTTTTTCGTTGAAGCATGAGTTTACTTCTTCTAGGCTTTTGTGGCTTGGGTGGGGTATAAATTATGAACTAAGGAGTAGCTCATTGTTTTTGAACTAAAATGAAAACTAAAAAATGATCTCTTTTATGTGCAAAAAATGATTGCACCAACTTTTTTCTTATGAGACGACTTACCATTGCACTAGGCATGAACTCACTGGAGTTTTGGATGACAGTGATCACTCTCTTAAGATTCTTGATTGTGGGTTGCTTCCTACAAGGACTTGCTTTGCTAAGACAAGATCAAAATATGTTTCAAAAATTACCAGTTGTGCTAATTATGGTTAAATTGAAGTGCTTTAACAAAATGATTGAATTTTAAATTTGTAGCAATCTAAATTCACTCAATTGTAACTTCTTGATTCCATTTAGTTTATTAACATAGTTTGGCTCATTTTTGGATACTGTTAGCTAAAATATGACTTTGAGCAACTTGACATACTAAAAATCTAATTAATGCCATATTCTTGCTTAATTGGCCTAGCTTTGCTATATATGGTTTTCTATGATCTAGATAGCTTCTTCACATAATATAGCTTGGTGTAATATTTGTAGAGTCACTTTAGATAATTTTCATGGCTCCTTACGTTAAAAATGAATAAAATACAACCACTTCATGTCATTCATGCATACATCTTGATGATTCTATTGTCAAAGGGCAGAAGGAGTGGTAAAAATGCATATCTAGAGCTTGATTTGTTTTTTTGTTTGAATTTTTGTTATATTCTCTTGATCTTTTGATCTCTTCTCACCATGACCAAGGTTAAATGGAACAATTGTTCTTTCATATTGTCGAGAGTGAGATTTTCCAATTTATTTGGTGAAATTGAAGCTTTTTGTGGAAAATTTGCTATTTTTAGTAGCTTCACTGCAATTCTAACTCATTCGTTCATTTTCAGTATCTCAAATTCTTGTGGGACCATTTTGAGCTTCTATATGGAAAATTCCCTCCGTATTTCTAAAACCATCTTCTATTTGTATTTTTGAGAAATTAGTAATTGATTCATCAAGGGGGAGACTGACGGACCATGTGAGAAGGTTCAGGCTTTTGTCGTGATAAACCTTTGCCAAATTGGAGGAGCTGGGATTTGAATTTTGTAAATTTGTAGCTTTTGAGAACATCTTGCAGACCTAGAGTCTGACCGGCCAGAGGATGTGGCCAGACCAGCTGACACCAGTAGTTTGACTGATAGCCACTAGTGGTCAGACTAGCTGGAGCTGCAGTCTGACCAGCCATGTTATTTGCTTTAGCTGAAATGTCTGATTTTGGGAATTGAGGTCCTGGGTTGGTTTGTTCTAGCCTAGGACAGTGCATAAAGCATGAAGCATGTTTTGACTAATGTAGGCAAGTTGTAAAGAACTTGTACCCGAAAATGATTTTTTGTTCTTTGGATGTGTAGGGAGGCTTAGAGTCAACCATGGTTAATAGCGAGAATCGGGGCTACACTCATAGAGGAGCTGAGGTTTAGAATGATTATGGATGATAGATGAGATGGCTAAGATCAACCATGGCAAAAGGAAGGCGAAAAATGTTGAAGTGAAGGTTCAAGCGATGGATTGCACAATATGGCTTGGTCAGTTCAAATGAGGCATGGTCTAGTGGCACCAGAACAAGAGAGACTTTTCGATACATGGCAAACCAGTGGTGCACCTACACATGGTATGCATGGCGATTGTTTGCGAGGAAGATCAAGACTGGGTCAAGAAAGTGTATTTTGATAAGAGGGCAAAATACCAGAACTACCATGGATCAAAACTACATGGCTTGAGTGGCACATGGAAAAGTGGTTTAGGTTAAGGAGAATCTGAGAAAATCAAGTTAGATCAATCTCTAAGGGATTAGAAGATTAGGGTTCATATGTTTTGAAAAGCATGCATGAGTTAAGTGTGTGAGTAAAACCTATGTTGTATGGAGTTAGCAGGTTTTTCTCATTTATGCTAGTCGATAGTATCCATTAGGATTAGATGTGGACTGGTTGCCTCATTTATTTAATGGATTAGGATGTAGACTTGTAAGTAGACCAGCCCACCATCCATATGCTAGCCAAGTTCTAGGGTTAGGGTTTGAGAAGTGTGAGTATTGTGGTGCACTCTATTATCCTCCAGGTAAAGTGGTTGTAAAACTTCTATCCTCAAGTAGCAATAGATCAACTTTTCTTCTTCGCTCATGGAGTCTCTTTGATTTGGTTGATTTACTCTAGTTCTTGTTGGTTTTGATCTCTTGTCTCTCCTTCTTGATCTTGTTGTATGCTAATGACGTGTAAGTGATGGAGATAACTCATGAAGATCGATTCCCATTCATCTAGACATCAGGTCTTGCAAGTTCTAGAAGTTATCTGTTTTGCTTGGATTTGGTCGCAACATTAGATTTCTTGATTCAAGAGTTTTTGCCTCAAATATTTGGGAGTTCTTGTTTTCTATGACATATGAAAATATATCTAGAGCCATCTTGGCCATCCTTCACCCACAAGCAATTCATACTATGAGTTTTTAGTGTTTGCCCGGTTTCAGTGCAACCTTGTTTATTCTTGAGATAGGTGTGAACTTTGATGAAGATTCATGCGATTCTTGGATGGAATAGATTTTTGAGACCTCAAGTAAGGTGTATGCAAAATCTCATCTCTTTTGGCCATGGATTTTTGGAGTTGCACCAAAAGTGGTCTCGGCTCAGGTTGATTTTCAGTTCTGGAACGGGAGAGTGGTTAGACCGCCACCCCCACCGGTCAGACCATCGAGAGGCTACCAGTCAAAGTACCAGGGGCATGGTTAGACCACCATTAAGTAGCCGATTAGACTGCACAGTGTTAGCCGGTCAGAGCACTAGGTATTCGGTTCCTCAGCTCCCAAATTTTTGAGTTGTTTGATTTAGCCTTAACTTTCAATCTTGATCTTCATAGCTTAGTATCTACTGGAATGAAAGCTTGGTGAATACTTGGGGGAAAGTTTTGAAGGTACCATTCAACCCCCAGCTACCATTTCGGTCCTACACAATCTAAAGCTCAATTTAGATTCTAGACTCAACTTAGCATATCTGACATGGCATGGCCTCGGCGGAGCGGTGCGACTTCGTTGTCCGCCTAGTAGGAAATGCCTCAGCGGGACGGCTCAGCTCCGGCGTAGGACTTCGTCGTCCACCTGGCAGGCATTGCCTCGGCGGGACGACCCGACTTCGGAGCAGCGCCTCGCTGCCCGCTTGTAGGCATCACCTCGGTGGAGCGGTGTGACTTCGCCGTCCGCCTAGTAGGCAATGCCTCGGCGGGACGGCTCGGCTCTAACGTGGGGCTCCGTCTTCCACCTGGTAGGCACTGCCTCGGCGAGACGACCTGGCTTCGGAGCAGCACCTCACGCCCGCCTTGTAGGCATCGCCTCGGCGGAGCGGCGCGACTTCGCTGCCCGCTTAGTAGGCAATGCCTCGGCGGGACGGCTCGGCTCCGGCGTAGGACTTAGTCGTCCGCCTGGTAGGCACTGTCTCGGTGAGACGACCCAGCTTCGAAGCAGCGCCTCACCGCCCGCCTTGTAGGCATCGCCTCGGCGGAGTGGTGCGACCTCGCCGCCCGCCTAGTAGGCAATACCTCGGTGGGACGGCTCGGCTCCGGCGCGGGACTTCGTCGTCCTCCTGGTAGGCACTGCCTCGGTGAGACGACCTGGCTTCAGAGCAGCTCCTCGCCGCCCGCCCTGTAGACATCGCCTCGGCAGAGCGGCGCGACTTCGCCGTTCGCCTAGTAGGCAATTCCTCGGTGGGACGGCTCGGCTCCGGCGCGAGATTTTATCATCCGCCTAGTAGGCACTGCCTCGGCGAGATGACCCGGCTTCGGAGTAGCGCCTTGCTGCCCGCCTTGTAGGCATCGCCTCGGCGGAGCGGCGCAACCTCACCATCCGCCTAGTAGGCATTGCCTCGGCGGGACGGCTCGGCTCTAGCGCAGGACTTCGTCGTCTGCCTGGTAGGCACTGCCTCGGCGGGATGACCCGGCTTCGGAGTGGGATTCCGTGGACCTCTTCGTAGGCATTGCCTCAGGGGGGCTGCAAGCTACTAGTTGCTTCGGCTCGCCAGTCGGTACCCTTGCGCTTGCTGTCGGGGAACGGGGGGCTGGGATAGTTTGGCACATCAGCTCGCCCATCGGGACCTCAGCGCTTGCTGTTGAGGGAGTACTATTGTGGGGGTGGCCCAACCCCCCGTAACTGGGCCTTGCAACTGGCCTAATATGTAATAGGCCCGATAGTGTAGAGGAATATGCTCATGTAAATATACCAATATAACCTCATCCTTTGTAAGTACTAAGGGGTAGAATGGGGATTTCTCATTCTACCCTACTCATGTATATAAACCCCAAGTTGGGGCAGGAGGAGGGACATCCTCTCACTCTCACCAACTCTCCCATAGATCTGGTTCTCTTCTTCCTCTTCTATTAGTCCCATTCTTTACTGTTTGGTCTGTAGCCTCAACAGTTACCTCCACCAAATGCTAGTTTTCACCACTGGACTACAGTTCCCTCCAGGAAAAATTAAAGCCAGAGTACTTCTCTCTGCTAGGTTTTTATCCCACCCACAAAGGTTTTTGAAATAGAACTAACTCGAGGAAGTTCCCATGTCCACCCTTGACTATGGGCATGGCTATTCGAATAGTTTATACTATGCAAAGATTGTACATCTTTAGCCGCAAGAGGCAATCAACCAGATGGGCCAGCTTGATACCATGGTCACGCAGATCGAGAGATTGTCATAAGGCCTTTATAATACCTCGCCTCAAGCACCTCACCATATGGGGTTGGGCCCATACGTTATGTGAGATGTCCACCAAAGGGTAGCGTTGTCGAACTCCACTCTCCCCTGACACTAGCCTTGGCAACATCACCTAATCTCGGTATGCCATTCATTATTGTATTTTTATCATCCGTGTACACCAGCCTTCCATGAAATGACTAAAGGGTCCAGTAAATTATTCAACCTAGCCTATTCTTTGCCAGCTTGTGGTAGTACTATTTTACACAGAGAGATCATCACAGGATTAAGTTTTTAATTTGTTTGGATGGTTCATTCCACAAACCAAAGATTCTCATGTTACATCTACACCATCCCCTCTTTCCAACCGCCTGGACAGGTACAACAGGTATTGGGCTTTTGAGAAGCATAAATCATGTTGTCACAAATATTTAGCCACTTACATCCCATGATTGTCCCAAAGAAACTTTTCATGTTTTAAAGATTGATGATAAGGACAACTAGTGCTGTGGAGTTGACAAGACTAGCATGGCATTTTAATATGACTTATATCTAGTAAAGTTATCATTAACATCTAGGCTGACAAGTATCAGACAATTCAAGTGTCAAGGAATGGCATAATAATAATTACAACATCAAGTAGGAGTGTAGCTATCTTAAGCTTTGACATATATTTGCATAATAAATTAAGCATGCAATTTGATAATTAACAGAACATACTTTGGCATAATCTGTGGGATCAATATGATGAAAGTGATGACTTGCCTTGCTTGGTTTACCATGGCCTTGATCTTATTCAAAGCCTTCTTAGTTAGTGATCTTGAATCCCCGGTCTTCGCTTTTACCCAAGTCTTGATCCCGCTCGAACTTGTCGCGGCTTTGAGACTTTAGATTCTAGTACGTGGCAAACGAGCGAGAGACCAAATAGATCCAAATAACTTGAAGAGTTCAAATAGATTTAATTGAGCTTGTTTATATTTTGCTAAGATTGTGGCAGAAGGGATGATTTGGTGAGTTGCGGGATTGAGATGGGGTCAATGAATTTGGAGTGGAAGTGAAGTGACAAAGCACTTAGCTGGGAAGAATAAAAAGAGGAATTGATGTTGAAGGAATATTTGCAAGAATATTCCAGTTAAGATTGGAGTGTGGCTAGACATAGCCAATTACAGGAAACCAAGTTTTGATCTTTTAATTTTATAGCTTCTTTATTTATTTTATATTTATTAAGTAAGTTCCATAAGTCAAGCAGGACCTATGGATAGATGAGAGAGTTTAATCTTGATACTGGGTATTATTCGTTGAGTGTTAATAACTTAGTGATTTTAGGATATGGGTTATATATATGATGAGTAAAATTTTAATTAGTTGAATTATCTTGTCATTTTGAGATAAGATATTACTTGAGATTGCAATTGCCAGATTAATTGTACCATTAATTCAAGATCTTATTTTAAGATATGGGTTTGGTTATATCAACCAATTATTGTTGCAAATAAAATTGGTTGTTTTGCTGATTAGTAATGATCTTTATTAGGCAGGAAGTCAATAATCTAATTGGGTCCTCTTTTACGATTTGAACAACATTATTGGTGAATTAGATATTCTTAGGCATAGCAGTAAATTTTAAATCTCGAGATACGGATCGGATGGTTAATAATTATATTTAGGGTCACTTGATTTGAGATTTAGATGTGAGATGAGAATTAGTGGTTCCTTATTCATGTTTAATAGTTCTTAATCATAAACATCTGTTAATTTAAATCTTAGCATTTTAAGATAAATATTGAAGATTTCACCACAATTATTTTAAGCACTTTTGAAAAGATAGTTTTCATGATTTTAGAGATGAGCAAACCACACTTGATATTATATGTGGCATGCAAATCATTTTTGGGAGATAATCTCATGAAGCAAGGTAGATTAAATTCTCACTATTTTGAAGTGTGAAAAATTAATGATGTATTTCTTCAAATTATTACATTAATTATTTTTATTGCCATTCACTTGGTTGCCATGAACTTAGGCAAGACTAAATGTGCACAAATCTTTTATTAAGCTTCATAATTAAATCTTTTAGTCCTAATATTCTTTTTATTGAAGTCATGATAGTTACTAGTAATTTTCAAGAATTGCTTTTAAATGGAAAACTAGTTCATGACATAATGTTGCTTTATTAATCCTATATGAGGATTAGTTCATTAATCTTTATTTGCATGCAATTAACCAAAGTTAAAGTTTTAATTTAATTTCAAAACCCTTTTAGTGTAATCTCACAATTAAACTCTTATTCCCATTTTTATTTACAATTCATATTTATAAGATTGCTCCTTTGAGTATTAATACAATATTAATTTACAAATTAGTCATATACCAAAGAATATTGAGACATGCAACCAAGAGTTTGGGACACTTAACTAGCTGGGCCTACAAGTCATACAAAGAGAGAGGGTAGGGAATAGAGGGGGCAGCGGTTCGGTGAAAGGAGAAATAGGGGAGGTGTAGGGGAGGTGCGCAACCAGGGGGAGGCGGTGGCGTTGGTGAAGGGCGGCTGGGGAGGCGCTTGTGGCAAACAAAACGAGTCCCCAGGAGGCCAAGGGAGCCCATGGAGGTAGCAGCGTGGCTCTAGGCAGGGTGAAGGCGGATCGGAGCGGCTCTCGGTGGCCGGAGAGAGGAGGCCACAGGGGTGACTGTGGCCTGTGAGGAGGGGGAGTAAAATAGGATGGGCATGTGCATAAAGGGGCCTAGGGAAACTCACGTACGGTGACGGCTTGGCGAGGAGGCACCGAGGTGAGCCGGCGACGGGAGCCCTAGGAAACGGCAGGTGGCTCGCGTTAAGGGAGTAGCTCGTGCGGAGGGAGGCCCAGACGATGGTCAGGATGGCTCCGTGGCGGCAAGGAGACACTCCAGGCGTGAGGAATTGGAGTGAGGCCAACGGGAGAGGGGAAGGCGCCGAAGAAGAGGGTGGCGACCAGGCTTGGGGAAAAAGGTGGCGTCTGGTGAGCTCGGGGCACTGGAGTCCAATTAATTGAGGGAGAAGATGGAAGACTTCTGGCGGGACGGTGTGGAGGAGTGGGCACAGAGGTGGCTCAGTCGTGCTTGGCTTAGAGGGAAGAGGAGAGGTTGTGGGAGCAAGAAGAGGTGGCACTGGGTCTTCTTATAGGCGAGGAAGGGGGAGGTGGTTGAGCATCATTGAAGGCGGGTGCGAGCGGAGTAACGCCGATGCAGCGGTAGAGGCAGGCGGCTATTCCGTAGGTCTGGCAACAAGATGTGGCATTAACACTGAAGCCGGGGGTGTTGCTAATGAGTAACACCGGGCGGAGGTAGGGCGCAGGCATAGGGCGGCCATAGGGCACAGGCGCGGAGTTAGGGCATCGCAGGGGAAATCCGAGGGAGCGATGCACGGCTTTGCGCACACGGAGTTGGGGCCGGTCGGCCTGGGCGTGCGCGTGCACGGCGCACACAAGCGCGGCACGGGATGCGGGCGGTGCACACGGAGGGTGCGACCAAGCGCTCACGCCAGGCACGGCGCTTAACATAAATTTGATTTCAGGATTTTAATCTTTGAGAGCAATTCTTTGCTTGAAATTAAATATCAAAATTTGCCCGAGATATTCCCAAATATTTTTGGAATAATTAGCGAAGGTCCAAACCAAAAGTGTAGATAAACGCCATTTTTTTAAATACACTGAAAAGGCAGTGAAAAGATTTTATAATTTTTGTAATAACATTAGTTCCTTTTTTAGGATGTTACAAACTTTTTGCTTGGTGAATTTGCAGCTGGGTTCCTCACTTTCACCAAGGAGCCTCTCAGCGGCGGAGGCGTCTGGTTTGCATGGCAATCCATCCACCAACGTGAACTGGGATGGACGGCATCCACTATACCGAGGCCGCATATATGTCCTGAGCTTGGCGCAATATTGGCTGTGCGTCCATTTTTAAGTAAGCGTTTATGTACATTGGCATAATTAATTGCAGACGATTTTGTCATAATTAATGATGATCTAGAGATGGCACAAACGGTGTGCTGGGGCCGAGTTAGCATGTCCACATTAAATCATCAACACGTTTAAGCCTAACAACAGTTAACACGGACCATCCCGTCAGGCCACAACAAATTCTCCTGTTCTCCACAAGATCCTCCTTCTTAAGCACTATGAATAGTACCATATCGGATGCCAGGAGCAGTAGAACGGCCGGAGCATTACATAAAAGGAGACATATATAGGATGCCCAAGCAAGGCATACCTTTCTCGGCCTTTTGGCTAAGATCACTACTACAGAAAGGCTAATAGTAGACGGCAAATCACAGACGGTTTTGTGAAACCGTCTGTAATGTAAACTATTACAGACGGTTTTAATTTGAAGGCCGTCTGTGGTATTTGTGGCGGGAAAAAGGAGTATCACAGACGGTTCTTACTGCTGAACCGTCTGTGATACTGGACTATCACAGACGGTTTTTATTAAAAACCGTCTGTGATAATTTGGGATTATCACAGACGGTTTTGTATTAAAAACCGTCTGTGTTGTGTCGACTATCACAGCCGGTTGTTGTTAAGAACCGTCTGGGAATGTTCACAGACGGTTTTTCACAAGAACCGGCTGTGATGTCCCTTTGTCTGTCATATTAATTCTAGATCAGAGGTTAATATATAAGTACACATTGCTTCTAATAACTTAACTACAGAACTACTGAGACAAGAGGTCACAAATTAAAGGCAAATTTATTAATTTCAATTAGAGGGAAATTCATTACATAAGTCGCACAGGTAAAGAGTTTCCCAGATTGTAATCTTTTGGGCTTCGTACGCTTCTTCTTCGACTTTGGGACTTGGAGGATCAGCCGCTGAATTCTCGAACGCTGTTAAGATTGCCCTTGTCCTCTGCACTTCCTCGTGCAGCCTGGGCAAATGATCATCAGCATCTATCATGTCGTACAGGATAGCATTAAAACATTCCTCACAATCTGCCGTTTCTGCATGAGCGGCAAGGCTATCCATCAGTCTGTGCAATGCGAGTAGAGCTTCTTCCGCATTGCGCACATTGTGGAGAAGAACCAGGGTGAGAGCTGTTTCCCTTTCTTGAGCGGCAGCGAGACGCCTCCGTCGACGGCGGAGGATCAGGTCAAGCTGACGGATGCAAGAAAGTCGGGGAAGGAGAGCAGGGCGGGTGCGGAGAAGCTGCTCCAGATGCAAATTGCTGGCCGCCTGTGTAAGGTTCCTGCCGAACAATTCGTGATGAACAGATGAGAGGAAGGAGATGATCACAAGAATAGTAGAAGGCGCCATATTGTACGTACGTAGAAGAGACCTGGATTAGGCGCGCATATTTAACCTTTAGCACAGACGGTTCGTATACCCAAACATTAATGATATAGATGCTTCGTATAACGATCGAGAGACGTTAATTAGACGATCGAAACCCGAAGCGTTCTGGCAATCGAAACACGAAGCGTTCTGGCAATCGAAACACGCGCGAAGCGTTCTGGCAATAGAAACACGCGCGAAGCGTTATGACAGACGGTTTTACTGGCAACCGTCTGTGATATTAACTTTCACAGACGGTTCTTAATACGAACCGTCTATACCAATCGAGATAACACAGACGGGTCCTGTTAAGAACCGTCTGTGAAAAGAGATAACACAGACGGTTCCTATTAAGAACCGTCTGTAATAATCCCATGTCACTGATAATTGGTGTGTAATAATCACATGTCACCAATAATTGGCGTATACACAGGATTTCGATCTCACCCGTCTATTCTCTCCACATCGAATGGCTGGCACCAGTTCCTCCCACGGCCAGGCCCTTATTAATAACTCCCCATCAACCTTTCCACCGGTACTAGTCACGCGTGAGTTCATCCACTAGCTAGCTTCCTGCATGCATCTCCCCTCCGCTGTGAGCTAGCACCTCCATCGCGGCACGTCCGGTTCATACTAAACAACACACTCTTGCCGTAAGTGTGTCTTGTTTGGTGTGAACCGTCGTGCCACAAAGGGTTTGTTAGCTTGTTATCCTGTAATAGATCGATCTGAATGTGTTGTTGAGTTTTTGTGCTTGCCTCTGTATTTGCATGTTCCTCGACCAGCTCAACCAAGAATCTTGAAATGTCTTTTCTTTGCACTATTGTAATAAAAATTGCCTTGAATTTTGTCGGGAAAGATGAACTGTTTCGTCAGGGCATGACTGCCAACTCGAAGCATATATAGCATAGCATTCGAGGCACATCCGAGGCCTGCAGATGTGTCTTGAAGAATGCCAAGAGCTGGTCTTCAGATGTGGCAGCCACACTGGTCTTCAGATGTGGCAGCCACATCTGAAGACCAGCTCTTGGCATTCCTCAAGACACAGCAGCAGGCCTCGGATGTGCCTCGAATGCTATGCTATATATGCTTCGAGTTGGCAGTCATGCCCTGACGAAACAGTTCATCCCCGTGTAACTATCACAGACGGTTTGTAATGTAAACCGTCTGTGAAGGACTATCACAGACGGTTATATACACGAACCGTCTGTGATACGCATAAATCACAGACGGTTGATATTTAGAACCGTCTGTGATATTATGTACATCACAGACGGTTCATAAACACGAACCGTCTGTGATAATGAGACTATCACAGACAGTTATTGATGCGAACCGTCTATGATAGGCAGAAATCACAGACCGTTTGTAGTTGGAACCGTCTGTGATATTCTGCGTAGTATTAATTACTTGGCGTACTTGCTTGAAGGATGTCGACACCGATCTGTCTTCATTGCGCTGCATCGGTGGAGCAAGGCGGCCGGCTTTAGGGAGTTGGGGGTGAAAAAATATCCCGTCTTCTTATTGATCTGATCAGAGGTTAGCATACTCAATTACTTAACATTCTTAGTGATCTGATCAGACATTAGTATTCAATTACTTAACATTCTTAGTGATCTGATCAGAGGTTAGTAGTAGAGGTAATAATCATTTTTGACACCCATTTTTCACTTGTGTAGCGTAGATGGACCGAAGCTGGATGTATATTGAGAACCGTGTGAGTGAAGAGTACATTAATTATTGGCGTGTCTGCCTTTAGAAGGGCGGCCGAGCTGGATATGTTGAAGAAGGGGATGAAATATATGTATTGCCCATGTATTGATTGTGTTAATCTCAAGATGTTTAGCAACTCAGCGCAGATTGAAGCTCACTTGATTCGAAGGGGTTTCAGAAAAGGGTACAAATGTTGGACCAGTCACGGTGAAGAGAAGAGTACACAAGAAGGTAGTTATGACATAGTCGAGGGAGGCAACAATATGCTAGTTGTGGACTGTTCTTTCGATCATGAGGAAAGGTCGCAGGATGACAATCTGGATCATGAGGATAGGTCGCAGGATGACAATCTGGATCATGAGGATAGGTCGCAGGATGATAATCTGGATCAGATGTTACGTGATGCAGAAGGGAACTATAGTGAGAGAGAGTTTGGTAAATTCGAGGGCTTGATGGAGGACTCGGAGAAACCTTTGTTCCCGGGCAATTGCATCGATGTCATGCACGTAGAGAAAAATACGTATACTCAAGCCCATTTCATGGTTTTACAACACATGACTGAAGTGACCCCATATATTGAAGAGCACAAGGACATGCTACGTCAGGAGAATGCAGGCCAGTCAGAAGTTTGGACCACGAGACAACACAACCGTCAGTTCAACGAATGGTTCAAGGCGCAATTGACTAGGAGGTCGTCAAGTGAAACACTACAATGGTTGGCAAAAGGGCCAAAATTTACAATTGTGACATGGCAAGCATACGACATTAATGGCTACACATTTTATACAACAGATCAAGATAGAAAGAGCACAGTGCAGAACTCAGGTGTCCGCATAGATGCCTATGATGCGCACGGCAGTACCGCTGGCCCAAGCTCGTACTACGGGCTTGTAGAGGAGATTTGGGAGCTTGACTACGTAATTTTCAAAATTCCTCTATTTCGGTGCCGTTGGGTCCAACTTCCACGGGGTGTAAAGGTTGACAAGTACGGCGTCACTACCGTGGACCTCGAATGTGTAGGATACAAAGATGAACCATTCGTACTCGCGAGGCAAGTTGTTCAAGTATTTTATGTAACCGACCCGGCAAATAAGAAGCGCCATGTAGTTCTTCAGGGAAAAAGAAGGATTGCCGGGGTTGAGAATGTTGTGGATGAGGAAGAGTACAATCAATTTGATGATTTGCCTCCATTCGGACAAGGCATCAGGCTCGAGGAAGAACAAGGCGATGAACCAAGCTATATGCGTGTCGATCATCGTGAAGGGCTTTATTTAAAATGATATAGCCAAAGTGTAATAAATGATATTGGTTATGCTTGTGTTTTTCATAAATGTATGTATGTTCCATTGTAATTGTAAAATGACTAAGGAACTAAGAAATAGTTATATCTATGGTTATGCTTGCGTTTTTCATAAATGTATCTATGTTCCATTGTAATTGTAAAATGACATAGGAACCTAGCTAGCTACCGGTATTTATAGTGAAATATCACAGGCGGTTTATCAAAAGAAACCGTCTGTGATAAAACATCACAGACGGTTCTATAGATATAACCGTCTGTGATAATATAAATATCACAGACGGTTATATATATAGAACCGTCTGTGATAATATTGATATCACAGACGGTTATATTGATAGAACCGTCTGTGATAAGTGCATATCACAGGCGGTTATATTGATAGAACCGTCTGTGATAGCTCATCTTTAAATACCCGCAGCTAGGTCTGCGGAGTCCGCTCTGGCGCAGTCTCTTGTCTCCACCCTGCAGCGCCCCTGCTAGCTAGGTTTTGCTCCCTCCCGACGCCGCCGGTCCTTCCCGACGCCGCCGCTCCCTCCCGACGCCGCCAGTCCCTCCCGACGCCGCCAGTCCCTCCCGACGCCGCTCCCTCCCGACGCCGCCGCTCCCTCCCGACGCCGTCGTTCCCTCCCGACGCCGCTCCCTCCCGACGCCGCTCCCTCCCGACGCCGATCCCTCCCGACGCCGCCGGTCCCTCCCGACGCCGCTCCCTCCCGACGCCGCCGGTCACTCCCGACGCCGCTTATTTTATGTTATATGCTTCACATGAATTTTATGTTATATGCTTCACATGTTATATGCTTCACATGAATTTTATGTTATATGCTCCACATGAATTTTATGTTATATGCTTCACATGTTATATGCTTCACATGAATTTTATGTTATATGCTTCACATGAATTTTATGTTATATGCTTCATATGAATTTTATGTTATATGCTTCACATGTTATATGCTCAACATGTTAGCTTTATGATATATGCTTCACATGTATTTTATGTAGCATATAATATATGCTGCAGGTGTTTAGCTCACTGTAGGCACTTCATAGAACCTTGTAACAATAATATATGCTGCACTTGTTAGCTGCAAGGTCTATTTAGAAGGCCCATAGCTCACTGCAATTAGTTAATCGTTAGAACTTTGTCAAAGAGCATAAAGCAAGTGACACACTCCAGTGTATCTTGTTCAATGAACTTGATGCACTGGTTTGTGTCACTTGATTCATAGAACTTTGACAAGCTGGGTCCATAGCTCACTGCAGTTAGTTTTTTCTTAGAAGAGAGATGGCGTCCACACAGTCTTCGTCGTCGTCATCTGGGTCTCACGCTCCCAAGATTGCGAAAAGTAAACGTGGCCGTGGAGTATCGAAAAGGTCAGAGGGCCGAATGACCATCACGGTGGTCTCTCCGAATGGGACTCCTCTGGAACCGTCGAAAGCAGCGTCATCATTTCGGACTACCTGCGGGATAATTGGAAGGCAACGGGTCCCCATCACCATAGCAAGCTGGAAAGATTTGACAAAGGATCACAAAAATCAGCTATGGGAGGAACTTACAAATTCCTTCGAGTTCCCAGCAGAAACACAGGGACTCGTGCAACGGCAGGCGCTCCTCGCGATGGGAAAAGCATGGAAGAATTTTAAGAGCATTCTTGTGACGAAGTACGTGGCCGAGGATGTCACGCCCTTCACGAAGTATCCTTTCGTGTCGCCGGAAACATGGGAGGCCTTTGTGCAGATGAAGACGACGCCTGAATTTGTACAACAAAGTGCGGCGCACAAGGATCTCCAGTCACAAAACACGCACCCTCACAGACTCGGCACTGCTGGGTACGCGGGTAAAATCCCGCAATGGAGGATGCAGGATGAGGTCGCAATCCGATCGGAGGCCTCTCCGCCATTTGCCGGGATCGCAAACGAGCGCGCTCGAAACTGGTTAAGAGCGAGGTCATCAACCACATCTTCGGGTGTCTCTTTCAAAAACCCCGCAGATGAGGAAGTGTCCCAACGCATGGTAAAATATGTTAAACAACATAGTTGTTAACACCTCTTGAACTTCATGGGTTCAAAAATAACATGATTAATTGCCTCTTGCAGCAATCATTGACTACCGAATCTTCTCGTGGCTCCTTTGAAGAATATAGGGAGATAGATTTACTATCACAGGCCTTGGGAAACAAGGAGCACCCAGGTCGCACACGAGGCATGGGGGTTTATGTACCTTGGAGGCAAGGATTTCCAGATTACTCCGAGACATATAGGAGTAGGAAGAGATCCAAGGCGTACCGCAGCGAACAAATAAAACAGGAGCTTCGTGCTCAACTTGTGGAACAACTATCTGCCTCACTTCAAGAGCAGACTGCCTCACTTCGAGGAGAGATAGATTCGTTGCGGGAAGAACTGATACAAGTCCGCAACCATTCGCAACCCACTCCTAGTACTGCGGTACCCAGTCCCCCTCAATGTCGCAGTAGCTGCGCGTCCACACCAATTTCTGAACATAGCGACGACCACTTACGTATTGATGACATTCAGGTAATGTACCTCTTTAGAATGGTACATAGATCTCTCTGGTGGACGCCTTAACTCAGCTCTTGTATCGTTATGTAGGAGCCCATCCCTTGCAGCCTCAGAGTCAGGCTTGTTGGCTCTATTCCCGTTGACGCTGGGCGCGGCATGGTGTATCCATTGCTGCCAGGGACGCTGGTGCACGGTGTACAAGTACACACCGGTTTCATAAAGGTCCAGGTGGACATGATTAATGATATTTTTAAGTCCGTCCCTCTTGAGAAGCCCCCAAACGAAGAGATTAAGACATTAGGGGATGCCGTCCACACATTCATTCAGTGGCCCAAGAGGGACATCGTCCTCGACATGTCCATGCCACAATCTTCACATCCAGTGGCCCAAGAGGGACGTCGCCCTGGACCTGGCACATCGGCTCCGGTGGCTCCACCTCCACCTCCAAATCCAGTAAAGTCTGTTGCATCGGCTCCCGCCGAGACGCCACCGAGAACATATCATAAGCGAGGCTCCAAGGCCTCCAAGGCTCATGCGAAGAAAATTAAGCCGGGTCCCGTGCCATGGAAGTTTATTCTAGGAGTGTCGTTGGTGCCCGATTCACAATTACGCCAACTTGGTATGATTTGCAATACATTGCATGCCTGGTACATGGAGAAGTCCAACATGAAGCCAAACCGGCAGAGTGCATTCACTGTGAAATATAACGAGACGCATTTCCTCCATGACTTGGGCTACATCGTCGTGTCATTCGAAGATTTATTCTTACTATTCAATCTCGACGAACTCGACGCCTCACTTCTACGATGCTGGACACTGTAAGTGTACTGTACAATGAAGTTCTACATTCACGTTATACAGATAAATGTCATTACTCTTTCTTTATGTATAGATACATGATCCAACAAGCCCGGAAATCGCGACGACCGGTGGGTTTCCTCGACCCTCACTTGGTCTCCGAGCAATCTATCAACGCAGATGCATCCTTCGTGGAATGTTACATAACGAGGGGATTGATTGCTCACACCGACAAGGAGTACGTCATGGTACCCTTCAACCAAGGGTAAGTGCTTCACTAGTTGCCACACATATGTTTCATTTGTACTTTACATGCAGCATGAACTTAGGATTAATCACTGTGGCGACACATATGACTAGGAATCACTGGATTTTGATTGTGATTGTACCAAAGTGGAGCAAGGTAATATACCTTGATTCCCTCCTTAGGAGCAACCACGACTTCAGTCGTGTGCAAGAAGTACTTAACAGGTAAACTCATTTCCTCCATACATAACTCTATTGTAATATTTCTTTTGTTTGCCACGGCCGAGGCTAAGTTTTTTGAATCACGTAGGGCGTTTGCCGAATATGTTGCCCAAGGAGGAACACACGACAAATCCAGTGACACGCTACGACACAACACGCGATTTCCGGTACCCGCTACAACACAATAATCCTATATCATACTTTGTAATAATGCCTCTAGAATTGACAATACCGATGTATGTAATTCTATTTTTGCAGTGCCACCAGCAGCTACAGGGCAACGTATGTGGATTCTACGTTTGCCGCCATATGATGGAAATCATGGGTACTAAGATCAATGATCCAGAGGTTTGTCAGGTCCTTCCAATAATTATTATTTTCTGATTATATTACACACACATGCTAATTAATGACTTAACATTGCTCCTAGCGACAGCGGGTGAACTTCGACGGAAGTGCATATGATCTTGACAATCTCGTCGATATTCGTGCAATCATCTCCCAATTCTTGATAGCAGAGGTCATAAATAAGAGGGGAGAGTTCCACACCGGCGATGATGATAATTAGATGTTGAAACATTGGATTCAACTGTACAAATCAAACAATTCCTTCAATTGAATACATTTGTCAGATTTTGTGTAACAATTTTCATTCTATATATGTGATATTGTTACATTCATCTGTGTATCGAATTTTGTTGTAATTAGTAATGAGTTGCAATTAACTTATATCTGTCATGTATCTGTAATCTGCTTGCTTTCAGAGGGCATGGCTAGCATATCCTGAGGCTAGCCAAGAAACAGCATATAAAATGGATGATGCACTTGGTATCACAGACGGTTCATTGTTAAAAACCGTCTGTGATACCATATCACAGACGGTTTCAAAGAGTACCGTATGTGGTGTGACTGCTATCACAGACGGCTTTACTACTGACCGTCTGTGATATACACAATATCACAGACGGTTTGTATTACAAACCGTCTGTGATATTGTGTATATCACAGACAGTCTTGATTACTAACCGTCTGTGATAGGCGAGTATCACAGACGGTTTTTTATAAACAACCGTCGGTGATACTCGCCTATCACAGACGGTTAGTAATCAAGACCGTCTGTGATATACAGAATATCACAGACGGTTTGTAATACAAACCGTCTGTGATATTCTGTATATCACAGACGGTCTTGATTACTAACCGTCTGTGATAGGCGAGTATCACCGACGGTTGTTTATAAAAAACCGTCTGTGATACTCGCCTATCATAGACGGTTAGTAATCAAGACCGTCTGTAATGTTTTTATCACAGACGGCTCGGGAACCGTCTGTGATAACCACCAACTATCACTGACACCTAAACACTGACGGTTCAGGAACCGTCTGTGATGACGGTTCCGAACCGTCTGTGATAGGGCTGTCTGTAGCAGTGGATCAAGTGTAGTATCTGTTCTTATCAGCTTAATATCTGATATGTGGATCATGTATCCACTTTGATATTAAATTTATTTTTGTGGGGGGAGAGACCATCATGGTAGCTTGCTACTAGGGCTCTCGTGTGTTGTCTAGACGTAGCACTACAGTCTTGGCCTGGCACACCCCAACCAAAACAATCAAAATTATTCTATTTTTCTAATAAGTTATGAATTAGACATGCGAAACTTTTTGAATGACAATGGAATTAGACCATGACAATTTGCTTCTTTTTCTTAGAGAGAGAGAGAGAGAGAGAGAGAGAGAGAGAGAGAGAGAGAGAGAGAGAGAGAGAGAGAGCACCTAGACAATTTGCTGGTTAGGCAATGTTCACATTGGGCTGCCATTTTTGGTTAGTCCTACCAGGCCTGTCCTCAACCATTATGGTAAAGCGACATCATTGAGTAAGCCCATGGGCCACCTCGGGTCGAGATGATCTTATGCAGTTAATGCCCAAAACGTACTCTTCTGGCTTCTCAAATAGATATAGTTTTATTTAAATACATGTAGTTAAACATTTAAAAATAAAACATCCCAAGAGTTCATTTTAAATAACAAAAGAAAAGCCAGGGTTAAGATGGAGTAGATGAAGGCACGTTAGTTTGCTACTATATGTCATGGTTATGTTGGTGACTACATGTGAATTTTGGTCAAATTTGGCATCGTTTGTCACGCGAATATTAAATTTAGCCCCAAAATCACCACAATTCTATTTTTAGGCCCCTCCCCGAGGACAAGACTACGCGAGGGCGACACGTGTGAGTGGTGCGGTCGGGGAGAGCATGACTAAAATCGTGTGGTTGGGGACCGCACCACTAGAGTCGTGCAGTCCCCAACTGCACAATTTGTGCAGCTATAGTGGTCGTGTGTTCAGGTAGTGCATGATGCTACAATGCACAACTGTTGTTCAGTCTGCTTCCTGTGTTTGTTGGTGTAATAGTTTCCCGTGATAAATGCAAATTTTCTATTTATTCATGTAAACATATCCAATATGTAATAATTTTTAGATATAGGAAATGCGATTTAAAAATTATGATTTTTGTGTGGAGTCTTGTTTACTTGCTTGTGTAAATTTTTTGTAATTATAAACATCAAGAATTGTCATCCATAATTTATTTATGTGTAGAGTCTGCATGAATTTTTTAATATAAAAAACGAGGTGCAAAATATTTTGAAATTTATTTTGAAAACTCCTTACGCAGTGTAGATAATACATGTAGGAATTTTTTTTAAATTGTTATTTTTTCGAAATAAAAGGGTAGATAATGTAGGTAGGTTGGTCTATTTGTGATTTTCGTAGATTCTCAACGGTATGAAATCTGTTAGATTGGCAATAACATATTGTGATCGCCGTATGTTGTTGTAGTGCAAGAAATTTTCGGAAGAATTTTGTGGGGACAATGGAGGCCTCAGTGACTCGTATGTACGGAGGTAAGTTATAGTGTGATGTAATGATTGATCTGTTTGTGATTTTCATACACTGTGAATGGTAAAAAAATATATTCGATTCACACTAACATTTTGCAATCATTGTATATTATTGTAGTGCAAGAAATTTTGTGGGGACTACTGGGATAGGAACGATTGGTAAGTACGAAGAAAAGTGATATTGAGCACGCGAAGAATTGAATGCAAAAAGACGACAAGATTTGATGTTGGTAACTAAAGTAGACATCATAATAAACATGGGAATAACATGGCGCATAGGATTTGTTTACGTGCATAAGAAACATCATAATGCATGATGCAACAAACCGAAGTACTCCTATGATACATATGGGCCTTCTTGTCATGGAAATAAATTCGACATTTAGGGAACTCAAGCGGAATGGCCAGACCTACTGCGTGGTCCAGAGCCATTTTCCCTTCCTTCCGAGTTTGGCATTGAAATCCTCAGATGCCTCTTTGGCCTTGGCCGCTATTTCCCTTTTTTCTCGCGCTACCTACGCGTGCACGCCTCGAGATGAGCTTTCATCTCCTGACGTATACGCTCGGTTTGCTCATCATTGCGGTGCTCCTCATGCCATATCTCACATGCCCTTTTGACATTTCACTCCTCATAGTCGAGAGTCCACTGGAAATGTGGGTTAATCTCTAGGTCAATCCACTTGTGGTAGCCACGTAGTGGTTCCAGGGACTGCGGTAGATGAGAGAGGTTGTTATTGTGTACTTTGAATGAGAAATAGTAGGGGGAACACACTGTAAGTGGTCCTTACCAGCTGCAACACACTGTAAGTGGTCCTTACCAGTTGCTGATAGCTGATTGTGTCCAGACGGCAGTCAGGATAGTCATAGGAGTAGTTCGCACAACTCTAGTAACGCATGCCCAGGCTGAGCCGCTGCTTCAACTTAAAGAATTTGCATGGGTCTCTACACCAACAGAGGGGCGGCGTCTCCCCCTCAGGCGGCTGTTGCGGCGAACTCTTGGTTAGAACGTTCCATACGGACATGTTCCTACAGTGGGCATCATTAGGGGGGTGTGCCTCCTGGCACGCTCCACTTGTTCAGCCTGGGCCGCAGTAGCTCTTGCTTGTTTGTCGTGGGCCGCAGTAGACCTTGCTATGTCGCGGGTCTCCTCCCATTACTTCATCATCTTGTCCTATTGCTTCTTCTACCTCTTGTCCATCCTGACGCAGTGAACGAAGGTATGGTGTAGTGTTGGGTTGTGTAGTGTAGTGTTCTCTCGCAGATCTATTCCACCACATTTTATAAGCCAAAGGGTTGGCACGATGTGACTTATTCCATGTGAGCAACCTGCGGGGCAGAGTGTTGCGTTCTTTTTTTGAAAAGTATGTAGCGATGCAAAGTGTTTTCATTGTGCATGTCTTCTCACTACACAAAGCTACCCCTGTGGTCTTATCACTGCGTAAAGCTGACCCTTTGATCTTATCGCTGCGTAAAGATGCCCCCGTCTGGTTTTGTCACTGTGTAAAGCAGCCTCTTTGGTCTTATCACTGCGCAAAGATGCCCTCGTTTGCACTTGTCACTATACAAAGCTACCCCTTTGGTCTTGTCACTACGCAAAATTGCCACATCTTGTTTTTGTGAAAAGAATCTAGCGAGGTAGAGTGTTTTCATTGTGCAAAGGTGCCTCCCTATGGTCTTCTCACTATGCAAATCTATCCCCGTCTGGACTTGTCACTACGTAAAGCGGCCCCTTTAGTTTGTCACTGCAGAAAGTTGCCCACGTCTAGTCTTATCACTGCGTAAAACTGCCCCTTCGGTCTTCTCACTATTCAAAGACACCCCTGTCTAGACTTGTCACAATGCAAAGCTGCCCCCTATGATATAAGTATGTGTAATGCAAGTTGTTACCTGTAGTGCCCACATGTGTACATACTCGTCGTATTTGAATGATGCCATTTTTATTGGTAAAAGAATTTCTAAAGCACATTCCAATGAGAAGATTATTATTGCACATGGTGGCGTGGATATGCATTACACATACGTACATCGTACGAATGATTGCACATAACAACGCGATGGTACCAAAGTTGAAATAAATAAACTCATTGTGCATCTGGTTGCCGGTTCCTCTGACGGCGTATGTGATCCTCGGAGAAGGTGATCCTACGAGGGGAATGTGGTGCATCTCGAAGGTCGTATTGCGTGACCTACGTACAAGGCGCTGCTACGGAGAACTCCGTGGAGAGTAGCGACAGTTGGCCAAAAATGAAGCTTAGCTATTTGGTCGAAGAGGGGTCTACTTCCTGCCTAGATGGTACAGCTGGATTAGGCCATACGCTACGATGTTTGTAATGCATAGTACTATCATAAGGCATGTACGTGGGTAGTCCGAAGTGCAGACGACAGACCCTGGCCTTCGTGTTTGAGTTGCTCTATGTAAACTTGTATTTTTTTGGAATGCGTTAGTGTGTCAAAGCATACACACATGTTCTATTTACTACGTTACAACGTACCGGTGTATGCGGTTGTCCGAATGATGATCCCGTAGGCAAATCGCATATGTACTCCTGCACCGTGTATCCTAGGTAGGTCTGCCGAACCAATCATGCTGCTAATGCAAGCCAGACTAAATGTCATGTGCGAACGTGGGCAACACATCCTCTGGTCACTGGGGTGAGTTGGGATAGCTGTCAGGAGAGAGCCCCTGTCACCCTGGTGAGAAAGTTCAATGCTGCATCTCCCTCCGTGACAACGACGGCTATAGCAAGCTGCTATCCTGTCACAAGTGCTACAAGGAAAAGCGGTAGCGAGAGATAAGTGCCAATCAAGTGGATAAATAAATAGTTAGCAACTGTTGTACCACCGGGTCAAGGCGCCTTCCCTCCAATAGTGTCATAAACATGGTTCACAGATTTATTACAGAAATTGGAAAGGGAAAGATGGAATAAGCCTCCACTTTCATAGCCTTTACCAATAAACAATCCAAATTTGGACACAACTACTTTATTGGAGTCAAAAACCAACTTGAACCTATCGTGACAAAATAGTGACCCACTAACTAGGTTCTTGTTTATTGAAGGGACATGCTGCAAGTGAACTTCAAATCTGTCATGCCAACATTAATAACAGAAGCATGTGACACATTCCCCATTAGGACAGAGGAAGCCCATGCAACTTGATAAGAAGAAAATAGAGATGCATCAGCACACACATGAATATTATCCCCTATGTCAATCCACCAATCAATAGAAAGACATGTTGAGAAAATGGTAGATAAATTACAGTACCCAGATCCTCCAGCATCATCAATAGTCATGTTAGCAGTCCTCTGCCCTTGCTAAATTTTGATGCCCTTCCACTTACGGCAGTGTTTGGCATAATGCCCACTGTCACCATAGACATAGCATGTAACAACCTCCATACTTTTCTTTCTTTTGTTGTTGTTGGTCCATTTTAGGACTCGTGGTTGGAACCACCTTGGTTTTTCTTTTGTTCTTCACATTGCTAGCCCGCTGTACAATATCAGTGCTAGACTGTCCCTTGACCACTTTTGGTGCATCATTTGCTTGGACCTTTTCTTCAACATCAAGACTGGCAACCAAATCCTCAACGAAAATGTCTTGCCTCTTGTGTTTCAGAGTTGTGGCAAAATTTCTCTAGGATGGAGGTAATTTAGCAATAATGCCTCTAGCCACAAACTTGTCTGGCAACTTGCAACCAAAGTGTATGAGATCTCTCACAATGAACTATAGTTTGTAAGCTTGCTCAACCATAGAACGGTTATCAACCATTCTGTAGTCATGGTATTGCCCCATGACATACAATTCTCATCTAGCATTGGAGGTAGTGAACTTATGTTCGAGTGCCTCCCACAGCTCAACAACGTTCTGCATGTGCATGTATATCGTAGAGTTGGTTAGACAACATACTCGAAATGCATCCGACAAATATTGTCATAGCCATGTCAAACTCTCTCTACCTTTCAGCAGTGTGAGGTCCTAGCCAAATGACCCAAAATACATTCATAGCTGAGAGCCACAACTAGACTCTTGTCTGCCATCTTTTGAAATTCACACTGGTAAACTTGTCTGGTTTCATTGCCACGGCAAAGCCATCCGTCACTAAATGCCTATTAGGTTTTTGGATTGTTAGCAAACAGTGCACTTTAGTGATTAATTTAAACTGATAAACAACAGGAAATGCAAACTTATAGATTGCAATACGTGTGTACTACAGGCTATCAATAAATTACCAGACAATAAGAATAGTAACATGGTAATCTTGTATATATCAGATAGTACACTGAGTATAAAGGATATTGTACTCACAGTAGATCCTAGGATCAGTCGAAGGGTTGCAGGAAGTAGTGAGCAATTGTGCGAACTGCTTCCCAAAAACCTAATGCACCACTTACCATGCAGGACTCGAGAGACGATGGTTTCGGAGACACTACTCTTCCCACACCAGCGCATGCGAACACATGAATGAAGAAACCAGAAGCAACACAAAAAATAGTGAGAATGAGAGGGAGAGAGCTCAAGACTTAGATTTTCTGGTCACCTCCTCTCTTTTAAGCATGAACCAGTAACTAACATATTAAACATAATTTATTGTGTTGTAGTTTCTGCATTAATGCATACATCATTAGTGCAAAAAATCAATTACTTGTGCAAGTTTAAAATCTTATGCAAGGTGCAAAAGGAAACTACACCTCCACAAGCGGTCAGGCCCGGTATCACAGCACCATTCATGTGTACGCTGCGCGCAGGCGGGTGATGGTGTGGCGTGGCAAGGCGAGGTGAGCGAGCGCGCGCATGTAGTCTTTGCTTCTTCTCTTCACCATAGTCATATCCACTCTCTCTTATAAATGGGTGTGACTCTCTTTTGGTGAGTTGGGACTATTAGTCCCACCACTTGCTATGCATGATTGGGCCGTTGTGATTTATGGAAAATATTATTTAGGCCATTTGGGTTCATGCCTAAATTGTCTAACAGTGACGTAAAGAGGGGGAGAGAAGAGATCAAGCCAACAAAAACAAAAGCAACTCAATCAAAACAAAAGGACATCATGAGTGATGAACAAAGTGAACTATTGCTACTTGAAGATACCATATGGAGGAAAAGAGAGCATATTCTAGCACTCACTCTTCTCTAACTCTAACCCTAGAACTCAAGGTTGAGATGGTTGGATGGTTAGCTTGCAAGCTTCCATTCCCAACCTGTTAAATAGATGAGACAATTAGCTCACATCTAAACTAAAGGATATTATCCATTAGCATAATTGGGGGAACCCATTAACCCTATATAATATGGGTTTTTACTCACAGCTTAACTCATACACGCTTTTCAAAACACATGAGTCCAAATCCACTAAGTCAAGCACCTTTGATCCACTTGATCTCCTCAGCATTTCCTTGATCTAAACTGCACTTCCACCACTCCCCATACAGCAATACCTTCTTCCACTTCCCCACCAACCACCCCTTCGATGGCCGCCTCATCATCGACTTCATCGGTACACAGATCGATCAAGCACAAGAAACAAAAGGCCTTAATTTGTAGTATATGTCAAGTGCAATGTAGCTACATACATATGTGTGTTCTTGATTGTTGTTTGTATGCACAGCGGAGGCGCTAGGGCTCCTTCTCCTACTGTCGTTCCTGTCCAAGGCAGATAACATCAGCCGGGGGGCAAACTTCACCATTGTTGGTGGCATGGCGCTCGACGTCAGCTTCTTCCTCTAGTACAACACCGTGAGTGTGCCACCATTTCTAGAGCTCCCTGTGCATGCATATTGGGTGGTTCCGTAAGCTCATGAAACAATCATCACTCTGCAACACCTCCACGAATTGCAGGGAGTACTTGGCGAGGTCACTGTTCATCAGGGGCAGACCCTCCCATGTGCCGGGAGCAACGCACGACAGCTAGGGAGCGGCATGCGATGGGTCGGTAGTGACGGAGTAGGCTAGGTGTGGTGAGCAGCGAAGCGAGCGCTAGAGCGGGCCGAGGGCGTGGTGGCCAGGCGGCGTGGAGAAGAGGCAATAGCAAAGATGCAATCTCATTAGGTAAAACTAGGGTTTATTTACTCTTGTTATTTTTGGTAATAGATCTGCATGAGATGCAATCTCATTAGATTTGTTATGGCAGATGCATTGATTAGTACCTGCAATTTGTTAGATCAGGCTATGAGATGTGTGAAAACGTTAATTTGTATGAGATTGCCTTTTCTGATCATCTGATGTGTAAGTTTGTTAATTGCTGTTTCTGATGTGTTAATTCGTATGAAATATAGCCCTATTGCATGATTATTTGTGTTGTTACTATTGTGTGAATGGTGCTATATAAATATATTTGTTTTACTGGTTGATTGGATATTATTGCACTATTGAACAAAATCATATGTGTTCTTGGTGAACTGTGTGACATTAGGATAAGTTAAAATAATTTGTTTGATAGATACACAAAAAAGTATTCAAAAGCATGTGATTGCAATATAGTTTACATGTGTATTCCTTTGCTATCAGATAATACTCTTTGTTCACACGGACACCAATGCCGTTGTACCTAAAAAATTTTCTCCAAATGCTCCATTGCTTGATCTTGGTTAGATACTTCGTTTGGAAGAATTACTTTAAATTTCTTGTCGTCTGTGTGTCGATCGAGGTTAGCTGGAGAATTGTAGTGTAGCATGTGATTCCTGAGTTCTGACTGCTAGTTCAGAAATGCGACGTCAACATGCTCACCGTAGATAGAATACATTGCAAGATTAACGAAGTCAAATAGCTGATTGACGAAATCCAAAGCAATGAGACAATTAGTTCTGCATGCACCTGTGCACTTCCCAGAGTTTTGTAAATTTCGAAATCTTTATTTTTTTGAACGGGGAAATTTGAAATCTTCGGCTAAGTTGGGATGAAAACAAGACATGGAATTCTCTTAGGTAGACATCATCCACCGTCTGATCTGCATCGAGATATATGTGTATGGATCTCAATCAAAAATAAATTGTATATAACGTGGCCATCTAGGAGTAAAACTGTTTTTGCAGCATCCCTGTTCGGCCCAACAAGATTCTTTCCGCATGTCGATCGAGAAGATCGAGCAGCGGTAGTTTTATTGGGTACCACAAACTAATTTGCCCCAAGCTAGGTCAACTCTATAAGCATACAAACTAATCTGACGTGGACTTGAAAGATGGAAAAACGTAAATAGTACCACGATGACATTTGTGCTGTATAAATGGGTGCAAAATGTTGATAGCAGTAGGCAAATTTTTGCTTGGTAAATTTGCAGCAGGGTCCCTCCCTTTCACCAAGGCCGCATACATGTCCTGAGCGTCCAGTTTTAATCAAACGGAGTCCAAGTCTTGGAACGGGTCCACAATAACAACGGTAAAACACGGCCCAACCTTTTGGAATTAATCTCCTGTTCTCCGCAAGATCCTCCGTCTTAAGCACTATGAATAATAGAGCGGGTGGAGCATGACATAAAAGGAGAGGTCGGCACCCAAGCAATGCATTACTTTCTCGGCCTTTTGGCTATCACTACTACAGAAAGGCTAATAGTAGACGGCAAATCACAGACGGTTTTGTGAAACCGTCTGTAATGTAAACTATTACAGACGGTTTTAATTTGAAGGCCGTCTGTGGTATTTGTGGCGGGAAAAAGGAGTATCACAGACGGTTCTTA
Source organism: Dendrocalamus latiflorus (assembly GCA_017311315.1). Taxonomy (NCBI): domain Eukaryota; kingdom Viridiplantae; phylum Streptophyta; class Magnoliopsida; order Poales; family Poaceae; genus Dendrocalamus; species Dendrocalamus latiflorus. The sequence goes on from CM029662.1 coordinate 8,670,054, forward strand.
CCGCTGAACCGTCTGTGATACTGGAATATCACAGACGGTTTTTATTAAAAACCGTCTGTGATAATCTGGGATTATCACAGACGGTTGTTTATTAAAAACCGTCTGTGTTGTGTCGACTATCACAGCCGGTTGTTGTTAAGAACCGTCTGGGAATGTTCACAGACGGTTTTTCACAAGAACCGGCTGTGATGTCCCTTTGTCTGTCATATTCTAGATCAGAGGTTAATATATAAGTACACATTGCTTCTAATAACTTAACTACAGAACTACTGAGACAAGAGATCACAAATTAAAGGCAAATTTATTAATTTCAATTAGAGGCAAATTTATTACAAAAGTCGCACAGGTAAAGAGTTTCCCAGATTGTATTCTTTTGGGCTTCGTAAGCTTCTTCTTCAACTTGGGGACTTGGAGGATCAGCCGCTAAATTCTCGAACGCCGTTAAGATTGCCCTTGTCCTCAGCACTTCCTCGTGCAGCCTGGACAAATGATCAGCAGCATCCATAATGTCGTAGATGATAGCATGAAAAGATTCCTCAGAATCTGTCGTTTCTGCTTGATCGGCAAGGCTATCCATCAGTATCTGCAATGCGTGTAGAGCTTCTTCCGCATTGCGCACATTGTGGAGAAGAACCAGGGTGAGGGTTGTTTCCCTTTCTTGAGCAGAAAGTCGGGGAAGGAGAGCAGGGCGGGTGCGGAGAAGCTGCTCCAGATGCAAATTGCTGGCCGCCTGTGTAAGGTTCCGGCCGAACAATTCGTGATGAACAGATGAGAGGAAGGAGATGATCACAAGAACAGTAGTAGAAGCCATGTTGTATTGTATATTGTATTGTACGTACGTAGAAGAGACCTGGATTAGGAGCGCATATTTAACCTTTAGCACAAACGGTTCGTATACCCAAACATTAATGATATAGACGCTTCGTATAACGATCGAGAGACGTTAATTAGACGATCGAAACACGAAGCGTTCTGGCATCGAAACACGCACGAAGCGTTCTGGTATGAAGCTTATCACAGACGGTTTTTTATAAAAAACCGTCTGTGATAATTTTATCACAGACGGTTTTTAATAAAAAAACCGTCTGTCATAACTGGTTATCACAGACGGTTTTTAGTTTAGAACCGTCTGTGATAATCTCCCTACATATACCCTCTCGCTAGGGTTTTCCGTGTGCGCTGCAGTTATTCGATTAGATCTAAATCCCAAGCCCGTCGTCGCTGCCGCCTCCCCGAGCCCTCACCGGCTGCCTCCCCCAGCCCTCGCCGGCCGCCTCCCCAGACGAAGACGTCGCCGCAGCCTCCTCCTCCTCCGTCGCTGCCTCCTCGAGCCCGTCGCCTCCTCATCCTCCGTCGCCGCCGCCTCCTCCTGCGTCGCCGCCTTCTCCTCCTCCGTTGCCGCCGCCTCCCTGGACGAAGACGTCGCCGCAGCCTCCTCCTCCTCCATCGTCGCCTCCCCGAGCCTGTCGCCTCCTCCTCCTCCTCCGTCGCCGCCGCCTCCTCCTCCTGCGTCCCTAAGGTCACCAAAACCCTAAGGTCATCAAATCCCTCCCCGAGCTTCATGCTTACTGTTAGTGTTTAGGGTTGATGCTTGATGCTTCATACTGTTATGGTTAGTTGCTTAGTACATATTTAGGGTTGATGCTTCATGCTTACTGTTAGTGTTTAGGGTTGATGTTTGATGCTTGGTACATATTACATTGGTACATTGTTTACTGCAGTAGCTTAATTAGTTTGCTATTTGGTACATATTACATTGGTACATTGTTTACTGCAGTAGCTTAATTAGTTTGCTATTTGGTACATACTACATTGGTACATTGTTTACTGCAGTTGCTTAGTTTACATTGGTACATATTACATTGCTTGTTGTGTTAGTATATAGTATATAGTATATAGTATATAGTATATAGTACATAGTACATAGTACATAGTATATAGTATAGGCACATAACCCCTCTCTGTCCACATCACCCCCTCCCTTCTCCCCCTTCCCTCTACTCCTCTCCTCTCTTTCTAACATTGAGCATCATGTATCACTTTTCTTGCTTCCTCATCTTATCATGTGCAACCCTACAATTTGAGAGCACAAATTAACCAATCAAGGAAGAGTATATGATCAAAGGGCATGAAGCAAGAAATCTTGCGATTATTGCAAAAGATACATTGACCATTTGGGTGGAAAGAAATACATTGTGTCGTCAGGCTCATGACTGCCAATTTGAAGCATAGCATAGCATCCGAGGAACATCCAAGGCCTGCAGCTGTGTCTTGAGGAATGCCAAGAGCTGGTCTTCAGATGTGGCATTCCTCAAACTATAAAATATGAATCTTATTCTCATAACCCATCTGAATACCAGCTCTTGGCATTCCTCAAGACACAGCAGCAGGCCTCGGATGTGCCTCGGATGCTATGCTATGCTATGCTTCGAATTGGCAGTCATGCGCCTGACGAAACAGTTGATCTTTCCACCCAAATGCTCCTTGTATCTAGACAAAAAACAGCAAATGAAGCAAGTGACATACTATAGTGTTCCCGTTCAATGAACCGGATACACTAGTTTGTGTCATTTGCTTCATAGACCTTTGTTTAGGGACTTTGCTATTTGGTTTATAGTTTTAGCAACTAAAGTAGGTGCTAGGATAGGCACTTTGTTTAGAGACCTTGTAGTAATAGTATTACAAAATTCAAGGAAATTTTAGTACAGAAGTTCAAAAAAAAGAAATTCCCAGATTCTTCAGTGAGCAGCCGACATAGCCGACTTCTTCGGTGAGCGACTATCCATCTGCTTCTTCCCACTCCTCTTCATCTCTGGTCTCTGGATCACGTATGCCAGTAGCGATGATTCAGTTAGATGAATCATCGCTACTGGCGTACGTGATCCGATGATTCAGTTAGATGAATCATCGCTACTGGCGTACGTGATCCAGAGACCAGAGATGAAGAGGAGTGGGAAGAAGATTGATAGTCGCTCACCGAAGAAGTCGGCTATGTCGGCTGCTCACCGAAGAATCTGGAATGTCTTTTTTTTTGCACTTTTGTAATAAAATTGACTTGAATTTTGCGGGAAAAAGAAGGACTTGATGGAACAAGGCTATATACCTTGATTCTCTAAGTAAGAACAAATCCAAGTACACAGCTATCACCCAAATACTCGATAGGTACGTACATTGTACATTGTACTCTTTCTTTCCTTCCGAATAACTAATCTAACTTTTTTGAATAACGAAGGTCGTTCGCCACATACGTTCAACAAACACGTGACTCGACGACAGGCTGCGTCCATCTCTACATCTGCATTGACACAGCCGGATTTTGCAAAAAAATCGAGGAGAGCTCATTTGGTTTTTGTGGACAAAAGTCGTAAGATCAGATGGAGAGTTCCACTGCCCAGAATGATTTTTTATTGTAATTCTAAGTGCAAATACAGTGTCAATTGTGTATTTATATATGTTTGTGAAATGTGTATTTGTGTATTTGTTAATGGATATTTTATTTCAATTCAATGAATTGATTTGCGAAATGGATGCTTTATATATGTTTGTGAAATGAAGTGCGTTGTCAATTGGATGTTTTATGTCTGTGAAATGTATCTGAAATGAAATGAGATGTGTGAATTGTATATGTTTTATGTCTGTGATTATCTGCTTGTTTCAGAGGGTATGGCTAGCATTTCCTGAGGCTAGCCAATAAACAGAAATATATTTAGGGTTTGAAGGGAATATCACAGACGGTTTTGAGTTAAAAATCGTCTGTGATAGCTGATAATCACATACGATTTTGAGTTAAAAACCGTCTGTGATAATTGATAATCATAGACGGTTTTGAGTTAAAATCCGTCTGTGATAGCTGATAATCACAGACGGTTTTGAGTTGAAAACCGTCTGTGATTACCAGCTATCACAGACGGTTTTTAACTCAAAACTGTCTGTGATTATCAATTATCACAGACGGTTTTTGAGTAAAAACCGTCTGTGATAGCCCATAATCACAGACGGTTCAAAAACCGTCTGTGATGACCTTCGATAATCACTGACCCATAAATACAGACGGCTCACAAAACCGTCTGTGATGACGTTTTCGAACCGTCTGTGATGACCTTTTCTGTAGTAGTGTATGATCAAGTGTAGTATCTGTTCTTATCAGCTTAATATCTGATATATGGACCATGCGTCCACTTTTATATTAAATTTATTTTTTGTGGGGGGAGATCATCATAGTAGCTTGCTACTAGGGCTCTCGTGTGTCATCCAGATGTTGCACTACAGTCTTGGCCTGGCACGTCCTCACCGAAACAAACAAAATAATTCTATTCTTCCTCTAATAAGTTATGTTAGTAAGTAATCACTATCCTAATCTTAAGTAGTTGCCTTTCGATTGGATATGATTTTCAAATTACTTCTTTTGGCCAATTTTTTTAGCCACTAATATTTATAAGTGTATCAATACTAATGAATTAGATATGCAGAATTTTTCGAATGGCAGTGGAATTAGACCATGACAATTTGCTTCTTTGTTGTGAGAGAGAGCGCGCTGGACAATTTGCTGGGTAGGCAATGTTCAAATTGGACCATCGCTTTTCTGTTAGTCCGATCAGGCCAAGGTTTAAGCCATTCTATTAAAACGGCATTGTTGAGTGAGGCCATGGGCCACCTCGGGTCGGGATGATCCAATGCAATTAATGCCCAAAATGTACCTCGCTTCAACACGTGGCTACTCGATTGCTTCACTGGTCAGCGTTGCGTGCGTAAATGGGCCATGCGCATGATGGAGTGGGCGGCATGTATAACATTTCTTGTGGCTACTTGATTACAATTTTGCCCCTACGTTTCTTCTGTTTATTATGATGAGGAGACATAATTTTCATCTGACTCGACAATTCACTAAATTGTTTAATTGTGTACTGTTGCAGTGAGAATTAGTTTCGACGACGAACACAGCTTCTAGATCAAAATGATGGACTTGTATGCTGCCCTAAGCAATGCTTGGAAGAGCAAGATTAGGTTTGGATTAATTCAAACCTATCCAATTGGCCCTTGAAAGCAGACCTATAGAAAGTGGTTTCCATTCAGAAATAAATATGTATAGGATTTTGTAACACCCCATTTTGTGGCATGTAAATTTTTGTGGCAAAAATTCAAAATTTGAATTTGATTTCAATTGTGTTTCTCAAATTCTTTTGAATTTGCAAAATTTCAAAATTTTGGAATCTTCTTGGGCTGGCCTAGCCCATCTTTGACCTTTTCTTTCCCCTAGCCCATTTGGCCTGCCTGGTCTTTGGCCTGCCTCGACCCATCCAACCTCCTCCTTCCCCCTCCCTCTCTCTGTCACACCCGCACACACTGTGCACGCCAACCCACCTCCATCGCGTCCACATTGACGTCGCCCTGAGCCAGCACCCGGCTGTGGATCACTAGTCCATGCCACCTAGCACCGCCTCCGTGAGCTCGAAACCCCTATCTCTTCCCTCTACACGCCACCGCGACGACCCGCTTCCGCGACATCCACGTCACCTTGTGCCTCGTGCACGCCTGAGTCCTTGCCTCCCCTTTTTCTCTCTGCTTCGCAGCTCCAGACCGCACACCAACTCTGCCCCCTCCTTTCCCTATCTTACGCCGCGCCATGCAACAAGCAACGCTGCTCTTGGCCTCGCGCACCTTAACTCCACATGCAATGGTCTCCTCCCTCTCCCTTGGCTATAAAAGCCCCACTCCAGCCTGACCTTTTGCCCCAATCGAGCCCCTGTTCTTTCCCTTGCCCTGAGCGCCTCTCCTCCCCCTTTCTTTTTCCCCTCCAGCCACTCCGCCACCGTTGAGCCATCTTAGGCTCTATTGCGCCTCCAGCCAATAGCCCACGCGTAGAGCTCCACCCAAGCACCCTGAAGCTCCCCTGTCCATCGCCAAGCAACTTCACCTTCCCTGGCAAGCTCCCCACGGTGCCACCTCACTGTCGCCTTGCTCTCTTGACACTAGCTCGCTCCACACTGCTCCAAGCCCCTTCCTTGCTTCCGGTGAGCTCCGTTCCCTCTCTAGTTGCTCCCCATGGTTGGAATTGGCCTCGGATACTGTGCTCCCCTGTGGCCACCGAGCGTCACCATCGACCATGCTAGAGGCCAAATTGGGCCACATCGCCTTGCCTGTAGGTGCGCATAAGCCCGAGGAGTCCATTTCATGCTTGGCCTCTAGCCATCGTGTCTCCCCTCACCGTCGGCGAGCTTCGCCGCCTCTTAGCCGGGAGAAGTCCTGTAGCACCACCATTAGTTTTAACCCATGTTTAATTAGCGTTAATGATGCCTGAGTTAATTAGTGGCTGACCCATGGGCCCCTGTTGAAACTAATGTCTCGCTAACAGTGGGCCCCTCACCCATTTAAAAATATTTTAAAACCGGATTTGCAAATTTGAGTCACTAACTTGCAGGCCCTAATTATTGTTTGCATAGTAAAAGGCCCCGCATGTTAGCCTCTCTCCTTTTTCTTTTGAAAATAAATCAATTTTTATTTTAAAAGGCCATGGCCCCTTCTATTAGCCTCTGTAGCTTTTTCCAAATACAATCAATTAAAAATTAAATAAAAACACATGGACCCCACCTATCAGAAAGAGAATTTCTCTACCCTTTATTTATTTCTCGATTTAATCCGAATTTAAACTTTGAAGAACCTGTTTTCCCTTGTCTTAGCTCTAAATTCAATGAAACTTATTTCTGAATTTTCTAAATTTAAGATCTATCTATTGGTGCTAGTTTTGTTCAATTTGGAGTTCATTTAAATTTTTTTCTTGGTATTTATTTGTTCTTGTTTATGTGTGGTTCGGTTTTTAATGTGACCGTCCGACTAGAGTATGAGGACGCAGATGGGCTCCAGATCAAGCAAACTCAGGAGTATCAAGACCAACCTGCTTTTGACCCAGGCGAGTCAACATTTTAATCAGAGCAAGGCAAGTCACACTCCTTAACCATGGTGTACCCAGTTTGCAAATAAAATTATTTTGTTTTAAATTACATTGCATGCTTAATTATATTCAACGTACTTCAAATTCAGTTTTAAATTTAGTTATTGCCTACTTGTTGATTCCTCCATTGACATTTGAATTCTTCGATACTTTGTAACCCTAGAATAAAACTATAGTTAGTACACTAGTATGACTGGAGAATTTTTGTAGCAAATGCTTAGCCCTGCATAGTATAACTTAGGCTTGGGACACCTTTTTCACATGATATGATAACTTTTTGAAATGTATTCTTGACTTCGGTGAGTCAAGAAGGATTATGAAATTATTTCAAAAGAAAATATAAAACCTGGTTTAGACCTAAGATAATCGTCAGGTGGTGGGTGTAGGCATGCACTGTTGTTTGGTGACACAGTGTTGATTGTCGTGCACAGGGGTACGTGGTTGAGCCTAAGTCAATTAAGAACCGGTCTGTGAGCTACTGTTGCAAAGCCCTATCATACTACCACACAGCCCTGGATGAATAATTTGCGGGTCCCAACCTGAGTCATGTTGTAGGTTGAAAGTGAGCGTGGTGTAGGCCATGAGAAGTCTCACTCGGCTCAAGAGGGGGTCCCGGTTTGGTGGATTTCTTACTGGGGTGAAAGCTTAGAGTTGGCTTGTCTAGGTTGAAGACTTTGCATTGTAAAGACCTTGTCATGATCTCCTCGCCTCACATCTAAGGAAGTGTGTAATCCGGTTGTAATCCAGAATGATCATGTCTTGTAGGTAAAGTTGTACAACCTTTGCAGAGCGTATAATCTATCCTAGATAGCCGTGCCTATGGTCATGGGCATGTTGAGTAAAAGTTTTTCATGGATTAGACTTTGTTTTTTAAAAATGGTTTTCGAAAACCTTGTGGATGGATGGAATCCATGAGTTATTGAAAACGTGTGGATGGATTGAATCCATACGAGATGTTTTTTTGGAAAAGATGGTTCGGGTGGGATGCCCGTGGTTAGGTTAGTGTTTGGTCGGAGCCTGCACTAAAGGTATTAATTTCAATTACAAGTTCTGTTTTTTACTTACTGTATTAAATTCAATAATTTCAATCTATTTACTGTATTTCTTTAAATACTATTTTATGCAAACTAACCATATAAGCCTCCCGTTGATGCGTTTAATCATTATGATGCATTTCTTCGTGTGACTAGCGGAGTACAATTTTGTACTCACTTGCTATCTCATCTCAGAGGAGGACATCTACGACTATAGTGAGGACCTAGACGAGTAGGACGCGTCTTTCAATCGTCGGCCTGTGGGCAAGCTATTGGGCTTCGCTGTTTATCAATTTGTTTCCGCTGTTACTTCCTTTATTTGTGTTATCAATGATCCTAATGTAAGACTTGGCCATAAGGTTGTACTCTTTTGTTTAATATATTTGATTGGTCATTTGTGCTCGATACGTATCTTTGTTACACTGTGTGCATTAGCTGTTCCTGGACTAGTGCGATTTACACATGGGGTTTCGGAGTTGTTACTCCGGGATCCGACACTAGCACCTCACCCATATGGGGTTGGGCCCATATGTTATGCGGGATGTCCACCAAAGGGTAGCACTGTCAGACTCCACTCTCTCTTAACACTAGCCATGGCAACATCACCTCCCGGTGTGCCATTCATTGTCGGATTTTTATCATCTGCGTACACCAGTCTTCCGTGGGATGACAAAGGGTCCATTAAATTATTCAGCCAAGTCTACACTTTACCAGCTTGTGATAGTACTATTTTACATGGGGAGATCATCACAGGATTAAGTCTTTAATTTGTCCGAGCAGTTCATTCCACAAACCAAAGATTATTGTGTTACATCTACACCATCCCCTCTTTCCATCTGCCCAAACAGATACAATAGGTTTCGGGTTTTTAAGAAGTATAAATCATGTTATCACAAATATTTAGCCACTTACATCCTGTGATTGTCCCAAAGCAAGTTTTCATGTTTCAAAGATTGATGATTAGGGCAACTAGTACCCTGGACTTAACAAGACTAGCATGACATTTTAATATGACCTATATCTAGTAAAGCTATCATTAACATCTAGGGTGACAAGGATTAGACAATTCAAGTGTCAAGGAATGGCATAATAATAATTACAACATCAAGTAGGAGTGTAGCTACCTTAAGCTTTGACATATATTTGCATAATAAATTAAGCATGCAAGTTGATAATTTAAAAGAACATACTTTTGCAGAAATTATGGGATCAACATGATCAAAGTGATGACTTGCCTTGCTAGGTTTACCACGTCCTTGATCTTATTCAAAGCATTCTTAGTCAGTGATCTTGAATTCCTGGTCTTCGCTTTTACCCAAGTCTTGATCCCGCTTGAACTTGTTGCAGCTTCGAGACTTCAGATTCTAGTACGTGGCAAACGAGTGAGAAACCAAATAAATCCAAATAAGTTCAACCAAATAAATCCAAATAACTTCAAGAGTCCAAATAGATTTAATTGAGCTTGTTTATATTTTTCTAAGATTATGGCAGAAGGGATGATTTGGTGAGTTGTAGGATTGAGATGGGGTCAAAGAATTTGGAGTGTAAGTGAAGTGACAAAACACTTCTCTAGGAAGAATAAAAAGAGGAATTGATGGACAAATACCTAGTTTTGATCTTTTAATTTTATAGCTTCTTTATTTATTTTATATTTATTAAGGAAGTTCCATAAGTCACGCATGACCTATGGACCGATGAGAGAGTTTAATCGTGATACTAGCTATTATTCGTTGAGTGTTAATAGCTTAGTGATTTTAGGATATGGGTTTTATATATGATGAGTAAAATTTTAATTCGTTGAATTATCTTGTCATTTTGAGATAAGAGATTACTTGAGATTGCAATTGCCAGATTAATTGTACCTTTAATTCAAGATATTATTTTTAAGATATGGGTTTGGTTATATCAACCAATTATTGTTACAAATAAAATTGGTTGTTTTGCTTATTAGTAATGATCTTTATTAGACAGGAAGTCAATAATCTAATTAGGTCCTCTTTTAAGATTTGAACTGAATTATTGGTGAATTAGATATTCTTAGGTATAATAGTAAATTTTAAATCCCAACATACGGATCGGATTGTTAATAATTATATTTAGGGTCACTTGATTTGAGATATGGACATGAGATGAGGATTAATGGTTCCTTATTTATGTTTAAGTGTTCTTAACCATAAACATCTGTTATTTTAAATCTTAGCATTTTAAGATAAATATTGATGTATTCACCACTATTATTTTAACCACTTTTGAAAAGATAGTTTTCATGATTTTAGAGATGAGCAAACCACAGATGATATTATATGTGGCATGCAATTCATTTTTGGGAGATAATCTCATGAAGCAAGGTAGATTAAGTTCTCACTATTTTGAAGTGTAAAAAATCAATGATAGATTTCTTCAAATTATTTCATTAATTATTTTTATTGCCATTCTCTTGGTTGCCATGAACTTAGGCAAGACTAAATGTGCACAAATATTTTATTAAGACTCATAATTAAATGTTTTAGTCCTGATATTCTTTTTATTGAAGTCATGATAGTTGCCAGTAATTTACAAGAATTTCTTTTAAATGGAAAAAAATCATGGCATAATCTTGCTTTATTAATCCTGTATGAGGATTAGTTCATTAATATTTATTTGCATGCATTTAACCAAAGTTAAATTTTTAATTTAATTTCAAAGCCCTTTTAGTTTAATCTCACAATTAAACTCTTATTCTCATTTTTATGTACAGCTCGTATTTTATAAGGTTGCCCCTTTGAATATTTATACAATATTAATTTACAAATTAGTCATATACCAAAGAATATCGAGATATGCATGCAAGAGTTTGGGACACTTAACTAGCTCGGCCCACAAGTCATACAAAGAGAGAGGACAGGGAACAGAGGGCCGGTGGTTTGGCCAAAGGAGAAACACGGGAGGTGTAGGGGAGGTGCGCAACCGGGGGGAGGCGGTGGCGCCTGTGAAAGGCGGCTGGGAAGGCGCCGGCGGCATCCAAAACGGGTCCCCAGGAGGCCAAGGGAGCCTGTGGAGGTAGCGGCGTGGCTCCAAGTAGGGTGAAGGCAGACCGGGGTGGCTCTCGATGGCTAGAGAGAGAGGAGGCCACAGGGGCAACTGTGCCCTATGAGGAGGGGGAATAAAATAGGATGGGCATGTGCATAAGGGGCCTAGGGAAACTCACCTTTTATAACAACCCAAAAATTTGCTTTCTGAAAAATTTAAATTCAAATTAATTATTTTAAAGTAATTGGATTTTATTTGGCTTTTATTTGATTTTCTGGATTTTCTGGAGTTTAAAACCTATTTTTAAAATTTAAAAAGTATTTTAAAGTATGAAAAATTAAATACCAACATTAGTTGGAAATAATTTTATTAAGTCCAAAATATCTCCAGGAGCTTCTGTGAATTTGTTTAGAATTTTTGGAGGTATTTTCATATTTTTCTGAGCTTTATTTAATTTCCTAGCCTTTTCTGAAAATCAAAATCAATTTTTTTAAAAAAAATAAAAATCCCTCCCATCCCTCCGACCGCCACGTGGACGGCCGGATCCTCTCCACGTCGCCCGGCCGATCCCGCCTCCCTCACTCCTCGGGCCGACACATGGCCAGCCCGGATCGGCAGCCCCCTCGCTCCCGGCCCATCTGGCCCGTCCGTGCCTTGCCCCTTCCTCGGCCGCCCGATCCATGCCCCTCCGCGTGGCGCCATCCTGGCCGCCCGCGCCTCCCCTCTTGCTGCACCGCAGGGCCCGCCTGTCAGGCCTATCTTCCCCGCGCGCCGTCCCCTTCCTCCCGCTCGCCGCACCATCCCCGCCGCCATCTCCGCCGCCCCTCGCCCCGCTGATTTCTTTCCTTTTCGCCGCCCGTGCGACTCACGCCCTTTCCTTCTTTTTCCTTCCCCGATTCCCTTCCTTCTTCGGCCGCGCTTTCCTTTATTTTCCTCTCCGCAATCACCGCCGCCCGCAATCGACGGCGAGCGATCCCCGCCGGACCTCCCTCCCCTACCCCTATAAGAGCCACCCTCGGCTCCGCCTCCTCTCACCCAATCTCCCGCCGCCTTCCATTCTCCCTCTCCGCCACCTGAGACCCTCCGCGCCGCGCACATCCATCCCCGCCGCCTTCCCCAACTCCGGCGAGGAATCGCCGGAGTCTCGGGCCTCGCCTCATAGCCTCCACCACCGCCTTCACCGTGCCCGTGCGCACGCCGGTCGCCCCTCGACCGCGCCTCTCCGCTACCGGAGCCCCGTCGCTGCCGTTAAACCCGAGCCGCCGCTGCACCTTCTCGCCGCCGGCCCGTCTCCGCCGCCCTTGGTAAACCCCGCGCCCCTCCCCCGAAACCCCCGTGCGCCCCTCTCCCCATACCCCACCTCGCCGCCGGCAGGCGAACCGCTGTCCGCCGGCGAGCCGTGGAGCCCAAGCCGGTCACCGGCCAGCGGCCACGTCAGCTCGGTCGGCCCAGGTGGCAGCCCGGTGGATGCCACCTCGCCCTGTCCGTGCCCCGTCGGCGCCACGCAAGCCGCGCCCTCCACCCCGCCACCTCAGCACATCCCCGTAGACTGTGGACTCGGTCCATGGACCGAGGCCCACCTGTCAGTGGGATTTACCCCATGCTGACGCCAGCATGGCGCAATAAACCCAATTTTCAGTTCAAAAACAAATCAGCCGAAAAAGGAAATTCAGTGCTGACGCAATAATTCCAATTTCCATTAGAAAAATAATTCCAGAAATTCCTCTTTTTCCTTTTTTCTGAATTTAAACTTCCCGGAGCCCGTTCTCCTTCATCTTAACTCCGTTTGAGCCCATTCAAAATTTTAAATTCATCAAAAATTCCAAACTATCCATTTCTTCCATACTTTCAAATATTTGAAATTTATTTGATATTTCAAAATTTAAATTTCAAATTCCAATACCTAGTTTAATTTCAAAGCCTCAGTTCCATTCCAAATTTCCTGTGCACTTTCAAAATTTAAATTCAAATCTTGCAAAATCTCCATAAAATCCATTCAATTTATCTTGGTCCAAATATTGTCTCAGTAATTTCTTTTCCCAACCGATCTTCCAGATATTCATTCTCCCTCGTGTGAACCCCAAATCCGCTGAATCTTTCTCCTAAATTCGTATGAAATCATAAACGTCCTTCCAGTATATATATTATATATATATTGTGATTTGATTTGTATTTATTTGTTTTGTTTGCTTCGTCTTTTCGCGCGTAGATTCCACCGTTGTCGACGATCTCTCCACTCCGCAGCAAGAAGACCCCGAGAGCGTGCAAGAAGGCAAGTCTCCTTTGATCATCTTGAACCTATGGTTTTGAAAAGTTTTAATTATTTTAAATTAATTGCATTGCTATTTAGATAAAAGCATTAGTTCAACTCTTAAGGTATTAGTTAATCCAACTTTGTTATGCCCTCAATTGAAGTTGAATGCCATGTACCTTTGTTACCCTAGAATTTCCTTTGTCTCAATAATGAGAGTATAATAATCATTTGTGAATAATAGAATGGTAGTATAATCACTACTAGTTTTTAGGTCTAGGACAACGGAGCGAAATCGTTGCAATAGGGGAAAAATAGATGCAATATGTACCTATTGCAACACATCACTTCCGTTGGCAAGCGTGGCAAGTACTTGCGTGCTTAAAAGATTGTGCAACGGATTGTGATTTCGTTGCAATACCTATGGTTATTGCCATGCAATATATTGTGGCAATTGTTTGTTGTTGCAACGAATGATGTCGTGGCGATATAGGCTATTGCCACGGCTGACTCCGTGGCAATAGCTTCTTTTGCCACGAAGTTTGGTCGTGGCAATAGTATCATTTGCCACGAAAATATTGCGTGGTAATAGGTTCTATTGCCATGCCAATGGTTAGTGGCAATAGACCCTATTGCCACGGAGACCATTTCGTTGCAACAGGATACTGCTACGGGAGGTGTTTCGTTGCAATATATTTTATTGCCACAGAAGGCGTTTCATTGCCATAAAGTTATTGCGACGAAATATGTTTTGTGGCAAATAGATCCTATAGCAACGAACATTGTTCATGGCATATAGTGGAATCGCAACATAGTAGCGGCGTTGCAACAGCCTATCAAAACGAAATACCAATTTTGCATACAGGTTTATCGCAATGGTAAAATTTGCGGTAACATATTGAGCATATGATAGTTTATTATAATTTGTTGTTGCAAATTAATAATCAAATTAGGAACACGGCTGGATCAAAAACACATATATTAATTCAACACATAATAATTTAAAAGTGTCACCACTCATGCATGAATTACATATCAATCTCCATACTTAAACTACAAAGTTTGTAGCTAATAACAAAAGTACTATCACTTCCATTCCATTTGTCCGTGCTTCTTTGGCATGTTGAATTTCCTGACTTGACGACGCCACGACTCTGTATGCTCTGATCAAATTGTTTCATCCTGATAGAACATGAACAATAAAGAGGGACCTTAATGTGAGTATTGTCCAGCAGCACATACTTAAGTACATCATAATGCAAGTTTAGATATACGAGTTACAGCTGAAAATAGCAATCCTGAGTTCTCTAGTTCAGTTGCGTTTACCAAGTGATTCCAGCAGCACATACTTAAGTACATCATAGTGCAAGTTTAGCAAGTGATTCCAGCAGAATTATTTAATTTCATTTCATTTACCGATATGTAGTAGCCCTACTTCACCTGGTATAATTTTTTAGTAGTTTAGAACAGTATGCTATATTTGACATAAGAACAATGACAGATGAAGATTAGTCACATTTTCATTTCATACCTGATAGTCCCTCCTTTTCTTCGAACGAGTTGTAGCAGTATTCTTCAATTGTTGTGGAGGAATGAAGTTCGATGAACCATTATTAACAGCGACATTTTGGAAGAGGCTTCGGTTAAGATTAGAAGCTCGAGTGATGCGAATAGGTGGCCTAGCATCCTTTTGTGTGGTCACGATGCTTGCTGGGTCATTCTGCAAATGTAAAATGTAGAATAAAAAATATTGGCATCCTGATGTGTACTACTATTAAAATATGTTCAGCATGCATGCATCAATTGAAGTTCAGGGAAGGTACACATCAGCAGGTTATCAATAGAATGTACAAAGTCCAAATCCCTTATGGCAGCAAACTATTTGCAAATTTTGTTACCTGTTGTAATGTTTCTTCCACATGTTCAGGTGTCTTTTCTGTGGTGTTCAATGTACTATCTGGGTTAGCCTTGTCCAATGTTGTCATGTTTTCATCTTCCTCACTTGGATTAGCCTCGCTTTCCCTTGTGCTTAATATACTTCCCTGGTTAGCCTACATATGGACCATGAGGAAAAACATTAGGACCTGTTAGGCTGGGTGGCTGCTGCAAGCCATCAACAACAAACAGGCAGCAGCTGCTGATGCGTATGTACAGATGTAGTACCTGTAATGTTGCTTCTCTCTGTTGTGCTAGCAATGAAAGGAACTCTTGCCTAAGTTGTTCTCTTGCGTTCCTTTCCTTCTCCAGTTCCTCTTGCATCTCTCGCCTAGTTTGTTCCCTTTCAGCAACTCCATTTGCAATTTGTTCCTTTAACATTTGCACCTCATCTTCGAGCTCATTATTTTTTCGCTGGGCTGCAGCTGAAGCACGGGATTGTTCATCGAGTCTGTCTTTCAACAGTTGGCTTCGTGTGGGATATTTCGCCATGTATCCATGACCATGAGCTTTGCATGATTTGGTACCGGTGCTTTCCTTGTAACTTGATTGGAAAGCAATGTTTTCTTCTTCAACTGTAAGGAAGTCTTTATCTGGCTCTGTTGATAGGTCAGTAATTTTGAACGCTGCATCATCCTAAGTGTGATAAGAGAAAATAAGAAGTTAAATCAGTTAAGTTTTATGCACAAAATTATGATAAATGTACTAAGTCATGAACAAATTAAATTTACTACTCACATAGACATCCCTAGAAGCGTTGTTTGACCATTCCTCGTTCTTCGTGTGGGTAGTCATCCAAAGAGTCAGATCAGTTGGCTCTTCTCCAGTATTTGGGTCTCTCTAAGATGGCAAACATTGTGCCTTGTGAACAATTGATCATTTAAGAACAGAATCAGATAAGATTAATTTTTCATTACCTGCTCGTAGCTACATTGGGAGAACGGTTTGGATCCCATTAGATGCTTGGTCTTCTGTTTTTGACGGTTTTCAGAGTTTTGGCTGCTGACCCTCTGCAAAAAAGTTTACAAGTGCACTCAACAAAGCATTCTTGTCACCATATATGTATTAAAAAAATAAAGTAAGACAGCAATGTTCAAATTCTTCGGCTAAGGTAAAATTAATAGTCTAGAAGATAAAATTATAAAACTACTGCTGTCTCTAATCAAATAGGTCACTGATGAATAGCCAACTATTGATACAAAATGATGTATGTGCCTTATTTTAACTACTACTTGCAAAGGTGTTCTGGAGCTAACTCCTATATGCCTTATGCAGCAATTGTTCAAGTCTAAATAAGAATTATATGCATCCTAAATAGTGGTAGTAAAAAGCATATATGTCTGTAACACATGCTGCTGCATATATTTTGTAATTGCTATTGCTAATGCATCAACTATACAAGTCCTTACATTAATGGTTACTATCTCAATTCCATTCACTAATTGGTAATTGCAGAGAGAAAAATTGAACCTTGAATTTTTCAGTTCCAAAATACATTATCAAGTAGTGCCATTCGACAATGTCTATATCTTCAGGCTTATGTTTCATTCGCTCAACGTAAGTGTTGTATGCCTTGTATGTAGAACTGAATGTTGATCGCCATCCTTTGTACCGCTCTTTAGCAATATCCCATATCTTTTCCGTTGCATTCTCAATGTTTGGAAAATCCCACCTACTCTGCTTGTATTGAAACAGAAAGTGAAGGTGAAGTCGTACGTAATTACAGAATTAACATACTTATTTACCAACAAATAAAAAGATGCAACTTACTAGCAAATCCTCTGCTATTGTAATTTTGACATTTTGCTTTATATCTTTCCACTTTTTGACTCCAATAAGTGGAGCCCTCTTTCTTGTAAACATTACCACTTCATCCACAAATGTTCGGGAGTTTTCTCCTACGGGGCCTCCTAACCTTGCTGAAAATTGAATTGATAGTTTCTGCGATGCATTCTTGACTCTCTTGTTAGCTGCTGCTAAACCTTTAAGGCATCCACGTACACCTTTCTTGCACTGTTGGGAGCCACCTCCTTATGAGCAATTTAAATGTCATTTAATGTACACATTCAGAAAAAACTAATTGAACCTAGAAAAAAGAATTGACAGAAGGATAGCATACCATTTTGTTGTTGCTTGTTTTTCCGTGCATGAGATGGCCTCTCTGGTGGTGTTGGGTCGCTGTCTTGACTTTCCTCATCTTGAAGGCCAGCTGGATTGTTGGTATGGTCCTCTTTCAAAAAGGATACTGCACACATTATAATACTCATCAGAGAAATATATGTGAGTTTGTAAAACTAATAATATGCTTGCATAGTTCGGTGAAAGATTTGAAAATTACAGATATCATCAAGATGGCCTTTCGTCCTTAACCATTCCTTATATGTTTTGATTGTTTCATCCCTGTAGTCATCCATAAATTCTACAAGCCATGAATATATGTTAGTGCAGTTGCCAATTCAGTACTTCTATTAAAAACAGCGTGATTTTAATTGTAGCAACATATATAACTTACCCGTGTGTTCTTCCTCGGCTTGCAGATTCGCTAGCCAAACCTTGTATGCATCAAGTTGTTCATTTGTAATTGGATCATCACAATTTTGTTGACTCCTCTTTCGCTTCATGGGTGTTATGGTCACTTGATTGTCTTTTACTCGCTCCCTTGACACTACTAATCGGACTTTTCTTTCATCTTGATTGCTTTCAATCATTCTGTCTGCATCATGACTATAATCGATCGGCTCCAGAGTTGCTACCGCCCTGCCACATCGCTTCTTATAGTATAAAAAGTCCCTAACTGAGTATCCAAGCTGTTCTTTTAAACTTAACAATGTCATAAATGAGACATTAGTCCTATCAAGATCGCACTCTAAGAATTCTTTTTCTGGTGGTGCTCCCTTGCATTGAATAACTAAAGTCCACTGCTGACCCGACCCTTGTTTCATTCTGTATGTTTACATAGAGAAAGGTTAAATAGTCAAAATGCAGTTGTCAATATGCAAAATCTGAGAGGAAAATAGTAGATGATCAGAAGGAAACAATAAATTTGTAATGAAAATAAATGACAGGATCTAAAACTATTATGTGCTGATGGTTGTCTTAGTATGCATAGTTATATTCTAGAGTAGTTGTTAGATCTAATGATGCTGACCATCTGTTAGGTGACAGAGGAGAGACTTGCTGATATATTTGCTACTTGTGGGCAAGTAAGTTACTTTAACTTGAAGGATTGAGTTGTACTGGTTTTAAAAAACTAGGAAACGCTACAATGAGATATCACACTATTTTTCTGCTAGCACAGATTTATTAGGCACTTAATACTGCATAATGCCTTTATCCTCTCTTCCCCGAGTACAATGCCTTTATCCTCTTTTTTCCCAGTACAATCTTACACATAATGATGCATTAAAAAAGAATGTAAGGAAGCCCTAGAGTGAAGTCAAATTATCGGATTTCCACCAGCAGGCGTATAGGATGCAGCAGGTAACATGGAAAGGGTTGCTGCCCTACAGCTACACACCATATAACACAAACCCAACGATTCCAGCAATAAAAGAAGTATTAACGAATTGAGGACAAGAAGCCAACTGATGATTGTGAAGAGTCAGAATAGCCACTGGAGCCTGATAGTTTAACACGGCGAACAAGTAACATAACAGCCACTGGTTAGCATTTTCCGCTAATGATGGAAAACATGATGCGCACACATAGCCTATATTTATTTCAGGCTAGGAGATCAACAGCTTAGCGAACAACAAACAAGGGAATTATAGTTTACAAGCTACTGATATCCCCTAAACCAAGCCAGGCGCTTGTATTATTCAGCTCCTTTGATGGTCAAGGCAATCAACTGATCTCACGAAATACACAGAGCTTTTGTGATACAGGTATCTGAAACGAAAGACCACAAAAACGGGTTTAAATTCAAGCATATTTATTGAGCAAAAGTCAGTGGATACTAGATAGTCCATGCAATTTGAGGATATGAACTATACACACAGAAAAAAAGGAAACTCAATTGTGCATAATTTCAATACAAAAACACAACCAAGTTACAAACAAGTGTCCAAATAACTTATGATGCTTATGGCATGGGCTGGTATGCAGAGTTCAGCAGTTCACATAAATGATCTTCAACATCCCCCATGTCTAAGGAAGATATTTTTGCATAATAGACTCTACTTAACTGATGGAAAATGTATACATGTATGGCAATTGTTGGAATCCAGTACACACTACACAGGCTGACATAAGGGACGTGTCACGATTTCAGAACAATATATTCCATGGGGTTACTTTGATACATTTACGCCAACCAACGCAGCTATAGTTTACTGCAGTTTCAATTAAGTTCTATGGAAAATTTTGTTAGAAGTTTACTATGTTCTATTGAACTTACTGTTAGTAACACAAACCAATGGGAAGTTGACAAACCAATGAGATATCATATTGACCTTTCTTTTATGCTGCATAATGCCCATTCATTAGATTTTATTTTCTGTATACAAACCAATGGGAAGTTGATGGTTGGGTGTTGTGCAGCCAGATTGTGTGCTTTTCTTTCTTGTTAATCTGACTTTTTTTTATTGAAATAGTCAACTTAGTATGATGCTTAAAGATGTTTGCCTGATCCGGAGGAAAAGAGAGACATTGAAAATATAATCTACCCTACCAGATTACTGTCTCTTGCTTTCCCATCAAAGAGCAGACAAGTAGGAGTAGCAGGACTGAAGCCACCATCAAATACCTGGGGAGGGAAGCATCATCCGTGCCGTCTTCTTCAACGCCAGAAGTTCGAGGTGGAACCCGTCGGTCGGCCCTCGTGATGGCGAAATCCCCGTCGGTGGCGTTGGCGGCGGGCGAACCAGTGATCGGCGTCGTCGATGGAGTCATCGCCATCGTCTTGTCGACCTAGGAGACGGAGGCGGGGAGACGGAGGAGGTGGGGGACGAGGCGGCGGCGGGGGAGGTGGGGGATGAGGCGGCGGGGCGGCGTGGGAGGGGGTCCCGTGGGAGCGGGCGCCGGACGGAGTGGGGAAGGCCGGGAGGGCGAGTCGGGGAGGCGGAGAGAGACGGGGAGGCGGGGAGGCCGTGGGAGGTGGGGAGGCCGGGGGAGGTGGGGGACGAGGCGGCGGCGGGGCGGCGTGGGAGGGGGTCCCGTGGGAGCGGGCGCCGGACGGAGTGGGGAAGGCCGGGAGGGTGAGCCGGGGAGGCGGAGGGAGACGGGGAGGCGGGGAGGCCGTGGGAGGTGGGGGACGAGGCGGCGGCGGGGGAGGTGGGGGATGAGGCGGCGGGGCGGCGTGGGAGCGGGAAGATTTAGGGCGTATATCCCGCGCGATGGTTTTGGGGAAGATTTAGGGATGAATTTGGGCGGGATGTGCGTATTGTGGGGAAGTTATTAGGGAGAGAAAATTTTTATGTTTT
This sequence comes from Dendrocalamus latiflorus, assembly GCA_017311315.1. Taxonomy (NCBI): domain Eukaryota; kingdom Viridiplantae; phylum Streptophyta; class Magnoliopsida; order Poales; family Poaceae; genus Dendrocalamus; species Dendrocalamus latiflorus. Next base: position 8,690,652 of record CM029662.1, read on the forward strand.
TTAAAAATATAATAAAAATAAATATAAATAAATAAATATATTTATTTATTTATCTTTACTATTATAAATAAACGGTGTTACAGCCTAGTGATTCAGAGCTAAAACGTTTATTACAATAATAATTAGAGTGTTGCAGCAGTAGAACAATAATTAGAGACAAAACACAATATTACACAAGCACAAGGTTCCCAATTTAAACAAAAAAATCATCATCTCCATGTCCTACGGAATTCACAGGTGCGACAATTCCATCATCTATGTAGGTGTCATCATCTTCATCATCATCGTCTAAGTCCTCATCATTGGGTTCAGGTACAGGAACCGCCTTATCTATGACAGAAGCATCAACACTTACCCCTTCCATGTCATTCCTTTTCCAATTTGTCAAGTCTTCATGTAGGCGGGATACATTCATGTCTTCCAGTCCGAAGACCAGCGACTCAACATCGGGTTCTCCCTCCTTTTCTGCACCTACCACATCAGGCATGGAAAACAAATTCCTAGGTTTCATGCGAAGCACTGTGCACCAATTCGGTTTTGTCGCACAAGGCACATAAAAAACCTGCTCAGCTTGTGTCCCTAAAATGTAAGGCTCATTGAAATATCGAAAACGAGTCTTATCAACATCGATGATCCCGTATTGATCCTTGCTGAACCCTCTTCCTTTCTTCGTAGTAGCAGCAGGTACATCGTACCAGTCACACTGAAAAAGTACGACTTCTTTTTGGTTGGCAAAATCTAGCGTGATAATTTTTTTAATCACGCCATACCAGTCCATGTTGCCGGTGCTGTCATCGCCCTTCACAGCAACACCACTGTTTTGTGTAGTTAGGTTCTTCTCTATGGCAGCCGTCCGAAACAGATATCCATTTATGTAGCATCTGTTGAAAAATCGAGCCCGATGGTCTGGTCCCCGGGAAAGGGCATACATTAGATCACTTGTTTTTCCTTCTTCATATAGTTTGGAGATCTGCAATTAGTTCAAAGAAAAATTATTCGGCAAATACGTGACAGCATAATGAACCAATAAATAAAAAAAATAGTAACTCACTTTACGCTCAAACCAGCCTACAAATTGCTCCTTGTGACGGGTTTCAACATTCTGTGCACTCATATTTCTAAGCTCATCCTTGTGCTTACTAAATTAAAACAAAAAAGAGGGCATCCATTAGTTGAAAACATGAAAAATAATATATACTTGAAATTTAGTACATCTAAAGTACAACTTACTTAATCCATGGAATGGCCTCATCACAGTTTGTAATTATGTAGTGCCTCATCCGATGCAACTCCAACCTAGAAAGAGACTCGATAGTACATCCTTTCTTACTATAGTCAATGCTCCCAAATATGCTTAGCCCAGATGGTGGTTCGTTCACAGCAGCGCTTTCATGCCGCTCTGGACGATTAAGCTTGGTGTCGACGTCTTCCAAGAAGCGAGAGCAAAATGTCATGCACTCCTCCGAGAGATATCCCTCGGCTATTGAACCCTCAGGGTACGCTTTGTTCCTCACATAGCCTTTAAGCGTACGTAGATACCTCTCAATAGGATACATCCATCTGTAACACACGGGCCCTCCAAGTCTAGCCTCCTCAGCTAAATGAACTGGCAAATGCATCATGATATCAAAAAAAGCTGGTGGGAATACCATCTCAAGCCGACAAATAGTCTCTCCAATCGAAGTGCTCAAGTTTTCAACCTCTTTTTCATCCAACTCCTTTGAACATATTGCATTGAAAAACCTACTGAGCTCAATCAGTGGGATAACAACATCTTGTGGCAATATGTTGCGTACTACTAAGGGTAAAAGTTTCTGAAAGATAACATGGTAGTCATGAGTTTTGAGAGAAGACAGCTTACACCCAGTGACATTCACAGATTTCTTGATATTGGAGGCGTAACCATCAGGCATTTTCACTCCTTCTAGAAATTTGCATAATACCGTCTTTTCATCATTACCTAGAGAGTACAGAGCAGGTGGCAAAGTATACTTACCATTCTCGAGCAAAGGATGTTGATCCTTCCTTATCCCTAGATGTTGCATGTCTAGCCGAGCCTTCTCACTTTCCTTAGATTTATATTTTATGTCGAGCAAAGTCCCCAATATGCTCTCACATATGTTTTTCTCAATGTGCATCACATCCAAATTATGCCTTATAAGCAATGAGCTCCAGTAAGGCAGTTCAAAAAAAAATACTCTTCTTCCTCCAATTGTGCCATCTAGTTTCTTCTTCACGCTGCTTTCTCTTTCTTGTTGCCTTCCCGAAGGTCACTTGCTCGAAACTCTCATACTGTTCCATCACTTGCTGACCAGTCAGTGGCACTGGAGCCTCCCTATTTTCCATCTTGTTGTTGAAGCTGATCTTGTTCCTGCGCCACCTGTGGTTCAAAGGCAAAAAACGGCGATGTCCCATGTAGCAATGCTTGGACCCGAATTTCAGCCATAAGTAGTCAGTATCCTTGTGGCAGTACGGACATGCAAACTTTCCTTTAGTGCTCCATCCAGATAGCATTGCATATGCAGGAAAGTCATTAATTGTCCAAAGTAGAAGTGCACGCATAGTAAAATTTTTCTTCAACTTTGCATCCCATGTTTCAACACCCTTTTCCCAAAGATCCTTTAGCTCATCGATAAGGGGCTGCATATATACATCAATGTTCATTCCTGGAGATTTCGGCCCTGGTATCAACATCGACATCATCCAATATGGTTGTTTCAAACACAACCAAGGAGGCAAGTTATAAGGGATTATGATCACAGGCCATGTAGTGTATGTAACATTCAACATCCCAAATGGATTGAAGCCATCAGATGCAAGGCCCAACCTAACATTGCGAGGATCCAATGCAAAATCCTTATACTTGTCATCCACATGCTTCCATGCCAATGAGTCTGCAGGGTGACGCATTTTCTCATCACGGACCAATCCTTCCTTATGCCATCGCATATATGATGATGTGGTCTCATTCATATACATTCTTTGAAGCCGAGGAATAAGTGGGAAATATCTTAGGATTTTACGTGGAGAACGCTTTTTTGCTCCATCAGTGCCACTAGCCTCATCATTTCCAACGGAATCGGCCGTTTTCCACCTAGACTCACCACATATTGGACATGTATCCATCTTAGCATAATCACCTCGGAATAACACACAATCATTCTCACATGCATGTATCTTCTGGTAGTCTAGCCCAAGATCTCGAACAACCTTTTGCACTTTGTCCAAGGTGTTTGGGATACAATGTCCTTTAGGGAGCACAAGCGAGAACAGATGAAGTATGGACTCCAAGGAACTGTTACTAAGTCCATACATGCATTTAATCTGAAATAGCCTGACAATGAAAGAAACCTTAGTTACCTCCTTGCAACCTGGATACAATTCCTTCTGTGCCTCATTTAATAATTTAAAGAATTTCCTTGCTTGTTCATTTGGCTCTTCAATATTAGAACCGATGATGTCACCACGAATAGCGCCACTGATTATTGAAGAAACTAGATCATTGATAGAAGCCCCATCACCTGTTGCACCTTCATTGCAATCTCCTTCATCTTTGTTGTCATCGTCAGTCAAAGCTTCACCATTACCTTGTTCTTGGATTAAACTTTCATCAAACCCTCTAACTAGCAAGTGTCTTTCAACATCATATTGTAATCTATAGGACATGCAACGACACCTTGAACAAGGACAGGGTGCAGTTAAACCTTTAGATGTGCCTCCAAAAGTAGTTTCAATGAATTTTTTGAATCCTTTTTGCCACTCAGATGTTGACTTATCCATCCGCATCCAACTGTTCCCATCATGTGACATGCTTCCAATAATTATCAATCAAAGTATAACAAATTAAAATCAATCTGTCCAAATTAACCCTACCTGCAAAATCACAACATACACAATTAAAAAAACTTATTAATAAAACAGAAAAAACTTAAACCTCCGTTGCCATCTCGAAGATAACCGCACGCCCGCACGTCTACCAGTCCCCTGACGTCTCCTCTCCCTCCCCCCACCGCCCCCCTCCTCCTCCCTCTGCACCCGCCGCCCCCCCTCCCCCTCCTGGCCTCCCCCGCCGCCCCCCTCCTTCCCCTCCCCCTCCCGGCCTCCCCACTTCGGCTCCCCCGCCGCTCCCACCGCTCCCCCGCACCTCCGCTCCCCCCGCTGCCCTCCTCCCTCTGCCCCCGCCGCCCCCCCTTCCTGGCCTCCCCCGCCGCCCCCCTCCTTCCCCTCCCCCTCCCGGCCTCCCCTCCTCGGCTCCCCCGCCGATCCCACCGCTCCCTCGCACCTCCGCTCCCCCCGCCGCCCTCCTCCCTCTGCCCCCGCCGCCCCCCTCCCCCTCCCGGCCTCCCCTCCTCGGCTCCCCCGCCGCTCCCACCGCTCCCCCGCACCTCCGCTCCCCCCCGCCGCCCTCCTCCCTCTGCCCCCGCCGCCCCCTCCCCCTCCTGGCCTCCCCCACCGCCCCCCTCCCCCTCCTGGCCTCCCCCGCCGCCCCCCTCCTTCCCCTCCCCCTCCCGGCCTCCCCTCCCCGATCTCTGCTCCCGCCGCCTCCCCGCGCCTCCCCCCATCTCATCCCTCGGCCTCCACTCCCTCCGCCTCCCCCCATCTCCTCCCTCGGCCTCCACTCCCTCCGCCTCCCCCGTGCCTATTACCGCAGTGCCCTAGGGGTGAGGTGATAGCAGCCGCAGGAGCCCTAGGGGAGAGGATGCAGCAACCTCACGATGGTGGTGACCGGAGGCGCTCTCCCGCCCCTGTTCCCGGGATCGCAGGGCGTACTGGTGGGAAGCTCGCGGTCGCCCCTGCTCCCGGCGGTGGCCTGGACCGTCGGCTTGACGAGTCGCCAGCAGGAGAACGGCAAGGAAGCAAAGGTGAGACAATAGATTCTTTATTACTTCTTGATTCCCAACCCCAACTGCAATCCGACAATATATATGAGGTGATTTACAGGGGAGAGTCCGATCTGGACTGCAATCCCAACCCCAACTCTGAAACGGACCGTCGGCAGGATTTAATACCACCAACGCTGATTCATCTGTATTCCTTCTGCGCCAAGAATGGGACTTACCATGCCCCCTACTAGTTTTCTCATCCTCCCATTTCTTGGGCTCAGTTGTTGCCTCAGCTTTAGCAGCAGTGGACTTTTGAACTGCTTCGTTATCATGACTCTTGTTGCCCACATAGTCTTCACATGGTGTTTTGCCTAACAAGATTTCGAGAATTTGTCTGAATTTAGGGTTGTAGATGTGACAATTAACTTAAAATCCTGTCGACGTGCAACAACCTTCTTCAATATACCAAACAGAACATCAGTATTGAGCGATCTCTCATGTGCTTTATCCATAACGACAACACAATATTTGTCAGGTTTAGCATCCTTTAAGGTTTCACGGAGCAGTACTCCATCTGTCATATACTTTACTATAGTGCTAGGGCCAGTGACATCCTCGAATCGAATAGCACCTCCAACTTTATCTCCGAGCTCTGTCTCCATCTCCTCACTAATCCGCTTAGCAACACTCATGGCAGCCACACGTCTTGGTTGAGTACAGCCAATAACACCAGTAGTGGTATATCCATCCTCATGCGAATACTGAGTCAGTTGCGTAGTCTTCATCTTGTAGAGTATATTACTTAGTAATTCAATGGCTGCTGTTTCTTATGAGTTATGATTTTGATCAAAATTGGCAGATACACTATGAGACAACTGGTCCAGAGATAAGGGAGGACACACTTGGACAGGTTGATATTTTCGTCATGGAGATAAGGGAGGACACACTTGGACAGGTTGATATTCAACTGGCATTGTAGCCGGTAGGTCGTTCCTTTGTTCAAATATCCGTTAGTTCAAAGGAGCTTAACCCTAAGAACTTTATTCCTCTAGAGAAAATGAGAAAATGTGACTGATCCAGGGAAATGATTATGTGCTATCTTAGTCACCTTTGTGAAGTTGAATTCAATCAAACATGTAATTAACTGCACTTGCTACAAGTAGGTCGTTCCTTTGTTTGCTGACGGCAGCGTCTCCATTGATCTTGGCTTCAAAGGCCTCGTGCCGTCGTCTGCCTCGCCATCGCCCCTAATGCCATTCAAGGTTTGCTTCTTCTCATGCATCTTTCTCATGTAACATCTCTGTTGTGTTCGATGTACGTACGTCTTGACGACGATGTTTTCGCGATCGATGGTTAATCGAGCTGTCGAGCTGATTTGATCTTGTTTGTGATTCTGTTTTTGCAGAGAGCTCGAGCAGGGGGGTGGATTGTACAATACTCGGCTACGCTTCTCTCATGTACATTCATTTTTTTAGCTTTAGCAACCTGATTACAGGCAGGTTAGCACATCTGTACTAGGACTCGAGCGCAAAGAAACCGCCATGCGTGCTTCCTGAACTGAATGTTCATGGGGCTAATGAGATGCGCTTTAGGATGGACTTATACAGGAATTCTTTGGATGCAAATTCCAATAAAATTTGTGGTATCGAAAATTCAAAAGAATTATTCCCTCCTGTACATCAGTTTTCTTACTGTAAATAATTACTAGATGCTTTTCTCATTTCCGAATGACTGTCTCAAGCTTCAGAATTCAGTCTGGCCTTCTTTCACTACTCCAACTTAAGTATGCCTTTTCAATCTAGAGTTTCGTTGTTCCTGTTTTACAACATCAATCAGATTTGAACTTCCACTGAAATTCGGTGCCATGCTTATTGCTTTTCTTGCAGTATTGGTCTGAACGTAATTTAGAGTCCTTTCTTCCCCAGTAAGTAGTGTAGGATCACCATTTCCATATTGGAACATGGTACTCAAGGCATCTGGTTTCTACAAGCCTGCACCTGGAAGCTCTGAAACACCAAGCTGATGTGCTGAAGTTAAGGATTGCTTGCACATCAGCACATCTGATAAATCCTATTGACCTTCTCCTTGCAGCAGAATCCAAGTTGATGCTGGCTTGCTGCTGCTATTGCAAATAGAAGAGTTCTGTCATTCTGTGGTGCTTTACTTATTATTACAATGATAATGATGCATTGAAAAGTTCCAACCCAAAGGCAAGAGCTGTTCAAGCATATTCCGGTGGCTCACCATCCATTCTTTTTTGCAAAGTCAAGACTGAAAAAGCAAATGCAAAGGGTTGCACTACATAGGCTGAATCTACCATGTGAGCTACAGAGACAATAATTTGATCACAATTTTTTTCCCCTCATGAGCTTTGCAAGAGCTAATGGACGAGTGATTTGAGTTCTTTTTTTCTTTCACTTTTGATCCTCGTACAAAGCTGGGTATCTGAAATAAAAAGTCTGAAAACTATGCTAGCTTTTTTATATCTTCTCTCTCATTTTTTTTAACGATCATATTGACTGTGGCTGATAGTTTTTGGTTGAAAATAAATATTATTTGCTAAAAGAAGTGGCTTTTAGGTGGAGAGGGTGAGCGGTGGGGAAAATAAGTAAGAGATACGTGCGTGAGACACGAACAGGATGAGTGGGACCCTTTATCTTATCCCAGAGCAAGACAGGAATAAGAAAAGTAGAAAAATTGCTTCAAGAAGCCGAATATTCATATTATCTTTTCTAAACAAAAGCTAGAAGCAGAACCCAATATAAACATGCCCTTTATCTTTTATGCTCGGAGCTTTGCGTACTATTTGCCACACAATCCGAGGAATCTCTTACCCATATTTAGGTCCTACTCCAAATTACTTCAATTTCTGGCCTTTTCTAGCTTCAGGCTTTTTTTTGCTTTTTTTGGTTTTGTCTTTTTTTCTCTTATTTGTTTGCATTGTTTGTGATGATATAATAATTTTTTTTTATTATTTCTATTTGTTTTTTAGAAAAATTTAACAACTGTTATAATGTAATTTTAACTAAAAATAAAAAATCACAAGTAAAAGATTAAGCTAGAAGCTAGTTAGAGCAGCGCTGATCACAGGAGGAACCCAGTTCGTTGTCCTTCTTCTTGCAGCCTTTTGTTTATTCTTAATACGGCCCAAACACCAAAACGTGCGGAGAGGCTCATGAATTCATGGGCTGGGCCAAAGCTATGATGACTGTAAGGAGGAAGAAGCTTTGAATTGAAATCAATACTCCTACAAATTTATAAACGTGAGATTATAAGTTTTGAAAAAACTGAGATTTAAGCTATTAAGGCAAATACTGTACTTGCTTAACTTTGGGACAAAAACGAAGAATGCAAAAGAAAATGTAGGGAGTGAATTGTACTTCAGAAAAAAATGCCGCGGATGGTGGAGGCGGGGTGACTCCTGTTTTGTCAATTGAGACCTCCTCAACTGCGTTTTAGTTGTCACTTTTCAATTTTTTTATCTCCTCTAGCAATTAATAACTATAGATAATATAATTCCTCCACACCAATTTGGCCCTTGCGTTGAGCAGTTAGGCCCACGAAAACAAAGCGTTGCAATAACAGATTATTGCCACGAACAATCATCATATATAGCAACAAATTTATTTCGTGGCAATACAAACTCATTTCATACGCATTGTTAGGAACCTTTTGCAATGCAATTGATGACTATGACAACGTAATAAAATTGTAGCAATATTGTCACCCACTCGCAACGAAATTCTATAAGGTGGCAATACCTCCTAACTATTGCAACGAAAATCAATATTATCACAACGCAAGACAACCGTGGCAATAAAGTCATACTACTCGCAACCATTTTCTAAATGGTGGCGATAAAGCCACCTTATTACAACGAATTCAATGACTATCGCAACACAATATTTTAGAAGCAATACTGTGCACATATCGCCACGATTTTGGCAAAACGTTGCAATAGTACATACCTATTGCAACTAATTTAGTGTCGTTGCGATGCGTTTCGTGGCTAAAGGGTCGGAATCTAGTAGTGAATGCTTAGTCACGCTATTTAATACCTTTGAAATCTTGAAAATGGGAAATTATGATTTGTTGTAATAACCTTGTGTTTATAAGTCTAGTGGTGATTGGAGTTGCCACTGATCTTTTAAAATAAAAACAAAAATGTGGAAATTGGTTTAGATTAGGGTGGATGGTTGGTTTGGGTTGGTGCGGCAAGCACGAGATCTTGTAAAGTGTATGTTCCACCCTAGTCAACTAAGGACCGACGCTTGTGTTTGTCTAGACTGAGCACTACCGTACAAACCTAAGTCTATATGGGTACGACCTAGCTGATTAACTCATGATAGTCTAGTTTAGGTGCCACCAGTGGAAAGTGGGTGCCAGGGATTTACTGGTTATTCACAGTGAGGGACAGGGATTTACTGTACTCATATGGCGCAAGAGGGGGCTTCGGATTGGGCAGATTTAACCCTTCTGCGGTGAAACCTCAGTGGGTGGTGTCTAGCTAGTCTAGAGTGAGGTAAAGGCTTTGTGATATTTTATCTGTGTCTCATGCCAAAGGAAGCGTGGTGACTGTTAAGATAATTTATCTCTTAGGGGTAAAGTTGTACAACCTCTGCAGAGTGTTAAACTATTCGAATAGCCGTGCCCACGGTCAAGGGCGGGCAAAGAATGCATTCACATGGTAGATTCTTGGTTTTGATTTTAAAATTAAATTTTTTGTATTCCGAGAGTGGAGGGAACTCTCGGAAGGGTATTCTGGCAGTTGGAGCCAGAGAGGGTGGATGGAACCCGCAGTTTTAGACTTGATCAATTGTAATTGGTTAACTAGTGTTGGTGGATAGAACCTTCACTATAAAATGCTTATTAATTTCAGTTAATCAATTTACTTTGTTAAATTAATGCCTTCGAAAATAACTAGTAGTAATTGAAATAAAATATTGCTTTGTGCAAAAGAACCATATAGCCTTCCTTTGTCAAGCCTTGCATCTATTGCATTTTTCCCAAGACTTGCGGAGTACTTTATGTACTCACATGCTGCACTCAAAAATAATATTCAGAAGAATACGAAGCCCAAGAAGGAGACTACGACTACTTCGCGGGTGGATTCGACGAAGGATTCCTGGAGTACTAGGTCGCGCTTCCCCAGTCAATTGCCTGTGGCGTATTGATGGGTCTTCGCCGGATTTATCTTCTGCTTCCGCTGTGTTTCGTGTGTGCGAGGTCTTGAAACCTCATTTGTAATAATGAGACCTTTCGGTCAGTGCTCTATTATTGTAATAAAGCGTACTTGGTGATGTAATCATTTCTGTTTGACTGTGTGCACTAGCTTTGATCTGGGACAAGTGCTGTAATACACAGAGGGTCCGGGTTCGGAAATCGGGGGTCCTGACACCTGTGGTGATGCTTGGTTGGGGAGGCACCGAGGCGAGTTGGCGACGGGAGCCCCGGGAGACAGCGGGTGGCTCGTGTTGAGGGAGTATCTCGGGTGGAGGGAGGCCTGGGCGATGGTCGTGATGGCTCCGTGGCGGCGAGGAGATGCTCCAGGCGTGAGGAATTGGAGCGAGGCTGGCCGGAGAGGGGAAGGCGCAAAAGAAGAGGGTGGCGGCTGGACTTGGGGAAAAAGGCGGCACCTGGTGAGCTCAGGGCACTGGAGTCCAATTAATCAAGGGAGAAGGCGAAAGACTTCTGGGTGCACACTCTGACTCGATCGAATTGGCGTGGGCTTTGCCGGAGAGGCGGGATAGCATGGAGGCACGGGCCGGCATGTGTGGGCACTGAGGTGGCTTAGCCGCGCTTGGCGTAGTGGGAAGAGGAGAGGTTGTTGGAGCAAGAAGAGGTGGCACCGGGCCTTCTTATAGGCGAGGAACGGGGAGGTGGTTGAGCGTCATTGAAGGCGGGTGCGAGCGGAGTAACGTCGAGGCAGGCGGCTACTCCGTAGGTCTGGTGACACGATGTGGAATTAACGCCGGAGCCTGGGGCGTCGCTGAGGAGTAATGACGGACGGAGGTAGGTTGTAGGCATAGGGTGGCCATAGGGCACAGGCGCAGAGTGAGGGCATCGTAGGGGAAATCTGGGGTGAAAACAGCCGGGTTATGGTGATGGGACGCCAGAAGCGACGCGTGATGGGGCTAGTTGGGGGAGGAGGTGCCAAGAGCATGTCGAGGGGAGAAGCTAGGCCAGGGCTTAGGCCGGTGGGGCGAGGGTGGCGCTAGGGCACCGAGGGAGCAGAGGGCGCGTGCCTAGGGAGCAGCACAAGGCTTTACGCATGCAGAGCGGGGCTCAGTTGGCCTAGGCGTGCACGTGCACTGTTCGCACAGGCAGCCACAACACGGGGTGCGGGCGGTGCGCATGGAGGGCGCAACCGGGTGCACTCGCTAGGCGCGGTGGTGCGCTGGGAGAATGGGGGAGGGGGAGGAAGGAGGAGGCCAGGTGGGAAAGATGGACCTTGGGCCCAATGTGTTTTTAGAAAAACTTAGGAATTTGAGAATTTGAATTTTTGGGTAAAAAGGTTAGATGGGAAGTGAACATAAATTTGATTTCAGGATTTTAAACTTTGAGAACAATTCTTTGCTTGAAATTAAATTTCAAAATTTGCCCGAGATGTTCCCAAATATTTTTGGAACAATTAGCGAAGATCCTAACCAAAAATTCAGATAAACGCCAATTTTTTCTTGAAATACACTGAAAGGCGATGAAAAGATTTTATAATTTTTGCAGTTATACAAGTTCCTTTTTTAGGATGTTACTGTTGGAACGAAAACAGCAACAGAGGGCGGGTGAATGGTGCCTCTTAAAAAACATGCCCCCAAAAAGTATCCACAAAAGTATCTACACATCCTCTCCAATAGCTATAGAAGCTATGAAGCGAAAATTCACTTATAGGAAGCTAGGCATAATTTTTCGATTGACTAAAAAGACTCACAGAAATTGGACAAAAATTGGATCACCATAACCTACCTGAAGAACTATTTGTAAAGGAGTTTCATTGAAGAAGCATAGAACACACTAGACTAAACATGTATTGAGCCAGTAAATAATGAACATCAAGCAGAACTGTACTGGCCGAAAACACAAATAGGCAAAGAAAAGCAAAACTAGAAGCACACAAGAATCTGCAATTGCCAAACTGCCTAGTACTTGAAAGCTCAAAAAGGAAGAAACACTGCTGCAAAGGAGAGATAAAACTGAAAAATACAGCTGGGCAAAAGGAGTCCTTGCTGCCGAGAGACAAACTACTGCACTGAAAAAGCTTTGCTGCCAAGAGGCAAAAACAGCACTGCTACCCTCTTTGCTGATTTTCAGACCAAAAGCAGACAAAAACAGCAGCAAAAGATATCTAGAGGAAGCATCCGATTGCTGTTTTTTGCTGCCCAAAAAACGCAGACCGTAAGCATGAATTTCAGACTAAGTAAACTACTGCAGCAAGGAAATTTTATAGCAGAACTTAACTGAAATTTTAGCTGGACTGAACATGACGAAAAGCACTTAAGCTGCAAGAGATGGAACTGCTGTTTGGAACTGCAAGCAGTCAACAAAATCAGCACAGGAAAGAGAGGAAATAGACCAAAACAGACAACCAAAACATCCAAACTGCAAAGACAAATGAACTCAAAGTAACGAACAGAGCTGAATGATTGATATGAAAGGTTTACAGCACATACACCCAAAGATACAGAGCCCTTGTGATCACTAGGATCCAACTCACGCTGGAAGAAAAACAAAGCTACTGCCCCATACTCAATTGCAATGATAAGAACAACACAACCACTACGTACACCACCAACTCCTCAACTACTGCTGCCTGCAACTCATGCAAGCAGGGAGAGCAAAGAATAGGAAGTCCCTTACATACTCTCTCTTTCTCTCTAAATCCACTCTCATTTCCATGAAGGCTAGTAGAGAACACCCTCTCTATTTATAGCCTCCACTACCGGGTTCACATATGCACTTTACCCGATAACTCCACCAACTCTGCGCTTTATCCATTAACCCGAACCGCATCTGCTTCCTTTTGTGCAGCCTTACATATTTACCAAAATGCACCTCCTGCACCTTCCGGGAAGCTTCCTCATTTCCTGCCGCCCAAGCCTCGCAACCACTTCGAGTCCTTGCCGTCTTCGGCACATCCCGACCGCTCCGACCTCAGCACCACCAGTGCCTAGTCCGGTCATATCGTGCCACGCCACGACTCCGCCTCGATGTCCTGCAGCCATCACAGACAAGAAACACATCACATAGCACCGCTCGAAATATTGTAACCATACATTAGCATCAGACGAAATACTGAAAACCCAAACCGATTGCGCCAAATGCCGACTTGGCACAAACCACACAATCAAACTCAATCTTTCCAGAACACTCGTCAATTACTCATCACAAACATGGGGTCATAACCACATGGTCTCTCAATCTCTCCCTTGATGAGTATATTGACAAACCCAGAAAAAGCGTAAAGTTGAGTTTGAAAATGTAAGAATCAAACATGGTCCAAAAGAAATCAAAGAAGCTTATGACCATGTCGACAAAGGAACACTAGAGCAACAACAGAAAGAGCAAATTGTTCCCCAAAGCTCCAGAAAGTTCCCAAATGGCTTTTTCTCCGCTATTCTCCCCCTTTTTGGCAATAAAATCATCAAGGATGCAAGGAAGAGAATCAATCATGAGAATGAATGAAATGGCTGAATTTTATTCAATCTAAGCATTTAGAGCCATGAAGATTATCCAAAATGACCATGAAGTATTACACCAAGCCATAACACATAAGTATGCTATCAAGATCATGATAAGACTTGTATAATCAAGCTAAGCTAAATAAGTCACAATCTGAAAATTAGTCGAAATTCTTAGCATGTCAAGTCAACCATGATACTAGTCTAGCTAAAGGTATCCAAAGATGATGCAGACCATATCAATAATCTAAGTGGAACCAAGAAGCTAGTATTGAGTCAATTTAGAGTGCTACAAGTTCAAGAGTGAGACATTTGTTTAAGTACTTGTAAGTTTTGTAATTTTAGCAAATTGAGCACAATTGACATGTTTTTCTTTATAAAGCTCATGGTCGTTTCCAACCAACATTTTTAGTCATGTGCTAGATCTCAAGCCTTATGCGACCACTCCAAACGAGAAGCTTAAGGAAATGATCTTGGTCAACCAAAACTCCCGCTGAGTTCATGCCTAGTGCAATGGCAAGCCGTCTCATGAGAAAGAATTGGTGAGATCAGTTCTTTCACACAAAAGAGATCGTTTTGCTTTCTTAAAAGGATGTACTAACTTATGCTTCATCAAGAAACTAGTATAGCTCAATCTAAAGCTCAATAATGATTCAAGACTCAACTCAGCTTATTTGACATGACATGAATCATAAAAAGATAACTAAAGAGAGACTAGTCCTAAGAGCTAACATGACATGAATTAGTTCAAGTTGAGCATTTTAATCAACCTATCATGTGGAGCATTTCCGAATGTGATCGTCTCATCACCTGGAGCACGAGCTAGAGAAGAGAACCAACGAGAGTCTCCGGTGATGTGTCGAGAACAACCGGAGTCAACGAGCCAAACCTCTCTCTTCCCTGCCCGGCGAACCTGAGTCAACGAGAGAGTAAAGTCTCAGTACTGGGGTAAATCAAGAGTGATTTTGGCACCCAATACTGAGTAACACGTCGAGTAGAAGAAGTAGCCACACACGACTGACCTCTAGCTACCCTACGCTCTCTGTCGCTCAACAAGCCAGAAGGTATGTGTGCAGACCTGAAGCTGTTGTTGGGCTTGACTGCTACGGAGGAGCGAGTCAAGACACCGGCAACATGCTGATCACGCCGCGGGTAGCTATCTCAACAGGGGAAACGAGATCTATCCTCAGGACGGCGGATATCACGAGCAGAGGCAAATTGAGGACGAAAATCAAAAACACCGGAAAAGCCAAGTCCTCGATACTGCCTAAAATCCTCAGAGTGATCAACCCTAGACCTTGTGTTGGTCTTAGGGGCACTCAAGGTTTGGGGCTGACCCTGAATACTCCTAAGATCACGAACACGATCTCTCCGCGCAATCTTGGCGCGCCTGAAGCATCGCTCGACCAAGTGTCCATCCTTCTGACAGAAGGTGCAATGATACTTCACCATCTGAGAGGTAGAAGTAGCACGATGAGACTTCGCCTTCTGAGAGGCCGAAGCAATAGGTGGAATCACCTTGCTGTCAGAAATCCCTTGGACAAAGCCCGCTGACTTGAATTGAACTTTCTCAGTTCTGGGCTTGACCTCGATCACACCTGCGGCTATGGGTTTGAGCACGACAGGTGGATGCTTCCTAACATCCTCAAGAAAATCATATCCTAGACCTTGATTCAATTTGCAAATCTTGGACTGGTCTAGAATAAGATTTAGCTTTTTCTTGCCTCCTACAAACCTCTCGAGAGTGTTCATAAGATACTGACACTCCCGAAAGAGAGAGGTGCAAGAAGAGCAGGGGAAGAGGAGACAACAGCAGGAGAAGAGGAAGAACCAACAGCAGAAGAAGGAATGGTGTTGGATTGAAATCGACGACAGAGGGGGGGTGAATGTCGTCTATTCAAAAATTACCCCCAAAGTACCCACAAACGAGTCTCTCCTCCTATAGCTGTGGGAAGCTAAGAAGTAGGAAATACGCTTGCTGGAAACTTAGTCACACAGAGGAGAAAACGGAAGCTCAAAACACCAGAGAAAAATCAAGGAGGAACAGACCAAAAATGCAGTGGCTTCAGCCTCAGGTGGTCGGTCTGACCACGCCTGACACACCAGTCAGACCGGTCTGCCCTAGCCGGTCTGACCGCTTACGGCTGGTCTGACCGGTGACTGTCGGCCGGTCTGACTGCAGTTATAAAACCGGTCAGACCGGTTAACCTGAACCTGAACAACAGTCAACCCGAGACAAAATCTGAAAATACAGAAGACTTATGAAAACAAAGATTTTTGTGATTCCTTTCTATACTCCACCACCCAGAAGGTCAGCAATACAACCTAGATATCAATGAGAACTTTTGGATCCAGGGATTTCAGCTGAAAAGAGATGAATCAAGATTTTTGGAAAAATCTGAAATTTTTGCTAGATATGACCTAAAACCGAAATTACTCATGATTCTTGAGTCCTTTGCACATGAGCTTTTGAAATTGATTTAGCAATGATCTTAGGACTTTTCAACCCGAATCTCATGCCATCTTAAGAAGGGAATCAAGGAGGGCCAAGGAGGCTCTGTTGTAAAACCCTAGAAATGGCACAAACAGAGGAAGCTGAAAAGGAGAAACTTTGATTTGTTCAATTTGCTCTTGGGAAAAACCGATCAAATGATCTTGAGACCTATTCCCATCACAGAGCAATCCATTTTGCATCTTCTTTGCAAAAAATCAACTCAAACATCAAAAAGAAGAATTGAGACAGAGAGAGGCTGAAACTGACGAACACAGTAAACAGACAAGCTTGAGAGAAAAACTTTAAAAGATTCATTCCCAGAAAACACAAGGATCACGAAGGAGTCCCCATACATGATTGAATACAGAGGAATGATTACATGGTGCATCAACTCATCTTCTTCCTATCATCAGCTCAAGAAAACCAACAACACACAGGAGAGAAATATGAGCAACAGGGAGCCTACGGGAGACAACCTTCTGCTATCTCACAACCACTCTCAACAACTAAAGCCTCAAAGCAAAACAACCTTCTCAAAGGCCATTTTGACTAATAGCAAAACCCTAAGAGCCATGCACTCCCCTCTCTAGTCTTACATGCACCAGGAGACATGCATATATACATAGCCTCTCATAATGGGTTTCCAATTTTGCTTTGCCCATTATGCCTCCAACAACTCCAATGCTTTATCCATAATCCACTTCCTTTAGTGTAGCTTTGCGTATTTCCCAAAACGCCCCTCCTGCACCTTCTAGGAAGCTTCCTCCTTCCTTGCCGCTCAAGCCTCGCAACCACCTCGAGTCCACGCCGTCTTTGGCACACCTCGACCGTTCTGACCTCGGCACCGCCCGCGCCTAGTCCGGTACTCCGTGCCTCGCCACGACTCCGTCTCGACGTCCTGCAGCCATCACAAACAAGAAACACATCACATAGCACCGCTCGAAACACATAATTCTCATTAGCATCAATAAATCGCACTCAAGCACAAAATGGCCCAAATGACCGATCGGGAAGAAGAATACGCCTCAAGTCCGACTAAACAAACCCGACTGAGCCAAATGCCATCATGGCATGAAACACACAAACCAAACTCAATCTTTCCAGAATACTTGTCAATTACTCATCACAAGCATGTGGTCACCTCCACATGCCCTCTCGATCTCCCCCTTGATGAGTATATTGACAAACCCAGAAAAAGCGTAAAGTTGAGTTTGAAAAAGAAAGAGAGTCAAACATGGTCCAAAAGAAATCAAAGACGCTTATGACCATGTCGACAAAGGGACACTAGAGCTACAAAAGAAAGAGCAAATTGTTCTCCAAAGCTCCAGAAAATTCCCAAAAGTCTTTTTCTCCGCTATTCTCCCCCTTTTGGCAATAAAATCATCAAGGATGAAAAAAAGAGAGAATAAGGCATGATGATGGATGAAATGGCTGAAGTTAGTTTATTTTAAGCATTTAGAGCCATGAAGATTATCCAAAATGACCATGAGGTATTACACCAAACCATAACATATATGAGTGCTATCAAGATCATGACAAAACATGTATACTCAAGCTAAGCCAAAATAAGTCACAATATGAAAATTAGTTAAATTTCTTAGCATGTCAAGTCAACCATGAGTATAGTCTAGCTAGACATATCCAAAGATGATGCAAGCCATGTCAATAGTCTAACTGGAACCAAGAAGCTAGTATTGAGTCAATTTAGAGTGCTACAAGTTAAAGAATGATACATTTGTTTAAGCACTTGTAAGTCTTGTAATTTTAGCAAATTGAGCACAATTGACATGTTTTGCTTTAGAAATTTCATAATTGTTTTCAATTAGATTTTTGTTTAGTCATGTGCTAGATCTCAAGCCTTATGCGACCACTCCAAGCGAAAAGCTTAAGAAGATGATCTTGGTCAACCAAAACTCCCCCTGAGTTCATGCCTAGTGCAATGGCAAGCCGTATCATGAGAAAGAATTGGTGAGATCAGTTTTTTCGCACAAAAGAGATCTTTTTGCATTTTCATGAACATAAGACTTGTACTAACTCATGCTTCATCAAGGAACTAACATAGCTCAATCTAAAGCTCAATATAGATTCAAGACTCAACTCAGCCTATTTGACATGGCATGAATCATAAAACGATAACTAAAGAGAGACTAGTCTCAAGAGCTATCATGATATGAATTAGTTCAAGTTGAGCATTTTAATCAACCTATCGTGGCAAAGACTTGACTACACATATAAAGTCATGATATATCTAGCAAATAAGCTCAGATCATGGCAAGATGTAATTCATTGTAAACATGTCATAAATGGATAATAATCAAGGCTCGATGTAGTTATATTACAATGCAAATTGCTAAAATACAAGAAAAATCAGCTCCCCCTTAACAAGTGATGCAACTTTCAATTCAAGTTGAGTTATGACAAAATTAAGATCTAGAAGCTCCCAAAAGGACTCCCCCTGAACCAAAGCAATAAAATCGAGAAGCTGGCAAGAAAAACAGAAAAAGGCAGTCCTTAAAGCATAGATAAGATATAGAGGATACTATGGCTCAGACTGACTCTCATCTACCCCATATGACTCTAGGACTATCAACTGATCATCTAACACACTAAGGAGCAAACACGTACCCCGTCTACCCGAGGGTGGCCCAACCCTCGCTAGAATCTATAAGAAGTGAGTAAGCTCAACCTAGTGAGAAGAGAAACAGCTAATAAGCAGCATCCTAGAATCACAAGATGAGAGGAAGAACTCTAAACAACTAATCTTGAGAAACACTCTAATCTATGCTAGGAGGACTAACCCAATGCATCCGCATGCAATGCGACATAAAGGAGTAAGAGCATAATAAATATGATAAAACATGAAGCACAAAACTCCCCCTCACAACAGTCCATAAGGACAAACCACCCCAATCTCTCCCCGCAAGGCTGAAAACCTAGAGCTATCCAAAGGCTTGGTAAAGATATCAGCCAACTAGTGGTCACTCTCCACAAACTGGAGCACTATGTCACCCTTCTCCACATGGTCTCGAAGGAAGTGATATCTGATATCAATATGCTTGGTCCGAGAATGTTGCACTGGATTCTTAGCAATGTTAATCGCAGAAGTGTTATCACAAAAGAGTGGAACACTGTCGATAACTAATCCAAAGTCCTGCAGGGTCGAGACCATCCAAAGCACCTGGCTGCAACAACTAGCGGCAGCAACGTACTCAGCCTCTGCGGTGGACTGTGCAACACCGGACTGCTTCCTAGAAGACTAAGAAACAAGAGAAGTACCAATGAATTGGCAGGTGCCAGAAGTGCTCTTCCTATCTATCCTACAGCCAGCAAAGTCTGCATCCGAGTAGGCTCTAAGGGAAAGACAGGAAGAGGAAGAGTACCAAATACCATAGTCAATTGTAGTTCGAAGGTACCGAAGAATGCGCTTCACCGCCTGGCGGTGAGATATGCGAGGAGAAGCCTGAAAGCGAGCACACAGATACACGGAGAAGTGTATGTTCGGTCTCGAGGCAGTGAGGTACAAGAGGGAGCCAATCATGCTGCGATACTCCTTCTGTTCAACTGGCTCGCCGTCCTCATCTGGGTCTAGAGACGCTGTGGACGCCATGGGAGTTGACACGGGCTTACCATCACTCATGTCGAAGCGTCTCAGGAGGTCACGAGTGTACTTGCCTTGATGCAAGAAAGTACCCTCCCGAGTCTGCTTGATCTGGAAGCCAAGGAAGAAGGTCAACTCGCCCATCACACTCATCTCAAACTCGGTGCTCATGACATCTGAGAACTGTGAAACAAGAGTATGAGAAGAGCCGCCAAAGATAATGTCATCCACATAAATCTGGACGAGCAGTAGGTCAGTGCCATGCCGGCGAATGAACAAGGTCTTATCCACCTTACCCATCTCAAAACCATGACTCAACAGATAGGACTTAAGCCTCTCATACCAAGCTCTAGGGGCCTGCTTAAGTCCATACAAGGCTTTGGAAAGCTTGTAGATATGGTTTGGGTATTTGGGGTTCTCGAAACCTGGAGGCTGTCTCACATAGACCTCTTCCTCAATAAAGCCATTGAGGAAGGCACTCTTGATATCCATCTGGTAAAGCTTGAAACCCCTAGAAGCTGCAAAATCAAGTAGGATTCTAATGGCCTCAAGTCTAGCTACAAGGGCAAAGGTCTCATCAAACTCTAGACTCTCAACCTGGGAGAAGCCCTGAGCTACCAGTCTAGCCTTGTTCTGAATGACAACCCCATCCTCACTCTGCTTGTTCTTGAACACCCACTTAGTCCCAATGATGTTGTGACTTCGAGGGGGCTCAACAAGTGACCAGACCTTGTTTCTTTCGAAATTCTCTAACTCCTAATACATGGCATTGACCCAAGACTCATCAGAAAGAGCATGACAAACGTCCTTAGGCTCGAAAGAGGCAACAAAGGTAGAATGGAGACAGAAATATGACATGCCAGACTTTGAGCGCGTGACTCGCTCAAAGAGGTCTCCAATCATCTGCTCGGAAGGATGGTCTTTCTGGATATGTCGGGGAGGTCTTGGATGAGATGAAGAAGTGGCATCTACCTCATGAGCTGACGAGGTAGGAACAGAGCCACTAGCTCCAAAGGAAGCAGAAGGCATAGGCTGATCACCTGGAGGTGCAGTGGAAGAAGGCACCTCAAGGGGAGGATGAGGAACCGGATCGGGTAGACAACCCTCATCTCCATCATCCTCATCATCCACAAATATGGGCTTGGACTGCTCTAAAGAACCTGAGATATCGGGACTAGTCCCTGGACTGGCCTCGTCGAAGGTCACCTCACAGGTCTCTACCAATTTACTAGACTAGTAGTTCCAGACCCTATACGCCCGCGAAGAAGTCGAATAACCTAGAAAGATACCATCACAAGAACGTGACTCGAACTTGTCTAGGTTCCCAGACTTAAGAATGAAACACTTGCAACCAAACACACGAAAATGAGAGACACTGGGCTTTCGCCCATATCTCAGCTCATAGGAAGTGCGATGCAAGTGTGCCCGAAGAAAAACTCTGTTCAAAACATGGCACGTGGTCGCTATAGCCTCAGCCCAAAACTTCCTAGGTGTAGAATACTCATCAAGCATCGTCCTGGCCATCTCGACCAAGGTACGGTTCTTCCTCTCCACGATGCCATTCTGCTGTGGGACGTGCGGAGAAGAGAACTGGTGCTCTACACCTGTCTCATCGCAAAACATCTCAAAGTAGGAATTCTTGAACTACGTGCCATTATCACCGCGGATTGCTCATAAGGCACCCGGGAGCTCAACAGAAAGCCTACTGAAAAGACCTCGGAAATGTGTAAACGTCTCATCCTTCGAGGCTAAGAAAAACACTCAAAAGACAAGAAACACATCACATAGCACCGCTCGAAACACATAATTCTCATTAGCATCAATAAATCGTACTCAAGCACAAAATGGCCCAAATAACCGATCGGGAAGAAGAATACACCTCAAGTCCGACTAAACAAACCCGACTGAGCCAAATGCCATCATGGCACAAAACGCACAAACCAAACTCAATCTTTTCAGAATACTTGTCAATTACGCATCACAAGCTTGTGGTCACCTCCACATGGCCTCTCAAATGGCATGTGCACGCACAGCCGCCTCAACATTGAGGTCTTCGCAAGGATTAAGAGGGACAATCCTACCTCTAGCTGTTTGGTCATCGTGCCTGAGCATCTCTACTCCTTTGGGCTTCTCCCCCACACCAGCAATCACATCACAACAAGATTGTGGCTTCTCTAGTAGATCCTTAGTTAGCTTCACACATTTTCCTTCCAAAGCAATCAAGTCAGATTTTAGTTTATCACAATTTTTGCATGGTGAGTTAACAGGGTCCTTAGAAACATATTGAGATAACTTTTGTTGTGATCAATCAACTCTTGAAACTGTTTAGACACAGATTCAAGCTCAACAGTCAGCTTGGGACAATTTGCACATGAAGCAATGGGTTCTAGCAGAAAGGCTTGCAATTCAGCAATTTTATGATCTGCCTTTTTTAGGTTCAATTTCAAGTTAGTGCTGCTTTCACAAGATTTAGACAGATCAAGGAGCATGGTATAAAGACCTCTAAAAGCATTATCCTTATCCTCACATGAGGTGCAAGAAATAGCCTCAACAGTACTAGATGAAAGAGACGCTACCCTACTCATCTCTAGTTCAGCAAGAAGACTAATATTCTCCACCTTAATCATGTCAAGCTCAGAGGATAGACTATCATGAGAGGTCCTTAATTTCTCCATGTCACGAAGCAAGGCACAACATGTATCACATTCGTCACGGGAGGGAGCAAATATAAGTGAAGTAAGCTCCCGTGACAGTCTATCTACTTCCTTCTCCAACTCGCTATACCTAGCTCTAGATCTAGCATGGAATTTTCCTAGCTTAAGAAAAGCATCGTTAAGCTGGTCATAGGAGGGGTATACCTCATCGGAGTCGGAATAGAGCTCGCTGTCGCTGATCTCGCCCTCAAGGGCCATGAAGATATGCCGGAGAAGTCGTCGCCACCCTTGGAGTCTTGCTCGTCCTTCCCATCGTCGTCGCTCCACCCCTCCACCTCGCTGAGGTCGAGGTCATCGAAAGCGGTGAGGACGCGGTGGAAGAGCTTCTTGGCTTTGCGAAGGTCGCGGAACTTCTTCTTGCCTTAGACATGAGCTGGGGGCTTCTTGTTGCGGTTCTTGTTGATGTAGTCATTCTTGCTCACGCCGCTGTAGTCGTTCTTGCCCTTCCCCAGCTTGGGGCAATTCGCTCGAATGTGGTTGGGGCCACCACACTCGAAGCAAATTATCGGACCACTCCTTTTCCGATCCCTCACCCTCTTGTATGTGTGGAAAAACTTTCTGGCTGGAAGGGCTAACTGATCCTCTGGTAGCTGCTCTAGCTGATCATCAGTTACGTCACAGAGAGTAGCTAGAGAGAATCCACAAATCGACTCGGAAGAAGGTCCAGAAACCAGACTGGGATCGGTGACTAAGGCCATCGACTGCGACTTTGACCTACAAGAGACTATGTCAATCTCGCGAGTCTTGAGGTGTGAGTACGTCGAGAGATCGGTGGTGTCCTTGATGGTAGTCACCTTCATCTCCCAAACACACAAATCAAGAGCTGCGAGCATCTGACGAGCATTATCCGAGTCGGGGTATGTGAGACTGACCGCTCGGAGGTTGCTCAAGATCTTGTGAAAACGCGCAAAGCACTCATCGAGGGACTCACCAGGGAGCATTTCAAACTTGTTGTAATCTCGCTTGAACTGGTCCTGTCGAATCGTCTTGATCTGGGTAGTGCCCACATGGTATGCATCGAGGGTCACCCAGATGTCGAAGGCCGACGTCAGATGAGAGATGCGATCGAACTCGCTTCTACTCAGACCCTGAATTATGATGTTCCTTACCTTAGCATTTGCCTCAACACCAGCCATGTTTCCGGCATTGATGTTCTCATCGGCAGGAACAGCATATCGGGTTTTCACCTTTCGCCAGATGGCATAACCCAGAGCCTGGATGTAGGTCTCCATCCGGCTCTTCCAGAAGGGATAATCGATGCCATAAAAAACGGGAGGCTTGGTGGAATACTTGTCTGTCTCCACGGCTCTAGAGATCGGTTAAGATCTATGAGAAAGAGCTAACCGGCTCTGATACCAATTGTTGCATCGAAAACGACAACAGAGGGGGGTGAATGGTGACTCTTTGAAAACTTGCCCCCAAAAAGTATCCACAAAAGTATCTACAAATCCTCTCCAATAGCTCTAGAAGCTATGAAGCAAAAATTCGCTTATAGGAAGCTAGGCACAATTTTTCGATTGACCAAAAAGACTCACAGAAATTGGGCAAAAATTGGATCACCATAACCTACCTGAAGAACTCTTTGTAAAGGAGTTTCATTGAAGAAGCAAAGAACACACTAGACTAAACATGTACTAAGCCAGTAAATAATGAACATCAAGCAAAACTGTACTGGCCGAAAACACAAATAGGCAAAGAAAAGCAAAACTGGAAGCACACAAGAATCTGCAATTGCCGAACTGCCTAGTACTTGAAAGATCAAAAAGGAAACAAACACTGCTGCAAAGGAGAGATAAAACTGAAAAATACAGCTGGGCAAAAGGAGTCATTGCTACCGAGAGACAAACTACTGCACTGAAAAAGCTTTGCTGCCAACAGACAAAAACTGCACTACTACCCTCTTTTGCTAATTTTCAGACCAAAAGCAGACAAAAATAGCAGCAAAAGATATCTAGAGGAAGCATCCGATTGCTGTTTTTTGCTGCCCAAAATAGCAGACCGTAAGCAAGAATTTCAGACTAAGTAAACTACTGTAGCAAGGAAATTTTATAGCAGAACCGAACTGAAATTTTAGATAGACTGAACAGGATGAAAAGCACTTAAACTGCAAGAGATGGAGCTGCTGTTCGGAACTGCAAGCAGTCAACAAAATCAGCACAGGAAAGAGAGGAAATAGACCAAAACAGACAACCAAAACATCCAAACTGCAAAGACAAATGAACTCAAAGTAACGAATAGAGCTGAATGATTGATATGAAAGGTTTACAGCACATACACCCAAAGATACAGAGCCCGTGTGATCACTAGGATCCAACTCACGCAGGAAGAAAAACAAAGCTACTGCCCCATACGCAATTGCAATGATAAGAACAACACAACCACTGCGTACACCACCAACTCCTCAACTACTGCTGCCTGCAACTCAAGCAAGCAGGGAGAGCAAAGAATAGGAAGACCCTTACATACTCTCTCTTTTTCTTTAAATCCACTCTCATTTCCATGAAGGCTACTAGAAAACATCCTCTCTATTTATAGCCTCCACTACCGGTTCACATATGCACTTTACCCGATAACTCCACCAACTCTGCACTTTATCCATTAACCCGAACCACATCCGCTTCCTTTTGTGCAGCCTTGCGTATTTACCAAAATGCCCCTCCTGCACCTTTCGGGAAGCTTCCTCATTTCCTGCCGCCCAAGCCTCACAACCACTTCGAGTCCTCGCCGTCTTCGGCACATCCCGACCGCTCTGACCTTAGCACCAC
This sequence comes from Dendrocalamus latiflorus, assembly GCA_017311315.1. Classification (NCBI taxonomy): domain Eukaryota; kingdom Viridiplantae; phylum Streptophyta; class Magnoliopsida; order Poales; family Poaceae; genus Dendrocalamus; species Dendrocalamus latiflorus. The sequence continues at coordinate 8,715,721 of CM029662.1, forward strand.
CTGTGCCTAGTCCGGTTATCTCGTGCCACGCCACGACTCCGCCTCGATGTCCTGCAGCCATCATAGACGAAAAACACATCACATAGCACCGCTCGAAATAGTGTAACCATACATTAGCATCAGACGAAATACTCAAAACCCAAACCGACTGCGCAAAATGCTGACTTGGCACAAACCACACAAATCAAACTCAATCTTTCCAGAACACTCGTCATACTCATCACAAACATGGGTCATAACCACATGGTCTCTCAGTTACAAACTTTTTGCTTGGTGAATTTGCAGCTAGGTTCCTCACTTTCACCATGGAGCCTCTCAGCGGCTGTGGCGTGTGGTTTGCCTGGCAACCCATCCACCTACGTGGACTGGGATGAACGTCATCCACTATACCGAGGCCGCATACATGTCCTGAGCTTGGCGCAATAGCGGCTGTGCGTCCATTTTTACGTAAGTGTTTATGTACATTGGCATAATTAACTGCAGATGATTTTTGTCATAATTAATGATGATATAGACATGGCACAAACGGTGTCCTGGGGCCGAGTTAGCATGCCCACATTAAATTAGGCCCATCAACACGGTGAGGAGGGGGAGTAAAATAGGATGGGCATATGCATAAAGGGGCCTAGGGAAACTCATCTATGGTGACGGCTTGGCCGAGGAGGCACCGAGGTGAGCCGGCGATGGGAGCCCTTGGAAACGGCAGGTGGCGGAGGGAGGCCCGGACGATGGTCAGGATGGCTCCGTGGCGGCGAGGAGACACTCCAGGCGTGAGGAATTGGAGTGAGGCCATCGGGAGAGGGGAAGGCGCAGAAGAAGACGGTGGCGACCAGGCTTGGGGAAAAAGGCGGCGTCTGGTGAGCTCGGGGCACTAGAGTCCAATTAATTGAGGGAGAAGATGGAAGACTTCTGGCGGAACGGTGTGGAGGCGTGGGCATAGAGGTGGCTCAGTTGCGCTTGGCTTAGAGGGAAGAGGAGAGGTTGTGGGAGCAAGAAGAGGTGGCACTGGGTCTTCTTATAGGCGAGGAAGGGGGAGGTGGTTGAGCATCATTGAAGGCGGGTGCGAGCGGAGTAACGCCGAGGCAGCGGTAGAGGCAGGCGGCTATTCCGTAGGTCTGGCAACAAGATGTGGCATTAACACCGGAGCCGGGGGTGTTGCTAATGAGTAACACCAGGCGGAGGTAGGGCGCAGGCATAGGGCAGCCATAGGGCACAGGCGCGGAGTTAGGGCATCGCAGGGGAAATTCGAGGGAGCGATGCACGGCTTTGCGCACATGGAGCAGGGCCCGGTCGGCCTGGGCGTGCGCGTGCACGACGCACACAAGCGCGGCACGGGATGTGGGCGGTGCGCACGGAGGGTGCGACCAAGCGCTCACGCCAGGCGCGGCGGTTAACATAAATTTGATTTCAGGATTTTAAATTTTGAGAACAATTCTTTGCTTGAAATTAAATATCAAAATTTGCCCGAGATGTTCCCAAATATTTTTGCAATAATTAGCGAAGATCCAAACCAAAAGTGTAGATAAACGCCATTTTTTTAAATACACTGAAAAGGCAGTGAAAAGATTTTATAATTTTTGTAATTACATTAGTTCCTTTTTTAGGATGTTACAAACTTTTTGCTTGGTGAATTTGCAGCTGGGTTCCTCACTTTCACCAAGGAGCCTCTCAGCGGCGGAGGCGTCTGGTTTGCCTGGCAATCCATCCACCAACGTGAACTGGGATGGACGGCATCCACTATACCGAGGCCGCATATATGTCCTGAGCTTGGCGCAATAGCGGCTGTGCGTCCATTTTTAAGTAAGCGTTTATGTACATTGGCATAATTAATTGCAGACGATTTTGTCATAATTAATGATGATCTAGAGATGGCACAAACGGTGTCCTGGGGCCGAGTTAGCATGTCCACATTAAATTAGGCCCATCAACAGTTAACACTGCCCAAGTTTTGGAATCAACAGTTTCACCGACCATCCTGTCAGGCCACAACAAATTCTCCTGTTCTCCACAACATCCTCCGTCTTAAGCACTATGAATAGTACCATATCGGATGCCAGGAGCAGTAGAACGGCCGGAGCATTACATAAAAGGAGACATAGGATGTCCAAGCAAAGTATACCTTTCTCGGCCTTTTGGTTAAGATCAAGTGTAGTATCTGTTCTTATCAGTTTAATATCTGATATGTGGATCATGTATCCACTTTGATATTAAATTTATTTTTGTGGGGGGAGAGACCATCATGGTAGCTTGCTATAGGGCTCTCGTGTGTCGTCTAGACGTATCACTACAGTCTTGGCCGGGCACACCCCAACCAAAACAATCAAAATTATTTTATTTTTCTAATAAGTTATGTTAGTAAGTAATCACTACCCTACTCTTTAAGTACTTGTCTTCCGTTTGGACATGATTTTCAAGTTATGTCATTGATTACTTCTTTTGGCAAATTTCTTGTAGCCACTACTATGTATTGCGTATCAATACGAATGAATTATACATGCAGAATTTTTTGAATGGCAGTGGAATTAGACCGTGACAATTTGCACTTTTTTGCACTTTTTTGTGAGAGAGAGCACGTGGGACAATTTGCTGATTAGGCAATGTTCTAGCAAAACGGCATCACTTTTTGGTTAGTCTGACTAGTTCCAGGCTCAAGCCATTCTAGTGAAACGGCATTGCTTGAGTGAGTCCATGGGCCACCTCAGGTTGAGATGATCCTATGGAATTAATTCCAAAATGTACTCTTCTCGGTTCTCAAATAGATACCGTTTTATTTAAGTGAGCAGGAAGATAACATTATATGGTCAGAGAAGCTCCTAACAGTATAGCCTCCTCTCCCTCTCCTCTCCTCTCCTCCCCTCCCCTCCCACCGTTATCCCTCCTCTCTTTCTCTTTTCCGGCATCGATGTGCTCTCCCTCTTTCCCCCTTCTCTAACATCGGAGTAGCTCTGTACCCGTCCTCCGCATCTCCCTGCCCCCTCCTCCACCGCCATGCCGTCGTCCCCCCTCATCCAACCTAATATTCAATGTATCGTCTCGCCGTGCCTTCCTCCTCTTAAGTTGTTGTCTTCCGATTGGACATGATTTTCAAATTACATTGATTACTTCTTTTGGCAAATTTAATGTAGCCACTAATATTTATAAGCGTATCAATACTAATGAATTAGACATGCGGAATTTTTCGAATGGCAATGGAATTAGAATGACAATTTGCTTCTTTTTTTAGAGGGAGAGCACCTAGACAATTTGCTGGTTAGGCAATATTCACATTGGGCTGCCCTTTTTGGTTAGTCCTATCAGGCCTAGGCTCAACTGAGAGACCATGTGGAGGTATCCCCATGTTTGTGATAAGTAATTGACGGTTGTGTTAGAGAGTTTGAGTTTGTTTTGGGTATTCTAGGGTTGAGTACCTTTTATTTATGCTATTGTTGATATGTTGTTTCGTGCGATGCTATGTAACAGTTTGCTTGTCTGTGTGACAGCAGGACTTCGGAGCTAAGTTATGGTGAGGCGAGGAGGACCGGGACTAGGCACAGGAGGTGTTGAGGTCCAGACGGTTGGTGACGCCGAAGATGATCGAGGCTGCTGAGGTGGTTGCGAGTCGGGAGGCGAGGAACCGGAGCTGGAGCTACCGGTGATGGACATGACGGGCAACGAAGAGCGAACCGGGACTAGGCTTATGGTGGAGTCAGAGGTCTAGACGGTTGGGTGTCGGTTGCGGCCGTGTGCGATGGAACAGACCGAGACTAGACTCAGAGAGGAGTCGAGCTCATGACGGTCAAAGGTGCCGGTTGCAGGAAGCTTCTGGGAAGGTGCTTGAGGGGCAAATTGGAGATTTGACTCAAGCCATGAGTTGGAGTCTGGTTTTTTCCTCCAAAAGTGTGTGTTGACTTCTTGCCTCTTGTGTGTATGTGGTCTTGGAGTGGGCTTGGTATGCCATTTCTTGATTTTCCATATGGGGGTGAGGTCTTGCCTTCAAAAAGAGGAGAGGGAGGCAGCAGTGGAGGTATTCCCGTAGTAAGAAAAGAGAGAGAGAGCAATACACTCAGTGTGTAGGAGTAGGCAGAGGTAGTGCTCTCGTGTGAGTGTAAGCATGTAGTGTGTGTTTCCTCTTTTCCAACTGCGTATGGGGACGTAGTGGTTGTAAATCTCTTGTAATCATTCCTCTGTAAGCATTCTTGATATGGAATCAATATGAGGAGGAGAGTTGTTGGATTGCATTTACTTCGTGTTTCTGTGTTCTTCTGTTCCTTTCTGGTTTTTGAGTTTGAGCAAAATGGTTGCTTGAGTAGCTGAATCCTTTTGCTCAGTATAGGAACTAATCTCAAGACCATTTCGTCAGCTTTTCCCAAGAGCAAAAGAACTCAAACGCTGAATTCTTCTAAGAACTTGATTGCCTCATTTCCTCTGTTTTTGATTTTCTAGGGTTTGATGTCAAGGCAACCATGGGCTTTCTGATTTTCCAGTAGAATGTTTGCTCTAAGGCTATGATTTCTAGTTGTGAGACCTTGTCTAGCTGGAATACAAAGTTTCATGGTCAATAGACATGAGAATATCTAGATATTCAGCTTTTGGTCTCATCTCTCAGATTTTCTTCAAATTTCTGATAAAATCTTGATTCCTAGCTGTTTTAATGAAATCTCTTGTTTCTTGTTGTCTCTTTGCTATTTAGAGTGTAGTGGAGTTCGTTTGAGTCAAGAAGGGCAGCTATTCTTTTGGCAATTTCCCTAATTTCTGCTCTCTCAGTAAAACTGTGTAAATTATTCAGTTTCAGAGCTTCGGGTGCCCGCTGTCTGCTCTGTTTTCGGGCTTCCCGATCAGACCGCTGAACCCTAGCGGTCAGACCGTTCATTAGCCGCCGGTCAGACCGGTCGGGCAATGGCGGTCTGACCGGCCCGAGCCGAGCGGTCAAACCGGACCTTGCACGGAGATCAGACCAGGCATTTGATGGCGGTCGGACTGGCCATACCCGAGAGGTCAGATCGGCCCAGCAACACCGGTCAGACCGGCCTTGTTGCTACGGTCTGACCGCCCGGCCTATTGCGGTTTGACCAGCCATGTTTCTCTACTACCTAGCTTCAATTGACCGTTTTATCTTACCTTTTTCTGAGTGTTTTCTCTTTGGAATTCCAGTAGGCTTGAATACTCTTTCTTCATAGCTTTTATAGCTACCGGAGAGGAGACTCACTTGTGGATACTTTTGGGTGGCAAATTTTTAAAGTGGCACCATTCACCCCCCTCTGTTGCCATATCCGATCCTACAATTGGTATCAGAGCCAGTTAGCTCTTTTCAATAGATCTTAATCGGTCTGTGAGCCATGGCAACAGACAAGTATTCCACCAAGCCCCCGATCTTCGATGGGATCGACTATCCCTTTTAGAAGAGTCAGATGGAGACCTATATTCAGGCTCAGAGCAATGCGATCTGGCGCAAGGTTAAAACGTGCTTTGTTGTTCCTGCCGATGAGAACATCAATGTGGCAAACATGCCCGATGTTGAGGCGAATGCTAAGGCAAAGAACATCATCATCCAAGGTTTGAGCTGAAATGAGTTTGATCGTATTTCTCATCTTACGTTGGCCTTCAATATTTGGGTGACCCTCGATGCTTACCGTGACGGCACCACCCAATTAAAGACGGTAAGGCAGGACCAGTTTAAGCGAGATTACTACAAGTTTGAAATGCTTGCTGGAGAGTCCCTTGATGAATGCTTTGCGAGATTCCACAAGATTTTGAGCAACCTCTGAGCGGTCGGTCTCACATACCCCGACTCGGACAATGCTCGTCAAATGCTTTCGGCTTTGGATTTGCGTGTTTGGGAGATGAAAGTGACCACCATCAAGGACATGACAGATCTTTCAACTTTGACTCTTGATGCGTTATACTCACGCCTCAAGACTCATGAGATTGACATTGTCTCTCGGAAGTTGAAGTCTCAGTCAATGGCTTTGGTCACCGATCTCAGTCCTGCCTCTGGATCTTCTGCTGACATTGCTTCTGGTTTTTCTCTAGCTGCTCTATGTGAAATTGATGACGATCATCTAGAGCAGCTTCCAGAAAACCAACTAGCCCTCTTAGCCAGAAAGTTTTCTCATGCATACAAGAGGGTTAGGGAGAGAAAGAGAGGAGGACGAGTGATTTGCTTTGAGAGTGGTGGCCCCAACCACATTCGAGCAAACTGCCCCAAGCTGGAGGGCAAGAACGACTACGGCGGTTCAAGTAAGAACGTCTACACCGACAAGAACCGCAACAAGAAGCCTCCAAGCAAATAGAAGAAGTTCCGCAACCTTGGCAAAGCCAAGAAGCTCTTCCATCGCGTCCTCACCACCTTCAACGACCTCGACCTCAGCGAGGTGGAAGGGTGGAGTGACAACGATGGAAAGGACAATCAAGATCCCAAGGATGGCGAGGACTTCAGCAGCATGTGCTTCATGGCCCTTGAGGGCGAAGTCAGCGACAGCGAGCTCTACTCTGACTCCGACGAGGTATACCCCTCCTATGACCAGCTTAATGATGCTTTTCTTAATCTAGGAAATTTCATGCTAGATCTAGAGCTAGGTGTAGCGAGTTGGAGAAGGAAGTAGATAGATTGTCACGGGAGCTTGCTTCACTTATATCTGCTCCCTCTCGTGACGAATGTGATACATGCTTTGCTTTGCTTGGTGACATGGAGAAATTAAGGACCTCTCATGATAATCTGTCTTCTGAGCTTGACATGATTAATGTGGAGAATATTAGTCTACTTGCTGAACTAGAGATGAGTAGGGTAGCTTCTCTTTTATCTACTACTGTTGAGACTATTTCTTACACCTCATGTGAGGATAAGGACAATGCTTTTAGAGGTATTTATACCATGCTTCTTGATCTGCCTGAGACTTGTGAAATTTGTAATAATTTGAAAATGAATCTAAAAAGGGCAGATCATAAAATTGCTGAATTACAAGCTTCTTTACTTGAGCCTATTGTTTCTTGTACCAACTGTCCTAGATTAACCCTTGAGCTTGAGTCTGTGTCTAAGCAATTTCAAGAAATGGTTGATCATAATAAGAAAATGGCTCATTATACTTCTAAGGACCTTGTTAGCTCACCATGCAATAACTGTGAAAAACTAAAATCTGATTTGATTGCATTGGATGATAAATGTGTGAAACTAACTAAGGACCTACTAGAGAAGTCATCATCTGCTTGTAATGTGTGTGCTGTTGGGAAGAAGTCTGAGGGTATGGTAGAGACGTTTAGCGACATGAACCACATGGCTAGCAGTAGGACTGTCCCTCCAGAGGCGGCTGTGCGTGCACATGCCATCCGTTCTTCTACTATTGGTTCTTCTTCTACTCCCTTACCTTATGTTGTCTCTTCTTCCCCTGCTCTTCTTGCACCTCTCTTTTTCGGGATTGTCAGTATCATATGAACACTCTCGAGAGATTTGTAGGAGGCAAGAAGAAGCTAAATCTTATTCTAGACCAATCCAAGATTTGCAAATTCAATCAAGGTGTAAGATACGATTTTTTTGAGGATAATTAGGAAGCATCCACCAGCTGATCTTAAACTCATAGCAGCAGGTGTGATCGAGATTGAGCCCAGAACTAAGAAAGTTCAATTCAAGTCAGCGGGCTTTGTCCAAGGGATCTCTGGCAGTAAGGTGGTTTCACCTGTTGCCTCGACCTCTCAGAAGGCGAAGCCTCATCATGCTACTTCTACCTCTCAGAAAGTGAAGTACCATTGTATCTTCTATCAGAAGGATGGACACTTGGTCGAGCTATGCTTCAGGCGCGCCAAGATCGCGCGTAGAGACCGTGTTGAGTCTCTTAGGCGTATTCAGGGTCAGCCCCAGACCTTGAGTGCACCTAAGACCAACACGAGGTCAAGAGTTGCTTCTGTTGATGGGTTTGGGCAGCATCGAGGACTTGGCTTTTCTGAGTTTTCTGATTTTCGTCCTTGATATGCCTTTGGTCGTGGTATCCGCCGTTTTGAGGGTAGATCTCATTTCCCCGTCGAGATGGCTACCCGTGGCGAGATCAGCATGTTGTTGGTGCTCTGACTCGCTCTCCCATAGCAGTCGGACCCAGCAACAGCTTCAGGTCTGCACATAGACCTTCTGCCTTTTTGAGCGACAGAGAGCGTAGGGTAGTTAGAGGTCAGTCGTATGTGACTACTTCTTCTGCTCGATGTGTGACTCAGTATTAGGTTCCAAACTCTCTTTTGATTTATCCCAGTACTGAGCCTTTACTCGCTATTTGACTCAGGTTCGCCGGGCTGGAAAGGGAGAGGTTTGGCTCGTGGACTTCGGTTGTTCTCGTCATATGATCGGAGATTCTCGTTGATTCTCTTCCCTAGCCCGTGCTCCAGGTGATGAGTCTATCACCTTTGGAGACGCTTCATCTGGCGCGTCATCGCGAAAGGTACTGTGTGTGTTATTGATTCATTTATTTTAAAAGATGTTGCCTTAGTAAGTAAGCTGCACTACAATTTGCTTTCTGTTTCCCAGCTTACCGATGACGGTTTCGAGATGAGCTTTAAGAAAAATGCTTGTAAAATTCTTGATTCTTCGGGGAGTCTGGTTTGCGGGATTTCTCGTTATGCGAGGATCTTTTGTACTGATTTTATTGAGTTTTCTGGTGATCCTCTCAGGTGTTTAGTTGCTTCTGAGTCCCGTGACCTCACTTTCTGGCATAGGAGACTTGGTCATATTGGATTTGACCATTTGACCCGAGTTAGCTGCCACAATCTCATTCGTGGTCTGCCGAAACTCAAGATGGTCAAAGATCTCGTTTGTGCTCCTTGCCGGCACGACAAGATGGTTGCCGTTTCTCATCCTCCGGTCATAGTGACTATGACCGATGCACCAGGACAGCTGCTCCACATGGACACAGTCGGACCAACTCGAGTGTAGTCAGCAGGAGGAAAGTGATATGTTCTTGTCGTGATCGATGACTTCTCTAGGTACTCTTGGGTGTTTTTTATTAGCCTCGAAGGATGAGACATTTACCAATTTTCAGGGTTTGTTTAGTAGGCTTTCTGTTGAGCTCCTAGGTGCCTTACGAGCGATCCGCAGTGATAATGGCACGGAATTCAAGAATTCCTACTTTGAGAGGTTTTGCGGTGAGACAGGTGTAGAGCACCAGTTCTCTTCTCCATATGTCCCACAGCAAAATAGCGTGGTGGAGAGGAAGAACCGTACCTTGGTCGAGATGGCCAGGATCATGCTTGATGAGTACTCTACACCGAGGAAGTTTTGGGCTGAGGGTATAGCCACTGCGTGCCATGTTTCAAACAGAGTTTTTCTAAGGGCACACTTGCATCGCACCACTTATGAATTGAGATATGCGCGAAAGCCCAGTGTCTCGTATTTTCGTGTGTTTCATTGCAAGTGCTTTATCTTGAAGTCCAGAAACCTGGATAAGTGTTGACACTAAGTGTTGACACCAATTTTATCTGGAATTTTTACGGCATGTTACCTTCCAAGATTTTTTGCGTGCCGTACGTATTACATTTGAGTGGCGAAATTTTATGGCATATTTGTGGTGCGAGTGAAAGTCTTGTGTCAAATTTTTAGCTTATTCGGAGCACATATGCTCACCCGAATCGAATAATACGGCCGGATAACGTACGCAAAACACAAGTCCACCTTCCAGGATTTTTTGTGTGTGCTGCACATTACAATCGAGTGGCGAATTTTTATGGCATGTTTGTGGTGCAAGTGAAAGTCTCGTGTTTAATTTTCAGCTCATTCGGAGAACATATGCTCACTTATATAAATTGATATAGCCGGACGGCGTATACAAAAGCAATAATAGAGAAAGGAAAATTATAGAGAAAAGAGATATTTAGCCACACGTGTCACCTTAATGTGTATAGCAGCCCCGATCAGCATAAACACACACATAAAATGGTTAGCGTGCATTATTAATTAGCTAGTTGATTAACTTCCATAAAAAGAAGAAGTTAATTGACTAATCAATGCCCATGAGAAAAAAGTGGCGCATGAATCCCTTGTGTGTGCATGCATGCATGAAGCCACGTCCAGCACCCACTCATTTGCATGCTTGTGCATGTGTAGAGGGTTGTAGCAATAGCAAAAAATAATAATAAAATTAGGAAAAGAAAATCAAAGTGGCAAGTTGTCATAACTTCTCCTCATAAACCACCCCTCATCTTTGCTCTATAAATAGGGGGTAATGGTATGGAAAGATGCAGGACTTTTGGAGGAAAGAAAGAGGGGATAGGTTGGCCATTTGGAGAGAAAAGAAAGGCTTCGGCAAACACTTGAGAGCAGGATAAAGATCTAGAGAGAAAGATAGAGGGAGAACAGGCATGTGTTTTGAAGAAAAGGAGAGATACTTGCCCCCTCTCTTCGTCCTTAGATGTAGCCATGGTGGTATGAGTTAAGAAGATTTCTTCTTCCTCTATCCCTTTGCTTTTTTTTTCTCTTCTTTCATATTTTTTGCCCCCTTGGTTCGGTCCCATTCGGCGGATACAAACCCGAAGAACGAGTGCTTGATTTCTCGTCTCTTAGGTTCGGTCCCCTACAAATGGATACAAATCAAGGCGACGCATGAAGACCTCATCTTCTCGGTTCGGTCCCATTAGATGGATACAAACCCAAAGAACAAGGGCTCGATCCCTCATCTCTTAGGTTCGGTCCCCTACAAATGGATACAAACCGAGAGTGAGAAGATTGAAAACCCCATTGCCTCAATTCGGTCCCCTCAAATGGATACGAATTAGGGGTGGGTGTATGCTGCAAAAATAATAAAAATGCATGAACAAATGTTAAAAAAACCTTCGCCTCGGTTACGCTACATGCTAGTGGTAATACAAGGTGGAGCAAAACACTTAATTTCTATTACACGACATACCTAAAATCTATGGCATGTTAGTAGAAATATAAATATTAAAACAACAAACTTCGTCTCGGTTACACTACATGCAAGCGCTCGACATTTGCAAGCGCTATGCAATGCTAGTAGTAATACAAGGCGGGGCAAAACAATAAAATAATTAGTTCTAAATTTTCATACACTACGTGCATAAAATCCATAGCGCACTAGTAGTAATAAAAATATTAAGAAACAAACTTCGTCTCGGTTACGCTACATGCAAGCGCTCGACATTTGCAAGCGCTATGCAATGCTAGTAGTAATACAAGACGGGCAAAACAATAAAATAATTAGTTCTAAATTTTCATATACTACATGCATAAAATCCATGTCATGCTAGTAGTAATAGAAATATTAAAAAAACAACCTTCGCTTCGGTTACGCTACATGCAAGCGCTCAATATTCGCAAGCGTTATGTAATACTAGTAGTAATACAAGCGAGCAAAACAAAAAAAAAATAAAATAAAATAATGAGATATTTCTATTACACTACGTGCATAAAATCCGTGTCGTGCTAGTAGTAATAGAAATGTTAAACAACCTTCACTTTGGTTATGCTACATACGAGCGCGCAATATTTGCAAGCGCTATGCAATGTTACAAGATGAAGCAAAATAATAAAAAAAAACTGAAATAATTACACTTCAATCATGCTACATGCATAGGTTTACTAAAAAAAAATCACATGCCATGTTAGCAAAATAATGCAGCTAAAATACCCTCACGGTGAAAATAAAATAGAAAAATAAATATTTTTTTATCTATTTGCACTTTGTGTATGGGTTCTATTTTCATGAATACCATGCCAGGGGTGAAAAAATGGGCGTCATCACACAAAAATGGCACATAGCTAGCTGCAGTATCAAGGCTTGCATGCAGAGATTGAGCATTAATCCTCCGAACAACTGCATCTCTCTCGCGTAGCGAAGAAAATGGCATCATGGCTGCATGCATGCAGGCGTTAAACACTTCTTTAATTAATTGGTCAACAATAAATAATAATGGCCTACATGGAAACCACCCTAAACCCTAAACAAGGCACGATCTGCATGCTTGTACAGGCTGCAGCTTAGCCCAAGGCAGTAGGCCCCATCCTGGTAGCAAAATGAAAAGCTTCTGTAACCTCCCAGTAGAAAAACAAATAAAAAATAATAATATAAAGGCAGCTAAAATACCCTCGCGCAAGCATCCATCAGCGACGCCAAGATTGAAGACCTTTTCTCTTATATTTTTGTAATAGTCATGTGTTGTAATTTGTTGTAATGTTTATGTTGGAATTCTTAATCAGGGGTTTTCTCGCAAAGAGATATAATTAACAGAATGTTTATGTAAATGTATTAATTCTGGAAGTAATGGACCCGCAATATCTGATTCCTTTGTCTCATTTTCAATTAAATTTAATTAACTTGTCTCTAATGACGCGGACGCGGGTTCACTCCCATTTTCCCGTCATCAGATTCTGGCACGCCCGGTGGGACATACTTTTCCCCTCATCTTTGAATTCCAACATCAAAGTGCAACATATGACATTTAAATTAATCATGTCGCTGATATATATATGCGTGTATGCAAGAAGGTTAATATATGAGTTTCTTTATATGAAGGGATGGCGGGGCGAGTTCAACAATTCGTCACGCTACGCTTTGGGTCGCTGTGGCTAGACGTGCCGGTGGGGCCTTTTCAAGCTACCACTAGTGCAAGTTCACTGCAAACCACAGCTGCGTCAAGTCGGCCAAAAGGAGGATGAGGGCAGTAGCAAGGGCTTCAGGAGCCACCTCACATGATCAACATCTCAGCATACGTGAGGCCGGTCCCTTTGATTCGGTTCCTGTGGGCTTTTCTAAAGAAGCACGCGTCAGGTCTGGAAGCCATGAGTCATCATCAAGGTTTCGTCTCGCAACACTTGATGAGTGGTTGATGAGTGGCCTATCCGTGCGAAGCGGATGGGTCCATCAAAAATGACGCCGCGCAGACAAGCTGCGACTTCTTCCCCAACAACTACTAAATCAAAGGGAGTGCCTTCTCCGTCAACACCATCTGCAATACGGGGGGCAAATGCGCACCCAGTATTGAAGGCAAATGCTTCATCAACATTGAGCACAAGCCCATCCCAGATTTCTCATAAGCTACTGGGGGCGAGCTCGTCAAAGCATGCCCTAAGCATAGAAGGGGTGGCTCATTCTCGAACTGCAGCTATGGCTACGTCACCGATGCCAAAAGGAAAGGCGATGATGCTGGACCAACCCCATTATTCACAGCCAAGCGGCAAAGGAAAGGTTGTGATGGTGGATGAACATTACCACCAGCAGCTCGTGAACAAAGGGAAGGTTACAATAACAGAGCATGCTGCGTCCGAAGGAGGGCCATGTCATGCACAAACTCAACTCCGAGCTGATGCACCGGAGTTCATCCCTTCGCTGGCCAACAAACCCAGCAGGTCCATGCCTAAACCGAACCACAAGCATACACTCATGTGGCAAGGAGTGTACCTCACTCCTGGTGACATCAAGATGGGCCGCGTGAATCCAACGGCTACAATCTCAGATCCTTTATCGTCATCTACCCCAATTCCACGACCTTCCTTTGATGGCTCATTTTCTTCGTCACGGCATCGTCGTCGTCAACGCAATGCTCGGCGTGCGTGGGTTGATTTCCCAGTGGCAATTGACCCTATCGTGACAAGACATCAACATGAGCAAGTGGGCACCACCATTTGGAACAGGGTAAGGAAGAACCGACTGAGGATTCGAGGAAGAATGAATCATGCCCTGGATTCATATATCACACGGAGTATCTGCCAAACCCTAAGGGAGATGCTTCCAGGCGCATCCGCATCCGCAAATGATGTTGGAGGTGCTATTATGCGGCGAGCGGAGGCCTTCACTAAATGGCCAGAATACCAAGAATTCATTGAGCAAGACCCTTGGTGACAAAACTATGTCACCCAGGCTGCTCGTGCACGTGCAAAACGAGAAGCCTACAAGCAGAGGGAGTTGGCAATGCGAACTGACTCTAAATCTAGCAAAATTCCAGGGGCAAACTCTCCTTCATCAAGTCATGGTGGCAATACCCAAGTGGTGAAGAAGCTAGCAAGCACACCCAAGAAGGCGGCAACAATGATGGCTCCTTGGCCAACTCGAAAGTGGGCCTAAAAAAATGCAGCTGAGGTTTTTCTTTCGATGCCGGTCGGAGTCACAGAGATGGCGGATGATACCAGCGAAGCATCTTCAACATCGACACACTTCAAAAGAAAGAAAGCCCAAAAGAATGTTGTAATAGGTCATCGTCCTGTAACTCGTAGTCAAGCAAATTCGGGTAATGAAGAGTATGATTCGAATTACTCAGGGTCTCATATTCATCTTCCTCTCCTGAAAATGATCCCCAACATAATATAAACGCTTATGAATTGCGTTCCCGTAGTTTTGAGCCAAGCTACGCGGAACAAGTTCTTGCGACAAATGAAACACGTTCAGTTGAGGAGCAGCTAGCCCAACTTACAGCTGCACTTCAGCAAAAAGAAGATGAGTTGGCTGCTTTACGCAACCAAATAGCTAATAATACAAGCCGGGATAATGACATACATGTTACCGCAAGTCATCATAGTCATCAATCATCACCTGCAATTAGCCTTGAGGCGATCCAAAAGATGATTGCTGAGGGGGTTAAAGCCCAGTATATGCAAACTCATTACTCGATGCGTCCGGGGTATGTTAAGCCATACCCACCGGACGTTGACATGGTGTCTTTCCCAAGCAATTACTGCCAGCCGCAATTCAACAAATTCAATGGAATCGGGTCTTCTCATGAGCATATAGCTCATTTTCTTGCAGCCTGTCAAGATACAGCCCATAACGGAGCACTTCTCTTACGACAATTTGTGCAGACGTTGTCCGGTCCAGCCTTCACATGGTATAGTAAGTTGGCACTAGGATCAATCAAGACATGGGAGCAAATGCAAGATACTTTTCTCGAGCGCTTCTATAGCACTCAAAGAACAGTAGGCATCACTGAGTTGACCCAAACAGAGCAAAGAACAAATGAAAAAGCTGCTAATTTTATTAACAGGTGGAGAAATTTAAGCCTCCATTGCCCACAGCCAATTACCGAGCCAGAAGCGGTGCGGATGTGCATGAATAATCTGTGCCCTGACATGGCTGTTTATTTGCAAGGTGTACGGCCTGTCACTTTTGAGGAGCTTGCCTCTAAAGCTACAGATATTGAGAATTACATGCAGCATGTCGCACGTCGAACAAAGACATTCACCAAGCTTGTAGAGAAAGGCGGCCAACGTGATAAGTTGCTTGCCAAGCCAAAGCAAGTGCAAACAATGGAGGCGACAGCGGTGATTCCACAGTTGCAGCCCAGGGGAGCCACCACAAGAAATCAAGAGCAAAAGGGAATGCAAACTCGCAGGAGGCCAACCCTTAGTGAGCGACAAAACAGAGAATATTCCTTCCCAAATGAGGAGGTCGATGACTTATTTATGGGCTTACGGGAGTTGAATCTCATAGAGCTCCCTAACCCAAAAAGGCCTGAAGAGGCTTCCAAGTTTAATGAACCAAATTATTGCCACTATCATCGTGTCTTAGGGCATACGCTTAAAGATTGCTTTGTGGTAAAGGATATTATCCAGAAAATGATTGATGACGGAACAGTTGATGCAGACCTCCTTAAAAGCTTCAAGAAAGGCAAGAAAATGGTTGTAGCAAATGTTGCCACCTTTCAAGATGACTTGGTGAGTTCCGCATCTTCGAATATGACACCAATTGATAATATGACATCATCTTATGATAAAAGAATATTGGTCTTAAAGTCTGAGTTTATTCCACTGGTTTCCTCAGGCCATGCATCGTACTATGGTCGGCAGCAAAGATGCAGTTGTCAACTTAAAAGAGAGGCTTTTCATAGATGGATCCATGCCACAAAGCTCAACCCATCAACTTTTCGAAGAGTCCAAGATAGGGGGCAGTGGCGGCCAAGAGGCCGCATGCTGCGACAAGTAATAGTACAAGGTGAGGATCCACGCTCCACGTCAAGAATAGCGCAAAGATTGACAAAGCGTGTGAGTAGTCCTCATGAAGAATTCAATGTCCTCACCATTGGTGTCTTTGATGATGATGAGGGTTCTCTTCATTTCCCTGAAGAAGAATCTCCAGAAGTTGACCAAATCCAACTTAGATTAGGCTGCCAGTTAGTTGATCCTCATCTTCCAGCTGGAAGGGAGCCCAAAAACAAAAATGTAACCCCAAATGAAACGACCGACTTTGCTACTAATATGTCAGTCAAGTATGATGTAATCTCTCACTTGAAGAAAATACCAGCTATGCTTTCTATGTATGATGCTTTGTGTCTTTCGTCTAATTTGCGCAAGGCTTTTGTTACGGCACTTTCTTTTCTTGACGATTATAGAGTAGAAGTGTCGCAAACAGAGACAGAAGTAGCTGAGATTTTAAATATGACATTCACTAAGGAGGACATGCTATTAGGTTCTAAGAAGCACAACAGGCCGCTTCTCATGTTCGGTGAAATTGATGAGTTGCCCGTAAATCGCATAATGATAGATGGCGGATCTGCCATAAATTTATTACCTTTGCGTACCTTAAAAAGGATTGGATATTCCAAAAAGGACTTGACCCGATCTAATGTGGTTATTCATGGCTTCAATCAATCTGGTCAGGAAGCTATGGGTAACATATCATTGGTTTTAAAGTTGGAAACACTATGCACATATGTGAACTTTCACGTGATCGATGCGGCTACCTCATATAATGCCCTGCTTGGCCGCCCATGGTTGCATGAAAATCAAGTCGTACCATCTATGCTTCATCAATGCATCAAATACAAAGATCAATCAGGGGAGATAATACAGATATTTGCTGATAAAAAGCCATTCACAAATAGCTGAATCCTTCTATGCTGATGCAAAATTCTACTTCGAGCCCGTCGATAAAGTGTGTAAGCCAAAGTCAGTGTTTGTACCAGAGTCAAATTTTATAAAGAAAGATATTGAGGAATCCTCATCAACAGCGAAGATATATCAATATATACCACGTGACCAAAGGAAGAAAGGAGATCCAATATTTCGTGTCGTGAATAAATCATCCTCTAATAAAGGTATTGAGTTTCCGACACCCTTACCTCCTTTGATACGACATAAAATAAAACAAGCTCAAAATCAATTGCACAACTCCAGCACGAGCAAAAATAAGAATAGAGTAGTTGCTCAAATAACTCTGTCAAATAGGGATGATGAATCATTACCTATTTCTTTATATGACGATAAGGTTCCTTATATGATCCAGAAAATGGGTTATGATATCATTAAAGGCCCTTCTCTATTCAACGGCCGGGGGCAGCTTGCACCATTTGAAAAGGCGCTGTCCCAAGCACAACTTGAAGCCCTACACGAAGATCAAACATTAAAGGAAAAGAGGTATGGGTTGGGTTATGATGTTTGTGTGACCTTGGCTGAATTTATAGACACAACGGCAGCGGCTCCACAAATGGAGGATGGAAATCAACCCACCATTGATGAATTGGAAGAAATCAATATTGGGACGCTCGACGAGCCTCGTCCCGTTTATATCAGCAAACATTTATCTAAGGAAAGTAAAGAAGAATATCAGAAGTTTCTTTTGACAAATAGGGATGTGTTCGCTTGGACATATGAAGGGTTGGATCCAGCAGTGGCAGTACATCGACTCGCTGCACAAGAAGACATTCCACCGGTGAAGCAACCACAACGGAGGTTTCGACCAGATATACTCCCAAAAATAGAAGCTGAAGTCGATAAACTCCTAACAGCTGGGTTTATTCGGGAAGTCAAATATCCTAAGTGGCTTTCCAACATTGTTCCTGTCAAGAAAATGAATGGGCAAATTTGTGTATGTGTAGATTTTAGAGATTTGAATAGGGCATGCCCTAAAGATGATTTTCCAATACCTATCTCTGAAATACTTATTGATTCTACTATGGGACATGAAATATTTTCATTTATGGATGGCTTTTTGGGTTATAATCAAATAAAAATGGCACCAGAAGATGAGGAGTTAACAGCATTCCGAACACCCAAAGGTATATTCTGTTATAGGGTTATGCCTTTTGGACTTAAAAATGCTGGTGCAACATATCAACGAGCCATGACAATTGTCTTTGATGGACTATTGCACATCATTGTTGAGTGCTACATAGATGACATTATTGTAAAATCAAAACATGAAAGAGCTCATTTAAAGCATCTCTCTATGGTTTTTGAACGCCTTAGACAACATAATCTGAAAAATGAACCCAATGAAATGTGCCTTTGGGGTCTCTTCTGGAAAATTTCTGGGTTTTATAGTTACAAAGCGTGGAATCGAAATTGACCCAAGTAAAATAGAAGCAATTGTTAAAATGCCACCACCTAAAAACCTTCATAAATTGAAGAGCCTCCAAGGTCATTTAGCATATATTAGGAGATTTATCTCAAATTTATCTGGGAGATGCAAACCTTTTTCTCGGCTTATGAGAAAAGGTGGTCCTTTCCAATGGGATCAAGCATGCCAAAATGCATTCTTAGATATAAAGAAGTATTTGATAAATCCCCCTATCTTGAGTGCGCCAATTAAAGGACGACCATTAATTCTTTATACGGCAGCCATGCCAACATCATTAGGTGCTCTTTTGGCGCAGAATAATGATGAAGGAAAAGAAATGTCCTTATATTATCTCAGTCGCACCCTTGTGGGGGCAGAATGCAATTATCCAGACATGGAAAAAATATGTTTAGCACTGGTATTTGCGGCACAAAAATTGCGCCACTATATGCTAGAGCACACTGTGCACCTTGTTTCGAGAGCAGATCCGCTCCGATACATCTTAAATAAAATAGTTCTTTCAGGGAGATTAGCTAAATGGGCGATGTTCCTGTCACAATTTGACATTGTGTTTGTACCACAAAAGGCTACGAAAGGGCAAGCTTTGGCAGACTTTCTAGATGCACACCCTATTCCTGACGATTTTCCTATCGATGATGATTTACCAGATGAAGAGATATTTGTTACATCAGTCGCCAATCCAACATGGCAAATATATTTTGATGGTGCTTGTCGGCGATCGGGAGCGGGCGCCGGCATCATCTTTGTTATGCCTAATGGAGAAATAATTCCATATTCATTCACTTTAACCTCAGCGGTTTCAAATAATTCTGCCGAGTATGAAGCTTTACTTATAGGGCTGGAAATAGCCTTAAATATGGGATTAAACACATTGTCGGTGTATGGTGATTCCCAATTAGTTATTAACCAACTTTTAGGGATTTACATGGTAAAGAAAGAGGAGTTAATGCCATATTTTCTAAGAGCAAAAGAGCTTATGTCTATGTTCACTAACTTAAGTATACAACATATCGTTAGAAGCCAAAATAAAAAGGCTGATGCGCTGGCAAGTTTGGCAGCTTGCATGTCAATAAATTCTTTTGAAATAATGGACGTGCGCATAGAGGAACGGAGAGTCCTGCCAATACTCGCTGAGGAAGGTGAAACAACATCCTCTATAGCATTGACAGCGGATATTTGTGAAATTGAAGTAGGAGATTGGCGGACTCCATTTCTCGAATATTTACTCCACGGTTATCTACCTCTCGATTCTTGCGAAAGGACTAGAATCCGAAGAAGGTCAGTTCACTACACATGTATAAATGATACGCTTTATAGACGTTCATACGATGGTATCCTGCTGCGTTGCCTCGCTGGAAATGAGGTGATGGAAGCATTGAGGGAAGTGCATGCTGGAGTTTGCGGTGCACACCAATCTGGTCCCAAACTACATTACCAATTAAAGTATTTGGGCTATTATTGGCCTACAATGTTCGAGGATGCCATGAAATTTGCAAAAAAGTGTCATGAGTGTCAGGTACATGCTGACTTCATCCATCAACCACATGAGCCACTGCACCCCACCAACATGTCCTGGCCCTTTGAAATGTGGGGAATGGATATAGTTGGACTAATTCAGCCGCCATCATCCAAAGGGCATAAATTTATTCTCGCAGCGACTGACTATTTATCTAAATGGGCGGAAGTCATACCATTAAAAGAAGTTAAGGCATAAAATGTAGAAAATTTTATAAGAACTCATCTTATATATCGCTTTGGTATCCCTTCACAAATTATATCTGATAACGGGTCGCCATTCAAAAATAGACAGATGGAAAAGTTATGCGCAAAATTTAAAATAAAACATCATTTTTCTACAGCATATAATGCAGCAGCCAATGGACAAGCTAAGGCATTTAATAAAACCCTGTGCAAATTATTAAAGAAGGTGGTCTCAAAGAACAAGCGAGATTGGCATGAAAAACTACTCGAAGCCTTGTGGGCGTATAGGACCACGACACGTACACCAACTGGAATGACTCCTTACTCCCTGGTGTATGGAGGAGAGGCAGTCTTACCGTTGGAAGTACAAATTAATTCTTTGAGAGTCGCTATGCATGAGAAACTCTTAGAAGAGGAGGCCGCTAAAATGCGGTTAGAGGAATTAGAACGTCTTGAAGGGAAACGTCTTCAAGCATTACAAAACTTAGAAGCGTACCAGGCAAGAATGTCACGAGCTTTTGATAAGCACCTCAAAAGGAGGTCATTTAAAGAGGGAGATTTAGTTCTCCCTATTATTCGCCCCATGAATATTACACATCGGATGCACAGAAAATTTGAGCCTAAATGGGAAGGCCCTTACATCATAAAAGAAGTATATTCTAGTGGCGCATACAAAATTATTTCCCCAGATGGTGAATATTCCCCACCACCGATAAATGGGAAATTTCTAACGCGTTACTACGCATAAAAAAAATAATCGCTCCAACGCCTTACGAGCCTAAACTGTGGCGCAAAAAAATAATCGCTCCAATGCTTTACGAGCCTAAATTGTGGCGCAAAAAAAATAATAATAAGCGTTCCAATGCCTTACGAGCCTAAACTGTGGCGCAAAAAAAATAATCGCTCCAACGCCTTACGAGCCTAAACTGTGGCGCAAAAAAAATAATAAGCACTCCAACGCCTTATGAGCGTAAACTGTGGCAAAAAAAAATAATCGCTCCAACGCCTTACGAGCCTAAACTGTGACGCAAAAAAAAATAAGCGCTCCAATGCCTTACGAGCCTAAACTGTGGCGTAGAAAAATGAATAAGCACTTCAAAACGAGCCTAAATTGATGACAATAGCACGAAAATAAATAAATAATGGAGAGCTGAAACTTTTAGATCATAAATTGTAAGTGAATAAATAAAGCATCAATGCTTCACGTTGGCATCTTGCTCTCAAAATAAAACACAATACCACAATGCTTCACGTTGGCATCTTGCTCACAAAATAAAAGATGGTTCACGTTGGCATCTTGCTTACAAAATAAAAGATGGTTCACGTTGGAATCTTGCTCACAAAATAAAACACAATACTTCAATGCTTGACATTGGCATCTTGCTCACAAAATTAAAAAAACAATACTTCAATGCTTGACGTTGGCGTCCTGCGTACAATATAAAAGACAATACTACAAGTTGATTGTTAGAACTTCCGTAACATAGATAGATAACACGGCATAAGAAAATGAAAAATAATCCTCATCTGAGAAAAGCTCCAATGCATGTTAACATGGCATATGAAATAATTTAAAGCTTACAAGTTTAACTGAAATATCTAAAAGTAAATCATAGCATAAGAAAATCGAGTAAAGGACTCCTAGTTTGGTCCAGAGCGCCAATTCTTTAATGCCTTGAAGAGTTGCTCAGCGCCTTGTCTCAAGGTGGTTGTTTTCTCTTCAAGAGCTTGGGTCCCTTGATCAAGTCCTTGAGTAGCATCTAGAAGGATGTTGCTCCATTTTTGCACTTCTAAGTCCTGGCTAGAATGTGTTTGTTGAAGCCGTTCTTTATTCTGTCGGAGCTCCCTCAATACATTGGTGACTTTATTAAGTTGTGCACTGAGATCCGCCACCAACTTCTCATTTTCAGAACACTTTTCATCTACAAACATTATCTCTTGAGAGATACTCTTGATAGCTTCTTCACGAGATGCAAGCTCATGTTTTGCTTCAGCAGCAATTCGCTCTTTCTGCCCAGAGTTGTCTTCAAAATCTAAATGTGCTTGGTGCAGTTGATTTGAAATATTGACAAGCTGGGTCAATATTTCCTTAGCTCTAGAAACCCCTAGTATCTGGGTAGGGAGTTGCGAAGAAATAGTTTCCAAGAAGGCACGGCGAGTTGGATCGCTTAATGAAGTAGCATCTAATCCTTCAAGAGCTTTTGTTAACACCTTATCAGTGGCATCCATGAATGCTTTCTCAACAAATGAGAGGTCCATGCTTGGCGGTGACATTTCGCTACTTTTTGGTTGGTGAGGTCGTTGTTCACAACCTGAAAAAAAATGAAATAAGAGGAAATTTACGTAAGCAAACTTAAAAGAGATAGAACAAGAAAATTTGCGTACATTAACACGTATGCAATGCATATGAGGCTACCATGAGTGGAAGAAGTTAAGGTATCAAACGACTCAGAGTCCGAGGCCAGATTGCGAGCCAAGGCCGGAAAAGAAATTGGATGGTCGATGCTTGGTCCGGTTATTGAAGAATTCACCGAGATCATGATCACTTTCACCTGTAAGCATGCGATCGAGCTCCTCGCCACTTACCAAATCCTCAATACTAGGGATGTCCAATGAGGATATGAGATCAAAAAAAAATTCTCATTTTCAAAGTTGAGCTTGCGTTTGGCTTTTGGGCCTTTCTCACTCTCAATGAGAATGATTGGAGGTGGTCCACGCTTTCCTTTCCTCCCTACATCAACATGAATTGGTTCTAAATTTTCTTGCATAGCACGCAATGGCAAATTCTCTGTTGGTAAAAAATGAAGTGGAGAGTCTTTTGCTTTGTCTTTGGATGAGCTACTCTTTTGCTTCTGCAAAAAAAAAAGAGAGAGAGAAGCTAAGTAAATCGTTACAGGCTAAGAGACATTATTATAAAAATACTAAACAAAAAAATATATATCATCTTACCACGACAAGTTGTCTTGGAGACTCAATAACCTGGCCATCAGAGAGATAAGTGTGTAGGACCTGTCTCCAATGATCCTTAGTCATTGCTTCCTTTCTTCTGATAGCCGCTACGTGTTGATCTTGGCAATCAACATGCACCCTTTTTACGACAATAAAGTCTCCAGCGGAAAGTTTGCGTGCTATAATATGGCCGTGCTGTTCAACATTGTTCATTTTCCTCCTCTCATATGGGACTTGACCAAGTGCACTGCCATTACGAAGTTCGCTCAATACCGAGGTGAAGGGCTGTATAAATTCACGCCACCACCTAGCCCAAGCCAGTGAAGAGCTGCCATCACGGGAGTCATTTGGGACATGATATAATTTTGCTTGTCCCGGACGGAGTAAATGTGCCCAATGAGCATATGCAATCCCTACATCATCCCTTGTATATAAATTTAGCAGGGGTGGGAAAGGAACAACTTGATCGAATCTGAACTGTCGAGCCACAAGGTCGGGATGGTATGGCTCAATGATACATAAATCAGCGGATATAGTGGCACGCCTCCATGGAAGCATACCACAGCGAACAGAAATCAAGAAGGCCTTTCTTCGGTGATTCACACCTCTGAGTTTTGTTAAATCATAAGGATGCCATGAAACATTAGAAAATTTCAAGAAAAAATCATGAGCATCTTCAGGACTAAAGTGATTAGGGGTCCTAAACATAGTGTTTGCCATGGCTGGCTTTTGCACCGTATGCTTATAAGTGGGGAAATAGGGTGTTCTAACCTTATTGCCAAATATCCTTTTTAAATACACACCCATCCAGCCAATGACAAAATGGACCGGCCAAGGTCGCTTTGTGTAGGAAGGACCAATTGGATGAGTGCTAATCAGCCGCAAAGAATAGTACAAGGAACATAAGGCAGGTGGAGCTAAGGAAATTTGGCGCCCTAATGATATCCAAAACGCCATTACCAGTACACCTTGGCGAATGTAGGGACCACCTCCAATAACCACGAAACGACAGAGCCAAAGAGCAAGAAAAGCCGCCGTATAGACGCGCCTATCTCGAAGGGAAGGAAATGATAAAGAACCATCCCTGCTGTTATGAAAATAGTCACACCACTCTTGGAAGAAAACTTTATCACCTACGGCGAGATTGTTCCATACATCTAAAAGATGGGACAAGAAATTGGGATATAATAGTAAAGACGGGTCAAGCTCATGGGTCGGTGGTATATACTCTTCATAGATGTCTCCATCCAAAGGCAATCCGGCCATTTGATGCATGTCAAGAAGGGTAATGGTGCGCTCGCCACATTGGAATAAAAAAGTGTTGGTGTTTGGGTTCCATTTTTCTAGTAAAGACCTCAGCAAAGAAGGGGAAGCGGAATATTCACCCAAAGAGCAATAGATGGCGCCGTAAATGTAATCGGCATCATCCTCTCCCCCTTTTAGAACTAGAGAATGGTTTCTTAGGATTTCTGTTCCCCATTCAACATACCCAGTTGGAGATGAAATATATTTGATATCATGATTTTCCCACCCAAGGCCTTTTTCGATCATCTTGGTGCCTAGGGTCATAGCCTTGTCAAATCTGGGTAAAGGTGCCGGAGGATAATAGCAAAGTCCTAGAAATGAAGAACCCGATTTCCACCCACAATGGCTATGATCGATAATTCCCTGGGGCATCTCCTGTTCTTTTATAATGGGGTTGACAACCTCATCAAGATTAGGTTCAAAAAATTACCTTCTTGCCACCCGTGAAAGTGACATCGAGTAGGACAAAAGGGATTGTTGATCCCGCACCATCTAAAAACAAATGATAAAAATAATAAA
Source organism: Dendrocalamus latiflorus (assembly GCA_017311315.1). NCBI lineage: Eukaryota > Viridiplantae > Streptophyta > Magnoliopsida > Poales > Poaceae > Dendrocalamus > Dendrocalamus latiflorus. Next base: position 8,740,449 of record CM029662.1, read on the forward strand.
TAAATAATACATGTAGTGCGGTTAAAAGAAATGATTTGATGAGATAAAAGAAAATAGCAGGTCGCTTACAGATCAGCGTCTTCGGTACTTAATGATAGGAGTGGTTTAATTAGGATAATCACTACTGATATAAGGGCCCGTTCATACAGTGTATAGTTAAGGTAAGCATTAAAAAAACATGATGACATGGTATGTGGTTGAACGGCCACAACTAGTACATGCATGGCTATCTAGCTCAACTATGTACTCATCAAATTTTGGTTCAGTACTGGTATGTTCTGTGGGACAAGGTCTGTAATAGTTTCTGTGAAGAGGGATCTAAAATAAGTGCTACAATAACTTATTCGCAAGAGAGAGTCCAAATTGTTGATACCATTCATGTTAATATTATCTTCTAAACTTATTTATATATAATCACCGCTGCTACTTTCTCTAGTGTTAGTGCTTAAACAACGATTTTTTTTAAAAAAAGATAAATAATAGTGTGATGACATTCACTACTACAGAAATCCACATTACAGACGGTTTAGAAACGTCATCACAGACGGTTTTCTGAACCGTCTGAAATTATGGGTCAGTGATGATCGAAGGTTATCACAGACGGTTTTCGAACCGTCTGTGATTATTAGATATCACAGACGGTTTTTAATTAAAAACCGTCTGTGATAACCGATAATCACAGACGGTTTTTAATGAAAAACCGTCTGTGATACATATCACAGACGGTTTTTACTTAAAAACCGTCTGTGATATTCCTTCCTCCTAAACCAAAATCTATTTCTGTTTATTGGCTAGCCTCAGGAAATGCTAGCCATGCCCTCTGAAACAAGCAGATAATCACAGACAAAAAACATACAATTCACACATCTCATTTGCTTTCAGGTACATTTCGCAGACATAAAACATCCAATTGACATCGCACTTCATCTCACAGACATAAAGCATGCATCCATTTCGCAAATCAATTAATTGAATTGAACTAAAATATCCATTAACAAATGCACAGTTACAAAAGATCTACACTGCATTTACACTTAGTGATAAGACCAATAAGAAATCAGTGTGCGCAGTGGAACCGTCCTTCTGGCTGTATGACTTGAGTCAGCAAAAAGAACGCCAACTCTGATTGAACCTCTCGAAGCTCAGACTGTTTCAAGGCAGTTGACGGGATTGATACAGCCTGTCGATAGGAATATCAATGTACATATATATGTAACGTGATAAGTATGAAGTAATTATGGGAAGAGTGACAAACCTTGCGATTGGTGACCCTCGAGGAATCGAGGAGTAGTTCCATATGTTGGCAAACGTAGTATCCACATGTGTTGCCCGGTTGCTGCTGGTGGCACTGCAAAAAATGGAATGTGTTAGTTCAAAAGGCATTAGTACCATCTGTTGCATAGGATTAATTAATGTGAAATAGCGAATACCTTAAAATCTCGAACATGTGTCAGCAGGCCGTTGGCCCCGCGCTTCGAGTCACCTCCCTTTTCAATGTACATCGCGAACGCCCTACGTAATTCGAAAAGGTTAACCTTAATCATTGGGAAGGAAAGAAAGAGTACAATGTAGATATGTATGGGGAATATGTGCTTACCTATCGATTACTTGGCTGACAACTGTGAAGTCCATTTTATTCTTACTTAGGGAATCAAGGTAATATACCTTGTTCCATTTTGGTACAATTACTATTAAAATCCAATGAAAGCTCTGATTGAAGGGCATAAGTACATAGTCCTTATTGCGGCAACTCAGCAGGCCTGATGCAATGTACCTCTCGACGAGGGATGCCTCCACGTCGATGGTAGTCTTGGCGACCAATTGTGGGTCCAAGAAACCAGCTGATGAGTTCGATACTCTAGCTTTAATCAGCATGTGTCTGTATACATACACACGAAAGCAAAAAATTAGATATGGCATTTATCGGTATGACATTAACGGAGACTGTGATTGTACACACTTACAGCGTCCAGCATCGAACGATTGAGACGTCAAGAGCGTTGAGCATGAACAGCTCGAATAAATCCTCAAAGGCGACCACGAATGTACACTCTTGAAGATTGTGGTGTAAATCTTCCTCGGAGAATTTGACAGTGATACTTGAAGTCCGTTCTCCCTCTGGCTTATTGGACTGCTGCATATACCACGTGTGCAATTGCATGCAACTATATGGTAGCTTTTGGAGGGCTTTTTGCTCGAGCAACGGCTCGCCAAGCACGAATTTGCGGGCCAAAGGGTGGTACGGAAGATCATCATTGGTCTTCTTTGCTTTGCCCTTGCTGGCCTTGCTGCCTCGGCTATAGGTCGACTTCACGGAAGTCAACTTTGAAGGTAGCAGCGGTGCAAGTTGCTCTGGCGAGAATAGGGCCCGTGGAGATAGCATCGTTGTAGTATCCGGTGGTGGAACCGACTGGTCTTGTACTGGAGATGGCACCAGTGCATGTTGCTCTGGTCCTGCCACCGGTGAAGAAGCCTCCAGGAAGATGTCGCTTTTGGGCCACTGGATGAATGTTCCAATGGCCTGTCCTAGAGTCACGATCTCGTCGTTGGGGGGCTTCGGTAGCGGGACCACCTCAAAATTGACATACACACCATCCACATTAACTTTTGCGAAGCCTGGCGCTAAAGCTTGGCCGTGCACCATGGCCCCGTTACCAGACGAATATGCCTGGCCCCAAGCAGCGTACAAGGGAATGGCGCCATATCTCACTTGGAGCTTGCAGTTCGTAGGCTCCTACATAACGATACAAAATTAGCTACTCGAATAGGCCTACCAATGGAGCAAGCATTCGAGAGGTAATAATTATTACCAGGATGTCGTCCACAGGAAATTTGGACTGGGTATGCGTCGGATTGGACGCGCAGCTACTCGGACGGTTGTGCGGGCTACCTAGCATAGCAGCGGCGGTGGCGGCCTGCTGACTTTCTGTCTGTTTCCGCACCTCTTCTCTGATTACTTCACCCATCTGAGCAAATAGCTCCTCTCGAAGAGATTCCTTGATCTCTTCTCGTAGCTGCTCCTCACGCTCGGCTTTGTTTCTCTTCCTACGCCGATACATTCTGGAGTCATCTTGGAAACCATGTTTCCAAGGAACGTAAAGCCCAAGGCCTCTCGTACGACCCGGGTGCTCCTTGTTTCCCAGGGCCACGGAGAGCATATCATTCTCCCTTGTTCCCTGGAATGATCCCAGGGTAGATTCAAAACTCAGCTCTTCCTGCAAGAGCACGACATGTCATTTCAATTCGTACGAAGTTGTGGAGTAATTACAAGCTACGTAGTTCGATCGAAATCTTACCAGGCGCTGGGACACTTGCTGGTCTGCAGGGTTTCGAAAGGAGACGTCCCCCGATGTCGTTGTAGATGACCTTGCTCTAAGCCAATTTCGAGCGCGGTCATCCGGGATATTGGAAAACGGCGGGGCGATGTCCTCTGCAGCTGCCAGCTCATCCTCCAACCTCCACTGCGGGATTTTACCCGCATACCCAGCTGTGCCAAGTCTGTGGGGGTGCGTGTTTTTTGCCTGGAGGGCCTGGTGCGCCACACTTGTACTTTTGAATTCTTCGGTCGTTTTCATCGCCTTGAACTCTTCCCATTGTGGTTCCAGGAATGGGTATTTAGTAAAAGGCGTTTCGTCCGTCTCCACGTATTTCCTGACAAGCGTGCTCTTGAAGTTCTTCCATGCTTTGCACGCCGCTTGGTAGGTTTGTCATTCCACAGCGTGTAAGTGTTCTTCTGGGAACTCGAACGATGCCAAGATTTCGGTCCACAGCTCACGTTTCCGAGTGTCAGGCACGTTCTTCCACGAATTGTATGTGATCTCAATTCGTTGTCGTGCAACTATTCCGACCATGGTTCGGAATGCGTTTACCGCTTGCTTAGGAAGGATAGGGACCCCAGCTGCGTTTACCGCTGTGATGGTCTGTCGGCTCTGAGGCTTCTTTGATAGCCCTCTTCCTTGGCGTCTTGATGTTGGAGCGGACGCCTCCGGCGATGATGATGAAGAATGCGCGGGTGACATGTTGCTCATTTTGTGGGTCTATTAAGATAAGATGAGAATGTTCAAAGTGAGGAAGCACGAAAAGTGAAACATGATGCTCAATGTTCGGAAGAGAGGAGAGGAGTAGAGGGAAGGGGGAGAAGGGAGGGGGTGATGTGGACACAGAGAGGGGTTATGTGCCTATACTATATACTACATACTATATGTGTATATACATACATATACATATACATACCTACATATATACATATACATACCTACATATATACATATATAATGGTAGCAATATGAAGCAACAAGCAACAAGCATCAATAATAGAATCAATAACAGTCTCAACATGAATATGTGCTCTCAAATTGTAGGGTTGCACAAGATTAATCTTGGCCGTCCCGCTACTAAATCATATACTCTTCCTTGATTGGTTATGCCAAATAATGAATTCAGTATTTTGAGCTCTAGATACAAACTCTAAAATCTCAAGATCAAGATATATTCAGCATGCGTATATTCAAACAGCAGTATTCATACAGATCAAGACCACACAAGTTAACTTTGCCCAATAATTCAGTCTTTTAACTTGTCAAGATTAAATCCTAACAGATCAATTTAATAACATGCTATAACCTGAAAACTGCATGAACCGACAGCTATTAGAGCTCAAGCACTGAATGAACCAATCTCAGTATATGATTTTATCATCATCGAGCAACTGTAGTAAACAATTAATGTACCAAATAGCAATATGTACCAAATAGCAAACTAATTAAGCTACTGCAGTAAACAATGCTCACAATGCTCAAAACCCTAGTCCATCACAGAAAGTGCTCACAATGCAGTCGGTAATCGAGGGGAGGTGGCCGGCGAGGAGCTCGGGGAGGCGGTCGACGAGGGTTCGGGGAGGCGGAGGCGACGAGGGGCTCGACGGAGGCGGTCGACGAGGGGCTCGGGGAGGCCGAGGCGACGAGGGGCTCGACGAAGGCGGCCGGCGAGGGGTTCGGGGAGGCGGTCGACGAGGGTTCGGGGAGGCGGAGGCGACGAGGGGCTCGAGGTGGCGGAGGCGACGAGGGGCTCGACGGAGGCGGCCGGCGAGGGGCTCGAGGAGGCGGCCGACGAGGGTTCGGGGAGGCGGAGGCGACGACGGGCTCGGGATTTACTTGGATCTAGATCGAATAACTGCGCAGCGCACAGGGAAAACCCTAGCCAGAGGGTATATATAGGGAGGTTATCACAGACGGTTCTAACTCAAAAACCGTCTGTGATATTAATATCACAGACGGTTCCAAGTCTAAAACCGCCTGTGATAGTATAAATATCACAGACGGTTCTAAGTGTATAACCGTCTGTGATAGTCATATTATCACAGACGGTTTTAAACTTAGAACCGTCTGTTTTATTGATATCACAGACGGTTCTAAGTTTAAAACCGTCTGTGATAAGCCTTTGCGACTGTAGTTATTAAGACAACACCAAGAAGCACAGCTGCATTCATATCCACCACCAAACAGCTGCATTCATATACAACACCAACCAGCTGCATTCATATCAACCATCACATGTGCATCACACATATACATAAATGCCAATACTCATATACATTTTGTCACACATTTTCACATATACATCTCAAAATTGACTACATCACACATTTTCACATATACATCTCAAAATTGACTACATCATACATTTTCACATATACATCTCAAAATTGTCACACATTTTCACATATACATCTCAAAATTGACTACATCACACATTTTCACATATAGATCTCAAAATTGTCACACATTTTCACATATACATTCTTATTGTACTTGCTTATTTCCTTTAAAAATTAGCCCTTCATCATGATCAATGCGTACGTAACTAGTTTCGTCACGTTGTTCATCGTCGACCCTTATGCCATTTCCAAAAGGAGGTAACTCGTCAAATTGATTGTATTCCTCCTCGTCCACTACATTCTCCACTCCGACAATTCTCCTTTTTCCATGAAGAACTACATGGCGTTTCTTATTTGCCGGGTCGGTTACATAGAAAACTTGAACAACTTGATTGGCGAGTACGAATGGTTCGTCTTTGTACCCGACACGTTGGAGGTGCACGGTCGTGACACCGTACTTGTCAACCTTCACCTGTGGGAGATGCACCCACCGGCAGCGAAATAAGGGGATCTTGAAAACCACATAGTCGAGCTCCCAAATCTCTTCTATTAAGCCATAGTACGAGTTTCTCGACCCATCGGTACTGAATGCATCTATGCGGACTCCGCTGTTCTGGTTAGTGCTCTTGACATCCTGAGACTGCGTATAGAATGTGTACCCATTTATGTCATATCCTTGCCATGTCACAACTGTAAATGTCGGCCCTTTTGCCAACCATCTCAGTGTCTCACTCGGCGAGCTCCTAGCAATTTGCTCCTTCAACCATTGGTTGAACCAACGGTTGTGTTGCCTCATGATCCAAACATCCGGCCGCTCTGGATTCTGTTGCCGAAGCACATCCTTGTGCTGGTCCACATAAGGCGCCACTTCAGTCATGTGTTGCAACACCATGAAATGGGCTTGAGTATACGTGTCCATATCTGGAGTGATTGCTTTCCTTCCGATAGTTCCGAGACCCTTCAGCCTCCCTTCATGACGAGATTGAGGGACACCTATCGGTTGAATCTGAGCCATATAATCGACACAAAACTCAATCACCTCTTCGCTTGCATAACCTTCGACGATGCTGCCCTCCGGCCGAGAACGATTCCGTACGTAGGACTTGAGAATTCCCACGAACCTCTCAAATGGGTACATGCTGCGTAGGAATACGGGCCCGCACATTTTTATCTCCCACACAACGTGAACAATGAGATGGACCATGATATCGAAAAACGAAGGAGGGAAATACATTTCAAGGTGACATAGAGTCATCACCACCTCGTCCTGCATAGCATCTAGTCCTTCGGGATCGATGACCTTCTGAGCAATTGTGTTAAAGAAATAACATAGCCTCATGATTGTCTCTCGGACTTTGATCGGCAAAATATTTCTAATTGCAATAGGGAGCATCTGTGTCATCAGCACATGACAATCATGAGACTTCATGCCATTTAACTTCAAATCTTGCATCGAAACAAGTTTCTTCACGTTGCCGGAGTAACCAGACGGAACTTTCACACCATGCAAGCACTGGCACAGTTCTTTTTTCTCAGCCTTGGACAGAGTGTAACACGCAGGGGGAAGGTACGTTCGTCCATTATCAGTGCTTGTCGGTGCTAACTCAGGCCTGATGTCCATGTCAGCCAAGTCAAGCCGTGCGTTGACACCGTCCTTTGTTTTATCACGGATGTTCAGTAAGAGACCAATCAAGCTGTCGCACACATTCTTTTCTACGTGCATGACGTCGATGCAGTGCCGAACATCTAGGTACTCCCAATAAGGTAAGTCCCAAAATATTGATCTCTTCTTCCAGGTGTTCTTCTCATGAGCCCTCAATTTACGTCCCTTTCCGAGGACAACATCTAAATCCTTAACCATATCATAAACCTCGCGTCCCCTTAAATGCCTTGGAGCTGAACCATCTTCCTTCTCTCCGTCAAATTGTTTCTTCATCTTGCGGTATGGGTGAGCCCTCCGAAGGAACCGGCGGTGACGCATGTAGACGGTTTTGCGTGAGTGTCTCAGCCACACACTCTCGGTACCATCTAAACAGTGAGTACAAGCTTTGGCACCTTTTGTACTATGGCCCGATAGGTTACCAAGGGCAGGATAATCATTTATGGTGCAGAACAATAAGGAGCGCAGAGTGAAGTTCTCTCGTTTGTACGCATCCCATACCTGTACCCCTTCGTTCCACATTACTTTTAGATCTTCCACCAACGGTGCTAGGAACACATCGATATCATTCCCAGGTTGTTTTGGCCCTTGGATAAGTATCGACAGCAAAATATACTTTCGCTTCATACACAACCAAGGAGGAAGGTTATAGATGCAGAGAGTCACGGGCCATGTGCTATGTCGGCTGCTCATGCTACTGAAAGGATTCATTCCATCTGTACTCAGTCCAAACCTTATATTCCTTGGTTCTGCACCGAACTCTGCAAAACTCCTATCGATGTTTCTCCACTGCGCGGAATCAGCAAGGTGTCTTATCATTCCATCCTTCTTGCGCTCCTCCGAGTGCCAACGCAGCAGTTTTGCCTCCTTTGGATTTGCAAAAAACCTTTTCAAACGGGGAATTATAGGAAAATACCATGTCACCTTAGCAGGAGGTCCTTTCTTCGCCTCTGTTCCCTCGCCATCAACTGATTGATTGTTACGTTTGTATCGGGATGCGTTGCACACCGGACATACATGCATGTTTGCATACTCTTTACGGTAGAGGATACAATCGTTCGGGCATGCATGTATTCTTTCTACTTCCATTCCCAACGGACAAAGAACCTTCTTGGCTTTATACGTGGTTTTAGGCAACTCATTTCCCTCCAGAAGCATGTCCGCTAAAAGACCTAGCAGCGCCGTGAAACTCTTGTCCGACCAACCGTTGCTTGCCTTCAATTTCAACAGTTCAAGCACAGCCGACAACCTCGTGTACTTGCATCCCGTGTACAAAGGTTTCTCTGAGTCCTCCATCAAGCCACGGAATTTAACATACTCTCTCTCATCATAGTTCTCTTCAACATCGCGAAGCATCTGATCCAGATTATCATCGTGCAACCTATCCGAATCCGACCCACAATCGACATCAGCCGGCGGCATGTCATTCAGTTCACAGGCGATGTCATCCGGGGGCATATCATTCACTTCACCGGCGATGTCATCCGGCGGCATATGATCATTCACTTCGCCATGACTGGTCCAACACGTATAATCCTTTTTGAAACCCCTCCGAATCAAGTGCGATTCAATTTGCCCTCGGTTCTTAAACATCTTCACATTCTCGCAGTCAGTGCATGGACAGCACATATATATCGCCCCCTTATTCAACATATCCTCCTCGGCAGCTCTTATAAAAGCAGAAACGCCATTAATGTACTCTTCACTCACACGGCTCGCGACATACATCCAGCTTCGGTCCTACGTTACGTACATATATAACAACTTAGTATTAAAATCTAGATTAACTAATTATAACTACATATATACCGGCCACATTTATTATATTGAGACTTTATTTGCTAGATTCATATTACAAACACAACAGCTATTATATAACCAACAATTTTGCAAATTAACCATCTTCAATAACCACTCATGGATTACTTAGACCTAAATTGTAATGCAATTAAAGAAAAAATAAATTACATTACTAACCATATCTAGAGCAACCAGGAAAGACTGAATATTCAAAGCTCAATCTCTGCCTCTTCCCACCAAATGAACTGGCCTGAAATCGCCTAGCTTCCTCCCGAGTGAAAAAGTGCGCAGAAGTGGATAGATCTGGATCGAAATGAAGACAGATGCGGTCTGAGCAGCGCAATAAATGCCTTAGCCATTATCACAGACGGTTTTTAACTAAAAACCGTCTGTGAATTATCACAGACGGTTTTCTATTAAAAACCGTCTGTGATAACAAGGTTATCACAGACGGTTTTTATTTAAAAACCGTCTGTGATAATCTGGGATTATCACAGACGGTTTTTAATACAGACCGTCTGTGATACTTCGGTAATAACCGCCTGTGATAATCCATTTTCCCGCCACAAATACCACAGACGGCCTCCTAATTACAACCGTCTGTAATAGTGTTCATCACAGACGGTTTCACAAAACCGTCTGTGATGAGGCGTCTACTATGAGGCTTTCTGTAGTAGTGATTGTATGTAGCTTAATAGCCAAAGCCAATACATGCATAGTTCATGCACGCGAGTTCATTAGTACATGCAATGTATATGACGTGAGTTCATCCGCGATAAAAAAAATTCGTCGGATGTATCAAAGTTGTATAGCCAATGTATATGCACGTGGGTTCATCTGAAGTGATCCGAGATACGTACGCCAAATGTATATGCCAAATACATACATGCATACGACATTGGCTATATGTCAATACATTGTGCGTGCCAAGTTTCTTCATATATTCATACGTGCGTGCCAAGTATAGCCAATGTATATGCCAAATACATACGTTAGCTGCATAAAAAAAATACACACTGGCTATATATCAATACATTGTGCGTGCCAAGTCTCTCCATATATGCATACGTGTGTGCCAAGTATAGCCAATGTATATGCCAAATACATGCGTCGGATGTATAAAAAAAATATACATATACATGCCGAGCTCTGGATCCGTAAACAAAAATTTTTGAGCCGAGATAATTTATCACGCAGTTTACGGAAGCATAATGCAATACAAAAAAAATATAGAAGATGGGAAATCTCACCTTTTCTTTAAAGAAGTAGACACGCTAAATTTGATTAGGGAATATGCCAATTCGTTGATCAACGTCACGCAGTGTCCGCTGCATCCAAAAGAAAGAGCGGAAAGAGATCATTACTCAGTTGATTATAGAAAGATTTCTCGGTAAAAAAAAGAAGAAGAAGGAGCAGAATTCAACAAGTGATAATCATACATACGTACCAAGTAAAGAAGTTGACTCTGAAACTGGACGCCGGAAGAAATTTGAAGGAAAGAATAGAGGACTATGGAAGCCAAGGACGCAGGAAAACAAACAGCTAAAGAATAGAATGGATGATCACGGGAGAGGAAAACTGAGCGTGTGTTTAAACCAAACAAATCCCGGGAAGAGCGGCATCAGTTAGAGGGTGCAGTTAGCTATAGACGTGAAGCTTGTATTTCAAAGCTAACAAATACCTAAAACCAACATGCAAGGCTGCATGCATATGCACGTTCTAGAAGTGTCTTCGTAGCGAGCACGTCCAAGTAAATACACTTATAAATACACCCAAAAAATATATACGTATATATATACACATACATGAGGCGTGTCGAGTTCCAGATATATAAAAAAAACAAATACTTTTGCACTGGACCTCGAGGGGGCATTTGTTGACACCAATTTTATCTGGAATTTTTACGGCATGTTACCTTCCAAGATTTTTTGCGTGCCATACGTATTACATTTGAGTGGAGAAATTTTATGGCATATTTGTGGTGCGAGTGAAAGTCTTGTGTCAAATTTTCAGCTTATTCGGAGCACATATGCTCACCCGAATCGAATAATACGGCCGGATAACGTACGCAAAACACAAGTCCACCTTCCAGGATTTTTTGTGTGTGCTACATATTACAATCGAGTGGCGAATTTTTATGGCATGTTTGTGGTGCAAGTGAAAGTCTCGTGTTTAATTTTCAGCTCATTCGGAGAACATATGCTCACTTATATAAATTGATATAGCCGGACGGCGTATACAAAAGCAATAATAGAGAAAGGAAAATTATAGAGAAAAGAGATATTTAGCCACACACGTCACCTTAATGTGTATAGCAGCCCCGATCAGCATAAACGCGCACATAAAATGGTTAGCGTGCATTATTAATTAGCTAGTTGATTAACTTCTATAAAAAGAAGAAGTTAATTGACTAATCAATGCTCATGAGAAAAAAGTGGCGCATGAATCCCTTGTGTGTGCATGCATGCATGAAGCCACGTCCAGCACCCACTCATTTGCATGCTTGTGCATGTGTAGAGGGTTGTAGCAATAGCCAAAAATAATAATAAAATTAGGAAAACAAAATCAAAGTGGGAAGTTGCCATAACTTCTCCTCATAAACCACCCCTCATCCTTGCTCTATAAATAGGGGGTAATGGTATGGAAAGATGGAGGACTTTTGGTGGAAAGAAAGAGGGGATAGGCTGGCCATTTGGAGAGAAAAGAAAGGCTTCGGCAAACACTTGAGAGTAGGATAAAGATCTAAAGAGAAAGATAGAGGGAGAACATGCAGGTGTTTTGAAGAAAAGGTGAGATACTTGCCCCCCTCTCTTCGTCCTTAGATGTAGCCATGGTGGTATGAGTTAAGAAGCTTTCTTCTTCCTCTATCCCTTTGCTTTTTTTCTCTTCTTTTATATTTTTTGCCCCCTTGGTTCGGTCCCGTTAGGCGGATACAAACCCGAAGAACGAGTGCTTGATTTCTCGTCTCTTAGGTTCGGTCCCCTACAAATGGATACAAATCAAGGCGAGGCATGAAGACCTCATCTTCTCGGTTCGGTCCCATTAGATGGATACAAACCCAAAGAACAAGGGCTCGATCCCTCGTCTCTTAGGTTCGGTCCCCTACAAATGGATACAAACCGAGAGTGAGAAGATTGAAAACCCCATTGCCTCAATTCGGTCCCCTCAAATGGATACGAATTAGGGGTGGGTGTAAGCTGCAAAAATAATAAAAATGCATGAACAAATGTTTAAAAAAAACCTTCGCCTCGGTTACGCTACATGCTAGTGGTAATACAAGGTGGAGCAAAACACTTAATTTCTACTACACGACATACCTAAATTCTATGGCATGTTAGTAGAAATATAAATATTAAAACAACAAACTTCGTCTCGGTTACGCTACATGCAAGCGCTCGACATTTGCAAGCGCTATGCAATGCTAGTAGTAATACAAGGCGGGGCAAAACAATAAAATAATTAGTTCTAAATTTTCATACACTACGTGCATAAAATCCATAGCGCACTAGTAGTAATAAAAATATTAAGAAACAAACTTCGTCTCGGTTACGCTACATGCAAGCGCTCGACATTTGCAAGCGCTATGCAATGATAGTATGTAATACAAGATGGGGCAAAACAATAAAATAATTAGTTCTAAATTTTCATATACTACATGCATAAAATCCATGTCATGCTAGTAGTAATAGAAATATTAAAAAACAACCTTCGCTTCGGTTACGCTACATGCAAGCGCTCAATATTCGCAAGCGTTATGTAATACTAGTAGTAATACAAGCGAGCAAAACAAAAAAATAAAATAAAATAATGAGATATTTCTATTACACTACGTGCATAAAATCCGTGTCGTGCTCGTAGTAATAGATATGTTAAACAACCTTCACTTTGGTTATGCTACATACGAGCGCGCAATATTTGCAAGCGCTATGCAATGTTACAAGATGAAGCAAAATAATAAAAAAACTGAAATAATTAAACTTCAATCATGCTACATGCATAGGTTTACTAAAAAAATAAAATCACATGCCATGTTAGCAAAATAATGCAGCTAAAATACCCTCACGGTGAAAATAAAATAGAGAAATAAATATTTTTTTTATCTATTTGCACTTTGTGTATGGGTTCTATTTTCATGAATACCATGCCAGGGGTGAAAAAATGGGCGTCATCACACAAAAATGGCACATAGCTAGCTGCAGTATCAAGGCTTGCATGCAGAGATTGAGCATTAATCCTCCGAACAACTGAATCTCTCTCGCGTAGCGAAGAAAATGGCATCATGGCTGCATGCATGCAGGCGTTAAACACTTCTTTAATTAATTGGTCAACAATAAATAATAATGGCCTACATGGAAACCACCCTAAACCCTAAACAAGGCACGATCTGCATGCTTGTACAGGCTGCAGCTTAGCCCAAGGCAGTAGGCCCCATCCTGGTAGCAAAATGAAAAGCTTCTGTAACCTCCCAGTAGAAAAACAAATAAAAAATAATAATATAAAGGCAGCTAAAATACCCTCACGCAAGCATCCATCAGCGACGTCAAGATTGAAGACCTTTTCTCTTATATTTTTGTAATAGTCATGTGTTGTAATTTGTTGTAATGTTTATGTTGGAATTCTTAATCAGGGGTTTTCTCGCAAAGAGATGTAATTAACAGATTTTTTTATGTAAATGTATTAATTCTGGAAGTAATGGACCCGCAATATTTGATTCCTTTGTCTCATTTTCAATTAAATTTAATTAACTTGTCTCTAATGACACGGACGCGGGTTCACTCCCATTTTCCCGTGCCTTCTGCTTCTTCTAGAGCTAGTGGCTCTGTTCCTACCTCATTAGCTCATGAGGTAGAGGCCACTTCTTCATCTCATCCAGGACCTCCCAGAAACATCCAGAAAGACCATCCTTCCGAGCAGATGATTGGAGACCTCTTTGAGTGCGTCACACGCTCAAAGTCTGGCATGTCGCATTTCTGTCTCCACTCTGCCTTTGTTGCCACCTTTGAGCCCAAGGATGTTTGTCATGCACTTTCTGATGAGTCTTGGGTCGATGCCATGCATGAGGAGTTAGAGAATTTCGAGAGAAACAAGGTCTGGTCGCTTGTTGAGCCCCCTAGAGGTCGCAATATCATTGGTACCAAGTGGGTATTCAAAAACAAGCAGAGTGAGGATGGGATAGTCATTCGGAACAAGGCTAGACTGGTAGCTCAGGTCTTCTCCCAGGTTAACGGTCTAGATTTTGAGGAGACCTTTGCCCCTGTAGCTAGGCTAGAAGCCATTAGAATCTTGCTTGCTTTCACAGCTTCTAAGGGCTTCAAGCTTTACCAGATGGATGTCAAGAGTGCCTTGCTCAAAGGGTTTATTGAGGAAGAGGTCTATATTAGACAGTCTCCAGGTTTTGAGAACGCCAAATACCCAAACCATATCTACAAGCTTTCCAAAGCCTTGTATGAACTTAAGCAGGCCCCTAAAGCTTTGTATGAGAGTCTTAAGCCCTATTTGTTGAGTCATGGGTTTGAGATGGGTAAGGTAGATAAGAACTTGTTCATTCGTAGGCATGGTAATAACCTTCTGCTCGTCCAGATTTATGTGGATGACATCGTCTTTGGTGGCTCCTCTCATGCTCTTGTTTCACAGTTCTCGGATTTCATGAGCACCAAGTTTGAGATGAGCATGATGGGTTTGTTGACCTTCTTCTTTGGCTTCCAGATCAAGCAGACTCGGGAAGGTACTTTTTTGCATCAGGGCAAGTACACTCGTGACCTCCTAAGATGCTTTGACATGAGTGATGGCAAGCCAGTGTCAACTCCGATGGCTTCTACAGCTTCACTTGACCCAGATGAGAATGGCGAGCCAGTTGATCAAAAAGAGTACAGAAGCATGATTGGCTCCCTCTTGTACCTCACTGCCTCGAGACCGGACATACATTTTTTCTGTGTGTCTTTGTGCTCGGTTTCAGGCTTCTCCTCGCGTATCTCACCGCCATGCAGTGAAGCGCATCCTTCGGTACCTTCGAGCTACCATTGATTATGGTATATGGTACTCTTCCTGTTCCTGTCTTTCCCTCAGAGCCTACTCAGACGTAGACTTTGCTGGCTGTAGGATAGATAGGAAGAGCACTTCTGACACCTACCAATTCATTGGCACTTCTCTCGTCTCTTGGTCTTCTAGGAAGCAGTCCAGTGTTACACAGTCCACCGCAGAGGCTGAGTACGTTGCTGCAGCCAGTTGCTGTAGTCAGGTACTTTGGATGGTTTCGACCCTGCGGGACTTTGGGTTAGTTATAGACAGTGTTCCACTCTTTTGTGATAACACTTCTGCTATTAACATTGCTAAGAACCTAGTGCAGCACTCTCGGACCAAGCATATTGATATTCGATATCACTTCCTTAGAGACCATGTGGAGAAGGCTGACATAGTGCTCCAGTTTGTGTAGAGTAACCACTAGTTGGCTGATATCTTTACCAAGCCTTTGGATAGCTCTAGGTTTTCAGCCTTGCGGAGAGAGCTTGGGGTGATTTGTTCTTATGGACTGTAGTGAGGGGGAGCTTTGTGCTTTACTATTTTATCCTGTATATTATGCTCTTGTTCTCATTTTGTTGCATTGCATTCGGGTGCATTGAGTTAGTCCTCCTAGCATAGATTAGAGTGCATCTCTCATCTAGTTGCTTAGATTTCTTCCTCTCATCTTGTGATCTAGGATGTTGTGTATTAGCTGTTTCTCTTCTCACTAGGTTGAGCTCACTCACTTCTTATAGGTTCTAGCAAGGGTTGGGCCACCCTTGGGTAGACAGGGAACGTGTTTGCTCCTTAGTGGGTTAGAAGAGCAGTTGATAGTCCTAGAGTCATATGGGGTAGATGAGAGTCAGTCTGAGCCACAATATCCTCTATATGCTTTAAGGACTGCCTTTCTGTTTTCTTTGCCAGCTTCTCAGTTTTTAGCTTTGATTCAGGGGGAGTTCATTTGGGAGCTTCTAGAGCTTAATATTGACATAACTCAACTTGAACTAAAAGTGCATCACATGTTGAGGGGAAGCTGGATTTTCTTGCATTTTAGCATTCTGCATTGTAATATAATTACATAGAGCCTTGACTATTATCCTTTTATGACATATTTACAATGCTTTACATCTTGCCATGATCTGTGCTTAATTGCTAGATTTATCATAACTTTACATGAGTCGTCAAGCTTTTGCCATTGATAAGATCATTAAAATTGCACAACTTGAATTAAGACATATCATGTTAGTTCTTGAGACTAGTCTGCCTTTAGTTATCCTTTTATGATTCATGCCATGTCAAATAGGCTGAGTTGAGTCTTGAATCTTTATTGAGCTTTAGATTGAGCTATGATAGTCTCTTGATGAACCATGAGTTAGTACAACTATTTAAGAAAATAAAAAGATCTCTTTTATGTGCGAAAGAACTGATCTCACCAATTCTTTCCCATGAGACTGCTTGCCATTGCACTAGGCATGAACTTAGGGGGAGTTTTGGATGACCAAGATCATCTCCTTAAGCTTCTTGCTTGGAATGGTCGCATAAGGCTTGAGATCTAGCACATGACTAAAATTTTGGTTGGAAAGGACCATTAGTTTCAAAAGATAAACATGTCAATTGTGCTAAATTTGCTTAACTTCAAAAAGAATCAAGTACTTGAACAAATGATTCATTCTTGAACTTGTAGCACTATCAATTGACTCAATACTAGCCTCTTGGTTCCACTTAGATTATTGACATGGCTTGCATCATTTTTGGATACCTTTAGCTAGACTATAATCTTGAATGGCTTGATATGCTAAGAAATTCATCTAATATTCAGATTGTTACCTATGTGGCTTGACTTGATTATGCATATTTTGTCATGATCTTGATAGCTTTCATATGAGTTATGGCTTGGTGTAATACATAAAAGTCAATTTGGATAATCTTCATGGCTCTAATTGCTTAGCTTTGAATAAAATTCAGCCACACCGTGCTATATTCTCTCTTTTGCATCTTGATGACTCTACTGCCAAAAGGGGGAGAATATTGGAGAAAAAGCCACTTTTTGGGAGCTTTGGGAGCCTTTGAGGATAACTTGCTCTTTCTTTTGCTCCTTTTATCAACATGGTCATTAGGATCATTCTCTTTCTACTGGACCATGTATGACTTTCAAACAAACTCAATCTTTATGCACTTTTTCTGTGTTTGTCAATATACTCATCAAGGGGGAGATTAAGAGACCATGTGGAGGTATCCCCATGTTTGTGATGAGTAATTGACGGTTGTGTTAGAGAGTTTGAGTTTGTTTTGGGTATTCTAGGGCTGAGTACCTTTTACTTATGCTATTGTTGATATGCTGTTTCGTGCGGTGCTATGTGATGGTTTGCTTGTCTGTGTGACTGCAGGACTTCGGAGCTAGGTCATAGTGAGGCGAGGAGGACCGGGACTAGGCACAGGAGGTGTTGAGGTCCAGACGGTTGGTGACGCCGAAGATAATCAAGGCTGCGAGGTGGTTGCGAGTCGGGAGGTGAGGAACCGGAGCTGGAGCTACCGGTGATGGACATGACGGGCAACGACGAGCGAACCGGGACTAGGCTCAGGGTGGAGTCAGAGGTCCAGACGGTTGGGTCTCGGTTGTGGTCGTGTGCGACGGAACAGACCGGGACTAGACTCAGGGAGGAGTCGAGGTCCAGACCGATTGCGGGAAGCTTCCGGGAAGGTGCTTGAGGGGCAAATTAGAGATTTGACTCAAGCCATGAGTTGGAGACTGGTTTTTCCCTCCAAAAGTGTGTGTTGATTTCTTGCCTCATGTGTGTATGTGGTCTTGGAGTGGACTTGGTATGCCACTTCTTGATTTTCTATATGAAGGTGAGGTCTTGCCTTCAAAACGAGGAGAGGGACGCAGCAGTGGGGGTATTCCCGTAGTAAGAAAAGAGAGAGAGAGTTGTACACTCAGTGTGTAGGAGTAAGCAGAGGTAGTGCTCTCGTGTGAGTGTAAGCATGTAGTGTGTGTTTCCTCCTTTCCAACTGCGTATGGGGACGTAGTGGTTGTAAACCTCTTGTAATCATTCCTCTGTAAGCATTCTTGATATGGAATCAATATGAGGAGGAGAGTTGTTGGATTGCATTTACTTCGTGTTTCTATTTTCTTCTGTTCCTTTCTGAATTTTGAGTTTGAGCAAAATGTTTGCTTGAGTAGCTGAATCCTTTTGCTCAGTATGGGAACTAATCTCAAGACCATTTCGTCAGCTTTTCCGAAGAGCAAAAGAACTCAAATGCTGATTTCTTCCAAGAACTTGATTGCCTCATTTCCTTTGTTTTTTATTTTCTAGGGTTTGATGTCAGGGCAACCATGGGCTTTCTGATTTTCCAGTAGAATGTTTACTCTAAGGCTATGATTTCTAGTTGTGAGACCTTGTCTAGCTAGAAAACAAAGTTTCATGGTCAATAGACATGAGAATATCTAGATATTCAGCTTTTGGTCTCATCTCTCAGACTTTCTTCATATTTCTGATAAATCTTGATTCCTAGCTCCTTTAATGAAATCTCTTGTTTCTTGTTGTCTCTTTGCTATTTAGAGTGTAGTGGAGTTCATTTGAGTCAAGTAGGGCAGCAATCCTATGATTGTCCCAAAGCAAGTTTTCATGTTTCAAAGATTGATGATTAGGGCAACTAGTACCCTAGACTTGACAAGACTAGCATGACATTTTAATATGACCTATATCTAGTAAAGCTATCATTAACATCTAGGGTGACAAGGATTAGACAATTCAAGTGTCAAGGAATAGCATAATGATAATTACAACATCAAGTAGGAGTGTAGCTACCTTAAGCTTTGACATATATTTGCATAATAAATTAAGCATGCAAGTTGATAATTTAAAAGAACATACTTTTGCATAAATTGTGGGATCAACATGATCAAAGTGATGACTTGCCTTGCTAGGTTTACCACGTCCTTGATCTTATTCAAAGCATTCTTAGTCAGTGATCTTGAATTCCTGGTCTTCGCTTTTTCCCAAGTCTTGATCCCGCTTGAACTTGTCGCAGCTTCGAGACTTCAGATTCTAATACGTGGCAAACGAGTGAGAAACCACATAAATCCAAATAAGTTCAACCAAATAAATCCAAATAACTTCAAGAGTCCAAATAGATTTAATTGAGCTTGTTTATATTTTTCTAAGATTATGGAAGAAGGGATGATTTGGTGAGTTGTAGGATTGAGATGGGGTCAAAGAATTTGGAGTGGAAGCGAAGTGACAAAGCACTTCACTGGGAAGAATAAAAAGAGGAATTGATGCCAAAGGAATATTCACAAGAATATTCCACTTAAGATTGGAGTATGGCTAAACATAGCCAATTATAAGATACCTAGTTTTAATCTTTTAATTTTATAGTATTTTATATTTATTAAGGAAGTTCCATAAGTCAAGCATGACCTATGGACATATGAGAGAGTTTAATCGTGATACTAGCTATTATTCGTTGAGTGTTAATAGCTTAGTGATTTTAGGATATGGGTTTTATATATGATGAGTAAAATTTTAATTCGTTGAATTATCTTGTCATTTTGAGATAAGAGATTACTTGAGATTGCAATTGCCAGATTAATTGTACCTTTAATTCAAGATCTTATTTTTAAGATATGGGTTTGGTTATATCAACCAATTATTGTTACAAATAAAATTGGTTGTTGAGAGACCATGTGGTTATGACCCCATGTTTGTGATGAGTAATTGACATTGGTTTAGGAAAGTCGAGTTTGGTTTGTGTGGTTTGAACCATGTTGTTGCGTGGTGCAATCGGTCTCGGTCGGACTTGGTCAAATCTGGTCAAAGTGATTAGGATGCATATTCTCTTGATTTGACAGGTTTGGGCTCTTTCTTGCGTAAGTACGATTCATTGATGCTATTTATGCCTTCATGTATCGAGCGGTGCTATTTGATGTGTTTCTTGTCTGTGATGGCTGCAGGACGTCGAGGCGGAGTCGTGGCGAGACACGAGGTGACCGGACTAGGCACAGGCGGTGTCGAGGTCAGAACGGTAGGATGTGTCGAAGACGGCGGAGACTCGAGGTGGTTGCGAGGCTTGGATGACAAGGAACACGGAAGCTTCCCGGAAGGTGCAGGAGGGGCGTTTCAGTAAAAGCTCAAAGCTGCACAGGTGGAAGCAGTTCCGTTCGGGTTTAACGGGCATAACGGGTTGGAGACCCGTTAGCCGAAGCCTATATAAGGTGGGGATGTCTCCTTATGGCTGCATGGATTCAATGGATTGAAGGGGTTGTTAGGGTTTGCTTTTAGTCAAAATAGCATTTGGAGAGGTTGTTTTGGCTTTGGGCTTTAGTTGGTATGGGTTGGTGAGGAGAGCAGAGTGCTGTTGGCTGTGTCTCCTTCATGTGTTCTTGAGAGATAGAGAGAGGAGTTCTTGATTTCTCCAAGCATGTATGGGATTGTAGGGATGATATGAGTTGATACTCCTTGTAATCATGTATCTCTCATCCTCAATATCAATCTGAGATGGTTTTGTTTAAGTTTGATTAAGTCTCTGGCTCTCTTTTGGTTTTTGCCTCTCGATGTCCTCTATGCATGATTTCTTGTTTCTCAGTTTTTGAGTTGATTCTTGCTGAGGGGTACCAAAATGGGTTGCTGTGATTTAGGAGATGCCCCAAAGCCATTTGGCTAGTCAATCCTAAGAGCAAACCATGTTTGATTTCAGATTTTGCTTCTTGGGCTCCTCTGCTCTTCTTCTTTATTTCTAGGGTTTTGGTGAGATTCTTGTTTCCCTTCATGAGATGGCATGAAACTTGACATGTTAAGTCCTGAGGCTATTAAGTAGCTATCCTCAAAGTTTCATGGTCAAAGGATCAGAGATTAGATGGGAATTTGAGTTTTTGTTGCTGCTCTCTGTAATTTTTAGATTTTGGCTCAAGTATGAAATTCTTGACTTTTGGTGGGATTTCTTTGTTTCCCAAGGTCCTTTCCTTATTTGGTTTGTTGTAGTTTTGCTCTGAGCCAAAAAGAATGGAAAAATCCATCATTTACTCTGGTTTCCAAAGATTTGAAATTTTGCCCGAGGTTTAGTTTTTTCAGTTTGCTGCTGTTTTGAATTTTCTGTCTCCATTCTGCCTTTGTTGCTTCATTTGAGCCCAAGGACGTTTGTCATGCTCTTTCTGATGAGTCCTGGGTCAATGCCATGCATGAGGAGCTAGAGAATTTCGAAAGAGACAAGGTCTGGTCGCTTGTTGAGCCCCCTCGAGGTCACAATGTCATTGGGACTAAGTGGGTGTTCAAGAACAAGCAGAGTGAGGATGGGGTTGTCACTCGGAACAAGGCTAGACTGGTAGCTCACGGTTTCTCCCAGGTTGAGGGTCTAGATTTTGAGGAGACCTTTGCCCCTTTAGCTAGACTTGAAGCCATTTGAATCCTGCTTGCTTTTGCGGCTTCTAAGGGTTTCAAGCTTTACCAGATGGATGTCAAGAGTGCCTTCCTCAATGGGTTTATTGAGGAAGAGGTCTATGTGAGACAGCCTCCAGGTTTCGAGAACCCTAAATACCCAAACCATATCTACAAGCTTTCCAAAGCCTTGTATGGAATTAAGCAGGCCCCTAGAGCTTGGTATGAGAGGCTTAAGTCCTATTTGTTGAGTCATGGTTTTGAGATGGGTAAGGTGGATAAGACCTTGTTCATTCGCCGGCATGGCGCTGACCTTCTACTCGTTTAGATTTATGTGAATGACATCATCTTTGGCGGCTCTTTTCATACTCTTGTTTCACAGTTCTCGCATGTCATGAGCACCGAGTTTGAGATGAGTATGATGGGCGAGTTGAGCTTCTTCCTTGGCTTCCAGATCAAGCAGACTCGGGAGGGTACCTTCTTGCATCAAGGCAAGTACACTCGTGACCTCCTAAGACGCTTTGACATGAGTGATGGTAAGCCCGTGTTAACTCCCATGGCGTCCACCGCCACACTTGACCCAGATGAGGACGACGAGCCAGTTGATCAGAAGGAGTATCGTAGCATGATTGGCTCCCTCTTGTACCTCACTGCCTCGAGACCGGACATACACTTCGCTGTGTGTCTTTGTGCTCGGTTTCAAGCTTCTCGTGTATCTCATCGCCAGGCGGTGAAGCGCATCCTTCGGTACCTTCGAGCTACCATTGACTATGGTATCTGGTACTCTTTCTCGTCCTGTCTTTCCTTGAGAGCCTATTCGGATGCAGACTTTGCAGGCTGTAGGATAGATAGGAAGAGCACGTCTGGCACCTGCCAATTCATTGGCACTTCTCTTATTTCCTGGTCTTCGAGGAAGCAGTCCGGTGTTGCAAAGTCCACCGCAGAGGCTGAGTACGTTGCTGCAGCCAGTTGCTGTAGCCAGGTGCTTTGGATGGCTTCGACCCTGCGGGACTTTGGGTTAGCTATCGACAGTGTTCCACTCTTTTGTGATAACACTTCTGTGATTAACATTGCTAAGAACCCAGTGCAACATTCACGGACCAAGCACATTGATATTAGATATCACTTCCTTCGAGACCATGTGGAGAAGGGTGACATAGTGCTCCAGTTTGTGGAGAGTGACCACCAGTTGGCTGACATCTTTACTAAGCCTTTGGATAGCTCTAGGTTTTCAGCTCTGCGGGGAGAGCTTGGGGTGGTTTGTCCTTATGGACTGTTGTGAGGGGGAGCCTTGTGCTTTACTGCTTTATCTTGATTATTATGCTCTTACTCCTTTCTGTTGCATTGCATATGGGTGCATTGGGGTTAGTTCTTCTAGCATAAGTTAGAGTGGTTTTCTCGTCGAGTTGCTTAGACTTCTTACTCTTATCTTGTGATTCTAGGATGCTGCTTATTAGCTGGTTTTCTTCTTACTAGGTTGAGCTCACTCACTGCTTATAGGTTCTAGCGAGGGTTGGGCCACTCTCGGGTAGACAGGGTACGTGTTTGCTCCTTAGTCTGTTAGATGACCAGTTGATAGTCCTAGAGTCATATGGGGTAGATGAGAGTCAGTCTGAGCCATAGTATTCTCTATATCTTATCTATGCTTTAAGGACTGCCTTTTATGATTTTCTTACCAGCTTCTCGATTTTATCGCTTTGGTTCAGGGGGAGATCATTTGGGAGGTTCTAAATCTTAATGTTGACATAACTTAACTTGAACTAAAAGCTGCATCATGTGTTGAGGGGGAGTTGGATTTTCCGCATTTCTTTCTGCGTTGTAATATAACTACATGGAGCCTTGATTATTATCCTTTTATGACATGTTTACCATGCTTTACATCTTGCCATGATTTGTGCTAAATTGCTAGATTTATCATGACTTTATATGTGTAGTCAAGTCTTTGCCATGATAGGTTGATTAAAATGCTCAACTTGAACTAATTCATGTCATGTTGGCTTTTGACACTAGTCTTTCTTTAGTTATCTTTTATGATTCATGCCATGTCAAATAGGCTAAGTTGAGTCTTGAATCTATAATTGAGCTTTAGATTGAGCTATGTTAGTTTCTTGATGAAGCATGAGTTAGTACAACATGTTAAAAAGCAAAAAAATCTCTTTTTGTGCGAAAAAACTGATCTCACCAATTCTTTCTTATGAGACGGCTTGCCATTGCACTAGGCATGAACTTAGGGGGAGTTTTGGATGACCAAGACTATCTTCTTAAGCTTCTCGCTTGAAGTAGTCGTATAAGGCTTGAGATCTAGCACATAGCTAAAAATGTTGGTTGGAGACAATCATGAGCTCTAAAAGGAAAATTTATGACAAATGTGCTTCATTTGCTTAATTATACAAAAAGATCACGTACTTGAGCAATTTTTTCTCTCTTGAACTAATAGCACTCTAAAATGATTCAATACTAGTTTCTTGGTTCCACTTCGTTTATTGACATGGCCTGCATCATCTATGGATACCTCTAGTAAGACTAGAATCATGATTGACTTGACATGCTAAGGAATTCTACTAAATTTTCAGATTGTGACTTATTTGACTTAGCTTGCTTATACATGTTTTGTCATGATCTTCTTAGCGTTCTTATTGATTATGGCTTGATGTAATAGTCCATGGTCGTTTTGGATAATCTTCATGGCTCTAAATGATTAGAATAAACCAACTTCAGCCATTTCATCCATTTTTGTGACCTTATTCTCTCTTTTGCATCCTTGATGTGTTTATTGCCAAAAGGGGGAGAATAGCGGAGAAAAAGCCATTTGGGAACCTTCTTGAGCTTTGGAGAACAATTTGCTCTTTCTTTTGTAGCTCTAGTGTTCCTTTGTCGACATGGTCATAGCTTCTTTGATTTCTCTTGGACCATGTTTGACTCTTGTTTCTTTTCAAACTCAACTTTGCGCTTTTTCTAGGTTTGTCAATATACTCATCAAGGGGGAGATTGAGAGACCATGTGGTTATGACCCCATGTTTGTGATGAGTAATTGACATCGGTTTAGGAAAGTCGAGTTTAGTTTGTGTGGTTCGAACCATGGTGTTGCGTGGTGCAATCGGTCTCGATCGGACTTAGTCAAATCTGGTCAAAGTGATTAGGATGCATATTCTCTTGATTTGACAGGTTTGGACTCTTTCATGCGTAAGTACGATTCATTGATGCTATTTATGCCTTCATGTATCGAGCGGTGCTATTTGATGTGTTTCTTGTCTGTGATGGCTGCAGGACGTTGAGGCGGAGTCGTGGCGAGACACGAGGTGACCGGACTAGGCACAGGCGGTGTCGAGGTCAGAACGGTAGGATGTGTCGAAGACGGCGGAGACTCGAGGTGGTTGCGAGGCTTGGATGACAAGGAACGCGGAAGCTTCCCGGAAGGTGCAGGAGGGGCGTTTCGGTAAAAGCGCAAAGCTGCACAGGTGGAAGCGGTTCCATTCGGGTTTAACGGGCATAACGGGTTGGAGACCCGTTAGCCGGAGCCTATATAAGGAGGGGATGTCTCCTTATGGCTGCATGGATTCAATGGATTGAAGGGGTTGTTAGGGTTTGCTTTTAGTCAAAATAGCATTTGGAGAGGTTGTTTTGGCTTTGGGCTTTAGTTGGTATGGGTTGGTGAGGAGAGCAGAGTGCTATTGGTTGTGCCTCCTTCGTGTGTTCTTGAGAGATAGAGAGAGGAGTTCTTGATTTCTCCAAGCATGTATGGGATTGTAGGGATGATATGAGTTGATACTCCTTGTAATCATGTATCTCTCATCCTCAATATCAATCTGAGATGGTTTTGTTTAAGTTTGATTAAGTCTCTGGCTCTCTTTTGGTTTTTGCCTCTCGATGTCCTCTATGCATGATTTCTTGTTTCTCAGTTTTTGAGTTGATTCTTGCTGAGGGGTACCAAAATGGGTTGCTGTGATTTAGGAGATGCCCCAAAGCCATTTGGCTAGTCAATCCTAAGAGCAAACCATGTTTGATTTCAGATTTTGCTTCTTGGGCTCCTCTGCTCTTCTTCTTTATTTCTAGGGTTTTGGTGAGATTCTTGTTTCCCTTCATGAGATGGCATGAAACTTGACATGTTAAGTCCTGAGGCTATTAAGTAGCTATCCTCAAAGTTTCATGGTCAAAGGATCAGAGATTAGATGGGAATTTGAGTTTTTGTTGCTGCTCTCTGTAATTTTTAGATTTTGGCTCAAGTATGAAATTCTTGACTTTTGGTGGGATTTCTTTGTTTCCCAAGGTCCTTTCCTTATTTGGTTTGTTGTAGTTTTGCTCTGAGCCAAAAAGAATGGAAAAATCCATCATTTACTCTGGTTTCCAAAGATTTGAAATTTTGCCCGAGGTTTAGTTTTTTCAGTTTGCTGCTGTTTTGAATTTTCTGTCTCCATTCTGCCTTTGTTGCTTCATTTGAGCCCAAGGACGTTTGTCATGCTCTTTCTGATGAGTCCTGGGTCAATGCCATGCATGAGGAGCTAGAGAATTTCGAAAGAGACAAGGTCTGGTCGCTTGTTGAGCCCCCTCGAGGTCACAATGTCATTGGGACTAAGTGGGTGTTCAAGAACAAGCAGAGTGAGGATGGGGTTGTCACTCGGAACAAGGCTAGACTGGTAGCTCACGGTTTCTCCCAGGTTGAGGGTCTAGATTTTGAGGAGACCTTTGCCCCTTTAGCTAGACTTGAAGCCATTTGAATCCTGCTTGCTTTTGCGGCTTCTAAGGGTTTCAAGCTTTACCAGATGGATGTCAAGAGTGCCTTCCTCAATGGGTTTATTGAGGAAGAGGTCTATGTGAGACAGCCTCCAGGTTTCGAGAACCCTAAATACCCAAACCATATCTACAAGCTTTCCAAAGCCTTGTATGGAATTAAGCAGGCCCCTAGAGCTTGGTATGAGAGGCTTAAGTCCTATTTGTTGAGTCATGGTTTTGAGATGGGTAAGGTGGATAAGACCTTGTTCATTCGCCGGCATGGCGCTGACCTTCTACTCGTTTAGATTTATGTGAATGACATCATCTTTGGCGGCTCTTTTCATACTCTTGTTTCACAGTTCTCGCATGTCATGAGCACCGAGTTTGAGATGAGTATGATGGGCGAGTTGAGCTTCTTCCTTGGCTTCCAGATCAAGCAGACTCGGGAGGGTACCTTCTTGCATCAAGGCAAGTACACTCGTGACCTCCTAAGACGCTTTGACATGAGTGATGGTAAGCCCGTGTTAACTCCCATGGCGTCCACCGCCACACTTGACCCAGATGAGGACGACGAGCCAGTTGATCAGAAGGAGTATCGTAGCATGATTGGCTCCCTCTTGTACCTCACTGCCTCGAGACCGGACATACACTTCGCTGTGTGTCTTTGTGCTCGGTTTCAAGCTTCTCGTGTATCTCATCGCCAGGCGGTGAAGCGCATCCTTCGGTACCTTCGAGCTACCATTGACTATGGTATCTGGTACTCTTTCTCGTCCTGTCTTTCCTTGAGAGCCTATTCGGATGCAGACTTTGCAGGCTGTAGGATAGATAGGAAGAGCACGTCTGGCACCTGCCAATTCATTGGCACTTCTCTTATTTCCTGGTCTTCGAGGAAGCAGTCCGGTGTTGCAAAGTCCACCGCAGAGGCTGAGTACGTTGCTGCAGCCAGTTGCTGTAGCCAGGTGCTTTGGATGGCTTCGACCCTGCGGGACTTTGGGTTAGCTATCGACAGTGTTCCACTCTTTTGTGATAACACTTCTGTGATTAACATTGCTAAGAACCCAGTGCAACATTCACGGACCAAGCACATTGATATTAGATATCACTTCCTTCGAGACCATGTGGAGAAGGGTGACATAGTGCTCCAGTTTGTGGAGAGTGACCACCAGTTGGCTGACATCTTTACTAAGCCTTTGGATAGCTCTAGGTTTTCAGCTCTGCGGGGAGAGCTTGGGGTGGTTTGTCCTTATGGACTGTTGTGAGGGGGAGCCTTGTGCTTTACTGCTTTATCTTGATTATTATGCTCTTACTCCTTTCTGTTGCATTGCATATGGGTGCATTGGGGTTAGTTCTTCTAGCATAAGTTAGAGTGGTTTTCTCGTCGAGTTGCTTAGACTTCTTACTCTTATCTTGTGATTCTAGGATGCTGCTTATTAGCTGGTTTTCTTCTTACTAGGTTGAGCTCACTCACTGCTTATAGGTTCTAGCGAGGGTTGGGCCACTCTCGGGTAGACAGGGTACGTGTTTGCTCCTTAGTCTGTTAGATGACCAGTTGATAGTCCTAGAGTCATATGGGGTAGATGAGAGTCAGTCTGAGCCATAGTATTCTCTATATCTTATCTATGCTTTAAGGACTGCCTTTTATGATTTTCTTACCAGCTTCTCGATTTTATCGCTTTGGTTCAGGGGGAGATCATTTGGGAGGTTCTAAATCTTAATGTTGACATAACTTAACTTGAACTAAAAGCTGCATCATGTGTTGAGGGGGAGTTGGATTTTCCGCATTTCTTTCTGCGTTGTAATATAACTACATGGAGCCTTGATTATTATCCTTTTATGACATGTTTACCATGCTTTACATCTTGCCATGATTTGTGCTAAATTGCTAGATTTATCATGACTTTATATGTGTAGTCAAGTCTTTGCCATGATAGGTTGATTAAAATGCTCAACTTGAACTAATTCATGTCATGTTGGCTTTTGACACTAGTCTTTCTTTAGTTATCTTTTATGATTCATGCCATGTCAAATAGGCTAAGTTGAGTCTTGAATCTATAATTGAGCTTTAGATTGAGCTATGTTAGTTTCTTGATGAAGCATGAGTTAGTACAACATGTTAAAAAGCAAAAAAATCTCTTTTTGTGCGAAAAAACTGATCTCACCAATTCTTTCTTATGAGACGGCTTGCCATTGCACTAGGCATGAACTCAGGGGGAGTTTTGGATGACCAAGACTATCTTCTTAAGCTTCTCGCTTGAGGTAGTCGTATAAGGCTTGAGATCTAGCACATAGCTAAAAATGTTGGTTGGAGACAATCATGAGCTCTAAAAGGAAAATTTATGACAAATGTGCTTCATTTGCTTAATTATACAAAAAGATCACGTACTTGAGCAATTTTTTCTCTCTTGAACTAATAGCACTCTAAAATGATTCAATACTAGTTTCTTGGTTCCACTTCGTTTATTGACATGGCCTGCATCATCTATGGATACCTCTAGTAAGACTAGAATCATGATTGACTTGACATGCTAAGGAATTCTACTAAATTTTCAGATTGTGACTTATTTGACTTAGCTTGCTTATACATGTTTTGTCATGATCTTCTTAGCGTTCTTATTGATTATGGCTTGATGTAATAGTCCATGGTCGTTTTGAATAATCTTCATGGCTCTAAATGATTAGAATAAACCAACTTCAGCCATTTCATCCATTTTTGTGACCTTATTCTCTCTTTTGCATCCTTGATGTGTTTATTGCCAAAAGGGGGAGAATAGCGGAGAAAAAGCCATTTGGGAACCTTCTTGAGCTTTGGAGAACAATTTGCTCTTTCTTTTGTAGCTCTAGTGTTCCTTTGTCGACATGGTCATAGCTTCTTTGATTTCTCTTGGACCATGTTTGACTCTTGTTTCTTTTCAAACTCAACTTTGCGCTTTTTCTAGGTTTGTCAATATACTCATCAAGGGGGAGATTGAGAGACCATGTGGTTATGACCCCATGTTTGTGATGAGTAATTGACATCGGTTTAGGAAAGTCGAGTTTAGTTTGTGTGGTTCGAACCATGGTGTTGCGTGGTGCAATCGGTCTCGATCGGACTTAGTCAAATCTGGTCAAAGTGATTAGGATGCATATTCTCTTGATTTGACAGGTTTGGACTCTTTCATGCGTAAGTACGATTCATTGATGCTATTTATGCCTTCATGTATCGAGCGGTGCTATTTGATGTGTTTCTTGTCTGTGATGGCTGCAGGACGTTGAGGCGGAGTCGTGGCGAGACACGAGGTGACCGGACTAGGCACAGGCGGTGTCGAGGTCAGAACGGTAGGATGTGTCGAAGACGGCGGAGACTCGAGGTGGTTGCGAGGCTTGGATGACAAGGAACGCGGAAGCTTCCCGGAAGGTGCAGGAGGGGCGTTTCGGTAAAAGCGCAAAGCTGCACAGGTGGAAGCGGTTCCATTCGGGTTTAACGGGCATAACGGGTTGGAGACCCGTTAGCCGGAGCCTATATAAGGAGGGGATGTCTCCTTATGGCTGCATGGATTCAATGGATTGAAGGGGTTGTTAGGGTTTGCTTTTAGTCAAAATAGCATTTGGAGAGGTTGTTTTGGCTTTGGGCTTTAGTTGGTATGGGTTGGTGAGGAGAGCAGAGTGCTATTGGTTGTGCCTCCTTCGTGTGTTCTTGAGAGATAGAGAGAGGAGTTCTTGATTTCTCCAAGCATGTATGGGATTGTAGGGATGATATGAGTTGATACTCCTTGTAATCATGTATCTCTCATCCTCAATATCAATATGAGATGGTTTTGTTTGAGTTTGATTAAGTCTCTGGCTCTCTTCTGGTTTTTGCCTCTCGATGTCCTCTATGCATGATTTCTTGTTTCTCAGTTTTTGAGTTGATTCTTGCTGAGGGGTACCAAAATAGGTTGTTGTGATCTAGGAGATGCCCCAAAGCCATTTGGCTAGTCAATCCTAAGAGCAAACCATATTTGATTTCAGATTTTGCTTCTTGGGCTCCTCTGCTCTTCTTTTTTATTTCTAGGGTTTTGGTGAGATTCTTGTTTCCCTTCATGAGATGGCATGAAACTTGGCATGTTAAGTCCTGAGGCTATTAAGTAGCTATCCTCAAAGTTTCATGGTCAAAGGATCAGAGATTAGATGGGAATTTGAGTTTTTGTTGCTGCTCTCTGTAATTTTCAGATTTTGGATCAAATCTGGAATTCTTAAGGCGAGCTGGCGACGGGAGCCCCGGGAGACAGTGGGTGGCTCGTGGTGAGGGAGTATCTCGGGCGGAGGGAGGCCTGGGCGATGGTCGAGATGGTTCCGTGGCGGCGAGGAGATGCTCCAGCCGTGAGGAATTGGAGCGAGGCCGGCCAGAGAGGGGAAGGCGCCAAAGAAGAGGGTGGCGGCTGTACTTGAGGAATAAGGCGGCACCTGGTGAGCTCAGGGTACTGGAGTCCAATTAATCAAGGGAGAAGGCGGAAGACTTCCGGGTGCACACTGTGACTCGATCGAATTGGCGTGGGCTTTGCCGGAGAGGCGGGACAGCATGGAGGCACGGGCCAGCATGTGCGGGCACAGAGGTGGCTTAGCCGCGCTTGGCTTAGTGGGAAGAGGAGAGGTTGTTGGAGCAAGAAGAGGTGGCACTGGGCCTTCTTATAGGCGAGGAAGGGGGAGGTGGTTGAGCGTCATTGAAGGCGGGTGCGAGTGGAGTAACATTGAGGCAGGCGGCTACTCCATAGGTCTGGTGACACGATGTGGCATTAATGCTGGAGCCTAGGGCGTCGCTGAGGAGTAACGACGGGCGGAGGTAGGTTGCAGGCATAGGGCGGCCATAGGGCACAGGCGCAGAGTGAGGGCATCGCAGGGGAAATCTGGGGTGGAAGCAGCCGGGTTATGGTGAGGGGATGCCAGAAGCGACGCGTGATGGGGCTAGTTGGGGGAGGAGGTGGCAAGAGCATGTCAAGGGGAGAAGCTAGGCCAGGGCTTAGGCTGGTGGGGCGAGGGTGGCGCTAGGGCACTGAGGGAGCAGAGGGTGCGTGCCTAGGGAGTAGCACACGGCTTCGCACGTGCAGAGCGGGGCTCGGTTGGCCTAGGCGTGCGCGTGCACGGTTCACACAGGCAGGCACATCATGGGGTGCGGGCGGTGCACATGGAGGGCGCAACCAGGCGCACTCGCTAGGCGCGGTGGTGCGCTGGGAGAACGGGGGAGGGGGAGGAAGGAGGAGGCCGGGTGGGAAAGATGGGCCGTAGGCCCAATGAGTTTTTAGAAAAAATTAGGATTTTGAGAATTTGAATTTTTGGGTAAAAAAGGTTAGATGGGAAGTGAACATAAATTTGATTTCAGGATTTTAAACTTTGAGAACAATTCTTTGCTTGAAATTAAATTTCAAAATTTGCCCGAGATGTTCCCAAATATTTTTGGAACAATTAGCGAAGATCCTAATCAACAATTCAGATAAACGCCAATTTTTGTTGTAATACACCGAAAGGCGATGAAAAGATTTTATAATGTTTGCAGTTACAGAAGTTCCTTTTTTAGGATGTTACAAACTTTTTGCATGGTGAATTTGCAGCTAGGTTCCTCACTTTCACCATGGAGCCTCTCAGCGGCGGTGGCGTGTGGTTTGCTTGGCAACCCATCCACCTACGTGAACTGGGATGAACGGCATCCACTATACTGAGGCCGCATACATGTCCTGAGCTTGGCGCAATAGCGGTTGTGCGTCCATTTTTAAGTAAGCGTTTATGTACATTGGCATAATTAATTGCAGACGATTTTGTCATAATTAATGATGATATAGAGATGGCACAAACGGTGTCCTGGGGCCGAGTTATCATGTCCACATTAAATTAGGCCCATCAACACGGTGAGGAGGGGGGAGTAAAATAGGATGGGCATGTGCATAAAGGGGCCTAGGGAAACTCACCTATGGTGACGGCTTGGCCGAGGAGGCACCAAGGTGAGCCGGCGATGGGAGCCCTAGGAAACGGCAGGTGGCTCCCGTTGAGGGAGTAGCTCGGGTGGAGGGAGGCCCGGACGATGGTCATGATGGCTCTGTGGCGGCAAGGAGACACTCCAGGCGTGATGAATTGGAGTGAGGCCGGCGGGAGAGGGGAAGGCGCAGAAGAAGAGGGTGGCGACCAGGCTTGGGGAAAAAGGCGGCGTCTGGTGAGCTCGGGGCACTGGAGTCCAATTAATTGAGGGAGAAGATGGAAGACTTCTGGTGGGACGGTGTGGAGGCGTGGGCACAGAAGTGGCTCAGTCGCGCTTGGCTTAGAGGGAAAAGGAGAGGTTGTGGGAGCAAGAAGAGGTGGCACTGGGTCTTCTTATAGGCGAGGAAGGGGGAGGTGGTTGAGCATCATTGAAGGCGGGTGCGAACAGAGTAAGCGGTAGAGATAGGCAGCTATTCCGTAGGTCTGGCAACAAGATGTGGCATTAACAACAGAGCCAGGGGTGTTGCTAATGAGTAACACCGGGAGGAGGTAGGGCGCAGGCATAGGGCAGCCATAGGGCACAGGCGCGGAGTTAGGGCATCGCAGGGGAAATCCAAGGGAGCGATGCACGGCTTTGCGCATACGGAGCGGGGCCCGGTCGGCCTGGGCGTGCGCGTGCACGGCGCACACAAGCGTGGCACGGGATGCGGGCGGTGCGCACAGAGGGTGCGACCAAGCGCTCACGCTAGGCTCAGCGGTTAACATAAATTTGATTTCAGGATTTTAAATTTTGAGAACAATTCTTTGCTTGAAATTAAATATCAAAATTTGCCCGAGATGTTCCCAAATATTTTTGGAATAATTAGCGAAGATCCAAACCAAAAGTGTAGATAAACGCCATTTTTTTAAATACACTGAAAAGGCAGTAAAAAGATTTTATAATTTTTGTAATTACATTAGTTCCTTTTTTAGGATGTTACAAACTTTTTGCTTCGTGAATTTGCAACTGGGTTCCTCACTTTCACCAAGGAGCCTCTCAGCGGTGGAGGCGTCTGGTTTGGCTGGCAATCCATCCACCAACGTGAACTGGGATGGATGGCATCCACTATACCGAGGCCGCATATATGTCCTGAGCTTGGCGCAATAGCGGCTGTGCGTCCATTTTTAAGTAAGCGTTTATGTACATTGGCATAATTAATTGCAGACGATTTTGTCATAATTAATGATGATATAGAGATGGCACAAACGGTGTCAAGTCCTGGACCGAGTTAGCATGTCCACATTAAATTGGGCCCATCAACACGTTTAAGCCTAACAACAGTTAACACGGCCCAAGTTTTGGAATCAATAGTTTCACCGACCATCTCGTCATGCCACAACAAATTCTCCTGTTCTCCACAAGATCCTCCGTCTTAAGCACTATGAATAGTACCATATCGGATGCCAGGAGCAGTAGAACGCCCGGAGCATTACATAAAAGGAGACATAGGATGCTCAAGCAAAGCATACCTTTCTCAGCCTTTTGGCTAAGATCAAGTGTAGTATCTGTTCTTATCAGTTTAATATCTGATATGTGGATCATGTATTCACTTTGATATTAAATTTATTTTTGTGGGGGGAGAGACCATCATGGTAGCTTGCTACTAGGGCTCCTGTGTGTCGCCTAGACGTTGCACTACAGTCTTGGCCTAGCACACCCCAACCAAAACAAACAAAATTATTTTATGTTTCTAATAACTTATGTTAGTAAGTAATCACTACCCTACTCTTAAGTAGTTGTCTTCCGATTCGACATGATTTTCAAGTTACGTCATTGATTACTTCTTTTGGCAAATTTCTTGTAGCCACTACTATGTATTGCGTATCAATACTAATGAATTAGACATGCACAATTTTTTGAATGGCAGTGGAATTAGACTGACAATTTGCACTTTTTTTGTGAGAGAGAGCACGTGGGACAATTTGCTGATTAGGCAATGTTCAAATTAGGCCGTCACTTTTTGGTTAGTCTGACCAGGTCCAGGCTCAAGCCATTCTAGTAAAACGGCATTGGTTGAGTGAGCCCATGGGCCACCTCAGGTTGAGATGATCCTATGCAATTAATTCCCAAAATGTACTCTTCTCGCTTCTCAAATAGATATCATTTTATTTAAGGGAGCAGCTAGAGAACGCTACACCGTCAGAGGAGCTCCTGACAGTATAGACTCCTCTCTCTCTCTCCTCCCCTCCCCTCCCACTATTCTCCCTCCTCTCTTTCTCTTCTCAGGCATCTATGAGCTCTCCCTCCCCTCCCTCTCTCTTCTTCGACGTTGGCGCAGCTCTGTGCCTGTCCTCGGCATCTCCCTGGCCCCTCCTCCACCGCCATGCTGTCATCCCCCTGCATCCAACCTAATATTCAATGTATCGTCTCGCCATGCCTTCCTCCTCTTAAGTTGTTGTCTTCCGATTGGACATGATTTTCAAATTACATTGATTACTTCTTTTGGCAAATTTAATGTAGCCACTAATATTTATAAGCGTATCAATGTCGATGAATTAGACATGCGGAATTTTTCGAATGGCAATGGAATTAGACCATGACAATTTGCTTCTTTTTTTAGAGAGAGAGCACCTAGACAATTTGTTGGTTAGGCAATGTTCACATTGGGCTGCCCTTTTTGGTTAGTCCTACCAGGCCTGGGCTCAACCATTATGGTAAAACGACATCATTGAGTAAGCCCGTGGGCCACCTTGGGTCGAGATGATCTTGTGCAGTTAATGCCCAAAATGTACTCTTCTGGCTTCTCAAATAGATATAGTTTTATTTAAATACTTGTAGTTAAACTTTTAAAAATAAAACATCCCAAGAGTTAATTTTAAATAACAAAAGAAAAGCCAGGGTTAAGATGGAGTAGATGAAGGCACGTTAGTTTGCTACGTATATGTCATGGTTATGTTGGTGACTACATGTGAATTTTGTTCCTTCTTGAGTATAGAGCATATTATGATTTGTATTTATTACTTTTGTTTTGGTTGTCGTAACAAATGCGATTGGACAATAAACTAGATTGTGGAACCTTTGGGTGAAAACTGACTCAACAAACTTATTCAGTATATTTGAATTCATTACTAACCTACAAGTTGTCCTGGTCTAGTTTTGATAGTCAATATCTGTGAGTACCTGATACCAGGAAACATTTTGCAGGTTTGAGAGTGCACTCTCTTCCGTAGAGAAAGCCAGGAGAATAGATTCTGGAAACATTGAAGTAACAGCAATGCTTAACAGGGTGAGAGCTGTGGCCCAAGCACGGTCCTTAGGGAATGAGCTCTTTCATTCTGGAAAACTTGTAGAAGCTTTTCTAGCATACGGTGAAGGGCTCAAGCATCACCCTGCAAATCCTATCGTCCTCTACTGCAATAGGGCTGCTTGCAGGTTCAAGCTAGCTAGGGCAATGGGATAAGTCTATCAAGGACTACAATGAAGCCCTTAAGATTCAACCCAGCTATACGAAGACTCTCCTAAGACGTGCTTTCCTATGGCATGGTAACCCATTGCACATTCAAGATTCTTTCACACGCTTATTGAGTGAGTCTGGAGGACTTAGATGTTTTGCACTTTTGCTTCTGTGGCGATTAGATTGAACAATGGGAAGAATCCGTGAAAGATTATGAGGTTCTTAGGAAGGAACTCCCTGCTGACACAGGTGGCTGAGGCACATTTCCATGCGCTGGTTGCTCTTAGGTCATCTCGAGGTGAGGGGGTATCCAATATGAAATTTGGAGGAGAGGTTGAAACACTTGTAGGAATGGAACAATTCCAGGTGGCTACAACTTTGCCAGGTACATGCATCTTTTGTCATCACTCATCAGTCGTGTCTTTTGTTTCGTAACAATATTACTATTACAAATTACAAGATTTAGCTTATTTATGTAACACTGTCCTGGAATAATATACAAATTAAGACAGACATTGAAGATTCAACTCGAAACGCTACACACTCGACATTTAATCGATGGACGATTGCACTTCTCACTACTACAGAAAAGACCATCACAGACGGTTCAAAAACGTCATCACAGACGGTTTTGTGAACCGTCTGAATTTATGGGTCAGTGATAATACGAGGTCATCACAGACGGTTTTCGAACCGTCTGTGATTTTAATATCACAGACGGTTTTTAACTAAAAACCGTCTGTGATATTTATAAATCACAGACGGTTTTTATTATAAAACCGTCTGTGATATTCTCTTCTACTCCTAAACCTATTTCTGTTTATTGGCTAGCCTCAGGAAATGCTAGCCATGCCCTCTGAAACAAGCAGATCAACATGTATATGTATACATCCAATTCACATCTCAATTCATTTCACAAACATAAAACATCTATTTTTATTAAGATTAGAGCCTACCATTACAATATCCCAAATCAACGAGAAGGTTACACAACAAGAACAGCAGGTTACACAACAAGAACAGAGAAAAAGATTACAATATCCCAAAACAACAAGCAGGTTACACAACAAGAACAGAGAAAAAGCAAAGATCTTCTATGTCTTCTCGCCCCTGATGCAACGCATGAGCTGGATGCCTTCTCGCCCCTGCACGGTTGGCACGAGCTAGTTGCTTCTGCGGTGTCTTGTCTCCCGTAGACTTGTGCGTCGTCTGCAAGGAGGAGGAGAATAGCAAGGAGGAGGATAGCAAGGAGGAGGATAGCAAGGAAGAGGAGACAGGCTGGGTTTGGTTATATTTATAGGGGAGGGAGAGGGAGGGAGAGGGAGGGAGAGGCGGGAGTTTGAAATTTTTGGCGCGGGAACGGAGATTGGGTTGAGGAGGATCGACGGGCCCAGCGGTCAGATTATCACAGACGGTTCTATTGTGTAGAATCGTCTGTGATGAATGCATATCACAGACGGTTCTATATATAGAACCGTCTGTGAATTAGAGCACAGAATTTTATATACCGATGTAATATAAACAACTAGTCTGAAAAGATAAAATAGCAACATTTTATATAGCTTATATATACTCATTTAAAAGGTTTCGACGAGATCTACAACTTTGTAGTTGAAGCAAAATCCAAATTCCGAAAGGAAGACCAAGAAAAAGAGCAAAAATAGACACCAAAAACTTGCGACGCAGGTTTAGGTCCAAAGATGGTCAATTTTCGGGGTCTTGGAGGGCGACAGGCACAAGCCAGTCATTTTTTTTTGGATCGGGCTCGTCGTTAGCTTTCCAACGAGTACAAGAACGTCGAAAACGGACACCGTATGCAAAAGTTATGCCCGTTTTACTGAAGGTGTCTCAAAACTGAATCATACTCGGACTTAAGCGGAAAAATTTGAAATTTTGAGGGATTGCAAGGCGGGAAACGTATCACAGACGGTTTTTATTATAAAACCGTCTGTGATAATCTGGTTTCACAGACGGTTTTTAATAAAAAAAACCGTCTGTGATATTCCAGATTATCACAGACGGTTTTTTATTAAAAACCGTCTGTGATATTCCAGTATCACAGACGGTTTTATAATAAAAACCGTATGTGATAATCTGAAATATCACAGACGGTTTTTATTATAAAACCGTCTGTGATATTGGAATATCACAGACGGTTCAGCAGTAAGAACCGTCTGTGATACTCCTTTTTCCCGCCACAAATACCACAGACGACCTCCAAATTAAAACCGTCTGTAATAGTGTACATCACAGACGGTTTCACAAAACCGTCTGTGATTTAGCGTCTACTATTAGGCTTTCTGTAGTAGTGTCTGCAGGTGTTTCTGTAGTCCATTTCGTGGCACCTTTGAACTAGCAATGCTGCAAGATCTCCCCATTTGTGGGATGAATTGTGTACCAGATATCCATCTGTTAATTTCCTCAAGGTAACTAGCGGCTGCTGCTGATTTGTGTGCTTCTACTTTCCCAACATGATCTCTGTTGACGTGGTGCTGTGGTTCACATAGGTGGATATAACTGAGCGCCCCGCTGTTGCACGATTAGAAAATGTTAAGACAGTTCCAACATTCAAAATTTACAAGGATGGCACAAGAGTGAAGGAGATGATCTGCCCCAGCCATCAGCTGCTTGGAGTCCTCACTTAGGCATTATGAGATTTAGACCATGACATAAATGATTCAATATTTCCTTGAACCTCCAACATCCTGAGAATCAACGCAGGCAAACCAGAGCAAAGAAAGCAAGGTTTTTGATCTTGGTGAAGGCAAGCATGAAGATCATGTGAGTGAAGCGCAGATCAGCCCCCCTCCCTCCCCCCCCCCCCCCCTCCACCCCAGTTAATTATGTAACACCCCGCCCACCCTCTGGGCCAGAATGTTACCACCACTGCATACTCTTACCATTTCATCATCAACTAGAAGAATTTAAGCCAACATTAAATTTATTTATACTACTGCGTTCAGATAAAACATAGCATTTCTAGCGATTACTCTAGCATACTAGTAAGGCTAAGATACATTGAAGGGCAGTACAAAGAGTGCTGCTGGTTCGTACATATTGTCATGTGCTACTCCCGCTTGTGCAAGACGTCCTCAACAGTCACCTAAAAACAACAACGAAGTAAGGATGAGTCCACCGACTCAGCAAGTACAAAGCAAAACAGCAAATAACAGGTTCATTCATTAAACCATAATCATTCCAGTTTCATTAACCACTTTTCCCATTAACCACTTCAAGTTCCGATGAACCATTCATCATGCATATGCACATGCACTTCTCTCTTGTCTCTTTAGCCTATACCGGTATAGCAAAGCGAGCACCCGTCGATGCTCACCTAGGCCCGCCTGTTTCCATGCGGGGATCAGAAGCCCGTCCTTTTTCATACGGGGACCACAGTAGCCCGTCATTCTCATACGGGGACCTCAAACTCCACTCCCGTGGAGCGTCCACTCAACGTGGACCAACACTATCTCTTTTCATGACATGCATGCAATGCAAGTTCTCCATTTATGCATATCAACATGCCATGCCTCATCGTTCATCATTCATCATTTCTCATCATGCACCCGGAAATAGTAAACTTACCCAACATGGTAAGCAATGCATCATCCGGAAATAGTAAACTTACCCCAACACGGTAAGCAATGCATCATCATTCATTTAACAGAAATCACTACCCGAATTCACCGCTTTACAATGCACTTGCCTGGTTAGCCTCAGGGATGATGCGTGGATAGCTCTGACCCGGGACCTCCACCTGTGCACATGTCAACCCGACTCATTGCATCGAATCAAAACCAAGGCTTAAGCGAACAAAGACGATTCTACGCGCCTGACTCGACTCAGGAATAGAATGCACGGGGTTAAGGACCCACAGGTACCAACCCCCCGTTTTCTTTTCTTTTTCTCCTTTTTTCTTTTCTTTTCTTCTCTCTTCTTTTCTTTCTTTCCTCCTCTTTTCTTTTTTTCTTCTCCTTTCTTTCTCTTCCCTTTCTCTTCTTTCTTTTTCTCTCTTTTTTTTCCTTATCTGGTTCAGCCGAACGGCCACCATTTCCCCAGGCCGCTTCTCTCTCTTCCCCCATTCTACTCGGCCGAATGGCCTTCTCCTCCTCCTCACCGGTTTCGCCCAGGGTGGCGCGGCGGCGCGTGGCCGGCCCAATCTCACCGCTGCCGGCCCCTCTACCTGCCCCGCCTCCTCCTTCTCCCCTCCCCCTCTCTAGCGCGGGCGCTTCTCCGGGTGATGTGGGGCGCGCCCGGCCGAGCTCGGGCTCGTCGGCCCCGAGCTCGCCGCCGACGGCCCCTCCGTCTCCTCTGCCAACCATACAACTCCCTATCCCTCACGCGTGACCACGCCCGTGGATACTCCTTCGGCGGCGCGACGATGCACAATGGGCTCGGCTCGCCGGCCCTCGGGCTCACCGCCGGCTGCCCCCCTCTCGCCTCACCGTGCGCGCGGCTGCGAGGCGCGTGGCGCCGTTGCTCGGCCAGCACGGCCGCGCGCCTCCCCGTGCTGTCGTGGCGGTCGGCACAGTCGTCGGCCACCAAGCACTAGATCTGCCGACCGCCTCCCTCGGCTCACCGGCCAGGTTTGCAGCTCCGGCCGACCATGACCAAGGCCGCCGAGCGCCGCTCCGACTCTCTCTCTCTCTCTCTCTATGTGTGTTTCTCCCATTTCTCCCTCTTTCTACCGTTTGTGCCAGGCTTGACTTGATGTGAATGTGCTTTGTCGTGGTTGTGAGCTAAGAGTAAGGTAGAGGGGACCTACTGGTGTACCGGCTAGAAAAGAGAAGTCTTTTTTGACGAAGGTCAGGTTTCCGGTGGTCGTGGACTTCCCCGGGTTGTTAACGGCGGCGTCGTCTTACTGTCGCCGCCCTTGCTCCTACCTTCCTTTTGTGGCCCGGCTCCTCTCCTCCGGTTCCCTCTCTGTGTTGCTCTTGGTGTTGGAAGGAAATGGGGAAGAGTGGGTGGCTGGCTTACCTTGCCTATTCTCGGTTGTGAAGCAAACCGAATGGTGGGTGGAAGGGCTATGCTGGCTTATATGGGGGCCTTGGTCTTGTGAAGTGTCAAAACTACCCCTCCTCCCCTCTTTCCTCACTCATGTGGCTGTTTGCCCTAGGGGCAATTCGGTCCTAAGCGCTCTGCACTATGTTTTTGGAGTTTTAACTGCAGCAGGTATGTTAGAAAAGGTAAGAATAGAATCCTGCCGAATGAAGAAAACCCGTAACGCGAAACGGTGCCAACTATCCCTGGGCAGTCTGGAACCTCTGAGAGCGCTACTTTTATCCGGCTCTCTAGATGGTGCCGACTGTCCCTGGGTGGTTTGGGTACCTCTGCGATCATTATTTACTTGGCATTCTAAAAGTCGATGGGTCTGACGGCAACCTCTTCTCTTTTATTCTCTCTTTGCATATTTGGGGTATTACATTCTACCCCCCTTAACAGAATTCGACCCCGAATTCTGGCATTCAACAATCCGCATGGGAGAACAAAATAAAACAAACTACACATAACATAACATTAACTCATACCCATGGAGAACAAGTTCGGGTACTTCTCACGCATGCGAGACTCCAACTCCCATGTGGCTTCCCACTCAGACTGATGTGCCCAAAGCACTTTAACATACTTTATCGTTTTATGCCTCAACACCTTCTCTGATTCCTCCAGAATACGAACTGGTTGGGACTCGAAGGTGAGGTCTTGCTTTATGGACACCGGTTCTAACACAATCTCATGCTTTGGATCTCGCAAATACTTTCTCAACATCGACATATGAAGCACATCATGCACTCCTCGCATGGACTCAGGGAGATCCAAGCGATATGCCAACTTTCCAACCCGTTCCTGAATTGGAAATGGCCCAATGTACCTCGGGCTAAGCTTCCCTTTGGTACCAAATCGCACTATGCCTTTAGTGGGAGATACCCTCAGAAGCACCTGATCCCCCACCTTGACCTCTAGTTCTCGCCTTCTGACATCTGCATAGCTCTTCTGCCTACTCTGGGGCAGCTAGCGGATTCTGTCTAATTTCCGCCACTCGCTCTACTGTTTGCTGGACCCAATCTGGTCCCAAAACAGCCTTCTCGCCCACTGCATCCCAACACAGTGGTGATCTACATTTTTGCCCATACAGAACCTCGAATGATGCTGCTCGAACACTGGAGTGGTAGTTGTTGTTGTAGGCAAACTCTGCGAGTGCCAAATGATCCTCCCAGCTACCCTTCCAGGACAGAACACAGGACCTCAACATGTCCTCTAATGTCTGAATGGTACGTTTGGACTGTCCATCCGTTTGTGGGTGGAAACCAGTACTGAACTGGAGTTTCATGTCCAGAGTGCCCTGCAAGCTCTCCCAAAACTTGGAGACAAACTTGGCGTCTCTGTCCGAAACTATGGTCTTAGGCACACCATGCAACCTTACTATTTCTCGCACATAGATGGGTGCCAACTCACTCACTGAGTTCGTGGTGCAAATCGGGATAAAGTGCGCGGACTTACTGAATCAATCCACGACTACCCAAATCGCATCCTTACCTCGTTGGGTATGAGCTAAGCTGACTACGAAATCTATGGTGATATCATCCCATGGCCACTGGGAACCTCCAAAGGCTACAATAGCCCAGCGGGGCGCTTGTGCTCAACCTTCACTTGCTGGCAAACCCCACAGGATGCCACGTACTTGGCGATATCCACTTTCATCCTTTTCCACCAGAAGCTCTTTTTAAGATCACGATACATCTTGATCTCACCAGGATGCACTGTGTACGGGGTACGGTGAGCTTCTCTCAAAATGTCATCCTTGGCCTGAGCCTTTTGCGGCACGCAAAGGCGGCCTTTAAACCACAATGCGCCTGATTCATCAAGACTGGAATTCCCCATTTTCCCTTCATCAAGCCGCTTCCTCACTTGCTGAAGCAACTGATCATGCTGTTGCGCCTCCTTTACTCGCTCTAGGATTGCTGATTCCAGCAACAGCTGCATCTCAGCTTTTGTTGTACCAGCGAAACAATAGGAAATTCCTATCCGTTCAAAGTCAGCAACGAGACAACCTAGAGTGGAGGGTGCCATCTTGCGACTAAGGGCATCGGCAACCACATTTGCCTTGCCCGGATGGTACTGCAGAGTGAGATCATAGTCTTTAATCAACTCCAACCACCTTCACTGCCTCAAATTCAGCTCCTTCTGAGTGAAAATGTATTTGAGGCTTTTGTGCTCAGTGAAAATATCACAAGTCTCTCCATACAAGTAATGCCTCCAAATCTTTAGAGCAAAAACCACTGCGGCAAGCTCTAAATCATGGGTAGGGTAATTCTGCTCATGCTTCTTCAATTGTCGTGAGGGATATGCGATCACTTTGTTGTCTTGCATAAGCACACAACCCAGACCCACTCGAGACGCATCCGAGTAGACCGTAAAACGCTTCCCTGGCTCAGGAAGTGTGAGAACAGGAGCAGTTACCAACTTCTCCTTCAGAGTATTAAAACTGCGCTCACATTCATCGGTCCACTGGAATTTCACACCCTTCCATGTGAGTTGAGACATTGGCTTGGCAATGAGGGAGAAGTCTTTCACGAAGCGTCGGTAATAACCAGCTAGGCCAAGAAAACTTCTCACTTCTTTAACACTAGATGGCCTCTTCCAATCCACAACAGTGGAAATCTTGCTTGGATCCACTGAAATACCTTCCTGGTTAATTACATGACCCAGGAAGCTGACTTCAGAAATCCAAAACTCTCAGTTCTTCAATGGTGAAGAATTGATTCTTCCTCAGAGTCTCAAGCACGAGCCTCAAATGCTACTCATGCTCTTCCTCCGTCTTGGAATAAATCAGGATATCATCGATGAACACCACTACAAAGTCATCCAGATACTTGTGTAGCACACTGTTCATCATCTCCATGAAGACAGTAGGGGCATTCGTCAGTCCAAAGGACATAACTGTAAACTCATAGTGCCCATATCTTGTGGAGAAAGCTGTCTTTTCGATGTCTTGCTCGCGCACTCGGATTTGATTATACCTAGACCACAGATCAATTTTGGAGAACACCTTGGCTCCTTTCAATTGATCAAACAGGTCCTCGATGCGAGGCAGTGGGTATTTATTCTTGATGGTCACCTGATTGAGAGCACGGTAATCTATACACATGCGCCAACTCCCATCCTTTTTCTCAGTGAATAGGACAGGGGCTCCCCAAGGTGACACACTTCGACGAATTAAGCCTTTGGACAACAACTCGTCCAACTGCTTTTTCAACTCCTCTTGCAAGGGTCGTGCCAAACGGTAGGGGGACATGGAGATAGGTCTTGTGCCAGGAACCAGATCAATTCTGAACTCCACATCTCGCTTGGATGGCATACCCGGAAGCTCTTCAGGAAACACATCGGGATACTCACGCACCACAGAAATATCCTCAATGTGCAATGGCGCACTTGGCTTCTCCGTAAGGGCTAGAAGTAACCCAGACTTCATTGTACGTCGCCAGGGAACAGGCTAGCCAACACAAAGAGGGAACACATGGGTGCATTCCCCTGAAAGATTATCTCCTTCCCCGAAGGAGCTTGCAAGGTGACTGTCCTCCAGAAGCAGGAAATCACGGCTTGGTAGCGATGCAACCAATCCATGCCAAGGATAACATCAAATGGCTCTAACTGAATAACCATGAGGTTGGCAACAAATTCCTCGCCATCTATTGCGACCACACAGCCAGGGCATACTGTGGAGCTAGCGATGATACCTCTTGGGGTACTAACTGTAACCGATTGGGAAATTTGCTGAACACTCAGCTTGGCCTTCCTAACAAACTCCCGGGACACAAAAGAATAGGTAGCACCAGAGTCAAAAAGAACAAGGGCTTCACATGATTCCACTAACAGGGTACCTGTCACGACATCAGGTCGACCCGCGGACTCAGT
This sequence comes from Dendrocalamus latiflorus, assembly GCA_017311315.1. Taxonomy (NCBI): domain Eukaryota; kingdom Viridiplantae; phylum Streptophyta; class Magnoliopsida; order Poales; family Poaceae; genus Dendrocalamus; species Dendrocalamus latiflorus. Next base: position 8,784,921 of record CM029662.1, read on the forward strand.
AGCAGGCAGTGAGTAGACTCCGGGTGGTGTCGGGGCGGCGAGAGCCCCGACGCTCTGCTGTGGTGGCAACAGGACTGGAGGCGATGTGGCATGCTGGAATGGAGGAGTCTGCGAAAGGATATCATTGCTAGAACCCTCAATAAAAGAAAGGGATGCTGTGTATCAATCACTCACCTATTCTTCCGAATTATATGTATCTGCAAGATTAATTTTTGGTTTCGATGTGCAAAAGCAAACCATTTCTATTGGAAACATTCCTATAATGAATTCCTTAGGAACCTTTATAATAAATGGAATATACCGAATTGTGATCAATCAAATATTGCTAAGTCCTGGTATTTACTACCGCTCGGAATTAGACCATAAGGGAATTTCTATCTACACCGGGACTATAATATCAGATTGGGGAGGAAGATCGGAATTAGCAATTGATAAAAAAGAAAGGATATGGGCTCGCGTAAGTAGAAAACAAAAGATATCTATTCTAGTTCTATCATCAGCTATGGGTTCGAATCTAAGAGAAATTCTAGATAATGTTTCCTACCCTAAAATTCTCTTGTCTTCCCCGAATGCTAAGGAGAAGAAGAGGATTGAGTCGAAAGAAAAAGCTATTTTGGAGTTTTATCAACAATTTGCTTGTGTAGGTGGGGACCTGGTATTTTCGGTGGTGTGGAATTACAAAAGAAATTTTATGAAGATGAAGATACTGGCTCCCACTTAATGATGCTAGCGAGATTCTAACGACAAACCAACATTTTGTGGCCCGCTTGGCCACAATGCCGACAGTTCCCCGTCCAGGAACACTCAGCAGCACGGTGTCCCTCACCGCACTTAAAACAGATCATGCCTTGCCCTGGAACAGGACGCAAGGCTGGGGTCGTCGTTGAAGAACGAGGCGCTGAAGAAGACGGCCTCGAAGTCTTGGACTTGGAAGATTGTGGGGGACGCTGGCCCCACTTGGACTTCTTAGGAGCGGGCTACTGCAACGACCCACCTCCTTCAGTGAAGCTCCTCTTCTGGTCACCACCAGAAGCGCTCGGACCACCAGAGGGTTGCAGCCCTTTAGTGAGCTGCATCTCCAACTCCATCCCCCTGGCCTGCTCTACCACGGACCTAAAGTCACGTGGCGCAGTAGCTCCCATGACATGCCGGAACTCAGAGTTGAGCCCTCGGCGGAACCTTTTGGCCTTCTCAAGGTCGTTATTCGCGACCGATGGCACGAAGCAGATCAGGTTGTTGAATCCCGCCTCGTACTCAGCTATGGTCATCTTCCCTTGTACGAAGGTTGACAAGGCGACCTCCATGCTCTCCACAAAAGAATCTGGGTAAAACTTCGCCTTGAACTGCTCGGCGAAGATTTCCCAGGTAGCGGGACCTTGGGCAGGGGTCCTGGCTGAAAGAACCCCTTCCCACCAGATGTCCGCCTGACCTTTCAACTGGAAAGCCACAAAGCGAGCTTTCATCTGAGAGCTCATCTCAAGGGCTTCGAATTGCCTCTCCATGTAGCGCAACCAATCCGCAGCCTGGATTGGTGTACCCGAACCGTCAAAGGTGTCTAGGCACAAGGCCAACCACTCACGAAGGCCCATCCTTGCTTCCGGTACGACCGGAACGGCAACAGGGGCAGCACCGGGTACAGTTGCAGTAGCAACTGCCAGCGCTTGCCGACGAAGCGCACATACCTCCTCTATGAACTCCTGCAGCAAGGGTGAAGACCTTGCCGGGTCTCTAGCTACGGAATGTTCAGCAGAAGCAACCTCTGCGCCAGGTGCTTGCTGCTGAACCTCAAGCTGTGGCTCCGCTTGGGCATGGCCACGGCCACGGCCCTGGCCTCCACGGCAATGTCCTCTACCTCTCGGCATATTTGTTCATGTCAGATAGCCAATCACACAACTAGCCCACAAACATTCATTTCAACAGCACAAAGCAACACCAAAGCTAGAGAACATAATTACAGTACAAGACCCATTCCCCATCCTATGGTGCACCAGTGTGTCAAATTTTAATTTATTTATTAGGCCTAAGTCAAATTTTAGTTGAGTAGTTAAGCTACGTTACCTCATTTCTTTACCACGGACCTAACACCCGCTCTGATACCAACTGTAACACCCCACCCACCCTCTGGGCCAGAATATTACCACCACTGCATACTCTTACCATTTCATCATCAACTAGAAGAATTTAAGCCAACATTAAACTTATTTATACTGCTGCGTTCAGATACAACATAGCATTTCTAGCGATTACTCTAGCATACTAGTAAGGCTAAGATACATTGAAGGGCAGTACAAAGAGTGCTGCTGGTTCGTGCATATTGTCATGTGCTATTGTAACACCCCAGTCAGGCAATGACCTGGAATGCTACCAAACTAATAACATAATAAGGAAAAACTAATATTCATCTTACAAAATTTCGGCAGAACCTCCTTTGTTTATTGTGTAAATCAGGGATTCCTACAAGCATAATCAAATGATAAGAATAACAGTAAGCAATATAGTCATTTATAAGCAAAACTGGATTTTGTTCATCATCGCACTCACAACAATAATACTTAGATAAAGAACGGAATCAATGTAAAAGAGTTCTAATCTTTTATTACATTTTAAACCTGATAGACATTATTCAAATACCACTTGAATTATTTAGCAAATAGTGTTTAATGTTCTTTCTTTTTTCCATGGTGAATAGACCGTGCAAGTGCAACAAACTAATCCTTCTTTATCCCCATGCATGCCGATCTCATGTAGATACCTAAAACAAACAGCAACCACAACAACAACAACAACAACAAGCGTGAGTTCAACGACTCAGCAAATATAATAAGTAGTAACAAGAATAAAAGTGAACATCATTTCACAAGTTCATCCATCAAACATATAAATAAACCATGCTATGCAATATGATCAAACATCTCTTTATCTCTTCTCTTTCGCATTTTACCGGTAATGCGGAGTGTGCATCCGTCAATGCACACCCATGCCTGTACCATCTGGTACAGGGACCAATTGCCCATACTCCACAAGTATGGGGACCTTTAGCCCGTCATGTCATCAACATAACGGGGACCTCGGCGCTTGGTCATCTCGTGACCAAGACTTCAATAAATCAGCATGATGCACAAACGTAAATATCTCAACAAATAAAACTTGCATTCACATCATCTATGCATCAGAAATACTCATGAGCACTTTAAATTGCAATCAACCATAAATAGCACCAGTACATCCTTACCACAACCATGAACACATATACTCATAAAATAGATCAAACATCAATAATCCATCAACCATCAACAATCCACACTATCAATTTTAAACCATCATTATACTTGCCTTTACCGAAGGGCGAAGGGCTCAAGCACGGTCAGGACTGGAGCCACCTGTTCACAAGACACCACTCAGCACAAAACCAAAATACAACATTCACAACTAAGAAGTAAACGCCTCTACGCCCAAAACCCGCAACTCCCTCTGAAACAGTTGTTCCCACACTCTGCTCTCTGCAGCAGCGCTACTTGTCTTTTCCGTACCTTTTAATCTACGAATCAATCAACAACTAAAATGACATATTTGAAATCTTCAGAACAAAAGCTACAAATTTCATGAAGACACCATAATTTTATTATGTCGTTTGAAGGGCGTAATTCTCACTAGAAAACAGAGAACAGACTCTGCCTTCGAGTTCTGTCCAGCAACTTCCACAGACCACCAACGACAGCCCATTGCTCCAAAAATTATAAAATTATACCAGAAGCTATATCTAGATATTATCTACAGCTTTTGTTATTATGAGTTAATTCATAAAAATCATTAGAGCCTCTGAATCTGTCCACGATCAGAAACTGGATTCTGAATCCAACTCTGCTACACAGTCGGCTTCAATCCCCTGTTGCGCCCAAACCACTCGTCCAAAAATTCTGAAAAATTTACAGAAACTATATCTCTGCATCCTCTACAACTTTCGTGTTCAAGGGTTCCTCGGGAAAAATCGTTTTGACCGCCTAAACCATCCGAACAGACACGCAGCCCGATCTAACTACGCACAGAACACTGATTAATCGCTAATCGACGGTTTCCCTTAGATGATCCACCTCTAACGACGAACCAAAAGTCCTAAAACTATCCTAAAATAGAGGGGAAAAGATGGGAATTTCTTACCTAGGTTTCCCACACAAGATTCCTTCTCCTCCTTCCTTCTTCTTCTCCTCCCTTCTTCTTCTTCCCTTCCCTTCCTTCTTCTTCTTCCCTTCCCTTCCTTCTTCTTCCTTCTCTCCCTTTCTCTTTCTCAGCATGGCAGCAAGGGGCGCATGGGAGAGGAGGAGGCACAAGGGGAAATTGGCGGCCAGGGGAGAAAAGAGGGGAGGGGGCAGCTAGGGTTAGGGGGAGGTAGGTGCGGCTGGGCCTAATGGGCCGGCCAGGCCCAAGTGGCCGGCCTGCCTCTCTAAACAGCCCAAAAGAATTTTTTAGCAATTCTTTATTTATTTTAATAGTTCCATAGCCTACACCCGTCTTCCGCGATTCAACGAAAGAAAAGAAAATCTCCGCGACCCCGCTAAAACTTCCATAAACCTGAAACGTTGTCTAGGGTATTACAGCTATTCCCGCCCGTGCAAGATGTTCTCAACGGTCACCTAAAAACAACAATGAAGCAAAGGGGAGTCCACCGACTCAGCAAGTACAAAGCAAAACAGCAAATAACAGGTTCATTCATTAGACCATAATCATTCCAATTTCATTAACCACTTTTCCCATTAACCACTTCAAGTTCCGATGAACCATTCATCATGCATATGCACATGCACTTCTCTCTTGTCTCTTTAGCCTATACCGGTATAGCAGAGCGAGCACTCGTCGATGCTCATCCAAGTCCGCCAGTTTCCATGCGGGGATCACAAGCCCGTCCTTTTTCATACGGGGACCTCAAACTCCACTCCCGTGGAGCGTCCACTCAATGTGGACCAACACTATCTCTTTTCATGACATACATGCAATGCAAGTTCTCCATTTATGCATATCAACATGCCATGTCTCATCGTTCATTATTCATCATTTCTCATCATGCACCCGGAAATAGTAAACTTATCCCAACATGGTAAGCAATGCGTCATCTGGAAATAGTAAACTTACCCCAACACGGTAAGCAATGCATCATCATTCATTTAACAGAAATCACTACCCGAATTCACCGCTTTACAATGCACTTGCCTGGTTAGCCTCGGGGACGATGCGTGGATGGCTCCGACCCGGGACCTCCACATGTGCACATGTCAACCCGACTCAATGCATCGAATCAAAACCAAGGCTTAAGCAAACAAAGATGATTCTACGCGCCTGACTCGACTCGGGCATAGAATGCACAGGGTTAAGGACCCGTAGGTACCAACCCCCCATTTTCTTTTCTTTTTCTCCTCTTTTCTTTTCTTTTCTTTTCTTTTCTTTTCTTCTCTCTTCTTTTCTTTCTTTCCTCCACTTTTCTCTTTTTCTTCTGCTTTCTTTCTCTTCCCTTTCTCTTCTTTCTTTTTCTCTCTTTTTTTCCTTATATGGTTCGGCCGAACGGCCACCATTTCCCCAGGCCGCTTCTCTCTCTTCCCCCCATTCTACTCGACCGAATGGCCTTCTCCTCCTCCTCACCGGTTCGCCCAGGGCGGCGCGGCGGCGCGTGGCCGGCCCAATCTCACCGCCGACGGCCCCTCTACCTGCCCTGCCTCCTCCTTCTCCCCTCCCTTCTCTAGCGTGGACGCTTCTCCGGGCGATGTGGGGCGCGCACAGCCGAGCTCAGGCTTGCTGGCCCCGAGCTCGCCGCCGACGGCCCCTCCGCCTCCCCCGCCAACCCTACAACTCCCCTCTCCCTCACGCGTGACCGCGCCCGTGGATACTCCTTCGATGGCGCGACGACGCGCGGCGGGCTCGGCTCGCTGGCCCTCGGGATCACCGCCGACCGCCCCCCTACTCGCCTCTCCGTGCGCGCGGCTGCGAGGGGCGTGGCGCCATTGCTCGGCCAGCACGGCCGCGCGTCTCCCCGTGCTACCGTGGCGGTCGGCACAGCCGTCGGGCACCAAGCACCAGATCTGACGGCCGCCTCCCTCGGCTCACCGGCCAAGTTTGCAGCTTCGGCCGACCATGGCCATGACCATGGCCGCTGAGCGCTGCTCCGACTCTCTCTCTCTCTCTCTATGTGTGTGTGTTTGTCCCATTTCTCCCTCTTTCTACCATTTGGGCTAGGCTTGACTTGCTGTGAATGTGCTTTTGCCGAGGTTGTGAGCTAAGAGTAAGGTAGAGGGGGACCTACTGGTGTACCGGCTAGAAAAGAGAAGTGGTTGTTGACGAAGGTCATGTTCCCGGTGGTCGTGGACTTCCCTGGGTTGTTGACGACAGCGTCGTCTTACTGTCGCCGCCCTTGCTCCCGCCTTCTTTTTGTGGCCCAACTCCTCTCCTCCGGTTCCCTCTCTGTGTTGCTCTTAGTGTTGGAAGGAAATGGGGAAGAGTGGGTGCCTGGCTTACCTTGCCTATTCTTGGTTGTGAAGTAAACCGAATGGTGGGTGGAAGGGCTATGCTGGCTTATATGGGGGCCTTGGTCTTGTGAAGTGTCAAAACTGCCCCTCCTCCCCTCATTCCTCACTCATGTGGCTGTTTGCCCTAGGGGCAATTCGGTCCTAAGCGCTCTGCACTATGCTTTTGGAGTTTTAACTGCAGCAGGTAAGTCAGAAAAGGTAAGAATAGAATCCTGCTGAATGACGAAAACCCGTAACGCGAGATGGTGCCAACTGTCCCTAGGCAGTCTGGGAACCTCTGAGAGCGCTACTTTTATCCGGCTCTCTAGACGGTGCCGACTGTCCCTGGGCGGTTTGGGAACCTCTGCGAGCGTTATTTACTTGGCATTCTAAAAGTCAATGGGTCTGACGGCAACCTCTTCTCTTTTATTCTCTCTTTGCATATTTAGGGTATTACAAATTATGTTCGTGTTTACCTCTCCATTTGTTTCCATTCTTTCTATTTATCATGTATGTACTTGCGCAATTCCTTTAGAACAGAAATATCATCTCCCCATGCCTGTGTATAATGTGCGTGAATTTATTCTCATGTTTATGACGCAAGAGATAAGGACAGGAAGGTACATATGGCATTTTAGTTCATTAAACTCATCATATATGTAAGAAGAAAGTTCTTAGCTCTACATTATCTTACACCGTTGATACTCTGTGGCTTCTACAGATTTATAGCTGCAATTGTAAGCCCTTGTAGCAGTTAAATACTTCTATTTCAATTTGTACATGAATCATATATAATAATAAGATTATTGCACGTAACCTAATTGGTTCAATGAAAGTAATTAAGCTTTTCCTTCTCACTCTTCTGTCTTCGTAGTTCTACATTTTATGGGTTCCTGATTTGACGGTTTAGTTAGTTAATCGTAGCGACGTAGTGCTGAGTTGCCAGTGGATGGAGTGTCCATGATGCTGACATGCTAACATCTGGCTGGTCCTGTGTGTTTGCGAGCGAGCGCGCGCGTGCGTGTTAAGACCGACGCTTTTGGCCTTTCCCAGCGTCCAGGTCGGCGTGCATTGTTATCCTGTCACTGTCCATCCATGGAGCTATCAGTGGGCAGGTCTTAGAACTGAATGCTTTGTAGCTGTTACTCAGAAAAAATTAAACTAAGTGCACGAAGTCTCACCTAAGAAAGTGCCACGTCACCTCCCCCACCCCCACCCTACAGTAAAGAATTTAAAATTCCCAGATACTGTGACACAAGTTTCAGGAGCGCATGAAACCCCAGTTATATTGTTAAGTGGCACATAGCCGCAATGCGGTTAAAATCGTTTCATAAAACCTTTGCTGATGCCATCTCAAGGATGCTGACTTTGCTAGCAATGGTTGCCACGCCTTCAATTCAAGGAAAAAAAATAGCAAGAATTATCAACTAGTTTCACCATTGTTTACTAATTCAAAGGCGAAAACCCTTTGCACCTGAGTTCTATTACATCGGGCGCGCTTTCACGGATTCTGGACTCTGCCATTGCTAGTCACGAACTCACAATATGTAATACTCACTGAAAAAGCCCATTGTTTGCATTAAGCAAACAACCTGCAAAACCTGTCTCAGCATTGGGATGAACATTATTGGTGCCAGTTCAATCCAAATGTTATGCCTCACATTTGTCAAAAAGAAAGAAAAGAAAGAACCTGCTGGAGGAGATTCATCCTCCTTTCTTTCCCAACAGCGCAACTTCCACTACCAAGCAACTAAACTAGTCTCATCTTCTATGACTATCACAGGGCCGGGGACTTTCTCAGTTTTAGATTTAGTCTTGCCTCGCTACAGACGTCTGATTATGAACCAAGGTCTGTGTTCCCTGGCTTCTTCACCAAGATGAATAACGCGACACGGTTACTGAAGAAATCAGGGTGCCATTGACCTTGCTCGATGCAACCAATAAGGAAGTCCTCCGTTGCTGCCTCCAAGAAGCACACCAACACAACGTCTAATGTAATTCATGAAAGTAGTAGATTCATCAGTTGGAATAACAGGTGCTAGATGTTACATCAGCAATGCAACTACATGACAGTGCATTTTGTGAAACATGTGCGTGCAAGTACAGACACAAAACTAGTTAAATGCCTTACCATTGCGGAGTTCTCCAATCTCCAGCCAGCAATATTGGTGTATGTTGTCCTGAAAGTGGGCTCAGGGTGACTAACAGATCATCTTCCTTGCTATAAATTACGTCTAAGCCTAGTACTGAAACAGACAGAGGAGGCAGAGTTATTCAATATTTTACAACCTGCCGGGTGTTACAATGTAAGCGACATGCCACGCTTAGACAGTTAATATTAATGTCCCCTGGTCTACAGATACTAAGCACATCTATGCTGCCAATGTTAAATTTGGACATTAGAGAATAATCATCATATGTCAACAATCTGAAGTCTTGAACTCGAAGTTGACATTATCACAGTTATTATCCTCACTGAATTCTGGTGGTGGTTCAAGCAATTCATGATCAGGATCGTCACCCCATACAAGCTTAGTGACCCGAGCTGAGCCCCGAACATGAGCATCTCCCACATTAAGCTCCACATTCTTCCTCAGCAACTTGAGGCGGTCAGGGAGGTCAGTGAGAACCACATTGGCTCCAAGAAGAGCTGCAACACATCTACAAGAACAGAAGATGAGTGCAAATGCAAACGCTGCCCTTTGCCAAAAGCAGTGTAACTAAAAGTAGAGTATATTCCAGGTTCAGAGGCAGTGTAACTAAAAGATGAGTGAAGATGAGTGAGTACTTGGAAAGAACGAACAATATTTGGATCAGAGGCAAGCAATTCCGGGTCGATGATCTCATCCATTGCATTTAGCAGGAAAGTCGCATTTGAGCAAAAGCAGGCGCTTCAAGTCTAGACTCTCCTAATCAATAGAACTCCGCTGTCGCCTTCGTTCTCTGTTTAGTTCTCTTCTCGCTGTTGCTCTCTCTCTCTCTCTCTCTCTCTCTCTCTCTCTCTCTCTGCTTTTCATTCTCCTCTCTCTTTTCTCTCTTCTTTCTTCTGTGATCGCTGCCTCTAGGGGCCAGGTACTCCTTGTTATTTGCTTCATCTTAATTGATTGAAACGCTTCTCGCATTTTCGAGAAAAAAAAGTACAGTATATTATTCATGGGCGTTTGACAGAAGTTAGTTAGGACTGCTGTTTCGGTACTGAAGTATAATATGGGTATGTATCCGTGTAAAACTGTAGTCCTACATTAAAGATTGGCCATCCCACAGCTAAAGTAAAATTTAATATATCGCATCTCTGAATGTACGGCACAACATGTTATTGATGATTTTCTCTATACTATTTACCAAAAAAGGTGTTTTTTTGCTAACTTTAATTTTGGCTGGGTTGATATGAAATTGCCAAGATGGAGTATCTTTACATAAGCAATTATAATAGGAAGTTAGTTTTGTCAAGACAAGAGCGTCAGATTTGTGACTAGTGATATTGGAGAACAGTTAAATTTAGAGAAGAAAGAGAGTTGCTGCCGGGGTACCCACCCAACAACGCCGCAGCCTGCGCCGAGCTCGACTACCCGCGTGCCCCGGAGGAGGAGGAGGTGGGAGTCGGCGGCGTGCTCCAAGAACATGGCGAGGACGACGCCACTGTCCCAGACGAGGGCGCCGGTCACGCCTGGAGTGGTCATGGACGAGGGCGACTGGAGCAGCGAGAGACGCCGCCCGCAGGCGTCGAGGGTGAGGGAGTGCACGGCGAGGCGGACGAAGGCGTTGTGGCGGTGCGCCGCTGGCTGGCCGAGGGCCCACAGCAGCATGTCTCCCCCGCCGCGCCGGCGCCGGCACCGCCCACCTGACGCACGGAGCCGCCGTACGCGCCCATGCCCCCCGCAAGAACCAGCTCGGCATCGGGCGGCGTCATATAATCCATTCGGCGGAGGCGGACGGCGATGGTAGGGGAGGGGCGATGGATGCACGGGGAAGCTGCTTGCTGTTGGACCGGCCGGCTAGGGAGAACAAGGCCCACTAACCTCAGCAAGCTCTGGCTAGTTTTCAGTAATGGCCAAACTACTCATATCATGTTTTGAATTTAAGTTTTGAATCCCAAATATAGATGAACTGCATGCAAACCAACATGTTGCTTCCAAAAGAATGCTCAATATAACTCATATAAATAACATGACTAGCCCAATTTGGCTATATACTACAATAAACATAGAGTTTGTACTTTTTAATTATTATACAACTTTAATGCTTGTGATGATAATACAATTGTATTCCACACATAGTAGTAACAGGGGTGTGTTGGGTGAAATGCAAATATGGTGATATTTGAAATTTTCATCAAACTCAGAGGTTTTGAGAAATCTTCAAAAATTATCATATGTAATGGAGGATATATTCTACATATATATACAACATCAAATTCGATTGCATTTACGAGATAAAAAAAAAGACAAATTCTCGCTGAAAATAGTGTAATCACACTTAACTCAGGTTGCCATGGTATGCAACACAATAATCGTATGTTGGTCCATGCTAGCTTTGCAACACAAGTGATTAGTGACGTTGAGATAACATATATAACTTGGTTGGAAAAGTAAAAATTTTGTTTATTGACGGTACAATAAAGGTTTAGCTGAAGTGTGTGAGCTATCGAGGTTTTTATTAATTGATTTTGTAGTCTAATTTTCTCCTAGAAGCGCCAATAAGACGGCTCATTATTGTGCGAGGTTTGCCTGCCAACAACCTGAGCCAATAGAATGGCTCAATTTGAGCCCTAGCTTCTATTACCAGGATCTAGATTTTCTCCAACGGCCGAAAACCATCAAGGATGGCCGAAAAACCGTCAGAAATTCTGGCATTACCCGTTGGGCCTGCTTGGTCAGACTTTAAGTGAAATGCCTGACGGTAGACCGTTAGGGAAATAGAGTGGAGTGTGCAAGGTATTCCTCTTTCCGCTTTAACAGAAGATTGTACTTAGTTTTTTTTTTCCAAATGAATGAAAGCTCAGGAGTTTCCCTTAAAAAAAAGGAGGGGAGTTATATAAGCAACAAATGTTAAAAAATTAATATGTTAGACCAACAAATGTTAAAAAATAATCTGTTAGACCATGTGGTGTTGTACATTTAGTGATGATGAATAATTGACGTTTGGGTTTCATTGGAATTTATGTTTGTAAGAGTTCGTCGATGCGCTATTGTTGCTGTAGTTTTCAGGCTAACAGGTCTGGTCAGTAGGTCGACCACAGCAGATGACCAAATAGGTAGACCACGGCAAAACAACCACAGCATTTCGACCACGTCAGGCTTCGACCATAACATTTTGACCACGGCATTTCGATCATGGCATTTCGACCATGGCAGGTCGACCACGGTAAATCGACCATGGCAAGTCAAGCATAGCAAAGAGACCATGCCTGGTAGATGTTGGTAAGTTACAGCGAATCGGTCATAAGCAATAGTCAACCGGTCATTAGCAACATTGAATCGGTCGTAGCTGCAGTACTTTTCAATGGTCGTAGCTACAACACTTTTCGATAGTCGTAGACTTCGCAGTCTATTGTCATAGTCGTAGACTTCGTGGATTGTTGTCGTAGTCGTAGGCTTCACGATCTGTAGTCTTAGACTTCATGATCGATAGTCATAGACTTTGTGATCGGTAATCATAGACTTCACGGTTGATACTCGTAGGCTTTGAGTACTTCAATTCTTATGATCTTCGAGTACCTCGAGTATTCGTGTCTGATAGGCCAATGGTCTGACTGGCCTATGCATGGCGGTCAGACTAGTCTTACTAAGCGGTCGTTGCTACAGTACCTTAGTGGTACTCGGTACTCAGTAGGCGTAGCTATAGTACTTGGTTGGTACTCGGTGATTGGTATTCGTGGTTAGTGGTAGATGGTGAAGTGATTGGTTGATGGTCAATAGTCATAGATTGGGACTTCTACGATGCTTGTGATTCCCCGAGTGTTGTGAGCGAAGCAATAGTAATTCCTAAATACTTGTGCTTTTTAGTACTCGATGAGCTAGCGACCGGCCTGTGCATGGCGGTCATAGCGGTTATGATGACTAATCTAAGGTTGATTTCTAAAAAGCAAAACAATTTGTGGTCATGGCTGATCTAGTTCATGTTGATGGATGATCAAAGGTGTGGTTTGCATGTGTGGACTAATGTCAGTCAAGTTGGAAAGAACTCGTGCTGGAGAAAATGTTCTTAATTTGGTCTTTGCATGTGCAGGTTGGGTGTGGAGATGATCATGGTCGATGACGAGGAAGACTAAGACTAGGATGGAGAATCTGAGGTTCAGGCAGTCGAGGATATCACGAGGTGGAGAGAATTACAACTGCAAATTCTTCTTGTCATGTCAGTAGCATTGTGTTAGAGTCTACAAAGTGCAAAGCATCTGAGCCATAAATGAGGTAAGAGTGCTTTCTCCTTAGTTATAGGAAGAAAATTCGGTGTTGGCACTCTTACTGTTCTCGCTTTTGGTCTCGCCTCGCTCATACTAAAAGAAAAGCTTTAGCAGTGAAAAGAAATGGTTTATACAAAGATTCCTGCCTGAATTGATTGAGCGAGTGGGCCATTCACATGAAAGAAAAGAAGAAATACATTCTTCATGGTTGGGCGCATTTCTCCAAATCCTCCAGGATCACAAGTGGAACGCTAAGCACGAGTAGGGAGGCTACCAGCGAAGAAGAGGGGATTTCTGAGAAAAGAATGAATCTCCTTATTTATAGGGAATAGGATGTGTGACTTCCTCAAATGAAACGAATGTGGCTTTCGTGATGGGCAAAATCTCTCCCCCCGATGGAGCTTCTTCGACTGCTGGCAAATTTAGATTGAAGTTAAGGAGTTCACCTATAGAAAGTGCTATATTAGTATTCAAAAAAAGAGAAGATAAGGAAACAGATGTTTCCTACCAATTTAAAGTAGAAACAACAGCTAACATGGACTCATAAGAGGGAAAGTGGTAGCAAAAATGTCCTACGCTCACGTTCTTGCTTGCTCCATTCCTACACTTGCTCATTCCAAACAATGGAATAAGTTCGCTACATATCCTATAGCTCGCAAGATCGAACTTGATTGAGAAATTGATTTTCTAAAGACAAAGGATCTATTGGCTCAGCTAGGATCATCACATTCTGCTTTGTTAAGAATGGAGTGATTGAGTTCAGTAGTTCCTCATAAAAAATTATTGACTCTTAGAGATATGGTAATATGGAGAAGACAAAGTTGTTTGAAGCACGCATAGAACTGGAAGCGCCCCTTGTTTCAAAGAGAGGATGGATTATTCACATTTAATTTGATGGTCAGAGGTGAATTGAAAGCTAAGCAGTGGTAATTAGGACCCTAAACCTTCATCGACTACTTAGAGATTTCAAAAAACGGAGGCAATCATTCACCCCCTCTGATTGTGGTATTCGATCCTACAAGTGGTATCAAAGCTAAGTTGCAATGGCAACAGATCGGGATCGGTTCTCAGGTAAGCCACATTCTTCGATAGATTAGACTATCTCTATTGAAAAACATGCATAGAGGTTTTTTTCTAAAAGCACAAGGTAATGCTATTTGGCAAAAAATTGAAAATTCATATATCGTGCCTTCTATTGTTACTATTGAAAATACTGCTAATGTTGAAACTAATGAAAAGGACAAAAAATATCTTATTGCAAGCTTTAAGTAGAAACTAGTTTGTCAGAATTATTCACATTAAATATGCAAATAAAATTTGGACTACTCTATCTGATTATCATGAAGGATCTAAGTCTGTTAAAGATGTTCGTCAGAACCAATTCAAAAAGAAATATTTTAATTTTGAGATGAAACCTGGAGAATCGGTAGATGCACTTTTTGATCGCTTCAATAAAATTGTTAGTGAATTACAACATGTTGATGTCACATATTCTGATTCTAATAATGTTTGATAAATTTTAAATTCTTTGGATATGTCTGTTTAAAATATGTTAGTCACTACTATTAATCGTTCTATTAGCATGAAACCACTCACTTTGAATTATCTTTATTCCAAGATGAAAACAAATGAGTTTGGTGTTTTGGTCAGGATTAATAAGACTAATTACTTGAGCTTAGTGACTAACCAAGCTGATAGTTCATCTAGTTCTTCTAGTGTTTCTTTGTCTGCATTGTACTCTATTTTAGATGAATAGTTAGAAAAGATTTCAAAAGAGCAGCTTGTACTTCTTTCCAACAGGGCGACTAAGGCAATCAATAACATCAGAATAAGGCAGAGAGGAGGTCCTATCAGATGCCATGAATGTGGTGAGCTTAATCACATCAAGTTTAATTACCCCAAACTGAAAAGCAAGGAGATCAATGATGACAAGGCACCAACTCGTCACATTCAATTCAAGACTACCTTAAAAGAAAAAGCACAACTATCGCAAGGTGGTCAACAAAATACTTTCAGCACTTGAGTAAATTGATTTGAGCGATGTTGATTATGTAAGTGATGAGGAGGACAATGGAAAGAAGGCAAAGGATGTGGACTTCATAGGGATATGTTTCATGGAAAATAGTGAAGAGCTCGACAATGATGACCTCTACAGTGATTCTGATGAGGTAAAACCTTCTTATACCGATTTATCTCATGTCGTACTTAGATTGACAAATGAGTTCAAGAAATATAAAAAAAAGTTAAAAATCACAAATTTACGGTTGATAGCTTAAATTCTAAAATAAATAGACTTAGAGCTTCTATTCCCGATGATGAATCCTACAAGTCTTGTCAAGTCTTACATTCTGAGTTGGAATCTGCTAGAACAATTAATGCATCAAACTTGGTTCAACTTAGTAATGTAACTAATAAATTTGATGAGTTGAGATTGGCACATGATTGTTATAATGAAAAGTTAAAACTTGCAAATGATAAAATTGAAAAACTCAAGTCTAGCTCTTTTATATAATCTAAAGTTTGCTCTAAGTGTGATTTGCTTTAAGCTAGACTTAATTCATTTTAGGAATCAATTCAACAAATGCTTTATCATGAGACTCTCTTGCTCTAACTGTCCTAAACTTAAGATTTAAATAGAAGTGTTGTCTAGACAACTTAATGATTTTGTTGATAAAGAGAAATTGGTTCAGTCTAGTACTTCTAAGAATGTTACAAATGAATCTGTTAAATGCTCATCTTGTTCCTTACTGGCTGAAGAGAATGAGTATCTTAAGGATACTTTAGAAAGATTTTCGTTTGGCAAGAAGAATTTTAATATGATCATTGACCATGCTAAGAACAATCCTCCTAATATTGTCAAGTTACTCGAATCAAGAAAGTTTGAAATAGAATCTGAACCAAAACAAATTGTCTTTAGATCTGCTACTATTAAAAAAGAGTTTTCTACCAAACGAGTTGATTGATACAATCACTCATCAAGTCAAGTATCAATGCACTTATTGTGGCAGAGATGATCATTTGGTTTAATTCTATTTTTGAAAAGTGAAGAAAGAGAAGAAAGATAGGGTAAGGAAGTGTTTTCGACCAACAGTTTCCCATGGTCGAGCCAGCGTGGTTGGATCAGACATTTGACCAGTTGTTCTCATGGTCAGACTAGTGTGGTTGGACAAGATTTTTGACCAGTTGTTTCCCGTGGTCGGACCAACTTCTCAAGAGACTTTCAACCAACATTTTTTGCTCGTTTAGACCGGTTAGAGGTCATCTTTATTTAGCCAGTCAGATCATTTTTGACTAGTGATGTCCATGTGATCTGACCAATCGGTGGTTAGACCAGTTCTGCTGAGGAGGTCAGACCGCCCAATGGTCGAACCAATGTCTCAACGATTGTCTGGTTGAAATTTGTCAGATGTTAATGCTTCACTTAAATCTTTGCATGCTTTTGCTCCTATTCATTGAGTATCTCAGTACTAGATACCTAAATCCTTATTATCTAAACCCAATACTAAGGTACCGACGACTGTTTGTGCTCTGTAGGCTCGTTGTAAGTGAAAGGAGAATATATTATTCATTGACTCCGGTTCTTCTCACCACATGACTGGAGACTCATGATGGTTCTCCTCTCTTACTCGTGCCCTCGGTGATGAGATAATCACTTTTGGGGACAACTCTCAAGGATGAGTTCTTGCAAAAAGTACCGTGAGCATCAACGACAAGTTCATCTTAAAAGATGTCGCTCTTATCAGTAAGTTGAGCTATAACTTGATTTTGGTTTCATAGTTGGTAGACAATAATCTTGAGATAAGTTTAAAAGGCATACATGTTGTATTTTAGATTCATCTGGTGATCTTGTATGCAAAATTAGTCAAATTGGTCGCTTGTTTAAGGGTGACTTTTCATATTCAGCTTCTTCTATTCTTAGGTGTCTTATTTTATCAGACTCTAAGGATTTGTTTTTTTCGGCACCATAGATTAGGTCATATTGGCTTTGATCATCTAGATCGGCTTAGTAATATGAATCTTGTTAGAGGAGTTCCTAGTCTTAAGATTGAAAGTCAATGGATCTAGTTTGTTCACTGTGTCGACATGGTAAGATGGTCACATCATTACATTCCCCACTCACACTTGTTATGATTGATTCTCTAGACAATTATTGCACATAGACACTATAGGTCCTTCTAGGGTTTAGTCGGTTGGAGGTAAATAGTATGTTCTTGTTATTATTGATGATTACTCTAGATACTCTTAAGTTTATTTTATGGCATCTAAGGACGAAGCTTTTAGTCACTTTAGAGAGTTAGCTCTTAGACTTGCTAATGAACTTCCAGGAGCACTTAGAGCAATTAGAAGTGATAATGGAACTAAATTTAAAAACACATCATTTGCTTCTTTTGTGCTGAAAACACATCAAAAGTGACCTCATAGACCATCAATTTTCATCAGCTCATGTACCTTAATAGAATGGTGTTGTCAACGTAAAAATAAAACTTTGGTTGAGATGGTTAGAACAATGTTAAATGAATATGCTACTCCTAGGAAGTATTAGGCTGAAGCTATTTCGACTGCTTGTTATATTTTGAATAGAGCATTCTTGCGAGCTAAATTACATAAGACTTCCTATGAGCTTCGTTCGGTTGTTTTCCTAATATTTCTCACTTAAGAATGTTTGAATGTCGATGCTTCATACTTAAACATTACAATCTTGATAAATTTGAATCTACATCCTTAGATGGCATCTTTCTTGGATATGCAATTCACAATCGAGGTTATCATGTACTCAACTTAGAAACTAACAAAATTATTGAGATCTATGAGGTCACTTTTGATGAAAGCTAGTCTTGCTACTAGACCTGACAATGCAGGTATACAAGTAATTGATGCGCCCGAAGACATCTTGTATGACTTTGATGATGACGAAAGGAAGTTCCTGAGTCACACTTCGACACCTACGACTACTCCTACGATCACTCATGAGGTAGATGCCACTACAACTACTACGACTACATCTATGACCACTCCTACGACCACTCATGAGGTAGAGGCCATTACGACTACTACGACTACATCTACAACTACTCCTACGACCACTACACAAGCTCCCCTACATATTCAATAACGTCATCCCGTGAACAAATGATTGATCAAGCAATCAAAGTTGGGTACTTTTGTTCATTAAACTAGGTACACCAAGAATCTACTTCGCTGCTTCAACATGGGGACAATCAAACCAATTTTCACACCCATGGTGTCTACGGCTATGTTGGATCCTGATGAAGATGGAGAGCCTGTTGATCAAAAGGAATATAGAAACATAATTGGCTCACTTTGTATCTCACTTCTTTGAGGCCAGACATACACTTTGCGGTGTGTTGTGTGCTCGCTTTCAGGCTTCCCTATGTGCTTCACATCGTCAAGCAGTAAAGCAAATTTTCAGGTATCTTTAGTCAACTTTAGAATTTGGCTTAGTATAGTCTTCTTTCTCATGTCTTACCCTTAGAGGTTTTCAGATGCAGATTTTACGGGTTGTAGAATTGATAGGAACAGTACTTCTGCCACATATCGCTTTTTAGGCACATCTCTTCTTTCATGGGCTTTTAGAAAACAGGTGTCTATTGCACTTTCCCATGTTGGGGTTGAATATGTAGCTACTGCTTCTTGTTGCTCGCAATTGATTTGGATGACAACTACTCTTAAGGATTTTGGCTTAAAATTGGATAATGTTTCACTTTTCTATGATAACACCAGTGCGATTAGTATTGCTAAAAATCATGACAACTACTCTTAAGGATTTTGGCTTAGAATTGGATAATGTTCCACTTTTCTGTGATAACACTAGTGCGATTAGTATTGCTAAAAATCCTGTGCCATATTCAAGAACCAAACACATTGATATTCGCTATCATTTTCTTAGAGACCATGTGAAAAAGCAAGATGTTGTCTTCCATTTCATTGATTCTAATTCTCATGTTGCTGATATTTTCACCAAACCATTTGATTCTTCTCGTTTTGCTCGGTTACGAAGTGAGTTGGGTGTGTTGCATCCTATGGGATTATTCTAAGGGGAGCTTGGTGTTTAAATGTTTCGAAAGTTTTGTTTATTATACTTGTCAAATAATATGTCAAATCTAAGTCTTTCAAATCTAATGATGTGTAGTAGAGCTGTATTTATCATATTTACTCATTACTTTGTAGTCGTAGTCGTAACAGGATGTAATTAATTTGCTATACTTGAACTAAAACATGACATGACTAAAAACTTTGGCTAGATTGATTGTAGATAGCATCTTGTGATGTTCATCGAAAAGGATTAGCTTGATTGTGAGTCCTCTTTTAAATCTTGGTCATAAGGCTTCTATGTGTCATATTGCAACATTTATATGTTCACTCGAGTTGGCATGTTATGAGAAAAAATTAAAAAAAGAGAAAGAGAAGATTGAAAAGATATATACTTCAAGGATGCTATGGTTAAACAAAAAGAAAAAGAACAAAACATGCTTGATCAAAAAGAAGTATGCTTCATGTATGCCACCATTTAAAAGAAGTTTGCTACAAAAATGGCATCATAAAAAGAAGTATGCTATAAGCATGCCACATGCTTAAAAAGTAAAAAGTGAGTGTGGAGCAATAGGTTACTATATGAGACTACTAGTTCGACTAGATTTAAAGCTTGCTTCACTTTTAGGCTTACTCTTTTAGGTGTGATATCCCTTTGTGCGTTTTCTAGGCTTTCTGTGCTTTCTAGTGTGGTCTATGTTCTCTGTGCTCTTTTGGTTGTGGTCTGTAGTTTTGAATTTTTTTCTTTCATAAATTTTCCCATTTCAGAGTTTTTGAGGTGTTGTCAATGTATTCATCAAGGGGGATATTGTTAGACTATGTGATGGTCATGCATTTAGTGGTGATGAATAATTAATATTTGGGTTTTATTGGAATTTGCGTTTGTGAGAGTTCTCATCAATGCGCTATTGTTGTTGGTGTTTTCAAGCTAGTAGGTCTATTCAACAGGTCGACCACAGCAGATGACCAAGGTAGGTTGACCACAACAGAATGACCATGGCATTTCGACCACGGTATTCCGACCATGACATTTTGATCATGGCATTCGACCATGGCGGGTCAAGCATGGCAAAGCGACCATGCTAGTAGATGTTTGTAAGCTATAGCGAGCCGGTCATAAGCAACAATCAACTGGTCATTAGCAACAGTGAACTGGTCGTCGCTACAATATTTTTCAATGGTCGTAGCTATAGTACTTTTCGATAGTCGTAGATCTTCGAGTACCTCAAGTACTCATGTCTAATGGGATAGTGGTCTAGCTAGCCTAGGTATGGTGGTCAGACTAGTCTTACTAAGTGGTCGTTGCTACAGTACCTTGGTGGTACTCGGTAGGCGTAGCTACAGTACTTGGTCGGTACTTGATGATTAGTATTCATTGTTAGTGGTAGATGGTGCAGTGACTGATTGATGGTCGGTAATCGTAGACTAAGAGTGCTATGATGCTTGTGATTCCCGAGTATTCTGAGCAAAGCAATAGTAATTCCTAAGTACTTGTGTTTTTGAGTATTCGATGAGCTAGTGACCGGCTTGTGCATTCCGATCATAGCAGTCATGATGAGTAGTCTAAGGCTAATTTCTGGAAAGCGATATAATTTATGGTCGTGGATGATCTGGTTCGTGTTGATGGATGATCAAAGGTGTGGTTTGCGTGTGTGGACTAATGTCGGTTAGCTTAGAAAGAACTTATGTTAGGAAAAATGTTCTTTGGTTTTTGCATGTGCAGGTTGGGCGTGGAGACAATCATGGTCGGTGATGAGGAGGACCGGGACTAGGATGGAGAACTTTGAGCTCTAGGTGGTTGAGGATGTCACGAGGTGGTTGGCTCACATTTGAGCACGTGGAGATCGAAGGTGGTGATACGTAGAGAAGCTACAGGAGGTGTGATCCTAGAGGCTTCGACACGTGAGATGGATGATGCGTGATGAAGATACAGGAGGTGTGGTCCTAGAGGCTTTGTCACGCGATGAATTAGAAGTTGTGGAAGGAGTCCATCACTGCGAAGACTTAGAGATTGAGTAAAACCCGTGTTTGAAAGTGCTTCGGGTCCCTCTTTTTTTAGAATGGATAGAGTTAGGCGTCCGTGTTTGAGGTGAATACGGTTTGAGGCATTAGCCTATAAAAGCAGGGAGAGACTAAAAGTTAATGCAAGGCTTCGGGAGGTTTTTGGTGAAGGAAATAGAGGCTTTTGTTTTTGACTAGGGCTTTTAGGGGTGTTTGTGAGAGCACTTTGTAAATCCACGAAAATTCAACAATAAACATCATCTTGAATCAATCTGGTTTTGGGTTTGCTCAAAAAGTGCTGGTGTTTGCAGTTGGATCAAAGTGTACTACTATGTACAAATGTGATCGAGAGGTTCTGCTTCTGGGTTGACAATCTCGAGTATGTTCAATCTGGTCGAAGATCGAAGTTGAGTGTCTAGCGAGCAGCTGAGCATCGAGCGGTCAAAACTTTCATCAACTACTTAGAGATTTCAAAAGGCGGAAATAATCATTTACCCCTTCTAATTACGGTATTCGATTCTACGTAATGTAAAAATCGTAGAACCAAGTATTTGCTCGTTGCATGGGCAGCTACGGTCAAGAGCGATCGATCATTATACGTCTGAATACTAACTCAAACACAGCCTGACTCCAAAATTCCTGTAAGCCTTGTCCTGAGTGGTACAACCTACCCCTCACTTGTTGCATTATATAAAGCCCATAGTTGTCACGAGTGGGCATCTCTCTCTCTCTCTCTCTCAACACACAAATGGGCAACATGCTGCCATGCTCGGTCCAAGCAAGAGCAACCACTTTCCCACCCATGAGCTCCAAGCGCAGGTCTCACTCCATCAAGCTTCTCACGAGAGCCCTTCACAACATGAAGAGGCGCCGTTGCCACAAAGCCAAAGTCAATAAGCAGGAAGCATCAGCAGCAGACCAGAGCAAGCCCAGCTCCATGCCGCTCCCTTCGAGAAGAGCTCACAGGAAGCAAGGCGTCGTCAGAGTCAAGGTCGTTCTGACGAGGAAGGAGGCCGCACGGCTGCTGTCCCTCACCGCCCACGGCGAGAAGACCGCCGCGCAGGTCGTGCGCGAGCTCAGGAGCAAGGAGGTCGGCCGCGGCAATGCCGCGGCGGCGTGGCGGCCGGCGCTGGAGAGCATCCCTGAGGAGTACGTCAACGTGGTAGTAGGTTGATAGCTAGTTGTGTCTTGCGTGTTACAGAATTGTACACGAATCTTTCTATTTGTCTGTGTTTGTTTGGGTTGTGAGGCGAGGTAAACAACACATGCTCCCCCTCACATGGACATGGGGATTACTCACAAATCATCACGTTGTGCTATAGCTACTAGCTACCTCCTGCATTTCTGCTCTTGTCCTTAAACTTGTCATAGTACTGTTCTTTATCTCATATGTAATCATGTATATGTTAATTCCATGTGCAAAGAAAATAAAATCCCTCTATATTGAGCGTGCAAAATGTACAATTTCTTTTGCAGGGTTAGCTATGGAAGTAATTTGCTTTATTTTGAGGATATACTTTTTTTTTTGGAATAATTTGATTATATGCTTTGGTTTTTTAGTATCACAATGGGTTGGTGAGCTAGCTGATATCACTAACAATGCATGTCCCTTTATGGAGAAGCTTAATTTATGCAACGGAATTAGAAGTGAGTCCCAAAATGTCACTCTGGCCACTTTTTTAAATTTGGTCTCAAACGTTTCTTTTTTTTTTGTCAAAAATAGCCTCTTCTATGCACCTACCGTGCGGCAATCACCTGTCGAGCTACCGTAGCTTGGGCAGATATTGTATCTACAGTAGCCCTACTGGGATATCGTAGCTCGGAAGGTGCCTGTCGCGCACGATAGGTTCATAGAGGAGACTATTTTTCAAAAAAGGTAGATGTTTGAGGACCAAATTTTTTTAAAATGGTTAGAGTGATATTTGTGAGCTTAATTCACGGATTTATGGGCGCGCCCTGAGTTGTTGTTCTTTCGCTAGACAGAAGACACAGGTGACGTGCTGCTAGTGGGTTAAGAGGAATCTCGTTTTGTCCTAGCTTAGTGTTGTGGTTGAGTGGTGGTGGACATGGGTCAACTACGATAATATTGTTTAGTTAAGGATTTATTTCCTTGACATTACGTACATACGTACGTAGCAAGTGGTGGCAGGAACTGCATATATGAAAATTTTCTATTTTTTTCTCGAAGAAGATAATGTTAGGTTAGATGATTTATATTTGTTAGTTTTGAAAGACAGATGATTTACAACTATTAAATTACCATTAGAATATCATGGTTGATTAATTACAAAGAGAAAAACCTTTCCTTAATAACAGAACAACTACACACAAGTATCTCGTCACAGACAGGATTGGCAAACTTTGCTCATAATCAAGTAATAAGGGGTGTGTACAAACTTATTTAATAATTAGTACACTAATTCAAGTTAACTAGCATGGATTTTGATTCAAAAGTTCAGAGGATTTTAACTAGGGTGGCAACGGCCTGGGGTCCCAGCCAGTCCCGTACGGTCCCGTCCTGATTCCCGCTAGCCGGGCCTCTTTAGCCCCGCTTGTTTCGGTTTGAGATTCTGACTTCTGGCTTATTTTTCACTATTCAACAATTTCATGTTTTTCTAGTTTTTTGGCTTTTTTTGAGCTTTTTTGTTGGTTCTATTTTTTCCCGTATTCGTTTGTACTGTCCGTGATGGGCTAACCTGTTTTTTCTATTTTTAAATTTAATTACGTCAAATAAGCCACCATCAGCTACAGTGTTTTTTCAGCCAGCTACAGTGTTTTTCAGCCAAAAGCCACTGAAAATAAGCCTTTTTGAGTAGGGCCAAAGCTTATAGGGGGAGATTGCTATTTGTTCCTAGTTCTTGTGAGGACCTAATCTCATAGGATCCCGTGGAATTAAAAATAAGTTAAATTATATTTTAGAAAATAATAGTATAATTTTATTCATTATTTTATAATTATTTAGATGTACTTTTTTAAAATATGTATTATAACATATAGATTCAAGTTTTAGTCTAAATATACAAGAAAATAATAGAATATCTCATATTAAAAAACTATAATATATTATAAAAAATAGTTTTTTATTTTCACTGGGTCCACATGAGGCTGTGGGTGTAACAGTCTAAATTCTAGAGTATGCAAAAAAAAAAGAAAAATTTTAAACTTTTTGAATGCATTTTTGTTTCCTTGGTTTTTTATTGGAGTTTCTTTGAAAAGTTTAAATTTAAAAAAATGTATGTAATGAAAATAAAAAATTAAGACCAAGTTATAAAAACTAAAAAGCTGATTAAAAGTTGACATGAAAACTCATGGTAGAAACCATCCTAAAATACCGCAAGTATAATTTTGGCACTAAAAATAAATATCAGAGCAAGTTCTAAAATTATCTAAATCAAATAAGTATATTTAAATTCGACTAGAAGTATTCTCAGATTTTTCTAGAAAATATTAAGAGAAAATAAAACTCTGAAAAAAATTACACAATCATCTGCACTATATCAGGAATGTTAGTTTCAGCCATCGCAGCCTCCGACCATTGTGTGCCCCAGGATCTTTGACCGCTCTTGCACTCGGAATCTCCAACAGCTCCTCGCTCTAATCCTTCACAATACCTCTCAGACAACGTCCGATGCTTCAACTCCTCTCAAAAGCCGTCTGATGCTCTGAAGCCGCTCGAACGCCATCCGATACTCCACTAATACTCGAACGATGTCCGATCTCCATTATTGATTGAACGCTGTCTGATTTATGCTGCTACTCGAACACTATCCGATATTCTTCAACTTCTCACTCAAAGTTGAACTTCAACCATCCACCCGGCTTCGTTAGTTGAACTCAAAGCCTTCTGAGTTCTCGAGACTCCTCTGTTCTTCAAGTATGACGACAACAACCCAATAATATCAGGAGCATTCACAAAGATTTCATAATCTTTCGAGCTCATCTGATGTGCCTAACTCTTTCTCAAACCTCTTAGCTCTCCTCACTCTTTCTGTCTCTCTCACTATTGCGTGTGGCCCACTGGCGGTACCCTTCTTCCACCTCCAGCCTGCCTGAGCACAGGCCACAGGTTTTTGACACCATGCCCATCATTTTGATGCCATGTCCATTGTTTCTTCTCTCTGCTGATAGCTCATACCGTGCACCACACCTTTCCTCCGTGCATCCCGACTTGTGCCCATGGCCCTTGAGAGCTCTAACCTATTTTCTCTTACTTGAGAGGCTTAGACCAGCTAGTAATTAAGCTCTATTATGAGTACTCAAGAAAACAAGTACTCGAACACTTAGACTCCACCCTTTTTTCATGTCAAGACAATCCCGTCAAGCCATCTCTCTTCGCTCGATGACGCGCTGGGCCCACTGGCAGCAATCATCTTCTACCTCGCACGCATGTGCTAGCCCCACCATAGTCATGGCTCGACCTACCCCCGGTTTTAGATGCCACACCCGTAGTCATGGCTGGACCTAATCTCTGATGCTGCTAACTCCACCTACCCATCGCCTCATACACGACGCATATATTCCCTCTTGTCCCCATCCACGCCTCATGTTCCATGATGAGTTTTTGACTGCACTCATGAGAACTCACGCTCTACCTCAACCGTCTTTATATATAAACCCCCTACCCGATCGTGCTATTTCTCCACAACTTGCCCTCTTGGTCTCTTGAGCGTTTCTTGAGCACTCCGCTCTCTGGAACGTTGAGAAAACCAAAGTCGTACGTGATGCCGGCGAGCACGCCTCCATGTGTTAGCTACTCCGGTGAGCTTCTCTCCTCCCCAGCTCCGTTGCAACATGCCTTATCTCTTCCCAATGCACCCTACTCATTTGATCGACCTTTCATGAAGTGGATCACCCTAGCTAAGTCTTCTTCTTCATCTCCGACAGGACGCTGCCACAAGACTTTTTCTCCTTGGTGAGCTGTACCTCTATTCATTTCACCCATACCTTCACATGTATGCATGCAAGCTCATGCGCACCCTTTCCTGTAGCTTCACTACTACCAAAAAAACCGTTGTCACCACGAAGCCCTTCATCGCCGACGAGGTCTCCGACGCTAACTTCTTCTACTCCTCATGAACTGTCATCATCTTCAGTGAGCTCCTCCTTCCCTCGTAGAGTACGTAAGATGAAAAGAGAACTAAAGTGATCGTAGTCAAAAAGAGAACAGAAGTAATCAAAGTCGAATAAAATAACAAAAAGCAATAAAAGTACTAAAATAGTCGAGCTCTAAAAGAAAACCATAGTAGTCAAACATGAGAACAGAATGGTAGCAGTTGAAGTCGAAATCTGGCAGTGCTATCGAAATCTTTGACCACCACCACGTCGAGATTTTTGACTGCTGCTGTGTCGAGATCTTCGACCGCTGTTGTGTCAAGATCTTCAACCACTGCCGCATTGAGATTTCTGATTACAGTCAGGCGTCGAAATCTTTGACTACTGATGCGTCGACATTTCTGACAATAGTCGATTGTCGAACTCTTCGACTGCAACCATAGTCGAACTCTTCGACCATAGCCATAGTTGGAATATTTGATCACAGCTGTAATCGGAATATTCGACCGCAGTCGTTGTCAGAATCTTCGATTGCACCCATAGTCAAAATCTTCAACCATTGTTGTGTCGAGAACATCGACTGCCACTGCATTGAAATCTTTTGACTACTGCCATGTCGAGGTTTTAGAGCACAGCCAGGCGTCAAAATCTTCAACCATAGCTGGAGTCGAGATCTTCGACCGTTGATGTCGTTGAAGTCATCGACCATAGCCATAGTTGAGACCTTCGACCGCTATTGTGTCAAAATCTTTGACCACTATCGTGTTGAGATTTTCAACCACAGCAGGGCATCGAAATCTTCGACTACTGTTGTGTTGAAATCTTTGACAATTGTTGTGTCGACACCTTCGACTACTACGGTGTCAATATGTTTGATCGTAGCTGGTGTTGAACTCTTGGACCGCAACCAGAGTCAAGATCTTCGATCGCTGCCATGTCAAACTCTTCAACTGATGCCGTGTTAAACTATTAACCATTGATGTTGTTGAAATCTTTGATCGCTATCGTAGTCAAAATATTCTACCGCAGCTATTGTCGAAACCTTCGACCACTACCGAAGTTGAGATCTCCAACCGCTTGCATAGTTGAAACCTTCTACTGCAGTAGTCATAGTCTAGTCGTAAACTTCGACCTCTCACCATAATCGTAACTTTTGACTGCTAATGATAGTCAAAGTTGAAAACAGATCTAAAGTAGTTAGAAGTTCAAAGTAGTTAGAAGTTGGAAGTCGTGAGGTCATAAGCTCTAGTTCTCGGTAGTTATAGTGATCGCATAGTTGAAGACTACAGAACCAAGTCGGAAGTTTAAAGCTACAGAACCAAATCGGTAGTCGTAAGTGTAGTAGATCAGCCGTAAGGGCAGTAGATCGGTTGAAAGATACTTTAGATTAGTCATAAATCATAGGACATAGTCGGTAGCCATGAACTTTAGAGCGCGGTTGGTAATCATAAGCTGTAGTAAGCGTTCGACGCTTGGAGGACCTCCGTGGTCGAAGACCGGCAATACTGGTTCTGTGTGAATGGTACGATCGAAGTTGCAATAGCATCGACGTAGTCAAAGACCTGTGTGGTTAAAGTGCCATGATCGGTAGTCGGTAGTCACAGCGTCCGAGTACTGTAGTGGTCTGAACATCCGAAGTATCGAAGTAGTACTTGTAAGATCGGTAGCCATAGTGGTCGGTAGCAATAGTGGTCATAAGCCACAGTGGTCGCTAGCGATAGTGGTCATAAGCCACAGTAATCGGTAGCGATAGTGGTTGTAAGCCATAGTGGTCAGTAACCATAGTGGTCATAAGCCATAGCGGTCGGTAGCCATAGTGGTCATAAGCCACAGCGGTCAATAGCTATAGTGGTCATAAGCCGCAGTGGTCGGTAGCGATAGTAGTCTCGTAAGCTTTAGTGGTCATAAGCTGCAGCAATCATAGGCTTCAGTAATCATAAATAGAATTGAGTAGCGGCCGAAGTGTTAGAAGTCGGTAGGACTCCGTAGCGACCGAGGGGCATTAGTGGTTGTAAAAAGAATACTATACCGACCGACAAGAAACAATTCGAACCAATCCAAGATACTCTGTGATCAACTAATCCTAACTATCCTTGAATCCAAAGCGGAGTATTCCTGTAAAGATTCCTTCACCTTTGATCCGTCCTTGTCTTCTTCCCAGCAAAGCTTCCCCGCCATCCCCTCTTCCGCTCAAACTACATTCGACTATGCCAAACATCCCTCACCCTCTAAACTTACATCACTAAACTCAATCCTAATTAAACTTAATGTTCTCTTTGGATTTATTTGGATCTTTTGTAGTTTTTTGGATTTATTTGGTCTTTTGATAGCTTATCTTGTAATTAGAAGTTGCAGCCGCGAAGAAGCACCAACTCGAGCAAGAATCAAGATAGTGACGAAGACCAATACCTCTCAGATCATTGACTGAGAAGGTCTTGAGTGAAATCAAGGCCATGGTAATTTAAGTCAGGCAAGCACACCCTTTGCCCATGTTGATGCTAATATTTCAATTATTGTACATTGTTTGCAAAATCTATTATGCACGCATATTTGTTTTAGTGAACTTGCTATATTGTGGGTAATTGTAGTTATGACCACTCGTATGCATTGAACCTCCTTAAGAAATTTGATATCATCACTGTTGTAACCTCGTCACTGTTGTAACCTGTAGGACCTGGTTTAGACAATATATATATATATATATATATATATATATATATATGTATGTATATGTATATGTATATATGTATGTATATGTATATATATATAGTAAAAATAATGAGTGCTCCTTGGTGCCTAGGCACCATAGTCTAAAATAGGTATGTATCATGTACGAAAAATTTTAAAATTTCTTGGATGTCAAATTTAACTAGTTCAAACAAGTTTCAACTAAATTTCAAATTGTAGTTGCCTTTTTTTATGATAGTTTGATTGTAGATATATGCTGATTATATATATAAATTAGCAAAGTATGTGATTGAGAGGGAATCTTGCATGTATATAGGGGAAAACTCTTGCCTAGGTCAATTAAGGACCAAACGCTATTGCTGCTCATCTAATTTACACCATACTACCACATGTGCTATATGGGCTCTGGCATTTAGCTGATTAAGTTGTTTAGGTCTAATCTTACATTGTGATAGGCATAGATGTAGTAAGGGCACTTTGGTTAGGTTTGCTCGTAGGGGGCCTCTTCACCAAGGTGCTCGAGCCAAAGCTTTAACACACTAATGAATGCCCACTTAGGGGTTTACCTAAGTGAGAGTCTTTGCTTAGGGGATTTACCTAAGTGAGGATTTGAATGCTCTCTTAGGTTATATACCTAAGAGCGATTCGATATTCATTAGATTGGTGCAAGGTTAGGACTAGATGGTCTAAAGACTATACGATAATCACTTTTGTCACACGCCAAAGGAAGCATGAAGTTGCCGATAGTATAATTCATTGTCTCATGTGGGTAAACTGTACAACCTCTGTAGAGTGTCAAAAACTATTTAAATAGTCGTGCTCGCAGTCATGAGCATGCTTGGATATAGCCACAAAAGTTATAACTTTCCTTTTCAAAACTTCTTCACTGAACATATGGGATGGCATGTACGCAACCATGTGCCATGCCCATGAGTGGGAATTACATGATGTTCACAGCCGAGGAAGGCTGTGAATGGATTTGATCTACTATTATAGAAGTGATATAAATGTTATTTCATTACAAGTTAAATGCTCTTTACAATTCCATTTGCAGATCACTACTTATCGATATTGCAAATAAAACTTGCTTCATACTGAAAATATCTTAGTGTAGAGCCTTATCCTTTGATAACCTTGCATATATATAAAATTTTTGTGATACACCACAAGTCTTACTGAGTACGCAATGTACTCAACCTTGCTTAAATTATTGTTGATCAAAGAATGAAGAAAGATATAGACGACGTGTACTTTGCCTCCGGCTTTGGGGAGTTCAACGATGGGTTTTTCTAGGGCCTAATCATCAGTCGATTGCCTATAGATATGGTGGCATATCACAAGATTGATACTTTTGCTTGGTTATTGTCTTCTGCTGCAATTTACTCTTGACTCTTATATTTACTTGGCTGGTCAGCCATATGCTATAAAACATTATTATATTCACCTCTTTTGTCATAAATTAAATATATTCGATGTGAATGGATGTGATCTCAATGTTGTGAATGTGCGTGTGTACTAGCTACTAATCATGGGACTAGTACACAACACACATGTGGCGATCCTCTCCTGGGGTCCACCCCCACAGTGGGGGGAGGGTGACCCCCCGTCCCCACCCCGCCCCTGATGGGGAAATTCCCGACAGGCCCCGCCCACAAGGGGAAATTGCCACCCTCTAGTTTAAGATTAAAGCTACGTATGATTCCAAGCTATTTGTTGGAACTGGTGGCAACCAGGGTTCTCAATATCGGTTTATAATTTTTACTGGAGGTGGACGATAGTAGCGATAATCGCAATAATCCAAAAATTTTGGAGTTTTTTGTACCAAAATTTCAAAAAATTGAATTTCAAACAAATTTTGACAAATTTGTTAACACTTTTGCTAATTTGACATCATATATATTCTTTGTAGATCAAGAGAACAAACTGCAAAAGTTGTCTTACCTTGGCAAAAATTCACAACATAGGAGGATATGTACCCGCTAGCGACATGGCCGCTGCCCCGGCTGCCACCGCTGTCCTCGGCTTTGCTCTCACTGCCTCGGTCTTTGCCCTGACGACCTGGTCACCACAATCCTCTTAGCCTCCGCCCTGGCCGCCATTGCCCTCCTCACCTCCGTCCCTACCGCCACAGCCTCCACCAACGTCCATACTTCCCCCACCATTGCCACAGCACCCACCACCCAATGGGGATCGGACGAGCCACACCGCAACATGCATCGGCTTACCACAAGACGGGGGGAGGGGGCGGGGGGTGAGGGGGCGAGTATTTGATGAAGAAGGGAGGGGAGGGCTAGAGTGTCTCTGAGGAACACGCACCCGCGCCCGCCACATCGCACCGGTTCACCACAACATGCACCGCCGCCAGTGGAGAAGATTGGGGAGGGCTGGAGAGTGAAGTCACCGCTACGCTGCGTGTTATGGTAAGTTGCGGCCATGCGTTAGGCCAACTAGGCCACCGCACGTTCAAACGGGCCAAATGTTTTTGGCCGGCAGCCCATTTTACCGGAGGGGACATGTAAACCCAGTAAAACCAAAAATCAGTCGGTTTTTGGCCGATTTTTAGAACCCTGGTGGCAGAACAACAAGAATATAATCACATAAAAGCATACATGAGACATGAGGGTTTGTTTACAAGGTTCGGCAATGCCTATGTCCCCAGGAGCCGAATATCACGATGATTGTCTGTATGAAGAGTTTCTTTTTCACAATTAGTGACAGCGCAAGTAATCATGTGATGATTGTATTGATGGAATCATAGATTACATATATAGCCATAACTGAGTACATGTGTACGTGCATGCAAGGCAGGCGCTGATGTGAGGGCTGCATGCACGCGTGAGGTCGAACGGTAGGAGCGCCATTAGCGCATGCCCATGCATGGCAAGTACGGATGCATGATTGGCGCATAGAAGGTTGGCAGAGGGATCTGTCTAACACACCCCCTGTAGGATCGGAAATGGCAACAGAGGGGGGGTGAATGGTGCCTTTTTAAAAACGCCCCCAATATCCACAAATGAATCTCCTCTCCGATAGCTATGAAAACTATGAAGAAGGAAATTCATACTCTCTGGAAATCCATGCTGAACAAACACGAAAGAGAAGCAAGAAGGAGCTAAGCCAAAAGAAGAAAATCAGCAGCAAAGGACACTGAGACCAGCTCAGTCTGCAAGGGCCGGTCAGACTGCCATATATGGGCCAGTCAGACCGCACCCTAGCTCCGGTTTGACCGCCCTTGTGCGGCCGGTCTGACCACCCTAACTGCACCGGTCTGACCGCCAGCAGCCACCCGGTCTGACCGCTAGGGTTAGCAGTCAGACCGCCATGGCCAGTCCGATCTGACCGCCATGATGAACCCGGTTTGACCGGTTCCCTGAGGCCAGAGCAAAACAGTGACTGCTCGACTGAAGAATACTGCACAGTAAAACCTGAAAGTGCAGATCCTAGGGAAAATTGAGAATTGCTGCTGTTTTTCCCAGGTCAAAGGAGTAAGAACCTATTCTAAATAACAACAAGACCTTTGGAATCAAAGGAAATCATTAATAGAGCAAGGAATCTAGATTTTGACAAAAAAACTGAAGACTTGAGCAAATTTTCAAATTTCTTTCTATTCTCTCAACCTTTGCTCAAGAGTTCTTGCATTTCAATTGGACTTGACCTCACAGCATAGCAGCACAAAACTTAAGCCAACTTGAGAAGGGAAAACAAGGGAATCACATAGCCCCTGACTCAAAACCCTAAAACAGTGAAAAACAGAGGAATTTCTTCATCTCGGTTCTTGGGGAGAAATCAGCAGAAGAAAAATGATTGCTCTCAGGAATGACTAGCCAAAGGGCTTTGAGGATTCTCCCAATTATATTACAATGCAGAATGCTGAAATACAAGAAAATTCAGCTCCCCGTCAACATGAGATGCACTTTTAGTTCAACTTGAGTTATGCCAATATTAAGCTCCAGAAGCTCCCAAATGAACTCCCCTTGAACCAAAGCTATAAAACGAGAAGCTAGCAAGGAAAACTGAAAAGACAATCCTTAAAGCATAGACAAGATATAGAGGAAACTATGGCTCAGACCGACTCTCATCTACCCTATATGACACTAGGACTATCAGCTGTTCTTCTAACACACTAAGGAGCAAACACGTTCCCTGTCTACCCAAGAGTGGCCCAACCCTTGCTAGAACCTATAAGAAGTGAGTGAGCTCAACCTAGTGAGAAGAGAAACAACTAATGAGCAGCATCTTAGATCACAAGATGAGAGGAAGAAATCTAAGCAACTAGACAAAAGAAACACTCTAATCTATACTAGGAGGACTATCCCAAATGCACCCAAATGCAATGCAACAAAATGAGAACAGGAGCATAATAAATATGATGAAGCAATAAAGCACAAATACCCCCTCACTACAGTCCATAAGGACAGACCACCCCAAGCTCTCCCCGCAAGGCTGAAAACCTAGAACTATCCAAAGGCTTGGTAAAGATATCAGCCAACTGATGGTCACTCTCCACAAACTGGAGCACTATGTCACCCTTCTCCACATGGTCTCTAAGGAAGTGATATCGAATATCAATGTGCTTGGTCCGAGAGTGCTGCATTGGGTTCTTAGCAATGTTAATAGCAGAAGTGTTATCACAAAAGAGTGGAACACTATCTATAACCAACCCAAAGTCCCGCAGGGTCGAAGCCATCCAGAGTACCTGGCTGTAGCAACTGGCGGCAGCAACGTACTCGGCCTCTGCGGTGGACTGTGCGACACTGGACTGCTTCCTAGAAGACCAAGAGACAAGAGAAGTGCCAATGAATTGGTAGGTGCCAGAAGTGCTCTTCCTATCTATCCTATAGCCAGCAAAGCCTAGAGAGTGGCATGCTCTTCTTCCATTGCCGCACGCCAGTTTGGGTCAGCGAGTGCTGCTCGAAAAGTCTTCGGCACGGGGGAGAGCTGCTCGGTGTGGAGGTTCAGGGGAAGTCGTGGTTGTCGAAAACCGAGTTTCCCCCGAGTTACCATGCGGTGGTCGTTGATGACCAGCGTAGCAGGAACTACCGAGGCCGGCAGTGGAGGCACCGTTGCAGCCGGCGGCGTGGCTGTATGCTCGAGGGAACGAGCAGAGGGGACGCGCAAGCCATCTGTGGAGCCACCAGGAGAACTGAGTGACGGGCTGGCTTGCGGGGCGCCTGGAGATGGCGGCGTCTGGAGAACCCACCCAGGAGCGGTGGCAAGTCTGAGGGAGCCACCTGATGGGTTGACCATGGTGGCGTCCTTGGCCGGCGGAGCCGACGCCGGGCCATAATGCACAGGTTGTGCTGTCAGGACAGGATGGCCAACGGGAAGAGGTGTTGTTGCTGCATCATCATCCAAGAAGGTGAGGTCAGTAGCACCTGCTGAAGGAGTAGTTAAATCCGCAAAAGGAAATGAATGCTCGTCAAAGACCACATGCCGGGAAATAATAATCCAGTTAGATGCAAGATCAAGACACCGGTAACCCTTGTGCTCGGAGGAGTATCCTAAGAAAACACAGAGGGAGGAGTGAGGGGATAACTTGTGAGCGGCTGTGGTTGTGAGGTTTGGGTAGCAGCGGCAACCAAAGACCCGGAGGTGGGAATAGGAAGGCTGGACACCGTAAAGAACAAAGTGCGGAGTGGAGAATTGAAGTGTTTTGGTGGGGTGTCGGTTTAGAAGATATGTGGTTGTCTATAGGGCCTCTACCCAATAGGCGGCTAGTAGGTTGGCTTGGAAGAGAAGAGAGCGAATGATGTTATTTGTGGTGTGGATGATGCGTTCGGCTCTGCCATTTTGGGGAGAGGTATGTGGACACGACATGCGGAGTGCAACGCCATGTGTAAGAAAGAAGGTGCGGGCGACGGAGTTATCGAACTCACGGCCATTGTCACACTGAATGCTCTTGATAAGGGAAGAGAATTGAGTGCGAACATAGAAGAAAAAGTGAGTAAGGGTTGCAAAAGTGTCAGATTTAAGACGAAGAGGAAAAGTCTAGAGATAATGAGTGCAATCATCTAAAATAACAAGATAATATTTATATCCCGACACACTAGCGACAAGAGATGTCCACAAATCACAGTGTATAAGATCAAATTTATTTGTAGCTGACATGCATGGCATAAAGGTTGCCGTCCGCCGGCGGTGGTGCCGAAGCGGTCGCCGAGCCGACCGGCTGGAGCTGGATGCCGGTACTGTCGTCGGTGATGGCGACCGGGCTGGAGATTGGCGCAGATGAGGAAGCGCCGGAGAGGGTGGCCTGGAGAGCGGCAGCCGCAGCGGTCTTGGCAGCCTCGCGTGCAGCGACAAGGGCCTACCCTGCGGCTTTATTTGCTGGGTCAGCAGGGGGTAGGGCGCCAAGGACGGCAGCGACAACAGCTTCAACTGCAGCCGAGATGGCCACCGACACTGTGGTGGTCGCGGCGTTCATGGGAGCCAAGAGACGGCGGTGATCGCTGGAGAGGATTAGGGTTTGCGGAAGCGGTGCCAGGAAAGCCTACAACTAATACCATGATAGCGCAAGTAATCACGCGATGATTGTATTGATGAATCACAGATTACATATATAGTCATAACCGAGTACGTGTGTATGTGCATGCAAGGTAGGCACTAATGTGAGGGCTGCATGCACGCGTGAGGCCGAACGACAGGAGTGTAACGCCCCCGTTTCCAGGGGCGCCGGAGGACACGGCATTCCGCAACTATTCACGCATGAACAGTTATGGAACGTCGCGCAAGAGTATACCATTGCATGCTTACAACAAAAGGCCAACATATATTTCACATAAGGATTAACATCCAGTTTTTAGCAGCGGGGCGTGCAAGCCCAAAGCATACTTACATCACAAAAACTCCAAGATCCGCTTGAGCGCGGCCAAGACCTAAAGCCACGGGTCCTCGTCGAAGGAGACCTTCCGGGACTTCCTCAACGGGGAGACAAACACCTTCATCTTGATCCTCTAAAGAAAGTCAAAAGCAAGCCGTGAGCCAAACAACCGGCTCAGCAAGTCCCAAAGGGACTCTATTTTACTACATGCACGGATTAACAATGGAAGGGAGTATACTTGGTTTATTAACTTTGAGTGGATGCAGTTTTATTTGCAAACGTTTTGATAAGACGGACCCAAAACTACTCCTTAAGATCTCAGGGGTTTTTCATGAAGAGTTAATTAACCAACCTAAACAAGTTAAACATTTACAAAACTACTTAAGCTTCGCTGCTGGAATCACCCAAGTGACACAGCTCCATTAATCGGGAGCACGGCGTATTCGAATACCATTTATTAGACTCTGTAGAGTTTGCTCATTTTTACCCACACGATTCCTTAACCCTCATGACTGAGTTAAGAAAGTCAGGTTGTTTCACTGCTCATCTCTTTATATAGGCTCTACCCGGTAGAATTCACTCGGGTCTGGCACAATAAACTCCCGTCCGCTTCGAGTGAACTCTACCGTTGTTAGGCACCCGCAGTACGGCCTACCTAACCTCGCTTTCTCAAAACCAAGCCTTTACAATACCTGTAGAGTTTCAATTGAGTTGAGCAGCTACTAGACCAGTGTTGACAAGTCAACTCCTGTGGTTGAGCGATCACTATGTCATTTGCTCAGCTAAGGGTCTAATTCTATATTCTCACATGGTCCGCAACCTTGCCAGGCCCGTGACCCAACCTAGGGTAAGCGGTGGGCGAAAGCCGTCTCGCGGCGCCCCACAACACCCTTACCCTAACTTCAATCCTAGGGTAAGAGGTGGGCGAAGACTAACTCGCCAGCTCTTCCCCAACCCTTACCCTACCTTGTGCACGCCGACACTCTCCGCCCTAGGGCACGGTGTCCCATACCACCCTACCCTAGAGTCGGGTTTGCAAATTCTATTGGCCCGCAGCCACGACCTTATCAGTGTAAGACTTTGCATGATGATAATAATAACTTACAGTTATCTAGATTAACAGATAATTATTTCTAGGGTTACCAAGGCATGGCTACAAGTTTAACATGGCATTTGTCGGTGGTAGGTTTAACTATATAACATGTCATTCTAAACATTTTGTTTTATTTTTTTGAACTAACATTTCAGAACTAGCTCAATGCAAATAGCATAATAACATAATTAAATAACATGGGTTGCAACATGATCAAAGGATTTGGGACTTGCCGACAATCCGGATGATCTCAGCTAGCTCGAACGTAGAAGCTCCTGGGTCCTGAAACTGCACTTGAACTTCCGGGATCTTCAAAACTAGCGCAAACACATAAAAGAAATAAGTCCGGCTTGAAACTATTCAAGCGAGGAAAAATAAACTATTTAAAAAAGAAGTAAAATGCATAAATCTCCAAATGGGGAATTTTAGGAAATTATCTGGGATGAATTTGGGGAAAAGGAGGTCAAAATGGGTTCAGGATGTAATTTGGAGCAAAGTGGTGAAATTTGGGAATTTTTGGGATTTTCTAGGATTTATTTGGATTTTTCTGGAATTTAGAAATTATTAAACTCGGGAAAATTGGTGTGAACAGTAAAGGCCCGGCCTCTTCACTACAGTGCGCCTGGCCCGAGGGTTTGGCCCGCTCGGCCGAGCGACCGGCGCAAACCAACGCGCGCGCGCGCGGGAGAGGAGTGGGCCGAGGGGAGCGGCCCAGAGCGAGCGCGCCCGTGTGGCCTGGATGGCCGCCGCGTGGCGGAGTGGACGGCAGCGAGGCGGGAGCGGCGAAGCGGTACGGGGCGAGATCCAACAGAGGCGAGGCAGTGCGGTTATGAGGATCCAACGGTGGCGGAGGAGGGGTCATCCAGCGGCTGCGGTTAAAAGGCAACGGGGAAGATGAACGGCGGGGGAGGGGCCACATCGTCATCTTCTTCCTCCATCCGTGCGCGCGCAGCAGAGGGACGGAGACGGCGGTGTCTCCGCTCTCCGGCGATAGCGAGGACCCCCGGCCACAGGGGAGGGCGTCAACGGGTGGAGCTTGGCATGGTGATTCCATTTTGGGGCTTAGGGAGAGAAGGGGATCAATGGAGATGGCAGGAGGGCGAAGGGGGTGATTCGGGTATTTGGCGGCGAGGGAGGTCACCGGCGGTGAGAGGGTTCATTCGACGGCGGCCACACGATCTGGGGAGTTGGGAGCTCACATTGGCGGTGGCGGTGGGGGCGGGGAAGCCTCGGGGTAAGCTGGCCACAGGGAGGGTGATTCGGCCGGCGGGGAGCTTCGGTGCTGGAACTCCTCGAGCGATCACCTGCCAAAAGGAGGTTACCCAGATGCTTAGCGCACCGAGAGGACACTCTGGACGAATGTAATTGAGAAATGGAGGGAGGGAGAAGGAGATCCGGGTTACGGGGTCGCCGGCGCAGGGGGAGATGGCGACAGCAATTGGAGTGGTGAGGCGTCAATCGGCTGCTGGGGGAGCTTCCCTGGGGTGGTGGGGAGGGGTTAAGTGCGGTGGAGGAGTTCGGGGAGCAAAGGAGGAGAAAGGAGCCGGGAGGGGGCTTTTATACCCGAGCGTAGGGAGGGGGTCCTTCGGGGAGAAGGCAACGGGCGCGGCTCCGGTGTCAACAGGGGCAGATAGGGCGTCTCCTCCGCGGGATGGAGCAATGATCGGGGTGACGCCGGCTCTGCAGAGGGAGTTATGGCGAGGCGACGGGAGAGGGGAGCAGGTGAGCGGCAGCAGGGCGGGGGCGCGTCCGCGCGCGGAGGAAGGAGGAGGCGGGGACTGCCAGGTGGGGTCGGGGCAGAGAAGAGGCGACGCGTGGCGCGCGAGTCCTGCTGGCTTCGGACCGGGGAAAACGGCGGGGCGCGGGCGCAGGCAAAACCGCGGGCGCGGAGGCGAGCCAAGGCGGTGCGGCCGCGGGCGCAGCGTGCACGCGTGTGCGAGGGAGGAGGCGGAGAGGAAGCGGGCGCCAACGGCAGAGGGGAGCGGGGGAAGGCGCTGCGCAGGGAGGGAGGCGGGAAGGAGCGGTGCGCCGGAGGGAGAGGGGAGGCGCCCGGCCGAAAAAGGAAAGCGGTGGCAG
Source organism: Dendrocalamus latiflorus (assembly GCA_017311315.1). Taxonomy (NCBI): domain Eukaryota; kingdom Viridiplantae; phylum Streptophyta; class Magnoliopsida; order Poales; family Poaceae; genus Dendrocalamus; species Dendrocalamus latiflorus. The sequence continues at coordinate 8,823,596 of CM029662.1, forward strand.
GGAAAACTTTCCCAGAAAGTAAAGTTTTCAGAAAAACACCCAAAAATGCAGCAAAAAATCACAAAAATTTTTGGGGTTGAAATTTTGGGGTTTTTTAAGGAGCACCATTAGCGCATGCCCATGCACGGCAAGTACGGATGCATGATTGGCGCATAGAAGGCCGGCGGAGGGATTTGTCTAACAATTAGTGTCACAACTCACAAGGGTTCAGCGGTATAATTCAAACCGCGATTATATGGTTCAACTCGGACACAACCCCTTCTTTTTACATTGTCAAATATGAGCTATGTACAACACAATTCTTATCAAGCTTGTAGGCACCTCACGTGTTTTAGCGCTTCTTTCATACTCAGAAGCTGAAGCCCCTTTACATCAACATTCAACAGTGCCACGCTAGCTCACCCCCACCCACCCTCAGCCTAATTGTCCAGCCCATCAACGTAATTGACTCTACTATAGATGCATATGAATTGGCCATGCTAGCACAAAACGCACGCATATATATTCACTCCAAATTTCTAGAAAGTGTTACAAACCAGTTACAAACCAAAAAGTAAAAGTGCCCAATGTACAGATGTCTGTTCCAAACAGACACCTTTTATGCCACCCCCTCATCATCTATAAATCATTGTACAGATTCAGAATGAGATAATAGAAGCAACAATTTCTCTCAAACAGTGTGACATTCTCTTGCAATACGTTATCAGCACATATTCACACACAAGTGACAAACAGAGGTTGTCCTGGCCTCCGGATCCGCACCCCAACTCCTCCACCGGCCTCCTCCGCAGAGGAGGCATTCTCCTATACGTAGATCGGGAGAAGAGGGGAAGGGGAGGTGGCCGACGGCGAGCGGCCGGCACGGCCGGCGCACGGCACGCGGCCGGCGCGCGGCCCATGGCGGCTGCGGCGTCACCCGATGGTCGGCTCGGCGCGGCGCGGCGTGGCTCGGCGCACCACGGCACGGCACGCGGCTGGCGGTGGCGCGGCAGCGCCCATGGCGGAGGCGGTGCCCGAGGCCGGCGGCGGCAGCAGCGCCTGCGGGAGGCGGCGGCGTCCCCCAACGGCGGTGGCGGCGGCGCCCAGGGACGGCGACCGGCGGCGCCCAAGGGACGGCGACCAGCGGCGGCGGCTAGGGTTTGGGAGTTAGGGAAACCCTAACTCCCCCCCCCCTCATTTATATATTGCTGCCCACAAATGGGCTTTTGGCCCAAAAAGTCCCACCTCCCCACTTGGGCCTAAAGGCCAAATGGGCTGCAGCCCAGGTTTCCGAAATTTTGCATTTCCCCCCTATATTTCATGAAAAATGCAAAATTTTTCTTTTAAATAAATTTCTATTGTAGTATTTGCAGTATAGTCCATGTGCTTATTTATAATTGTACCCGTCAGTTTGAACTGTTATAAATTAGCATTTCAGTCCCTACAGGACCTGAAAATTTTGTAATTATTTAAATAAATGTGCAAGCACATTTATATAATTTTTACATATGTAGGATTACTACTTTATTGCAATTTACTTACAATATGAATTGCGACCATATTTAAATTTGCTATCTTTAGCAAATTTAAACTTAAAATTCCCATTTAATGAGTACCATTGTACTTAATAAATTGAAATTTTTGCAAAATATTATACCTACAATAAATACCATAATAAAATTTATGGCATGTTGCTACATTTATTTGTACGCTAAGCCATACAATAAATTGGTGCTCACCACCAATATTGTGATTACACGGTATTATAAATATAACCACATGTTATATTTAATTTGGGTATATATAGTCATTCGGATTACAATACTCATATTGTTTTCCACATATTTTGCATTTTATTACAACATTACCATACACATTAATTTACCACATGTAAATTAATTATTTATGGTGTACTTTTCATGTAGGTTTTAAATGGCTACCAAAGATTTTGAGCTCCTCGCTCTCGATGGTACCAACTACCCTACATGGGCTATGGACCTAAAGATCAACCTAACCACACGTGGGTTGCAAAGGGTGATATTTGATCCTCCAGATGATCAAATTCCTCCGGATATTGTGAAATATTCCGCTTTGAGCATAATACGGAATCACATACATCCAGATTTGAAGGCTGGATATCTGTATGAGGAGAATCCACTCACATTATGGTTAGCCCTCAAAAATAGATATGAACAGCAAAGGGCTATTATCTTACCTGAGGCTAATCATGAATGGGCACATCTTAGACTCCAAGATTTCAAATATGTTGGAGACTATAACCATGCCCGTCATACTGTTTGCTCCAAATTGCAGTTTTGTGAAAAGAAACCAACGGATGCGGACAAAATAGAGAAGACTCTCTCGACTATGCTCCCATCTGATAGGGTCCTACAGCAGCAATGGCGTGCTGCAAATTACCAAACTTATTTTGATCTTATGCATACTATGCTTCAGGCAGAGAAGCATGCTGAACTTCTTTTAAAGAACAATCAGCAACGTCCCATTGGGGCTGCTCCACTTCCTGAAGTTCATGCTAATCAAAATAACAACAAGTTCGGTGGTTCAAAAGGCCACTCAAAGAACTTTAAAGGTAAACACAAACGCAACAAGAAGCAAAAACCAAGTGGATTCAAGAAAGGTAAAGGCAATTCTGGTAAGAGAGTTGACAAAACTGAAATTTGTCAAAAGTGTAGTTGCTACAACCATCCTACCAAGAAATGCCGCACCCCGAAGCATCTTGTAAACCTCTACCTCCAGTCTTTGGCTCAAGGAAAGAATGCTCAAGAGAAGAGATTTGAAGCACACTTCAATCTCACATCCAACAATGATGAAGCCGGATGCTCTCAAAAGTTCCTTCAAGAACTCAAAGACACATGTGCTTCTACAAAGAAGGATGATCTCATGTGCATTGAGGACACACTTGAAGAATTTCATTCTCAAGACATGTTTGGAGATCTCAATTAGACTCCTAGTTCCATAGCTACTAAGTACTATAGTGTTGTAATATAAACAATGTTGTCATCTATATTGTAAGCTTGTATGCTGCACCCATATATCGAACATCTTCGGTATTGTAAAATAAAGTTTTTATGTATTCTATATATACTACTATAAGAATTTCATTAAATTCTTCTTTTGTGTATATAGATTTTTGGAGTCGATCCAATGGAGGAGGAATTATGCCTTGTGGATAGTGGTACCATAAACTCTATACTTAAGGACACAAAATATTTCCTAACTCTTACTAGGAGGAAAGGAAATATTTTAACCATCGCTGGACGCGATGCAACGATAGTAGGCTCTGGTCGCGCCTCTATCACTCTCCCTACGGGTACACAATTGGAAATTGAGGATGCACTTTTGTATCCCGATTCAACACGTACCCTACTTAGTTATAGAGATATCCGTCAGAATGGTTTCCATGTTGAAACCCAAAATGACAACAAAGAGGAATATCTCCTCTTAACAAAAAACAACGGATATGGCAAACAAGTACTAGAAAAAATTCCATCTTTAAACTCCGGATTGTACTATACATACATCAAACCCGTTCAACATATTGCGTACAAAGTAATTTCCCAAAACACTAACACATTCCAAACATGGCATGATCGCCTTGGCCACCCAGGCATTGGAATGATGAGGAAAATTATTAGCAATTCAATTGGTCATACATACCTCAAAACAAAATTTCCGCAATCCTCAGATTTTGTGTGCACTTCCTGTGCCACCGGAAAATTGATTTTAAGACCCTCTTATCTTAAAATCAAAGCTGAACCACTTAAATTCCTTGAACGCATTCAAGGAGATATATGTGGTCCTATACAACCATTGTGTGGACCGTTCAGATATTTCATGGTTCTTATTGACGCATCTACTAGATGGTCACATGTGTGTCTTTTATCCACACGAAACCATGCATTTGCTAAGTTAATTGGTCAAACTATCCAATTACGAGCAAATTATCATGAATATCGAATTCAATCAATTTGATTGGACAATGCTGCTAAATTTTCATCCCATGCCTTCAATGACTATTGTATGGCTCTTGGGATACAAGTTCAACACTCTGTTCCATATGTTCATACACAAAATGGTTTAGCAGAATCTCTTATCAAGAGAATCAAGCTCATTGCAAGACCATTACTACAGAATTGCAACTTACCAACATCATGTCGGGGTCATGCAGTTTTACACGCTGCTGACTTAATCCAATTGCGTTCAACTGCATATCATAGCACTTCCCCGCTACAATTAGTACGTGGAAATCCACCAGATATTTCCCATCTGCGAAAGTTCGGTTGCGCTACATACGTACCGATCTCACCACCGCAGCGTACCTCAATGGGACCGCACAGGAAACTTGGGGTCTATGTTGGGTATAAATCTCCGTCAATTATAAAATACCTCGAGCCCCTAACAGGGGACCTGTTTACGGCCCGGTACGCTGATTGCATATTCAATGAGGAACATTTCCCGGCATTAGAGGGAGACAACAAGTACCAAACTAAATGCCAGGAAATTGATTGGAATGTACAAGGCATTCCTGCCTCAGACCCACGTACCAGAGAAACTGAACTTCAAGTTCAGAAAATCATTCATTTGCAAAACATTGCAAATAATCTGCCAGATGCATTTACTGATTATAAGGGTGTCACAAAATCCTATAATCCTGCCAAAAATATGCCTGAAAGAGTGGAGGTACCACAAAATACCACTCAACTTCCAGTTCAAAATAAGAGGGGGAGTAGTACGGTACAAATCGCAGATACAATTTCTAGCAAGCGACAAAGGAAACAAAAGAATGTAAATGCAGACCAACCTCAAGTTGATAGACACTAAAGGATCCTTGAACCCAGATCAACAGTGCACTCAAATTCTGATCCTGGGACATCGGAATACCACGACTCAAATGTTTTGGGAAATAATATTGAGTCACCAGAGGTCCAAGAAATTTCCACTAACTATACTGATTCTGGAGAATCATATGATCGTAAGACTACACTTGTCGACATTTATTTCTCCACAACAATTGCAAATAACCTTCAAAATGATCCAGATCCTAAGACCATGGCAGAGTACAAACAGCGCTCAGACTAGAATCAATGGAAGGATGCAATTCAAGTGGAGTTAGCCTCGCTCAAGAAAAGAAATGTATTCACCAATGTGATACATACACCTCCCAAAGTAGTCCCTGTCAGTTTCAAATGGGTTTTCGTCCGCAAACGGAATGAAAACAATGAGGTGGTGAGATACAAAGCAAGGCTTGTAGCACAAGGGTTCATGCAGAGACCTAGCATTGATTACAATGAAACTTATTCTCCAGTAATGAGTGGAATAACATTTCGATACTTAATCTCATTGGCAGTAAAAAATCATCTATCTTTTCAGTTGATGGATGTAGTGACTGCATATCTTTATGGGTCACTTGACTCGAAAATATACATGAAAGTTCCCGATGGAATTTCAATTCTGAATCCAAACGCAAATCGCAATATGTATTGTGTAAAATTGAATAAGTCATTATACGGCTTGAAACAGTCGGGTAGAATGTGGTACAACCGACTAAGTGAGTTCCTAACCAAAAAGGGATACTCCAACAATGATGATTGCCCATGCGTATTCATCAAAAGATCTTCAACAGGATTTTGTATTATATCTGTGTATGTTGATGATCTTAATATCATTGGTAACACACAAGATATAGATGAAGCACGTAATCATCTTATGACGGAATTTGAAATGAAGGATTTGGGTAAAACCAAATTTTGCTTAGGTATACAACTTGAGCACCTTCATACAGGCATCCTAGTGCATCAATCAGCCTATGTCCAGAAAATATTGGAGAAATTCAATATGGACAAAGCATATCCATCGAAAACCCCCATGGTTGTTCGATCTCTAGACAGGGACAAAGATCCATTTAGACCTCGAGATGACAATGAAGAGCTATTGGGACCTGAGGTTCCATATCTCAGTATCATCGGAGCGCTTATGTACCTTGCAAATTGCACTCGGCCAGATATTGCATTTGCAGTAAATCTACTTGCTAGATATAGCGCTGCTCCAACCAAAAGACATTGGATAGGAGTGAAGAATATCCTTAGATATCTTCAAGGCACTAAATATCTCGGTCTATTCTTTCAGAAGAATAAAAATGTAGATTTAATAGGATATACAGATGCTGGCTATTTATCAGATCCCCATAATGCCAAATTTCAAACAGGCTTTGTATTTTTACACGGTGGAACAACTATTTCTTGGAAGTCTTCGAAACAGAATCTAGTGGCTACATCCACTAATCATTCTGAAATAATTTCATTATATGAAGCATCACGTGAGTGTGTATGGTTTCGCAGAATGATTAACCACATACAATAATCATGTGGTATAGGTGCTATTGCATCACCTACTATTATCTACGAAGATAATGTTGCTTGCGTTGTTCAAATGCAAACGGGTTACATAAAGAGCAATATCACAAAACATATTGCACCTAAACTATTTTACCCACATGAATTGCAAGAGAGTGGGGAAATAAATATTCTACAAACTAAGTCTTGTGATAATCTAGCAGGCTTATTCACCAAGTCATTACCAACTTCTATATTCCAAAAATGTGTTCATGTAATTGGTATGCGAAGACTACGTGATTTGTAGATGTCAGGGGGAGAAATCTCCTAAGACTTAACCCGTTCAAATATAAATATTGTACTCTTTTTCCCTTTATGAGTTTTCCCTCTAAGGTTTCTCATCAAGGTTTTTAATGAGGCAATATGACAACGTAATCATAAATATATTATATCTCTATTTTCCCCACAGGGGTTTTAAGGAGATATAATCAAATATATGCCATATGATTTTCTCCTTAAATTTTCCCACTGGGTTTTAAAGGAGTTTTTCATGGTATATCTACTCTATCGGTTCTCCTCATATTTTTCCCTACAGGGTTTTGGAGGAGTTTTTCCAAGATGATGAATCAAGGTGATCATATGAAGACACATTGGTCAAGGGGGAGTGTTACAAACCAGTTAAAAACCAAAAAGTAAAAGTGCCTAATGTACAGATGTCTGTTCCAAACAGACACCTTTTATGCCACCCCCTCATCATCTATAAATCATTGTACAGATTCAGAATGAGATAATAGAAGCAACAATTTCTCTCAAACAGTGTGACATTCTCTTGCAATAGAAAGAATTGAAGTTCAGTTCCTCCGCAGATTATTCCCACCGTTTGAGATCCATTAATGGCAGAAAACGGCATGCAAGACACCTGTGGCGCCTGACGACGGACACAAGCCTTTGAACAGGACGCCCGGCAAAGCAGGATGTGGTCGACAGGTCGAGGCACTTGCTGTTCTAAATATTGCGGTATAATCATATTTTCATATTTAATTCCAATCAAAATAACATAAATGACATATTTCCAGCATAATAAGAATGACATAAATTGCATATGAACATGAAATTCTATCTTGCCATTCCTATTCATATATATATTCAAAGAATATAACATCATCACTGCTGAAAATAACAAGAAAACCAGTCCGAAAAGCAATAAAACAACTCATTCCAGCATATAACAAATTAATTGTTTCATTATTGCTCTCAGAACAGAGTTGCGCAAAATCAATTATTTTGGCCTTCTCATGCTAATATCGATATTCATCATGAATAATCTGACTACTAGAAATTGAGCTCACAAATATGATATCTACTGTGACAGACTGCGATTTAACAGAAAACACCAAGAAGTAACTTTCAGTTTATAAGTTTACACACTAAGAAATGCAGTCTCCAGTTGACAATTAGAGAATCTACCAGATATCACAGATCAACAGAATATAGGTAATCTGCTCTAAACAAGACTGTGCAAGATTCTCTTACTGCATCACAGAAACATCAATAGAATGTAAACTAATCTCACCAGCCGAAATGAAACTAACTAACAGACTTGACAGTAGATCACCCAAATGAGCTCAATCCTAGTTTAATTAATCAGATTACTTTCAGTTTTCGATATTATCATCACAGAGCAAACACTAAAGCCCACAATCATTCACAGCAGTCCTTGTATACTTGAGCAAATATACAGATCAAGAATAATTGCTGTAAAAACAAAGAATCACAAATACTCACAGATCAGACAGTACTCTAAACTGTCCAGAAGCCAACAAACCGAAGAACTCAAACAATCGGGCAAGGCGCGATGAAATCACTGTCCCAGAAAATCTATCAACCCACTGTCGCTAGCAGGTAGATGATTCACAGAGATACAATGCCACACTTCTCCTTTCAGCCGAACACCAAAGAAGAAGCCGAGGTCCAGAGATGCCGCACAAGCTCACGAGAATGCCCTGGCCGAGAGCATCCAAAACACAACGGGAACCAGCGCTGTCTCCCTCTTCCTCGGGAAGACCTTCAAGGTCCCGAGTTCCCCTCAAAACCCAAACTAAGGTTCGCCAAAGGAAACCGAAGACCAGGCCTCAATCGAAGATGGCCCGAAGGCAAACCTCCGCCAACCGAAGAATCAGAGAGGAGAACCACTCGAGAGAAGCAATCGGGGTGGAAGAAGAAGCTCCCTCCTTACCGTCGACCTACCTTCCCCTTTTGAAGAGGAGAGGAGATATGGCACCAGGGTGGCGTGGGCGGTCGGCTACGAAGAACCCGGGCCAGCCCCGGCCTCCGCCGCTGCCCCTCCACTCGCCATCTCCCCTCAAGCACTGAAGAAACCGGATCTGGGAGAGGAGATCAAATACCGCCGCACGGGAGAGAGAGGCGCTGCAACAGCCAAGGGCCAACTCGGGGAGGAGACTGAGTCTCCTCACCCTAATTTTATTGCGCGTGTGACCGACAGGTGGGCCCCACCTTTAGGGTTTTCTTCCATTCTTTTTCAATTGGGAAATTCCCAAAAAGCCCCTCTCAAATACAACACTTGCACATGTGCGGCAACCTCAATTAGCTTCATAAAATAGCCAAACGATTCCGCGACCGCGGCCATGTGGGGTTTTGTTTCCTGGTGCGTCTCACTCTGACCTGTGGTCGCCCGACGCAGAGAACATACATGATACATCGTTTGTCTCTGCGTAATCTCTGGGAACTAATTAAGCATCTGAGTTCTTTGGACGACGACAGATGGCTAAGCCAATGATAGAGGGATATGAATAATAAATATCATTAGAGTTTTGTGTTTTATAAAATCACACGCTCTAAGTCTCATTAGAGCTTATAAGCTCTGATTGTGGGCTTATTTAACACTATAGAGGCTTTTTTTACATGTAGCTGATGAAGAGCTAAGCCAATGTTTTTTCCTTGGTTCAGTTATCTTTTATCTATATGGATAGGAGGCATATGTTCATCCAAATAAATGTCTCTTCGAGTTGAGACAGACCAAATATCGATCAATTAAAATACTCAGAACAACAGCCATGCGTGTCTCATTGAGATCCTACCAAATCGAACTCCTGCTTCATACGCATGGAGGTGTGTTTTTTCTAATTGTCTTAGCATGAACACTTGTACGAAAAAATCGAATGCAATAAGCCGCTTCGAAAAGATTATCTCGGTAAACCTCTTCAAAAAAAATATGAAAAAATTATCTTATTTGTTTATCCAGGGAAAGCTATAACCCATAAGATGAAAAAAAGGGGTTGTATATGTGAACACAGTCAAAAATAAAACTAGATAGATTTTCCTTTTTCCTGAAGGAAGATATAATTTTTACTTTCTCCACACGTTATTCGGCTTAGGTTCCTTGCTTACTTTTTTGCTATTTCTTCTTTAGATTAGTTGGTGCAAATTTATACTTTTATCCACTGAAATCCCTACTTCCCCTAGTGTCTACCACAGGGAATAGGGAAAAAAAAGCAGGTGGGAAAAGGTTTCTTTCTTGCCATGCCTATAGTATTGATCTATTCTCTTCTCTCTCTCTCTCTCTCTCTCTCTTTTTGAGGTATAGTATTTCATCCATTCTTTTTTATTTAATGGTTTTGATTTTTCATAGACTTCGAGACTTGACTTTGGCTATTACTTTTTAACTTTATATTAATATATGCTAATAACATTATAATATTTGAAAAAAAAATTATGGATAAATCTAATAATAAAGTTTTCATATAATCAATCTAGATAGTTTTAAATATATTAATGTTCAAACTTTAGAAAGTTTAGTAGCATGGATTCTAGAACTTCAAATAAAAAGAAAGGAGGGAGCATTATTGATCTCTTCTTTAACCATAGTAACAATTTGCTTTGCGCAACTAAGTATGCCCTGATTATTATTGTTGGCAATATAATTGTGGGTGTTGGATTGAGACGGTTTAAGGTGCTTAAAAGTGACGAGGTCCATCCGTTAAAAGAAAATCCAATGGTCGTAGAAAAGATATATGTATAGATATACTTAACACTACTACAGAAAGTCTAATACTAGACGCCAAATCACAGACGGTTTGACAAAATTGTCCGTGACCGACACTAACACAGACGATTTTAATTTGGACACCGTCTGTGTTGATGACGTCAGAGAAAACGAGTATCACGGACGATTCTTACCGATGAACTATTTTTTATTAAAAATCGTCCGTGATAATCCTGCTATGTATTTATTACGCCACTCAGAACCGCATCTGTCTTCATTTCGATCCAGATCTAGCCGGTGCTGCACTCTTTCGCTCAGGAGGCAAGCTAGGCGATTTCAGACCAATTAATTTGGTGGGAGGAAGCAGAGATTGAGCTTTGAAGATTCATACGTTCCTGGTTGCCCTATATATGGTTAGTAATAAAATTTATTTTTCTTTGCATTACAATTTAGATCTAAGTTTTGGTGAGTGTTATTGAAGATGTTTGCATCTACTTGACTATACATGATCAGTTCCCGTCATGTGGGAGGCCAAAATTTTCAAAATTGTTGGTTATATAACTTCAGCGATCGCTGGGGAAATGGCTGTTGTGTTTATAATATGAATTAAGCTAGCAAAGCCTCAATGCATGTGGTATATATGTAGTAATAATTAATTAATTTAATTTTTAATACTAAGTTGTTATATATACATAACATAGGACCGAAGCTGGATGTATGCCGCAAACCGTGTGAGTGAAGAGTACATTAATGGCGTGTCTGCTTTTACAAGAACTGCCGAGGAGGATATGTTAAATAAGGGGGTGGAATATATGTACTGTCCATGCACTGACTGCGAGAATTTAAAGATGTTTAAGAACCGAGAGCAAATTGAAGCGCACTTGATTCGGAGGGGTTTCAAAAAAGGGTTATACGTGTTGGACCAGTCATGGCGAAGTCAATGATATGCCGCCGGATGACATCGCTGGTGAAGTGAATGATATGCCGCCGGATGACATCGCCGGTGAAGTGAATGATATGCCGCCGGATGACGTCGCCGGTGAAGTGAATGATATGCCGCCGGATGATGTCGATTGTTGTTCGGATTCGGATAGGTTGCACGATAATAATCTGGATCAGATGCTTCGCGATGTAGAAGAGAACTATCATGAGAGAGTATGTTAAATTCCGGGGCTTGATGGAGAATTCAGAGAAACATTTGTTCACGTACTACAGGTCAAAGTACACGAAGTTGTCGGCCGTGCTTGAACTGTTGAAATTGAAGACAAGCAACGGTTGGTCCGTCAAGAGTTTCACGACGCTGCTAGGTCTTTTAGCGGACATGCTTCCAGAGGGAAATGAGTTGCCTAAAACTACGTATAAAGCCAAGAAGGTTCTTTGTTCATTGGGAGTGGAAGTAGAAAGAATACATGCATATCCGAACGATTGTATCCTCTATCATAAAGAGTATGTAAACATGCATATATGTCCGGTGTGCAACGCATCCCGATATAAACGTAACAATCAATCAGATGATGGCGAGGGAACAGAGGTGAAGAAAGGACATCCTGCTAAGGCGGCATGGTATTTTCCTATAATTCCCCGTTTGAAAAGATTTTGTGCAAATCCAAAGGAGGCAAAACTGCTGCGTTGGCACTCGGAGGAGCGCAAGAAGGATGGAATGCTAAGACACCTTGCTGATTCCGCCCAGTGGAGAAACATCGATAGGAGTTTTGCAAACTTCGGTGCAGAACCAAGGAATATAAGGTTTGAACTGAGTACAGATGGAATGAATCCTTTTAGTAGCATGAGCAACTGACATAGCACTTGGCCCGTGACTCTCTGCATCTATAATCTTCCTCTTTGGTTGTGTATGAAGCGAAAGTATATTTTGTTGTCGATACTTATCCAAGGGCCAAAGCAACCTGGGAATGATATTGATGTTTACCTAGCACCGTTGGTGGAAGATCTACAAGTACTGTGGAACGAAGGGGTACAGGTATGGGATGCATTCAAACGGGAGAACTTCACTTTGCGCTCCTTATTGTTCTGCACCATAAATGATTATCCTGCCCTTGGTAACCTGCCGGGCTAGAGTACAAAAGGTGCCAAAGCTTGTACTCACTGTTTAGATGGTACCGAGAGTGTGTGGCTGAAACACTCACGCAAAACCATGTACATGCGTCACCGCTGGTTCCTTCGGAGGGCACACCCATACCGCAAGATAAAGAAACAATTTGATGGAGAGAAGTAGGACGTTTCAGCTCTAAGGCATTTAAGCGGAAAAGTGGTTTATAATATAGTTAAGGATTTAGATGTTGTCCTTGGAAAGGGACGTAAATTGAGGGCTCATGAGAAGAACATCTGGAAGAAGAGATCAATATTTTGGGACTTACCTTATTGGGAGTACCTAAATGTTCGACACTGCATCGATGTCATGCACATAGAAAAGAATGTATGTGACAGCTTGATTTGTCTCTTACTGAACATTCGTGATAAAACAAAGGACGGCGTCAACACACGGCTTGACTTGGCTTATATGGACATCAGGCCTGAGTTAGCACCGACAAAAACAGATAATGAAAGAACGTACCTTCCCCCTGCGTGTTACACTCTGTCCAAGGCCGAGTCCACACCGTCGCTGCCTCCTCCTCGGATTTACATATCACAGACGGTTCTTAACTAAAACCGTCTGTGATATTTATAAATCACAGATGGTTTTTAACTAAAAACCGTCTGTGATTATAACTATCACAGACAGTTTTTAGTTAATAACAGTTTTTAGCTACGGGCTAAACAGGAGAAAGGGGACTAGTAGAGGAGGAAGAGGAGAGCGAAGCCTGTGGGAGTGTTGGTGAGAATGAGGGATCTGTCCCCCTTTGCCCCTCCTGGGGGCTTATATATGTGTGAGTGGGGTAGAATGGGAAATCCCCATTCTACCCCTTAGTATTTACAAAGGATGGGGGTACACTGGTATATTTACACTGTTATATTCCTCTACACTATTGGGCCTATTACATGTTGGACTAGTTGCACGGCCCAGTCACGGGGGGTTGGGCCACCCCTACAACAGTACTCCCTCGACAGCAAGCGCTGAGGTCCCGATGGGCGAGCTGACGCGATCAACCACCCCAGCCCCCCGTTCCCTGACAGCAAGCACGAGGGTGCCGATGCAACTGATAGCTCGCAGACCCTAGAGGCAATGCTTATGAAGGAATCGGTGAAGCGCCGGAGACGTGTCATCGAGCGCCGAAGACGTGCCGTCCCGCCGAGGCGATGCCTACAAGGCGGACGGCGGAGTCGAGCGCCGGAGACGTGCCGTCCCACCGAGGCAATGCCTACGAGGCGGACGGCGGAGTCGAGGCCGAAGGCGCATCGTCGAGCGCCGAAGACATGCTGTCCCGCCGAGGCGATGCCTACGAGGCGGACGACGGAGTCGAGCACCGAAGAAGTGCGGTCCCAAGAGGCGATGCCTACGAGGCGGACGGCGGAGTCGAGGCCGAAGGCGTGTCGTCGAGCGCCGAAGACGTGCCGTCCCGCCAAGGCGATGCCTACGCGGCGGACGGCGGAGTCGAGCGCCGAGGACGTGCCATCTCGCCGAGGCGATGCCTACAAGGCGGACGGCGGAGTCGAGCGCCGAAGACGTGCCGTCGAGCGCCCAAGAAATGCCGTCCCACCGAGGCGATGCCTACGAGGCGGACGGCGGAGTCGAGCGCCGAAGACGTGTCGTCGAGCGCCGAAGACGTGCCGTCCTGCCGAGGCGATGCCTACAAGGCGGACGGCGGAGTCGAGCGCCAAAGACGCGCCGACACTGTTGTTCTTCTACCTTCGAAAAGAGTGCCCGCGGAGAGCGGGCGCTTGGAGCGTAGGCCGAAGGCACTACGCACGCCGAGGTAGGGAGGCGAGACCACCGTTCCCCTACCTTCAAAAAGGAGTGCCCGCGGAGAGCGGGCGCTTGGAGCGTAGGCCGAAGGCACTACGCACGCCGTGGTTGGGAGGCGAGACCGCCGTTCCCCTACCTTCAAAAAGGAGTGCCCGCGGAGAGCGGGCGCTTGGAGCGTAGGCCGAAGGCACAACGCACGCCGAGGTAGGGAGGCGAGACCGCCATTCTCCTACCTTCAAAAAGGAGTGCCCGCGGAGAGCGGGCGCTTGGAGCGTAGGCCGAAGGCACAACGCACGCCGAGGTAGGGAGGCGAGACCGCCGTTCCCCTACCTTCAAAAAGGAGTGCCCGCAGAGAGCGTGCGCTTGGAGCGTAGGCCGAAGGCACTACGCACGCCGAGGTAGGGAGGCGAGGCCGCCGTTCCCCTACCTTCAAAAAGGAGTGCCCGCGGAGAGCGGGTGCTTGGAGCGTAGGCCGAAGGCACTACGCACGCCGAGGTAGGGAGGCGAGACCGCCGTTCCCCTACCTTCAAAAAGGAGTGCCCGCGGAGAGCGGGCGCTTGGAGCGTAGGCCGAAGGCACTACGCACGCCTAGGTAGGGATGCGAGACCGCCGTTCCCCTAACTCCCTGGTGCAGCACGCGCGAGGGCGCGATATCCAAGCGATGTGCCGCCTAAAGCGAGGCACTCCCTGGTGCCTCGGCCCTGTCGCAATTTTTATACTCCGTAGAGTGCGCATGGGGGCGTCCCCCCATTATGTCTTATTTAGAGTCTATAGACTGGCGCGTGCGGAGGCGGATCTCGACGCCACGACTTAATTTATAGTCCGTAGACTCGCGCGTGCGGAGGCTGACCTTGACGCTACGTCTTATTTAAAGTCCGTAGACTGGTGCGTGCGGAAGCTGAGCTCAACGCTACGTCTTATTTATAGTCCGTAGACTCGCGCGTGCGGAAGCTGAGCTCAACGCTACGTCTTATTTAAAGTCCGTAGACTGGTGCGTGCGGAAGCTGGGCTCAACGCTACATCTTATTTATAGTCCGTAGACTCGCGCGTGCGGAAGCTGAGCTCAACGCTACGTCTTATTTAAAGTCCGTAGACTGGTGCGTGCGGAGGCGGACCTCGACGCTACGTCTTAATTTATAGTCCGCAGACTACGCCGACGCTCGAGGCGATCGTGCGATTTAAACCAAAAACGAGAACCACAACAGAGGCAGCAAAGAAATGGCCGAAGACTTGCGACAACAAAACGCTCCAGAATGCAGTACTGGAAAAGCCTACGGAAGCCCAAAACAGGCCAAAACCGAAGAAGCAAATACGGCCAAATCTAGCGCTCTCAGAATGGAACTGCAGCCTCAATAAATAATATGATGAACAACTGTTTCTTTACTGCCATGCATGCATGAAAACAGTGGTGTTTATTAGAGCCGTGCACGTACTCACATGCGTTGCGTGCCGGGCGGGGCAGTGGCGACGTGAAGTAGACTCCGCTGGTGCGGAGTCCCTGACTGCGCAGAGCATGCGGAGCGTGGCGCGGAGATGTGGACTGCCTCGGAGGCTTCATGGGGACTTCGCGCCTACATGCAATGTGCATTTAGATGTGACTTCGCGATGCCAGGCTGGATCCTCATGCCATGAAGCCCAGAATCTGTCATCTCGGCGCGGGGTAGACTTCGCCGCGTGGTTCGCCGAAGCGCAGGCCGACGCGGGGCGTCGAGGAGCAGCAAGGCGCCCGGCGCTTGCGGAGGTGACGCCCAACGCGAAGGCATGGAGGCTTCCGCGGGGGCCATGCGGAGCGCGCATGCAAAGCTGACCAGCGCTTGCAGCACTCAAGCAAAGTGAGCTGACTCCCTGCATACATCCATCCACGTCGAGCTCGGGCCGGAGACTTCGGGCTGGGGCTTCGCGCACACGTGGAGTCGCACGAGCTCTTCCTCGTCGGCCTCTGTCGCCCTCGCCGACTCCGTATGCGCGTCACTCCCCATCCCGGCATGGGGCCTCTGCTTCCGCTAGCGCTGCCATTCTCCCGAGCCCGCGTCTGGATGCCTGATCTTCGCCGGCCTTCGTTCGCCCTCGCAGGCTCCGCGATGCTCGGCCCTTCGCACGGCTTCAGTAGACCTCGCACGACGGTGGACTGCGCAAGCGAAGTAGCGACCTCCGCTCAGCGCTACACGAAGGCCTCGTCCCCGGCCGCGGCATCCGTGCCGCCCAGGCATGCACGAGGTCCCGGCCTTCGCGACAGACGCCTCAGCCTCGCGAAGCCTCTGCACCCGTCCGCATCGGCCTCCACCGACTCGGAGACGTGGCCCGCTTCGGAGGGGAATCGCCTGTTCACGCCGCGCGCACTGCGCGCCTGGACGGGGGTGTGGGCGAGCTTGCTGCCATGCACGATGCATGCCTGCCGTACGAAGGCCATGCATGCAGCGTAGCGTTCGCACGAGGCTCCGGAGATGCTGGCGGGGGCTTCGAGGAACTTGGCGAAGACTTTGGGGAGCTCGTCGAAGACTCCAGACGGTTCGACGAAGACTGTCCTCCGACCTCGGGGTTTGAACGTGGCCATCGCAGGTGCGGAGCCGTGGCGAGGTCGACGTAGCGATGCACCTAGTCGGAGGCTTCGGCCGCGAGGCTCGATGTCGGAGACTCACATAGCCTGTGAAGCGGAGACTCAACACTGGCTCAGCGCAGAGACAGCGGAGCCGAGGCTTGGCGGAGGTGTGGACTGCGGAGCGGGCGCCCCACGCCTGGAGGTGATAGGTAGTAGCGCCGGTTCCTCGATCTCCGACGCCGGCGGCACCCTCGCCCTCCCGGCCTCCTGAACCGCGGTCGTTCCCGCCGGCAATGACCGGTCGCAGTTTTGCCATGCCAGATCCGACTCCAAATCACTCACTTCGCAGAGCAGACGGCTCGACGACATCGTCTCTCCTCTCGCGGTCACGGCCGCTCTCGGAATTGCTCACCGAGCCCTCCAGAATGTGCTCACCGCTTGCCTCCGCAGCATCGGAGCGGCACGCAAGGCTCCTGTCTTGAGCCACCGCATCCATCGAAGACGTCGTGCTGAAGCTGTGTGAGGCCAGCGGCAAGCACCGCTCCCTGCCTCCGCCCTCGGGGTCCTGCACGGAAGCTTTTAGGTGCATGCATGCAGAGACTTCGTGGACGAGTCCATCCGTCGCGCGGAGCTCGGAGCCGCGGAGGCTCGGCACGGAGGCAATCCTCGGCAACACGGAGGCTCTTTGACGCGTTGGGAAGGCAGCGCGGAGCCAAGGCGGAGCTTGGCGAAGACTTCCCGGCACTGTGGCGGAGTGCCGCTGGTAGACCAGCGAAGTCGACGCAGAGTTGAGCGAAGGTTGGCGAAGTCTTCCCAGCGACGAGGCGAATTGTCGTCGTGGGCAACTCGATCTCCGGAGAAGCAAACGCCGAAGCCAATGTGGCGCTCTGTCCCAGCTCGAACCTAGGCTGCACGCGCGCACCGAAGGTGACGCCGCCGCGCACATGGCTCGGAGAGGACTTCGCCGTTGCAAAGGCTGGACTCGGGCGAACCAGGGCGCACGCACAGCCAGATGCGTGGAACCCTCGACGGCATGCGAAGCCCGTTTCTGGTGCAGAGGGTAGCACGGAGGCGAAGGCGTGGAGTCGCATGCACAGATGTGAGCATACCACCGAGTCATCCCAGGAATCGTTTTCCTGCACGCACGCCTCCGCGCGCGAAGATGACAGCAACATAGAAATAAGCGATTCAATTAGATCTACTCGATCCAGCATCTGAGTGATTCAACTAGATCTCAGATCTATTCAATGCAAGCTTCGCCTAGATCTCAGATCTATTCAATATAGCATGTAGAGCGAAGTACTTATCTGTCGATGATGGTGCTCCCAAGAACAGCCTCCAGCTCCTCACGCGACTTTTCATCCGGTCCCCACGGTCGGCGCCATCTGTTGTAGCTACGGGCTAAACAGGAGAAAGGGGACTAGTAGAGGAGGAAAAAGAGAGCAAAGCCTGTGGGAGTGTTGGTGAGAATGAGGGATCTGTCCCCCTTTGCCCCTCCTGGGGGCTTATATATGTGTGAGTGGGGTAGAATGGGAAATCCCCATTCTACCCCTTAGTATTTACAAAGGATGGGGGTACACTGGTATATTTACACTGTTATATTCCTCTACACTATTGGGCCTATTACATGTTGGACTAGTTGCACAGCCCAGTCACGGGGGGTTGGGCCACCCCTACAACAAGTGTGAAAGGCTGTAATACCTGCATTATTTTTGAGTCGGTTCCTCTCTAAGATCATTGGATTTTGTTTACCTTGAAAGCAGAAGTTTGGCGGGGTGCTTAGAAAAAAGAAAACAACTTTTCTTGCCATGTGACGACGACAACCACGTTGATAAGGCATCGGGGTAATAATTGAATTTGTCCACTTTGGGGCTTCTTGAGTCAGGGAAGTTACATCGTCCTAATAAGGCTCTGTTGGGGGCTTTAGCTTTTGCCAACCCTAAAAAGCAGCCGTAGCTTTTAGCCGTGGTTTTTTTGGAGATGCCGTTTGGCAATCTAGTTTTTTGTTGAGCTGTCTATCTATCCTGAGTTGTGAAATGTCTGAAACCCTCCTATAAAATGATGGCATGATTGTGTGCTGATTTTGTTTTTGTGTAAAATGTCCTTACCGTTAATATGATTTGGTTTTATTTCTTTTAAAAAATGGAAATGGCAACATATATGTAATTTTCTTTCAAAATGAATATTGAACATCATCTGCTTCACAATATCAATGGTTCACTGAATCACAAGAACCTCTGATTTTCTAAATGAGCAACATGATTTGCAAAGACATCTATCCACATCAGGAAGCAACAGACACCTTGACAATTCATTGATAGTACTTGAAAATGAGAAGCATAGCATTGTATCCAATTTTTGAATCCACTTCACTTGACTGAAGCATGGCATTGTTTTGCAGTATTAGAGTCACGGATATAATTCAGATTTCTCAAGTCAAGCAAGAATATTATGAAATCAATCTATTCAATCAACACAAATAATCAAGAAGTTCAGACATCACTACTACGAGCAATCCAAAATCAAATCAAATAATCACAAACTTTGGCAACACCAAAATCAGTAAAAAGAAAAAGAATCCTAGATCTAGACAGGCCACTGCCTCACCTGGCCCACTACCATCGCCAGGCTGCTACCTCGTTGGGTGCGCCACCATTGCTAGGATGACATCTTCATCATCGCCGGGCTGCCTTCGGCTCCCGATCAGATCTATAGAATAGATCAACGAGTCTGCGAAGGATGTAGGGGGATGCAGCGGGCACGGCAAGAGCCAAGAGAGAAGGAAGGCGAAGAGGGCAGCACTAGGCTAGGGATTCAAGAGAGAAGGGGAGCATCGGGTGAGAAGGAGAAAGAAATGAGGGTAGAAGTGATGAGTTAGGGTCTTATATATGGTGGCAATGGTGGGTAATTACAATGCAACTTCAAGGGCATATGCCTAACTCCCATCCACAAAAGCCCGAGAAGCATGTCAGAACTAGCTTTTAGCTTCCAATTCATTGTGGCTTTTGGTTTATATCAAAAGCAACTATGAAACTAGCCCATTTGGGGGTGGAGAGCTTCTAGCTTTTTCTCTACTAATATAACATGGGAGTTTATCCGTTTACCTTCCTGCTCCCATCCCATGCATGTAGCCCCCAGCTCCCATTCACCTCCCTCCTCACACGCAGTCCTCATCAGTTTTGGCTTACGAGTGGGACTCCTTACTCTAGGGCCCGTTTGTCATTATATGTATGTGCGTTTCTTGTTCCCGTCCAACAAATTCATCTTTATCCCTCCCCCGATCTCTCTTCTCTATCTCCCTCTCCGATCTCTCTCCTTTCTCTCCCTCCCCCGATCTCTCTTCTCTCTCTTGGTGGGTGGCTGCTACTAGTGAGCAAGCGAATGACTACGACGCATGGGTCTTGTGTGCCATGTTGGGCTGACGTCTGCGGTGCCTCCATCGCTGCACTGGGACTCTCCGCTCTGCTATTAGCCCCCTCCCCTGCCACCTCATCGGCGGTAATCTGTCCCCTTCCCCACACCGTTGTGCAAGTCCGGCACTGGTTGATCTCCCATCTCCACTTTTGCCCCCCCCCCCCGACATCTATCTGGGTCTAGCTCGCTGGATCTGGGTTCCCCAAGGTTGACCTTACCTGTAGCGCTACCCCCTCTCCTAGGTTCAATGCCGATTGGACTCTTTGCTCCTCTCTCGTCCACCCTCCCTTGCCACCTCACCAGCAGCCATCCATCCTCTTCACCAAACCGCCACCCAAGTCTAACGCCAGTCAACCTCCCATTCTGCACTCGGCCCCCTACATCCATCCATCCCCTTCCCCAGAAACGCCGCAAAATACAGAGTCAAACATGCACAATGATTGGAAGAAATGAGGGAACGTGCGTGACAGGCGGTTGCCTCTGGAGAGACTACAAAACATCAAATCCTCTTCCACTTCTTCGTTGAACACTTCAACTCCACGAAAATATATGGGGTAAATACTTTGGACTCCTCTCTCTTTCCATTTTGTTCATGAACATTCTTCTGATACAACTTAGATTTCTTGGTAGTGCATTTTGCCGGCGACACAGAGGCGAGCAGAGGGGGTGAGGACGACATGGTGGGAAATGGGGGCGGGGGCAGACACTGTCATTCTTGTTGCTCCTACTCATCGTCTTCATGCGGCGGCATCTCTAAGGTTTGGGTGTGTTGATGTTTGTGATGATTCTGTTTTAGTACAAGAGATAACTTTGTTCTAGTATGCCTAAACTTGCCTTGCCTATATTTGCAAATTATGATTGTTGCTTGTTGTGTTTGCATTTATGTGAATATAAAATTTAGTTGTGAGTAAAATTAGTTAGATTGCTACTTGATGAACCTTGTTTGTATAGAATTTTGTAATGCCTAGTGTTAAGAGAACATCACCTGTGTTGGTTTGGACGCTCCAAGTTACTGGTCCGATGTTCTGAACTGAAGAATTGCCATCATAGATGACCATTTTTTGTCTTTACTCATCCCACTATTTGTATATGTGTGTATTACAGAACATTTACCATCTCCCAAATCAAAGCAAACTAGTAGCTTGAGCTCTTTTTAGGTCGTTTGGGTGTGAAGTTTTTTCATGCTGTACCATTATGTCAAGAAGTTGCTTTTCATGAAGTGTTCAGCAGATTTTATCAATTTCAGTATATTTCTCATATGGGCTAGTGCCCTCTTGTCGCCGCCTCCGCCGATGGCAGGCGCACCACCGCCAACTGCAGTGGCTAGCAGTGTGGTCCCAGCGCCTGTGCCTTCCTCCCGCTTGAGAATAGTTGTGGTTCTGTGATTACGTTGAGTTATTTTGCTTCCAATTTTGTAACATGCTTGCAGTGAGGGTTTGGATTTGATGCCATTTATTGAGCGAATTGGATGGTTCCATATTTCCATGTACCATCAATTTGCCTTGTGTTTAGGTCTTGATTTTTCCATGTATGCTTACAAATCCACAATGTATTCATGTTTGTTGCCTAGCCAGGGTGTTTTGGACATAATCTTGTTGTTGAGTGTGGTTGTGTGTCGAGTTGATGAGGCGATGGGTCCCGATCTTCCGATAGGATTGATAACTATCGATTTTGGCGGAGGTGACTCTCACGATCCGACTACAACCGTACGACGATGCTTGCGTCTTAGCAATCGCTGAACCAACCCCAAGATGTTATCAACCGTGCCAAGAACGCGGTTGACCTGACCACGAAGGTCTATTCCTGCATGCAATAGAAGAACACGCAAGAACAAGGATAGTGAGCAACCTGAAATTTGCTAGATATAAAAGTCGCACAAGGAGTTGAGGTTCTGTAACACGAATCTGTTGGTCTAGCCGACACAAGAGACAACGTGGAGTTTGCACATGGGGCTAAACTAATCTAAACAAAACCTAAGTCCTAGAAAGGGAGGCGGCGGCTCCTATATAGTGAAAACAACCAGGGAGGCGTCCCAAAGGGTACACCCTAGGGTTACAAGGCCCATGGGCCCAAGTGGAGGTGGCGCAGCACCCTTTTGACTCGGACTCAGAAACCTATGTGGATTGTTTTGATGATTCCGGCCGGCTCGGATGGAATTTGAAGATGAGATTGGATCCATTGGAAAGTAGACTTGATAAGCTTTCCATGAAGTACAAGCACGTCCCAAACGGAGTCCGTATGAAGAAGTTATGCCCGTTTAAACTTGCACCATTGTAGCAGTCCGAATCCGATTCCAGTACGTGTCCAACACGAACTCTTTTGATGATTGCGGTGCGCACAGAAGGAATTTAGAGGTGATACCAGATCCATTGGAAAGAGGATAAGCAAAGCTTTCCAACAAGTACTCATGGACCTCAAACGGACTTCGTATGTGAAAGTTATGCACATTTGAAGTTGGGCTTGTTAGGCTGAATCCGAATTGATCTGGAGGCCGAATTGGATTCCAAAACGTGTCCAAGTTGAACTCTTGCTTGAATTGATGTAAAAATAACGTGGTGCTGTCAAAATATATATTTTCATCATTAGGTAGCATCATATTCTCATTTAAAATATGTTTAAGCTGAAGAAACGAATTCACCTTTAGTTCAATCTTGATATTGGGCGCTATTGTCGTGTGTGTTTGTGGCGTGGTCACATCATCCTCCCCTTCTTGACAGAAAACCGTCCTCGGTTTTAACATTTGTGTAGCCTCACGTATTGTATGATCTTGATCATAAATCTCGGTACATGATAACAAACGCAACAAACTCTCATTATGTAATATCATAAGTTCTTTGTCAAACAAAGTGAAATCTGTTTGAAACGAACTCACCTGATAATTTAAGTGGTGTGTAGGAGCTCTTGTAATTCGAACAACAAATATAGCAAATATGATTATATCCATAGGGTACATGTTCTTATCATTCTCCCCTTCTTGAAAATAAAGCCGTCCTCGGCTTTTGATAAGCTGAAAGTATGGTAACAAAGAAGCCAAGGTGTATGCATGGTATATGTATATGTCATCCGTTTTAACGGTTCTTCGTTGTTGCACAATTAATGCTATAACACAGCAGCAATCATAAAAGCTCATTGTATTATTAACACAAAAGTAATCATATATGTTAATGAGCAAATCAAAATTTCTCACATAGCAATTATTGCAACTAGTTTTGCAAATGTAAGTGAAGCATTTATGCAATTCAAATCTCTGAAGTTGTAAACTTGTAGTGGTGGCCCATATGGGCAAAGCTACAACTTTTGGAATCAAGCAAAGCTTATCCATATAATCATATTTGAATTGAGTAATAGCAAATTCATCTAGTAAGGGAGAAAAGATTTGCAAATTCTTCCATACATCAATTTCATTATTCAGATTATCAATCTTAGATGGTTCAACAAGAGAAGAACACATAGGCATTGAATGATCACTAAATTTTATTTTTCTTTCATAATGAACAAGATTGAGCATACAAGAGTTGTTGTTGAAAACAACAAGCTTCAATTCATCCATGTGATCACAGGTTATGCATATTCGATATACAAGAAATTGATTTTCGACACCATAATCTCCAATCAAATTAAACTTATACCTAGAGGTGTAGGCACTAAATAAGAATTTCGAACATACAAGTTCAGAAACTTTCTCCATAGCACAATCCAAAGTAACGGCCTCATTAAGCATGATATAGCACAATGCATCAGCAGGGGATATTCTATCAAATACTTCCTTATGTGTAATTAATTTGACATGTGCAAAATTATGAGAATTTAGATCAGCACATGGTTCGTTCAAGTCAACACAAGGAATATCAAAAGATTGCACTACAGCAGGTATATACTCACAAGGTTGATCTATGTCTTGTTGTAGCACCAAATCAGTACATTTGTCATTATCGTCCTCATCAGATACTGTAGGTACCTCAAACTTCTCCTCTAATGGCATAAGATGCACCAGATCATTCTTCACCTCTTCAAGTATCTCGGTGATATTTGTAGATGGAGTAGGAGCCAAAACAATATCAATATTTTCAGTTACCTCAGATTGCACCTCGCTTGTGACCGTGGGTGGTGGAGGTACAAAACGACATTGCAATTTCTTCTTCATCTCCTCCCATGTGTAGATGTAGTGGAACTCAAGATTCGACCACCAATGTTGAACATCACCAATCAGCGCCGTCCTTGCCATGCTCATCTTCTCATACGGATCAAGATCTTGTCTTTCAAAGTAGCTATCCATCATAGTAACCCACAAGAAGTAGTCCGACGACGTACTCTCAGCGGTGAGTGGCAAGATATATACCGGTAATTGTTTCCCTTCGAGTTCAAATCTGCCCGCGATGACATCATAATCTACCAATTTTCTCAAGCCTGTCATTGTTAGTAGAAAACAAGGAAACAAATCACAAGTAAATGTTCCTATCAACTACTAGGATATGGAGGCTCATATCAAGTCACACATCTCTCAAGCTCTTACCAAATTCTTACGAGTTCTTACCAAAACAAACAGGTGGTGCAACCGGTGGCTGGTTCGTGATAAATCTAACTCAAGTGATGAGTAAAGCGATTGCAAGGTACAGCGAGACCTGTTCGGTTAGTAGAAAAGTGGAGCTTGGATAGGCTATGTATTTTGTAGCAAAGGAAAACAATCAATTAATTTCAGAAATTGCACAGAATTGAATTATAGTTCGTATCTAGCACTTAGCCTATGTTGCTGATAAACCAAGGATGGAAGAAGGCTAAAATATATGTATGGCAATGTATGGGAGTGGTAAATACAAGATAATTCAATCGAATGCAATCTGCAATTGAAGAACACAAAGATTGATCCAAAACTTGAAAACTGAAGATTTCTGTCCACTGGACAGCACGTCGGTATTTCGGCCGTAACTTTTTGTCAGTTGCCTTTTTTTTAATGATTCTTTTTTTTCAGTTTTCTGACGGCTTTTTCTACAACTTTTGTTTTCGGGCCAACTTCTGGAAACCGACCGAACAATTCGCACAAAATTCACAAGTGCCGTCTGTTGCAGATTCAATCTGGAATTTTAGGTTAACTTCCACCGTAGATATCTCTTAACTGCCTTGCTGTAATGATGTGAAATTTTACAGATAGATGGACAATGAAGTTTTGAATCTAATGGCGGTGGTTTCACTCAAAAATAAGATCGGAATCAAAAGTTATGGCTTTTTTTGGTGGTGGCTGCAGAGGAAGGAAAAATCAGCCGAATTGGAATTAGGGTTTGAGGTGGGGATTTTTTTGTTTGGATTTTTTTATGGAATCAAGGATATGACCAGCAACTAGACAAAGCTAAAACGGACACAAATTCAATTTAGCAAACCAAAACTAACAGATTGAAAGGCACAACGGGGTTTGGACAGCGGAAATTAACTCTTTTTGTTGGGCAATTGTTCTGGACTATGGGAAATAAAAATCAATCTACTAATTAGGGATACAAAGAATTCCTACCGGTCAACTGAAGCTCCGATACCACCTGATGAGGCGATGGGTCCCGATCTTCCGATAGTATTGATAACTATCGATTTTGGCGGAGGTGACTCTCACGATCCGACTACAACCGTACGACGACGCTTGCGTCTTAGCAATCGCTGAACCAACCCCAAGATGTTATCAACCGTGCCAAGAACGCGGTTGACCTGACCACGAAGGTCTATTCCTGCATGCAATAGAAGAACACGCAAGAACAAGGATAGTGAGCAACCTGAAATTTGCTAGATATAAAAGTCGCACAAGGAGTTGAGGTTCTGTAACACGAATCTGTTGGTCTAGCCGACACAAGAGACAACGTGGAGTTTGCACATGGGGCTAAACTAATCTAAACAAAATCTAAATCCTGGAAAGGGAGGCGGCAACTCCTATATAGTGAAAACAACCAGGGGAGGCGTCCCAAAGGGTACACCCTAGGGTTACAAGGCCCATGGGCCCAAGTGGAGGTGGCGCAGCACCCTTTTGACTCGGACTCAGAAACCTACATGGATTATTTTGATGATTCCCGCCTGCTCGGATGGAATTTCAAGATGAGGTTGGATCCATTGGAAAGTAGACTTGATAAGCTTTCCATGAAGTACAAGCATGTCCCAAACGGAGTCCGTATGAAGAAGTTATGCCCGTTTAAACTTGCACCATTGCAGCAGTCCGAATCCGATTCTAGTACGTGTCCAATACGAACTCTTTTGATGATTGCGGTGCGCACAGAAGGAATTTAGAGGTGATACCAGATCCATTGGAAAGAGGATAAGCAAAGCTTTCCAACAAGTACTCATGGACCTCAAACGGACTTCGTATGTGAAAGTTATGCACATTTGAAGTTGGGCTTGTCAGGCTGAATCCGAATTGATCTGGAGGCCGAATTGGATTCCAAAACGTGTCCAACTTGAACTCTTGCTTGAATTGATGTAAAAATAACGTGGTGCTGTCAAAATATATATTTTCATCATTAGGTAGCATCATATTCTCATTTAAAATATGTTTCAGCTGAAGAAACGAATTCACCTTTAGTTCAATCTTGATATTGCGCGCTATTGTCGTGTGTGTTTGTGGCGTGGTCACATCACGAGTACTCATGTGTTCGAGTACTGAGTGTTCGTTTGTCGAGTACTCGTGTGTTCGAGTATTGTGTGGTCGGTATCAAATACTTGGTGAGTTCGAGTACTACATGGTCATAGTCGAGTACTTGGTGTGTTCGAGTACTGCGTGGTCATAGCCACAATGGTCATAGCCAAATGTACTCGGTGTGTTCGAGTAATACATGGTCATAGTCAAGTACTCCTACATGGTCATAGTCAAGTACTCGGTGTGTTCGAGTACTCGTAATCGGTATGTCCAATATGTGCAGGAGTTGAAGACCCGAAGTCGAAGAGCGGTTAGAGACTCCAGACCAATGGAATGTATAGTTGACAAGACGTGGTCGATACCATGGTCGAAGGTGTGATCGACAAGATGTGATCGCTGCCATGGTTGAAGCTATGGTCGATGCTGTAGTCGATGTCGTGGTCGAAGAAGTGGTCGAAGCCATAGTGACTCAGTCGATACTCAGAGGAGTACTGTCACAGTCGTTAGTCAAACTGTGCAGTGGTCGATGGTCGGTAGTCGTAGCTACATTGGTCGATGGTCGGTAGTTGTAGCTACATTAGTCGATGGTCGTAGCTACAGTCGATAGATGGTGCGAGAAGACCTATGTGGTCGAAGATGTAGTTGAGGTACTGTGGTCAACAAGCCTTGGTCGGTGATGTGGTCGACAAGGCGCAATCGAAGCCGTGGCTGAAGGAGCAGTTGAAGCCATAGTCGAAGAAGCGGTGTGCTGTAGCAGACGTGTGCAGCCTGTCACTATAGCAGTCGGTGGTTGCTGTAGCAGACGTGTGCACTGGTTGTGGTCGATGCCATGGTTGAAGCCACGGTCGAAGGCGTGGTCGATGTGTGGTCGAAGCCATAATCGTAGCTATAGTAAGACAGTCGGTGCTCGAAGACCTGTGTGGTCGGTGAAGCGGTCAAAGAGAAGCCATGGTTGAGCAGCCGTGGTTGTGAGGTGTGTTCGAGACACCATGGTCAAAGGCATGGTCAAAGCTATGGTCGAAGCTACAGTTGGAAGACTCGAAGCCTGTGGTTGTGGTCGTGGTGCCTGTGTGTGGAGTCGAAGTACATGGTCGCAGTCGCAGCTATGAGGAGTACTATAGCAGTCGTGCGCGGCTGGTCACTGTAGCAGTTGTCAGTCACTGTAGCAGTCATCAGCATACTACGCGGTGTGGGCAGGTGGCTGAGCAGCATGGGTAGGTGTCTGGTCACTGTAGTAGTCATTAGGTGGCTAAGCGCCGTGGGCAGGCGGTTGAGTGACGTGGGCAGACAGGTGTGGTAGTTGAGGCTAGAAAAACCAGATCAGAGGGAGTGGCCGTCAAAGTATGTAGCACAGTAGTTGGTGCGTGCCTAGGTGGTGTAATATGTGTTCATGAGGCTTATTTAAACCATGTAAATCTGTAGAGCTCGAAAGAGTGTGAGAAAACAAAGTGAAATAGAGGAGGAAGGAAGAGAAGGCATGTGTCGCTGGAAGAAAAAAGAAGTTCCCCTCTGTGTTTTTGCTCGTTCTCTCTCCACTCTGTGCGTCTCTTCCCTTGTCTGGGCCAAAAGTGTAGTCATGTGATACTTGTATGAATGTGCCCGCTTATGTAGTTCTAGAAAGCTACGTGGGTCCTTTGTGGCCGTCGAGCACTGAGGTTGGTAGTCCAGTCCTTGCAAAGGAATACAATGGATGCTAAAATTGTGTTAGGGCAACATGCTGGAAAGAGGGTTTTTTCTACCTCGCATACCTTTGTGCTCATCCTATGACGAAATGTTTCCATTTAAGTTCAAGAGGAAGCAATTTCCTATCAGGCTAAGTTTTGTAATGACCATAAAAAAGGCACAGGGGCAAACAATCCCGAATGTCTACCTCCCCGATCCGGTTTTCTCACATGGACAACTATATATTCCTCTCTCGCGAGCTACTGCTAGGAGTAATATCAGAATACTTGCTACATCGGGAAAGGATGGTAGCTTTAATTCTGCTGGTACATTTACTAAAAAATATTGTCTACATAGATGTCCTTATGTCCTGGATGTCTTATGTATTTTTTTATCATGTTGTATAAGAAACAATATCAGCTACTAAACATGAACATATATTTCTAATTTAATTTATTTATGAGTTTGTACATGTGTGCTTTGCTTGATACATGTTTTTTAAAAGATAAAATTGATGTTCAATGTTTAGTTTGGGATCATTGTTTGATAATATGAATTACGTTCATTTGGTACTCCATTCCAATGCACGGGCATCTTACTAGTGGAAGCAGAAGCTGACTTTAAGCCCTTCTCCAAACAAGGCCTAAAATTTGAGCTCCAATGGCTTCAGCTCCAAGAATGGCTAGAGCCAAATGTTGTTTTGCCATACTGCTTTGGCTTTTTCTAAGCTTGAAGCCTAACCAAAAAGACACTACATAGTCAACACTATCCAACTGCACACTTGCACAATGACCGACGTGACTTGATACACTATCCAACTGCATACCTGCACAATGACAGACGCAACTATGGATTGAATCTTCGATCCATAGTTGTAGATCGAACATACCACTTTAGGCTGCACTCCCTTTTCAGCCCAAGGTAATACTCACAAAGGATATCTTGTGGATGCCGCCTCCTCGGCTCCTCCCTTGCATACGTCGCCTTCGCCCTCGCGCTAGACCTCAAGATTACTGCCGCCACTGCGCTGCTCTTCACCTTCGGCTGTTGTCATGAGCCCCTCTTCTTCTTCAACTCTGGTGAGCTCCTTCTCTACTCCCACCCCTCTTATTCTTCCTCTCCAGTAAGCTCCATGTGCCTCCACCACCGTCCGCGTCCTCACCAGTCACCACTTAAGGCCGATGACACTTGTGCCATGTCGCCCCTCTTCCACCACCACCACCCCCACTCTACCCAACCTAACTAGTTGGGCTCATCACCATGCCACCCATCGCCCTCTCCGATCCCACGGTTTGTGATGCCACCGCTGCCCTATCGTCACCCCCACCATCTATACCCAAGGGTCCCAATAAACCACTCCTCCAACTTGCCAACTTGGTGAACCTTAACGCTAACCCTAACATCACTTGGCCATCGTCGGAGATCGCACCACAGGCACCCACAGCGTCATCGCTCGTTCTTGCTGGTAAAGAACTGGTTTGTCCTTCTGTTGCCTAAATGTGTTCAATGCATAATATTATGTAGTGGTTTGTCCTTCTGTTGCCTAAATGTGTTCAATGCATAATATTATGTAGCTCATATTCGATAGATAGCAAACATCGATTTCTAATCACTCAACACTCAAAAAGACAATAGCACACATGTAAAAGGCCGTTATGTCACGTTCCTCCACCAGGAACTCAAATCAACATCAAACACTTTGCCAGTCAACTCAAGATACAAGTACTGAGGATACAGTTGGGAAACTTGGAAGTATGACTGGGAAGGAGAAATAGGCAGGGAAGGAGAAGCAATGGAATGGAGAAAACAAGAGAAGAGTTTGAGGAATGAGAGACCATGTGGAGGTATTCCCATGTTTGTGATGAGTAATTGACAGTTGGTTTAGAGAGTTTGAGTTTGTTTTGGGTATTCTAGGGTTGAGTACCTTTTACATATGCTATTATTGATATGTTGTTTTGTGCGGTGCTATGGGACGGTTTGCTTGCCTGTGTGACTGCAGGACTTCGGAGCTAGATCATGGTAAGGCGAGGAGGATCGGGACTAGGCACAGGAGGTGTTGAGGT
The DNA here is from genome assembly GCA_017311315.1 of Dendrocalamus latiflorus. Taxonomy (NCBI): domain Eukaryota; kingdom Viridiplantae; phylum Streptophyta; class Magnoliopsida; order Poales; family Poaceae; genus Dendrocalamus; species Dendrocalamus latiflorus. The sequence goes on from CM029662.1 coordinate 8,854,078, forward strand.
CCAGACGGTCGGTAATGCTGAAGATGATCGGGGCTGGTGAGGTGGTTGCGAGTCGAAAGACGAGGAACCGGAGCTGGAGCTACCGGTGATGGACACGACGGGCAACGACGAGTGAACCGGGACTAGGCTTAGGGAGGAGTCGGAGGTCCAGACGGTTGGGTGTCGGTTGCAGTCGTGTGCGACAGAACAGACCGGGACTAGACTCAGGTAGGAATCGAGGTCCAGATGGTCAAGGTACCGATTGCGGGAAGCTTCCGGGAAGCTACTTGATGGCAATTTGGTAAATTGACTCAAGCAAATGAGTGGAGTGGGTGGTTCTCCCTCCAAAATCTGGTTTGACTTCCTTTGCCTCATGTGGATGTGAGGTTGGGAGTGGAAGGTGGCTGCCCTTTCTTGAATTTCTCCTTTGAGGGTGTCCTTGTAGGTTAAAAGGAGAAGGGAGGCGGTAGCGTAAGCAATCCAGGAGAGAGAGCTTAGGAGTGTGCTCTCTGCGTGTATGCTTCTCAAGTGAGCAAGCATGTATGGGTAGAGAAAAACCTTGTGTAATCATGCTCTTAATGCAATCATTCATGTCCTTGCTTCATTATGTTAGCTTTTATGAGATATGATGAGCTCATTTCTTGGTTTCTATCGTTTGCTCAAGTTCGTGCTGTTTTATGTTTTCCTTAATCTTGAGAAGAGTTCTTGATTGAGTTGTTGTTTCTTGGTTGCTCTGTGATGGGAAGATACTCAAGGTTATTTGGCAATTCTACTCCCTAGAGCTAAACCTCAAGCAATGACTTTGCTCTTCTTTCTATCATGTGCTGCATTTCCCCTGTTTCACCACTTCTAGGGTTTGATGTTAGGGCATGCTTGGATCTTTGGATTCTCAGAGAAATATTCATTCCAAGTGTATGCTTTAGTGTCCTGATGTCATTGCTAAGACAATTGCAAAAGTTCATGAGCAAAAGATTTGAGTTTAATGAGTAATTTGGAAACTAGCTTATTTTCTGTCAAAGTTTCAGTTTCTTGGCTCAAATCTTGATTCCTAGCTCATATGATGTAATTTCATGTTCCCTCGAGTCACCTTGCTATTTAGAATAAGTTCTTGACCTTTTGGCTTGAGGAGATCAAAAGAAAATCACAAATTTCACTGAGAAATGCATTTTCGGTAACTTCAGTTCTTTCTGTCGCAGCTCTGCTCCTGCCAAAAATCCTGGACCGGTTAGACCGGTCATAGACCGGCGGTCAGACCGGTTGGCTAGGGGCGGTCTGACCGCTAACCCTAGCGGTCTGACCGGGGGTCCATGGGCGGTCTGACCGGCCCCCTCTAGGCGGTCTGACCGGCCTGCTCAAGGCGTTCTGACCGGCCTTAGAGCGGCGGTCTGACCGGCCTTAAAGAAGCAGTCAGACTGGCCTCCATGTTTTTGGCTGCTGTGATTCTTGTTTCGCTTTGTTCTTCACTGCTTCTTTCTCATGTGGTTTTAGCATGAAGTTCCATAGAGTTTGAGCCTTCCTCTTCATAGCTTTTTGTAGCTATCGGAGAGGAGACTCACATGTAGGGATGAAAACGGTCGGAAACGGTCGGAAAACTCCTCAACCGTTTTCTACTTCTACATTTGAATACGAAAACGAAAACGAAAGCGGTAAAGCCGGACACGAAAACGAACGCGAACTTACGGAATATCGAGAATTTCGAAAACGAACCAATTCGAGCGGAATTATGTCGAACACGGTCGGTATACGAAAATTCAATACGGAATACCGACCTGTAGGACCAAGTGCATAACAATTAACAAGTGACCAAGTACATAACAATTACCAAGTGCATGATCAAGTTCATTCCTCTCAGGTGTATCATGTATAGTAACTTTGTACAAAATAGCAGGCCATTTAGTTCATATATATGAAGTTTAAATAACATTATCACAGGTAATTACTTGAGACAGACTGCATATTGTCGATTTTGAAAAAAAAAAATGCAATATTACGATGCACAGATCTTTTAACACAGTTGCATAAAATGCTCATGCCCATGACTAACCTAAATGCCAAACAAATCCAAATACAGAGCTCACATACCTTCTGAAGGAACTTGTTGAGAGCCAAAAACTCTGCAAAGGACGAAGAGATACAGCAAGGGAGGTCAAAATCAAATCATCTTTCAGGTGATCACAAATCACAATGCGGCATGTATGGTCAATTTTGCTTAACAGAACCTCGCAGGGATGAATGCGAGTAGCAAGTTAATACTAGAGTTCCATAGCTTATGTATTTAATCAGCAGAATTAGGAGCTAACCTTCGAAGCTCATGGTACCATTCCGATCGAAGTCGTACATCCTACACACACATCATTCCCAATTCCCAAATGAACTAGCCATCAAATAATTAGACAAAAAGCAGAAAGCAAAAGCCAACGGCGAGGTAGGACCTAATCATCTGCTGCACGACGGAGAGGGGGAAATCGAGGTTTCCCACGGCGAGCGCGCTCTGGTGGGAGTCCAACGGATTCGCGCGTTAGTGGTCAACTTCTCGTAGTAGCAGCAAGTGAAATCGGAAGAGGGCGAAAGCCATGGGCCGTTCGGGTATGGACTACAGGGGCGAGGAAGTAAGCAAACCTGGAGCTGAGGAGCCGTGATGTTGCCGGTGCGGCCGGCGTCGACGCGGTCGAACCACTCCCGGAGCACCACCGCGTTCTCCATCTCCGGTCTCCGACGTGGGGCTCCGGCGAGGACGATAGGAAGGGAAGGCCGGAAGGGGATTAGGGTCTTGGCCTCCTAGGGATTTAGGGGAGGAGTCAGGAGACAGCCGCCCAGGAGCCAGCGCGTCGCGTGCGGGCTGGGCTGGGAATTGGGCTGGGGGCGCTGGGCGCCTGGGCTATGAGCCTGTGAGACGGTGAGATCTGGGCTTCTAGTGGGCTAAATTCGGTTTAAACCGTATTTACAATACGGTATATTCCGAATAAAATGTAGAAAAGTAGAAAACGGTCGAAAAACGTCTAAACCGTTTCCGCTCCGTTTTCGAATTTGGTATTCCGTATTTCGAACCGAATTCGAATTTGTCCGAAAATACGAATTCGATCGGGTCAAATGTAGAAAACGATGCGGTTCGGTACGGGATATTTCCGTTCCGTTTTCATCCCTACTCACATGTAGATACTTGGGGGCATATTTTAAAGAGGCACCATTCACCCCCCCTGTTGCCATATCCGATCCTACAAGGAAGGGAAGCAGTAAGGGAAGAGGATCCAAGGCAAAGCCATTGTCGGTTCTTCGATGATTCTAAAGCTATCGTTCTTCATGCCTCATATCCTGCACTGTGTCTTCCCTTGGTTGGGCCATTGACCTAGGCAACCCACCGACCAAGGCCCAGGACCAGCCTATAGCCAGTCCGTGACATTCCTCCCCTATTGAATCTCGGTTTGTCTCGAAGCCAATTCTATGTTTACGAAGCCTCCGAGGTCCCATGGTACCTGGTTGCTACCATTTCTTTGATTGGTCTTGATTAGAATGTACTCCTCCCAGTTGATGTGATCTAAGTTAGACCAAGAAGCTAACTGAATGCTAGGGTTCTAATGCCCATTTTCATCAGACGAGTCCTTTTGGGGCAAAGATGCATCCGCCAAATTGGTCTCTTCTCTATCCTTGAGGGTCTTCTATATTAGGATCTTGAGAAGATTCATTGCTTGCACTGCATACATCAGTGCAGTCAAAGGATCCGCCATCTGAGTCGTATTTGGTGTAAAAACCATAGCAATATTGCAAGCATTCATCTTGTTTATCTGTTCTTCTTGGACAACATTAGCCATCAAATTAACAGCCCATTCAAGCAAGGCTGCTTCAGCTAGTGGAAAGCATTTGGCAATTCGAGCACAGTCCCCTTGAGATTGGCATTGTATCACTTGTTCAGTTGGGATAGAGTCCAACACCCCGCTCGGCAGTTCCCTAAACCAGACTTTGATTAGACTTGCCACATAGCGAACATCAATGCCATCTAGCAAGATTCCACTATTTAGCTGGTCTCTCACAAGCTTATCTTGACTATTCTCCGCATTTATATGAAAAATAACTTCTGCCCAAAGGCTGCCTTGCTCATAAAGACGTCTTTGCATCATTAAGAGAATCGTCAGAACACTGTTTCCTCTGGAATCATAGGAACCCTGCATTGATTCAGTTGAAACTCCAAAGACACTTGCACTTAGCATCTTCAGGACCTTAGCCATTAAATCACCCTTGAGGGGATTGCCCATAAGATCCTTCTCACCACCCTTGTCATTCATGCATTGAACAAACTCAGTAATCAGGAGGGATAAACATGACCTCATCGGTTTCTTAAGACAATCAATCGTGCCATCCCAACTGTGACACATTGCCTCATTAATGAACTGATTATACTGATCACCTAGAGGAATCTTGATCCTATTATCTTTGCAGGGCAGTGCCAGGACGGTAGCCACATCCTACTGCTGTTTTTCATAAAAAACTGGCACTACCCAGGCAACCACTTCCGTGTTGTCATCAGCACAACATGCTGCCCCAAGAAAAGAGCAAAGTGCAGCTAACCACCTCCTCCTTGGTATCAGTATAGAATGCTCTGTTACCAAAGAGCCCACCATGCTTTTGCTGCTCAACATGGATAGGTTGTGGCGGCCATGGCAAATGAATTGACAATGCAAGCCCATGCACCCTTGAATTGGCACACGAAGCTCACAGAAAGATTTTAGCATGATTATTGCATGATGCTGAGAGATCTCAGAACGACTACCTAGAGGTACAGCAAGCTTCTTGTCAATCCTCTGTTCCCTCGCCACCGACTACGATGTGCCCCGCGTGCGCGTCCGCGACCTCATGAGCCAGTACATGAGAGTTGCCGCCACCGTGTCAGCTGGGGAGGAGCAGCCAGGGGCGGAGGGTGGCGCCGCGTCGATCTTGTACTAGATGGAGCGACGGCTCCGTGACTCGCTGCGGCCCCAGTACGCCAGGTTCCTCGAGGCCATGAACGCGCAGCCCGACGGGCTCAAGCTCCTCGCTATTCTCTGCACCGACCTCCTTGCCTTCCTGGGGTGAGATTTGGCATTGACATTGCACGCACTCTACGGAGTATAAATAAGACGTAGCGTCGAGGTTCGCCTCCGCACGCAATTTCACCGCCCGCAACGCGCTGAGGCTCGCCTCCGCGCGCAGTCTCTGGACTCTAAATAAGACGTAGCGTCGAGGTCCGCCTCCGCACGCACTCTACGGAGTATAAATAAGACGTAGCGTCGAGGTTCGCCTCCGCACGCAATTTTACCGCCCGCAACGCGCGGAGGCTCGCCTCCGCGCGCAGTTTTCGAACTCTAAATAAGACGTAGCATCGAGGTCCGCCTTCGCACGCACTCTACGGAGTATAAATAAGACGTAGCGTCAAGGCTCGCCTCCGCACGCAATTTCATCGCCCGCAACGCGCGGAGGCTCGCCTCCGCGCGCAGTCTCCGGACTCTAAATAAGACGTAGCGTCGACGTCTGCCTCCGCACGCACTCCACGGAGTATAAACAAGACGCAGCGGAGGGACGCCTCCGCGCGCACTCTACGGAGTATAAATAAGACGCGGATGTTGTCCCTGCGCACTCTACAGAGTATAAACAAGACGTGGATATCCCCGCGCACGTGCAGGCACTGTCCTTGTGCGTACTCCCCGGAGTATAAATAAGACGTGGTCGAAGTTCCCACGCATGTAACCCCCAGTAGCGCTCGCGCGTCTACTTTGACTAGGCACCAGCTCCACCGTCACCCCTTCGAAAGGTAGGGGACGGAGCGCTCGCGCGTCTGCTTCGACTAGGCGCCAGCTCCGCTGCCACCCCTTCGAAAGGTAGGGGACAGAGCGCTCGCGCGTCTACTTCGACTAGGCGCCAGCTCCGCAGCCACCCCTTCGAAAGGTAGGGGACGGAGCGCTCGCGCGTCTACTTCGACTAGACGCCAGCTCCGCGGCCACCCCTTCGAAAGGTAGGGGACGGAGCGCTCGCGCGTCTACTTCGACTGGGCGCCAGCTCCGCTGCCACCCCTTCGAAAGGTAGGGGACGGAGCGCTCGCACGTCTACTTCGACTGGGCGCCAGCTCCGCTACCACCCCTTCAAAAGGTAGGAGACGAAGCGCTCGCGCGTCTACTTCGACTAGGCGCCAGCTCCGCTGCCACGCCTTTTGCGCATCGTCGGCCATCGGCTCCACGTCTGGCGAGATGGTGAAAGATATCGGCTATCCTCGGCACGCCAGGCCGCTCCTGCTCGTCACAAGGTAATAGAATCACCGTCGCGTCCAGCCAGACTCCCACTTCCCTCGCGCGGCCCATGCAGGGAAGAGCCCAGTGCACGACTTCCTCAGCACGAAGCTAACGCTGCCGAAGTTTGACTCTTCTCCCCCCTCGAGTTTCTTCGGCTGGCAACGTGCGTCGTGCAGAATGGCGAACAGGCTCGCACTGAGACGACGACCTTCCGTTCGCAAGGCCCAAGCAAACACGGCCAGGCGGACTATGGCACTGGGGGTCAGCTGCGCCAGCTCCAGCCCGTAAGCCCGTAGGACTTCGCCGACGAAGAGTGTCGAGGGCATCCGCAGACCGGCATCAAAGAATACGACGAAGACAATAGCTCCTCCTCCGTCGAATGCGGTTCCGTATCGGAGGGATCGGGCAGGCGGGCCCCGCCCCGTTTCGCGATCTTCCCCTCCCGGACAAGTCTCTGGAGCATCTCTTCTGTAGCGCGGCTTCGCCCCAGCACACGGGAGCAGCGGCCCCCCGAGTGTTCCATGGCGTCCCACCGCTTGTTGGCATGCGCCCTTCCTCGCACCACCAGTGAGTACTCCCCCGGGGCAGGCGACAAGTTGTGACGATCAGAGGAGGCGCTACCGCTGGGCCAGCAAGCGGGATCGTCACGGCAAGCCATCCCTCTCCGCGACGGAGTGCTAAAACAACGCGAGCAAGGGTGGGTTGTGCGGCTGGCAGAACAGGGAAGACAGGCTGAAACAAGTAGCGCGAAAGAGCACCCCATGCCGATGGCGATGCCTTATAAAGCCAACTCCAGCCCTCCACCAGCGCAGCGTAACCGGCGGGAGCCTGACGGTTCGGCTACCCAGCGTCGAGAAGCACAACCGCTGGCAACCGACGGCGCGCTGGTAGGTGGGCTGACAGCGCATGACGCACCTATAGCGCACCGCCACGCATCCCGCCCTTCTGGGGAAGGGGCACACGGCTACGGCCGTACGCCCGCAGGCAGCCCACGGCGCGCGAATCAGGGCCCACCGTGTGTACAACTCGGTTGGAAAAGAACGCACGGTCGCAGCAGCCTGCTCCTGGCAACCCAGAGGTCGGCACGTTTCCAGGAGTCATTAAAGCGCACTACCGGCATGCGGAGCCGTGCACACCTCGTGCCCAGGGGAACCTACCGGCGCGAGGTCCACCTCCGCTCTAGCTTCGACTTCGTTGTCACGACCGAGCAGGCATCGCCTCCGACTTGGCCCTCGACCCCGCTGCCGACCGCGAGCTCCATTTTCGGTTTCAACATCGGCCCTCCCCTCCACAGCGACTTCGGCCTCGGCTTCGGCAGCAAGGTTGGCGTCGTACCTCGCGCCGGGAAGAGTTCTACATCGACCCATACGGCTTCGCCGAAGTGTTGGGAAAGCTCACAGGCCGCAGGGACGGAGGTGGCCAAAGGACTCGGCAGCATGGCTTCGGCCCGTGAAGCCCTTCACCATGAGAGGCTCCTGTTGTAGGGGTGACCCCCACCTAAGCCCAGCAGGCCTGTTAAGAAGAATGTAAGGCCCAGAATGGGACATGTGTAATGACATAAGTACCCTTGTAGGGTATATTCGGATGTAAGGGTATAATTGTAAAAGCACTCTCCATTTGGATATATATATATATATATATATATATATATATCTTTTCTACACCCAGGTGTAATTACACCCTATATCGTATCTCACAATGTAGGGAGTATATCGCGTAACGAGGAGTATGTACATGTAGTATATGAGTATTTAAGACTATATAGGTGGTATGAACAATTTTTCAGATGTGGTATGTACATTTTTTTTCAACATACTCCTTTTTATGTACGTATATAAAGGTATTTACAAAATACGCTAAAAACTATGGACTCCCTTGCAATTTTTTTATGTTGTTCACATTAGACTATCTTATAATTAGTATATGAGTATACCTAAAGTGAAGTGATAAAGGAGTATTTCAAGTTTGTTTAGGTGGTATATTAGAGGTGGGTGTAATTACACCCGGGAGTAAAAAGTATTTTTCCTATATATATATATATATATATATATATATATATATATATATATATATATATATATATATATATATATATATATATATATATATATATATATATATATATATATATATATATATATATATATATATATATATATATATATACAGCACAGGCCATGGGGACAAGGACCTGAGCCATTACTCACATAACTCTCCACTACCATACTCTCTCTCTGTTTGGTCTGTAACCACAACAGTGGTCATAGCCTATGGTCGTTGCCAGTGCTCGTAGCTCATGGTCGTAACCAGTGGTCGAACACTTCGGTCGTAGCCAATAGTCGTAGCCCGTGGTCGTAGCCAGTGGCTGTAGTCCATGGTCGTAGCCGCACACGGGAAATGGAGGTTGTTATGATAATTCTATCAAATCTAAGTACTTTTACAAGGACTGGTCATAAGCCATGGTCGTGAGCGTGGTCGTAAGCCGTGGTTGTGGTCGTCAGTGTGGTCCATGGTCGTGAGCGTGGTCGTAAACCATGGCTTACGACCACGGCTTATACGACCACACTTACGACCATGGCTTACAACCACGCCTTATGACCACGACCACGACTTATACGACCACGCTCACGACTACGGCTTACGACCACGCTCAAGATCATACCTTACGACCACGACCACGTCTTATAACCACGACCATGCCTTACAACCATGACCATGCCTTACAACCACGACCACGGCTTATACGACCACACTCACGACCAGACCAATGCACGGTTTGAGTCATGTGCTCCTCGACCGCACCACTGCACACGTCGCAGTTGCGTAGTCCCGTGCTCGGGGAGGGGGCTACAAATAGAATTACGGTGATTCGGGGGCTAAATTTGGTATTCGCGTGACAAAACTGTGCTAAATCCTACGTGTCCATGTCTTTTGAATGTTTTTATTCTGTAGCAACGCACATGCACTTAACTAGTTGGGGATACAATTGGAAAACTTGGAAGTATGACCAGGAAGGAGAAATAGGCAGGGAAGGAGAAGCAATGGATTGGGGAAAACCAGAGAAGAAGAAGTTTGAGGAAGGGAAGCAGTAGGTGGAAGAGAAGCCAAGGCAAAGCCGCTGTCGGTTCTTCTATGATTCTGAAGCTGTCGTTCTTCACGTCTCATATCCTACACTGTGTCTTCCCTTGGCTGGGCCATTGACCAAGGCAGCCCAAGCCCAGCCCATAGCCGGTCCGTGACACGTTAGTTATCCAACGGCATCACTCCCATCGTTCCCTTCCCGCCACGCCATGGCTCCCGTTCTCACCGCCCTTCCCGCCAAGCTCCCACCGCCGCCGCCGCCGCCGCCACCGCCACCTCCATCCCCCACCCCGACCTCTCGTCGCCACCCCAAACCCCTCACCGAGACCCCTGCGCTCTCCTCCGGCCACCCCTCCGACGTTTCGTCGCTCCTCGCCGCCGCCGCCCGCGAGGGCGACCTCCGCCTCGGCCGCGCGCTCCACCGCCGCCTCCTCCGCACACTCCTCCTCTCCACCGATGCCGTCGTCGCCAACTCCCTCCTCACCCTCTACTCAAAGTGCGGCGCCGTGGACGCCGCGCGCAACGTGTTCGATGGAATGCGCGGCCTGCGGGACCTCGTCTCCTGGACGGCCATGGCCTCCTGCCTCGCGCGGAACGGCGTGGAGCGGGAGGCCCTGCGCCTGCTCGGCGAGATGCTCGAGTCGGGGCTCCGGCCGAACGCGTTCACGCTGTGCGCCGCGGCCCACTCCTGCTTCCCGAGGGAGCTCTTTCACTTGGCTGGTGGCGCGGTTCTTGGGTTTGTAATCAAGACGGGCTTCTGGGGAACCGACATGTCTGTGGGCTGTGCCTTGATTGATATGTTCGCGAGGAACAGGGACCTGGCGGCAGCGCGAATGGTGTTTGATGGGTTGATCGAGAGGACGGTGGTCGTCTGGACGCTGCTGATTACACGGTACGTGCAGGGAGACTGCGCAGATAAGGCGGTTGAGCTGTTTCTTGATATGCTGGATGACGGTTTTGAGCCCGATAGGTACACCATGAGCAGTATGATTTCAGCTTGTGCGGAGTTGGGTTCAGTCAGGTTGGGGCAGCAACTGCACTCTCTAGCACTCCGGCTTGGGCTGGCATCTGATGGTTATGTGAGCTGTGGGCTTGTGGACATGTATTCAAAGTCGCATATACAACAGTCGATGGACTATGCAAGGTCAGTCTTCGAACGGATGCCCAAGCATGACGTGATGTCATGGACAGCGCTGATATCAGGATATGCACAATGCGGACTGCAGGAAAACAAGGTGATGCCCCTCTTATGCAAAATGTTAGATGAAAGCGTCAGACCAAACCATATCACATATTCTAGTATTCTTAAGGCCTGTGCCAACCTTTCTGATCAGGATTCAGGCAGACAAATTCATGCCCATGTCATCAAATCCAGCCTAGCACCTGTAAATGTTGTTGGGAATGCTCTGGTCAGCCTGTATGCCAAATCTGGTTGCATGGAAGAGGCTAGAAGGGCGTTCGACCAGCTCTATGAAAGGAACATGGTTTCTTTCAGTTGCGATATTGGTGGAAATAAGAGGAGCAATGCTTCTCGAGATTATCAGATTGAGAGCATGGACGTGGGAATCAGCACTTTCACATTTGCTAGCCTGCTTAGTGCTGCCACCAGTGTAGGGTTGCTAACCAAAGGTCAGCAACTGCATGCCCTTTCACTGAAGGCAGGATTTGGGTCTGATAGAGGCATAAGCAACTCCCTTGTCTCCATGTATTCTAGGTGTGGATACTTAGAGGATGCTTGCCGAGCGTTTGATGAAATGAATGACCATAATGTGATGTCATGGACTTCAATAATCAGTGGCTTAGCGAAGCATGGGTACGCAAAACGAGCGCTAGCATTGTTTCATAACATGATCTTGTCTGGTATCAAACCAAATGATGTCACATACATTTCTGTGTTATCTGCCTGTAGTCATGTTGGTCTAGTGAAAGAAGGGAAGGAGTACTTCAGATCAATGCAGAAGGATCACGGACTCATACCGAGGATGGAGCATTATGCTTGCATGGTGGATCTGCTTGCGCGATCAGGCCTTGTTGAAGAAGCCCTGCAGTTCATTAACGAAATGCCTTTGAAGGCAGATGCATTGGTTTGGAAGACTCTTCTCGGTGCTTGCAGGACCCATGACAATATTGAGATAGGAGAGATTGCTGCTAAACATGTCATAGAACTCGAGCCACGAGATCCAGCTCCCTATGTCCTGCTGTCTAACTTGTACGCTGATGCTGGTTTATGGGATGAAGTTGCAAAAATCAGGAGTGTGATGAGGGACAAGAACTTGAGTAAAGAAACTGGCTTGAGCTGGATGGATGTTGAGAACACCATTCATGAGTTTCGGGCTGGTGATACCAGCCATCCTCGAGCAGAAGAGATCTACGCGAAGTTGGACACATTGATCACAAAAATCAAAGGCATGGGCTATGTACCAGACACAAGCATTGTACTCCATGACATGTCGGATGAGCTTAAGGAACAGTATCTGCTTCAACACAGCGAGAAGATTGCTGTCGCATTTGGTTTGATTACTACGTCAGCAACAAAACCAATAAGGATATTTAAGAACCTCCGTGTTTGCGCAGATTGCCATTCGGCGATCAAGTATATCTCTAAAGCCACTGGAAGGGAGATAGTACTGAGAGATAGCAACAGGTTCCATAGGATGAAAGAGGGGGAATGCTCATGCGGAGAATATTGGTGAGAGGTGGCTGATGAGGTGCGCAGGTTTGGTTTTGCTGAAGCAAATGCAGACTTCTGGCTCAGCAGAGCGTTTCTGGTAGTAAGTAGTAACTGGTGTTCATATTTTGCTTTTTAAAATCATGGATCATGCAAAAAATCAGTTGTTGTACAGTTAGTTTATCTTAACATTTATAGAATCTGTGCCGTTATATGAACACTACAACTTCATGAGTAGCATACTTTTTTTTCTTCATACCTGTGCATTACTTGACCTGTGTGACCATGGATTCATAGTTGGTGGCTGGTTACAGAGAACAACATCCATTTAATTTTGATTTTCCGAATCAATACAAACATGTCTAAAGCCAAAACAAAGCAATATTCAGAGGGAAGTCTCATCTCTGCTTGCCCTCTCATTTTGTCCAGTAAATGGATCTTATCATGCGTTTAAATATAGAAGCTATGATACATAGTACATAGTACAGCATACAGGGAATAGTCACAGGTACAGCGATGTACATTTCCACTAGATGATCTTAAGACAAAAAATATTAATTGGATCAGGTAATTCTCATTGACCTTATTGATTTTCCACCAATAAAGGAATAGAATGGATGTGAATAGAGTTATCTTCATCCAGGAAAAAGGTTTACATGAACCAAGCTACACAGCAATGAACTCCTTTGGTTAAAATATGCCCATGGGGCAGAGGCAAGTCTATAAGGTAAGAGGATGATCAAATGGTAAATCCATACAAGTTTGAAAGACAAATAGCACCACAGATCCGAAAGCATCGACCATTTGGATACATGGTCAAAGCTAACAGCCTAACACAAATGACAACGTAATGACAGCCAAGCTGACCGAAAAGATTCTTCAGGCATCACAAGAACATACAAATTATTCAAGCTAATTCTTCCTATTGTCTAACAACAGTAGGCTGATTTGCAGTGGACACAGAGAGACAACCACCAGCCATCTTTTCCAATATAATGTAACTGTGTTTAGCTAATTCAAAATTGCCACATCCCAAAACAAAATAGCTAAACTATGGCAAATGACAAGATTGAAGTGCATGAAAAATTAAGGTAAAACAGAACTTGTCTCATTCAAATCCTTTGCAGTTCTGGTGGAAGCCGCACACCATGCATCACCGAATTTGATTTGGCAAGGTTTTGCAGCTCCATCAATTCCTCCTTGCTGTATTTTATCCTTTCATCTGTTTAAATCAGAAGGCAAACATGCTGTCAATATCTTATAAAATGCACATCTCAAACTGAGATTATATTCTTATTTTCCAATTGAAAGTAGCATCCTTACCTACAAACCAGATATCAGGAAGCCTGCTAGGGCCAACCGAACTGTTAACCACTTTTGCTTTTGCATGTGGAAGTTGCCTAGACTTGTGAACTTGGGAAGCACCACCACAATTTCCCTGAAGTTCCTGCATAAGCTCATGCCTCACCTCAATCATTCGATGATGCCTATAAAATGTTGAAATAGCGTCTGTTGTTCAGATCCAGCAGCCGCTTAAATCCAACATAGATAGCTTGGCAGGGGGCACAAACTGCAGAAGCCCAGAGTTTGACAATATATTCCCACAAAACCCAAGATGTATCCAATTTGAGGCAGAAGACAGGGCATGCAAGGCAGGATCAGACAAGAAATCACTTTTTAGGTACAAGTATTTCAGTGCTCCGAAGGATGCTAAGGGAGGTATAACTTCAGCTGACAGTGGTGTATCCTCCAGATTTAGGATTTCCAGGTATCTGAGATGCTCAAGTACAGACATAGACAATATTTTCTCTGAGTTCGCTTCGGTACGAGTGAACCCTGTCATATGATAGAACTGAGTTTCTCGAGGAGAAAGCATATTGATTTAATCAAGAAAAAGAAATAGATGCTAAGCAAGAGAGCAACCTTTGATACTTGTGTGACGTAGATCTATCATTATCAGCAAAGGCATCATGCTGATATATACTAGAGCAGAATCATCAATTTTTGTATGAGCTAAAGACAGCGAAACCAGATTTGGAACTGTTCCTGCCAAAACACATAGTGCCTGGGAAGTTACTCCAGCATTCTTGAGGCTCAGATATCTCAGGTTCATTCCAATATTTGCAACATATTTAATTGTATCGTCATTTATTCTGCTGAAGCTAAGGTCCAAATGCTCTAGATTCTTTATCTTTTCCAAGTATACAAGTTGCTTAAAGAACAACCAGGCATGTCCAAGTAGAACAATGAACTTACTTGGATGCTAGAAAACACTTCATCAACATTGCCAAATGAGGCTGCAGAGACAATAAACTTTTCCAGAGGAACAGGAACTTCAGAATCACCATCATGAATAGAATGAATTGTGCAGTTGCTCATATTTAGACATCGCCGCGTCGATGCAGCGGTCGATCAGCCGCGTCTCGCCGCCACCGGAGGCGGCCGCCATGGGTAGGGTGGCGCGGGGCGTCAGGTGTAGCGGTGCCGCAGTGGGAGCCGTCGCTTGACGGGAGGGAGGAAATGATGGATCCCAACTCCCAAGCCCTCGCTGCCCTGCACGACGGAGGAGACCTTTCTTCTTTTTCTTTTTGTAAAGTCCATTACCGGTCCTTAAACTTTTTATGTTGTGTTATTCCGGTCCATAGACTTTCAAAGTGTGTTATCTCGGTGCCTAAACACTTTTTGGGTCCCAAAATTAGCCCGTTACGGGTCTTGGCTGTGTCATCCCGGTCCTTAAACTTTTTATACTGTGTCATCTCGGCCCATGGTTGTTACCACAGTAATGGCACACTTTGAAAGTCTATGGACCGGGATGACACACTTTGAAAGTCTATGGACCGAGATGACACAGCATAAAAAGTTTAAGGACCAGTAATGGACTTTACTCTTTTTCTTTCTTCTTTTTCTTCTTCTTTTTGAGCTTGGGGCATCCACACTTCCACAGTGCGCAGGCTGGCCGGTGGATTCGCAGCCCCACGTCGGAGCCGAGCTGCCAGCTCAGCCTGGACTGTGGCTTGAAGTCTTGAAGAGCGGCAGGGAGAAGCGAGACCTGCAGGGTAGTAAAATTTTTGCTTTTTAGCCCAAAATTTGAAAATTTTTACATATATGAACTCTTAGAGAAAAGATTTGCAAAAATGGACCCTTAGCCCGGCGCCAAAGTATATGGCGCTCATGATAGATGACACGGCGCCATATGCTTTGGCGTCGTGCGTGGACACGTAGGATCCACGGTGGCAAAGCACGGCGCCAAAGCCCATGGCACCGTGCTATGCAACAACGGCGCTAACGGCCGTGGCGCCGTACTCTGAGACTTAGCCCGAACTTGCAGTTTTAATGCAAGTTCAGCTACTGCAGCACCAAACACCCTGGCGCCGTATGTAAATAGCGCAGCGCCAGACTCTTTGGTGCCATGCTGTTTAACTACGGCGCCGGGTTCTTTGGCACCATATACGACGCCAAAGGGCCTGGCGTCGTAGTTAAACAGCTCGGCGCCAAAGAGTCTGGTGCCGTGCTATTTAAATCTGTAGAAAAAACATCAAACTTGTTGTTTGTTCTGCAAAACATATGCACATACACACATATACATACATTCACATATAAAACAGCTGAAAACCTAAATAACAACATCACATAACTATCAATAAGTCTCAAAATATCACATAACATCACATAACTATCAATGTGTCTCAAAACATCACATAACATCACATAACTATCAATGAGTCTCAAAACATCACATAACATGTCTCAACGCACAAAATAGTCAGTCTCACTGCTTCTTGGCCCTTCCCTTCCCCTTGGCCAAAGTATCAGTCCCTGGAGTATACGTGCTCGAGGGACGGGCCAAACAACGAGGCCGCTGCGAAGCCTGAGTAGATGGTGCGTCGGGCATCTGGGACATCCCAATCTCGTCGCGGGTAGATGCCTCCTCATCCTCGTGCTCCTCCTCCTCGTCATCCTACTCCGCCTCGTCGTCGTCGTCATCGCCCTGACTGAAAGTCAGAGTGCGTGACGAGCTCCTCGTGGACTGGCGTCTGCCGACGTGTGATGACGAGGCTGTAGCGGCTGAGGCACCCGAGCGCTGGGAGGCCGCAGGTATAATCACGTCCGAGCGTGCGCGGCAACCACAACGACCTGCCGCCCGACTGATGCGACGTCTAAGTCTCTGCAAGTAATGATATGTCATAATAGTATACATGCTGAGATGGATCTAACTTAACGAATTATCTTCGTACCTTCAAGAAGTCCCTGAGGTGGCTCTCGTTGTCTGGGCCGCCAACGGGGTAGCTAAGAGCCTCGTCTATCTCATGCACCGAGGTTCGGAGAGAAGTCCCCTAAAGAAATAAGGAAACATAAGTAAGTGCGAGATGAACATATTGAACCAAAGTAAGTGCAAATATCATGCTTTCCGTACCACTCGATCGAGAATCAGAGCGGCCTCGACCACTGTGCCCTCCCTCGCACGCCTGTCGTACGCAGTATCCTCGTCCTCGGACGAAGCGAGGTCTGCGTAGTCGACATCGGTCCACTGCAGCCTCAGCCTGTAGCGGGTGGCAGTGTGGTACCAGGACAATCCTGGAAGCTGGCGTTGTTGTGGGGGGGGGGGTATTGTCCCGCTCGCAGTTGTCCTCCATCCTCCTCCACCACTGGACGTAGTCTCGATGGTGATGAGCGAAGTCCGTCACCTTTCGTTGGCGGACCCTGTCGAACCTGTACATATAGCAGATGTTAACAATAGGTGTTAGAGTAATAACCAATAGAATTCTAAATGAAACAAAAATTGTAACTTACTGGTGCAAATCAACAGAGGTCGACACCTCCTGGGGGGTAGAACTGCACGAGGCCAAACAGCCGCGCAACTCTGTGGGGGGAGGTGAATCTCCACGGCGTAGAAGCAAATCAACGGACACCTCATCCTCCAAATATGGTAGTCCCTGCGGCATATGGTGCTGAGCGGTAGAGCTCGAACCTGTGGCTCGGAGTAAGGCTCCCAGGAGACCTAGTAAGCGAATACATGGGCAAACACACGATTAGCCATGTACAAAAACCAAGAATCGCAGGAAAAATAAATGCATTACCAATTTCTTACCATCGTGGGAGACAAGGTGTCCAACTCGTTGCTGTAATCCACATACGCCCGTCGAGTGGTCACGAACAGGACTGAGACACTATCCCACAGGTACGCCACAGTAGGGCCGAGGTCATCCACACCCTGTGGATGCCAAGGCTGCGCCTAGAACACTTGAGGGCGCCCCATAGGAATGCGTGTCCACATCCACACCTGTATTAGGAAGACGCAGCCATCGAGCGTCGACGTGGGCACCTTGCGTCTGCAGGCCTCGCAAAGCTGGCGGTAGAGGAACGCGAGGACCGCCGAGCCCCAACTGAACTGTCCAGCGTCGACCCAGTCCTAGAGACAATGGATGTACATCCACGAAGCGGCGTCCCCCGTGGTGTCCGGGAAAAGCACGGCCCCGAACATGTGGAGGACCCAAGCGCGGCAGTGGTAGGTCACCGTGGCGTCGTCCGCGCCCTCAGGGCATACACCAAAGGTATCCCGCAACCATCTAATGTGAACCCCCAAGACACGGCTTCGCCTGGCATTCTCTGGGATAGGAGGCAATGGTGTGCCCAGGAAGGCCTCCACACGTGCCCTCCAGCCCTCAGACACCACCGGGCCGACCACCGGCTGTCCCCTTATGGGAAGTCCAAGTATCATCGCCACGTCCTGCAGCGTGACGGTCATCTCCCCACAGGGAAGGTGGAACGTGTGTGTCTCTGGCCTCCACCTGTTAATAGTACACGGAGAAAAGAATTAGTTACGTACGTAAAAATATAGAAACAAAAACAAATAGACCCGATAGAGAAAATGCACCTATCGACAAGTGCGGTCAAGGCTACGGGGTTGAAGACCAGCATGCCCCGCCGTAGTAGGTTAGCGACCGTGTGAAGGCCAGCACGTCGAAGCAGCGGGGTATAGCGGTCGTCGTAGACCATCAAGTTGAACCCATCATGGGTTCGACGACGAAGTATGGGAATCTCCTGAAAAATGCTATAAAAGTTAGCTACGTGATGAAAACACATGTACATTTCGACAACACACGTACCTGTCCGTCCTCCGTGAGCCTGCCGCGGTGCTCGGTCTCGTAGAACTCGTCTAGCAGCCGGTACCTCGCCATCCTGTGCATTCAAAAATACATTAACCAATATACCATATCAGATAAACTAAATTACTAAAATCACTAGTCGCTAATTTCTCTCCAACGCTCATCACTTTTACCAATATTTCCTATTTCTAAACCTAAAAAAGAATCTACACCTATACCTATTTCTAAACAAGCAAACATACCTATTTCTAAACAAGCAAATAAACCCTAAAAATATACCTATTTCTAAACATTCATCAATCTCACTCAAATCAATCCCTAAAACATATCTATTTCTAAACATTCATCAATCTCGCTCAAATCAAACTCTAAAAACATACCTATTTCTAAACATTCATCAATCTCGCTCAAATCAAACCCTAAAACATATCTATTTCTAAACATTCATCAATCTCACTCAAATCAAACCCTAAAAACATACATATTTCTAAACATTCATCAATCTCACTCAAATCAAACCCTAAAAATGAATCTATACCCATTACTACTCTTACATTACGCATATCTATTGCAAATCCAACCTAAATCCGAGCCAAATTGAACTAATTTCATCTAGGGTTTCAAATCTTGCCCCACGAAATGTACTTCAAATAATCCATATCTATTGGAAAAAATTAAGGGAGGGGAGGGAGTTCACCTTGCTTGCTCGGTTTGGAAGCAAAATAGCGAGAAAAATCG
This sequence comes from Dendrocalamus latiflorus, assembly GCA_017311315.1. Lineage (NCBI taxonomy): Eukaryota > Viridiplantae > Streptophyta > Magnoliopsida > Poales > Poaceae > Dendrocalamus > Dendrocalamus latiflorus. The sequence continues at coordinate 8,872,908 of CM029662.1, forward strand.
ATGGATTGGAGTAGATTTGGAGGGGGAAGAGAGGGGCGGTGGCGGCCTGCTCTCTGTTCGAACGGATGAGTGAGGGGGTGGGGGACCGGGGCCGCGCTCAGGCTTAAGTCCCAGAGCACGGCGCCACGGCCGTTAGCACCGTTGTTGCATAGCACGGCGCCATGGGCTTTGGCGCCGTGCTTTGCCACCGTGGATCCTACGTGTCCATGCACGGCGCCAAAGCATATGGCGCCGTGTCATCTACCTTGGGCGCCATATCCTTTGGTGCCATGATAAGGGTCTATTTTTTCAAATCTTTTCTCCAGGGGTCCATATGTAAAAAACTTTCAAATTTTGGGCTGAAAAGCAAAAATTTTACTACTTCCACGCCCTCACATGCACCTAAAGCAAGAAAGGTTACAACCGTTCAAGTTCCCACCAAATCTACTCCAACAAAGAATGCATCTTCAGTTGCTTCCACTGGATGTACAAGGGATATCCAATGTCACAAGTGCAAGGGATTCGGTCACTTGATAAGAGAGTGCTTAAGTCAGCGAGCTCTCGTTGTGAGAGAAGATAGTGAGTATACTTCAGCTAGTGAAATTAATGAAGAATATACACTTATTGCAAATGACCACGCAAGTGATGAGATTGATACTAGTAATGAATAAGAAAAATACTTGAGTGCTGAAGCTTCAAATAAGTAAATGAGTCTTTTAGTGAAGCCTGTGCCTAGTGCACAAATGGAGAGTGCTGAACAGGACCAACAACACAATTTATTTCAAACCAAGTTTGTCATCAAGGGACGTTCATGCCGTGTCATCATTGATGGAGGAAGTTGCAATAACTTGGCTAGCTTGAAGATGGTTGAGAAGCTTGGCTTAACCACAAGTCCTCACTCACGTCCTTACTACATCTAATGGTTTAACTCACATTGTAAATTGAAGGTAATCAAAACTGTGGGAGTACAATTTTTGCTTGGTTCATATCATGATTATATTAATTGTGATGTTGTGCCTATGCAAGCACGATCCTTACTTTTAGGTGACCATGGTAGTTTGATAAGGATTTCACTCATCATGGTAGAACTCATCAATATACTCTCATGCGTAAGGGTAAGAAAATTGTTTTACACCCAATGTCTCCTGAAGCCATTATTAAAGGTGAAATTGAACAGTCTGAATGTGAGAAAAAGGAGAATGCTAAAAGTGAGAATCAGATAGAAGCTAAAAAATACTTTCCACCTAAAAAGAAAGAAGCAAAAGAATCAAATGCTAGAAAGAATAAAATTAAATTGAAAGGTGATGTTCTATTAGCTACTAAATCTGATTTCAATGACTTGAAAGTGAAAAATTCTGATTGCTATGCCTTGCTTTGCAAAGATGCTTCGTTTTCACTTGAGGATTTACCCGCATCTTTACTTCTTGCTGTCACTAACCTTTTACAAGAGTTTAATGATGTGCTTCCATCTGAAATACCCCAAAAACTGCCATCTATTAAAGGAAATTGAGTATCAAATTGACTTGATCCTATGAGCTTCTTTGCCAAACCATGCACCATATAAGACTAATCCGGATGAGACTAAGAAAATATAGCATCAAGTGCAAGACTTGCTTGACAAAGGGTACATACGTGAAAGCCTTAGTTCTTGTGTTGTTCTTGTGATTTTAGTTCCTAAGAAAGATGGATCTTGGTGTATGTGTGTTGATTATAGAACGATTAATAATATCACTATTGGATATCATCATTCTATTCTTTGGTTAGATGATATGCTTGATGAATTGAGCGGCTCTACTATTTTCTCTAAAGTTGACTTACGTAATGGATACCACCAAATTAGAATGAATCTTGGAGATGAATGGAGGACTGCATTTAAAACTAAGTTCGTGTTATATGAGTGGCTAGTGATGTTTTTTGGTTAAATTAATGGACCTAGCACTTTCATGAGATTGGTGAACGAAGTTTTATGTGCTTTCATTGCTAAATTTGTGGTAGTTTACTTCGATGACATATTAATTTACAGCAAGTCACTTGATGAACATCTTGAACACTTACGTGCTATTTTTATTGCTTTAAGAGATACACGTTTGTTTGGTAATCTTGAAAAGTGTGCCTTTTACACTGATCGAGTTTGTTTTCTTGGCTATGTTGTTACTCTGTAAGGACTTTAGGTAGATGAAGTCAAGATTGTAACTATAAAGAGTTGATCAACACCACAAACGGTCACATAATGGTTGAGCATTCATGGATTTGTTGGATCCTATCTTCGCTTTATGAAGGATTTCAGCACCATCGTCGCACCTTTTAATGAATTGACGAATAAAAGTGTTCCTTTCAAATGGAGATAAGTGCAAGAAGAAGTTTTCAACCTTCTCAAAGAAAATCTCACAAATGCACCATTACTCCAACTTTTGAACTTGAGTGTGATGCTAGTGGAATTGGAATTGGTGGTGTATTGATACAAGAAGGTAAAACTATTGCTTATTTTAGCGAGAAATTGAGTGGGTCTAGTTCAACTAATGATAAATAATTGTATGCTCTATTTCAAACTTTAGAAACATGGTAACATTATCTATGGTCCAAAGAATTTATTATACATTCTGATTATGAATCTTTGAAGTATATTAGAAGTTAATCTGAACTAAATCATAGACATGAACGTTGGATTGCTGATGCTTTGTCTAGATGGTAACCTTTGTTGTTGTAGAATCGATACTGCAATCAGAGCAGGGGTGAATGATTGTTGCCACTTTTGAAGTCTTCTGATGGTCGGTGATGCTTTCGACCACTCAATGATAAATCGCTTGATCAATCACTCACTTCAATCGACCGATCTATTTGATCGCTTCGCTCGAACACTTTGAACGTTGTCATAAGATTCAAACCACCAGCAATCACCAGTGCACTTTAAGCAAATCAAGAACCAGATTGATTCAAAATTATCTTTATTGCTAGAAATTTATGGATTTACAAAATGCCCTCACAAACACCCCTAAAAGCCCTAGCGAAAAGACTAAAGCCAGAACCTTATCAAGACTCTCTAAGAATCGTACAAAAGCCTTGAAAAGGCCGTATCCAAAACCATATGTTAATCTATAGCATCTACTTGCATTTATAGATTAACATCACAAACTGTGTCTACCTAAAACATGAATCCAAATCTTATCTCTTACTAAAACTAAGGGACCTGAAACCCTTCTGAACACGGGTTTTATTCAAACTCTCAATCTTCTTAGTTATGGGCTTCATCCACAACTCCTAACACACCACGCGACGAAGTCTCCAAGATAGCACCTCCTATATCTTCATCACGCACCATCAACTCTCGTGTCAAAGCCTCCTGAACCGCACTGCCCATAGCTTCTCCATAAATCACCACTTTTGATCTCCACGTGCTCCAGCGTGAGTCGAACCACTTCGCATGACATCCTTGACCGCCTGGACCTTAGATTTCCCATCCCAGTCCTGATATGCTCATCACCGACCATGATTGTCTCTATGCCCACCTGCACATGCAAAGACCAAAAAAACATTTTCCACTGGCACATGTTCTTCACAACTTGACAGACATTAGTCCACCCACATATAACACACCCTCACCTATCCATAGATAAGAACCAAACCATCACGAACACCATCCAGGTTGTCCATGACCACAATTCCACATTCTCCAGAAATCACCAACTTCAAATCACCCATTACAACCAGTTATGCCCTCTATGCAAAGCCCAATTGCTAGCTCATCGAGTACTCAAAGACACAAGTACTTGAAAAATACTATTGCTTGCTCATAACACTTGGGAACCACAACCATCGCTACCGACCATCAAATAATATTGTTCCATCGAGTACTGAATACCGAGTACCAATTGCAACATCTAAGAAACCAGATTGCTAAATCAATGACTATCGATCCCAAAGTCTATGGCTACCCATCACCGACCAGGTATTGTAACAATAACTACCAAGTACCGAACAGATATTGTAGCATTGACCATCGAGTACTCACCTGGTACTGTAGTACCAACTGACGACCGGTAACTATAGCACAAACTACCGACCGAGTACTATAACACAAGAATTAAATCATTCGAAAGCACTTGAAGTCTACGACTATCATATGGTCTTACAATATTCCTCTTGATGAATACATTAATAACACATCAAAATCTCCTGAACGAAAGTTCTCCCCCTTTCTTAATTCTCCCCATTTCATCTAACTCTCCCCCTTTCTGCTAACTTCTCCCCCTTTGGCAATGAAATCATCAAGTGCTCTAGAGAGAAGATAATTCTAAAAAGAAGCAATGAGAGTAAACATCCAAAATCTTTGTAAATTATCCAAGTCAATTTACATTGATTTAAGAATATATCCAAGTCATCTTGTTGAATAGAGCTCCCTAGATCATATAAAGTTATACACCATAAAGCAAGTCTAAATAGGTCTTCAGCATGATTAAGCAAATTCGATTAATAACAGGCATCTCGACCATAACTAAACCGATCTATAAAAAGCACAAAGTGATAACACACCTAAAAGAGTAAACCTAAAAGTGAAGCAAGCTTTAAATCTAGTCGAACTAGCAGTCTCATATAACAACCTATAGCTCCATACTTATTTTTTAAAGTGTGTGGCATGCTTGTAGCATACTTCTTTTCATAATTCCATCTTTGTAGCAAATTTCTTTTGAATGGTGGTATGCTTGAAGCATACTTCTTTTCGATCGAAGCATACTCGTTTTGTAGGATCGAAATGGCAACAGAGGGGGGTGAATGGTGCCTTCAAAAACTCCCCAAGTATTCTCACCAACTTCTTCTCCAATAGCTACAGAAGCTACGAAGGCAGAAGATGAATGCTTGCTGGAAACCGAGAGGAAGTCAACTGAAACTAATCAAGAATGAGGGAGTCGGCCAAAACCCAGAGCAGTCGATACCTTACTATGTAGTCAAACGACTCCCTGTTGTGACCAAAGCAGTTTCAGAGCAGTCGAGACGTCACAGTGATATGTCGATCGACAAAAGAAAGAACACAGTAACGACCGAAGACAGAGAGAGAGCGCACGCAACCATTTGCACAAGGACTCGATCAAAATTTCTGCTCTCGGGAAGAACCTGACCAAATGGTCTTAAGTATGGATCCCAGTTCAGAGCAGAAAGAGCAAGATAACTCGAGCAAAGAACTTGCTCAGATCAAGAAAGCCAGGACACAAATGAGAACCATCATCTCAGACATACATGGGAAAGGATAAAGTAGAGAAAGCACAAACAAACAATCAAACAATTCACAGAACAAAAACTCAACATAGAGGAAGAGAGATGAATGATTGATAAAGGAGGTTTCTACAGCCACTCCAACTGGGAGATACATGAGCACACTTGCTCCATCCCGAGAACCCACACACTCACAAATAAACAAGGAAGAACAGAGCAACTCGGGGATCAGAATCTCGCCGAGCACCCGAGCTCTACCCTCTCTATTTATAGCCTTCTGCTACCGGGCGAAACCCATAAACCCCCACCTAACACCGGGTTTTACCACTTGCTTTACCCGTTAGCGCCAACAACTCCTGTGCACTGGCAGAGACAGCTTCCCTTTGCAGCTTTCCGCATTTCTCCAAAATGCCACTCCGCTGCCTTCCCGGAAGCTTCCTCCTGCCTTGCCGATCACGCTTGCAACCACCTCACAGACCTCGTCGTCTTTGGCATCTCCCGGCCGCTCACAACCTCAGCACCCCCGTGTCTAGTCTCGACCATCCATGCCTCACCACGACTAGTCTCAAAGTCCTGCAAACCATCACAGACAAGCAAACATTCATAGCACCGCACAACACAATGTGTACAAACATCTGCATCAGAGAAACAGAGCTCAAACTACACTCCACACAGTCGTACATACATTACGACCGGTCGAAGTCACTTAAACATTAATGCACACGGTCTACGACCCTTTCATAAGTCTTTACGATCGATTCCCAGCTGATACGACCGCTTCTGGAAGCCATACGACCAGACAACAGAAGCTACAACTTTTAGCCTAAGTCTATAACGTGATCGAATGGGCTTCCGACCACAACCGATCGCGCTACAACTTCACCCGAGTGCTTCCGACCGCTTCCTGCGATAACGTGGTCGTAGGCCACGACTACTCAACGTAGTCGTAACTTCGAGCACCGACTTTCGACCGCTGCAGTCGTAGCTCCGACTGACGACTTCCAACCACGACCTACATAGTCGTAAGTGCGCTCGACCACGACCAGAGTGGTCGTAAACGACACAACATGGTCGTAAACTGTGAACCAAGTTTTCGACCACGACCAACGTGGTCGTAGCAGCGTTCGACCATGGCCAACGTGGTCGTAAGGCGCTGACTCCTCAATGTGATCGTTCACTCGAGCGCCAACTTCTGATCGCAGCAGTCGTAGCTTTGACTTACGACCTCAGACCGCGAGCAACGTGGTCGTAGCAGGCTTCGACCACATCCAACGTGGTCGAATAGCCTTCTGACCACAGCCAAATCAGTCGTAAACTTCCCTGGTGACCTACGACCACGGCCAGAGTGGTCGTAAACGCCACAACGTGGTCGTACAGCCTTCCGACTACGGCCAAAGAGGTAATAAACACTCCGACTGACTTCCGACCACAGCAAAAGAGCTACGACTTTGCAGAAAATACTTAAATCAAACTCAAACTTTCAAAAGCAGCCGTCAATCACTCATCACAAACATGGGGCATGTCCACATGATCTCTCACGTTTTGTGCCTTTTCTTTTATTTAACCATGGCATGCTTGAAGCATACATCTTTTTAATCTTTATCTTTTTTTTATTTTTATCATAACATGCCAACTCGAGTGATCATAAAACAATTGCAATATGAAACATACGAGCCTCATGACTAAGATTTAAAAAGAGGACTCACAATCAAGTTAATCCTTTCGATGAACATCACAAGTTGATATCTACAATCAATCTAGTCAAGGTCTTCATCCATGTCATGTTTTAGTTCAAATATAGCAAATTAATTGCAACCTGTTTTGACTTCGACTATAAAGTAAATGAATAAATATGATAAAAACAGGTCTACTACATATTATTTGATTTTAAAGACTTGGACTTAATGTATTATTTCACAAGTATAATAGACAAAGCTTTCGAAATATTTAAACACCAAGCTCCTCCCCCCAGAATAATTTCATAAGATGCAAAACACCCAACTCACTTCGTAGGCGAGCAAAATGAGAAGAATCGACCAGTTTAGTGAAAATATCAGCAACTTGAGAATCGGAATCAATGAAATGTAATATAACATCTCCCTTTTCATGTGGTCTCTAAGAAAATGATCATGAATATCAATGTTTTTGGTTGTTGAATATTGCACAAGATTTTTAGCAATACAAACTGTACTAGTGTTATCACAAAATGGTGGAACACTATCTAATTTTAAGCCAAAATCCTTAACAGTAGCTGTCATCCAAAGCAATTGAGGGCGACAAGAAGCAACTGCTACATATTCAGCCTTAGTAGTGGAAAATGCAACAGACACTTATTTCCTAGAAGCCCATGAAATAAGAAATATGCCTAAAAAGTGACATGTTCTAGAAGTACTCTTCCTAACAATTTGACAACTCCAAAAATCCACATCTGAATAAGCTCTAAGGGTAAGACAAGAGAAAGACGAGTACCATAAGTCAAATTCCAAAGTTGACTGAAATTACCTAAAAATTCACTTTACTGCTTGACGATGTAGGCACGTGGGGAAGCTTGAAACCAAACACACAAACAAATGGCAAAATGTATGTGTGGTTGTGAAACGGTGAGATACAAAAAAAGAACCGATTATGTTTCTGTACTCCTTTTGATCAACAGGCTCTCCATCTTCATCAGAATCCAACACAGCTGTAGACCCCATAGGTGCAGAAATTGGTTTGACTGTCCCCATGTCGAAATGATAAAGTAAATCCTTGTTGTACTTAGTTTGATGAACAAAAGTACTCAACTTTAAGTGCTTGATCTAAAAGCTTAGAAAGAATGTGAGTTCTCCCATCATGCTCATCTTGAATTCGCTGCTCATAGTATCTAAAAATATAAAAACAAGAGCATGAGAGGAACCACCAAAGATGATATCATCCACATAGATCAATACGAGATCATTACCATGCTTGAGAGTAAACAAAGTCTCATCTACCTTGCCAATTTGAAAGTTATTTTTTAGCAAATATGATTTTATCCTATCATACCATGCTCTGGGTGCTTGTTTTAGACCATATAAATTTTTGGACAACTTGTAAACATGATCAGGAAACTTAGGATTCTCAAAACTAGGTGGTTGTCTAACATAAATTTCCTCCTCAATATAGCCATTAAGAAAAGCACTTTTCACATTCATTTTATATAGTCTAAAACCCTTTGATGCAGTAAATGCTAATAAAATTCTAATGGCTTCTAATCGAGTAACATGAGCAAATGTTTCATCAAAGTCAAGACCTTCTACCTGGGTGAATCCTTGAGCCACAAGTCTAGCCTTATTTCGAACAACAATATCATCCTCACTTTGTTTTTTCTTAAAGACCCATTTAGTTCTGATCACATTATGGCCATGAGGAGGTGAAACCAACGTCCAGATTTTATTACACTCAAAGTTTTCTAATTCCTCATGCATGGCATTAATCTAAGACTAATTAGATAAAACATGATTTACATCTTGGGGTTCAAAAGAGGAGACAAAAGCAGAATGAGTATGTGAGGCATTGGAGTTATACCTGTTGCAAAGAATTCTCTTATTTAACTCACCGATCACTTGTTCAGGGATGACTTCATTGAATATGTAGAGGAGCCTGTGAAGTGGTCATAGATGTAGTCGAAGAGACCATAATGGTCATAGTGGCCTTTACCTCATGAGTGGTTGTAGGAATGGTCGTAGAGGTGATCGTATGTGTCAGAGAGTGACCCGGGAACTCCCTGCTATCGTCGTCGGAGTCATAGAAGATGTCCTCGAGTGCGTCTGAGACCTATATACCTAGTACTAGGACTAGCCTCATCAAAAGTGAGCTCGCAGGTCTCAACAATTTTGTTAGTTTCTAAGTTGAGTACACGATAGCCTCAAATGTGAATTGCATAACCAAGAAAGATGCCATCTGAGAATCTAGATTCAAATTTATCAAGATTGCCTTATTTAAGTATGAATCATCGATATCCAAACACTCTTAAGTGAGAAACACTAGGAGAATGACCAAACTGAAGCTCATAGGAGGTCTTATGCAGTTTAGCTCGCAAGAATACTCTATTTGAAATGTAGCAGGCAATCGAAATAGCTTCAGCCCAATATTTCCAAGGAATAGAATATTCATTTAATATAGTTCTAGCCATTTCGACCAAAGTTATATTCTTACGTTCGACCACACCATTCTATTCAGGCATTGAGTTGACGAAAATTGATGGTCTAAACCATTTTTGGCATAAAAGCAAATGATGTGTTCTTGAATTCAATTCTATTATCACTCCTAATTGCTCTAAGTGCTCCTGAAAGTTCATTAGCAACTCTAAGAGCTAGCTCTCGAAAGTGACCGAAAGCTTCGTCCTTAAAAGTCATAAAATACACCCAAGAGTATCTAGAGTAATCGCCAATAATAATAAGAACATACCATTTACTTCCAACCGACTGAACTAGCAGGACCTACTAAGTCCATATGTAACAATTGACTTGGAGAATCGGTCATGATAAGAGTGAGTAGGAGATGAGGCAATGAGACCATCTTACCATGTCGATAGGGTAAAGAAATTGGATCCATTGACTTTTGATCTTAAGACTAGGAAATACTTTAACCAGATTCATGTTACTAAGCTGAGCTAGAAGATCAAAGCCAATATGACATAATCTATGGTGCCAGAAGAACAAATCTTTAGAGTAGAAGAAATTAGACACCTAAGATCAAAAGAAGCTGAATATGAGAAATCATTCTTAAACAAGCGACCAATTCAACTAATTTTGCGTACAAGATCACCAGATGAATCCAAAACTCAGCATGAATGCCTTTTAAAGTTCAGCTCAAGATTATCATCTACCAACTGTAAAATTGAAAGCATGTTATAGCTTAACTTACTAATGAGAGTGACGTTCTTTAAGATGAACTTGTCATTGACGCGCATGATACCTTTAGCAAGAATTCATCCTTGAGTGTTGTCCCCAAAAGTGATCATCTCATCACCGGGGTACATGCGAGGGAAGAGAACCATCGTGAGTCTTCGGTCATATGCCGAGAACAACTGGAGTCAATGAATCACATGTTCTCCTTCCTCTTGTGAAGAGCCTACATGGCATGAACAATCGCTGGGACCTTAGTACTAGGGTTAGACTATAAAGATTTAGGTATCTAGTACTGAGATAATCGACGAACAGAAGAAAAAGTATGCACTGATAAAGATTTATGTGAAGCATTACCATTTGACATATTTAGACTAGACAATTGATGAGACATCGATTCGACCATGGAGCAATCTGACCTCCTGAGCAGAGCCGGTCTGACCGCCGACCGGTCTAAACGAGCAGTAAAAGCTAGTCAAAACCGATCTGACCCCTTACATAAAGTTGGTCTAACTCCTGGCTGGTCTAATTGAGCAGAGATGACTGGTCTCTTGAGAAGTTAGTCTGATTGTGAGAATCAACTGGTCATAAACCTTGTTCAACCACGCTGGTTTGACTATGAGAAACAACTGGTTGGACGTCTAGTCCAGTCTCGCTTGATCGACCATGGGAAGCAGCTAGTTAAAAATGCTTCCTCATCCTGTCCTTTTTCTCTTTCTTTGCTTTTCTAAAGCAGAATTGAACCAAATGACCATCTTTACCACAATGGGTGCACTGATATTTGATTTGAGGAGAGGTCGTATAAACCGACTTCACAGCACTCAGTTTGATAGAGAATTCTTTTATAATATCAGCTGAACTAAAGACAACTTATTTTGGTTTAGACTCTACTTCAAATTTTCCTGGTTCGAGTACATTAACAACTTTGGGAGGATTTTCTTAGCATGCTTAGTGAAATTAAATCCTAGACCATAATTTTTCACACTAGTTTTCGACTTGTTTAAGATCATATTCAAGTTCTTCTTGCCGAAAGAGAACCTTTCTAGAGTGTTCTTAAGGTACTCATTTTCTCTAACCAGTGAAGGACAAGTTATGCAATTATGGATTCTACCATAGGACTCTTGGAAGTACTAGACTGAGCCAATCTTTCTTTTTCAGCAAATTCCTACAACTGACTAGTTAGAGCATCAATTTCAATATTTAACTTAGGATAGTTAGAGCAAGAAAGATTTTCATGATAGAGCATTTGTTGAATTGATTCCTGAGATGAATTAAGTCTAACTTGTGGCAAATCACACTTAGAACATGGCTTAGAAGTATTAGACTTAAGTTTTTCAATTTCATCGTTACCAAGTTTAAGTTTTCCATCATAGGATTCATGTAGGATTTTTAGTTGATCAAGTTTATTAGTTACATCACTGAGTTGAGGCAGTTAGTTGCATTAATAGATCTAACAGTTTCCAACTCAGAATATAGGACTTGACAAGCTTCACAAGAATCATCTTTAGGAATAGATGATCTAAGTCTATTAACCCCAGAATGCAAACTTTCAACTACAAAATTATTATCTTTTCAATTTCTTTTTAGTCTTTTTTAATTCAATAACAAGTTTAACTAGACCATCTTCAACTCATTGTATGATGGTCTTACCTCATCGGAATCACTTTAGTCATCCTCATTGTTGCCTGCCACATGCTTGTGAAGTCAACAGTGTCCTTCTTGCCTTTGACATTCTCACTGTCGTGGTCATCATCATCACAGCTCTCAAAATCTATGTCACTCAAGTCGAAGTGCTTAATGGCTGATAAGACTTTTTCAGCAACCTTGCGACGGAAACTTGCACTCTTGATATTATTCTTGGATGGTCGACGATGATAGTTTTGGTCTTCCTTGACCCCTTTCCCTTTGAGCTTGGGAAAATCCATCTTAATATGGCCTAGCTTGCCACTCTCGAAGCACCTGATTGGACCTGAAACTCCACCTCGCTTTCTTGTCCTCAAATTATTGAGTCTTGTATGCTCGTGACGAGATTAAGATAAAATCCTGTTCAGGGAGCTGTTTGAACTGATCTTCTCAAAGAGGACAAAGCAGACAAGGGAACCCAAGACAAGTGCTAAAGATGAAAATTTATCAGTCTTAGATGGCAAAGATAAAGATGAAAATTTATCAGTCTTAGATGGCAAATCCATCTCATAGGTTTTCAATCTAGAATACAGATCATCCACGGTAAGAGTATCTAGATTGACAATTTGATTAATAGTCGTGGCGACCATCAACCACTCTGAACCTAAAGACCTGAAAATTTTAGTTGAATTATCTCCATCAGTAGGAATAACACTAACTCTATGCAAGTTACTCAAAATCTTCTCAAAACGAGCAAAAAGATCATCTATAGATTCATTAGATTTCATAGCAAAATCTGAGTACACTTTTTGATAAAGATTCTTACGCACTTTTTGATAAAGATTCTTACACACTTTCTTGATCTTAGTCGTTCCTTCATGATAATCGCAAATAGTTTTCAAGATTAAATGAGCAGAAGCAATATGAGCTACATGATCAAATTTTTTGCAAGAAATTCCTTGAAAAAGCAAGTTATGAGCACGTGCATTCAAATCTACAGCTGTTGTGCCCTCCATGCAAAGTCCGATCGCTAGCTCATCAAGTACTCGAAGACACAAGTACTCAGGAAATACTATCGCTCCGCTCAGAACACTCGGGAACCACAACCATTGTTACCGACCATCAAATAACATTGTTCCATCGAATACTAACTACCGAGTATCGATCGCAATGTCTAGGAAACTAGATTGCTAAGTCAACGACTATCGATCCCAAAGTCTATAGCTACCCATCATCGACCAGGTATTGTAGGAATAACTACCAAGTACTGAACAGATACGGTAACATCGACCATCAAGTACCCCACCTAGTAATATAGTGCCAACCAATGATCGATAACTGTAGCACAGACTACCGACCGAATACTATAGCACAAGAATTACAGCATTCGAAAGCACTCGAAGTCTACAATTATGACAACCGACAGTAAAGTCTATGACTACCGATCACTAACGAGGTACTGTAGCTACGACTAGTTCACTAATCGTGATCAAATTTAACCGATTACCTACTGTGATCGAAATGCTGTGATTGATTAACCATGGTCGATACCTGACGTGGTCAAAAAGCTATGGTCGAATTACCGTGGTCGATGGACCTTAATCATCTGCCATGGTCGACAGCTGCCCTAAAAGCTTCAGTAACACAAGTGCAATGACTAGCACATTTACAAACGTAAATTCCAATGAAATCTAAATATCAATTATTCATCATCACTGAAGACACAACCACCACATGGTCTTACAGTTGTCCTAACTTGATTGTAGAATTTTGGGCATAGAGATAATAAAATATTTATATGCTTCTGATGAAGAATTAAAAGATGCCCTGTACAATTGTAAAGATGGTAAAAACTAAAACAAATTTGTTTTAAATAATGGTTTCTTATTTAGAGGTAACAAGCTATGCATTCTAGTTAGCTCTGTTCATCTTTTGTTGTTATAGGAGGCGTATGGAGGTGGATTAATGGGACACTTTGGCATCAAAAAGGCGGAAGGGATCCTTACTAAACACTTATATTGGCCAATAATGAGATACAATGTTGAGTGCTATATTTCATGATGCACTACATGTCAAAAAGCTAAGTCATAATTAAATCCACATAGTTTATACATACATCTTCCTGTTCCTAGTGTTCCTTGGAAGGATATTTCTATGAATTTTGTTTTAGGATTGCCTAAGACAAAAATGGGGTTGGATATTATTTTTGTTGTAGTGAATAGGTTTTCTAATATGGCACATTTTATTTCTTATCATAAGAGCGATAATGCTAAACATGTTGCTGATTTATTTTTTAGAGAGATGGTTCGACTACATGGTGTGCCAAAGATAATTGTTTCAGACCATGATGAGAAGTTTCTAAGTCACTTTTAGAGGAAACTTTGGGGAAAACTTAAGACAAAACCGTTGTTTTCAACTACTTGTTATCCCCAAACTGATAAACAAACTGAAGTCGTCAACCATACCTTATCAACAATGTTGAGGGCTATTTTGAATAAGAACTTGAAGCTATGGGAAGAATTTCTACCTCACATGGAGTTTGCCTACAATCGCTCGCTGCATTCAACCACAAAGATGAGCCCTTTTCACGTAGTATATGCCTATAACCCTCGCGCTCTAATTGATTTGTTACTTCTACCATCTTCGGAGGGAGTAAATCTTGATGCTAGAAAACGTACTGAATTTGTTCTTAAGTTGTATAAAACTATAAAAAAAACATAGAGCGCATGAATGAAAAACATAGGGTTGCTGGTAGTAAAGGTAGAAAGGAAATAATTTTTTAACCCGGTGATCTTACTTGGTTGCATTTGAGAAAAAATAGATTTCTAGAATTGAGAAAATTTAAGTTGATACATAGAGTTGATGGTCTTTTTAAGATTATTGAAAATATTAATGATAACACATACAAACTTGAGTTGTCTGCAGAGTTTGGAGTTAGTTCCATATTTAACATTACAAATTTGAAGCCATATCTAGAAAAGATGATGAGCTTGAGTCGAGGACGACTCCAATTTAAGAGGGAGAGGATGATGAGGACATCACTTCTTTGGGTACACATAACACTCATCTACAAGATGTGAGGCAAGAAACTATGACAAGGGCATGTGCATGATAGTTGAATTACCAGGTAAGATCATTCCTTTGGTTTAATTAAGCTTCTAAGAATGGGTTGCAGTCTGATGCATGTGATGTGATTGTGCTTAGGAACATAAGCAAGGACTAAGGAGAGCTACATGGAGTCACTAACACACTTGGGATGAACATTAGGGATCATTACATCACTTTGAGGTTAGGACAACTAAGAATGAGAGTTAGGCATATTCTAGAATCCAGTTCGGCCTTTAGAGATAGTGCTGATTTCAAACGAGTATAGAAGATGCATACGGACTCCACATGAGATGATCTTAGACTTTTTGTAAAGCTTGTGATGTTCTCTTTCCAATGGTTCTAATCCTCAAAACTCTACCTGAGCACATTGTAACCCATGAAACAAGTTCGGATCAGTTCCAAACCTAGGCCTTGGGCCCTATATCAATTTGAGTCCAACCAGGGGAAGCTGCAGTGGGATGTTCCCCCACTCTCACGGACATACTCCCCATGTCCCTATCCCCTCAAAAACTGACAGGGATGCCACTTTTAGTGTAAGGCTTGTTTAGCTTGATTTTTGTTCAGAAAGCATTAGTTGTGCACTTGTATCGACTAGACTAACTACGACGATTTCAAGCCTCTTCATTGTTCAATGAAACTTCGTATTTCATTCAGAAATGTAAATCACGCTTATTTCTTTCTTGCTTGATTCACAAATGCTTGCAGGAAAAATTATCTGTGTTGGACACGGTTGGTAACGACAAGGGTTTGGTGTAGCGATTGCAAGATAGACTTGATCATTTTGGCCAAGTAGTCTAGTCATCAATGCATATCAAACAATTGTAGTTATTGTTCTCATTGGAAGATCGGACCAAATTCTCTCATCACGACGTGCCGTCATGCCGTGTACATGAATTGCTTAACACACAAACACAATCCAAAATAGTAATATTAGGCGTCTGCAATCTGCATCCGTGTGTTTTATTCCTTGCAATATTTATAGAAAATATTATAACTATTACAATCTCAGCAGTTTCTGAACTAGGCCACTATAAGATCTGATTTGAAACGCATGACTGCGATATGATTTTTGAAGGAATTATATTGTGTTTTTGAAATTTCTCGTCAAATTATTACAAGATTTCTTAGTTCTAAATTTGAATTAGAGGGGTAATATAAAATGCAAAATGTTCGCACACAGTCGTATAAAGTACTTAAAAAGTATGAAAATGGTTTAATAGAAAAATACTGGACACAGCTGCGGCAACTTCTTAAACTCTTTTTTTCTTTAAACAGATGGCAGGAACACTGCTTAATCACTAACGAGAAAAATAGAGTTTAAGGGCCTGTTTGGCAGAGCTTCACCAACTCCAGATCCACCAAAAACAGCTCCACTCCACGAATTTTTACCCAAACGCTCCAGCTCCACGAAATCTGGATCCACCAAAATACTGAATCTAGCTCCAGATTCATGAAATCTATGGAGCACCTCAAGGGGTGCTCCACGAAACCTTGTTTCGTACCTACTCGTGGAGTTGGGTGGTAATTACCCACCTTTTGCCACTGGTTACACACCCCATCCCATACCACCATAAAACCCATGGGCAAAACAGGCCATTCCCACCAAAAACTCAGTTTCGTGGATCTGGAGCTGCTGTGCAAGCCAAACAGTTTTGTCTAGCTCCATGGTGGGATCCCAGATTCACGGTGGAGCTGTTTTGGTGGATCTGCTGCTCCAGATTCATTTTTTCAGTGGTGGAGCTCTGCCAAACAGACCCTAAAACTTTAAATGTTAGAGCACCAGTCCAAGATGGACTCAACATGTACACACCTTCACCTTCAGACACGAAGTACCCCGGTACAAAGACACCCGACTAACAACACATTATGTGGTGATCATTTGGGCTTATTTTTGGTGACTTATGGCTGAAAAGCACTGTAACTGACTGAAAAAACACTGTAGCTGACAAAGGCTTATTTAGCATAATTAAATTTAAAAAAATTAAAATATATATAAAAAACACATATTAGCCTATCACGTATAATACAAATAAATACGGGGAAAAAAGAACTAGCAAAAAAGCTCAAAAAAGCCAAAAGTTCAGAAAAAGACGAAATTTATGAATAATGAAAAATAAGCCGGAAGCTAAAAGCTGAAGTCAAAACGATCACAGCTGCAGGAGACAAGGACTCATCGGAAAAAACTTCTCGTACTTCTAACAAAATATAAACAGTTTTGTTATTACACAGACGATTGAATTTTTT
Organism: Dendrocalamus latiflorus; assembly: GCA_017311315.1. Taxonomy (NCBI): domain Eukaryota; kingdom Viridiplantae; phylum Streptophyta; class Magnoliopsida; order Poales; family Poaceae; genus Dendrocalamus; species Dendrocalamus latiflorus. The sequence goes on from CM029662.1 coordinate 8,889,938, forward strand.
TTTATCTTTCAGTCCTTCAAAAAAACACTGAAATTGCAGCCCCCTCCAAAAAAATCATCTATAACTTTAGGTGATTCAGAGTGCAACTTTAAGTGACTGAAAGATAAAAAAAATTCAATCGTCTATGCAATAGTCACTACCAAATATAAATATTGGTCTAGGAAGTGTGGATCGAATATGTTAACTTTAATGATTATAACATGAATCAATAAACGGAACTAGAAGACAACGATGTGTTTCTGACGTAAAATTACATACTTGCAACACCTCGAGGGACCTTTGTAATTGTTAATGGACAAGTGTCCCAACTTAATTCGCCAAATATATATATATATATATATATATATATATATATATATATATATATATATATATATATATATATATATATATATATATATATATATATATATATATATATATATATATATATATATATATATATATATATATATATATATATATGGTCTAGGAAGTGTGGATCGAATATGTTAACTTTAATGATTATAACATGAATCAATAAACGGAACTAGAAGACAACGATGTGTGTCTGACGTAAAATTACATACTTGCAACACCTCGAGGGACCTTTGTAATTGTTAATGGACAAGTGTCCCAACTTAATTCGCCATATATATATATATATATATATATATATATATATATATATATATATATATATATATATATATATATATATATATATATATATATATATATCTCCAGTCATTTCCAAAGAAACAAACCTCATTTTAAAATAGTTTAATATTTTCCCGATAGATCAATTCAACCGGGTCCAAATGGTGTGTCACTCATGCTTCTAGCAAATATGTGAAAGATTCGAGTCCCAGTAAGTACACATTAGGTCCCGTGACTTTTTGGTGCAAAGCTTTAGATAGCTTTCTCTTAACCTATTCACCCCTTTCTAAAAAAAAATAAATAGAGGCGGTCCATGATGATGGGCAAGTGGATAGATTGTCTGAATGTGACTATAGCATTATGGGTTTCTTTTGATTGTGATTTATGGTTTTTAAATTCTGATTATTTGTGAGTACGAAAAGAAACAGTTACATGCTCTTTTGTCCGGTGTAGCTAAAGTTAGTATAATGTCGACTACAATCAATTAATAGACCCTATTTTAACAAGATGTGTCATTTATAAGCTAGTTGCTTAGCAAAGTAAGAATAACTAAATATGAAATATCCATTCGTTCAAAATAATAAAAAAAAGCTTACGACATCATATTTACAGTGTCTACTGTACTGTTTATTATATGGTTTCACTTGAGGAAAGAAAGCGCAATGGATTGCCACTGCAGGGGTCAGACCGACGGGTGCATGCACCGTGGACTTTTCCGGCTGCTGCAGGAGGTTTCATACTTTCATGGACCACGGCAGGCTTGGATTTTGCTCCCGAATTGGACCCAACGAAGGTTACCACTTGCAAATCCTGACCCATACAAATCATGCAAAAATTGCAAAGCATACAAAATTACAGGTAATTCATGAAACATGTTCGTCTCCCCATTAAAAAAACAAATAGGTTCTTCTCTCCTCTCAAAAGAAAAATGGTCGTCTCAGTTTCCCTAAAAAGAAAGAAATATGTTCGTCTCAAAAAAATTTGCAGAATCATATGTTCATGGACAGCCATGCGCTCCAATGCCATCTTGTAAAAGGAAATTTCACCAAATATTTTCCCCATCTATCCATGTACAGACAGAGACAATGCAGTATTGTCCAAATATATATCTGCTCTAAAAGAAAAATAGTCAAAATATTACCACTGCGTACATAAGGAATGTACTGTCAGGTGAACCATAGAGGCTGGATGAGCGGGAGAAATTTTTAAGTTGGGCGGGCCTCAAGACGCAGCCAGGAAGCGTCATTCAGACTTTGTTTTAAACAACCATAGCTTCTAGCTATCAAAAGTCAAAAGTCATTTGAAATGTGTTGGCTTTTTAATGTGGTTTTTCATTTTTCTTCATTTTTCTTTGCATTATCCTTATAGATATAACGGTGTATTTTATTTTCCTATCTGCTTTTGATTTTTTAATTGAATATCTTAGAAAAAAAATTAACCGTTGATGTAGTGTTATTTTAACTAAAAAAACTAAAATCCACATCTCTTTGAGACAGGGTCTCAAAATTGTGAAGAAACAAGGTATGTGACTTGTAGGCTTGTGACTTGCTAGTCACTTGCTGGGCCTCTCAAGACCTCACTCATGCCTTCCTCCTCCTCAAGACGCCGACATGAAAAGCCTCGGTGCCCAGGGCATGGCGGAAGATGGGCCCTCGGAACAACTGTACATTAGCATACTTCGTCCGGGCCAGCCATAAGTGAGCTCAAGTTTGATCAAGCAAGGCAGGCCTTGTGGCATGAAAGCAAGTGAGCTAGCAGCTAGCTCACGGCCTAATCTAGCATATTCTGGCTGGCCTATGCTTACCGGCATTTTTTGGAGCCTGCTCCCGTCCGAATCTGGCACTAGAGGCCATAGTTTGAGCCGGGCCTTCCACCCAATCCAACAGTGTTAACTGATAAGCCAATTGTGCTCAAATATAGAGGATGTTTTAATCAGCTCAAGCTGATGGTTTTTAACTGAGCCTTTTTATTGAAATAGAATAGTAACAACCAGGAGAAGTATCCATTGAAACAAAATTTGAAAAAAGGACTTTTTGAAGGCACGGACATAGAGAAGACGATGAAGGCCGATCGACACCTTTTGGAAGCGGCTTGGAAAAGAAGTCACGTTTTAAAAGCTGAGGTATTACCGATTCTAATCAAAATGTATGCACCCAAATTACCGATTATAATCCTAGAACAAAGCAACAAACTCATATGCACATTAGCAACAAACACCCCGATGAACCCTGATCAGAACACCAATATTTCCAGAGAACAACCTCAAACCACAGCCAGTCTATTCGCCTGCGACCATCACAATCGATCACTCGAAGCCCATCGAGTACCTACCAGACGCCTACGACCATCGAAGACACAGGCTACGACTTACCACAACAGATCGCTACGACCGGGCAGACACTATGACTATCGATCACACAGGCTACGACTACCTCAACATATCACTATGACCGCCACTCAAAATTGCTATGACTGTCGATCGCTATGACTTACGATTACCGAACACCGCATCTTACGACAACCGATCACGATTAGACAGTAAGCTACGACCATCGACCATCTATGGTCGTTGAGACATTGAAGCTCTTGACCACCCTATGGTCGTTCTACTGATTAGGCCTGCCGACCAGGCCGATCGACCACATAGTCGTAAACAGCGAATACTCCAGTCAGACGAACTTGTAAACCACAAAGCGACAGACAGAAAGCGATCTTTTGCAAACTCCTCAAAAATCAAACTCACCCTCCGCAGATACTCTACTCGAAAGGTTAATTACATATCACAATCATAGGATGATCTCTACATGATATCACATCTACTTCCGACTTCTTCAAACAAAAGTAGAAAATTGAAGCGATTTGAACATCCTAGTCATTCTCGTCGACAAATTTAAATATCGACAAACTTATGCTTATCCGAAAACAAAGACACGGTGCATATACCAATCAAATGGGCATGCCGACTTTAAGGAGAAGTGAGCAGGATAAACTAAAGAACTTGGCCATCTAGCGGGAGGCACGAGACTCGAATGTGTATGAGCTACTTGAGCCAGATAATGAGATAAAGCTGACTGACTACCTCTTCTACTCAACCGTGACTCCAGCCGGGGCAAATGCGATCACAGGGCCGGTGTGAAATTTGACTAATAAAAAAGCGACGTGTGATCGCACTTTGTTATTACAATACTGGAAAGATTGATGTGAACGCGCAATTGATCACGCATGCAGAATGATGTTACGTGTGTGCGAACTGTCGAGCCATCTTTTCCAGGAGGAGCTCGCAAGTCAACGGCTAAAGTGCTCATGGATAAATATCAACATGTAGTAGCAGATCTTTTCGTTCGACAAAACACGGGTAATTATGAAACCTAGCTTATATTATGGGTTTATAATTTATAGTTATAATTTATTAAGTATAATAAATAGTAATTATTAAAAGAAATCAAAGTTAAAAATCTACTAAAAAACTAGATAAAGGGCTCAAAGTAAACATCGAGATCCTCGGCTTTGACCCTAAGGACCTCCTAGGCTGCTGAGGAAGGGGGAAGGCCGTATCCGGCAGCGCTGCGTCCGAGGACGACCGAAGAGGAAGTTGAAGGCAGCGGCCGGATCTGGCAGCGCCGCGCCCGAGAACGGCCGAAAAGAAAGTCAATGGCGGCAACGGATCTGATGGCGCCTGTCGGATCCAGTGGTGCCATGCCCGAGGACAGCCAAAGAGGAAGTCAATGGCGGCGTTCGGATCCAACAGCGCTGGCGCCGGGGACGGTGTGGCTGAGGCTCATAGTCGTCGCTGTGCATGGGGTCGAGGGATCATGCGGGAAGAGGAAGGGAGTGAGAGAAGGTAGGAAAGGTGGAGTACTTGAAGCATCCAATAAAAAATATTTCAATCCGTACATGTGTAAAGTAGTAAATCCCTATTTTTGCAAGTCTTTGCAATGCCTTAGTTTTGTAATGCCATATTCCCTTTCAAAACAACCCCCACAGGCCCACATAGCGTAACACCAAATAACTGCCCGTTTTCACTAGGAAATTAAATATTGGTTTTTGATGAGTGTTTTCAAGACAACGCATCAAACGTGCATTCATGACAAATTTCAACTGTGTGGAGCACAAGTGCGCAAAATGTCAACCCATGTGCACAAGATAGTGAACTGATTTCTTTTTCTTTTTTAACCCGCAAAACAAGTGGAAAGAAATCTCTACACAAAGCAAGATACTTGCACTATAAGGGGTGTTTGAATGAGGGTTTTTTTGGTTGAAATTATGATCTACAATGCTTGATCCTTTACACTATAAGTCAAAATTTACGATGTACAACTCCATGCATTTCCCTCACAAGTATATGCAAGCATAGGTACATCTTGGTATTGCAACTCTATTTCAAGTATTATAGCATGAATATTTATTGTATGGCCCAACCATAGTTACTGGATTTTGATCGGATGGTCCAAGGATGCTTGAATGCACGATTGCACGTCGTTGTAGATTCTCTACATTTTAATTAGTAACTTATAGAATCCATTTCCAAGGCAAACAATCAGTTTTATCCTATCTTTCATTGTAGTAAGGGTCATTTTTTCTTTATTTTTCCAAATAATTAGAAATTGAAGCCCACGACGAATATCGATACTAGTTTCTTGGTAAAAAAAAATGAAGCCCAGGACCAATAACAATAAGTACCTTATTGCTATCCTCCACGGATGCTGGACACTAAAAAATTCCTATGGTTATAGTTCTTCATAATTAACTAACGTGGTTGTCTAATTTTATTGCTATCTGCCCGGTTAAAAATCATATTAAAAACTTAACTATTGATGTACTTCGTCTATAGATTATGTTAGCTAGCTAGCTTTGACCTAGGTTGGTTAGTTAAAGAAGGATACTATGGCAGTTTAAATGTAGGAAAAATGTTCACGTCTCAACCTAAGGCTATAAAAAAGGCTCAAAACTCATGAGCTACTCGAGTTCGATTCGTTCTAGGTTTAATTCGAGCTAGGCTTGAATTATAAACGAGCCAAACTCGAGCTTGATCTTGAGCTCACGGGCTTCACCGAGCCGAGCTCGAATAGATCGCGAGTCTCGATTCGAACTTAAATAGTGATACATATTAACTCTTACCAAGTTTACTCGAGCCGAATTCGAGCTCGAGCTTTTCTTATTGTTGAAAATTAGTGTATGTTTGAATTATTTTGACTGTTATCAAGCTTATTAGAGCCGACCTCGAACTGAAAATTTTCTTATTATTGATAAATAGTGCATAATAAATTATTTTAATTGTTGTCGAGCTTCAACGAGCCGAGCTCGAGCCTACTTGAGCTTAGGCCGAGCCGCGCTCGAGCCCAGGTCCAGGCTCGGACCTCAACTCAAGCTCGGCTCGAGCTCAGGTCGAGTTTCTACTAAGCTCGCTTGAGCTCAGCTCGTTTACAACCCTACCTCAAGCTATTTGCGTACCTTTTTTGCGAGTGAAAGCTATTAGCATTTTGAATATAATGTGGGGGTGAGAAGTCTAAATTGCATTTGACACTCGCATTGGAACATGATTACTATCTTCAACCCACACGAGGCAATGTATGCAAATGGGGAGCTTGGTGGGGGTGGTTGACTTTTCAAGGCTCTCAAAGGTACTGCTAATCATCGTCCAAGTGTAAACTCATGCCAACTTTGCGCAAAAGTGTCAAAAAGATCTGGAAAAAGTTACTAGATGTAGGAGGATGGATCTCCTATAAACTTGCAAAAAGATCAATGTCAAACTCGATTGCATTTGCATGATATAAAAAAATACAAAAGTTAGCATGGTAGTGCTTTTTTATTAATACTACTATACAAAGGGTTATCATAGATGGTTCTAAACTCTCATCACAAATGGTTTCTGAACCATCTGATTTATTATGCTTATGATAATATATGGTTATCACAGACGGCTCTCAAACCATCTGTAATAAGTCACAATACAGACGATTTTTTAAAATAACAATATGTGATATGTCAGATATCACAGACGGTTCTTAAACATAACAGTCTGTGACATATGGCATATCACAGATGGTTTTGTGTTACAAACCGTATGTCATAGCTCTTTGAATAGCTAAAATATTTTGTTTTTTACTAGCCTCAATAAATGCTAACCATGCCTTTCGAAAACAAGCAAGCAGATCATAGAAAATTACAGATCTTATAGTACACAATAATCATTACACATATTTCACAAATACATTACACCTGAATGAATTACAATTGAATGAAGTGCAATTGAATGAATTGTTTGATGAAGCATAATTGAATGAATTACAATTGAATCAAATGTTTAAACATCTATTAATTGCTGTTGTCGGGATTGAACTCTCCCTTCGGGTTAATGACCTCCATCATCAAGATGTGGGAGAGCAATCCTTGAACTTCAGAGAGTTCGTCAAGATTGAATACACTTGAGTGGATTCTCATGCCCTACCACTAGGAAGAATAAAGTCATAATCATACACACACACATGACACTGAAATGGGGCACTATGGTGTCTGGGCACCAAACCTCCCTGCCTTTGGATTGGTTTTAGATGCGTGCAAGTGAAATGATGTGTAATATATCAGGCAAAGCTGTTAACATTTATTAATTCGAAAAGGCATCGATTTGGAAAGGAAGTTATTGATTTAGCATGCTGAATCAACATGGATGGAAAGTCTTAATCATAGATGGATATTCTCAATCATAGAGCCTAGGCACCATAGTGCCCCTGTTATTTATATTATATATATAAAAAATTGATATTCAGGAAATAATTGGCAGATCGACAAACCTCTGGATCATTTCTCTTAGCGCCTATGGCGGCAAACATAGAATGCACATATGTTGCCCTATAGATGCTAGTGGCACTGAAAAAGTAGAATTACATACATAGGCATAGTCAGTTCTAGAGGCATTATTACGAAGTGTGATATAGAATTGTTGTGTTGTAGCGGGTATCGAAAATTGCGTCTTGTGTTGCAGTGTGGTAGTGGATTCCTTGTATCTCCCTCTGTTGGCAATATAAGTGCTGAACAACTTATGTGATTCTAAAATGTTAGCATCAGCCATTCCAAATGAAGAGAACACTTACTCATATATGTCGCCATAGTCATTAAACCAAAGTTCATGTTGCATATACAATATAGATGAAACTTGTATAGCAACTAGTGAAGCACTTACCCCTAGTTGTAGGGTACAATAATGTAGTCCTTATTGCTCTGAGCAAGCAATCTCATCGTTATGTAATTTTAGACATAGAATGCGTTTTCATTGATGCATTGCTTAGAGACCAAGTGTGGATCGAGAAAAACCACCGGTTCTCACCATCGCTGGGCTTCTTGGATCATGTATATATACATAAGCAATGAGTAATGACATTTATCGATATTACTTGAATGTAGAACTTGATTGTACATACTTATAGTGTCTAGTATCATAGAAGTGAGGCGTCGAGAGCGTTGAGGTTGAATAGTTCATATAAGTCATTGAAGCCCACGATGAAGAAGCCCGAGTTATGGAGGAAATGTGCCTTCGTGTATCTGATGGTGAATCCAATTTCCCTGTTTGGCTTTCGTTCATTGGACTTCTGCATGTACCAGGCATACAAACTCTTACAAGCTAGTCCAAGGCTAGGTAATTGGGACTCAGGGACCAATGACATTCTGATGGAGTAAGTCCTAGGCTTAAGAGGTGACTTAATCTTCTTCGATGTGGCCTTAGTGCTTCGCTTGCAATACATTTTTCTGTGAAATGACTTAGTGTAGGACCCAGATTTTACAATCTGGAATCCTATGTGATTCCACCGTACTATTCCTTGGATCAGTAGATAGTGCTCACAGATACAGTACTGAACATCAAAATACATATCATACAGAAGCATAAATATAATAGTAGACTTACTCATGGCCGAGTAGAACAAAATCAATAAAATGCAGCAGCGGAAATGAAGCACACAGGTGGGACCCTCAGGACGTGCCCACAGGCAGCCAACTAGGTGTCGGGACTCCGGATTTTTGAATCCAGACCCTTTGTGTATTACTGCACTAGTCTCAGATCAAAGCTAGTGCACACAATCAAACAGTGATGATTACATAACTAACAACGCTTTATTACAATAATAGGGAGTACATCCCATATGGCCTCTTTATTACAACTGAGGTTTCAAGACCTCTCAAACTCACAAAACACAACGAAAGAAAAAGAAATTCTAATGAAGACCCATCAATACGCCACAGACAATTGACTGGGGAAGCGCAACCTAAAACTCCGGAAAGCCTTCGTCGTATCCACATGCGAAGTAGTCGTAATCTCCTTCTTGAGCTTCATAATCCTGTGAGATTTGTTTTGAGTGCAGCATGTGAGTACATAAAGTACTCCACAAGTCTTGGGAAAAATGCAGTAGATGCAGGGCTTAACAAAGGAAGGATAATATGGTTCTTTTGCACAAAGCAATGTTTTATTTCAAATAGCATTAAATATTTTTGAAGGTATTAATTTAATAAATTAATTGCTTTAATAGAAACTATCAAGAATTTCTAGTGAAGGTTCCATCCACCTACACTAGTTGACTGGCTCTAACCACCAAGGTTCAAGACTACGGGTTCCATCCACCCACACTGGCTCCATCTGCCAGGACACACTTCTAAGAGTTCCATCCACTCTCGAGTTCCCAAAACTTTTACTTTAAAACTAAACCAAAGATCTACCATGTGAAAGCGCACATTGCCCACCCTTGACCATGGGCACGGCTATTCGAATAGTTTTTACACTCTGCAGAGGTTGTACAGCTTTACCCACAAGATATAGGGCCTGTTCTTTTTGGCTGCGGCTTGTAGCTTTTGGCTGCGGCTTGTGACTTTTGGGCTGTTTGTACGAGAGATTACAGAGTAACAGAAACTCAGGTACAGTTTTTGCCGATATAAATGAAGTCAGTAACGTATGTACTACAATTAACTAGTAGACACTATCTTAAAAAAATATTCCGTTTAAAAGCTAATTACTGTAGAAAAGCCAAAAAGCAGCTTTTAAAAGCTGAAAAGAATAGGGCCATAAGTCATCTTAACAGCCTACATGCTTCCTTTGGCATGAGACCCAGATAATTTCTCACAAAGCCTTTACCTTACTCCGATCTAGCTAGACACCACCCGCTGAGGTTTCACCGCTGAATGGTTAAATCCACCACAGCCAGAAGTCCCTTTGCGCCGTATGAGTATAGTAAATCCCTGTGCCTCACTGTGAGTAAACCAGTACACCTTGGCACCCACTTACCACTGGTGATATATAAACTAAACCTTTGCAAGTTAATCAGCTAGGTCGTACCCATATAGACTTGTGGTTGTATGGTAGTGCTCAGTTTGGACAATCACAAGTGTCGGTCCTTAATTGACTAGGGCGGAACATTCACAATACAAGTTCTCGTGCTAAATCCGCACCAACCCAATCTTACCATCCGCACAATTCTAAAACAATTTTCACCATTTTATTTTAGTTTAAAAACAACAACAATACTGTTGGACCGAAATGGCGACAGAGGGGGGGGGGGGGGTGAATGTCGCTTTCTAAAATTAAATTCGTCTCTCAAGTATCCACACTTATGCTTCTTCTCCAATAGCTATGGAAGCTATGAAGATAGAAGATATGCACTTACTGGAAGTCACAGTAACAAGGATAAAACAGATCCAGAAAGAAGCAGTCAAGAAAAATAATTTCAGAGCAAGTCTGACTGCAAGCGGTAGTACCGCTGAGCGGTAGTACCGCTGGGCTGGGCGGTAGTACCTTTGAGCGGTAGTACCTCTCGAGGAGCGGTAGTACCGCACGCAGAAAACAGAAGACAACTCACTGAAACCTGAAAATTTCAGAACTTCAAAAACTGAGAAAATGAAGGTTTCTTCTCAATCTTTTTAGCTCAAAGCACTACCACAACAAACAAAATAGCATGGGGGCTCTAGAAAACCAAGAGATCAAAGGAAAAGAACAAGAATTTCAGATTTGACCCAAAATCTGAAAAGATACAGAGGCAACACCAAAAACTAATTTCTCCCCAACATTTGATTCTCTGGCCATGAAACTTTGAGGATAGCTACTTAATAGCCTCTGGACTTCTCATGTCAAGTTTCATGCCATCTCGCGAAGGGAATCAAGATTTTGCATTAAGCGCTAGAAGGAGGAAATGAAGAACAGGGAGGCTCAAAAACCCAAATCTGAAATTAAACAAAGTTTGCCCTTGGGAAACTCGATCAAATGATCTTGAGGCATCATCCCAACATAGAGCAACCCATTTTGGGCCTCCCCAGCAAGAAAGAACAAGAAACCAAGAAAGTCAAGAAATCATGCAAAAGGGAGAAACGAAGAACAGAGAGCACGAACAGAGAGAATCAAACTTCAGATTTTCATTCGTTGAAGCAATATGAATACTGAGGAGTCCCGATACGCATGGACATTAGAACAAAGAAGAATACATGCTTATCACTCCAATCTCTCCCTCTCCCCAAGCCAAGACTCATCTACTCTCTACATTCTTGGAGGAGGGGATGCACTCAAGAAACCATCAAAGGAAGACAACAGAACCTCTGCCCTCTCCCTGCTCTCAACCACTAAAGACTAAAGCCAAAGCAACTCTCTAAAGCCCATTTTGACTAAAGCAAACCCTAGAACCCTTGGAGTGCATGAGTGGGCATGCAGCCAGTCCCTCCTTTATATAGCCCTTGGCTAACGGGTCTCCAACCCGTTACGCCCGCCAGATCCAACGGAGCCCGCTCCCACTTTTGCAGCCTCGCGAAAATACCATTTCGCCCCTCCTGCACCTTCCGGGAAGCTTCCGCGCTCCTTGTCATCCAAGCCTCGCAACCACATCGAATCTCCGCCGTCTTCGACACATCCGACCGTTCTGACCTCGACACCGCCCGTGTCTAGTCCGGTCACCTCGTGTCTCGCCACGACTCCGCCTCGATGTCCTGCAGCCAACACAGACAAGAAACACATCAAATAGCACCGCTCGATACATGAAAGCAAAAATGCATTAATGAACCCACATTAAGCATAAACAGCCCAAACCTGACAAGTCATCATAATATGCTTCCTAACCACTTTGACCAAGTTTGACCAAGTCCGACCGAGCCCGATTGCACCACGCAACGTCAAGGTTCGAACCAACCACTTCAAACTCGATTTTCCTAAACCGATGTCAATTACTCATCACACACACAGGATGACCTCCACATGTCATGGCAAGGTGTAATGCATTGTAAACATGTCATCAACGGATAATAATCAAGGCTCAATGTAGGTATATTACAATGCGAAATGCTGAAATGCAGAAAAATCCAGGTCCCCCTCAACATGTGACGCAACTTTTAGTTCGAGTAGAGTTATGTCAATATTAAGCTCCAGAAGCTCCCAAATGAACTCCCCCTGAACTAAAGCAGTAAATACGAGAAGCTGGCAATAAAAACAGAAACGACAGTCCTTAAAGCATAGATAAGATATAGAGGAAACTATGGCTCAGATTGACTCTTATCTAACCCATATCACTCCGGGACTATCAGCTGGTCTACTAACAACCTAGGGAGCAAACACGTACCCTGTCTACCCGAGGGTGGCCTAACCCTCGCTAGAACCCACAAGAAGTGAGTAAGCTCAACCTAGAGAGAAGAGAGACAGCTAACAAGCAGCATCCTAGAGTCACAAGATAAGAGCAAGAAGTCTGAACGCTAGACAAGAAGACCACTCTAACCTAAGCTAGAAGGACTAAACCCAATGCACCTCATATGCAATGCAACAGAAAGGAGCAAGAGCATAATCAATATAATAAAGCAGTAAAGCACAAAGCTCCCCCTCACAACAGTCCGTAAGGACAGACCACCCCAAGCTCTCCCCGCAGAGCTGAAAACCTAGAGCTATCCAAAGGCTTGGTAAAGATATCAGCCAACTGGTGGTCACTCTCCACAAACTTGAGCACGATGTCACCCTTCTCTACATGGTCTCTAAGGAAGTGATAGCGAATATCGATATGCTTGGTCCGAGAGTGCTGCACTGGGTTCTTAGCAATGTTAATTGCAGAAGTGTTATCACAAAAGAGTGGAACACTATCTATGACTAACCCAAAGTCCCGCAGGGTCGAAGCCATCCAAAGCACTTGGCTACAGCAATTGGCTACAGCAACGTACTCGGCCTCTGCAGTGGACTGTGCAACACCGAACTGCTTCCTCGAAGACCAAGAAACGAGAGAAATGCCAATTAATTGGTAGGTGCCAGAAGTGCTCTTCCTATCTATCCTACAGCCGGCAAAGTCTGCATCCGAGAAGGCTCTCAAGGAAAGACAGGAAGAGGAAGAGTACCAGATACCATAGTCAATGGTAGCTCGAAGGTACCGAAGAATGCGCTTCACCGCCTGGCGGTGAGATACGCGAGGAGAAGCCTGAAACCGAGCACAAAGACACACGGAGAAGTGTATGTCCGGTCTCGAGGTAGTGAGGTACAAGAGGGAGCCGATCATACTACGATACTCCTTCTGATCAACTGGCTCGCCGTCCTCATCTGGGTCGAGTGAAGCTGATGTAGCCATCGGAGTGGACACCGGCTTACCATCACTCATATCAAAGCGCTTCAGGAGGTCTCGAGTGTACTTTCCCTGATGCAAGAAAGTACCCTCCTGAGTCTGCTTAATTTGGAAGCCAAGGAAGAAGCTCAACTCGCCCGTCATGCTCATCTCAAACTCCGAGCTCATGACATCGAAAAACTGGGAAACGAGAGCATGCGAGGAGCCGCCAAGGTCTTGTCATAAATCTGGACGAGCAGAAGATCAGTGCCATGCTGGCGGATGAACAAGGTCTTGTCTACTTTACCCATCTCAAAACCATGACTCAACAAGTAGGACTTAAGCCTCTCATACCAAGCTCTAGGGGCCTGCTTAAGTCCATACAAAGCTTTAGAAAGCTTGAAGACATGGTTTGGGTACTTGGGGTTTTCGAAACCTGGAGGCTGTCTCACATAGACTTCTTCCTCAATGAAGCCATTAAGGAAGGCACTCTTGACATCCATCTGGTAAATCTTGAAACCCTTAGAAGCTGCAAAGGCAAGCAAGACTCTAATGGCCTCAAGTCGAGCTACAGGGGCAAAGGTCTCCTCGAAGTCTAGACCCTCAACCTGAGAAAACCCCTGAGCTACCAGTCTAGCCTTGTTTTGAATGACTACCCCATCCTCACTCTGCTTGTTCTTAAACACCCACTTGGTTCCAATGACATTGTGACCTCTCGGGAGCTCAACAAGCAACCAGACCTTGTTTCTTTCAAAATTTTCTAACTCCTCATGTATGGCATTGACCCAAGATTCATCGAAAAGAGCATGGGAAACATCTTTGAGCTCAAAGGAGGCAATGAAAGCAGAATGGAGACAGAATTGAGATAAGCCAGATTTTGAGCGGGTCACACGCTCGAAAATGTCTCCAATAATATGCTTTCTGCATATGTCTAGGAGGTCTAGGATGAGATGAAGAAGTGGCCTCTACCTCATGATCAGAAGAGGTAGGAACAGAGCCACTGGCTCCAGAAGACGCAGAAGGCATGGGCTGATCGCCTCGAGGTGCGGTGGAAGACGGCACCTCAGGTGGAGGATGAGGAACTGGATCGGGTAAACAACCCTCATCTCCATCGTCCTCATCATCCACAAAGATGGGCTCGGACTGCTCTAAAGAACCTGAGATATCTGGCCTATTCCCCGGACTGGCCTCGTCAAAGGTCACCTCACAGGTCTCTACCATTTTACTAGACTCGCAGTTCTAGACCCTATAAGCCCGTGAAGAAGTCGAATAACCTAGGAAGATCCCATCACAAGAATGTGACTCGAACTTATCTAGGTTCGCAGACTTCAAAATAAAGCACTTGCAACCAAACACACGAAAGTGAGATACACTGGGCTTTCGCCCATATCTCAACTCATAAGAAGTACGATGCAAGTGTGCCCGAAGAAAAACTCGATTTGAGACATGGCACGCGGTGGCTATAGCCTCAGCCCAAAACTTCCGCGGTATAGAGTACTCATCAAGCATTGTCCTGGCCATCTCGACCAAGGTATGATTCTTTCTCTCCACGACGCCATTATGCTGTGGGACGTGCGGGGAGGAGAACTGATGCTCTACACCTGTCTCATCGCAGAACCTCTCAAAATAGGAATTCTTGAACTCCGTGCCATTGTCACTGCGGATCGCTCGTAAGGCACCCGGGAGCTCAACAGAAAGCCTACTGAAAAGACCTCAAAAAAGTGTAAACGTCTCATCCTTCGAGGCTAAGAAAAACACCCAAGAATACCTCGAGAAGTCATCGACCACGACAAGAACATACCACTTCCCTCCTACTGACTACACTCGAGCTGGTCCAACTGTGTCCATATGGAGCAGCTGTCCTGGTGCATCGATCATAGTAACTGTGACTGGAGGATGGGAAGCAGCAACCATCTTGCCATGCCGGCAAGGAGCATAAACTAGATCTTTGACCATCTTGAGTTTCGGCAGACCACGAATGAGATTGTGGCCGCTAACTCGGGTCAAATGATCAAACCCAATATGACCAAGTCTCCTATGCCAGAATGAAAGGTCGCGGGACTCAGAAGCAACTAAACACCTGAGAGGATCACCAGAAAACTTAGAAAAATCAGCACGAAAGATCCTCCCAAAACGAGAAATCCCGCAAACCAGACTACCCGAAGAATCAAGAATTTTGCAAGCGTTTGTCTTAAAGCTCACCTCGTAACCGTCATCGGTAAGCTGAGAGACTGAAAGCAAATTATACTGCAGCTTACTAACCAAGGCAACATCTCTCAAGATAAAAGAGTCATTTACGCGCACTGTACCTTTGGCGATGACTCGCCCAGATGAAGCATCTCCGAAGGTGATCGTCTCATCACCTGGAGCACGGGCAAGGGAAGAAAACCAACGGGAGTCTCCGGTCATGTGTCGTGAACACCCGGAGTCTACGAGCCAAACCTTTCCCTTCCCTGCCCGGCGAACCTGAGTCAAACAGAGAGTAAAGTCTCAGTACTGGGGTAAATCAAGAGTGATTTTGGCACCCAATACTGAGTAACACGTCGAGCAGATGAAGTAGTCAAGCACGACTGACCTCTATCTACCCTACGCTCTCTGTCACTCAAAACAGCAGAAGGTCTGTGAGCAGACCTGAAGCTGTTGTTGGGCTCGACTGCTACGAAGGAGCGAGCCAAGTCACCAGCAACATGCTGAACACGCCGCAGGTAGCTATCTCGATGGGGAAAATGAGATCTACCCTCAGGACGGCAGAAGTCACGACCAAGAGTAGTATGAGGATGAAAACCGGAAGACTCAGAAAAACCGAGTCCCCGATGCTGCCAAAATCCATCAGAAGCAAACCTGGACCTCGTGTTGGTCTTAGGTGCACTCAAGGTCTGGGGCTGACCCTAAATGCACCTAAGAGACTCAACACGGTCTCTACGCACGATCTTGGTGCGCCTAAAGCATCAATCGACTGAGTGTCCATCCTTCTGACAGAAGGTGCAGTGATACTTCACCTTCTGAGAGGTAGAAGTAGCAGGGGAGGCTTCGCCTTCTGAGAGGCTGAAGCAGCAGGTGGAATCACATTGCTGTCAGAAATCCCTTGGACAAAGCCCGCAGACTTGAATTTAACTACATCAGATTTGGGCTCGACCTCGATCACACCTCCTACTATGGGTCTGAGAATAGCAGGTGGATGCTTCCTAATGTCCTCATAGAAATCATATCCTAGACCTTGATTGAATTTGCAAATCTTGGACTGGTCTAGAATAAGATTCAGCTTCTTCTTGCCTCTTACAAATCTCTCGAGAGTGTTCATAAGATACTGACACTCCCGAAAGAGAGAGGTGCAAGAAGAGCAGGGGAAGAAGAGACAGCAGGGGGGTAAGGGAGCAGAAGAAGAACCAATAGTAGAGGAAAGAATGGCGTGTGCACGCACAGCCGACTCTGAGGGGACAGTCCTACTACTAGCCAGTTGGTTCACGTCACTAAGCGTCTCCACCTTACCCTGGGGCTCCTCCCCCTTCTCAGCAATCACATTACAAGCAGGAGATGGCTTCTCTAGTAGGTCCTTAGTTAGCTTCACACACTTTTCATCCAATGCAATCAAGTCAGATTTTAGTTTGTTACAGTTCATGCATGGTGAGCTAACAAGGTCCTTAGAAGCATACTGAGCCAATCTATTATTGTCATCAACTAACTCTTGAAACTGTTTTGAGACAGCTTCAAGCTCAGCAGTAAGCTTAGGACAATTCACACATGAATCAATAGGCTCAAGAAGAAAAGCTTGTAGTTCAACAATTTTATGATCTACCCGTTTTAGGTTCATCTTCAGATTATTGCAATTTTCACAAGACTCGGGCAGATCCAGAAGCATGGTATAAAGACCTCTAACTGTGTTGTCCTTATCCTCACATGAGGTGCAAGCAATAGTCTCGACAGTAGCAGATGAAATATGAGCAACCCTACTCATTTCTAGTTCAGCCAAGAGACTAATATTCTCCACCTTAACAATATCAAGCTTGGAGGACAAACTATCATGCGAGGTCCTTAATTTCTCCATATCACCCAGCAAAGCAGAGCATGTATCACAATCATCACGGGAGGGAGCATATGTAAGTGAAGTAAGCTCCCGTGATAGTCTATCTACTTCCTTCTCTAACTCGGTACACCTAGCCCTAGCTCTAGCATGGAATCCACCTAGCTTAAGAAAAGCTTGATTGAGCTGGTCGTAGGAAGGGCATACCTTGTCGGAGTCGGAGTACAGCTCGCTGTCGCTCAGTTCGCTCTCAAGGGCCATGAAGCACATGCCGGAGAAGTCGTCACCGCTCTTGGGGTCTTGGTCACCCGTCCCATCGTCGTCGTTCCATCCCTCCACCTCGCTGAGGTCGAGGTCGTCGAACGCGGTGAGGACGCGGTGAAACAGCTTCTTGGCCTTCCCAAAGTCGCGGAACTTCTTCTTGCCTTGAGGGTGCGCTGGAGGCTTCTTGTTGCGGTTCTTGTCGGTGTAGTCGTTTTTGCCCGAACCGCCGTAGTCGTTCTTTCCCTTCTCTAGCTTGGGGCAATTTGCCCGAATGTGGTTGGGGCCACCACACTCGAAGCAAATAACAGGTCCTCCTCTCTTTCTGTCCCTCCTCCCCTTATAAGCATGGGAGAATCTTCGAGCAAGAAGGGCTAGCTGCTCATTCGCAAACTGCTCTAACTGATCATCAGTTATGTCATAGAGAGCAGCAAGGGAGAAACCGCAAGAAGACTCAGAAGAAAGACCAGAAGCCGAACTGGGATCGGTGACTAGAGCCATCGACTGTGACTTCGACTTGCGAGAGACAATGTCAATCTCGTGAGTCTTGAGGCGCGAGTATAGTGCATCAAGAGTCAAAGTCGAGAGGTCCGCGATGTCCTTGATGGTAGCCACCTTCATCTCCCAAACACGAAGATCGAGTGCAGCAAGCATCTGTCGAGCATTATCCGAGTCGGAGTATGTGAGACCGACGGCTCGGAGGTTGCTCAGAATCTTGTGAAAACACGCAAAACACTCATCAAGGGACTCGCCAGCGAGAATTTCAAACTTGTTGTAATCTCGCTTGAACTGGTCTTGTCGCACCGTCTTTATCTGGGTGGTGCCCTCATGGTAAGCATCGAGGGTCTCCCAAATATCGAAGGCGGACGAAAGATGAGATATGCGGTCAAACTCGCTACGACTCAGGCCCTGGATTATGATGTTCCTTGCCTTAGCGTTTGCCTCAACATCACGCATATTTCCAGCATTGATGTTCTCATCGGCAGGAACAACAAACCGGACCTTGACCTTGCGCTAGATGGCGTACCCCTGAGCCTGGATGTATGTCTCCATTCGACTCTTCCAGAAGGGGTAATCGATGCCATCGAAAACGGGCGGCTTGGTCGAGTACTTGTCCGTCGCCATGGCTCTTGAGACCGGTTAAAATCTATTGAACAGAGCTAACCGGCTCTGATACCAATTGTTGGACCGAAATGGCGACAGAGGGGGGGGGGGGTGAATGTCGCTTTCTAAAATTAAATTCGTCCCTCAAGTATCCACACTTATGCTTCTTCTCCAATAGCGATGGAAGCTATGAAGATAGAAGATATGCACTTACTGGAAGTCACAGCAACAAGGATAAAATAGATCCAGAAAGAAGCAGTCAAGAAAAATAATTTCAAAGCAAGTCTGACTGCAAGCGGTAGTACCGCTGAGACGAGCGGTAGTACCGTTGGGCTGGGCGGTAGTACCTTTGAGCGGTAGTACCTCTCGAGGAGCGGTAGTTCTGCACGCAAAAAACAGAAGACAGCTCACTGAAACCTGAAAATTTCAGAACTTCAAAAACTGAGAAAATGAAGGTTTCTTCCCAATCTTTTTAGCTCAAAGCACTACCACAACAAACAAAATAGCATGGGGGCTCTAGGAAACCAAGAGATCAAAGGAAAAGAACAAGAATTTCAGATTTGACCCAAAATCTGAAAAGATACAGAGCCAACACCAAAAACCAAATTTCTCCCCAACCTTTGATCCTCCGGCCATGAAACTTTGACGATAGCTACTTAATAGCCTCTGGACTTCTCATGTCAAGTTTCATGCCATATCGCGAAGGGAATCAAGATTTTGCATTAAGCCCTAGAAGGAGGAAATGAAGAACAGGGAGGCTCAAAAACCCAAATCTGAAATTAAACAAAGTTTGCTCTTGGGAAACTTGATCAAATGATCTTGAGGCCCCTGCAAGAAAGAACAAGAAACCAAGAAAGTCAAGAAATCATGCAAAAGGGAGAAACGAAGAACAGAGAGCACGAACACAGAGAATCAAACTTCAGATTTTTATTCATTGAAGCAAAAGGAATACAGAGGAGTCCCGATACGCATGGACATTAGAACAAGGAAGATTACATGCTTATCACTCCAATCTCTCCCTCTCCCCAAGCCAAGACTCATCTACTCTCTACATTCTTGGAGGAGGGGATGCACTCAAGAAACCATCAAAGGAAGACAACAGAACCTCTGCCCTCTCCCTGCTCTCAACTACTAAAGACTAAAGCCAAAGCAACTCTCTAAAGCCCATTTTGACTAAAGCAAACCCTAGAACCCTTGGAGTGCATGAGTGGGCATGCAGCCAGTCCCTCCTTTATATAGCCCTTGGCTAACGGGTCTCCAACCCGTTACGCCCGCCAGATCCAACGGAGCCCGCTCCCACTTTTGCAGCCTCGCAAAAATACCATTTCGCCCCTCCTGTACCTTCCGGGAAGCTTCCGCGCTCCTTGTCGTCCAAGCCTCGCAACCACATCGAGTCTCCGTCGTCTTCGACACATCCGACCATTCTGACCTCGACACCGCCCGTGTCTAGTCCGGTCACCTCGTGTCTCGCCACGACTCCGCCTCGATGTCCTGCAACCAACGCAGACAAGAAACACATCAAATAGCACCGCTCGATACATGAAAGTAAAAATGCATTAATGAACCCACATGAAGCATAAACAGCCCAAACCTGACAAGTCATCATAATATACATCCTAACCACTTTGACCAAGTCCGACCGAGCCCGATTGCACCACGCAACGTCAAGGTTCGAACCAACCAAATAAAACTCGACTTTCCTAAACCGATGTCAATTACTCATCACACACACGGGATGACCTCCACATGGTCTCTCAAATACTTATTGCCACTAAATTATTTGAATAAAAAGATTAAATCATACATATTCATTTTCCACCCGAAGGATTATACTGACTGACTAGCTTGTCTAAGTAGTTACTACCATTATAAAATTAACAATCTCGTAACGATCTCAATACTGAGATAAGATAAACCTAGCGTGACAAAGGTACATGCTTGTCAATGTCAAATGAGAGCAAAACAATTATCGGTTTAATTATTATCCTTAAAATAGAGATTATTATTTTATGTAACATAGCAAATGCATTTAAATTTAAAATAAGAAAATGATTTTGGTAAAAATAGAAAATGATTTAAATTTAAATGCATTTAAAGATATGATCGAAGGAGACTTGCCTTCTTGCACGTTGTCTGGATCTTCTTGCTGCGACTCAGAATATTCTTCAGCAACGTCGGGTTCTACGCGCGAAACGACAAATACAAATGAATAAATAAATATAGATAAAATCACAAAAGTACAAAAATATATACTGGAAGTAAGTTTATGATTTTAGATAAATTTAGAAATTTAAATCATAGAATTTGGAGTTCGGACGACGGAGAACGAGCGATTGGAAGGTTGAATGGATTGGAAATTCCAGAAAATGCAAAACCGAGGGAATATTCCTTGGCATCTTATTTTGCTGAAATTTTAGAATTATTTGAGAGTATGATGTGTGGGGCCTGGCTGTCATTGAGTAGAGATTTTTCTAATAATATATGACAAGTGGGTCCCGCTTGTCATTGACTAGATGTAGAAAAATGGCCAAGAGCAAACAGGAAAAACTTGCATTGCTCAGGATTCAAACACAGGACCTCACAAGTGAATGCACTAGCTTGCCTCTGCTGACCAAGTGAGCAAATGCTCTTTTGTGACAAAGAACCAACACAAAGGAATGAAGAGCTAAGAGGAAACTCTTCTCTATTGAAGAACACACAAACCAGAGCATGGAGGTCACGGCAATAGAGGATGGAGGCGCTGGTGAAGGAAGAGAGGGGCGGCGTGGGAACCACTAAAATGGAACCCCGGAGAGGTCCTCTATCCAATGGTGGTGGTGGCAATGCCGGAGACGGAGTGAGGCGGCGGTGGCAACGGTCGGGGCGCACGGCAGCGGCGGCCACGTGGGGCTCCGGCAAACCAGTGATGTTTTGGAGAAAGTGAGTGAGCATGAGGTCGCCAGAGATATGGTGAATGCGATGGCGAAGTTGGTTTGGCTCGAGCGTGGCCGAGAATGGCCCGCGTGGCGACGACGGCCGGCATGGTGGTGGCGCATGGTGGCGGAGCTCCTCGGCCAACCATCGAGCGAGCTAAGCTATGGATTACATTGAGGGGATAGAGGTGATGCTATCAGCTCAAGGAATCGATAAAGTGCTCACCGAGGACGATGAATCGACGGCGGAAGTCAAGAACGGTCAATTCCGCGAAAAACTCAATTTGCGCTGATTGGCTGCATGAAAAATTTAATAACAATGGTGTATGAGTTGCTTGGATGCTAAGACAGGAGATGACGTGAGGAAAAGTTGAAAAATTTCACCGGAATGATGAATGCCCAAATATACGGTGATGGCCGACGTTCGGGAAAACAAGAAATTCTTTGTCGTCGGAGCTCCAAGGTGCTGAGATTTTGAGGGAATGAAAAGGGGTAGAAGAGGTGTTGGTGTGCCAATTTGTAGCCTCTCTCATGATTCGAATCGCCGGGAATACGAGAAATTTCGGCGACGGTTTTGGTTTTTTAGAAACGGACAAAAGAAATGGCAGCAAAACACTAATGGAAGGTGGTAACGGATGCATTGACTTCGGCGATGAATGTGTGGTGTTGCTAGGATCAAAACGCTTCAAACGGAATTGAATTCGGACACTTGGATGGAAAGTTATGGGGGAAAGAATGGAAACTCCTTTTGCGCTCTTTTCTATTGGCACAAGCGACGGACAAAGCTTGACGAAGATGAATAGTGCCCATGTACTGTAGCATGAATAATACCCGTGAGGAGAGAGAAAGACAAAAAAGAGAGAAAAGGAAAAGAAAAGAATAGGTCAAGAAAAATTAGAATGGGCCTAGAAAAATAAAACAGACATTTTTCTGGTGATTCAAAATTTTAGAGATTTGATTTTGAATTTTTGGAATTTCAATTTGAATTTGGAGATTCAAAATTTTAGCGGAAGAATGGAAATTGGAATTTTGAGATTTCTTCCAACACTTCACAAATAATCCAAATAAAATCCAATTAAAACCTCAAAATTTTTAAATAATTAATTGGAATTAGTTTTGAAAGAAAATAATTTTTTGGGATGTTACAAACCTACCCCTTTAGAAAGAATCTCGTCCCTGAGATTCGGACGGACTGGGAAAAAGACTAGGGAACTCTGCTCTTAGATCTGCCTCACGCTCCCAAGTTGCTTCTGATTCAGAATGATTACTTCATTGCACTTTACAGAATTTGATGATCTTGCTTCTTGTGCAACGCTCTGCTTCATCTAAAATTTTGACTGGATACTCTGGATAAGTTATGTCCTCCTTCAATTTCACTTCATCCGGAGGCATCTGCTCTTCTAGCACTCTGAGACACTTTCTTAACTGGGACACATGGAGGACGTTGTGCACATTCAACAACCGCGGTGGAAGCTTCAACTGGTAAGCAACTTCTCACCTTTTGGCTAGAACAGGAAATGGTCCAATGAATCTAGGAGCAACCTTCCCACTAACTCTAAAACGATGCATCCCCTTGAGAGGCGAAACTTTCAGATAGACATGATCTCCAGGTACAAATTCTAACATCCTACGACGATTGTCCGCATAGCTTTTCTGTCTTGTTTGTGCTGTTTTTAATCTGTCCAAAATCAAGCGAACTTGCTCTTCTGCTTGCTTCAACACATCTAGTCCAAACACTTGCCCTTCTCCGGTCTCTTTCCAATACAATGGTGTCCTGCATTTTCTACCATACAAAACTTCAAACAAAGACATTTGCAAGCTAGATTGATAACTATTATTATAGGAAAAATATGTATAGGGCAAACTTTGATCCCAACTAGTTTTATTTGCCAAGGTACAAGCTCTCAACATGTCTTCCAATATTTGATTTACTCTTTCTGTTTGACCATCTATCTGTGGATGATATGCTGTACTGAAATTTAGATTTGTGCCCAAAATTCCATGCAGCTTCTGCCAAAATCTTGAAGTGAATTGAGGTCCTCGATCTGACACTATCTTCTTTGGAACTCTATGCAAACACACGATTCTTGACATATATAGCTCTGCGAGTCTATCTCCAGAATATATGTTTCTTTACTGGAATGAAATGTGCGACTTTTGTCAAACGGTCTACAATAACCCAAATTGAATCATAACCTAACCTTGTTCTCGGCAATCCGGTTATAAAATCCATACTAATTTCTTCCCATTTCCACTCAGGTATCTGCAAAGGTTGCAAAAGTCCAGCAGGTCTCTGATATTCAGCTTTAACCCATTGGCACACATCACACAAAGCTACATGTTCAACAATTTCTCTTTTCATACTTGACCACCAATACCTTTTTTTTGAGATATTGGTACATGTTTATACTTCCAGGGTGAATTAAATATCCAAATTCATGAGCTTCCCTCAGAATTAACTCCTTTATTTCTTTCTGCTCGGGTACAAGAATTCTTTTTCCAAACCAAAGGATACCTTCTTCATCTTCCAAAAATCCAGCTGCACCTTTCTTCATATTATCTTTGATTTCCTTGACATATTTGTCCTCTTTTTGAGCTGCCTTGATCTGGTCCTCTAAAGTTGGTTGAACCTCTAAAGTAGTTAGAAATCCTTCCTCTACTACTACTAAATTGAGTCGCTGAAATTCTTCATGAAGTGCAGGCTGACTGTCTTTAATCATCAGATTATTGCGGTAGCTTTTCGTAGTCAAGGCATCAGCTACCACATTAGCCTTCCCTGGATGATAATGTATTCCAACATCATAATCCTTTATTAACTCAAGCCACCTTCTTTGTCTCAGGTTGAGATCGGGTTGGGTAAATATATACTTCAAACTTTTGTGGTCCGTGTAAATCTCACAACAATTACTGATCAAATAATGCCTCCATATTTTTAGAGCATGCACAACAGCGGCTAGCTCTAAATCATGGGTTGGATAATTCTTCTCATGCGGACGCAATTGCCTTGATGCATAGGCTACTACCCTTTCTTCTTGCATCAGCACATAGCCCAGTCCTTGTCTTAATGCATCATAGAAAACTTCAAAATCCTTTCTAATGTCTGGAAGCGTTAGCACTAGTGCAAAAGTTAACCTCTCTTTCAATTCTTGAAAACTGTCCTCACAAGTTTTAGTCCATTCAAACTTCTTTTCCTTCTTTAGCAACTGGGTGAGAGGTCTCGCAAGCTTGGAAAAACCTTCAAATGAAGCAACGATAATAACCTGCTAAACCCAGAAAACTCCTGATCTCTGGTACTAAATTGGGTTGTGCCCAATTGAGCACATCTTTTACTTTTTCGGGATCTATGGACACTCCTCCTGCAGAAATCACATGACCCAAGAAAGCTACTTCCTTCAACCAAAACTCACACTTGCTAAATTTGGCATACAACCGGTGTTCTCTGAGCTTTTCTAAAACTATCCTCAGATGTTCTGCATGTTCTTTCTCATTCTAGGAGTATATCAGAATATCGTCAATGAATACGACAACAAAGTTATCCAGATATTCCATGAACACCTTATTCATCAGATTCATAAAATACGCAAGTGCATTAGTCAAGCCAAAAGACACCAATGTAAACTCGTATAGTCCATAACGAGTAGCAAATGTTGTTTGGTGTATCTTCTGATCTTATCTTCACTTGATGGTAACTTGATCGGAGATCAATCTTGGAGAAAACACATGATCCTTTTAACTGATCAAATAAATCATTGATCCTGGGGAAAGGATACTTGTTCTTAACTGTCACATCATTCAAAGATCTGTAGTCCACACACATGCGAAGACTGCCATCTTTCTTCTTCACTAGAAGTACAGGTGCTCCCCAAGGCGAAGAACTTGGTCTAACAAAACCTTTTCTTGCAGCTCCTAAATCTGCTTCTTAACTTCAGCCATATCATTTGCTGACATACAATAGGGTCTCTTGGAAATCGGAGCTGTACCAGGTACTAAGTTAATAACAAATTCAATTTCTTTATCCGGTGGCATTCCTGGCAAATCTTCAGAAAATACATCTGGGTATTCGCTTACTATAGGCACATCTTCCAAAGTTATTCCCTTCAAGCTATTCAATACACATCCACTCTTTGAAGATGTGTTAGACTTATACTCTACTCGAATTCCTAAAGAATTGGAAAGAGTAATGGCACGCTTGGCACAATCTATATGCCCTTTATACTTGGTTAACCAGTCCATACCAAGTATTACATCTATGCTCTTGGAGACTATTATAATAAGGTTCGCTAGGAACTTAACTCCATTTATATCTATGGTTGCTCTAGGGCAAACCGTGTTAGTACTCATTTCCTTTCTAGGTGATTGGACTAGCATAGGGACCTTTAGCAAACGTGCATCCCAATTATATCTTTCAACAAAACCTTTTGATACAAAAGAGTGTGAAGCTCTAGAATCAAATAATGCTGATGCAGGTACTGAGTTGACAAGAAACTTACCCAGAACTACGTCGGGTGCATCCTGAGCCGCTTCTGCAATAACATGATTAACATGTCCTTTGCTCATTGCTTGCGGAGTCCTTGGAGTTTGGGGGTGTCCCTCGGCCTTGACCTGCAGATGGAGCTCGTGCTGGTGTAGTCCCCAGGTTGAAACGAACAAGGGTCACAGCTGGGTGCTTTTGAGGACAATTGTTGGCATAATGTCTCATGTTCTTGCAATTGAAACATTGCACTCCTGCAGTTGAAGTCTTGTTCTGTTGGGGCTGGCCAACATTACTTACTCGAGGTGCTTGTGGAACTGAGCGGGGTCCAGTGAATGGTGTCCTTGGCACACTTGGCACTGAGGGCCTACTGAACTGATGTGGATTAGGATGATGATAAGAACTGCTTGCACCATGCTGAGCTTGGAATTTCCTCTTCTGAGACTCATACAATTGACATTGAGCATCTTCTTGTATAAGGGCCTTATTCACCATGTGTTGAAATGTCGAAAATCATTGGACACCAACTACACCTTGTTGTTGGGATCAAGTCCTTCCATGAACTGCCAAATCTTTGTTGCATCTGTTGCAACATCTTCTGGTGCATATCTGGATAGCTGAGTGAACCTATTCAGGTACTTAGAAACACTAAGGTTTCCCTGGTGCAGCTTGTGAAACTCCCTATTCTTCATCTCCATTATTCCCATAGGAATATATGCAGTGCGAAAAGCTTCAACGAATTCAGCCCACGTGATGGTCTGCACATCTTGACGAGCAGAACAATAGTTTTCCCACCAATTAGCAGTGATTCCTTTTAGCTGATGGGCAACGTACAACACCTTCTCATGGTCATTGCACTGAGCCAAAATCAGTTTCTTCTCCACATCCTTGAGCCAGTCGTCAGCCTCTAATGGATCTACTAAACCGGCAAAGGTAGGCGATCTGGTCCTCATAAACTCTCCTAGCTTGGACTATGGTGCTTAGATGGGTGTCTGCTGAACTTGGTGGACATGGTTCTGAGCAAGGGCTTGAAGAAGTTGCAGTTGCATAGCCATCATTTGTTCTAAGTTAGGGGCTTGAGCAGGAGGTGGTGGATTGGAACATTGCTTTCTGGTTGGGCATTGGCACCACGACTGTTGCTTGCGTTGTTCCTTGTGTTCACCATCTGAAGTGGTAATCGGGGTTAGCAAAAGATAAGAGGGAAGTAGCACAGATAAGAGATTAGGGGAAAACTAAACAACATCCCAAACCAACACACAAAAGAGTAACAAACAACAACTTGGAAGAAACTTAACTTGAAATCAAATAGTTTTAAGGATGGTTGTACCACAAGTGCACAAAGGCTTGGTACAGTCCATCTAGCACACCAACTTATAATATAAAATGTTCTAAGGACGTAGACATTTATTTGGATACTACTGACTCAACAAACTACTCGTCCTCCAAGATGATGCGCTCCTCAAGGTCCTCCTCAGACTCGTCCAGGTGGTGCTATCCATCACGACACGTGGTGCAGTTGCCTGGTGAGCGAGAACGAGAATGGCTACGACTAAAGGTAGGTGACCGAGAGCAAGAACGGGAATGAGAAAGACTGCGTCCTTTGTTGGAACCTCCGATGTTGATGTCGGGTGGCAAACTAGGGCGCTACACGCTCTTGCGCGCTGTGAGCCTGGTGCGGGGTCCCAAGGGTCGAGTCGGCACTGGATTGTTGTAGATGATGGTGGGTGCAGGTGAAGACAGCGTGTAGGTAGCTGCGGCCTTGAGACGCTCCAGCTCAACCTCTGCTGTGATTCTCTCTCGCTCCACAACTGAGAGAACTGTCTAGCACTGGATGAGCTGAGCATGGAGGGTGTCAGAGTGATGGTAGCTGGAAGTAAGGAGCATCCGAAGCTGGCTGATCTCCTTCAAGGTGCTGGCGTAGGTAGCTGTCATCTCTTGGGTAAGCTGAACCTGGTGCGTCAGTCGGGGGTCATCCACTGAGATCTCGAAGGGCTCCAGGTAGCTCTGTCCTGCCCGAGTGGATGGGAAGAAGTAGAAGGGCGACTGTCGTAGGGTGTCCTTGTGTATCTAGCACAGGTCAGCTATGGCTAAATGAGCTACGTCCTGGATAGTGTTAGAGCAGTGAGTTTAAGGATGCTTGATCGGGTATTTGTGGGAGTTAAATTCCCCTTCTTGTGCATACAGGAATACCTCCATCGACCAAGAATCTCGATCCATGATCCGGATCTTCCGCCCCCTGAAGATGGGCGGTTGGCGATACTCCAGATACTGCATGAGCTGTCGAAGAAGGCCAACAAATTCTCCATCATTCTCACCATGAGAGAACTAATCCCACGAACCTGTGGAGGACGATCTGGCCATCTACAGAGTTGAAATAGTAGGAAAGATTAGTAAAAAAAATTAGCAAATGAATATAAGGACAAGAATGAGATACTAAGTAAGAAAAGAGCAGAAGCAAGGAAACTTAGATTTTTTTAATATATACTTTTTAATAAGTATGAATCCTTAAGGTTTTGCCATTTTAATCTAGGTCATGTCCCATAATCAAATTGGCTCTGATACCATCTCTGTTGGGACTCCGAATTTCCAAATCCAGACCCTCTGTGTATTACTGCACTAGTCCCAGATCAAAGCTAGTACACACAATCAAACAGTGATGATTACATAACCAACAACGCTTTATTACAATAATAGGGAGTACAGACCATATGGCCTCTTTATTACAACTGAGGTTTCAAGACCTCTCAAACTCACAAAACACAGTGGAAGCAAAAGAAATTCTGATGAAGACACATCAATACGCCACAGGCAATTGACTAGGGAAGCGCAACCTAGAACTCCGGAAAGCCTTCATCGTATCCACACGTGAAGTAGTCGTAATCTCCCTCTTGAGCTTCATAACCCTCTGAGATTTGTTTTGAGTGCAGCATGTGAGTACATAAAGTACTCCACAAGTCTTAGGAAAAATGCACTATATGCAGGGCTTAACAAAGGAAGGATAATATGGTTCTTTTGCATAAAGCAATGTTTTATTTCAAATACCATTAAATATTTTCAAAGGCATTAACTTAATAAATTAATTGCTTTAATAGAAACTATCAAGAATTTTCTAGTGAAGGTTCCATCCACCTACACTAGTTGACTGGCTCTAACCACCAAGGTTCAAGACTACGGGTTTCATCCACCCACATTGGCTCCATCTGCCAGGACACATTTTGAGAGTTCCATCCACTCTCGAGTTCTCAAAACTTTTACTTTAAAACCAAACCAAAGATCTACGATGTGAAAGCACACCTTGCCCCACCCTTGACCCTAGGCACGGCTATTCGAAAAGTTTTTACACTCCACAGAGTTTGTACAGCTTTACCCACAAGATATAAGTCATCTTAACAGCCTACATGCTTCCTTAGGGATGAGACCCAGATAATTTATCACAAAGTCTTTACCTTACTCCGATCTAGCTAGACACCACCCACTGAGGTTTCACCGCTGAAGGGTTAAATCCACCACAGTCAGAAGCCCCCTCTTGCGTCGTATGAGTACAGTAAATCCCTGTGCATCACAATGAGTAAACCAGTACACCTTGGCACCCACTTACCACTGGTGATATCTAAAGTAAACCTTTGCAAGTTAATCAGCTAGCTCGTACCCATGAGGAGAGAGAAAGAAAGAAAAGAGAGAAAAGGAAAAGAAAAGAATAGGTCAAGAAAAATTAGAATGGGCCTAGAAAAATAAAACAGACATTTTTTTGGTGATTTAGAATTTTGGAGATTTGATTTTGAATTTTTGGAATTTGAATTTGGAGATTCAAAATTTTAGCGGGAGAATGAAAATTGGAATTTTGAGATTTCTTCCAGCACTTCACAAATAATCCAAATAAAATCCACTTAGAATCTCAAAAATTTTAAATAATTAATTGGAATTAGTCTTCAAATAAAACACATTTTTGGGATATTACACTGGGGGTACGCGACCTAGTTCTTGACACCTTTATCTTCTTCACCATGTTGACCTAGTGTATTGGCAAAGCGTAGCGATTTGACTCCTGATTATGGATTAATTGTGATAGCGAGGGTGAGCACAAACCACCGTGCTCCGCGAGCCAATACACAGGATGCAATTAGATAACATGCAAGGCTTAATCAAGGAAAGGCTCGGGTTATTTTACTTGCCATAAATTGCTTTCGAAATATGATACATAGAAATTTCCTGTGATCTAGCAGTTTTAACTAAAACAGAATTTTATCAAGGTATCAAAGAATACAATAATAATAGCAAACCAGATTCCATCCACCTGTACATGGTTTCTGCACCATATGCTAACCTTTTAGCGCTATAACCGCTTACCTTATCACTGGGGTGATACCTAGGACAACACAAATCAGAGCCTTTCTGTGCCCTCCACTTTTCCAATTCCACCCACAAAATTTTTGAAATAGAACTATATCTGGTTAAGTTCCCATGTCCGGCCTTGACCGTGGGCACGGCTATTTTTATAGTTTTACTCTGTAGTTTTTGTACACTTTACCCACAAGAGACAACCTGCTCATTGCTCCATACGATTCCGTAGTCATGTGGTTGAGTAGATCATCACAAGGCTGTTACAATGCATTTTTCCCAGCAGAGTCACGTCTGCTAAGGTTTCACTCCCTTCGGGGTACGACCACCCTTCTAGGAGTCCCCTCTTGCGCCGTCACGTTGGAGGATGTGGCCATCCTGATAGGAACGAGGGTCCCGATCTTCCAACTGATTCTAGATATGTTCGATTTAGTGGAGGCGTGACACAAATTCGATCCGGCTTCCGAACAACACGTTCCGAACCCCACAATCGTAGCACCACGTCTCCTTAGGTTATCAACCGTGCGCAACCCGGTTGACCTCGCAAAGAAGGCTAATCCTCGCCTGCGAATCAAAGAACACAAGCAAGAACAAGGAAGAACACAACTGAATTGCAGATGTATTGATTTAGCACTCGAAAGTTGGGGTCTCACAAACCGATGAACGGCGAAACTGTTCAAAGACAGAATAATCTAAGCAAAACCCAAACCCTAATGGTGGGGGTGGCAGCTGGATATAGAGGAGTAAGGGGCGTGCAAAACCCCTGGATGCGCCCTAATGGGCTCCAACACGATACAAAGCCGAACGGCCCAAAAGACGGTGGCGCAGCACCCTGACAGATTCTGAACGCCCACGTGTTTCGACGATTCCCGTTGACTCAGAAGGAATTTTGACATGGGACCAGAGCCATTGGAAAGGTCATCTTCTCAGCTTTCAATCCATATGTATAACGTCCAAAATGGAGCCGGGATACAATCTGGGCGTCCGTTTTAGTGCGGCCTGGTCCTGGACTCCGAATTGGATTCGAAGTCAGCTTGAGTTGGGCCTCCAACATGATTCGACCGCCCTTGCTGGACTTGTGTGCCTCGTAGCCCTTCTCCAAGTACTTCCAGGTCCTCTTCATGGTTCCTAATCATAATTAAATCATTAGGTAGCAATCGATTCTCAAATGAATAAAAAGAAGTACTTAGGAACGAGCTCACCTGTAAATTCAATTGTTGGGCACGAGCTCTAGTGATTGGTCCTTGAATGTCAAGTGGAGGAGTGTTGTGTGTATCCGAAGAAGTGATGTCCTCATCATCCTCCTCCTCTTGAAGCGGAGTTGTCCGAACTCAGCCTCATCTTCTTCTCCCAAGTATGGCTTCAAATCTGAAATGTTAAAGGTGGGACTAACCCCAAACTCGGGAGGCAACTCAAGTTTATATGCATTATCATTTATCTTCTCAACTATCTTAAAAGGACCAGCAGCTCTAGGCATCAGTTTTGCCTTTTTTAACTCAGGAAATCTATCCTTTCTCAAGTGCAACCAAACAAAATCACCCGGTTCAAGTTTAACCTCCTTTCTACCTTTACTACCAGTAATCCTATATTTTTCATTCATCTTTTCAATGTTTGCCTTAGTAGTCTCATGCATTTTGACAATAAAATCAGCACGCTCCTTAGCATCATTATGAACTCTCTCACTAGTAGGCAAAGGTAAAATATCAATAGGGGCACGGGGATTGAATCCATACACTACCTGAAAAGGACTTACCTTGGTGGTGGAGTGTTCCGCTCGATTATATGCAAACTCAACATGCGGCAAACACTCTTCCCACAGCTTCAAATTATTCTTCAAAACAGCTCTTAACATGGTAGACAATGTGCGGTTCACCACCTCGGTTTGGCCATCAGTTTGTGGGTGACATGTTGTAGAGAACAACAACTTTGTACCCAACTTGTTCCATAGAGTACGCCAAAAGTGACTCAAGAACTTGGCATCACGATCTGAAACAATAGTAGAAGGCATACCATGCAAACGAACTATCTCTTTGAAAAAGAGGTCAGCAATATGAACGACATCATCGGTTTTATGACATGGTATAAAGTGAGCCATCTTAGAAAAGCGATCCACAACAACAAAAATGCTATCCCTCCCCCTCTTAGTCCTGGGCAATCCTAAAACAAAGTCCATAGAAATATCTGCCCACGGAATAGAAGGAACAAGAAGAGGCATATATAAACCATGTGGATTCAAGCGAGACTTAGCTTTTTGACATGTAGTGCAGCGAGCCACAAACCGCTGAACATTTCGCCTCATCTTTGGCCAAAAGAAGTGTGTGGCCAGAACGTCCTCCGTCTTCTTAGCACCAAAATGTCCCATCAAACCGCCTCCATGCGCCTCCTGCAACAACAAAAGACGAACAGATCCAACTGGAATGCATAGGCGGTTAGCTCTAAACAAAAGCCCATCATTGATCACGAATTTATTCCATGCTTGTCCCTCTTTACAATGCAACAACACATCCTTAAAATCAGCATCAAAAGCATATTGTGCTTTAATAGGTTCAAGACCAAAAATGCGACAATCAAGTTGAGACAACATGGTATAGCGTCGAGACAAAGCATCAGCAATCACATTATCTTTCCCTTTCTTGTGTTTAATGACATAAGGAAAAGATTCAATAAATTCAACCCACTTAGCATGTCTACGATTCAAATTGGTTTGACTACGAATATGCTTAAGTGATTCATGATCGGAATGAATGACAAATTCTTTAGGCCATAAATAGTGTTGCCACGTCTCTAAAGAACGAACAAGAGCATACAATTCTTTATCATACGTGGAATAATTAAGAGCAGGACCATTCAATTTTTCACTAAAGTAGGCAACAGGTTTGCCTTCTTGCATCAAAACACCACCAATACCAATTCCGCTAGCATCACATTCCAGCTCAAAAGTCTTACCAAAATCCGGAAGTTGGAGCAATGGTGCGTGTGTAAGCTTGTCCTTCAAAAGATTAAAGGACTCCTCTTGTGATGGCCCCCAATGGAACACGACGCCCTTCTTTGTCAACTCAATCAACGGTGTCGCAATGGTGCTGAATTCCTTGACAAAGCGGCGATAAAATCCTGCAAGGCCAAGAAAACTCCGCACTTGGGAGACCGTCGTGGGCGTGGGCCAACTCCATATCGCCTCCACCTTGGCTCTATCAACCTGAATTCCCTGTGGAGTCACAACATAGCTAAGAAAAGAGACTCGATCTGTGCAAAAGGTGCACTTCTCAAAGTTACCAAACAAACGTGCATCTCTCAAAGCATTAAAAATAGCACGTAAGTGATTCAAATGTTCATCCATGGGCTTGCTATAAATCAAGATATCATCAAAGTAAACAACCACAAATTTGCCAATGAAAGGACATAAAACCTCGTTCATTAATCTCATGAAAGTGCTAGGTGCATTAGTTAAACCAAAAGGCATGACTAACCACTCATACAAACCGAACTTAGTTTTAAAAGCAGTTTTCCATTCATCGCCAAGTTTCATTCTTATTTGGTGGTATCCACTACGCAAGGCAATCTTTGTGAAAATTATAGCACCACACAATTCATCAAGTATGTCGTCTAGCCTGGGAATAGGATGACGATACCTTATAGTAATGTTGTTAATGGCTCTACAATCTACACACATACGCCAAGAACCATCTTTTTTGGGAACCAAAAGAACAGGAACAGCACAAGGACTAAGGCTCTCACGTACGTACCCACGATCTAAAAGGTCTTGGACTTGTCGCTGAATCTCCTTAGTCTCTTCGGGATTGGTCCTGTACGCCGCACGGTTTGGCAAACTCGCTCCAGGGATCAAGTCAATCTGGTGCTCAATCCCTCGAATGGGTGGAAGTCCTGGAGGTATCTCATCAGGGAAAACATCTCTAAACTCTTGCAAAAGGTTAGTGACAGGAGCAGGCAAAGTGCAAGGCATATTATCAAGAGAAAATAAAGCATCTTTGCACACAAAAGCATAGCATGTATCATTAACATCATCAATTTCAGCAAGGTCTGATTTTGTGGCAAGCATAACAGAATTTTTTAAATGGATTACTTGCTGTTTTTCAGATTATCATGTTCCTTTGTATCATTTGCAGCAGTAGCTCTCTCCCTATCGGCCTCTATAATCTCAGCTGGGGTCAAAGGCAGTAAAGTAACTTTCTTTCCCTTATGCATAAAAGTGTATTTGTTACTACTACCATGGTGTAAAGCATCATTATCAAATTCCCAAGGTCGACCCAATAAAAGAGAGCATGCTTGCATGGGAGCCACATCACAATCAACATGATCAGCATAACCACCAATGGAAAAATGGACTCGGCATGTTTGCGTTACCTTAGCTTTTCCAGAGTCATTTAACCACTGAATATGGTATGGATGTGGATGCGGTCGTGTGGTCAAGCCAAGCTTCTTGACCAAATTAGAACTCACCAAGTTGTTGCAACTTCCTCCATCAATGATGACATGTGCACGCCGGTTCTTGATTGCGAAGAAAGTCTGAAACAAATTATGGCGTTGAAACTTATCGGGTTGTTGTACCTGTGTGCTGAGGACTCGCTGCACAATGATGCTCCGTAGCGTCGCCGTGGACGCCCCACCAAGGACCAGGTCGTCATCACCACCGCCATTGTCGCCCGAGGCAGCAGCAACATCATCATCCTCCTCGACATCCGAAGTGCTAATGTAGCCTCCATCTTCTGTGGCGATGTATGCCATTGGCTAGGGCAATTCTTCTGCACATGACCAAGCCCATGGCAGCGGTGGCACTGAATGTCGGAGGAGCGGCCCGTTGAAGCCACGGAAGAAGAACACTTGGCTGGACCCCGCAAAGAATTTTTTGTAGAATCTGCAAGGCGTGTCGTGGAAGGTGGCTTCGGTGGCGCTGCTGCAAACTTGTTCACAGGTGGTGGAGGAGAACGAAAACTCGAAGAAGACTTGAGCAGTCCCGTCGATGTAGTCGTTCGCGGCGTGTAGAAGGGTCGTTCGGTGCTTGCCTTCGCTGATTCCTTGCGTCCCTGCAATTCTTTTTCTGCAAGCATAGCAAGCTGGACAACTGGTTGACAGTAGTAAAATCTTTATAATCAACAATGTCCTGAATTTCACGCCGTAACCCCCGGTAAAAATGACAAATCTTATCCTCCGTTTCCTCAATAACCCCACAACGCACCATACCCTTTTGAAGCTCAGCATAATAGTCCTGAACAGAACTATCACCTTGTTCTAAGCGCTGCAATGTTTTTTCTCAAATCACGTTTATATGAGGGAGGAACAAAACGATTACGCATAGCTTCTTTTAACCGCTCCCATGTATCAGGTTGTAAGCGCATGGTACCCAGTTCATTCCACCAGATAATAGCAAAGTCCTTAAACTCACTAGTAGCTTGTCTAACTCTATGTTGTTCAGGAACCAAGTGAGAATTAAACTTCTGCTCTACCGTCATCTCCCAATCAAGATATATTTCAGCATCATAAAGACCAGAAAAAGATGGAATGGTAAATTTGACTTTAGCAAAAGGGTCGTCGTTACCATGACGGTTCTGGTTATTACCTCCCATACCATGTCGGTTTTGCTGAAGACGCCGACGTAGTCGTGCATCTTGTGTTGCCCGCTGATCAATGTTGCCATCCGCATCATACACTGTGTCATCATCATGATGATGGCCGTCATTGACAGGTGGCGGGCGTGCCTCCAATGTGTCCATCTGACCAGTGAGGTCAGCCATCCGCTGCTCCACCCGCTCAATGCCTTCCGTGGTGTTCAACTGGGCAATGGCGGCGACGATGGTGTCCAATCTCGCACCGAGATCAGTGAGTGAAGCATTTTGTTTATCGAGCGCAGCTTGTAGCTGACCGCGACTAACACACTCGTTGAAATCGCCCGGTGTCCCGTCCCCTTCGTCTCCTGCCATGGTTAGTGGAAACACAGGGAAAACAAAAGGATTATCCCTATCAACTACAAAGTAAGGGCAGTGGGAACCCGCAAAGGAAGTGGCTTACCAAGCTCTTACAAGTGTTCGTACCAAAGCAAGGCAAAGGATACCTGGAGAGTGTGATCCGGCGATTGCAAGGGTTAAAAACTGTGCTATCCGGAAGTAGGTATATGGAGCTTGGCAAGCCAAATATGTTAGTGGAACACAAATCAATAACAGATAGTAATGCTGAATAAATGTCCAAAGCACTGGTCCTAGTTGCTAGTCTAAATGAGTCCTATATCAGTTATGATATGATGAACAAGGAGTCAAGATCAGAATAGTAAAGCAAAGACAGCAACAAAGATGGCCAGGCAATGAGAAACTTAATTCAGCATAAGCACAAAACAAATGAAGCTCTGTCACCTAAAACTGTGCTCTGTCACATTTTTTTGGGCACGGATAGCACTCTCAGCACTATAAACCCAGGTGCCAAAATTTTTCTTTTCTTTCTTTTTTTTTATTTTTTTCACAAAGCAGAGCACAGAAATAGGAACCACACAAAGTTTCACCTCAATCTGATGTAAGGTGTGGCCTACAGAAAATGATGAATGTGCTATAAATTCGGTGATGAACTTTCGGAGCTCGAGTACAACACTTTCCAGGCCGAATTTGGGAAAAATAAATTCGCCAAACCTGATAAAGCAGGGAGTTCCGGATGCAGAATTCAATTTCACCCAATTTGAAAAAAAATCGCCTGATTTCGAGTCCGTATGAGAAAGTTATGGCCGTTTGAAGGAGGGCCTCCGAGTTATGGTTGCTGTGGAGGCCGAA
The DNA here is from genome assembly GCA_017311315.1 of Dendrocalamus latiflorus. Taxonomy (NCBI): domain Eukaryota; kingdom Viridiplantae; phylum Streptophyta; class Magnoliopsida; order Poales; family Poaceae; genus Dendrocalamus; species Dendrocalamus latiflorus. The sequence continues at coordinate 8,926,990 of CM029662.1, forward strand.
AACGAAATCGGGTGGAGGAAATTGGTGGAAAGTGCGGGCGGAAGCTCGGGGAAAGGTGGGGGATGGTGCTGGGAGATCACGAGATGCGATGGATGATGGATGACACAAAAACAGAGGGTGGGATATGGGTGGGAACACAAAAGTTGACGGCTAGGATTTGTATGAGAGGTAGCGGAAGCAAGACAACCCGAAACAAAACACGATCTAAACCAGCAACACAACTCGACTAAGGACACAAACTCAACACTACGGACTCTAAAATCAAATTATGCAAAAGGCTAAACGAGATCTAGGACAGGAAACAACCTATGACTACAAATTTGTTTGTAGGGCTTTTTCTTGGACTCTAGGATGAAACCGAAAACAACAAAGGTAGGGTAAACTCGAACCTGAAGGAACACCTGAAGCTCTGATTACCACTTGATAGGAACGAGGGTCCCGATCTTCCAACAAGTTCTGGATATGTTCGATTTGGTGGAGGCACGACACAAATTCGATCCGGCTTCCGAACAACACGTTCCGAACCCCGCAATCGCAGCACCACGTCTCCTCAGGTTATCAACCGTGCACAGCCCGGTTGACCTCGCCAAGAAGGCTAATCCTCGCCTGCAAATCGAAGAACACAAGCAAGAACAAGGAAGAACACAACTGAATTGTAGATGTATTGATTTAGCACTTGAAAGTTGGGGTCTCACAAACCGATGAACGGCGAAACTGTTCAAAGATAGAATAATCTAAGCAAAACCCAAACCCTAATGGTGGGGGTGGCAGCTTGATATAGAGGAGTAAGGGGCGTGCAAAACCCCTGGACGCGCCCTAATGGGCTCCAACACGATACAAAGCCAAATGGCCCAAAAGACGGTGGCGCAGCACCCTGACAGATTCTGAATGCCCAATTGTTTCGACGATTCCTGTTGACTCAGAAGAAATTTTAATATGGGACTAGAGCCATTGGAAAGGTCGTCTTCTCAGCTTTCCATCCATATGTATAACGTCCAAAACGAAGCCCGGATGCGATCTGGGCGTCCGTTTTAGTGCGGTCTGGTCCTGGACTCTGAATTGGATTCGAAGTCGGCTTGAGTTGGGCCTCCAACATGATTCGACCGCCCTTGCTGGACTTGTGCGCCTCGTAGCCCTTCTCCAAGTACTTCCAGGTCCTCTCCATGGTTCCTAATCATAATTAAATCATTAGGTAGCAATCGATTCTCAAATGAACAAAAAGAAGTACTTAGGAACGAGCTCACCTGTAAATTCAATTGTCGGGCGCGAGCTCTAGTGATTGGTCTTTGAATGTCAAGTGGAGGATTGTTGTGTGTATCCGAAGAAGTGATGTCCGCATCACATCCTCTGCCCGCCCGTGGTCACACCGGCCCAACCCATACTGATTCGATGCAAATTAGGTAGCCCTGCCTACAATTTGTCAGCCTGTGGTTGTACTGTTGTACACTGGGAGATCATCACAAGATTTGGTCCTTAGGGTTATCTGAGCGGTTCTACCACTATTCCCCCAAGTGCTTTCACGGTACCACACCTCCGAACCATCTGCCTAGATAATTAAGCAACTTGAGGTTTTTGGGAGCATAAAATATCCATGTTACAACATACCAGCCATTTTCTCCAATGACTTCCCAAATCAGTTTCTCATGATTAAAAGTGATGCTTGAGGCATTCTGGTTCCCCCGAGTATCTAAGCAGTACTAAGCATGGCGAATATCTGTAGACTTATTTTTGAAAGGTTACCATTATAATTTTCCTAGGGTGACAAGGCTCAAATGTTCAAATGTACCAAGGGAGGTGTAATACTAACAAGTCGAATAATAGGCATATTACTAGAATCTTAAAACAAACATATATTTGCATATAAAATAATAGCATGCAATTTGATAATTTAAATAAAAGTAAATTTGCAGAAAATGTAGGTTCAACATGATCAAAGTATTGACTCACCTCGCGCAGTTTACCGCGGTCTTGAGCTCACTCAAGGCTGTCTCATTCAATGGGCTTGAGCTTTTGGTCTTCCTCTTCACCTTGCTCTTTATCTCACTTGATCCCTGGATTCTTCAGGACTCCCATTTCTAATTACGTGCTAAACAACTGAATACAAAATAAAGGAAAATAACTCAAAAGATCCACATAAATCCAAATAAACTTAATTTAGCTTTATTACGAGCTAATGGGTGATTTGAGTCAAGGTGATTGGGCGCACAGTTTTGACGGGGTTAAAGGGGTTGGAGCGAGGGGAAGAATGAAGCAGAGAATTATACCGAGACAGATGTTAAGGAGGGTTTAGGATATAGGAATATTCATAGGAATATTCTGCTTTAGATTTGGGGATGGCTAGGCATAGCCGGTGGTAGAATACGATGACTCGATCTTTTTATTAATAACTCTTTTTACTATTTTTGTATTTATCAAGGAAGTTACATGAGTCGGGTTAGACCTATAAATCAGTGTACGAGTTTTAGCTGATCATTATTTTGTCAAGTATTAATATTCAGGGCATATGCTATATATGCGATGTATACAATTTTTAGCTTACCGAATTAATCTTAGAGTTTGGGTTTATAGCATTTTGTGGTGTGATATTTTATATACCCTTAGTTATCACTAGGCATAGTTTTAATTTGAATTAGGATCTATTTGTTCGGGTCCTAGCTTGCTATATTCAATCATGCTCAACATTATTATTTACTAAATCTAACGTTAAGATTTAATTAATGGCACCATTATCATTTTGTCTACACTTCAGTTATTATTAGGCTTAGCTTTATTTTTTATTTAAATTTATTTATCTAGGCAGATCTTGTTATACAGGGTCATATTTCAATATTGCTATTTAATCATGCCTACCACTGAGATTTATTTAATGGAGGCATGTTAAATGTTAGGCCATATATTATAATTAAGGGTAATCTTTATTAAATTTGGAGATTTAACCAAAGTCATTTTTCTTTATTAATGCCTTTAACTAATAATTAGTCTTTTAGATAATTATTCAAACCATATTAATTATTCATATATGAACTAATCCAAATTTAAATCTTAAATAATCTCATTTACATCCTAGTTAAATTTATTAGCTTCCCTGGATTATTTCCTAATTTTCCCTTAATTTTTCTTAATTGAAAAGGATTAAAGAAAATAAAAATAAAAAGGAAGAAAAAATGTAGGCGAGAGGATTCGAACTCGGGACTTGAGGCCTATGAGTTTAACGCATGCTCAGCTAGCCAAATGGGCAGAAGCCCTGGGCTGACAAAATAGATGCAGCAAATGCGAAGAGGTAAGGGGTGGCCGGGAGCCCAAAACAGAGGAGGCGACCGGCACTTGGCGCCAGGCTCGATGGCGGTAGGCGGTGGCCGGGGAGGCATCAGTGACCGGCAAAACGGGTTGCTCCGAGGAGGGAAAAACTAAGGGTGGTGGCACGTTGTCCGAAGTAGCGGCAAGGTGGGCAGGCAGCAGCCCGAAGCAGTCAACGACGGGGCGACGACATCGGAGAGGACGGAGGAGTAAAATAGGATGGGCATGAGCATAAGGGGGTCTAGGGAAACTCACCAGTGGTGACTGCTTAGCCGGGCGAGGCACCAGGGCGAGCTGGCGATGGAAGCCATGGGCAGTGCGAGGAGGTTCACGCGAAGGGAGGAGTTCAGGTGAGGAGGGGGGTCCAGGTGACAGTTGGGGGAGCTCGAGGGTGCCGAGGAGGTGCTCCAAAGGCAAGAATCGGGTGGTGGTGCTCCGAGGGAGAAATGGTGGAGGTGGTGGCTCATTCGGCCGACGGAGAGGAAGAGGGGCATTCTGGCAAGCTCGGTGCGATGTTTTTCAATTAGGCCAGAGGGGAGGAACTAGATGCTCGGGAACACAAGGTGGTGTGCTTGAATTGGAGGGGGACGCACTAGAGTGCAAGAATGGCGAGAAGGTAGCGGCGGTATCCTCACGGGCGCTGGGCGGGAGAAGAGACAAGGGAGGAAGGGGAGTGGCGCGGGAGTAAGGGGAGGAGCCTACCTATGACTTATAGCCGAGGGTGTCACCGCGGAGCTACTGTAGTTGTTGTCGGATGGAGCGGCAACATGGACGGCGACGGGCGACGCACGGGCGCATGGCTGCCACGGGGATGGAGCGAGAGAAGGAAAACAAAGCGAGGAGGGAGAAGGAAAAAGGGAGGGAGACGGGGAAGGAACCAGGCCCGCTGGCAGTAAAAGAAAAGGAGAGAGGGTGTTGGACCGAAATGGCGACAGGGGGGGGTGAATGGTGCCTTCAAAACTCCCCAAGCACCCACACAGCAAAACGGTCGAAAGAACTGACTTCTCTAGTCGAACGCACGTGGTCGTAAGCCAACTGATGGTCGAACACCACGTGGTCGAACACTTGCCCGAGCCGACAAAAGAAATCAAACAAAGAAAACTGCGCGGTTGAAACAAGAATGGAGAAGGACTCGTTTGCCAAGTTTCCGAGTAACTAAGACTCTCTGGCTTTTGATCCTCAAATTTGGGGCACTGAACTATTCCAACCTCTAGAAGAGAAAACTTCTCTATTTCGACTCCTGCTCTCGGGAATAAATTGGCCAAGTGGCCTTGAGACAGATTCCCAGTTCTGAGCTAATCGAAGCACACAAGAACGAATGCAGCCTCAAGAAGAAGAGAGGAGAGAGAAGGATAGCATGAAGAACAAGCTCTCAAAACAGATCGCAAACAAAACAATCACAACATCTCATGACGACAGAAATCAACTTGAGGAAGAGAGATGAATGATTGAACATGGAGGTTTCTACAGCCACTCCATTGGAGGTACAAGAGCAACCGTGCTCTACCCAGAGACAACTCACACAAATAGAGACGAAAAATTCAGAGTGACTCGGGAACAACCTCACCGAGCATCCGAGCTCTACCCTCTCTATTTATAGTCTTCTTGCTACAAGGGGGGAACCCGTTAACTCCCACCTAACACCGGGTTTTACCACTCTCTTTACCCAACAGCGAGAACGAGCTCCAGTGCTTTACCCGTTACACCCAACGGCTCTACTGCTTTGCCCGTTAGCGCCAACAACTCCAGTGCTTTCGCAGAGACACAGCTTCCCTTTGCAGCTTTCCGCATTTCTCCAAAATGCCACTTCGCTGCCTTCCCGGAAGCTTCCTCCTGCCTTGCCGATCACGCTTGCAATCACCTCACAGACTTCGTCGTCTTTGGCATCTCCCAGCCGATCACGACCTCAGCACCCCCGTGCCTAGTCTCGACCATCCATGCCTCACCACGATTAGTCTTAAAGTCCTGCAAACCATCACAGACAAGCAAACCATTACATAGTACCGCTCACAATAGTATCCAACCACTTGAGCCAGAAAAACAGAACTCAAATCATACTCTTACCAAGTCGTATACCACCTACGACCAGTCGAAAATAGAGAACAATGAAAGCACACGACATACGACCACAAAATCAAGCCATACGACCAGATACAATGAGTCTACGATCATCGCTAACTTGCTACGACCACCCACAACTCGCTACGGCTTTAACGCTCAAAGTCTACGACTTCAACCCAAGTCGTTACGACCGATCGAAAAGATAAACAAACAAATGCACAAGGTCCCTGACTTCATCACAAAGCCCTACGACCAAATTCCAGCTCAAATGGTCAAGTCTGCAGGTCATACGACCGATTCCAACTGCGTGCGAGCACGTACGACCACGCCAGACTGCTCTACGACCAAATCCGACCGGTATCGACTACAACCGACTGAGTCTGACCCCGACCCGACCTCGTTCGACCGCTTCACAACATGGTCGAAGTCCGCCGACTTCCCACGTGGTCGCAAGCTCGAGTGCCGGCCCCCGACCACAGTGGTCGAAGCATCGACTTCCGACCGCAGCTCACTACAACGTGGTCGTAGCTTCGACTTACGACTTCTAACCGCTTTCAGCTCATGACAACGTGGTCGAAGCTACAATCGACTACGGCCAATGTGATCGTAAACGACCTGAAAATGGTCGTATATGCTACAACGTGGTCGTAAATGGCTCGGCTGGCTTCCGATAGCGCACAACGTGGTCGTACGGGTCATTTCGACCATGACCAAGATACGACTATGGCAAAACCAGTCTTAAACTTCCCTGGTGACCTACGATTACGGCCAAACGTGGTCGTAACCTGCTTCGACCACGACCAACGTGGTCGTACTGGCCTTCGACCACGGCCAACGTGGTCGTGCTGGCTGCAGAGCACTTTGCCAGGGCTACGACATTGCCGAACTGGCACAAACCTCAAAAGCTAAACTCAATCTTCGTAGATCAAGAGTCAATTACTCATCACAACCATGGGGTGACCTTCACATGGTCTCTCAATCTCCCCCTTGATGAGTATATTGACAAACCCAGAAAAAGCAAGAAGTTGAGTTTGTTTTGAAAAGTCCAACATGGTCCAAAGAAGAGAAAGAAACACACAAATGACCATGTCGACAGAAGGAACACTAGAGCAACAACTGAAAGAGCAAATTGATCTCCAAAGCTCTAAACTGGAACCAACAGACTTTTTCTTCTCTATTCTCCCCCTTTTTGGCAATAAACACATCAAGATGCAATAGAGAGAATATGACATGTCAATGGATGAATATGGCTGAAGTTTGTTTATTTAAGCATTTAGAGCCATGAGAGTTATCCATAATGATCATAATGTAATACACCAAGCCATAACTCAATAAAACGCTATCTAGATCCTGACAACATATATATAAGCCAGCTAGAGCACATAGATGACAATCTGAAATGTAATGCATTTTGTGAGCAAGTCACGTCATCAATGAGTAAAGTCTAGCTAGAGACATCCAAGGATGATGCAGGCCATGTCAATAAGCTAAGCGGAACAAAGAAGCTAACATTGAGTCCAAATAGAGTGCTATAAGCTCAAGATTGAAACATTGGTTAAGGTACTTGGTTCTGATTGTAGATTAAGCAAATTGAGCACATTAAACATTGTCTTTTGAAAGCATATGGTTGTTTTCAACCCAATTTTTGTTTATGTGCTAGATCTCAAGCCTTATGCGACTACTCCAAGCAATAAGCTTAAGAAGATAGTCTAGGTCATCCAAAACTCCCCCTGAGTTCATGCCTAGTGCAATGGCAAGCTGTCTCATGAGAAGAAATTGGTGAAATCAGTTTTTTCGCACAAATATGGTGGTTGTCAACCAACACTTTGTTTTATCATGTGCTAGATCTCAAGCCTTATGCGACTACTCCAAGCAAGAAGCTTAAGAAGATAGTCTAGGTCATCCAAAACTCCCCCTAAGTTCATGCCAAGTGCAATGGCAAGCCGTCTCATAGGAAAGAATTGGTGAGATCAGTTTTTTCGCACAAAAGAGATCTTTTTGCTTTTTAACACATTGTACTAACTCATGTATCATCAGGAGACTAAAACAGCTCAAACTAAGGCTCAATATAGATTCAACGCTCTACTCAGCCTATTTGACATGGCATGAATCATAAAAGAATAGCTCAAGAAAGACTAAACTCAAATGCTAGCATGACAAGTTTAATTTAAGTTGATCAATTTTACTTAACTTATCATGTAAACGCTAGTCTACACATATGAAGTCATGATAAATTTAGCAAGCTAAGCACAAGTCATGGCAAGGAGTAAAGCATTGAAGCATGTCATAACAGGATAATAATCAAGGCTCAATGCAGTTTGATTATAATGCGAAATGCTAAAAATGCATGAAAGACCAGCTCCCCCTCAACATTAGATGCAACTTTTAGTTCAAGTTGAGTTATGTCAGAATTAAGCACCAGAAGCTCCCAATTGAACTCCCCCTGAACCAAAGCAAAAGAATCGAGAAGCTGGGAAAGACAACAGGAAACAGGCAGTCCTTAAAGCATAGAAAAGATATAGAGGCAACTATGGCTCAGACTGACTCTCATCTACCCCATATGACTCCAGGACAATCAGCTGACAGTAAATCACACACTAGAGAGCAAACACGTACCCTGTCTACCCGAGGGTGGCCCAACCCTCGCTAGAACCTACAAGAAGTGAGTGAGCTCGACCTAGTGAGATAAGAAGCAGCTAATCCTGGTAGCACAAGATAAGAGTTAGAAGTCTAAGCATCTCGGCAAGAGAAGCACTCTAACCTATGCTGGAAGGACTAAACCCGAATGCACCCCGAGTGCAATGCAACAGAAATGAGACAGAAGCATAATCAATATAGTAAAGCAGTAAAGCCCAAAGCTCCCCCTCACTACAATCCGTAAGAACACACCACCCCAAGCTCTCCCCGCAGAGCTGAAAACCTTGAACTATCCAATGGCTTGGTGAAGATGTCAGCCAACTGGTGGTCACTCTCCACAAACTGGAGCACTATATCGCCCTTCTCTACATGGTCTCTAAGGAAGTGAAAACGGATATCGATGTGCTTGGTACGAGAGTGTTGCACTGGGTTCTTAGCAATGTTAATCGCAAAAGTGTTATCACAAAAGAGTGGAACACTGTCTATGACCAACCCAAAGTCCCGCAGGGTCGAGGCCATCCAAAGCACCTGGCTACAGCAGCTGGCTGCAGCAACATACTCGGCCTCTGCGGTGGACTGCGCAACACCGGACTGCTTCCTCGAAGACCAAGAAACGAGAGAAGTGCCAATGAATTGGCAAGTGCCAGAAGTGCTCTTCCTATCTATCCTACAGCCGGCAAAGTCTGCATCCGAAAAGGCTCTCAAGGAAAGACAAGAAGAGGAAGAGTACCAGATACCATAGTCAATGGTAGCTCGAAGGTACCGAAAGATGCGCTTCACCGCCTGGCGGTGAGATACGCGAGGAGAAGCCTGAAACCAAGCACACAGACACACGGAGAAGTGTATGTCTGGTCTCGAGGCAGTGAGGTAAAGAAGAGAGCCGATCATACTTCTGTATTCTTTCCGATCAACTGGCTCGCCATCCTCATCTGGGTCAAGATAGGCTGTAGAAGCCATCGGAGTTGACACCGGCTTACCATCGCTCATATCGAAGCGTCTCAGGAGGTCGCGAGTGTACTTGCCTTGATACAAGAAGGTACCCTCCCGAGTCTGCTTGATTTGGAAGCCAAGGAAGAAGGTCAACTCACCCATCATACTCATTTCAAACTCGGTGCTCATGACATCCGAGAACTGGGAAACCAGAGTATGGGAAGAGCCACCAAAGATAATGTCATCGACATAGATCTGGACGAGCAGAAGGTCAGCGCCAAGCCGGCGGATGAACAAGGTCTTATCAACTTTACCCATTTCAAACCCATGACTCAACAAGTAGGACTTAAGCCTCTCATACCAAGCCCTGGGGGCCTGCTTAAGTCCATACAACGCTTTGGAAAGCTTAAAGACATGGTTTGGGTATTTGGGGTTTTCGAAACCAGGAGGCTGTCGGACGTAGACCTCTTCCTCAATAAGGCCATTGAGAAAGGCACTCTTGACGTCCATCTGGTAAAGCTTGAAACCCTTAGAAGCTGCAAAGGCAAGCAGGATTCTAATGGCTTCAAGTCTAGCTACAGGGGCAAAGGTCTCCTCGAAATCTAGACCTTCAACCTGGGAGAACCCCTGAGCAACCAGTCTAGCCTTGTTTCGAATAACCACTCCATCCTCGCTCTGCTTGTTCTTGAACACCCACTTAGTCCCAATAATATTGTGACCTCGCGGGGGCTCGACAAGCGACCAGACCTTGTTCCTCTCAAAATTTTCTAGCTCCTCATGCATGGCATTGACCCAAGACTCATCAGATAAAGCATGAGAGACATCTTTAGGCTCAAAGGAGGCAATGAAAGCAGAATGGAGACAGAATTGAGATAAGCCAGATTTTGAGCGGGTAACACGCTCGAAAAGGTCTCCAATGATCTGCTCTGAAGGATGAGCTTTCTGGATATGTCTAGGAGGTCCAGGATGAGATGAAGAAGTGGCCTCTACCTCGTGAGCTGACGAGGTAGGAACAGAGCCACTAGCTCCAGAAGAAGCAGAAGGCATGGGATGATCACCTGGAGGTGCGGTAGAAGACGGCACCTCAAGGGGTGGATAAGGGACTGGATCGGGTAGACAACCCACATCTCCATCGTCCTCGTCATCCACGAAGATGGTCTCGGACTGCTCTAAAGAACCTGAGATATCAGGCCTAGTCCCCGGACTAGCCTCGTCAAAGGTCACCTCACAGGTCTCTACCATTTTGCTAGACTCGCAGTTCCAGACCCTATAAGCCCGCAAAGAAGGCGAGTAACCTAGAAAGATCCCATCACAAGAACGTGACTCGAACTTATCTAGGTTCCCGGACTTCAGAATAAAGCACTTGCAACCAAACACACGAAAATGAGAGACGCTGGGCTTTCGCCCGTATCTCAACTCATAAGAAGTGCGGTGCAAGTGTGCCCGAAGAAAAACTCAATTCGAAACATGGCACGCGGTCGCAATAGCCTCAGCCCAAAACTTCCTAGGTGTAGAGTACTCATCGAGCATCGTCCTGGCCATCTCGACCAAGGTACGGTTCTTCCTCTCCACGACGCCATTCTGCTGTGGGACGTGCGGAGAAGAGAACTGGTGCTCTACACCTGTCTCACCACAGAAACTCTCAAAGTAGGAATTCTTGAACTCCGTGCCATTGTCACTGCGGATCGCTCGTAAGGCACCTGGGAGCTCAACAGAAAGCCTACTGAAAAGACCTCGGAAAAGCGAAAACGTCTCATCCTTCGAGGCTAAGAAAAACACCCAAGAATACCTCGAGAAGTCATCAACCACAACAAGAACATACCACTTCCCCCCTGCTGACTGCACTCGAGCTGGTCCAACTGTGTCCATGTGGAGCAGCTGTCCTGGTGCATCGGTCATAGTAACTGTGACCGGAGGGTGAGAAGTGGCAACCATCTTGCCGTGCCGGCATGGAGAGCAAACAAGATCTTTGACCATCTTGAGTTTAGGCATACCACGAATGAGATCGTGGCCGCTAACTCGGGTCAAATGGTCAAATCCAATATGACCAAGTCTCCTATGCCAGAAAGAGAGGTCGCGGGACTCAGAAGCAACTAAACACCTGAGAAGATCACTAGAAGACTCAGAAAAATCAGCACGAAAGATCCTCCCATAACGAGAAATCTCGCAAACTAGACTACCCGAAGAATCAAGAATTTTACAAGCATTTTTCTTAAAGCTCACCTCGAAATCATCATCGGTAAGCTGAGAAACTGAAAGCAAATTGTACTGCAGCTTACTAACCAAGGCTACATCTTTCAAAATGAAAGAATCATTAATGCGCACAGTACCTTTGGCGATGACGCGCCCAGATGAAGCATCTCCGAAAGTGATCGTCTCATCACCTGGAGCACGGGCAAGGGAAGAAAACCAACGGGAGTCTCCGGTCATATGACGAGAACAACCGGAGTCTACAAGCCAAACCTTTCCCTTCCCTGCCCGGCGAACCTGAGTCAAACAGAGAGTAAAGTCTCAGTACTAGGGTAAATCAGAAGAGATTTTGGCACCCAATACTGAACAACACGTCGAGCAGATGAAGTCGTCAAGCATGACTGACCTCTATATACCTTACGCTCTCTGTGACTCAAAGAAGCAGAAGGTCTGTGAGCAGACCTGAAGCTGTTGCGGGGTCCGACTGCTACGGGGGAGCGAGTCGGAACACCGGCAACACGCTGATCACGCCGCGGGTAGCTATCTCGATGGGAAAAACGAGATCTACCCCTAGGACGGCGGAAGTCACGACCAGAGGCAGCATGAGGACGAAAAGCAGAAAACTCGGAAAAACCAAGTCCTCTATGCTGCCTAAACTCCGTAACAGGAGCAAACCTAGACCTCGTGTTGGTCTTAGGTGCACTCAGGATCTGGGGCTGACCCTGAATACCCCTAAGAGACTCAACACGGTCTCTACGCGCGATCTTGGCGCGCCTGAAGCATCTCTCGATTGAGTGCCCATCCTTCTGACAGAAGGTGCAGTGGTACCTCACCTTCGAAGAGGTGGAAGTAGCACGCGAGGACTTCGGCTTCTGAGAGGCCGAAGTAGCATGTGAACCTACCTTGCTGTCAGAGATCCCTTGGACAAAGCCCGCTGATTTGAATTTGACCTCATCAGATCTGGGCTCGACCTCGATCACACCTCCCACTATGGGTCTGAGAATAGCAGGAGGATGCTTCCTCATATCCTCATAGAAATCATATCCTAGACCTTGATTGAACTTACAAATCTTGGATTGGTCTAGAATAAGATTAAGCTTCTTCTTGCCTCCTACAAATCTCTCGAGAGTGTTCATAAGATACTGACACTCCCGAAAGAGAGAGGTGCAAGAAGAGCAGGGAGAAGAGGGAACAGCAGGAGGTAAGGGAGCAGAAGAAGAACCAACAGTAGAGGAAAGAATGGCTTGTGCACGCACAGCCGACTCTGAGGGGACAGTCCTACTACTAGCAGGTTGGTTCGCGTCTCTAAGCGTCTCATCCTTACCCTGGGGCTTCTCCCCCACACCATCAATCACATCACAACCAGATTGTGGCTTCTCTAGTAAGTCCTTAGTTAGCTTCACATATTTGTCATTCAAAGCAACGAGTTCAAGTTTTAGTTTATCACAACTAATGCATGGTGAGCTAACAGGATCCTTAGTCGCATACTGAGCTATTTTCTTGTTGTTGTCAATCATTTTTTGAAACTGTTTTGAGACAGATTCAAGTTCAGCAGTTAACTTTGGACAATTCAAACATGAATCAATAGGCTCATGTAAAGAAGCACTCAACTCAACAATCTTGTGATCTACCCGTTTTAGGTTTATCTTCAAGTTATTGCAATTTTCACAAGACTCGGGCAGATCAAGGAGCATGGCATAAGGTCCTCTAGCAGCAATGTCCTTATCCTCACATGAGGTGGGAGAAGTAGTCTCATCAGTAGTAAGTAGGGTAACAGCCATCCTACTCAACTCTAACTCAGCAAGCAGACTAACATTCTCCACCTTAACAATATCAAGCTCGGAGGACACACTATCATGAGAGGTCCTTAATTTCTCCATGTCATCAAGCAAGGCACAGCATGTATCACAGTCGTCACGGGAGGGAGCAGATGTAAGTGAAGTAATCTCCCGTGACAGTCTATCTACTTCCTTCTCTAACTCGGTACACCTGGACCTAGCTCTAGCATGAAATCCACCTAGCTTAAGAAAAGCATCATTTAGCTGGTCATAAGAAGGGAGTACCTCATCCGAGTCGGAGTACAGCTCGCTGTCGCTGAGTTCGCCCTCGAGGGCCATGAAGCACATGCCGGAGAAGTCGTTGCCGCCATCCTTGGGCTCTTGGTCACCCGTCCCGTCGTCGTCGCTCCATCCCTCCACCTCGCTGAGGTCGAGGTCGTCGAAGGCGGTGAGGACGCGGTGGAAGAGCTTCTTGGCCTTCCCGAAGTTGCGAAACTTCTTCTTTCCCGGCGTCGGAGCTGGAGGCTTCTTGTTGCGGTTCTTGTCGGTGTAGTCGATCTTGCTCGAACCGCCGTAGTCGTTCTTGCCCTTCTCCAGCTTGGGGCAGTTTGCCCGAATGTGGTTGGGGCCACCACACTCGAAGCAAATCACGGGTCCTCCCCTCTTTCTGTCTCTCCTACCCTTGTAGGCATGTGAAAACCTTCGGGCTAGGAGGGCCAGCTGATCATCCGCAAGCTGCTCTAACTGATCATCAGTTATGTCACAGAGAGCAGCGAGGGAAAAACCGCAAGAAGAATCAGAAGAGAGACCAGAAGCAGAACTGGGATCGGTGACCAAAGCCATCGACTGTGACTTCGACCGACGAGAGACAACGTTAATCTCGTGAGTCTTGAGGCGTGAGTACAGCGCGTCAAGAGTCAGGGTCGAGAGGTCTGTCGTGTCTTTGATGGTGGTCACTTTCATCTCCCACACGCGCAGATCGAGTGCCGCGAGCATCTGACGAGCGTTGTCCGAGTCGGGGTATGTGAGACCGACCGCTCGGAGGTTACTCAAGATTTTGTGAAATCGCGAAAAGCACTCATCCAGGGACTCACCAGCAAGCATCTCGAATTTGTTGTATTCGCGCTTGAACTGGTCCTGTCGAACCGTCTTGATCTGGGTGGTGCCCTCATGGTATGCGTCGAGGGTCACCCAGATGTCGTAGGCGGACGACAGGTGAGATATACGGTCAAACTCGCTACGAATCAACCCCTGGATGATGATGTTCCTTGCCTTTGCATTCGCCTCAACATCAGCCATGTTCCCGGCATTGATGTTCTCATCGGCAGGAACAACGAATCGTACCTTGACCTTCCGCCAGATGGCATACCCCTGGGCCTGGATGTATGTCTCCATTCGGCTCTTCCAGAAGGGGTAATCGATGCCATCGAACACGGGCGGCTTGGTCGAGTACTTGTCCGTCGCCATGGCTCTTGAGACCGGTTAAGATCTATGAATTAGAGCTAACCGGCTCTGATACCAATTGTTGGACCGAAATGGCGACAGGGGGGGGTGAATGGTGCCTTCAAAACTCCCCAAGCACCCACACAGCAAAACGGTCGAAAGAACTGACTTCTCTGGTCGAACGCACGTGGTCGTAAGCCAACTGATGGTCGAACACCACGTGGTCGAACACTTGCCCGAGCCGACAAAAGAAATCAAACAAAGAAAACTGCGCGGTTGAAACAAGAATGGAGAAGGACTCGTTTGCCAAGTTTCCGAGTAACTAAGACTCTCTGGCTTTTGATCCTCAAATTTGGGGCACTGAACTATTCCAACCTCTGGAAGAGAAAACTTCTCTGTTTCGACTCCTGCTCTCGGGAATAAATTGGCCAAGTGGCCTTGAGACAGATTCCCAGTTCTGAGCTAATCGAAGCACACAAGAACGAATGCAGCCTCAAGAAGAAGAGAGGAGAGAGAAGGATAGCATGAAGAACAAGCTCTCAAAACAGATCGCAAATAAAACAATCACAACATCTCATGACGACAGAAATCAACTTGAGGAAGAGAGATGAATGATTGAACATGGAGGTTTCTACAGCCACTCCATTGGAGGTACAAGAGCAACCGTGCTCTACCCAGAGACAACTCACACAAATAGAGACGAAAAATTCAGAGTGACTCGGGAACAACCTCACCGAGCATCCGAGCTCTACCCTCTCTATTTATAGTCTTCTTGCTACAAGGGGGGAAGCCGTTAACTCCCACCTAACACCGGGTTTTACCACTCTCTTTACCCAACAGCGAGAACGAGCTCCAGTGCTTTACCCGTTACACCCAACGGCTCTACTGCTTTGCCCGTTAGCGCCAACAACTCCAGTGCTTTCGCAGAGACACAGCTTCCCTTTGCAGCTTTCCGCATTTCTCCAAAATGCCACTTCGCTGCCTTCCCGGAAGCTTCCTCCTGCCTTGCCGATCACGCTTGCAACCACCTCACAGACTTCGTCGTCTTTGGCATCTCCCAGCCGATCACGACCTCAGCACCCCCGTGCCTAGTCTCGACCATCCATGCCTCACCACGATTAGTCTTAAAGTCCTGCAAACCATCACAGACAAGCAAACCATTACATAGTACCGCTCACAATAGTATCCAACCACTTGAGCCAGAAAAACAGAACTCAAATCATACTCTTACCAAGTCGTATACCACCTACGACCAGTCGAAAATAGAGAACAATGAAAGCACACGACATACGACCACAAAATCAAGCCATACGACCAGATACAATGAGTCTACGATCATCGCTAACTTGCTACGACCACCCACAACTCGCTACAGCTTTAACGCTCAAAGTCTACGACTTCAACCCAAGTCGCTACGACCGATCGAAAAGATAAACAAACAAATGCACAAGGTCCCTGACTTCATCACAAAGCCCTACGACCAAATTCCAGCTCAAATGGTCAAGTCTGCAGGTCATACGACCGATTCCAACTGCATGCGAGCACGTCCGACCACGCCAGACTGCTCTACGACCAAATCCGACCGGTATCGACTACAACCGACTGAGTCTGACCCCGACCCGACCTCGTTCGACCGCTTCACAACATGGTCGAAGTCCGCCGACTTCCCACGTGGTCGCAAGCTCGAGTGCCGGCCCTCGACCACAGTGGTCGAAGCATCGACTTTCGACCGCAGCTCACTACAACGTGGTCGTAGCTTCGACTTACGACTTCTAACCGCTTTCAGCTCATGACAACGTGGTCGAAGCTACAATCGACTACGGCCAATGTGATCGTAAACGACCTGAAAATGGTCGTATATGCTACAACGTGGTCGTAAATGGCTCGGCTGGCTTCCGATAGCGCACAACGTGGTCGTACGGGTCATTTCGACCATGACCCAGATACGACTATGGCAAAACCAGTCTTAAACTTCCCTGGTGACCTACGATTACAGCCAAACGTGGTCGTAACCTGCTTCGACCACGACCAACGTGGTCGTACTGGCCTTCGACCACGGCCAACGTGGTCGTGCTGGCTGCAGAGCACTTTGCCAGGGCTACGACATTGCCGAACTGGCACAAACCTCAAAAGCTAAACTCAATCTTCCTGGATCAAGAGTCAATTACTCATCACAACCATGGGGTGACCTTCACATGGTCTCTCAGAGGGAAAAGGGGTTGGGTCCACATGCAAGAGAGAAGGGAAAGCAAAATGAGAGAAAAAATGAAGAGCTTTAGCAAATCTTGAATTTTGGATTTTTAATTTGCATTAGGATTTACTAATTTTTAGAGTTTTGCATGATATTCAAAATTTAAATTTTTATTTAAGTTTGCATTTAATTTTTGGATTGTTAGTTTAGATTTTAATCCACACTAGGATGTGCTAAGTTCTAAATTTGGCATGATGTTCACAAATTTTGAATTTTCAGTTTAGCTATTTAAATGTGAGCTTTTACTATTCTTTTGGCCCCTATTTTTTCTTTATCTACATATATTGAATCTTAAATTTTTATTTCCATTATTTTATTATTATTATTATTGTTAGGCTCATTACTTGCATTTTGAAATAATTCCTAGTTATTTGCTTGGATTCTATTTCTCAATCTATTTGCACAAAACTCAAAAGATTTCAATTAAACCTTCAAAAGAAATTTGATTGCCAGCTAAACGCAAGAAAAAGTTTTAAAAGTTTCATATTTTTAAACACTTAAAATTTAGGGTGTTACACTTAGCACAATTTTCTTGTTTGTTCGGCGTCATCTCCACAGGAGCCGATACGGTGGCCTTTTGAAGCGAGGTTTGAGGTGGAGTCATAGAGGATACTGTTGGACAGGCATTATCATGTGGAGATCGTGGCACTGCAGGGTCTAGGGCGATGTTCCTCTTGGACCACTAGACGAATGTATAGACGGCATCCGCTAGTGTCATGATCTGTTTATTTGGGGGTTCTCCAGTGGGACGACTCTAAAAACATCATTAACTATGTCCACTGGACCTTCGCCCTAGCTAGGAACCATACACCAACATCCCTAGTAGGCACTGATACACCATTCCCCGCCTAGCCTCAACAGGAATGGAGCCAACAAGCCTAGCTCTAAGGTTACATGATGTGGGCTCTTACATAATGATGCACGATGAACTAAGACGTCCATCAGGTCTATCTATGTAGCATTGTAGAGATGTACATTATTTAAATGTCATTGATTGGTAAGTGGACGTCGTTAGGTTCAGAATGTGGCGTTGATGCGTAGCTACTGTGATGTTGAGGAGGACTGGCTACCACAATAACGGGGGGGGGGTGGCTTGTGGATCTATCTCTCCTTGAAGTAAGGTAGTTAGTTCTCCTCAAAGTTGTGCATGAATCTCCTATTTCAACTGTTCCTCACTCAGCCTTGGATCTCTTCTTACTCCTATATGCCATAGAGTCGTCTGGGAATCCCTGCCTCTAAGATACGTAAATCCCAAGGCATCGCGTATGACCCAAGTGCTCCATGTTTTCTAGAGTCGTGGATAGTATATCCTTCTCATTGCTTGCTTCAAAAGAGCCTTGGGAAGATTCAGTAGTCAATTTTTACTACAAGTGACAATCATGTTATTCTAGACCTCATAAAGTTATGGACTTATTAACAAGTAGATAGTTTAACATATCTTACCAACCGTTGGGACACTTTCTCGTCTATGGGGTTTTTAAAAGAGGCGACGCCTGAAGACATGGTTGATGACCTCGCTTTTAACCAGTTTCGGATGCGTTCGTTTGTAATCACAATAAATAATGGGGAGGCCTTCGATCGGATTGTGACCTCACCCTTCCTCCTCCATTGCGGGATTTTACACGCATACCTAGTGGTGACAAGTCTGTGGGGGTGAGTGTTTTGTGCCTGGAGAGCCTTGCGTGTTGCACTTTGCTATTGAAATTCGGACATTGTCTTCATCCATACAAAAGCCTTCTAGGTATCCTATGAGATGAAATGATACCTTGTGAAGGGTATCTGATTCTTATTAACATACTGTGTGACAAGCATGCTCTTAATGGTCTTCCATGCTTTTCCCATCATGACGAACGCCTATTGTCGCACGAGTCCCTGGACTTCTGCTGGGATCTCAAACGACCTTGAAATTTTCACCCACATCTGCTCTTGCTCAACTTTTGTCAGAGACTTCCAGTTTGCTGTGGTGATGGGGACCCATTCCCTTCCAAGTATCCCGTAGGTAGTTCGAAATACTATCACTGTTTTCTTCGGTTGCAGACGAACCCCACTCAGAGAGACCTTCGTGATGGTCATTCGGCCCTTAGGCCTTTTCGATATCCTTTGCCATGCTTAGTTACCCTGGTCTTCGGAGAGTCAGACACATTCGGCAACATCGATAACGATGACTATGTAGACGTCATCTCTCTTACAAAAAATAATTACAGTGAGCTGTGAGCATAAACATTGGCACATGGTTGATTTTATGTACTTTAATAGTCTTAATGTAGTTGTTAAGAAATAAGAACATTCGGCGACATATATTATTGCTACAAGGTCTTTTTTGCAACACCAACATGCCATTCTATATAGATCTTGTAGTAATAATACATGCCAAGACATCATAAAGATAACCAACTATCCATAAATTCTTCTAGAAAGTAGTCAGGTTCTATGAAGCAAATCACACATTCTAGTGTCTCAGGTTCTATAAAGTAGGTCATGGCTAGAATCTCTTCCTCCTCATCATGGTGCGTGTTGGATTTGGTTGCTGTATTAGGCGTAAAAGAACCTTTGGGTTGCCGTGCCCTTTATTTATGTAGAACAAAAAAATGAAGGGTGTGGCAGCCCAAAGGTTGTTTTACGCCTAAGACAACAAATAAGTCTAACACGCAGCATGTTGACGAGAAAGAGACAGCAGCCATGGCATACTTCATAGAACTTGACACACTGGAGTGTGATTTGCTTCATGCCCTTTAAAGGTCTCTTTGACATATATTATTGCTACAACGGGATAACCACCATAAAGAGGAAGGCTAGACAGCATGGCTTGAAGGGGATTAGAGTATTAGAAGGGGGAGACAGACATAGATTGAGATGAGAGAATATTTGGGGGAGAATATATTGTTTCTTGCTTACTTTCAATAGAGCACACGACCCTCCCTTAAGGTTGTCTCTAAGGACTCCAACTCACTTAGAAACAATAGCTAAATTTCAACAAGTAGAGTACACGACCCTCTCTTAAGGTTGTCTCTAAGCAATTGGTGATCTATGAGATTATCTGAACACACTAAAACCACATATGTTTTATAATGACTCGATCATTGAGGAACTGTGGTCCCCCAGTTTTCTACTCGGTGAAGTAATAATATAATGGAAGTAAGCATCATATGCTATTTATTCTGTAATACAAATATGAGTTGGACTGATTAAAAAAAAGTGTATGAGTTGGACATCACATATGCTCATTAAATAAGTAATGGTCATCAGCAGTACATAAAGGAGGATACATTGCATATTCAAAGCTGTTGAGTTTCACAATGTAGAGCCCACAGGGAAAAAATTGATGATCGAATTATACAATGGAATCAAATAAAGGGAGATTAGTGGACCAAATCATGAAAGGATATCAAATTGTTACACATAATGATAGTGTTACATTCAGCACATAGAGGGTGAAAGCAATATGTATAAGGTCAGCATCAGAGCTATTAACAACCAAAAGTATGGAACCTAACATTGGACTAGAAACAATGCATTTGCATGGTGGGTTGCCTTCTAAAAAAACTATTCCTGTGGTCTTAATATTTCAAAAGCGAAGTGCTAAATCGAGTATAATTCATAGAAGTGAAGAAAATAGAACCAATTGCATAGAGATCTGCAGCTTTGGTGGGGCATCTATGATGATAGTAAATATAGAATTGACCTTTCGAACAACCAATGCTAAACAAACTCATGCATGTATGCTCTCACAAGATCCAAATCCTTATCTCTTTGCTTCATTGCGCTAAACATAGAGCATAAGAGAGGCCATAGGCAAAGGGCAGGGAAGACTACCTGGGGGCAATAGTGGATTTGGCTGGGGACAACAGCCGACTGTGAATCCAACTAGGGCAATGATGGATTTGGCTAGGGGCGATGGTGCCTCACCGCCTCTACGCTTCAACTGAAGCATTCAAGCTAGATCTGGCTGGGGGTGACAGCGAGGTGGTCAATCCGGCTGGGACGACTACGGGGAGTTGGATTCGGCTAGGCATCGGGAGGTGAAGAGGCAAAATGATGTGTCCGAGTGAGTGAGGGCACAAAACCTAGTGTAGCATTACTTATAGGAGGAACTATGATAGACGATTCAATTAAAGAACCATCTGTGATATTAATATCAAAGAAGGTTCCACAATAGAATCGCCTGTGATATCTACCACATCACATACGGTTCTATTATAAAACCATCTATAATATGGTATATATCATAGACAGTTCCATAATAGAACGTCTCTGATGTGGTAGATATCATAGACGAATCCATAATAGAACCATCTATGGTGTGGTACATATCACAGACGGTTTGTGCCACTAAATGGCCTATGATAGTTCCTTCTATATATATAGCTACAACATATCCTTTTTTTTCTAGCCTCAGGAAATGCTAGCCATGCCATCTTAAAATAAGCAAGTAGATACAATCATAGATGGAATTATTTCTTAATCACTAAATCAATTACAATAGAATAATTCCTAAATTACATACCTAGTTTTTTAATTACATTAGAATAATTTCAAATAGGTGTTCGTCGTGTGGGATCATTCCACTTGGCTATTTTCTTATAAAAAAAGCCCATCACAATTATCAACATGCATATAGTTAGCTTCATTGCTTGGTTCTTTCTCAAGACTGATGTCACCTTTGAAAGGAGGCAACTCATCAAATTGATTGTACTCTTCCTCATCCACGACATTCTCAACTCCGACAATTCTTCTTTTTTCATGAAGAACTATGTGGTGCTTCTTATTTGCCTGGTCAATTACATAAAAAAACTTAAACAACTTCCTCGCGAATACGAATGGTTCATCTTTATATCCTACACGTTCAAGATTCATAGTCATCGTACTTGTTGACCTTTACACCCTGTGAGAGTTGAACCCAAAGCAGTGAAATAGAGGGAACTTGGAAAGTACGTAGTCGGGCTCTCAAATATCCTCTACAAGTCCGTAGTAGGAGTTTGGGCCAGCAGTACTAAACTGCTCATGAAATGCATTTATGCAGACACCTGAGTTCTAGACTGTGCTCTTTCTATCCTGATCTGTTGTATAAAATATGTACCCATTTATATCTTATCATTGTCATGTCACAAATATAAATTTTGGCCCTTTTACCAACCCAATTTCACTTAATGACCTCCCAGTGAGTCGCACCTTCAACCATTCGTTGCATCGACGGTTGTACTGTCTCATAATCCAAACCTCTGACCGGCCTAGATTCTCTTGGTGTAGCATGTCCTTATGCTTGTCAATATACGGGGATACTTCAGTCATGTGTTGTGAGACCATGAAATGGGCTTGAGCATCTCTACTCCTAAAAAGATGAGTTGAAGGTGATGGTCAATTCTACACATATAAGCCCATCCCACCCCGAAACCCGTTCGCTGCCCCGCCCCCCATTCCCGTGCGGCTGCCTCCCCCGCACATCTCGTTTCTTCCGCCCTGAGGTCCTCCCCTCCCTCCTCCGCCGTCGCGCCGACCTCCCCTCCCTCCGTCGCCGCGCCGCCCTCGCCTCCTCCGCTCCCTCCTCCGCCACCGCGTCGCCCTCGCCTCCTCCGCTCCCTCCTCCGCCGCCGCGCCGCCCTCGCCTCCTCCCCTCCCTCCTCCTCCGCCGCTCCGCCCTCGCGCTCCTCGCCGCGCTCGATGTCGCCGACCCGGCATCCGCGCCGCTCGCCCACGCCTTCCTCTCCGCCGCGGCCGCCATCCCCCCGCCGCTTCTCCCCGCAGATGCCGCGCCCGTCGCCGCCCGGCTGCTTCTCGAGTTTCCGGGCTCTCACGAAGCCCCGAGGAAGGCCAAGGGGAAGGGGGAGGACGCGGCGCGCGAGGAGAATGGAGGGGTCAGGGAGGTGGTGCTGAGGTTCGAGGAGGAGGAGGTTACATCAGGCGGCGAGGGAGAGGATGCGGGAGGAGGCGCCGGCCACGAGCTGCGCCGCTAGGGGGCCGTCCGGGCAGGCGAAGCGCGCGCAGGCGAGAGCGCCGCGGCAAGAGGGGAGCGGAGAGGGGGTGTTGGTCGGGTCGGAGGGGAAGGCGAGCCAGAAGCGGAAGTTGGCAAGGAGGACGCGGTGGAGGCCTCCTCCTCCCCACGCCGCGCCGCCGCCTCCTCCTCCCCCCCGCTCCGCCGCCACCTCCTCCCCCGCTCCTCCGCTCCGCCGCCTCCTCCCCCACCCCTCAGCTCCGCCACCGCCTCCTCTCACCGCCCATCTCCCGCTTCTAGGGCTTCCTCTCTTGTCCTAGGCGACGCGGCGGCGACGTCCAAGTCGAAGGCGAAGCAGGCCACAACGGAGCTCCGGCGATGGGCGGCGAGAAGGAGAGCCTCGACCTCACCGACCGCAACACATCCCCCCCCCCCCCGCCCGCCACCGCCTCGACCTCTTGCTCCTTCCCTGACCTCAGGGTCCGTGATTATATTACGCACTTCTCTCATTTTCCGTGTTTAGCTCCTCTTCTTGCATTTCTTTCTCCCCTTGTCCGTGATTATATTACGCACTTCTCTCATTTTCCTTTCTCAGGCAGCCAAGAAGAGCCGCCACGGCCCGCGCTCCCGCAGTTCGCAGTACCACGGCATCGCCTTCTACCGCCGCACCGGCTGTTGGGAGTCCCGTATTTGGTCCGTACGCAAATCCTCTCCAAATTCACCTTCTTGCAGGTATTACCAATCCATCAGTTCCTGAACCTTTTTCCCCTCTTGTTCATTAGTAATGCAGCGTTGCGACAAGCGAGTGTACTTAGGTGAGCAAATTGCTTCTGCTACTTAATTCTGATCTTACTTACCTATTGATATAAAATCATGTTCTAACCCATGGATGATTCAACCAATTGTGTAGGTGGATTCGGCACTGCTCATGCTGCTGCAAGCTATGAACACATATGTGCTCGGGACCCTGTACTGAAATCCCATATATCCACTTTGTTTCACCAGGTTAATCTTGAAATGGGCTTACATGGTTCACAGGGCGTATGATCAAGCGGCGATCAAGTTCCGAGACGTCGATGCGGACATAAACTTCAATCTTAGTGACTACAAGGACGACATGAATCAGGTAAGAAGATAGACTAGATTCTCAAGTTTCATTCAACTTGGAGTGAATTGTTGTTGAACTGAACAAAACAAATTCTCTGTGTTGTTTGCCGCATCAGATGAACAGCTGGAAAGCCCATTAGAGTGCTATATATAGCTAAAGTCCTGTTTAGAACTGTTATTCCATAATTCTTGGTTTATGCTTCAATTATGGTGATATAGTCTAAGATGTCAATGCATCTATGCACCCAAGTATGGTTTTCTATTTCTGCATATTGTTGTATCAGCTTTAGCTCTCTATGCTATCCCATTGCTTGGTTCATACTGTGTTCTCTATGTAAAAATAAAGGCTAGATGGTATGTACCAGATAGTAGCTTATTTTGCAGTGGGAGGGGTGGGAGCATACCTTTATTATTTTAATTAGCTGAGTGGGCTGCGCAAATTGCACGGCTAGCTATTTGGTCTTCAAGAAATCCGATTTGAGTTCTGCACATCTCTCTCCTTTCTTCTCCTGTCTTCACCCGATTTCATGATTGATGTTTCTTCTGACTCGAATGGTGAGAATGACGAGTGGTCCGAAGTACAGAAATTGCAGAGAAGGTAAAGTTTTGCATTAGCATTAATCATAATGAAGGATTGAGCTGTTATGCCCTTCAGTTTGTTACAATATCTTGCATAGCAGTAGATTTTTTTTATTGAAACTTTTTGTACTACACCTGTATGCTTATCAAATCATGGTAGTATGATTTATTTTATGCTTTTGTATCGATCTACTAAAATTTTCTCTGGTCCTGTAATAGACTAATGGGTTATCTTTTTTTAACGAAACTCTGCTCTAGCCATGTAGTAAAATTATATATATATATATATATATATATATATATATATATATATATATATATATATATATATATATATATATATATATATATATATATATATATATATATATATATATATATATATATATATATGCACACACACACACTCTGCTGTAGCCAGAGTGATGGGAAATCTTCTTTTAAGGTGCTTAGAGTTGGTAAGTGGTCTGCTGAGCTTCATTCGTGCATTTTGTCTAGATTTCATCTTCTCAACACAATTTTTATTTGTATTGCAGCGTTGCACTAATAACCTCCAAGAAAGGAAATTGGTTCCACCATATTGGCATGAATAATAGTATAAAGTATAAACAAAAAGACCCAAAATCTGTATGGGAAGTTCTAGAACTTCTCAGCTTGCATCTGCAAATATGTTGCTTGGGCTGTGAGTTGGTTTTATATACTGATACAAAATGAAGCAGAGGTTGATTACCATTGCCTTTATACAGGATAACTCTGTTCATAAATAGCGAGATAGATAAATGGCAGAGGAAAACACAGGTGACAACTGGTGCTGCTGCGTTGAAAGGGAAGTTACACACATTTAATCAGGTTGCCTGAATGCCTATCTAACAATTTTTAGTAACTTATTACAGTTTAACATTGCTAAACCTACAACTTTTTCTCCATTGTATGAGATCAGAACATAAGTTATCAAGTATCTGCTTATATGAGAGATCCAAGCAGGATGATTAACAGGATGTACTTGAGGAAATCTATTATTGGTGTATTTGGGGAGGTATGTTAGATGCATCTACCAATCATGTTTCAGCACCTAATTAATGATAAATATGTAACTCTGGCCATTCATTTGCAGGATGCAGGAGAGCCTGGAACTACCAAGGAGGTTTGAGCGATACTATATTCTTCCCTTGAAGTCATCTCAAGCCTAGCTGCTTCTCCTTTGAACTATTCAAATTTTACGATATGTTGTTTATTGTAGCTCATTTCTCCCATTGAGATGAAAGTTCTTGTATATTACCTTATAGCCTTAGTTATCTACCCCAATGATTAAGTAAAAGTGATATCTGGAATTTTTTTTGGTTACATAAGAAGAGAATATATATGGACTGCACTTCCTGGTCTCATGTGTTCACCTTGCTGTAAACCTAGGAGCACAATATGGAAGATGATCCTGAACTTATTGACGATTCTGAGTTTTATCATCAACTTCTCAAGGAGTTTCTCGAGTCATGTGGTACAGGGTCATCTGGTTAGTTCAAATTTTTTTACAACTGCACTTACTGTTGCAAAGTATCTCTTTACATAAGTTTGCATACTCACCCACACACTGAAGTTGAGAAAACTGTGAGTAGCCTTGGGAGTCACAGGCCATCTCTTTTGGATGGCTTTTCACAGAGTAGACTATATTTCACTAACCTTTATAAGGAACCTATATCTTTGTTCTTCCAGCATTGGAGCATCTATCAAATATGATTCTTCTATTTTTGTAGAGTCGGCATTTTGTGCTCTAAGAAAGCAGCAGCATAAAAAGAGAAAACTGGTTGATCGCCGTGCTTCGAAGAACAGAAAGATAAGGTACCTCTCTCTGTGTGTGTGTGTGTGTGTAGTAATTGTGTTGTTTGCTGTTTTTGTGGTTCAGGTACCATGCTCATGAGAAGATTGCTAATTTCATGGCCCCAACACCTATGGTTCTTCCCCCAATGTCTTCGATATTGTTTGAGAATCTATTTGGAAACGACAACCAGAAATCCACCACAGTTTGATGATGATACTTTAATTTTGACATTAGGACGTGTAGCCTTTTTGTTTGCTTGATGTTGATAGCAATCTTAAGATGTGAATTGAACGTTTTCGATGGGTCTCAATGTTGCTTGCGTTTAGCTTGGAAAATGCATATGTCGGTTCAGACTCAAGCTATTTGACACTTTTTCAGGGCATTTTCTTTGTGAATGCAAGACATCGACTCTTAATATCAATGTTCAGTACTGAGGAATGAATCATGGAGGTTGCAAAGGAAAGATGATACGATCAATGTTCATTCTGCTTGCTTGCTACGATTATTACTCATTTGAAGTCAAGCCAATTAGTAAGTACCGGGGATGATCAGTCGCACATATTTGGGATTCGTAGCCTACCAGCTAGGATAAGGGTTGTGTGCCCCTGATATCTCTACTCCTTAAAAGGAGTGGATGAGTGGCTCAATAACTTGATAGTTTGCTACACTGAGCGAGAGATCTTTAAAAAGTATTGATGATGATAAAATCATAAACCGTTTCCAAGGCATGAAGTAGCGTATAATGCATTTTCCCCGTGATTCAAATTTATCTTATGATTCAAATTAGGTTATTTGTGATATGTTTTATATGATCTAAATTTTTACTGTCTTTCACAAGTTTCTATTATATCACTAATTTTCATATGTTTCATACACATGTGACTTATCACTAATCTGCACTCATGGTAGAATAATTATATATTCTTGAGTATGCGTTTCGTATTATCGACTTTTGAGGTACCTACTTTATATTTCTTTATTTTGCATTATTTGTCTCTAATTGTGTGTTTCTATATGAATTTGAAATTCTGTAAAAAGTAAAACACTATATTTATGTCAATTTAGTTTAGTTCGACAAAAGATTTAGCCTAGCCTCAATTTTATTCCTAACTTCGCCACTGATCTATAGTGTTCTTGTTTGATAGACTAATTTTAGAGTATTTTCTTTGCTCCCTATCATTTTGCAATTAGACTTTAAATGTTACGATTATGTTTTAATCCGTAGCAACGCACGGGCATCCAACTAGTATGTATCCAGATCAAGAGTTATTGCTTTCCTTCCAATCCCGATACCCTCTAGCCTCCTCTCGTGACGAGATAAAGGCACACATATTGGTTTGACTTGAGCCATGTAATCGACACAGAATTCAATGACCTCTTCGGTTGCATGACCTTCGATGATGCTGCCCTCTGACCGAGATCGATTCCATACATAGGACTTGAGAATTCCCATGTACCTCTCGAACGAGTACATATGACATAGAAACAAAGGGCCGCATATGATTATCTCTTTCACAAGGTGGACAATGAGATGGACCATGATGTCAAGAAATAATAGAGGAAAATATATCTTCAGATAACATAGAGTCATCACCACTTTGGCTTACAGAGCATCTAATCTATCAGGATCGATGACCTTCTGAGCAATTGCGTTAAAGAAATAACATAGCCTCATGATTGTCACTCGAATCTTGTTTAGCAAAATACTTCCAATTGCAATAGAAATCAATTATATCATTAGCACATGACAATCATGAGATTTCATGCCAATTAATTTCAAATCTTCCATGAAAACAAGTTTCTTCATACTGGCGTAGTAACTGGATGGAACTTTCACACCATGCAAGCACTAGCACAGTTCAGTTCTCTCGGCCTTAGACAAAGTGTAACAAACTGGGAAAAGGTACGTCTAGCCTTTATTGGTCTCTATCGATGCTAACTCGGTCCTAGTGTTCATAGCGACCAAGTCACGCCGTGCGTTGACACCATCCTTTGTTTTGTACTAATGTTCAGTAAATGACCAATCAAGCTATCAAATATATTCTTCTCCATGTGCACGACGTCGATGCAATTGTGAACTTCTAAGTGTTCCCAATAAGACAAGTCCCAAAATATTGATCTGTTCCTTAACTTACATCCCTTTCCGAGCACAACATCGATATCTTTAACTATAACATGGACCTCTTTCCCGATAAAAGGCCATAGAGCTGAGTCGTTCTCTTTTTTTGTCAAATTGTTTCTTCATCTTGCGGTTTGAAGAAACCTACGGTGACGTATGTACATAGTTTTGCGTGAGTTGTTCAATCACACACTCTCGGTATAATCTAAGTAGTGCGGACAGATTTTGACTCCTTTTGTGCTCAACCCCGATAGGTTACCAAGGGCAAAAAAACATTAATGGTGCAGAACAACATGATGTGTAGAGTGAAGTTCTCTCATTTGTCCGTATCCCATACATGTACCCCTTCATTTCATAGTGTAATAAGATCTTCCAACAGTGGTGCTAGGTACACATCAATATTGTTCTTAGGTTGCTTTTGTTCTTAGATAAGTAGTGACATCAAAATGTACTTCCACTTTATACATAGCTAAGGAGGAAGGTTGCACATGTATACATTCATGGGCCAGTTGCTATGTGGGCTGCTCGTATTACCGAAAGGATTCATTCTATCTGTACTCAACCCAAACCTTATGTAGGAACGAACACCACAATCAAAGGGGGTGAATGATTGCCACCGCTTTTTGAAATCTCTAAGTAGTCGATGAAGATTGCAACCGCTCGATGCTCAACTACATGCTAGACCGCTCAGTTTTGATCTTTGACCAGATTAAACGTACTCGAAATCATCAACCCAGAAGTAGAACCTCTTGATCACCTTCGGTTGTAGTCGTACACTTTCATCCAATTGCAAACACCAGCACTTTTCAAGCAAAACTAAAAACCAGATTGATTCAAGATGATGTTTATTGCTGGATTTTCGTGCATTTACAAAGCGCCCTTACAAGTACCTCTAAAAGCCTTCTCGATGAAAACCCTCTCAAGCCGATACAAAAACCTTCTCTAATCCACTAAAAACCGTACGTTAACTCATAGGTTCTCCCTACTTTTATAGGTTAACATTACAAACCATGTCTACCTCAAACACAGACTCAAAACTTTATCTTTTTTGAAAATCAAGCGACCCAAAACCCTTCCGAACATGGGTTTTAAACAATCTCTAAGCCTTCCCAGTTATGGACTCCTTGCACAACTCCTAACTCATCACGTGATGAAGCCTACATGAACGTACCTCCCGTAGTTTCTCCACGCATCACCACCTTTGATCTCCACGTGCTACAGCACGAGCCCGATCACCTTGCGTGACATCCTCAACCGCCCGGATCTCAAATATCCCCATCCTAGTCCCGATCCTCCTCATCATCGACCATGATCTTCTCCATACCTACCTGCACATGT
Source organism: Dendrocalamus latiflorus (assembly GCA_017311315.1). Taxonomy (NCBI): domain Eukaryota; kingdom Viridiplantae; phylum Streptophyta; class Magnoliopsida; order Poales; family Poaceae; genus Dendrocalamus; species Dendrocalamus latiflorus. Next base: position 8,956,465 of record CM029662.1, read on the forward strand.
AAAGGCTAAAGAAACTTTCTCTCGTCACAAGTTCTTCCCAACTTGACCAACATTAGTCCACACACTCGTATCACACCCGTATCCATCCATCAACATCAACCAAGTCAACCACAACCACAAATTATATCGCTATCTAGAAATCACCTTTAGATCACTCATTACAACCGCTAGCTCAACAAGTACTCGAAAACAACAAGTACTCAGGAATTACCAATGCTTCACTCAAAACACATGGAAAAACATAAGTACCACTACCGACCATCAAACAATCATTGTTCCATCGACTACCGAGTACCAACTTGTTGCTAAAACACCGCCTACCGAGTACCCACCATATACTGTATCACTAACAACTGCTACGATCACCCAGTACCCACCTGGCACTGTAACAACGACCACCGATCACCGACCACCATGCACAGATCAGTCAACCATTGACCCAACACGAGTACTCTAGGTACTCAAAGATCACAAGAATTAAAGTACTTGTACTGACCTTGAAGTCTATGAGTACCAACCGTGAAGCCTACGACAACCGATCGCAAAGCCTTTCACTACCGATCGCGAGGTCTATGACAACCGATCAAAAAGCCTAAGACAACGACAGCCAACTACAAAGTCTACAACTATCAATCGGTTATTGTAGCAGACAAGTATACGACTACCGATCGGTTCACTATAGCTAAGACCGGTTCACTATTGCATACGATCGACTTATTATGCTTACAACCAGTTCACTGATCTTAGTTGAAGTCAACCGATTATCTGCCGTGGTCATTCTGTCATGGTCAAAATACCGTGATCGGAATGCTTGACATGGTCAAAACCTATCATGGTCAACATGCCGTGGTCGAAATGCTGTCCTAAAAACTTTAGCAACAATAATGTATCGACCAAATCTTTCACAAATGCAAATTTCAATACAACCAAAATATAAATCATTCATCGCCACTAAATTTACGACCAAACCACATGGTCTAACACCTTATATTCCTTGGTTCCACACCGAAGTCTATAAACATCCTATCGATGTTTCTCCACTGGGCAGAATCAACAGCGTGTCTTATCTTTTCATCTTTCTTATACTCCTTCGAGTGCCAATGCAACAATCTTGCATCCTTTCGGTTCACAAATAAACGCTTCAATCGGGGAATTACAGGCAGATACCACAACATCTTAGTAGGACGTCTTTGCTTCACCTCGATGCTCTTGCCATCATTGGAGTCATTCTTACGCTTGTATCGGGATGCTTTGCACACCAGACAAATATGTAAGTTTTCATACTCTTTAAGGTAGAGGATACAATCATTCAGACATGCATGTATTATTTCTACTTCCATTCCTAATGGACAAATAACCTTCTTAGCTTGATAGGTGGTTCTCGGTAACACGTTTTCTTCTAGAAGGATGTTCGCTAGGAGACCTAATAATGCCGTGAAACTTTTGTCGGACTATCCATTACTTGCCTTCAATTTCAACAGTTCAAGAATGGATCACAACCTTGTGTATTGCAGCTTGCAGTACAGAAACAAAAGTTTCTCTGAGTCCTCCATCAAGCCCTCGAATTTACCAAACTCTCTCACCTTCTGCATCACGTAGCATCTTATTCAGATTGTCATTGTGATACCTATCCTCATCAAAAGTGTAGTCCACAACCGGCACATCATTGTCTCCCTCAATGATGTTATAAATACCTCCTTGTATAATCTTCTTTTCACTGTGATTGGTCCAACAAGTATGCCCCTTTTTGAAACCTCTTCGAATCAAGCGTGTTTCGATCTATGCTGAGTTGGTAAACATCTCTAGATTATCGTAATCAATGCATGGACAATACATATATTCTATCCCCTTTTTCAACATATCCTACTCGGTCGCTCTTCTAAAAGCAAGCACGCCATTAATATACTATTCACTCGCACGGTTCTCAACGTACATCCAGTTTCACTCCATCTGTGCTATGCATGTAACAAATTAGTGTAAAATTAGATTAATGCTCATATAGCTAGCTAGCCTAATACTTACACATAATTGTTATTCACCTTCATAAATTGTCAATCTAAAGTGGCTAGCTAGATACTATTCATAAAGCAATATATATATATAAAGCAAGAATATATTGAAGTAAACTAGGAGTAATGATCCATTCTTAAATTGGAGCAAACTATCAAGCTAGATATAAATCACTATCATCTCTCTTTATTATAATGCACATAATTAGAAGCAAATACTAAGCTCAAATCACCAAGAACAAATTGATCTACAGGCACACTTGGAAATCTGCAGTATGCTTTCACCAAACTCCCCAAAGCTAACCACCTCCTTCAAAGTAGCACAATGCAGAGTGGATAGATCTGTCGGGACTGACCTGGTGTGCAATTTAATAACACGATGTATCACAGACACTTTCAACCATGAACTGTCCGTGATAATTACTTATCATAAATGGTTCATATTAAGAACTGTCTGTGATAATTCATAGATGGTTCTTAATATGAACCGTCCGTGATAACGGGATAGTTCACATATGGTTCTTTATTAGAACCGTCTGTGATAATAGGAGACTTCACAGACGGTTCTAAATACGAATCGTCTGTGAAATTATGTATCACAGACAGTTCTAACCATCACTACTAACATAGACGGTGATGCATGTAAACCATTTGTGATAATTACAACACTAATGGATTTGGGGAACCGTCTATGATGAGGTGTCCAATATGGCCTTCTCTATAGTAGTGTGCTCACTGTTTGCCAATTTAATTTCTCTAACGAGTCTGCTTAGTTTTGAAAATTTGCATGATGAGAGAACATCCATCCACCTAGATATAATAGTTTTATTTTTAAAAAAGGGACTTGTACGCAAACTTCAAGCAAGTTTATATTTATCCAAATATATTTATATTCACAATTGAGAAAAACTTACGCAACCAAAATAAATGGGATCCACCGGTGCTACCCACCTTCTTCAACTCTGGTGCCACCCTCCACCTTCTTCAACTCTAGTGCTACCCTCCCCTTCCTCTTCACCTCCGACTCTGGTTCTGCCGACAACGGGTTCACCATGGCCCCTCAGACATGGAGGGAGGCCAGGGAGGCGGTGATCCGGCGGTAGAGGGTGTCGGGCGACAGTAGAGGGTGGTGGGCGGCAACCGAGGGAGGTACAGCGACGGCAGCACACTGAATATTTGGATGGGCTGGGTGGTAGTGACAGGGGAGAGGTGATGGCGACGCGGCTAGGCGACGAGGTCCCCGTCGGCCGCCAGTGGTGGAAGAGGGGGCAGGGGAGGTGGAGGAGGGGTGTGGAGCTGCTTCGGTGCTAGAGAAGAGAGGAGGGAAGGAAGCAGTGGCACCAGTTCGAGAGAAGAGAGATGGAAGGGGAGTAGTGGCAAGGGGAGGTATGCCGTCAGGAGGCATTCCGATGGCATACTGTACAGTAGTAATTCTCTTCACAATTATTCAACACCATAACTGTCGGACCCAGATTTTACAATCCGGAATCCTTTGTGATTCCACTGCACTATTCCCTGGATCAGTAGATAGTGCTCATAGGTACATTACTGAACATCAAAATACATATCATGCGGAAGCGTAAATATAATAGTAGACTTACTCATGGGCCGAGTAGGCCGAAATCAATAAAATGCAGCAGCGGAAACGAAGCACACAGGTGGGACCCTCAGGACGTGCCCACAGGCAGCCAATTGGGGGTACGCCACCTAGTTCTCGACATCATCTTCTTCACCATCATGACCAAGTGCATTGCCAAAGCGTAGCGATCTAACTCCTGATTCTGGATTAGTTGAGTGAGCGAGGGTGAGCACAAACCACTGTGCTCCACGAACCAATACATAGGATGCAATTAGATAACATGCATGGCTTATCAAGGAAAGCCTCGGGTTATTTTATTTGCATAAATTGCTTTTAAAATATGATACATAGAAATTTCCTGAGACCTAGCAGTATAAACTAAAACATAATGTGTGAAATAATGCAATAATAATAGCGATCCAGATACCATCCACCGTTACATGGCTTCTACACCATATGCTAACCTTTCAATGTTATAACCGCTTACCTTATCACTGCGGCGACACCCAGGGCAACACAAATCAGAGCTCTCCACTGCCCTCCATTTTCTTTCAATCCCACCCACAAAGTTTTTAGAAATAGAACTATATCTAGTTAAGTTCCCATATCCGCACTTGACCGTGGGCACGGCTATTCAAATAATTGGTACACGTTACCCACAAGAGACAATCCGCTCGTTGCTCTGCACAATTTTTTAGTCATGCGGTTGAGTAGATCATCACAAGGTTGTTACAATGCATTTTTCCCAGCAGAGTCACGTACGCTAAGGTTTCACTCCCTTTGAGGTATGACCACCCTTCCAGGAGTCCCCTCTTGCGCCATCACGTCGAAGGATGTGGCCATCCTCTGCCCGCCCGTGTTCACACCGGCGCAACCCATACTGAGTCAATGCAAATTAGTTAGCCCTACCTACAATTTGCCAGCTTGTAATTGTACTGTTGTACACTGGGAGGTCATCACAATATTCGGTCCTTAGGGTTATCTGGGCGGTTCTAGCACTATCCCCCTTGTGCTTTCACGGCACCACACCCCCGAACCATCCGCCTAGATAATTAAGCAACTTGAGGTTTTTGGGAGCATAAAATATCCATGTTACAACATACCAGCCATTTTCACAAATGACTTCACAAATCAGTTTCTCATGATTAAAAGTGATGTTTGGGGCATTCTGGTGCCCCCGAGTATCTAAGCAGTACTAAGCACGGCGAATGACTGTAGACTTATTTTTGAAAGGTTACCATTATAATTTTCCTAGGGTGACAAGGCTCAAATGTTCAAATGTACCAAAGGAGGTGTAATACTAACAAGTTGAATAATGGGCATATAAATAGAATCTTAAAACAAACATATATTTACATTTGAAATAACAGCATGCAATTTGATAATTCAAACGAAAGTAAATTTGTAGAAAATATAGGTTCAACATCATCAAAGTATTGACTCACCTGGCGCAGTTTACAATAGTCTTGAGCTTACTTAAAGCTTCTCATTCGATGGTCTTAAGTTCCTAGTCTTTGTCTTTGTCTGTATCTTGGTCTTTCTTGATCCAATGAATCTTCAGGACTCCAATTTCTAATTACGCGCTAAACAACTGAATCCAAATAAATGCAAATAACTCAAAAGGTCCAAATAAATCCAATTGAACTTGATTAATTTTTTATTATAATTAAATGGGTGATTCGAGGTTGGTTGGGCACGGACTATTTGACAGAGTTAGAGTGGTTGGAGCAAAGTGATAAATGGCCAAGGGAATCTATCGAGACGGGTGCCAAGGAATGGTTTATAGTGAAGGAATATTCACGGGAATATTTCCGCTTAGAACTCGGAGATGGCTAGGTATAGCTAATGGCAGATCATGACTCAGCCTTTAGTTTAATAATTCTTTTATTATTATTTTATATTTATCACAAAAGTTTCATGACTTAGGTTAGACTTACGGACAGACGTATATGTTTAGTTTATTAAATTAATCTTTAAAGTCTATATCCCTAGCAATTTAAGCGATGGTATTTTATGGGGTCCTATTTACCAATTTATTCAAATTATTCATCGAATGATTAGTTCAATCATTCATGGAAGCACAGGGATATTTAATTATCTAATTGATGTTTTAACAGTAAATTTTAGTACATTCTTACTTACTACTCATCTGCGGCTATTAGTCATAATATTACATTTGTCCTTCAGATTATTCATTGGCAAGGTTAATCCAATGTCCGATGTTCCAAAGCCATTATATTTTAATACCTAATTATGATCTTTTAATTTAAGGCACTTTGAAAATTAACTGACATTGATATTTTATCCTTTTTATTAGCATCGGGCAAAATTTTATACTAATTAAATTCTATTTAGATGGGGTCGAGCTTGCTATACATAACTTTATTTCACTACCATTATTAACTAAATCTATCGTTGTGATTTATTTATCGGCAACGTGCTAATGGCGGGGATTATATTTTAAATCATGACTTTCTAATTTAAATATGTATTTCATTTTAAATGGTTACGGCATATCGTTTAACTAATTTTATGAAGTGGCTTGATTTTGTCATTTAATAAAATCTACAACTGAGATTTATTTAATGGCGGAATGTTAAATAGTAAGGCATATATTTTAATTATAATTAGGGGTAATCTTTAATTTAAAGTCTTGCTTTTATAGTTAAACATAATATCCAATTTATTTCCCTTAACTTTAACTTGGATGTATTTTTAATTGGGATCTTTATTAAACTTGGACATTTAACCAAAGCCATCTTTTATTAATGCCTTTTAATAATTAGACTTTAAATAAATATTCAAACCATATTAATTACTCACATATAATAATTAATCTAATTTTAAAACTTAAATAATCTTATTTACATCCTAATCAAGATATAAATTTCTAAATTTTCCTTATTCACTTAATGTTTCCTATGCATATAATTCTATATTTTAATGTATATATAAATTTTAATTGAACTCAAATCAATTATCTTAGCTTCCTTAATTTATTTCCTAAATATTTCATAATTGAAATGTGCTTAAAAAAATAAAAACAAAACATGCGCCCAGAGGATTCGAACTCGCGTCTCTGAGTTAGCCGTCGGCTGGGCTGACTGACCAGAAACTTGCCCAATTGCGATCCAGAGGCAGGATCAATATTGAAGAGGCGAGCGCTGGGATCGGCTTTCGGCTAGACAGAAAACAGGGGAGTCAGAGAGGGGCGCACGGCCAAGGGAAGTGGGTGGCAGCGCCGGCGAAGGGCAGCCCGGGAGGCAACGGTGAGAGACCATGTGGTTATGACCCCATGTTTGTGATGAGCAATTGACAAGTATTTTGGAAAGATTGAGTTTGGTTCGTGCGTTTCGTGCCATGATGGCATTTGGCTCAGTCGGGGTTGGTTAGTCGGATTTGAGGTGTATTCTTCTTCCCGTTTGAGCTTTTGAGCCATTTTATGCTTGAGTATGATTAATTGATGCTTATTGTGATTATTTGTGACTAGGCGCAGGCGGTGCCGAGGTTAGAACGGTCGAGGTGTGCCGAAGACGGCGAGGACTCGAGGTGGTTGCGAGGCTTGGACAACAAAAAATGCGGAAGCCTCCCGGAAGGTGCAGGAGGGGCATTTCGGTAAAAGCGCAAAGCTGCAAGAGGAAGCGGTTTGGGTCTTTGATTAGCGGGTAATGCGAGGGAGAAACCCGTTAAGCGAAGGCTATAAATAGGAGAGGTGTGTCCAGGTGCATGTATGCCTTGAGTGTGGAGGGAATGGCTTTTAGGGTTTTGCTTTTAGTCAAAATGGCCTTTGGGAAGGTTGTTTTGCTTTGAGGCTTTAGTTGTTGAGAGTGGTTGTGAGATGGCAGAGGGTTGTCTCTTGTAGCTCCTCTGTTGCTCATATTCCTCTTGTGTGTGTTCTTGAGTTGCTGGAGTTTCAGTGAGGGAGAAGATGAGTTGATGCCCATGTAATCATTTCTCTTGTATCAATCATGTATGGGGACTCCTTCGTGATCCCTGTGTTCATGGGAATGAATCTTTTAAGAAGTCATTTGAGTTCTTGAGCTCTCTCTGTTGGTTTTGTTCTTCGTTCTTCTCTCTGGCTGATTTCTCAGTTTTTCGTTTTTGTGTTGTTTATTGCTGAGGAGTAGCAAAATGGGTTGCTCAATGATGGGGATAGGTCTCAAGATCATTTGATTGATTTTTCCCGAGAGCAAATTGAATGAATCAAAGATTCTCTTTTGTCACCTCCTCTATTCTTCATTTCTAGGGTTTTCTCCCAATGGATTCTTGCCCCTTGTTGATTCCCTTCTTTGGTTGGCCTGATATTTGAGTTTTAGAGTACTAAGTTCATTGCTAATGTTCTTGCAAAAACTCAGGATCAAAGGACTTGGGATTGTTGAGGAATTTGAATTTTGGTGCTGCCTCTGTAGGTTTTCAGGTTTTTGTCCCAAATCTGAATTTCTTGTCCTCCTAGTGAAATATTTGGTTTCCAGTGTGCCAAATGGTATTTTGTTTGTGTTCTTGTGCTTTCTACCTGAAGGGAAGAGAAGGTTTTCTCCAATTTCTCTAAATCTGCAAGTTTCAAAAAATCCAAAGTGTTTGTCTGCTGTGTGCCTGCCCTAGAATTCGTCGGGCGGTCAGACCGGTTAGTAGGTGGCGGTCTGACCGGGTTTAAACCGACGGTCAGACCGGCCTCAACCCACCAGTCAGACCGGCCTTGATGCCACGGTCTGACCGCCCAGACACCTGCGGTCTGACCGCCCCCAGCAGCTCTATGATTTTTTTATGCTGATTCTTTTTGGCCTATTTTTTGTCTCGTTCCTTTGAGTTCTCCTCTGCATATTTCTCTTTCGACCAGTAGGCTCATCCGGAGAACACAAGTCTTTCTCTTCATAGATTTGATATCTATTGGAGAGAAGATTTTTGTGGATACTCTTTGGGGGATAAGTTTTAAAGTCGACATTCACCCCCCCTTCTGTTGCCAATTTCGATCTAACAGGCGATGACCGAAAAAACAGGTTGCTCAGGTGACGAGGAGACTCCGGGAGGAGAGGCTTCGGCTGGGGTGGCGCCAAGGCGAGCTGCGATGGCTTTGGGCGGCCGGCGGTGAGAGGAAAATGGGGCACCGGTGGTCAGAAGGGAGAGCGAAGAAGGTGGGGGCGCATGAGCAATAGTGGGCCACGAGGAACTCACCCAGGTGGTCGGTGGAGCCGGATGGAGGCCTAGGAAGGCTGGCGACATGCACGGGCGGCGGCGTGGTCGGATCTCCATGGAGGGGGAGCTTGGGTGGCAGAGGGCATCGGCCAGCAGTTGGGGAAGCTTCGGGGCACCGAGGAGCTGCTCTCACCATGCAGAATCGGGGAGAGGTTGCCTGAGGAGGAGTTGGTAGCGGAAATGGCGACGGCGACCTGTTTTGAGGAGATCGGACATTGTGGTTGTTTCTAGTGGTGGGGCTCCAATTAAACGGAGGGGGCGGAAGAAGAGAAGTAGAGTTACGAAGTGATGTGGTCGGATTGGAGGCTTCGCCGGAGGGCCGGGAACGGCGATGAGGCGGGTCAGCTGTCGCTCAGGCGCATGGCTCCGTAACAGAAGGAGCAAAGAGAGGAGGGAATAGGAGGGCGCAGGGAGGAAGGCACTCCTGGGGATGCTATTTATAGCCAGTGGAGAGGCTGTGGAGACGCTGTAGCCAGCGACCCGAACACAGGGCTCCATATGGCAACGTCATGGCCGGCATGGCGCCAGGGGAGGGTGCGCAGGGCATGGCTAGGGGATGGCTGGTGCAGGGGATGGCGATGGTGATGTGTGCACAGTGGTCAGCGACATGCGGGCACAGGCGATGTGCGTGACGCGATGAAGACAGGGAGCACGTGCACGGCGAGCGGCACAGGGAGGAAGAAGGAAGAACAGAAGGAAAGAAAGAAAGGAGGGAGGGGGCCCACTGGCAGACAAGAAATCGGGAGGGGCCAGTGGTAGTGTGAAAACGGGAGGGAGGAGGAAGGAGAGAGAAAAAGAAGTGGGGCCCACATGTAAGAGAGAGGGGAAGGAAAAGGGAAGAAAAGAGAAAAAGAAAGGCTCAAGCAAAATTTTAAATTTTGTATTTCTAATTTAAATTTTAACTTACATTAGGATTTATTAATTTTGAGTTTTGCATGCTTTTAAAATTCAAAAATTGAATTTTCAGTTCAAATATTTAGATGCAAGTGTTTGCTTCTCGGTTTGAGTTTAAAATTCTAAATCTTGGTTTGGATTTAAATGTAATTTAGAATTAGTTTAGAATTTTTAATTCATTGTATTAAATTATTCCCATATCTTTTATTGACTTTATTATTGTTTCTACTTGGATTTTATTTCTCAATGTATTAATGTGTCACAAACTCAAGAGATTTCAAATAAATATTCAGAAGAAATCTGAATACCAGCAAAATGCAAGAAAAGCTTCAAAATTTTCATATTTTTTAATTTCCAAAATTTGGGATGTTACAATAACAGAGTCAAATATTCACACAATTTTTTTACTCACATATTAGTTTTTAATTCAATTTGTGGAAAATGTAGACCCACACAGTGACACAGATCCTATTGTTATGACTTATTTTCACTATCTAGGCGACATGAACTTCTATGCGAAGTTCAAGCAAGGTTATATAATATTTGTTTTTAAAAAATAGGAACTTCTATGCAAATTTCAAGCAAGTTTATACTTATTTGAACATATTTATTCTCACAACTATTCAACATCGTAACGCAGTCAAATCAGCAATACTGATGGATATGCTATTCACACAGTTTTTTAGACTTTACATGTCACTTTCTTCAATTTAATTTGTAAAATTGTATACCCACGGATCCTGTGGTTGAGACTTATTTTGGCAACGTGGCAGACATGAGTCAGATGAACTCATGAAAGGTTGTGTATCGAAACAACTAGGCATCCAAGTATGCATCCAACCTCCAGGGTTCTAAGTCACAGATTTAGCATTGATATCTGTTGTAGGGGTGGTCCCCACCTAAGCCCAGCAGGCCTGTTAGAAGGTTGTAAAGCCCAAAATAGAACATGTATAATGATATAAATGCCCTTGAGAGGGATACTTGGGTGTAAGGACATGATTGTAAAACACTCCCCATGTGAATATATATATGCCATCCAGGCTATGGGGGGAGCCCCAAGCATTGCTCACCTAACTCTCCACTACCATACTACTCTCCCTCTATTTGGACTATAACCACAACAGTTGGCATCGTCCGTGGGGACGACAAGAGCATGCTCCAAGATCTGAAGAAGGATGGCACCAAGGAAGGCTTCGTCATCGGCGGCGGAGAAAAAGAAAAGGAGCGCGACGGAGATGCGCGTCAACACCAAGGCCTCGGCGTCGGCGGCCGTGGGCGCAGACGTCAATGCCAGCACCGCAGCTGCTAACGTCGACGCTCGTGGTACGACGGTCGTCACCGCAAGCACCAACCAGGTTGTCGGAAGCGGTGACGCCGATGCCCGTGGTAGCACGGCCACCGGCCCCACATCCGGCGTGGGAGCGCTAGGTGGCTCCGGCGGCAATGTCGACCTTGTCATCAACTCCGGAGACCATCACACCAACGCGCCGAACAGCTTCGGCGCGCACGCCGTGGTCGTGGCCAACCCGACAGCACAACTGGCTGCGCCGACTACTGCAACCGTAGTAGCGGTGGAGAACACTCTTCTGACGGCCATCGGCACACTCCAGAGGGAGCTGACAGACCTCCGCGGAGCCGTTCGAGATATACAAGAGGCTCAGAGCCAACAAGTCCCGCCGGTGGCCACGTCGGAGCCCACACTAGAGCGGGCGGACAGCCACGACACCCCTACCACCAGTCGCGTCCCGCTGTGGCGCGCGTAGATCCGGAGTCACCCCTCTCCGTGAGCCTGCAGCAATCGGTGTGGCCGGAGGGCTTCAAGTTCCCCAACGCCATCGAGCCGTACAAGGGCAACACGGACCCCCGGGAGTCTGTGCTTGTGTATGAGACTGCCATCGAAGCTGCAGGTGGAGACGACACCACCAAGGCGCACTAGTAGAAATGTGCACATCTATGACGAATTTGTCGTGACGAATGAAAATCGCGTCACTGAACAGTGCCTAACTATGATGAAATTTTGTGTTTCGTCATGGAGCATTGGTGACGGACCTCGGGCACCAACTATTTATGATGAAACTCAAAAACGTGTCATTGAATAACACAGATATCGTCACAGATGACACGCGCGGCTCGCATTACTCATTTCTGACGCTCTGTTTTCGAACTGTAACGAACACGGCTTCGTCATTAAACCATTATAAGATAGCTGATGAACATACTTTCGTCATAAGTCTCCGGGCACCCCTTGTCCATGTCTTGTATTACTGTGGGGCCCGGGCCCATCATGCCACGTGTACTGTCCGCAGCGATCTGCCACGTGTATTATGGGACTGGACGACTTGCGTGGCAGCCACGTGTAACAGTGGGTCCCGCAACTAATATTTTGCAAAAAACGTTCTAGGTCAGGATCGAACCCGGGACCTGTAGAAAGCAAAGAACGGCTTTACCATTGCGCTACATGATCACTTGCGTTGGTGTCTCATTGTAAATATTGTAGTACCGTATACTCCCTGGCTCCCCTCCACGTTGACTCAAATTGGAAACCCCGTCTAGTAAACTTGGATCTCTGTCCGCTCCCTTGACTTGCGGAGAGGCGGCGGCGGAGGAGGAGGATTCCCCGTCGGGCGCTGCGGCGGAGGAGCCCCGCCCCGGTCTGGTGTGGTGGCTGTGGCGCCCTTTTTGTGGCGAGGCGGCGCAGCTTTCCCGGTCGGCCGTGGTGGCGGAGGAGGAGGATTTCCCGTCGGGCGCTGCGGCGGAGGAGCCCCGCCCCGATCTGGTGTGGTGGCTGTGGCGCCCTTTTCGCGGCGAGGCGGCGGAGCTTTCCCAGTCGGGCGCGGTGGCGTTGGCGTCCCGGTCAGGTGTGTGCCGCGGTAGAGGCGCTTTGCAGCCGAGCCGTTCCAGTTCATATCTGAAAGGTATGTGTACCTTCTTCTAGTATTAGATTCGTGGTTCCTGGTAATAGCTCACTAGTTCCCGGTGTTGGATTTGTGTTCATAGCTCTCTAGCTAGTTCCTGCATACTTATAGGACTATGTATTATGTTGATATGGAGATGAGGCTGAAGGATTCGTATTAGATACAAGGGAACAGGGGGAGAGGGAAGGAAAAGAAGTTTGTACACCTCAACAACTTCTTATAGGTCATATACACTACAGATTTGTACACACCCTATTAACAAATTTCAATGCAAATCAACGGTTGCTGTACAAAAAAAGAAATCAACTACCTATAGCAGACTGTGTATTATTTGTTCTAGTGTTAGATTTGTCACTTTCGACTGTTTTATCTGAATTTGCATACTTATGCTACAACAGATGGACAGAAGCTGGGTAAATGGGAGACAATTCACACCTGCGTACATCCATGGAGTTGAACAATTCATGGAGTTTGTTAGACAAAGATACCCGGAGCAAACCCAGATCCTTTCCCCGTGCCGTCGATGTCTTAACCAGACTTTACGGCCTCAGGCAGAAGTGCATGACCACATACATATTTCTGGAATGTCGTCCACATACACCAGATGGATTCATCATGGGGAATCTTTAGCTGCTGACATTGTAGAACCATCAGATCTGCATGAATGTCATCATGATGATTGGATCACAGTGGATGAGGAAGACGACAGCGACGATAACAGAGTGCCAGATGTTGATTTAGTTGGAGAATTGTACACAGCTGCAGAGCAGGATGGACAAAAGCCAAAGTTTGATAGAGTGCTTGCAGATTTGAAGCGGTTAGTATGTCCTGGATCTAGCCACTCAAGATTCTCCTTCCTTGTGAGGTTGCTCCATATCAAGTCCCACTATCGAATTGGCAATACGACATTTAATGCATTATTGAAGCTGCTTTCCTCAGCATTCCCTCGGAGCCAATTACCAAAATCTTATGACGAGGCAAAGAAATATATTCGTGAATTGGGCCTTGGGTATGAATCGATCCATGTGTGCAAGAATAACTGTGTGTTGTTTTGGAAGGATTGTGCCAAAATGGAAGTGTGCCCAAAATGCGGTGAGTCTAGATGGGAGGATGGAGATGGCAGCAAGCGGGTTCCTCATAAGGTTTTGAGGCATTTTCCACTAATACCAAGGTTGAAGAGGATCTTTGCTTCAAGCCGAACAGCAGAGGACTCCCAATGGCACAAGACTAAGCGTACGCTGAGCGACAATGAAATGAGCCATCCAGCAGATGGGGAGGCATGGCAGAACTTTGATAGGAACCATGAAACTTTTGCAAGAGATGCAAGGAACTTGAGACTTGCTGTCGCTACAGATGGTTTCAATCCATTTGGCAACTTTAGCGCGGCATATAGTATGTGGCCTGTTCTTGTTACACCTTTGAACCTGCCACCATGGGAATGTGTCAACCCATCGAACTGCTTTATGTCTTTACTGATCTCTGATCCAACCTCTCCAGGAAAGGATTTTGATTTATTCTTGGAGCCTCTTATAGAAGAACTGCTTCAACTATGGAAGGGTGTCAGCACTTATGATGTAGTAAGTGCTTCAAAGTTTGATCTGCGTGCTACTGTGCTTTGGTGCATACACGATTATCCAGCATTGAGCACCTTGTCAGGCCGAACTACAAAGGGTTATTATGCATGTATTCATTGCGACAAAAATCCATTGTCAAGACCCCTAAGGAATAAGTTAGGCTACCTTGGCCACCGTCGTTTTCTTCCAAGGGGACACGCTTGGCGGAGAAGCTTGGATTTTGATGGACACAGTGAAAACCAAGTTGAGCCAGGAAAGTTCACTATAAATTTGTGCTTGTCCGGACACAAGACATGTGGATGACCTACTTCAATACAACATACATGATTCCAAATCCAACAACCAGAACACAACAAAGAATTAACATGTTCATCTTCCACTGAAGTTTCTGCAGGTTAAGTTCCATTGCATTCCTGTCAGCTTTGCCATTTGAGCGGCCTTCACTTCCTTCCTCCTCCTCTTCCTCCTCTGATTGCAATTGCCTGACTTGGATCACCTCTAACTCCTTCAACTACTCAAAGTACTGCCTCTGGAATCTGTAGTACCCACAGTGTTTCACATACTGGAAATATTTTTAAAAAAATTAACCCGAGCACTGCCAAAATCACCAAAGAACTGACAAAGAAGCTCACCCCATCCCTCGGGCACTTGAAGTAGACACGCCCAAGGTTGTGGTTCTCCTTCTTAGACCGTCGCTCGATCACCCTAGCAAGCTTGCAGTCCGGGCAAGGCACCAATGGAAGGCCGGTCTCTTCACCAACCGGAACCGACACCAGATCCACGGTCCGGGAGCTCCTGTCTCCATGCATCCTCCTCGACGCCATGCTACCGCCAGAGGATTCGGCCCACTAGGACATGGCGCCACTGCACCCAGGAAGCGGCGGCGACCAGGGGAAGGAGAGATGGGGGACGACGGCGGCGACCAGGGGAAGGAGCGATGGGGGACGGTGGCGGCGGCAGCGACCAGGGGAAGGAGAGATGGGGGACGGCGGCGGCGGCGACCAAGGGAAGGAGAGATGGGGGGCGGCGGCGACGGCGACCAGGGGAAGGAGAGATGGGGGACGATGGCGGCGGAGACCTAGAGGTTGGGGCGGACGAACTGAATGGGGCGACCTATTCACGATGCGGTTAAAAAGAAATACTCCCTCCGTTCAAAATTCAAATGGCTATACTCCTAAAATGCTAGCCAAAATTTTAAGATTTTAACTAGTAATACGTATAAAAATATTCGAATTTGTCATGTAGGAAGAAGTATATACATCACTATATTTTTAATATTTTTTGCTAATATATAAATTAGAACGAGTGTCTGAGTGGAGAAGCCTATGCTGACTGACCTCTCTAGTGCATAGTATACCTAGTGATAGGAGTGGTACCAGCCGTAAGCTAACAGCTCTAAAATTTTGAATATATGAATAAACATAATATCCGTCGAATGATTATTTGTGCAAATCATTTGAATTTGTGGCCTTGTGATTTGCTTGGAGATTTGTGCATCGGATGACATGGTCATCATATCTGGCGGCACCATCAGGTTAGGGTACTGGGTTCACTAGATTAGGGCTCTGGTTAAGGCTTTGGTTCACCAGATTAGGGTTTAGGTTCACTCGGGCCAACTATAGAAGGAGGTAGGGTTTGATGCTTTCTAAAAAGGGTTTAGGTTCACCAAATTAGGGTTTAGGTTGGGTTGATGGCTTCTCAAATGCTATTTTTGGAATTGCATTTTCAGATGAACTCGAATTGGGATTTGCGATCGATACCTGTTGCCCGTTGGTCAGATTAGGTGTCGGCATGCAACCTGATCGAAGAAGCAGGGTAGCTAGGTATAGGACATGTTCTTTTGGGCTGTGGGTGGTGTCTTTTGCCTTCGGCTGATAGAGAAGCCATGAGAGAGAGTATGGAATAAGAGAAACACTATAGTGTTCGCTATAATTAATTTATAAATATACACCAAAAAAGTTAGAACTGATGTATCCACTCGTGAATGCGAAGTTTATGAAAAATAAGGATTTTATATGAAAATATGCTAAGACACGGAACTCTATCAAATATAAAACCCAAAAATTCGGGTCCCCGCTCGAAAATTTGAGCAGTGCGCCGAGCAATGCCGCCACACCAAATTCTCTCTTTTGCCCTCCGCGCGAAAAAGAGAAACGCCGCACCATCGAGTTCAGTCAAGGGCAATTGTGGTATTTTGAACACTGGTTGTGGCCCAATAAAACCGCCCGCATCCTTGCAGCCGTCGCCACCCTCTCGCCTCCCTCTCCGAACCCTAGCCGCCGTCGCCACCCTCTCGCCACCCTCTCTGAACCCTAGCCGCCCTGGGCTCGGACCCGGAGCCGCCACCCCCTCGACGAGGACACCGGAGCCGGATCCCCTTCGTCGACACCAGCCCCACCGACGGCGCCAGAACCGCCTCGACGATGGCACCGGCCGGATCCGGATCCCCTTCGCGACAGCTACCACACCCGACCCGCAACCCCTTCCTCGACGACCGCCGTCGGATCCGGATCCCCTTTGCCGACAGCTTCCACGCCCGAGCCGCAACCTCTTCGTCGACGCCCGCTGCACCGGATCTACTACCCCTTCGTCGACGCCCGCCGCTCTGGATCTGCGACCACGATGACAAGAGGCCGAGGCCGATGCAGCGTAGCAAGAGGTACCCCAAAATCCTTTTACCGTGACGATTTGTGTTGTATTCTAGCGGTTGAACCTTGGATAGTGCTAGGGTTACATGTTTCCTAGTTGATTGAAGTTGACATGTGCTTAAATTTTTAATATATCTAGTACTCTATTTCTAAACATGTGTTTACACATGTAAGAACCGCCACTAAATGGTTATGAACGAGCGCGGGCCGCAAATATCATGGAGAATGTTAGAAGGATGGAAGAACTTGGCGTCAATGGTTTAGCTTCTGGTCTAAAATCATTGTGCACAAAAACTGCATTTGCAAAGGCAAAAAAGTTAGGCAGCAAGGGTAGTGACGCTGAAGGTTCTGATTCATCGGAATATCTCCCTGAAGCTGGAGAGGGAGTTAAGGGAGGTGGTGATACAGATACAGATTTAGAAGAGGAGCCAATACCCCTCGCAATTGAGGTGCTTCTTCTATCTTGGCTTGTGATGGGAGGGAGGGGGGGTTAGATAGCAATGCAATTCTTTGTTGTGTATATACTTGGTTAATTTGTGGGCATGCTTACTGGTTATGTTTTTTTTCTCCAATTTCAGCCTCCTATTCCAACTACGCGTAGAAAAGTCTGTGCCAAAAGGACAAAAGGCAGCGCCGACATGGGTCCTGGGGGAAGGCAATCTAAGAGAGTGAATTCAACTCCACCAACAGAGGTGCCTCTTGGAGTTTCTACTCGGTCTAAAAGGCAGCGCACATCTGCACAAGGTGAACACACCTTGCCACCAGCAGCGGAAAACAATGGCGGTGAAGTTGTACGCTTTGATGAATTGACTGGAGACATTGGTGTGGACAGCCATCCTAGCCCTCTAAGGGACTGGACATATCCAGATGACCTTAGCCATGGCGAAGAGCAGACCGGTCAGCAGAATGACCCCACTGATGAAGGTTGGTTATACTTACATGACCATCAATCAATTCTCACTATTTGATATCACTATTTGATTTCTAACAATCTGAATGTATGAAAACTGTGTAGTACCAATGCAAACACGAGCGAGGAAGCCGAGGTCAGCAACTAGGGGAGTTTTGCTTGACAAAATGACCAGATCGATGGGAAGAAGGATGGCCATCTCTGTTGTCGAGGGGAACAGAAGGCCACATGAACCAGTGCAAGCTACCAAGTTTACATCAGAGGCAGGTGTAGTAGTTAGGTCTCAAGTACCGATTTTGACGCATTGGAAACAATACAAGAAAGAGACTGAACATTTTGAGGGATTTGTGGGCAGGCTATCTGTAAGTATAAATCTACACTCTTGTTCTTACATTCAACTCTGCCTTGAGCAACTTAGTAATGGATTTGCATTAACACTTTGGTAGGCGAGGCTGGCCATTGACACCACTAACAAGCCAACAAAGGAAGCATGTGTGAGTGTATTCCAGTCTGGGGTACGGCAAATGCGGTACAGGTTGAAGCAAGCCTACTTCAATGGCGTCCCTGCTGATGAGATCCAAACGACCTCTCCTGTCCCTTACATGACTGATGCACAGTGGTGTGAACTCGTCGAAAAGTGGTCAAGTGGTAAGAACAAGGTATGTGCTGCTCAAGTGGTGCGAACTCATCAAGTTCTTGTCTAGTCTTTCTATTTTCTACTTGTGTTGGAGTCCAAACACAAAGAAAGTTGTAGGCAATCGCTGAGCAGAACAAGCGAAACCGTGTAAAAGTCAGGTACCATCAGGCTACAGGATCTCGCAGCTATGTTGCACAGCTGCACTCATATGTAAGTGATGGTTGTGTTTTATTGTTACTTTTTATATTCAATACCCATTGCCTTTGTATAACAGTTGCACACATGTGCAATTTCCAATCTGAAACAGAAGGAGAAGAACAAGAAGAAGGACGCAGAACTCGGTGAAGAAGTTGATGAAGAACATGATGAACTTCATGAAGAACTTGATGCAGTGGAAGTCTTCAAGGACTTCCATACCAGTAGGAAAAAGGGCCTGAGTGACACTGCAAGAGAAGTAATTGTAAGTACCTTCATTTGCTTTCCTTGAAATCTGCTCAAGTCATTGTCATAACAGAAGGAGAAGCAGCAGCAGGCAGTAGCATTAGCAGTAAGCAGTAGCAGTAGCAGCAAGGAGTAACCTAATGTCGCATTATCATTTTCAAGTTGTAATTTTACACCTATGCCCTGTTGTAGGTTTTTCCCCTCATTATGCTTATGTCAAGTACTTGTTATGAATCAGTGAAGTCTATGCATTACTTATTTTGAATTAATCCATGCATCTTTGGTCTCTCTGTTTATGGTTTTTTTAATTTCAATTTAAGTCATCTTACACTATGTGTAACCTAATGTTTAATCCTTGAATTTTGCAGTCTACTATGGAAACTATGCGAGCAAAACCTGTTGCTGATGGGCAGGCACCGTTGCCTAGTGCTGATGTTGTTTCCAAGGTCCTCTCCCAGAGCAGCTGCAACACCCAATTTTTGAAGAATGTTGGTATCCCGACAAGCTCCACCAAAACAGAGACATCTACAAAGAAAGCGCTTCGGGAACAACTTACTGCTGAACAAGATAGTTCAGCTGCTCTCCACCAACAAGTAGACGAACTGAAGAAGAAGACAGAAAAGACTGAAAGGGAGTTTGAGGAGTTTAAGAAGCAACAGGAAGAGAACAATATGCTTCTTAAGCGTATCTTGCTCTTGAACGGCGGCACTGGTAACTCTCAGTCTTGAACTTCTGTTGTGGCTTCATGCGGTGAACTCGTGTGGTGGCTTGATACGGTGAACTCGTATGGCTTGATGTGTGAACTCTGTTAGTGGTGTCGTGATTGGTGAACTCCTGTCAATATTTGCTTGTGAACTGAAAAATATGTGCTTGTGAGCTTGAACAATGTAATATGTTGTCATTCTGTGATTTCTGTCCAGTAGATTTGTGACGAACTGGGTTTAATTTTGTGACGAAATGATCGCTGTACATGTGGACCAATAAACAATGGAAAGCCACGTGGACAAACCAGGAACCGACACGTGCCTTGTGCCACATCACCTGCCAGCATGGACAACGACACGTGGCGCCTGCTCGTGGCACGCCACATCAGCTGACATCGTGGATTCTGCCATGTGGCACTACCACGTCAGCTTCCAGCGTGGTTCTGTCCACATCATCGACCACGTGGCACCGCCACGTGGCACAGCCACGTCAGCTTCCAGCGTGGACGCTGCCACGTGCCACTGTCCACATCAGCTCCCACAAAGGCTCGGTATTCAATTTGTGACGAAAACAGTGACGATTTTGGTTTCATCATAGAAGGGAAACGGTTCTACGACAAAAACATCTTCGTCACGGATGAAAGCACTTCCATGACGAAAAATTCAGTTTCATCACCGTGCAACAAATGTGACGCTCCGTTTTTGAGGAACCGAAATCCGTCACTAATTCGTCACAAAAAGAATATTTATGACGAATCGGGCTTTTATTATGACGAAGTCTGTTAGTCATGTATGTGCACATTCCTACTAGTGGCGAATGGGGCTCCCCCTCACGCTGCAGGAAGTGGCGCTCTCTTGGTTTTTCACCATAGGGCCAAACTCCATCTACGCGTGGGAGCAGATCCGTGACCGCATCTACAACAACTTCCAGGGGAACTACATCGAGCGCGTCGACACGGATCAGCTCTTTGCCGTCAAGCAAAAACCCTCAGAGAAACTACAGGAGTACTTTAAGCGCTTTGCTAAGGTACGCTGCCAAGTTAAGGACGTCAACGAGACAACCATCATCAATGCAGCAATACAAGGTCTCCGCCCGGGGCCGTTGGCCGAGTACAACACGCACAAGCCAATCAAGACGGTCGCGAAGCTCTTCGACAAGATGGAAGAGTATGCGCAGGCAGAGGAGGACGCGCGGTGGCGCAAGGGCGACGACTCCCACACCAATCAGGCGGAGGACTCGTCGCAGAAAGGAGACCCGCTGGCTAGGGACGACTCCCTAAAAGGCAAGCGCAAGCAAGAGTCTTTGAGCGACGCCCCTGAGCGCAAGGATACCAACATAACCAGGGCTTGTCGAGTGGCAAGCCCAACCCCAAGCACAACTAGCGTAGACCCCAGAGGGCCCATTATGTCTTTGACATTGAGGGCGCCTCAGCGGATGCCGCCCCCACCTTTTGCGGCTGGGGCCGCAGAGGCCGGGGACGGGGACGCGGCTGGGGCCACGACGAAAGACCCCACACAGAACAAGAAAACCAGGACTATGGCATGTGGTGCAAGGTGCATGGCCATGGTGACCATTTCACACGGACATGCACCGCCATCGTGGCACTGCGGTAGACAACCGCCAGGGATGGAGCCCTAGAAGCGGCGTCCCCCGTCGTGGCCCACGTGCAGCAGCCACCAGAGAGCCCCCTGTGAACTCAGGCCCCAGAGGGGGCCCAGCGCCAGATCATCAACGTCATCTCCGGAGGCTCCTCGCTGGAGGCCTACTCGGCGCAAGCACCTCCGGAGGTGGCGTGTTGCGAAATCACCTTCACGCCTGCCGACACCGAGGGCGTGGAATTCCCCCACCAAGATTCGCTGGTCATCCAAGCTGCCATCATAGGCTGTGATGTCAAGTGTGTTCTGGTCGATGGGGGCAGCTTCGTGGAAATTCTGTTCGCGATGGCCTTCGACCAAATGGGGATCCCCTGGAGCCGCTTGAGCCCCTCGAGAATCCCGCTGCAGGGCTTCGGGGGTCGGCCGCTGAAGGCGTTGGGCCAGATACGCCTCCAAGTCTCCTTCAGCTAGGGCAGCAACACGAGGAGTGAAGACATCACCTTCGATGTCATCGACATCCCGTACCCCTACAATGCTACATTGGGACGCCTGACCCTCAACTCCTTCGAGTCGGTCCCATACCATGGCTTCTTACGCATGAAGCTCCCGGGGCAGCAAGGCATCATCACCACCTTCAGTGACCAGGACAACCCAGCGTGTGGAGTTTGGTGCTAGGGGCCGGCACCGCAAGGTGCATGTCCTCACCGACAAGTCAAAGGCGGACACGCCGTCCGCTCCGGGATGGACGTCTAAGCCCTGGCCGGAGGATGGGGTTAAGAGGGTGCCCCTCCAAGCCGAGGGTCAGTTCGTGTCCATCGGCGAGGGCCTTCCACCGGAGGTGGAGCAAGACTTGCTTCGGGTTCTCCGGGACAATGCGGATGTCTTCGTGTGGTCCTCGTAAGACAATAAGGGTGTGGACCGCGCCCTCATCGAGCACAACCTAGTGGTCCGCCCTGATGCCAAATCGGTCAAGCAGAGGCTTCGGCGCATGTCCATCGACCGGCGGCAAGCAGCTAAGGTGAAGGTAGCAAAGCTTCTCCAGGCCAGAGTCATCCGCGAGGTCAAACATCCAAAGTGGCTTGCCAACCCGGTGCTGGTGAAAAAGGCTAGCGGCGCCTGGCGTATGTGCATCGACTTCACTGCCCTTAACAAGGCATGCCCGAAGGACGACTACCCCTTACTGCGCATAGATCAGCTGGTGGATTCCACCGCGGGGTGCGAGCTCATGAGCTTCTTGGATGCATACTCCGGCTTCCACTAGATCTACATGGCCAAGGACGACGAATACAAGACCAGCTTCATAACGCCAATTAGGACATACTGCTTCGTCAGGATGCCCTTCGGCTTGAAGAATGTAGGAGCAACATTCACCCGCCTCATTGCGCTAGCGCTGACCTCCCTGCTCGGGAGGAACGTGGAGGCCTATGTCGACAATGTGGTCGTCAAAACCAGGCAGCTCGTCTCCCACGGTTAGGATCTCCAAGAGACCTTCGACAACCTCAGGAGAGTGGGCATCAAGCTCAATCCGGACAAGGGTATCTTCAGCGTGCAAGCAGGCAAACTCCTAGGCTTCCTTGTGTCCAGACGTGGCATCCAGGCGAACCCCGACAAAGTCGACGTGATCCTTGCCATGGAGCCACCTAAGACGACAAGGGAGGTCTAGAGGCTCGCTGGCCGCATGGCCGCACTGAGCCGCTTCCTGTCTAGGGCAGCGAAGCGAGGCCTGCCATTCTTCAAGACCCTTCACGACTGCGACGGGTTCCACTAGGATGACAACTGCGTGAAGGCCTCAGTGCCAGAGGCTCCCCTCCTACTTTACCTCGCCGCTACAACAACAGCAGTCAGTGCCGTCCTTGTCCTCGAGGAGGGCACCCTTCAGCGCCCCGTATACTTCGTCTCCAAAGCCCTCCAGGGCGCCAAGATGCGGTATACGAAGCTGGAGAAGTTGGCATACGTGCTGGTCATGGCCTCGAGGAAGCTCCGACATTATTTCCCGGCCCATCCAATCACGGTGCCATCCTCATTCCCTCTGGCGGAGATGCTACATAATAAGGAGTCCACACGGCGCATTGGCAAGTGGGCGGTCGAGCTCGCGCCTTTCTCCTTGACATACGCCTCCCGAACGGAAGTTAAATCCCAAGTCCTTGTGGTAGCCATCGCTCAGGACAACCGCGACGCAGCTCTCGTCCACCAAATTACCCAACAAGGTGACTGGCGAGAGCCTATCTACGGTTTCTTGCAGGGCATCGTGGAGCCAGACGACCCCCTAGAGCTCCGGTGCCTGCAGCATCGTGCCAAATCCTTCCAGGTGCTCGACGGTGTACTCTACAAAAAGGGAGTCTACGCCCCACTCCTACGATGCCTTTCACGCGATGAAGGAAAGAAACTTCTCGCGGAGATCCATGCGGGGCTCTGCGGCTCACACATCGCGCCGAGGTCGCTAGTCGGTAAGGCATTCAGCCATAGTTTCTACTGGCCAGCCACCGTTGCTGACGCGCAAGACCTCGTGCGCCGGTGCCAAGGCTGCCATGGATGTGGCGGGTCATCCACAGACCCCCGACGAGCTTGCAGCCCATTCCCCCAGTATGGCCGAGCCCCACTTCCCCGGGCCCCGGGAGACCTCCGATTCATTGTAGTCGCATTGGAGTATTTCTCCAGGTGGCCAGAGGCTGTCGCTCTGGCTAGGATAACCTTCGCGGCCATGCAGCGCTTCCTTTGGCAGAACATCATATGCCGCTTCGGAGTACCCAGGGAGCTCACCGTAGACAATGATCTGCAATTCGACTCCGCTCCATTCAAGGAGTTCTGCGACAGTATGGGCATCACACTCAGATTCGCTTCGGTCGGGCACCCACAGTCCAACGGAGTCAAGAAGCGTCTCGTCGGGCTGCCAAAGGGCAAGTGGCCAGACGAGCTCCACAGCGTACTCTGGTCCCTCCGTACAACGATGACACGTCCGACGAGATTCACACTGTTCAAACTCCTCTTCAGCGATGAGGCAGTGATGCCCAAAGAAAGTAAGGCCAGCGCGAGGAGGGTCCTTGTCCAGGCGCCGGTGGAGGAGCGCCAATTGTCCCTAGACCTTCTCGATGGAGATCGAGTGAGCGCCACCCAGCACGACGTGAAGTACGCACATCAAATGGCACGCACGCGACCATACCGTATACTAACGGGAGTTCCAGCCAGGAGATCTAGTCCTCAAAATGGTGCTCCATGCGGAGGCTGTCGGCAAGCTGGAGTCCAAGTCGGAGGGCCCATACATCGTCGCTGCAGCTTTGCAGCGGGGAGCATATCGCCTCGCAACGCTGGAAGGGAAGACACTCTGCCACACATGGAATGCAGACAGGCTGCGGCGATACTATGTCTAGCGCTGAAGGGAAGCCTGTAACAAGGTCAGCACCATGCCTTTTGTAAGACGCTCGCCTGCGCAAACGAGAGATTAATAAAGCCATCCATCTGCAACACTGTCTCATTCTGCGCAAAGACGTGTGGGTGTTGTCCCTACGCGTACTTTTCGAAATATAAAAAAGACGTGTGGATGTTGTCCTTGCACGCACTCTCCAGAGTATAAAAAAGATGTGCGGATGTTGTCCCTGCACACACTCTCCGGAGTATAAAAAAGACGTGCGGATGTTGTCCCTGCACGCACTCTCCGGAGTATAAAAAAGACGTGCGGATGTTGTCCCTGCACGCACTCTCCGGAGTATAAAAAAGACGTGCGGATGTTGTTCCCGCACACACTCTCCGGAGTATAAAAAAGACGTGCGGATGTTGTCCCTGCACGCACTCTCCGGAGTATAAAAAAGACGCGTGGATGTTGTCCCTGCGTGCACTCTCCGGAGTATAAAAAGACGCAAGGATGTTGTCCCTACGCGCACTCTCCAGAGTATAAAAAAGACGTGCGGATGTTGTCCCTGCATGCACTCTCTGGAGTATAAAAAAGATGTGCGGATGTTGTCCCTGCACGCACTCTACGGAGTATAAAAAAGACGCGTGGATGTTGTTCCTACGCGCACTCTCCAGAGTATAAAAAGACGTGCGGATGTTGTCCCTGCATGCACTCTCCGGAGTATAAAAAAGACGCGCGGATGTTGTCCCTACGCGCACTCTTCGAAGTATAAAAAAGACGCGTGGATGTTGTCCCTACGCGCACTCTTCGGAGTATAAAAAAGACGTGTGGTTGTTGTCCCTGCACGCACTCTTCGGAGTATAAATAAGACGTGCAGATGTTGTCCCAACACGCACTCTCCGGAGTATAAAAAAGACACGCAGAGGGACGCCTCCGCGCGCACTCTCCGGGGTATAAAAAGGACGCGTGGATGTTGTCCCTACACGCATTCTCCGGAGTATAAAAAAGACACGTGGATGTTGTCCCTACACACACTCTCCGGAGTATAAAAAAGATGCATGGATCTTGTCCCTACGCTCACTCTCCGGAGTATAAAAATGACGTGCGGATGTTGTCCCTGCACGCACTCTACAGTGTATAAATAAGATGTGCGGATGTTGTCCCTGCACGCACTCTACGGAGTATAAATAAGACGTGTGGATGTTGTCCCTGCACGCACTCTACGGAGTATAAATAAGACGTGCGGATGTTGTCCCTGCACGCACTCTACGGAGTATAAATAAGGCGTGCAGAGGCACGCCTCCGCACGCACTCTACAGAGTATAAATACGACGTGTGGCTCCAGGGCGCACTCTGGGAGTAGGCATGACGCCAGCTCCGCTGCCACCACTTCGAGGGGTAGGGGACGGAGCGCTCGCGCGTCTACTTCGCTTAAGCGCCAGCTTTGCTGACACCACATCGAGGGGTACGGGACGGAGCGCTCGCATGTCTACTTCGCCCAAGCACCAGCTCCGCTGCCACCACTTCGAGGGGTAGGGGACGGAGCGCTCGCGCGTCTACTTCGCCCAAGCGCCAGCTCCGCTGGCACCTCTTTGAGGGGTACGGGACGGAGCGCTCGCACATCTACTTCGCCAAAGCACCAGCTCCACTGCCACCACTTCGAGGGGTAGGGGACGGAGCGTTCACGCGTCTACTTTGCCCAAGCGCCAGCTCCGCTGCCACTACTTCGACGGGTAGGGGACGGAGCACTCGGGCGTCTACTTCACCCAGGCGCTAGCTCCGCTGCCACCACTTCGAAGGGTAGGGGACGGAGCTCTCGCGCATCTACTTCGCCCAGGCGCCAGCTCCACTGCCACCACTTCGAAGGGTAGGGAACGGAGCGCTCGTGCGTCTACTTCGCCCAGGAGCCAGCTCCGCTGCCACCACTTCGAAGGGTAGGGGACGGAGCGCTCGCGCATCTACTTCGCATAGGCGCCAGCTCCGCTGCCACCACTTCGAAGGGTAGAGGATGGAGCGCTCGCGCGTCTACTTTGTCTAGGCGCCAGCTCTGCTGTCACCACCTCGAAGGGTAGGGGACGGATCGCTCGCGCGTCTACTGCACCTAGGCGCCAGCTTTGCTGCCACCACTTCGAAGGGTAGCGGACGGAGCGCTCGGGTGTTCACGGAGCACTAAGTCATACATGTTGGCCGAAGGCAAGTGCAATCGTGAAAAGCGACAGAGGCAGGTACTCCAACCAGCCTCTCTTGTATTCACAAGAGAATTATTACAGGGGTTCGGTGACTACATTTACGGAGGGCCAAGGTGGACAAGTGTCGTTGAGTGCCCAGGGTCACTATTCATTCGGCTCCACCTTAACACACTTCTGCGTCGAAGTATCACCCACTGAAGCCCGGGTCACCCAGAAGCTCCAGGCCTCTTCCGCCCATGCCCAACGCCGAAGATGTCGTCGAATCATGCGGTCCGAAAGTAGTAATCGGCCCCTATCAAACATCTACCCGAGCAAAAATGGCACGCATCATCAGAACACTTTGGGGCAATTCCACTTTATTTATGCCAAGAGGCAGGGCCATAAGGCGCCAGCATACAAAAATAGATATACAGCTGAGAGACCATGTGGAGGTCATCCCATGTGTGTGATGAGTAATTGACATCAGTTTAGGAAAGTCGAGTTTGGGTTGGGTAGTTTGGACCTTGACGTTGCGTGGTGCATTCGGGCTCGGTCCGACTTGGTCAAACTTGGTCGTATGGGATTAGGACGCTTATTCCTTGGATTCGACAGGTTTGGACTTCGTCATGCATAAGTATGATGTTTTGATGCTATTTGTGCTTTCATGTGTCGAGCGGTGCTATTTGATGTGTTTCTTGTCTGTGATGGCTGCAGGACGTCGAGGCGGAGTCGTGGTGAGACACGAGGTGACCGGACTAGACACAGGCGGTGTCGAGGTCAGAACGGTCGGATGTGTCGAAGACGGCGGAGATTCGATGTGGTTGTGAGTCGTGGATGACAAGGACCGCGGAAGCTTCCCGGAAGGTGCAGGAGGGGCGAATTGGTAATTTCGCAAGGCTGCACAAGCGGGAGACGGTTCTGTTCGGGTTTAGCAGGCGTAACGGGTTGGAAACCCGTTAGCCAAGGGCTATAAATAGGTGTTGGTGGCTGCATGTATTCCCATGGCTTTGGGAGAGAGTTAGGGTTTGCTAGAGTCAAAAGAAGCTTTGAGAGTTTGTTTTGGCTTTAGGCTTTAGTGGTTGGAGAGTTGGTGTAGGCAGCAGGTTGTGTCTCCCCTCTGTACGTTGAGCTCTCTGTGTGTGTCTCTCCAAGAAGCATGTAGAGTTCTTGGTGTTCTTGTGTTTGGGAGAGGGAGAGGTTGGATTGAGAGTCTTGTAATCATTCCTCTTGTTCTAATGTCCATGCGTATGGGGACTCCTCTGTCTTCGTTGATTTGGAAATGAAATCTCTGAGTTTTCTCCAATGCTCTCTGTTTTCCTTCGATGCCTTCTATGTGTGATTCTTGAGATTATCATTTTGTTGTTGTTTCTTGTTGAGAAGGGCCAAAATGGGTTGCTCTATGTTGGGATGTTGCCTCAAGATCATTTGATCGTATTTCCCAAGAGCAAATCGCATTTAATCTCAGATTTAGCTTTTTGGACTCCTTTGTTCTTGTTTTGCTTTCTAGGGTTTTGGTGAGAAACTTGATTCCCTGCATGAGATGGCATAAAACTTTGTTTCTAGGGTCCAGAGGCTATTAAGTAGCTATCCTCAAAATTTCATGTCCAAAGGATCAGAGATGGAATGGCAATTTAAGTTTTTGTGTTATTCCCTGTAGCTTTTCATTTCTTGACCAAAATCTGAAATCCTTGAGTTAGGGTTGAAATCCTTTGGTTTCTTGTGCCTAAGTGCTAATTAGTTTATGGCCTTGTGCTCGTTCTATGAAAAGAAAGAATGAATTCCATTGTATTTCCCATTTTGCCAACATCTGAATTTTATCACCCAAAATTCATTTTTGGACTTCACTCTCTGCTCCTGCCGACAGAGCAACCGGTCAGACCGGGATGCAGGAGGCGGTTAGACCGGCCAAGGCTGGGCGGTCAGACCGGCCCAGCCCGAGCAGTCAGACCGGCCGGCTTCCTGTTGGTGCTGATTTCAGTAATTTTCTTGCTGGGTCCTTTTTGTTGTGTTTCCTAGTTTTCGTTTGTATGTCTTGTTTGCCTCTTTCTCTGGTCTTCATGTTTTCCAGTGAGCTCATGTCTTTGCATGTGATCTTAGTTTCATAGCTCTTAATAGGTATCGGAAAGATTTTGGTTGTGAGCGCTCTTCTTTGCTTAGTTGAGGTTATCTTGAGTATTCGGTGCTCTCTTCATAGCTCTGTAGCTACTAGAGAGAAAACTCACTCGTGAATCCTTTTCGGGGGAAGTTTTAAAAAGTCGACATTCACCCCCCCCCCTCTGTCGCCAATTTTGATCCAACAACAGCAACGCACGCTTGCACACACGACCCTGGCATCACACCTGTGGGTCCGCGCCGTGCCCAGGGACGGTGGCACCGTCTTTGTTGCACCGTGGAACCTCGTCGAGCCACTGGTCGAAGTTCCCCTCCCTGTGCAGCGTCCACCGCAGCACCACATTTGCCGCGTCCTCCCCGATGTAGCCCCAGATTCGGTCGTAGAAGGCCCGGACGGTGGGCCGGGCATCGCGAACGACACTCGACATCACCCCGGCTTCGGCTGGCATCTCCAGCTGGGGGTCGGCCAGCCTGTTGACGTGCTGGCACCCTCGGCTACGGAGCATGGCGAGGGCAATGCAAGCACTAGCGAAGCCGCAGTGGTCACCGAAGGCTTTGGCGCCGGAGGGCAAGGCCCAAACCCTCTCCAATTCGCCGAAGCGTCCGCTCTAGGTCCTTGGGGCCGGCACGTCGACGCAAAGATCCTTGAGAGCATCCTCCAAATATTCCATCGCCCCCCACGCCACCACCGAGGCATCACCCAGAGTCCGGTTCCTCTCTCCAAGGGATCCGGCGAGCTGGGCCTTCTCCTCCTCCAGCGCCGCAATCTGCTGGAGCAAGCCGTCGCGGTCTTTCACCGCAGCACGCTGGGCCTCCGCCGCGGCACGTTGCGCCTCCGCCGCTGCGCATTGCGCCTCCGCAGCGAGCATCTGCGCATCAGAGATCGCTCTCGCGCTCTCCATCTCCAACAAACGGATGCGCTCGTCCTTGGCGGCGTGAGCCTCTTCGGCAACTCGAAGCCGACCCTCTAGCACACTTCGCTCGTGGATACGTGCCTCCTCTAGGGCTCAGCTGAGAGCGAGGGTCTGCAAAGTGCAGTTCTTAGCAAAGTCCCAGACAATGGCATAAGTCGTGAACCCAAGCACTTACCCTCATCTCCGAGACCTCCAGCGCACTCGCCCGGAGCTCCATCCCGCACAACGACAGCGCCCGTCAATCTATGCTGGAGTCGGCGCACTCCGTGACCTCGTGGAGAACCCAAAGCATCTCTGGCCGGGGAATGAAGTTGGAGACAACCGGCCGCTGGGCCTCCGCGCCAACAACTTCGAGAGCACAAGGCGTTGACACCACGTCCTGGGCAGGAAAGCAGGAGACTTCACAACCATCTTTGTTACTCAATCCTTGACCGCGTCCGGGAGATCTTATCTCGTCTGATGTCGACGACGGATTGAGCGAGCAAATCGGAGAGAGCATCGCGAAGTCGCGGGGGGAGAAAGAATTGCGCCTACCTTCGATACCCTTAGGCGACGCACGAGGAGGTGTTAGCTCTGCCTCAGTTGGTGCCACGGCACGGGGGGTGTCCCCCCCCCCCCCCCCGCCTCGATCTGGGCCACAGGGGCTTCATCTGCGTTGGGGGGCGAGTCCCCCTCGGACCGGATGGCTTCGCCATCGGACTCCAAATCCCCGGCAACACCGCCCGCCATGCTGAACCGCTTCGATGGGGAGGGCGATCGTATCCGAGGGCGCTTCACCCTCGGAGACATTGGCGACGCTTCCTCAGCCGTGACGGCCGGCGTAGCCAATAAGCCCTCGGCGGCCGATGCAGGTGACGAGGCCTCGCCCTCCTGGGTGTCGGTGCCAAGGCCTGTTTCCTCAGCGCCGCCCGGAGCCCCCTCGCTGGGGGCAGTATGCTCCTCATCCTCCGAGCCAGTGTGTTCGTACCCAGCGACGACCGTGCCCCCGGCCTCGGCAGTAGTCACCGGTGATGCGACTGGTACTCCCCAGGCGGGATACTTAACACGTTAGCTACAGCACTGCACGGGTCGAGTCGCACAGCACCTAGTATCCATCGTTTACGGCTAGGACTACTGGGGTCTCTAATCCCATTTGCTCCCCTAGCTTTCGTCTCTCAGTGTCAGTGTCGGCCCAGCAGAGTGCTTTCGCCGTTGTTGTTCTTTCCGATGTCAATGCATTTCACCACTCCACCGAAAATTCCCTCTGCCCCTACCATACTCCAGCTTGGTAGTTTCCACCGCCTGTCTAGGGTTGAGCCCTGGGATTTGACGGCGGACTTGAAAAGCCACCTACAGACGCTTTAAGTTTTTTCAATACTTCCATGTTGGGATTGGTTACTAGTTCCAATTTGATACAAATTTATTTTTTTTGGAACTTATGGGAATGTGTTCCTATTTATTGATAGGCTTTTGGTTTACACGGCCAATTGCAGTGAGTGCTTGTCAAAAAGCTTTTGTAACTAATCGTGTAAGGGATTTTGGTCTGTTATTAAAAATTTTAGGTTACTGGATACGGCGGCAGGAGAACGGGCCTTGCACCAAGAGGGAGACACCCCTACCTTGTTGTTGCCATCACGACGATGAGTCTGGACTGGTGCCGGCGCCACGCGCTCCGGCACGGGGAGGCCTAGAGCTTCGCATACTCGATTTATCCGCCCCAGCTTCGCCGGGCCGGTCGCAGCTCGTGCTCCTTGGCCGTGTATGGCCCAAGGAACGCAACTACCGCGTGCTCCGCATCCTCTAGCAAGAACCCTACAGGCAAAGCGAGGCATCGTTCCTAAAAAAGTTACATGCATACATATATATATACATATGTGTGTGTGTACGCAGTCTATGGCCGAAGAACTTACGAGGAGCAGAGGGCTTTGGAAGACAAGACAACGTCGGCCGAACGCCGTCCCGCCAGGTGGGACCACGCTGGTGCTTCCACCGGCCAGAAAGCGGCGCCACCCCGTACATGATGAACTCTTCGGCAAGGTCACGCATGTTGAACCGGAGGGTGGTACCGACAAGCCTCCGCGCCCGATGCTCGTCGCCGCCTTTGGGCCCCACATCCGGCGAAGTATTGAAGGACATCAATCATCCCCGGCAACGGAGGCCGTTGTTGCTCGTCACGCGGTGGTAGAACCACCGCCGCGTTCAGCCGGACTCCCACTTCCCTCGCGTCGAGTTAGCGGGGAAGATTTTTGCACATTGCGGCCTCAGCGCGAAGTTCACACTGCCGAAGTTGGAGACTGACCCCCCCCCCTCGAACTTCTTCGGCTGGTAGCGCGCGTCATGGAGAAAGGCGAATAGGGACGCGCTGGGATGGATACCTTCTGTCTGCGCCGCCCAGACATAGACAGCCAGGCGGACTATTGCATTCGGGGTCAGCTGCACCAGCTCCAGTTCATAAGCCCGCAAGACCTCGCCGACGAAGAGCGTTGCTGGTATCTGGAGCTCGGCCTCGAAATACGCGACAAAGACGATCGCCTCCCCCTCCGCCGGGTGCAGCTCCATCTCGTCCCAAGCGGGCAGGCGAACCGCAGCACGGTCCATCAGCCTCTCCTCGTAGAGGAGAGCCTGGATCGTCTCCTCCGTCATGAGACTTGGCCCCAACACACAGGAGCAACGCGTTCCAAACTTCTCTCGGGCCCCCCACCATTTGTTAGCCTACGAGGGCTCGCGGGCCACCAAAGAGTACTCTACTGGGGTCGATGACAACGAATCGCGTGGGCTGGGTGAGACGCTACCGCTAGGCCAGTGAGCAGGTTCATCGCGGCAAGCCATTCTCCCCTCGAGAGCGCATGACCAAATGAGTAGGGGCAGGGGCGGATCGCGCCAGCAAGCGGGGAGAAAAGAGAGCAAAACAACGGCAAGCGAGCAAATGACTAAATGGGAAGAACGCTCGCGTGGCAGTGTTCGCTTCAGACCCGTCTCCGCGAGAAGAGACCACCCTCAGCTCTGGCATCACGCACGGGAGGCGGGCCTGCCCCGTGCCTTGGCGTGTCCGCTGAATGAACCCGTCTTCACCTCGACTTCAGCTGCACGACCGAAAGGCTACGTGGTCAAGGACGGCTTCAGCAGCCAGATCGACTCTGTATCCTCGGCGCGAGGTTGGGCTGCACCGGCAAATAAGACTCCATCCAACAGTACAGAAAGTCACAGGCCGCAGGGACGGAGGGGGCCAAATGGCTCGGCAGCATGGCTTCGGCCTGTGAAGCCCTTCACCATGAGAGGCTCCTGTTGTAGGGGTGGCCCCCACCTAAGCCCAGCAGGCCTGTTAGAAGGTTGTAAAGCTCAAAATGGGACATGTATAATGACATAAATGCCCTTGAGAGGGATACTTGGGTGTAAGGACATGATTGTAAAACACTCCCCATGTGAATATATATACACTACTACAAAAGAGGCTATACTGGACGCCTACATCATAGACGGTTCCGTATGAACCGTCTGTGATTAAACTGTCACAGACGGTTTATACTGGCAATCGTCTGTGATATTTTCACAGACAATTATTAACACGAACCGTCTGTGATAATTGAGACATCACAGACGGTTCGTATTTAAGAACCGTCTGTGAACTTTCACAGACGGTTCTTAATACGAACCGTCTGTGATAATCTGGACAACATAGACGGTTCGTGTTAATAACCATCTGTGAAACTATCACAGACGGTTCTTAATATGAACCGTCTGTGGTAAACCTGACAGACCGTTGTCGTATGAACTACAGAAGCTAAACTGAGACGAGAGTCAAATTCAAGGAAATTTTATTACAAAAGTGCAAAAAAAAAGGGATTCCCAGATTTGAATCTTCTGGGCTTCATATGCTTCTTCGTCGACTTCTGGAGTTGGAGGATCAGCCGCTGTGTTCTCGAATACCGTCAAGATTGTCCTTGCCCTCTCCACTTCCTCGTCAAGCCTGGACAAATCATTAGCATGTTCCATAATCTCAAACAGGATGCCATGATAAGCTTCCTCGGAATCGACCGATTCTGCTTGATCGGCAAGGTTATCCATGTGTGTCTGCACTGCCGCATGATCTTCCTCCGTTTTGCGCACATTGTAGAGAAGAACGAGGCTGAGGGCGGTTTCCTTATCCTGAGCGGCAACGAGACACCTCCGTCGGCGGCGGATGATGAGGTCCAGCTGACGGATGGAAGCGAGTCGAGGAAGGAGAGCAGGGTGTGAGCGGAGGAGCTGCTCCAAACGTAAATTGTTGGCCGCCTGTGTAAGGTTGCGTCCGAACAACTCATGATGGATAGATGAGAGGAAGGAGATCAAAAGAATTTTAGATGTCATTATTTAGAAATGTGGTGATGAAGAAAATGAGGAGAGGACGTACAGTGTGTAGAAGGGCAGGATTAGGGCACGCATATTTAAGCATTAACACAGACGGTTCGTATTCTAAACCGTCTCTGATATTATTACCACAGATGCTTCGTATTCCAAACCGTCTCTGATATTAATACCACAGACGGTTCGTATTCCAAACCGTCTCTGATCTATCACAGACGGTTGGTATTACAAACCATCTGGGATATTATGGCATCACTGACGGTTCGTGTTAATAACCGTCTGTGATGATTACATGTCACCGATAATTGGCGTATACCCAGGATTTCGATCTCACCCGTCCATTCTCTCCACATCGAATGGCAGGCAGCAGTTCCTCCCACGGCTCGGCCCTTATTAATAACCCTATCTACCTTTCCAGCGGTACTAGTCACGCGTGAGTTCATCCACGTGCTAGCTTCTTTCATGCATCTCCCCTCCGCTATGAGCTAGCGCCTCCGTCGCGGCACGGTGGGAGTCTGGACAACACACTCTTGCCGTAAGTGTCGTAAGTGTGTCTTGTTCAGGCTCACCGTCGTGCCATGAAGGGTTCGTTAGCTTGTTATCCTGTAATAGATCTGAATGTGTTGTTGTGCTTGCCTCTGTATTTGCTTGTTCCTCCACAACGCCGACTACTGCCGTGAGCTAGCGCCTCCATTGTGGCACGGCGGCATACTAGGCAACACACTCTTGCCGTAAGTGAAAAAAATTAATTTCTTGAGGCTAGCCAAAAAAACTGAAAAAATTCAACTTATAGAGTGATCTATCACAGACGGCTTGTGGTATGAACCGTCTGTGAAGGTCTATCACAGACGGTTCTATTTACGAACCGTCTGTGATAAGCACAATCACAGACGGTTAGTAACACGAACCGTCTATGATAGTACGCATCACAGATGATTCGTATTAATAACCGTCTGTGATAAGCAAATGTTACCAATAATTGGCGTATACCCAGAATTTCGATCTCACCCGTCCACTCTCTCCACATCGAATGGCAGGCAGCAGTTCCTCCCACTGCTCGGCCCTTATTAATAACTCCCCATCTACCTTTCCAGCGGTACTAGTCACGCGTGAGTTCATCCACTAGCTAGCTTCCTTCATGCATCTCCCCTCTGCTGTGAGCTAGCGCCTCCGTCGCGGCACGGCGGGTGGTTGGACAACACACTCTTGCCGTAAATGTCATAAGTGTGTCTTGTTCAACCGCACCGTCGTGCCATGAAGGGCTCGTTAGCTTGTTATCCTGTAATAGATCTGAATGTGTTGTTGTGCTTGTGTCTGTATTTCTTGTTCTTCCACAACGCCGACTACTGCTGTGAGCTAGCGCCTCCGTTGTAATAGATCTGAATGTGTTGTTGTGCTTGCGTCTCTATTTGCTTGTTTTCGAAGGCCATGGGTAACATTATTTAATTTCTTGAGGCTAGCCAAAAAAATTGAAAACATTTGACGTATAGAGTGAACTATCACAGACGGTTTGTGGTATGAACCGTCTGTGAAGGGCTACCACAGACGGTTTTATATAAGAACCGTCTGTGATACGCACCAATCACAGACGGTTGGTATTACGAACCGTCTATGATATTATGGACATCACAGACGGTTCGTGTTAATAACCGTCTGTGATAATGTAGACTATCACAGACGGTTATTAATACGAACCGTCTGTGATACGCATAAATCACAGACGGTTGGTATTACAAACCGTCTGTGATATTGTGGACATCACAGACAGTTCGTATTAATAACCGTCTGTGATAATTCATAGACGGTTATTAACACGAACCGCTATGATATATTGGTTTCACAGACCGTTTGTGGTTGGAACCGTCTGTGATATTCTGCACTATTAATTACTGGGCGTACTTGCTCGATATCGACACAGATCTATCTTAATTCATTCATTCATTGTGCTGCATGGGTGGAGCAAGGCGGCCGGCTTTAGGGAGTTCGGGGTGAAAACATATCGCCGTCTTCTTAGTGATCTGATAAGAGGTTAGTACTCAATTACTTTTAATAACTTATATGCATGCATGTTTTTGTAATTGAAGGCCGGAGATGATAGCTAGGTTTAATAATAATTTTTGACACCCATTTTGTTACTTATGTAGCGTAGATGGACCGAAGTTGGATGTACATTGAGAACTGTGTGAGTGAAGAATACATTAATGGCGTGTCTGCTTTTAGAAGGGCGGTCGAGCTGGATACGTTGAAGAAGGGGATGAAATATATGTATTGTCCATGCATTGATTGTGATAATCTCAAGATGTTTAGCAACTCGGCGCAGATTGAGGCTCACTTGATTCGAAGGGGTTTCAGAAAAGGGTACAAATGTTGGACCAGTCACGGTGAAGAGAACAGTACACAAGAAGGTAGTTATGACATAGTCGAGGGAGACAACGATATGCCAGATGTGGACTGTTCTTTCAATCATGAGGATAGGTCGTAGGATGACAATCTGGATCAGATGTTACGTGATGCAGAAGGGAACTATAGTAAGAGAGAGTTTGGTAAATTCGAGGGCTTGATGGAGGACTCGGAGAAACCTTTGTTCCCGGGCTGCAAGCCGCAATACACGAGGTTGTCATCAGTTCTAGAACTACTGAAATTGAAGGCAAGCAATGGTTGGTCCGACAAGAGTTTCACGGCATTGTTAGGTCTCCTAGCGGACATGCTTCCAATGGGAAATGTGTTGCCGGGAACCACTTACCAAGCCAAGAAGATTCTTTGTCCATTAGGAATGGAAGTAGAAAGAATACATGCATGTCCAAATGATTGTATCCTGTACCGTAAAGAGTATGCTAGCTTACATGTTTGTCCGGTGTGCAAAGCATCTCGATACAAGCGTAAAAATGACTCTGATGATGGGAAGGGCATCGAGGTGAAGCAAGGACCTCCTGCTAAGGTGATGTGGTATCTTCCTGTAATCCCCCGTTTGAAGCGTTTATTTGCAAACCGCAAGGATGCAAGATTGATGCGTTGGCACTGGGAGCAGCGTAAGAAAGACGGAATGATAAGACATGTTGCTGATTCTGCCCAGTGGAGGAACATCGATAGGATGTTTGTAGATTTCGGTGTGGAACCGAGAAATATAAGGTTTGGGTTGAGTACAGATGGAATGAATCCTTTTGGTAACATGAGCAGCTGACATAGCACCTGGCCCGTGACTCTGTGCATGTACAACCTTCCTCCTTGGCTGTGTATGAAGCGGAAGTATATTTTGATGTCACTACTTATCCAAGGGCCGAAGCAACCTGGCAACGATATTGATGTGTTCTTAGCACCATTGGTGGAAGATCTTGCAATACTGTGGAACGAAGGGGTACATGTATGAGATGCGGACAAACGAGAGAACTTCACTCTACGCGCCATGTTGTTCTGCACCATTAATGATTTTTTTGCCCTTGGTAACCTGTCATGATTGAGTACAAAAGGAGCCAAAGCGTGTCCTCACTGCTTAGATTATACCGAGAGTATGTGGTTGAAAAAACCGTGTACATGCGTCACTGTAGGTTCCTTCCAAAGTATCACCCATACCGCAAGATGAAGAAACAATTTGACGGAAAAAAAGAGGATGACTCAGTACCAAGACCTTTTAGCAGGAAAGAGGTGTATGATATGGTCAAGGATATAAACGTTGTGCTTGGAAAGGGACGTAAATTGAGGAAGAACATGTGGAAAAAGAGGTCAATATTTTGGGACTTGCCTTATTGGGAGCACTTAGAAGTTCGCAATTGCATCGATGTCATGCATGTAGAGAAGAATGTATGTGACAGTTTGATTGGTCTCTTACTGAACATTCCTGATAAAACAAAGGATGGTGTTAACGCAAGGTGTGACTTGGTCGCTATGAACATCAGGACCAATTTAGCACCGATAGAGACCGATAAAGGCCGGACGTACCTTCCCCCAGCTTGCTACACTCTGTCTAAGTCTGAGAGAACTGAACTGTGTCAGTCCTTACATGGTGTGAAAGTTCCATCTGGTCACTCCACCAGCATGAAGAAACTTGTTTCCATGGAACATTTGAAATTAATTGGCATGAAGTCTCACGACTGTCATGTGCTAATGACACAAATGCTACGTGTTGCAATTAGAAGTATTTTGCTGAACAAGGTTCGAGTGAAAATCATAAGGCTATGTTATTTCTTCAACGCAATTGCTCAGAAGGTCATTGATCCTGATGGACTAGAGATGTATTTCCCTCCATCATTTTTTGATATCATGGTCCATCTCATTGTCCACCTTGTGAAAGAGATAAAAATATGCGGCCCCGTATTTTTACGTCATATGTACTCTTTCGAGAGCTATATGGGAATTCTGAAGTCCTATGTACGTAATCGATCTCGATCGGAGGGTAGCATTATCGAAGGTTATACAACAGAAGAGGTCATTGAATTCTGCATCGGCTACATGGCTCAGGTCGAGCCGATAGGTGTACCTCTATCTCGTCACGAGGGGAGGCTAGAGGGTATCGGGACTATCGGAAGGAAAGTAATAACTCCGGATCAAAATACGTATGCTCAAGCCCATTTCATGGTTTTACAACACATGACTGAAGTGACCCCATATATTGAAGAGCACAAGGACATGCTACGTCAGGAGAATGCAGGCCAGTCAAAAGTTTGGATCACGAGACAACACAACCGTCAGTTCAACGAATGGTTGAAGGCGCAATTGACTAGGAGGTCGTCAAGTGAAACACTACAATGGTTGGCAAAAGGGCTAAAATTTACAATTGTGACATGGCAAGGATACGACATTAATGGCTACACATTTTATACAACAGATCAGGATAGAAAGAGCACAGTGCAGAACTCAGGTGTCCGCATAGATGCCTATGATGCGCACGTCAGTACCACTGGCCGAAGCTCATACTACAGGCTTGTAGAGGAGATTTGGGAGCTTGACTATGTAATTTTTAAGATTCCTCTATTTCGGTGCCGTTGGGTCCAACTCCCACGGGGTGTAAAGGTCGACAAGTACCGCGTCACTACCGTGGACCTCGAATGTGTAGGATACAAAGACGAACCATTCGTACTTGCAAGGCAAGTTGTTCAAGTATTTTATGTAACCGACCCGGCAAATAAGAAGCGCCATGTAGTTCTTCAGGGAAAAAGAAGGATTGTCGGGCTTGAGAATGTTGTGGATGAGGAAGAGTACAATCAATTTGATGATTTGCCTCCATTCGGTGACGGCATCTGGCTTGAGGAAGAACAAGGCGATGAAGCAAGCTATATGTGTGTCGATCATCGTGAAGGGCTTTATTTAAAATGAAATAGCCAAGTGTAATAAATGTAACTATGAAATATTTATATTTATGGTTATGCTCACGTTTTTCATAATGTAACTATGTTCCATTGTAATTGTAAAATGACTCAGGAACTAAGAAATAGTTATATTTATGGTTATGCTTGCGTTTTACATAAATGTATCTATGTTCCATTGTAATTGTAAAATGACATAGGAACCTAGCTAGCTGCTGGTATTTATATTGAACTATTACAGGCAGTTTATTGAAAGAAACCGTCTGTGATAACACATCACAGACGGTTCTATAAATAGAACCGTCTGTGATAGTATGATATCACAGACGGTTTTATACATATAACCGTCTGTGATAATATGCATATCATAGACGGTTATATAATTAGCACCGTCTGTGATAATATGAATATCACAGACGGTTATATTTATAGAACTGTCTGTGATATAACTATCACAGACGGTTCGTTTACGGAACCGCCTGTGATAGTTTCCCTATAAATACCCACGGAGTAATCTCTAGTCTCCACTGTCCAGCGCCCCTGCTAGCGCTAGGTTTTGGTCCCTCCCGCCGCCGTTCCCTCCCGACGCCGCCGCCGTTCCCTCCCGACGCCGCCGCCGGTTCCTCCCGACGCCCCTCGCTCCCACCGCCGGTCCCTCCCGCCGCCGCTCCCTACCGACGCCGCCGGTCCCTCCCGACGCCACTCCCTACCGCCGCCGCTCCCTACGACGCCGCCGCTCCCTCCCGATGCCGCCGCTCCCTCCCGAGAAGTATTTTATGATATATGCTTGCATTTTAGCTTTATGATATATGCTTGACATGTTAGTTTTATGATATATGCTTCACATGTATTCTATGATATATGCTTGACATGTATTTTATGTTGTATGCTTCACATGTTAGCTTTATGATATATGCTTCACATGTATTCTATGATATATGCTTGACATGTATTTTATGTTGTATGTTTCACATGTTATCTTTATGTTATATGCTTCACATGTATTCTATGATATATACTTGACATGTATTTTATGTTGTATGCTTCACATGTTAGCTTTATGTTATATGCTTGACATGTTAGCTTTATGATATATGCTTTATTAGTACTTTATGATATATGCTTCACATGTTAGCTTGCTAAATTGTAACATATAATATATGCTGCACTTGTTTAGCTCACTGCAGTGATGCAGTCACTTCAGTTAGTCAATCGTTAGAACTTTGTCAAAGGGTATGAAGCAAGTGACACACTCTAGTGTATCCTGTTCAATGAACTTGATACACTGGTTTGTGTCATTTGCTTCATAGAACTTTGTTTAGGCCCATACCTCACTGCGTCCACACAGTCGTCCAAAAATTTTTAATATATGCCACATAGACCTTCAAAGGGCATGAAGCAAGTAACACATTCCAAAGTATCCGGTTCATTGAACTTGATACACTGGTTTGTGTCATTTGCTTCATAGAACTTTGTTTATTAGCTACAAAGTCTATTTCGAAGGCCCATAGCTCACGGCAGTTAGTTTTTTCTTAGAAGAGAGATGGCGTCCACACAGTCTTCGTCGTCGTCATCTGGGTCTCACGCTGCCAAGATTGCGAAAACCATGCGTGGCCGAGGAGTATTGAAAAGGCCAGAGGGCCGAATGACCATCACGGTGGTCTCTCCGAATGGGGTCCCTCTGGAACCGACGAAAGCAGCGTCATCATTTCGGACTACCTGCGGGATAATAGGAAGGCAACGGGTCCCCATCACCATAGCAAGCTGGAAAGATTTGACAAAGGATCACAAAAATCAACTATGGGAGGAAATTACAAATTCGTTCGAGATCCCAACAGAAGTACAGGGACTCGTGCAACGGCAGGCGCTCCTCGCAATGGAAAAAGCATGGAATAATTTTAAGAGCAATCTTGTGACGCATTACGTGACCAAGGATGTCCGCCCTTCACGAAGTATCCTTTCGTGTTGCCAGAAACATGGGAGGCCTTTGTGCAGATGAAGACAACGACCGAATTTCAAGAACAAAATGCGGCGCACAAGGCTCTCCAGTCACAAAACACTCACCCTCACAGGCTCGACACCGCTGGGTGCGCGGGTAAAATCCCGTAGTGGAGGATGCAGGACGAGGTAGCAATCCAATCGGAGGCCTCCCCACCATTTGCCGGGATCGCAAACGAGCGCGCTCGAAACTGGTTGAGAGCGAGGTCATCAACCACATCTTCGGGTGTCTCTTTCAAAAACCCCGCAGATGAGGAAGTGTCCCAACGCCTGGTAAAATATGTTAAACTACATAGTTGTTAACACCTCTTGAACTTCATGGGTTCAAAAATAACATGATTAATTGCCTCTTGCAGCAATCATTGACTACCGAATCTTCTCGTGGCTCATTTCAAGAATATAGGGAGAGAGATTTACTATCACAGGCCTTGGGAAAGAAAGAGCACTCAGGTCATGTCGGAACCCGGAGCAACGACTCCTGGATCCTCTGTGTAAATCGCACTAGTCCAGGATCAGCTAGTGCACACAGTGAACAACAAAGATAAATACCAAGCATAATGACCTTTATTTAATTTAAAGAGTACGGCCTTATGGCCAGCGTTTACATCAGTGCGCATTGGCAAAAATAACTGCAAAAGAAACTGCGGAAGCGAAGCTGAAAAAGGCGAAGCCCAAGCCTGCCCACAGGCAAACAACTGCAAGACGTGGCCTACTCGTTCTGGTCTTCACCGTAGTTGGAGTCGTCTTCCTCTGTGTGGAGATAGCAACAATGAGTACAAACTTGTACTCCGCAAGTCACACGGAGAAATGCAATATAATGATAAAGGCTTCAATGGAAGGCTCATAGGGTTAGTTTGCATAAAACAGCATTTAATGAAATACAGTAAATAGATTGAAATTACAGAACTTGATACAATAAGTAAAACAGTACTTGTAATTGAAAATATTACCGTCAGTGCAGGCTCC
The DNA here is from genome assembly GCA_017311315.1 of Dendrocalamus latiflorus. NCBI lineage: Eukaryota > Viridiplantae > Streptophyta > Magnoliopsida > Poales > Poaceae > Dendrocalamus > Dendrocalamus latiflorus. Next base: position 8,998,695 of record CM029662.1, read on the forward strand.
GACCAAACACCAACCTATCCACGGGCATCCCACCCGGACCATCTTTTCCAAAAGATCACGTATGGATTCCATCCATCCACACGCTTTCACTGCGCAACTCTGATGAATTCCATCCATTCACCAGACTTCAAACTCTTACGGATTCCATCCATCCGTAAGGTTTTCATCTCTCGTGGATTCCATCCATCCACAAGGTTTTCGAAAACAAATTTTGAAAAACAAAGTCTAATCCATGAAAAACTTTTACTCAGCATGCCCATGACCGTGGGCACGGCTATCCAGGATAGGTTATACACTCTGCAGAGGTTGTACAGCTTTACCCACAAGACACGATCATCCCATATTGCCACCGGTTTACACACTTCCTTAGGTGTGCGGCGAGGAGTCGTGACAAGGCCTTTACAATGCAAAGCCTTCAACCTGGCCAAGCCAACTCTAAGGTTTCACCCCAGTAAGGAATCCACCAGACCGGGACCCCCTTTTGAGCCAAGTGAGACTTCTCATGGCCTACGCCACGCTCACTTTCATCCTACGAAATGGCTCAGGTTGGGACCCGCAAATTATTCAGCCAGGGCTGTCCCATACCAGCCTTGTGGTAGTACGTTAGGGCTTTGCAACAGTAGCTCACAGACCGGTCCTTAATTGACTCAGGCCCAACCACATACCCCCGTGCACGACAATCAACCACTGCGGCTCCAACCAACAGGGTATGCCTGCACCCACCACTCTAACCAAATGCCTAAGTCTAAACCAGTTTTATATTTTGTTTTCAAAAATATTTCATAATCCTCCTTGACTCACCAAAGTCAAGAGCTCATATCATTTTATGTAAAAAGGGGGTCATCATTTTATGCGAAAGATATCCCAAAACAAAATTATACGATTAAGCAGGGCTAAGCATTTGATTAAACTCTCTAGCCAACACTAATGTATTAACTAGAGTTTGAATCTAGGGTGACAAGGTATAAGGGATTCAATAACAATGGAGGAATTAACAAGTAGGCAATAACTAAATTTAAAACTGAATTGAAATACGTTGAATAAACATATGCATGCAATATAATTTGAATCAACATAATTTTATTTTGAAAACTGGGATCAACATGATCAAGGAGTGTGACTTGCCTTGCTCTTCAACTTGGCTTGAATCTTCGTCGAAGAAATTTCCCGAATCGTCGAAGTCTACACGTGAAAATAACCCACCAAATTCAAATAAATTCAAATTAAATTCAAATTGACTTCAAATATTTGAATTGAGGCCATAAATGGATAGAGGGGAATTTTTGATGAATTTAGAAATTTGAATGGGCTCAAACGGAGTTAGGACGAAGGAGAACGGGCTCCGGGAAGTTTGAAAAGAGAGAAAATGGAAAAATCAGGATTTTTGGAATTATTTTTCTAAAGGAAAATCTGGGATTATTGCGTCAGCAGGGAATTAATTTTTGGCTGATTTATTTTTCCACGGGAAATTCGGATTTATTGCGCCTGCTGACGTCAGCCCTGGGGCCGGGCCGACTGACAGGTGGGCCCTCGGTCTATGGACCGAGTCCACGGGCGAGGGGAGGCGCTGAGGTGGCGGGGGAGGCGGCTGGCGCGGACGTGGCGCTGACGGGGCAGGGGAGGCCGAGGTGGCGCTGGCATGGCGCCCGATCACCGGCCACGTGGGCACAGGGACGCCGACGTGGGAGGCCGGCCGGTGGCGCACGGGGGAGCGGGCCTCGCCGGCGCTCCGGCAGGCGGCGGCCGGCGGCGAGGGGCCGAGGAGAGAGAGGGGGCGACGGGAAATGCGATGGTGGGGGCGGAGGTTACCGAGGGCGGCCGGAAGGTGGTCGGCGACGAGGGAAGGCGGCGGCGGCTTGGGGGCTCCGGCGGCGAGGGGGTTCCGGCGGTGGGGAGGGGCGGCCGAGAGGTCCCCGAGGTGCGCGCGGACACGGCGAAGCTCGCAGAGGCGGCGGCGAGGCCTGGGGAGCTCCGAGGCGGCGGCGATTCTTCGTCGGAGTCGGAGGAGGCGGCAGAGGCGGTGGCGCACGGCGCGAGGGCGAGGGGAAGCTCGGGAGAGAGGGAGGAGTGGAGGGGGAGGTGGTGCGGAGAGAGGCGGAGCCGGGGAGGGGCCTTTTATAGGGCGGAGGGAAGCGGGGCGGCACGGATTTCTCGCCGGTGATGGCGGCGGCGGAAAGGAAAGAGGGGGGGGAAGGAAAGGGCGGCGCGGAAGGAAAGTAGAGCGCGGAGATGGCGGGGGAAGACGGGTGCCCGACTTGCGGGGGAAGAAAGGGGGTGGGCCGCGCGCGGGAGAGCGGGACGGCGGGCTGGGGCGAAGGAACGGTTGCGGGCGGCGGCGGCGCGAGGAGGAAGACGACGCGCGGGGAAGACGGAGGCCCTGACGGGCGGGCCCAGCCTGTCAGCGGGGCCGAGAGGGGGAACGGAGCCGACGGCTCCGATGGCGCCACGCCAAGGGGCACGGATCGGGCGGCCAAGCGGGGAGAGGGGGCGCGGACGGTCGATGGGCCGTGGCGGGGTGGCGTGGCGCGGATCCGAGCCAGCCAGGTGGCGGGCGCGGAAGAGGGGAGGGCGGGATCCCGCGGGCGACGTGGGAGCAATCCGGCCGTCCACGTGGCGGCCGGAGGGAGAGGAGGGAATTTTCATTTTTGATTTTTGATTTAGGATTTTCAGAAAATCCAGAAAATTCAATAAGCCTCAGAAAAATACCAAATAACTTCCAAAAATTCCAGGAAAATTCACAGAAGCTCCTGGTGACATTTTGGACTTAATAAAAATATTTCCAACTAATGTTGGTATTGAATTTTCATACTTTAAAATACTTTTTAATTTCAAAAATACATTTTTGAACTCCAGAAAATCCAGGAAACCAAATAAAAGCCAAATAACTCCAAATAATTAATTTGAATTAGGATTTTCATATAAAATCAAAATATTATTTTATTTAATAATAATTTTAGGTTTTTCTGAAAATGCTTTTTAAATCCAGCTTTTCAAAAGCAGAAATTCAGAGCAAATCCAAATTTAAACTTTAGGCAACAAAACACTTATTTTAGATTAAATTTTAATTTTAATTGATTTTTATTTATTTCTTTATTTATTTTATTTTAACAAAAACCTGGGCTGTTACAATCTACCCCCCTTAAAAAGAATCTCGTCCCCGAGATTCGCACGGGCTAGCAAAGAAATGGGTTTGGATCTTACCCTGCATGGTTTGTGCCGAGATCTGATTTAGTCGTCCTTTCACGAACTTCTGGGGCCTTTTTCTTCCTGCTTGAAGGTGGTTGGCAGTTGGTGCTCCCGGTGTTCCATTCTTCACTACCTGTTGCTTCTTGGGGCAGTTGTTGGCGTAATGCCCTGTCTCATGGCAGTTGAAACAGGTGACTCCTGCTGCAGGGTTTGAGTCCTTTGGGAAGTCAATTGCCAAAGTTTTGTTGTCTTCGTTGTTGGGGAAAGTGTTGGTTTGTTCTTCGGCTGAAGATGAAGACTGAAATCTGTTGGCCTGTGGTGGAGTCCTTCTGATCTTGGGAAAACTTCTGGTGTTCAGGTGCTGGGTGTTCATACGTCTCTTCCGATTCTCCATTTCTTGGTGCTTGGACTCTTGGCGAATCGCCTTACTGACAAGCTGGTGGAAGTCAGTGTAGTCATTGGAGAGAAGTTGAACCGACAGGTCATCATTGAGTCCTTCAAGGAATCTTTCCTGCTTAGCTTCATCAGTAGCGATGTCCTCTGGCGCGTAACGTGCCAATTGGTTGAATTTCCGTAGATACTCATTCACGGTGCAGCTTCCTTGGCGCAGAGTTCGGAATTCCCTTTTCTTGAGAGTGATGGTGCCGGTTGGAATATGAGCTTTATGGAAACTCTTCTCGAACTCATTCCATGTTATGGCTTGTGCGTTGGCATGAGCAGCGGTGTAGGTGTCCCACCATTCTGACGCTGGTCCGTTCAACTGATGAGAAGCAAATAAGACTTTTTCCCTATCACTGCATTGGATGATGTCCAGCTTCTTGCCTATGACTCTAAGCCAGTCATCTGCATCCATGGGGTCAGCACTGCTGGAGAAGGTCGGGGGACGCAACCTCATAAATTCAGCCAGGCTTGGCTGGGGAGCTTGTGCTGGCACTAGTGGAGCAGGTTGTGCAGGGTTGTTAATGGTCTGCACTAGTAGTTGGATAAGCTGATTCTGATTGGCCATCATTTGAGCCCAATCCGGTCCATTGGCAGGAGGTGGTGGAGGGATAGGTGCAGCCTGGTTGCCAGTAGTGTTGTTGTCGTGAACATTGTCGTTGTTGTTGCTCCTTGTGTTAACCATCTGCTGGGTGCTTTAAGAATTAGGAGAGAGGAGACTCAAGGCAAAGGGGGAATAGGGGATATTTTGCACAACCCAACAAAACTCAACAAAACCCTTTTATTAATTAATAGTTATGGCTGCCAACAAAAGAGAAAACTGACAGCCCATAACAACGTTTTATTAACTAGCCTAACAACTTATCCTAAAGGGCTAAGGGTCGTCTTGGAGTCATCCTGCATGGCTCTCGAGATACTACTCATGATCCTTCAAGGCGAAGATTGAAGTGGCGACAGGGTCGAAAAATTTCAGCTGTTGCCATCTATAGTTGTTTGGAACAAGGGAAGAGGCAGAAATAGGCTTTTCAAAAAATGATATAAAGACGAGAAAGGATTGAGATAAGGATAAGCAAAGATTTGAAAGGTAAGGTTTAAGCAAAACTTTTTGAAACTACTGATTATTAAAAATAAGTCCTTATGGTCTGACCAATCTATTTTACCTACGGTCACGTCTTGGAGTCATTAAGGCTCTGATACCATCTCTGTCGGAACCCGGAGCAACGACTCCTGGATCTTCTGTGTAAATCGCACTAGTCCAGGATCAGCTAGTGCACACAGTGAACAACAAAGATAAATACCAAGCATAATGACCTTTATTTAATTTAAAGAGTACGGCCTTATGGCCAGCGTTTACATCAGTGCGCATTGGCAAAAATAACTGCAAAAGAAACTGCGGAAGCGAAGCTGAAAAAGGCGAAGCCCAAGCCTGCCCACAGGCAAACAACTGCAAGACGTGGCCTACTCGTTCTGGTCTTCACCGTAGTTGGAGTCGTCTTCCTCTGTGTGGAGATAGCAACAATGAGTACAAACTTGTACTCCGCAAGTCACACGGAGAAATGCAATATAATGATAAAGGCTTCAATGGAAGGCTCATAGGGTTAGTTTGCATAAAACAGCATTTAATGAAATACAGTAAATAGATTGAAATTGCAGAACTTGATACAATAAGTAAAACAGTACTTGTAATTGAAAATATTACCGTCAGTGCAGGCTCCGACCAAACACCAACCTATCCACGGGCATCCCACCCGGACCATCTTTTCCAAAAGATCACGTATGGATTCCATCCATCCACACGCTTTCACTGCGCAACTCTGATGAATTCCATCCATTCACCAGACTTCAAACTCTTACGGATTCCATCCATCCGTAAGGTTTTCATCTCTCGTGGATTCCATCCATCCACAAGGTTTTCGAAAACAAATTTTGAAAAACAAAGTCTAATCCATGAAAAACTTTTACTCAGCATGCCCATGACCGTGGGCACGGCTATCCAGGATAGGTTATACACTCTGCAGAGGTTGTACAGCTTTACCCACAAGACACGATCATCCCATATTGCCACCGGTTTACACACTTCCTTAGGTGTGCGGCGAGGAGTCGTGACAAGGCCTTTACAATGCAAAGCCTTCAACCTGGCCAAGCCAACTCTAAGGTTTCACCCCAGTAAGGAATCCACCAGACCGGGACCCCCTTTTGAGCCAAGTGAGACTTCTCATGGCCTACGCCACGCTCACTTTCATCCTACGAAATGGCTCAGGTTGGGACCCGCAAATTATTCAGCCAGGGCTGTCCCATACCAGCCTTGTGGTAGTACGTTAGGGCTTTGCAACAGTAGCTCACAGACCGGTCCTTAATTGACTCAGGCCCAACCACATACCCCCGTGCACGACAATCAACCACTGCGGCTCCAACCAACAGGGTATGCCTGCACCCACCACTCTAACCAAATGCCTAAGTCTAAACCAGTTTTATATTTTGTTTTCAAAAATATTTCATAATCCTCCTTGACTCACCAAAGTCAAGAGCTCATATCATTTTATGTAAAAAGGGGGTCATCATTTTATGCGAAAGATATCCCAAAACAAAATTATACGATTAAGCAGGGCTAAGCATTTGATTAAACTCTCTAGCCAACACTAATGTATTAACTAGAGTTTGAATCTAGGGTGACAAGGTATAAGGGATTCAATAACAATGGAGGAATTAACAAGTAGGCAATAACTAAATTTAAAACTGAATTGAAATACGTTGAATAAACATATGCATGCAATATAATTTGAATCAACATAATTTTATTTTGAAAACTGGGATCAACATGATCAAGGAGTGTGACTTGCCTTGCTCTTCAACTTGGCTTGAATCTTCGTCGAAGAAATTTCCCGAATCGTCGAAGTCTACACGTGAAAATAACCCACCAAATTCAAATAAATTCAAATTAAATTCAAATTGACTTCAAATATTTGAATTGAGGCCATAAATGGATAGAGGGGAATTTTTGATGAATTTAGAAATTTGAATGGGCTCAAACGGAGTTAGGACGAAGGAGAACGGGCTCCGGGAAGTTTGAAAAGAGAGAAAATGGAAAAATCAGGATTTTTGGAATTATTTTTCTAAAGGAAAATCTGGGATTATTGCGTCAGCAGGGAATTAATTTTTGGCTGATTTATTTTTCCACGGGAAATTCGGATTTATTGCGCCTGCTGACGTCAGCCCTGGGGCCGGGCCGACTGACAGGTGGGCCCTCGGTCTATGGACCGAGTCCACGGGCGAGGGGAGGCGCTGAGGTGGCGGGGGAGGCGGCTGGCGCGGACGTGGCGCTGACGGGGCAGGGGAGGCCGAGGTGGCGCTGGCATGGCGCCCGATCACCGGCCACGTGGGCACAGGGACGCCGACGTGGGAGGCCGGCCGGTGGCGCACGGGGGAGCGGGCCTCGCCGGCGCTCCGGCAGGCGGCGGCCGGCGGCGAGGGGCCGAGCAGAGAGAGGGGGCGACGGGAAATGCGATGGTGGGGGCGGAGGTTACCGAGGGCGGCCGGAAGGTGGTCGGCGACGAGGGAAGGCGGCGGCGGCTTGGGGGCTCCGGCGGCGAGGGGGTTCCGGCGGTGGGGAGGGGCGGCCGAGAGGTCCCCGAGGTGCGCGCGGACACGGCGAAGCTCGCAGAGGCGGCGGCGAGGCCTGGGGAGCTCCGAGGCGGCGGCGATTCTTCGTCGGAGTCGGAGGAGGCGGCAGAGGCGGTGGCGCACGGCGCGAGGGCGAGGGGAAGCTCGGGAGAGAGGGAGGAGTGGAGGGGGAGGTGGTGCGGAGAGAGGCGGAGCCGGGGAGGGGCCTTTTATAGGGCGGAGGGAAGCGGGGCGGCACGGATTTCTCGCCGGTGATGGCGGCGGCGGAAAGGAAAGAGGGGGGGGAAAGGAAAGGGCGGCGCGGAAGGAAAGTAGAGCGCGGAGATGGCGGGGGAAGACGGGTGCCCGACTTGTGGGGGAAGAAAGGGGGTGGGCCGCGCGCGGGAGAGCGGGACGGCGGGCTGGGGCGAAGGAACGGTTGCGGGCGGCGGCGGCGCGAGGAGGAAGACGACGCGCGGGGAAGACGGAGGCCCTGACGGGCGGGCCCGGCCTGTCAGCGGGGCCGAGAGGGGGAACGGAGCCGACGGCTCCGATGGCGCCACGCCAAGGGGCACGGATCGGGCGGCCAAGCGGGGAGAGGGGGCGCGGACGGTCGATGGGCCGTGGCGGGGTGGCGTGGCGCGGATCCGAGCCAGCCAGGTGGCGGGCGCGGAAGAGGGGAGGGCGGGATCCCGCGGGCGACGTGGGAGCAATCCGGCCGTCCACGTGGCGGCCGGAGGGAGAGGAGGGAATTTTCATTTTTGATTTTTGATTTAGGATTTTCAGAAAATCCCAGAAAATTCAATAAGCCTCAGAAAAATACCAAATAACTTCCAAAAATTCCAGGAAAATTCACAGAAGCTCCTGGTGACATTTTGGACTTAATAAAAATATTTCCAACTAATGTTGGTATTGAATTTTCATACTTTAAAATACTTTTTAATTTCAAAAATACATTTTTGAACTCCAGAAAATCCAGGAAACCAAATAAAAGCCAAATAACTCCAAATAATTAATTTGAATTAGGATTTTCATATAAAATCAAAATATTATTTTATTTAATAATAATTTTAGGTTTTTCTGAAAATGCTTTTTAAATCCAGCTTTTCAAAAGCAGAAATTCAGAGCAAATCCAAATTTAAACTTTAGGCAACAAAACACTTATTTTAGATTAAATTTTAATTTTAATTGATTTTTATTTATTTCTTTATTTATTTTATTTTAACAAAAACCTGGGCTGTTACAGGTCACACACGAGGCACGGGGGTTTATGTATCTTGGATGCACGGATTTCCATATTACTCCGAGACATATAGGAGTAGGAAGAGATCCAAGGCGTACTGCAACGAACAAATAAAACATGAGCTTCGTGCTCAACTTGAGGAACAACTATCTGCTTCACTTCAAGAGCAAACTGCCTCACTTCGAGGAGAGATAGATTCATTGAGGGAAGAACTGAGACAAGTCCGCAACCAATCGTAACCCACCCCTACTACTACGGTACCCAGTCCCCCTCAACGTCGCAGTAGCTGCGCGTCCACACCAATTACCGGACATAGCGACGCCCGCTTACCTATCGATGACATTCAGGTAATGTACCTCTTTAGAATGGTGCATAGATCTCTCTGGTGGACGCCTTAACTCATCTTGTGTCGTTATGTAGGAGCCCATGCCTTGCATCCTTAGAGTCAGGCTTGTTGGCTCTATTCCCGTTGACGCTGGGCGCGGCATGGCGTATCCATTGCTGCCAGGGACGCTGGTGCACGGTGTACAAGTCAACACCGGTTTCATAAAGGTCCAAGTGGACATGATTAATGATATTTTTAAGACCGTCCCTCTTGAGAAGCCCCCAAACGAAGAGATTAAGACATTAGGGGATGCCGTCCACACATTCATTCAGTGGCCCAAGAGGGACATCGCCCTCGACTTGCCCGTGCCACAATCTCCACATCTAGTGGCCCAAGAGGGACGTCGCCCTGGACCTGTCACATCGGCTCCGGTGGCTCCACCTCCACCTCCAAATCTAGTGAAGTCTGTTGCATCGGCTCCCACCGAGACGCCACCGAAAACGTATCATAAGCGAGGCTCCAAGGCCTCCAAGGCTCATGTGAAGAAAATTAAGCCGCGTCCTGGGCCATGGAAGTTCATTCTAGAAGTGTCGTTGGTGCCCGATTCACAATTATCCCGGCTTGGTTTGGTTTGCAATACATTGCATGCCTGGTACATGGAGAAGTCCAACATGAAGCCAAATCGGCAGAGTGCATTCACTCTAAAATATAAGGAGATGCATTTCCTCCACGACTCGGGCTACTGAAAGCATCTAGGCCCCTAAAAATATTAGTTTTGGTAATTAATGACATTATGTGATCATGGGACTAATTTGTGTATTGAGTGTTTGCAAAAATTAGTCTCAAGGGCAAAGAAGAAGGTACATAAAAAGATGTTGAAGATTCAAAGATCTCAAGGGTAACAAGGTAAATAGTTTAGGGATCTATTTTATTTTTACCGGTCTTGGAGATAGGTTGGAAGACCGGATTATAGGATAGACGCCGTACTATTAAGAGGGATCATGGTAATTTGCTAAATCATATGCTAATGTGCCCTTTGGATCAATTTAGGATCATGCATACACTTAGAAATTAAAATCAAATTAAAACTGTGCTTTGTCAGAAAATCCGGTAGTACCGGCGTTCTACGGGCGGAACTACCGCATGGCCGGAAGTACCGGGCCTCAGAGCGGAACTTAAATTCCAGAGAGCGCCCGGAGTTAAACTTAGCCTCTCGAAAAACGGAAGTACCGCGGTTTGAACTGCGGAACTACCGCGGGCCGGTAGTTCCAGACTTAAGAGCGGAACTTAAATTCCAAAGAGCGCCCGGAGTTAAACTTAGCCTCTCGAAAAACGGAAGTAGCGCGGTTTGAACTGCGGAACTACCGCAGGCCGGTAGTTCTGGACTTAAGAGCGGAACTTTATTTCCAGAGAGCGCCCTGAGTTGAAGTTAGCCGCACTGAAATCGGAAGTACCGGGGCTAAGAGCGAAACTTCCGGATTTCCGGAAGTACCGCGATTTTAACGGCGGTAGTACCGCACTCATTTTTCAACGGTTACTTCTGACCGCCTGAAATAGCCGTTCTGTTGCGACGGCGGAAATCCGGAAGTACCGCCCATATAACGGCGGTAGTTCCGGTTTTCCTGAAAATTCAGAATTGTTTATTGCAACGGCTATTTGAGGTTGGTGAGGGTATAAATACACCCCCACCAGAACTTGTAAGCGTTGTTGAACCCATATTGAACATCTTTGAGCTTAGAGCAACTCCTCACACCTCTCTTCCACTCTTGTGCATTAAATAGAGGTAGTTGAGCCAAATTCAAGTGCATTGCATTCTAGATTGATCCAATTGTCACTTGTGTGTGATCAAGCCGTTGTGGTTCATTTCTCTTGGTGCTTGCCGGCACCTAGACGGCTTGGCGGAGGTTCCGGTGATCTTCTCAAGAAGATTGTGAGAAGGCCCGGAAGATTGTGAAGGCTCGGAGCTCGCCTACCCGGAGAGGGAAAGGGCTACTGCTAGTGATCGAGGTGATTAGGCTCAATTCGTGGAGCCGGTCCTATTCGGTAGGGCTTACCTCAACGTGGACTAGGGGAGACCGGTAAGTCTCCGATCACCACGGTAAAAAGTAATTGTGTCAAATTGTGGTTTTCTCTCTTGTATTTACTTTTATTCAAGCAACGTTCTTATTTCATATTAATTGATTGCTTGTCTTAGTTAGAGTAGCAACCTTAGACCTAGACCTTGTGATTTAGATATTGGTCAATTACTTGTGCTAGTGTTATCTTGAGCCTTTCTAAGTTGTTTAGGTATACCATTATCGATTTGCTCTAGTCAATTCATTAAGTTTAAAATTGTTAATTGAAATTAGACGAAAATTTTAAAACCACCTATCCCCCCCCCCCTCTAATCGGCCTCCTCGATCTTACAAGTGGTATCAGAGCTTGGTCTCTCAATTTTATGCTTAACCGTCTAGAGAGAAAAGGATGGCTAGCGAGGGGATTGCAATAGGAAAGGCACCTTTCTTTGATGGCTCAAATTATGCTTATTGGAAAATTAGAATGTCTATTTACTTAAAGGCCATGAGTCCTCAAATTTGGAAAGTCGTAAATGAGGGTTATGTTATGGCTCTTGATCCGGATCACCCAACGGAACAAGACGGGCGTAACGCTCATTTAGACGCCCAAGCTATGAATGCTTTATTCGGAGCCTTGAACGCGGATGAGTTCAATAGAGTGAGCAATCTTGAGACGGCTCACGCTATTTGGACTACCCTTTCGGAAATACACGAAGGGACATCCACGGTCAAGGAGGCCAAATTGCATCGGCTTAGGATCAAATATGAGACATTCACAATGTTGCCCCATGAAGATATCAATGAGATGTACTCAAGGCTTAACAACATTGTGAATGAGCTAAAGGGCCTTGGAACTAACCTTTCCGATCTTGATATTGTTCGAAAGATGCTTAGGGCCTTGCCGGAGAAATATGAAGTATTGGTGACACTCTTCCTCAACTCACCGGAGTTGGCAAGAATGACACCAACTCAATTGTTGGGCAACCTCATCACCAACGAGCTCTACAAAAAGGACAAGGAAGAGCTCTTGGAGCAATCCTCCTCCAAGAACAAGAAGATCACCGCCTTCAAGGCTAAAGCAGTGATAAGTGAAGAATCCGAAGATGATGATGAGGAGGACTCCAAAGAAGAATTGGCACTTCTAGTGAGAAGAATGAAGAAGTTCATGAGGAGACGGCCAAACCGAGGTACAAGCTATGAGAAGAACAAGAAGGGACATTCCTTCTCCAACAAGAGGTATAGCAACATTCGTTGCTATGAATGTGATGAAAAGGGGCACATTGCCTCTCAATGCCCTACAAAGAAAGATGACAAGGAGAAGTCATCAAAGAAGAAGAACTACAACGGCAAGAAGAAGCTCTTCAAGAAGCTTCACAAGGATGGCAAGAACGAAGCCCATATTGGTGAGTGGGACTCCGAGGAGGAGTATTCTGACTCCGACTCAAGCGAGGACGAATCTCCCAAGAAGAAGGGGCTTGTGGGCATTGCCATCAAGGAGGCCCCATCACTATTCTCCACTCCTACATGCCTTATGGCTAAGGGAGAAAAGGTAAAATTATTTGATGATGATTTAATGGATATGTTAGTTGAATTGAATGAGTTTCTTGGAAAAGAAAAATCAAAGTTTAAGGTCTTGAAGAGAGAACATATTTCTCTTAAAGACTCTTATGAGGAGCTAAAGGAAGCTCATGATTTACTTCTCCAAGAAAATCATAAATCTAGTACTAGCATTGGAGTTACTTGTGATATCTTGAATGAAATGCCTAGTATAGAAATTTCAAAGTCTAGCATATCTACATGTTGTGATGATTTACTTGCCATGCCTTGTTCATCTAGTGTTGACTCTGGAAATGCTTTAAATCTTGTTCATGATGATATGCTTACTAATGAAAATAAAAATTTAAAGGAACAAGTGCTAAAATTGAACAAAAGTTTAGAAAGAGCTTACAAGGGAAAAGAAACTCTTGATAAAGTGCTAAGCACTCAAAGATACTCTTTCAACAAGGAGAGACTTGGATATGTTCCCAAAAAAGGTAAGAAACCGACATACAAGCCTCCAAGGTTTGTAAAGGAGGATGGTAAGTTTTGCACAAAATGTCGGTGTGTTGGACATACTCAAAATGATTGCTCTAAGAATAACATGCATTCCATTGGTCTATATGATTCTTGCTATATGCTTAAAAGGTCTAAGAATGGAAATGTGATCGCTCATTTCATTGGCACCTCGATTTTGGGTGCTAAAAGGAAATCCATTTGGGTACCCAAAACCTTGGTCACTAACCTCCAAGGACCCAAACACATTTGGGTACCTAAAAGAACTTGATTTCTTTTTTAGGTGAACTATAAAACCGGTGGAAGGCATTGGGTGTTGGATAGCGGTTGCACTCAACACATGACCGGAGACCGGAAAATGTTCACTAACTTTGAGAGTGGAAGCAATGACAAGATCACATTTGGAGATAATAGCAAAGGAAAGGTATTGGGTTTGGGTAAAATTGCTATCTCAAATGACCTTTCAATTTCTAATGTGTCACTTGTTGAAACATTAAATTTCAATTTACTTTCCGTTGCCCAATTATGTGATCTTGGTTTAACATGCTTATTCTCAAAAGAAAATGTTGTAATCTCAAAAGAAAATAATAATGAACTTGTCTTTAAAGGTTTTAGATTTGGAAATCTCTATTTGGTAGATTTTACTTCAAATGAGTCTTGTTTAAAAACTTGTTTAATTGCAAAAAACTTCTTTGGGTTGGTTGTGGCATAGAAGGCTAGGTCATGTAGGAATGGTTCAACTTAAAAAGCTTTTTAAGCATGACTTAGTGGTTGGCTTGAAGGATGTGAAGTTTGAGAAAAATCGACTTTGTAGTGCTTGTCAAGCCGGAAAACAAGTTGCTAATTCTCACCCTTCCAAAAGTATCATGTCAACCTCTAGGCCATTAGAGCTCTTACATATGGATTTGTTCGGGCCAACAACCTATAAGAGCATTGGAGGAAATAGCTATTGTTTAGTCATTGTGGATGATTACTCTAGATATACATGGGTCTTCTTCCTAAATGACAAAAGTGAAACCTCCGGGATTTTCAAAAGTTTTTCAAAAAGGGCCCAAAATGAATTTGATTTTAAATTAAAGAAAATTAGGAGTGACAATGGTTCCGAGTTCAAGAATACAAAAGTTGAAGATTTTTGTGATGAACTTGGAATAAAGCACGAGCTTTCCACAACCTACACTCCGGAGCAAAATGGAGATGTAGAAAGGAAAAATCGTACATTAATAGAAATGGCTAGGACAATGCTTGATGAATATAATACTTCCGATAAGTTTTGGGCGGAAGCTATTAACACCGCATGTCATGCCATAAATCGCCTCTATTTGTATCGACTTTTGAAAAAGACTTCCTATGAGCTTCTCGTTGGAAGAAAACCGAACATCTCATACTTTAGGGTATTTGGTTGCAAATGCTATATACTAAGAAAAGGTGTTCGGCTCTCTAAATTTCAAAGTCGGTGTAATGAAGGTTTTCTTTTAAGATATTCTTCAAATAGCAAAGCTTATAGGGTCTTTAACAAAAATTCGGGGTTAGTAGAAGAATCTTGTGATGTCCAATTTGATGAAACTAACGGCTCTCAAGAAGAGCATGAGAACTTGGATGATGTAGGAGATGAAGGTCTTCGAAAAGCAATGGAGAACATGCAAATTGGAGACATTAAGCCAAATGAAGATCAAATGTCACCAAGCTCGTCAAAACAAGTGGAGCCTCCCTCTTCATCTACAACAAACGACGTTCAAGTTATAGAAGATAAAGAAAAGGATCAACCACTAAATACCTTCAAGATTCACAATGCAATAGCCAAGGATCATCCAATAGATCAAATATTGGGTGACGTGAGTAAGGGTGTTCAAACTCGCTCTAGAGTAGCTTCATTTTGTGAACACTATTCTTTTGTATCTTCACTTGAACCTAAGCGTGTAGAAGAAGCTTTAGATGACCCGGATTGGATAAATGCTATGCATGAAGAGTTGAATAATTTTGCTCAAAATGACGTTTGGACTTTGGTGGAGAGACCAAAGGAGCACAATGTTATTGGCACAAAATGGGTCTTCCGGAACAAACAAGATTTGAACGGAATTGTGGTAAGAAATAAAGCAAGGTTAGTAGCTCAAGGTTATACTCAAGTCGAGGGCTTAGATTATGATGAGACATTTGCCCCCGTTGCTAGACTTGAATCAATTAGAATCTTGCTTGCTTTTGCATCATGCTTTGATATTAAATTGTTTCAAATGGATGTCAAAAGTGCATTTCTAAATGGAACAATTTCCGAATTAGTTTATGTAGAACAACCCCCGGGTTTTGAAGATGCTAAAAACCCTAATCATGTTTATAAGCTTTCCAAGGCGCTTTATGGTTTAAAACAAGCTCCTAGAGCTTGGTATGAACGCCTTCGCAACTTTCTTGTGTCAAAAGGCTTTAAAATTGGTAAAGTAGATACAACTCTATTTACAAAAATTATTGAAGATGGTTTCTTTGTATGTCAAATCTATGTTGATGATATTATATTTGGTCCTACTAATCAAGACTTTTGCAAAGAATTTGGTGAGATGATGTCTAGGGAATTTGAGATGTCGATGATTGGTGAGCTAAGCTACTTCCTTGGACAACAAATCAAGCAACTTAAAGATGGGACATTTATAAGTCAAACAAAGTATGTCAAAGATCTACTCAAGAAATTTGGAATGGAAGAAGCAAAACCTATCAAGACACCCATGGCAACAAACGGGCATCTAGACCTCAACGAAGGAGGTAAGTCGGTAGATTTAAAGCTTTATAGATCCATGATTGGTAGTTTACTCTATCTTACCGCATCTAGGCCCAATATTATGTTTAGTGTTTGCATGTGTGCACGTTTTCAAGCTTCTCCAAAAGAGTGCCATTTAGTGGCCGTAAAGAGGATTCTAAGATATTTAAAGCATTCCTCAAATATAGGGCTTTGGTTTCCCAAAGGTGCAAAATTTGAGTTAATTGGATATTCGGATTCCGATTATGCGGGTTGCAAAGTGGATAGAAAAAGCACCTCGAGTAGTTGCCAATTGCTAGGAAGGTCTCTAGTATGTTGGTCATCTAAGAAACAAAATTCCGTAGCCCTTTCAACCGCCGAAGCCGAATATATTTCCGCGGGTAGTTGTTGTGCTCAATTACTTTGGATGAGGCAAACATTGTTGGATTATGGGATAAATTTTCATAAAATACCTCTTTTGTGTGATAATGATAGTGCAATCAAAATATCCAACAATCCCGTTCAACACTCAAGAACCAAGCATATAGATATTCGCCACCATTTCTTGAGAGATCATGTGAGCAAGGGAGACATTGAAATTAGCCACGTCCGAACCGAAGATCAACTAGCGGACATTTTCACCAAACCATTAGATGAAAGCCGCTTTTGCAAATTGAGGAATGAATTAAATGTCATAGACTACTCAAATGTAGCTTGAAATCAAATTTCATTCTTTTCTGCTCATTTGATGCACTTGTGTGGAATTTAAATGAATTTTTCCTTATTTTTGATCAAAAATGTGATTATTTTCCTAAAAATTAATTTCAAAGTATAGCAATAGCTCAATTGATGCATAATGATCCTAAATGACCTTTATTGAGTGCAAAACTAGGGATCATTTGCATAATTCCAAGATCTAAAGTTCAATTCCTGAAAAGTTCCAGAAATTTCGGAACTACCGCAGTTTATTGTGCGGTACTTCCGCTCCTCTCAGAAAAATTGGAACTACCGCAGTATAAACCGCGGAACTTCCGGAATTTCTGTGAAAATGGAACTACCGGCATGTTAAGCGCGGAACTTCCATTTTCTGCTGGATTTATTGCGGTTTCCAAAATCGACCTCCTCCTGCCGTTACTTCTCTCTCTCTCTCTCTTTCCTCTCCCAAACCGCAGCCGCCTCCCTTCTCTTTTCCTCTCCTCTCTTCAAACTCTCTCTCTCCCAAGAACCTCCCTCCTCTCCCGATCTTCGAATTTGAGGGGAGTTCTTCATTTTTGGGCGATTCCTTGCACTTCTAGGGTTCCCCTCCATCGACTCCACAAGGTAAATTGAATCAAAATCCCTCTTTATCTTGTTCTAAGGACCCTAGGGTTGAAATTAGGTCACAATTCGAAATGTGATGATTTTTGCTGAAGTTTCCTTGGGCACATCAGTATATTTGGGGTATTTAAATGTTTACACACACATGCATAAGATTCAAACCAAGAAATACCCCACAATAACGAAGATTTAACATGCCCTAGAAAGTCCCAGAAATTTCGGAACTACCGGTGGAGCGGCTGGAACTACCGGGGTACCGGAAGTTCCGCATTTTAAATGCCGGAACTACCGTTTTTCCCGGAAGTTCCGCAATTTTGCCGCCGGTACTTCCGGTTTTTCCCGGAAGTTCCGCAGTTTTGCATTTCAAATGTAACCAACTTCATTTGTATCCTATTCCATTCCTTATTATCCTATCTCCTCTTCGAAGATGCCGAGGATGAAGAATGTTTCTCACAAGACCTATGGAGGAGCTCCGGGACAATCCTCCTCGACTCCCGCCCTTCCGTCAGCAGAGCATGAGGATAGGGGCAAGGGCCCCACCGCGGACTCCGAGAGTGAGTCCGAGGGCTCCCATGAGAGCGGATCCGAGGCCTCGCATGAGAGTGAGGAGTATGAGGCTTCGGATGAGGAGATGCCTGCGGCAGCAGCAGATGAAGAAATAGACCTTTCAAAGATCACCGGTGATGACTATGACATCTTGCGTCGCCGCAATCAGTATACCCTTCCTCGCAACTCTCAGGACCCGAAGTTCCATACAAAATTTCAGGAGCAAGTCTATACAGAAATGTATGGGTCTTCGCGCAAGTTTGCTCAGCACAAATACGTCGACTGGGATCACTTGTCACAGGTTGGCAAGTTTGATGGTGCATATCGGCTTTTTCAGCAAGCCGGAATCCATCATCTTGTTGCGTTCCAGTGCAACTACATGGAGGAGATGATACGGCAGTTCTACGCCACTTTGCATATCTCTCCCAATTTTGAGCATCTCTGTTGGATAACAGGAACGCAGGTTATTGAGTGCACCAAGCATGAGTTCGAGCTAGCACTTGTTACCGAATCCAGCTCTTATGAGAAAGTGTTCAGTAGACCGGCACTTCCCATTGCTGCGTATACTAATTACTATGACTAGGCAGCTGATCGAGTGCCAGGGACGATAATTGGACTGTTGTCCATTCCTAGTCTTGTCAACAGGATCATCAACCACACCATTCTTCCAAAGAGTGGAAATTATGACGCTATCCGTGGGCACGCTTGGAATGTGATTGACTACATCATGCGTGGTGAGAAGTTTGACGTGGTGGATCTCATTGTCCTGGGCATTGATGCAAATAAGAATGACAGGCAGAAGAGAATTAACTTTGCACCTTTCATTATGGCCCTGATCATTCGCAAGACCGGGTACAGAGGAGCTCTTTGCACTATGCACAAGCCGTACAAGCCTCGTGCAGAGGCCCCTATTCCTGCTCCGACTCGTCCTCGTGGTCAGCATCAGCCTCAGGCAGCCGCTGATCCTCCTCCTCGCCAAGGCGAAGGTAATGTGACACTGTCCCAGATCTACTCCGCCATTCTCAGGCTTGAGGAGCGCCAGATTGAGACTTCAGGACAGGTTACCACCTTGATCACCTCTGTCTCTTCTC
The DNA here is from genome assembly GCA_017311315.1 of Dendrocalamus latiflorus. Taxonomy (NCBI): domain Eukaryota; kingdom Viridiplantae; phylum Streptophyta; class Magnoliopsida; order Poales; family Poaceae; genus Dendrocalamus; species Dendrocalamus latiflorus. The sequence continues at coordinate 9,017,269 of CM029662.1, forward strand.
TCGGTGATCGTGTTACATCCCTTGAGCACGTTGTTGCTCCGACTCAATCCTCTCGCCGCACTCATCGCCGCAGTTCTCCTTCTTCACGTGCAGCTCAGGATTAGCTCTTCTTTTTTGGTATTTCGATGCCAAAGGGGGAGAAAAATGAAGCAAGGAGAAGAAGTTTAAGTCTTTTATCTATCTATTTGGCTTTGTAATAAAATATGGTGTAATGAACCATGTGATGGATGTTTAGTATTTTAATTTCCTATGCATTGTAATGAACTATGTTTGGATCTTATGCCCTAATTGCAATGATATTTACTTGTTTATGCGTATCTTTGAATATTTGATAGTGTGCTTTAATATTATGATTGTGATCTTGCTTGCTAAATTTGTTTTTATGCAAATCTTCATAAAATTTGATGCTCATGTTTAGGGGGAGCCCTTTCTTATTAGTTTCTAAATTGCAAGAATTCCCCATATTCTAAATTGTCAAAATTTCAAAATCTTGATATACAACTTGCAAACAAGGAGTATATCCAAATCTTATATTCTTCTCAAAACTTGCTCGTGTTGTCATCAATTACCAAAAAGGGGGAGATTGAAAGCATCTAGGCCCCTAAAAATATTAGTTTTGGTAATTAATGACATTATGTGATCATGGGACTAATTTGTGTATTGAGTGTTTGCAAAAATTAGTCTCAAGGGCAAAGAAGAAGGTACATAAAAAGATGTTGAAGATTCAAAGATCTCAAGGGCGACAAGGTAAATAGTTTAGGGATCTATTTTATTTTTACCGGTCTTGGAGATAGGTTGGAAGACCGGATTATAGGATAGACGTCGTACTATTAAGAGGGATCATGGTAATTTGCTAAATCATATGCTAATGTGCCCTTTGGATCAATTTAGGATCATGCATGCACTTAGAAATTAAAATCAAATTAAAACTGTGCTTTGTCAGAAAATCCGGTAGTACCGGCGTTCTACGGGCGGAACTACCGCATGGCCGGAAGTACCGGGCCTCAGAGCGGAACTTAAATTCCAGAGAGCGCCCGGAGTTAAACTTAGCCTCTCGGAAAACGGAAGTACCGCGGTTTGAAGTGCGGAACTACCGCAGGCCGGTAGTTCCGGACTTAAGAGCGGAACTTAAATTCCAGAGAGCGCCCGGAGTTAAACTTAGCCTCTCAGAAAACGGAAGTACCGCGGTTTGAACTGCGGAACTACCGCAGGCCGGTAGTTCCGGTCTTAAGAGTGGAACTTTATTTCCAGAGAGCGCCCTGAGTTGAAGTTAGCCGCGCTGAAATCGGAAGTACCAGGGCTAAGAGCGGAACTTCCGGATTTCCGGAAGTACCGCGATTTTAACGGCGGTAGTACCGCACTCATTTTTCAACGGTTACTTCTGACCGCCTGAAATAGCCGTTCTGTTGCGACGGCGGAAATCCGGAAGTACCGCCCATATAACGGCGGTAGTTCCGGTTTTCCTGAAAATTCAGAATTGTTTATTGCAACGGCTATTTGAGGTTGGTTAGGGTATAAATACACCCCCACCAGAACTTGTAAGCGTTGTTGAACCCATATTGAACATCTTTGAGCTTAGAGCAACTCCTCACACCTCTCTTCCACTCTTGTGCATTAAATAGAGGTAGTTGAGCCAAATTCAAGTGCATTGCATTCTAGATTGATCCAATTGGCACTTGTGTGTGATCAAGCCGCTGTGGTTCATTTCTCTTGGTGCTTGCCGGCACCTAGACGGCTTGGCGGAGGTTCCGGTGATCTTCTCAAGAAGATTGTGAGAAGGCCCGGAAGATTGTGAAGGCTCGGAGCTCGCCTACCCGGAGAGGGAAAGGGCTACCGCTAGTGATCGAGGTGATTAGGCTCAATTCGTGGAGCCGGTCCTATTCGGTAGGGCTTACCTCAACGTGGACTAGGGGAGACCGGCAAGTCTCCGATCACCACGGTAAAAAGTAATTGTGTCAAATTGTGGTTTGCTCTCTTGTATTTACTTTCATTCAAGCAATGTTCTTATTTCATATTAATTGATTGCTTGTCTTAGTTAGAGTAGCAACCTTATACCTAGACCTCGTGATTTAGATATTGGTCAATTACTTGTGCTAGTGTTATCTTGAGCCTTTCTAAGTTGTTTAGGTATACCATTGTCGATTTGCTCTAGTCAATTCATTAAGTTTAAAATTGTTAATTGAAATTAGACGAAAATTTTAAAACCGCCTATTCACCCCCCCCCCTCTAGTCGGCCTCCTCGATCTTGCAGCTACATCGTCGTGACATTCGAAGACTTATTCTTACTATTCAATCTCGAAGAACTCGATGCCTCACTTCTACGATGTTGGACACTGTAAGTGTACTGTACAATGAAGTTCTACATTCATGTTATACAGATAAATGTCATTACTCTTTCTTTATGTATAGATACATGATCCAACAAGTCCGGCGATCATGACAACCGGTGGGTTTCCTCGACCCTCACTTGGTCTCCGAGCAATCTATCAACCAAGATGCATCCTTCGTGCAAGGTTACATAACGAGGGGATTGATTGCTCACAGTGACAAGGAGTACGTCATGGTACCCTTCAACCAAGGGTAAGTACTTTTCACTAGTTGCCACACATATGTTTCATTTGTACTTTACATGCAGCATGAACTTAGGATTAATCACTATGGCGACACACATGACTAGGCATCACTGGATTTTGATTGTGATTGTACCAAAGTGGAGTAAGGTAATATAACTTGATTCCCTACTTAGGAGTTAGGAGCAACCACGACTTCAGTCGTGTGCAAGAAGTAATTAACAGGTAAACTCATTTCCTCCATACATAACTATTGTAATATTTCCACGTTTGTAACGGCCTTGGTTAACTTTTTTGAATCACATAGGTCGTTTGCCGCTTATGTTGCCCTAGGAGGAAGACACAACAAATCCAGTGACACGCTGCGACACAACACGCGATTTTCGGTACCCGCTACGACACAACAATCCTATATCACACTTTGTTATAATGCCTCTAGAATTGACAATACCTATGTATGTAATTCTATTTTTGCAGTGCCACCAGCAGCTATAGGGTAACATATGTGGATTCTACGTTTGCCGCCATATGAAGGAAATCATGGATACTAAGATCAATGATCCAAAGGTTTGTCAGGTCTTTCCAATAATTATTATTATCTGATTATATATTTGTATATATATTTATACACACACGTTAATTAATGACTTAACATTGCTCCTAGCAACAGCGGGTGGACTTCGACGAAAGTACATATGATGTTGACCAACTCATAGAAATTCGTGGAAACCTCACCGAATTCTTAGTAGCAGAGGTCATAAACAAGGCTGGAGAGTTCCACCCCAGCAATGGTAATAATTAGATGTTGAAACATTGGATTCAATTGTACAAGTCAAATAATTCCTTCAATTTAATTCATTTGTCAGATCTGTGTAACGATTTTCATTCTATATATGTATGTGATCTGCTGGTCGTTTGTTACATTCATCTGTGTAGAGAATTTTGTTGTAATTTACTTTGAGTTGCAATAAACTTATCTGTCATTTATCTGTAATATGCTTGCTTGCTTGCTTGCTTTCAAAGGGCATGGCTAGCATATCCTGAGGCTAGCCAAAAAACGGCAAATAAAATGGCTTATGCACTTGCTATCACAGACGGTTCATTGTTAAAATCCGTCTGTGATATTATATCACAGACGGTTTCAAAGACTGCCGTCTGTGGTACGAATGATATCACAGATGACCTTTGTTACTAACCGTCTGTGATATACACAATATCACAGATGGTTTTTATTTCGAACCGTCTGTGATATGATTATATCACAGACGGTTAGTAACAAAAACCATCTGTGATATTATGTATATCACAAACGGTTTTGTATAAAAAACCGTCTGTGATAGTCGAGTATCATAGTCGGTTTGTTATAAAAAACCGTCTGTGATAGTCTCGTATCACAGACGATTTTGACTATCACAGACGGTTTTTTATACAAAACCGTCTGTAATGTGAGTTATCACAGACCCAAGCCGTCTGTGATAACCACCTATTATCACTGACACCTAAACACTGACGGTTTAGGAACCGTCTGTGATGACGGTTCCGAACCGTCTGTGATAGGTCTGTCTGTAGCAGTGGAGAAGATTTTCGCACATTGCGGCCTCGGCACAAAGTTCAGCCGGACTCCCACTTCCCTCACGTCGAGTTAGCGGGGAAGATTTTCGCACATTGCAGCCTCGGCACGAAGTTCACACTGCCGAAGTTGGAGACCGCCCCCCTCCCCCCTCGAACTTCTTCGGCTGGTAGCGCGCGTCATGGAGAAAGGCGAATAGGGACGCGCTGGGATGGATACCTTCTGTCTGCGCCGCCCAGACATAGACAGCCAGGCGGACTATTGCATTCGGGGTCAGCTGCACCAGCTCCAGTTCATAAGCCCACAAGACCTCACCGACGAAGAGCGTTGCTGGTATCCGGAGCCCGGCCTCGAAATACGCGATAAAGACGATCGCCTCCCCCTCCGCTAGGTGCAGCTCCGTCTCGTCCCGAGCGGGCAGGCGAACCGCAGCACGGTCTGTCAGCCTCTCCTCCCAGAGGAGAGCCTGGATCGTCTCCTTCGTCATGAGACTTGGCCCCAACACACGGGAGCAACGCGTTCCAAACTTCTCTCGGGCCTCCCATCATTTGTTGGACTATGAGGGCTCGCGGGCCACCAGAGAGTACTCTACTGGGGTCAATGACAACGAATCGTATGGGCTGGGTGAGACGCTACCGCTAGGCCAGTGAGCAGGTTCATCGCGGCAAGCCATTCTCCCCTCGAGAGCGCATGACCAAATGAGTAGGGCAGGGGCGGATCGCGCCAGCAAGCGGGGAGAAAAGAGAGCAAAACAACGGCAAGCGAGCAAATGACTAAATGGGAAGAACGCTCGCGTGCCAGTGTTCGCTTCGGACCCGTCTCCCCGGGAAGAGCCCGCCCTTGGCTCTGGCATCACGCACGGGAGGCGGGCCTGCCCCGCGCCTCGGCGTGTCCGCTGAATGAACCCGTCTTCGCCTCGACTTCAGCTCCACGACCGAAAGGCTCCGTGGTCAAGGACAGCTTCAGCAGCCAGATCGACTCTGTATCCTCGGCGCGAGGTTGGGCTGCACCGGCAAATAAGACTCCATCCAACAGTACAGAAAGTCACAGGCCGTAGGGACGGAGGGGGCCAAATGGCTCGGCAACATGGTTTTGGCCTGTGAAGCCCTTCACCATGAGAGACTCCTGTTGTAGGGGTGGCCCCCACCTAAGCCCAGCAGGCCTGTTAGAAGGTTGTAAAGCTCAAAATGGGACATGTATAATGACATAAATGCCCTTGAGAGGGATACTTGGGTGTAAGGACATGATTGTAAAACACTCCCCATGTGAATATATATACATGCCATCCAGGCCATGGGGGGAGCCTCAAGCATTGCTCACCTAACTCTCCACTACTATACTACTCTCTCTCTCCGTTTGGTCTGTAATCACAACAACATCCACTAATTTATAAGTACATATGTATATGTATTTAATGGGAACGCATGTGCTAGTATTCCGTGAGGCCTTAGATGTCTCTAATAAATTCTAATCGTGTGTAGAGGGCGTGCACGTATGTGTGTGCATGGATGATATAAGTGTGGTATATATTAAGCTTATATGTCGGCCTTGTACCCTCTAAAACCAACCGATAATAAGAAATTACGCAATAACAGTAATCATCATCCTAATTAGTTTCCCTTCATTCATTGCTCTAGCTTCTATACATGCATTTATCTTTTTAATTTCGTTCATCCATATTATTAATTGTCGTCTTTCCTAGCTGTTGTGGCTACAGACCAAACAGAGAGAGAGATGGTAGTGGAGAGTGATGAAGATGAATGTAATGGCCTGGGCCCTCCCCATGGCTTGTACTCATATATATATACACATGAGGAGTGCTTTTACAGTTTTACCCTTACAACTGGTTATCCCCTCTGGGGGCAGTTATGTCATTACACATGGCCTATTCTGGGCCTTATAATCTCCTACCAGGCCTGTTGGGTTTAGGTGGGGGCCACCCCTACGACAGGAGCCTCTCATGGTGAAGGGCTTCACAGGGCCGAAGCCATGCCGCCGAGTCCTTTGGCCCCCTCCGTCCCCTGCGGCCTGTGAATGTCTCCAAGCTTGTGGCTGGGAGCCTGAGGTCTGGGATGGAAAGTGCCTTGTTGCAGCAGACGCGCACGCTCCGTCCTCTACTCTTCGAACGGGTGGCAGCGGAGGCTGGCGCCTAAGTCGAAGCCGAGGCGCGCGCGCTCCGTCCCCTACCCTTCAAACGGGTGGCAGCGGAGGCTGGCGCCTAAGTCGAAGCCGAGACGCGCGCGCTCCGTCCCCTACCCTTCGAACGGGTGGCAGCGGAGGCTGGCGCCTAAGTCGAAGTAGACGCGCGCGCTCCGTCCCCTACCCTTCGAACGGGTGGCAGCGGAGGCTAGCGCCTAACTCGAAGTAGACGCGCGCGCTCCGTCCCCTACCCTTCGAACGGGTGGTAGCGGAGGCTGGCGCCCAACTCCAAGTAGACGCGCGCGCTCCGTCCCCTACCCTTCGAACGGGTGGCAGCGAAGGCTGGCGTCTAAGTCGAAGCCGAGACGCGCGCGCTCCGTCCCCTACCCTTCGAACGGGTGGCAGCGGAGGCTGGTGCCTAAGTCGAAGCCGAGACGCGCGCGCTCCGTCCCCTACCCTTCGAACGGGTGGCAGCGGAGGCTGGCGCCTAAGTCGAAGCCGAGACGCGCGCGCTCTGTCCCCTACCCTTCGAACGGGTGGCAGCGGAGGCTGGCGCCTAAGTCGAAGCCGAGACGCGCGCGCTCCGTTTCTTACCCTTCGAACGGGTGGCAGCGGAGGCTGGCGCCTAAGTCGAAGTAGACGCGCGCGCTCCGTCCCCTACCCTTCGAATGGGTGGCAGCGAAGGCTGGCGCCCAACTCAAAGTAGACGCGCGCGCTCCGTCCCCTACCCTTCGAACGGGTGGCAGCGGAGGCTGGCGCCTAAGTCGAAGTAGACGCGCGCGCTCCGTCCCCGCGCTGAGATTGGAGCTTGGCGCCGGTATGGTTGCGCTCCGGGGCTGTTGCGACCTTGCAGTCTGGTAGTGCGCTTTTAAGGGCGGCTGGAATCACGCCGACGCCTGGCCTGGCAGAAGTCAGGCTGTCGCGTCGTGCAGTCTGCCATTCTGCAGGTGGGGCACGTGGCGACTCAGGACTGGTGCGTCGTGGGATGTGAGCGGTTGCGTGACCGCGGCCGTTCGCCTCGTCCCCCGAGAAGTTGGACGCGTGTTGAAGGCGTGGAGGCGTTGTGCGCTGCTTGGCCACCTACCCGGCACAGCCCTCTAGGCCCCGGCGGTTCTTCTTTCCAAATCTTGGGCAGCCGAATCGCTGCGAATTTGATCTGTCTGTGCGTTGAGCCATATGACAGGCGAGTGGCCTTTATAAGGTGCTAGTATTGAGGTGGAGGCACCCTTTCTTTGCTTGGCTTCTAGATCTGCCGCGTTGCTTCCGCCTGTGCTAATTGTCACGCCAGTTGCTCCGTTCCCTGCTTCTTCTTCCCTTGTCACGAAGAGCGATGGCTAGCCATGACGACGCCACCTACCATCCCCGCAGCGGTTCCTTGCCTAGCCAGGGCGAGGTGTCCCATCCTTCCAAGGAGTACCGACTGGTGCCGCGGGGGAGCTCGCGCGCCAACAAGTGGTAGAACGCCATGGAGCACTCGGGAGGCTGCTGCTCCCGTGTGCTGGGGAAGAGCCGCGTGACTGAAGGGACGCTGCAGCGGCTCGTGGATGAGGGAAAGATCATGGATCGCAACGGGGCTCGCCTACCCCGCCGGGACGAGACGGAGCCGAAGCCCGGGGCAATGGAGGCGATTGTTTTTGTCACGTTCTTCGACGCCGGCCTTCGAATGCCCTGCACGTTGTTCGTGGGCAAAGTCCTGCGGGCCTACAAGTTGGAGCTAGCCCAGTTGACGCCCCACGCGATACTCCGCCTAGCTGTCTTTACGTGGGCGATGCGGACCGAGGGGTGGCGTCCTAGCGCGAGTGTGAGACCCCGGAGTAGAAACTCCTGGACTCCCTGTGCATTACAGTACTAGTCCCAGATCAACGATAGTACACACAGTTCAAACAGAAAAGATGATACATTGCCAACAACGCTTTATTATCATAATCGAGATTACAGACCTCGAAGTCTTTATTACAAATGAGGTTTTAAGACCTCACACCAAAAAGAAAATTACAGCAGAAGCAAAAAGAAACTAAAGCAAGACCCATCAATACGCCACAGGCAATTGACTGGGGAAACGCAACCTAGTTCTCCGGAAAGCCTTCGACGAATCCATCCACGAAGTAGTCGTAGTCCACCTCTTGAGCTTCGATCTCCTCTGAGAGTTAATTTGAAGTGTAGCACGTGAGTACATGAATGTACTCCGCAAGTCTTGGGAAAGATGCATAGATGCAGGGCTTAACAAAGGAAGGCTATATGGTTCTTTTGCGAAAATCAGCATTTTATTTCAAACTTTCCTATTATTTCAAAGCCATTTGTTAAACATCTTGTTTTCAATAATTGAAAATAGATAAATAATCTTAGTGACGGTTAAACCACCAACACTAATATCATAGGCTAATCCGCCAAGGTTTAAAATTACGGGTTACATCCACCCTCACTGGCTCCATCCGCCAAGTTCAAAATGCAGGTTAAATCCACCTGAACTGGTTACATCCACCAGATTGAAATCACGAGAGTTACACCACTCCCGAGTTTGCCAAATCATTTTATTTTAAAATCAAAATCAAACTTCTACCATGTGAATGCATTCCTTGCCCGCCCTTGACCGTGGGCACGGCTATTCGAATAGTTTATTACTCTGCAGAGTTTGTACACTTTACCCACAAGAGATAAATTATCTTAATAGTCAACATGCTTCCTTTGGCATGAGACCCAGATAAAATATCACAAAGCCTTTCACCTACTCCAGTATAGCTAGATACCACCCGCTAAGGTTTCACCACAACTCGAATCCACGAGTCGGAGCCCCCTCTTGCGCCGTATGAGTACAGTAAACCATGTCCCTCACTATGAGTAACCAGTACACCCTGGCACTCAATACACCACTGGTGATATCTAAACTACACCTTTATAGGTTAGTTAGCTAGGTCGTACCCATATAGACTTGTGGTTGCACTGTTTTGCTCAGTTTGGACAAACACAAGCGTCGGTCCTTAAACGACCAGGGTGGCTCATTCACAATCCCAAAAATTCTCATGCTAAACTGCACCAGCCAAACCTTCCATCCACCCTTGTCAACTTTTCCCTTTGAACTTCATTTTTATTTTCAAATTGACAGTGGTAACATCCATTACCACTTTTCAAACAAATCAATTAACAATGGTAACATCCATTACCAATGTTCAAACAAACCATTGATCAAAACATCTAGCAAACATGCTTCTCATTTGAACATTTTATATTGATTCGCTAAACTAAGCATTTGCTAGTATAAATTTAACAAAATGTAATACTAACTCATTATTGAGTCAAAGGGATATCCTAAGTTGACAATGGTACAAGGTAAACGATTTTCAATGGAAGGTATAACAATTGGAACATTTAACTAAATTTTTCTAAAATCAAGTTATCCACTTTTACAACATAAGCATGCAATAATTTAAAATAACTACACAAATCATTTTGTAAATCATAGGAGCAAGATGGTCAAAGGAGACTTGCCTTCTTGAGCACTATTTGGGTCTTCTTGCTGCGACTCGACGAATTCCTCGGTGACGTCGGTTTCTACGCGCGAAACAACAAAACAACCAAATAAATAAATACAAATAAAATCACAAAAATATAAAATATATACTGCAACATAGATTATGATTTTATACAAATTTAGAAATTTGAATCACTGGATTCGGAGATCGGACGAGGGAGAACGAGCGATTGGAAGTTTGATCGGTTTGGAAATTCCAGAAAATGCAAAACGGGGGAATATTCTCTGGAATCTTATTTTGGCTGATTTTTGGGGTATTTTGGAGTGTATGACATGTGGGACCAGGTTGTCATTGGGTGATAAAAATTTTGGCCAAAGCCCCAACCGAAAATGCTTTGCCCAGGAATTGAACTCACAACCTCATGCGTGCATGCACTAACATGCATCCACTAGCCAAGTGGCCACTTGGTGATTTTTGACAAAATAGCAACAACAAATCAAAATAAATATGGATGAACATGATTGAAGAAGGAGACACAGGGAGGCACTTATGGCGCGCGCGGGAGGAGAGCTCGCCGGCGGCCGGCGACCGGCGGCGGGGCGGCGAGCGGGGGTAGCCGGGGTGGCGGCGCTACTCACCGACGGCGGCGGGAATGGCCGGGGCGGCCGGCGGCGGCGGGAGGCGGTGGTGGCGGCGGTTGGAGATGGGGGCGGCCGGAGGAAGGTGGCCGGGCGGCGGCGGCGACCGGTGGAAGATGGCGCACGGCGGCGGGAGAGGTGGGAGGCGGAAGCCGGCCGAAAATGAGGAGGAAAGGGGAAGGCATGGTGAGGGGAGGCCAATTTATAGAAAGAGAAGGGAGAGGAGAGGGTTTCGGTTTTGAGAAGGTTAAAGGACGGGGAACGGCCGGGAGATTGATGAGGGTGATTAGGGCGTCCGTTTCCATGTTTTAATCGGGAGTTAAGAGGGAGAAACGGCGGAGTTTCGAAGCTTTTAATTGTCATCCATGGTGGAGGAGAGAGAGGGTGGGAGGAGGAAGAAGAGGAGGTTGAAGAAACATATGACATGTGGGGTCCATGTGTAATAGAGAGGGAGAAGAAGTGAAGGGGTACGGGCCGTCGGATTTGCGACACGTGGCAAGTGGATGTGTTATGGCTCTTGGATTTTATGAAGGGGTAAGTTATCATGTGTGGCTAGGATTAAAACGTGGAGAGAGATTGATTTAATCTGAGAGCGACACATGGCGGGATAGGATTAATTTGATTTTTATTTTCGGAATAAATTTCAGCAAATACTAGAAACTTTATAAACACTTGGAAAAATAATATTTAAAGTATAAAAATTCCAGAAAAATCATAAAATATTCCTGGAAGCATTTTAGACTTATTAAAAATATTTTTAATTTCAGATTTGTATTTTAATAATTTATAAAATACTTTTTAACTTTGAAAATTGATTTTAAATTTCAGAAAATTCTCAAATAATATTTAACAATTTAGGAGAGGCTAGGAAAAATATAATTTTCCCTTTTTGGCTTTAATAAAATATTTAAAATACATTTTCTTGCTTTAAATTTTGAAATAAAATCCAGACAATCAAATAAAAGCCAAGTAAAATTCAATTACTTTAAAATAGTTAATTTGAATTTAAAATTTTCCAGAAAGCCAAATTTTGGGATGTTACAGCGAGCTTATTCGCCACTCTGCACGACGCGCAGTGTCGACCCAGAAAGGTTGACGGGGCGGTGTCCAACTTCGGCGGTGTGGACTTCGTCCTCCGGGCGTCATGCGCGACGTTGTTCCCTGTGCCAGCCTCGTCGGGGTAATGGGCGTCCGGCTGGACTCGGTGGTGGTTCTACTACACCGTGACCGACAAGAGCAGAATGCAGTGCCGAGGTGGGCCGATCTCGTTTAACAGTACGCCGAGTCTGAAGGCGGAGATTGACGACACGCGAAAGCTACAGAGTCTTGTCGGTGTCGCCCGTCGAATGAGCGTGCGCGACCTAGCCGAGGAGTTCACGATGTATGGGGCGGCGCCACTCTCCTCCCGGGGGAAGTATGTTGGACAGAATGGCCCCCGCGAGGATGGGTTCGATCCATCCGTATCTCGCCTGCTTCTGCCCTCCGCTCCTTGTAAGTCGCCCAGCACGCTTTACGCGCGCCCTTGTATCTGTTTGGCTTCCGCCTGACTGACGTGATCTCCTGCACAGTGGCTCGGCTAGAAGATATGGAGCGCGCGGTTGCGGCGCTCCTCGGCCCGTACACGCTTAAAGAGCACCAGGCTCGCGAGGCCGCAGTCAAGGCGGCTAAGCAGGAGCGGGTAAACCGCACCTGCGAAGCTGTGGGCATTACCATGCCCGAGCGCGCGGTGCCGGAAGAGCTTCCCGTCAGGACTCCGGGCGCTCAGGACGGTGATAGCCCTACGGGGGTGTTATCTTCGCGCCGCCGGGCCTGTTCCCCGGCTGCCGTATGCGACCCGGCAGCCCCCCCGGCAGCTAGCACAGCTGAGACGAGGCGTGCGACCGGCGGTGGGCCTGGCCATGCTTCTTCGGAGGGGCGCGCCGCCGCGGATCCCCCGGCACCTTCTGTCGACGCCCACGAGCCCGTGCTCGGGCTCGCGGCCATCGTTGAGTTGGAACCCGCCAACCCGGGGGGTGGCGTCGTTCCTGGCGGGAAAACCACGGTTGAAGGTGCGTTGTCAACCACAGCGGCCGACGAGGGCGCGCCCCCTACAGAGGAAACCGTGGGGACGACGGTAATCGGAGCTGGTCCTGCCGTGGAAGAATCGCCTGTGCCACCGCCGGCGAAACGCCCTCGGACTCAGTCCCCGCCGCCCGCAAGGGGTCGATACGCCGTTGCGGGGCCTTGCTGCGGGATTACGGTGTCTGGCGCGGCCGAGAAGACCTTCTCCCCGACCGTCGAGGCGCCCGCCTCCCCCTGGGTGGTCGAACCGGCGCCACGTCCTACCGCGACGAGGGGCGCAGGAGGTAGGCGTGAGTCCCTTTCTTCACTTGACTTCGCGAGACTTTCTCCGATCTGCTCGGTCATTCTGCCAACATCAGACGAGACGAAGTCTCCCGGACGTGGCGAAGGATCGAGCAGCGGAGGTATGCGCGAAGTCGGAAGCCTTGTGCAGGGTGCCCCGCAGGTGTCCGCCGTTGTTGACGTGGCCGTGGCCGCGGTGAATCCTGGCGCGTTGGGGCCGGAGCTCGCTCGCTCGGACTTCCTCCCTCGCCCGGAGATATTCTGCGACCTGACCGCAGCCGCAGAGCGTGCCGACAACGGCCTCGACCGGGAGATGTTGTCGTCATGCGAGGGGGAACTCCTAGTGCTCGCGCTACAGGCCTCCAAGATGAGGGTAAACATGTGTGCTTCAGCTTTGTAAGGTACTGCTGGACGCCTGCTGATTTGTTGTTTTTGCCAGACGCTTGCCCTCAGCCGGTCCTTTGACGAGGCTCGCGTTCGGGAGCGGAGGGCTCTGGAAGCCAGCCTTCGTGAAGCAAGCAATGCTCTTGCCGCGAAGCATGAAGAACTTCGCGCGCTGGAGGGCGCCATGGCGGTCGCAGAACTCGAGGCCACGGGAGCCAGGTGCGCCGCTGCTGAGGAGCGCGCCGCCTTCGTGCAGCAGATCGCCGTGCTAGAGGGGGAGAACGCCCAGCTGGCGGAGTCCGCTGCCGAGAATAGGCTCGTCCTGGAAAATGCGTCCACGTCGGCGTGGCGGGCCATGGAGTCTCTGAACCAGGCCCTCCGAGATCTGTGCATCAGAGTGCCAGACACTACGCACGGGCCGGAGGCCCTGTCGGAGACGCTCGGGTTGATTGAGGAGGGGGCCGGCGTTGCTCTTCGTGGCGCCAGAACGTTTGGCGAGCACTGCGGCTATGTTGGTGCGTGCTTCGCCCTCGCCCTGCTTCATACTCGTGGGTGTAGACATACCCATGAGCTATCAAATCCTCAACTGGATCTTCCCGACCGTCCAGAGGTCATGTCGGACGCCATCCGCTCCATCGGGCCTAGCCTGCAGAACTTCCATGAATGGATCTGGGGCCGCTTTGGGGAAGATGCGGCAAGGGTCGCCGTGCAGCAGACGCTGCATGGGGAGGGGGACCTCCTCCAGTGGCTCGAAAGGGTCCTTCAACGTCACGGCGATGACGGCACGGGTTCGTCCGCACCGCGCCAAGGCTGAGCGGTTGGTCGGGTAGGGCAGGGGGATAATGCACCGGTTCTTATGCTTGTAACCTTGTAACGCCCTTTGTTTTTGCAATGAATGCAAGTAGTACCTTATTGTTGGTGTTACCTGCCGCCGAACGCGAAGGGGAGAAGACCTCCACACCTTGTTTATACTACGTAGAGCGCGCAGGGAGGGCATCCGCGTCTTATTCAAAGTATGGACCGGCGCGTGCAGAGGCGAAACCCCACCGCTACGACTTTATTTTTTTTATAGTCTGGAGACTCGCGCGTGCGGAGGCGGACCTCGACGCTACGTCTTATTTAAAGTCCGTAGACTGGTGCGTGCGGAGGTGGACCTCGACGCTACGACTTCCTTTATAGTCCGGAGACTCGCGCGTGCGGAGGCGGACCTCGACGCTACGTCTTATTTAAAGTCCGTAGACTGGTGCGTGCGGAGGCGGACCTCGACGCTACGACTTCCTTTATAGTCCGGAGACTCGCGCGTGCGGAGGCGGACCTCGACGGTACGTCTTATTTAAAGTCCGTAGACTGGTGCGTGCGGAGGCGGACCTCGACGCTACGACTTCCTTTATAGTCCGGAGACTCGCGCGTGCGGAGGCGGACCTCGACGCTACGTCTTATTTAAAGTCCGTAGACTAGTGCGTGCGGAAGCTGAGCTCAACGCTACGTCTTATTTATACTCCGTAGAGTGCGCGCGGAGGCGTCCCCCCGCTGCGTCTTATTTATACTCCGTAGAGTGCGTGCGGAGGCGGACCTCGACGCTACGTCTTATTTAAAGTCCATGGACTAGTGCGTGCGGAGCTAGGCTCGACGCTACGTCTTATTTATAGTCCATAGACTGTCGCGTGCGGAGCTGGGCTCGACGCTACGTCTTATTTAAAGTCCGTAGACTGGTGCGTGCGGAGCTAGGCTCGACGCTACGTCTTATTTATAGTCCGTGGACTGTCGCGTGCGGAGCTGGGCTCGACGCTACGTCTTATTTAAAGTCCGTAGACTGGTGCGTGCGGAGCTAGGCTCGACGCTACGTCTTATTTATAATCCGTGGACTGTCGCGTGCGGAGCTAGGCTCGACGCTACGTCTTATTTATAGTCCGTGGACTATCGCGTGCGGAGCTAGGCTCGACGCTACGTCTTATTTATAGTCCGTGGACTGTCGCGTACAGAGCTGGGCTCGACGCTACATCTTATTTATAGTCCGTGGACTTTGTTCTGCTCCGCGCGAACAGGGGATGCTTTGGGAACAGCAACCTTTATTGAACTCCCGTTTGCGCGGGCGAGCATCGCATAACAAAGGGCTGGTGGCTCTACGCTTGCTGTCCTGCTCCTAGGCGTAGTACCGCCGCAACCTGTCCGCGTTCCATGTGTGCCGGAGGGCTTGGCCTTCGAGCGTGGCGAGGCGGTACGCCCCCTTTGGCAGTGCCTTCACTACGATGTACGGGCCTTCCCACTTGGACTCCAGCTTTCCAACGGTCTCCGCCTGGAGCGCCACTCTGAGAACGAGATCCCTAGGCTTGAACCCCCGCGGGCATATAGAGCGGTCCCGAGTACGCATTATCTGCCGCGCATACTTCTCGACACGGTGGGCTGCATCTGCCCACGTCCCGTCGAGGAGGTCCAAGGACACACGGCGCTCCTCCTCGGGTGCTTGGACGAGGACCCTCCATGAGCCAGCCTTGATTTCCTCGGGCGTCACCGCTTCGTCACCGAAAAGGAGCTTGAACGGCGTGAACCCCGTCGGGCGCGTTACCGTTGTGCGAAGCGACCATAGAACGCTGTGAAGCTCGCTTGGCCACTTGCCCTTCGGCAATCCGACCAGGCGCTTTTTGATGGCGGCGGAGATGGCGCCATTCGCCCGTTCGACCGCCCCGTTGGACTGGGGATGCCCTACCGAGGCGAATCGGAGGGTGTTGTGGCTACAGACCAAACAGAGAGAGAGATGGTAGTGGAGAGTGATGAAGATAAGTGTAATGGCCTGGGTCCTCCCCATGGCTTACTCGTATATATACACACATATGAGGAGTGCTTTTACAGTTATACCCTTACATCTGGTTATCCCCTCTGGGGGCAGTTATGTCATTACACATGGCCTATTCTGGGCCTTATAATCTCCTACCAGGCCTGCTGGGTTTAGGTGGGGGCCATCCCTACGACAGGAGCCTCTCATGGTAAAGGGCTTCACAAGGCCGAAGCCATGTTGCCGAGTCCTTTGGCCCCCTCCGTCCCCGCGGCCTGTGAACTTTTCCAAACTTCCGGAGCTGCGCTGTAGCCGAAGCAGACGTGCGCGCTGCTACGACGCTCGGACTTCCGGGCGTCCACGTGGTGCAGCGTGCTTGGCGTGGTGCGGGCGTTGAGGCGTCGCGACCATTAATATGGCGGCGGACTTCCGGCGGTTGGACTTGTGCCGATTGGCCTTCCGCCGGTTGGTTCCCCTGCTGATTGGGGTATATATATGGCGCTGGTGAGGCGTTGCTCCTGCGTATATTGTGATAGAAGCTGTTCCCCTAAAATGGGCCCCTGCCGTGCATCAACATTCCTGGGTGACGCTGAGCGGCTTGGGGAATGTTGATGCACAGAAGGAGGTCTATTTTTCCTGGGAGCTTGATCAGCGCCGGTTATCGACAGCCAGCCGTGCTTCCTGACCCCGCACCTTGCTTCCGTAGGCGACAGTGAGGTCTGCCCTGTTTTTCTTAACAGGCCTACCTACAGTCGGTGTTCCTGAGGGAGCCCGCCGGCATTACCTTGTATGTTGATGCACTGTAGGTGGCCTGTTAAGGAAAACGAGGTAGATTTCGCAGGACAAGACCCGCGTCTTTGCTGCGCCCCGCCGAAGTGGACTCGCGCGCTCCGTCCCCACCCTTCGAACGGGTGGCCGCGAGGCTGGCGCCTGAGTCGAAGCAGGCGCGCGCGCTCCGTCCCCTACCCCTCGAACGGGTGGCAGCGGAGGCTGGCGCATAAGTCGGAGGAGACGCACACGAGCGAAGCTGGCGCCTAGTCGAAGTAGACGCGCGCGCTCCGTCCCCTACCCTTCGAACGGGTGGCAGCGAAGCTGGCGCCTAGTCGACGTAGACGCGCGCGCTCCGTCCCCTACCCGTCGAACGGGTGGCAGCGAAGCGAGCGCCTAAGTCGAAGTAGACGCGCGCGCTCCGCCCCCTACCCTTCGAACGGGTGGCCGCGAAGCTGGCGCCTAAGTCGAAGTAGACGCGCGCGCTCCGTCCCCTACCCGTCGAACGGGTGGCAGCGAAGCGAGCGCCTAAGTCGAAGTAGACGCGCGCGCTCCGTCCCCTACCCTTCAAATGGGTGGCCACGAAGCTGGCGCCTAAGTCGAAGTAGACGCGCGCGCTCCGTCCCCTACCCGTCGAACGAGTGGCAGCGAAGCTGGCGCCTAGTCGAAGTAGACGTGCGCGCTCCGTCCCCTACCCTTCGAACGGGTGGCCACGAAGCTGGCGCCTAAGTCGAAGTAGACGCGCGCCCTCCGTCCCCTACCCGTCGAATTGGTGGCAGCGAAGCTGGCGCCTAGTCGAAGTAGACGCGCGCGCTCCGTCCCCTACCCGTCGAACGGGTGGCATCGAAGCTGGCACCTAGTCGACGTAGACACGCGCGCTCCGTCCCCTACCCGTCGAACGGGTGGCAGCGAAGCTGGCGCCTAGTCGAAGTAGACGCGCGCGCTCCGTCCCCTACCCTTCGAACGGGTGGCATCGGAGCTGGCGCCTAGTCGTCGTAGACGCGCGCGCTCCGTCCCCTACCCGTTGAACGGGTGGCAGCGAAGCTGGCGCCTAGTCGAAGTAGACGCGCGCGCTCCGTCCCCTACCCTTCGAACGGGTGGCAGCGAAGCAAGCGCCTAGTCGAAGTAGACGTGCGCGCTCCGTCCCCTACCCTTCGAACGGGTGGCCACGAAGCTGGCGCCTAAGTCGAAGTAGACGCGCGCGCTCCGTCCCCTACCCGTCGAACGGGTGGCAGCGAAGCTGGCGCCTAGTCGAAGTAGACGCGCGCGCTCTGTCCCCTACCCTTCGAACGGGTGGCAGCGAAGCTGGCGCCTAGTCGACGTAGACGCGCGCGCTCCGTCCCCTACCCGTCGAACGGGTGGCAGCGAAGCGAGCGCCTAAGTCGAAGTAGACGCGCGCGCTCCGTCCCCTACCCTTCGAACGGGTGCCCGTGAAGCTGGCGCCGAAGTCGAAGTAGACGCGCGCGCTCCGTCCCCTACCCGTCGAACGGGTGGCAGCGAAGCTGGCGCCTAGTCGAAGTAGATGCGCGCGCTTCGTCCCCTACCCTTCGAACGGGTGGCATCGGAGCTGGCGCCTAGCCGACGTAGACGCGCGCGCTCCGTCCCCTACCCTTTGAACGGGTAGCATCGGAGCTGGCGCCTAGTCGAAGTAGACGCGCGCGCTCCGTCCCCTACCCTTCGAACGGGTGGCATCGGAACTGGCGCCTAGTCGACGTAGACGCGCGCGCTCCGTCCCCTACCCGTCGAATGGGTGGCAGCGAAGCTGGCGCCTATGTCGAAGTAGACGCGCGCGCTCCGTCCCCTACCCGTCGAACGGGTGGCAGCGAAGCTGGCGCCTAGTCAAAGTAGACGCGCGCGCTCCGTCCCCTACCCTTCGAACGGGTGGCATCGGAACTGGCGCCTAGTCGACGTAGACGCGCGCGCTCCGTCCCCTACCCGTCGAATGGGTGGCAGCGAAGCTGGCGCCTATGTCGAAGTAGACGCGCGCGCTCCGTCCCCTACCCGTCGAACGGGTGGCAGCGAAGCTGGCGCCTAGTCAAAGTAGACGCGCGCGCTCCGTCCCCTACCCTTCGAACGGGTGGCATCGGAGCTGGCGCCTTGTCGACGTAGACGCGCGTGCTCTATCCCCTACCCGTCGAATGGGTGGCAGCGAAGCTGGCGCCTAAGTCGAAGTAGACGCGCGCGCTCCGTCCCCTACCCGTTGAACGGGTGGCAGCGAAGCTGGCGCCTAGTCGAAGTAGACGCGCGCGCTCCGTCCCCTACCCTTCGAACGGGTGGCAGCGAAGCTGGCGCCTTCGCCCTGCGGACACCGCCGCGTGGGCGGTGACTTGGGGTCTTTGATGCCGCCCTGCGCTGTACCGGTTCTTGGAATCACGCCGACCCCTGGTCTGTCAGGGTTAGGTTCCCGTACCGTACGACCCGACGCGCCCGGGGCACGCGGCGGCCTATGACTGGTGGGCGGCGGGATGTGGACGGTTGCGTGTTTGCAGCAGCTCGCCTCTTCCCTAGGCAAGGGGGACACGGGGCAGGCAGTGAATGGTGCCTGTGGTCGTGACCTTCCAGCGTTAGGTGGGGCGTTGCGCTGGACGGGCGCTTGTACGACTGCGGTCACGCCTCGTATACGGACCTCCGTGACCCTTCGCTTTCGATTATGGGGAATCATGCGGGGCGGGCCTTTACACTGCTGCGGTTGCACCCGGCACGCGGATCGTTGCGACGCTTCGGTAGCGGCGGTATGGGCGAGGTGGCTTGAAATAGCCCCCCCCCCCCCCCCCGTAACAGCGTCCCCGCACCTTTACGCCCTCTTTCCTGTCTGCTGCGCCTTCTACACCTTCGCGCTATCTTCACCACTGCAGTCTTTCCGTGGGAAGCGATGGTCTCTAGTAGCGAGCGCGGACCGGCAGTTGGTGGCCCTGACGTTCGCCGGCGGTCCTCGCCGTTGACGGTAAAATACGCGCTCCACGAGCGCGACCCGGCGGCGGCGGACCAGGAGCGGCTGGTGGCGAAGGAGGAAGGCACGTTTTCCGGCGAGCTAGGCCCCTCGCTCGTGACCGAGAAGACGATCCAAGGGCTCCTACGCGCTGGGAAGTTGTCCGGGCACCAAGACGTACGATTGCCCGCCGCCGACGAGACGGAACCGCATCCCGAAAGGTCAGAGGCGGTCGTCTTCGTTGCCTTTTTCGACGCGGGGCTCCGGATCCCAGCGGCGGCGGTGGTGGGCGACGTGCTGCGGACCTTCGGGCTAGAGCTGGCGCAACTGACTCCGAACGTCGTGGCCCGGCTCGCGGTGTACAGCTGGGCCTTGCGCTCGGGGGCGTGTTGGCCCAGCGCGTCGCTGTTCGCCTATCTCCACGAGGCACGATGCCAGCCGAAGGGCCGGAAGGGCGGGACGCTGTCGAGCTTCGGTAGCGTCACCTTTATTCTTCTCCCGTCGTGCAAGAAGCTCTTCCCTGCGAACTCAACTCGCGGGAAGTGGGAGTCCTACTAGATGAAGCGGTGGTTCTACCACCGTGTGGAGAGCGGGAGCGGTCTTGAGTGCACAGGCCGACCAATCGCGTTCAAGCCCTCGCCCGGCCGAACGCTCGATGATGAGGACAAGCGGAGGGTCAAGCGGCTCGTGGGCGTGGCCGCCCGCCTCAACATGCGCGACCTCGCCGAAGAGTATGTGATGTACGGCGTGGCGCCGCTTGCCTACGACTGGTGTCTTGCCGCCGAGAGGCGTCGAGACGACAATGTTTCGCCATGGGTTTGCTCGCTGCCGGCGCCGCCCGGTCCTCGTAAGCCTCGATCGCGTCCCTCCTTTGTTGACGCAAAATGCGTTGTATGCTGATGCTATTCTCCTTTGCTTCAGGGATTTCCTTAGAGGAGGCGGAGCATGCCGCGCGCGTATTCCTGGGGCCGTACACCGCCAGGGAGCACGAGCAGCGCACATCTGCTATTGCCAAGGCGGGGCTGGGGCGAATAAACCGCGTGTGCGAGGTCCTGGGCCTTGCCGTGCCGGACCGTGTCGCTCCAGACGATGGTGGAGCGAAGAAGAAGAAGGCCTCGTCTCGGAAGAGGGGCCGCAGCGGGGTGCCTGCCGCGCCTGCTGCTAGTGTCTCCGAGAGCGCGGCGGACGCGGAGTCGGACTCGGCGAGGTACGCCGACTCGGGCTTGGGTGGCGCAGGTGCCGAAGGTGAGGTGTCTTCGGCGAGCGTCCCGGACGGCGGGTTTGCCGCGGGCAGCCGGAGGGGGGAAGCCTCACCGCCCGCCGAAGTCGCCGAGGCGGACCTCGTGCGGACCGGCGATGCCGAGGTAGAGCCCTCGACCGTGACCGCTGTGGTGCCGGAGGCGCCCTCTGCAGGGGCGCACGTAGCCGTGCTGTCTTTACCAACAGCAGCGGGAACCGAGGTGCCCCCTGCGACAACTGCCACCGTGGAACCTTCGCCCCCGGGCGCAGCAGCCGCGGGGTCTTCCCCAACCATGGCTGCGGGGGCGGTGTCGCTGCTGGCTGCCCCGGCCAAACGGCCATGTGTGCGGCCGGAGCTCCACCGGACACCGCGGGGATTCGTCGTGGCCACGGGCATCAGAAGCTTGTGGGACGCCAGCGCAAGCACCGGGGGCCCTGCGGCCTATGCGCCTTCTGCCCCTCTGGCCACACCGCCCGCCGCGCAGGGACAGCTGTCGTCCTCCCCGAACGCGGAGACTTCCGCTCGCGGCGGGACCATTCCTTCTGCTACCGAAGGTAGAGTGGCTGAGCTTACTCTGGTGTATGCTTTTATGCCTTGGGGTGCTCACCCGTATCCCTGTTTACAGCGTTGCTTATTCCGGAGGGGGAGCACTCGACGGAATACGGGGCCTCCGAGCACGTGAGCCCCGCGGACTTCGTGCCGCCTCCGGAGACGCTGAGTGCGTGGCGCGGGATTGTGAATGACGCGGCCACGAGCGTCGACCCGCAAGTGCTGCAGGCCTACGGTGCGGGGCGCCTCGAGGACGCTTTCGAGGTGTCTGGGGTGAGGGTAAGTACTCATACGACCATGCCTGAGCTTTAGCTGAGTTTGCTAAGTCTTGTCCCTTCTACAGACACTTGTGCTGGGGCAGGCCCTGCAAACGGCCTATGCTCGGAGCCAAAAGGCGCTCGAGGATAGGCTGGGGCCGCCGAGGGGGAGCTGCGCGAAGCCTCTGGCGCCCGCTCGGCGCAGGACGCCCGCATCCGCCAGCTGGAAGCGGAATGCGCCGAAGCGAGGGCGCACGCCGAGGGACTTGTTGCGTCGGCGCAGGAGTCGGCCGCGGCAGCTGCTGAACAAAAGTTCACGGCGGAACGGGACGGGCTCCTGGAGCAGGTTGCCGCGCTAGAGAAGGAAAAAGGCGAGCTTGCCTTGACTCTAGCGGAGCGCAACCGGACGCTGGGCGACGCCTCGGTGGTTGCGTGGGACGCCATGCAAGCGCTGGAGAGCCATCTTCAAGGGCTGGTAACCGAGGTGCCAGAGCGCGCCTTTGGCCCGGAGGAGTTGTCTCGGACCCTCCGCTGGGTCGGGGATGCCGCCAACGTCGCGCGCGGCGCCGCGACGTCCTTTGGCACCCACTGCGCGTACACTTCGGCCTGCTTGGTGTGCGCGCTCCTCCAGCACCGCGGCTGTACGCACGTCACCGGGCTGGATGACCCCCAGCTGGAGATACCTGGCGGGGCCGGAGTAATGTCCGGCGCCGTCCGCGCCGCTCGCCGTGCCCTCGGGCCCTTCTTCGACCGGATCTGGGGTCACGTTGGGGCGGAAGCTGTACGGATCAAGCTCCGGAAGTCGCTCTACGGGACGGGGAGCCTCGGCCAATTTCTGGACGGGGTCCCTCGACGCGACGATGGCGGCGCTGGGCCCTCCGAAGGCGCCGGGAACCCGCAGGTCTGACGCCGTGGTGCCTAGGTGTAGGCGTGCGTTGTACTGTTCCTTGTCTTTGCGAATAAAGTACACACTTGCTGCCTGCATTCTGACTTTCGCCTATATCCCGGGCAGCTTCCTTGCTGGAACCGGCTTCACGCGGCCGACCTTTCAACCCGGCGACGCCTTCGACGCTGGGGAAGGGCCGAAGAGTCGCTTGACTTTTGGGCGAGCCGGCCTTCTTCGAGCGAGGCCCCAGCTTTAGCGCGTGTTAAGGACGAACCCGCGGGGTAGCGGCTTAGAGCGGCCGGGATGTTGCCGGACCTTTGTACATGTGGTTTTTCCGGTATTCAAACTTCCTGGCATTTTAGGATATGCGCTGTGTGTTGATGCCACCGTTGGCGAAGTAGCTGCGCCAGGGTTCCTTAGAGCGGACAGTCCGTAGACTGACGTATGCGGAGGCGGACCTCCGCGGTTTGCCTTGCTTTATAGTCCAGAGACTCGCGCGTGCGGAGGCGGACCTCGACGCTACGTCTTATTTAGAGTCCGTGGACTAGTGCGTGCGGAGGCGGACCCCGATGCTCCGTCTTCTTTATAGTCCGGAGACTTGTGCGTGCGGAGGCGGACCTCGACGCTACGACTTCCTTTATAGTCCGGAGACCCGCGCGTGCGGAGGCGGACCTCGACGCTACGTCTTATTTAAAGTCTGTGGACTGGTGCGTGCGGAAGCGGACTTCGACGCTACGTCTTCTTTATAGTCCGGAGACTCGCGCGTGCGGAGGCGGACCTCGACGCTACGTCTTATTTAAAGTCTGTGGACTGGTGCGTGCGGAGCTTGGCTCAACGCTACGTCTTATTTAAAGTCCGTGGACTGGTGCGTGCGGAGCTAGGCTCAACGCTACGTCTTATTTAAAGTCCGCAGACTGGTGCGCGCGAGGGCGTCCCCCCGGTGCGTCTTGGTTTATACTCAGGCCCGTCACCTTTGGCTACGGCGAGTGCACACGCGAACGTGCGACTTCGATTTATACTCAGTCCCGTACCCCTGGCTACGGCGAGTGCACACGCGGACGTGCGTCTTTGTTTATACTCAGGCCCGTCACCTTTTGGCTATGGCGAGTGCACACGCGAACGTGCGACTTCGATTTATACTCAGTCCCGTACCCCTGGCTACGGCGAGTGCACACACGGACGTGCGTCTTTGTTTATACTCAGGCCCGTCACCTTTTGGCTACGGCGAGTGCACACGCGAACGTGCGACTTCGATTTATACTCAGTCCCGTACCCCTGGCTACGGCGAGTGCACACGCGGACGTGCGTCTTCGTTTATACTCAGGCCCGTCACCTTTTGTCTACGGCGAGTGCACACGCGAACGTGCGACTTCGATTTATACTCAGTCCCGTACCCCTGGCTACGGTGAGTGCACACGCGGACGTGCGTCTTTGTTTATACTCAGGCCCGTCACCTTTTGGCTACGGCGAGTGCACACGCGAACGTGTGACTTGGATTTATACTCAGTCCCGTACCCCTGGCTACGGCGAGTGCACACGCGGACGTGCGTCTTCGTTTATACTCAGGCCCGTCACCTTTTGGCTACGGCGAGTGCACACGCGAACGTGCGACTTCGATTTATACTCAGTCCCGTACCCCTGGCTACGGCGAGTGCACACGCGGACGTGCGTCTTTGTTTTGTGCTGCGGGAACGCGTGCGTTGGCTAAGCCTGCGCGCGCCTTCACCGCGTACTTGCGTGTGATAAAGAGAGATTTAGCGACAAACGGCGATCTTCATTACATCCCCGTTTGCGCGGGTGAGCAAGTACAAAGGGTGGATATACTAACCGTTTGCCCTTGGTGCGGTCAAAGCCTCTAGTCGCTAGACATCCGCAGGGCCCGCCAAGGCGCCTGTGAATGGCCCCGCGGACCTCCGCGCGGTGACGCCAGCTCTAGGAGCGCCGTTGGACTTCGCGACGCGAGCACCTGGTACCTGGTTCTATGCGCCGGGCCATGTCCTGGTCGCCTCGGATGGTGATGATGGTCCGGGGACCCGGGACCTTCATGCATAGGTAGCCATGATGCGGTACCGCGCCGAAGGAGTTGAGGATTGGGCGCCCTAAGATGGCATTGTAGGGGTACGGAAGGTCGACCACGTCGAAGGTGGCATCCTCGGTCCGCACATTGTCATCTCTGCCGAAGGAGACTTGAAAACTGATTTGGCCCAGCGCCCGCAGGGGCTGTCCCCCAAAGCCCTGCAGTGGGATTCCCGAGGGCCCTAGGCGGCTTCGAGGGATCCCCATCTGGTCGAAGGCCGCCGCAAACAATACGTTCGCGGAGCTACCGCCGTCCACCAAGGCGCGCCCCACGTCGCATCCCGCGATAGTGACCCGGATGACCAGGGGGTCCTGATGAGGGAAATCCACACCCTGGGCGTCGTCGGGTGTGAATGTGACTTCGTGCTGCGCCCAATCCGACGGTGCTTGCGCTGGGTATGCCGCCACGTGATGTAGTCTTCACGTATAGGCCTTCTGCTGCTGTGCCGAGGCGAATTCCAGCGCAGAGCCTCCGGATATGACGTTAATGACCCTGCGGTAGGTTGCGTCCGGGGCCTGCAACGATAGGAGGCCCTCCCGAGGCTGCTGTACGTGAGCTTGGATCCGTAGGGTGCCTTCTTGGGGTTGCATCCCTTGCGCCTGTACCTGCATCCCTTGCGCCTGTACCTGCATGGGGGCCTCATACGGGAATTGGACGTGGGCCACCGCAGGCGGGCGCGCCTCCGGGTTCCTGTCCCTGGCGACGCTGTCGCGCAGCGCCGCGATGGAGGTGCAAGCGCGGGTATCATGATTGCCGCGGCCGTGGACTATGCACCACAGTCCCTGATGCTGGTCATCGTAATCTCCACGACCCTTATCGTCGCGGCCCCTGCCACGGCCGCGCCCCCGGCCACGGCGCCCCCGGCCGCCTCGGCCCGCTGGAGCACCCTCGTCGGACCCGCCTTCGATGTCGAGGACATACCGGCTTCGCCTCGACCTCTGCTGGCCGCGCTTGGGCTGATCGGACGACTCCTTATGCGAGTTGTCCCTGCGGTCGGGCGCGTCCCTGGACGACTCCTGCTTACGCTTTCCCTTCGAAGAACCGCCATTCGGCGGATCTTCGGCTTTTGCCGAGGCTCCGGCCTGGTTGGTGTCGGAGTCGTCACCTTGCCTTCGCCGCGCGTCTTCCTCCGCCCTGGCATATTCTTCCATCTTGTCGAAGAGCTTCGCCACCGTCTTGATTGGCTTTCGCGCATTGTACTCGGCCATCGGGCCCGGACGAAGGCCCTGTATGGCTGCATTGACGATGGTGGTCTCGTTGACGTCTTTCACTTGACATCGAATCTTGGCGAAGCGTTTGAAGTAGTCCCGGAGCTTCTCCGAGGGTTTTTGCTTCACAGCAAAGAGTTGGTTCGCGTCGACCCGGTCGACGTAGTTTCCTTGGAAGTTGTTGTGAAGGCGGACGCGGAGCTGCTCCCACGCGTAGATGGAGCCCGGCTCTATGGTAAAAAACCAAGAGAGCGCCACTCCTTGTAGCGCGAGGGGGAGTCCCTTTGCCTTCGTGGTGTCGTCTCTGCCCGCGGCTTCGATCGCGGTTTCGTATACGCGCACGAACTCACGGGGGTCCGTGTCGCCTTTGTACGAGTCGATGGCGCTAGGAAACTTGAAGTCTTCGGGCCATGCCGCCTGCTGCAGCCCCGCCGAGAGCGGGGACTCCGGATCCACGCGCCGCAGCGGCACGCGGCTAGACGTGGGGGCTTCGCGACTGTCCGCCCTCTCCAGCGTGGGCTCGGACGCGATTACTGGCGCGGCCTGCTGACTCCGAGCCTCTTGTAGATAAGTGTAATGGCCTGGGTCCTCCCCATGGCTTACTCGTATATATACACACATATGAGGAGTGCTTTTACAGTTATACCCTTACATCTGGTTATCCCCTCTGGGGGCAGTTATGTCATTACACATGGCCTATTCTGGGCCTTATAATCTCCTACCAGGCCTGCTGGGTTTAGGTGGGGGCCATCCCTACGACAGAGGGTGATGCCCATGCTGTCACAATAGTCTTTGAAGAGGGTGGCGTCGAACTGCAGGCCGTTGTCAACCGTGAGCTCCCGGGGCACACCGAAGCGACATATGATGTTTTGCCATAGGAAGCGCTATATGGCCGCAGAAGTTACTTTGGCCAGGGCGACCGCTTCCGGCCATCTGGAGAAATACTCCAGCGCAACTACCACGAACCGGAGGTCCCCTGGAGCTCGGGCAAGTGGTCCTACTATATCAAGGCCCCAGCGTGCCAGTGGCCACACCGGGGGAATGGGGTTGAGGCTCGTCGGGGGCCTGCGGATGATGCGGGCCATCCACTGGCACCCTTGGCACCGATGGACGAGGTCCTGGGTGTCGGTGATGGCAGTTGGCCAGTAGAAGCCTTGCCTGAACGCCTTGCCGACTAATGACCTCGGTGCCAGGTGGGATCCGCACACGCCCGCGTGGATCTCCGCCAGGAGCTCCTTTCCCCCTCAGTCGAGAGGCAGCGCAGGAGCGGTGCGCAAACCCCTCTCTTGTAGAGTATCCCCTCGAACACCTGGAAGGACCGTGCGCGGTGCTGCAAGCGCCGAAGCTCGGCAGGGTCCTCCGGCTCTGCGACGCCTTGCAAGAAATTGAAGATGGGCTCTCGCCAATCTCCTGGCCGATCAATGCGGTGGACGAGGGCCGCGTCCTGGTTGTCCTGCGCGATGGCCGCCTGCGCTAATACCTCGTAAAACACCCCCTCCGGGGGGGGCAGTTGCTGGCTGGCCGCCTTAGCGAGGGCGTCGGCCTGCTCATTCTCCGCGCGGGGGATGGCCTGGATGGTGACACCCAAGAAGTGCCTTTCCCTCGCCCTGACCACCGCGAGGTACTTGGCCAACTCAGGGTCCTTGGCTTGATATGACTTGTCCACATGGCCAGCCACCAAGCGCGAATCGGTGCGGACCAACACCCGTCTCGCGCCGACTGCCTTGAGCTTCGCTAGGCCAAAGAGCAGTGCCTCGTATTCAGCCGTGTTGTTGGTGGCAGGGAAGGCAAGGCGCGCCGAGTATAGCAAGCGCTGTCCTTCGGGCGTGACGATCACCGCCCCTACGCCCGCGCCGGCTACGCTGTAAGCTCCGTCGATTGTAAGCGTCCAGACGGGATCATCGTGCGGCTGGACGGGTTGGGCCGGTGGGGTCCATTCGGTGAGAAAATCCGCCAGGACTTGGGATTTGATTGCCGTTCGCGAGGCATACGTCAAGGAGAAGGGAGCGAGCTCGGCAGCCCATTTGCCGATGCGCCCTGTGGACTCCTTGTTGTGTAGCATCTCTGCCAGGGGGAATGAGGAAGGCAATGTGATCGGGTGGGCCAGAAAATAATGCCGAAGCTTCCTGGAGGCCATGACCAGCGCGTAGGCGAGCTTCTCAAGCTTCGTGTATCTTGTCTTGGCGCCTTGGAGGGCTTCGGAGACAAAGTAGACGGGCCGCTGCATGGCGCCTTCCTCTAAGACGAGGACGGCGCTGACCGCGGTGGCTGACGCGGCCAGATAGAGCAGGAGGGGAGCCTCTGGTGCTAGGGCGACTAGAGTGGGGAGGCTTGCCAGGTGCTGTTTGAGCTCGTCGAAGGCCTTCGCGCAATCTCCGTCCCAACGAAATCCATCGCACCCGCGGAGTGTCTTGAAAAACGGCAGGCCCCGCTCCGCCGCCCTGGATAGGAAGCGACTTAATGCTGCCATGCGGCCCGCCAGCCTCTGGACCTCCCTCGTTGTCTTGGGCGGCTCCATACCTAGGATGGCGTCTACTTTGTCGGGGTTCGCCTGGATGCCCCGTCTGGACACAAGGAAACCTAGGAGTTTGCCCGCCTGCACCCCGAAGACGCATTTGTCGGGGTTGAGCTTGATGCCCGCCTTTCGGAGATTGTCGAAGGTCTCCTGGAGGTCCCGGCCATGCAGAGCGAGCTGCCGGGTTTTGACCACCACGTCATCGACGTAAGCTTCGACGTTCCTCCCGAGCTGGGCGGCCAGGGCAATGGCGACGAGACGGGTGAAGGTAGCGCCTGCATTCTTCAAACCAAAGGGCATTCTGACAAAGCAGAACGTCCCAAGTGGTGTGATGAAACTGGTCTTCTCCTCGTCGTCTTCGGCCATGTATACCTGGTGGTAGCCGGAATAGGCGTCCAGGAAACTCATGAGTTCGCACCCAGCGGTGGCGTCGACCAGTTGATCGATGCGCGACAAGGGGTAATTATCCTTCGGGCACGCCTTGTTGAGTGCCGTGAAGTCGATGCACATACGCTAGGCCCCGCTGGCCTTTTTGACTAGCACCGGGTTAGCGAGCCACTCTGGATGGTGGACCTCGCGGATGACCCCGGCGTGAAGAAGCTTCGCCACCTCTGTTTTGGCCGCCTGCTACCGATCCATCGACATACGCCGAAGCCTTTGCTTGACCGGCTTGGCGTCGGGGCGGACCGCCAAGCGATGCTCGATTAGTGCTCGGTCTACACCCTTGATGTCCTCCGGGGACCATGCGAAAATGTCAACGTTGTTCTGAAGCACTCGGAGCAGATCCCGCTCTACTCCCGGTGGGAGCCCTTCGCCGATGGACACAAACTGCCCCTCCGCCTGGAGCGGCACCTTCTTGACTCCGCCCTCGGGCCGAGGCTTGGCGTCCATCCGGGGGCTGAGGGCCCGTCGCCGAGCGTGCCGGACAGGGTATGCACCGGGCGATGCAGAACGCGGCTGCCGACCTCGGCGCGTCTGGCCAGGTCCTGATCGCCGAAGACGGTGATAACACCCTCCGGGCCCGGAAGCTTCACACACAAAAAAGCGTAGTGTGGGATCGCCTCGAAAGAGTTGATGGCGGGTCGACCCAGTATGGCGTTGTAGGGATGTGGGATATCGACGACGTCGAAGATGACATGCTCGGTCCGGATGTTACCCTTGTTGCCCTCCTGACGGAAAGTGACCGGAAGGGACACGTGTCCCAAGGCCTGCAGCGGTTGACCCCCGAAGCCTTGAAGTGGAGCTCCTGGCTGCTCTAGCTGGCTTCGGGGGATCCCCATACGGTCGAGGGCCTCTGCGAACAAGATATTCGCGGAGCTTCCCCCGTCGACAAGGACGCGCCTGACGTCACAGCGGGCTATGTGGGCCTGGATGACTAGAGGGTCTTGGTGAGGGTACTCCACACCCCTGGCGTCGTTGAAGTCGAAGGTGATGCTGCGGGGCGGCATCCACAGTTGCGGCTGCTCCCCGGGGGCTTTTGAGGAGGAGCCTCCGGTGATGACGCCAACGGTGCGATGCTGCGCGCCCTCCGTTGCGGCGGCTCGTATGGGGCTACCCCTTGGGTGCCCCGCGTGGGCTCCAGCGAGGGGTCGAGGAGGCAGAGCCCGAGACCCGGCCATCACCCTCCGCAGCTTCATAACCGCGGTGCATGCCCTTGTGTAATGATCACCGTAGCCGTGTACCTCGCACCACTTGCCATAGTGTATGAGCTCTTGTTCTGCGTGGGGTTGGCCGCCGCAATCAAGTCCGCCTTCCGATCCCCGGTCTCCCCTCCATGAGGCGGGGTCGGATCCTTGGCAGGCGCTCTCGGTGTCGAGGACACGATGGGCCGCCTGCGACCTGCGCTGGCGGCGCCGAGGTTTATGCCTGTTCCTTGAAGAGCCTTCCTGTACTCCGATATCGCTGCCTCGGGGAGGGCCTCCTCGGGGCTCTCGGCTGCGGCCCTGCTTCGAGGAGGGACCACCCGCCCCCACTTCGCGCGGGGGGCGCTCCTCATGGGCGAGGCCGAGGGCGGTAATGCTGCGTCTTCGCGCATCCTCCTCCGCCCGCGCGTACTCGTCCATTTTGTCGAAGAGCTTGGCGACTGTCTTGATTGGCCTCCGCGCGTTATACTGGGCCATCGGGCCCGGACGAAGGCCCTGTATGGCTGCATTAACGACGGTGGTTTCATTAATGTCTTTTACTTGGCACCGGATCTTGGCGAAGCGCTTGAGGTAGTCGCGGAGCTTCTCCGAGGGTCCTTACTTCACGGCGAAGAGTTGGTCCGTACCAACTCACTCGACGTAGTTTCCTTGGAAATTGTTGTGAAGGCGGACGCGAAGCTGCTCCCACGCATAGATGGAGCCGGGCTCTATGGTAAAGAACCAAGAGAGCGCCACGCCTTGCAGCGCGAGGGGGAGTCCCTTCGCCTTCGCGGTGTCGTCTCCGCCCGCAGCTTCGATCGCGGTTTCGTACACGCGCACGAACTCGCGGGGGTCCGTGTCGCCTTTGTACGAGTCGACGACGCTAGGGAACTTGAAGTCTTCGGGCCATGCCGCCTGCTGCAGCTCCGCCGAAAGCGGGGACTCCGGATCTACACGTCTCAGCGGCACGCGGCTAGATGCGGGGGCTTCGCGACTGTCCGTTCCCTCCGGCGTGGACTCGGGCGCGATTAGTGGCGCGGCCTGCTGGCTCCGAGCCTCTTGTATATCTCGGACGGCTCCGCGAAGGTCCCCTAGTTCCTGCTGGAACGCGTTGAGGGCTGCTAGTAGGGCGCCTTCCACCGCAGGTGCTATCGGGGCCGCCGGAACACCCAGCGGGCAGGTCGGTGCAGGGACCCTCGCCGCACGATCTCCGGATCCGCCGGATGCTTCGTTGCAGCTGCCCCCGGCCGTCGGATCCGCGCTGTCGGCGAGGGCGGCGGCGCTGGCGGGGCCGGTTGTTGTAGCGCGAGCGTGGACGCCCGCGACCACCGCGCCTACGCCGCCGCCAGCTCCTTCGGCGGCCGGTGCCGAAGCCCTGGTATTCATGCGCCGCTCCGATCCAGCCGTTTTCTTTCCCTTCGCCGCCACCGATGAAGCTTTTTTCGATGCTATCCTTCTTCTTCGGTCTTCAGGCTTGCTCCTGTCCTCCCCACGGACGGCGCCAACTGTTGTGGCTACAGACCAAACAGAGAGAGATGGTAGTGAAGAGTGATGAAGATGAATGTAATGGCCTGGGCCCTCCCCATGGCTTGTACTCATATATATATACACATGAGGAGTGCTTTTACATTTTTACCCTTACATCTGGTTATCACCTCTGGGGCAGTTATGTCATTACACATGGCCTATTCTGGGCCTTATAATCTCCTACCAGGCCTGTTAGGTTTAGGTGGGGACCACCCCTACGACACTAGCCATTTGGACTTTTTAATAGCTTATGGCTTATTTTTTCCTGTTTGGCACTGTAGATAGTTTATTTTTGTACTATAACTGCTTATGTTTTTTGGCGTAATTAAATTTAAAAAAATTAAAAATAAAAATATAGTATCACATCACATATAATACAAAGAAATACGGAGAAAAAAGAAAAGGCAAAAATTCAAAAAATAGAAAAAAAATAAAAGTAAAAAACTAAAATCTAAAAATTAGAAACTAAAAAACTGAAGCTGAAACGGATCTATTATTACTGTACTTGGTCTGGGCATCACCATGAACCCCAGGCAATAGCCATGCACCACCAACCCCCGTCAGCTCATGAGTGACCCGTGGGGAAACAGATATGGTACTGTCAGACCGCATGAATGCCCCTACTAACCCTTGCCGCCAGTATTTGCTTTCATTGACAAGCAAGCAATGTCAAACACAATCAATGAAGCACGCTCACACGGCTAGCAAAGCTAGGAGGGCTAGCCAGATCTGGATCTCATGATTCTCATTGCCGCGCCCAGGCAGGCATGATCGATTCACAGGGAGCATGCATCGTTTCAAGAGGCGCGCGCCGATCTAGAGCTTATTGGGGGGTATTTTTGCCGTAGAAAAACCGCGGAAAATAATTATGGCGATTTGCATTTTTAGAGCAACATATAACATACATATAAACTTAAATTTATTACATGTCTAGAACACGAGAAAGACTTCATAGACCGTATACTCAAAACAATGTTTTCAGAATGGATAGAGAGGCATTGACTCGTGATTTTGCTAAGCCAGGCTCAAAAGGTTGACCAAATTAGAGCGACCTCTTGACGATTAAAAGTCAAAACCTCTAAATTACAGCAGATATAGACCGTATATGTAAAGTAAAACCATATATGTGGATCTCATTTCTTTTGGCGTGTAATACAAAGAGAGAGATTGTGAAAACCCGTTTGGTTTTCGCTACGAACCTAATTTCAGTTTTCTTGTGACGTCATCGTGGCGTCAGCCTTGCCGTGCCGAGCTGAAGCACCGACCGCGACGCGGAGCCATCAGGGCCGCTACATGCCCGCCCCCACGCTAACGCGTTTTACCTCCGCACCCACTTACATGCGGGCCATATGAACCATGGGTCCCGCATGACAGTGATTACAGCCCCTACTCAATGGTATGCTCTTCCTTCGCCGGCCGGAGACGAGCTTCAGAAAAAAAAGAGAGCAGGAATCCGATTATTGGCACGAACCCAAAAAGGAAAGGGGATTCGTGTCACTGACATGTGGGACTCTAGGTGTTCAAGGGCCCCAGTGTCATCGTCAGGATGCATTAAATACAATCGCCCGGACAATAGGCAGTCGGCGCCACAACCGGCTTTGGCAGGTCAAGTAGATATTGTAAAAGATGGTCAGGGACCCACGAGCGCTGTGCACCAGGTCTATGGACCAGGTCATGTCATGTGGTTTCCTACTACTACTCAAGTTCTCGTGTTTCTGCCAATCATCAACAAAACTGAATTAATGTACTAGAAGTATTTTTTTTTTCGGTTGTTAGTCAATGTTCATATACAATCATCGTGATCCGACAGCTAAGAGACTACTAATTTACACGATGGTATATGTGTGATTTTTTGTTATGCACCTCATGTTAGAGACATCAAATTATGTTACACCTTAAAGAAATTGTAGCTAAGTGGATCCTTTAATTAAGTTTTGCAGTAATATCACACACATGGCTCAAATAATCATTTCAACTTGTTTATTTTCTTATATCCCAATAGTACTATACATTTATATTAGAACCGCAGAATCAATTTGAGTACATTTTTATGTCCATGCGTCAGAAGAGATTGCCTTTATGATAAAGACTCAGATCTGATCTTAAGGCCCTGTTTGGAATGCGGGAATTTTTTCCGATTCCTGCGGGAATTGAATTGTTTCCTGCAAAATTCCTGTGAAATTCCTCTGTTCCAAACAGGCCCTAAGTGGTTGTTTGGATCACATAGAGTAGGAATAGGCTTTAGGAAACAAGTTTTGGTGATCATTTGGGTTTTTTTTTTTTGGCTTATGGCTGAAAAGCACTGTAGCTGACTGAAAAAACACTGTAACTGATAGAGGTTTATTTAGCATAATTAAATTTAAAAAATTTAAAAATAGAAAAAACATATTAGCCATCACGTATAATGCAAACAAATACGGAAAAAAGAACCGGCAAAAAAGCTCAAAAAAGCCAAAAGTTCTGAAAAAAGACGAAATTTATGAATAGTGAAAAATAAGCCAGAAGCTGAAGCCGAAACGAGCGGGGCAGGAAAAATAGAATTTAAGCTGTTATTATATTAGAACGAGTTTCCTTATTATTAAATATTGGATGACAGCAATTAGAACGAGTTTTTAATTAATAGTGTTTTGTTGGTACCTATAAACAAAATGCATTATTTTATCATCAGCAAAACGTATGTCATGCCATCATTCAAGTGAAGAAGACCCGATGGAACAATTTGCTGGTTATTTAACCATGTAACACAATATGCTAAGTTCATGTGATGGAAAGGGATAGGCGACAGCTATTGAGAACGTTGATATAAGAAACCGGTTTTATGAAATAAAAACAGGTAGAAGTGGTTTTGCAAATAAAACCACAATTTGAGTGTCAGCGAAAAACCAAAACCCATATTTGTTATCCTGGTTATAGCTTATCTAACCGTACAATGTTTTAGGCAATTCGATAATAAATCTAGTTTAATCAAATCTGGTTATGATAAAACCTTATAACACTTCAAAACTTGTACCAGATCGCAATATATAGAAGTAAAACAAACTGTTGTTTTAAGAAAAACAAAAATGTTACTCTCCAAGCTCATGAGCAATTGTACCCCGATGACAGCCCTTGACACCTCGGTGGCGCTGACATGCACAATAATGCTCATTTTTTGTGTGTGTGATAGAAGGGAAGATATTTCCAGTTATGAATACCGAACCGTATTTTTAAAAAAAATTATATTTACCAAACTAATAATACTGTATTTACCATATATACCGTATGTTCCGAACCGTATTTCTCGAAATAACCAAATGAACAGTCCACCTCGGTGGCGCTGACATGTACAGTAATGCTCTTTTTTTTTTTGTGTGTGTGAGATAGGCGGGGAGATATTTCCAGTTACGCACCGACTGACTAGCAAAATATCATCGGTACCCTCGTCGCTAAGCAATCCTTAAAAACGGACCCCGCTGGTCCATGGACCCGGCGCATGCTTCCTCGAAGCACCCCCCACCCTGCCCTAGGGTCTGCGCATGGATAACTCGTGGGTGGGCCCCACCCCTCCCTCCCCCGGGCAGATTTTTGTACCCGCCCGTGTAAGGAAACCAACC
This sequence comes from Dendrocalamus latiflorus, assembly GCA_017311315.1. Classification (NCBI taxonomy): domain Eukaryota; kingdom Viridiplantae; phylum Streptophyta; class Magnoliopsida; order Poales; family Poaceae; genus Dendrocalamus; species Dendrocalamus latiflorus. The sequence goes on from CM029662.1 coordinate 9,052,327, forward strand.
AAACCAATTAACCCAAACCACCCTTCCCCTCTGTCTCTGTCTGTCTCTCTCTCCAAGCAAGCCAAGTAAACGCGGAGCAGAGGAGGGAGGAAAAAAAACTCAACCACGAGGAGGCGGAAGAGGCGGAGCGACCCGACCACTAATCGGAGTGGCGGCGGAGGGATCCGACCGAGGGGCCGGCATGGTGGGCCTGGTCGGCGGCGGCGTCGGAGGGCGTGGGTGGAGGCTCAGCGACGAGGCGGCTAACGGCGGCGGAGGAGGAGCGGCGGCGGAGCACATGCGGCGGCTGCACAGCCATTCGCCCGGCGAGAACCAGTGCAGCTCCGCCCTCGTCAAGCACATCAAGGCCCCCGTCCACCTCGTAAGGCACCCCAACCCTTCCTTCCTTTTGCTTCTCCTTTCGTTTCTTGGATTCTATGGGTGTGTTTGCCTCTGTTGGTGGGTATTTCATGGATCTGGAGTTCTTGTTTCTTGGCTCTTCGTTTGGTGTGCTTGTTCGGTTGATGTGTTCTTGACTTCTTGTTCGGTTATTGGATTCCTACCATTTGTTTGCTATGCTAGAATTCAATGTGCCCACCGTGCTCTGTTTTGGCGACCTGGATGGGTCGTTTCATGGCAACTGTTTGATTGATGTAATGGTGGACTGGTGGTCATTGATCGCAGGTGTGGTCCCTGGTGCGGAGCTTCGACCAGCCGCAGCGGTACAAACCGTTCGTCAGTCGCTGCGTCGTGCGCGGCGGCGATCTCGAGATCGGCAGCGTGCGGGAGGTCAACGTCAAGACCGGCCTGCCGGCGACCACCAGCACCGAGAGGCTCGAGCTTCTCGACGACGATGAGCACATCCTCAGCGTCAAGTTCGTCGGTGGCGACCACCGGCTCAGGGTCCGTGCTACTGCTAGCCATTTCTTGCGCATGCTCTGTTTCTTGCTTGGTTCCTGCTTACTAAATACTTTTACTCCTTTGCTAGTGTTGCAAGTCTCATGCTAAACTGATCATTGGATGTTATAAATGGAATGCAATAGGCGTGGTTGCAGAAATATTTTTGTTGTTGTGACAAATGTGTAGCATTCTAGTCTCTGCATGCCTCATCTGTAGTTAGAAAGCATTTAGCTCTTCAAGAGGTCACCATTATCTCATCCCTCACTCTTACTAGATCAGGCATTTACCTTGTTCCTCATCACTGTTGTGACAAATACGATAATGAAGCTTATGGTTTTGACCTCTGATCAGGATAGAATGGAAAGATACACCGTAGGAAATTGACCCTGCTTTTCGTGTTCTTCATTTGATTTTCAAATTAATAATTTGCGGCGTAAACTGTGAATTTGTGACGTGTTGGCTGCCTTCTCTGGAAGGCAATGATATGTACTCTGAATCTATCTCATTTGCATGTGATTTTGCTGTTTTCTTGAACCTTGCCTGAAAAATGAATTGACCACGGTGCCTTAGTTGTAAAGGAAAGGTTTTTGTTCATGGACATGTCGGAACTGACGATCTTTACTACTTCTTAAAGCTTTTCTTTGATCCATACTGACGCGCTGTGTTGCATGTCCTTCAGAACTACTCATCCATCATAACTGTCCATCCGGAGAGCATCGATGGCAGGCCAGGGACGCTTGTGATCGAGTCCTTCGTGGTGGATGTGCCCGACGGCAACACAAAGGACGAGACTTGCTACTTTGTTGAGGCCGTGATCAAGTGCAACCTTTCGTCTCTCGCAGAGGTATCGGAGCGGCTAGCGGTTCAGTCGCCTACATCGCCGCTTGAACAATAGCATCCTCATCGGCACGGACATGCGGGACAGCATGAATAAGAAGCTTCAAAGGGTAGCCGGAGATTTCAATCTTTTTGAGACTGGTTGTTTCTCCATTGTCTTCATATACATATATGTCTCTTGTAAGGATCGGATTAGTATGTAAGGTTATGTATTTGTAGTAGCTAAACTAGTGATGGCTTAGGTTTTAGGAACTGCACCTAGCTACCTCGTGGTTATGTATGCATACTGCTAGTATGCGTAGATAATAGAGAAGCATCTCGTGGTTATGTATGCATACTGCTAGTATGTGTAGATAATAGAGAAGCATGGAGTGGTTTTTGCCTTTTTGTTGCATTTGAAACAACCTAGAGTTTTTTCTGCATTTGAGATGGCTATTTATATTGTGTTCATGGATAACGTTCCACTAATACTTGGGCCTTTTTGATTTGGGTAGATTTCGGAATGCGCTGTAATATACTGGATACTTTGGGGTGTGCGTATTGGCTGTGGTTAATGTTTTTTAGCTGCGACTGATAATTTTTAACTAAAAATAAATAGTGCTAACTGAAAGAAGTGGATTTTAAAAGAAGGGGGCGAGCAATGAAAAAGTGAGAAAGACATGTATACGCGAGATAGGAGCGAGAGGAGTGAAGTATGTGATACATCCATAACCCTCTATTTTAACCTCAGAGTGAGACATGAACGAGAGTAATGAAAAAGCCTCTTTGAGAAGATAAGTATTCATATGGACTTAGCATAAGTCAATATAAATAACCCCTTTATCTATGTAGCACCATGATATCCTTTCATAATTAAATAATATACTTATTCGACAAGACCGCAAGTTTTTTTGGGCGGTGGTGATCGGTTCGGCTGAAAAGCTCGTGGCTTATGGCTGAAAACACTGTAGCTGGCTGAAAAAAACACTGTATCTGATAGAGTCTTATTTAGCATAATTAAATTTAAAAATAAAAAAATATGTTAGCCCATTACGTATAATACAAACAAATACGGGAAAAAAAGAACCGGCAAAAAAGCTCAATAAAAAGCCAAAAGTTCAGAAAAAGACGAAACTTATGAATAGTGAAAAATAAGCCAGAAGCCGAAGCCGAGTTGATCAGGGCCTGATCAGAAAATATCTGAGTTTTCCTGTGTGAAGTTAGGTTGCCAACCATTTGGATGACAACAGAATCATGACGATGAAGAGGGAAAGTCCGTCCTCCTATGCTTCCATTCCATGCCTTTTTGGGTAGCTTCTGTTCACTTTGGTTGGTAAGCCAATTAATTCAAGTCACCCCATTCTGATCCTCTTGTTGTGAGTAGCTTTCTAAGCATGTATGGACAAAACCAAGCCATCACTTTCATAACCAGAAAGCTCCTGAGATAGCTTCTGGAGAAAAGAAAGTCGATGCTGGATCAAACAATGCACAAACTGCTTTATATATATATATATATATATATATATATATATATATATATATATATATATATATATATATATATACCCGTTGATTTGCTTTGAGATTCGCAACGTTTGATGTGGGTATCTTCATATACCCATAAAACAGTATATTTGAGATGTCAAACTCCGAAAAAAAATTAAATTCAACTTCAGTTTAATTAGTTTGAACTATTTTTATGGTATATACTCACTGTAGTCGCATTGAACTCAAAAGTAGTTCAAACTAGTTTGAACTGAGTTCAAAACTTACTTACCATAAATATATCAAGGGTATAAAACATTTCCATACCCAAACTCAAAAAAATTATCAATCATACACGTGTATCGGACGGTTCTTGATGTGGGTGCCTAGGCACCCAGGTGCCTTATGTAATTTTCCCCAAAGGCAGGGAGGTTTGGTGCCCAGACACCATGGTGCCCCTGTTATTTATTTTATATATATAGTACACCCAGAGTACATACTCCCACTATCAATATACCATCTAAACGAATATTTTATATCCCTTTATCACTTTTTGTATACTTAAATACTAATTATAAAAATACTCCAATGCGACTTGGTTGAAAATTTTTCATCGGAACCCTTTATTTTTACTATATATCCTTTTCCATGCATAAAAAAGAATATATACGTAAATTATGTTATAAAAGTGGATTTTTATGAACTTTTTCATAGAACTCACTTTGTGGTATATTATAATCATTATTAGAATATGCTTAAATAGATAAAGAGATATAACAACACCAATAAAGCAGTATATGAGAAGTGGGAGTACGTACTTTTAGGTGTGTGTGTATTGTGGACAAGGAAGAATGGCACTACCTCTCTTTTTTATTTGTAGTTTTAGACATGATACAATCTCCAATACACACTTTTAACCATTACTTTTTCTAATTATATGTTAGAAAAAATTAAAAAACATATAATGACATGAAAATACTTTTATATGATAAATCTAGTAATATTATTTTCATATGCGTACTTTAGAGATTAAAGTTTAAAAAGATTGACTGTATGTGTTCCAAAATGATATCTAAAATGGAACAGGCGGAGTATAAGTAAATGTGCCATTTTAATTGAGTTTAGTCAGCGGTGAAGATGGAGGTGGTGGAAAATGGAGTATTTTGTTCCTCCCTTTCCTTTTGTCCATGGTGAAGACCAATATGCAGATAATGTATCTAAGATGCATGGAAACTACCTGTGAGATATTTGCAACTTTTTGGGCCAGCATGATGCATGCAGCGCAGTATGAAGTGGTAGAAGCTAATGTGGCCACTGGCCAACGAACAAGACACAACACAACACAAAAATAGCATGGACTGTTCTCGTGCTGTCTGTGTGGCCTTTACTTGTCCGCTGATGTCACAATCTTCAGCTCTGTTGCGTTGAGACCGACTCCTTGCTTCCTTGCAAGAGATCTTTGTCCAAACCGCTTCCCATCTAGCACCACCACACTCCATCGCATTTGTATCTGCGTCGCGTGTGTCCGGACGCCATTGGCGCGGCCCTTCCGCGGCGCAGTTTATAAGCTTATCCGGTGGCTTTGTGGGGTTGGGGGCTCCGATTCCCGAGCTGGATGGCACCATCGCGCGCTCGGCGAGGGCGGGGACGTGGTCGGGCGCCACTGGTGGCCGCGAGCGTCATTCCTGATTTGGCATGTGTCATGTGATCTGCGAGTGACTGAACATATTCCGGTGGCGTTCGATTTGGATGGGGATGCGGTGGATAAGACACTGCAGCTGCGTATTCACCGTTTCCTACCTCTCCCTCCGTCCTCCCATGGCGTTGGGAATAAAGAAAGACAAGGGACACGAAGCAGGCGGTATATATATTTGTATATTGACAATTTGTGTTGTTTTTTTTTTGCTTTGGTGTTCTGTTTTAAATGGGATTTTTGATAGAAATCATTTGGACGTCTTCTTAAAAAAACATCTAAATTTTTAACCTTTGATCTATCTCCTGAGTCGTGCTTCGACGTCAACGTCCTCTCTAGTGAGGTTAGGACTTTGGTTGGTTGGAGTTAGGTCGGGGTTCACCAGGATTCCTACCTTACATATCTGGTGGGATGCAGTGGACTGGGAATGGGTGGTGGTGTTGCTGCTGCCGTGCATGGGAATGGAGGACGGCAGTGGGTGAATCATGCCAATGACAAGCTAGGTGCTTGGGGTGGTCACTGGCGGCGAGTGAACCTTCGAAGACAGGGAAATAGATGGTGAGCTAGGAGGGGTTGACGGCAGAGAAGAAGCTATTGCGGCGAGTTAGGTTTTTAGGGATTGGTGGAGGTGAGTGGTTGGCTAATGGCGGCTATGTGGAGGTGGGAGGTGCAGAGAGAGGTTAGGGTTGGTTGTTTTCTAGGAAGAAATTAAGCAGTTGATTGCTAGATAGACAAATAAATCACTAACACTATTGCAGAAAAGGTCATCACAGACGGTTCAAAAACGTCATCACAGATGGTTTCATGAGCCGTCTGAGTTTATAGGTTAGTAATAACATGAGGTCATCACAGACGGCTTTTGAACCGTCTGTGATGCAATTATCACAGACGGCTTCAACAACAAACCATCTGTGATAGTTTACAGATAGTTTGTAGTTGAAACCATCTGTGATACATCAGATATCACAGATGGTTTCTACTAAAAACCGTCTATGATAGTTAACTATTACAAATGGTTACGATTTAAAAACTGTCCGTGATATTCTTTTCTATTTTCAAATCTATTTCTGTTTGTTGGCTAGCATCAGGAAATGCTAGCCATGCCCTCTGAAACAAGTAGATCAACACAGTACACATCTAATTCACATTCATTCATTTCAGAAACAAGAACATCTATTTCACAAATCAATTAACTGAAATGAAATAAATTATCCATCTATGAACAAATACACATTGTGATCCAAACATCTGGCCACTCTGGATTCTGTTGCTGAAGCACGTCCTTGTGCTGGTCAATATAAGGGGACACTTCAGTCATGTGTTGTGAGGCTGTGAAATGGTTTTGAGCATACGCATCCATATATGGAGTGATTGCTTTCCTTTCGATGGTCCTAACACCCTTGAGCCTCCCCTCATGGTGAGATCGAGGCATACCTATCGGTTTGATCTTAGCCATGTAATCAATATAGAACTCAATGACCTCTTCGGTTGCATAACCTTCAACGATGCTGTCTTCTAGCCGAAATTGATTCTGTACGTAGGATTTGAGAATTCCTATAAACCTCTCGAATAGGTAGATGCTACGTAGGAACACGAGCTCACACATTTTTATCTTCCACACAATATAAACAATGAGATGGACCATGATATTGAAAAACAACGGAGGAAAATACATCTCAAGATGACATAAAGTCATCACCATCTTGTCCTGCAGAGCATCTAGTCTTTCGAGATCGATGACCTTCTGAGCAATTGTGCTAAAGAAAAAACACAACCTTATGATTGTCTCTCAGACATTGATCGGCAAAATACTTCTAATTGCAATAGGGAGCATCTATGTCATCAGCATATGACAATCATGAGACATCATTGCAATTAACTTCAAATCTTCTATCGAAACAAGTTTCTTCATGTTGGCGGAGTAACCAGACATAACTTTCATACCAAGCAAGCATTGGTACAGTTCAATTCCCTCGGGCTTGGCCAGAGTGTAAAAAGCAGAGAGAAAGTAAGTTCATCCTTTATCGGTCTTTGTCGGTGCTAACTCAGGTTTGATGTCCATATCTACCAAGTCAAGTCATGCGTTGATATCATTCTTTATTTTGTCATAAATGTTCAATAAGAGACCAATCAAGCTGTCATATACATTCTTCTCTACGTGCATGATGTCGATACAGTGGTAAACTTGTAGGTGCTCCCAATATGGTAAGTCATAAAATATTGATCTCTTCTTCCAAACGTTCTTCTCACAGGTCGTCGATTTACGCCCCTTTCTGACCACAATATCTAAATCCTTAACCATATCAGAGACCTCTTTTCTGCTTAAATGCCTTGAAGCTGAACTGTCCTTCTTCTCTCTGTCGACTTGTTTCTTTTATCTTACGATATGGGTAAGCCCTCTAAAGGAACCTATGGTGATGCATGTACATGGTTTTATGCGAATGCTTCAGCCACACACTCTCGGTATCATCTAAGCAGTGAGTATAGACTTTGGCCCCTGTTGTACTCTAGCCCGACAGGTTAGTAAGAGCAAGATAATCATTTATGGTGCAGAACAATAAGGAGCGTAAAGTGAAGTTTTCTCATTTGTACACATCCCATACCTGTACCCCTTCAATCCACAGTATTTTTAGATTATCCACCAACAGTGCTAGATACACATCATATCATTTCCAAGTTGTTTTGGCCCTTGAATAAGTATCAATAACAAAATACACTCCCGCTTCATACACAACCGAGGAAGGTTATAGATGTAGAGAGTCACAAATCAAGTGCTATATCGGCTGCTTATGTTATCGAAATGATTCATTCCATCTATACTCAATCCAAACTTTATATTTCTCGGTTCTGCACCAAAGTCTGCAAACCTCCTATCGATGTTTCTCCACTGGGGTGAAATCAACAGGTGTCTTAGCATTCCATCCTTCTTACGCTCCTCCGAGTGTCAACGTAGCAGTTTTGCCTCCTTTGGGTTCGCAAAAAAACGCTTCAAATGGGGAATTACATGAAGATACCATGCCACCTTTGTAGGAGGTCCTTTCTTCACCTTTATTCTCTTATCGTCATCTGATTGATTCTTACACTTGTATCAGGACGTGTTGCACACTGAACATACATGCATGTTTGTATACTCTTTATAGTAGAGGATACAGTCATTCGAACATGTATATATTCTTTCTAGTTCAATTACCAATGGATAAAAAACCATATTGGCTTTGTAGGTGATTTTGGGCAACTCATATCCCTCCAAAAACATGTCCGCTAAAAGACTTAATAGCGTTGTGAAACTCTTATGGGACCAATTGTTGCTTTCTTTCAATTTTAGCAGTTCAAGCACGGCTGACAACTTTGCGTACTTTAACTTGCAGAACAAAGGTTTCTCTGAGTCCTCTATCAAGCCCCGAAATAATAAACACACTCTCTCATCAAAGTTCCCTTCTGTATCGTGAAACATCTGATCCAAATTATCATCATGCAGTCTATCCAAATCGGAACTACAATCGACATCATTTGACGGCATATCATTGACTTCGTTGGTAATGTCATTATTACTACCTTCCTACGTAATCTGCTCTTCAACATGACTGATCCAACATGCATACCTCTTTTTAAAACCCCTCGAATCAAGTGCACCTTAATCTTTGCGTAGTTCTTAAATATCTTTAGATTCTCGCAGTCGATGCATGGACAATACATATATTCTACCCCTTATTTAACATATCCTCCTTGGCAACTCTTGTAAAAGCAGATATACCATCAATGTGCTTTTCACTCACACAGTTCCCAACGTACATCCCGCTTCGATCCTCCGTTATGTATTTAATAATTTAGTATTAAATATTGAATTAATTAATTAGTATACTAGATATATATGATCTAAAGTAGCTATATGTAGCAAGAATAATTAATTAAATTGAATTAAGTAGAAATAGACTACGAATTAGCTAAACCCTAAACCCTAAACAATGCTAGATGAAAATAATCTTCTCTCTACATCAGGCTAGCTAGATCTAAACCATTTTCAATTCTCCTTTCACCAAAAGTTAGATCTAAAATATAATGCAATTAAGAACAAATTACTAACCATAGATAATCAAGAATTTAATGGATCCACAATCACTCTTGTCAAATCCACGATCTCCTTTCACGAAATGGCCTCAAAGCCCCATCTCCTCAAAGCAACAAAGTTGTGAGAACAAATCTAGAATTTAAGACAAATCTATGAGGGTCGACGACCTACAATTAATATAGTGAAATTATCACAGAAAGTTTTTAATACAAACCATCTATGATATTTGGTAATATCACAGATGATTCTTATTAATAACCATCTGTGATATTTCACAAACGGTTTTCACCATGAACCATCTGTGATATTACATCTTCACAGAAGGTTTTTAGCACTTGCTGCAATATAGACGGTGTATAAATCAAAACCATCTATGATTGTATTTAATACTGATGGTTTTGGTTAACCATCTATAATGAGGCGTTTGGTATTAGCCTTTTTGTAGTAGTGCTCCTTAGCGCCGGGTGTCAGGGCCTCGGCCTCAATAGGGAAAAATGGTTAGGAGGCCTAGTCTAACAAGCTCTCAAAGCCGGAGGGGTGGACAGCACTAGCGACTATGTGGGTGCTGGTGCACGGCTAAGCTGTGACCTAGAGAAAACCTTAGGGGTGTGGCTAAGGTGCTAATTCCATGTTCGCAGAGTAGTCGTCCGTGTCTATGTCGCCTAGGAAGGCCCCAAATCCCTCAATGGGCACTAGACCTGTAGTGCAAATATTATTAGTTTGTCAAGTAAAGTGATGCGGTCAACACAGGAGGCCCTAGATCCCTCAGGGGGTCAGTCAATAAGCCTGGTCATAAGGGCAGCCTGTCAGGAGAACGGGCCTCTAACTCCTTATGGGAGTACGGCTCCCAGCGCACGTCGGTAGCCGTGAAGCGGTACAACTGCTCCACGAAGGGCTCATATGCCTATGTGACCTACACGTGTGTGAACTGTACCTACAACGAACACCAATTGTTAGATAGGAGGATCCATAATGTGAAGAAATTAATCACAAGATAGAGTATGGCACCAAAGATAGTCCACAGTCAGTCGATCCATCGTGCCCCCGTGGTACATTTCGCCACGTAGGGAGTGGTATCCTCCAACAGAGGTCGTCCAAGGCTAAAGTGCTCGAACGACCACAGCTGCAGTAGGAGCAGACACCCTATGAGGACCGAGTTCAGCCTTGTCCTATGGCACGCGTCGCACAAGCCACGATAGGTCGTGGCAAGTGTGGCCGAACCCCAGCTAATCTAGGGGGCCTCCCCATTGGCGATGGCCCTAGCATAAGCAGCAAGGCGCATGACGATGGTTTCGCCATGGCTGCTGGTGAATAGCACCCAACCAAACAGCCACAACAAGTAGACCTTGGGGTGCCATAACACCTAGTGCTCATCGGCGACTGGGTCCATCCACTCGACCTGAGTACGAGCAAAAAGTTAGTAAGATCATAGTATGAAAAAGGAGAGCGCAACGCTCTGAATGAGAAGGGCATCGAACATGTACCCAGAACTGTGAGAATACTACAAGGGCAGGCCGTGCGTCCGTGCCAGCGGGAAGAAGTGTGCCCCTCCGTGGCTCCAGGTGAAGGACTCCATGAAACCTAGCCAGCAGGTCATCGCGCCTGCCAGCCGGGGCCTTTGGCGGGAAGGCAACACCTCCAGTGTTAGGGAGGCCAAGCAACACTGAGACGTCCCACAAAGTAGGGGGCCATCACCGGTCCACTAGAACTGTCAGTAGGGAGTGGTCGAATGAGAAGCGTCACAACCGCTCTAGCCTAGCCTAGACCTCTCTGTCGTCCCTGACTGTAGCTGGTGCTGGACCATCCTCATCTGTGGCCTAAACTATCCGGGCGAGATGTAGTAGACCGACGTCGCTAAGCCTGTGAAGTAAAAAAGGTTAATACACAAGCTATGTATGACGAGAAGATAGTGCCTCTGAGATGTGAACTTGTCTGTCCAGTGTAGGTCTAGCCTCTAGGCTACTCAAGGTATCCACGTGCGGATCATCCCCAAGTCAGTCGCGTCGTTCGTGCCCCCAAGATGCGGGACATGACCCGATGCACAATGCACCCAATCGACGCGCTCATCCAGCAGGCTAAAAGGTTAGTCCGATCCACGAAGGTCATGAACCATACATGCAAAATGACTTTTAGTTAGCATTTACATGCAAAAAACATCGAATGTAAAAAATGAGTAAATTTAACTTATAAACAAACAAACAAAATAGTACTAGGCTAGCAGGATAGTAGTTACAATAGTAATGAAAAGAGGATAGTGCCACAATAGTTACATAAATAGTACATGTAACATACGATACATTTACTACGGCACTACATACATCAAATGTAGTAACTAACGAAATACAGATAACAATATACAATGATTTGTAATCTTGTTGCCACTTTGCACACTTGAAGTAGTGGTTCCGCAAACCATGTCAATGTGCCTACTTGTCAGCAGTGCCGTGCATCGTCTAGCTATGTGGCCCTCCTGGCCGCAGTGCCCGTAGCGCCTACCAAATGCCCTGGCATGCGCTTCATCCATATCATTGGTAATACGATTACTCTGTCGATGACCGTACCCATCCTTTAGCATGTCAACATCCTGAATCCAGGTACTCTGTGCAACATCCAAGGTGTCAAAGTTACCCACAACCCTAAACCCCTAAGCTCGTCACACCATGCCTGCATCACCCTCTCCTTCAAGAAGTACTCGGACATGAAATTCGAATGGTCCATGTGCACAGTCTCGCATGCGGTGAGGACATGAGAGCATGGTTTGTGTAAGAGCTTTAGCTTGTTGCACGTGCAACTAGGTTCATTTACATGATCTCTAAGGCATACCTCGTGAGTGATAAGAGAATGAGTCGTCTCAAATCTGACTCTATCTCAGAGGAGCACATCGAAACGATAATCCGTATTGCCCATCATCTACACCATGTGCGACTAGCCCTTCTCTATCTTTGCTTGCATGTACGCTGTAATCTTTGAGTAGTACGGTATTTGTGGGTTGGTGGCATGAAGTGCGGTATTTGCATGCCTCTCCCTGAAATAGCCGTTTGTGTTGTGCATAACACCTTCCACAATGGCAATGAGGGGCTAAGAACGAAGGCCCCTAAGAACCCAGTTGTACATCTTTGCAAGGTTAGTGGTTATTATGTCATACCTTGCGCTGTCTATGTCATGCAGCAGGGACCACTTCTCCAATGACTCGACCTCGATCCAGTAGGAGAAGCACTTGATGTTACTCGAGGTCCTCCTCCTCAGACCAGCAGGGTCAGGCTCTGCCAGTGGTGTGAGGCGTTCAGGTTGTGCCGCCCCAGGAATGGGCAGTCCCTTGTTCCTCTCGTCGATGTGCTTCCTGCTGTGCTCATCCAATAGCGCCCATATAGCATCAAATTTATGCTGCTGGTTCTACATAGCCAACCTCTTGAATAGCTTCATCAATGGTTGATTCAGAAAGTACTTGAAGAAGGTGGCCCCCAGCTGGTAAATGCAACACCTATTCCTCATATCTGGCCAAGGGAACGGCTTCTTGGGGTCTTGCTGAAGTTTTCTTATGGCCTTTAGCATCCTGGCATGGCGATCATGGATTACGCACACACCAGGACGAGCTCCAACAACTCCCACCCTCAAATATCGAAGAAATCACAACCAGTTGGTAATTCTTACTTTCGACGAATATGATGGTCAAGGGCAGAATTTGATTGTTGCCATCAACGATAATGGCCGTAAGGATCTGGCACTTGACGGCATACTGCTCCTGACTAGATTTAACGACCCAAAAAGTGCACTGCATAGATAGGGCCCATAGCTTAATGGCATCCTACAAGAATGCCTTATCAATAAACATTGAGTGCAACCGAACCTCTATGCCATGGTACTCCTATGGTGATTCGTGCTCGTCATGCGCAGCAACATCCTCAGCCTCAAACCTATTCCATTCCTAAAGGATGGGAGCTTCGTCCTCATCGGAACTATCTTCATCATTCTCTTATACAGCTTCCTCTTCAGCCTAGACAATCCAGTCATCGCACTTTATTTGACACACTATGTATTTCATATGCTCCCCTTCATCTGCCTGTCATGTAGGCTTAGCATGCGGTGACCGATTGCATCTACTACGTCAGCCTCGTCACGAGCAACATCCTTTACCCCCTCCGTACCACCAGCTTCTAGGTCCTCTTCTTAACCAACATGATGGGCACCCAAGCTGCTCCCACCATCCGGATGATATCTGTTGGCAAGATCTTGTACAACTTCTTTTGGGCATGCTTGCACAAGCAGCACACACTCGTATCCATGACATCGGCAGCCTTCTAGAATGCCCTTCCGCACAACTGTGTGCATCAGTCTTCTCAACTCCCATCTAATATGCATGGGAGACTAGCTCCAAAGCCCTTGTATGATGACGCTGCACACCTCAGGGTCCAAAGGGAAGCTACAGGTGAGTCAATACATCACATCTGCAATTCAAGCATTCTCGCCGTCCAGGTGTACCAGAATGGGTTGCGAAAAACTGCTCAACACTGTATGGACCTTCATGAATAGTGCTAACACCATAATGCACTTTCAATCTAGTGGGGGTACGGACATGGCTGATATATGCTTGCAAATATTTCCAATATTGCAACTAGTCAAATCTGCAAGCCTGCATATCTGCAAATATAATATGCTACGCTAGGGTGGCTTACTGACAAACCTCATATCGATTCAAGCTAGTTACTGCATTTAAATTTGGACTTTCTACTGTACCTATCGTTTGTTATTATTTTACTTATGTTACAATATGTGGGCTTACCAATTAAGTGTATTACACATTTTATTGTTCTTGGCTAGGTAATGTTTATGCATGCATCTATATACATGTGTTTATGTGAATATATTTACATATATCCCCATATACTTCCATGTATGTGTGCATATATTTATACATATATAAAATATTGATTTTGTTATCCAGCCAGCCCATTAGTCTTGGCCCACTACTGGCCCACTCTCTCTCTTGCCCTTTATCTATCTCAACCCCTCCTTATTCGCACCGACACCGCTCCCTTTCCTCTGCCCCAATACGTATCGACTCCCTATCTGCTCCAAAATTTTTTACAGTACTCTAACATGCCATGGGATTCTCACAGTTAAATATTCACAATGAAATAAATTAATTATACGCGTGCTTCTCCTCCCTTTTCTTTTCTTTTCTTTTCTTTCTCCTCTCTTCTTGCTTTTCTTTCCAGCTATCAACTGAAGTTATACTATTCTTTTCTCTAACAATAATTTTCTATGAATGCTAGTTATACCCTTCTTTACACTAAGCAAACTATTTATTTACTACAAAAACATAGACTAAAATATAACAGAATTTTTACCTTACAGGTGAATCTCTGCTCGCAGAATTAGCTGAACCTCCTTCCCTCATTCTCCCTCTCCTCTTCTCCTCTACTCTCTTCTTTCTTTCCTCTCCTCTTCTTGTACTCGGCATTGGCAGAGAATGAGTGATTCGCTCGGGCGCTCAGGCGGCTGAGATATAAATGGCATCCAATCGTTGAACGGTTGGACGACAGGATGTCCAGTCGCCGAACGATTCGACGATAGGAGGTGCTGTCACCGAATGGTTGGCGCGACATAACCTATCGTCCAACCGTTCGGCGACAGAACCTATCGTCAACTGTTGGGCGACTGCATCCCTCTAGCCCAACGGTTGGTCGACGGCCTACGTGTTGCTCTGCCGTTGGGCGACAGGGTCTAGTTGCCCAACGGTTCGGCTACAGGGGTAACTTTTATAAAAAATAAAATGTAAAAAAAGAATTATTTAAAAAAATTTCTCATTTGATATAGGAAAAAGCGCGTAAAGAATCTAAAGAAATCTAAAAATATTTTTTGAATTAATGGGTCCTCTACCCACTCATTACTGGGGAAAACACTGGATAAGAGGGGAGAGGGGCCGGCGATCAGTGAACTAGGCCCATTTAGGGCCTCTTACCTTAAAAATATAGAAAACAAAGTCCACGAGCGATCTAGCGCAACGGAGCAATCCACCGAGTACGGTTAAAAACAAGTGCTCGGCCCAGTGGTGCTCTTCCTGTCCGCGACCGTAGGCTGCTTCTTTTCCGGTGGACACGCCCGTGGGATGGTAGTCTGGTGATGCCGCTGCCGCGGACGGAAGGAGGCGGTAATGGTGCCGGAGGTTGAGGAGCTCGACGGCCGCCGCTTTCAGGTCCACTCGATCCAGCCATCCACTTCGCACCTGACTCTCCTCAGTCCTCACCTCGGCGAGGGCTCTCGTCCTTGGCTACATACAACCTGTTCGACGAAATGCCCCTGACGTCCTATCCTATCGATCTATCGAGCGAGCCAGCGGTCTTGGGCTTGGTGTGCTCCACGAAATGCTTCTGCAGGTAAGAATAACATGTCTGAGCCTAGGTACTACGGTAGCACCTGATGCTGTTACAAGTTTGTTCTTGTTTACTTGGAAATGCGGAAGTGATATTCAGATTCTTGAATTTGGAAGCGATGATCTTTGACTGCATCCAAACCTACTGGGCTATAGTAGTCTTATTGCACTAGGATTGAGCGTTTTCAGCTATAGCATTGAACTCTGTGCTGTTTCGTGCAACGCTGCGTGGTGGCATGTATATCAAACGCCTTCAGCTAGTTAGCATACAGAACACAGTTGCGTTGTTGTTACCTCTTAAGGATACTCGACTTGAGGCTGAGCATGTTTTGGGGCTTTGAGCACGCCGGTCATCGTGAGTAGTGCTTGATGTTTAATGAACGAATGAGGCCAAGAAACCATTGGTGCTGATCGATTTTAATCATTGAGATTTTATACCCAAATGAAGTTGCCTTATCTTAATCATTGAGGTTTTAGACTTGTAAAAGGAATGCGCTGATTGATAGTCGAATGGCATTATTTACACCTGATACTTCCCTTTAGCAGACTTGTATTGTTTATTTATCTGATTATCAACAGGTTTACCAGCTGACTGAGGAACTTTATGACCATTACAAAGCATCAATACAGCTGAGATCCTATGCAACTGAATCTCTTCAAGAACTGCTCAAAAGTTTGAGGTAGGAGTCATGCTGAAAATTTTGAACAACCTCACATCCTGGATAAGGCACTAGCATCAAGTCTAATACTCCAGGAATGCAAAAGAATCAAGCTACTGATGATCGAACCAAATTTGGAATAACCCTATATATGGCTTGATTTTTAGCCTAATTCAGTCCTGCTGAAATAACTTTCCTGCTTTGGTCAATGTTTTGTCATGGAGACTGCAACACAAATCACTAGATAATAATGAACAGTATCTTGGTAATTAGTACTGTGATATAATCTGCAACAATGCCTCTACACTATGCATTGAGGATATTTAGTCCCTGTACTGGAAGTTAGAACTTTGAAGTGAGGATATGCAATTTAAATGTAGATTGTGACATAGTTGTGCATGTTGATATGTAAATAAAGTAGAAAACTTTCATTGGAGGGGGACTACAATAAGGATGCCCTAGGATTAATCCCATCTCTAAACAACTGACTGCTCAGATAGCTTGAGTTGTGTACAAACCGACTCACTTGAGTGGATCTGAGCCACTCAGCTGAGATTAGATGGTTTCTGGGGCTTTTTACTAGCTCTGTTGATAGGAAGCTTCTTATTTATTTTTTATCCTTTTGGTATGGTTTGTATAGTAAATTTTCTCAGGTGAGTTACAAGGTTTCATTGCAGATTTTGATAAAGGATGTTTGGTTTTTTAGGATAAATTTGAAGATTTGTGGTGGCCCAAAACTTGTAGTACATGCACTAAAAATGCAATCAAGTCAGTCTTGTAGTGCTCTCTCTAAAAAAAAGTCAATATCGTAGTGCCAACTGCATCAAGTCTTATACTTTTCTATTCTCAAGAAATGAAGTCTTGAACTTTTCTATTCTCAAGAAAGGAGGTCTTGAACTTTTCTGTTGTTCACATGTATATAACCATTGATTGCTTTGTAAGAAAGGTGCGTCTATGGTTTTTTTTTTTTTTGAAATTTGGCAAGGAGCTCAGCCATTCACTTAAGAGGGAAGGTAGGCACCTGGGTTTGAGCCCAAATAGGTGGGGCATTCGATGACACCCTCCACCAAACGAGCAGCGCTCGGTCTATGAATTACCATGAGGACTATTCTTGTTTGAGCTGTTTGTTTACTTTTCAGTTGTCATAGATCTGCCCAAAAAAAAAAAAGAAAAAGAAAAAGAAAATATGACTAGCAAATGTCTGTTTTTAACCTAACTGCTAAAGCAGAAAAACAAATGAAATTTATCTTCTCATCCGGTACCTTCATGAAGCACAATTTGTTTGAGTGACACACTGACACATCTGGAACACTTCCTAAAACAGCATTGTGTGAATGTATGAGTTACTTCAGTGGTGATTTGAGTTCAATGGGAGACAATTCTATGAAATGGAATGATATGTACTACTTTGGTTGTATTCCGTGGAGTCATTGACTAGAAGAAAATTCTTTTTCCCCCCTTTTGGACCATGACTAGAAAAATCTTTGAATGTACTAAATACAATTAGAAAATTGCTGTTTCAAGTTGAGGCCTGTAAATCTGTAATACTATGATTTTGTCAAGTCAGGGAAAATGCTATGCTTTTCTGATCATTAAACTCATCAGCTCAAATATA
Source organism: Dendrocalamus latiflorus (assembly GCA_017311315.1). NCBI lineage: Eukaryota > Viridiplantae > Streptophyta > Magnoliopsida > Poales > Poaceae > Dendrocalamus > Dendrocalamus latiflorus. The sequence goes on from CM029662.1 coordinate 9,069,916, forward strand.
TCAGTGGTTGTGAATTCTTGTTTTTAATCCATACTAATAATCTGTTTCACATTACTTTGATTCACTGCTTTTATTTGTCTAACCTCGTGATTTTCTTAGCTAGGTTCCTCATTGTTGATGGAGGATGAGTAGGTGTATGATGTCCTCAATTTGGACGATTCACCTGATAGTGCATTAACCTGTGGGCTTTTATTATATATCCTCAAATTCCTCCATCTCCATTAGGGTTTCGAGCTCTCCTGGAGCGCAAATCATCTCTATCCCATGTATAGCTGGTGATCTCACATCAGAGATGAACGGAAGTGAAAATTTTTTAAGCTAAGTTCAAAACTTCTCACCTTATCCGTCAAAATTGTTTACGTGCGCAATTACTGTAGCGCGAGGGGTACTGTTCACCGTGGTACTGTATCGCACCGTTATTGTTCACCACGGGCATTATAGCGTGCGGGTACTATAGCACCATACATATTAGGCAGTGTTTGTTATTTAGGAATATATTTATCAGGTGTTTGGTATTATCTATTAGTTAGCTAAGTTATTATTAGATTGGATTGTTGAAGATAAGTTTTCTTATAAATTATTTCGTAGGATTCAAGTCAGGTCGTCCCTATAAAAGGGATAGCATGTATCGATTATGAAGGAAATAAGATGAATAAACAAGTCTCTAGTCCCTAAAGTCCAGCTGTGGTCTCTCCTCTAGACCAGCTACTCTATATCTATTTCTCCCTCAATCGGTGCCTTCTTCACTTAGTGTCGTTCTACTTCAAGTTGTCACCGTCCGACCTCTCTCCGACGGATGATTACACCCTTGTTGTGCTAGTTCGCAACAATTGGTATCAGAGTCAACATCATGGCTTCTGCTGCCGAGTTATCCCTACTAGATAACCTAATTGAGCATATAACGATGATGTTGAAGGGCAAGCACTAACAAATTTATCCACTACCATTGGAGAAATTTGTCAACTAGCTGTTTCACTTGAAGGGGTGTAATAGTACGTGCATAGTTATTGCAGCGCGTGGGGGGCACTGTTCACCATGGTATTGTAGCACGCCATTATTGTTCACTGTGGGCACTATAACACGCGGGGTACTGTAGCACTGCTCATATTAAGCAATGTTTGTTATTTAGTAATCTATCTATTAGGTGTTTGATATTATTTATTAGTTAGGCAAGTTATTATTAGATTGAATTGTTAGAGATATTATCTCTCTGATAGATGATTACCCCCTTGTTGTGCTAGTCCACAACATTGTACCGGTAGTAATGGTGTATAAATCTTGCACACATCTTGTATTAATTTAATTGCAAATGAATTTATAAAATTTGTCCATGAGAGAAAACAATAAGCACTGCAAAATAGGGTCTCTCCCAAGTCCCAAATGAAGAACAAATGTCTATAAAGATATCTTGCTTTGAATAGTAGTGGCAACTTGGCATTTGTGCCCAATCCTAAGAAAAAATTGACCTTGAGGGTCTGTTTAGAATGCAGAAATTTTACAAAAAATAGTTTAATTCCTGCAGGAATCGGAAAAAAATCCCATATTTCAAACTGGGCCTTAGATATTTCTGTAGACTTACAGATCATATGTGGTGCCAATGCGGCCTCCAATCAAATGTCACTGCTCCATGGTTACTAGATTAAGTCAAACTTAGGTTGCCTTGACTCGTCAACTCAGCGTGTACATCTTCACTCGTCAACTCAGCGTGTTTGAACTTCGGACTTTTGGAGTAGGAAAGCCACCTGGTACTAGTTTTAGGTCCACATGCACTTCTTTAGATTAGTTTCGTTCAAGATGTGTCACTATCGTCGTAGTCCATTTGGACTACTGATTTCTTCTTTGTCATCGAATAAGTAACAAGAGTGCATATGACCTAGTATGCTCATATTAGAACAATATTCGCACTCTGCAGCAGAAACACATCATACCTGTAGAGCTCCAGAAAGAAGTTGCAGTTGCACTCATATACTCATAGAATCTACTCAACCATGATAACATTTCTTTCCACTCTTCATGCATCAAACACCACATCTCGTGACACTACGAGATCCTCTCTCTCCGTCGAAGAGCACCAGAGCAACGTTCTGCAGGTGCCAACGCCTTCACATTCTCCCACTCAGCAGAAAAGACCATCATGTGGAGTGCAAACCATGACCAACCTGAGCATGCTAGGAGGTCACTGCTTACATTGCAGAAGGATGGCAGTATGCTTCTCACAGGCTATGATGGCACGGTGGTGTGGCGTGCTGATGGCGACTTATCAAACATCCGGTATGCTCAGCTCCTTAGATACCCCGAAGCTTGTTATGGAGGACACAAGTGGTATGATTGTATGACAGTTTCGGTTCACCTATGGACACACTGGTAGCCACTCAACCTATCACTGCTATGACAAAGTTGGCCTCTGCCACCCAATTACATGTTCCTGGTCACTGCATCTTCCGATTCGGTGATATGTCAATACTGTCTCTTATACATGATGATCCTGATGTTTGATATATTGGCCCGATCCAGATACCCCATTTTTTTTTTGACAATAACAGAAATCGTTATAACAATACTAGGTGAGGTGTTCTTGACGATCTTGGGAAATTTGTTGCAGGTGACTTTGCCGATCAACAAGGACTCGTGGCTTCTGATGCTGGTCCAGGAATTAATAGAAGGTTTACTCTGGATCATGATGGAAATCTCTGAATCTATAGCTGTTATGGCCTAGGATCCCGGCGATACACGTACTAGTGTCCAGGTCTAGGTGGCGCTGTACGCAGCAACGGCGACCAGGACACGCAGCAGCTTGAGGTTGAGCCTAATACGAGCAGTAAGGCGTGCAGGAGAAGAATTAGGAAAGAATAGAAGTAAGAAAGAGTCCAAGAAACTAGGAAAGAGTAGAGTCGCTTGCATGTGACAGGGGGTTTAATAGTTAGTATAATACTTAGGGGTTAAGTTAGGAAATCCTATATAAGTGTCGGCAATGTAACTGTTCTGGATCAAGCAAGAAGAATTAGACTCCTTCAATCTAGCGTCTCAGAGCTTCGATGCTGTCGGCCTGAATCCCGGTCCAGTATTTGAAGGCAAGCGCAATGACTCTCGTTACCACCTTGCGTTCTGATCCTAGTTCTCGATTCAATCTACTACCATCTCTCCATCCACCGAAAACATCCACAAAAACTAGATCATAACAATATCTTGAATGGCTCCTATGGGACATGGTCAGTTTCAATTAATGCTATGTCTCAACCATGCAAAATTCATGGTTTATGTGGCCCATTTGGAATTTGTCACTACTCCCCTATGCCTACATGTTCTTGCCCACCTGGCTATGAAATGGTCAATCATGGTAATTGGAGCTAAGGATGTAAAGCCACAGCCTGTGAGACTTTTGTGACTCCCAAACACTGATTTTTGGGCCAATGATCAGCAACATCTTAGTCCTGTGTCTTTTCAGGCTTGTAAGAATATTTGTGTTTTGAAGTATAATTGCCCACCTTTTCTCAGTAGCTTAAGATTTTAAGTGAATTAGTTGATGCATACAACCCAATATGGTATCGAGTAAAGAGGTTCTGAATTCAAGACCCCACTAGCGCAATTAAAATAATAATTGCAGCACATTTCTATTCAACGTCTTAGGCCTAATGGAGGTTATACACGAAGGGGAGTGTTGAAGTATAAGTGAATTGCTCGTCTTTCGGGGAGTGCTGAAGTATAAGTGAATTGTTCGTCTTTTCTCATCAACTTATGATTTTGGGTGAATTGATTAGTACATGTAACTCGATGTGGTATCAGAGCCAAATAGTCTTAAGTTCAAGACCCAGGTGGCGCAATTAAATAATAATAATTACAACACACTTCTATTCCACGTCTTAGGCTCGGGAGAGTCTACATGTGAGGGAGGGGGTGCTGAAGCATAATTGTCTATATTTTCTCATCAGCTTAGGCTTGTAGCTGAACTGGTTGGTGCATACAATTCAATATAATTTGTATGAGTGATTGCACTTGTAAGCTTTCTGTATGTCGAAGGGATTGAATTGTGCTTCCCAAAATCTCTTCTTTTCAGCGGAAGGTCTTACCCACCAAGACTTGATCCATGCACAATGTATATCAAGCTCCCAGTGAGTGTTGTCATTTCAAATATGTCTATTCCACAATCCAATGTGCTCGATTCCACTCCACGTCATCTTAAATGTTATGATATGAGCAAAAGTCATGCAATTATTTCCAGATGTGCATAAGATTAGTTCAGGAGAATTGAAATGGTTTTATTTCTATGGGTTTGTAGTTGCAATTTGTCAGAGAAGTTTTCTTTATCACATCTGCAGGATTGTTTGTTTTGAGGAGGGAGTTGAGGCCAGCCCATGTTGTGGAAGGCTACAAGGTGATATCTAGTCATTTCCGAAGATGTAGTTATGTAGAGCTGGTAAGCGACAGCAAATTTCAAAGATGAGCTTGGAAGAGGAGGCTCAGGGGTTGTCTATAAGGGAATCTAAGATGATGATCGAGCAATAGCTGTCAAAAGGCTGGAAAATGTAAGGCAGGGCAAAGACTTTCAATCTGAGCTTTCTGTCATTGGGAGTATCAATCATATGAATATTGCGAAAATATGGAGTTTTTGCTCGGAAGGCTCTCATAGGATGTTGTTGGTGTATGAATATATTGAGAATGGACCACTAGCTAACATCTTGTTCAATGACAACTTTTTGCTAGAATGGAAGCAAAGGTTAAACATTGCTGCTGGTATTGCGAAGGGTTTGGCCTATCTTCACCATGAGTGTTTAGAATGGGTGATCCATTGTGATGTGAAGCCAGATAACATACTGCTCGAGCAGAATTTAGAACCGAAGATCTCTGACTTTGGATTGGCAAAGTTGCTGAAAAAAGGTGGGTCCAATCTGAATGTATCGCGAGTAAGAGGAACAGTAGGTTACATTGCACCGGAGTGGGTTTCTAGCCTGTCAATCACGGCAAAAGTTGATGTCTATAGCTATGGAGTTGTGCTTCTTGAGCTAGTATCAGGAACCCGTGTCTCAAACACGCCTATAGGCGTGGACGATGAGTTGCATATGGAACTCAGGAAACTTGTTAGGTTGCTGGCTGATAAATTTACCAGGGAGGAACAGACATGGATAGCCGAGTTTGCGGATTTCAGAATGGATGGCCAATTCAACTACTTGCAAGCAAGAACAATCATCAAATTAGCTGTTTCGTGCTTGGAGGAAGACAGGAGCAAAAGGCCCACCATGGAAGCTGTAGTCCAGGTCCTCCTTGCAACCGATGAAGCTGGTAGTACAACGGAGCAAGTTATGCCGAATAAAGTGTCTATTTCTATGTGAAAATTCTTGTGTGTATCCATATATTTCGTGTAGCTGCAGTCCTTACCATTGCGGTACCGCAATGGCAATGGTAAAAGTTTGTATTTCTTGTTGGTACGGAACATATCTGTACCATTCTGCAATGCAAGTAGTCTTTTCTTTAGAAGAAACTACTTGGATTGTAATTATTTAGTCCACAAGGATGCTATATCTGTCAGTATGCCTTTTTTACGCTGCGAGATATGTCAGTATGTCTGTAGGAAGAATGGAAGAAACAAATTCTGAAAAGTAGGATATCAGTATTTGCTGAATTGTATCTGAGTACAGCGTTATGCTGTTATGCCTCATTGCATCTTACTTCCATTGGATGCTAAATCAAGAATTTCAAACTGCAAAATTGAAATTTTCGTATGCTAATATCCATGGCGGTGTGAAGAAGCAGAACAGTGAGTGTATTCGTATGTGCTGAATTCTCACTGGTGACAGCACATACAGCAGCATAACATCCCCATTGTGCATGGACCTACGATCTACTAATAGATATCAATTATTAAGTGCACGAGCACGCATAATTTTACATTTTATTTTCGTACTAAGAACATAAAGATAAGCATGCCATGTACTGATCTACATGCTTAATTGCTTATGGTGAACTTGCAGGAAGAAGGAAGCTCTCACAGCCTCACACCCTTATAGCTACTTCGGGCAGCTCGTCATCGTTCTTACCACCCGGGACACCCTTCCTCCCTGGAGCTGCGTGCTTCTCCTTCGTTCTCCCGTTCTTTGAGTGGTCGTCGTCGTTGTCAGAGTCCGAGTCCGAGTCAGAATCGGAGTCCGAGTCAGAATCATGGTCGGAGTTCGAGTCTGAATCAGAATCGTGGTCGGAATCTGAGTCGGAGTCGAAGTCGGAATCGGAGTCGTCCAACTTCTTTTTCTTGCCCCAGGCAGACTCGAGCTTCCGGCCTTCCTCCTCCGGCGACGCCAAGCTCGCCAGATCGTCGGCAGCGTCAGCGCCTTGACGCGCGCCGACCTTGGCTGCCTTGTCCACCTCTTCCTCCTCGCCCTTGCCGCGTTGAAGCGGCAGGTTGCTCGCTTCCTCGGTGTTGACGTGGTCTGGTTGCACGGCCGTCAGTGGGTCCGAGGCGGCGGAGACAGAGATGGAGACAGCAACGGCGAGGAGAAGGACGGCCAAGCAGACGGCGGCGCGCGCCATTTGCACGGTGAGGGCGAGCTCACAACGGCAGCAAGTGGTTGGCGAATCGTGCAGGCAGTGTGAGTCGTGACAGCAACGCAGGGAGAGGTGTTAGGCATATATGGTTGAGGGTGTTCTGTGACTGTGCTCCACCAGAAAGCTCAGCTAATTCGGCGTGTGGTTTTTACTGGAAGGTGAGTCACATTATCTCCTCCTTTATGTCGAGCTAGGAGCTAGTGCTTCAGTGCGGCGACATATTTTCCAGAATTTGTTTCTTCCATTTGTGCAGCGACAAATATATGTTCCAGCGACAAATATAATGTTGGGTAATGATAAATATCATCCGGATGTTTTCTTTCTAACTATCATCTAGATTTATAACCGTTGGGTTAGAGATTCAACGGTCATAAATTCTCTCCGCCCCTCCAAAAAACAATCTCCCCTCTCCAAAAAAAATCTCCCCCCTCTAAAAATAAGAGGCTGTTAGATCTCTAATCCAACGGTCTGAAATTTAAATGATTTTTTAGGAATAAAACATCCGGGTGATGAGGTATAACCTAAAATATTTTCAGTAAGACTTGCAACATCTGTTCGTGGACCATTTAATTCATTTAAATCCAGCACTAGAGAACGGACTGGTCTATGATATTTTAGTACTTGTTTAGTAGTAACAAGGAGTGCCATTCTTCCCCTCTGTTTTTTGGGTAACGCCATTCTCTTGGAGGGACCTATAAAAGTGAGAACCACCAATTTTTTTTGCAGAAATTTGATAACACCATTTTGGTTCAAGCACCAAATCAACATAAAAATTCGAAAAGAATACTGAAGATAGTTTTTAATACAGCAAAACATCTATTTAACATGACGGTTGCACTATATATGTCCTCTGACATCACCTGCTTGTTGCTTATATAGTATCAACCAATTCCCCTTTATCTTCTTATTTGATTTGAGGACTATTTTTAGATAAAGGATATAAAATCCGGCCTCTATATCCACACGGGATATACACAGCCAAAAGATACACGAGCTCTTAGGCTCAAATCCTCAAAACTGAGGAGCTAAAAACAACAAAAAAGATCTCTTAAGGACTATGAAAAAAAGCTAGAAAGACTAAGCTTCAGAACTTCTTCTCCGTCCTTGCTCTCAAACAAGTCCCTATCCCCAACCGACTGCGCCATCCAAACTTCGGTCTACTTTGCGTGGAGAAGGACCTCCGAGGCGACGCCTTCAAGTAGGCGACTAGGATCGCCGATGCCGCCCGCCTCACCGAGGCAAGGTTTTCACCCGGAGATCAACATACATGAGGGCTATGGAGTGCCATGACAACTCCTTCAGGAAGGAAAATGGCGCCCTAAGGCGTCATCGTTGTCGAAACCGGTAAGAACACCGGCAAGGCTTTCGCCAGCACTTCCACAGCACCCCACGTACTACCCACACACAAAAAAGACCGCCACCAACACACCGGGGTCCTGCACACCTCAAGGCCATGGCAAAGCCACCCATGAACTCCACAATGAGCCACTTCCTGCAATGCTCGCCTTCGAAGAAACCACTACTTGGCGCCTACGCGCCACCACTGAGCAGATCTAAGAGCACGAACCACGGAACAATCCTATATCAATCACAATGCGACAACGTCGCGCCATGGCCTCCTGCTCGAGCTAACGCCGCACCATGGCTCGAGGACTAAATGCTGCAGCGCCTGACTCCCAGCACCAATGCCAGCTTCGCCTACTCCGGCCGCCGCGGGATGCCTCAGGAACCCAACAATCGAACCGCCTGCCGCACGACAGGACAAGCACTGAAACGTCACAGCAGAGGAAGCCGCCGCCGACAAGGCGACCCACCGGCGACGCCGCAGCCAATCGAAGACACGCCCGCTGCCGCTCAGCCTTCCCCCCAGGCGACGCCGCACCGGCACCAACGGAGCCGCCCGAAGCCACCGCCGACCACCCGGCTGCACCCGCCGGCAACGGGCACTGAGCCCGCGCCTTGCCGCCGTGGCGACCCGAAGCCGCCCGGCCAACCCAACCCACCTGCGTCGCCGCGCCCGATGCCGCCCACTGGCCGCCTCCGCTCGGCCTATCCCTCTAAGGGCGCCAACACGCACGAACCACCAAGACACCGCAGACGCGCCCGAGGCCGCCTCCGCATGCTTGCGCCCTAGGAGCTCGCCTCCAGCATCCACAGCGAAGACACGCCCCAGGCCGCCCGCCGCCTCTCCACCCCGCAGAACTGGGCCGAGAGACGCCAGATCCGCCGCCGGCGAGGGGAGCCGCTGCCAGGGAGCGCTCCGGTGACGGCGAGGAGGCGGGATCCGGGAAAGCGGGGGAGCTGCCCTCTGCCGACTGAGGGGAGTGGCCCGAGAGGGGGAAAAAAGTCCCGCCGCCGCCCTCCTTGCGGCCACCGGCGACCGGTGGCGCGCTCCGGCGACGGCGAGAAGGCGAGATTCCGGACGGGGGGTGGGAGGAGAAGGGACGGGGGGTGGGAGGAGGCGAAGGGACCCACTAACCAACTAATAATACCAAAAGTGCTTCCGATTTGAGGACTATAATAAATTAGTTCATCAACATGCCAATTTCTCATTACCAATAGGAATGAATCATGCAACAAAAATCATCGAATGGCTCATGAGAAACCCACCCACTATAGGATTAATCCATTACTCAAACCAAACACGATACTCTATATACTCTTTTTTACTAGCGTTTTGGATATCGACATGGTCTCTAATATACACATTTGACTACTATTTTTAATATATCTTAGTAAAATTAATAAAATTATAATGATACGAAAGTAGTTTTGATGATAAATCTAATAATATCATTTACATACGACAAATCTAAATAGTTTTATATATATTAATATTCAAATATTTAAAATTTGACTACACGCAAATTTGGGGTTTACGGTTTAAGCAGAAAGTTTATTTTACCTCTTGCAGATCAATTGTTCCTAAGGGACTAAGGGAGGCAAGTACCAAGTACCTAGAAAGGCTAGAGGCTAAATTAGTTCCATTCATGTCAATCTAGCAAGAATTATGTCTGGCAAACTTGCTGGATTATCGGGAATATATGATAGTTGCTTGGTGCACCACATGTTTGATTAATTAGCCACAAAAGATAGAGTATACTGATGCAAGTTTCCACTTGCGAATTATCGGATGATTAAAATGTAATGGAGTGCTCGCTGGTGGACGGTTGAGCTGGTCTTCACAGACATAGGGGCGAGTGCTTCAAACTAGAGATTTAATATCACAAATCCACCCGAGTGTCATGGTGCTTACCACTTTTGAAATTGGGTCCACAGGTTGATCACGTCAGATTTTTGTTGGACTTATTTGGACAGGAGGGGCTAGACCTAATCCATTCAGATTAGTATAGAAAGTATAGTAAAAATAGTACCTCCTTAACCAAGCATAGATGCGGTAATTTGCATCGAAAGTGGAAGTAAACAACCGCGGCAACATTTTTTTTTACAGAAATAGACTCCAGTCACCCCCCGTTGGGTGACTAGAACCAATCGCCCAACGGCCAGGCGATAGAGTTCCAGTCGCCCGACCATTGGGCGACTGGAACCAGTCACCTGACCACAGGGCGACTGTATGTGGAGTCGCCCACCCATAGGGTGACTGCAAACTGCCACCCCGTGAATTTTGTAGATTATAACTGGAAGATAATCTGCTGGATTTGTAATAAAAGTTTATGGTCGTTGTATGTTGTAAGAGCGTAAACATATTTGTGAAACCTTTTTTTAAGAACGATTGACCTTAGAATGATCAGTAAGTATGATGGTAAGTGATATTGTGATATTACTGGGAATTCGTATATGGAGGAAAACTGGTATGTTAATATTGTTGGATGACTTGCTATGTGAATAATTGAATGCGAAAAGAGGAAATAAGCTTGTCTGAATTTAAATAGACTTCATAATACAGTTGGGAGTAATATGCCGCGTACTTTTTTTATTACATGTATAACATATAGCATCATGTGCGACTAACCCACCCAATTGTTCATACGACCTACTGTGTAGACTGGAGCCATTTTTCTTCCTTGCCACCTCGGCGTTGAACTCCTCGGCGGCCTCTTTTGCCTTGGTCACCATTTCCCTCTTTTTCTCGCGCTCCCTCTTGCGAGCCTCTTGCTCCCTATGTGTGCACACCTCGAGATGAGCTTTCGTCTCGCGTTGTATACGCAGAGTTTGCTCGTTCTTGCGGCGCTCCTCCTCCCGGATGTTGGATGACCTTGCGCATTCCACTTCTCGAAGTCAAGGGCCCACTGGTCCTCTGAGTGGATCTCAAGATTGATCCATTTGCGGTAGCCACATAGGGGTTCCGGGATTGTGAGTACAGGGGAGAGATTGTTAGTGCGTACTTTGAAGGAGAAAAGGTAGGGGAGAATGGTGCACCTGGTCCTTACCAGCTGCCGATAGGTTGTGGTGTCTAGACAGCGGTCGGGGTAGTCACTGGAGTAGTTTGTGCAACCTCAGTAACACATACGTAGGCTGAGGCGGTGCTTAGACTTAAAAAATTTGCACGGGCCCTGGCACCAATAAAGGGGGCGTCTCCCCCTCTGGTGGGTCTTGTGGCGAACACTCGGTAGGAACATTCGAGATGGGATTGTTGCTACGGGGTGAGTCATTGCGGGGAGCTGACCTTGTAGCAAGCTCTCATTGCTTCATCATCTTGTCCCATTGCTTCTTCTGCCTTTTGTCCATCCCAGTGTGGTGAAGCAAGCGCTGGTGTAGTGTGGGGGTTTGCTTGTGCAGTGTTCTCTGAGAAATCTCTTTGACCTCCTTTTATAGGGCCCCTTGTTCCCTATCGGTACATGAAGGTTCTGGTGTGGTCCCGTCACTATGCAAAGCTACCAAGTGTGGAAAGCTGGTAAAGCTGGGCTGTGAGATCTTGTTGCTGGGGAAAGCTGGGCTATGCGGTCATGTCGCTGCGCAAAGTTGGTGCGTGTGATCTTCTCACTGCGCAAAGCTGGCCGTGCTGTCATGTCACTACGAAAAGCTGGGCCATCATGTCATGTCACTGAGCAAAGTTGGCCCGTGCGGTAATGTCGCTGCGCAAAGCTAGCGCTTGTGGTCTTCTCAGTGCTTAAGTTGGCGTGTGTACTCTTGTCACTGGTGAAAGCTGGTGTGTGTAGTCTTGTCGCTGCTCAAAGCTGGCGTGTGTAGTCTTATCGTTGCGAAAAGCTGGCCCATGTGGTCTTGTTGCTGAGCAAAGTTGGCGCGTGCGGTCTTCTGAGTGCGTAAAGCTAACGTGTGTAGTCTTGTCGCTGGTGAAAGCTGGCATATGTAGTCTTGTCGGTGCTCAAAGCTGGCGTGTGTAGTCTTGTCATTGCTGAAAGCCAGCCGTGTGGTCTTGTCACTGCGCAAAGCTGCACGTGTGGTTTTGTCACTGGGTAAAGCTACCATGTGTTATGAATGGCACCGTGATACCACAATTACGTTATAAAATGAATAGACGAGGCATTGCTGGTTGGAACAACTATCTTCTCTGTCATAAACTACCATGACAAAGGCCGAGGGGTCAGTCGAACATGGGTCACCAAAGGAGGACCTTCTGCTCGAAAGGAAGGAGGACTTCGGCGCTAGGTACCGCTTGTTGCCAAGTAGGCATGCTCAGCTAGTGTGACCGAAATGCAAACACATGCAGGACGCGGTGGTGCAGGTGGCAGAAGGCCATACGGGTGACGGTCAACGTTTCTTTCGATGCCCATACTCTGGAGTATAAGTTCGCACTCATCTATTTTGTTGTACTACTAATAGAGTTTCAATGTTAACGTTCCATTGTAGCAGATGGATAAATGTGAATTCGTGCGATGGATTGATCCTCCCCATGAATGATATGTTATGATGTACGTTCATCTGCATAGTCCGTTTTAGAACGAGACCATCTTATCTTCATGACCATCTTCGACGTTCCTAACCTTAAATTTTTGGAGTAAGGGTATGAGAAGAGGATCAAAATTTTCCTTTTCAATCAATAGACAGAAGAGGGAAGTATTTGGGGTAATTTGATTGATATTAGCACTCACTCTTGTGTTATTGTTTTGAATTCGGGGTAAGAGAGTTCTAGAAGTAAAAAGGGCTAAGGCATCATATAGATGAGGGGGAATCATCTAAGAGAGATAAGGATGAGCAATACCACTTATATTTTTGGAAATAGAATTTTGAAGAAATAATTCTAGTCACAAAACTATCGGCCAGGCTAACTAGGTCACGACCTGCAGTCGATATGCTCTGATACCATCGCTGTAGGGGAAATAATTCTATGATTCCACCGCACTATTCTCTGGATCAGTAGATAGTGCTCACAGATTATAGTTCTGAATATCAAAGTACATATCATGCGGAAACGTAAATATAATAGTAAACTTACTCACAAGCCGATTGGGCCAAAATTAATAAAATGCAGTAGCGGAAACGAAGCACACAGGTGGACCCTCAGGACATGCCCACAGGCAGCCAACTGGAGGTTCACGACCTAGCTCTTTACATCTTCATCTTCTTCGCCATCATGACCCAAAAGTATTGCTGAAGCGTAGTGATCTGATTCCTGATTCAGGATTTGGTGTGAAAGCGAGTGTGAGCACAAACTACCGTGCTCCGCGAGCCAATACACAGGATGCAAATGAATAGTATGCATGGCTTATCAAAGGAGAGGCTCGGATTATTTTATTTGCCAAAAAATTGCTTTTAGAAGCATTATTATCTAATCATAGTGTTATTGTTGCTGCCTAAACTCCACACAGCGATTGCCATAATTGACTCAATCCACCGATGATACCCTTTCTTTATTGATTGCTGTCTAAGACTCCAAACAACGAGTGACATCATTTCATTAATCCACCGATCACACACTTTCTATATTGATTGCTGTCTAAAACTCCAAACAGCGAATATCATTAATTATTCAATCCACCGATCAATTGTTGCCTAAATCTCCAAACAATGAGTATCATAATTTATATAATTTCACCGATCAAGTGCTGTCTAAAACTCCAAACAGCGAGTGACATCAGTTAATTGATCCACCGAACATACTCTTTCTATACTGATTGCTGTCTAAAACTCCAAACAGCAAGTGACATCATTTAATTAATCCACCGAACATTCTTGATCAAGTGTATACTCCAATTGTCATATCTCCAAATTCCCTAAAATTCAATTCATCTATCTAGTACTTGATCAAATCCTATCAATCCCATTATATCCAACATCTCTCAAGAATTTATATTAGTTATCAGTGTTGTAATCCAGCAATTACCTTTGCACCCCCTAATTCTCCAAAAATCATTTAGATCATCTATCTTAGCCTATCTATTCATTTAAGCTCCACCAATTTATTTCTCCCCGAATCCACCCTATCGTTTCCTTTTTATGATCGACATGAATCCACCAACAATTTTATGTGTTTACCACAAACAACCATCTTCTTTTCTTACGACTCTATTTATTCTTCCTGACATTTTATTTTGTGAGAAGTATTATCATTGTTTTAAAAATATAATACATAGAAATTTCCTGAGACCTAGCAGTTTTGACTAAAAACACAATGTGTAAGAGAATGCAATAATAATAGCGATCCAGATTCCATCCACCATTACATGGTCTCTGCACCATATACTAGACCTTCAGCGTTATAGTGTCACATCCCAAAATTTGGCTTTTTGAAAAATTTAAATTCAAATTAATTATTTTAAGCTAATTGGATTTTACTTGGCTTTTATTTGCCTTTCTGGATTTTCTGGAATTTAAAAACCTATTTTTAGAATTTAAAAAGTAATTCAAAATATGAAAATTAAATATCAACAGTAGTTGGAAATAATTTTATTAAGTCCAAAATATCTCCAGGAGCTTCTGTGAATTTTTCTGGAATGTTTGGAGGTATTTTCATATTTTTCTGAGGCCTAAATCAATTCATAGCCTTTTCTGAAATTAAAAATCATTAAAAATTCCTCCCTGCCCCTTCGGCCGACGCGTGGACGGCCCAGATCCGCCCACGTCGCCGCTCGGCCGATCCAAGCCGCACCTCCCTCTCCCTCGCTGTCCAGCGGGCCCGGTCTGTCAGCCGGCGGCCCCGCCTTCCCCTCCTCCGCGCCCGACGCGTGGACGGCTCGGATGAGCCGAGTCTTCGCGCGGGCCATCCAGCCGCCCGCTCTCACACCCTCCCTCACCTCGCTGACTTGCGGGCCCCGCCCGTCAGCCGCACGCGCTCTCGCTCCCGCTGCCACCCGGCCCCGCCTGTCAGGCCCGTCGTCCCCGCGGAGCCGCCTCCTTCCTTTCTTCTCCCCCCGCTTTCCTTCTTTGCGCCGGCAACCAATCCGCGCCGGATCCGGCCTTGCCTTCCCTGCCTCTCCACGGTTTTGGCAACCCCGAGCCCCGCCGGGAAACAAATCCCCGATCTCCGCGCCTCCCTTCCTTCTCTACCTCCCCTTTCCCGTTTCTTCCCCCTCCCTTCCTTTTCCGGCCGCCAGCACCGGCGAGCGATTGCCGCTCCCCTGCTCCCCTATAAAAGCCCCCCTCGGTTCGCCTCCCTCCGCCCAACACCCAGACGCACTCCACCTCTCTCCCTAAGCCCCGAGCACCGTCGCACCGCGAGTTCCCCGTGCGCCCACGGTAAGTACTCCGGCGAGCCTTCGCCGTCGCCTCGGTCATCCCCGGAGCCAGCCGTCGCCTCCCCGAGCTCCCTCTTGTCCGTGCGGTCCTCCCCGACACCTCAGCCGCCCCTCCCCGCCACCGGAGCGCCGTCGCGCCGGAGGACCCGAGCCAGCTCCGCCACCCCCTCGTCGCCGGCCTTCTCCGCTCGTTGCCGCACCTCGTCGACCCCTCCAACCGAACCCCCTCCGCTCAAGGATTGCATTTCACGCGTCAACCGCACCCCTCCGACCCTCCCTCGCTGCCGACGACCTTGCCTCCGACCACCTCTGCCGGACCTCCAGCAGGTAACCCTCAAAGGGATTACCTACCCATTAGGGGTAGGCAACGCCTCCCCGCTCACTTGGCTATCACCGCTCGCTCTCCCCTCCCCCGACTGCCTCGGCGCGCGTTCGAGCCCTCGGCTCCGCATGCTGAGGTTGAGTTTTTCGTTATTTATCCGCGACTGACAAGTGGTCCCCACACGTCAGCGGCCGCCGGTCTGCGCTGGCCACTGCCGCCTGGGCCCCACCCCTCTGTGCTGGACTCTGACAAGTGGGCCCGGAGTCCAGTGGGTCCCATGTGTCAGAGGTCGAGTCAGTGGGCTCACTGTCTAGTGGGTCCCACATGTCAGTGACCGCCAGTGGTTACTGTTCAGTGGGCCCCACCTGTCAGTCTCTCAAAATAAAAATAGAAATTAAAATCTAATATTCCAGTGGGCCCCACCTGTCAGAAATTTGGGAATTTCTAGATTTATTCAAATCTGAGATTTTCAAATGAACATAACTTTCTCATTTTAACTCCAAATCCAGCCATTCAAATTTCTAAATTCATCTAAATCATAATCTATCCAACTATGGCCTCTGTTGAATTTTTGGATTTTATTTGAATTTTCGTTTGTATTTATTTGCTTTGTTTGCTTCGTCTTTTCTCGCGTAGATTCCAACGTTGTTGACGATCCCTCTTCACAGCAACAAGAAGACCCAGAAACCCTGCAAGAAGGCAAGTCTCCTTTGATCATCTTGAACCTATGCTTTTGAAAATGTTTTAATTATTTTAAATTGTATGCATTGCTATTTACATAAAATATTAGTTCAAATCTTTAGGAATTAGTTATTTCAACTTTGTTATGCCCTCATTTGACATTGATTGACATGTACCTTGTCACCCTAGAACTTCCTTTGTCTCAATAATGAGATTACTATTAATCTTTGTGAATATTAGAATGGTAGGTTAATGCTTAGTCATGCTATCTAATAACTTTGGAAAATCTTGAAAATGGGAAATTATGCCTGGACCCTTGTGTTTATAAATGTAGTGGTAATTGGAGTTGCCACTGATCTTTCAAAATAAAATAAAAATTTGAAAGTTGGTTTAGATTAGGGTGGATGGCTGTTTGGGTTGGTGCAGTAAGCACGAGAACTTGTTAAGTGTATGTTCCACCCTAGTCAACTAAGGACCGACGCTTGTGTTTGTCCAGACTGAGCATTAACCGTACAACCACAAGTCTATATGGGTACGACCTAGCTGACTAACTTACGATAGTCTAGTTTAGGTGCCACTAGTGGAAAGTGGATGCCAGGGATGGACTGGTTATTCACAGTGAGGGACAGGGATTTACTGTACTCATATGGCGCAAGAGGGGGCTTCAGATTGGGCGGATTTAACCCTTCTGCGGTGAAACCTCAGCGGGTGGTATCTAGCTAGATTAGAGTAAGGTAAAGGGTTTGTGATATTTTATCTGGGTCTCATGCCAAAGGAAGCGTGTGACTTTTAGGATAATTTATCTCTTGTGGGTAAAGTTGTACAACCTCTGCAGAGTGTAAAACTATTCGAATAGCCGTGCCCACGGTCAAGGGCGGGCAAGGAATGCATTCACCTGGTAGATTTCTGGTTTTGGTTTTTAAAATGAAAATTTTGTATTTCAAGAGTGGAGGGAACTCTCGGAAGGGAATCCTGGCGGATGGAGCCAGAGAGGGTGGATGGAACCCGTAGTTTAAAACTTGACCAATGGTAATTGGTTAGCTAGTGTTGGTAGTTGGAACCTTCACTAGAAAGTTAATTCTGTTAAAACATTTACTTTATTAACTTGATGCCTTCGAAAATAATTAGTAGTAATTGAGATTTCAAATATTGCTTTGTGCAAAAGAACCATATGGCCTTCCTTTGTTAAGCCTTGCATCTATGCATTTTTCCCAAGACTTGCGGAGTACTTTATGTACTCACATGCTACACTTAAAAATAAAATCTCAGAGGAAGTTGAAGCTCAAGAAGGTGACTATGACTACTGCTCCGCTTGTGGCTGCGACAGATTCTTCCCGGAGGACTAGGTCGCGCTTCCCCAGTCAATTGCCTGTGGCGAATTGATGGGTCGTCCTCGAGTTATCTTTGCTTCCGCTTTATTTCTTGTGTGCGAGGTCTTAAACCTCCAGTGTAATAATGTGACCCGGTGGTCAGTACTCTTATTTATTGTAATAAATCGTTGATGGTGATGTTTTCCATTCTGTTTGACTGTGTGCACTAGCTTTGATCTGGGACTAGTGCTGTAATACACAGAGGGTCCAGGTTTGGTAATCCGGGGGCCCGACATATAGCCGCTTACATTATCACTGGGACGACACCCAGGGCAACACAAATCAGGGCTTTCCACTGCCCTCCACTTTTCCATTTCCACTCACAAAGTTTTTGAAATAGAACTATATCTGGTTAAGTTCCCATGTCCGCCCTTGACTGTGGGCATGGCTATTCAAATAGTTTTGACTCTGCAGAGTTTGCACACTTTACCCACAAGAGACAGTTTACTCGTTGCTCCGCACAATTCCTTAGTCGTGCGGTTGAGCGAACCATCACAGTAACCGTTCAAAGTACCTCGCCCCTTCCATCATCTCACCCCTATGAGCTTGGCCCGCTTGCGGCAGGTCTCATAGGTTGTGCGGGATATCCTCCTTTTGAACGTCTAGCAACTGGCTACCCACACCGCTAGCACGCCACAGTAGAACTTCACCCTTTGCGAGTGTCCCGTTCAAGCTGTCACCCAGACAGCCGCTTGCACTACCTCACCTCCTCCACCTATGATGATGACTTTCAGGGTCCGGTAAATCTACTAAGCCAAGTTGTACTTTACAGACTTGTGGTTGCACTTGTTTTACACAGGAGGTCATGACAAGATTCAGTCCTTAGGGTTATCTGGGCAGTTCTACCACAAACCACACTCTCGTGCACCCCAGCACCATACCCCCGAACCATTCACCCAGATAAATAAGCAATTTGCGGTTTTTGGGAGTACAAAATAATCATATCCAACATATACCAGCCATTACCACCATGACTGCTCAACCAAATTTTCTTATGATTAAAAGTGTTGTTTGGGCGTTCTTGCGCCCATGATTATCTAAGCAATACTAAACATGGCATATAATTACGAACTTATTTTCAAAAGGTTACTATTATAATTTTGCTAGGGCGACATGGTTCACATATTCAAATATTCCAAGGAGGTGTAATATTAATCAAGTTAAATAATGGGCATATACCTAAAATCTTGAATTAAACATGTATTTGCATATAAAATAACAGCATGCAATTTGATAATTTAAATAAAAGTAATTTGCGAAAAATGTAGGTTCAACATGATCAAAGTATTGACTCGCCTTGCGCGGTTTACCGCGGTCTTGAGCTCACTCAAAGCTTTCTCATTTGTCGATCTTGAGGTTCAGGTCTTTATCTTCACCTCGATCTCGCCCTCGCTTGATCCTTGATTCTTTCGGACTCCAATTTCTAATTACGTGCTAAGCAACTGAATTCAAATAAAAACAAATAACTCAAAAGATCCAAATAAATTTAAATAAACCCAATTGAACTTGATTAATTTTTATTATGATTAAATAGGTGATTTGAGATGTGGTTGATCGGACGCGAAGTATTGTCGGTGTCGTAGTGATTGGAGTGAAGTGGGGAACGGTAGGAAGCTGTCAAAATAGAGGTCAAGGGATGGGTCATGATAAAGGTATATTCATAAGATTATTTTATTTACAAATGACCTAGGGATTACTTTATTATAATTGCCACATATATATATCTTTCTAACATGACATCTCTGCTTAAAGACACCCTTTTGATTAAAGGTTGTTATTAATTTACGTATCTTCGGTGGTTATTTAGTGCAAAGTAAGTTGTAAAGAAAAGATCGTATATATGTACATTAGGTGATGACTGGGCTTGCTATTTATAGTTACATTTGGTGTCAAGTTTATTTTCCCTAAATTTAACTTGGATGTCTTTTTGGTTGGGTGTTTATTAATTTTAGAACCCTCTTTTATTATTGCCTACACTTAATATTTATATTAAAATAAATAATAAAGACACATTAATTATGCATATATGGTAATTAACCAATATTAAATCTTAAACATTTTCATTTACAGCCTAATAAGGTTTGTTGGCTAATTACTTTGATATGAGCTTAATTGCTATTTTATTCTAAGTAAGGTTCCTGTGATGTTTGGGGCATTTATACTAAAAACCATCTTCTACTAATATCCCTTTATAAGTTTTCAGATTTAAATAATAAAGGTACATTAATTACGATAACTAATCCCACATTTAAACCTTACATAATCTCTTTTACATCCTAGTTAAATTTATCAACTTCTCTAAATTATTCTTAAATTTCCCCTGATTTTTAATAATTAAAATGGGCTACAAAGAAAATGGAGCAAAACTGTGAGAAAAAGATGCAACCGATGGATTTGAACCCAGTACCTCGGCTGTGTGAGCATTAGGTGCACTCTGCTGACCAACTGGGCGAGCTGCCCATTTTGTAATAAGGAGGGGGGGGGGTGGAGTTAGATGTAGCAAGTGCACAGTAGGAGCCCCAAAATTGAACCCATCCAGCCGAAACAGGGGAGGCGGCGGCACACGGTGAGCAGCGAAATCGCCGGCGAGGGGAGACCGGGGAGACGCCGGCGACCAGCAAAATGAGCTCCCATGTGTGTGAATAAGCTCCTGGAAGTGTCTACGTGGGTATTGGTGGTGCCGGAAGCGGCCGGCGGCGGCTTGAGCCGTTGGAGGCGGGGATGGAGCGGGGCGGCGGCGGCGGCGTGGAGGAGAAGAGGAATCAGCGAGTGCATGAGCAAGGGCAAGGTCAGAGGAAGCTCACCACGGGTTGCCCGAGCGGGGAAGGTGGCCATGGCAGGCCGGTGACGTTGGCCTGCGGTGGCGCGGGAGGGCTCACACCACCGGCGAGGTGAGGTGGACGGCAGCTCCGGCCGGTGGCGGTGAAGACTTTGGGGCGTCGAGAAGTTGCTCCCCCAGCGAGGAATTGGGGGGAGACCAACCGAGGAGGAAATGGCGTGGGCGGCGGCGGCAGTGGCCGGTTTCGGGCAAGAAGGGCCATACGGCGAGCTCGGCACAAGTTTCTTCAATTAAGTTTGATGGAAGGTAGAGGGGGAGCGGGCGCACGCCATGACTCGATCGTCTCGGCCGAAACTTCAACGGGCGTCCGGAATGGCGAGGGGGCGGCACGGCGGCTCACGGGCGTGGGGCGCTCGGCTTGGGGAGGGGAGGAGGAAATGGAGGGGGGAAGGTGCGGTTACGTATAGCGGTGGAGGGTGGGTCTCTATGGTGCCACTGTTGCCGCTGATGGGGGAATAGGAGGCGGTATGGCTTGGCATGGCGGCGACGTGCGGCACAGGGCACGGTGTGGGGCAAGCTCTGCCATGAGAAGGAAGAGAGAAGGGGGGGGGGGGAAAGAAGGAAGACAGTGGGCACTAGGGCCGGGCTCGGTCTGTAGAGGAAAGGACGGGGAAAAGAGACCCAGGGGGCCCAGCGGCAGGAGGAGAGAGGAAGGGTAAAAGAGAGAGAAAAGGGAAGGAAAAAGAGAAAAGGCTAGGGCCCACATGGAAGGGAAAAAAATAAGAGAAAAGAGAGGCTCAAGCCAATTTTGTAACTTGGATTTTTAATTTAGATTTTTATCTTACATTAGTGTTTGTTGATTTTGATTTTTGCACGATTCTAAAATTGGATTCTTTATTTTAAATTTCTATTTTAGGCTTAAGATTATTGATTTCAATTTTTGAACATTTAATTCAAATCTTGGTTCAAATATCTAGCTACAAAATCTATTATTTCTCTATTTTCTATTTTATTCAATTTGCCCTCGGATTTCGATTTTGACATTATTTGGTTATGAATTGTGTATATATATATATATATGTATAAATTCTGAATAACCTTGGATTTTTGGTTTACTAATTGAATTAAAGGATTTTTATGGGTATATTTTAATATTTTATAATTTACAAGATTATTATTTGCATTTGGGAGTACTCTTGATTATTAATTTGTATGGCACAAACTCAAAAAGATTTCAAATAAATACTCAGAAGAAATTTGAGTGCTGGCAAAATGCAAGAAAAAATTTAAAAACTCCACATTTTTGAATACTCGAAATTTCAGGATGTTACATATAAATTCTTATTTTAAAGTAAATACGAATATGAATTTGTACATTTTTCAATACGAATACGAATCGAATGTCGTAACGAGTACGAATTCGAATAGAATATATACTTAATTCGGTCGAATATGAATATCCTAAAACTTTTATAACAAATCTTTGTAGAACAAATTTATATAACGTGGCTACACGTCTACACGAGCTACTAGTTTAATATATAGAGTTGGAAATTATCTAAAGTAATTTTCACTTCTTACTTATGAATTTTGGTTCATAAGAAAATTGCTTCCTAGAATCATCCTAGGGAGGTTGCCAGGGATGGAAACGGATCAAATACGAATCAAATAGTCTCAAATATGAATATGAACATTCTCAAATATGAATACGAACATTCTCAAATATGGCTATGAACATTTTCAAATACAAATTTTGCTTACCACATTCGTATTTGTTGAATTAAATATTAGATAAAACGGATTATTCTTTACCGTTTCCTATCCTAATTAGCACACACTACAAAAGAAATTGGTGCATGCTATAGGGTTTTGCTAGAGGAGACTGGCCCTCGGCGATGCAACTCGTGGCCCTAGGAGTGCTGCGCTTTTGTCAGGTGGACCAGTGGCACTAGGCGAATGTGCTTGACTTGATGCATGATGCACTAGAGTTTTTACATATTTGGCACTATTTTCCACTGTATTTACAAAAATGACCATATGTCTAGCGTATTGATAAAAATAGCGTTTTTGCCGTCCGGTGGCCGGGTTGCAACACTTGTGGGCTGATGCGTAGCCACTACCATCCTGTGGCTGGACGACTTGCTGTTCCGCAGCAAAGCGGCAGGTGATTAAACCAGCTGATTAGCCGGACCTACACTAATTGAATTTTTTACTTACTGTTTGTTTAAATTTTTAAATATAGCCAATTAGTTTAAAAGATTATGAAATTTTATGTGTAGGCTCATGATACAACGTACTTTGCTATGTAACTTTTTGGTAATTTTATCCATTGTGAATGTTGCTGAAAAATTTGTATGATTTTGATATTTGTAGGAGTTGTTACATATATCAAATGAGTTGCAAAAACTACAAAATTTTGTGGGAGCCTCCCGACATAGTCATAGTAAGTGTGTAATTTTTTTTGGAAATTTTATGTACTCTGAATTTGCCACATTAATTTATGTCAATTTAATCATGAAATTAATGACGCTTAGGCATCTTTTGTAGTGTCTGATCTCTATCCTTTGCACATATGTTAGCCCGTTACTTCTATGTTTTCTTTTTCGCTGTGTCCTTCACACAATTGTCACTCTATCAGTATTGTCCCCGCTCACGCCCTCCCTTGTTCACACTAATGTCGTTATGTCCGTGCCATGCCCCCAGCCCACTCCCTCGTCTACACATTTGTCAGTGTTACCATATCGTCCCTCCTCATCTGAACTACTGCTCATCGACAAGGAGTCCTTAATTTGTGGGGTGGGCACACCGGGTTCTCTTTTTGCTCGGCCATAAATACAAACCTCTCATAGTTCATCATCGCTAATCTCAGTCACTCATCGCAGAAGCTCATTCTCATAGTTGTCGCTCAAAATTATGAGTGTGTAGCTCATTATTTTGAGAAGCCAATGCATAGCTCATTGAGGATGTTGTAGGAGGACGCGCCAGTGCTGATTGCTTATCTTGAAATATAGGTAATTGTTTATCACATGCTTTTGATGTTATTCCCCTAGTCCTAGTTAATTAGTGTTATTTAGTTAGTTGTAATTAATGTAGTTTGTATTATGAAATAAGTTGGTCATAGTAATATAGATATAGTTTATATTTTTTTGTGTACACACGGTACCCATAATTTGTTGTTATATGGTAGTGTGTAATTAAGCAGTCGTAATTACTATAGTGGCAATTAGTTAGGGTTAAGTAATGAGTTAGTGCTAAGTAATTAAGTGCTAAGGATGATGGTAATGAATCACTCGTAATTTTTTCGGATGGGTAATCAATTTGTCAGTAATTACTGAATTATTCGTATGTAATTACATGCATGTAATCACTAACTTGTATTATTTTACTGTCATTGTCAATCTTTGCACTAAAATTTAGTCTATCCCATTTATTGGAAGGTATGGCGTTACCGGAGCTTCTCAAACAGTTCTATGTTGAGAACTGCCGGTACCACTCATGGATGACGGGTGACACGGCTGGCTCTCCACCCTTGAAGCTACGGGGAGGGAGGGATCATTGGGAGTAGGACGAGTGCTACTTCCCAATCCTGTGGGCCACGGGCTTTTTTGCCCTTTGCGAGGCTGGTCTCCATTGGACGCCGATTAACCATCGACGGCAGCCTACTTGCGGCACTGGTGGACAAGTGGAGGCTCGAGATGCACACATTCCATTTTGGGTGACGTGTGATGATGATCACTCTGTAGGACATCTCGTTCTTGACTGGTCTCCCTCTTTGGGGTGACACACTTGTTCCAGCCCCTACACCGGTGGACTGGAAGGAGAGGCTGGCGGACTAGTTCGGCCTACCTATCCCGGAGGGTGCTCGTGGCGTCCCCCGTGCTTGGCTAAAGAATTTCATTGTGTGCCCACAGGATACACCACTCGAGGTCATCAAGATGCACCTCGTCACGTACCTTCTTCATCTCTTTGGTTGGAGCATGTTTCGAGGCACACACGGTGATATTTGCAATGCCGAGTTCATCCACCTCATCGAGTCTTTGGTTGACGCGGAGTTTGGGCGATGCCTCAGTACAACTAGGGATCAGCCATCCTATGCGCCACATATCAGGGGTTATGTGACGCTTGCCAGCGTGGCACTACTGATAACCCCAACCTATACATGTGATACATGCTCTTGCAATTGTGGAGTTGGGAGCACTTCCCTGTCGGGCGTCCGACCATCGTGACGCTAGTGCACCCATTCCGTGAATTTACCGACCTAATAGATGGGCCCACTATGGGCTTCTGGTGGACTAGTGCCCATCTACACTAGGCCAAGGGCAAACATTGATATGCTACTTGCCGTGGCACAATGAGTTCGAGTCGTTGCATAATGGTGACGTCATTTGGGGTCCATGGACTGTAGACTTCATGGAGCGTGTCGCTGTACGGGCTGTCCGTGCAATGCCTATAGGACACGACGCTATGGGTGATGACACGCCATCTGGTGTTCTCGTACATGGTGGAGGCTTGTGCACCGCAGCACGTAATGTGACAGTTCGATTTCCACTAGTTGTGCCCTCCCGAACGGAAGGTTCCTACTACGAGCTGTACACCGGTGAGTCAAATTCTATCTGAGTAATGTTTACACTTTGTATGTCTTGCTCTATAACATCGATGATTCTAGAAATGTAGGCAATCGAGGGCTAGTTGGCATGGTATAGACTGGTGACCAATGCAGCATGAGTGGATGACGACATGGATGGACAGGGCTCACCTGGATGTCATCATGGAGCAGCGTCGGTATGACGTCTAGACATACGATGAGTACCTAGAGTGGTACGTACCCCGGTCGCGCAGCAGACTCACTGTTCATCCACTAGATCGCCTTAAGCAGATCACGCATGATGACAGTTTACAGTGCTTGATCGATCACCACAGCACTTCGCGGTGGCATGACAGCATAAGACAGTTGCAATTTCTGAGAGATTCATTTACGGAATTCATACTGGTCGTTACTGAACTAGTTTCGTATGTCACTTCAGTTGGAGCGGGCGCAACGCATTGCAAGCACGTTAGAGACCGCCCTCACCAGCCCAGACACACCACCAGCCATGCAGAATACTTTGAGGTACATCGTAAAGCAAGCCAAAAAAGTGTGCACAACCTGAGCTGCGACCGTTCAACGGATCACTCCGTGCACATTAGGCACCCAGAGGGGGCACCATGCTCACCAGCCAGGCATTGTAGCTATCTGACTGGCCATTGTAATCTACTGAGTCTCCCCGGCATTGTAGTACTAGTTGCGATCATCCGTAGGTTGTATCAACGAGGAGGTAACTTATGTACAAACCTACATTTAGTTTTCTTGTTAGGCCTTACGTTCCACTAACATCATAGCGTTCTCCCACCGTAGGTCCGTCGTTGAGATGCATCTCTTTTGTCATCCATACCACCTACACAAACTATTGCTCCCCATCGTTCATCTTCACTGCACATCCGGGAGGTATGAGATTCGCATTGTACATCTGTAATATTTATTGTGATGTGACTAACACTCTTTCATCTTGCAGCCTTTAATTCAATGTGGGGGTGATGTTGAGTCCACTGATGATGATATGGTCCTCCCAAATGCTTCCAGAGAGTGGTACACAACATCAAGGTTTGCAGCGTACACAGAGCAGAGCTCAGCATTCACACCATACGTAGGGTTTGGAGACTTCAGTGGGTAGAGCCCCTCCAACTTCACTACCACGTCGTATAGTCAAGGCGAGAGCTCCTTTGCATCATGAGGATTTTTAGAGTCCTTTGTTTACGATATCATTACTGGCAGCTTGCAGTTTGGTATGTCTCAACTGGAGGACATCAACCCTTATCGGACCCAGCCTTCTATACCTGAGCCTAGTAGACCACTGCTAGCCACTGACCAAATAGAACGATCTCTATACCTCCTCCGAGCCGAGACGCGACCTCCGGACCAGTTGACTTACCCCACATGACATGCTCGTACTCAACAAAAGACAAGGCCATGCACGGGGAGGTAGACACAATAAGGAGATAGTAGTGGCTCAGATGGGTGAGCCATATCACATCTCGTGCGATGTGCTTTTTGTACTATTACATGTACTTCTACAAATATTTATAATGTACGAACTACAAAAGATGCCTGAGCATCATTAATTTCATGATTAAATTATCATGAATAACATGGCAAATTTGGAGCACATGAAATTCCCCAAAAGTTACACAATTACTATGACTATGTCGGGAGCCTTCCTACAAAATTTCATAATTTTTGGAGCTCGTTTGCTATATGTAACAACTCTTACAAATATCAAAATTGTATGAATTTTTGAGTAATATTTATAGTAGATAAAATTACCAAAAAAATACATAGCTAAGTATGTTGTGTCAGGAGGGTACACATAAAATTTTGTAATTTTTTCATGGGTACAACAGATTGCAATCACAAGATGATTACCAGATGCGGTGGGAATAGGAAATTTGACATCAACTAATGACAATCTAACATATAGATTAAAACTTCATAATACAAAACTAAGAACAAATCTAAGCACAACGATCTAGATATATGATAGTATTTCTGTAAGGCAATTATCTGTTTTATAGGACTAAAAATAAATATGATACTAGCTACGGGTAAATAATCCTACCGTATCATCTCGGTGCCTCATACCAAGATGATACAGGGTGTTCGATCTTCACGATGTAGGATCAAGGATAACTTTGGATTCGTACAACCTGATGAACAGATGGCACTAACAACTATGTCAATACAGCAACCTACAACAAAAGAACTCGTCCAATCACATGCTTCGATCCTCGTCTACTTGACCACTTAAAAATAGACATGCCATTCTTCCTGCAAAATACAAGGACTCACAAGAATAATGAAGGTATTCTGAAAAAATCGCCCAATTCCCAAAAGGTAGAATAAACAATACTAGCCGAGTGCCCGTGCTTTGCAACGAAAACCCAAATTACATAAACAAATTAACCAATTTGAGTTTTATGTGTACAAAAATATCATTACTAAGATAGCAAAAGCATTTGTAGGATGTTGATTAGAATTGATCTAAGGATAAATTTGATTTTCAATTTCGATGTACAATGTATGTGAATATATGCGTTGCTACTGATGAAACAATATATTGCCTAGCACGTCAAGCCATTATCAATGGGCTTTCCTCGGCTCCATAGCAACGCTTAGCTCAGCTCAGCCCCGGTCCACATCATGCCTCCGCTAATGAGCTCAGCTTATACCCATTCTTTGGCTCTGCCACCATGGCTCATGTCATGTCTTCATCACACACAAGGCCTATTAGACCATGTTGATAAAAAATATTGTTAAATATACTACCTAGATTTTAGCTCATGTCATGTCTTCATCACACACCTTTCCTTTGTTACAAAGTCCAATATTATTAGAGATATATGTCAACAGAGTAACCATGCAGTTACTGCAAATGAGTCAAGTAGCCTCTATCATATCCATGTAGGAATCTAGATGTAGTGCTTCCCAATATGTTCTTCCAAAGAACAAACTACTAAATAGCACATAACCAAGAAACATCAAGTCGAGGGAACAAACAAGATTCAAGACGCTTCCACATCAGAGCTAAGAAACATAATAGGACTGCTCAATTGAAATGGGAACATCAGGAAAGAATTATGTAGATAATACTTTCGTTACAGCCTTGCATCACTACTACAAAACAAACTATACTGGACGCCTCATCACAGATGGTTCATCGGGAACTGTCTGTGCTGTAATTATCATAGATGGTTTTCCAAGCATGACCGTGTACCATCTGTGATACACAATTATCATAGACAGTTCTTGTTAATAACTATTTGTGATAGTTCACAAATGGTTATTTATACAAACCATATATGATAATTACAAACATCACAGATGGTTTTTAATTAGGACCGTATGCAATAGTTCACAGGCGGTTATTAATACGGACTATCTGTGATAGTTGTGTATCATAGACTGCCAGAGAATAATCCCCACATCACTGATCCTATACGAGCACCTCACCGGCCACCTACCTACATTCCTTGTCTCTCAAGAACAAATAAATGGCTCCCTACTCTTCCTTGTCGCCAGCAATGACGGCCAACCTGGCAATATTGTACAAGCACCTCGCCAGCTGTACGATGGAGAATGTTGCGGAAGGACACTGTGCCAACAATGTACTCCCTTCTATGTCTGAGGATTTGCCAAAACAGTTGAAGGTGACCTTCCACCGTCTTGACATCCTCCTCCACCGTGTCTTCCGGTTGGTCTCCCGCTTTTAGCGAGCTAACCTCA
This sequence comes from Dendrocalamus latiflorus, assembly GCA_017311315.1. NCBI lineage: Eukaryota > Viridiplantae > Streptophyta > Magnoliopsida > Poales > Poaceae > Dendrocalamus > Dendrocalamus latiflorus. The sequence continues at coordinate 9,098,516 of CM029662.1, forward strand.
CCACTGATGTGGTCCTCCACAACAGGGTGATTTGAGGCAAGATTGGTTGGGCGCGTAGTATTAACAAAGTCAAGCGAGGTTTGAGTGAATTGAGGAATGGCAGATGGAGATTTGCCGAGACAGATGCCAATGAAGATTCATGACAAGAGGAATATTTATGGGAATTTTTCGCTTCGGGTTCAAGGATGGCTAGATATAGCTGATGGTAGAATACTATAACTCGACCTTTTATTTAATAACTTCTCTTATTATTTTCATATTTATTAAGGAAATTCCATGAGTCAGGTTAGACCTATGAACAGGTGTAAAAGTTGTCTGGAGGTGTTGAGTATTATGTGCCGAGTGTTATCTTTTAAGAATTAGGTTATGAGCTTCACTCGTGGTGTACATCAATTTAACTTATCGAATTAATCTCAGAGTTTGTGTTTGTGGCATTTCACAATGTGATATTTTATGTGAGTTTTAACTGTCAAGGAATCAATTTATTACTTAAATGATTAACACCCCAATTTATTATCACATGGAACTATTTATTTAGTCACTGTTATTTAAATGGTTAACACTAGCTGATTTCTATTTCTCATTGACTTGTGACCATTGAGCTATTCTAGGGATTAAATACAACTCAGATAAAATACCACTCCTAGCTATACCTGGTATCACTAGACTTCGGATTATATATTAGCGAGATTATTTTAATTAATGATGACCCATGGGTTTTTGCGGTAACCGATTATATATCAATAAATGTGCCTGGACTGTTTAAGTATTATTTGAACAAGGGGTCCTTATGATTTTTGAGCCATAACAATAACCTAATTATTTTTACATGGCTTAAACTGACACACTTTACCTTTTATATAATAATTAACAAGCTATCCCTTTGTTGCCCTGCAAATAGTTCAAGATTAAATCTCTTATATTCTCATTTTTCTTAACCGTTCAACCTAAACCCCTAAGTTGATTTCTATCTTCCCCGTTACAGTTATTTATAACAAAATTAACATGCTAATCTTTCAAGCAATTATCCATGATTCAGTTTCTGACATTTTCAGTTTGCACAACCTTAGATTCCAGAACTATGGACATCATTTTATTTGAAGCTCCATTCCTCCTTAAAATATTTTCTATTATAACCAATTATTTGTCTTGCCCAAAAAAAAATGGGAGAGCGGAATGCAAGTACTGGCTTGAGGGGGCACTTAAGCACTTGGGCCCACACGTCATGGTCAGAAGGAAAGAGGCAGAGGGGGCAACGGTTGAACAGAGGAGGGTTCGGCTGATTGGGGGAAACAGGGGAGACAATGGAACAAAACAGGGGATGGTGACACATGCTTCTGGTGCTGGCGATGAAGGCGAGGCAGGGCCGGAGACTTGACGGCGACGGGTGAAATGGACTCCTGGGAGGTAGGGAAGCTAGGGGTGGCGGCGCATTGACTGGAGCGGCGCCGAGTGTGGGCGGCAACAACATGCGGTGCCGGCGCAGGGATGCTGCAAGGGTGGCAGCGCCGGAGTGGAGGAGAGGGAAAAGTGGTGAGCGCATGAGCATGAGTAAGGTAGGGGAAAACTCACTGGGTGGATGGCCGAGTCGGAGAGAGGTCATGGCGGGTCAGAGGCAATGGCTTGTGGTGGCGCGGGGAGGCTCACGTCGCCGGCGGGCTGCCGCAAAGGGGAGAGCGGGGCGGTTCTTGGGGATGACAGAGGACACCTTGGTGATGCTCCTGAATTATGGAATTGAGCTGCGGTGCCCTGGAGGAGCAACGGCAGAGATGGGGGCGTCAGCGGCCGGACTTGGGGCAGGTGGTGGCATCGGCATTCTTCGGTGCACGGAACTCTAATTAGGTGAGGGGGAGAGGAGATGGGGCCTAGGGACACGAGGTAACGTGGGTGTTCCACGACGAGGGGCGCCGAAATGCCGAGAATGACAAGGGGGTGTGTCGGCTGGCATGTGGGTAGCGCACGGGATGGGCCAAGCTCGGCTTCAAGGAGGGAAGGAGGAGGTCTGGAGAAGCAAGGGGATTGTGCCAGAGGTGAGAGAGGAGGCCAAGGGCCACTTATAGCCACAGAGGGAGGCGCTGTGGCTGCTCTGTTGCCGGCAACCCAGGAGTAGTGCATTAGATGGAGCACGACATGGGAGCAGGCAACGAGGTGACTGGCTACAGGGCATGGGGAGGGGACAGCGATGCGATGAGAGCAGGGTGTGGGCGCAGACTTGAGAGCGACGGCTGATGGGGGCGGGTGTGGCGTCTGCTCATGGTGGCGTGGGCGTGAGCGCCAAGATGCCTGTGGTGGTGCATAGGGATGCTAACGCGGGAGTGGGCGACCGTGTAGGCAATGGCGACGCGGTGGCCATGCAGGGTAGGCACGGAGGTGACAGGCGAATGAGGGGGGGGGGGGGGGGGGGGAGGAAGGGCGCACGCGCGTGGTGTTGGCTTCTCTGTGACGCAGCTGATGGCAGGGCATGGCATAGGGGACGGTGACGTGAACGCTTGACGGGAGCAGGTGGCGCAACGATGTGCAGTGCAGGAGCCCAAGCGGGGTGACACGCTCATAGGGGAGGCGAGGCCAGCTGGTTGGGATCGAAGATAGAGAGGATGGAGGAGACGAAGGAAGAACGGAGTAGGCCGGGCCAGGGTGACGTGCGCACAGGGGCATGGCGACGTGCCCGAGGACACCCAGGGAGGAAGGAAGAGAGAAGTGTGGTGAGGGAGCCGATTGCCAAGAGAAAAATCTAGAGGAAGGAGGAGAGAGGGAAAAGGAGGAGAAGAAGTGGGGCCACATGGAAGAAGGAGAAAAAAAATGAAGAAGGAATTGACTAGCAAAATTTGGAATTTGGATTTTGATTTGAACTTCAATTTTTAGGATTGGAAATTGGCATTTGAATTTTAGATTTTCGTAATTCAATTTGGATTTCTGATTTTATTATTAGAATTTTCGTTTGGGAGTTATTCCCAGTATTAATTACATAACACAAAATTTGGAAAGACTTCAAATAAAATTATAGAAGAAATTCAAATGCCAATATGATTCAATGAAAAAGTTTTAGATTTTCACAAATTTTTGGACTTGCAAATTTTAGGATGTTACACCACTCACAAAAGCCCCACCTCCCCCTTGGATTTTGAGCTTCTGAGTGCCCCCGCACCATGCGCCAATCGTCCGAGCGCCTCCAAGCTCACCGATGAGCAATTCTCGTCGCTCTGGGCTTTCTCTCACACCGCCCGTGGCACCCAGAGGTTCCTCGTATTAGCGCTGACCTTGCTGATCCCACCTCCATGTCTGTTCACCACTAAAGCACCAGTGCCACCACTACACAAGCTGCTGCCGCTGTCTTCCATGCCATGGGCCGCCTCTTTCCTTGTCAGAGTGCCGGAGGGCCATCGGTCCCCATGCACCACCTCCCTCTGGCTGCCATGTCAGAACACGGGAGTGGCATGGCAGTTGACGTGGTAGTCACGTGGGTGCCACGTCAATGCCTATACGCCACGCCATCCCCTCGCCACCTTAGCCAAAGGCTTGGTCCATGGACCTAGTCTACCATACTTGGGCCCACATGTCAGCCTTAGCGCCAAACATATTTAAATTACTACTAAAGACATCATGACATCATAAATCCATTTTTTCTTTAGAAATTTAATTTAGCCAAAAATGAAAATCCCCTCTGACATCATAATTCACTTTTTCCATAGAAAAATAATTCTAGAAATTCCTTTTAATCAATTTCTTTAGAACTTAAACTTTGAGGAGCTCGTTCTCCTTCATGCTAGCTCCAATTGAACTCATTCAAAATTTTAAATTCATCTGAAATCATGATCTATCCAAATCTATAATGTTTTCAAATGTTTGCAGTTTATTTGAATTTATTTGAATTTGGTGGGTTATTTTCACGTATAGACTGCGATAATTCCAAGGAATTTTTCTACAACGATTCAAACCAATCAGCGAAGCAAAGCAAGTTATACACCTTGACCATATTTATCCTAATTTACAAATAAAATTATGTTGTTTTAAATTATATTACATTGCTTAATTTTATTCATAGTATTTTAATTCTTATTTTAATTTAGTTAATGCCCATTTGTTATGACACCTTTGACATTGCAAATTCTTGTACCTTATCACCCTAGAATAAAACTCTGGTTAGTACACTAGTATTAGCTAGAGCATTTTTGTAGCATATACTTAGACCTGCTTAGAAATGATGAGATTTTAAAATGTATTCTTGACGTCGATGAGTCAAGAAAGTATATGAATTATTTTAAAATAAAATAGAAAATTTGGTTTAGACTTAGGCAAATGGTTAGGTGGTGGGTGATTGCTAGCAAACGTTGTTGTTCAGTGGCTCAACGTGGGTGCTAGGCACAAGGGGTATGTGGGAAATACCTAAGTCAATTAAGGACATGTTTGTGAGCTACTATTTCAAAGCCATATCGTACTACTATAAGGTTGGCATGGGACAATCCTGGCTAACAATTAGCAGGTCCCAACCCGAGTCTCACTACAGATTGAATGTGAGTGTGGCGTAGACCATGAGAAGTCTCACATGGCATAAGAGGGGGCCTCGATCTGGTGGGTTCTGTATTGGGGTGAAACCTTAGTGGAGGCATGGCTAGGTTAACGGCTTTGCATTGTAAAGGCCTTGTTATAATTACTTAGTCACACGCCTGCAGAAGCGTGTAGTGTCCGACAACATGAGTAACTCATTTCTTATGGGTAAAGTTGTACCACCTTTACAGAGTGTATAAACTACTAGGATAGCCGTGCCCATAGTCATGGGCATGCTGAGTGAAGTTTTTCATGGATTAGACTTTATTTTTCATAAAATGGTTTTAGATGGAAGTGTGGAATTGTTGGATCGAAAACGGCAACAGGGGGGGTGAATGTTGCTTGCAAAGAAATATGCCTCCCCAAGAATTCACATAAAACCTCAGAATTAGTTTTTGCCGAGAGACTAAAAACTAATCTTGACCAAGAAGGCTTACTGGAGAAAAATTAACAGGCACCCAAAAATTATCTTCTCTGAACTGACCGAAATAAATAAAAGACAAGGGCAGTTATTCTGCTGAAAGCAAAAGGCAGAAAAAGAGGTAAAAACAAGGGGAACAAAAAAAATTGCAGATAGGCAGAAGAGCATTCGGTTGAACAAAGTAGCAAAGACCTGAAAAACCAACAGTGAAATGCAGATCAAATGGCTGGCCGAAAAGCAAAAGAGCAAAGCACCCTGAATAGAACCGAAAGCTTCAGACTATTTACTGCTTATCACCAAGTACTGAAAAGTACCGAGAACACTTCAGTAGCAGCCGAAAACATCAAACAAGATATATCACAAAACTGTCAACTAAAAGACAACAGGGATTTCTTTCGCTTTTCGAGAAAATAGTTGTCGGGACCCCAGATTTCCGAACCCGGACCCTCTGTGTATTACCGCACTAGTCCCAGATCAAAGCTAGTGCACACAGTCAAACAGTGATGATTCGTAACCAACAACGCTTTATTACAATAATTGAGAGTACAGACCGAAAGGTCTCTTATTACAACTGAGGTTTCAAGACCTCACACACACACACAAAACACAGCGGAAGCAGAAATAAATCCAGTGAAGACCCATCAATACGCCACAGGCAATTGACTGGGGAAACGCAACCTAGTTCTCCGGAAAGCCTTCGACGAATCCATCCACGAAGTAGTCGTAGTTCACCTCTTGAGCTTCGATCTCCTCTGAGAGTTAATTTGATGTGTAGCACGTGAGTACATGAATGTACTCCGCAAGTCTTGGGAAAGATGCATAGATGCAGGCTTAACAAAGGAAGGCTATATGGTTCTTTTGCACAAAGCAACATTTTAAAATTCAATTACTACTAATTATTTTCGAAGGCATTATTTTAATGAAGTAAATGTTTTAACAAAATTAACTTTCTAGTGAAGGTTCCAACTACCAACACTAGCTAACCAATTACCATTGGTCAAGTTTTAAACTTCGGGTTCCATCCACCCTCTCTGGCTCCATCCGCCAGGATTCCCTTCTGAGAGTTCCCTCCACCCTCAGAATACAAATCTTTTGATTTTAAATCCAAAACCAGAAATCTACCATGTGAATGCATTCCTTGCCCGCCCTTGACCGTGGGCACGGCTATTCGAATAGTTTTACACTCTGCAGAGGTTGTACAACTTTACCCACAAGAGATAAATTATCTTAATAGTCAACATGCTTCCTTTGGCATGAGACCCAGATAAAATATCACAAAGCCTTTCACCTACTCCAGTATAGCTAGAGACCACCCGCTGAGGTTTCACCGCAGAAGGGTTAAATCCGCCCAATCTGAAGCCCCCTCTTGCGCCATATGAGTACAGTAAACCCTGTCCCTCACTATGAGTAACCAGTACACCCTGGCACTCAATACACCACTGGTGATATCTAAACTACACCTTTATAGGTTAGTTAGCTAGGTCGTACCCATATAGACTTGTGGTTGTACGGTTAATGCTCAGTTTGGACAAACACAAGCGTCGGTCCTTAATTGACTAGGGTGGAACATACACTTAACAAGTTCTCGTGCTTACTGCACCAACCCAAACAGCCATCCACCCTAATCTAAACCAACTTTCACATTTTTATTTTATTTTAAAATCACAGTGACAACTCCAATTGCCACTTCACTTTCAAACACAAGGATTTAATAATAAATCATAATTTCCCAATTTTCAAGAGTTTCCAAAGGATATTAGATAGCATGACTAAGCATTATACTACCATTCTAATATTCACAAAGATTAATAGTAATCTCATTATTGAGACAAAGGAAGTTCTAGGGTGACAAGGTACATGGCAATCAATGTCAAATGAGGGCATAACAAAGTTGGAATAACTAATTCCTAAAGATTTGAACTAGTGACTTTAGGTAAATAGCAATGCACATAATTTAAAATATTTTAAAAACATTTCAAAAGCATAGGTTCAAGATGGTCAAAGGAGACTTGCCTTCTTGTGCACTGGTTGGTCCCTCTTGCTGCGGTTCGACAAACTCTTCGATGACGTCGGATTCTACGCGCGAAACGACAAAACAAACAAAACAAATACAAATAAAATTCAAATAAACTCTAAAAACTTCAAAACCAGAACCAAAAGATAGAGCTCAATTTTAGATGAATTTAGGAAAAAGAATCGGGTTAATCAGAGTTCGGACGAAGGAGAACGAGCGATCTAAAGTTTGCCGGGGCGAGAAAATGCTGGAAATTCACAGATGTTACTGTTCATCCGAGAACAGTACTTTTGTTGAGAAGGCTAGCGCTGGCGAGAGGAGGCATGGGAGATGAATCTAACTAGCAAAATGGGTTGCTAGGGACCCAAGGCACACACAGGAACTGACGGCACGCCAAACGGAGACCGTTGACGGCACGGGCGGCTACAACGACATGGGTAGGAGAGAGGAATAAAATCCGGGCAAGGAACGTGGAGAAGTAGGGTGAGCACGGGCTGGAACACGGCTTGGTGAAGTTAGGAAAATTATCGGCTTGGCCAGAAACCCACCGGAGACGACGCAAACGACGTTTGAACGACATCGGGAAGGAAAAAGAGAAACTTAATATCTTGGTGCTCGGTGAACGAAATCTAAAACCACTTGGAGGGTAGCTACCTGGGATGGTTTGGCACAAAGTGACGCGAACGGATTGGTGAAAACATCACCGGGTAGATGGGGGACACGAGATGCCATTGACGGCCATGGCGAGGTTCGGAGGCGAAATTTTGTGGAGGCTTTCTGGGGAAAAGGGAGTGAGCACGGCGTAGAACGCGGCGAGACAAGTCTAAGAAAAATTACGGCAAGGGCTGAAGCTTACCGGAGATGACGAATCGACGTTGGGAAGTGCTCTTGACCTAGATTGGGGAAAACTCGATTCCGGGAGATTGGCTGCACCAAAACCAAATTAACTTGGCAAGAAGGTAGATGGCACATGATGGCACAATGTGACGTGAAAGAATCACAGAAAAACTCACCGAATAGCTCGAGACGCGACGAGCAAATTCGGGACCGAAGGGCCTCGATGCCGACGGCGTCCTGAGCTTTGAGGGACTTGCCACGGCTTGGAATGAGTTTAGAGGGGTCAAGGGGTCCTATTTATAGGCTTGGAAGGGGTAGAAACCGGCTCCAATTCGCGGATTTCGGTTTAGAGTCCGTTTTGGAAAATAGGAGATAAAAGGCAAACGGATGAACGAAATGGAAAGAGGTCAATTGGGATGGATTCCTTGCGTGATTTGGCACAACTTTCCTTTTGGGAGGATATGGAGATAATCTCCGGATTGGAAGTTACGAAGAGAGAGAAAAACGGGAAAAAACTGTACAGAGCAGGGCATCGATCGGGACTCAGCGCGCTGGAGACGATGATGAACAGTACCCCCGGGTACTGTTCATTCTCTCTCCTGTTTCTTTTTTTTTTTTTTTTTTTTTGTTTTTGGAAATTTCAAATTGAGCTCAAACAAACTCCGAAAAAATCCAAGAAAATACAGAAAAATTCCTTGTGACACAAGGAACACAAATAAAATACTTTTGGCAAATGTTAATATTTAATTTAATCATATTAAATATTTTTATTTAATAAAAATTCCAATTAAGCTTTAATTAATTCCGAAAAAATTCAAATGGTGAATTTTATTTTTAAAAGCTTCAAAAAGGCTTTGAAAATCAGGATGTTACAAATCTACCCCCCTTAGAAAGAATCTCGTCCCCGAGATTTGGACGGACTAGGAAAAAGAAAGGAGAAGGAAACTCGGCTCTTAGGTCCTCTTCATGCTCCCAAGTTGCTTGACTTCGAATGGTTGCTCTCCTGCACTTTGTGGAACTTTATGGTCATGCTTCTTGTGTGGCGTTCAGCTTCCTTCATGATTCTATCTTGTTGGTCGTTTCTCTGAAGTATTCCATTAACTAAGAAATATGGAAGACAACAACAAATCGGACTGGTACATCTTTAGTCGCCTGCAAGCTCTAGGTTAACTTCAATTGCTCTTATCATATCGATTAATTCATTATTCCACCAAAAGGGCTTAACTTCCACCAGTGTTCATCCGAGAAGGAATAATTATTTCAACTCTTCAAAAATTCTTGATTCCAAAATCATATACCACAAATGCACCTTATTGATTTCGACAAATAATCTCATAAACTTTTATTCTCTGCTCTAATTTGAATCGACAGCAAACTATAGAATTTTCTAACAAGAATCCAATAACATTGTAATTGTGATTTCCACCAATTGTTTTATGATCATTATCTAGTCCAACAGATCCATAACTCTAGTCAAATAATATAAAATTAATCCAACTTTTAGTAATCATCAATCAATTTTAAGATCATCTAAGCCATAATTTAATATTCATTAATCCACCAACATCATTCTCTTCATAATCATCATTCTGGTTCCACCAAATTTGAATGAACTCAATTAATTCTTATCGGACAATCTCTCAATTAATTCTCATTGGACCATCTATCTCCCATAATTAATTTAAATCCTCCAGGTTATCCATTTGAACATCCTTAAATGATCTAGTTAATCCCATTAGTTAAAATCCAATTATCTAGCAATGATCTATTAAATCCACCAAATTCAAATTGTCATATCAAAGTCCACTTTGCAATGATAAAATTAATCCACCAAGACATCTAAGGGTATTATCTTCTGGAATTCCACTAGTATCCACTCATCATCAATAGGTCCACCAAACTCTGATAATCAAGTAACTCCACAAAATTCATCTACTCTTCATGATTCAACCAAATCACCCAAAATGGAGTTTATGATAATTCAACATCTTAATCTTTTAATCGCTCCCTTTACTTGATCAATCTCTTAATACCAATTCTCCAACAATCACAAATAATCCCTTCAACAAAAATCTTGTTTTGCATCCAATTGCTCCTTTCAATCCTAGATAATAAATCCAAGGTATCAAATTTAGACACTTCCTATGATCTAATTAGTTCCACCAAGTTTACTACTGTACTCATTCTCCATGATCTATTTAATCCACAAGTATTACTTTCTTCACATTTATTCATAATCAATTGATATCTACAAATATGCCTTTTATCTCAATCCTCTCAAATATTATTCAATCTTGTCAATTATAAATCCAAAATATATCACCCTAGCAACAATTCTCCAAATTACCTAACTTGACATGCACTGATTATGACAGCTTTCCTGACAAGAGTACTTCCCATAAATTTGTTGTCTTCCATATACTCTAGGTCTACAAGAATTCTCCAAACTTTGACTGCGGTGAAAGAATTAGAACTTGCACTATTTCGGTAACTGGGGTTAGCAAAAGATAAGAGGGAAGTAGCACAGATAAGATATCAGGGGAACGACTAAACAACATCCCGAACAAACACACAAAAGAGAAGCAACCAACGACTTAGAAGAAACTTAGCTTGAAAGCAAAACAGTTTTTAAGGATGACTGTACTACAAGTATACAAAGACTTGGTACAGTCCACCTAACACACAAACAAATAATATATGAGCGTTCTAAAATCGTAAGACTTTACTTGGGTATTACAACTAAAGAGCTAGTCCTTGCCCCTTCATGATGACGAGCTTTTCCAAGTGCTTCTTAGACGCAGCCTTACTGAGCCATCTATAGAAATTACAAAGGGAAGGGGGTACAATTACCATTCCAAAAAGGAAGCAAGCAGATAGATAAGGAAGAATGCCACGACGAAGGTAAGGATAGAAAGACAAGAAAAGACAAGGATAGCACATTATTAAATTTTTATTTTATAAAATAAATTTTGAAGCTCTATTTTTTTACCGACCATTCTAACTAGGTCACGTCCTACAGTCAAATTGGCTCTGATACCACCTCTGTCGGGACCCCAGATTTCCGAACCCGGACCCTCTGTGTATTACCGCACTAGTCCCAGATCAAAGCTAGTGCACACAGTCAAACAGTGATGATTCGTAACCAACAACGCTTTATTACAATAATTGAGAGTACAGACCGAAAGGTCTCTTATTACAACTGAGGTTTCAAGACCTCACACACACACACAAAACACAGCGGAAGCAGAAATAAATCCAGTGAAGACCCATCAATACGCCACAGGCAATTGACTGGGGAAACGCAACCTAGTTCTCCGGAAAGCCTTCGACGAATCCATCCACGAAGTAGTCGTAGTTCACCTCTTGAGCTTCGATCTCCTCTGAGAGTTAATTTGATGTGTAGCACGTGAGTACATGAATGTACTCCGCAAGTCTTGGGAAAGATGCATAGATGCAGGCTTAACAAAGGAAGGCTATATGGTTCTTTTGCACAAAGCAACATTTTAAAATTCAATTACTACTAATTATTTTCGAAGGCATTATTTTAATGAAGTAAATGTTTTAACAAAATTAACTTTCTAGTGAAGGTTCCAACTACCAACACTAGCTAACCAATTACCATTGGTCAAGTTTTAAACTTCGGGTTCCATCCACCCTCTCTGGCTCCATCCGCCAGGATTCCCTTCTGAGAGTTCCCTCCACCCTCAGAATACAAATCTTTTGATTTTAAATCCAAAACCAGAAATCTACCATGTGAATGCATTCCTTGCCCGCCCTTGACCGTGGGCACGGCTATTCGAATAGTTTTACACTCTGCAGAGGTTGTACAACTTTACCCACAAGAGATAAATTATCTTAATAGTCAACATGCTTCCTTTGGCATGAGACCCAGATAAAATATCACAAAGCCTTTCACCTACTCCAGTATAGCTAGAGACCACCCGCTGAGGTTTCACCGCAGAAGGGTTAAATCCGCCCAATCTGAAGCCCCCTCTTGCGCCATATGAGTACAGTAAACCCTGTCCCTCACTATGAGTAACCAGTACACCCTGGCACTCAATACACCACTGGTGATATCTAAACTACACCTTTATAGGTTAGTTAGCTAGGTCGTACCCATATAGACTTGTGGTTGTACGGTTAATGCTCAGTTTGGACAAACACAAGCGTCGGTCCTTAATTGACTAGGGTGGAACATACACTTAACAAGTTCTCGTGCTTACTGCACCAACCCAAACAGCCATCCACCCTAATCTAAACCAACTTTCACATTTTTATTTTATTTTAAAATCACAGTGACAACTCCAATTGCCACTTCACTTTCAAACACAAGGATTTAATAATAAATCATAATTTCCCAATTTTCAAGAGTTTCCAAAGGATATTAGATAGCATGACTAAGCATTATACTACCATTCTAATATTCACAAAGATTAATAGTAATCTCATTATTGAGACAAAGGAAGTTCTAGGGTGACAAGGTACATGGCAATCAATGTCAAATGAGGGCATAACAAAGTTGGAATAACTAATTCCTAAAGATTTGAACTAGTGACTTTAGGTAAATAGCAATGCACATAATTTAAAATATTTTAAAAACATTTCAAAAGCATAGGTTCAAGATGGTCAAAGGAGACTTGCCTTCTTGTGCACTGGTTGGTCCCTCTTGCTGCGGTTCGACAAACTCTTCGATGACGTCGGATTCTACGCGCGAAACGACAAAACAAACAAAACAAATACAAATAAAATTCAAATAAACTCTAAAAACTTCAAAACCAGAACCAAAAGATAGAGCTCAATTTTAGATGAATTTAGGAAAAAGAATCGGGTTAATCAGAGTTCGGACGAAGGAGAACGAGCGATCTAAAGTTTGCCGGGGCGAGAAAATGCTGGAAATTCACAGATGTTACTGTTCATCCGAGAACAGTACTTTTGTTGAGAAGGCTAGCGCTGGCGAGAGGAGGCATGGGAGATGAATCTAACTAGCAAAATGGGTTGCTAGGGACCCAAGGCACACACAGGAACTGACGGCACGCCAAACGGAGACCGTTGACGGCACGGGCGGCTACAACGACATGGGTAGGAGAGAGGAATAAAATCCGGGCAAGGAACGTGGAGAAGTAGGGTGAGCACGGGCTGGAACACGGCTTGGTGAAGTTAGGAAAATTATCGGCTTGGCCAGAAACCCACCGGAGACGACGCAAACGACGTTTGAACGACATCGGGAAGGAAAAAGAGAAACTTAATATCTTGGTGCTCGGTGAACGAAATCTAAAACCACTTGGAGGGTAGCTACCTGGGATGGTTTGGCACAAAGTGACGCGAACGGATTGGTGAAAACATCACCGGGTAGATGGGGGACACGAGATGCCATTGACGGCCATGGCGAGGTTCGGAGGCGAAATTTTGTGGAGGCTTTCTGGGGAAAAGGGAGTGAGCACGGCGTAGAACGCGGCGAGACAAGTCTAAGAAAAATTACGGCAAGGGCTGAAGCTTACCGGAGATGACGAATCGACGTTGGGAAGTGCTCTTGACCTAGATTGGGGAAAACTCGATTCCGGGAGATTGGCTGCACCAAAACCAAATTAACTTGGCAAGAAGGTAGATGGCACATGATGGCACAATGTGACGTGAAAGAATCACAGAAAAACTCACCGAATAGCTCGAGACGCGACGAGCAAATTCGGGACCGAAGGGCCTCGATGCCGACGGCGTCCTGAGCTTTGAGGGACTTGCCACGGCTTGGAATGAGTTTAGAGGGGTCAAGGGGTCCTATTTATAGGCTTGGAAGGGGTAGAAACCGGCTCCAATTCGCGGATTTCGGTTTAGAGTCCGTTTTGGAAAATAGGAGATAAAAGGCAAACGGATGAACGAAATGGAAAGAGGTCAATTGGGATGGATTCCTTGCGTGATTTGGCACAACTTTCCTTTTGGGAGGATATGGAGATAATCTCCGGATTGGAAGTTACGAAGAGAGAGAAAAACGGGAAAAAACTGTACAGAGCAGGGCATCGATCGGGACTCAGCGCGCTGGAGACGATGATGAACAGTACCCCCGGGTACTGTTCATTCTCTCTCCTGTTTCTTTTTTTTTTTTTTTTTTTTTGTTTTTGGAAATTTCAAATTGAGCTCAAACAAACTCCGAAAAAATCCAAGAAAATACAGAAAAATTCCTTGTGACACAAGGAACACAAATAAAATACTTTTGGCAAATGTTAATATTTAATTTAATCATATTAAATATTTTTATTTAATAAAAATTCCAATTAAGCTTTAATTAATTCCGAAAAAATTCAAATGGTGAATTTTATTTTTAAAAGCTTCAAAAAGGCTTTGAAAATCAGGATGTTACAATAGTGCTGGCCGAATAGAATTAAAAGCAGTTTTGATGCTGCAGCCGAAAAGTATTAAGAAGCAATCCTGCTGCTGCAGCCGAATAGAACCAAAGACCAAAGCAGACCGAACAAAAAAAAAGGAGAGACAGATAGCCAACAAACAGAGATCACGCTCGGACTAATTTCAGCAGCTGACACACACAAAAATAAAAACCAAAAGATGCTGCCCAATGAAAAGAGATCAACTGCAGTGAGGAAGCGCCAATAGAACTCCCGAGATTATATCATTATACTTGAACAAATGCTGTTTTACTAGCATAACCGACAGCAGGAAGTAGCGAAGAAAAACATCGGAGTAAGTCATCTGCCCATGAGCCGACAATCTGAGTAAACAGTTTCAACCGATTGAATACAGCAAAGAACAAGCAGCAGAGTTAAGTCTTGAGAAGAAGACTGCAGCCAATATGTTTGCTCTCGAGTATATATATAAGTCAAGATAACTTGAGCATATTCTCAGTTCAGAGCCACATTTTAATCAAACCAAAGGAACTAGAAAACCGAAATCAACCATCAACCAAAACCTGAAAAGATCATGACAAAACTAGGAAAACGTACGCATCGAAACAAATGAATAACAACTCAGAGAGATGAGGAAAAACGATGAATGATTGAAATGAAGTTCTACAGCCATCCCATACATGATTTCCCATTGGGAGCACACACCCAAGAGAAAACACCCATGCTGTCCAAATAGCTCTCACATCTCATGTATACAAAGAGAGAAAACAAGAAAACCCTCACTCACACACTCATATCTCTCAAGCCATCTCTCTAAAAATCACACCCTCATTTCATGCAAGACTACTAGAGAACACCCACTCTATTTATAGACTCCACTACCGGGTTCACATTTGCACCTTACCCAATTAATCCACCAACTCTTGTGCTTTATCCATTAGCTCAAAACCAAATCCGCTTCCTTTTGTGCAGCCCTGCGCTTTTACCAAAATGCCCCTCCTGCACCTTCCGGGAAGCTTCCTCATTTCTTGCCGCCCAAGCCTCGCAACCACTTCGAGTCCTCACCATCTTCGGCACATCCCGATCGCTCCGACCTCAGCATTGCCTGTGCCTAGTCCGGTCATCCGTGCCTCGCCACGACCTCGCCTCAAAGTCCTGCAGCTATCACAGACAAGAAACAAATCACATAGCACCGCTCGACATACTATAATCATACATTAGCATTAGAAGAAATACTCAAAGCCCAAAACGATTGAAATGAAAACTAAACGACTTAAGCACGTTCGACCTAGTTCGACAAGGTCCGACCGAAACCGACTGCACCACGCAACGTCTTGGCTCGAACCACTCAAATCAAACTCAAATTTTCCTAAAATAGATGTCAATTACTCATCACACACATGGGGTTACATACACATGGTCTCTCAATCTCCCCCTTGATGAGTATATTGACAAACCCAGAAAAAGCGTGAAGTTGAGTTTGAAAATGAAAAAGAGAAAGTCAAACATGGTCTAAAGAAAAACAAAGAAACATATGACCATGCCGACAAACGGAGCACAAACAAAAAGAGTAAATTGTTCTCCAAAGCTCCAGAAAGTTCCCAAATGGCTTTTTCTCTGCTATTCTCCCCCTTTTGGCAATAAAATCATCAAGATGCAAGGAAGAGAAACAAGCACGAGTATAGATGGAATGGCTGAATATTATTTATTTTAAGCATGGTGAGCCATGAAGATTATCCAAAATGACCATTGGAGTATTACACCAAGCCATAACACATAAACATACTATCAAGATCATGACAAGACATGTATAATCAAGCTAAGCCAAATAAGTCACAATCTGAAAATTAGTCGAATTGCTTAGCATGTCAAGTCAACCATGATATTAGTCTAGCTAAAAGTATCAAAAGATAATGCAAGCCATGTCAATAATCTAAGTGGAACCAAGAAGCTAGTATAGAGTCAATGTAGAGTGCTATAAGTTCAAGAATGAGACATTTGTTCAAGTACTTACAAGTTTTGTAATTGTAGCAAATTGAGCACATTTGACATGATTTTTCTTTTAAAACTTCATGGTCGTTTCCAACCAAAATTTTAGTCATGTGCTAGATCTCAAGCCTTATGCAACCACTCCAAGCGAGAAGCTTAAGGAAATGATCTTGGTCAACCAAAACTCCCCCTGAGTTCATGCCTAGTGCAATGGCAAGCCGTCTCGTGAGAAAGAATTGGTGAGATCAGTTCTTTCGCACAAAAGAGATCTTTTTGCTTTCTTAAAAGGTTGTACTAACTCATGCTTCATCAAGAAACTAGTATATCTCAATCTAAAGCTCAATAAAGATTCAAGACTTAACTCGGCCTATTTGACATGGCATGAATCATAAAAGGATAACTAAAGATAGACTAGTCGCAAGAGCTAACATGTCATGATTTTAATTCAAGTTGCGCATTTGTAATCAACCTATCATGGCAAAGACTTGACTACACATATAAAGTCATGATAAATCTAGCAAGTAAGCTCAGATCATGGTAAGATGTAATTCATTGTAAACATGACATAACAGGATAATAATCAAGGCTCCATGTAGTTATATTACAATGCAAAAATGAAATGCAAAAAATCCAGCTTCCCCTCAACATGAGATGCACTTTTAGTTTAAGTTGAGTTATGTCAACATTAAGATCTAGAAGCTCCCAAATGAACTCCCCCTGAACCAAAGCAATAAAATCGAGAAGCTGGCAAGAGAATCAGAAAAGGCAGTCCTTAAAGCATAGATAAGATATAGAGGATACTATGTCTCAGACTGACTCTCATCTACCCCATATGACTCTAGGACTATCAGCTGATCATCTAACACACTAAGGAGCAAACATGTACCCCGTGGTGGCCCAACCCTCACTAGAACCTATAAGAAGTGAGTGAGCTCAACCTAGTGAGAACAGAAACAGCTAATGAGCAGCATCCTAGAACCACAAGATGAGAGGAAGAAGTCTAAGCAACTAGATAAGAGAAACACTCTAATCTATGCTAGAAGGACTAACCCCAATGCACCCATATGCAATGCAGCAGAAAGGAGTAAGACCATCCAAAGCACCTGGCTGTAGCAACTAACAGCACCAACATACTCGGCCTTTGCGGTGGACTGTGCAACACCGGACTGCTTCCTCGAAGACCAAGAAACAAGAGAAGTGCCAATGAATTGGCAGGTGCCAGATGTGCTCTTCCTATCTATCCTACAGCCAGCAAAGTCTGCATCCGAGTAGGCTCTCAAGGAAAGACAGGACGAGGAAGAATACCAGATACCATAGTCAATGGTAGCTTGAAGGTACCGAAGGATGCGTTTCACCGCCTGGCGGTGAGATACGCGAGGAGAAGCCTGAAAGCAAGCGCACAGACACACGGATAAGTGTATGTCCGACCTCGAGGCAGTGAGGTACAAGAGGGAGCCATCCTCATTTGGGTCAAGAGAAGCTGTGGAAGCCATAGGAGTGGACACCAGCTTACCATCACTCATATCAAAGCGTCTCAGGAGGTCTCGAGTGTACTTGCCCTGATGCAAGAAGGTACCCTCCCGAGTCTGCTTGATCTGGAAGCCAAGGAAGAAGGTCAACTCGCCCATCGTACTCATCTCAAACTCGGTGCTCATGACATCCGAGAACTGTGAAACAAGAGTATGAGAAGAGCCGCAAAAGATGATGTCATCCACATAAATCTGGACGAGCAGTAGATCAGTGCCATGCCTACGAATGAACAAGGTCTTATCTACCTTACCCATCTCAAAACCATGACTCAACAGATAGGACTTAAGCCTCTCATACCAAGCTCTAGAGGCCTGCTTAAGTCCATACAAGGCTTTGAAAAGCTTGTAGACATGGTTTGGGTATTTGGGGTTCTCGAAACTTGAAGGCTGTCTCACATAGACCTCTTCCTCAATAAATCCATTGAGGAAGGCACTCTTGATATCCATCTGGTAAAGCTTGAAACCCTTAGAAGCTACAAAAGCAAGCAGGATTCTAATGGCCTCAAGTCTAGCTACAGGGGTAAAGGTCTCCTCAAAATCTAGACCCTTAACCTGGAAAAAGCCCTGAGCTACCAATCTAGCCTTGTTCTGAATGACAACCCCATCCTCACTCTGCTTGTTCTTAAACACCCACTTAGTCCCAATGACATTGTGACCTCGAGGGGGCTCAACAAGCGACCAGACCTTGTTTCTCTCGAAATTTTCTAACTTCTCATGCATGGCATTGACCCAAGACTCATAAGAAAGAGCATGACTAACATCTTTGGGCTCAAAGGTGGCAACAAAGGCAGAATGGAGACAGAAGTGAGACATGCCAGATTTTGAGCGAGTGACACGCTCAAAAAGGTCTCCAATCATCTGCTTGAAAGGATGGTCTTTCTGGATATGTCGGGGAGGTCCTGAATGAGATGAAGAAGTGACCTCTACCTCATGAGCTGATGAAGTAGGAACAGAGCCACTAGCTCCAGAGGAAGCGGAAGGCATGGGCTGATCACCTGGAGGTGCAGTGGAAGAAGGCACCTCAAGTGGAGGGTGAGGAACTGGATCGGGTAGACAACCCTCATCTCCATCCTCCTCATCGTCCACAAAGATGAGCTCGGACTGCTCTAAAGAATCTGAGATATCGGGCCTAGTCCCTGGACTGGCCTCGTCGAAGGTCACCTCATAGGTCTCTACCAACTTATTAGACTCGCAGTTCCAAACCCTATACACCCACGAAGAAGTCGAGTAGCCTAGAAAGATACCATCACAAGAGCATGACTCGAACTTATCTAGGTTCCGGACATCAAAATGAAACACTTGCAACCAAACACACGAAAATAAGAGACACTGGGCTTTTGCCCATATCTCAGCTCATAGGAAGTGCGATGCAAGTGTGCCCGAAGAAAAACTCTGTTCCAAACATGGCACGCGGTCGCTATAGCCTCAGCCCAAAACTTCCTAGGTGTAGAGTACTCATCAAGCATCGTCCTGGCCATCTCGACCAAGGTTCGATTCTTCCTCTCCATGACGCCATTCTGCTGTGGGACGTGCGGAGAAGAGAACTTGTGCTCTACACCTGTCTCATCGCAAAACCTCTCAAAGTAGGAATTCTTGAACTCCGTGCCATTGTCACTGCGGATCGCTCGTAAGGCACCCGGGAGCTCAACAGAAAGCCTACTGAAAAGACCTCGAAAATGTGTAAACGTCTCATCCTTCGAGGCTAAGAAAAACACCCAAGAGTACCTCGAGAAGTCATCGACCATGACAAGAACATACGACTTCCCTCCTGCTGACTGCACTCGAGCTGGTCCAACTGTGTCCATGTGGAGCAGCTGTCCTGGTGCATCGATCATAGTCACTGTGACAGGAGGGTGAGAAGCGGCAACCATCTTGCCGTGCCGGCAAGGAGCGCAAACAATATCTTTGACCATCTTGAGTTTCGGCAGACCACGAATGAGATCGTGGCCGCTAACTCGGGTCAAATGGTCAAATCCAATATGACCAAGTCTCCTATGCCAGAAGGTAAGGTCACGGGACTCAGACGCAACTAAACACTGAAGAGGATCACCAGAAGACTCAGAAAAATCAGCACGAAAGATCCTCCCATAACGAGAAATCCCGCAAACCAGACTACCCGAAGAATCAAGGATTTTGCAAGCGTTTTTCTTAAAGCTCACCTCAAAGCCGTCATCGGTAAGCTGAGAAACAGAAAGCAAATTATACTACAGCTTACTAACCAAGGCAACATCTCTTAAAATAAATGACTCATTAACGCGCACTGTACCTTTGGCGATGACGCGCCCAGACGAAGCGTCTCCGAAGGTGATCGTCTCATCACCTGGAGCATGAGCTAGGGGAGAGAGCCAATAAGAGTCTCCGGTCATGTGTCGAGAACACCCGGAGTCAATGAGCCAAACCTGCCCGGTGAACCTGAGTCAACGAGAGAGTAAAGTCTCAGTACTGGGGTAAATCAAGAGTGATTTTGGCACCCAATACTGAGTAACACATCGAGTAGAAGAAGTAGCCACACACGACTGACATATAGCTACCCTATGCTCTCTGTCGCTCAACAAGCCAGAAGGTCCGTGTGCAGACCTGAAGTTGTTGTTGGGCTTGACTGCTACGGAGGAGCGAGTCAAGACACCAGCAACATGCTGATCACGCCGTGGGTAGCTATCTCGATGGGGGAAACGAGATCTACCCTCAGGACGGCGGACATCACGAGCAGAGGCAAACTGAGGATGAAAATCAGAAACACCGAAAAAGCCAAGTCCTCGATACTGCCTAAAACCCTTAGAGTGATCAACCTTAGACCTCGTGTTGGTTTTAGGTGCACTCAAGATCTGGGGCTGACCCTGAATACTCCTAAGATCGCGAACATGATCTCTCCGCGCAATCTTGGCGCGCCTGAAGCATCGCTCGACTAAGTGTCCGTCCTTCTAACAGAAGATGCAATGATACTTCACCTTCTGAGAGGTAGAAGTAGCACGATGAGACTTCACCTTTTGAGAGGCTGAAGCAACAGGTGGAATCACCTTGCTGTCAGAAATCCCTTGGACAAAGGCTGCTGACTTGAATTGAACTTTTTCAGTTGTGGACTTGACCTCAATCACACCTGTGGCTATGGGTCTGAGCACGGCAGGTGGATGCTTCCTAACATCCTCAAGAGAATCATATCCTAGACCTTGATTAAATTTACAAATCTTGGACTGGTCTAGAATAAGATTTAGCTTCTTCTTGCCTCCTACAAACCTCTCGAGAGTGTTCATAAGATATTGACACTCCCGAAAGAGAGAGATGCAAGAAGAGTAGGGGGAAGAGGAGACAACAGCAGGAGAAAAGGAAGAACCAACAACAGAAGAAGGAATGGCATGTGCATGCACAGCCGCCTCAACATTGAGGTCTTTGCAAGGACTAGGAGGTACAATCCTACCTCTAGCTATTTGGTCATCGTGCCTAAGCATCTCTACTCCTTTGGGCTCCTCCCCCACACCAGCAATCACATCACAATCAGTTGGTGGCTTCACTAGAAGGTCCTTAGTTAGCTTCATATATTTTTCATCTAAAGTAATCAACTCATATTTTAGTTTTTCACAATTGTTACACGGTGAGCTAACAGGGTCCTTAGAAGCATATTGAGCCATTTTCTTGTTATGATCAACCATGTCTTGAAACTGTTTTGAGACAGATCCAAGTTCAGCAGTTAATTTGGGACATTTGGTGTAAGAGACAATAGGCTCTAACAGGGAAGCCTGCAATTCAACAATCTTATGATCTGCCTTTTTTAGGTTCAATTTCAAGTTATTGCAATTTTTGCATGATTCTGGCAGATCAAGGAGCATGGTATAAAGACCTCTAAACACATTGTCCTTATCCTCACATGAGGTGCAAGAAGTAGTCTCAACAACAGTAGATGAAGAAGTAATAATCCTACTCATTTCTAGTTCAGCCAAAAGACTAACATTCTCCACCTTAAGCATGTTAAGCTCAGAAGACAGACTATCATGAGAGGTCCTTAATTTCTCTATGTCATCAAGCAAGACAGAGCATGTATCACATTCGTCACGGGAGGAAGCAGATATAAGTGAAGTAAGCTCCCGTGACAATCTATCTACTTCCTTCTCCAACTCGCTACACCTAGCCCTAGACCTAGCATGGAATTTCTCTAGCTTAAGAAAAGCATCATTAAGCTGGTCATAGGAGGGATATACCTCATCAGAGTCGGAATAGAGCTTGCTGTCGCTCACTTCGCCCTCAAGGGCCATGAAGCACATGCCAGAGAAGGCATCGCCATCCTTGGGTTCTTGACCACCCGTCCCATTGTCGTCGCTCCATCCCTCCACCTCGCTGAGGTCGAGGTCGTCGAAGGCAGTGAGGACGCGGTGGAAGAGCTTCTTGGCTTTGCCAAGGTCACAGAACTTCTTCTTGCCTTGGACATGAGCTGGGGGCTTCTTGTTGTGGTTCTTGTCGATGTAGTCATTCTTGCTCACGCCGCTGTAGTCGTTCTTGCCCTTCCCCAGCTTGGGGCAATTCGCCCGAATGTGGTTGGGGCCACCACACTCGAAGCAAATTATCGGGCCACTCTTCTTCCAATCTCTCACCCTCTTGTATGCTGGGAAAACTTTCTGGCTAGCAGGGCTAACTGATCCTCTGGTAGCTGCTCTAGCTGATCATCAGTTACGTCACAGAGAGCAACTAGAGAGAATCCACAAATCGACTCGGAAGAAGGTCCAGAAACCAGACTGGGATCGGTGACTAAGGCCATCGACTGCGACTTCAACCTACGAGAGACTATGTCAATCTCGTGTGTCTTGAGGCGTGAGTACAATGCGTCAAGAGTCAAGGTCGAAAGATCGGTGGTGTCCTTGATGGTAGTCACTTTCATCTCCCAAACACGCAAATCCAGAGCTGCGAGCATCTGTTGAGCATTGTCCGAGTCGGGGTATGTGAGACCGACCGCTCAGAGGTTGCTCAAGATCTTGTGAAAACGCGCAAAGCACTCATCGAGGGACTCTCCAGCAAGCATTTCAAACTTGTTGTAATCTCGCTTGAACTGGTCCTGTCGAACCATCTTGATATGGGTGGTGCCCTCATGGTATGCATCGAGGGTCACCCAGATGTCGAAGGCCAACGTCAGATGAGAGATGTGATCGAACTCGCTTCTGCTCAGACCCTAAATTATGATGTTCCTTGCCTTAGCATTCGCCTCAACATTAGCCATGTTTCCGGCATTGATGTTCTCATCGGCAGGAACAGCATACCGGACCTTGACCTTGCGCCGGATGGCGTAGCCCTGAGCCTGGAAGTAGGTCTCCATCTGGCTCTTCCAGAAGGGATAGTCGATCCCATCGAAGACCAGGGGCTTGGTCGAGTACTTATCTATCGCCATGGCTCTAGAGACCGGTTAAGATCTATGAGGAAGAGCTAACCGGCTCCGATACCAATTGTTGGATCGAAAATGGCAACATAGGGGGGGGGTGAATGTTGCTTGCAAAGAAAAATGCCTCCCCAAGAATTCACAGGAAACCTCAGAATTAGTTTTTGCCGAGAGACTAAAAACTAATCTTGACCAAGAAGGCTTACTGGAGAAAAATTAACAGGCACCCAAAAATTATCTTCTCTGAACTGACCAAAATAAATAAAAGACAAGGACAGTTATTCTGCTGAAAGCAAAAGGCAGAAAAAGAGGTAAAAACAAGGGGAACAAAAAAAACTGCAGATAGGCAGAAGAGCATTCGGTTGAACAAAGTAGCAAAGACCTGAAAAACCAACAGTGAAATGCAGATCAAATGGCTGGCCGAAAAGCAAAAGAGCAAAGCATCCTGAATAGAACCGAAAGCTTCAGACTATTTACTGCTTGTCACCAAGTACTGAAAAGTACCGAGAACACTTCAGTAGCAGCCGAAAGCATCAAACAAGATATATCACAAAATTGTCAACTAAAAGACAACAGGGATTTCTTTTGCTTTCTGAGAAAATAGTGCTGGCCGAATAGAATTAAAAACAGTTTTGATGCTGCAGCCGAAAGGAATTAAGAAGCAATCTTGTTGCTGCAGCCGAATAGAACCAAAGACCAAAGCAGACCGAACAAAAAATAAAAGGTGAGATAGACAGCCAACAAACAGAGATCATGGCCGCACTAATTTCAGCTGCTGACACACACAAAAATAAAAACCAAAAGATGCTGCCCAATGAAAAGAGATCGACTGCAGTGAGGAAGTGTCAAAAGAACTCCTGAGATTTTATCATTATACTTGAACAAATGTTGTTTTACTAGCATAAACGACAGCAGGAAGTAGCAGAGAAATACATCGGAGCAAGTCATCTGCCCATGAGCCAACAATCTGAGTAAACAGTTTCAACCGATTGAATACAGCAAAGAACAGGCAGCAGAGTTAAGTCTTGAGAACAAGACTACAGCCAATATGTTTGCTCTCGAGTATATATATAAGTCAAGATAACTCGAGCATATTCTCAATTCAGAGCCACATTTCAATCAAACCAAAGGAACGAGAAAACATAATTCAACCATCAACCAAAACATGAAAAGATCAAGACAAAACTAGGAAAACATACGCATCAAAACAAATGAAGAACAGCTCAGAGAGATGAGGAAAAATGATGAATGATTGAAATGAAGTTCTACAGCCATCCCATACATGATTTCCCATTGGGAGCACACACCCAAGAGAAAACACCCATGCTGTCCAAATAACTCTCACATCTCATGTATACAAAGAGAGAAAACAAGAAAACCCTCACTCACACACTCATATCTCTCAAGCCATCTCTCTAAAAATCACACCCTCATTTCATGCAAGACTACTAGAGAACACCCTCTCTATTTATGGCCTCCACTACCGGGTTCACATTTGCACTTTACCCAATTACTCCACCAACTCTTGCGCTTTATCCATTAGCTCAAAACCAAATCCGCTTCCTTTTGTGCAGCCCTGCGCTTTTACCAAAACGCCCCTCCTGCACCTTCCGGGAAGCTTTCTCATTTCTTACCGCCCAAGCCTCGCAACCACTTCGAGTCCTCGCCGTCTTCGGCACATCCCGACCGCTCCGACCTCAGCACCACCTGTGCCTAGTCCGGTCATCCGTGCCTTGCCACGACCTCGCCTCAAAGTCCTGCAGCCATCACAGACAAGAAACAAATCACATAGCACCGCTCGACATACTATAATCATACATTAGCATTAGAAGAAATACTCAAAGCCCAAAACGATTGAAACGAAAACTAAACGACTTAAGCACGTTCGACCTAGTTCGACAAGGTCCGACCGAAACCAACTGCACCACACAACGTCTTGGCTCGAACCACTCAAATCAAACTCAAACTTTCCTAAAACAGATGTCAATTACTCATCACACACATGGGGTTACATCCACATGGTCTCTCAGGAATCTTCTTGGGGAAGATGGTCCAGGTAGGACACCTGTGGTTAGGTTAGTGTCAGGTTGGTACCTGCACTAACGGTATTATTTTGCTTAAATTTTCATCTTTACTTATTGTATTAAATTAAGTAATTTCATATATATTTACTATATTTTTTAAATTATGTTTTACACTCAAATAACCATATATGCATTCCTTTGTTAGCCTTGCATTATTATTGCATTTTCTGTGTAACTTGTGGAGTACAACTTTGTACTCACCCTTGGTATCTCTACTCAGAGGAGGACTGCTTCGACTACGGTGAGACCAAAATGAGTTGGCCACGTCTTACTGTTGTTTGCATGTGGACATGCTCTTGGGCTTCATTGTTTATTTATCTATTTCTGCTGTTATTTTCTTTATTATTTTGCCAACGAAACTTTGGCCTTAATGTTGTACTACTTTATTTAATAAAGTTTGTCTTTGTGCTTGATACGTATACCTATTACCTTGTGTGCACTAGCTAATTCTGGACTAGTGTGATTTGTACAAAGGATCTGGAGTCATTGCTCCGGTGTTTAACATACCTAAGTAAGGCTAAGCAAGCCGCTTAGATACGAACTTATCACTAGTATATTAACCATTAATTCTAGGGTGACAATGCTTTATGTCTAAAGCCAAGGAGTGGGTATAATGAAGCAATTATCCATAGGAAATTAATTATAAGCTAATGTGAATATAATTTGCTTAATAAAGTAAAGGATGCAATTTGATATTTCTCAAACAAAGTAACTTGCATTCAAAAGGTAGGTGCAATATGATCAAAGTAATGATTTACCTCCCTCAATTTACCATGGCCTTACCTTCTTCGAAGCCTTTTCATTCACTGATCTTGAATTTCCTGGTCTTATCTGGGTCTTGATCTTGCTTGAATTGTAGCTTCTTCGAGACTTCAATGTCTAATTACGTGACGACGATTGAATCCAAATAAATCCAATGAACTCCACGAATAAATCTGAACAAATTCGATTATGTTTCATCATAATTAAGTTGGTGGTATGAGATAAGGTTTAGTGAGTGCGGATGGTTAACAAAGTCAATGATGTTCGAGCAAAAGGGAAACAGTAGAGAACTCTACTGGGAAGGAAATAAGGATCAATGATGACAAAACTTTTACGGGAATGTTCCACTTTGGATTCAAAAATGGTGAGGCATAGCCTAATCGTAGAATACCATGGCTTGATCTTAATTTAATGATTTCTTTTATTTTTTATATTTATTAAGAAAGTTCCATAGTTGAGTGAGACCTACAAACAGATGTGAGGGTCATCATGTGTTCTGGGCATTATTTATCAAATATTATAATTTGAGGTTTAATTGATAAGTAATCGAATGATTAATTAAATTTAACTAAAATATAGGATTAGCTATTGAATTGATTTATATAATATTCTTATACTCGAGATGCACCTAAGTAGCTGACAGGTTATGCTTCTAGTTGCTTAATAACATCTAACTTTAGCTAGGACACTAGGTATTCATAAACCGCGATTGATAATTATCAATCCTGGGGTTTGCATGTATTTTGATGATCTACAACTCTTATAGTAGCCTAGATACTACTAGACTTCAGGACTACGACCAACTAATATGTTGGCTGATTATTTTAATTAAAGCCTAATTAATCGAGCCCACTACCATATAGTTCATCAAAATTATTATTAATGGCCAATGACACATGTGTTATTAGGTCAATTGCTTATATTTTACTGGAGTTGTATTTTAGCATAACTCCCTTTTTAAAGTTTTGCTTGAAATTAAATGATGTTGATACTCTAATGATCCTTAATTATTATCTAGCACAAATTAATTTGAGCTCAAATTCTAATTATATGAGGCCTAGCTTGTTATACACAATTATATTTCAATATTATTTTTATTAAATTTACATTTAAAATTTAAGTGCTAGAGGCATGCTAATAGCTTTAATATTATTTATACAAAAATTAATAGGATCTTTAATTGATATATGTGTTTCTAAAACAAATATTGATGCCGTCATAATTGGCCTCCATTTCTATCTATTCTCCAGGAAACTCTTTAATTAAAGTGGATACTTCAATTAAGTCTAATTATCTTTGGAGGACATCTTAATATATTTAAAAGAAATCTATAATTAAATCCTTGTATTTCAAGTTAAATATTAGTGATGTACTATTCAAACTATTACCTTAATTTTGTCTCTATTGCCATTTTTACACTTTAATTATGTACTAAACCTACTAATTGCTTAATAATTTTATTATCTCCAACATATACAAGATTATATCTAACTAGTGTCTTCAATTACATTTGAATTTCTAAAATACTTATTAGTGACCTAAACATAATTATATTTTAACATATCCCTTAATCAATTTTGTATTTTGGATTAAGTATTAATGGTATGTTAACCAAACTAATTACCTTCATTAGCTAAGTAGTCCTATTTGGACCAAATTGGAAGGATAAGGTCCACTAGTCATAGACAGAGGGAGAGGCAATAGAGAGAATAAAGGCAACTGGGCAGAAACAGAGGAGGAGATAGAGGAGCAGCGGTAGTGACAAGGGTAGCTCATCAGTGGTGAGAAGATGGAGATGAGACCACAGTGACCTCAAAGTGGGTTGCATAGGGAGAGTAAAGGCTAGGGGAGGTGGTTTTGGGGCTCGAGCAGCACCGAGGCAGGCCGGCAGTGGCACAGGGCAGTCGAGCAAAGGGAGGAGGAAGGGGCAACAGCACCGAAGGGGGAGGAAAAGGGAAAGGGGCGCACTTGAGCTGGAGGTGGACAGAGGGAGCTTACTAGTGCTAGCTGTGGAGGTAGAGATGAGCCATGGTGGCCTAGTGGCGAGAGCTTGGGATGGCATATATAGGAAGGCTTGCATTGGTGGCTAACAAGAGAATGGGGGGGGGGGGGGGGGGAAGGAGCCAGTGCTTGAATTAGCATGTCGGGGTGCCTTTGGAGTGAGAAATCGGGGAAAGGTGCACCAGAGGGGAAATGGTGGTGGCGGTGGCGGCGGCTGGAGATAGAGAAGGAGAGGGTGCCAACATGTTCTTGTGGATAAATCAAGAAATTAACCAAGGGGAAATGATGGGGAGCCTTAGGAACACATTTGGATGTGAGTGGTTTTGGCCAGAACTCACTAGGGTGGTCGGAACGACGAGGGGGGTGGCGGCCGGCTGTAGGATCAAGGAAGAGTATAATGCGAAAGAGTAAATCAAATCTGTTTTGCACAATTAAGGCCTAAATCAACTAGTCTCACTAAGTGCACCAATAACATAAGTCTATGTTAAAGGTTTGTAATCCTAGAGTGACAAGCAATAAATTTAATTATATGAATATAAATTGTTTGAATGTAAACTGAGCACAAGACAACAAACCACAATGACATGATTTGTTTTTATCGTGGTATAGGAGACTTGCTGGTCTCCCCTAGTCCACGTTGAGGTAAGCCCCAAACGAATTAGACCAGCTCCACAAATTATGCCAATCGCCTCAATTTCACTAGTGGTAGCTCTTTCCTGCTCCGGGTAGGTGACCTCCAACCTTCACAACACGCCAGGCCTTTTCGGAATCTTCTTTAAGAAGATTGTCGGACACGGCGCCTCCAACGCCGTGTCGGAGTCAACAACCTCTAAGAGTAATAAATCAAGCTCTTTACTTGACTCTCACCATGTGCAACGAATGCACTAGCTCAAGTGGATATGAGCATACATTTGCATATATTTGTTTGAAATACTCTTATGAGCCAATATATATCTATTTTATTCTTAGGGATAGGCCATATAGCCAACCAACTAGAGGTCAGACCACCGACCAAGTAGTGGTCAGACATCCCTCTAGTTGGAGGCAGACCGTTAGAACCTGTTGAGGCTCGTTTTGCTTAGTTTTTTTTGGATATTTCCTTGTGGTTGACTGGTCTATGATCTTCGTAGTTTCTCATAGCTATTGGAGTGAAGAGCTTCGATTTCTCCTTTTAAAAAGATTTGAAAAAGCATTTAATCGTGATGGCTCCTTTTCATCCCTCTTTGGTCGCCATTCTCGGTCCTACAGATAGGTTTGCTAGGATGGCGTTAACTTCGACGTGCCTTGCCACGCATTCTTGTGGGTGGCTTTGAGTGCCATCAGTGTAGTGTGTTCTAGTTCTCATTTGTTCAATCATGCTTAGTGTGCCATACTAATGGTTTTACTGTCTGTCATTTTGTGATTCAAGTATGCACTAGTACAGGGTGACTTTGCATGACAAATTGTGGGGATATAAATTTGCTTGATGAGGATAATTGGTCTTAGTGAGATAATTGTGACAATTTAGTATGCCCTGCTAGAGGTTGAGCTATCATTATCTAGTCTTTTACTGTGCTGTTACTTACCAGAGTTCAGTTTTCTCACTATCCTTTTCGTTATTGCAGTTGTGTTATTGTTATAATTGAACTGTTGTCTATCTTTGCGGTAAGTTGTAGAGCTCAAACCCTAACAGAGTATTTAGGAATTGTTACTTTAATCTTTGATCACATTAGGCTATTTTGTGGCAAGGAGGCCTTGTATTAAATAAGTGCAGCTCGACTCCTGAGAGCAAAACACAATACATCAATTTACACATTATGCTATTTGTTTATACCCTCTGTTATATTATGTACAGTATAATTTCTTGTTTAAATGACTTGAGAATAATTTTTGTTCGTGTAGACATTTTGTCAATGCTCATGTCATTTTTTTGTTGCTGAAATTATGCTTTTACGTTCATAATTAAATACGGAATTATTGTGCTAAAACCGTCTAAATTCAAACAAGTTGCAACTTGCAACTGATATGTTGCCATACTTAAAATTTGAAATACATACAATTTTTTTGGACTAGTTTAAATTACTGAATTCAATCTTGGAAGTATCCTCTGATCTTTACAACCTAGAACCAAATTAAAAACCAAGCTTATTTAACACTGAAGTAGAAAAAAACAAGAGAAGTCACACATGCACAAGTAACACCAAGAGGTTCTAGCATCGCAAGCTAGCTATAGTACGTAGGGAATAAATTAAGCTGATCGAGAAGCATTTCCATGCCGATCAATTTCACTTGTGGTTGAATTGGTGAAAACTGCGAGCTGCTGCCTAGCCAATTGCAAGCTCCTGGTTCTTCTCCACCACCCTCACCTCCTTAGCCGCTCTCAGTACGCTGGCCTGCGTACATCAACGCGCTTGCATCCACACCAGAACAATCAGACTAAACCCAAGCACAGATCGATCTCTGACTCTGAGCCTATATATGAACATCACCTGCTCGTCGGTTATCTCAACAGAGAAGGCGTCGACGATGGCGAGCGACGATCTCCTCCGGTAGGTGTTGGGCTGGAGGAGCTTCTCCAGAAGCCGGTCGTGCTTGCTGCTCAGGTAGGCGTCCAGCGTCGCCGACCCCGCCTTCGACCTGCATGCAGCATGCACGCATGCAGTGATGCAGTCAACAAATGAAACAGAGTGCACAGTGCATGGTACCAGCATATGGATCGAATGAGCTTAATTAGATTAACATTAATTGCAAGCAAAGAGAATCTGCAACTAGAGTTCATTCACGGACCGATTGGTCTTGAGGCGCTCGTACACCGGGTCGACGTTCAAGAACACGAAGTAAACCTCGCGCTGTGGCTGCTCGGCCATGGATGCGCTCTCTCTCTCTCTCTCTCTCTCTCTCTCTCTCTCTCTCTCTCCAGGAGTTTCTAAAGGGCAAGTGTGGCTTCCTACAATTGTAACGCCGTGCTATTTATAGATAAACTAGTTACATATCCATACGTTACAATGGAATTCATTGAATGTACAGAGAATTATTCTATAGAAGAGAGTTGCTCTAATCGGTTGAAAAGTGAAAAATAGTGAGAAGTTGAGAAAATACAACGGTTGAAGGAGAATGGACATACAACCACCAACTCATTCTTTTATAATAGTAATGATACTTGCAACCACCAACCAGTGGCGTGCAGAGATTGAAAGAAAGTATAGAGAGACCAAATCTAATGAAACATACTTAAGAGCTCTTAGAAAGTGGTGGCTATCTACTTTAATTAGTATTTAGTTAGCATTTAAAGCTGCGTTTGGTTTGGAGTGAAAATAACCGGATTAGCTAACTTCAATCAAACTAGGTTATTTTAATATAAATTTTGTGTTTAGCAACAAATCTTGTTAATCTAAATTATTGTTTACTTAGATTAAGTGGGTTAGCTAGGTTAGCATTAGAAAGATAAAATTTAGGAGGATTAATTATGCTGAGTTAAGTTAATTATGAGTTAGAAGGATTAAAACATTTTGACTGGATTAAGTTCCTCTCTAACCCAACGATGTTTGGCAGGTTAAACCTCTAACCCACTTCTTAATCCTAAACCAAACGGGTCCTAAGTGTTAAAAATAGGTACTTCTTTAAGAAATTTTTCGTGAAGCAGAACCTAGTTCGGCCTTAGGGAAAATCCGCCACTGCATGCAACATTTATACACGGAATATTCTGCGTCTACAATACTAGTTAAATTAAGCAAGCAATCAGCTGTTAATTGCGCAGCTTCTTATATAAGAGTTGTGCAGAAGCATGTATCTTGCAAATTGTGATAGCTCATATACATGAGAGTACGGTGCGTAGTAGTTTGGTATGAATTTATCACTTACTACGTACGCGCTTTAGTAGTCATCCCATTCAACTTACTTCGATAAATACTACAAATTAGACGTCAGAAAAAACGAGACCCACGTAAGGCTTAGTGTTCTATTTGGGTTTTTGAAGTATAGATTTCTCGTAGCAATTTCGAAGGAAAAGTACATCCACTCTTCTAAATCTTAAGAACGATTTTTAGCAGGATAATCTCAGACTCTTATCCCCGTTTCTGAAACCAGTGGTAGCTGAGGCCTTGTTCCAACGAGTTTTCTACGGCGGCTGTATGAACCCTTGGATTCTAGTGGTTGTGTATATCTCTGAACCGATTATATGCCTGTAGAATGTGGATAGCGTGTGATGTTGTGGCCTTGAAGGGCGTCAGCAACACAAGGAAATAGTATTCAAATTTGTTGTGTAGTACCGCACATAGAGAAGAAAAAAAAAAATCTACATGTCCAAACGTATCTGTGGAGCCCCCCAAGACAATGTACGTCAATGGCGTCTTTGTTGATCAGTTGTTGGATTATAGATGTCGGATACACACTAGTGGCTCCCAATCACCCTCCGTATATCTCTATTAATATAAAAAATAGTTTATCTGTCGTCCTCCCCTCCACGTAGCACAAAGCACATTCAAAAAAAGCTCTCAAAATAACCAATCAACCAGCTCTGCAAAAAAACCGGTTCACCGGGCTTAATCAATCGACTTCCCATATGCAAAACAAGCCCACGCATAGCATCCCCTCAGTCTGTCGCCCACCTCACGATTCACTTTGCAACCTCGCCTCACGCTGATACCGTTGAAATCAAGGCCGACGTCAACGGTACCCTTCCCCACACATCGTGCCACAACGGCCACAGCTGCACTCAAGGCCATTGCCGCTCAAACCGGGGCTAAGATCCAGATTTTGGGGGCCGCCGCCTCGACTCACAATGCCACTCACTACTACAAAAAAGGCTATACTGGACGTCTCATCACAGACAGTTTCCTCGAACCATCTGTGTTATAATTATCACAAATAGTTTTACAAACGTGCTTCGTGTACCGTCTGTGATACCCTACTATCACAGGCGGTTCTTGTTAATAGCCATTTGTGATATTTCACAGACGGTTATTAATACGAACCGTATAATTGAGATAACATAGGTGGTTTTTAATTAGAATTGTATGTGATAGTTCACAGACAGTCACCATCTGTGGTAACTGGTAGTTGTGTATCACGGACGGTTTGTGGTTGGAACTGTCTATTATATGCTTCATCTCCTCGATGCGCACCTTCAATCATTTCGGCTCCCTTTGATCATTTTGGCTCCTAGATGCATCTCTTCGTCTTACGAGCCGGATGTATTCCTGTTGTATAAAAATGATCATCCACCGTCAGAGATTAATCCTATATGAACACCTCGCCGGCTGGCTATCTTCCTTGTCTTCCTTGTCTCTCAAGCACAAATAAATGGCTCTCTATTCTTCCTTGTCGCCAGTATTGATGGCTAACCTAGCTATCCTGGATAAGCACCTCGCTAGCCGTACGTTGGCGGATGCTGCGAAAAGACATTGTGCCAACAGTGTCCTCCCTCCTATGCCCGAAGATTTGCCAAAGTAGTTGAAGGCCACCTTCCGCCATCTTGTCATCCTCCTTTGCAGCGTTTTCCAGTTGGTCACCCGCTTCTGGTGAGCTAACCTTGCCATCGACGTGGTCCTCCACAACGACGTTGTGTGTCTCCAAGAGGCTTGCCATCACTTGAATTGCTTAGTCAAGGTGGCGGGCGAGCGAGTCAACCTTGTCGAGATCCCTCAAGAAAGGAAGGAGAGCCTATGGGCTCAATTCGACTTGATTATTCAGTCATAGAGTATTCAGGAGACACTCGAATGAGCGCATCAATTAGTGGATGCATTTTGGGCTTCGTTCGTTGATGATCTGGAACCATCGGATGCCGATCATGTCGCCTACGAAGTTTTGAAGATAGAGATTGCATGCTACCTCTAACACTAGAAAAAACATCGAATCAGTTAGGTTTCTACTTTTTTGTTATCTTTTGTAAGAAATGACTGGTAACATTGTTTGGGCACCGTGTGTGTGTGTGTCTATATATATATATATATCAACCAGTTGAATTTGCATATACTCTCTTTTATATATGTAAATGATCTCAGTATAATGACATGATGGTATTACTGACTAGTAAAAAGCAACTAAGTAATACATATTTGCTCCTGAATCATTACTGAATTCACATTTATGTATATATTTTAGATTTTAGAACCGTATTTATCACAGACGGTTATTAATACGAACCGTCTGTGATAAGTAATTATCATAGACAATTTGTAATAATAACCGTCTGTGAAATTATGTGAAATCTCCATTATCACAGACATTATTAATGAGAACCATCTATGATAGTGCAAGACAACTGACAGTTCACGGTTGGACATGTCTGGGATACGCTGTGTTATTAAATGGCTAGCCAGCAGGGTCCCGATAGATCTGTCTTCATTACACTGCATTGAAGGAGACGACCAGCTTTGGGGAGTTTGGTGAAAACATACCGCTTGCAGATCTCGCTATTGTAGATCTATTTGTTCTTGGTGATTAGAGGTTAGTACGTATTTGCTTCTAATTATATACTTTGTAATAAAGAGAGGTGATAACTAGGCTTAGATCTACCTTAATTGGTAGTTTGCTCCAATTTAAGAATGAGTCACTGCTCCGAGTTTACTTTAATATATTTTTACTTGATATGTACATTGCTTCATGAATAATAGTACATAGCTAGCTACTTAATTTAGATATAGACAATATATTATAAGGTGAATGTCAATTATGTGTAAGTATTAGGCTGGCTAGCTATATAGTAGCATTAATAATCCAATTTGACACTAATTTGTTACATGCGTAGCGTAAATGGACCGAAGCTGGATGTACGTTGAGAACCGCGGGAGTGGAGAGTACATTAATGGTGTGTCTACTTTTAAAAGAGTAGTCGAGCAGGATATGTTGAAGAAAGGAATGGAATATATGTATTGTCCATGCATTGATTGTGATAATCTGAAGATGTTTACCAACTCATTGCAGATCAAAGCTCACTTGATTCGAAGGGGTTTCAAAAAAGGGTATACATGTTGGACTACTCATGGTGAAGAGAAAAATATTATACAGAAAGGTAATTATAACATCGTCGAGGAAGACAACGATATACCGGTTGTGAACTGTACTTTCGATGAGGATATGTCATACGCTGATAATCTAGATCAGATGCTACACGATGCAGAAGGGAACTATAGTGAGAGAGAGTTTGGTAAATTCAAGGGCTTGATGGAGGACTCGAAGAAACCATTGTTCATGCTGCAAGTCACAATACACAAGGTTGTCATCTGTTCTTGAACTGCTAAAATTGAAAACAAGCAATGGTTGGTCTGACAAAAGTTTCACGGTGTTGTTAGGTCTCCTATGGAACATTCTTTCAGAGGGAAATGTGTTACCGAAAACCACCTACCAAGCTAAAAATGTTCTTTGTCCATTGAGAACAGAAGTAGAAAGAATATATGCATGTCTGAACGATTGTATCTTCTGCCGTAAAGAGTATGCAAAATTACATGCTTGTCTAGTGTGCAAAGTATCCCCATACAAGCGTAAGAATGACTTCAATGACGGTGACAACATCGAGGTGAAACAAAGACTCCTACTAAGATGTTGTGGTATTTGCCTGTAATTCCCCGTTTGAAGTGTTTATTTATGAACCAAAAGAATATAAGCTTGCTGCGTTGGCACTCGGATGAATGTAAGAAAGATAGAATGATAAGACACGTTACTGATTCTACCCAGTGGTGGAACATCGATACGATGTTTACAGACTTCGGTATGGAACCGAGGAATATAATGTTTGGATTGATTACAAATAGAATGAATCCTTTTGGTAACATGAACAACCGACATAGCACCTAGCCCATGAATGTATGCATGTACAACCTTCCTCCTTAGCTGTGTATGAAGCAGAAGTACATGTTGATGTCACTACTTATCCAAGAGCTGAAACAACCTAGGAACGATATTGATGTGTACCTAGCACCACTGGTGGAAGATCTTGTGATACTGTGGAATGAAGGAGTACAGATATGGGATGCGGACAAATGAGAGAATTTCACTCTATGTGCTATATTGTTCTACATCATCAATGATTTTTCTGCCCTTGGTAACCTATCGGGGTTGAGTACAAAAGGAGCTAAAGCCTGTCCGCACTGCTTAGATTATACCGAGAGTGTGTGGTTGAACAACTCACGCAAAACTATGTACATGCGTCACCGTAGGTTCCTTCTAAGGTATCACCCATACTGCAAGATGAAGAAATAATTTGATAAAAATAAAGAGAATGACTTAGCACCAAGGCTTTTTAGTAGGAAAGAGGTGTACGATATGGTCAAGGATATCGATGTTGTATTGGAAAGGGACATAAGTTGATGACCCATCAGAAGAACATGTGAAAGAAGAGGTCGGTATTTTGGAAATAAGAGTACTTAGAAGTTCACAATTGCATCGATGTCATGCACGTAGAGAAGAATGTATGTGATAGCTTGATTGGTCTCTTACTGAACTTTCATGACAAAACAAAGTATGGTGTTAACATATGGTGTGACTTGGTCGCTATGAATATCAGGATCAAGTTAGCACCGATAGAGACTGATAAAGGCCGCACGTACCTTCCCCTAGCTTACTACACTCTGTCAAAATCTGAGAAAACTGAACTATGTCAGTGCTTGTATGGTGTGAAAGTTCCGTCCGATCACTCTACCAGCATGAAGAAACTTGTTTCCATGGAAGATTTGAAATTAATTGGTATGAAGTCTCATGACTGTCATGTGCTAATGACATAATTGCTTCCTGTTGCAATTAGAAATATGTTGCCAAATAAGATTTAAGTGATAATCATGAGGTTGTATTATTTCTTTAATGCAATTACTTAGAAGGTTATCGATCCCAATGGACAAGATGCTCTACAGAAGGAGGTGGTGACGACTCTATGTCATCTTGAGATGTATTTCACTCTGTTATTTTTTGATATCATGGTCCATCTCATTGTCCACCTTGTGAATGAGATAAAGATATGCGGCTCCGTGTTTCTATGTCATACTACCCATTCGAGAGGTACATGAGAATTCTCATGTCCTATGTAGCAATCGATCTTGGTCGGAGGGTAGTATCATCGAAGGTTATGCAACTAAAGAGATCATTGAGTTCGATATCGATTACATGGCTTAGATCGAACCGATAGGTGTGGCTTTATCTCATCATGAGGGGAGGCTAAAGGGTATCGAGACCATCGGAAGGAAAGCAATTACTCCTGATTTGAATACGTACACTCAAGCCCATTTCACGGTCTTACAACACATGACTGAAGTGTCTTGTATATTGAAGAGCACAAGGGCATGCTACGCTAAGAGAATCCAGGCTGGTCAAAGGATTAGATCATGAGACAACACAACCGTCGGTTCAACGAATGGTTAAGGGTATGATTCACTGAGAGGATGTCAAGTGAAATGCTACAATGGTTAGCAAGAGGGCCAAAATTTACAATTGTAATATGACAAGGATATGACATTAATGGGTACATATTTTATACAGCAAATCAGGATAGAAAGAGCACAGTGTAGAACTCAGGTGTCCGCATAGATGCATTTCATGAGTAGTTCAGTACTACTGCCCAAGCTCCTACTACGAGCTTGTAGAGGAGATTTAGGAGCTCGACTATGTAATTTTCAAGATCCCTATCTTTCAGTGCCGTTGGGTCCAACTCTTACAGGGTGTAAAGGTCAATAAGTAAAACACCACTACTTTGGATCTCAAACGTGTAGGATACAAAGATGAACCATTCGTACTTGTGAAGCAACTTGTGAAGCTTTTTATGTAATCGACCCGGCAAATAAGAAGGACAACATAGTTCTTCGTGGAAAAAGAAGGATAGTTGGAGTTGAGAATGTCATGGATAAGGAAGAATGCATTCGATTTAATAACTTAATCCCATTTAGAGACAACATTAGGCTCGAGGAAGAACCAAGGGATGAACATTGCGTGTCTCCAATTGTGGTTTGTCTTTACTCGTCCGCATTTACATTCTTAGCTATTGAATTGAATTGATACCTTGTGTAACTAAGAATTGTATTTGGTAGCGACATATCTTTGTAGTGGCATAGAAAATTTTGAGAATTCTCTCTTGACTTGTGCTAGGTTCTTATATTGCTCATTGTGTTTAAATTTTTTGAATTTAATATTGACAAATTTTAGAACCTCCTATTCACCCCACTCTAGTCGGTTATCCTTGATCCTATAAGTGGTATCAGAGCTTGGTCTCTCATTGATTTAGACTTGACCTCTAAGAGGGAAAATGATGGCTAGTGAGGGTATTGCTATAGGAAAGGCACTTCTATTTGATGGCTCAAATTATGCATATTAGAAAATTAGAATGTCTATTTATTTAAAGGTCATAAGCCCAAGTATATGGAGAATCGTAAATGATGTTTTCGTTATGCCTCTTGATCCACAGCACCTCATGGAACTTGAGGAGCGCAATGCTCATTTAGATGCTCAAGTGATGAATGCTCTTTTCAGAGCATTGAACGCGAATAAGTTCAATCGAGTGAGAAATTTAGAAACTGCTCACAAGATATGGACTACCCTCTTTGAAATCTACGAGGGAACATCTGTGGTCAAGGAAGCCAAATTGCATAGACCCTGGATCAAGTATAAGACATTTGTAATGTTGCCTCATGAAGACCTTAACGAAATATTTCCACATCTCAACAACATTGTAAATGAACTCAAGGGCTTAGACACCTCACTAATAGATGTTGATATTGTGATAAAAATGCTTATGGCCCTACCGAAGAAGTATGAGATGTTGATGTGTAACAACCCAAATAGGGAGCTAGTTTAATTTCAAAATTTTAAAATCTTTTAATCGTTTTTCTAGTGCTTCTCAAAAAGTTTTTGGCGAAGTTCAAATTTCTTGAGTTGGATTTCTTGCCAAAAGCCCGATTAATAAAAATCCAAACCTTGGAATCAAGATCTAGAAATTAAAGTTTACAATTGAGAAGATCCAAAACTCCATGGAAGTCTTAATTTCAAATTTAAAGTAAAATATGGAAACTCAAAACCAAGAATGGAAATTGAAAATCATATAAAGTCTTTCCCATCCAATTTTCATATCTGAAAATTCAAATCCGGAGAATTAAGAAAATATCTCTCAAATTCATCAATTTTAACAATTAAATTGTTGAATATGAAAATTTGAACCAACTGTTTAAATTTCAAATCTACTCACCAAACCAAATCTGAAATCCAAAGGAAAGTTGGAAATTCTAAAATCACCAAAAATCTATCTTGGGCCCGGCCCATTTCTTTTCTTTTTCCCCAGCCCACTTCTCCTCCCCGGGCCGTTTTTCTTTCTCTTTTTCCCTGGCCCACTTTTCTTTCTTCTAGCGCTGGCCCGACCGGCATCCTCCTCCTCCTTCCTTCTTCCTTGCTCCTCCTCCCTTTTCTCCCGTTGCGCCGAGCCGGCCCGCCTCCACGCGCGCCGCTGCTCCTCGTCACAGCCCAGCCCGTGCCTAGCTGCCTCCGTACGCCCCTACCACCGGCCTACTCCCCTCTCCACTCCCCTACCCACGCACGACGCCATGCCAGCAGTACCCCGCGCCCATGCTGATGTACGCCTCTCCCATGCCGCCGGATGCGCCGCCCATGCTCGTCGTACCCCGCCCATGCCGCCGCCGTACGAGCGCTCGCCTATAAAGGGGCCTGAGCTCACCTCCCTTCCGCTCCTCCTCCTCCTCTCACCGGCCGAGCATGGCTCGTGTCCGCCGCCATTACCGCCGCCGCTTCCTCCTCCCGCGGTCCCGGGCCGATTCCGCGCGGCAAGAGCAGCACCTCGGCGCCCCGAGGCTTTCCCCACCGTCGGTCGCCGCCCTCCGCCGCCCAAGTCTCTCCGCCACGGCGACCCGGCCGCACCTCCGCATGCGCTCGCCGCCGGCTCACCTCCGTTCCCCTCCATTCAATTCGACCGCTCCGGTGAGTTACCCGTACCCCACTCAAGCTCATCCGCACCTCACCTCCTTCCCCCTCTCCTCCGGCCGCCGGCGCCCCGTTTCCCCCTCCCCGCCGGCCGCCCAGGCTCACCGCCCGCTCGCCTTGGCGCCACCCCGGCCGAAGCTGCCGTCTCCTGGAGCCTCCTCGCCGTTTGGGGGTCTCATTTTGGCCGGTCGCCGGCGCCTCCCCGGCCGCCCTTCGCTGGCGTCGCCACTGCCATACCCGGCACCTTCCCCCTCCCCTATTTCTGCTGTGGCTTACCCTGCTTTGCTCTCAGCCAGCCGAAGACACCCCCATTTTTCTATGTCTGTCAGGTGGGCCCAACTCCAAAAGAGAATGCAGCTCCCTTTCACCCTTCTGGCTACGTGATCAGTCTATTTGTAAGAATTATTCATGCATATGCCAACATAATTTGTGAGTAATAATAAGGATGAGGAATTTACTAATGATTTCATAATGAAGATACTGATGCAATTAAATTAAAACTTAACATAAGCTAACTACATTTCTAATTGAGATTAATATACTAATCCTCATGTAAAACTAAGATAAGTTTATGCATGATCTATTTCCAGACAGCAAATAATGGACTTGAATTCAATAGATATTGTCTAATTAAAAGTTTCTCTTCTATAAACCAAGAATACCAAAAAGTCTAATCCTGAATAATTATAGATGCATATTTGAAGCTTTATAAAGATAATCTCAATACTCTTGAATTTGGCGGCAAACAGATCAAGTACTATTATCACATTCTATTAAAGGCTCGAGTGATCTAAATGGTATCTTCCATTTCTCGATCAAAGCTATTAGTACAAACTAAGTAGATCAACTTAACAAGGTTTTGCCACATAAAATATTGACCAGGGGATGCTCATCTCTAAAATCATGTCATCCCTCTTATTAGTGCATAAAGTAGTCCTTGCCTCACATCCAAATCCCCAACCATTATCTCAGGATTGAAATCTAATGATCAAGAATAAAAGAAATCACTTTATCAAGAAGGTCCCTGTTAAGTCATGATTCAATCAATAAAAGGCAGACCGTGAATATTAGATTAGTTAGGTAATAAAATTACCAACCTTGTCCGTAGTAATAGTTGGTTAAATGATTGTCTCCATACTTGGATTTAGTTATTAAAAATACTGATTCATTAAGTAGGGAGTTGCAATCTTAGACAAATACTGCCACATAAAATATCAAAGATAGGTTGAGTGTTTAAAATCATACTCATCTCGTGTAAAATCCCTGCCTTCTATAATCGCAAAGTTCTATTCCTCTTTACTGTCTCCGATAAGATACCTCCTCACTTTTGATCCCTCGTATTCCTAAAATTTTCCCTCACGGTAAAGCTATTCCGATAACCAGTCCTCTTGATCCAGCTACCGTTGTGTCTTTCACTAATCTGAATCATCCTTCTATTCTGAAATCATAATGAATGTGTAATTTAAATTTAATTGGGCATTTAAAGTGTTTGGATTTATTTGGTCTTCTTTTCCTTGCCGCGTAATAGAATCTGAAGACTCAACAAGGCGACAGATTCGACCAAGATCAATACTCGGGTAAAAGCGACGACTAGGAAGTTAAGAGCACTAACTGAGTAGGCTTTGACATAGATCAATCAAGGCCGTGGTACACTAAGCAAGGCAAGTCATTACTTTGATCATATTGATC
Source organism: Dendrocalamus latiflorus (assembly GCA_017311315.1). Classification (NCBI taxonomy): domain Eukaryota; kingdom Viridiplantae; phylum Streptophyta; class Magnoliopsida; order Poales; family Poaceae; genus Dendrocalamus; species Dendrocalamus latiflorus. The sequence continues at coordinate 9,139,988 of CM029662.1, forward strand.
CTACATTTTATGCAAAATTATGTTCTTTTAAACTATCAACTTGCATGCCTAATTGATTATGCAAATATATGTTAAAGCCTAAGGTAGCTACATGCCCACTTGATGTTGTATTAAATTTATTATGCCATCCTTTGATACTTGAATCACCTGATCCTTGTCACCATAGATATTAATGATAACTTTACTAGCTATAAGTCATATTAAATGCCATACTAGTCTTGTCAAGTCCAGGGCGCTAGTTGCCCTGATCATCAATCTTCAAAAATATGGGAACTTGTTTTGGGCAGTCACGGGATGTACGTGGCTGAATACTTTGTGACTACTTATTTTATGCTTCTCAAAACCCTCAAAACCTGCTATACCTGTCTGGGCGGGTGGTAAGAGTGGTTGGTGTGGAAGTAGCACAAGAATATGTGGTTTGTGGACTGAACCGCCCGGACGCATTAAGGACTTAATCCTGTGATGACTTCTCCGTGTAAAACAGTACAACCACAAGTCTGCAAATTGCAACTTGGCTAAGTAAATCTATCGAACCCCCGGAACTCATCTCACTAGTAGGGGAAAGGAGGATGCTACAAGGGCAAGAGAAGGCCTAAAGGGACACCGAGTGAAGGGTGAAGTTTCCATCCGTGCTAGCGTTGTGGAGAGTTGCAGTCCGAATGCGCTAGTTTCCGTGGTTACATCCTGTGCAAAGTATGGGACCCACCGCAAGTGGGAGAAGCCCATAAAGTGAGATGACAAAAGGGGCTTGATATTTTGAACAGTTATTGTGATGATCTACTCAACCGCATGACTAAGGAATTGTGTGGAGCAATGAGCTGATCGTCTCTTGTGGTGAATGTGTACAAACTCTGCAGAGTCAAAACTATTCGAATAGCCGTGCCCACGGTCAAGGGAGGACATGGGATTTTCCTCGAGTTAGTTCTATTTCAAAAACCTTTGTGGGTGGGACAAAAACCTATCGGAGGGAGGTACTCTGATTTTGGGATTTTTCCTGGAGGGACGTACTCCAGCGTGATTGATAATATGAAAGTGGCATAATGATCAAAAGCTAGCATAGGTGGATGGAACCATGTAATCGGTGGATGGAACCGACACCGCTATATTTATTACACAATTTCAAACTCTTTAAAGCATGTTTATAAAATGCCAAGTCATAGGAATTTTAATTATGATTATTGCAAATGTCGCATTTAGCAAATAAAAGAACCTCAAGCCTCCTTTGACAGTCTTGCATCTATTATTATTGCATCCTGTGTGGTGGTTTGCTGAGTATCATCGTACTCACTGTGGCTTAATTGCCATCATTCAGTCAGAAAGGAAATACAAGCCCTGCGATGCCTGAAAAGAGTCGACAGAGCTGGAAGACGAAGAGGCCATGGACTAGGTCGCGAACCCCAGTTGGCTGCCTGTGGGCAAGTCCTGCAGGTCCCACCTGTGTGAAGTTTCCGCTGCTGCATTTTATCGTTTTCGGCCTAACCAGCCCATGAGTAAGTATTACTGTATTATTTAAGCTTCCGCATGATATGTTTTTGATATACAGTAATGTATCTGTGAGCACTATCTACTGATCCAGGGAATAGTGCGGTGAAATCACAGAGGATCTGGGTTTGCTAACCCGAGGTCCGACATGATGACTCTCTTCCTCAACTCACCAGAGTTAACAAAGATGACACTGACTCAACTCTTAAGCAACCTCATAAGTAATGAGTTATACAAGAACGACAAGGAAGAGCTTTTGGAGCAATCCTCCTCCAAGAGCAAGAAGGTTATGCCTTCAAAGCAAAAGCGGTATCAAGTGACGAGTCGAAAGACCAAGAGGATGACTCCGAGGAGGAGTTGGCTCTCCTCGTGAGAAAAAAAATGAAGAAGTTAATGAGAAAACGCTCAAACCGAGCACTAGCCATGATAAGGGTAAGAAAGGGTGCTCCTAAAATGACAACAAGCTCTATAGCAGCATTCGTTGCCATGAGTGCGATGAGAAAGCGCACATTGCCTCTCATTACCCAACGAAGAAGGATGACAAGGGCAAGTCATCCAACAAGAACTTCAATGGCAAAAAGAAGCTTTTCAAAAAGCTTCAAAAAGATGGCAAAAACGAAGTCCACATCAGAGAATGGGACTCCGATGAGGAGTACACCGACTCCAACTCCGATGATGATGAGTCCTGCACAAAAAGAGGGCTTGTCAGCATCACCATCAAGGAGGCTTCATCACTCTTCTCGTCTCCTACATGCCTCATGGAAAAAGGAGTTAAGGTAAAATTACTTGACGACGATGAACCCTCCTATGATGAAATAAGAGATATGCTTGAAGATTTAAATGAATATATTAGAAAGGAGAAGTCAAAATTTAAGGTTTTAAAAAGAAAATATTTCTCTCTAAAGGATTCTTACGAGGAGCTAAACGACGCTCATGACTCTCTCCTTAAGGATTCAAGCACACTCACACTAGCATTGAAATTATTTGTGATATCATTGATGAGATGCCTAGTGTAAAAATTGTTAAGACAAGCTCTTCTACTTCATCCGATAATTTATTAGCTATGTCATGTTGCTCCAAAGTTGATTCTATTCATGGTAATGCTAAATCTTGTGATAAAAAGCTATAGAACATAATGAGTTAAAAGAGCAAGTAACCAAGCTAAACAAAAGCTTAGAAAGATATTTCAAGGGAAAAGCCACCCTTGACAAGCTATTGAGTGAGCAACAGAGCTCACTCAATAAATGACTTGAGTTCGTGCCCAAGAAAGGTAAGAAACCGGCAAACAAGACCACAAGGTTTGTAAAAGAAAATAACAAATATTGCCTTAAGTGCTGAGGTGTGGGACACTTACAAATCTAAGGATGTTAAAGTTCTTGAAAGATTTGTTGGTACTTCGATTTTAGACGCTAAAAAGAATGCTATTGGATGCCTTGGTCACTAACCTCCAAGACCCAAACAGATTTTGGTACCTAAAAAAACTTAATTTTCATTTGTAGATGAACTACAAGACCAGTAGAAGGTATTTTATACTTGATAGTGGGTGCACTCAACATATGACTAGAGACCAAAAGATGTTCAACACCTTTGAAAATGGTAGCAACGAGAAAATCACATTTGGAGATAATAGCAAAGGAAAGGTACTTGGTTTGGGTAAAATCGCTCTCTCAAATGACCTTTCATTATCTAATATATCTCTAATAGAAATATTGAATTCGAATTTGCTATCCATTGCTCAATTGTATGATCTCGGTCTCACTTGCACATTTCTACTGATGGTGTTGTATGATCTCGGTCTCACTTGCACATTTTCTACTGATGATGTTACCATTTCAAAAGAAAAAAGATAATGAGCTAGTTTTCAAAGGTTTTAGATTTGAAAATCTTTATTTGGTTGCTTTCTAGTCTAACGATTCATGCTTAAAAGCTTATTTAATTACAAAACATCTTTGGGTTGGTTTTGACATAGAAGGGTAGAGTCATAAAACTTATTTCATAACGGGATAAATATCCATTAGAGAGAGGTCGGACGGCGATGATTTGAGGTAGAACAACGCTACATGAAAGAGGGCACTGATTGGGGGAGAGGAATGGAGCTAGAGTAGCCAGTTTAGGGGAGAGACCAAAGCTAAAAATCGGAGACCTGTTATTTATCTTTGTTTGATTCAAGAAGATACAATGCCATTCTTTTTATAGGGATAACTTGACTTGACCACTGAGGAATAATCTCTAACTAAAGAAACAAACTAACTGAAGATAAGCTTTCAAACTAACCAAATCAATCTAATCCCTAAGAAAGGAGAGTAATCATGATTCCTATAGAAACCACATGAACAATGCTCGTGGTTGCTACAGTAACTGTGTGAACAGTGCGTGCGTGCTACAGTGACTGCGCACATAATAGATTGGTTATGTCGGAATAATCCAACTCAAGAAGATTTCCAAACATGACTTAGTGGTTTGCTTAAAATATCATGTTAACCTCTAGGCTATTATTGCTCTTACATATGGATTAGTTTAGACCAACAACCTACAAGAGCATCAGGGGTAATAGCTATTGTTTAGTCATTGTAGATGATTACTTAAGATATACTTGGGTGTTTTTTACAAGGCAAAGCCGAAGACTCCGGCATTTTCAAAAACTTTGCAAAAAGGGTCCAAAATGAATTTGATTTTAAAATCAAGTAAATCCGTAGTGACAATTGTTCCGAGTTCAAGAATACTAAAATTGAAGATTTTTGTGATGAACTTAGAATAAAATATGAACTTTCCACCACCTACATTCCGGAACAAAATGGAGTAGTAAAATGAAAAAAATCGAACATTGATTGAAATAGCTAGGCTAATGCTTGATGAATATAATACTTCCGATCACTTTTGGGCGGAAGTTATCAATATTGTTTGTCATGCTGTAAAACACTTTACTTACATCGTGTTTTGAAAAAGACATCCTATGAGATACTAATGGGAAGAAAGTCAAACATATCTTATTTTTATGTTTATGGTTGTAAGTGTTACATTTTGAGAAAAGGTGTTCAGCTTTTAAAATTTCATAGTCATTTGTAATGTTGGATTTTTTGCTTAGCTACTCATCAATTAGTAAAGTATATCATATTTTCAACAAAAACTTTGGTTTAATTGAAGAATCTTGTGATGTTCAATTTCATGAGACTAATAGTTCTTAAGAAGTGCAAGATAATTTGGATAATGTAGGTGATGGAGGATTGATGCAAGCAATGAAGAATATGCAAATCGGTGATATCAAGCCAAAAGAAGACTCAACCGGCTCACCATCATCAACTCAATTGAGCCTCCTACTTCTACAACAAACAACATTCAAGCAATAAATGTAGAAGAAAAGGAAGAAGAGAAACCATCAACACTACTTCCAAGATTCACAACGCGATTGCAAAGAATCATCCAATAGATCAAATATGGGTGACGTGAGTATGGGTGTTCAAACTCAATCCCATGTTGCTTCTTTGTATGAACATTACTCTTTTATTTCCTCTCTTGAGCCCAAATGTATAGCTGAAGCATTAAATAATCCGGATTGGGTGAACACAATGCATGAAAAATTAAACAACTTTGCCCGAAATAACGTTGGGATATTTGTAGAAAGATCCAAGGAGCACATCATAATTGGCACAAAATGTGTATCCACAACAATAAGGTGAGAGCGAAGCTGCGGTAAGAAACAAGGTAAGATTGGTCACTCAAGGTTATACTCAAGTCGAATGTTTGAATTATGATGAAACATTTGCTCCTGTAGCTAGACTTGAGTCCATTCGTATACTACTTGCCTTTACATCATACTTTAACATAAAATTATTTCAAATAGATGTTAAAAATGCATTCTTGAATAGAAAAATAACCGAACTTGTTTATATTGAACAACCTCTCAATTTTGAAGATCCTAAGTGTTAGACCATGTGGTGGCCGTGCATTTAGTGATGATGAATAATTTACATTTGGATTTCATTAGAATTTATGTTTGTGTATGTTCTGGTTGATGCGCTATTGTTATTGGAATTTTTAGGATAGCAGTTTGGTCGGCAGGCTTCAACCATGGAAAATCGACCACGGCAGTCGACCATGGAGGTCGATCACAGCATCTTGACTATGTCATTTCGACCATGATAGGTTAACCACGGCATTTCAACTATGGCATTTCAATCACAGCATTTCAGTTACGATAGATTAACCATGGCATTTCGACCATAGTAGAACGGCCTTACTGGTCGATGATGATGAGTTACAGCGAACTAATCGTAAGCAACAATTAACCGGTCGTAAGCATAAGTGAATTGGTCTTAGCTACAGTGAACCGATCGATGGTCATAAGCTCATCTGCTACAACGCTTTTCGATGGTCATAGCTACAGTGCTTTTCAATGGTCGTAGCTACAGTGCTTTTGTCCATGGTCGTAGCTATAGTATCTGGTTGGTGATTAGTAGTCGTAGACGTTGCTAATCGATAGTCATAGGCTTTTTTGATCAGTTGTCGTAGGCTTCACTGTCGGTCTTTGTAGGCTTCGAGTGCTTCAATTCTTGCAATTTTTGAGTATTTCGAGTACTCATGTCTGATGGGCTAACTGTTAGACCGGCCTATGCATGGCGATCAGACTGGTCTTACTGGGTGGCCATAGCAGTTATTGGAGGTATAGTGATAAGTTGGTAGTCATTTTTACAGTACCAGGTTGATACTCTATGATACAGTATCAGATGGGTACTCGGTAGTCATTGCTACAGTACCTGGTCGGTACTTGATGATTGGTGATTGATGCTATAGTGATTGATTGATGGTTGGTAATCATAAACTAGGAGTGCTACGAAGCTTGTGATTTTCAAGTGTTCTAAGTGGTAGTAATTTCTGAGTACTTGTGTTTTTTGAATACTCATTGAGCTAGCGACCAGCCTAAGTATGGAGGTCATAACCAGTTGTAATGTGTGGTCTAAGGCTAATTTCTAGAAAGTGGTCGAATTTGTGATCGTGGCTGACCTGCTTGGTGTTGATGGATGAATAAGGGTGTGATTTGAGTGTGTGGACTAATATCGGTCATGTTAGGGAGAACTTGTGCCTATGGAATTTGTTCTTTTGTCTTTGCATGTGCAGGTTGAGCATGGAGACGATCATGGTAGGTGATGAGGAGAACTGGGACTAGGAGAGGATATCTGAGGTCTAGGTAGCCAAGAATGTCACGCGAGGTGGCCAGGCTCATGCTGAAGAAAGTGGAGATCAAAGGGGGTGATGCATGGAAAAGCTATAGGAGGTACGGTACTGGAGGCTTCAACACGTGAGATGATGAGGTGTGATGAAGATACAGGAGGTGTTGTCCTGGAGGCTTTGTCATGTGTTAAGTTAGGAGTTGGGGAGGGAGTCAATAACTGGGAAGAGTTAGTGATATGGTAAAACCCGTGTTTGGAAGGGTTTTGAGTCTCTTGATTTCGAAACAGATAGAGTTAGATGTTGTGTTGTGTTGGACATGGGTTGGAGCGTTAGCTTATAAAAGCAGAGAGATGCTATGGGTTAATGCGAGGCTTTTGGTAGGTTTGTGGTTTTTGGTAGACCAGTTTTGAGGGCTTTCAACAGGAAGGCTTTTCGGGGTGCCTGTGAGGGCACTTTGTAAATCTACGAAAAACAGCAATAAAGATTAGCTTGAATTAATCTGGTTCGTGATTTGCTTGAAGAGCATTGGTGAGTGTAGGTGGATTGGATCTCACGATAACGGGCAAAGCTAAGCAACGGTTGAACAAAGCGATCGAGTGAGCGATCGAATAGAGCGATTGAGCAAGCAGTTGAATAGAGCGATTGAGCGAGCAGTCGAACAGATTGATCGATCGAGCGGTCATGCGCTGAGCGATTGATAAGGCAATTTAGCACCAAGCGATGGAAACCTTAATCGACCACCAGAAGAGTCCAAAACGCGGCAACAATCATTCACCCCTCTGATTGCAGTATTCAATCCTACAGTAAGAATCTAAATCATATGTGTAAACTCTCTAAGGCACTACATGGTCTTAAACAAGCTCCTAAAGCATGGTATAAGTGCCTTCGAGATTTTCTACTTTCAAAGGGATTCAAAATTGGAAATATTGATACAACACTATTTACAAAAATTATAGACGATGAATTCTTTGTATGTCAAATTTATATTGATGAAATTATCTTCGAGTCTACTAACCAAGAATTTTACAAAGAATTTGGTGATATCAATTACAAAACCCTTTCCTTGGGCACTGCAGGGGAGGTGCGGTAGTACCACTTTCCACTCTTCAAAGCCCTATCTTCTTAGGGAAAGTGGTACTACCACACCTCCATTGTAGTACTATCGCACAACGGTCTACTGGCTTTAAAGCATGGCACTACTATTTCTGCAGGTGGTCCCAAAATTGGCCACAACCGAAGCCTTATCGTCCTCTTGTATCTCCCATGCGATTCAACCGCCTCATATCTCAACCAAACCACTCTCTATCTTCTTCTCATTCCAACCAAAACCTGATATCAAATCCTCCAATATCTTGGAGATTTTTTGAACTTTTGTTGACTCCTTGGTGCCTCAGATCTTCTCCCCTGTAATCCTCAAGGTAAGGCCCTCTTGGATCTTCTCTCTCTCTTATCTTTTTGGCACCTAGGTTGTAATTCTAGGGTTTTGGCAAATGTGGATGAATCAGTTGATTTCTTGAGCAAAATGGTTAGAATAATTGCTTGATGACATTTCAAGTCTATTCCATGGACAAAACCATACACACACTAGTTAGAATCAAGATTGATCATGCCATGAACTCAGTCCAACAAAAATGGTAATAGTGCTTGACTTTTGCGGTGCTACCACAGCTCGGTAGTACCGAATTTGTAGAAGAAATTCAATTACTTCATCCTCATTAGTTTAAAACATGTTCCTTCATGTCCTAATTATCCTTTTATTCCTATTCAAGGTGCTAAGGATTATGACATCTGTTCGCAAGAATTTCGCGCCTCAAGGTGAACCAACCGGACATTATGGACCTTGGGCAACTCAAGCGGATCCATCTATTCGCAAGGTGGCTTCACAGAAGGTAGCATATGTGCGAACACCTATCTCTACCGTTGAAAGTGACTCAGATACTGAGTCCTTTTTGAGGGACATGGCGGCAAAGGACAAGGGGCAATCTTTGAGATAGGTCCATGAGTTAGAAGAGGCCACTTAAAGTGATGAAGATGAAAGCTACTCCTATGGACAAGAAGAAGAAAGTGATGAAGAAATGGGTGAGGCTGAAGAGCAAGCCATAAACCTCAGGCTCATCACAAGTGATGAGTATGTAATCCTTCATCACCCCCAACCAATTCCTGAAGCCAAGAGCTACGACAGATGCTTGCTTTCACACCAAATTTCAACAGGATGTCTTCTTCCAGATGTACAGTCATCATAGCTAGTTCGTTGACCACAAGTATGTGGATTGTCAGCACCTCGACTCCCTTGACTACTTCATTGGTGCTTATCAGCTGTTCTATTCCACCAGACTCATGACATAGTATCTCTTAAATGCTTATCAGCTTATCGAGATGTCATCTGTCAGTTCTTTGCCATAGTCTATGTTTCTCCATATTTCAACTTCACGACATGGATGACTGGGCAACAAAGGCTAGAGGCTACTAAAAATGAGTTTGAGCTAGCCTTACGGATTGAGTCAGGGAGTTTTGGGAAGATATACTCTAGAACTACACTCAGGACCCCGACATGGACCAAGTATTATGATCCAAATATGAGGTATGTTCCAGGTAAGCTTTCCAGTTGCTTCCCCTTCCTAGCCTCATCAACAGGATCATCAACCACACAATATTTCCTAAGAGTGGAAATTAGGAAATTTCGATGCTATCCGAGGATATGCATGGAACATTATTGATAACATCATGAATAGAAGGAAATTTGATGTGGTAGACTTGATCATTTGGGAGATGGCTGCTTCTAAGAATAATAGTCAAGAGGATTTATTATGCACCATATATTATGGCCCTCATCATTAGGAAGACCAGCTACTGTGGTGGAAGGGGTGGAGTGCATAACCCATACAAGCCAAGAGAAGGTGCTCCTATCCCCCCGGCTGCTCCTCCACATGCTCAAGAAGAAGTTCAAGCTCCTCAAGAACCATCTTCCCATATAGTATATCTTTCTCAGATCTACTCTGTCATCCTTTAGATTCAAGATCATCAGTTGGAGATGAACTCACAGCTAACTTCTCTTACTAACAGAGTGAGTGCTTTGAACGCACTGTGGTGGCACCTTCTTCTCCATTCGCTATGGCCATCATCGCCGTTGTGATCGCTCCCCTTGGGAGTAATTCTTTTTGGTATTTGATGCCAAATGGGGGGAGGCAAGGAGAAATGAAGATGAAGATGGAGTTCAACTCATATGGCTAGATGTGCACTACAGGGACCTTTGGCCAAAGGAGATGCAGGGGGTGCCGAATGACATGCTCAAGCATGCCGGCCATGGAAGATGATAGTTCCACCACATCCTTAAAGATGTTGATGAAAGCCAGCATGGAGAATGGGTCAGGCGGCCGAGATGTAAACTGTGCAAGACGGTTGAGCACTCCCTCAGTAACTGCCCAAACAGGCCTAGCTCAAGCAACGCACCATAGCAAATGATATTATTCCCCTGTAGTGATGTTGCTTGTTTATTTTCGTGCATTCAGTTGCACTACATTAAATTTGTTCGTTTCCACAATGTACTTTATTGCAAAATGCTTTATGTGTACTCACTTATAATTAGTTTGCTCCCTGACCACAGGAAGTGGGTGTCCCCACCCACGTGTGAAGATTTCACATGGCCCCAACCTCATTAAGCAGGAACCCTGCTTCTTTTGCCACATGCATTGAATGAGTAGCATGCACATGAAATGACTTTACAATACCTCCTTGGGCCTGCTGCCTCGTGGACAAGAAAAAGCATCAACCAACTTGCACTTTATCCTTTGATGATGCAATCATCCATTCATGGAGAAAAAATGACTTACTGCGATGCAAACACATTGAAGTGGTAACAACATGTAATTGTCTACTACGGTATAGGCATGGATATGCATTACACATACATATATTATACATAGCAGTATAGGAAATAACATGAATCAAAACAACACTCATAGCACTACACCTTCAAGATAACAACGAACACAAGAAAGAAAATAGCACACACCATTATGTTAATCTTGCTCTCCAATCTATCAAAATGATGCTGCATCTGGACCATTTCGCTACCCTCCATCATAACTTTCTCCTGTAGAACAATGCCAAGCCTAGTGGCCATTTCAACCACCCACACCTAGAATTGGCAACCGCCTAAGCCATCTTGCAATTCAATAAGACAAAGGTTTTGTAATATCTACTAAACAATTTGAACCAACTAGAACAATCTGACTCATCAAGTGAAAGGGGCACTTGTAGTAGTGTCGTCCAGGATTCGTGGCCACTTATGAGGTCTTATGTCTGACAAGCGTGTTGTACTTCAGGCAAATTACTGCGGGTGTTCACGAAGAGGCACTGGCTTGGCTCATCTCGATGTTCGGGGAGGGAGAAGCAAACAAAGGTATAGAGAATGGGGAGAAATACTTCTGAATGTGAAGGATAACAATGCAGGGGGAGTGGCTGAGGAATGGCTCCCTTTTGTATCCTAAAGTGCGAGGGCAAAATTGTCTTTTTACATCCCTAATGGAAGACAGATAATGGTTAGTGTGAGTGACTATTGATAGTTGAACTTCATGGTGGCCTTATGCACTGATAAGACCAAACAAGATGGCCTTACACACTAACAAGACCAAATGGGACAGCTTTGTACAGTGACATGATGCTACGTTGCTCTATGAATCGTCCAACGTGCCCCTGTCTTGCAGACGCGAAATTGCCCAAACCGAATTGGACTTGCAAAGTGTACTACCCCTTCCGCATCATGTTTCTATACTACTTAAATTTTGTACTTACTATGTGATGTTCGTAATACTGTTGCATTCTTATTGGTACTCCTTTGTGCGATGTACATTTGTTCAATGCATATTGACGCCTCTGGTTTAATGCACGTGACGCAATGCTGGAACAATCTACTCAATAAATGGCAACCACAATGACGCATGCACCATTTAGTTACATGCTTTAGAAGATTGAACATAACTGCGTACATGATGCAGTGGGCCAAGCGGGCGATGATCGACATTGTGCAGGAGGCACGACCATACAATGTGGACATGTACACTTTGTACTTGATGCGGTATGTTTCATGCACCAGGAGTAGGCTTACTAGATCGGCGCCGCACCGTCCAGCTGACCTACGTGAGGGCGACACCTGGTTCACCTAGATGTACCAAGATGCATGGTGTAGCACTACAATGGTGATTGCGCTGGGGAATCGTCGTCCACACAGCCACATACACCAGTACACTATAACGTACATAACATAAGATATGTCCATATTGTGCCACACTAACGCATCGCACATAATCCGTAGGTCTGGATAGAGCAGTTGATCATCAAGGATAGGGTTTGTCATCTGCATTTCACACTCTCTGGGTACATGCCTTCCAACAATACTATGCACTGCAAACATCGCAAAATCTGCCCTAACCTAGCTGTACCATCTAAGCAGCATGTTTACCCATTACGACCGACTTTCTCAGTCCTATTCTTGGCCTTCCGTTGTACCCCTCCATGTAGTTGTTCGTAGTCCTGGCTTTGACGCAGGCCTCGCACTACAAGCTTCGAGACGCGCACCGCCCCTGCCAGGTTCACCTTCTCCGAGGATCACCTACGCCATCTAAGGGCGCGATGGCCAGGTGCACCATGACTTCATGTATACTCTCTTCAGTAGCGTCATGTTGTATGTCTGCATAAAACAATTTAAATTCAAGTATACCTTCCACATGAATCAAATGCCTCTCAAAAATAATTTATATACCACTATCTTTTTCATCATATCTGAATATTACTACAAGCTACATAAAATGATGTCATTTTGTGTAAATAACATCTTCACTGAAAGAGCCATGATAAAATGGAATTTTGCATAAAATAATAACCGTCCTATCACTATCTCAGTGAGGCAACTTTGCAAAGCGATGTGACCCAATGATCACCTTTTTATAGCGACGTGACACAACAAATTAGCTTTTCTCACCGACAAGACTAAACACAACCGCTAGATACCTCCTTGGGCCCACAACATGACCCAATGAGCCTATTTTCTGCACTATGAAGACTAAATGAGGTAGTCTTAGCACTGACAAGATCAAATGGGGTAACTTTATGCAGCCACGTGATGCTACACTAGTCCATGAATCGTTCAGCGTGCCCCTGCCTCGTGGACACAAATTTGCCCAAACTGAATTGGACTTGCAAAGTGTACACCGCATCAGCTTGGCCTATAAATACCACCCCATCGGCACCGTATTCCTACACCATGGCTAAAACACCACATCGCTATCATGGAGAAGTAATGGGAGGAGATCACCTGACTCGCAAGGGCTACAGTAGCCTGAGATGAACAAGCGAACCATGCCAGGAGGCCACCTCCTAGAAACGAAGCCCACGTACCTCTAACTCCAACCCATACTTGAACATTCCCATTGAGTGTTCGCCGCAGGACTCGCCCATGGGGGAGACGCCCCTCTCTGCTGGTGCAAGGACGTATGCAAGTTCTTCAAGTTCAAGGATCGGTTGAGCTTCGGCATGCATTATTTAGGTTGTGGTAACTATGAATGGGACTATCCCAACTGGTGTTGGGACACAGCCCGCTATCGGCAGCCGGTAAGGATGGGTTATAGTATATTCTCGTACCAGTTCTCTTCTATGTCACGCACCAACAAGCTCTCCCCTCTTCTCGCAGTCTCTAGATCCGCTATGTGCATATCGTAAATGGATTGACTGGGAGATCCACCGGCATGAGTAGTGGCAGCTGGACTACAAGTAGTGGGATGCACAAACGGCACGCGAGAGGACGGAGGAGCGGTAGTGCGCTGAAGATTGAAGCGAGCCTATCCAGGCATGTAGGTGCAAGGAGCGTGAGGCTCACGAGGAGGAGCGTGAGAGAAAGTGCGAACTAGCGGCCAAGGCTAGGGTGGTTAGTGAGGACTACAACGCTGACCTCATGAGGAAGGGCAAATGGATTATGTTAATGCAGTAGTTTGACCCTCTTCGTCCATATGTCCTATGTATTTCTAATTCCCTAAAGGTATACGTGTACCATTCTTGGTTCATTAGCCTACATGCCAGGTAACCCCTTGTCAGATCAATTGCCGTGCTGTTATCATTACACCATTTATCTAAAGTTCTTCTTGTATAAGTTCCAAGTTACATTGCAATATCACTTACCTTCATACTTATGAATCATTGCCATCTCAATCGTTCCCACAAAATTCTTTAAAAATTTATCGCACTACAACAACATACAATGGTCACAAAATGTTATTATGAGTCTAACATATTTCATACCCTTAAGAATCTATGAAAATCACAAATGGACCAACCTACCTTATCTACCCTTTTATTTCCAAAAAAACAATAACAACTTACAAACAAGATTTGATAGATGCATTACATACAAAAATCACTCTTTATTCCCCCATAATTATTTCCATTGGATCAATAAAAAATATTACTATTATTTTTTAAATCGGTGAAGCAGTGTGCGACTTGTCGACGTGTTACCCACTGGTTGAATGAAGGTATATTGCTGCAATTTTGAACAAAAATAGATTATTAAAAAAACATGCTGCAGCACTCTACAAAATCAATTTTATTTTTTGCAGCTCATTTTCTATACCTAATAATTTGTACAATTTCTAAAATTTCTATCCTGCAAAATTAGTACAAATCTTTTTCTTAAAAAACAATTGTGGGTGATTCTGGGGTGGGGGCCGGCCGACGCGGTTGCTCACGCGGTGGAGGACCACGCCGGGTGAGCGTGCGCATTGCAAGGGCACGACGGGTGGACACGCTAGGAAGCTCACACGCCAGGTGGCCACACCAGGAGACCTCGCGCGTCCGGTGGCCGTGCTAGTGGGCCATTCCTAGCCTTCCACGCGAGGGGGCCAGTTCTGGCCTTTCTCGTCCACCGGGGGCCGATTATGCCCAAAGTTCTACTATCTCCTCCTAGATGGATGTTTTGGTCCCTACTTTAGTGTTCCCATTAGGGGTAATCTAGCCATTTATATTAAGCATCGTCCTATAAATACACGATATGGGCTCACACTTGTAACTTAGACAATCAATGATTACAGCAACCGTATTAACAGAAGTGCCCCCAAGGGAACCGTAAAATTTTTGCTTTTTAGCCCAAAATTTGAAAGTTTTTTACATATGGACCTTTGGAGAAAAGATTTGCAAAAATGGACCCTTCTCTCGGCGCCAAAGCATATGACGCCCAGGGTACATGGCACGGCGCCATATGATTTGGCGCCGTGAATTGACACGTCGGAGCCAGGGTGGCATAGCACGACACCAAGGCCCTCGGCGCCGTGATATGCACATACGGCGCTAAAGGCCGTGGCGCCGTGCGTCGGGACTTAAGCCCGAGCGCGTCCCCCGGCCCCCAGCTCCCCCTCACTGCTCCTCTGTTCTAACAGTAAACCGCCGCCGCCCCCCTCTATTCCCCCTCCAAATCCTCTCAAATCCACCGATTAATCTCGCGATTTTGCTTCCAAATCAGGCAAGCAAGGTAAACTCTCTCCCCTCCCTTGATTTTTTGCAATAGATATGGATTATTTGAGGTACATTTCGTAGGGCAAGATTTGATTCCCTAGATGAAATTAGTTCAATTATGAGCGATTTTAGCTTACGTTTGCAATGGATATGCGTAATGTAAGAGAAGTACTGTGTATTTGGATAGGTTTTAGGGTTTGATTATTATTTATACATGGTTGTGTTTGGTTTTAGGTTTTTAGGGTTTCATATACCAAATAGGATGATTTCATGTCAACATGGGCAAGATTGTATGTCCACCTAACCCGTAGTAGCTTTGATTATTGTTTATATTTACAAAATTATATTTTTACCACCACCCCTAATTTAGATTTGCATTCTAATTCAAGTGGCAAAGACAACTTATTGTCAATTACACCAAGTTATATATATATATATATATATATATATATATATATATATATATATATATATATATATCAATATTATCTTTGATAAATATATCTCGGTATTTACAGTTAATATTAGTGACCTAATATTTAAATTATTTACCTTAATCATATAATCACTATTTGAAAAGGGGCCCCATGGATTTTGAGATATGTAAATAATATTTATTATTATCATAAGGTTTATTCTTACACTAATTATTCTTATACCATAATTAACTTACTAATCTTTGTTGACATGTATTTAACCAAGGGTAAATCAATTTGATTCCAATTATTATTCATGTTGATTCCAATTTCATAATTCAATTTGATTATTATTTTTATTTATAAATCATGTTTTATAAATTTCTTATTTGAATATTTCTTAACCATTGAATTCTAAAATTTATCACAGGATGGCGAGATACTGGCTGCTAGACGAGTCCTACGAGAGGGAGCACCGCGGCAGGCTCACGGAGGACGGCCAGGTACGTGTGTGGTCGAAATGTACATGTGTTCAACTTGATGGTCACGCAGCTAACTTTTATAGCAATTTTCAGGAGATACCCATACTTCGTCCTCGAACCCATGATGGGTTCCAGTTGATGCGCTACGACGACCGCTATACCCCACTGCTGCGCCGTGCTGGGCTTCACACGGTCGCTAACCTATTACGGCGGGGCATGCCGGTCTTCAACCCCGCAGCTTTGACCGCACTTGTCGACAGGTGCATTTTCTCTATCGGGTCTATTTGTTTTCGCTTCTATATTCTTATGTACGTAACTAATTCTTTTCTCCTTGTACTACTAACAGGTGGAGGCCAGAGACACACACGTTCCACATTCCCTGTGGGGAGATGACCGTCACGCTGCAGGACGTGGCGATGATACTTGGACTTCCCATCAGGGGACAGCCGGTGGTCGGCCCGGCGGTGTCTGAGGGCTGGAGGGCACGTGTGGAGGCCTTCCTGGGCACGCCATTGCCTCCTGCCCCAGATAATGCCAGGCGAGGCCGCGTCTCGGGGGTCCACCTTAGATGGTTGCGGAATACCTTTGGCGAATGCCCTGATGTTCGGTGACCTACCACTGTCGTGCCTGGGTCCTGCACATGTTCGGGGCAGTGCTGTTCCCGGACGCCACGGGGGATGCCGCTTCGTGGATGTACATCCACTGCCTCCAGGACTGGGGGGACGCTGGACAGTTCAGCTGGGGCTCGACGGTCCTCGCGTTCCTCTATCGCCAGCTTTGCGGGGCCTGCAGACGCAAGGCACCCACGTCGACGCTCGGTGGTTGCGTCTTCTTTCTGCAGGTGTGGTAATGCATTTATTTTTCCTACAGTTCTTTGTTTTTGTGCATGGCTAATCGTGTGTCTGCCCGTATGTTCGCTTGCTAGGTGTGGATGTGGACACGCATTCCAGCGGGGTGCCCTCGAGTGTTCCAGGCGCAACCTTGGCATCCACTGGGTGTGGATGACCTCAGCCCCACTGTTGCGTACCTGTGGGATACAGTGTCAGTCCCGTTCGCGACTACTCAGCGGGCGTACGTGGATTTCAGCAACGAGTTTGACACTTTGTCTCCCACGATGGTAAAAAATTGGTACTGCATTTATTTATTCTACAGTTCTTGGTTTTTGTACATGGCTAATCGTGTGTTCGCTTACTAGGTGTCCTGGGAGCCTTACTCTGAGCCACAGGTTCTAGCGCTACCGCTCAGCACCATGTGCCGCAGGGACTCCCATATTTGGAGGATGAGGTATCCGCTGATCTACTTCTATGCCGTAGAGATTCACCTCCCCCATAGAGTTGCGCGGCAGTTCGGCCTCATGCAGTTCTTCCCCCCAGAGGGGATGTCGACTTCTGTTGAGTTGCACAAGTAAGTAACAATTTAAAATTCTTTTGGTTCGTATTAACAACTATTGTTGACATCTGCTATATGTACAGGTTCGACAGGGTCCGCCAACGAAAGGTGACAGACTTCGCTGATCACCACCGACAGTACGTGCAGTGGTGGAGGAAGATGGAGGACAACTGCGAGCTGGACAGTACCCCCCACAGTAACGCCAGCTTCCGGGATTACTTGTCCTGGTACCACACTGCCACGCGCTACAGGCTGAGGCAGCAGTGGACCGATGTCGACTACGCGGACCTCGCTTCGTCCGAGGACGAGGACACTGCGTACGACAGGCGTGCGAGGGAGGGCACAGTGGTCGAGGCCGCTCCGATTCTCGATCGAGTGGTACGGAAAGCATGATATTTGCAATACTTTGGTTCCATACGTTTATCTCGCACTTATGTTTACTTATTTCTTTAGGGACTTCTCTCCAAACCTCGGTGCGTGAAATCGACGAGGTTCTTGGCCACCTGGACAGCGAGAGCCACCCCCCTGAGGGACTTCCTGCAGGTACGAAGATAATTCGTTAGGTTAGATCGATTCAGCATGTATGCAATTATGACATATCATTACTTGCAAAGACTTCGACGTCGCCTCAGTCGGGCGGCAGGTCGGTGTGGTTGCCGCGCATGCTCAGACGTGATCGTACCACCAGCCTCCCAGCGCTCAGCCGATGCAGCGTCGTCATCACACGTCGGCAAGCGCCAGTCCACGAGGAGCTTGTCACGCACTCCGACTTTTAGTCAGGGCGATGACGACGACGACGACGAGGCGGAGCAGGGTGACGACGTCGAGGAGGAGCAGGGTGACGACGTCGAGGAGGAGCACGAGGACGAGGAGGCATCTACCCCCGATGAGATTGGGATGTCGCAGATGCCTGACGCACCGTCTACTCAGGCTTCGCAGCGGCCTCGTCGTTCGGCTCGTCCCCCGACCACGTATACTCCAGGGAGTGATGCTCTAGCCAAGGGCAAGGGGAAGGCCAAGAGGCAGTGATGTTTTGAGACTTTTTTTATAGACATGTGATATTTTCAGACTTATGTGATATTTTGAGACTTTTGCATAGTTATGTGGTATTTTGAGAATTATTGATAGTTATACGATGTTGTTATTTAGGTTTTCAGATGTTTCATGTGTGAATGTATGTGTATGTCTGTATGTGCATATGTTTTACAGAAAAGTTTATTGTTTTGCTGTTTTTTGTCAGGTGTAGCTTACATGGCGCCATACCCTTTGGCGTCGAGATGTGTATATACGGCGCTAGACTGTTTGGCGCCAAACACCTTGGCGCCATATATACACATCTCGACGCCAAAGGGTATGGCGCCGTGCTAGCTATGTATGGCGTTCGCATGTTTGGCGTTGCGATAGGTGGACTTGCAGCAAGGCACGGCGACCACGTTTGACTGGCTAAGTCAGTACACGGCGCCACGGCCTTTAGCGCCGTATGTGCATATCACGGCGCCGTGGGCCTTGGTGTCGTGCTATGCCACCCTGGCTCCGACGTGTCAAGTCACGGCGCCAAATCATATGGCGCCGTGCCATGTACCCTGGGCGCCATATGCTTTGGCGCCGAGAGAAGGGTCCATTTTTGCAAATCTTTTCTCCAGGGGTCCATATGTAAAAAACTTTCAAATTTTGGGCTAAAAAGCAAAAAATTTTACCAAGGGAACCCCTATCTAGAGGCACACCTCCGATTAACTCCGAGTCAGGGCAGACCTTCAGGGGTAGGGTATCTTCTGTTGATCATCTTGTCACCAAGATAGGTGAACTTATGCAGATTTGTTATGGATTGCGATGTAGGGATCAGTGAGCACAAAACACATAGTATTTATCCAAGTTCGTACCCTCGTAGCCTGAGTAATAGCCATAGTGCTGTGTATTTGCATCAACTAGAAGTGTTTACAAAAGGGATTACAATCTAGGTGTTGGCAAGGAAACTAACCTAAAGTCTAGCCTAGCTACTCAACACTAGCGATGTGGATTATCATGGTTGTAAACGATGCCTTCGTAGAAGCTAAAGCTCCCATGAAGTCTTGGGTCTCCACCTCCTTTTGTAGCTTCGGTCCTAGCAACGGTTGTCCCCGTGGATCCTTTTAGAGCATCATGGTTGTGCTCCTAGATCGTGCACGGAGTGGGCAATTGGATAACATCCTCCTGCATGCATGAATAATGTGTCAGGTGAAGTGGCACGAATGCGACCCACTATGCATGTGGGGTTCACATGCATAGGGGTCCATTATTTCTCCCTGGGCCTGCAGTTGTAGACCAGGGGTATGGTGGTGATGTGCTCTGCACAAGGCATGCTGGTCTCAAGGAGAAAAGAGACCAATGACAGCACCCTAAGTGGTATTAGGTGGTGGAGACCAATGATGGGTCCTGCCAGACTAGGTGCCAATTGTTGAGGAACTATCACTGATGAGTCTAGTCCAATCATTTCCTCCTATGCAAAAAAGATGATCAAATACAACTAATGTAAATCTCTACTACTTAAAAATTGGAGTTGGTGGCAGTCTGTCCGTTCTCCACAGGTCTATCTCCCGCACTTGCCGACAAGTGGGTCGCTCCGCCTCTACCCTTTGCATCCGCACATCTGCTCCTCGATTCCGCAAACCTCGCTCCGCCCTGCCTTCGATCCCTCCGCAGACCTCGCTTCGCCCCGCACTACCGCCGACGCCTCCTCCTCCCCACCCTGCGCAGCCGCCTCCCGCTCCTCCGTTCTGCCGACGCCTCCTCCTCCCCACCCCGCGTCGCCGCCGCCTCCCGCTTCTCTGCTCCGCTGACGCCTCCCCCTCCCCACCTCACACTGCCCTACCCCAGCCGCTGTCAATGCTCCTCCCTCTTCCCTTTGCATCCGCGCCTCCGCTCCTCCCTCCACATCGCCGCTCACCGTCCTTGTCCTCTCCATTTCCCAACCGATGCTCCTCCCTCCCCTTGCATGCTCGGATCTAGACACCCCATCCCTCACCGCTGCCACCGCCTCAGCTCCACATGTCACCATCCCTCCCCTACTGTCTTTTCCACCGGCTAGATCTGGATGCCTCCTCCCCCACCGCCGCTTCTACCGGCCGGATCTGGACGCCCTCTTCCCCTACCACTGCTTCCACCGGCCAGATTTGGGTGGACCCATGTGCATCTACATCCTCGTGCGATGACCAGCTGCACCGCAATTTGGTTGGGGATGCGCCATGCGACCAGCCGATGTACGCCACACCAGAGGTGTTCCGGGGGTGGCTGTACATGGGTGGGGCGCAATGCTACTCACGGTGTGGGTGCGACTACTGCAGGCAGTGCATGCGGGGGTGGATTACCTCTTCGGCCACGCCGATGGGTACAGGGAGTGGCGGATTGGGGCAGATTGCCACGGGGTCCCTATGTATGCCAATAGGAAGGGGGCGTGGAGGACGTCGTGGTCGTCGAGGTGGCACCGCCGGCCGTTGGGAATATGGAGTGGCACGACACCGATAAAGAGCGGGATCAGAGCAATGTGAGGAAATTATATACACCGCACAATTTTGAATTCTTGTTCTTTAATTTTGACTTGCGGTACTCATGAGTGTTGATGTTTCTTCGTTATTACCGACTGCTTCCTATGGGCTTCATGGTGTTTCCGAGGAACCAAGCTGGTTTCCTAACCAGAGCTACCAGGAGGTTTACAAAAAGGAGGAATGTCAGGATCAGGTACTTCTCACTTGTCAGTCATAAAAAATTGCAGTTGTAGCTTGCTAACCGTCGAGCTTGAACAACATGGCTACAATCTCAGCAGTTGCAAGCAGAGACGTGTTTGACTGGCAGTTACACTGTGGTAAGCTCATTTCCCTATTTATTCCTCTCCTTTTGTTCTTCTCCACCTCCCATCTCTTCTAACATTCTCCTATTTCTTCCTCCATCTGACATTCTCTTATTTCTTCCTCCATTTGCACACTCACCGGTGTTTCAGTATTTGATGTAACCAAGCATTGGAAGGGACTCGCTGGGAGGAGAAGAATGGTGAGGATGTTGTGACTCACTGGGAGGAGGAGAATGGCAGTCAAACTTTGTAGCATTGGAGAACAGTACTCGTTAGATGTATTGCAATGTCAATTGGATTGGTGGGCTTTTATGCTTTCCCCTGTTTGATTGGCCCCCTCGATGATTGTAGGGAAGGAAAGGTTTTCTAATTTGCTGAAGAAATTAGAAGAAAGCAAAGGTTGTTCTTTAGGTTGATTACTGCACTTTTTCTCTGTTAACTTTATAGCTTGTGTCTCCACCCATGGATGAATGGATTTTAAGCCTTTGTTGTCTCTCTTTGTTGCACATGCAGTTCTAAACTTGTAAAAAAATAAACTAATACCACGTATGCTGCCTTAATGCTAATGTATAGATCCTTACTACCATGAAAACACATAGAGCACATAGATTGCTGAAAGCACATAGAGCACTTCTGATCCCCGAGTGTTTTTGTAAGGGTTCTCTTAGTCAGGACCTTTATGTCCTTTTTAGAACTTTTTTCATTCTTCAGTTTGGCATTTTCACTATGTAAAGGCTCTGTTAGAATAGATCATTAGTAGAATTGCATCATTACAGAGTTTCATTATGATGTTTCATACATAAATTATATATTCGTTCTTATGTACTTAGTAGTGCAAGTTCTATCAAAAATTTGTTTGTAGCAATTGGACCAAAGTGCTAATAAATATACCTCATGAAAATTAGTAGAGAACTTTGCATCTTCACTAGTACCATCCCTATATCCTGGGGTATTTGATTTTCCACATGCAATAGTGGTCACTCCTCCACAGAAATTTCATCCACCAAGTGTTAACACAAAACAAATGCATGAATTACATACCTATTTAATTATAGCTCACCTGATTCCCCAATCTTTTGAATTGCCAAGTTTGTTGTATCAGCAACATAGACATTTCCTGTATCATCCACAGCAATGCCTGTGGGGCGCTTGAATCGTGCATCACTCGATTTACCATCTATATGACCTAAATGCCCCTGGAAAGAACCAGCAACCAGTCTTCCCCTGCTATCTGCAAAGATCCTAATATCAGTCTCAGTAGCCACACTTCTAGGCCTATATATCAGCCCCAGTAGCCACACTACTAGACATATGTTTACAACACTTAGATAACATTTCTGTAAGCACATATGCATGTTTAAGCTCCCTTCCTCCATCCATTGCATTTCTTTGTTATGCATGCTTTTAGTTAACTGGAGAACCAAAATGCATTTATTATTGTATGAATGGACGATAATCCAATTTCTGCATGAATGCCCTAAATTCAATCACAATCAGGGAAAAACTTATTGCCGAAATTTTGTCGAAAACTGCTGGTTAACAGAGTTATCCATGGGGTCAAATAAAAATTCAAACCGAGCAAAAAAAATTGGATGAGGATACTACATATAGGATGAACAAACCATACATGCTCTGTATGTGTAACATGTTAGTTTTTTCTACCTGACAATGTTCAGTTGGCTTGTGTAGTGTCATTCCTTGTGCGTCAGTGAGGGGGTGGGGATAAATATGTTATCTGACAATGTTCAAAATTCCTTACGCGTCAGCTTGTGTAATGTTCAGTTTGTTCAGTTGGCTTGTGTAATAAATATGTTATCTGACATGTAGTTATTTGTGCTTGATGTGGGATACAAGCTGATTGCTACTGGTCAATACAACAGGAATTTTGAGTGGTGTAAAAGAAAAGATATGTGTGATAGTGAATGGTCTTTGTTCATTCTAGAATTCAAAGTTGTTATCTTGCTAAACTATAATGCCTTTTCAGCATATGATTGATTGCTTGGTAAATTTTTGTTGATCTATGTTCCCTTTTTAGTGTTCAAAATATTATTTGCAATCCTCCTTTCATGTTAATTTTTCCTATCTAGGTGCTTTGTTTGGCCCATGGGCATGGCTTATTATGACGATCGGAATTTCTGCACTTCACTCTTTTTCTATTATTCATTTGGGTGTTACATTAATATGTGTGTTTATCCTGGTTCTGTGTAGTACTACAACTGTTACGAGGAGGTGAAGCAGTAAAGAGAGAGGATTATCTTACTGCAACAGAATATACACTAAGGTAATTTATTGCAATGAATAAATGCTTATCAAAATAGTAGCACAGTTGAGTGATGGTTGGCAGGCACCCTACGCATTTTTTGTTCTCTTTTTAACTTATTCTTAGTATACTGATGATAAAATTCCAATGTTCCTGATATATCTCCATGTACTTTTAACAGAATTGAGCTTGGACAGAATTGACTTCTGTGGTATAATTCAGGTTCTACTCGTTTCATAATGCTTATTTAACCTGCGTTCTTGTCTTTTACTCTTTATGTTTTCATGTTTTGACTATATAATACTAGGAATAGCATTGATGAAATTTTGACTATATAATACTTGGAATAGCATTGATGAAATGTGTGATGAATGGATGTAAATGAAATTATCTTTTCAAATGTTGTATGATGTAAATGCATACCTGAAATGTAATGATCTTTTCAGTTGTATTGAAATAGAAAGATATTTTCAATGTTCGATGAACAACGCACTTCTTGAACTAAAAGCATAGCTCAAATTTTCTAAGTAGTAAGTATAACATCTTAAAGCAGTAATTTCCTAGCTTGGTCAAATATCGACTGACCAAATTGATGACAGTGATATTTTCTTTGGGCTTCACATCGGTTTCTCCATAGATCACAAAGGATTTTGGTGAAGATGTCGCATCATCCAAACCAATCACAGAAAGGAAAAGAAGGTTGCAATTTTGCTGGGCCTGTTTAATATTGCTTATATTACAACACTCGAGTGTACTAAATAAAATTGTGTGTGGTTTTTTATGGATTATTGTGGAAACAGTGGTGGATGGACATCATGGTCCAAAGAAACCATGCACCAATAATATACCACATGCCCCAACTAGAATTTTTATACGTGACGCATCCAACGTTGCATGCTAGAGTTTTTCATCGTCGGACGATGAAGATGCACCTAATCAAACACATACGTTGTGTGCGTTTCCATCTCGTAGTACCCTCACGACAGGGGTATTGCTACAAGGCGATTGCTCAAATGGTAGGTTGTTTTATGCATATATGTTCTAATGGTACGCACTTTGTTGCACATTCTATTAATTATTAATTAGATGCCCTACACACTTTAGGTAGGAATCATGACCATGATGTGGCAGCGTGTTCTGCTACCATACCACCAGAGCAAACACAACCAAGTCATGGTCAAGCAGAGACTCGCATTATATCCGAGCAAAATGGAGCGAGACGTGATGAACACAACGCAAGGAATGCAACCCTTACAGAAGAAGAAATACAGTCAAGGCATGATCGACAAAATGCTAGGTATGCAGCTCTTACACTAGAGCAAAGGCTAGCAAGACGAGAACGTGAAAGAGCATGACGTCAAAGTTTAACACCTGAACAAAGGGAAGAGATTAATGCCCGTCGAAGAGCACGAGCACGGAGTTGCCATTTAGCACTCGAAGAGAGGAAGGCTATAAATGCACAATGTAGAGCACGTGTCCAAAGTTTAGCAGTCGAGGAGCGTGGTGAGATTAATGCTCGTCGAAGATCAGCCAAGCGAAGCATTACATCTGAGGAGAGGCAAGCATTGCTTCATGTGACACCCCATGCACCGAATCAATTGCAATGCAATGCCCACATTTAGAAGCTTCATCGGATGTCAATCCATCCTCGATCTCGCACGGCTTCGCTACTGCTGATTTCTCAACACAATCATTTATTACAGATGATGGTAATAACTATATTTATATTTATCGTCCCAACTATAGAATTGAACCATTATTATCCTACTCACACAAAATGACATGTGGTCTAGAAACCATCGTTGAGGATGATATGGATGAGGAGTACTACATGTTCACAGGTGGAGGTATTTGAAACATCGTTTGTCTCTCTTATATATAGAATCTAACACATATCATCACCCCTTCTCTTTAAATACTTGCATATGGCAACACAATGGAAGACACAGACTTTGATGAGCCAGCTGAGGCCTATCCCACGGGATCAAATGTCCTAGATCCCTATGATCATGTATATAGCAACATACTCGATAGCACGCACGTGTTGAAGCCTGAGCCAGATTGCACACACTGTAGCGTGAAGAAGTTCCAGTATGAGTCAAAGGGTTTTTGCTACTGAAATGGTAAAATCAGGCTGTCGAACCCAGAGCCAACACCAAAACTCTGTAGGCTCTGGTCAAGTGCAGATCCTGATGCCAGGCATTTTCAAGACAACATTAGATTCTTCAATGGTCACTTCTCCTTTACTACTCTAGGCATGAGTCTTGATAAGAACTACACCAACATGAGGTCTAGAGTGTACACATTTAGAGCCCATGGACAAATTTACCACAACGTACATTCCTTTGGTTCGAGTGACTCTGCTCTGGAGCATCTAGAGCTCTATTTCTACGATGACGACCCCAATCTCGATCACTGGTTTCGTTACTCCCCTAGCCTCGACCAGGAAGTCGTGAGGATGATTGTCAACATTCTTCGAGACAACCCTTACTTGCAGACTTTTCAGAGCCTAGGCTAGGTTGAAGACCTCGAGGAATATCGTGTCTCACTAAACACTGACTTAAAGATGGACCAAAGAGTCTACAACAGGCTGATAACATTGGAGGTGGCCGCTGTGTGGGTTGACTACAACGAGCTGATCAGAGAATTCAACCGTAGCACAATCCTTTATAGTAATAATGAGAAATATAGTATCAAGCTGTATTGTGGATGCTACAACCCTCTATCATATCCAATGTTCTTCTCGAAAGGGGAGCTCGGCTGGCATCCACATATTCCAAAGCATGGCGTGCCCTTTGAAGCTGTAATCCAAGCTTGTGAAAATAGTAACAACGAGGGTAGTGACGAGGATCAAGGTTAGTCTTGTGGTAAACATGGCATTTGGTCGTCTTGCTTAGTTATGCTTGACCTAACATTTTGTCCCACTCATGTGCGTAGATTCGACTAACCGACTTTGCGTGTCTGTAAGAGACTACTACTACTACAAATTCCAAATGCGTCATGGGATATTCAATGCCTTATTATACAGCAAGCGCCTATTCCAGCAGTATGCGGTCGACATGTACATCAAGGTGGAAGGTACAAGACTGGACTACTTTAGGCGCCACTAGAAGGAGATACGCGCAGACTTGTATAAAGGCTTGGTTGATAGCATAGAGTCTGGAGAGAGCCGTGCGCATGTTGTAGGCAAAAGGATTATGCTCCCAGGATCATTCATTGGGGGCGATAGAGATATGAAACGAAGGTTCATGGACGCTATGGCCTTGGTGCAAAAGTATGGAAAACCAGACATCTTCCTAACTATGACCTGCAACCCAAATTGGGAAGAGATAATAAGGCATGAGCTAGAGCCTGGACAGACCCCACAGGATCACCTTGATCTCATCATTCGGGTATTCAGAGCGAAGCTGTAGGACCTCAAGGAGCAGTTATTCAAGAAGCATATCCTTGGCGTAGTAGCTGCTTATGTCTACGTCATTGAGTTCCAGAAGAGGGGACTTCCTCATGTTCACTTTCTTCTCATCATGAAGGGAAGGTACAAGCTCACTTATCTTGAGCAGTACGACTGTCTCATCTCTGCTGAGCTCCCGGACAAAAACAAGTACCCAGAGCTGTACAAGATGGTCATTAAGCATATGATGCATGGCCCTTGCGGAGTCCTAAATCCCAAAAATGTGTGCATGCATGATGGTAGATGTAAGAACTACTACCAACGCCGTTTCAACGTAGCTACACTACAAGGCAAGGATTCGTACCCAGTGTATAGGAGACGGGACAATGGCCAGCGTGCAAAGGTTTGACGACAGATACTTGACAACAGGTGGGTTGTGCCATACAATCCTTACCTCTTGAGGAAGTATAACTACCACATAAACGTTGAGGTTTGCTCAAGCATAAAGGCTGTGAAGTACCTTTTCAAGTATGTTTACAAGGGCCATGACCGAGCATCTGTTTCTCTTAATGAGCCCGATAGCAACGGGAAGATCGATGGGATCAATCAGTTCAGGGATGCTAGGTGGGTTACCCCACCAGAAGCTCTTTGGAGGATCTATAGCTTTGACCTTAGCAAGATCTCCCCACCAGTGTTGCAAATGCAGCTGCATCTACCGAACATGCAACACAAGTTGGCAGAATTGTGTCTGCCCACCTAAACGAGGGGAGCAGTACTATCTCAGGGTGCTACTAAACCACGTACCTGGCGCCACCTCCTTTGAAGACCTTAGGGCGGTGGATAGTGTAGTCTACCCATTCTTCCATCATGCTGCTGAGAAGAGGGGACTTATCGAGGCCGACAACACCCTAGAAGAGTGCTTGACAGAGGCTGAGCTATTCCAGATGCCATCCTCGCTCCGAAGGCTCTTCGCAATTATACTGGTGTTCTGTGAGACAAACGATGTGCGTGGGCTATAGGACAAGCACTTTGAGGGAATATCGGACGACTACCACCGTTCCCATGTATGCCCACACACGGTAGAGCAGATGGTGTTGTTGGACATCAGAAATCTACTCCAGTTGATGGATAAGGACATAACATCATTCCGTCTCCCTACTATAGATAAGTTGAACGAAAACGACGATGGAGAGGCTAGGGAGATCTATGAGGAGTCAACAATCGAGGTAGACCCTGACCATATTTCTCTGTCATCCTCTCTCAATCTTGAGCAAAGGGTAGCATACGACGAGATATTATCTGTGGTTGACAGCGGCAACGGAGGTGTCTTCTTTGTTGATGGCCCAGGAGGCACGAGAAAGACATTCCTGTATAAAGCTTTGCTCGCAAAGGTCCGAGGCGATGGCAAGATTGCAGTGGCAACCACAACATCGGGTGTAGCTGCCTCCATCATGCCCGGAGGTAGGACGGCGTACTCAAGGTTTAAGATCCCACTCAACATTGGTAATGGGGCGATCTATAGCTTCACAAAGCAGAATGAGACCGCTAAGCTTCTTCAGCGGGCATCGTTAATAATATGGGACGAAGTCTCCATGACAAGGTGACAGGCGGTCGAGGCCCTAGATAGTAGCATGCAAGATATCATGGATCGACACGACTTGCCGTTCGGTGGGAAGATGATTGTGTTCAGTGAATACTTCAGGTAGGTGCTTCAAGTTGTTTGTAAGGGGACTAGGCCACAGATAACTGATGCGACGCTGCTAAGTCATATATATGGGAATGCATGCGATAGTTAAGGCTCGTACGTAACCTGAGGGCCTAGAGTGATCCTGAGTTCGCAGAGTACCTATTGTGGGTCAGCAATGGTACCGTGGAGACCAATGAGGATGGCTGTGTACGGCTTCCAGATGAGATCTGCGTGCCGTATACAGGAAAGGACATAGACCTCAATAAACTTATATAGAGTGTGTTCCCTATGTTAGATTAGAACCTATCGGATGCCAGCTATATTACATCTCAGGCCATCTTGTCAATCCAAAATGAGTATATCGATAAGATCAATATGAAAATGATTGACCTATTTCGCAGGGAGGAGATGGTGTACCATAGCTTTGACTGTGCGGAGGATGATCCCCATAGCTACTACCCTCCTGAATTCTTAAACACACTGACCCCTAACGGGCTACCTGATGTGACCACGTCACCAACACGTACGACCATAGCGGCCAATATCAAGATTGAACTAAAGGTGAATTCGTTTCTTCAACTTCAACACATTTTAAATGAGAATATGATGCTACCTAATGATGAAAATATATATATTTGTAGCACCACATCACTTTGGAACCAATTGAAGTAAGGGTTCAAGTTGGACAGGTTTTGGAATCCAATCCGGCCTCCAGATCAATTCGGATTCAGCTTGACAGGTCAACTTCAAATGGCCATAACTTTTGATCAAGAAGGCTTCTCGGGGCCCGTGAGTACTCGTTGGAAAACTCTTGGAGTCTACTTTCAGATGGATCTAGTCGCACCTCCAAACTTCACTCGAGAAGATCAGAAACTGCGAAATAAGTCACGTTACTTTTCCAGTCCGAGTCAAAGTGGGCCGAGTGCCTTGTAACTTGGGCTATTTGGGCTGGTACTGTTCACATGAACAGTACCATGGCCGTGTGAACAGTACCCATAAATAGTACCACATCCCTTTTCATTAGATAAGTGGGGCTTCCCCCTCCCCTATTTAAGGAGGTCACACCCTTTTAGTTTTCCTTGGGTTTTTCTTAAGAGATTATTCTGCTTAGCAGTTTCACCGCATGTTCGGTTGAGGAACCCCAACTTGTGAACTTAAACATTATTCGCAATTTCAGATTGCATCTTAAACTCTCTTGCTTGTGTTCTCGATTCTCTTGCAGGAGATAGCCTTCTTGGCGAGGTCAACCGTGTTCGGCACGGTTGATAACCAACGGAGCAGTGGTGTAGTGATTGCGAGGGGTTCGATCTATTTTGGTCGGAGCCTTTGGATCATCAACGTCGAGATCTCCACAATCGACTTATCAGTACCTCTCGGAAGATCGGGCCATCGTCACATCACTACCTCCGCATGTACTTAAGCTCAAGATTAACAGTCCCGTGATACTGTTGCGGAACATCGATCCCGCTAATGGACTATGCAACAGGACGAGACTGGTAGTCCAGGGGTTCCAAAAGAATGTGATTGATGCCAAGATTGTGCTCGGTCAGCACACCGGGAAGAGGGTGTTCCTCCCTCGGATACCTCTATGTCCCTCTGATGACAAGATGTTCCCGTTTAGATTCAAGAGGAAGCAATTCCCGGTCAGGCTCAGCTTTGCAATGACAATCAACAAGGCGCAGGGGCAGACCATCCCAAATGTTGGTGTCTACCTCCCTGATCCGGTCTTCTCTCATGGGCAACTGTACATCGCACTATCTAGGGCCACCGCCAAAAGCAACACCAAGGTCCTTGCCATTGCGAATAAGAAGAAGGACAAGTAGCGCATGTCTAGAAAGACCCGTGGTACCTTCACGAAAAACACCGTTTACAAAGAAGTACTCACATCATAGATGAGGTTAATCACTCGATTGTAAATTCATGCTTGGCAATTACTTAATTCCTGCCGAAGTTCCTAAATATATTTTCTTTGAACAGGGCTAAATTTCATATGGTGTGTTGTTTGGATCTTCAGCAATGAGAAAAATCGGTGATAGACAATCCTCTACGTTGGTTAATTCTGAATAAATTCATGTATTTTATGAGAGGAATTAACGTGAAAAGTTTGATTGTGAAAAATTTAGTCTTGGTTTTTTTCGACTGATATCGATGTCGCGTTGTAATGTAACTATTCTTTTATGATCACCAAGAGACTTCAAATCACATATGAGACTTCAAAACACATATGAGATGTTTTGTGTAAATGTAAAATTGTTTTCTTTGTTATCCTTTGTTTTTTGCAATTGGCATTCTTGTGCAGATGTATATCTCATTGGAATGTTTAACACAAAAGATATACGTCGTATTAGATTTTTGTCTGACAAACTATTTGCTGTGTCAGCATGATGTCAGTTAGGAGCCATTCTACGCGAAGAGTCTATGCTCCCTTTGATGCCCACATGTCATTCCAGTCTAGGTAAGTATTCTTGAAGACACATTTATGTATATTCCTATTTTTTTCTTAAGTTCGTTCTTTGCTTATCTTAATGTACATTTAACACAAAAAGTAATGTCGTTGTTGATTTACCTTTTGTAGGTGCATCCACGTTCATGAGTTGGTCCTAGACAGCATACACTACAAGTGGAACTTTCGTATACACATAGTGCACAAATTTCCTATGCAAGAGATTATGACTGGATCTATGCTTCAGCTTATAGTTGCTTATGAGAATGCACGTATCGAAATTTGCTTTAATGTTCATTACACCATATGTTCTTTTAATTTTTAACCCAATATTATTTCATGCAATGACTATATGCTTTTCACATTTATATTATTAGGGCATGAAAATGGAAGTATTTTGCTTCGACGGGCAATCTCATAGATTTGATCGATTACTTGCCGAAGGGAGTTTGTATGAGGTCCATTCAGTAAACGTTGACCCGAATCCCCAAGAATTCTGGTTCCTTGGAAAGGAGCTTGAATTAAGGTTCACATACCAAACTACGGTTAGATAGTTGAGCAATGTCATTCAATTTTCTGATCTCCCTATCCAATACACACTTTGAAGATGTTTATTTAAAGCCAAACAAGTCAATTGTTGGTAAGATCTCCACGTTTACACATATGCTGCCTCTCATTTGATATACTTTTGTGTTGATGATGAGTTGATGACTGATAGACCATGTGGAGGTGACCCCGGTTGTGTGATGAGTAATCGACATCTGTTTTAGGAAAGTTGAGTTTGGTTTGTGTGGTTCGGGCCTTGTCGTTGCGCGGTGCAATCGGTTTCGGTCGGACCTTGTCGAACTAGGTCGAACGTGCTTAAGTCGTTTATTTTTTTGTTTCAATCGGTTTGGGCTTTGAGTGTTTCTTCTGATGGTATTGTATGGTTACAATATTTCGAGCGGTGTTATGTGATTTGTTTTCTTGTCTGTGATAGCTACAGGACATCGAGGCGGAGTCATGGTGAGGCACGGGATGACTGAACTAGGCACAGGCGGTGCTGAGGTCAGAGCGGTCGGGATGTGCCGAAGACGGCGAGGACTCGAGGTGGCTGCGAGGCTTGGAAGGCAAGGAATGAGGAAGCTTCCCGGAAGGTGCAGGAGGGGCGTTTTGGTGAATACGCAAAGCTGCACTAAAGGAAGTGGATTGTGGATAAAGCGCCATGAGTTGTTGAGAGCTAATGGGTAAAGTGTGTTGTAAACCCATTAGTGGATGCTATAAATAGAGGATGCTCTCTAGTGGAGAGAGTTGAGAGAGTGGGTATGAGAGTGTTATGTTTAGTTCTCTCCATGTATGCATGAAAAATGAGAGGGATCTTAGAGAGATGGCTTGAGAGTATGTGTGAAAGTTTTACCATTTGTGCTCTCCATGTATGAGTGGGTTTCGGTTGTAGTGTGAGTTCCTCAAATCCTAATTGCGTATGGGGATGTTGAGGGTGTGTTCTTGGTGTGTGAGAGACCATGTGGTTATGACCCCATGGTTTGTGATGAGTAATTGACATCGGTTTAGGAAAGTCGAGTTTGGTTTGTGTGGTTCGGACCGTGGTATTGCGTGGTGCAATCGGGTTCGGTCGGACTTGGTCAAATCTGGTCAAAGTGATTAGGATGCATATTATGTTGACTTGTCAGGTTTGGGCTATTTCATGCTTCATTGATGCTATTTATGTTTTCATGTATCGAGCGGTGCTATTTGATGTGTTTCTTGTCTGTGATGGCTGCAGGACATCAAGGCGGAGTCGTGGCGAGGCACGAGGTGACTGGACTAGGCACAGGCGGTATCGAGGTTAGAACGGTCGGATGTGTCGAAGACGGTGGAGACTCGAGGTGGTTGCGAGGCTTGGATGACAAGGAACGCGGAAGCTTCCCGGAAGGTGCAGGAGGGGCGTTTCGGTAAAAGCGCAAAGCTGCACAGGTGGAAGCGGTTCCGTTCGGGTTTAGCGGGCATAACGGGTTGGAGACCTGTTAGCCGGAGCCTATATAAGGAGGGGATGTCTCCTTATGGCTGCATGCATTCCATGGATGGAAGGGGTTGTTAGGGTTTGCTTTAGTCAAAATAGCCTTTGGAGAGGTTGTTTTGGCTTTAGACTTTAGTGGTTGGGAGAAGCAGAGTTCTGTTGGTGTATGTCTCCTTCGTAGCTTCTCTCTGTGTGTGTTTCTTGAGTTGGGTTCTTAAGCTTGGGAGAGGGAGATGAGATGAGTTGAGCCACCATGTAATCATTCCTCTATGTTCAATCATGTATGGGGACTCCTCTGTGATCTTTGTGTTTATGGAAATGAATGCCTTCAAGGAATCATTTGAGTTCTTGTTTCTCTGTTTAGTTTTTCTCTTCGATGCTCTCTAGGCTTGATTCTTGAGTTTTTGTGTTTTAGCTCGATTCTTGCTAAGGAGTGGCAAAATGGGTTGCTCTGTGATGGAATTGCATTTCTAGACCCTTTGGTCGTCTAGTTCCAAGAGCAATTCGATCGATTTGCAAGAATCTCATTTTTGCCTTCCTGTGTTCATGTTCCCATTTCTAGGGTTTTGGTGAGAATCTTGATTCCCCTCATGAGATGGCATGAAACTTGGCATGTTGAGTTCTGAGGCTATTAAGTAGCTATCTCCAAAGTTTCATGGCCAAAGGATCAGAGATTAAATGGGAATTTGATTTTTATAGCTGCTCTCTGTAATTTTCAGTTTTTGCCCCAAATCTCAATTCCCTCTGTTTTATGGTGAATTTCTTGGTCCTCTAGGCTCCTCTGGCTATTTAGAACATAGTCATGCAATTCTGGGCAGAGAACACCAGAGGGAAATCCTCAATTTTATTGCTGTGAAGAGGTTTGGGTTTGCTTGTTGAAAATTGCACTCTGCTGTCTGGTCTGAAAATCGAGGGGCGGTCTGACCGGCCCTTAGTTGGCGGTCTGACCGGTGCCTCATAGGCGGTCTGACCGGTGCCTCATAGGTGGTCTGACCGGCCGTATTGAGGCGGTCTGACCGGCCGTATTGAGGCGGTCTGACCGGCCCTATAACGGCGGTCTGACCGCCCTCTACAGTGCAGTCTGACCGGCCCCCCTCTCTTGCAGGCTCTGCGGTTTTTAGGGTTTGCCTTCCAGGTTTTCCTTCTTAATGCCTTGGTTCTTTGTTCTTCATGCTCTTCCAGTAAGCACTTGACTTCACATATGATCTTCTGTTCATAGCTCCTAATAGCTATTGGAAAGAAGTCAATTGTGATCACACAACGTTGATTGGGTCGGATTACCTTGAGTATTTGATGCCCTCTTGTAGCTCTGTAGCTACTGGAGAGAAATCCCTTTCGTGGATATCTTCTTGGGGACAAGTTTTTCAAGTCGACATTCACCCCCCCTCTGTCGCCATTTCGGTCCAACAGTGTGTGAGATGGTTGTAAGAAATCTCGCTTAATCATTCATCTCTCTGTCTTTCAAGAAATCTAGTGTTAAGATGATTTGTCAATCTGTTCATGGCTGCTTTCTTTTGTCGAGAGTTTCTTCATTCTTTACTGTATCGAGTGACTTCCCTTGATATTCGGTTTTTCATGTGCTGCTCACTTGATTCTCTCTTTGCGTAAGTTAGGTTCTCAGTGTTAAATCTTCTCTTTTTGGACTTTGTTGGTCTGCTCTTATCTCTCCAATTATCAGCCTTGAGAAGGAGATCAAACAAAGCACGTTTCCTTGCTGCAGCTATTTTTCTTAAAGCCTTCTTTTGTTGATTCGGTTCAGTTTTTCTTTTCTGCAGTATAGTCCTTCTGCAGCTGTAGCCAGCTTTTGTTTTTCAGCAACTCTCAGTTTCGGCCAGCTTTAATTATGTACGGTTCGACAGCAGCTATGGTAGTTCGGCAAGTGGAGAAATTTGTTTCTCTCGGCTGCAGCTTCCTTGTGTTTGGTTTTCATTGGTCTTCATTAAATTGCTGCTGCTTGTATATTCAAGTACGGCTGCACCTTGTGTGTAGAATTCAGCTGGTTCGGCAGCACCTTCTTACTCCTATTATTTTCGGTCTGTTCAGAATTAAAGCTTCATTCTACATTTTCGGTTCCCTCCTATTTTGGCTGCAGTTCTCAGATTCTTTCTGTCTCCCGATGGTTCAGTTCTGCAAGTTTTTGGCTGCAAGTTTCTTTTATTGTTAGCTACAGTTTTTGTCCCCAAAAACAACTATTCGGCTGGTATCATCAAACTCTGTAGTGGGCTGATTTATTTCCTCTCTTGCTGCTTTCTTTATTTTTTGCTCCCTTCTACCCTTTTTGTTGGATTGCATTAATAGCATTTGGGCTGTTTAAGTCTTGCCTAGATCTTTTATTATGTTTGATTTCTTGGCAATTTCAGTTTGCTATTTGATTTGCAAGAGAGCATAATTTTCCTTCTTCACAGCTTTTTAGCTATCGGAGGAGAAGTCGTGTGAATACTTGGGGCGAATTTAAATAGGCACCATTCACCCCCGTCTGTTGTCGATATCGATCCAACAATGACTTACTTGTTTTGATCCCAACATATCTTTCTTGATGAATGTTTTCATTGATATTGAAAAGCAACACCCTAGAAGTAGAACAAAATAACAAGCAAATTATAATAAAGAAAATATTGATATTATGATAGTAAGTGAATGATGTAAGTATTGGATAGTGACAGTAAGTAAAATAACAAGAGTTACATGACTGCATCACATTCACAGCAAGGAAAATATCAAGATTCAAGACAACAAATAAATGTGGCACTCATCAGCCATTAAGCATAAGTGCATAACTTCATAAGAAACAAGTTCTGACAGACAACAACAATTGATAGCAGGGACATCAAAATGCTATGTTCTAAGTCTAAAAGTAGCAAAAGTAATGTAGGCATGATGAACATTCATGATTCAAATCAGCCATCCAAGTCATCGTCCAATTCAATCTCACCCTCTTCTGTAACATCCTAATTTTTGGAGCTTTTCAAAAGTATTTTGTCAAAATAAAGTTTTCCAAAATTTCCCTGATTTTATTTGAATTAATAATGCTTAATGGAATTTTTAGAAATTTAAGTAATTTAATGTGAATAAACCAAGCATCTGTTAACTCAAAGTTTTCAATTAGAGTTCCTGGTATACAAAAGTATTTTCCTAAATTTTCTAAAAAAATTTCTGAGTAATTTTGCTATGTTTGTTAGCTTATTTGAATTTGTGATATTAAACTGAATTAAAATTTCTAGAAGTCAAGGGTTGAATCTTCCCTGACCCACTCCCTTTTCTCTCTCCTTGGCCCAGCCTCCTCACGCACAAGCCCATCCCGTTCGTTGCCACATCATGCATGCTTGCACCATGTGTCCAGACCATGCCATCTTGTTGACGTTTGGGCCCACCTGCCAACGTTGTCATCCCTAACTCAAATATTGTAGCCCCATTGTGCTTGAGATGGACTTCGCCTCCATGCTGCCTCTCTACATGATAAAAGGGAGCACCCACTTTCGACTTTCACACCTGAGCATCAAGATCACTAGAATTGAGCTTGAACTTTGCTGTTGTCACTGCAATCAACTCCCATGACGGATTTTGTTGTCTCTGCTGAGTTCTTCTTCGGGCACACTTGCATCGCACCTCCTATGAGCTGAGATATGGGCGAAAGCCCAGTGTCTCTCATTTTCATGTGTTTGGTTGCAAGTGTTTCATTCTGAAGTCCAGGAACCTAGATAAATTCGAGTCATGATCTTGTGATGGGATCTTTCTAGGTTACTCGACTTCTTCGCGCCGTATAGGGTTTGGAACTGCGAGTCTAGTAAGTTGGTAGAGACCTGTGAGGTGACTTTCGACGAGGCCAGTCCGGGGACTAGGCTCGATATCTCAGGTTCTTTAGAGCAGTCCGAGCCCATCTTTGTGGACGATGAGAAGGATGGAGATGAGGGTTGTCTACCCGATCCAGTTCCTCATTCTCCTCTTGAGGTGCCTTCTTCCACTGCACCTCCAGGCGATTAACCCATGCCTTCTGCTTCCTCTAGAGCTAGTGGCTCTATTCCTACTTCATCAGCTCATGAGGTAGATGCCACTTCTTCATCTCATCCAGGACCTCCCCGACATATCCAGAAAGACCATCCTTCCGAGCAGATGATTGGAGACCTCTTTGAGCGAGTCACACGCTCAAAGTCTGGCATGTCACATTTCAGTCTCCGTTCTTCCTTTGTTGCCACCTTTGAGCCCAAGGATGTTAGTCATGCACTATCTGATGAGTCTTGGGTCAATGCCATGCATGAGGAGTTAGAAAATTTCGAGAGAAATAAGGTCTAGTCGCTTGTTGAGCCCCCTCGAGGTCACAATGTCATTGGGACTAAGTGGGTGTTCAAGAACAAGCAGAGTGAGGATGGGGTTGTCATTCGGAATAAGGCTAGACTGGTAGCTCAGGGCTTGTCCCAGGTTGAGGGCTTCGGTCATTTTGACCACAGCAGAGAGTCGATCGACTGCACTAGGAAGTGCCGACCGCTTTGGATTGCTCTCGACCGAGAGTATGCCACTCTGTTTTCCACTCTGATATTGTTCTCTTGTTAATCAGGTTCTTGGTTCTTGCAGTGAGCAATTGATCTCTTTCCTCATAGCTTCTGTAGCTATTGGAGAAAAGGATTGTGAGAAAACTTGGGGTGGTTTGAAGGCACCATTCACCCCCCTCTATTGCCAGTTTGGTCCTACATATCCAAAGGCTTGGTGAAGATATCAGCCAACTGGTGGTCGCTCTCCACGAACTGGAGCACTATGTCACCCTTCTCCACATGGTCTCGAAGAAAGTGATATCTGATATCAATGTGCTTGGTCCAAGAATGCTGCACTGTGTTCTTAGCAATGTTAATGGCAGAAGTGTTATCACAAAAGAGTGAAACACTGTCTATAGCTAACCCAAAGTCCCATAGAGTCGAGACCATCCAAAGCACCTGGCTGCAACAACTGGCGGCAGCAACGTACTCGGCCTCTGCGGTGGACTGTGCAACACCGGACTGCTTCCTCGAAGACCAGGAAACGAGAGAAGTGCCAATGAATTGGCAGGTGCCAGAAGTGCTCTTCCTATCTATCCTACAGCCCGCAAAGTCTGCATCCGAGTAGGCTCTCAAGGAAAGACAGGATGAGGAAGAGTACCAGATACCATAGTCAATGGTAGCTCGAAGGTACCGAAGGATGCGCTTCACCGCCTGGCGGTGAGATACGCGAGGAGAAGCCTGAAACCGAGCACAAAAACACACAACAAAGTGTATGTCCGGTCTCGAGGTAGTGAGGTACAAGAGGGAGCCAATCATGCTGCGATACTCCTTTTGATCAACTAGCTCGCCGTCCTCATCTGGGTCAAGAGAAGCTGTGGACGCCATGGGAGTTGACACGGGCTTACCATCACTCATGTCAAAGCGTCTCAGGAGGTCACGAGTGTGCTTGCCCTGATGCAAGAAGGTACCCTCCCGAGTCTGCTTGATCTGGAAGCCAAGGAAGAAGGTCAACTCCCCCATCATACTCATCTCAAACTCGGTGCTCATGACATCCGAGAACTGTGAAACAAGAGTATGAGAAGAGCCACCAAAGATGATGTCATCCACATAAATCTGGACGAGCAGTAGGCCTGTGCCATGCTGGCGAATGAACAAGGTCTTATCCACCTTACCCATCTCAAAACCATGACTCAAAAAATAGGACTTAAGCCTCTCATACCAAGCTCTAGGGGCCTGCTTAAGTCCATACAATGCTTTGGAAAGCTTGTAGACATGGTTTGGGTATTTGGGGTTTTCAAAACCTGGAGGCTATCTCACATAGACCTCTTCCTCAATAAACCCATTGAGGAAGGCACTCTTAACATTCATCTGGTAAAGCTTGAAACTCTTAGAAGTTGCGAAAGCAAGCAGGATTCTAATGGCCTCAAGTCTAGCTACATGGGCAAAGGTCTCCTCAAAATCTAGACCCTCAACCTGGGAGAAGCCCTGAGCTACCAGTCTAGACTTGTTCCGAATGATAACCCCGTCGTCACTCTGCTTGTTCTTGAACACCCAAAGAAGCAGAAGGTCTATGTGTAGACCTGAAGCTGTTGCTGGGTCCGACTGCTACAGGAGAGTGAGGCGGAGCACCGGCAACATGCTGATCACGCCGCGGGTAGCCATCTCGATGGGGGGAAACGAGATCTACCCTCAGAACGGTGGAAGTCACGATCAAAGGCATACCGTGGTTGAAAATCAGTAAAACTAGAAAAGCCAAGTCCACGATGCTGCCCAAATCCATCAGCTGAAGTAACTCTCGACCTCGTGTTGGTCTTAGGTGCACTAGAGGTCTAGGGCTGACCCTGAATACGCCTAAGAGCTGCAACACGGTCTCTCTGTGCGATCTTGGCGCGCCTGAAGCATCGCTCAATTAAGTGCCCATCCTTCTGACAGAAGGTGCAATGATACTTCACCTTCTGAGAGGTAAAAGTAGCATGATGAGGCTTCACCTTCTGAGAGGCCGAAGCAACAGGTGGAATCACCTTGCTGTCAGAAATCCCTTGGACAAAACCCGCTGACTTGAATTGAACTTTTCAGTTCTGGGCTTGACATCGATCACACCTGCGGCTATGGGCCTGAGCATGGTAGGTGGATGCTTCCTAACATCCTCAAGAAAATCATATCCTAGACCTTGATTGAACTTGCAAATCTTGGACTGGTCTAGAATAAGATTAAGCTTCTTCTTGCCGCCTACAAATCTCTCGAGAGTGTTCATAAGGTACTGACACTCACGAAAGAGAGAGGTGCAAGAAGAGCAGGGGGAAGAAGAGACAGCAGCAGGTAAGGGAGTAGAAGAAGAACCAGTAGCAGAAGAGTGAATGGCTTGTGCACGCACAGCCGACTCAGTAGGGACAGTCCTATTGCTAGTCAAGTGGTTCACGTCGCTAGGCGTCTCTACCTTACCCTTGGGCTTCCCCCCCCCCACAGCAGCAGTCTCAACAACAGATGTAAGAGGTGCTACCCTACTCATCTCTAGCTCAGCAAGAAGACTAACATTCTCCACCTTAATCATGTCTAGCTCAGAGGACACACTATCATGCAAGGTCCTTAGTTTCTCCATGTCACCAACAGAGCAGTACATACATCACAATCGTCACGGGAGAGAGCAGATCTAAGTGAAGTAAGCTCTCGTGACAAGCTCTCTACTTCCTTCTCTAACTCGCTAACCCTAGCTCTAGATCTAGCATGGAATTTCCCTAGCTTAAGAAAAGCATCATTGAGCTGGTCGTAGGAAGGGTATACCTCATCGGAGTCGGAGTAGAGCTCGTTGTCGCTGATCTCGCCCTCAAGGGCCATGAAGCACATGCCGGAGAAGTCATCGTCTCCCTTGGGATCTTGCTCGTCCATCCCATCGTCGTCGCTCCACCCCTCCACCTCGCTGAGGTCGAGGTCGTCGAAGGTGGTGAGGACGAGGTGGAAGAGCTTCTTAGCTTTGCCAAGGTCGCGAAACTTCTTCTTGCCTTGGGCATGAGCTGGGGGCTTCTTGTTGTAGTTCTTGTCGATGTAGACGTTCTTGCTCACACCGCCGTAGTCACCCTTGCCCTTCCCCAGCTTGGGGCAATTCGCTCGAATGTGGTTGGGGCCACCACACTCGAAGCAGATCACGGGCCCTCCTCTCTTTCTGTCCCTGCTTCTCTTGTAGGCATGGGAAAATATTCTGGCTAGGAGGGCTAACTGGTCATCTGCAAGCTGCTCTAACTGATCATCAGTTACGTCACAGAGAGCAGCAAGAGAGAATCCACAAAGCGACTCGGAAGAAGATCCAGGAGCTGAAGTGGGATCGGTGACTAAGGCCATCGACTGCGACTTCGACTTACGAGAGACAATGTCAATCTCGTGAGTCTTGAGGCATGAATACAACGCGTCAACAGTCAAAATTGAAAGATCGGTGGTGTCCTTGATGGTAGTCACCTTCATCTCCCAAACACGCAAATCAAGCGCCGCGAGCATTTGACGAGCATTGTCCGAGTCGGGGTATGTGAGACCGACCACTCGGAGGTTGCTCAAAATCTTGTGGAAACGCGCAAAGCACTCATCGAGGGACTCGCTAGCGAGCATTTCAAACTTGTTGTAATCTCGCTTAAACTGGTCCTGTCGTACCGTCTTGATCTGAGTGGTGCCCTCATGGTATGCATCGAGGGTTACCCAGATGTCATAGGCCGATGTCAAATGAGAGATGCTATCGCTTCGGCTCAAACCCTAGATAATGATGTTCCTTGCCTTTGCATTTGCCTCAACATCAAGCATGTTTCCAGCGTTGATGTTCTCATCGGCAGGAACAACATATCGTACTTTGACCTTACGCCAGATGGCGTAGCCCTGAGCCTGGATGTAGGTCTCCATCCGACTCTACAAGAAGGGATAGTCGATCCCATCGAAGATCGGGGGCTTGGTCGAGTACTTGTCTATTGCCATGGCTCACAGACCGGTTAAGATCTATAGACGAGAGCTAACTGGCTCTGATACCAATTGTAGGACCAAACTGGCAACAGAGGGGGGTGAATGGTGCCTTCAAACCACCCCAAGTTTTCTCACAATCCTTTTCTCCAATAGCTACAGAAGCTATAAAGAAAGAGATCAATTGCTCACTTCAAGAACCAAGAACCTGACTAACAAGAGAACAATATCAGAGCGGAAAACAGAGTGGCAGACTCTCGGTCGAGAGCAATCCAAAGCGGTCGGCACTTCCTAGTGAAGTCGATCGACTCTCTGCTATGGTCGAAATGACCGAAGCAGTTTCAGAGCAATCGTGACTTAACTCTGAGACCCCGACCGACAAGAGACAGCAAACAGGAAGCAAGGCCGACAACATAAAATATACACACGACCATTTGCCAGAGAAACTGGTCGAAACTCCTTGCTCTCAGGAGAAAACTAACCAAGTGGCCTTGAGTATGTATCCCAGTTCAGAGAGAAGGAATTCAAAGCGACTCAAACAAAAACAGATCAACCAGAGCACCCGAGAACGCAAGATAATAAACAAGAGATAACAGACAAAAATCAAAACATCTCAAGAGAAATGAAACTCAGATAGATACGGGGAGTTAAATGATTACAAAGGAGGTTTCTACAGTCACTCCAACTGGGAGATACACGAGCACACTTGCTCCATCCTGAGAACGCACACAAAAATAAACAGAGAAGAATAAGCAACTCGGGAACAGAATCTCACAGAGCACTCGAGTTCTACCCTCTCTATTTATAGCCTTCTGCTACCGGGGGGAACCCGTAAACCCCCACC
This sequence comes from Dendrocalamus latiflorus, assembly GCA_017311315.1. Taxonomy (NCBI): domain Eukaryota; kingdom Viridiplantae; phylum Streptophyta; class Magnoliopsida; order Poales; family Poaceae; genus Dendrocalamus; species Dendrocalamus latiflorus. The sequence goes on from CM029662.1 coordinate 9,182,277, forward strand.
TAACACCGGGTTTTACCACTCGCTTTACCCACTAGCAAAAACAAGCTTTCAGTGCTTTACCCGTTAAACCCAACGGCTCCACTGCTTTGCCCGTTAACGGCAACAACTCCTTTGCATTGGCAGAGACACAGCTTCCCTTTGCAGCTTTCCACATTTCTCCAAAATGCCACTCCGCTGCCTTCCCAGAAGCTTCCTCCTGCCTTGCCGATCACGCTTGCAACCACCTCACAGACCTCGTCGTCTTTGGCATCTCCCGGCCGCTCATGACCTCAGCACCCCCATGCCTAGTCTCGACCATCCATGGCTCACCACGACTAGTCTCAAAGCCCTGCAAACCATCACAGACAAGCAAACATTCATAGCACCGCACAACACAATGTGTACAAACATCTGTACCAGAGAAACAGAGCTCAAATCATAAACCACAAAGTCAAAACTGCATTCCGACTGGTCGAAATGATGAACCATCCAATGCACGAGGTCTATGACTTCACCACAAAGCCATACAACCGATTCCTAGCTCAACCGATCGATCCTACAGGTCAAACAACCGGTTTCAAGGTGTCTACGACCATGTTCACGATTTTCGGACACTTCCGACCGCTTACGACCTCAGCCGACCGCGCTCCGAGCGCTTCCGACCAAGTCCGACCGCGTACGACCGCAACCGACTGCATTCGGACCCTTCCGTTCGCAACCGAGGGCGTTCGGACCGAGCTGATTGCAACCGAGTGCGTTCGGACCGAGCCAATCACAACCGACCGCGTCTAAAGCCAGTCCGACCCCTTACAACCGCCTCACAACGTGGTCAAAGTCCACCGACTTCCCACGTGGTTGCAGTCGAGGTCCGCCGACTATCGACCGCAGCGATCGAAGCCTCGACCTTCGACTTCCTCTTGCGCTAACGTGGTCGTAAGGCACCGACTCCTCAACGTGGTCGTTCACTCGAGCGCCAACTTCTGACCGCAACAGTCGTAGCTTTGACTTACGACCTCAGACCGCGGGCAACGTGGTCATAACAGGCTTCGACCACAGCCAACGTGGTCGAATAGCCTTCCGACCATGGCCAAACCGGTCGTAAACTTCTCGGATGGCCTTCGACCACGCCCAATGTGGTCGTAAACAGTTCTGGTGGCCTTCGACCATGGCTAAAATGGTCGTAAACGACTCTGAGAGCTTTCGACCACGGCCAACAAGGTCGTAGAGATCATTCGACCACTCAAAAAAGGGCTATGACTTTGCAGAAAACGCCCAAACCAAACTCAATCTTTTCAAACCGAATGTCAATTACTCATCACAAACATGTGGTCACCTCCACATAGTCTCTCAATCTCCCCCTTGATGAGTATATTGACAAACAAAGAAAAAGCGTGAAATTGAGTTTGAAAATGAAAAAAAATGAAAGTCAAGCATGGTCTAAAGAAAAACAAAGAAGCTTATGACCATGTCGACAAACAGAGCACAACCAGAAAGAGCAAATTGTTCTCCAAAGCTCCAGAAAGCTCTCAAAAGGCTTTTTCTCCACTATTCTCCCCCTTTTGGCAATAAAATCATCAAGATGAAAGGAAGAGAGTAAATCAGGAGAATGGATGGAATGACTGAATTTTATTTAATCTAAGCATTTAGAGCTATGAAGATTATTCAAAATGACCGTATGAGAATTACATCAAGCCATAACCAATAGGAATGCTAACAAGATCATGACAAAACATGTATACTCAAGCTAAGCCAAATAAGTCACAATCTGAATTTTAGTCGAATTTCTTAGCATGTCAAGTCAACCATGAGTATAGTCTAGCTAGAGGTATCCAAAGATAATGCAGGCCATGTCAATAAGCTAAGTAGAACCAAGAAGCTAGTATTTATTCAATTTAGAGTGCTACAAGCTCAAGAATGAAACACTTGTTCAAGTATTTAGTCTTGTTGTGTAATTAAGCAAATTGAGCACATTTGACATGATTTTTCTTTGAAAGCTCATGATTGTTTTCAACCAACATTTTTAGTCATGTGCTAGATCTCAAGTCTTATGCGACTACTCCAAGCTAGAAGCTTAAGAAGATAATCTTGGTCGACCAAAACTCCCTCTGAGTTCATGCTTAGTGCAATGGCAAGCTGTCTCATGAGAAAGAATTGGTGAGATCAGTTTTTTCGCACAAAAGAGATCTTTTTGCTTACTTAAAAATTGTACCAACTCATGCTTCATCAAGAGACTAGCATAGCTCAATCTAAAGATCAACAAAGATTCAAGACTCAACTCAGCCTATTTGACATGGCATGAATCATAAAGGGATAACTAAAGACAGACTAGTCTCAAGTGCTAACATGACATGAATTAATTCAAGTTGTGCATTTTTAATCAACCTATCATGGCAAAGATTTGACTACACATATAAAGTCATGATATATCTAGCAAGTAAGCACAGATCATGGCAAGATGTAATGCATTGTAAACATGTCATAAACGGATAATAATCAAGGCTCCATGTAATTATATTACAATGCAGAATGACATGCAAGAAAATCCAGCTCCCCCTCAACATGTGATGTAACTTTAGTTCAAGTTGAGTTAAGACAATACTAAGATCTAGACACTCCCAAATGAACTCCCCCTGAACCGAGTGCATTCGGACCCTTCCGTTCGCAACCGAGGGTGTTCGGACCGAGCTGATCGCAACTGAGTGCGTTCGAACTGTGCTGATCACAACCGACTGCCTCCCAAGCCAGTCCGACCGCTTACAACCGCCTCACTACGTGGTCAAAGTCCGCCGACTTCCCACGTGGTCACAGTCGAGGTCCGCCGACTATCGACCGCAGCGATCGAAGCCTCGACCTCTGATTCCTCTTGCGCTAACATGGTCGTAAGGCGCCGACTCCTCAACGTGGTCGTTCACTTGAGCGCCAACTTCTGATCGCAGCAGTCGTAGCTTCGACTTACGACCTCAGACCGCGGGCAACATGGTCGTAACAAGCTTCGACCAAAGCCAACGTGGTCGAATAGCCTTCCGACCACGGCCAAACCGGTCGTAAACTTCTCGGATGGCCTTCGACCACGCCCAATGTGGTCGTAAATAGTTCTGGTGGCCTTCGACCATGGCTAAAATGGTCGTAAATGACTCTGAGAGCTTTCGACCACGTCCAACAAGGTCGTAGAAATCTTTTGACCGCTCAAAAAAGGGCTACGACTTTGCAGAAAACGCCCAAACCAAACTCAATCTTTCCAAACCGAATGTCAATTACTCATCACAAACATGTGGTCACCTCCACATGGTCTCTCAGGATAGATCTAGGTTTTCAGCCTTGCGGGGAGAGCTTGGGGTGGTTTGTCCTTATGGACTGTTGTGAGGGGGAGTTTTGTGCTTCATGCTTTATCATGTTTATTATGCCCTTACTCCTTTATGTTGCATTGCATATGGGTGCATTGGGTTTAGTCCTTCTAGCATTGATTAGAGTGTTTCTCTTGTCTAGTAGTTTAGACTTCTTCTTCTCATCTTGTGATTCTAGGATGCTGCTTATTAGCTGTTTCTCTTCTCACTAGGTTTAGCTCACTCACTTCCTATAGGTTCTAGCGAGGGTCGGGCCACCCTCGGGTAGACAGGGTACGTGTTTGCTCCTTAGTGTGTTAGATGATCAGTTGATAGTCCTAGAGTCATATGGGGTAGATGAGAGTCAGTCTGAGCTATAGTATCTTCTATATCTTGTCTATGCTTTAAGGACTGCCTTTTCTGATTTTCTTGCCAGCTTCTCGATTTTTTCGCTTTGGTTCAGGGGGAGTTCATTTGGGAGTTTCTAGATCTTAATCTTGACATAACTCGACTTGAACTAAAGTTGTATCTCATGTTGAGGGGTAGCTGGATTTTCTTCCATTTCATTGTTCTGCATTGTAATATAACTACATGGAGCCTTGATTATTATCCTTTTATGACATGCTTACAATGCATTACATCTTGCCATGATTTGTGCTCAATTGCTAGATTTATCATGACTTTATATGTGTAGTCAAGTCTTTGTCATGGTCGGTTGATTAAAAATGCACAACTTGAATTAACTCATGTCATGTTTAGCTCTTGAGACTAGTCTGTCTTTAGTTATCCTCTTATATTCATGCCATGTCAAATAGTCTGAGTTGAGTCTTGAATCTTTGTTGAGCTTTAGATTGAGCTATGCTAGTTTCTTGATGAAGCATGAGTTGGTACAATTTTTAAGTAAGCAAAATGATCTCTTTTGTGCGAAAAAACTGATCTCACCAATTCTTTCTCATGAGACTGCTTGCCATTGCACTAGGTATGAACTCAGGGGGAGTTTTAGATGACCAAGACTATGTTCTTAAGCTTCTTGCTTGGAGTAGTTGCATAAGCCCTGAGATCTAGCACATGACAAAAAATTTGGGTTGGAAACGACCATGAGTTTCAAAAGAAAAATCAAGTCAAATGTGCTCAATTTGCTTAACTACAAACAGAACCAAGTACTTGCTCAAATGATTCATTCTTGAGCTTGTAGTACTCTAAATTGACTCAATACTAGCTTCTTGGTTCCACTTAGATTATTGACATGGCTTGCATCATCTTTGGATACCTTTAGCTAGACTATAATCATGGTTGACTTGACATGCTAAGAAATTCGACTAATTTTCAGATTATGACTTATTTGGCTTAACTTGTCATACATGTGTTGTCATGATCTTGATAGCTGTCTTATGTGTTATGGCTTGATGTAATACTCATATGGTCATCTTGGATAATCTTCATGGCTCTAAATGCTTAAAATAAACAAATTTCAGCCATTTCATCTAACATCATGCCTTATTTTATTGCCAAAAGGGGGAGAATAGCAGAGAAAAAGCCATTTGGGATCTTTCTGGAGCTTTGGAGAATAATTTGCTCTTTCTGTTTCTGCTCCGTTCGTTGACATGGTCATAAACTTCTTTGATTTTCTTTAGACCATGTTTGACTTTCTTTCATTTTCAAACTCAACTTTATGCTTTTTTCTGGGTTTGTCAATATACTCATCAAGGGAGAGATTGATAGACCATGTGAAGGTGACCCCGGGTGTGTGATGAGTAATTGACATCTGTTTTAGGAAAGTCGAGTTTGGTTTGTGTGGTTCGAGCCATGTCGTTGCGCGGTGCAATCGGTTTCGGTCGGACCTTGTCAAACTAGGTCGAACGTGCTTAAGTCGTTTATTTTTTGTTTCGATCGGTTTGGGCTTTGAGTGTTTCTTCTGATGGTATTGTATGGTTACAATATTTCGAGCGGTACTATGTGATTTGTTTCTTGTCTGTGATAGCTACAGGACATCGAGGCGGAGTCGTGGCGAGGCACGGGATGACCGGACTAGGCACAGGCGGTGCTGAGGTCAGAGCGGTCGGGATGTGCCGAAGACGGTGAGGACTCGAGGTGGCTACGAGGCTTGGAAGGCAAGGAATGAGGAAGCTTCCTGAAAGGTGCAGGAGGGGTGTTTTTGGTGAATACGCAAAGCTGCACTAAAGGAAGTGGATTGTGGATAAAGCGCCATGAGTTGTTGAGAGCTAATGGGTAAAGTGTGTTGTAAACCCATTAGTGGATGCTATAAATAGAGGATGCTCTCTAGTGGAGAGAGTTGAGAGAGTGGGTGCATGTTTAGTTCTCTCTATGTATGCATGAAAAATGAGAGGGATCTTAGAGAGATGGCTTGAGAGTATGTGTGAAAGTTTTACCATTTGTGCTCTCCATGTATGAGTGGGTTTCGGTTGTAGTGTGAGTTCCTTAAATCCTAATTGCGTATGGGGATGTTGAGGGTGTGTTCTTGGTGTATGAGATGGTTGTAAGAAATCTCGCTTAATCATTCATCTCTCTGTCTTTCAAGAAATCTAGTGTTAAGATGATTTGTCAATCTGTTCATGGCTGCATTCTTTTGTCGAGAGTTTCTTCATTCTTTACTGTACCGAGTGACTTCCCTTGATATTCGGTTTTTCATGTGCTGCTCACTTGATTCTCTCTTTGCGTAAGTTAGGTTCTCAGTGTCAAATCTTCTCTTTTTGGACTTTGTTGGTCTGCTCTTATCTCTCCAATTATCAGCCTTGAGAAGGAGATCAAACAAAGCACGTTTCCTTGCTGCAGCTATTTTTTTTAAAGCCTTCTTTTGTTGATTTGGTTCAGTTTTTCTTTCAGTATAGTCCTTCTGCAGCTGTAGCCAGCTATTGTTTTTTCAGCAACTCTCAGTTTCGGCCAGCTTTAATTGTGTATTGTTCGACAGCAGCTACGGCAGTTCGGCAAGTGGAGAAATTTGTTTCTCTCGGCTGCAGCTTCCTTGTGTTTGGTTTACATTGGTCTTCATTAAATTGCTGCTGCTTGTATATTCAAGTTCGGCTGCACCTTGTGTGCAGAATTCAGCTGGTTCGGCAGCACCTTCTTACTCCTGTTATTTTCGGTCTGTTGAGAATTAAAGCTTCATTCTACATTTTCAGTTCCCTCCTATTTTGGCTACAGTTCTCAGATTCTTTCTGTCTCCCGATGGTTCAGTTTTGCAGGTTTTTGGCTGCAAGTTTCTTTTATTGTTAGCTGCAGTTTTTGTCCCCAAAAACAACTATTCGGCTGGTATCATCAAACTCTGTAGTGGGCTGATTTATTTCCTCTTTTGCTGCTTTCTTTATTTTTTGCTCCCTTCTACCCTTTTTGTTGGGCTGCATTAATAGCATTTGGGCTGTTTAAGTCTTGCCTAGATCTTTTATTATGTTTGGTTTCTCGGCAATTTCAGTTTGCTATTTGATTTGCAAGAGAGCATAATTTTCCTTCTTCATAGCTTTTTAGCTATCGGAGGAGAAGTCGTGTGAATATACTTGGGGCGATTTTAAATAGGCACCACTCACCCCCCCCCTCTGTTGCCGATATCGATCCAACAACGACTTACTTGTTTTGATCCCAACATATCTTTCTTGATGAATGTTTTTGTTGAAATTGAAAAGCAACACCCTAGAAGTAGAACAAAATAACAAGCAAATTATAATAAAGAAAATATTGATATTATGATAGTAAGTGAATGATGTAAGTATTGGATAGTGACAGTAAGTAAAATAACAAGAGTTACATGACTGCATCACATTCACAGCAAGGAAAATATCAAGATTCAAGACAACAAATAAATGTGGCACTCAGCAGCCATTAAGCATAAGTGCATAACTTCATAAGAAACAAGTTCTGACAGACAACAACAATTGATAGCAGGGACATCAAAATGCTATGTTCTAAGTCTAAAAGTAGCAAAAGTAATGTAGGCATGATGAACATTCATGATTCAAATCAGCCATCCAAGTCATCGTCCAATTCAATCTCACCCTCTTCTGTAACATCCTAATTTTTGGAGCTTTTCAAAAGTATTTTGTCAAAATAAAGTTTTCCAAAATTTCCCTGATTTTATTTGAATTAATAATGCTTAATGGAATTTTTAGAAATTTAAGTAATTTAATGTGAATAAACCAAGCATCTGTTAACTCAAAGTTTTCAATTTGTGTTCCTGGTATACAAAAGTATTTTCCTAAATTTTCTAAAAAAATTTCTGAGTAATTTTGCTATTTTTGTTGGCTTATTTGAATTTGTGATATTAAACTGAATTAAAATTTCTAGAAGTCAGGGGTTGAATCTTCCCCGACCCACTCCCATTTCTCTCTCCTTGGCCCAGCCTCCTCACGCACAAGCCCATCCCGTTCGTTGCCACATCATGCATGCTTGCACCATGTGTCCAGACCATGCCATCTTGTTGACGTTTGGGCCCACCTGTCAACGTTGTCATCCCTAACTCAAATATTGTAGCCCCACCGTGCTCGAGATGGACTTCGCCTCCATGCTGCCTCTCTACATGATAAAAGGGAGCACCAACTCTCGATTTTCACACCCGAGCATCAAGATCACTAGAATTGAGCTTGAACTTTGCTGTTGTCACTGCAATCAATTCCCATGAGGGATTTTGTTGTCTCTGCTGAGTTCTTGGCCTCACCGACCAAACCCTCGTGATCGTCTCGCCCAGTACTACTCGCCACCCATGGGAGCTACTGGATCTATTCTGTTGTCATGACCCGTAGCTCCACCGCCGCTTAACCCTCGCCGCTGGTCACTTTCGATGACCATTAGTCTCCACATAGTGCTCACTAAGTTCGCCATCATCTCCTTTCCTAGATCTGTGCGCTTCGCACTGCCTGAAACTGTTAGACCATGTGGATGGTCATGATTAAAAATAATGATGAATAATTGACATTTGAATTGCTTTGGAATTTGTATTTGTAAAAGTATCGGGTGTTCATAGCCAAAGATTTTGGGTACAAGTGGTTTTGGTTCTTTCCGAGTGGTTTTTGCTTCTTCAAATGTTTCAGCTGGCTTGAACGGGTTTCAACGCTTTTCGACCATGGCCAGCTTCAATGCTTTTTGACCACAACCGGCTTCAAAGCTTTTTGACCATGGCCGGCTTCAATACCATCCAGTTTTGTCCACGACAAACTTTGTCCACGAGGTGTTTACGACCATGGTGTCATTTATGACCACGCATGGCTTTTTGACCACGGCTGCCACGGCTTTTTGACCACAGTTATTGTTTACAACCATGCACAATTTCAACCATGGCAACACGACTTCGACCACAGCAATTTGACTTTGACCATGCACGACTTCAAACATGACTACAACATAAGGTAATCATAGCTACAGTACTCTTACAAGGTTGTAGCTTCAGTGGTTTTGTTAGTCATGAGGTTTACTGGTCGTACTCAATAGTCATAGGATTTTCTGGTCGATTGTCGGTGACTTTGTAGTCGACGATCATAGATTTTGCTGACTACTTTTATAGTCGTATATTTTGCAGTCTTATCGGAGGCTTTACAATCAAGGTTGGTACTCACAGACTTTGTTGTCGAAATGAGTGCTTCACTTTTCATCGTCTTTAAGTATTTTGAGTACTCGTGTTAGGCCAGCGGAGTGTTTGGCTGGTGCTTGATGGAACGGTGTCGGTACTCGATAGTCGGAACAACTAGGTATTCGATGGTCGGTGAGAGATAGTTATGAGTGTTGCAGTCGGTTGTTGGATATGAGTACTTGTTGTGCTTAGTGGCCATGTGGAGTGGTCATCAGAGTGAATCTCTGAAAGCGGTGGTTTTTGGCGGTCGAAATCGGTGCTCTGAGAATATTTTTTGAATAGGGTTGAGATGGTTGGTTGTGTACGACTAGGTTGATTAGTCATGGATGGTTTTGCTCTTGTTCTAGATGAAGAAGGATGTTGTGAGTTGTTGTGCTAATGACGGTCAAGCTAGGAAGAGCTTGTGTTGGGAAAGATGTTTCTTTGGTCTTTGCATGTGTAGGAGAGCGTGGAGATGATCACGGTCAACGACGTGGAGGACCAGGACTACGATAGGGAGATCTGAGATCCAGATGGTTGAGGATGTCACACGAGGTGGTTGGGCTAACGCTGGAGCACGTGGAGATCAAGGATGGTGAAAGCGAGACGGAGCTACGGGATGGGATATCCTGGAGGCTTAGTTGCATGTTGAGTTTGGACTATTACGGATAGAGTCCGTGTGATGGAAGAGGTGGAGTTTGAATAAAACCTATGTTAGGAAAGGGTTTCGGGTTTCTTGATTTGAGGAAGAGATTAGGTGTTGTGATCGTATTTGAATCGAACATGATTGGATGTTGGCCCCATAAAAGCAGGGAGAGGCTTAGGCTAATGGAACTGATCTTTAGGGCTTTCATTGAGGAAGTTTTTAGAGGTACCGTGAGGGCACTTTATAGCCAAAAATTTGTAGTAGAAATAATAAATTAGATCTATTCCAAAAGAAGTTGATCAACAACATGTTTTTTTGAGCTTCGTTCTTCTTCTTCATCGACGGCGTGTTTTTCCTGAGCGTTGTATTTTCGAGTTCTTGCCAATGTGCTACAACCACAGTGATGTTGATGGGAACGGGGTCCCGATCTTCCAACAGGTTCTGGATATGTTCGATTTGGTGGAGGCTTCCGAACGACACGTTCCGAACCCCGCAATCGCAGCACCACGTCTCCTAAGGTTATCAACCGTGCGCGACCCCGTTGACCTCGCCAAGAAGGCTAATCCTTGCCTGCGAATCGAAGAACACAAGCAAGAACAACGAAGAACACAACTGAATTGCGGATGTATTGATTTAGCACTCGAAAATTGGGGTCTCACAAACCGATGAACGACGAATCTGTTCAAAGACAAATTGATCTAAGCAAAACCCAAACCCTAAGGGTGGGGGTGGCGGCTGGATATATAGGAGTTAGGGGCATGCAAAACCCCTGGACGCGCCCCTAATGGGCTTCAACACGATACAAAGCCGAACGGCCCAAAAGACGGTGGCGCAGCACCCTGACAGATTCTGAATGCCCACTTGTTTCGACGATTCCTGTTGACTCAGAAGGAATTTTGACATGGGACCAGAGCCATTGGAAAGGTAGTCTTCTCAGCTTTCCATACATATGTGGAACGTCCAAAACAGAGTCCGGATGCGATCTGGCCGTCTGTTTTAGTGCGGCCTGGTCCTGGACTCCGAATTGGATTCGAACTGGACTCCGAATTGGATTCGAAGTCGGCTTGAGTTGGACCTCCAACATGATTCGACCGCCCTTGCTGGACTTGTGCGTCCCGTAGCCCTTCTCCAAGTACTTCTAGGTCTTCTCCATGGTTCCTAATCATAATTAAATTATTAGGTAGCAATCTATTCTCAAATGAACAAAAAGAAGTACTTAGGAACGAGCTCACCTGTAAATTCAATTGTCGGGCGCGAGCTCTAGTGATTGGTCTTTGAATGTCAAGTGGAGGAGTGTTGTGTGTATTCGAAGAAGTGATGTCCTCATCATCCTCCCCCTCTTGAAGCGGAGTTGTCCTCAACACAGCCTCATCTTCATCTCCCAAGTATGGCTTCAAATCTGAAATGTTAAAGGTGGGACTAACCCCAAACTCAGGAGGCAACGCAAGTTTATATGCATTATCATTTATCTTCTCAACTATCTTAAAAAGACCAGCAGCTCTAGGCATCAATTTTGATTTTCTTAACTCAGGAAATCTATCCTTTCTCAAGTGCAACCAAACAAAATCACCCGGTTCAAGTTTAACTTCCTTTCTACCTTTACTACCAATAATCCTATATTTTTCATTCATCTTTTCAATGTTGGCCTTAGTAGTCTCATGCATTTTGACAATAAAATCAGCACGCTCCTTAGCATCATTATGAGCTCTCTCACTAGTAGGCAAAGGTATAATATCAATAGGGGCACGGGGATTGAATCCATACACTACCTGAAAAGGACTTACCTTGGTGGTGGAGTGTTCCGCTCGATTATATGCAAACTCAACATGCGGCAAACACTCTTCCCACAGCTTCAAATTATTCTTCAAAACAGCTCTCAACATGGTAGACAATGTGCGGTTCACCACCTCGGTTTGACCATCAGTTTGTGGGTGACATGTTGTAGAGAACAACAACTTTGTACCCAACTTGTTCCATAGAGTACGCCAAGAACCATCTTTTTTGGGAACCAAAAGAACAGGAATAGCACAAGGACTAAGGCTCTCACGTACGTACCCACGGTCCAAAAGGTCTTGGACTTGTCGCTGAATCTCCTTAGTCTCTTCAGGATTGGTCCTGTACGCCGCACAGTTTGGCAAGCTCGCTCCAGGAATCAAGTCAATCTGGTGCTCAATCCCTCGAAGGGGTGGAAGTCCTGGAGGAATCTCATCAGGAAAAACATCTCTAAACTCCTGCAAAAGGTTAGTGACAGGAGCAGGCAAAGTGCAAGGCATATTATCAAGAGAAAATAAAGCATCTTTGCACACAAAAACATAGCATATATCATTAACATCATCAATTTCAGCAAGGTCTGATTTGGTGGCAAGCATAACAGAATTGTTCAAATGGAGTACTTGCTGTTTTTCAGATTTATCATGTTTATTTGGATCATTAGTAGCAGCAACTCTCTCCCTATCGGCCTCTATAATCTCAGCTGGAGTCAAAGGCAGTAAAGTAACTTTCTTTCCCTTATGCATAAAAGTGTATTTGTTACTACTACCATGGTGTAAAGCATCATTATCAAATTCCCAAGGTCGACCCAATAAAAGAGAGCATGCTTGCATAGGAACCACATCACAATCAACATGATCAACATAATCACCAATGCAAAAATGGACTCGGCATGTTTGTGTTACCTTAGCTTTTCCAGAGTCATTTAACCATTGAATATGGTATGGATGTGGATGCGGTCGCGTGGTCAAGCCAAGCTTCTTGACCAAATCAGAACTCACCAAGTTGTTGCAACTTCCTCCATCAATGATGACACGTGCACGCCGATTCTTGATTGCGAAGAAAGTCTGAAACAAATTATGGCGTTGAAGCTTATCGGGTTGTTGTACCTGTGTGCTGAGGACGCGCTGCACAATGATACTCCGTAGCGTCGCTGTGGACGCCCCACCAAGGACCAGGTCGTCATCACCACCGCCATTGTCGTCCGAGGCAGCAGCAACATCATCATCCTCCTCGACATCCGAAGTGCTGATGTAGCCTCCAGCTTCTGTGGCGATGTATGCCCGTTGGCTAGGGCAATTCTTCTGCACATGACCAAGCCCATGGCAGCGGTGGCACTGAATGTCGGAGGAGCGACCCGTTGAAGCCACGGAAGAAGAACTCTTGGCTGGAACCTACAAAGAATTTTTTGTCGTGGAAGGTGGCTTCGGTGGCGCTGCTGCAACCTTGTGCACAGGTGGTGGAGGAGAACGAAAACTCGAAGAAGACTTGGGCAGTCCCGTCGATGTAGTCGTTCGCGGCGTGTAAAAAGGTCGTCCGGTGCTTGCCTTCGCTGATTCCTTGCGTCCCTGCAATTCTTTTTCTGCAAGCATAGCAAGCTGGAACAACTGGTTGACAGTAGTAAACTCTTTATAATCAACAATGTTCTGAATTTCACGCCTTAACCCCCCATAGAAACGACAGATCTTATCATCCGTGTCCTCAACAACCCCACAACGCATCATACCCTTTTGAAGCTCAGCATAATAGTCCTGAACAGAACGATCACCTTGTTCTAAGCGCTGCAATTTTTTTCTCAAATCAAGTTTATATGTGGGAGGAACAAAACGATTACGCATATCTTCTTTTAACCGCTCCCATGTATCAGGTTGTAAGCGCATGTTACTTAGTTCATTCCACCAGATAATAGCAAAGTCCTTAAACTCACTAGTAGCTTGTCTAACTCTATGTTGTTCAGGAACCAAGTGAGAATTAAACTTCTGCTCTACCGTCATCTCCCAATCAAGATATATATCAGCATCATAAAGACCAGCAAAAGATGGAATGGTAAACTTGACTTTAGCAAAAGGGTCATCATTACCATGATGATTCTGGTTATTACCTCCCATACCCTGTCGGTTTTGCTGAAGACGCCGACGTAGTCGTGCATCTTGTGTCGCCCGCTGATCAATGTTGCCATCCGCATCATACACTGTGTCATCATCACGACGATGGCCGTCATTGACAGGTGGCAGGCGTGCCTCCAATGTGTCCATCCGACCAGTGAGGTCAGCCAACCGCCGCTCCACCCGCTCAATGCCTTCCGTGGTGTTCAACTTGGCAATGGCGGCAACGATGGTGTCCATTCTCGCGCCGAGTGAAGCATTTTGTTTGTCGAGCGCAGCTTGTAGCTGGCCGCGACTAACACACTCGTTGAAATCGACCGGTGTCTCGTCCCCTTCGTCTCCTGCCATGGTTAGTGGAAACACAGGGAAAACAAAAGGATTATCCCTATCAACTAGAAAGGAAGGCAGTGGAAATCCACAAAGGAAGTGTCTTACCAAGCTCTTACAAGTGTTCTTACCAAAGCAGCAGGTGGTACAACCGGTGGCTGGTTCGTGAAACCATGTCGAGCGTGGGTACGATTGCAAGGGTCAAAACTGTGTTGATCAAGAGTAGGTGTAGCTTGGAAGGCACAATATGGTAGCAATGGAGAACAATCAGTTAATTTCAGAATTGCATAGAATTGAATTATAGTCCGTATCTAGCACTTAGCCTATGTTGCTGATCAACCAAGAATGGAAGAAGGCTAAAATCAAGTGTATGGCAATGTGTAGGAGTGGTAAATACAAGATAATTCAATCCAATGCAATTTGGAATTGAAGAACACAAGGATTGACTCAAAACTGAAAACTGAAGATTTCTGTCCACTGGACAGCACGTCGGTATTTTGGCCGTAACTTTTTCTCAGATGCCTTTTTTTCACTGATTCTTTTTTTATCTGTTTTCTGACGGCTTTGTCTACAGATTATCTTTTGGGGCCAACTTCCGAAACCCCACACAAAAATTCACACAAAAATCACAACTGCTGACTGTTGCAGATTCAAAACAGATAATTGGGTCAACTTTCACCGCACATATCTCTTAACTGCCTTGCTGGAATGACGTGAAATTTTACAGATAGATGGATAATGAGTTTTTTAATCTAATGGCGGTGGTCTCACGCACAAATAATCTCGGAATAGAAAGTTATGACGTTTTTGGTGGCGGCTGCAGAGAAAGGAAAAATCAGCCGAATTTGGAAACTAGGGTTTGGGGTGGGGAATTTTTTCTTTTGTTTGGATTTTTATTGGAACAAAGATATGACCAGCAACTAGACAATGCTATATGGACACAAATTCAATTTAGCAAACCAAAACTAACAGATTGAAAGGCACAACGGGGCTTGGACAGCGGAATTAATTCTTTTTGTGGGGCTTTTTCGTGGACTCTAGGATGAAAACGAAACAACAAAGGTAGGGTAAACTCGAACCTGAAGGAACACCTGAAGCTCTGATTACCACTTGATGGGAACGGGGTCTCGATCTTCCAACAGGTTCTGGATATGTTCGATTTGGTGGACGCGCGACATAAATCGATCCGGCTTCCGAACGACACGTTCCGAACCCCGCAATCGCAGCACCACGTCTCCTAAGGTTATCAACCGTGCGCGACCCGGTTGACCTCGCCAAGAAGGCTAATCCTTGCCTGCGAATCGAAGAACACAAGCAAAAACAAGGAAGAACACAACTGAATTGCGGATGTATTGATTTAGCACTCGAAAATTGGGGTCTCACAAACCGATGAACGGCGAATCTGTTCAAAGACAAATTGATCTAAGCAAAACCCAAACCCTAATGGTGGGGGTGGCGGCTGGATATATAGGAGTTAGGGGCGTGCAAAACCCCTGGACGCGCCCCTAATGGGCTCCAACACGATACAAAGCCGAACGGCCCAAAAGACGGTGGCGCAGCACCCTGACAGATTCTGAAGGCCCACTTGTTTCAATGATTCCTGTTGACTCAGAAGGAATTTTGACATGGGACCAGAGCCATTGGAAAGGTAGTCTTCTCAGCTTTCCATACATATGTGGAACGTCCAAAACGGAGTCCGGATGCGATCTGGCCGTCCGTTTTAGTGCGGCCTGGTCCTGGACTCCGAATTGGATTCGAACTGGACTCCGAATTGGATTCGAAGTCGGCTTGAGTTGGACCTCCAACAAGATTCGACCGCCCTTGCTGGACTTGTGCGTCCCGTAGCCCTTCTCCAAGTACTTCTAGGTCTTCTCCATGGTTCCTAATCATAATTAAATTATTAGGTAGCAATCTATTCTCAAATGAACAAAAAGAAGTACTTAGGAACGATCTCACCTGTAAATTCAATTGTCGGGCGCGAGCTCTAGTGATTGGTCTTTGAATGTCAAGTGGAGGAGTGTTGTGTGTATCCGAAGAAGTGATGTCCTCATCAGATGTCTTCGACTTGTTCTCGATCGAGCGGTCAATTTGATCGAGCAGTCAAAGTCTTCCTAGCGACAGAGATCTTGACTACGTAATCATAGAGAATGGTCGTGCGAGCACTACTACAAAAGAGGCTATACCTGATGGCTACATCACAGACGGTTCATACAGAACCGACTATGATTAAACTATCATAGACGGTTTATAGTGGCAATCGTCTATGATATTTTTACAGACGGTTATTAAAACGAACCGTCTATGATAATTGAGACATCACAGACGGTTCATTTTAACAACCGCCTATGAACTTTCATAGATGGTTCTTATCACGAACTGTCTGTGATAAGTGAGACATCACAAACGGTTCGTGTTATGAACCATCTGTGAAAGATGCGAACAACACAGACGGTTCATATAAAAAACCGTCTATGATATTCTGGACATTACAGATGGTTCTTGTAACAAACCGTCTGTGATTTTGCGGACATCACAGACGGTTTGTATTAATAACCGTATGTGATAATTCACAGACGGTTATTAATACGAACCGTCTATGATATATTAGTATCACAGACTGTTTGTGATTGGAACCGTCTGTGATAATCTACCCTATTAAATACTGGGTGTACGTGGTCGATCTCGACACAGATCTGTCTTCATTGCACTGCATCGGTCGAGCGATAGGCGGTGGCTTTAGGGAGTTTGGTGAAAACATATCGTCGTCTTTTTAGTGATCAGAGGTTAGTACTCAATTGCTTTTAATAACTTATATGCATGCTTTTGTAATTGAAAGAGATGATAGATACATTTTTGTTTAGATCTAGCTAGCTAGGTTTAGAAAGATAATGTTAGCTAGTTTGCTCAATTTGATCAGAATGGGTAAGTACTCGTAATTCACTTCTATGTATTCTTGCTTAACATTATTATGTCATGAATACGTGGCTAGCTAGCTAGCTATACCTACATAATATATATAGATCGATGTCCTATGTAAGTACGTATAGCTAGTCTAATTTGCTATATAGTAGCGCTAATAATCATTTTTAACACTCATTTGTTACATTGAGAACCATGTGAGTGAGGAGTACATTAATGGCATGTTTGCTTTTAGAAGAGCGGCCGAACTGGATATGTTGAAGAAGGGGATGGAATATATGTACTGTCCATGCATTGATTGTGATAATCTAAATATGTTTAGCAACTCAGCGCAGATCAAAGCTCATTTGATTCGAAGGGGTTCAGAAAGGGGTACAAATGTTGGACCAGCCACGGTGAAGAGAAGAGTACACAAAAAGGTAGTTATGACATCGTCGAGGGAGACAACGATATGCCGGTTGTGGACTGTGCTTTCGATCATGAGGATAGGTCGCAGGATGACAATCTGGATCAGATGCTATGTGATGCAGAAGAGAACTATAGTGAGAGAGTTTGGTAAATTCGAGGGCTTGATAGAGGACTTGGAGAAACCTTTGTTCCCGGGCTGCAAGCTGCAATACACGAGATTGTCATTAGTTCTAGAACTGCTAAAATTGAAGGCAAGCAATGGTTGGTTTGACAAGAGTTTCACGGCATTGTTATGTCTCCTAGCAGACATGCTTCCAAAGGAAAATGTGTTGCCGAGAACCACCTACCAAGCCAAAAAGATTCTTTGCCCATTGAGAATGGAAGTAGAAAGAATACATGCATGTCCGAATGATTATATCCTGTACCATAAAGAGTATGCTAGCTTACATGTTTGTCCAGTGTGCAAAGCATCCCGATCAAGCATAAAAATGATTTTGATGATGAGAAGGGCATCGAGGTGAACCAAGGACCTCCTGCTGAGGTGTTGTGGTATCTTCCTGTAATTCCCCGTTTGAAACGTTTATTTGCAAACTGTAAGGATGCAAGATTGATGCGTTGGCACTGGGAGCAGCGTAAGAAAGACGGAATGATAAGACACATTGCTGATTCTGCCTAGTGGAGGAACATCGATAGGATGTTTGTAGAATTCAGTGTGGAACCGAGGAATATAAGGTTTGGGTTAGTACAGATGGAATGAATCCTTTTGGTAACATGATCAGCCGACATAGCACCTGGCCCATGACTTTGTGCATGTACAACCTTCCTTCTTGACTGTGTATAAAGTGGAAGTATATTTTGATGTCACTACTTATCAAAGGGCCGAAGCAACCTGGGAACGATATTGATGTGTACCTAGCACCATTGGTGGAAGATCTTGCAATACTGTGGAACAAAGGGGTATATGTATGGGATGCGGACAAACGAGAGAACTTCACTCTATGCACCATGTTGTTCTGCACCATTAATGATTTTCCTACCCTTGGTAACCTGTTAGGGTTGCGTACAAAAGGAGCCAAAGCCTATCTGCACTGCGTAGATTATACCGAGAGTGTGTGGTTGAACAACTCACTCAAAACTGTGCACATGCGTCATCGTAGGTTCCTTCCAAAGTATCACCCATACCACAAGATGAAGAAATAATTTGACAAAAAAAAGAGGATAATTCAGTACCAAGGCTTTTTAGCAGGAAAGAGGTGCATGATATGATCAAGGATATCGACGTTGTGCTTGGAAAGGGACGTAAATTGAGGACCTGTCGGAAGAACATGTGGAAGAAGAGGTCAATATTTTGGGACTTGCCTTATTGGGAGCACTTAGAAGTTCACAATTGCATCGATGTTATGCACGTAGAGAAGAATGTACGTGACAGTTTGATTGGTCTCTTACTGAACATTCCTGATAAAATAAATGATGGTGTCAACACAAGGCATGACTTGGTCGCTATGAACATCAAAACTGAGTTAGCACCGATAGAGACCGATAAAGGTCGGACGTACCTTCCCCCAGCTTACTACACTCTGTCTAAATCCGAGAGAACTTAAATGTGCCAGTCCTTACATGGTATGAAAGTTCCGTCCAGTCACTCCACCAGCATGAAGAAACTTGTTTCCATGGAACATTTGAAATTAATTGGCATAAAGTCTCATGACTATCATGTGCTAATGACACAAATGCTACCTGTTGCAATTAGAAGTATTTTACTAAACAAGGTTTGAGTGACATCATAAGGCTATGTTATTTCTTTAAGGCAATTGCTTAGAAGGTCATTGATCCAAATGGACTAGATGCTCTGCAGACCGAGGTGATGACAACTCTATGTCATCTAGAGATGTATTTCCCTCCATCATTTTTTTGATATCATGGTCTATCTCATTGTCCACCTTGTGAAAGAGATAAAGATATGCGGCCTCGTGTTTCTACGTCATATGTACCCATTCGAGAGGTACATGGGAATTCTCAAGTCCTATGTACACAATCGATCTCGACCGGATGGTAGCATCATCGAAGGTTATACAATAGAAGAGGTCATTGAATTCTGCATCGGCTACATGGCTCAGGTCGAGCCGATAGGTGTACATCTATCTCGTCACGAGGGGAGGCTAGAGGGTATCGGGACTATAGGAAGGAAAGCAATAACTCCGGAGCAAAATACATATGCTCAAACCCATTTTACGGTATTACAACACATGATTGAAGTGACCCCATATATTGAAGATCACAAGGACATGCTACGCTAAGAGAATGCAGGCCAGTCAGAAGTTGGATCACGAGACAACACAACCGTTAGTTCAACGAATGGTTGAAGGTGCAATTGACTAGGAGGTCGTCAAGTGAAACACTACAATGGTTGGCAAAAAGGCCAAAATTTACAATTGTGATGTGGCAAGGATATGACATTAATAGCTTCACGTTTTATACAATAGATCAGGATAGAAAGAGCACAGTGCAGAACTCAGGTGTCCGCATAGATGCCTATGATGCGCACGTCAGTACCACTGGCCCAAGTTCATACTACGGGCTTGTAGAGGAGATTTGGAAGCTTGACTACATGATTTTCAAGATTCCTCTATTTCAGTGCCGTTAGGTCCAACTCCCACGGGGTGTAAAGGTCGACAAGTACAGAGTCACTACCGTGGACCTCAAATGTGTAGGGTACGAAGACGAACCATTCATACTCGCAAGGCAAGTTGTTGAAGTATTTTATGTATATGATCTTGACAATCTCGTCGAAATTCATGGAAACATCTCCCAATTCTTGCTAGCAAAGGTCATAAAGAAGAATGGAGAGTTCCACCCCGGCAATGGTGATAATTAGATGTTGAAACATTGGATTCAATTGTACAAATCACTCAATTGTGCTTAATCAAACAATTCATTCAATTTAATTCATTTGTGAGAACTATGTAACGATTGTCATGATATATATGTGTGATTTATGTAATAATTGTCCTGTGCTATATACGTGATCTTGCTTGTTTTCAGAGAGCATGGCTAGTATATCCTTAGGCTAGCCGAAAAGGAGCAAATAAAATCGCTTTTAAAATAGCTATCACAGACGGTTCGGTGTTCTAAACCGTCTGTGATATATATCTCAGACGGTTTCAAACACTAAACCGTATGTGATATAACCATATCACAGACGGTTAATAACAAAAACCGTCTGTAATAGTCGAGTATCACAAACGGTTTGTATAAAAAACCGTCTGTGATACTTGACTATCACAGATGGTTTTTTATAAAAACTGTCTATGATACTCGACTATCACAGATGGTTTGTGATGTTAACCGTCTGTATTGTAAGTTATCACAAATGGCTTGGGAGCCATCTGTGATAACCACCTATTATCACTGACACATAAACACAGATGGTTGAGGAACCGTCTGTGATAACGGTTCCGAACCGTCTGTGATGACCTTTTCTGTAGTAGTGGAGAGGACAAATGCCGAGCGGACAAAATATTTATCAAGCACGCAAGAATAGAACTATGGTTGACATGGTTAGAACAATGCTAAATGAACACTCTACTCCTAGAAAGTATTGGGCTGAAGCTATTTCGATTGCTTGCCATATTTCGAATAGGGTATTCTTGCGAGCCAAACTGCATAAGATGTCCTACGAGCTTCGCTTTGGCTGGACTCCTAGTGTTTCTCATCTAAGGGTGTTTGGTTGTCGGTACTTCATTCTTAAACATGGCAATCTTGACAAGTTTGAAACTAGATCCTCAGACGATATATTTCTGGGGTATACAGTTCACACTCAGGGTTATTATGTACTCAACTTAGATTCTAACAAAATTGTTGAGAACTGCGAGGTCACTTTTGATGAGGCTAGTCCTGACACTAGACCCGACAATGCAGGTATACAGGCTCCTGACGCACTTGACAACATTTTCTATGACTCTGACGGCGACTATCAGGAGCTCCCGAGTTCTTCTACTATGACTACAGGTTCTACGTCCACTCTTACGACTACAGAGGCTATGACCACTCCTACTACTACAGATTTTACGACCACTTGTACGGCTACGGATGCTATGATTGCATCAACGATGACTGCTGGTACAACTACCCCCAACGACCACGTCTACGACCGAACCACAAACTCCTCTGCACATTCAATGGCACCATCCTCCAGAACTGATGATTAGTGACATTCAAGAAAGGGTAACATGTTCCAGGTTTACTTCTTCTGACTCACATGCTCATTCTACTTTTGTTGCCTCTTTTGAGCCAAATGATGTAAGTCACGCTTTATTTGATGAGTCTTAGATTAATGCCATGCATGAATAATTAGAAAATTTTGAGCACAATAAAGTCTAGACCTTAGTTGAACCTCCTCATGGACAAAATGTAATTGGAACTAAATGAGTTTTTTAAAATATACAAAGTGAGGATGGTGTTGTGGTTAGAAATAAGGCTAAACTGGTAACTCAAGGGTTTTCTTAGGTGGAAGGTCTCGATTTTGGTGAAACTTTTGGTCCTGTTGCCAGATTAGAAGCTATTAGAATTCTCTTAGCATTTGCTGCATCTAAAGGTTTTAGATTGTATCAAATAGATGTTAAGAGTGACTTTCTTAATGGCTTTATCGAGGAGGAAGTTTATGTTAAGCAACTACCCAGTTTTGATAATCCTAAATTTCCTAATCATGTCTACAAATTGTCTAAAGCATCATATGGTTTGAAATAAGCTCCTAGAGCATGGTATGAAAGGCTCAAATCATACTTGTTAAAAAATAATTTTCAAATGGGCAAGATAGACAAAACTCTTTTCACGCTTAGACATGGCAATGATATATTATTTGTTAAGATTTATGTGGATGATAGCATCTTTGGTAGTTCTCGAGACCTGAATTTGCAAATCCGGACTCTCCTGTGTATTCTGCACTAGTCCTAGGATCACGCTAGTGCACACAGCATAAACAAAGATGAAATATCGAACATATCACGATTTACTAGAAAAAAAAGACCCAAATATTATTAATAATTATCAGAGTGCGACCTTATAGCCAAGCTTACAATTAATAGCCTGAAAGGCTTAAAGAAACTAGAAGCGGAAATCCAAAAGAAAGCCAATCGACACGCCCACAGGCTATCGAGTGGAGAACGAAGCCTAATCCGCGAAGACGTCGAAGAACTCTCCTTCTGGAACCTCCTGCTGGTGATACTCCTCCTCCTCAACTGAGCAACACGGGCATAAAGCCTACATAGAGTACTCAGCAAGTCGTTTGTAACAAAGAATGCAATATAGTATGCAAAGCTTACCAAGGGATGGCTGAAAGGTTAATTTTGCAGAAAGCAACAATTTAAAGTAAATACAATAAGTAGATTGGAAAAGCAAACTTTGTAAATGATAATAAATAAGTAACCAAAGGAATTGAGACCAACCACAAGTGAACTGACCATTCACCCAAGGAATCCACCATGACCAAGATCCATGAAATGAACACCCGTGAACTAACCATTCACTTCCCAACATAACCCAACCAGGTTTTTATGAAGACTCTACCCCTCGTGTGAAATCACTGAGCATTGTCCATGACCGAGGACACGGCTATTCGAATAGTTTTACACTCTGCAGAGGTTGCACAACTTTACCCACAAGAGATAAGTCATCTTAATAGCCAGCATGCTTCCTTAGGCATGAGACCCAGATAAATTATCACAAAGCCTTTACCTCACTCCAATCTAGTTAGACATCACCCGCTAAGGTTTCACTGCTGAAGGGTTAACCACCACAGTCAAAAGCCCCCTCTTGCGCCGTATGAGGACAGTAACCCTGTTCCTCACTGTGAGCAAACCAGTACCCCTGGTACTCACTTACCAATGATGATATATGAACTAAACATTTGCAAGTTAATCAGCTAGGTCTATCCCATACTAGACATGTGGTTATGCGGTAAGGCTCAGATCAATGGCGCACAAAGTTAATTCCTTAAATTTACTCAGGCGAAACATCCACATCCCATGTGCCTCTCGCACCCCCTTTACTGCACGATCAAACGCCCAAGTGAAAACCAATTTTGTATAACCAACACCAATGACACTACCCATGCCATGGCAACAAGTTTTATAACCGTGGTTAACCACCACATTCAAGTATATCATTAAGTCAAGATTAATTAACCACATGTGATGATAAACCCAACGTACTAGTGATAAGCATGGCTAAGCAATTAAACGCACAACCTATGTGACAACTAATATTGCATCACTAAGTAATTTCCCATTCTATGGTGACAATGGAATCAGGGCATTCAAATTATCAAGGAGGAATAATCAATTAGGTCATTAACTACCAATACAAGGGTTTTATAATAAAGTAGCAATGCATGATAATTTAAAACAACATAATACATAATAGATTTGAAAACTGGGTTCAACATGATCAAAGGACACGACTTGCCTTGGCCTTGCTCAGCTGAGGGCTCTTGATCTTCAAATCCAACTTCCGCTCCCTCGAACACGTGATCTAACGAGAGGGAAAGCAAATCGAAAAGACAAAATAAAATCAAATAAAATTCAAATGAACTCCAAAAACTTTCAAACCTGAACCAAAAGGTAGATCTCAATTTTAGATGAATTTAGGAAAAATAATCGGGTCAATCGGAGTTCGTATGAGGGAGAACGGGCTCTTGGAAAATCTAATTTGGGAAAAAGGCTGAAATTGGGAAATTTCACTGTGCTGTGGACCCGGTTCATGGAATGACCGGTCTACCGTGAACCCGGCGCACAGAACAGTGCGGCTGACTGGGCGGCTGGCGAGGCTTCGGTCTACGGCTCACGGCTGGCAAGCGGGCCCCACTTGTCAGCGGCTTGGCGTACGGGGGGACCAGGTGTTGGTGATATGCCCTAGAGGCAACATGGAGATGTTGAATATATCACATACTATGTTTATGATACATTGCTTTGTTCCTTGAAATAGACATTATCATTATTGATCAATGAGTATGTGACTTATTCATGAGACTCTTAATGCCAAAATGTTGCTATTTCTAAATGATCCCTGATCATATATCATATGAGGAACATATATGATTCAAAGATCAGCATATGTATTGATTGATGATCATGTCTCATGGATCATGGTATGGAGATACCAAATCAATAATATGGACATGTGTTAGTGAACATATGTTGGATAGACCCGCCATGAGACACTGCAGAGATTCCATGTGTCATTAGTTGGTCTCAAGTAGTGTTTATGTAGAATCGTTAGACTTGAGATCATCATGGTTCCCAACATGCGTAGTAGCCTATTTTGGGACTACTAACCACTACTCCGTAACTGGGTAGTCATAAAAGTAGTCTTCGGGTTTGCTATGAAACATGTAGTGGGATGTGAATGATCAAGATAGAATTTGCCCCTCCTTGTGGGAGAGATATCTCTGGGCCCCTCGATGTAATGGATTATGAAAGTGCATGGCCATGCCAATGTGATTGAGGAGTCAATCACAAGTTTATAATCCATCACGGAATCGAGAGAGTGATTGAGCCATTAAGAGGATGACACAGGTCTCGCCTTGAGCTTAATCTATATCGTGAGGCAAAAGGATTCGTACATGAGAACATTACAGGTTCAGCCGATATGATCTTTACGTATACTTTGGGGTTAATATGTCTTGCTAGAGGCCGCTATTAACAGGGTGACCGGAAAGGTGTTTCCGGGTCGCGACCAAGTATACGTGAACCTACAGGGTCGCACACTTAACGGGTTGGAACACTAATTCGAATGTGATTCGGATGTGGGCTCAATTCGGATAGAGATCCGGATAGACTCCTATTGGGCCTCGGTCCACGAGGCCCAAGTGAGGAGGTCTATATATTTGGAGGCGGGGGGGCTGAGGGATGCACGCATATGTTCCTCCCGAGCAAAACCCTAGCCGCCACCTCCCGAGCCAAACCCTAGCCGCTCGCGAGTGCTGGTACACTCGCGATCGGCGTTCCAGCCCCGGACGTGTGGATACCGGTGGAGGCGCTGCTCGTTGCGGCGTTGATCGGCATCAACAAACTACAGATTGGATCTACTCGTGGTGTGTTTGATCGCGTGGAGGAGACGATCTGTTCGGGACGATCGGCTACTTCCACTACTACCTCGACGCGCGTGGTTGGATCGGCTTCTCCAACTCTTCTTCCGCTGCGCTGCGCGTCTAGTGGTAACGATCTATGATCCCTTCTTAGCATGATGTCCTGGTGTGCGCGGTAGAAATTTTTTATTTTCTGCTATCGTAGCCTACGCGCGTTCCTTCAGTGGTATCAGAGCCATCTTGCTTAGTTTGCGATCTGGATCAGCGCATATGATGATATGCGGTTGTAGTAGATTGGATCTATTACAGTCTAGATCAGTCGGTTCATGTGATGAATCGATGGTAGCACGGGTTGATGAGATCAATCGGTGAATAGGGGTTGGATGAGGCGCAGATTGTATCACTACTAGTGCCCTAGAGATTGTCTCGGATCGGCATAAGGTGGTTATGTCGAATACTAGTAGGATACGAATCTGATAGCCTCGGGCCAGTGGGAATACTAGTGCCCTAGAGATTGTCTCGGATCGGCATAAGGTGGTTATGCCGAATACTAGTAGGTTACGGATCTGATGGCCTCGGCCCAGTGGAAAAACTAGCATCCTAGAGAATGTCTCGGATCGGCATAAGGTGGTTGTGCCGAATAGTTTTTCCATTGCGATTTCATAGATTGGATCTGTAAATTTCGTAGGGTGTTCAGGGCGCTGCCCTGAAACCCGCGGGGGGCGGCCCCCCCCTCGACCCCCCGCCCGCTGACCGGCCAGCGGGACCGCCGTGCGTACCCGCCTTGTATAGCGTCTTGGGTTCACATCGTTAGGTAGAATACGATTCTACGTCTAACTTGTTTTTGCAGAGAATGACGTGAATAGTATGGCCCTATATCTTATTGGAATGTATGAGATGTATGTGATGCATGTAACATTCGTTCATGGCCTGCGTGTCATGATTATTTCAGCTATTGTTAGCTGTCTATATTGTATTTAACGACCTGCGTGTCGACCTTAATGCTTGAATCTATCTTTGTAATCTTCAATTTCTAGCTATTATAGGTAGTAGCCTAGTTTTGAGGTTACAAGCTTTCAAGCATGGTGGCCTAAAGGAGTGATGTGGAGGATGGAGATCGTCTACACCTACATGGAGATGGAGATCACCATTTGTTTGGGCCATACTACTTCACAGTTAAATGTGTTTATCTGTGATATTATCTATCTTATTCTTTTGCAATGTTTTTGTCATATGTTGCTTTGGTAGGATAGAATCCCTCATAAAATTAGGTGTTCATGCCCTTCCATATGTTGCACCAAAAGATAATGATCACCGCATGGTAGGTCTACCAAAGTAGAGTGCCGTCGGTTATCATCATTATTTGGGGTAGATGTCGGACATCTACATGCGGAAGCATTTGGTTTACTTAACAAGGTTATCAAAACAGTTTTGGACCTTGGGGCATAGATTGGGGCCGGGGCATGTTGATGTCACCCAACAAGCAAGAGTCACATAGGGATGTGATTAGCAAGGTGTTGCTTACCCATGTCACTAGTTTTCTAGCCGTGATGCCAAAGCTCACTAGGAATTAGTGAAATGAGGTTCTTGACCCACTATGTAACTTAGAGGGAGTTTTGTTGCAAAACACATAGTGGGAGTCTTTTGTTAAATTGTTTAATAAAAGATGAACATAAACATAGTGCTAAACTTTGCATATTCTTTGTTGTAGATCATGTCAACTAATGCCGCATCCAGTTCTTTTAATTTGCGATCTATTCTTGAGAAAGAAAAACTCAATGGAACGAACTTTATGGATTGGTATCGCAACTTGAGAATTGTTCTCAAGCAAGAGCGCAAGGAGTATGTCCTTGAGTCTCATTATCCTGATGACTTGCCTGATAATGCTCCTGCGGCTGCACGGAGAGCTTATGAGAAGCAAACGAATGATTACCTTGATGTGAGCTGTCTCATGCTTGCCACAATGTCCTCTGAGCTTCAGAAGCAATATGAGAACACAGATGCCTACAATATCATTGTGGGGTTGCGTGGTATGTTTGAGAACCAAGCAAGGGCTGAGAGGTTCAACACTTCAAAGTCCTTGTTTGCGTGCAGGCTTGCAGAAGGGAATCCCGTCAGCCCTCATGTGATTAAGATGATTGGCTACATTGAGAGTCTGGAAAAGCTTGGTTTTCCCCTTAGCCAAGAGTTGGCTACTGATGTGATTCTCCAGTCGCTCCCCCCGAGCTTTGAGCCATTCATACTGAACTATCACATGAACAACATGGATAAGACCTTGGCAGAGTTGCATGGGATGCTAAAAGCTGCCGAGGAAAGCATTAAGAAAAGCAGCAATCATGTGATGATGATGCAGAAAGGCAAGGGCAAGCCCAATGTCAAGAAAGGCGCGGTCAAAAGAAAGTTAGCTCCCGATGAGATCGCGAGCAGTTCTAAGGCCAAGCAAGTCAAGAAGGGCGCTGCTCCTAATGCAGATTGTTACTACTGTAAGCAATCAGGTCATTGGAAAAGGAACTGCCCAAAGTACTTGGAGGATCTTGAGAAGAAGAAGGGAAGTACGACTTCCTCTCCAGGTATAAATGTTATAGAGATCAATCTTGCTACTTCATCCACTGATTCTTGGGTATTTGATACCGGATCGGTTGCTCACCTTTGCAAATCGTTGCAGGGGCTAAGAAGAAGTAGAAGTTTGAGGAGGAGCGAAGTGGATCTTCGCGTTGGCAATGGAGCAAAAGTTGCTGCGGTCGCTGTTGGCACCATGCCATTGTCTTTACCTTCAGGATTAGTTTTGGAATTGAATAATTGTTATTGTGTTCCATCTCTTTCCAAGAACATTATTTCTGCTTCATGTTTGCAAGCAGAAGGTTATGACTTTAGATCTGTGAACAATGGTTGTTCTCTTTATTTCAAAGATATGTTCTATTGTCATACTCCATTGGTGAATGGGTTATATGTTCTTACTCTTGAAGAGTCACCGGTCTATAACATTAATGCAAAGAGGCAACGTTCGAATGATTTGAATCCCACGTTTATTTGGCACTGTCGCTTAGGTCACATAAATGAGAAACGCATGGAGAAGCTCCATAGAGATGGTATTCTGCACTCATTTGATTTTGAATCATTTGAGACATGCGAATCTTGTTTACTTGGCAAGATGACAAAGGCACCTTTCACCGGTCAAGGTGAACGGGCAAGTGACTTATTGGCACTCGTACATTCTGATGTATGTGGACCAATGAGCTCAACAGCCAGAGGTGGTTTTCAGTACTTCATAACTTTTACTGATGATTTTAGTAGATATGGGTATATCTACCTGATGAAGCATAAGTCCGAATCCTTTGAAAAGTTCAAAGAATTCCAAAATGAAGTGCAAAATCATTTAGGCAAGACAATCAAGTTTCTACGATCTGATCGTGGAGGCGAGTATTTGAGCCATGAGTTTGGCAATCATCTGAAGGATTGTGGAATTGTTCCACAATTGACTCCGCCAGGAACACCTCAATGGAATGGGGTATCTGAACGGAGAAATCGCACCTTATTAGATATGGTGCGCTCCATGATGAGCCAAAGTGATCTTCCGTTGTCTTTTTGGGGGTACGCTCTTGAAACAGCCGCTTTCACACTAAACAGGGTTCCATCAAAATCAGTAGAAAAGACACCATATGAGATGTGGACAGGACAACGTCCTAGCTTGTCTTTTCTTAAGATTTGGGGATGTGAGGCTTATGTAAAACGTTTACAATCTGATAAGCTCAGTCCTAAATCTGATAAATGCTTCTTTATCGGGTATCCTAAGGAAACAAAAGGATATTACTTCTATAATCAAGGAGAAGGCAAAGTGTTTGTCGCCCGGCATGGTGTCTTCTTAGAGAAAGAGTTTCTCTCAAGAAGGGATAGTGGGAGCATGGTGCAACTTGAAGAAATTCGGGAAACACCTGAAAACGTTTCAGCTCCTACAGAACCACAACAGGATGAACAAACTGTTGAAGAACCTGTTGTGGACACACCGGCACCACGTAGGTCAGAGAGGTCACGTCGTGCACCTGAGAGGTACATGTTCTTGACTACTCAACAACGGGACATATTGTTGTTAGACAACGATGAGCCTAAGACCTATGAAGAAGCGATGGTGGGACCAGACTCTGAGAAATGGCTTGAAGCCATGAGATCCGAAATTGAATCCATGCACAGTAATCATGTTTGGAACTTGGTTGATCCACCTGATGGTGTTAAAACCATTGAGTGCAAATGGATTTTCAAGAAAAAGATAGACATAGATGGAAATGTTCACATCTATAAAGCGCGATTGGTGGCCAAAGGTTTCAAACAAATTCAAGGTGTTGATTTTGATGAAACTTTTTCGCCCGTCGCAATGATAAAGTCTATTCGGATCATTCTAGCGATTGCTGCATATTTCGACTATGAAATATGGCAAATGGATGTCAAAACAGCTTTCCTTAATGGAAATCTGAGTGAGGATGTGTACATGACACAGCCCACGGGTTTTGTCGATCCGCAATCAGCTGGAAAGATATGCAAGCTGCAAAGATCCATTTATGGATTAAAGCAGGCATCTCGGAGTTGGAACATTCGTTTTGATGAAGTAATCAAAGGGTTTGGTTTCATCAAGAACGAAGAAGAGCCTTGTGTTT
This sequence comes from Dendrocalamus latiflorus, assembly GCA_017311315.1. NCBI lineage: Eukaryota > Viridiplantae > Streptophyta > Magnoliopsida > Poales > Poaceae > Dendrocalamus > Dendrocalamus latiflorus. The sequence continues at coordinate 9,212,040 of CM029662.1, forward strand.
ACAAAAAGGCTAGTGGGAGCGCACTCGTGTTTCTGGTCTTATATGTGGATGACATATTACTGATCGGAAATGACATTCCTATGCTCGAATCTGTTAAGTCTTCATTGAAAAATAGTTTCTCTATGAAAGACTTAGGAGAGGCGGCATATATTCTGGGCATCAAGATCTATAGGGATAGATCAAGAAGGCTAATTGGATTAAGCCAAGATACGTACATTGACAAGGTGTTGAAAAGGTTCAACATGCAGGATTCCAAGAAAGGCTTCCTACCTATGTCACATGGTATACATCTTAGCAAGAGTCAGTGTCCTAGTACACCTGATGAGCGGGATAAAATGAATGCGATTCCATATGCTTCGGCTATGGGATCCATTATGTATGCCATGCTTTGTACACGTCCAGATGTCTCGTATGCTTTAAGTGCTACAAGTAGATACCAGTCAGATCCAGGTGAAAGTCACTGGATTGCCGTAAAGAACATCTTGAAGTACTTGAGAAGAACTAAAGATGTGTTCCTCGTCTATGGGGGTGAGGAAGAGCTCGTTGTAAATGGTTACACCGATGCTAGCTTCCAAACTGACAAAGATGATTTTAGATCGCAATCTGGATTTGTGTTCTGCCTGAATGGCGGTGCGGTGAGCTGGAAGAGTTCCAAGCAGGAGACGGTTGCTGATTCTACAACAGAGGCCGAGTACATAGCAGCTTCTGAAGCTGCTAAAGAGGCTGTTTGGATCAAGAAATTTGTTTCTGAGCTTGGTGTGGTGGCTAGTGCCTCCAGCCCAATGGACCTCTACTGTGACAATAGTGGGGCCATTGCGCAAGCCAAGGAGCCTAGATCGCACCAGAAGTCCAAGCACATTCTACGGCGATTTCATCTCATCCGCGAGATTGTGGAGAGAGGCGATGTGAAGATATGCAAAGTACAAACGGATTTGAACATTGCAGATCCGTTGACAAAGCCGCTTCCCCAGCCAAAGCATGAGGCTCACACTAGGGCAATGGGTATTAGATACCTACATGGTTGACTCTAGTGCAAGTGGGAGACTGTTGGTGATATGCCCTAGAGGCAACATGGAGATGTTGAATATATCACATACTATGTTTATGATACATTGCTTTGTTCCTTGAAATAGACATTATCATTATTGATCAATGAGTATGTGACTTATTCATGAGACTCTTAATGCCAAAATGTTGCTATTTCTAAATGATCCCTGATCATATATCATATGAGGAACATATATGATTCAAAGATCAGCATATGTATTGATTGATGATCATGTCTCATGGATCATGGTATGGAGATACCAAATCAATAATATGGACATGTGTTAGTGAACATATGTTGGATAGACCCGCCATGAGACACTGCAGAGATTCCATGTGTCATTAGTTGGTCTCAAGTAGTGTTTATGTAGAATCGTTAGACTTGAGATCATCATGGTTCCCAACATGCGTAGTAGCCTATTTTGGGACTACTAACCACTACTCCGTAACTGGGTAGTCATAAAAGTAGTCTTCGGGTTTGCTATGAAACATGTAGTGGGATGTGAATGATCAAGATAGAATTTGCCCCTCCTTGTGGGAGAGATATCTCTGGGCCCCTCGATGTAATGGATTATGAAAGTGCATGGCCATGCCAATGTGATTGAGGAGTCAATCACAAGTTTATAATCCATCACGGAATCGAGAGAGTGATTGAGCCATTAAGAGGATGACACAGGTCTCGCCTTGAGCTTAATCTATATCGTGAGGCAAAAGGATTCGTACATGAGAACATTACAGGTTCAGCCGATATGATCTTTACGTATACTTTGGGGTTAATATGTCTTGCTAGAGGCCGCTATTAACAGGGTGACCGGAAAGGTGTTTCCGGGTCGCGACCAAGTATACGTGAACCTACAGGGTCGCACACTTAACGGGTTGGAACACTAATTCGAATGTGATTCGGATGTGGGCTCAATTCGGATAGAGATCCGGATAGACTCCTATTGGGCCTCGGTCCACGAGGCCCAAGTGAGGAGGTCTATATATTTGGAGGCGGGGGGGCTGAGGGATGCACGCATATGTTCCTCCCGAGCAAAACCCTAGCCGCCACCTCCCGAGCCAAACCCTAGCCGCTCGCGAGTGCTGGTACACTCGCGATCGGCGTTCCAGCCCCGGACGTGTGGATACCGGTGGAGGCGCTGCTCGTTGCGGCGTTGATCGGCATCAACAAACTACAGATTGGATCTACTCGTGGTGTGTTTGATCGCGTGGAGGAGACGATCTGTTCGGGACGATCGGCTACTTCCACTACTACCTCGACGCGCGTGGTTGGATCGGCTTCTCCAACTCTTCTTCCGCTGCGCTGCGCGTCTAGTGGTAACGATCTATGATCCCTTCTTAGCATGATGTCCTGGTGTGCGCGGTAGAAATTTTTTATTTTCTGCTATCGTAGCCTACGCGCGTTCCTTCACCAGGCGCATGGGAAGGCGAAGCGGCGGGCGCGGCTGGCATCAGCGCTGACGCACGCGGGGTGCGGGACGCGAGGCGGCGCGAGGTACGGGCGCAGGCGGGACGGCCGGGCGGCGGAGTGCGGCGGCGGGTCTGGCCGACAGGGTGACCGGGCGGCGGACTTGGCCGGCTGCGGCTGAGGTGGCGGCGGGGCTCATCGGCGGCGACGGCGACAGACGGCGGACGACGGCGGACTGCGACGCACCCGACGAAACGAGGCGGAGATCGACGGCCTCCGAAAACGGCGGACGGCGGCTCCGGCGGCGGGCGCACGGTGCTCGGTGGCTAGCGGCGGAGAAGGCGGCGGCTGCGGGACGAGGAGAGCTCCGGGGGTCGGCCCCTTTTATACCCGGGAGACGAAGAGTCCCGGGCGGCACGGACGTCGAATCCGGGGCGGAGACGGCGGCGGAAAAGGAAGGCGGCGGAGGCGGGTTCGAGCCGGACTCGGAGACGAGTCCCTCCCGGAAACGACGCCTGACAGGGGGGCCCCACCTGTCAGTGGCACCGGGTGAGCGAGCGACAGCGATGCTGCGCGGGCAAAGCGACAGCGGGGATGGGCGACGCGTGGCGCACATCGAGCAGAGGGGCGCGGACGCGGGCTGGGCACGGATGCGTGCTGCGTGGCACGGGGCGGGGCAGGCCGGGCGGGCGGCTGGCTGGGCCGACTGGGTGCGCTTCGGCCCACCTGGCTTTTAGGATTTTCTTTTCTTTTTGTTTTCCCAGAAATTCATTTAAAGGCTTTTGAGCTCTAGAAAATAGCAAATAAATTAAGAAAAATCCCAGCAAAATTCCATAAAAGCCCTTGAGGCTCAAGGAACTCAAATAAAATATTTTTGGCAAATGTTAATGTTTAACTTAATCACATTAAATTTTTTTAATTACTAAAAATTCCAATTAAGCTTTAATTAATTTCAGAAAAATCCAAATGGTGACTTTTATTTTAAAAGCTTCAAAAAGGCTCTGAAAATCAGGATGTTACAGTAGTGCCTCTCATGCTTTAGTTTTGAAGTTTTCAGATACTATGATTAGGGAGTTCGAGATGAGTATGATGAAGAGTTAACTTACTTCTTGGGTTTACAAGTAAAACAGACTAAGTAGGGCTCGTTTATTCATCAAACTAAGTACACAAAGGATTTTCTTAGGTGTTTTTGCATGGGAACCTGTAAACCTAGTTCTACACCAATGGGATCCACAACTTTTCCTGATCCAGATGAAGAAGGTGAGACGGTGGACCAGAAGGAATTCAGAAGCATGATTGGGTCCCTACTTTACCTTACTGCTTCGAGGCTAGGTGTACATTTTGTTGTGTGTTTGTGCGCTCGATTTCAAGCTTCACCGCGTGTATCCCATCGTCAGGCTATGAAAAGAATTTTTAGGTACCTCCAATTAACTTTAGAATTCGGACTCTTGTATTCTTCTTCATCTTGTCTTATCCTGCGTGCATATTCAGATAGTGATTTTGTAGGTTGTAGGATTGATAGAAAGAGTACTTCTGGTACTTGTCACTTTTTAGGCACATCATTAGTTTCTTGGTCTTCTAGAAAACAATCATCTATTGCACAATCCACTGCTGAAGCTGAATATGTAGCTACTGCTGCTAGTTGTTCTCAAAGTTTATGGATTTCTACTACACTTAGGGATTATGGGTTTGAATTGAATAGTGTTCCACTTTATTATGATAACACCAGTGATATTAATATTGCTAAAAACCCAGTGCAACATTCTAGGACTAAACATATTAATATACGATTCCACTTTCTAAGAGACCATGTGAAAAAGGGTGATGTTGTTCTACACTTTGTTGAGTCTGATTCTCAAGTTGCTGATATTTTCACCAAACCGCTTGACTCTTCTAGTTTTGCTCAATTGTATAGTGACTTAGGGCTAATCCGTCCTATGAGATTATTCTGAGGGGGGGTTTGGAAGTTAAAATTTGGAAGCTTTATTTATTATACATGTTTAAGAATTCGTCGAGTCCGAGCCATTGAAAACAAATGTGCTATAGAGACTTGTCATATTCACTCATATGTTGTCTAGCTATGGTCGAGACTGATGTTATTTAACTTGATACAATTGATCTTAAGGATGACATGGTAAAACTCCTTGACTAGATTGATTGTAGATAGTACTTTGCGATGTTCATCTAAAAGGATTAGCATGGATTTGAGTCTTATTTTAAATCTTGGCTATGTGTTACGTTTCATATCGCAGCCTTTTCATGATCACTCAAGTCGGCATGTTATATAAAGAAAAGTGCATAAATGAAAAGATGTATACTTCAAGCATGTCATGGTCAATTTTTTTTAAAAAGGCATAAAAACTGTGCTAGTGAAAAGAAATATGCTTCAAGCATGCCACCATTTAAAACCAAAAAAAAACTTTAAAGCATGACATCAAGAAAAGAAGTATGCTACAAGCATGCCACATGCCTAAGACTCAAGTGTAAAATAATAGGTTGCTACATAAGATGGCTAGCCCGCTCAGACTTCAAATCTGCTCCAGTTTTTGGCTTTGACTTTTCATTGTGATATCTCATTGTACTCTTTATATTTGGTTTAGTCATTATTGAAATGCCTGTCATTGATATAAATTGCGTCAATGAGATCAAAGATTCTGGATCTTGCTATATGATATATGACTTTACATGATCTAGGTAACTCTATTCTAATAGATGGATTGGTTACATTATTAAATCAACGCAAACTGACTTAGATAATCTACAAAGGTTCTGGATGTTTACTTTTCTAAGTTCCCTTTTAGAATTATTCCCACTTTTTAGCCTTTGATGATTTTATTGCCAAAATGGGAGAAAAGTAGAAGAAAGGGGAAGATTTGCTCTCTCTGGGTTGGTTCTCGTTTGGTTGTGTGTGTGGTCGGTTGTCTCAGATACTCGTTATTTCGAATCGCAAATTCTTCCTCGCAAAGTCTTTCATTTGAGTATTTTCAAGGTGTTGTCAATGTATTCATCAAGGGGGAGATTGTTAGACCATCTGAATGGTCGTGATTAAAAATGATGATAAATAATTACATTTGAATTGCTTTGGAATTTGCTGTTGCTTCTTCAAGTATTTCGGCCAGCTTTAATGGGCTTCAACACTTTTCGACCACAGCCAGCTTCAACGCTTTTTGACCACGGTCGGCTTCAACGCTTTTCAACAATGGCCGGCTTGAACACCATCTAGTTTCGACCATGGCAAACTTTGTCCATGAGGTGTTTACAACCACAGTGTCATTTACGACCACGCATGGCTTTACGATCATGACTGTCACGGCTTTTCAACCACAATTGTTGTTTACGACCACGCACAGTTTTGACCATAGCAACACGACTTCGACCACGGCAATTAGACTTCAACCATGCACGACTTTGAACACGACCACAACCACGAGGTAATCATAGCTACAATACTTTAACATGGTCGTAACTTCAATGTTTTTGTCAGTCGTGGGGTTTACTGGTCGTACTCGATTGTCGTAGGATTTTTTGGTTGATAGTCGATGACTTTGCAGTCGATGGTCATAGATTTTGCTGACTACTCTTATAGTCGTATCTTTTGTAGTCTTATCGATAGTCGTAGACCAAGCAGTCTGCTGTCGTTGTTTTCAATAGTCGAAGGCTTTATGATCATGGTCATTACACGTAGACTTTGTAGTCAAAATGAGTGCTTCACTCTTCATGATCTTCGAGTATTTTGAGTACTCGTGTTAGGCCAACGGGGTGCTTGGCTAGTGCTTGATGGAACGGTGTCAGTACTCGATTGTCAAAGCGACTAGGTACTCAATGGTGGGTGAGAGATAGTCATGAGTGTTGCGGTTGGTTGTCGGTTACGAGTACTTGTTGTGCTCAGTGGCTGTCCTGAGTGGTTGTAAGAGTGAATCGCTGAAAGTGGTGGTTTTGGCAGTCGAAATCAGTGATCTAAGACTATTTTCTGGATTGTGTTGAGATGGTTGGTCGTGTACGACCAGGTTCATTGGTCTTGGATGGTTTTGCTCTTGTTCTAGATGGACAAGGATGTTGTGAGTTGTTGTGCTGATTACGGTCAAACTGGGAAGAGCTTGTGCTAAGAAAACCATTTCTTTGGTCTTTGCATGTGTAGGAGAGCATGGAGATAATCACGGTCAGTGACGTGGAGGACCGGGACTAGGATAGGAAGATCTGAGGTCCAGATGGTTGAGGATGTCATGCCAGGTAGTCAGGCTAACGTTGGAGCATGTGGAGATCAAGGATGGTGAAAGTGAGACAGAGCTACGGGGTGGGATATCCTAGAGGCTTAGTCGCATGTTGAGTTTGGACTGTTACGGATAAAGTTTGTGTGATGGAAGAGGTAGAGTTTGAATAAAACCCATGTTAGGAAAGGATTTCGGGTCCCTTGATTTGAGGAAGAGATTAGATGCTGTGTTCGTATTTGAATCGGACACGATTGGGATGTTGGCCTATAAAAGCAGGGAGAGGCTTAGGCTGACAAAACTGGACTTTAGGGCTTTCATCAAGGAAGCTTTTAGGGGTGCCGTGAGGACACTTTGTAGCCAAAAACTTATTGCAGAAATAACAGTCAGATATATTCCAAAAGAAATTGATCAGCAACATGTTTTCTGAGATTCATTCTTTTTGCGTCATTGGCGACGTGTTTTTCCTGAGCGTTGTTTTTTCGAGTTCTCACCACTGTGCTACAACCATGGTGCTGTCTACGACTTGTTCTTGATCGAGCAGTCGATTTGTTCGAGCAGTCAAAGCCTTCCTAGCGACAGAGATCTCGACTATGTGATCATAGTGAGCAGTCATGCGAGAGGTCGAACGCCGAGCAGACGAAATCTTCATTGAGCATGCAGTTGTCTTCGGCTGGTACTCGTTTGAGTGAGTTCGACCACGTATGTGGCTGAAGTCTACGAGCGTCATTCGGGCGATCGTTATCGATCATGATCAGAAGAGCAAAGTGGAAGAAGTGGAGGCAATCATTCACCCCCCTCTGATAGTGCCATATGGTCCTACAGAAACCCCATCGTTTGTCATCGCAGAGTTCGCTAGAGTAACACCACCATCTGCCGGAACCCTAGGTTCCTAAGTGCCACCGCTATTGCCATCGTCCATGTTAGTGTCCATGCCATCACTGAGTCAGCTACTGAGCCAGCGTTGTTACTTGCATCTCCACCGTGTCAGCCTTAGCACTGTTCCGTAGACCCAATTCACCATAGACTGCAAACCCACCGTGGACTCGGTCTATAGACTATGGGACCACATGTCAGTCTTTGATCACTTTAGTAAAATCTAAGAAACATTCCTAGTCCCACATGTTAGACACAATAACCTCTCTCCCCTATTTATTTTTCAAATTTCCTTCATGACCAAACTTCTGAAAGTCCATTCTCCCTCATACGAACTCCATTTGAGCTCATTTTTGTCTCTAAATTCATATAAACTCAAGCCCTATCTTTCAATAATTTTTAAATAATTATTGGAGTTTTTTGTTTTTGTTTTGGTGTTTATTTTTGTTCTCTCTCATTCTGCATAGATGTTGATGCACCAGAAGCTTCATATAAGAAGGGAAAGAAATAGTTCAAGACCAAAACCTTTTTGAAGGCATGTTGTGCTACCTTGATTATTTACACCCAGTTTTACAAAACTATTTCACGTCTTAAATTATTATACACTACTATGTTGTTGCAACAAATTAATTACTCAGGAATATCTAAGAACCCTGGTTGTTGTTTATCCACTATGTTTAATTGTATGTCATGATCCACTATCATCCTAGGATGGTTTATGTCAGTTGGTCATTACTGTAGCACCAAGATGGGTTAGTTTAGACTTGCTTAGCCATGCTAGGTTATTGACATTAATTTGGAATATAAAATTACACCTGACTAATGATATATGGAATTGCTTTGTGAGTAGCTGTGTGCACTGTGTGTTATCTTTGATGACATGTGTTGCACATTAAAATCAACTAGTGTAACCGTGCTAAGTGGCAGTTGGTGATCTTTATGTAGTTAGAGAATTGGGTAGTATCTCTCTAGTCACTTAAGGACTTAATTTTGTGCACCATTGAACTGAGCCCCCTCGTACAACCATATGCTTTTATGGAAAGGGTCTAGCTTAGTAAGTTACCGAGTTTTGGCATTGACTACTCAAGTGGTAGGTTAAGCTTTGTGCCAAGACTGGAAGGTGTAATCCATTGTGTTCGGTACTACATCATATGAACGAGTTTCCATTTACAAATCCAACGTTGAGCTTTGGGCCTACTTGCATGTGTTGGAGTGAGGCTGCCGAGTTCAAGCTTGACGGGAGGGGTCAATACTAGGGCAAAGTTTCTAAAAGGATTTGTTATGATCATTTTAGTTGCATGCCTAAAGAAGAGTGTCATTGGCTGACAGTGTGGGTTGATCGTATCATGTGGAAAAAGTTGTATAGCCTCTACAGAATGTTAATAAATCTATTCGAATAGGTGTATCCATGGTCATAGGTGTTCTCGGGGATTTCACATGGGGGATAGATTTTCATAAACTAAAACTGGCAAGGAAAAGCTTTGTGGATCTGATAGATGGGCTATGTGAAAAATGTTTTACTTTTATTAGTTATTACTACAATTTTAAGTTATACTTTTAATCTATCTATTGTATTTAAAAGTCAATTTAGCTTTATACAAAACGAGCAAGTTTATCCATTTCCTGTGTAATAAGTCTTGTATCTATACATTGCATTCTATGTGCACAACTTGTTGAGTACTCCATGTACTCACCCATGTTACAATCACAACTCGATTGCTGGAGAAGAAGAATCATTGCTACTTTTTGAGGAGAAGTTCTACAGGGAAGGTTGATCGCTAAGTCTTGTACCCTAGTCTGTTGCCTGTGGCATGAGTTGGGTCGCTGTTGCTGGAATTCTTTTGTTCCGTTGCAATTTATTTATTTAGTGTCTAGCTAGGCCCTACGTGACTAAATAATTGTAATCCCGACCATAAGGTCAAAACCTTTATATATTATTAAAACTTGCTATTTAGTTGTTTATCACTATATATGGATGATATTGCATCAATGTTGCCACTGAGTGCACTAGTGTGATCCTAAAGTAGTGCAGTATATACAAAGAGTTCGGCTTTGCATATTCGGGTCCCAACACTTCACAACTTGCTCCACCCACATGAGGAGTAGACAGTGAAGTCTCATTGTCATCCAATTCTCCAATCATCATCAACCGCAAGTTTGATCATTTCCATCATCATCTCCATTGTTGTGCTCCAGCTCATCAACACTACCAGCAACCCTTGACTTTGAGCGCGCAACATAAGTGATATGAGGGCCTATGGGCCAGTCAATAGACTCGCTAGTTGTAGCATCACCACGAGCTCTCCTAGAATGATTGTGACCTCTTTGATTGCACAACGCACCAATGGCTTCATGAACATAAGCCCAAGTTAGACAATGACCACCTCCGATAATGCCTTGATGAACCAGTTAAACAATGTCATTCATTATCCTATTGAAATTCTTCTAGGATCAATGGGTTAGATTTCTTTCCATTAGAGTCTTACTCACGTAGCTTTGGAAACCTAGTTACCATCTTTTGGTTGTCTAAAATGTACACCAATTTATTCAATCTCTAGTGCTCAAAATGGTTTATCTTTTTGGTATGGATCTACAAACACAAAATACGAGAAGCATGTCAAAGGTGGCTACAATCAACATAAAGACTCATTGAGCTAACTAGTAAAGTAGTTATGCTAATTACTTACAAATGAAAATATACTCCAATTGAGCTTGCATCTAGACGTCGAACAACAAAGACTAATGATTCATTTTGCCAAACATTGGAGTTCATAAGCAGGGCCACCATATAGACCCCACCAAAGAACTACAAACGATAATGCACTTCAAAGTTCAAACCTAAAGAGCCTAAAGAGAAGAAATTAAAAAATCATTATACTTAATTACTTATATTTACGAGAGCAAATTTTCTATTGATCTTTGATTGTAATTTTTTTGTGAAGCAATCACCTTTTGTCCTCTATCTTGCTTTGTTTATCATCATTGGTGACCATCTTTCACAGCATCTATCTTGCTTTGTTTATTATCATTGGTGACCATCTTCCGTAGCACATTATTGAACATTGACCTTAGCCTTGTAGGATATCTTTTATTAGTTTCTTTAATGCCAAAGAAACTTATTTGGATTCCAAAACAATGCTACTCCATATAACTTTTGCTCCATTTGGTTGTCCCATCACTTATGAACAATTGCTAGCACATCATCAAGTAATGGTTGCTTGTGTTGCGAAGCATCCTTAATGTTCATCTTCACAACATCCATGCCTGCACTAATATCGGGCATTCTTGGCCTCTCATCATCATTGGCAACCATCAAAGCAAAAAAGAAGTGGTTGTGAACCTCCCATGCAATTTCGACAGAATTCAAAAATGACATAGAAATCACAATGTTTCAACCGCCTTACCTGGCTCTGTGGTAGACAATTTGATCTCATTCTATTCTTTACTAACAAAGAGATTTTTTTTAAAGCTTGCCTATGCTTGTACATATTGGCCAAGGTGAGGAATGATATAGCAAAATGAGTTGTTGTAGGCCTCACAAGATTCGTATCACCTATATTATTCCTGATTGCATTAAGAATCCTTTCATGTCTATAGATAAATCTGCACATCCTCTTTGCTATAGTAATGCTATTGTTGAACTTTTCTATCTTCCCAATGTCCTCTAGCATAAAGTTCAAGTAGGGGGCATCATAGGGGGTCTAAAATAAAGTAGGAACCCTCTCCATTAGAATTTTTTCTATGGCTTGTAATTAGATCCATTATCTAAAATAAAGTAGAAATCCTATCTATTAGAATTTTGTTTGCAGCCTTGTAGTTGGATCCATTATCTATGATGAATTGGACCACATATTTCCTCCCAATGGCATCAATTTTTGCCTCCAACAACGTTGCAAACAAGTGTGCAATAGTTGATTCACTTGAAGCACCAATTGACTTCAAGAAGAAGGTACCTTCTTACTATTGACAACAAAATTTATCAAATGATGCCCAATCATGTCTGTCCGTCCATCTGATATGAGTGAGCAAGCATAATCTTGCCATGCTAACTCATGCTTCTCCCTTAATGCATCTAGCTTGTTATTAGCCCTATCAAGCAATGGCTACCTTATATCATGATAACTAGGCAATCTATACCAAGGACATTACTGCCCCATGGACTCGCATAGAAAATCTCCCAGCTTCTTGAATTGATAGCATTGAATGGTATGCCATTCTTGTAGAAGAAGTCAACGACATTATCATCTACAATTTGTTTTTGTTCCTTTGTCTTTTGGTGCAGCACTCAAGTGTAGGTTGAGAAGTAGCCAAGCTGTGCCTCTCAGAAACAACCACTTATGGTGTCCTCCGAAGCATAGAAGCAACTAGTTTGGTACACTTCTGTGGTGGCCCAAGCACTACAAAAGAAGCCACTAATTGCTTTCTTTTTGCAGTTGTTCCAAAACTTGGATGGACCTCTTCTTCTTCTTCAGCATCATCACCTCTTCCATCGTCAGCTCCATCCTCATCTACCCCCTGGCTTTGAATCTCCTTGAATTCTTCTTCAAGCAGTCCTGTATCTCTTTCCTGATTTTTGTGGTTGTGCTAGCACATTTCTCCACATCTCCATAACCCCCAGCAAGGTGTCGCTTCAATCTTGAAACTTCGGCATGGACTCCCTTGTTGCAAAGCGTACATTGGAGGATATCCTTCTTCTCTAAATCTGGCCAAGACCCATATTTCTATGTCGGGTATTTGGATTTAGCTCTCCACTTAGGATCCTTGGATGAATCATAGGGCTCAGAGGCTACAACTATGGCTGTAGTGACTTGTTAGTCTATGTCACCATGGCACCTACAAGTGGAGAAATAGAAATTAATCACTTGTTCACCATCATTCACTATTGCTACTTGTTATTACTGCTACACATACTACTATATGGACAAAGATTTAAAGAAAGCAAAGTAGGGCTAGTGCAGAGCAAGGCAGAGCTGAAAGAAAGGATAGGAGGCCAAAACAGAGCAGCATCTAATCATAAAATGTAGGTTGCAAATTCATAATGCAGATGACTAGATCTAGAAAAATAGAGTAGAGCAAAGCAGGAGAGGAAGGAAAAGGAAAGTACATGAGTGGAGTCACTAACCGGTGAGACGACAAGCGGATCGGTGGCAGTGATGACGAAGATGGGCCTAGGTGACGCTCTACTTCTCTGCGATAGCTGAGGGTTGAAGAGGAGGAGTAGAGGTGGCTTGATCTACGACGACTGGCATCGTGGCCATCGGGGGTGGCTAGGCTCTGCCCACCCTTCGCATCTGTGGTGGTAGTTTTGTGGTTGGACTGTTCGATCTGCTAGAGTTAAGTAAGACATATCTCTCACACCCCTACCGATCTGACTGTGTGCCATCCCTACACAACCAATCAGGTTCCAGTCGCTCAATTACTCATCTGGTGACTAGTCCTCCAAGTCAAGTCGACTGCTCTAATTGATAATAAGAACATCAGATAAACCAATCGACAATTTAATAACATTGTATAGGAGAGTGCCTCAACTCGCACCTCTCAACGCCCTGTTTTAGACCAATCTCGAAGTAATCTCAAATATCCCTTCTCTTCACAGGTACCATACCTCTGCATGGTGTCTCCGAGGTTCGCTTATTTCCAAGCAGACGGGTGGCTGGGATCTTGAGGGCCTGTTTGGGGGAGCTGGAGATTCTGAGTAGCTAGCTGGCTAGGCTGAGGCCCTGTTTATTTCGGATTCTAGGCAAGCTAGCTACTTCTAGTAGCCAAAAGCTCTCCCAAACAGTCCAGCTTTTGGGCCAGCTACTGAGAATTTGAAAATCTGGGGAAGGCACAATTGTACTGGGACCGAGAAGCTGCAAAAACCCAGCTTCTCACAGATTCTGCAGACTAGTGCCATTAAAGTTCAAGTTATTTACCCGCAAAATACCACTGGATAAAAATACCCCCCCCCCCCCCCGCGCCCCCTCCTCCCCCACTCCACTCTCCTCCAATTGTATGAAGGATGTATACAGTTATAATACAGAATCTGAGATTGTTGTGGCTACAGACCAAACAGAGAGAGAGATGGTAGTGGAGAGTGAGGGAGATGAGTAATGGCTTGGGTCTTCCCCATGGCCTGTATTCCATATATATACATGGGGAGTGCTTTTACAATTATACCCTTACAGTTGATCATCCCCCACAGGGGCATCTATGTCATTACACATGGCCTATTCTGAGCCTTGTAACCTCCTACTAGGCCTGCTGGGTTTAGGTGGGGGCCACCCCTACAACAAGAGCCTCTCATGGAGAAGGGCTTCACAGGGCCGAAACCATGTTACCGAGTCCTTTGGCCCCCTCCGTCCCTGCGGCCTGCGAGCTTTTTCCGAACTTGACCAGGGGCTGAGGCCGTAGCCGAAGTAGACGCGCACGCGCTCCGTCCCCTACCCTTCGCACGGGTGGCGGCGGAGCTGGCGCCTGATCGAAATAGACGCGTGCGCTCCGTCCCCTACCCTTCGAACGGGTGACAGCAGAGCTGGCGCCTAGTCGCAGTAGACGCGCGCGCTCCGTCCCCTACCCTTCGAACGGGTGGCAGCGGAGCTGGCGCCTAGTCGAAGTAGACGCGCGCGCTCCGTCCCCTACCCTGCGAACGGGTGGTAGCGGAGCTGGCGCCTAGCCGAAGTAGACGCGCGCGCTCTGTCCCCTACCATTCGAACGGGTGGCAGCGGAGCTGGCGCCTGATCGAAGTAGACGCGCGCGCTCCGTCTCCTACCCGTCGAACGGGTGACAGCGGAGCTGGCGCCTAGGCGAAGTAGACACGCGCGCTCCGTCCCCTACCCTTCGAACGGGTGGCAGCGGAGCTGGCGCCTAGCCGAAGTAGACGCGCGCGCTCCGTCCCCTACCCTTCGAACGGGTGGCAGCGGAGCTGGCGCCTAGCGGAAGTAGACGCGCGCGCTCCGTCCCCTAACCTTCGAACAGGTGGCAGCGGAGCTGACGCCTAGTCGAAGTAGACACGCGCGCTCCGTCCCCTACCCTTCGAACGGGTGGCAGCGGAGCTGGCGCCTAGGCGAAGTAGACGCGCGCGCTCCGTCCCCTACCCTTCGAACGGGTGGCAGCGGAGCTGGCGCCTAGCCGAAGTAGACGCGCGCGCTCCGTCCCCTACCCTTCGAACGGGTGGCAGCGGAGTTGGCGCCTAGTCGAAGTAGACGTGCGCACGCTCCGTCCCCCGCGGGCGTAGCCGGGGCTGTTGGGGCGGGGTTTAAACTTCTTGGCTCCGGGGTCCATGTTGGGGGCGGGGCCGGAACCGTGGGCGATGCGGTGGTGAAGGCGGGTGCTGTACCGCCGGCTTTCCCGTGTTTCGCAGCTGCCACGGCATGACGGCTGGAATCGTGCCGACGCCTGGCCTGTCAGAGGGTAGGCTGTCGCGTTATGCAGTCTGCCTTCGCGTGGGTGGGGCACGCGACGGCTTGCAACTGGCGCGTCTGGGATGTGAGCGGTTGCGTGCTCGTGGCTGTTCGCTGCTTCCCCAGGGAGGCGGGACGCGTGTCGAGCGCGTACTGGGGTTGTGCGCTGCCTGGCCACCTACCCGGCGCGCCCCTCCAGGTACCGACGGTTCTTCTTTCCAGGTCGTGCGTATTCGAACCGCTGGGGTTCTGGCCTAACTGCGCTTTCTGGCCGTGGGGGAGGCGAGCGGGCTTTATAAGGTGCCCTCACCGCAATGGGGGCACTTTTGTCCTGCTTGCCGCTTAGTTCTGGTTTATTCCATGCCAGTAGTAGCGCGACTTCCTGCCTTGGTTTGTTTTACCCTGCCTTTAGGAGATAATGGCCAGCCATGGCGACGCGTCTCAACCTCCCAGCGGCGGCTCCTCGTCTAGTTGGGACAAATTGTCCTTCCCTTCTGGGGATTGCAAGCTGGTGCTGCGGGGGCGCTCGCATGCCGACAGGCGATGGGACGCCATGGAATACTCGGGGGGCCGGTGTTCCCGCGTGTTGGGAAAGAGCCGCGTGACCGAGGAGACGCTGCAGCGGCTTGTTCGCGATGGGAAGATCGAGGATCGGGATGGGGCTCGCCTACCCCGTCGCAACGAAACGGAGCCGAAGCCCCGGGAGACAGAGACGATCGTTTTCGTCGCGTTCTTTGACGCCGGCCTTCGCATGCCCTCAAAGATGTTTGTGGGCGAAGTCTTGCGGACCTATGGGTTGGAGTTAGCGCAGCTGACGCCGAGCGCAATAGTCCGCCTGGCTGTCTTCACATGGGCGACGCGGACGGAGGGCCGGTATCCTAGCGTGAGCCTGTTCGCCACCCTGCACGACGCCTGCTGCCGCCCCAAGAAGGCTGGAGATGGAGCTATTTCCAATTTTGGCAGCTGTTCCCCACGCCGGCCGCCCTGGGGAAGTGGGAGTCCAGCTGGACGCGGTGGTGGTTTTATTACCACGTGACTGGCCCGAGTGGCCTGCTATGCTGAGGCGGGCCCATCTCGTTCAATACTTCGCCAAGCGTGAAGCCGGAGGCTGACGACGCGCAGAGACTCTGGAGGCTTGTCGGCGTCGCCCGCCGGCTAAGTATGCGCGACCTGGCCGAAGAGTTCACGATGTACGGGGTGCGCCGCTGTCTTCCCGGTGGAAATACACGGGCCGGGGCAATGACCGAGCGGACGGGATCTGCCCGCCAGTGTCCCGCCTGCTTCCGCCCTCCGTCCCTTGTAAGCTGTTTAGAGTTCAGCAGGCACCTCTTGACGTGTTCGCACTTGTTCTCACGTGATCGCCCTGCTGTCTCTTGTGCAGTGGCTCGGCTAGAAGACGCGGAGCGCGCGACTGAGGTGTTCCTCGGCCCGTACACACTCGAGGAGCACAAGCTACGCGAGGCCGCGACCCAAACGGCGAAGCCAGGGCGGGTGAACCGCACATGCGAAGTTTTGGGTATTGCTGTGCCGGAACGCCCGATACCAACGGAGATTCCCGCGGGGATTTCGGGTCATCATGGCGGTGGCGGCCGCGCCGACGCCTCGTCTTCGCGGCGTTGGGCTCGCTGCGAGGCTGCCATACTCAGCCTGCCAGCCGCCTCGGCGGCTGACGCTGCTGGGGCAGGACGCTCGACCGGTGACGCGCCCGGCCGGACCAGTTCGGCGGGGCGCGCCGCCTCGATTCCGCCGGCTGCACTATCCGGAGACGCTGCTGAGCGTACGGGCACAACCTTCACTAGGCCGGAGCCCGTCAACCCGGAAAGGAACGTTACGCCTGACAAGAAGGCCGTGGCCGTTGGTGCTGCTACTACCAGGGACACGTCCGGCGCGGCAGAGACCGGAGGTGGAGTAGGAGCTGCGGCCGCTAACGTCACGGCGGAATCGCCCTCGGTTCCTCAGCCGAAACGCCCTCGGATGCAGTCGCCCCTGCCTCCGAAGGGTCGCTACAACGTTGCAGGCCCCATGCTTGGGATTGTGGCGCCCGATGTTGCCGAGGGGGCCTCGCACCCGGCCACCGAGGCGCTCACGCCCCGATCGGTGGTCGAACAGACACCACCCCCTAGTGCGGTGAGGGGGGCAGGAGGTAAGCGTGGCTCCCACTCTCCGCTCGACTTCGCGAAACTCTCTCCGATCTGCTCGCTCATTCCATCAGCATCAGGCGAGACGGGGTCTCCCGGACGTGGTGAAGGATCGAGCAACGGGGGAGTGCGCGAAGTCCAAAACCTTGTACAGGGTGTCGCGCCGGTATCTGCCGCTGTCGAAGCAGCCGAAGCCTCCACAGCCCTCGACGCGGTGGGGTCCGAACCCGTCTTGTCCGACTACCTCCCGCGTCTGGAGATACTCTGTGCTCTTACCATGGCCGCAGAACGCGCTAGTGGCAGCCTTGACCGGCGGATGCTATCATCATGCGAGGCAGACCACCTGGCGCTGGCGCTGCGAGCCTCAGAAATAAGGGTGAGTACGTGCGCCACGTGTTTTGTACAGTGCTACCGGGCGCCTGGTGACTTCCATTGCTGCTTTCAGACACTTGTCATCAGCGACGCGCTAGACGAGGCCCGCATCCGGGAGCGGAGGGCCCTAGAAGCCAGGCTTCGTGAAGCGGATGATTCTCACGCGACAAAGGACGAAGAGCTCCGCGCGCTGGAGGGTGCCTTGTCATCCCTACAAGTCGAGGCCGAGGAAGCCAAACGCGCTGCTGTAGAGGAACGCGCCTCCTTCCTGCGGCAGATTGCCGCCTTGGAGGGGGAGAAGACCCAACTGGTCGAGACTCTTGCAGGGAAGACCCGCGCCTTGGACGATGCGTCCACGTCAGCCCGGGGGGCAATGGAGTCTCTGAACCGGGCCCTCCGTGATCTGTGCGTTGACGTGCCCGACGCCACCCACGGGCCGGAGGACCTGATGGAGACGCTTGGGCTGATCGAGGAAGGGGCAGGCGTCGCGCTTCGCAGCGCCAAGACCTTCGGGGAGCATTGCGGCTATCTTGGCGCGTGCCTTGCCCTCGGCATGCTTCACACCCGTGGGTGTAGGCATATGCAGGAGCTGGCAAACCCTCACCTGGATCTTCCTGGTCGACCGGAGGAGCTGCCGGACGCTTTTCGCTCCATCGAGCCTAGCCTCCGGAACTTCCACCGGCGGATCTGGAGTCGCGTCGGGGAGGATGCGGTGAGGGTTGCAGTACAGCAAACGCTGCGCGGGGGAGGGGACTTCCTTCATTGGCTCGAAGAGGTTACCCGAGGCCATGGCAGTGGCATGGGCCCCTCGGCGCCGTGCGAAGACTGAGGCGTTGGTCATATCAGGCGGAGGGAGGGGGGTTCGCGCTTGCGCGCCCATACCTATAATCATTTGACCCCCATATTTTTGCAATGGGACGATGCACCATTTATTCTTACTGTTGTAAGCTGTGGTTTGAGCCGTCGACACCTTTTTTATAGTCCGTAAACTGTCGCGTGCAGAGGCGGTCCTCAACGCTACGACTTAATTTATAGTCCGTGGACTGGTGCGCGCGGAGGCGGACATCGACGCTACGTCTTATTTATAGTCCGCGGACTCTCGCGTGCGGAGGCGGACCTCGACGCTACGTCTTATTTAAAGTCCGTAGACTGGTGCGTGCGGAGGCGGACCTCGACGCTACGTCTTATTTATAGTCCGTAGACTGGTGCGTGCGGAGGCGGACCTCGACGCTACGTCTTATTTATAGTCCGCGGACTCTCGCGTGCGGAGGCGGACCTCGACGCTACGTCTTATTTAAAGTCCGTAGACTCTCGCGTGCGGAGGCGGACCTCAACGCTACATCTTATTTAAAGTCCGTAGACTAGTGCGTGCGGAGGCGGACCTCGACGCTAAGTCTTATTTATAGTCCGCGGACTCTCGCGTGCGGAGGCGGACCTCGACGCTACATCTTATTTAAAGTCCGTAGACTGGTGCGTGCGGAGGCGGACCTCGACGCTACGTCTTATTTATAGTCCGCGGACTCTCGCGTGCGGAGGCGGACCTCGACGCTACGTCTTATTTAAAGTCCGTAGACTGGTGCGTGCGGAGGCGGACCTCGACGCTACGTCTTATTTATAGTCCGCGGACTCTCGCGTGCGGAGGCGGACCTCGACGCTACGTCTTATTTAAAGTCCGTAGACTGGTGCGTGCGGAGGCGGACCTCGACGCTACATCTTATTTATAGTCCGCGGACTCTCGCGTGCGGAGGCGGACCTCGACGCTACGTCTTATTTAAAGTCCGTAGACTGGTGCGTGCGGAGGCGGACCTCGACGCTATGTCTTATTTATAGTCCGCGGACTCTCGCGTGCGGAGGCGGACCTCGACGCTACGTCTTATTTAAAGTCCGTAGACTGGTGCGTGCGGAGGCGGACCTCGACGCTACGTCTTATTTAAAGTCCGTAGACTGGTGTACCTGCGCGCGGGGGTGACCCCTTGCACATTGCGGCTAGACAATGCTATTTGTGGGAACGGCGAGCTTTATTGAATACCCGTTTGTGCGGGCGAGCACCGTACGAGGAGGGGCTGATGCCATTATAACCTTTGTCCCGCTTCTAGGCGTAATATCGCCGCAGCTTGTCCGCATTCCATGTGTGGTGGAGAGTTTGCCCCTCAAGTGTGGCGAGGCGGTATGCTCCCTTCTGCAGTGCTTCAGCCACAATGTATGGGCCTTCCCACTTGGACTCCAGCTTGCCAACGGTCTCCGCATGGAGTGCCGTTCTAAGGACGAGATCCCCGGTCTTGAACCTTCGCGGATATACGGACCGGTCTCGAGTACGTACTGTCTGCCGCGTGTACTTTTTGACACGCGCCCCGTCGAGGAGGTCCAGGGACACGCGACGCTCTTCGTCGGGCGCTTGGACGAGGACCCTCTGCGACCCAGCCTTGATTTCTTCAGGCGTGACCGCCTCGTCGCCGAAAAGAAGCTTGAAGGGCATGAACCCTGTCGGGCGTGTTATCGTTGTGCGAAGAGACCAGAGGACGCTGTGAAGCTCGCTCGGCCACCTGCCCTTCGGCAACCCGACTAGGCATTTTTTGACGGCGACAGAGATGGCA
This sequence comes from Dendrocalamus latiflorus, assembly GCA_017311315.1. Lineage (NCBI taxonomy): Eukaryota > Viridiplantae > Streptophyta > Magnoliopsida > Poales > Poaceae > Dendrocalamus > Dendrocalamus latiflorus. The sequence continues at coordinate 9,232,065 of CM029662.1, forward strand.
CCGTTCGCCCTTTCGACTGCTCCGTTGGACTGGGGGTGCCCAACCAAGGCGAACCGAATCGTGATGCCCATGTCACCGCAGAACTCCTTGAATGGGGCGGCGTCAAACTGCAGGCCGTTGTCGACGGTGAGTTCCCTGGGCACGCCGAAGCGACATATGATGTTCTGCCAGAGGAAACGCTGCATGGCCGCCGAGGTTATCTTGGATAGGGCTACCGCCTCCGGCCACCTGGAAAAGTATTCCAGCGCAACTACCACGAACCGCAGGTCTCCTGGGGCTCGGGGGAGCGGTCCCACTATGTCGACGCCCCAGCGTGCCAACGGCCACACCGGGGGAATAGGATTGAGGTTCGTCGGGGGCCTGCGAATGATGCGCCCCATCCACTGGCACCCCTGGCATCGACGCACGAGGTCCTGGGTGTCAGTGATGGCAGTCGGCCAGTAAAAGTCTTGCCTGAACGCTTTGCCGACCAATGACCTCGGCGCGAGGTGAGACCCGCAGGCCCCCGCGTGGGTCTCCGCGAGGATCTTCTTTCCTTCTTCGCGGGAGAGGCAGCGCAGAAGTGGTGCACAAACTCCCTGCTTGTAGAGCGTCCCTTCAAACACCTGGAAGGATCTGGCACGGTGTTGCAGACGCCGGAGCTCGGCATGGTCCTCTAGCTCGGCAATGCCCTGCAGGAAATTAAAGATGGGCTCTCGCCAGTCGCCCTGCTGGACGACGTGGTGAACAAGGGCTGCGTCCCGGTTGTCCTGCGCGATGGCCGCCTGCGGCAATACTTCGTAAAACGCCTCGTCAGGGGGTGGCAGCTACTGGCTGGCCGCCTTCGCGAGAGCGTCGGCCTGCTCATTTTCCACGCGAGGGATGGCTTTGACCGTGATGCCTAAGAAATGCCTTTCCCTTGCTCTTACGGCGACGAGGTATTTAGCCAGCTCGGGGCCCTTGGCTTGATATGACTTGTCTACGTGGCCGGCCACCAAACGCGAGTCCGTGCGGACGAGCACTCGCCGTGCACCGATTGCCTTGAGCTTGGTCAGGCCGAAGAGTAGCGCTTCATACTCCGCTGTGTTGTTGGTGGCCGGAAACGCGAGGTGCGCTGAGTACAATAGGCGCTGCCCCTCGGGTGTGACAATTACCGCGCCCACGCCCGCGCCCGCGACACCGTAAGCCCCATCGACGGTGAGGGTCCAGACCGGGTCGTCGTGCTTCTGAGCAGGGTGAGCTGGCGGGGTTGTAACACCCCAGGACCCACATTACCCTGGGATGCTACTAAAACTGCTCTACAACTAGCCAATTTACAAAATAAATTCAACTGGCAACAATTACTAAACAAGATAGTATAAGTGGAAGCATAAACAACTAAGGAATAACAGGATAGAGATAGCAATTCAATATTTAAAACATCCTCCAACCTTTTAATCTAAAACATAGCTCACAAATTTAACATTATTAAGATAATGTGAACAAAGCTATGCGAAGGTCTAGAATCCTTTCAACTTTATTACAGCACAAAAAAAATATGATTCACGTGCATCAGTGTGGTGCCGCTCTACCCTTCCCATGCATGCTCAAAGTCCACCTGTAGGGAGGGGGAAACAAGGGTGAGATAAAATCTCAGCAAGCAAACTGTTTAACAGGCTATTCAAATTACAAACAATTATACATCATTATTTATAATTCCATACAACCACAGTTCATGTCCACAATTATTAAACCACCACGAACTTCCATGAATCATACCTCTTCAATTTCAGATTTAATTGGCATATGAATGCAGTCATTTTATCCACAATTAAATGCAAATCAAACATTTAATCTTCCACAAACTACAATAGATTAATCATCAACAATTTAATCTTCCACCAATAGCAATGTTTGTATCCTCAATCCTCAAATCACCATCAATGACGGTAAAACATTAACAGATAAATCTTGTTTGACTACTTTTAAACCTCAACCACTATCACCACCAAGACAATAAAACGTATGTATGTTGTTTTCCAATACTTTGTTGTTCCTCACATCCACAACTGCTATCATCAATTATCACAAGAGACAAGAGTCTCATGCCACAACCACAACCCTGACCATACACACGTGACGAATCCCATTCCAGGACCTCAACCACAATCCTCATACCATAAATAGCTCACACGAGCCAATTCCACATTACAACTATGAAGTTGTATATTCCACATTACAACTATGAGTTGAAAATTCCACAAAATAACTTCACCACATTATATTGCATATGTATGCAAATGATCTTCCCACAATGCAATGCATATGAATGCTTTCATGCTATGCTCCACATCACTCTTTCCAGGGCAGGATTTGAGATGCATCGTATTACGGCAATATACGATGCTCCCGCGGGATAAGAGGTGCATCGTATTACGGCAATATACGATGCTGTACCGGTACGGTCGCGGCTATGTGCGGCGACATCCACATATGCATATGACATGATATGATATGATATGAATGATATGATAATCACAAATCACATTAATCCATCCTCAAATGAGCATCAACATGCTCACGACATATCCACATCCACCACATGTTATTTTCATGTTCCACAATAACATTAAGCAAGATTTCCACATGTCTACTAGCAGATTATCAACATATCAATGGATAAATACTTGCTACCATCTCCACAATTAAGATATCATGCAATCATGGCATAATGTATCAAATTATGATAATAATAATAATGTAAACTGAAAGTAGAAGGAATAACAAGTTAAACGGTAGCAACCACCGCTACGTTTACTTGCCTCAATCCGACGAAGCGAAGTAAAATCAAGAGCGCTCAGGGACAAGACCACCTGTCCAAAAGGCATCTCTCAGCACAATGCCACAGCATACAAACACGACATAAATAATTAAAGACGTCGCTAGAACCCCGAACCCGCACTAACTCCTCTCCGCTCAACAATTCAGCAAATTACCCTCTGCAGTAGCGCTGCTTAACAATTTCGTATCTTTAAAAATATTGATTCAATTACAGAAAACGATACCTCTCTGGATTAATCACTTAAAAGCCTACATTTTTCATGTAGAACACATATTTTTATTTTGATCACAGCTAGGTGTAATTTAATGCCCAAAACAGAGGAAGATCTCTGTTCTAGCAGATTGGACAGCGATATTAAAATGCATCCCAACAACAATACAGGGGTCTATAAATTATGAATTTTATACAGCAGCTATATCTCTGAATTATCTACAACTTTCTCAATTAAGTCCATGACCATACAAATCATTTACTACCTCAAATTCACATATTACCGTCGGTCTGTGCCAATCTGCTCGCCTGACGAACAGCAGTATTCCCGACCCTGTAACTCCCAGATCCCACGGCAGAAAAATCCAAAACAAATACAGAAGATTCGTCTGGAAGTCCTCTACAACTTTCCTTTTGGGAGAGTCCGCAGGAAAATTCTTTTACTAGGTCAAAACCTCGCGAACAGACGCTCTGCGCGAATCAATCTACAGGCAGACATCAACTAATCTCTAATCGGGCAATTAATCTATTAACTACCTTCAAAATCCGTACCAAGAACCCTAATTATTTCGAAAATCAGAGGGTTTGGGATGAGGAACAATTACCTAGATGAAGAATCACCCCCTTTTTTTCCTCCTCTTCTTCTCCTTCCTTCTCCTTCCTCCTTCTCCTTCTCCTTCCTCTCCTTGGCTCCAATGGCAGCAGCACTTGTGGGGGAGGTGGGGGCACCAACCAGGGAGGGGGGCTGCGCCCAAGAGGGTGGGAAAGGGGGTGGCGGCTGGGTGTGGGGAAAAGGGGGAGGAGGGGGAAGCCCTAGGGTTAAGTGGGAGGGGGTGCGGCCACCCCTTGGGCCTCCGGCCCCAAGGTGGTCGGCCCACTCTCCAGGCAGCCCACTTAGAGTTTTTATTTAAATTTTTAATTTATTGTATTCATTTTATACTGTTCTACAATTTTTACTTTTCCCTTCCCGCGTTTTGCCGAAAAACCGGCGACTCCGCGATTGTTTTAAAATCTTATGTCGTATCGACGATCAGGGTATTACAGGGGTCCATTCGGCGAGGAAGTCGGCGAGGACTTGAGATTTGATTGCCGTCCTTGAGGCGTATGTCAGGGAAAACGGGGCGAGCTCGGCAGCCCACTTGTCGATGCACCCTGTGGATTCCTTGTTGTGCAGCATCTCCGCTAGTGGGAATGAGGAAGGCACTGTGATTGGATGGGCCAAAAAATAATGCCGGAGCTTCCTGGAGGCCATGACCAATGCGTAAGCAAGCTTTTCCAGCTCGGTATACCTCGTCTTGGTGCCTTGAAGGGCTTCGGAGACGAAGTATGCGGGCCGTTGCACGGCGCCTTCCTCTAAGACGAGGACGGCACTGACCGCTGTGGCTGAGGCGGCCAGATATAGCAGGAGGGGAGCCTCTGGTGCTGGGGTGACCAGAGTGGGGAGACTCGCCAGGTGTTTCTTGAGCGCGTTGAAGGCCTCCACACAGTCACCATCCCAACGAAATCCGTCGCACCCGCGGAGTGTCTTAAAAAATGGCAAACCTCGCTCCGCCGCCCTGGATAGGAAGCGGCTCAAGGCTGCCATGCGGCCCGCCAGCCTCTGGACTTCCCTCGTCGTCTTGGGCGGCTCCATACCCAAGATAGCGTCGACCTTATCAGGGTACGCCTGGATGCCCCGCCCAGACACGAGGAATCCCAGGAGTTTGCTTGCCTGCACGCCGAAGACGCACTTGTCGGGGTTGAGCTTGATGTCGGCTTTCCTGAGGTTGTCGAAGGTCTCCTCAAGGTCCCGGCCATGCAAAGCGAGCTGCCGGGTTTTGACTACCACGTCATCGACATAGGCCTCGACGTTCCTCCCGAGCTGGGCGGCCAGGGCAATGGCGACGAGGCGGGTAAAGGTAGCGCCCGCGTTCTTCAAGCCAAAGGGCATCCTGATGAAACAGAAGGTGCCGATTGGTGTGATGAAGCTAGTCTTGCTCTCGTCGTCCTCCGCCATGTATACCTGATGGTAACCGGAGTAGGCATCTAAGAAACTCATTAGCTCGCACCCCGCGGTGGCGTCGACCAATTGATCGATGCGCGGCAAAGGGTAATTGTCCTTCGGGCACGCCTTGTTGAGCGCCGTAAAATAGATGCACATACGCCAGGCCCCGCTAGCCTTCTTGACCAATACTGGGTTGGCGAGCCACTCTGGGTGGTGGACCTCGCGGATGACCCCGGCTCGAAGAAGCTTTGCCACCTCCACCTTGGCCGCCTGCTGCCGATCCATGGACATGCGGCGAAGCTTTTGCCTGACTGGCTTGGCGTCGGGGCGGACCGCCAAACGGTGCTCGATTATGGTGCGGTCCATGCCCTTGATATCTTCTGGTGACCATGCAAAGATGTCGGTGTTGTTGCGAAGCACCTGGAGCAAATCTTGTTCGACCTCTGGGGGGAGCCCCTCACCAATAGACACAAAGTGCTCCGCCTGGAGCGGCACCCTTTTCACTCCGCCCTCGGGCCGAGGCTTGGGCGTCCATCCCGGGGCGGAGGGCGCGTCGCCCAGCACGTCCGGTAGGGCGTGCACCGGGCGATGCAGATCCTGGCTGCCGACTTCGATGCGCTTGGCAAGGTCTTGGTCGCCGAAGATGGTGATGACACCCTCCGGGCCCGGGAGCTTCATACATAAGAAGGCGTGGTGTGGGACCGCCTCGAAGGAGTTGATGGCGGGCCGTCCCAATATGACGTTATAGGGGTGTGCGATGTCCACAACGTCAAAGATGACATGGTGGGTCCGGGTGTTACTCTCCTGGTGGAGCGTGACGGGGAGGGATATCTGCCCTATGGCCTGCAGCAGCTGACCTCCGATGCCCTGAAGCGGAGCTCCTGCCTGCTCCATGCGACTTCGGTGGGTTCCCATACGGTCGAGGGCCCCTGTGAACAGGATGTTCACAGAGCTTCCGCCGTCGACAAGGATGCGCCTGACGTCGCAGCCCGCGATGTGGGCCTGAATGACCAAGGGATCATGGTGAGGGAACTCCACGCCCCTAGCGTCATTCAGGGTGAAAGTGATGTTGCGGGGCGGCAGCCACAATTGCGGCTGCTCCGCGGGGGCCCCTGATAAGGAGCCTCCAGTGATGACTTTGACGGCGCGGCACCGTGCATCCTCCCTGGCTTGCGAGGGGCTGCCCCTCGGATGCCGCTCCTGGACCTCGGCAAGGAGCCGAAGGGGCGAGTCCCGGGGTGCGGCCATCGCCCGTTGCAACTCCATAACCGCGGCGCACGTCTTCATGTAGTGATCACCATAACCGTGCACCTCGCACCATTTTCTGTAATAGAGTTGCTCCTGCTCCGCCCGGGGTCGCTCAGCGTGGCCGAGTTCGCCTTCGCGACCTCGAATGGCATTTTCGATGACGAAGGTATGGCGGGCCTTTTGCGGTCTGCGCTGGTGACGCCGGGGCTTGCGTCTGCTCTTTGGAGAGCCTTCCGGCTCCCCGGTGGTGTTGCTTCCAGGGGGGTCTTCCCGGGGCTGTCGACTGCGGGCCTGCTTGGAAGGGTCGCCGCCCACGACCTCGTCGTATATCGAGCGTGTCGCTTGAGCAAGATCGAGGGTGGAAGTGTTGCGTCTCCGCGCATCTTCCTCAGCCCGCGCGTATCCCTCCATCTTGTCGAAGAGCTCTGCCCTTTCCGACGCGGGCTCTGGCGTGGCCCCTGGCGCGGCCTGCTGGCTTCGAGCCGCTTGCATGTCACGGACAGCTCCGCGAAGGTCCCCTAGCTCCCGCTGGAACACGTTGAGGGCCGCCAGTAGCGCGCCTTCCACTGCCGGCGCAGGCGGGGCCGCCGATGCGCCCCTCGGGCGGGTCGACGCGGGTACGGCCACTGCGATGCCGATGGCGGGGTCGGTCGTCGCGGTGTCGACGGCGGGGTCGGTCGTCGCGATGCCGATGGCGGCGTCGATCGTCGCGGTGTCGATGGCGGGGTCGGTCGTCGCGGTGTCGACGGCGGGGTCGGTCGTCGCGATGCCGATGGCGGCGTCGGTCGTCGCGGTGTCGATGGCGGGGCTGGTCGATGGCGGGGTCGGTCGTCGCGGTGTCGATGGCGGAGTCGGTCATCGCGGTGTCGATGGCGGAGTCGGTTGTCGCGGTGTCGACGGCGGGGTCGGTCGTTGCGGCGCGAGCGTCGACGTCCTCAACTGCTGCGACCACGCCGCCACCCGCGCCCGCGACAGCCAACGCCGAAGCCCCAGAGCTCACGCGACGCCCCGCTCCAGCCGTCTTCTTTCCCTTCACCGCCGTCGTTGAAGCCTTTTCCGGTGCCATCCTCCTTCGAACTTCAGGCTTACTCCCGTCCTCCCCACGGACGGCGCCAACTGTTGTGGCTACGGACCAAACAGAGAGAGAGATGGTAGTGGAGAGTGAGGGAGATGAGTAATGGCTTGGGTCCTCCCCATGGCCTGTATTCCATATATATATATATATATATATATATATATATATATATATATATATATATATATATATATATATATATATATATATATATATATATATATATATATATATATATATATATATATATATATATATATATATATACATGGGGAGTGCTTTTACAATTATACCCTTACAGTTGATCATCCCCTTCAGGGGCATTTATGTCATTACACATGGCCTAGTCTGGGCCTTACAACCTCCTATCAGGCCTGCTGGGTTTAGGTGGGGGCCACCCCTACAACACCTTGCAATTTTTGTCAAGTCTTCTGGGGTACTTTTGAGCTGTCTTTTGGTTACACCTTTATTCATACTGCCTTTAGAACATTGGGACCAGATAGAACAATTTAAGCAATTCCATCATCCCTTTATCTGTATGGAGACATGGTAGTTATCCATATTAATATTTAAGATTATGATTTGGAGTCAAATTTATTGTCATGAAATTTTAATATTAGTTTTTCAATGTTTGAACTAAGTAATACAAATTTATAGCATGGATATCTCTTCTATCAATACATAATCAGGACATCAACTCACCTAAGGGTATTTCAGTCAATACATCTATCAGGATACCAGCTGCACAGCTAGAATCCAGGATGCCAAACAGGCTAGCTACTCAGACTAGCCAGCTACTCAGAATCTCCAGCTAGCTACTCAGACTAGCTAGCTACTCAGAATCTACAGCTCCCCCAAACAGGGCCTGAGTAGTTGGCTAGTCTGAGTAGCAGCTGGTCTGAGTAGCTAGCATGTTTGGCATCCTGGATTCTAGCTGTGCAGCTGGTATCCTGATAGATGTATTGACTGAAATGCCCTTAGGTGAGTTGATGTCCTGATTATGTATTGATAGAAGAGATATCTATGCTGTAAATTTGTAGTCATTGAAAAACTAATATTAAAATTTCATGACAATAAATTTGACTCCAAATCATAATTTTAAATATTAATATGGATAACTACCATGTCAACTTTTGAAGAAGAAAACAAAATATGCTTGGTCTGCCCCTGTTGGAACTCCATCAATGTACTGAATAGAATTAGGGCACAGCTACATATCCTGCTACTTTACATGTAGTGGTTCTTCGATTCATGCAGAAGGTAAAAATATTATCTTCATTTTTCAGATTCTCAGTAGCTGACTCAAAAGTTGAATTATTTAGGAGAATTTTTAACTATTAGAAGTAGTAGCTTGCCTGGAATCCTAATCAAACAGGCCAGTCCACGGCCGCGCAACTGGCCAACCGCAGAAACCGCGGGAAGCATCGGAATTCCCGCGCGGAAACAGCCACCCCTCCCTTTCCTTTCCCCCCAAATCCCACCACTCCCAAGCTTCTCTAGGGTTTCCATCAGCCCCCTCGCTCCATGGCTCCCAAGCGCCGCCGCGTGGACCAGAGCTCGCCGTCGCCACCTCCACTGCCGCCTCCTATGCGGACGCCACCGTCGCAGCGGCAGCCGGTGGTCGTCTTCGCCCACGGCGCCGGCGCCCCCTCCTCGTCCGATTGGATGGTCCAGTGAGCTCTCTCTCTCTCTCTCTCTCTCTCTCTCTCTCTCTCTCTCTCTCTCTCTCTCTCTCTCTCTCTCTCCGTTTGTTCGTGTGTGCATAATGGATTGTAGCCAAGCGTGCTCTTTTGGTAAAATGAATCTCCTGAGTTGGGGATTTCATTTATTGTATTTCGGTGTATGTGGAATCTGTACAATGGTATTCTACACTGGACGATGGATTCTGCTAGTTGGAAGGAAATGGTGAAAGAAGCACTGGATGCCGTCGAAGTGGTGACATTTGATTACCAATGTAAGTTAATTTGATGAATCGTAGTGCTAATTCCTGTCCCCGGTTCATCAACTCCTTGATGCGAATCTGTTCGAGAGACCATAGTGATCAAACAACAATGTGGCTACAGATATGTCGGGTGGGAAGCGCAGGGCTCCCCCGAAGGCGGAGAAGCTTGTGGATCATCACCTGGGTGTGGTGAAGGCCGCCGTAGCGGAGCATCCGAGGCACCCGCTTGTTCTGATGGGGAAGTCTATGGGTTCGAGGTAATATCTGGTGGCAGAGATCCTGTTTGTATCATCCTTGTGCATCTTCTTGGTTTGTTTCACGGTTTGAGTACTTATCATGCTTCGACATTGTCAGAGTCAGCTGCATGGTGGCTAGTTCAGTTGATATCGATGTTTCTGCCGTCATATGCTTAGGTTATCCGTTGAAGGTATCCCTTGCTCCATTGTTTAGTTGGGCTATGCATTGCTTCTTGGCTCTCTTGGGTGAATTCTTTTCCTTGATTGGTCAAAACTCAAAACAGCAATCTACACAGCAAATGGATTTAGATTCTCTTTACGTAATATAATTGGTAAAGACCTCAGTTAGGTGTGCACAAAAATGGTTGATGTGATTTTAAAATATACTTGTTGTTGCTTCCCACTCGTTAAAATTTGTGCAGGGATGTTTTATTCATAATTTGCTCACTCAATTTACTCCAGATAGATTTAGAAACTAAAGGATATGTCCCTTTTTTTCCGTCTTTGCTTTCTTCAACATAGGGAGTGAATGGGGCAGTGAGGGACGAGACACTACTAAAGCTGAAGATTCCAACAATGTTTGTGCAGGTACTGAAGAAGTTTCTTTGTTTTCTGAATATTTTGGAGTGGAAGAATACTAAATAGCAATTATCAGTAATTGCTGAAGCTTGACTTGCAGTGCATTTGTGTTCACAGGGCAGTAAAGATGGCTTATGCCCCTTGGACAAACTGGAGTCCACTCGCAAGAAGATGACCTGCAAGAATCAACTGCATGTTATTGATGGTGGCGACCACTCTTTTAAAATCGGCAAAAAGTACCAAGAGTCTACTGGAGTAAATCAACATGATGCTGAAATGGAAGCTGTTAAAGCAATTGCACAGTTTGTCCAGAATTCCATAACAGAAAGCTGAACCTAGCTGTTTTTGTACATTTTTCTTAGAAGATCTAATGGTGGCTGGATCTTAGCCTTGTGGCTTTTGCAAGACCTAATGTGTTCATGTACTTGGTAACAAGTTAGATGTAAAAGAATGCTACATTTTGCCTTGTAATGTAAGATGCTAGTTCTGCTTTGTGTTTTTGCATCCAATATCTATTTGTTTTGACATCACATTGTCACATGATTGAAATCATCATGCTGCCACATCAAATATTCAGGCAACACACTCGTTCTTGGCTGCTTATCTGTCAATCATGAATATATCAGTGGGTAGCATGATGCGATTATAGTGTAGCGGTTCATTTACCAATTTAAATGTGAATACATTGAAGTAGGTAAATGTCAAGGGTTTTCTCTTTGCTATCATCACAACTTACCACATGAAGTATTTCACAAAAGATTCGTGTAGTCCTGTTATTAATATGAATCTATGAAGAAGGCCCATTAATATTCATCCATGATGCTGAATGTCTGTACAAAACTTGGTTATCATGCCTTAAGTTTACCTAACCTTCCTAATATTTTTTTGTATGTTTCGTCTTGCTAATATGAATATAATCTGTACTTGATAACATTCTATGACAGAAGACTGCCATCTTAGATTTGCTCTGGTGCTACGTCCATAAAATCTTCCTAGAATAATCGTAAAGTTACTTGCATGTTGCCCTCTATGTTTAGTCCTGGACTTCCTGGTGCTACCTCCATCTCATGCTTTTGCTTACTGAACCACTGGTGTCAATGATAAATGTATTTTAATCTAATTATATGCAGTTGAATTAATCCCATTCCACTTTTTTAAAATCAGTTTCGTGGAATCAGCTTTCTGCTTTCATTTTCTTTTGCTGTAGATGCACTGCAGAGTCAACTGGGTCAGCCTTGTTGTGCACCTAGCCAGAAAAGGTGTGAGCAAGAACACACTGAAGAAACCAGTGGAAAACCTTGTGTGCATATCAAAGCTACAAGGCTGTCGTTTTCAACAATTTACTGACTGACGGTGATCATGCACTACAAAACCAGAGAGAGAGAATCATGTTGATACCAGTAGAAGGTTGAAGCTACTGTCAAGATGGTGAAGTTCTGCATGGTACGAACTGAATATGGAGACTATATTTCCTTAAGTAAATTTGAATATGTATATTGTATTATTTCAATTGGTTTAGTTGGGAAGTAGAGTACATAATTCAACAATTGCATTTCCACCAGTTTAGATAAAAATTAGTTGGTAAGTAGGTTTATTTTATATTCTATTAGTTTAGATAGCTAAGCATTGCTCATATCTACAAATTTCGAGTTGGATTTCTTATTTTATATTGATACAGTTAAGACGAGGGAAGAGGTGGAAGCTAATAACAGGGCGCTAGATAATTATCACACGTTTGCCACTGCTGCTTCTGAGCAAGTAATAATTAATGAAACCCAAGTGTTTCATTAAATTTGGTTTCTGTAATATGTATGAATTGCAGCATATGTCTCTTCATTCATTTCTCATCTTTTCTTTGCCTATTTGCATGTTTGAAACGTCAAAAATCAGAGTGTTCACATATATTTGCATGCTGAAAGTCTGTTGAAAACATGGTAATGCTAAAGCAGAACATTACAAAAGAATTTGAATTATTCATAGCTATGCTGTAACAAATAGTAATCTGAATTGGGAAACCTATATAAACTGATAGCCATCTTAATGGTTTCCATTGGATGAATCAAAAGTTAAGGCAGCACAAGGTTGAAAGGACCTCAACTTTCATTCTTTTGATACAACCTGTATTGCTATACATTCCAGACAAAACCCAATGACAAAACGTAGCTCAGAAATTATTAGCTGGTAGCAATATGGCCATGAAACAATGGTGATACCTGAATGAATATACACTGTTGGCATGAATTGTGAATTGTGGATAGCATTAGAGCCTTAATTAATCAAGGAAATATGCTCCTTGACTTAGGTGAGCCCCTTTTAACTGCTACCTAATGAGATATGCACATTTTGAAGCTCAAAATTCAAAGTTTGAACTTTGTTATCACACTTGCTTTCATTGTTGCTTATGGAGTTATATCCTTAATTGTGTCTGGGAGAATTCATTCCAGGATTTTGGACCTTGTCAAGTATAATAATGGAATAACATCCTGAGAAATGTGGGCTCATAACATCATGCATCCGTAAATTATGATTTGATGAATAGAGTTTTTTTTCCCGTATGCAAGAGATATTAATAATCACGGTATAAAGGTTCACTCTTTATTTTTCACATTCTACTATCTTCTACATTCTTTGAAAAATAAAGAGTGGGCCAATTTGCAGTTTTTGCGCAGCCCTATCTTGGTGAAGATTTTGAATTGATATAGCTCCAATTTTTATGCAGATCCAATTTGCGGACTTGTTGTGTACTGAACTTGCATTTAAGCGATGTGTGACAATGGGGCATTGCATCCACCTCAAAACCATTCCTTGAAATAATTTAGCTTTGTAATACAGGATGAGGAAGAAAATAGATAAGTAAATAATCTAAAGAGCATCATTCTCTCCTAGCATGATGCAGGTACAAGTGACTCTTCTTCTGTATCAAAAGAAAACGATATTTCCGTTTTCAGATTAAGGCTTCTGCCCCTTTGTGTCCTCGTGAATAGTTGCAACATTCACTACATTTGGTTGCTAAATATCATGAAGCGTTTTGGGTGCTTCCTTGAATTTGTAAATGCAGCACACAACCAACTGAAGGATACGCATTAAACAGCTGATGCTGTTTGGCGGCTTCATAAGAAAACAAGTACGTCAGTATGATATATAGCCTTTTTTGTGGCTAAAAATTAATTGTTTACTAACCGTCATAAAAGGATCCCTTCCTAGGTTCCCATATAACATCCAGAGTAGACTTGTCAAGAAGGTAAACAATGACAAGTAGAAAGCCATGAACTCCACGTTTCGTCATGATAACTTGTTTCTGCAATTTTGGAAGTGGAAAAAAAATCAACTTTTTTCCATGTCTAACTGAAAGCATTTTGCTTCTCTAGTACTTGGGATATGAATAGTATTTCATTGAATTATTATTAGATCTTGTTGAACATATGCTAGTTTTTTACTGCTTGTAACATGATTTTTTAATTGAATCATGTTGTCAGTCTTAGATCGTTGTCGCAAGGTTGTACCATGAAGCCTGTTATTCTTTCATCAGCAATTCATAATTCTGGAGCCGCTATGCATAACAATACTCACCAATGCTACTAGCGGAGAGCCATACATTGATATGGAAGCCACTAGACCAATGCTACCGACAAATACCTTACACATATGGTGGGTGTGGATTCAAAAGCTTGAGAAAAATACAGTCATGCCAAAGATCGTTAGAATCAGAGATACAATCATCATGGCAAGCTTCTGCAAAAGATTATCAGATACAGTGTTAGGATTATTAATCAATAATAATATAGTCCTTAAACCCCCCCCCCCCAACCCCATATGCACGCAAACATCAAATTATTCACCATCTTATCTATAACTACCTAGGTGCAACCAAGGATCGAAACCGGAACCGGGTCAAATCCCGCCGGACGGGCGGTACCGGTAACCGGCCGGTTACCGGCCGGTTACCGGAAAACCCGGTTAAAAACCGGTCAAAATTTTTCAAATGGAAATTTGGGGGGAGCGGGATGTGGCCGGTAACCGGTCCGGTTACCGGTCGGAAACCGGGAAAACCGGTGAAAAACCGGAAAAACCGGATAAACTCATCTGCTGATCTGCTGCTGCTCTTCTTCATGAATATGCTGATCTGCTGCTGCTCTTCTTCTATTTGTTGCTGATCTGCTGCTGCTCTTCTTCTATTTGCTGCTGCAGCTGCTCCTCTTCTATTTGTTGCAGCTGCTCCTCTTCTATTTGCTGTTGATCTGCTGCTGCTCTTCTTCTATGTCTAGACTTGATACATTTGGAAACCTGCTACTCAGGCGAAGGTGGCACTGCAACATATCCTCTTAGTATTCTCTGCATGTAGCATTTAGTATCCTGCATGCATGCTGCGCATGCTCCATCTACTTAGTTGTTTAATTCAAGAGCTCAGAGGCTGGATGGAGACCACAGCTGGGAGTATCCTCTTAGTATTCTCTGCATGTAGCATTTAGTATCCTGCATGCATGCTGCGCATGCTCCATCTACTTAGTTGTTTAATTCAAGAGCTCAGAGGCTGGATGGAGACCACAGCTGGGAGTATCCTCTTAGTATTCTCTGCATGTAGCATTTAGTATCCTGCATGCATGCTGCGCATGCCTCTTAGTATACTGTATTGCATTTATTGCTATTCTGCATGTATTCATTTAGTACTCTGCATGCGCAGCATGCATCCTTTAGTATTCTGCATGCGCAGCATGCATCCTTTAGTATTCTGCATGTATCCCTTAGTATTCTGCATTGCAGTTATTGTCTAGAAGCTGTTAAGCTATAAAAGGGAAGAGAAAGAGCATGCGCTAAGTAGCTCAAACCAGTGCATGTTTGCTGTCTTCATGCTCCTCTTCTCCCTAGCGTGCTGCAGCTGCTCCTCTTCTCCCCTGGCAGCTGCTCCTCTTCTCCCCTGGCTGCTGCTCTCTTCTCCCCTTCATCTGTGGCTGCTGCTGCTGCACTTTCTTTACTGCTAAAGTGCTGCAAAACACTCTCAAAGGCAAGCATCCAATGTTCTTTCCAGCACACTAGGCCCATCATGTTTGCCAATAACCAAACTAGCTGCATATCACAATAATTCATCCATTTTTACCTTCTACAATGGCTAATCTATCTACAAATGCCCCCTGGAACCCATTCCACCATCTACAAATTCAAAAATTTCAAATTTCCATCTCGGCCGGTATTTTAATACCGCTCGCCGCCGGGAAGAACGGTTACCGGCGGTTACCGGCCGGTAACCGCCGGTAATCCGAACCCTGGGTGCAACTATGAAATAACATCATTGTCTCTTTATTTTGATTCGGAAGGCAGAAGTTTGTTCTGCCTTACATGTCTTCAGGAAGAACAAAAGAAATCACACACAAAAAAGGAAGAACGAAAGTAACACTTTTTTTTAGTAGAAAGTGGCATCTTATAAATAGAATATTTAAAGTATTCTTGTCCTTTGGCAAACATGCTTATAGGGATAAATTTCTGGTGTTCTTAGATGTTACTACAAACTAGTTGCTTTTGCTCGATTCCAAAAAAAAGTTTTTTTTGCTTCGGATCATATTTAATTTTAAGCCTTTGGTTCATGCGCATACTGATGCAGCAAACCATCACCTTGTTAATTTTTATCTCATGACTTATTAATTACACATTTACACAACCTTTTTTTTCACCCAAACTGCATGAGCATGCAAGAGTTACCTCAAGGCCTCAGCACATGCTTATGGTTACTTGGTTGGAGCTAAAAGAAAAATAAGAATTTGATTGACATTTTTTTGAGGTGGCAATCTGATTGACTCATTGACTTTCAATTGACAATATATTGCTTATGAAGTTCCAACAGATCTAAATATGGTAAATTAAGTACCGAATTTATGCAGAATTTTCTACCACTTTGTCCTAAGAAGCAAGGCTCACATTTTCTACATTTTCCTAGTGTAAGTGACTACAAAAACTTGACAAACATTGGCAGCAAGTTTGTTATAGCCTGGAAGTTTCTCACATGCTGAAGGAACAACATAAGAGTTCTTGAGAAATAACCTACTCTTTTTTCTCTTGGTGCAAACCGTATGTATATACTGATAAATGTGCTTTCAACAGTACTTCCAGTGAGCTGATGCCGATGACTGTCAAGTTCTCCCACCCAGAGCTCAGCTCACCACTGGCAAGCTGTACCAAGTGTTCGTGAGGCCGCTGAACAAACTTAGGATATACGGTATGCATGAATATTTTTCTACGCTGCCCTTTTCACTCTTTTAAATGTCAATCTGGAAAACAAAATCACAACAATAGAGTGTTAAGCAATACACCATATACTGTATGCCTAATCATATATAGTAGCTTATGTTGTAATTATGTACATTGGTGCTGCATAGAGGAGCAGACAAACTACACTTCCTGCGAGAAAAGGAAAATGATGGCGTTACAAAGATGAAGCAAATTAATTTAATAAGTAGCTTGTGGATGGAAACATACCTACAATTCCCACTGTTACACGTATATCAGAAACATTCTTTTGCACTGAGAGTTTCGTGTTGCCACGGGAACTAGATTTGCAAATGGTTCATTGTTTACAACAATGGGCAGGCTATTTATAATGCGCAATTGTTGTTTAGAGTGGGAAAGGCAAAGATATTGCGCAATCCACTAGGGTGGAATATGAGTTGGAGGACCTTATATGACACAGTTTTCTTCAAACGGCAAATTATACTGACATGTTCTTTCATGTCTTTTCCCAGCATCTACCTAATTAATTCCACCTATGGACCTACAAGAATCACAAAAGCTTTCATGTTTGATGCTGGTCCGTTGTTGTTGGAGTCTGGGAGAACCTCGTATGTTATAGCGTCTATTGTAAATTATAAGATACTGAGATGTACATATGGTGTCCAACTTTTAGATTTGCTTGACTATGAAGATATTGAATAACATTAAGATGACATTAGCTTGAGCTATTGCTCATGGATGGCACATGTTGACACACAAGGAAAAGAAAAGGGTGAAAGAATCAATTTGTTTCTTTTGTTCTTCATTTTTTCGTCCTTGTTGTTATGTATATATGGCCCATTAGGCCCAGGCCCATTAGCCATGTAATCTAGGGTTGTATTTGTACTATATATAGCTATTTGTATGCATCTAATAGACTTGAGATGCTCTTTTTCTAATATGGTATCATAGCAAGGTTTAGACCCTAATTTCCTCACTACATTTCATATCTCCAGCCGCCAGTGGTTTCTTGTGCTCCTCTAATTCGATTCGAGCCGCCCTCACTTCAAGAGACACATCCCCAACCTCAATCTCTACCCACGCCGCCTAGGTCACCGCTACATCCCGCAGCCTCAAGCACCGCCGCCCTTAGGAGCTTGTCGTGGTGGGCTGACCATGGGCACTGCCGCCCGAACCCTAGGGAGCTGCCACCTCCGTCGTGCCCGAAGTCCTCTGCTTCAGCTCTGTTTCGCCCAAAGTCCTCTGTTTTGGCTCAACTTCATCCAACATTGGCATCCTTGGCTCTGTTCCTTTGTTTGTACACCTACATATTACTTTGTTCGACTACTTTTTGTTGTGATGGCCTCCCTTTCGGGTACTTATTCTGTCAGTATGGGAGGTGCCCTTCTAGCCTAAGACATCAAGCTGAACGGGTAGAATTATCGTGAGTGGTCGTCGTTGGTTCGTCTGTTCCTTCAGTCCATTCGTCTTCTCTCATATATCACGGTGGAGCCTCCAGTGGAAAAGACGAATGCGACTGCCGCTGCTAAATGTTGAAGTTTTGATCATGTTATGGGTATCCTGTGTCACAGTGCTGAGATTTCCATCAGGATGGATTTTATTATCTTCCGAGCTCTCAAGATGTTGGAGTATCTTCAGCAACATTATGAGTAGACCAGTGCGGCATGTCGTTTTTCTCTTCTACAGACTCTTCATGATTTACATTAGCAAGATATGTCTATTGAGGAGTGTTACAATTCTTTCACTCTTGTTTCACGACAATTGACCTCTATGGTTCCTACTTCCTATACTGGTTGCACTGGCTATACAGGCAAGGCGAGTCATGATGCGCAGAATTTGATGTTCACTTTTGTTATGTGCCTTCGTCCAAAGTTTGTCTATTCAAGCTCAACTCATGGGCATGTTGTTCTTCCCACCATGGAGGAGTCCCTTGCTGCACTGATTGTTGAGGAGACTTGACTTCACTCTTTGTCCTTTGGATCGACACTTCTGTAGTCTATTCTTTGATTTGCACCACCTCAGTCTATTTTTGTGGCCCCTCGTTAGGAGGTTCGCCAGTCTGCTTCACTTCCCAATGCCATGTCAAACTAGGTTGTCTGCTCTCACTGCAAGAAGCCTAGTCATCCTGTTCAGAGGTGCTATAGGCTTCATCCAAACCTGTGACCAGTTTCACATCGTTGTCATGGTGTGGTTGTTGCCTCCACTCCTACATCTGTTAGTGATTATGCTCTTGTCACTCAGTTGGGTCTGCTTCAATCTCAACTTCAGGCTCTTCAGACTAAAGTTCAGCAGCAGTCTTCGTCTGATGCTGGTGGGTCTGCCAGCCTTGCTGCAGCCCCTTCTTCCATGTTATGTCTTTCATGGGTTTTGGACTCTAGAGCTTCGTTTCATATGACATTAGATAAGTCTCAGTTTGTATCTTGTTGACCTATTTTGGATGGTTCTTGTGTACAGATGGTTCTTAGCTAATGGCACCTTGTGTTTAGTCACTCATCAGGGCACCATCCCTACTTCTCATTTTACTGTTGTAAGATCGATGAGGCCGACTAGAGGGGGTGAATAGGCGGTCTAAAACATATATTCTAATTATTAACAACAATTCAAGGCCCTTTTTATTTGTCTAAACCAAGTAAATAATACGAAAGCTTAAATCAATTTGGTTTAGCACAAATAGCGCCTAGATCAAATAAGTTCACCTAAGTGCACCAACAATATTAGGCTATAACAAGGTTTGCAATCCTACAAAGATAAGGTTTGCAATCCTAGAAAGATAATCAATCAATTTAATTCTATGTATGTAAATTGCTTGAATATAAATTGAGCATAAGAAAATAAACAACAAATGACACAGTCTCTTTTTACCGTGGTGTTCGGAGACTACCGGTCTCCCCTAGTCCATGTTGAGGTAAACCCAAACTAATTGGAACAATTCCACAAATTAAGCCTTCCACCTCAAATCCACTAGTGGTAACTCTTTTCCTGCTCCGGGTAGGTGAGCTCTAACCTTCACAACTTTGCCGAGTCTTCTCACAACCTTCTTTGAGAAGATCACCACGCATGACGCCTCCAATGCCGTCTAGGAGTCGGCAAACTCCAAGAGTAATAAGTCAAGCCCCTCGCTTGACTCTCATCACGTGCAACGAATGTACAAACTCAAATGGACACTAAGTCCACCTCTAGTGCAACACATACAATCTAGATCCTAAATCCTTGCTCATTAAGTGCAACAAATGCACTATTGAGTGGAGAGCCTTACACTAGCTCAAGAGAACAAAAATGGGTCAAGCAACATCGTCTCCAACCAACCACAAGGAGGTATTTATACCCCACACAAGAAAACTAGCCGTTGGAGCCAAATCCCTAAAAAAATCAGGGCGAGCGGAAGTACCGCAGTGCAAAGGCTAGTACTTCCGTACCTGTTCTGACATAACAATAACGGCTATTTCAGATCATCTGAACTAGCTATTGGAAGTCAGCGTAGAACTACCGCCGTTATAAATCCAGCAGTTCCAAAACATCGGCGCGGTACTTCCATTTGATCTGAAGCCAAAGATGGCGCTCTCTGGAAAAAAAAGGTTCCGCCCAAGCTTTCATAACTTCCGTGCTCCGGAAGTACCATTTAAGCCTACGGTACTACCGCTATATGGTAGTTCCTCCATTGGAACTCCGGTACTTCCGTTTGCCTCAGACACAAAATCATCCCGAGGGTGCTCTCTAGAAAAAGGTTTCGCTCGGTATTGACGGAGCTTCCGGGAAGCAGAAGTACTGCGGTTTACACACTGGTACTACCAGTTGTCCGGACAGAGCATCGATCGACTCCGAGGGTGCTCTCTCAAAAAAAGGTTTTGCTCGGATTTTTCAGAGCTTCCATGCTCCGGAAGTACCGTTCAAGGTTGCAGTACTACCGCTCAACGGTAGTTCTACCGTTGAAACTCCGATACTTCCCATTTTCCTAACAGGTGTAGATATCTCAACAGATTTTGCAAAACACATTTGCAAACAATAGTATCATGCACATAAGCATCAAATACGATTCCCATCCAGTTGCAAAACACATTTGCACATTTTTGAAACCATGACACAAAAAATAGGTACATGGACTCCTCACTTTTGCGAAACACATTCGCAAACATGAGTCACATGCTACAAGTATTATATATGGGCTTCAGTCATTCACAAAACACATTTGCAAACATAAGCCTCATACAACAAACAATGAAAACATGGACTTCAAGCACTTGCAAAATATATTTGCAATGCATAGTCCCATGTTACAAGGATTTCTCATATGAGCTTCAAATATTTGCAAAACACATTCGTAAATACAAGCCTTATACAAGATGAGTTAGAGTAAGTGAGATTGAGCTATCAACACATGATGAGACTCAAACTACTAAACACGACCCCTCTTAATAGTACAGCAACCTATACTAGCAATCCGGTCTTTCAACCAAACACCAAGACAGGTAAAAGATTAGGAATACATCCTTAGCCCTAGCTAGTCATACCTTTGCCTTAGGTCATTGTCTTGATATGCATAAACTCATGATGCATCCTTTTTGTTCAACTCCATCAATACATGATGGTCTTCACTTGACTTGATGATCAACAAATGATCATCTCCTCTTAGACACGCATCAACTCATGATGTATCTTTCTCTTAATGGCCTTCAACACATGAAGCCATCTCCCACCTAGACTTGATGATCTTTAACACATGAAAGCATCCCAAGTCATCCTCATTTGTGGCACCTAACCTATTCATCTAACGCATGCAAAATGTTAGTCCACAAAACAATTGCCATCAATTATCAAACTTCACCATTAACTCATAATGGAGGGGCTAGATTCTACAATATTCCCTTTTTGGTAATTCATGACAATCCCAATAAACAATGAGATAAAGATTGATTTTTATGAGTATACAATATGTACACAACAAATGTATACTCTAAGATAAGATTTTTAAGCAAAGTTTACTTATCCGGTTGTCATTAATCATTCAACTATTAACACATAATGAAGAGGTTAAATGACAACTCGATTGCACATGAGTATATAAACTACACAAGCTATATATATACTCAAAAATGTATTTCAATGTAAAGATCCTAAATATGCATATTAAAGGAAGCATGAATTAATACTTATAAATCCTCAAAACATAGAGAGAGCTCCCCTAAATGTGTGCATACAAGTGTGTATAACGAAGACATATGCACATATTCATTTTGGACTATTTGTGGAGTTCAATCTATATTTTGGATCCAAGAAATGCACTAGTATATGAGAATGTAATTTCGAATGCATACCTCAATGATTTTAACTTTTTTTATCCATGTGAGGCTAAGTAAAATCATTGGCAGTAAACAAAGTTAATCTCACAAATGCATTTATCATTATGACCAAAATCTCATAATAGTATTTGTCATTATCACCAAAACCAACTTAAATGGAACTTGATCTTTCAACTGTTCCTGATGTGTCACTTGTAGCTTAGCTTTCTATGAATCTTATGTCTGTTAGGCAATTGACTGATATGCACTATTTTATTGGATTTGATGACTACTTGCTATGTGAAGGATTGTCGGAGAGGGGTTCTTGTTGGTACTGGCCGTCACCATAGGGGCTCTCAAGTCTCTACTTGATCATCTGAGTCTTTCATCATCCTCCGCTTAGTCGTCTTTCACTTCCACATCTGCCTCCGTCAGTTTTCCTCAGTGGCATCATGAACTTGGTCACTTGTGTTGTTCTCGTCTTTCTACCTTAGCTCATCAAGGTGCCTTAGGTCGTGTCACTATTGACACTAGTTATGATTGTAAGGGTTGCAAGCTTGGTAAACTGCTGCATCTCCCATATTCTACTAGTACATCTTGGTTTAGTCGTCATTTTGCTTTAGTTCATTATGATGTTTGGGGTTATACTCCCTTTCTTTCCAAAGATTGTCATATCTATTATGTCATTTTTTTATGATTATTCTCGATATACTTGGGTCTATTTTATGAAACATCGTTCCCAACCCTTGTCTATTTATTAATCTTTTGCTCATATGGTTTGCACCTAGTTTTCCACTCCTATTCAGACCTTTCATTCTAATTCAGGAGGGGTACTTGTCGTGTACATTTCGTTAATTTCTCTCCGCTGAGGGAACTCTTCCTCAACTTTCTTGTCATGGTGCTCATGCTCAGAACGGTGCTGCTGAGCGTAAACACCATCACCTTATTAAGAGTCCCTCTTCTCCCGCTGAGTCTCTCTCTTTTCTTTACATTCCACCTATTGTTTCATTTGATACACCTCTTTCTGTGGAGTCCTCTTCTCCATCCTCAATCATATCATAGTTTTCTCTTCACTATACTCGTCGGTCTAGGGTTCCTCTTGATACTCATCTGTCGGATCCTGTAGCAACAACTCTGAAACCCTCTGTGTCAATCGCACTAGTCTAGGATCAGCTAGTGCACATAGTGGATAACAAAGATAAATATCATGCATAATGACCAACTTTATTTAATTCAATATGGGCCTGATGGCCAGAGTTTACATCAATGGTCCATAAATCAAAATTAAATATAAGCAGCGGAAGATAAAACCAAAGCGAAAGAAGCCCACTGAGCCTGCCCACAGGCAAACGACAGTAATACATGGCCTATTCGTTCTGATCCTCACCAAAGTCGAAGTCGTCCTCTGAAAAATGATGAATTGAGCAACATAAGCACATAAAGTACTCCACAAGTTATACCAGGAGGTTTAACAGAGTTAATGCATGCAAAAGGATTGACAAAGGAAGACATAGTATGGTTAATTGAGCATAAAGCGAAGTTTGAAGTAAATATTGTAAGTAGATTCAAAAGCTGAATTTAATACAATAGATAGAAACAAGATTTCAACAAAATAATATCGTTAGTGTAGGCTCCAACCAAACACCAACCTAATCATGGAAATCCCACCCGGACCATCATTTCTAAATGATCTCATATGAATTCCATCCATACATACATTTTTTAATCTCTCATGGATTCTATCCATTCATAAGGTTTTCATAAAGCACTTTGAAAAACAAAGTCTAATCCATGAAAAACTTTACTCAGCTTGCCCATGACCGTGGGCACGGCTATCCAGGATAGATTATACACTCTGCAGAGGTTGTACAGCTTTACCCACAAGACCTGATTATTCCATATTGCCACCGGATAAACACACTTCCTTTGGTGTGCGGCGAGGAGATCATGACAAGGCTTTTACAATGCAAAGCCTTCAACCAGGCCAAACCAACACTGAGGTTTCACCACAACTTGAATCCACCAGATTGGGACCCCCTCTTAAGCCGAGTGAGACTTCTCATGGCCTACGCCACGCTCACTTTCAACCAACAGTAAGACTAATGTTGGGACGTGCAAATTAATCAGCCAGGACAGTCTCATACCAGCCTTGTAGTAGTACGATAGGGGTTTGTAGCAGTAGGTCACAGACCGGTTCTTAACTGGCTTAGGCACCAACCACATACCCAGGAATCAACATTGTGTCACCAAACAACAATGCATGTCAGTAAGCACCCACCACTTAACCATTTGCCTAAGTCTAAGCCAAGTTTTATATTTTTCTTTGAAAACATTTCATAATCCTTCTTGATTCACCAAAGTCAAGAATACATTTCAAAAACTTATCATTTTATGTGAAAAAGTTATCCCAAAACAAAAATTTATGTCTAAGCAGGTCTAAGCACTTTATACAAAATTTCTCTAGTCCATACTAGTGTATTAACTAGAGTTTTATCTAAAGTGAAAAGGCATGTTGATATTCAATGTCAAATTTGGCCATATACAAAGAATTTGGTGTCACTAAAGTTTAAATCAGATTTGAACTAATTTGAATAAAAGTACGCATGCACAATAATTTAAAAACAACATAAATGATTTGAATTACTGGGAACAACATGATCAAAGGTGAAACTTTCCTTGCTCGAAGTCTTGATGCTGCAAATCGTCGAAATCAAATTCTCCGGATTCGTCGTAATCTACACGAGCAAATAACCAAATAAAAACAAACCAATCCAAATAAAATCCAAAAATTATAAAATATATACTTAAAGATATATTATGAATTTATATGAATTTAGGAATTTGAATCGCTGGATTCGGAGTTCAGACGATGAAGAATGAGTCATCGGAAGATCGGATGGAAAGAAAATTGCTGGAAAATATCAAATGAAGGAATAGTTCTCGAAATCTTCTTTTTAGCTGGATTTCTGGTTTGCTAGTGTGCAACACAAGTGGGGATGAGGAGAGGGGGTTGTGGTTAAATTTATAGGCTAAGAGGAGGAAGAGAATAGCAAGAATTGAATGCCGAAGTAATGGTTGGAATTATGGTAGCAGTTTTTTTCATGTTTAAAGAGCACTAACAAGGATGCAAACAGCCCAAAATTGATCGAAATTAATTTCTAGCAAAGGTGGGAGAGGTTCCTATTGCATGTCAATTAATTTGGTGGAAGTAATTGATTTTGCTTGCCTACATACATGGCTCATAGTGGCTTTAGCTGAAAAACAGAGTGTTTGTGGGTCTGATGCGTGGAGATGAACAACAAAGGAAGAAGAAATATTAGTTTAAAAGGGAATAGTCCAAACACCTGAAAAGAATCTATGGCACCGGATGTGGTGAGAACTTTAGAGTTAAGCGTGCTTGAACAAAACAAGACTTTGGCCTAGGGGAGTGGGGGAAATCTCATTATTTCTTTTTAGAAAAAGAGAAATGCCACAAAATATTTGGACCCAGAAAAATAGAATGGATTTCATGGAGATTTTGCAAGATTTGAATTTAAATTTTAGAAGTGCATAGAAAATTTTGAATGGAACTGAGGCTTTGAAAATGAACTAGGTTTTGGAATTTGAAATTTAAATTTTTGGAACTGATGCTCACGTCCAGAACTCAACACTGAGAACACACACATTACCTTGCTCACTCTCTTGCTTGTCCAGAATACCTCCACCTCTCCATATATGAAGGCAAGAGCTCACACCAAAGAAGAAATTCAAGAAGTGGCATGCACTATCCACTCAAACCTCACACACACATATGAGGTAAAGGTCAAACCAGCCCATTTAGGAGGGAAACCAGATTTTGGAGGGAGAACCACCCACTCCACTCATTTGCTTGAGTCAAATCTCCAATTTGCCCCTGAAGCACCTTCCCGGAAGCTTCCCGCAACCGGCACCTTTGACAGTCTGGACCTCGACTCCTCCCTGAGTCTTGTCCCGGTCCGCTCTGCTGTACACGACCGCACCCGGCATCCTGACCGTCTGGACCTCAGCTCCTCCCTGAGCCTAGTCCCGGTCCACCTCGCCGCTGCCCGTCGTGTCCACCTGACACCGACCGAGACCTCCGACTCCACCTGAGTCTTAGTCCTGGTCTGTTCCGTCGCACACGACCGCAACCGACACCCAACCGTCTGGACCTCTGACTCCACCCTGAGCCTAGTCCCGGTTCGCTCGCCGTTGCCCATCGTGTCCATCACC
Source organism: Dendrocalamus latiflorus (assembly GCA_017311315.1). NCBI lineage: Eukaryota > Viridiplantae > Streptophyta > Magnoliopsida > Poales > Poaceae > Dendrocalamus > Dendrocalamus latiflorus. Next base: position 9,257,864 of record CM029662.1, read on the forward strand.
GGTAGCTCCAGCTCTGGTTCCTCGTCTCCCGACTCGCAGCCATCTCACCAGCCTCGATCATCTTCGGCATCACCGACCGTCTGGACCTCAACACCTCCTGTGCCTAGTCTCGGTCCTCCTCACCTCACCATGACCTAGTTCCGAAGTCCTACAGTCACACAGACAAGCAAACCGTCACATAGCACCGCACGAAACAGCATAATCAATATTAACATTAATGAAAGGTATTCAACCCTAGAATACCCAAAACAAACTTAAACTCTCTAAACCAACTGTCAATTACTCATCACAAACATGGGGATACCTCCACATGGTCTCTCAGTCCATGACCGTGGGCACGGCTATTCAGGATAGATTATATACTCTGCAAAGGTTGTACAGCTTTTCCCACAAGACATGATCATTCCATATCACCACTGAATAAACACACTTCCTTTGGTGTGCGGCGAGGAGATCATGACAAGGCCTTTACAATGCAAAGTCGTCAACCTGTCCAAGTCAACACTAAGTATTCACCACAACTTGAATCCACAAGTTGGAGCCCTCTCTTAAACCGAGTGAGACTTCTCATGGCCTACGCCACGCTCACTTTCAACCTACAGCGAGACTTAGGTTGGAACCTACAAATTAATTAATTAGCTAGGACTATCCCATACCGGCCTTGTGGTAGTACGATAGGCTTTGTAGCAGTAGCTCACAGACCGGTCCTTAACTGGCTTAGGCACCAACCACATACCCCTTGTGCCTAGCAATTAACATTATGTCACAAAACAACAATGCATGCCAGCAAGCACCCATCACCTAACCATTTGCCTAATTCTAAACCAAGTTTTATATTTTGCTTTGAAAACATTTCATAATCCTTCTTGACTCACCAAAGTCAAGAGTACATTTCAAAAGCTTATCATTTTATGTGAAAAAGTTATCCCAAAATGAAAATTTATGTCTAAGCAGGTCTAAGCACTTTATACGAAATTTCTCTAGTCCATACTGGTGTATTAACTAGAATTTTATCTAAGGTGACAAGGCATGCTGATGTTCAATGTCAAATTTAGCCATATACAAAGAATTTGGTGTCACTAAAGTTTAAATTAGATTTGAGCTAATTTAAATAAAAGTACGCATGCATAATAATTTAAAAACAACATAAATAATTTTAATTACTGGGAACAATATGATCAAAGGTGTAACTTGCCTTGCTCGAAGTCTTAATGCTGCGAATCATCGAAATTGAACTCTCCAGATTCGTCGTAATCTACACGAGCAAGTAACCAAATAAAAACAAACCAATCCAAATAAAATACAAAAATTATAAAATATATACTTAAAGATATATTATGAATTTAGGAATTTGAATCGCCGGATTCGAAGTTCGAAAGATCGGTTGGTAAGGAAACTGCTGGAAAATACCAAACAAAGGAATAGTTCTCGAAATATTCTTTTTGGCTAGATTTCTGGTTTGCTAGTGTGCAACACAAGTGGGGATGAGGAGAGAAGGTTGTGGTTCAATTTATAGGCTAAGAGGAGGAAGAGAATGGCGGGAATTGAATGTCGAAGTAATGGCTGGAATTATGGTGGTAGTTTTTTCGTGTTTAAAGAGCACTAACAAAGATGGAAACAGCCCAAAACTGATGGAAATTAATTTCTAGCAAAGGTGGGAGAGGTTTGTATTGCATGCCAATTAATTTGGTGGAAGGAATTGATTTTGCTGCCTGCATGCATGGCTCATGGTGGCTTTAATTGAAGAACAGATTGTTTGTTGGTCTGATGCGTGGAGATGAACAAACAAAGGAAGGAAGAAGAAATATTAGGCTAAAAGCGAATAGTCCAAACACGTGAAAAAAATCTATGGCACCGGATGTGGTGAGAACTTTAGGGTTAAGCGTGCTTGAACAAAAGAAATTTTTGGCCTAGCGGAGAGGGGGAATCTCATTATTTCTTTTTTAAAAAAGAGAAATGCCAGGAAAATATTTGGACCGAGAAAAATAGAATGGATTTTAGGGAGATTTTACAAGAGTTGAATTTGATTTTTGGAAATGCATAGAAAATTTTGAATGGAACTGAGGCTTTGAAAATGAATTAGGTTTTGGAATTTGAAATTTAAAATTTTGGAATACCAAATAAATTTCAAACATGCAGAATGATGGTAGAAAGGGATAGATTGGAATTTTTGAAGAAATTAGAAACTTGAACGGGTCCAATCGGAGTTAAAACGAATGAGAACGGGCTCTCAGAAGTTTAAAATGAGAGAAAAAGAATAAATCAGATTTTCTGAAATTATTTTTGTACTAAAAACTTGGATTATGACCTCAGCATTGGATTTATTTTTCGTCCGAATTATCTTTCTACTGGAAAAGGAAATTATGACGTCATGATGATGTCAGCAACATAATTTTAATTTTCGGCCGAATTAAATTTCTAAAGGAAAATGGTTTTATTCACTGACTGGGACTGGGTTTATGGTGGATCGGGTTCATGGACCAGTGATGCGACTGAGGTGGCACACGGCTGGCGTGGCTGTTGACCAGGTGAGCGAGCGCTAGCGTGACTGCTGACTGGGTGAGCAAGCACTAGCGTGGCATCCACATGGCGTCCACGTCGGTTCGGCCGCTGACATGGCCTGGCCGGCCGAGGGCGGCACTCAGGGCCTGATGGACGGCGGCAACCGGGAAATGGTGCAAAAGAGAGGGGACACCGGGGAGTCCAACGGTACCTTCGACGATGCTCAGCGATGAGCGAAGGCGGCCAGCGACGAGGATGCAAAGGCGGCGGAGTGAGGGCATTGACGGCAAGGGGGTTTCGGCGGTGGCTTGGCTTGGTGGTGGGGCAGAGAACATGCACACGGTGATGAGAAATGCACATACGGCGTCGGCGAGGCACGAGACGGACCGGGGTGGTGGCGATTGCTCACCAGAGGACCTTCAGTACTCAACGAAGACGAGCGACGACACTAGGGCATCTCGGGCATGGGGAGGAGGAATTGGAGGAGGAAGGGGCGGCATGGCTCGGGGATCCTTGGGGAGGGGTTTATATAGGGCCGGAGGCAACGAATGACCATCGGTTACACGCCGGAGTTAAGGTCGGCGCAATGGTGCTTAAGGAAGGGTTTAACGGGAGTAAAAGAGGGGGAAAGGCAGTGGAATGAACTCGAGCGGCTTAGTGGTCAATAATGGCATTGAATGCTCAAGCTAATGGAAAGAAACGGGCACCTTAATGAGCTTGGGCGGGGCAGTAATGGCGGCGATGCGAGGAAGAAGAAAGGGAGGAGGAAGGGGGATCTGACAGGTGGGGCCCGCGTGTCAGCGAGAGAGGAGAGGAGGGAGGAGCGAGTGGATAGATAGGTGCCACGCGGCCTCAAGAAGAGATCTCGGTCGTCGGATGGAGAGGGAGGGGGTTAAGTGAAGATAGAGGGCCAAGACTAGATCGGTGGCGGTAGATTAAATCCGGGGCATCAGATGAAGAGTGAAGGGGTAAGAGGGAGTAGGCGGCTGGGATTAGAACGGGCGTGCATGGATTGAACCAGGGAGTGACACGTGTCGGCTCAAGGAGATTTTGGGTTTAGAATTTGCTTTTGATTTTCAGAAACATTAGGAAGGTTTAAAAATACTTAGAAAATAGCAAATAAAGTCTAGAAATTCCAAAAAAATCACACAAATTCCTAGAGATGTTTTAGACTTAGGAAAAAATATTTTCAACTCAAAGTTGGTCTTTTAATTTTTTACAAAAATACTTTTGAACTTTGAAATTGATTTTTAAAAGCCAAAAAAGCACAGAAAATCCAAATAAAAGCCAAATACTTTAAAATAATTACTTTGAAATAGAATTTTATAGAAATTAAAAATACTCTTTATTTAATAATATTTTTATGTTTTCAATTAAATTACTTTTAAGAAAAGCCTTTTTAAAAGCAGAAAAATCAGGGCAAATCAAAATCTCCAATATTTAGGCAACCAAAGAACACTTGATTTTATTTTAAATTAAATTAATTTTAATTTGTTTTATTGAAAATTTTGAAATAAACAGTTGGGCTGTTACATCAGCCTTCTACTATTCCCCTCTGTGGCACGGCTAGTATTGATGATACTCCTTCTGATGATCCTCCACCAGCACCATCATCCCAATATGAGCTTTGTGACTGTACTACTATTGCTGCTCCTGACAGATATGGTTTTTCTTCTACTACTGTTGTGCCTGAGCCTCACACTTATCAGGAGGTTGTTGTTCTTCCTGAGTGGCAGTTAGTTATGATTGAGGAGTTGGTTTCTTTTGATCATACTAGTATGTGGGATCTTGTTCCTTTACCTACTCGTATTGTTTCTATTACTTGCAAATGAGTGTTTAAGGTCAAGACTAAGTCCAATGGCTCTGTTGAGAGGTACAAGGCTTGACTTGTTGCTCCTGATTTTCAGTAGTCACATGGTCATAATTATGATGAGACATTTGCTTTTGTTGCTCATATGACAACGGTTCGCACTCTCATTGATATGGCTAATGTTCGCTCTTGGACTCTTTCTCAGATGGATGTGAAGAATGCTTTTCTTCATGGTGATTTGCAGGAGGAGGTTTATATGCAGCTACCCTAGGGTGTTGTGGCTCTTGCTGATCATGTTTGTCACCTTCATTGTGCTTTTTATGGCATCAAACAGACCTCTTATGTTTGGTTTGAGCAGTTCATTCCAATTGTGTTAGCTGCTAGTTTCTTCTTGAGTAATCACATGATTGTACTATGCTTTAATTATATGTTGATGACTTGCTGATTACCGGAGATGATGAGTACGTTGTTTTTCTCAAGCAACAACTCAGTGAGTAGTTTTTTATGTCGGATTTGGGTCCTCTACGTTACTTTCTAGGGATTGAGATTACTTGCACAGATGATGGCTACTATCTGTCTTAGCAATGCTATATTCAGGATTTGCTTGGTCGTTTTGGCCTTACTAACAGTCAAACAGCTGCTACTCCTATGTAGCTTCATCTTCAATTTCGTCCTACTGATGGCACTCCTCTTGAAGATCCTTCTTGTTACCATCATATTGTTGGGAGTCTTGTCTATCTTGTAGTGACACATCCTGATACTGCTCATTCTGTTCATGTACTCAGCCAGTTTGTTTCTGCTCCCACGTCTATTCACTATGCTCATCTACTACATTTGTTGTGCTATCTATGGGGGACTATAGCCCGTTATCTCTTTTATTCTCGGTCAAGTCAGCTTAAGCTCTATGCTTACTTGAGTTTGACTTGGGGTAAGTGATCATGTTGATCGACGGTCTGTCTCTGGTTATTGCATATTTCTTTGATCTTCTCTCGTTGCTTGGAAGTTCAAGAAATAAACTACAATGTCATGGTCTAGTGTTGATGTTGAGCTTCGAGTGTTGGCTACTACTACTTTAGAGATTGTTTGGCTTCGTTAGCTCTTGACTGATCTTGGTGTGTCATGCGATACTCCTACATCTCTTCTGTGTGACAATACTCTCTTCTGTGTGACAATACTAGTGCTATATAGATTGCTGCTGATTCAGTGAAGTATGAGCTTACTAAACACATTGGTGTGCATGTGTCCTTTACACGTTCTCATTGTCAACAAAAAACTATTACTCTCCAGTATGTACCATCTGAGATTCAGGTTGTTGATTTCTTCACCAAGGCTCAAACTCGAGTGCAACATCACTTACATCTCCCCAAACTCCATGTTTTGGATCCTACTGACCCATGTTGAGTTTGAGGGGGATGTTATGTATATATGTGTATATGACCCTATACTCTAGAGTTGTATTGTGCTATATATACCTATTGGTATCCATCTAATAGATTTGAGATACTCTTTTTCTATCACTTGTTACCTCAAGTTGGTTATTTTGAGAAGTAGCCATTAATCTGATGCATCATGCAACGTTATCTGATCAGACAACAGAACCATTATTCCGATAAGAGAACTGATGCTGTTGCTTAGCACTCTTAAAGAACAACTGCATTTTCCTGGTAAAAGTAATATGTATTTGATAAGTAACAATTCTGGTGCTGTTGGTTAACCTCTAGCTCTAAGTTGGTTATATTGAATAAATGGCACTTTAATAAGTTGCCAATTCATGTTGTCTTCCTCTGTTATGAACTTGTTTGGTTCTTGCCACATGAGCATGCTGCAATTGTCTTGCATTGAAAATTTTCGCCAATGCAACAATTCTTCTGGCCAGCATAAAACTGGGCTTTAACTGATGGTTCTAATGGTTCCCATGGCCATGAGTCATCTATCTGTGCACTGCTCATCTTGTAGTGCAACCAGAGTCGTCATTGTCACCAAGGCTAGAATATGCTGTAGATGAGCTCAAGCTGTAGATGAGCTCAAGTTGCCAGGATACGAATGAGATCTTCGATGGCAAGCATTTGATTCTATACATTTTGAGCTCGATCCCAGGGAGAATTTTGTTTTTAGATTGATTCCAGGGAGAGTTGTCAAACTTGATGACAGAGATCTTTCTGACCACGTGACGATCATGCGGATGAGGATACAGTAGAGGAACCCTTGACACTCAAGTTTCCTAAAATGAGCATAACTTTTGCAAAGTATGTCTACTTTCTAGCATTTTAAAGGGTGTTTGATTTGTTTGCTCATGATCAGAGATGCACAAATTTCAAAGTGTTTAGTTTCCACAGGTCATGAAGCCACCATATTTATGTTTTAAATTTTTTGTTTTTGACTCTTGATGCATTACAGTGTGTTTACTGAAGTAGCCATTGCCGTGCATTGATTGTGATGCGTCAATGTCGGATAAAAGAACAATTGCTTTATTCTGATAGAAGAACTGATGCTGTGATGGTTACCATTCATAACAAAAGATGGAACAACAGCACTTTTCTGATAAAAGCAATCTATGTATTTTTTGACAGGTGGCCATTTTGTTGCTGTTGATCACCCTCTCACTTTCAATACTATTTGTTTCGTATGTCTCGAGTGTAGCCAATGATCACTACACTTCTTCTAATGTTCTGGTATTGAACCTATCCAATTGATCAATGTTTATCTTGTAGTTATATGGCTGAATTTCCAGAATTTTGGATAAGAAACGTATGTACACCTCAATTTGCACTTTTTATGCTGCTTTAGCGGAACTAGGTACAATTTTGAACTGATATAGCTCCAATTTTTATACAGAAGAAGGCTTGAAGGGGATTGGGTTATGAAATGAACCAAAAATTTAAAATTTCTTCGACTTTTGCTTGAATTTGAGTTTTGCCAAATTGGGAATCTTCCTTAGGATTTCCGCCTTCCTCTTTTGGCTTTCCACCTTCTACCTTGCCTTGGAGCCTTCCAGCCAGCCGTCTCCCATGTGCCTTGCTGCCACTCGGCCGCTCGCCGCCGTCACTAGCGCTCCGGGCAACCTCACCGTTGCCAAGCCATCAACGCTAGAGCAGTGCTTCACCACCTTGTCAACAGTGCCTTAAATGCTTGTCACCTCGCCGCCCGACCACGTGCCATGTTCTACCCCTATTGACCATGTCGCTGCCATCTTGTGTGCCCTTGACCGATGCGTGTTCAAGCCATTAACACCCCGATAGCTTGCTCCTTTGTGCCAGTGTGACACGGCATGCCCGAGACACTAGAATCACTGCCAGCAACGTCGCCGAATGCCCTCGACCACTAGCGCCGCCTCACACACGGCCCCTCCACCGTGCCCGTCCAAACCTCCAACTAGCATGCCTTAACAACCAATTGCACTCTAGAGCCAATTCTTCCCCAACTTTGGCAAGCAATTGCCGACGCCACCGTGCCCTGAGCCAGTGAGCCCAAAACACAATCTCTCGCCAACCTCAGCCAAAATCCAATTCACCATAGCTCTATCACAGCTAAACCACCACAAACCCAAACCCGACCTTTCTGAGCCCTTCCATGGCCTCTGGACCACTGGCGTTGTGTGCCACCGCCTTCCAAGCCAAGCTGTTCTGGACAGCCATGCTCCGGTCAAGCCAATCCAAACCGCCACTGCCATGAGCTTCCTTCTTCACCACAGATGCTCAAACTGCTTAGACCCTCGCCAAAACTTAATTAAAGCTCCATCGTGCCATGGCTTTGCTCTAGTGAGCTCTTCTCGTCACCAACCATTTCCAATGATCCTCGAGTCACGCGCAAGCCAAAAATGGAATCACCAGACCTCCCTGGCCTTATCCACACCAGTGCTTGCTGCCAATAACCACCACTGACGCTCAATCGCGCTCGCTATTGTGAGCCCCTGCTCAGGCATCAATTGCACTAAGCTAAGAAAAGCCGACCAGGCCTTAAGCCTAGCTGGCCTCACGCCTAAGCCGGTTAAGTTGGCCCCAAGCCAGAGCCAACCCAACCATCTAGTTGGGTTAGGCCCAACAGTAACAACCCATTACCATTTAAGCCCAGTCCATTACTGTTCATGGCCCAAGTCCATTATTGTTTAGCCCAAATAATCAACCCAAAAACATTATTGTTCATTCAACCCGACCTGTTAGGAATAGTGCCAACCCATTACTATTCATCCAAAACACATTTGGCATATTTATACCTATTTTGACAGTTTCAAGCCCGTATAAACCATTCCCAGCTCCGTTTAGCCCAACCAGACTTCGCTAAAACCCTAATCACCCAAATCCACCATGTTCAACTTTTATGAATTTTATTCCTCATTTATTTTATTTTATTTTCCTAGCTCGAATTCTTTCGAGCACGGACTTATTTGTTTGTCTTTTCACGATAGCGCTTGGATTCACTGAGCCATCTATCCCAGGAGCAGGGCAAGACACAAAAGAATTAGAACCAATTGAAAAGTTTGAATAGCAGGGCAAGTCACATACTTTTTTATCATGTTGATCCTATATTATTATTTAATTATCAGTACTTTCAATATTATTATTTGTGCATTGTTATTTGTTTAAAATAATTGTTTAGAATGATATGATATTTAATTAAGTTCTACCACCGAGAAGGCCATGCTTTACTTGAAGGCCATACTCATCTTGACAGTCGTAATAATAATAAACTACTATGCAATCATTAGCAGATTAGACAATTAAAGGTTTCACACTACTAAGTTGATTTGGCATCTCGCCGATAGATTTTAAAATGGTACCAGGATTAAGGATGACTTGTGAAAAGCCACTAGATGGTTAGAGTCCACGACCTTACCCTAGGGTGGAGGCTTTGGTATGAATTAGTGGTACAGTGCTATAAAACAATAGGTTTGTGATTGATTGCCTCACTTGTGAAAAGTAAGGATTAGAACCTTATACTAAGCAAAGAACAAGAAATTGCTCAACAAGTTTTGACTTGTCAGACCTAGTTTAGTAGCTGTTTGATTCGATTGAATATATATATATATATATATATATATATATATATATATATATATATATATATATATATATATATATATATATATATATATAGGAGGGTTAGCTTTTCCATTGCATTGGAATAGCCCGTGTACAATGGGGTGGTATGGAAATGGGACTGCAAAGTTACTTGCCATATTTCACAACGGTAGATCCACTCAGCGTCAGTTCACGGTTTTCGCTTTGGCTAGTGGATTACCGACAATGTATGGCCATGAGCCTACCGGGTAGAAACTAGAAAGATGAGAACAGTGAAAGACCTTGTTATCTCAACTCAGTCGCATGCTATCTGGTTGCGTACGTATTACATTGCATTGAGAGTTTAAGACTTCTTGTGGATAAAGTTGGGCAACTCTGCAGAGTAAAACTTATAGTATTTGAATACGCCACGCTTCTGGTAAATAAAACTGTGTTTAATGAGTGATTCCAACAATAAGACATAAGTAGAATTTGGAGGATTTTAATGTGGAAATTGTGGATGACAAATCCCTTGTTAATTAGATATTGTTTTACTGATTTAAATGATAAGTTCTTTACCAGCAAACTTGCATATATTATTATCATATTATAACCCGTGACTATCCATTTGAATTTCTTGCATATTAGTTATATAGCCTTCACATGTGGCTCACTGAGTATCTAGTGTACTCAATCTTGCTTATTTCCATCGGAACAAACATCAGAAGAAGAAAGGATGCTTCAACTTTTGTGTTAGGGTTACGACTGCGCTCAAGTGTTCATGCGGGATTTTCTTCGGTTCTTCTAAATATAAGTTAAGTTTGGGCTTGAACGCCCGTAAAACTGTTGTAATTTGGCCGTTAGGTCATATTTTAATTGAGCTACTCTTTTTTAAATGCTCATGAGCAGATATGATACTCTTTTTGTCCGTAACTGAACTCATGCGCTGTTGTGGGAAAATAGGGATGTTACACTATAGACTTGAGGAAAGAACTCTTGGGAGACGAAGGACCTCTTGCTTCATTCATAATAGATATAAGGTTATCCTTTTACAGGATAGTTCCACTAAGAAATAATATATAAACTTAGGAAACTTATCTCCATTACATGACATATATTTAAGAAAACAAACCTAATTAATAAGGAAACTAATTAATGATATGCCGTTCAGTCCCACATGAACAGTACCTTGGTGTTACGTTACCATGCTAACATTGTCGCGGTTACTAGAGTACTCGCATCATGACACGGATACAACAAGGGCCCTTCGTTTGGAGGGGAAAAAAGGTATTCAGTTCAGTTTATGGAATCTGTCCTTTTGTGTCCACCTGACTAGTTGCGACTTTCCTAACATTTGCCTGCTCGACGTCATGAAGCTTTTTGGGTACTTCCGTGCTTTTGCTGTAAATAAAGTACACAATCATCTGAAGGATACCCATTAAACAGCCAATAGAGTTTGGTGCCTTCATAAGAAACAAGTAGGTCAGTATGATAATATAGTGTATTTTATTGGTAAAAACAATCTTATACTAACCGTGACAAAAGGATCCCTTCCTAGGAGCCCATATGCCATCCAGCTTAAACCGGATAAGAAGGTAAACAGTGACAGGTAGAAAGGCATGAACTCCACACTTTTCGTCCTCATAACTTGTTTCTGCACAAAATTCAAATTTTAAGATGCTGTGCCGAATAAAATGCCTTAATTGCATCAGCGGAAGGCTTTGAGTTTTCTTCCATGTCTATCAGAAATTCTGAATGCATTTTGTTTCTGTAGTACTTTGGGACATGATAGTTTTCTACTGCTTGCGACATGGTTCTTTTTATTGAATCATTTAGTCAATCTTAGATTCTTCTTGCAAGGTTTTATCATGAAACCTGATGTTTTGTATCTGTAATCAATGATTCTGGAGCCACAAGAAGTAACACTACTCACCACAGCTACCAGCGGAGAGCTGTACATCGATATGGAAGTAACCAGACCAATACTACCGACAAACACCTTACGCGTATGTTGGGTGTGGATTGAAAAGCTTGAGAAAAATATAGTCATGCCGAAGAATATCAGAATCAGGGATACCATTAGCATGGCAAGCTTCTGCAAGTGATTATCAGATAGTGTTAGGATTATTGATTAGCTCATGAATAATTCAATCCTTTAAAAACCCTATATTGACATGCATTGAAACTTGTAATTATTCATATGACCCCCTAGGCACATGCATGGAACTAATGTAATAACATCATTGTCTTTTTTCTTTAATCAGAAGGCAGATGTTTGTTGTCTTATATGTGTCTGAGAGGACTGTAGCAAAAGCCAAAAGCCGCTTTTAAAAGCCGTAAAGAACAGGGCCTAAGTAACATCTTGTAATGAAACATTTAAAGTGTTGCTGTCCTTAGGCAACCATGCTTACAGAGATCAAATTTTGGTGTTGTAAGCTATTACTACATCAACCTTTAGAATGCGTGAGCCAGAGTTCCATCAAGGCCTCAACAAATGTTAATTTCTCTGATCATTTTTACATATCATTTTAGAATACATGCAGTCGACCTTCTACAACTTTGACCATAAATATACAAAATTTAGTATGATAGTAGAAGTGACTATAAATTATGAAGATATTACCTTTTTTTCTCTTGGTGCAAACCATATGTATATACCGACGAATGTGGTTTCAAAGAGCACACCTAGTATGCAGACGCTGCAGAGTGACAAGTTCTCCCACCCATAGCTCACCACTGGAATGCTGTACCAAGTGTAAATGAGGGCGCTGAACAAAGCTAAGATATATGGTACGCAGGAGAATTCTTCGACACTGGCCTTCTTTATCACTCTCTTAAATGTTAATCTGGGAAACAAAGTCACAAAAATACAGCGGTAAGCAATTAATACGTCATGCTGTATTTCTTATCATACAGTTTAGAATGTGATCATGTACATTGGTGTTGCATAGAGGAGCGCACAAACTGCACATCCTGCAAGAAAGAAACGTGGCGGTGTTACAAAGATGAAGTGAAATAATTCAAGTAGCTTGTGGACAGAAAAAAAATACCTATAATTCCCACTATTTCACGTATGCTAGTAACCATTCTTTTGCTCTGAAGGCTTCAGTAGTCCTGCCACAGGAGGCCGGGAGCTAAGTGTGCCAATGTTGCAGTGTTTCTCTTACAATAGTGGTGGCCTATTTATAACAGAAAATGGTTGCGTAAAGCAGGGGACAAAAGATTGTCGCTCAAACCACTAGTTTTCTCTAGAATATAACTTGGTGCTCGTTTCCGAAAAAAATAGAATATTACTTGTTGAACCACTTGGTTTTCTTGCTCATATGAAAAACAAGGTTTTCTACAAATGCAAAATGATGCTGACATATTCTTTCACAATTTCTCCGGCATCTAGCTAATAAATTCCACCTATGCACGAAGAATCATAAAAGCTTTCATGTTTTATTCTTGCCCTTTGTTGTTGTAGGACCTGGTATGTTAGAGCTTCTGTTGTGATTTGTAAGACAGATGCAGACGTGGTGTAAAACTTTCTAGATTTGCTTGATCATGCAGATATATGGTAACATTAAAACATCTTACTAATTTGTAAGCATTAATCTTGGATGGCTGCACAGGGAAAAGAAAATGATAAAAGAATCAATGAGTTTCATTTGTTATTTATGTTCTAATTAATATGTATCCTCTACATTGATTATTAATTTCGGGTAACAGTCACATCGCTAGAGTACGGTGCCCTGACTTTCCTCCTTTGCGACCGTGGTTTACTCTCAGCCTTTGCTATGCAAAGTTACAGGATCCAAATCCGAAAGCTTTTATGATTCTTCGTACATAGGTAGAATTTAGGGGGGTTTTTTTAAGGAAATATGACCCCTGTTCACCACCTCTTTCCATGCTAATATAAAACGTGAATTTAGCCGTTCACCACCTCTTTCTCTTCGCTATCGTATGAGATGTGACCTATTACAGATAGTGTAGGTTAGGCACGTCAACTATTTTTTCAGTGAAAATTTTTAAGATCTACTTCGAATATAGGAGTACCACAAGAAAAAGTTCAAATATTTTTGTAAAAATTAAAAAATATATAAGAAGTTTTAGTTTCAATTTTTTATTAAATCACTTAGCACAAAGTGAATTATCTTGATTTTTGCAAAACCCCCTGTTGAGAAAAACTTTCACATAGTATGAAATCTGAGATAAATCCACAACTCTACGCTTGATTATATCTATTACCTTTTTTTGGGCATCATTGCAACGTACAGGCACCTTACTAGTTATAGTAGTAATAGGACAACTCCCAAATATTACACAGAAGGACAAGAAGATAAAAAATTACAACCATGCCCTTCTTCTATGACATTCGGTAGATTCTTTTAGGCTTATGACTTGACTTTCTATAGTAACTAGCTTTCAAACGAAATGTCTTTTGTAAGGTGGGGTCTACAAGTCGATTGTAGTGGACATTGTTCTGACTTCAACTGTATTAATCAAAATCGCATGCGAGTATCTCTCTCTGTACTTTCTCGCGCGAACGGTCAAATTCAAGAGTTTAAGCCAAAAGGTATAAGTCACAACTCAAAAGAACTCACCCATTGCATCTAACTTTACCAATCGGTGAAGAAAGTTGGAGCACATTGCTGGAGTTGTAGAAGCAGGCAGGCAGCAACCTTGAACCAATCTCTTTGCTGGTGATATGGAGAGCACCCATCTTGAACCTTCTCTTGTGTTTGCCAAAGGTAAAGTATGGCTGGCAAGAACCCTAGCTTAAAACTGCCAGAGATATTGGGAATGGCCAACGTGAACCAAATGATGAATAGGAGTAGGAGGCATAGCTCACTTGGAGACTGTTGTACACCTACTCGATGGCATGTACCTCCTCTGCTAGACTGAGAGTTTGAGGAGGTAAAGCTCGCCGGTGGCGCCGACGAGAAGGTTGTTGAGACCAGTAAGAAACTGGCACTCAAATCTTGACTTCTTGGCTTTGAGATAGCCGGATCTGGAGAAGAGCTTACAATCTTTGCCATGGATTTGAAGATCGGAACTAATCTACTGCCAAGAAATAGAGAAGAAGTAGGGTAGATAAACATAGTGGCCAAAGAGGCGGCACACCGGTAAACATGAACACCACAGGGGGAAGATGCTAAAGTGGTGGCGCAAACCTTGGATCGCCGGCACCAGGAGGGGAAACCATCGGAACGGACAACGACGGCGAGGAGCTTCTACTGTACAAGCAAAAGTAGAAGAAGGCTAGGATAAAAGAGGAACTCTAAGCTACTGCAGTACAAAAAAAAGCGGTGGGGACCCCTCTTCACTCGCCGCCGGTGACTCCAGTGGCCGGAGTTAGGAGAGTGGGCTCAGATTTGGATCAAGAGAAGGGGTGGAAGAGATGAGGTGTGGAGCGGTGGAGGTTTCATGAATGACCAGTCAGTTCAGAAATTACCTCGGCAATTATAATTTGTTTCGGGTATTGATAAACATCACCTGGATGTTTTCTTCTTAACTATCATCCATATTTATAACCATTGGATTAGAGATCCAATGGCCATGAATTCTCTCCCACCCCCTCCAAAAAAAAATCTCCCCCTCCAAAAAAATGGGGCCGTTGAATCTCTAATCCAACGGTCTCAAATCTGGATGATTATTAGGAAGAAAACGTTCGAATGATGACTAGACACACCCATTTGTTTAAGCGGTGCAATTAGTCACAAGAGACTGATGGAATTTATGGATTGAGATCCTCTTAATTAGAGCAGTGAATGCGGAAGAGCATGGTTCCATGACTTTGATTGATTCTCAACCGTCCGATCCAAAAAAAGAATGGCTCATATTACGATACAAAAAGAATGGCTCATATTACGATCCAAAAAGAATGGCTCATATTTGATACTACAGTATAAGGCTACAGTGCAAAACGCTACGGTATTTTCTGCTATTTCAACCCTTACGTGCTATAGTCGCTGACTTTCCTCACACCTTGCCACTGTGCTTTACTGTGCGCTCTGCGTTTGCTACGCAGAGCTGGAGTGTCTGTCACTCCTTCCTTTCGGCTTTTAACTTCTTTGAAATGAGGTGGTTTCTTAAAGTAGATTATGCAAACGGCTTTTTAAGATTAAAATTGTGTATACTGTCCACGTCAATATTTTCGTCGTCTGCCACCGTCTCGAAAAATACAGACAAAAGCCATCAATTGTAGTAAAAAAGAATAGGTATATATGGTGCATGAATTCTGGTGACAGTTGCATTATTCTGACAAAAAGAACTGATGTGGTTGCTTGCCACTGCTGTAAAGAACAATTACATTTTTTTCTGGTAGAAGTGATGTTTATTCTGATAAGTAACCATTGCGGTACTGTCGATTACCGCTACCTTGAGTATATGGATCTGCAGTACTATGTTGTTTATTCATGTTTTTCTGGAACTTGTTTGGCTCTTGCCGCATCAGCATGCTGTTGTTGTCTTGAGAATTTCCACACATGCAGCAATTCCTATATCCAGTAGATAACTGGGCCTTTATTTGTTGGTTCTCACGAGCCATCTTGTGGCTCAAGCACAGCTCTTGTTATCACTGAGGTAGGATATGCTGAAGAATATGAATGACTATGCATATGAGGTTATGTGCTCAGGTTCTCAGTTGCGAGGCTACGTATTAAGATATTCAATATCAAGCATCTGATTACATGTTGTTTTTAGTTTGATTCCAGGAAGAGTTGTCAAACTTGATGACGAGTTCGTTTCAACCACGTGAGGAACCTACACCCTGCATACTGAATGATGGCTTTTTCTAGCATTTGAAAGGGTGTTTGACTTGTTGCTCATGGTGAGGGGTGCACAAATTTTAAATGGTCTTTACAGGTCATGATGCCACCAAGTTTATATTTTTTTAATCTTTGTTTTTGATTCATCAAGACATCGATTTATCGCACAGGCGCACATTTACGGAAGTAGCCATTATGCTGATCTAGTTCTGATGCCTCGCTATTTGATGAAAGAACAATTACGTTATCTTGATAAAAGAACTGATGCTTTGCTGCTTACCAAGCGTTCTTGCAAGAGAAAATTTGCACTTTTCCGATAATTCCGATGCTAGCTGTTGGTTACCTCTCGTTGTTAGTTATCTTGAGAAAGTGTCGCAATGTTTTGTTTGCCAATCTTCTTTTTTTTAGACGTGATTTCACGCATGCCGCTACTTTATGCATGGACTACCAAATAGAATTGTAATTTCCCTTGAAGCACCTTTGGCCTGGTCTTGTCTTCTGGCCCGATCACAGCAGGGGCGGATCTACAGTGGTTCATTGGTGTTCAGCTGAACACCTAAATTTTTTGACAAAAAATCTAGTATATGTGAGGTATAATACATATATATGTATATATAAGGGTCAAAAATCAGTATTTCAGCCTCCTTCGACCAGCCCGACGTTCGCGGTTCGCACGGGCCGAGCTCGCACTGCGTGCGGCCTAGCCAGCCAGCTCACGGTCGCCAGCCCATTTATGGCGTGGCGTAGAAACCTCCTGCACGAGGCTCCGAGTGCGCGCCCGAGAGCGTAACCCTAGCGCTCGCGACTAGCGAGCGGGCGCACCGCCGAGTGCCTGACTAGGCGAGCTGCGAGCAGTGCCGGCCCTCCAAAGCTCGCCTCCACGCCACGCCGGGTGTCGGCTTTCCGCTCTGCCTCCGAGCCACGCCAGCCCTTCGCTCTGCTCCGGCCCTCCGCTGCCCGCTGGCACCGCGCGCGACCGCCAGATCTGGGCTCTCCGGCCTCAACTCCGCCTCTCCGGCCGCGGCTGTCCGCTCCACCCTCCGCTGCAGTGGCGGACGCAGGAATTTTGGAATGGGTGTTCGAAGTTGTAAAAATATTTTTCAGTAAAAAACATAAAGATCTACAGTAGCAAAAGTTAACATACCATCGAGGTGGACGCAATCTTCTGTGTCTTTCTAGCTCTCTCCCACATAGATTTCAGATTTGTAGACTTCTTCATTTTTTATAGCTCAAAGATCTACAAAATCATAAAATACAAGTGTTACTCACATACTGCATACACATACAGACATGAGACATACAGGATACAGCACCAACACCACATCCATTGTAATATGTAAATTACAAGTTATATAGCCATTTAGCCAACTAGTTCCAATTCTCATAACCACTAACCAGTCTGCTGTCCAAACCAAATAACCAGCCAACCAGTGAACCAGGGCACCAGGCACAAACTGACAAACATACTGATTACTGTTTAGTACTTTAGTGTTTACTGAAGTCTGAAGTTAACATTTAACAAGCATGCGGATGATGCTGAGTTGATGTCTTGCTGACCGGTACCGCGGAACAGAAATGGAAATGCTGAAGTTAACAAGCATGCACATTGCACAGACATTAGCCACTGCCCACTAGCCAGGCACTGAGGCTTTGAGGCACAGCCGCACAGTCGCACAGAAGTAGTATTGTAGTAGTACAACTACTCACCGCGGTCACCGGAGCGGCGGAGCCGGAGCTGACGCAGTGTTGCAGTCTGCGGCGGGCCGATGGCGGCGGAGCGGAGGGCCGGAGCGGACAGCGGAGGCCGGAGCGGACGGCCCGTGGCCGGAGCGGAGGCCGGACGGGCGGACGGCCCAGATCTAGTGGTCGCGCGCCGTGCCGGCGGGTGGCGGAGGGCCGGAGCGGACAGCGAAGGGCGGAGCGGACGGCCCGCGGCCGGAGCGACGGAGTTGAGGCCGGAGAGCCCAGATCTAGCGGTCGCGCGCGGTGCCGACGGGCGATGGAGGGCCGGAGTGGAGCGGAGGGGAGGGCCGGAGTGGACAGCGGAGGGCGGAGCGGACGGCCCGTGGCCAGAGCGGCGGAGTTGAGGCCGGAGAGCCCAGATCTGGCGGTCGCGCGCGGTACCAGCGGGCGGCGGAGGGCCGGAGCGGAGCGAAGGGCCGGCGCGGCTCGGAGGCGGAGCGGAGGGCCGGCGCCCGACGCGGCGTGGAGGCGAGCTTTGGAGGGCCGGCACTGCTCACAGCTTGCCTGCTCGGGCACTCGGCGGCACGCCCGCTTGCTGGTCGCGAGCGCTAGGGTTACGCTCTCGAGCGCGCGCTCGGAGCCTCGTGCAGGAGGTTTCTACGCCACGCCGTAAATGGGCTGGCGACCGCGAGCTGGCTGGCTGGGCCGCACGCAGTGCGAGCTCGGCCCGTGCGAACCGCGAACGTCGGGTCGGCCGAAGGAGGCTGAAATACTGATTTTTAACCCTTATATATACATATATATGTATTATACCTCACATATACTAGATTGTTTGTCAAAAAATTTGGGTGTTCAGCTGAACACCCAGGAACCACTGTAGATCCGCCCCTGCTCTGCTATCCGCTCCGGCCCTCCCCTCCGCTACGGCCCTCCGCCGCCCGCCAGCACCGCGCGCGATCGCCAGATCTGGGCTCTCCGGCCTCAACTCCGCCGCTCCGGCCGCGGGCCGTCCGCTCCGCCCTCCGCTGTCCGCTCCGGCCCTCCGCGCCCGCCAGCACCGAGCGCGACCGCCAGATCTGGGCCGTCCGCCCGTCCGGCCTCCGCTCCGGCCGCGGGCCGTCCGCTCCGCCCTCCGCTGTCCGCTCCGGCCCTCCGCTCCGCCGCCATCGGCCCACCGCAGACTGCGACACTGCGTCAGCTCCGGCGACCGCGGTGAGTAGTTGTACTACTACAATACTACTTCTGTGCGACTGTGCAGCTGTGCCTCACAGCCTCAGTGCCTGGCTAGTGGGTAGTGGCCAATGTCTGTGCAATGTGCATGCTTGTTAACTTCAGCATTTCCATTTCTGTTCCGCAGTACCGGTCAGCAAGACAGCAACTTAGCATCATCCGCATGCTTGTTAAATGTTAACTTCAGACTTCAGTAAACACTAAAGTACTAAACAGTAATCAGTATGTTTGTCAGTTTGTGCCTGGTGCCCTGGTTCACTGGTTGGCTGGTTATTTGGTTTGGACTGCAGACAGCAGACTGGTTGGTGGTTATGAGACTTGGAACTAGTTGGCTAAATGGCTATATAACTTGTAATTTACATATTACAATGGATGTGGTGTTGGTGTTGTATCCTGTATGTCTCATGTCTGTATGTGTATGCAGTATGTGAGTAACACTTGTATTTTATGATTTTGTAGATCTTTGAGCTATAAAAAATGAAGAAGTCTACAAATCTGAAATCTATGTGGGAGAGAGCTAGAAAGACACAGAAGATTGCGTCCACCTCGATGGTATGTTAACTATTGCTACTGTAGATCTTTATGTTCTGTACTGAAAAATATTTTTACAGCTTCGAACACCCATTCCAAAATTCCTGCGTCCGCCACTGGATCACAGATTGTGCTAACAGGTGGTGAAGAATATCAATAATGCATGTATTGGCAGGAACCGGAGATTGAATTCGAATCCGAACACAAATTGTAAAGCAAATTGCGGAAATGGAAGAACAAGAAAAAGTAATGCAGTAGGTAAATTGAGGAAAGGAAATAGCATAAAGTAAGCTAGGGTTTCAACAATATATCCTCGAAACATCCGGCGGCTGCTCATATTGAGTGTGCAGCTGACCAACAAACCATTAGAAGAAAAAAGCGACAACTAGATTACGGTAACAGTGTCCTTAGCAGTTAATAGTGATTACTGCAAGTCTCTTGAACCACTTGATCACCCATGAAAGGGTTTGTGTTATCCTCAGCCGTCGATCTCTCATAACAAAGCCTACTGCATCCATAGCCTTTAGATCCTGTAACAAAGTGGTATCGAGATATCTCCACCGTCCAAGTGATTTTGTCCTTCCACTCCTTAGCTGACTCGAATATGAAATTTTCAGTCATACATTGCCTTCCCCTAAAGATCCTTGTCCTCAAGGATGAAATTTTGGAAATACCTTGGAGATGAAATTAGCATCCTCCCAAGTAGTAGATTCCACATGAAGATTCTTCCACTGGATCAACCATTGCACTATAGACTCATTGTTTCTAGGTATCATTCTCCTTTCCACAACTGACATGGGTTCAGTAAGAATATTGTCCTCAAAATCAATTAAGAGTAGTTCAGGACTAGGTATTGCTTTCAGTCCACGGTGCCTTTTGAGTTGACCTACATGAAACACTGGGTGTATGAGGCATCCTGGAGGTATATAATATGAGTTTGTATGCCACCTATCCAACCTTCTCCATTACTCTAAATGGCCTATAGAATCTTGTGTAGTCCCAGGGCATTGTGCCTATATGGTTGCATTTTTAAGTAACCATATCCCCAACATGGAACTCCCTCTCTGTTCTGTTCCTGTCAGTGAAGAATTTCCTTTGGGCTTGGGCCTTTTGCAGTGAACTTTTGATAGCCTCAAATGCTACCATTCTTTGTTGTGATATGTTCTAATTTCCAGTTGTGGCTACATCAGGGAGCATTACCTTAGTTACTTGTGGCAGTTTTGTCCCATATAGTGCTTGAATAGGGATAATGCCCAATGACGTGTGGAAAGATGTATTATACCATGTAGGATTAGAAATGGCAACAGAAGGGGGGTGAATGGTGCCTTCAAAAATTGCCCCGAAGTATCCACACACTTCTCCGATAGCTATAGAAGCTATGAAGAAAGAGGGTTCATGCTCACTAGAAACTTAAATACACAGAAAAGAAAACGAGACAGAGAAAACAAAAGGCAGTTCTGAAAGAAGCAACACCGGTCAAACCGCCAAAGTGCTAGCGGTCTGACCGCTCATGCAGGGCCGGTCTAACCGCAATGCCTTAGCCGGTCTGACCGCCATGACTAGGCCGGTCTGACTACCCAGGCTTAACCGGTTGGACCGTCGTAGTGAGGCCGGTCTGACCGCTAAGCCCTAGCGGTCTGACCGCCTTCTCATCTTCGGTCTGACCGGGTATGGTTTCAGCGAATGCAAACATGAAAGCAGAGAGCGGCTGACCGACAAATCCGACACAGTAAGTACTGAAGTGAAAGCTAGAACAGAGAGAAGAGCCACTGAACCCAGAGTTTCTCACACCATAAGGACAAGACTTAAACCTAAACACCAAAATGTCCTCAGGAAGATACAATTCAGATTTGAACAAACACTTTTGCAGAAAAAGCAGACAAGCAAAAAGAAAAGACTCTTGATAAGAGAAGCGGACTGAAGAAATCAAGGAAATGAGAAAGAGATAACTGCACTTCTCAGATCAAGAGAATAGAGCTTCAGCTTGAAAATCAATCTTGGCAGACACAGAAACCAAGAAAGCAAGAAAAACACTCAACTAAACTTCAGAACCTGAAAAGAGATCAGCAGAGAAACAAAATGCAAATTGCTCATGAATATCTAATCTTCTGCTCATGAATCTCTAAAATACATCAGAGAACCATCCTCAGAAGAGAAAGCACAAAGCTTGAACCATCATTTCACTGAGAAGGCATGAGAGCAAGAGTGCTCTGCCTCCAAACCCTAGAAAAGGGTAAACAGAGGAATGAGGGCGACCACATTCTTGGATGGAAAACTCTTTTTGAAATCTTTGCTCTTGGGAATTAGCTAGCCAAGGGGCTTTGAGGAGATTCCCAAATCAGAGCAAAATGATTCTGCAGCTCCTTGCTCAAAGATTTAACTCAAGAAACAAAAATGGCAGCGAGGAACAGAGACCAGAAAAGATGAAATAGAATCTAAACACAAAATCATCATAACTGAGAAGGAACATCTCATAGATTGATGAGAAGACATGAATGATTACATAGACTTCCTTCTACAGCCATCTCACACCCCAGCTCACATCCTGGTCAACTTACGCAGGAAAACAAATACTCTTACATGAGCTCCCTTGCACTGCCAACTCCCACTCACTATATATAGAAGGAAGGAGCTCACACCCCAAAAGGAAAATCAAGAAGTGGCAGCCAACACCCACTCCATGATTCACACACAAATGGGACTAAAATCCAAAACCCTTACACCAGAAAGAAGGAGGGAACCTGGATACCTCCTCCAAACCCTAACCTCCTCTATTTATAGCCTTCTACTACCAGGTCTCCAACCCATTTGCTACAGCACTTTACCCATCAGCTTCAACAAGATCCGCTTCCATTTTGTAGCCTTGCGCATTTTATCGAAATGCCCCTGCTGCACCTTCCTGAAAGCTTCCTCTTTTCTTGTTGTCCACGCCTCGCAACCGCTTCGAGTCCCCGCCGTCTTCGGCATCTCCCGACCGCTTTGACCTCAGCACCGCCTGTGCCTAGTCTGGCCATTCATGCCTCGCCACGACCTAGCCTCAAAGTCCTGCAGCCATCACAGACAAGAAAACATCACATAGCATCGCTCGAAAAGCATAATCATACATTAGCATTAATGAAAGGTACTCCAGCATGAAATACCAAAACAAACTCAAACTCTCTAACTCAAGCGTCAATTACTCATCACAAATATGGGGTTACCTCCATATGGTCTCTCATACCACCATTTAGCTTGAGAGAGCTAGAATTTCCATCTCTTAGGACTTGTAAAAACCATGCACCTCAGATAGTTTCTAGACACTGATTAGCCCTCTCTGTTTGACCATGTGTTTGAGGATGGTAAGCACTGCTAAAGCAAACCTTAACTCCCAAAGCCTTGAACAAGTCTTGCCATAAGGTACTTGTGAATATCTTGTCTCTGTCAGAGATTATCACAGATGGTAACCCATGCAATTTGTATATATGCTCAATAAAGAGATCCACAATGTCTTCTACTACATATGGGTGTTTGAGAGATATGAAGTGTGCATACTTGGTGAATCTGTCAACTACCACTAGTATCACATAATGTTTTTTGATATGGGCAATCCTTCTATGACATCCATTCTTACTTGTGCCCATGCCATTTTTGGCATAGGTAAAGGCTATAGAAATCCAGGGAAATGCACATTTTTAGGTTTGTTCTTCTGGCACACTGGACATCTCTTCACATAATTATTCACTTCAAGTTTCATCCCTGGCTAGTAAAATAGTAACTTGAGTCTTTGATATGTAGCCCTTTCACCTGACTGCCCCCCTAAAGCTGAAATATGGAGTGAATCAAGGAGTTGATTTTTGAAACCAGTACTACTTCCCACATATAACCTTCCTTTATATCTGATGCTTCCATTTTGTAAGGTATGGTGGACTTGTGCTTGGCTATCCACACTCAGTTTAGTTAACAAGTCTTGGCACTTTTCATCAGCTTGGTAGCTATTTTGTACCTCTTCAATCCAACTTGGGATTGCTGCTATTATAGCCATACTTTGCTTGAGTTGAGGTATTCTGGACAAAGCATCACCTACTTTGTTTTCTCTGCCCTTTTTGTACTCAATCTTATAGTTATAACCCAATAGCTTAGCTACCAATTTATATTGTACTCCTATCAACCTATGTTTATTCATGTATTTAAGACTTTATTGATTTGTCCTGATAACCAATTCTTCCCCTGCTAGGTAGTGCCTCCACATCTTTAGGGCTTCTAATATTGCCAAGGCTTCTTTATCATAAGTTGACATGGTTGTTGCCCTTGGTCTTATTGACTTGTTCAAATAAGATGTGTCTCTCTGCCTACATAAGTACTGCTCCTATTCCTTGCCTACTAGCATTAGCTTCTAAGACAAATGGTTGAGTGAAATCAGCAAGTTTTAACATAAGTGTAGTACTTAACATCTCCTTGACCTTTTCAAATGATTGTTGTTGTTCCTTGTCCCAGTGAAAAGCATTTTTCTTAAGTCCATCAAACAGTGGTCGGTAGGTGATTCCAAAGTTCTTGACAAATCTCCTAAAATAACTAGCAAGTCCTAATAATCCCCTCAATTGTGTTGCATTACTTGGTGTTGGCCACTCTCTCACTGCAATCACTTTTTGAGGATTAGTGGCTACTCCCAACATGCTAATGATATGTCCCAGATACTACTTTTTTGTTGCCCAAATACACACTTGCTATCATTAGCAAATAAGTTGTTCTCTCTCAGGATTGTTAGGACAATTTTCAAATGTTCCGTGTGTTCCTCCAAAGATGTACTATAGATCAAGATGTCATCAAAGAAGAATAACACAAACTTCCTCAAGCATCCAACTAGGATTCTATTCATCGAGGCCTGGAAGGTTAATGGTGCACTTGTGAGACCAAATGGCATCACCATGAATTCAATATATTCCACATGAGTGCTAAATGTTGTTTTACAAATGTCTTTGATGTTCATTCTAATCTGGTGGTACCCAGAGCTCATATCAATCCTTGAAAAGTATTAGGCTCCATGTAACTCATCAAGTAGGCCCTCAATTATAGGTATTGGGTACTTGTTCTCAATAGTGTTTGTATTCAATTGCCTATAGTCTATGCACATTCTCCAGGTGTCATCTTCTTTTTTAACAAGTATAGCAGTGAAGAGTACGGGCTCACATTGTGCCTAATAGTTTTTTACTTCAATAGCATCCTTTTAATTGTGTTTTGACATGATTCATAACCAATTGAGAAGTGGTTTAGCGATTGTGAGGTTGTTGGTTGCATTCTTGGACCTTGGTTAGCCTCTCCTTCATTAAAGTCACAACTCGCTGATCCTAGGATTTCTCCTACAACGAAAGATCGGGACTAACTTGCATGCACGCATCTTAAGTCAAGGTGTGTGCATATTAGTGCGTCTGTGGTTTTTCACTCGAGAGGGTTTTCCTTTTTAAATCTATGTCTCGTGCTCTTGATTGTTATTCCTTGTTCTGTGCTCTGTCTTGTCAATTTCATAACAGGTGGTATCCGATCTTAACAATCACCAAGGCAAGGATTACGAGATCTTGGATGTCAAGTACTTTGATTCTAGGAGGTGCCTAGGAGATATGTGAGTATTTTTTGTTAGAGGGTACTTTAAATTTGAGCTATTAGATTTAGATCCAAGGATCTTATTCCTCCCCTCAAATCATATATATTCCTCCCTTCTCCTCCCCTCCCACAACCCTAGGCACTGCCCCGCCCTACCCCTGGTGGTGCTGGCTAGTGAGCCATCGTAGCTCCTGCCTCCCTCCCTCCACCCCAACTAGGGTTGTGCATTTTTCAATTGAACCGGAAAACCAAATCAAAAAAACCGAACCAAACTGGTCTACTCGGTTTGACCGGTTTTTGGTATTCGGTACGGTTTTCAGATTTTGGGTTTTTTTGGCATTCGGTTTTTTCAGGAAAAACCGACTAAAAACCAAAAATACCAAAAAACAGTAATGCACAGTGTGGCACCAATGGGTTTCAAACCCACGACCAAAGGTCCGAATGCCCCCATGCTGTCTCTACAAACTGAGCTAGGCTAGCTATGTTGTTCAACTCAATTATATATATATTACATATGTACATAAAAGCTCTGGTTTTCTCTACTTCGAGTTATAGCTCACTTCAAACAGAATAAGACTAAGACATATGTTTCTAATGGACAGAGAACATCATTAATTATTATGCTTTATTACTTTATGCATATGTCATCGAATCTCCATACTCCATTAGAGTGCTTCTAAAATTCTAATTCTATTGCCGAGAGTATATGTATTATCGCTTACTTGTCTCGCTAGTCGCCATATCGTTTGCAATTCGCGTCAATTTTGGTAAATTTGGTATTTACCGATACCACGCCGAAATAAATTGGGATTTACTGATACCGAACCGTACTTCTAAAAATACCGTATATTACCGAACTACAAACACCGTATTTACCGTATATACCATATATACCGAACCGATTAAACCAAAAAAACCGATTGCACAGTCCTAACCCCAACCATAGTTCCATGCCGCCCTTTTTTCTTCTCTTCAGCGAGCCGCCCCACACCCTGCCCCTTCCTCCTATCCAGTGAGAAGCTACTACGCCACCCTCCTTCCTCGTCTTGTCATCTCCTAACCTCTCCCGCCATTTCCTCACTACCCACTTCTCGTCGCCCCCGTCGACCTCCACTATCCACCACCCTCCTCCAACACGTGGTGTCGATGGTGCCATAGCCACCTCGCCTGTCGAGACCCGAATATGCAAATCCAGACTCTCTAGTGTATTATGCACTAGTCCATAATCATGCTAGTGCACGCAGTGTAAACAAAGAAGTAATATCATCCACATCATGATTTACTAAGAAAAGATCCAAATTTTATTAATAATTATCAAAGTACGACCTTATGGCCAAGTTTACAATTAATAGCCTGAAAGGCTTAAAGAAACTAGCAGCGGAAAACAAAATAAACAAGATAGCCATTCGACATGCCCACAAGCAATCGATTGGGAAGCGAAGTCCTAATCCGCAAAGTCGTCGAAGTATCCTTCCTCTAACAGCTCCTGCTGATCTGGTCCTTCCTCCTCAATTGAGCAAGTATGGATGAAGCCGTGAGTACATAGAGTACTCAGCAAGTCATTTGTAACAATAATGCAATATAGTATGCAAGACTTACCAAAGAATGGCGGATAGTTTAATTTTGCAAAAAATGACAATTTAAAGTAAATACAGTAAATAGATTGAAAAGCGAACCCTGTAAATGATAATAAATAAATAACCAAAGGAATTGAGACCAACCACAAGTGAACTGACCATTCACCCAAGGAATCCACCATGAACCAAAATCCATGAAATGAACACCCGTGAACTATCCATTCACTTTCCAACTTAACCCAACTAGGTTTTTAGGAAAACTCTACCCCTCGTGTGAAATCACCGAGCATTGTCCATGACCGAGGACACGGCTATTCGAATAGTTTTACACTCTGCAGAGGTTGCACAACTATACCCACATGATGTAATAATCTTCACATTAAAGAGAATCACAACAAGGCTTTTACAATGATCCATCTCAACTTGATCCCACTCACTAAGGTTTCGCCGTCGAGTAGACTGACCACCTAGTCGATAATTACCCCCTCTTGCGCCACAACAACATCAGTAGCGAAACCAAAGTTGAGACTTCACAAATTATTATGCCAGGTCTATCCCATACTAGACAAGTGGTTTGCACGGTAAAGCTCAGATCAATGGCGTACAAGTTAAGTCCTTAGATTTATCTAGGCGAAGCATCCACATCCCATGTGCAAACTGCACCCCCTTTACTGCACGATCTTTCGCCCAAGTGAAAAACTAATTTTGTATAACCAGTACAAATGACACTACCCATGTCATGGCAACCAAATTTTATAAATGTGGCTGACCACCACGTTCCAGTATATGACTAAGTCAAGATTAATTAATTGAGCACATGTGATGATAGATCCAACGTACTACAAGCATAGCTAAGCAATTCTAAACTTACAACCCATGTGACAACTAATATTGCATCACTAAATAATTATCCATCCTATGGTGACAATAGAATCACGGCAACCAAATTATCAAGGAGGGATTAATCAATTTGGGCAATAACTATCAATACAAGGGTTTTATAATAAAGTAATGATGCATGATGATTTAAAACAAAATAATACATAATAGATTTAAAAATTGGGTTCAACATGATCAAAAGTCACGACTTGCCTTGGCCTTGCTCAGTTGACGGCTCTTGATCCTCAAATCCGACTAAGCTCCTTCGAAAGCGTGATCTAACGAGAGAGAAAACGAGACGAAACACAAAATAAATTCAAACCAAATTCAAGTGAACTCTAAAAACTTCAAAACTAGAACCAAAAGATAGATCTCGATTTTAGATGAATTTAGGAAAAAGAATCAGGTCAATCGGAGTTCGGACGAGGGAGAACGGGCTCTCGGAAAATCTAATCTAAAGAAAAAGGCTGAAAATCAGAAAAGTTACTGTGCTATGGACTTGGTGCATGGGATGGCTAGTCTACGGTAGACTCGGCTCATGGAATAGTGTGTGGCCGACCGGGCTGATGACGCAACATATGGGTAGTTCAGCTGCTGATGTGGCGCCCTAGTGGCACGTAGGGCTTGCATGGCGGCTGTCTCAGCATGGCTGACGAGGCTCAGTCCACGGGTTTGCAGAACAGGAATGCTGACCAGTGGGACCGGACTTCCAGAGACTCGGCGCATAGTGGATGGGGTTCACGGGAAGATGAACCGACGCGGGGTGCGAACGCGAGATGGCGCAGTCAGGCACGCGATGCGAGGCGTCGCCTCGGTTGCGCGACAGCGCATGAACCGAGGGCGGCGGCTGGTTTGTGCCGGAGCAAGGCGGCGGGGTTTGGTCGGTGGTGACTAAGATGGTGGCGGGGTTGACCGGCGGTCTGGCCGACGGCGAGGATGGGATGGCTCAGCGGCGGGGACTCACCGGCGACAGGGCACTTGGCGGCGATCGACGACGAGAGTGACAGCAAGCTCCGACGGCGGCGCACGAAGAACTCGACGAGAGAGGCGGTGGCTCGGGATGCGAGGAATGAGGGGCTCGTGGCCCTTTTATAGCGCGAACGCCGAGGACTCCGTGGCAGGCACGGTGGCAAGTTCGAGACGGACACGGGTGAGCGGCAACGGAGTGGAGTCCGAGGTGGAGACGGCAACAGCGACGACGTGGAGACGAAGTCCAGGTCGGGGACGATGCGTCTGACGGGTGGGCCCACCTGTCAGCGGCACATCGGCGGTGAGCGGCCGAGATCAAACGCAGGCGAGGCTGACTCTCCGGATTGGCGATGCGTGGCCACCATCCGGTGGGCGTGCGTGGACGCATATGTGCGTCGCGTGGCAAGCACGGGTAGGCTGAGCCGGCGGGTTGGTTTTGGAGAGAGGAAGGTGGGCTGGGCTTTGGCCCACTAGTCTTTTAGGGATTTTAGGAATTCATTTTCTTTTTCCAGAATTCAAATAAAACCTTTTAAGCTCTAGAAAATAGCAAATAACTCCAGAAAAATCCAAGAAAAATCCAGAAAATTCCTTGAGACTCAATGAACTCAAATAAAATATTTTTGACAAATGTTAATGTATATTTTAGTCATATTAAATCCTTTTTATTAATAAAAATTCCCATTAAGATTTAATTAATTCCAGAAAAATTCAAATGATGAATTTTATTTTAAAAGACTTCAAAAAGGCTCTGAAAATCAGGATGTTACATCGCCGCCCCACTGTCGGTCCACCGCCTCCCCTAACCTCCCTCTATACCTGGGGCTCTAGTGAATTCAACCCTAACCCCAAGTGAAACCTAATCCTAACCTTGCTGGAGCGTCGCCGGAGTCTCACTGCTATTTGTCGGAGCCATATGCAGCACAAATTGTGAGTCAAAATCAGATGATGAAAAATTGAGTACTCCCAATGTGAGAAAGTAGTACTCTTAGCAATCTCGTTGATTATATAGTTTTGAGCTCGATTTTAGGGAGAATTTATTATAGTTTGATTCCAGGGAGAGTGGCCCTTGTAAGGCACGGGTCCAGGTCCGGCTCGGCCACAGCACACACGTTGAAACCGAGTCGGCGGCGGCCTGGCCCGGCCCGGCCCCTCTTTTTTTTTTATTTTTAAAAGGAGTATTACACCATTGCCGTGCATTGATTGTGACGCGTCAATATCTGATATATCTGATAAAAATATCTGATAAAAGAACAATTCGTTTATTCTGATAGAAGAACTGATGCTGTGATGGCTACCGTTCTTACAAAAGAACGGACAACAGCACTTATAATTTGTCTGATAAAAAGCAATATATGCATCTTCCTGATCAACTCGGCTTCGGCTTCTGGTTTCTGGTTTATTTTTCACTATTCATAAGTTTCGTCTTTTTCTGAACTTTTGGCTTTTTGTTGAGCTTTTTTGCCGGTTCTTTTTTTCCCGTATTTGTTTGTATTATACGTAATGGGCTAACATATTTTTTATATTTTTAAATTTTTTTAAATTTAATTATGCTAAATAAGCCTCTGTCAGTTACAGTGTTTTTTTCAGCCAGCTACAGTGTTTTCAGTCATAAGCCATGAGCTTTTCAGCCGAACCGATCACCACCATATCTAGTGCTATAACTCTTAAGGGTGCTACTGTACTACCACCACTCGGAAAATGCTGCAGACGGTTATGGAATTTGACTAGTAATGAAAATTCACACATTTGTGGCATCGCTATGGCCGTTATAATTGTTCTTTCCCAGGAACCATCTTTGTTCTGTTCTATCTTTGTTCTTTTCTTGTGGCCTAGCCACAGCTGTTGTGCTAGGCGGTGAACAATTCGAGGTAGAGATACTGTTGGAAAGAATCTACACTTGAACCAGATTGTACATTTGATAAGAGATACAGATTGGGATTACAGCAAACAAGTTGTGGACAAATGGCAGATGCAAAAAAATGACTTTCCCATTTTCTTTATTTTCGATTGGCCGTGGTCCACTCAGTTGTAACTCGTTCTATGGCTTGAGTCGAACGTCACTCCTTGCTCAAAGCGGCTGCCACTAGCCTGCTTTCACATGTTTTTCCCTTCTTCCCCTTCCATCATACGCTGGATCACACTCGCGACTTCCTTGCACACCAACCCATCGTCTCCGACCTTAACCTAAGGCACCACTCTCGCGTGCTCCACCAGCACCGCGGTCCTTCATCCTCTGCTGCACGTAGAGTGGCCAAGCAACCATCGGCACACCGTTCAAAATACCCTCTAACGTCAAGTTCCATCCACAATGTGTCACGAAGTACCCCACCGAAGCGTGGCTAAGAATCGGTCTGTCTTAGAGGAAGCCGTTGGGTAGAAAATCAAACATGTCATCTGCACCTTCTTGAGCCCCAAAGAAGGTGCCATACCCATTAACCTGAGTGTCATCCGTCCTTTTGACAGCCCAGATGAACCGGTGCTGACTCAGCTCCAGCCTACGTGCCAGCTCAGTTGTCTGCTGCCACGTCAGTGATGCCATTGCTCCCAAGCATGGGAACACCAAGAAGCCACGTGGTTGCTGGTCTAACCAGCGCAAGCACTCGTTGTCATGGTCTGCCTCGACTGGTCTGGTCAGGCCAGCAGCCTGACCGCACGGACCCACCACCCTAGGTGGTCCAAGAAGCTCTCATGCGCTCCAAATTGTAGCTCCTGGAACATGTTGACGAGGAGCTTTTCCACCATTTTTTTGAACTCCATGGCTGTGCGGAGGAACACGGTGTATCCCTCTCTACTCCGATCGGCGAGCATCGAGCTCGGGACTTGGAGGCACAGATCGGCACGCACCCTACTCTGGTAGCCGAATCAGCTCCATCGTGTCCCGAAACTCCCCTAGGAATGTTGCATCGAGCTTCGGAGGTGCAAGAACATGGACAGCGCCACACACACACACCGACATGAAGAACATGTAGCATGGGGCCTAACTCCGCCGCCACGTCACACTGTGAAGGACGTGGCGATGGCGCGGACGCGGGGCATGCTGGCAACAACGGCGCTCGTGGCACGAGAGAACACTGAGAGGAGCGGCAGGCGGTAGTCCCACGACAGCTCTAGGAGCACGGCGAAGTCTACGCTGTCTAGCACGGTGGCAGTCATGGTGAGGTGCAGCTCGGATGACACTACATAATAACCTATTCTCACTGACGGTACTATTGCTTGAAAATTTTTTATTGTAAGCGGTAGAACTGATAAGAATAAAAATTTGGTTCAAAAGCTATCATGCCGTTTGTAAAAGTATAGCTGTTCTACCGCTTAGAATTATAGATTGAATTATGAGTGGTATAATCGGTTTACAAAAATAATTTCATACTGTCGTATCGTTTCGGATGCCTGTTTGGTGTGTGAGGCAAAAAATTTGGCGTGTGGAAGTTTTCGCGGACTAGTGAAATTCACGTGAAGGCTGACGGGACCCATGGTGCAAGAACTCCAAGCACTAAATTCAAAATTCCAATTCCCCAATTGGCCTCAAATCCCTATCTCTCTGCCTCCGTTCTCGAATTCAGCCCGGTTCTTCTCTTCCCTTGCCCCTCTTTTGCTTCTCCCCTTTCTTCTGCTCCGGCGACGGCGAGGCCGGGCCAGCTCGCCGGCGGCCGTCGTCCACATCGCATCCTTTCTCCGTCCACCGCAGCCTCTGCTCTCCTTCTGCATCCGACGCGCCACACCAAATCGCCTCCTCCAGCATCCTACTCTGCCGCTCCACCAAAACCGCAGCTCGTCGGCGGCCACCACCTTTTCCACGCCATCCCTCCACCAGCGCGCCACCGCATCCACGGCCGCCGTCCAAATCCCGTGCGCCGCCGCCATCTCCCTCTCCTCGCCAGCCAACACTGCCTTCCACTTCAGCTCCATCGCCCAAGCCACCTCAACGGCCTCCTTAACCTCCACTGCTCCCCTCTGCTCTCTTCTCCTCCCTTCTACACCGCTGCGCCGCCGCACCACCAAATCCGTGGCCGCCGTCCATCTACTCACCACCACCTCCTCACCGCGGTGACCTCACCTCTTCCACCCCGACGACCTCGTCTTCTGCTTCCACTTCGCCGACCTCAGCGATGAATACTTCTCTATCACCAACTCAGGCGACCCCAGTGCTCCCCCTTCCTCTGCTACCACTACTACACCTTCCTTCGGTTAATCCCCAATTGCTTATCAGTTCTCCCTTTCTCTATTTGCTGTTCTTAATTACTGCTTATCAATTGCTTATTGTTAACTGATTAATTCCTGTTAATCTGTGCATTGTGGATGTGAATTTGTGTTTGTGATTGAGAAATATTTGTGCCATGTAATTTCTTCAGTGGATGATTAGTTGGTACTTGTATTTTAGTTGCAATTGTTGTTCTCTTTTAGTAGATGTGGATATGACTGTTTGTTGTGGAGCAGTCCTCTTCTGATATACTGTTTGAGCATGTTCCTCTCTGTGTAGCAGTGTAATTCTTGTTCTGAGATTAGCTGTGTTGTTCAGTTTTGTTCTGTGTTAGTATCAGTGCCTGTGTAGGCTTTGTTCTGTGATCAGTTGTCAGTGTTAGCATGTCTGTACTGCTGCTGCATGCTGCGGTGAATTATTCTTTGCTTACCAGTTTAATTTGGCCATTTTGAGACTTAACAACAACAATTAATTAATGAGTTTAGCTATATTTCAGTTTGGTCAGGATATGAGAATGGACCATCTCCACTTCATTGACATTTCCTATTTTGTGTAGATCCTTAATTGGTCTAACTTTGTACCTCAAACATATATAATTGTCAAGGATGTGTACAAACTCATGGTTTGATGAGGGAGGACTTTCATCAATACATGTTTCTCAATTCTGACAGGTTAGAGCACCGTGTTTTGATTCTTAAACATGCAAGGCAGCTAAAATGGGACAAAACATGCAAGGAAATTGCTTCTCGTTGTTTTCATTTCTGCTTCTGTGGTCCGAAGTGCGAGTGCAGTGGCTCCATGTCTGTGTGATTCTGGGATTCTTGTGCTGTTCCGGAGCTGAATTATTTCTCGTTTGATCCCCGGCTACGCTGATTTGTGACAGTTTGATGTCAGGTCGAATTTTTTCCTCATTTAATACGGATTGCTAAGTTAAATTATTGTGCTAGATATGTGTATCATCAGAATTGGCTGAAGAGGTGCACAGGTGTATCTCTTTGATTTTTGTCAAGGTGGTTGGTAAATTCCTGGGTCAGTGGGGGAAGAGTGTCAAAACTTTAGTTGTTTTTCAGCAGATAAATTTCTGTTTTTATTGTTTGATTTAGTTCTGATCCTCTATACTGAGAGCCCTGTGTCTTGCTTGTCTATTTCATTCTGTGCAATTGTGTTGATATCCTGAATTGAATGGTTGGGAAAAAAGTTGCTTTTTCATCTAATATTTGGCCTGATATTGTGTGGATGCTTGAGACTTCGAAAACTTTTAAGTCCTTTTGAGGTGGTCATTGCTGCAAATGTGTATAATCATTGTTGGTTTCTCCCTTTGCGATATACTAGATGTTATTAGGTCGAACAAAGAGATGGAAAACCACACTTGCTTGAATTTGTCAACAGAGTGTAATGTTGAACAAAGAGAT
The DNA here is from genome assembly GCA_017311315.1 of Dendrocalamus latiflorus. Classification (NCBI taxonomy): domain Eukaryota; kingdom Viridiplantae; phylum Streptophyta; class Magnoliopsida; order Poales; family Poaceae; genus Dendrocalamus; species Dendrocalamus latiflorus. Next base: position 9,291,981 of record CM029662.1, read on the forward strand.
GAAAAACTACACTTGCTTGAATTTGCCAATAGAGTGTAATGATATGCCGAATATACTGCACAATTGGCATGTTTCTAAATAAACTTAGGTTATATACATAGATATGCTGCAATGTTACTAAAATTAACAATAGAGGACAAAATTAGGAAGCATCAATTTAGGTTTTAGTTGTGCTAAACCAGTTTGAGTTAAGCTTTCGCATTATATACTTGGTTTTAGCCAAATATAACCTCTACTACTTAAAAATTGGAGTTGGTGGCAGTCCGTCCGTTCTCCCTTAACTCTTAATAGCCATCCGATCTTTCTCAACTCTCTCTAACCGTTGGATCTCACGATCTCCCTCCTCAACTGCTCTCCACGTCTGGTAACCTCTCCCGCCTAACTGCCCATCCAACATGTGGCAAATCCTCGCAGACACCAAGCCGTCACTAACCCAGCCATCCATCCGCTCGTCCCTCCCACTCGCACCAACCAAAGCCCACAACCGCCCAGGTCGTTGCGCTGCGCTTCCGCCGGCGCGCGCGGCCGCCTCACCTCCTCCCGGCGCCAAAGAATCGATGGCATTCCACTACCCCAACCACGGGCTCGCTATGGACGCGGCGGCGGCCGCGTCGTCGAACCCTAGCCTCTCCCCTGGAGGCGGCGGTGGGGAGGGGAGAAGGTGGCCATCACGGCCCACTCGCTGTACGCGTAGCTGCTGGAGGCCCATGTCACCTGCCTCCACGTCACCACCCCCGTCGACCAGCTCCCCAGCATCGATGTGCAGATCGCCACCTGCCCGCCTCCGCTCGCCACCGCCGCAGCCGCTTGCGGACCCTCCGGTGGTGAGGAGCTCGACCTCATCATGGTATGTACGACTCTTGTTTTGAGTCTCTGGCCCTCATGCCTCTGCCTGTTTCGGTGTGCTTTGCAAGCGACTGGGTGCTGCAGCTAATTTGCTACGGGTCGCGAATTCGGATCGGAGGAAATCGGTGTTGAATTGGATAAGTTTGGATTATGTGCAGTACTGGATTTGTGAATTGTGATGTGCTCTGCGTTGAGAGTTTTGAGGTCATGCGAGGCTGCGCATGTTAGCGTCTCTGTTTTACATGCGCTTCTCTGTTCCATTCTGCTTAATTGATAGTAACATCCTGCGTTTGCTCTGCACGGATGATTGGATGTCAAAACTGAAACCACATATCTCAGGCTAAGGTTCACAGAGTCGTATTATGCTCTGTCAAGCGGTAGAAGAGTGGACCTTTTCGTGGTTATTGCAATATAAATCCAGTTTGCACCAAGGTTATTAATGTAGTCTTTTGGAACTTCTATCATGACAGAGATAGTGTTGTATATGCACTTGATCATTATGTTGGTTGCTAGAAGACATGTTTGCTTGGAAGAATCGTATCGTCTATTCATCTTACGATAATAGATATACTTTTTGCTAGCTATATTCTTGGTTGAGTGGTCTGCAATGGAAATATGCAAACTTGAAGGTGTCTAAATCTTGACCAAAAGCTATCAATGAAAAAAATAATTGAAGTCCATTGCTATAGTTTTTGGGATGGTGAAAAAAAATCAAGATATTATTTCATGAAATTGCTCTGTTCTGCCAAGGTTGTTGATTTGCTATTATATGATTTGTGCTGTGTTAATCCTTATGTAATTGTAGTACCTTTTGTCATCATGCTGTTTACTGGATAAAATATGCCCATGCGTTGACGATGTTATTGTTTTTTATTCAATCTTTGTGGTAGTGCCCTTACGAATTTACACCCCTTTTGTTATTTTTACAATGATTTTATGTTTATTGACTACAAGTACTCTTTATCTAGGAAATGAATATGTTGTTGGCATCCGACATCATGTTTTTCGTGGACGCAGTCCTGCTTTTGGATTCTATTATACTCGACTTAATTGCAGGCACATTACGTGTTGCTCCTTTGCTCATTCAAGGAGCAATTTCAGCAGCATGTACGTGTTCATGCAATGGAAGCAGTGATGGGTTGCTGGGAGCTTGAACAATCTTTACAAAGTCTTACAGGTAAATCAAAGCTTTTATTTGCTTGCATCAGTTCAGCAAAGTGGCAGAAAAATTCAAACAAGCACTGCTTATTTTTTGTTATTTCATTACTTGTATTCAGGCAGGCTGATGGCTATAAGTAGTTTCTGTAATATTAGTTACCAGTACATTTATAAATGTAAACACCAATAGAAACTGAACAAAAGGAAAAAGTGCAAAACACATTTTTAAAAAGTGTATATTTCAGACCAAGAGCATACATTAGATGCCTTTTCAACCATCACTCAGTCAAGAATTTACTTTGATTAAAATATATGTTCAAAGTTTATGATGTGTGCCATTATAAGCTTAGGATTAAGTAAACTTCACCCTATGGGTAATGAATGTCTAGCTTACGAGTAGCCATAAGCTATCATTTATTACTTAACACCTTAGGTATATTTTCATTGTTGTTTGGTTTTTGGGCTCTAGACATGTCTATTTTGATCAGAGATTCAGAATCTAAGGCATGTTTGAGGTTTTGGATACTGCATGGGCTATCATAGTGCAAACACATTCAGGGGCAATTGGGTGAGAGACACATGGGTGCCCAGGCATGCTAAGCATGCACATGCACTAAAAAGAGGGCAGGAGTGTTGTTTGATGACATAAGTAGCTGAATGCCTGTGTGTTGCTAGGGATTTTAAAATTTTATCATACTATATATTCTGAAACTAATGGGTGATAAAAATTTTTAGAACATGCATACAAATATGTTCTAAATTTTTTTAAAATCTGTAGCAACGCACGGGCATTCAGCTAGTTTAACAATAATTGAAAGAGATTTTTAGACCACTTATTCACCCCCTCTAGTTGGTCTACTTGATCTTACAAGTGATATCAGAGCTTGGTTTTTCATTTACTAGGCGTCAGCGCCTAGAGAGTTTAAAGGATGGTAACTAGTAATGTAGTGCACTTTGATGACACACCTCTATTTGATGGCACCGATTATGCTAATTGAAAAATCTGCATGATATATTATTTTTAAGGCCATAAGCCCGAAAATATAGCGGATTGTAGATGTTGGCTTTTCTCCTCCATTAGATTCTCTTGCTCCAACAATTGAGGAAGAGAAATACTTACATCTAGACGCTCAAGTAACTAACACTTTATTTAGTACTTTGAGTGTAGAGGTGTTTAACACTATATGCAACCTTGAGAGCGCTCATGAGATGTGGATCACAATTCAAAACAAATATGAAATGTCCACCTCAACTAATGAGGATTGCATACAAGAGTGGATGCCGGGCGAAGAATACTCAACCTCTAGCTTCGACAATGAAGAATACACATCAACTCAATACTTCATGGCAAAAGATAATAAGATGGTAAATAATGATAATGATGTACCTTCTTATGATGAGTTGATGAATATATTAGAAGAGCTTAATGAATATTTTAGAAAAAAGAAAGCTAAGTATAAGATTTTGAAGAATGAGTATGTCTCTCTTCAAAATGATTATAATAAGCTAAGAGAAGAGCATGAAATTCCCCTTCTCAAGGGATATGGTAAGCCTAAGGTGGATATAGGTATTACATGTAATCTCTTAGATGGTATGCCATGTGTAGCTTTTAGTTCTTGCATAACATCAAAATTTAGCATATCCACCTCGTGTGATGATTTACTAGATATACCTTGTTGCTCAGAAATAGATGCCTCTATTTCCTCTATGCATTGCAATACTACATTACAGAGAAAAACACTGAGCTCAAGGCCAAGTCACAAAATTGAAAAATAACTTAGAAAAGTGCTATAAGGGTAAGGCTTTTCTTGACAAACCTTTGAGTAATCAAAGAAAATCAAATGACAAGAGAGATATTGACTTCATCTCCAACAAAAAGGAGAATAGCAAGACCCAGTACAATGCAAGATACACGAAGAAATATGTCGAGTGCCATGGTTGCAATTAGAAGGGTCGCTTTGCCTTAAGTGCCTCAATAAAGTAGATGATAAGAAGTCATCAATAAAGAGGCAAATCTGCAATAAGCAAGATAAGAAGATTAGAAGGGGTAGCAATTGCCAAATTTGCTACAATTACTGGGAAAAGAGACATTTTAGTAAGGATTGTCCCAAAAGTACATTCCTAAGCCATTTTTTTTATAATGAACACTATTTGCATAGGAAGGATAAATATGACAATGTATTTGCTAATGATGTTAGTTCAGCAAAATTTATTGTTAGGGCCATTTAGGTGCCTAAATCTATTGTGACTAATATTAATGGACCCAATCAAGTTTTAGGTACCAAAATGCACTTTAAAGTTTAATAGGTACTTGGAGAGGCATTGCAGGCTTGGCTTATTCATGAAGAGGTGAAGTCACCATATGTAAAAAGAAAGCCAAGTCTGAGGATAATCTTTCCACATCATGAACCAATGCCATCTCGGTAACAAGTACTTACATTCAAGTATTTTGCCCCTAACCTTGTGTAGATTGCATTACATAAAAATCATTTAAAAAGGAGTACTCTTACTCTTGTCCTAAAAATTTATTATTGCAAACCTTAAGCAAGTGTAAGTAGCACATTAAGGACGAATGCTAAATCATAATCATGTATATTATATCCTTAAGTGTGTCTAAATTAATTAAGTGCTAGTATTGATTTCTTAAAATAGAGCCATTTTGCCAAAAGTCAAAAATTTAAAATTATTAGTATATCTTTGTAAAACTAGTTGAAAATATATACAAATGCATTTCAAAGGTTTTCCAAAGGTTCTAGTTTTAGAAAAACTTATTTTAAGTAAAATTGAGTTTCTAACCCAAAATTAGTAATCTAGTATCTTGTTTTGATTTTAAACTCAAAAATAGGACCAAAACAATTCCAAAAGGAATTTGAAAAAGTGTTCAGCACCAAAATTCTAGAGTTGGCTATTTTAAACATTATTGGTATTCGAAAGTTTTTCAAAAAGCCAACTAATCAAAAGTTATTTGGTTTTAAAACTCATCCAAAAGCTTGAGTTGACCTAAGAGGTCATAATCTAGCACTTAAATGTGTTTTACCTTTAGAGCTAAAATTATTGACTTATATTGGCTCACATGAGTATTTTAAACTCATACATAAAATTGAAATGCTTAATATACCCTCAAATGCTCATTCATGCAATCTTGAAAATCTTATTGAAAATGAGCTTGTTTTGAAAATAAAAGCTTAATTTGTTAAAATCTATATTCAAAAGAATTTGAATCTTGGCATATAGTTGGAAATGCTCCACAGGTGGTTTATGTTTCTTTGTGAAAAGCTTTAGAGCAAGTTGTAACATTATATCTTTCCTCTCCTCTGAATTTCAATCTTAGCATGCTTTTAATCGAAAATTGGTACTACCGTAGTCTGAACAGTGGTACTACCGATAAAAGGAACTACCGCACTTTCTTCGGCGGTACTTTCGATTTTTCTGGAAATGGTTGATTTGTTTTAAAATTTCTTGATATCCAATTCGCTCAGCCATTATCTTTGCTCCTTAAAGTCAAGTTGATTCTATTATCTTTGCTAGCTATCCTTAAGTATTTCTTGACTCCATATGCTATTTTGCTCCTTGTTTAATACTTTTATCTTAAAATGGCTTTCTCTTTAAAGTGGTAGCCTCTTTGACCATCTTGACCTCAGCATGAATTTCACTCTTATCTTTTCAAGAGATATCACCCTTTTTATATCAAAGTTGTATTCACTCTTTTAAGTGGTATCTCTCCTAAATGGTATCATCCTCTTCTCAAAAGTAGTATTTCAAGCGGTATCTTCCTACAAGTGGTATCTCCTTCAAATAATATCGAGTAGAAACCATTGAAGATAAAGTGTGCAATTTAACCTTGTGGGATACAAGTTGATCATACAAGTGACATCAAGTTTTACAAATAGAATCAATTACACTTGGTATCATATATGCTCTCAGGTGGTATCAAGTCTTTACAAATGGAATTAATTATACTTGGTATCATTCAAGGTTATTAAGGCGGTAAGGCGATGCGACCCATCCCCCACACCTTTTAAGCAGTAAGGCGCGAGGCGAGGCGAGACCTTACACATCCCAAGGCGCTAAAGGGCAGCGAATAAAATGAGCATTTTAGCAGCATATATGTACCTTGTTGTCAATTCTTGAGCCCATGTTGCACCTATGCCCCATTCCAATTGCTCTTCTCCCATGTAGCATCCATTCCCTTTGTCCCCTTGCAAGTTTCAACATATAGATTGTTACAAATGTAATAGATACAAATTGTATTCTAATTAATTAAGTAAATACGGATTGAGTGACATATCTTGTTGACAATCTCTCCTCTCTTCTCCCATGCAACAAGCCACATGGATAATGAGCAACATAAATTCACAATAACAATTAAGTGAATCCGAGATTAAATATGAGCGACATAACAAATTAGCAAGCACGACATAACCGACATAAGTCCACACAAATAATACAGGTGATAAGTCCACAAGCTTAGAGTAGTCTAATGGAATAATAGTAGTCTACAACACAAAAGTAGCATAATTCATAATCCAACTCTCTTATCTCTCAATATCCATCGTCGAACTCATTGGGATTGCTAGTAGAATCCATGTTTTGTCCACCATCTTCGGTAGCATTGAGAGCTTCGTCACAATCGCTCACATCCGCATCATTATGTGGATCTTCTTCCTCATCTTCTTCATTGCCTGAATCCTAGTGTTGCTCTTGCTCATCTAAGCCATCTTCTTCAACCACTATTGTTGTAGATTTTGCACGCCTTTGGTAGGTTAGTCTCACCATAAATATGCCTATTAGCTTACCTTGGAAGATTGCGACCTTGAAGTGAGCATGATGCGCCAATGGCTTCATCAACATCATCCCATGTAAGGTCATAGTTTTTGCCCTTCTCCCGCTTCATTTGAAACATAGTTTTCATCTTCCGGTGGAAGGCAACAAAGACCAAATCATTTAATCTTTTGTGTAGTAACCAGTTCCTTTTCTTTGTATGGAGCTACAAAAGCACAAATGACAAGCAAAGCAAATGAAATGAATAAATAACTTGTTGAAATTAATATTTAATAAGCACATGTAAGCTACAAATTAACTCACAAATTCAAAGGTACTCCAATTTCGCTCACAACCGGATGATGAAGTACAATGGCTAACAATACACTTAGCAAACCTTTGTAGTTCAATGGCTCAGCCACCATATGGACGCCACCAATCAACTAGAATGGCAAATACATGCATATATCAGGAATTAGGAATGAAATAAATATGCTGAAGATGAACTTAACTTGCATAATTTAACAACACTTACTAGGGCTCCTTGTCTCTAAGTTTTGGATTGCCATTTTGTTTGAAAAGACATCTCGTTGGTCTTCATAATTTATGGCTTGTTCATCAATCTTGTTCCGAATATTCTCATCTTGGACCATTTTTGCAAGCACATCATTGAAGCAACCCCTTAGCTCCCTAATATATTTATCATCTCCACTCTTTTGGATGGCAAAGAATTTCCCTGGGTTCAAAAAGAGTGCAGCCCCATACAATGGATGATCCATTTGTTTCACCCAACGTCCCCCAATAATGTTCATGATCTTCTTGAGCAAACGTTGCTTGTTTTGGGTAGCGAAGCTAAGCTTGATCTTCTCCTTTGCATGAGCCATTAATGCTGCAACCTCTGGCATTGCGGGCCTCTCATCACCATCAACCACCCTAAGCACGATAAGAAGTGGGGTTGAAGCTCTAAGGCAGTCTTCAATTGAATTCTAGAACTCCTTAGAGAGCACAATGTCTGTCACATGCATGCCGGCCTCTGTCTTTGACAATTTGATGTTAGTCCATGCCTCACTCACAAATAGACACTTCAAAGCATCCTTGTGCTCGTGCATGCTCTTCAAAGTAAGGAAGGCTATGGCAAACCGAGTGGTTGTGGGTCTCACAAGATCCATCCCACCTGTCTTTTCCCTCATTGCACTAAGAAGCCTCCCATGTCTATAAATAAATGTGGTGACACGTTTGGCATGTGCAATAGGCTTCTTAAATTCCTTTAACTTCCCAATGTCTTCCAATATAATATCTAAGCAATGTGCAGCACAAGGACTCCAAAACAGTGTATGAATCCTGTCCATTAGAAGTTTGCCTACTGCCTTGTAGTTAGCACCATTATCGGTGACAACTTGAACAACCTTGTCTTTTCCAATGTCCTCAATTCTCTCCTCTAGCAAATTAGCTAGCATAGTTGCATCATGTTGTTCACCTGATGCATCAACAGACTCCAAGAAGTCCCATCTGGGCTGTTGACAAGAAAGTTGATCAAGTGGCGCCCTCTCCTATTGGACCATCCATCCGACATAAGTGTGCAACCATATTGCTTCCACGCTTGTTTGTGCTCGTCCCTCAAGGCACTTATGTCCTTGACGCAATCCTGAAGTAATGGCTCCCTCAACTCATGGAAACTAGGAGGCTTATACCTAGAACCGTATTGCACACTGGCCTCACAAGCAATCTCAAACTGCCTTGAGTTTGCGGCATTAAAAGGTATGCCACACTCATAGAACCATAATGTCCATTGCTTATTCATATAATGCCTGTCATCCTTGGTCCTTGTGCTGGTCTCCATGGTTCCTTGAAAAGACCCAGAACGTCTTTGATCTACAACTTCTTCAAGTGTTCTTCGAAGTACAGCAGCAACTGACTTGGTCTCCTTTGCCTTGGCCTAGTTTGATGCTACAACCTTGAATGAAAAGGCAGCATGCCTTCTTTTGGCAGCTGTCCCTGAACTTGGCTTCACAGTGGAGTCTTGGGACTCAATGCTATGTGTTGCCCCCGCCACTTCATCATCATCATCATCATCATCATCATCATCATCATCATCATCATCATCTAGAAAGATTGGTCTACTCTTGTTTTTTTCCAAATAATCTCTCATCTCTTTCCTGATTTCTGTGGTAGTATTGGGACATAACCACATCTGAATAGCCACTCGCAAGATGCTCCTTCAACCTTTTAATCCCTCCTGTACTTGGGGTGTTACAAAGGATACACATTACCTTATCTCAATTGCCAATTTCCGGCCAATAGCCATATTTCTATCCCGGATCATTAGACTTTGCCTTCCATTTTGGATCGGTCTTTGGATCATACACAGCCTCAGAGGATGCAATACTTGCACTTGCATTTGCGCTTGCCATTTTTTTCTACTTCTGCATTACAGAGAAGTAATCATCAGAGAAGAACAACACAGTAGCAAACACCCAATGAGTCAACTCATCGCACAGACGCACGTAGCAGCAAACACTCAACTCATCGGCCAACGCACACAACACAGTTCATCGCACACAACACAGTGAAGTCCATCGCACGCGGGCGCAGCAAACACTCATCTGACTTTCGCTCGCTCACTCGCTCATCTCTCCCACTCAACCGCAGAGGCACAGACCGCACTCTCACTCATGTCTCTCACTCGGCGCTGCTTGCTCCCTCTCGTCGGCGAATCCACCTCCCTCGATCCCTCCCTTCTCCCCACCTCCCCTTGGTGGCTCCGCCTCTGCGTCTCCGCCTCCTCCCCCTCCCTCCCCTGCTCCCCTCCCTCTCATCCTCCCCCTCCCTGCCGGCCTTTTGTTTTTATTTTTTCTTTGCCATTTCAATTAGAAAATATTTAGGAAATAAATCAAGGAAGCTAAGATAATTGATTTGGGTTCAAATAAAATTTATATATACATCAAAATATAGAATTATATGCATATGAACAATTAAATGATTAAGGGAAATAATTAGGTGAAGTTTAAATAATTAGTTGGAATGTAAATTAAAACACAAGTTTGCTAAAACACAAGTTGAAAGTATTAGGCAAAAATATAATTCTATATTTGTAAACAATAATCAAGGTTGCTAAGGTTAAATGGCAAACAAAGTAGGACAACCAAATTAGTTTTGTGTTACTAGAATTTAATTTGAAGTGTTCATTTTAATTAGCAATGTTTACCAAAATACAAATTTGACAGAAATAGATGTGATATAATAAGCCAGCCAATAATTGTGCGAGAAACTTGCATGACAGTCATAGGCTCTATAAAAAACAAATTCTTGCTATTAACATACCGTCGGTAATTGAACCTTAGCGGTAGGTTAAATTAATAATGCTCTTTGGCATATAATGGTATATGTACATAAAGCTCAACCATTGCTTAAATTGTGCACGTATGAAGCTAAAATAAATTTCTTTTTTGTAAATAAAAGGAATTCGCTAGCCTTAAAATGATTCAAAGACTCATTCATAATATTGTAAGTAAGCATATGTAAAAAGGCAAATAATTTCCTTAAGTCTATCAAGCTAAATATTACTTGGACAATTAAATAATCCTGCGCTCTAACAGATTATTAAGCTAAGCAAGAAAAGTTAATAATTCAAACAATTGCCCATTAGAACCCTATAAAATACTATATCTCGAAATGTTAGAAATATAAGCTATAGGATTTATTCGGTACAAGTAAAATTGTACGCATTATGTGTAGAACTCAATTCCTAACTCTCAAAATGCTAACATTCGACAAATAAATATTTAATACTTCTGGTGACTCATACACCGGTTCATATGTCTAACTTGATTTGTGGAATCTCCTCAATAAGTATAAAAATACTAAAAAGAAATTATAAAATTAAAAGGATCAAGCCATGCTATTCCACCGTCAGCTATGCTTAGCCATCCTTACGTCCGAAGCAGAATATTTCTGCGAATATTCTTTTATCATGACCCATCCTTTGACATCCATTCTGACAAGTTTTCCCTGTCATTCCCCGCTTCGCTCCAACCGTTTTTGACTCCGTCAATACTTCGCGTCCAATCAACCTTGTCTCAAGACACCACTCCACTGAGCCTCCCACTTCAACGAATTGGCCTCCCGAGCACCACAGCCCGCCGGTGACTACTTCTTCTCCAACACCGACCGGCGAGCAATCGGCCGATTGGCGTCGCCAGAGTTTGATTCCCTTCCACCGAGGCACCCTCGGAGCATCACGATGCCGTCCCCACCCCCGGCTAGCCCTTCCATTGCCTGAGCTGCGCCCTCACCGAGCGTCCTCTTCGATCGCCGTCAACGCACGCCGCCAGCTCCCCACTGCCACTCCCGAGCCATACCGACCGCCGAAGCAAGCTCCCAAGCTTACCTAGAGGCTCCCCTCTTGATTAATGGAACTTTGGTGCTGTGAGTCACCGTAGCCCGTAGTCCCCTGTTCCACCGCCTGTCCGCCTCGCCGCCGCCTGCACGTGGTCGAGGAGGTACTGTAGCAACCGTGGTCGAAAAAGAGACATGGTCGTGAAATAGCCATTTACGACCACGTGGTCGAAACCACGACCGCGCAGTCATTTACGACCACGCGGTCGAAGCCACGATCGCAGTCGCTCACGACCATGCGGTCGGACACTTGACTACGTTTAAATTCTGTGGTCGAAACCCCCTCTGACCACTCGCAACGTGGTCGAAGCACCCCTCCAACCACTGACAACGTGGTTGAAGCCCCCTCCGACTACTCACAACGTGGTCGAAGCACTTCCTGACCACTCACAACGTGGTCGAAGTGCCTTTTGACCGCGTTCACACCTTCACAATGGGGTCGATGCATTCTCCGACCACGTTCACTCTTTCGCAACGTGGTCGTAACTCCTTATGACCACATCTATGAGTATTTGGCTGTGGACAAGGCCGTCTACGATCGCTCCGTGCCGTCTATGACCGCTTCGTGCCGTCTACAACCGCTTCATGCTGTTTATGACTGCTCAGACTCGTTCACGACCACGTGGTCGAAATTACAACCATGCGATCGAAATTACGACCACGCAGTCGTTCATGACCACGCGGTCGAACTCTCGACCACGCAGTCGTTCACGACATAGTCGTTCATGACCACGCGGTCGAAGCTATGACCACACGGTCGTTACGACCACGCAGTCGAAGCTACGACCACATAGTCGCTTACGATCGTGCGATCGGATTTACGACCACATAGTCGTTACCGACCACGTTATCGTCCCGACAATCGGCTATGGATACTACCTGTCAGATTTTTAGTTATTTCTCGAATTTATTCAAACAGAGAACTTCAAATAATCATAACTAATTCATTTTAACTCCGAATTGAGTGAAAAAAATTTGTAAATTCATCTAAAATCAAAATCTTACCAATGGAACCGAGATCATGAAGGTTAGAGTTCATTTGAAATTTCTTATGAGGATTTGTTTGATTTGCTAATTTTTATCTAAATTTTCGCGCACGTAAAAATAGCATACGAGGCTCAAGAGGAGGAAGTTGAAACTGAAGCAGCTCTCGACAATCAAGACCAAATTCACTGTTACTAAGGCGAGTCAATACTTTGATCATGTTGAACCTACATTTTCTGCAAATTACTTTTGTTTAAATTATCAAATTACATGCTATTATTTTATATGCAAATATATGTTAATTTAAGATTCTAGTTATATGCCCATTGTTTAGCTTGATTAATATTACACCTCTTTTGGAATATTTGATGATGGGAGCCTTGTCACCCTAGCAAAATTATAATAGTAATCTTTCGAAAATAAGTCCATAATTATACGCCATGCTTAGTATTGCCTAGATATTCAGGGGCACCAAAAATCCCCCAAACATCACTTTTAATCATGGGAAACTGGTTTGGGAAGTCATGGTGGTAATGACTGGTATATTTTGATATAATTATTTTATGCTCCCAAAAACCTCAAATTGCTTATCTATCTGGGCGGATGGTTCAGGGGTATGGTGCAGTGGTGCACGATAGTGTGGTTAGTGGTAGAACCGCTCAGATAACCCTAAGGACTAAATCTTGTCATGACCTCCTATGTAAAACAAGTACAACCACAAGTCTGTAAATTACAACTTGGCTTAGTAAAATTACCGGACCATGAAAGTCATCATCGGTGGAGAAGGTGAGGTAGTGCAAGTGGCTGGTTTGTGTGACGGCTTGAATGGGACACTCGTAGAGGGTGAAATTTTCTGTGGCGGCTAGCAGTGTGGGTAGCCAGCTGCTAGCCGACTGGGAGAAGAACATCCCGAACAACTTATGAGACCTGCCGCAAGCGGGATAAGCCCGTATGGGTGAGATGATGGAAGGGGCGATGTACTTTGAATGGTTACTGTGTTGGTTTACTCAACCGCATGACTAAAGAATCGTGTGGGGCAATGAGTGGACTGTCTTATGGGTAAAGTGTGCTGACTCTGCAGAGTCAAAACTATTCGAATAGCCATGCCCACAGTCAAGGGTGGACATAGGAACTTAACTTGATATAGATCTATTTCTAAAACTTTGTGGGTGGGATTGGAAAAGGGGAGGGCAGTGTAAAGCCCTGAATGGTGTTGTCCTGGGTGTCGCCTCAGTGTTAATGTAAGCGGCTATAACGCTGAAAGTCTAGCATATGGTGCAGAGACCATGTAATAGTCGTATCTAGATCACTATTAGTAAAGCATTCTTTTACACACACTATGCTTTAGTTCAAACTACTAGGTCATAGGTAATTTGCTAAGTAGTATATTTAAAAGCAATTTCTGACAAATAAAATAACCCGAGCCTTCCCTTGATAAGCCATGCATGTTATTTATTGCATCTTGTGTATTGGCTCGTAGAGCACGGTGGATTTGTGCTCACACTCGCTTTACCAAAATCAGAAACAGGGACACATGACCATTATACTTATGAAGATACCCCTGCAACTGATGAAGGAAATTAGGGCGACTTCTACGTTTTCAGGGCCTAGACAAGTTGACCCATGGTGTTGTGTGCACATATATTACCTAAGTCTAGGTAATATATAATGCACACGTTTACCCCCAGTCGCTTGCTTGTGGATTATGGTCTTACTGTTGTTTTTGCTTCCGTTGTTCTTTGTAGTGTAGACATTTAGCCTGTTCGGCTCTTATGTAAACTTTCGCTCGACGTGGTGTAATTTAAACTCTAGCATGTAATATTATATTCTATGCCATGTATGAATTGATGCAGCAACGTACCTGTGTGTGCTATCTACTGATCTAGGAATAGTGTAGTGAATCATAGGGGATTCTGGATTAAAAAATCTGGGTCTGACACACCTCCTTTAGAACATTTGAACATTTGAGGCTTGTCATCGTAGGAAAATTATAACGGTAACCTTTCAAAAATAAGTCTATAGTTATTTGGCATGCTTAGTACTACTTAAATACTCAAGGCACCGGAATGCCCCAAGCATCACTTTTAATCATGAGAAACTGATTTGGGAAGTCATAGATGAAAATGGTTGGTATATTTTGACATGGATATTTTATGCTCCCAAAAAACCCCAACTTGCTTAAATATCTGGGCGGATGGTTCGGGAGTGTGGTGCAGTGGTGCATGAGTGTGGTTAGTGGTAGAACCGCCCAGATAACCCTAAGGACCGAATCTTGTGATGACCTCCCAGTGTATAATAGTACAACCACAAGCTGGCAAATTGTAGGTAGGGCTAACTAATTTGCATTGACCCACACTAGGAAGATGCATTGTAACAGCCTTGTGATGATCCACTCAACCGCATGACTAAGGAATCGTGTGGAGCAACAAGCTGATTGTCTCTTGTGGGTAAAGTGTACAAACTCTGTAGAGTGAAAATTATTTGAATAGCTGTGCCCACGGTTAAGGGCGGACATGGGAACTTAACCAGATATAATTCTATTTCAAAAACTTTGTGGGTGGAATTGGAAAAGTGGTGGGCAGTGAAAAACCTGATTTGTGTTGCCCTGGGTGTTACCCCAGTGATAAGCGATTATAACGCTGAAAAGTTAGTATATGGTGCAGAAACCATGTAACGGTGGATGGAATCTAGATCGCTATTATTATTGCATCCTTTAGCACATTTATAAAATCATGTTTTAGTTTAAACTGTTAGGTCTCAGGAAATTTTTATGTATCATATTTTAAAAGCAATTTATGGCAAATAAAATAACTCGAGCCTTCCCTTGATAAGTTATGCATGTTATCTATTTGCATCCTATGTATTGGCTCACGGAGCACGGTGGTTTGTGCTCACCCTCGCTCACTCAATTAATCCAGAATCATGAGTCAGATCACTACGCTTTAGCAAAACACCTGGTCATGTTGGTGAAGAAGATGAAGAGGTCAACAACTAGGTTGCGAACCCCAGTTGGTTGCTTGTGCGCATGTTCTGAGGGTCCCACCTATGTGTTTCGTTTCTACTGCGGCCTTTTATTTATTTTGGCCTGATCGGCCTATGAGTAAGTCTACTATTATATTTACGCTTCCTTATGATATGTAATTGATGTTTAGTACTGTATCTGTGAGCACTATCTACTGATCCAGACAATAGTGCGGTGGAATCATAGAGGCTTCTAGATTGTAAAATCCAGGTCCAACACTAGGGAACTCCAAAAGGTTCAAATTTCCATTTCCTAAATCGTTCAGTTGGATGCTGTAAAGAAGATAAGTTGACTCAGACTATTTCTTAAGCTAGCATGAGGGCTTACCAGAGAACAAAGGAGAGTAATGAGTTAATAGATAGGAGGCAGGTCCAATGATATTCAATAAAAGATAGACCACATTCCATCCATATAAACATAATCTGTATTTTCTTGTCAAGTATTTCTTTTATTTTAGATTAGTCTCTAAAGAATATTCATCATCATCTCTAAAGATAAAGGTGAGTTCCAGAGAATCTCTATTAAACAAGAGCACAACGAACTTCAAAATAAGAAATGCTTTCAACTTGCATGCATGCCTTTAGCCCATCACTACCGCTCTCAATCCTTCCAATATTAGCTGGCACATGAGTATCTAAGTTCATTCATCCTGACCCTTCGATACCACTTTCCTTTAGCAAATAAGGAAAGCATTTAAAAATCCTTATGTTCCTTTGATACATTTATCTATGCTTGCCTTACAGTTTACCTTACCGCTTTCCTTTAATAGGGGCACATGAGTATCTATGCTTGCCTTACCACTTGCCAACAAATAAGGTTATTTTCTTTATTGTATTTTCATTAAAAATCCATGCTGAATTTGAATTTGATCTAAACAAGCAACGGTTTAAGCAACTAGCGCGAAAGTTGTTGCACGTTTGCGCATCCATTTTCATGCTCGTCCACTTTTCTTGAAAAATATCATCCCCTAAATCTATTTTAGCATATAGTACAAGTTTCGTACAAAAGAACCAAAGTGAATTCCAGCGTAAATGGATTTCCCCGTTCTACATACTTTCAATCTAGATCAAAAAAGAATAGGTAAAAAAAGACATGAATGGAGTGATAAGTATGATAGAAGACAAAAGGCTAAGAGGGGAGGGTACATTGCCAACACTGAACTAGGCCAAAGAATATCAATATGACCACTCCGTCAACTCAATCTATTTTTGTCGGACCCGGGAGTCACACATTCGGATCCTCTGTGTAAATTGTACTAGTCTAGGATCAGCTAGTGCATACAGTAGACAACAAAGATAAATATCAACCATAATGACATTTATTGTTATACCAAGTATGGGCCTTATGGCCAAAGTTTACATTCGCAATTTATAGGCCAAATTTATATAACAACAGAAGATAAAAATGATGTCACTACAAGGTAAACCCTCATTTAACAACGGATACATACCAACACTTAGATAAAACCGTTGCAAACACTAGCCCAGCAACATTTACAAGATACTTACCAACGCTTGAGAGAAGCTGTTGCAAACACTAAACCAGCAACGTTTTTCTTCTTCGTATCAGTTCTTTTTACTGATAATTTTTTTCCCCGAAATCAGCTTTTTACCGATAATTTTTTCCCCGAAACTAGTTCTTTTTACGGAGAAGTAGAAAACTCTCATTTCAAATAAAAAAATAAACGTCACCAGGAATCGAACCACCAACGTCTCAAGGCCTCAAGTGCGCACAATGACACTACCACTGAGGCCAACCTGCTGTTGTGTTGAATTATCTACATTAATTTATTTATAATAGCTATGAGACAACAACTGCCTCCGCCTATTTCCCTCGGAAGCTCCCAGATCCCGCCGCCTTTCTTCCATCTTCCATGGTTCCATCCCCAAATCCGTGTAGCCACGGTAATTTTCTTCTACCTCGTCTCAGCCACCGTACACGCAGGAGATCGGATCATCTTCCATCCCCAAATCCGCGTAGCCACGGTAATTTTCTTCTACCTCGTCTCAGCCACCGTACACGCGGGAGATCGGATCATCTACTTGGTCAGGTGGCTCACCATGTTGCTCCTCAATTCATCCTTGTCATGCACAGAAGGTGTTTGCTGTTATGTCTCTGACAAAGTATATCTCACCTCAGTACAAATTTTGATTGCTGGTTCAATCTGAGTCAGATTTGTGATTGAGAATATTCAGAAAAGACTAAGGTATGGCATTCCATCTAAATCTTATTGCACTGTGCAAGGAACGTGGGTTTTTGCTTGCTTTTTATTTATGAATTTGTATAAAGTTTTTGTCTCAGTTGGGTAGAAGTATTTAGATGCTAATCCTGTTTCCACAATTGAATCAAATTGTTCAGTGCTATATATAAAATCTATATTTTTAATTATTGGGCACTTCACTGTATACACATGTGTCAGGTAACCTTCACTAGTAGCTTAGAGCCATTGATTGGCTTGCCAGGCTTATAAATCTTTCAGTTTGCACTCACTTTGTCAAATTGGTTGTGATAATGTAAGTTAAAGAAATTCAGATAATGATAATCAAGTTCTTTTCAGATACTTACGATAGTATAATAATAAACATAAACCTATTAGTTTTTTCAAGTAATAAACTTTATTGGTTGTTATTTATTTACAGCAAATTAACAATAGCTTTCTTCCTAGTTTTGTGATGGATTTAGAAGCTCTCAAGCTGCTTTTGCGTTATCCTAAAGAATCCAATCAGTACAAAGCTGGTGTAGTAGGATTTCTCGAATTTGCATTTAAAGATAAGTCACCAGATGCTAGGATTTATTGTCCATGTGGTGTATGTGTGCATACTGCTCTACTATTGAAATATGACATCTATGAACATTTGGTGTGCCATGGGATACTTGAGAATTATGATGAATGGGATTTTCATGGCGAGCCTACGGTGCAGCACATTGATAATACACAGCCACAACCTCATGTTGAAGAAAGGCATGCCAACATGCACCAATTGATTAATGATGCATTCGGACATTTGTATGATGACATACCTATGACTGATGGCAATGACATTCCAAATCCACCTGTAGATGGACCAAATTCAGAAGCACAAGAATTTTATAAATTGATTAAGGATTCAGAGAAGCCTTTATGGCCAGGATGTGAATTATCACAGTTATCTTTACTTGTGCTTTTATTTAATATTAAATCCATGAATAAATGGTCAGATAAATCATTTGGTGATCTACTTGACCTTCTTCGTATTGCAATTCCAAATGGAAATGAGCTTCCCAAAATTTTTTATGAGGCTAAGAAAGTTATTTCAAAATTTGGCTTGGGCTATGAAAAAATGCATGCATGCCCAAATAACTGTCAGCTATTTTGGAAAGACAAGGTAGATGATGATTTTTGTTCAACCTGTAAGGCTTCTAGGTGGAAAGATAAGGAACCTGAAACCAAATTAACAAAGAAGCAAAGAAAAGCAATACCAAGGAAAGTATTGCGATATTTTCCAGTTAAAGAGAGGCTGAAAAGACTATTCATGTGCAAACAAACTGCACCTCTCCTACGGTGGCATGATGAAGAACGCATCAAGGACGGTGTACTACGACATCCAGCTGATTCTGAAGCATGGAAGGGCATCGATGAAAGGTTCCCGCATTTCGCAACCGATTCTCGTAATATTCGGTTTGGTTTAGCTACTGATGGATTTAACCCCTATGGGATGCTGAGCTCTAAATACAGTTGTTGGCCAGTTGTTTTGGTAATATATAACCTAGCTCCCTGGTTTTGCATGAAAGAAAACTACCTTATGCTATCTTTAATAATTCCTGGACCTAAAAGTCCTGGAGATAGCATTCATGTGTACCTTGAACCATTGTTAAAGGACCTAAAGGATTTATTTGTGAATGGGATTTCCACATATGATGCTTCAAGAAATGAAACTTTTAATTTGCGTGCAGTTGTGCTGACGACTATAAATGATTTGCCAGCTTTGGGAATGCTTGCTGCTCATATGGTTCATGGGGAATTTGCCTATCCACCTTGTGGTGCAAATGCATGGTCCAAACGTCTAGCACATGGGAATAAATCTTGTTTTATGGGTCATCGTCGATTTCTGCCTCTAGATCACGAATTTCGTTTTGATAAAAGTTCCTTTGATGGAACAACAGAGCTTAGAACAGAGCCTATAACATACTATAAGCGCCCAGTTTTGGATGAGATAATTTCACTTGGTGATTTCAAGAAGTCTAAAACATATAAGGCAGTAAGTAGCCTTTTCACTTTGCCTTATTGGGACAGTAATCTTCTTCGGCATAATCTTGATGTGATGCACATAGAGAAGAATGTATGTGAAAATATTTATGGTACATTATTAAATTTAGATGGAAAGTCAAAAGATAATCTCCAAGCTCGTCTAGATCTAAAAGAAATGAATATCAGAAAAGAGCTCCATCCACAACAAAGAGCTTCAGGCAAGTTCTACTTGCCACCTGCAAAATTTACTATGTCCAAAAGTGAGAAACAATTGTTCTGTAAAGTTCTCCGAGACATAAAAGTTCCCGATGGCTATTCAGGAAATATATCAAAATCTGTAAATTATGCGGAAGGAAAAATTTATGGTCTCAAAACACATGACTGCCATGTCCTAATGCAGCAACTCATGCCTATTGCTTTGAGAGGTATTCTTCCAGATGATGTTACAGCAGTACTATTTGAATTATCTGCATATTTTCAAGGAATATGTTCAAAAGTGCTTCATGTTGATGAGCTTGATCGCTTGGAAGAATCAATTAAAATTACACTGTGCAAAATGGAGATGATATTTCCTCCTGGGTTTTTCACTGTTATGGTCCATTTGGTAGTCCATTTAGCCACTGAATGTAAAATTGGTGGACCAGTTTGCTATCGATGGATGTACTTTATTGAAAGGTACTAATTCTTCTTAATACAAGTTTCAGTGTTTGGGTTAAGTCATATATCATATATAAATGCATTAATTGATGCTTGTATCCAGGTATTTGGGTAAACTGAAGTCATATGTTCGCAACAAAGCTCATCCTGAAGGTGCAATGGCAAATTGTTTCTTGGCAGATGAGTGCATGGTGTTCTGTTCAAGATATTTAGAAGGTTTTTCTACAAAACATAACAAACCATCCAGGAATGATGAGAATACATATCATTTTGAATCTAACGTATATAGGCATGAATCCTCTTTGTTTCCTCCAATAGGAAAACCATTGGGAAAACCATCTATTTTCTCTTTAACTGATTTAGAGAAATTGCAAGCCCATAGATACGTGCTATACAACTGTGAAGCTGTCATTCCGTATTTCAAGTAAGTGCTGGTTGTACTTGTTAATATATTACATGAGATGTTTTTAACTTAATCATATTTATTTTCATTATAGAGAAATGCAGCTGATCTCAAGCGGAGAAATCGTAACCGCCGCCTAACTCTAAAAACTATTGAGCATATACAGAATAAAAATTTTCCAAATTGGTTCTGAGACCATGTAAGTAACATGATTTGTTTATATTTTAAATTAAAAATGAACTTGGCTTATGTATATTTTGGAATGATATAGATCATGCGGTTGGAGCAACAAAATGGCAGCAGTAGCATTGATGATGATATTAGATGGTTGGCCCGGGGTCCAATGGATACAACAATACGACATAGAGCCTTTAATATCCGTGGATACAGATTTAGGGCCAAGCGCTATGACAAAGTGACTCAAAACAGTGGAGTTGTTGTGACTGCGAAAACATCAAGTTATGCATCAACAGGTGATCCTAACCCTATCCTTGGAGATGTCATGTACTTTGGAAGGATTCTTGATGTAATTGAGTTATACTATTACGGAAAATTTTCAGTGGTGTTGTTTAAATGTGAATGGGTTGATGTCACTCAAGGAAAAGGAGTGAAAACTCACAAGTATGGCTGTACACTTGTGAATTTCTCGCATCAAATTCACACTGGTGATAAGATTGAGCATGAACCTTTTGTCTTTGCCAATCAAGTCAACCAAGTGTTCTATGTCGAAGACCATATAAATCTAGGATGGTCAATTGTATTGAAGATGAAGCCTAGAGTTATATTTGAAATGGGAGAAGAATGGAATGAAGTAGAAGGTGAACCGTATCATGTGAGTACACTTGGGGACCTTTTTGACAATGCCCACGACAATCATACATGGGTAAGAAGAGATATTGAGGGAACAACAGTAGGTCCTAGTACAGCTTCAAATGAAGAAACTATGTAAAACACCAAAAGGTCAGTGAGTAGCAACAATCAAATCCTGGCAAACCAGAGGGAACCGTATCAGCCGAGTGACAAAACTAGAGGGATGCAGTCAATAAGTTGCAAATGCTTTTCTTGAATTTATATGTAACTATAAATGTTTCGGTACATGGTAAAGAGCCTATTAGTGGCTACATGATTCTGGAGCATATATGCTTGATATTTTGGGTCCTGAGTTTGATCAGAAACTTTTCTCTGAAGTTGTTTCCTCATTTTGTTCTCCCACAATTGAAATTGCAGAAATATATTTTGGAAAAAATAAATAAAAAGTGGCTACATGATTCTGGAGCATATATGCTTGATATGTTGGGTCCTGAGTTTGATCAGAAACTTTTCTCTGAAGTTGTTTCCTCATTTTGTTCCCCCACAATTGAAATTGCAGAAATATATTTTGGAAAAAAAATTCAAAGAGTGAAGTCGAACCTTAGACCTAACGTTAGTTAACCAATCACCTCACCACTACGCTAAACTCACTTAATTGCTAAAATTGGGTTTTTGACTTATTTATCCAAGCTGTTGAAGTGGATACACAAATTCATTTGTGCCAATTTAAACTTTTGAACAACTTAGGATTCTTAAAGGTTTGTCTTATTTTAAAGGCATTGTTTGGAACGCAGGAATAAAACTCAATTTTTACGCGAATTGAACCGATTCTTGTGAAATTCTTATAAAATTCCTGTAAAATTCTTGCGTTCCAAACGAGGCCTAATTTTATCTTATTTTAGTTGGTTGGTTCACGCCATGGCTAATAATGGTTATTATTGTAATTGTTTGATAAGAACCAATAGTTTTTGGGAAAATTGAATATATAGGACCAAGTTGAGAGTGATTTGATAAAATAGGACCAAGTTTATTATCCTTGTAAATATAGGACTGAGTTGAGCACCTTCTTGCAAATATGGTATTTTTCCCATTTTAATTTCATTTTCATTTTCCAGCCCGTTTTTCTCTACGTGAAATGACTCTTTTGCCCCTAAAACGATACAATAGCCTACTTCTCAAACCAACTCTCACACACAAAAAAAAAACAGGAAAGGAAAGGGGAGAACTCAACTGAGCAGAGCCAACCAGACGCGGATCTCGCCGCTAGTGAGGTGATGGCTGCCGACGGCCCCGACGCGATCCGCCGCGCCGTTGACAAGGCCCGCGCCGCCCTCACGCGCTTCACCCGCGGCCGTCCGCCTTCGCGCCCGACGCCGAGGCGGCTGCCGTCCGCGCCGTGCGCAACATGCGCACCTTTCGCTTCCACTATGCCGTCATCCAGTGGGCGCTCCTCCTCGCCTCCCTCGCGCCCCGCCATCGCGCCTCCATACTCTTCCTCATGGCCGCCTCCAAGGGCCTCCTCCTCTACGGCGCCATCCTCAAGGCCTTCCCTAACTCCGCCCTCGTCCGCCGACTCCTTGACCGCCGCCTCGTTGCCGCGCTCTTCCTTGCCCTCGTCCTCGTCGACCTGACTGCCTCCGGCGCCATCGCCAACCTCATCGCCGCGCTCGCCGCGGGGGTCCCGCTCATACTGCTTCACGCCGCATTCCGCGTCCGAGACGACCTCCTCGAGCCACAGAATACGGCCACCAACGGAGAGGAGGAGGAGAAGGCGACGGTGGTCGAGAAGAAAGAGGACGGAGACGGGGCCAACGCCGGTGGGCGCGAAGAACGCGCCGGCTAGCGGAGGAGCCAGAGCAGGAACTCCACCGGCGAGGAGACCGACGCCGGGCCAGGTGAGGGAGCGGCGGCGCGGCGCTCGGGGGCCAGGCGAGGGAGCGGCGGCGCAACGCTCGCGGGCCAGGCGAGGGAGCGGCGGCGCAGCCTGCAGCGCTCGCGAGGGCGTGCTAGGGAGCGGCCGGCGGTGGTGTATTTGGCTGATGGTTTATTTGGCGCAAAAGATAAGGGGCAAAAGAGTCATTTCACGTAGAGAAAAATGGGCTGGAAAATGAAAATGAAATTAAAATGGGAAAATACCATATTTGCATGAAGGTGCTCAACTCAGTCCTATATTTACAAGGACAATAAACTTGATCCTATTTTATCAAAGCACTCTCAACTTGGTCCTATATATTCAATTTTCCCATAGTTTTTTTGTTGCTCCCACCTTTCTTTCGCTCCTTTTCTTTTTGGTTTTCCGCGAATTTTCCTCTCCTAAGTCTAACTCTCCCTCCGTGACAGCACCTTCCATAGGGATCGTGGGCACATAAATCGGATCTGATCACCTCCCCGTCCTCTCCTCTCCATTCCATGCAGCAAGCATTTCGTGGGGTTTCTCTCCCCATCGTAGACTCCTCTGTTCCCTTGATCCCTCCCCATCACGACGACGCCGACCATCTGCTGGGGATGGCACCGTTGCAGGCCGACCACCCGATCGCACGACGCTATCTGCTGTGGAAGGCGGCTCCGTGGTAGGATGATCCTCACATTGCTGAACTCCTCTACTTTGAGGCTTCACTCGGTTCAGTTCCCTGATGCAATTCCCCTTTTCCCCCTTCTAATCTGTTGCTAATTTATTGTGTAATTGCCTTCCCAATTTTTTCTGGTCCATCAGTTTATTTGTCCTCGGTTGTTTTTCCTCTGTCTTTTTCTTTTCTCTGTTGATTTAAGGATGGTTGTACGATGAATTGGATTATGGTGAGAAGGTTAGGTTTCAGTTATCTGTCCATACAGTCCTGCTGCAATGGATCTTCTCTTGGTTCCTAGAGAACGAATCTGTGAATATGGGGTACTACTCAAAAGTTGTAGTTGACTGAACTATATTTCTTCAGAGTGCTTAAACTCCAATTCTTGATGACTATATCAACAGAGATTAATTTTTTGAAGTCATGCTGTTTGCAAAAAAGCAGGAAGCCTGTTTGTTAACTTTGCAATTCAGATTATCCATATAAATGCAAAAATTAGATTTTCTGATGAGCAGACAAGGGTTATTTTTGTGGGGTAATTTTTTAACGTGTTTAGTACTGCATTGTGAGAGTGAAATTAGTTAGCGATAGAATACTATTGAGTTGTCATTGGAATGAAATCCATTTCTCATAGATGCCTCTGTCAGTAGAGAATAGTTGTTGCCTTGCATGCACCAATCAACAAAATTGTTCTGCTCATAGACTATAGATTAATATATCTAAGTTAACTTGTATCTTATATTAAACTTGGCTGTTATAGATGTTGAATTTTATTTTATTGATGCCATGGTACATCAGAAATGGCAAGGGGTAGAAGAAAACACATTATTCAAAGCCAAGATGAATATTTGGTAGAGAACCTTGTCGAGAAAGAGAGATCCCTTCCACAAGATGTTGGTTCATCTGAACTACACCCTCCTACTGGAGATAGCTTGCAGGTAGAGAGTGATGATGATGTCGATGTTAATGTCCAAGGTGGCTACTAAGCAATTAAAATTAATTATCTCAAAAGTATTTTGTATTGATTACTATTTAACATACATCTTTCATGTCTATTAACTTTGGATAGATGCCAATGCAGAAAAAAACAAAGAGGGGGAAGAATAAACTGAAAGATATTTGGAACCTTCCTAAAGGATTCAGAATTGATGTTGCGTGTAATGATCTTGATCAGCCAATTGGAGAAGAGGCAGGAGTATTAGGTAAATTCCTTGGCATGGTGGCTAGAAACGGGCTCTTATGCAGCTTGAGCTACAAGGACTGGAGGCTACTGATACACCAGAGGGAAAGAAATACCAATGAAGAAAAAAATAAGAAGGATATACTCAAACAAGTGAAGGTACATGCCATCCTTCGTACCTTCTACAACTCTTCATATATATATATATATATATTTTTTTTTTCTGAAATTGACTTTCTTTTACTGGTGTGCAGATGAGATTCCTTTACCCTTCTCGCATGGAAAAATGGATATTACGTACTATTGGAGACAGATGGAGGCAACATAAGTCAAATTTGAAGTCAGTCTATTTTGATGCGAACAAGAGCATGGAAGTTAATTGCAGTAATGTTCCAAATGGTGTGATTGGTGATCAGTGGATTGCACTTGTGAATAATTGGATGAGCCAAAAATCAAAGGTACAGTATACAATTGGTGATCAGTGGATTGCACTTATGCAACTTATTGCTTTGCTACATTTTCTTATTCCATGGTAGGAAATAAGTGACACAAATAGGGCAAATTGTGCGAAGAAGAAGTCAACGCACACAGCTGGAACAAAGAGTTTTGCTCGAAATAGAGAAGAGCTGGTAAGCATTTGAATTGAACAACTCTTGTTATGTGTACCTCTTCTATGTTGAGACATTAAATACATTCATACTTGACATTGTTAAACAGAGACAAAAAGATCCAGAGAAGAAGATTCCACACAGAGCTGTTTTATACATTCATACACACCAGCCCAAAAGTGACAAGAACATAAATGAACATGTGGTACTTAATTTTAAATGCTTGACCTTTGCTATCTACAATGATAATTGTATATATTGATTTAATTAACATTGTTGTTATGTCTAGGACAATTTGAAGGAACTTATAGTGCAGAAACCAAATTTAGCAGACACTAGTCATGGAAAGGTTGCTTGGAAAGGGGATGCACTTACTCAAATACTAGGAGAAGACAAACCTGGTCGCATACATGGTTTGGGCCTTATTCCAAATCCTAATCAAGTTTTTGATCTGTCAACTTCACGAAGCTTTAAGAATATAAATCTAAGTTCAGTTGACCCGACGCCAAATGAAGATGTTCTATCCCTTAGACTTCAAATGGAAAAGTTTCAGAAGCATGCCTAGAATCAAGATGTTGATATTGTAGAATTAAGGCAGAAGACAACAATGTTGGAAAAAAGACAACTAGATCAGGTAAATTTAAATAAATCTTCTATTAATCATTTTGTGTACTAATATTTTGAATTGGTTTGCTAGCAGTGCTTAGATGATCATCCACGAACATCTCAGAATACTTTTTATGTTGATGGGCAAGATTCAAAACGAAAAGTATGTATCTCTATGCAATATGCTTATAAATGTGCTCAGATATTTATAGCGCTATCTCTGTTTTTTTAATGAGATGTAAGCCCTATTCCTTTTCCACAGCGAGTGTATGGTTACCATAGTAAAGGATTTAACATGATTGAGGAACCGGATAATACAATGGTACTGTGGAATTTACATATTTTCAACTAGCATTTGTGCAAAAGCGTGCAATAATCTGTTGTACTTATGCACTACAGAGGCAAAATGATGATGACCATGTGGATTTGTTGTCACCAAACAAATATTCTTCTGGAGACCAGGTTTCTTCACATATTGTCAATATTACTCAACATGGCTTACCACCAATATAATGTCCATACTTGTTGAAAATATTAGTGTTTATTATTGTTTATTTCTACTATCTCATGACCTTGTTTTATCATTGTAGAACAAAAAGGCCATGATACAGAATAATAATGTGCAGCAAGCAAATTCAATTTCTTATGCATACAAGGTTAGTTTGCTTCAAAATTATTTCAGTTTAGACCATGGAGTTGCCTTAAATTTAGTATTTGTAATGGATGATTGTATATAACTGTAGAACAAGGAAACTATTGCATGTGGTGACAATGTGCAGCAAGACTCTAGAGCTTCTACTCAAGTACAAAATGTTAGTATTTATTTGCTACCTCCTAAGAAAAGAACACTTCTATCAAATAATATTTTACACAAATTGAGTGGTTGTCATGAGTTATGACTGTATGACAGACCAATTCAAGATATTTCCAAGATGACAATAGGTTGGACAAACTCAAGCATACCAATATAACCAAGGTGACCAATGCTATTTACTATTATTTGACATGATTTTTCAGTGTACTGCGAAATGTGCCATTTGTAAAATTTCATATACAACAGGTTGTGGACCCAGAAACATCATCATATTGGTCAAATAATGAAGTTCTGCATCACCTGGTGAATATTTATTTAACAACAATGTGAAGTTTTGTTTTCCTAAGAATTATATGGTGAATTTTCTTAATATTTTTCAGAACAAAAGGAACCCAAAAGGAGCTTGTGCAGCTATGCGGGTTAGCGTATAAGACACATCTCAACTTTATGATACTTAACTTCTTCCAAGAATTGACTTAATTGCATACTGATGTGCATATAACTTTTTTACAGAAACGAAGTGCTACAGGAAATTGGATGCCTACCAATTCAGCAACGGTATAAGAGTATATTTGTTCATTAGCAGTGTTCTTCTTTACAGATTGTTAAGTTTCAGTTGTACAACTATTTTCTCATGCACTTTGTGTTAGGCTGGTACCAAAGTATTTTTGAAGAGCTTGACAAGTCAAAATAAGGATGTCGCATTTGCTACAGTAGTAAGTTGTGATCCAACATACAAGCTTGATGGGGTTCAGATAGGGAAAGAATTTTGGTTAGTGCGTGTCTCTATTCCACTAGCTGCAGATGAAGCATTGGTACGACCATACAAAAGCTACAAAGTTATTGGTGATGCTGTAGGAGCTCATATTGCCTGGCCTTCAACTTTCGTAGGTTCTTCTATTGCCTTCACAATGAAAGTTTGTTTCTTGAGGATATTATATTAAAGCATCCAAAATTTTCAATGTAGCTTGAAAAGATAAATGGATGATGGACAAGTGATCGGCTCGGCAATAAGAAAAAGAGTGGTGGCATCCAAAAAGATTATTCCTCGCCTTAATATTTTATTTTGATAGGAAACAATGTTTAGATGAAAGTATTGTCAAGAATTATGGGATATTATTCGATGTAATGCAACAATTTCTATTTAATATAGCATTGCTTGCTTGCCATGTGTGGATGTTGCTTTGGTTGTTGAATTAATTATTATTGGAAAAGCAACAGATTCTATTATTGTGCTCCAAATAAATTTTTTTTGACCAATTAGATGATGAATCATTTGTTGCAACGTTTGTAAGCGTTGTAACTATGGAAAATTATCTGTTGGAAGATACTAGAGAAGGCATCCACACATGGTATGTACCAACACATATATCCGTTGGACCATGTCATTATATCCGTTGCAACCTTACAACGGTTTTTATAGCTTTTACCAACGCACATATATATGTTGCAACAAACCTTGCAACGCCACTTGCCGCAACAGACCATACCAACGCTTATTTGGACATCCTGCAACACATATATGCGTTGCAAAAGGGGGGTTCCCCTTGTAGTGTGTGAAGAATCCCATCCAGTCTGCCCACAGGTACACGGTTTACTCATACTAGTCCTCACCAAAGTCAAAGTAGTCCTCCTCTGAGCAACAATATTTAAGCAAGGGTGAGTATTATGGTAATCCGCAAGTTACACCGATAGTAGAGTAAATGCATGCAAGGGTAATATCAAGGAAGGCATAATATAGTTATTTGAGTGTAAAGCCAATTTGACAAGTAAATACAATAAATAGATGTAAATTACTAAATTTCGTACAATAAGAAAATAAAACTGTATTTTAATCAAATAATAGTACCGTTAGTGTAAGTCCAACCTACCACTAACCTATCCATGGGTATCTAACCTAGACCATCTTTTCCAAAAGATTTCCTCATCTTTCATTTAACCAAGTTTTTGAAAGAGTAAAGTCCATTACCGGTCCTTAAACTTTTTATGCTGTGTCATCCCGGTCCATAAAGTTTTAAAGTGTGTCATCCCGGTCCTTAAACTTTTAAAGTATGGCAATATCCTATGTAGTTGTAGCAGTGAATTTTTTATGCTGTGTCATCCCGGTCCATAAGACTTTCAAAAGAAATTGCCACACTTTGAAAGTTTAAGGACCGAGATGACACACTTTAAAAGTTTATGGACCGGGATGACACAGCATAAAAAGTTTAAGGACCGGTAATGGACTTTACTCTTTTTGAAAAATAAAGTCTAATCCATGAAAAACTTTATTTGGCTTGCTCATGACCATAGGTATGGCTATCCAGGATAGTTTTACACTCTGTAGAAATGTACAACTTTACGCATATGATATAATCAACTTATATTGTCGGTCATAACACGCATCCTTAGACATGTGACTAAGTAAGTATCATAAACCCTTTACAATATGAAATCTCTCAACCTGGTTGTGCCCCGCTAAGGTTTCACTACAAAATAGAATCCACTAAGTTGGGCTCCCTCTTACACCGTGTGAGTTAACAGTGGCTCCGCCACACACCACATTGAACTGTAATGAAACCAAGGTTAGGACCCGCTGTAACATCACTACAACAAAACATCCGTAGGGAGACATCATATTTGTAGGTTAGAGACGTTCTGTTTCGTCTCCCACAGACAACTAAGACGCTTTTATAAAGCGTCATAGAAACGTCTCTACATGAACCGTCTCAAAAATATAGAGACGCTCTCTAAGGCGTGCCTATATTATTTGAGACGTTCATTAGAGACATCTGCACTGTATCCCTATAAAGTTAGAGACGCTTTTATAAAAACGGCTGCACCACGTCTCAATTAATATAGGCACGTGCGTTGAGACGTTATGTGATGTCTCAAGATGTCCTATGTAGTATGTATTTTTATTTTGATTGGTATATATTTTCTTCTATACACACAAATACGTATCCGTATGAGAATACGTATTCTGAATGACATAAGATTACATGCAGATCGGCAAAGCTTGGTTTGCGACATCGCACATCGCAAAAGAAACTAACATGGAAAGTGGAAAAAGAATCGACAGGTAAGGAACGGCATCAAACCTCCGTTTCCACTTTCCTGCAGTTGCAAACGCTTGCTCCAAGTGATATACTCCAAAGTTCAAACTCATTGGAGCCATACTAGCTATATCATGTATATATAATAATTTTATAGGCAGCACCATAATATTGAGTACATATTTTATAAAATATAAGGAATGGGCGTAGCACAACAGATATACTGTTATAAAGAGAAGAAGTTTACATAAGAGAGGTTTACAAATAATTATAGCATCCATTTAAATCAACAGAGTTCACAACTAAATAAAAATCTAATATGCGATAAACACATATCGGTAAAACATCCTCCAATTTGATACACATCTTTTTTTAAACTGCTATAATAAATCATTAGGTCTATTTCTTGAATCAGAAAATTGTGCATCAAGTCTTCCACTCTGCATTTCTTTTCATAGTCCTCCATATCCTGCAAACATAGCAATATTAACAACAAAATATCAGATATGAGCAATCATGAAAAATCTTACGGTACAAGTTCAGTTAATTAAACTAGAAGTGGCATACCTAGCGAGTAGAACGTTTAGGCTTTTTTACCTGAAGCAATAGATATTATATGAGTAACAAGACAAATATTTCTGGTAGGAAAATTGTTCTTGTAGTTCAAAGAATTGATCTTACGTAGAACCGTGGCCAAGCAACAACACAACCAATTGCATCCTTTACTGTACAGTATTTCTCAAATGGTCTAGGCAACAACACAACCAGCGTGTGTTCATAGTGCTTCATGTAGCGGCTGACCATTTAGCTGCCAGTGCTCCATACCTGACTAGCTAAATATGTGGCTCTGATATTTTCAACATATTTGAAGCACAATAGAGTACTCTGGAGCATGTCTCTAAAACAAATATAGGGGGCATACGTTAACCCCATTGTGTAGGAGAGTAGTTGCAAAGAGATTAATGCAAAAACAAAAAAAAAATGGCAGCAAAAGTTTTGTAGCTTAGCTCTAGTTGAACTGATAGAAGATAACTGCTGCAAGGTATATAATAAATGAAAGAGTAAAAAAAAGACAAACTTTGATCCAAAATTTTATCAAGTAAATATTGCAACACACGTACATTATTTGGTATATTGTTCCATTTACATGTGAATCCTCAAGGTTGATAGCAACTCTGTTTGTCGTATTATTATCAACTTGTTCAACAATATAAACCTGCAATAAAAAGTAAAAAACACAGTGTTGCCAAAGTAGTGCAGCAATGTTGACTAATAAATCTTTGCATTTTTAATTCATATATACCTCATTGGTTCCATGCTCACGTGGCAGCATTGATTCCACACTTCTGTGACTTGTTTTGGACCTTTTGGCAGAGCTTTCCACACTTAATTGCTACAATAAAAAGGGCAAAATTATATACATGTTATTAAAGCCAAGTTGATTCATTGAAATAATGATATTTTCATAATTCACCTTGGCAGTTGTCTGTTCATATGGTACAGATATATTGGCATGATCATCGACAAACCGCAGAAAGAAGAAAAGAGGGAGTCGAGACAGCAAGGGGAAGGTCAAGACAGCACAAGGAGGGGAACGATTTTCAGCTAGCTAATTCGACGACACTCTCAAGCATACACATATACTAACACTGACAACAGGACAAGCATAGGACTTCGATACACATGAAGCATACACACTGACCAAACTACTAACATAACACAAATTGCAGAGTTATCACAATAACAGAATTACAGAACAGGGCACAATAACACAACATATATCACAATAACAGAACTCAAATTAACAGGTCTCATGAACATATCCACTGATCACATTCACATAGCACAGTGCATACATCTGAGTTCACATCTCACAAACACAGATCATAAATCAACAGGCAAAAAAAATGAGAACAGTAAATGAGATGGGGGAATGGAGTGAACCGAGGGGAGAAGTAGTAGCAGAGGGCAGCTCAGGTGAAGTCGCCGTCGGTGGAGAAGATGGAGTGGTGCCCAGCGGCGGCGCTGAAGAGGTTGAAGAAGTTGCCGGTGATGCCGATGAAGAGGTGGTGGTCGGTGTCGGCGCACGGAGGGAGCAGTGGAAGGCGGCGCCGAGGACCGTCAGTGAAGAGTTCGCAGGAGGAGGAGGTGGCGGGTGGAGAATGCGGAGAAGTGGAGGTGGTTGGCCGTGGATCTGGAGGGGTCACCGGTAGAGAAGAGGAGGGAGGTGAAGGGAGGAGCAGTGGCTACGGACGGCGCGGAAGTGGGAGAAAGGATGGGCGGCCGAGATGGGAGACGCGGCGGCGAGCCGGAGAAGGGAGTAGAGGTGGCGGCTTGTGGAGGTGCAGTAGAGGACGGTGGTCGGAGGCTGTAGAGGAAGAAGCACGGAGTACGGTGGCGCGGTGGATGCGGCGACGGAGAGAGATGGAAGGAGAAGGGAGCGGCGGAGGCGTACCGGATGTGGGAGAGGACGGGAGAGGCGGGCAAGTAGGAGGAGAAGAATGGAGGCGCGGCGGTGGAGAAGTGAGGCAAGGGGGGGAAGCGGAGAAGGGAGAGCGGCGGGTGGAGAGAGGTGGTGGCCGGAGAAGGTGGAGAAGGGAGGAAGAGAAGGGAGACGGCGCGGCTGCGCGCGGGTGCGGCGGAGGAAGAGCGAGGAGAAGGATGCGGCGGCGGTGGAAGGCGAAGAAGGGGAGCGGCTGCGGCGGTGGAGAAGCGAGGGAAGGGGGCGGAAGGGAGTGGAGAAGGAGGCGACGCACGGGTGGCGCGCCGGCGAGTCGGCCTGGCCTCGCCGGCGACCGGAGATGGAGAAGAATCGGGGCGGAAGAGAGGAGCAAAAAGGGGGGGCTAAGGAAAGAAAGAAAGAAAGCCAGGCTCGAGCAATTGCGGCGGCGCCCTAGGGTTATGTGGGCTGGTGGGAATTTTGGCGATCTTCGATTTAGTCCTCCCATTTTCCGGCATTCACAATCCAGTCCTTCCTCTATTTGTTTTCTTCCAATTTAGCCCTCTGAAAACCCGATTTCATCGCGGGAAGATCCTACACGTTCGTGTCGACGCGTACATCTGTACGGAGCAGTCTTGGAATGCCGAATTTGTCGTTTATGCGCCTAGTTCGCGTCGGCCTACGGAAAGAGTACAAAAAATGTAAAATGGTCCATTTCGAGCAATTAAATATGGAAAAAATATGTAAATGATGATAAATGGTCTTAAAATGCGAAGAATATAAAGTTAAAATGACGGCTAAATATATGCAAAAATAGCGCATGTCATTTATGTTTTCAGCCACTGGACAAAAGCGAAAGAAAAGTCTCAGGTTGTGAGTTCGAACTTTGAGATTGATATTTTTTTATGTTTTATATATATACCGTTACTAACACTATTTTGTTTTTTTTAATATTCTTATATGGAGATAATAGATAAGACGTCTCAAATGATAAATAAGACATCTAAAATTTTGTCTCTATACATGAGACGTACTCCAAAACGTCTCAGCAGCCGTTTTAATAGAAGTTAATAGTGTGCAACCCTTTAGAGCGTCTCAAACTGCGTCTCTATTTCAATTGTGGTTCTAAAAAGAGAGACATGATTCAAAGCGTCTTAAACAAAACGTCTTAATATGTTCATTTTGTTGTAGTGCATCCTGGAAATTTAAATATGAAAATGTGAAGCTTTTTGAATTATTTTGCAATATACTTTATTTGAATTTGGAGTTTGTGGTATTTTTCTGAAATTTGGTTGAGGTTCCAAAAATTTTAGAAGCTCAAGAAAGATACCAAACACTAGTGATATCATAAAAGGAAAAGTTCAAATAATAGAGAACAAGAAATTAAAATACGAATCTGAAAAGATGATCCATAGAATGATGGGATGGCCTGAATCCAAAACATAAAATTTTATTTCTGGAAAGAATGGCACAAATAACAAATAAATGGAATACAAATACATATGGATAATACATATAAATATATCTACAAAATTTTGCACATGTAATGACAACTTTAGCAGTAAGAAAATACAAATATGAAAAATTATGTGGGCTAGCAAAAATGACAAACATAATTTGAAATTCAATTTACCTAGGTAAAAGAAAAATGGCAAAAAGAATATTCCCAACATAAGTCTCAAAATAATAATAATAAAAACGAGGTGCAGATTAAGATTCAAATTTTAAATGCCATGCAAAAATTAAAATATGTAAACCCTAATATAAATTAAACTATAAAATAAAAATATAACTTAAAGCCCAGATTTAAAAGTATGCCTAGCCCTTCCCTCTTTTTCTCACTTTTTTCTCCTTTTCCCCCACTCTCTTCCACGTGGGCCCGGCCCCTGCGCCGCATCCCTTCCTTCTCCTTCTTATCCCTCCGTTCTTTCTGCTTTCTTCCCGAGCATTGCGTCACCCTCCGTATGCCTGCTCCAGTGCACATGTCACGGGTCTTCCTTTTCTCTGCCTCGTAGCCATCACCGCTTCACCCGACCGGCCAACTGCTCTGCCGCTCCATGCCAACCCCCATGCCGAGCACTGCTGCCCGGTCTCGGCAATAGCTCCGCCACTGCCACTTCATGGATATAAGAGCCCTGCCGCCCCCTTGGATTCCCCTATCTCCCCCATTTCCTCCCCGTTTCTCCTCCCACCCCGCGGCGTGAGCGCGCCGCTGCTGCCTCCTCGCCGTTCCGGTGCTCCGGTGCTTCCCCCTTCAATCCGAGCCCACCACCTGGTTCCCCTGAGCCTTTAGTCCCTCCCCTCCTATTTAATTGAAAAGCGCCGTGCCGAGCTCGCCGCACGGCCTTCTTCCCCGCGTCCGGCCAAAAAACCTGCTGCCGCCAGCGCCATCTCCTCCCCGGCAACCCCCGGCCCGATTACTTTCTTCGGGAGCACCACCATGGTGTTTGCTACCACCCCCAAGCACCGCCACGTGAGCTCCCCAGCCCCAATGAGCCGGCGACGATGACTCCACCTACGCCACCATAGCTTGCCGACGCCGGCCGCTTCCGAAACCACCACGGCCCCGTCGACGCCGCCACAGGCTTCCCCACCCATGGGGGAAACCGTTTTGCTAGACTCCAACGCCTCCCCGGTTGCCCCCGCCGGCGGTACCGCTGCTGGCCGTGCGCCATTGCCTCCCCTGTCTCGGGCCAGTGGGAGCTCTGCTTCGAGTTTGGTTACAATAGCCACCTTATCAAATTTGCAGACCCCCATGGTATCGCAAAGCAAGCAGTGCTCAGTTGGTCAGCCGAACAACCCCGAACACTGATCACCCAGGTCTCCGGTTCGAATCCCCCTCCGTTCACCTTTTTGAGTTTATTTTCCTTAGTGCATTTTAAGTAGGAAATAATTAGGAAAATAAACTGGGGAGCTGAGCTAATTGAGTTGGGTTCAAGTAACATCTATGCATACACCAAGGCATAGGATTACATGCATATTGATGATTAAGTGGTTAGGAAAGTTTAATTCATGAGAGCTAATAAAAAAATTGCTTAGGATGTAAATAAGATTATTTAAGATTTAGCATTGGAATAATTATTATGTAAGAATAATAGTGTCTTATTATTTAGTTTAAATCTACTTATTTGTTAAAAGTATTAATAAAGAAGGTTTTGGTTAAGTGTCCGAATTTAATAAGAAGTCCCAAATAAAAATACGTCCAAGTTAAACCTAAGGGAAATAAAATTGATAACTATAAAAATGTGGTTTTAAATTAAAAAGATTGCCCTTAATCATAATTAAAATATATGTCCTAACCTTTAACGTGCCGTCATTAGATAGATCTCAATAGTAAATTTAATTAGATAATAAAGGCCGCTTCATAAAATTACTTAAGCAATAGGACGTAACTATAAACATTTAAATTAGAAAGTCCTAATATAATCCCCGCCATTAGCATGCCACAAATAAATAAATCTCCATGGTGAATTTAGTGGAATGAAATTTTGTATAACAAGCTCAGTCCTATGTAAATAGAAGTTTGATTAAAATGTGCAAGATGTTGATTCAAAGGATGAAACAAGAATGATAGATGGTCCTCCGAATATTTCCAAATAAAAGGGTCATACTAGTGTAAAGATATTAAAATATAGTAGTCCTAGGTCATCGGACATTGAAATAAGCTCGCCGATAAACAGTCCCAAGAAGCATATAATATTATTATGACCAATAGTCGCAAATGAGTAGCATATAAGGATATACTAAAAATTTTTATTGGACATCAATGAGATAATTAAATACTCCCGTGTGTTGCTAAACTATTAAACTAATCATTTGGAGTATACCTTGAATAATTAGTAAATAGAATCCCATAAAATACCACATCCTAGACTTGTAATATCCCGGAAGAGTTTCGACCGTTAATCGTTTAATCGGAGTAAAGGACCTTAAAGGGAAGAATAAAATATCAAGTTTAGAGGGGGTTTTTCTGATTTTCCCTGGCAACCTGGGCCTGGGCCTTGGCTCAGGTGGGGATTTCGGCCAGCAAAGGGGGGCGCCACCTTCCCCCCTCCAACCCTAGCCGCCCCTCCCCCTCTCCCCCCTTGGGCCTCCCCCTCTCCTCCCCTTGTGCGCCCCTCCCCTCTGCCTTGCGCCGTCGTTCTTTATTTAAGTATTGTGGTTACGATTGTGATGGCAAACA
Source organism: Dendrocalamus latiflorus (assembly GCA_017311315.1). Taxonomy (NCBI): domain Eukaryota; kingdom Viridiplantae; phylum Streptophyta; class Magnoliopsida; order Poales; family Poaceae; genus Dendrocalamus; species Dendrocalamus latiflorus. The sequence continues at coordinate 9,328,675 of CM029662.1, forward strand.
TAATTCAGTTGTTTAGAATTGGATATTTATTGTTTACTATTATTCAGATCATTTGTCTATGCATGTTGAAACCTTTGATTTACTCATTAAACAAATGAGGTTCTGCCGAAATTTTGTAAGGTGAATATAGGTTCTTCCTTAATATGTTGTTAGTTTAGTAGCATTCCAAGTCATTGTTTGGCTGGGGTGTTACAGTTGGTATCAGAGCGGGCTTTAGGTCCGTGGTAATTGAATAATTAAATTGACACACAGTGCACAGTAGGATGGGAATGGGTGAAGCATTGCATTTACGTTTCCGTTATGTTGTATTGATGATTGTGGTTTGAAATGATAAATTATATCTATATTATAAAACTATAGATATTATGTGTGGGGATAACCCATGTTGAGAGGTTGAGGTCGTGGTTGTGGCCCTGGGCTGTACCAGGTTACACCACCGTTAGCGGTATGAGAGTATGAAGGCGGTTACCTCGGATATCTTAGAATAGGTGTTGATCGTGAGTATCTCTAGAAGAGTTGTCCTCTTCTTTGACTTTGAATTTGGTCAACTCTAGTCCAGTTGGGCTCGATGAGTTTCTCTTGGGATATTAGTTCATTACGGTTGATCGGTTGCTTTGAGAAAGGATAGTGTGTTTTGATTGGGCTGAATTTGTCCTGTAAAGCAATCATTATTTTCCCAGCCGATGAGTTATTCTTACGATTGGTGAACTTGGTTGGTGGTCAAGTTTGACCTTTATATTGGAGTTTTGTCTTCCTCATGGGAAATCTTGATCCATTTATTCGCTTGATGTTTTTGGGTTAATGAAAGTTTCCTTTTGCAAGTCCTTTAGTTCATGGAGGCTTTTACTCATTGTATCTTTCTTGGGTATTTTGAGTGTTGAAGCTTAATGGATCTCTTTTATGAAAGAAGATGTTAAACCCTTTGGTGATGGGTTGTCATGATAAGATGAGAGGTTATAATCAAAGCACTTAATGAATATGATATGGATTATCAAGATTGGGTTGCAGTGTGTGCATGATTGATCTTAGCTAAGATCCTTGAAAGGAAAGTTGAATAAGTTGAGGATGTTCTCTAGTAGTTCTTGATGAGCTGTGACTGGGAGTGTGACTATATTTAGGTGGAATCAACAGAGTTAATAACAAGTAGGGAACGTTGACGAAACTGGTTTGATCACTATAGGTGATATATTTTGATAAGCTTCTCGGATAGAGTGGACCTGCGGGTCTCAACGGATTAATCTAACCCTTTGGGATGGATAAGTCCAGAAGATGTTAGAATATTGCCATAGTGGATATTAATCTTGGAGTTACCTTTTATGGATAAGTACTGATCATATGTAATTGCTAGGTGCATTTATTACGTATCGAAGTATGGTTTTGAGCATCACTAAGAGATGAACTGATGGAATGTAATTGGTGATTTATGTTACCTGATGGTGGAGTGGTAGGATAATAGTATGTCTTTGATGAGAAGGTTGATCCTTAAAATTGTTTAGTTTACTAAACTGGTTGGATTACTTGATCTCAATGGATTAATTTAACTGTGTAGGAAGGAAGAGATAAGGATGTTTTTGGTTTCTTGATGGTCTTATGTTTGCTAGTTGGAACGCAAATAGAGAAATGACGATAAATCCTTTCCATGACGGTATAATCGTCAACTGTTTACGATAACCATTAGATTGGAATTGGTGTGCACTAAATTGATGTTGAGAATTGCTAATAGGTTAATGATTGGAATTTAAGAGTGATCTAAATAGGTGGGTTGTGAGGATGACCTGGGCGGCATGCCTTAGTTAAAAGACGGTTTACTTCGATAGTGGGGTTTGTGCATTAGTTATCCTCTTGACCAGGTTGAGTATTGCAGCCTTATAGAAAAAAAATATGAAATAGGTTATTGTGTTTCCCTGGGAAAGTTAATGATGGGATAGTGAGTTATGTTGGTTCATGCCAGGAGTGCATGATGTGATGTTAGAAAGACTAGCAGTTATGGTTGCTAGAGTGATGTTGATTCCTTTAAGAGGAGATTAATTTGATTGCCTTTCGTGATATTTCATAAATAAAAATGTTCCGAGTTTTGCGGCGGAGATCATTTGGATCTCATGATTTATTTGGTAGTTGAACTGTTCCGAGCAAAGTGAAGTGTGAAAGATCTTATTGGTTCTTAAGTGGTTCTTGTGGTTTGGTCTTAAGAACTTGTCTTGTTCGAGCTGACCAAGTGTTGTTGTAGTCAAAGAATTGTTTTCTATGTTAACGGAAAGAGTGTATTAGGAGTAGTTGAGGTCTGAAGCCAAGTTTCGTATCTTGCGATTTGATATCCTCTTCTTGGGGGAATTGTGCCTTCAATTGTGGACTCCCCTTATGTTTTCCGAGTTCATTGCCAATTGACTGTTCCTCTTGGTCTGGTGTTTACCGTGATTGGTAAACGTTTATCTGAGTGCTGAAATTATTATTATTATTCTTATTGGCCTCTTCTTCTGAGAAAGGATTAACTGATTCATGTTGCAAAGCCTTTAAAGATGAATGTTGGCAACTGGATAGTGGTGGTCGAGTAGATGATTCTGTGAGGCTTCAGGTGTCAAGATGTTTGAGATGCATGGCGCAATAAATCGATTTATTAGAATAATCCTTGGAAAGGGTTTGATTTAAATAGAATGTTTGTCTTTGGAGTTAATAGGTTTCGTTGTCGCAACTAGTAGGACCTATAGCGAGATGTGGTCCAAGATCTTGTGTTCATCCTGATAGAATATTAGAATTAGCAAGTATGGAAATCTTGATTAGTTTCTTAGAGTATCGCATTTTGGGTACTCGGTAAGATTGTGTAGAAGATTTTTGATGGTGTAGTTTGATGAGAGTAGTAGTATAGAGGAATCTAATAGTTGTGTTAATTAATGGGATAGCAAGGATGGTTGAGTTATTGTTAAGGATGACTCGGCCTCAGTGAGTAACCCTTTGTGAGATAGATTATCTCTAAGGATAACTTGGTCAATCAGTTAGAAATGGCTACTTTGTGGTCGCGTAGCTAAATTTGATTGGTGTGGGTTAGAGAAGGTCTAAGATTGGTGAAATGAATCGCCTTGGGCGGTTACTTGATTGGTGAGAAGTGTTGACCTGAGTGACCGAGGTTATGGTTGAGTTGTGTGAAAATTTTAGTCATTAAATCTGAGGGTTACCTATCAAGTATACCAGAAATTCATTGTAAGAGTCTTAAAGGTTGAAATGTGGGCTTTGCATTTTTTTTATGCTAGCATCTTGGTTTTCCATGATTAGATTCCAAGAGTTATGGTGATGTTTGATAGAATCCTTGGGAAGCAGTAAATGAGCATGAAGGTGGTGAATTTAAAGTTGATCATCCTTAACAGATTTAGGTGATGTGAATGTGGCTGTAAGCTATATCGTGGTGTGTTGGGAATTATTTATCAAAGTAATTCCTCTGCTAGAGAAGTTGATCAGGGTATGTTATTGTGGATTGAAAGAGTCTCTTTTCATAGGTGTGGAATTTGTGTTCAGCTTGAGCATGGCCATGAGGTTGCTAATTTAAGAGAAAAGAGTTAGAATGTTATGCGACGATTTGGAATCCTATAGTTTAAGAGAAAGTTAAATTCTTAAAAGAAAGATGGTGGAAAAGAGCGTGATCTTACTCAGTGAGATATTCTCTTAGTTTTTATTTGAGCTTTGTGTTTATGATGGATGTCTATTACATATTGAGTGGGTTCTTGTCGGTTTGTCTGGTTCTTTCCAGTTAAGAAAAAAAAAGTTAATCTGGTTATTCGAGGGGTTTCGTTTTTGGCTTATGTGGCATTTATTTCTAAACTATCTACTTGAAAGGTGGAAAAGTTTTCATGTTGAGTCTTTGTCTTTGGATTGGGCTCTTCTGAAGGGAAGATGGTTTTGAGTTGGTTGCATTAAGACTCTTTTGTTTTCAGTCGGGAACTGTTGTGCGTCCCTGGTTAAAAGAGGTGCTCATTGTTAAAGTGAAGAGATCGATTGATACAAGGATCAAGAGTTTTGTGTGTTTGGGCAGGTTGTGTGGTTTAGTACCCAAGGGAATGTTGGCCCAAGGTATAATGGTGGTTTCTGAAAGTTGGAGAGACTTGGTAGAGAGCGTATTGCTAGAACCGTCTTGAGTCCTAGCGTAGCGCTCAGATCGTTTTGTATGACCTAGTGTCGAGGGAGTACTGGAGGAATCTGGAGCATGAAGTTTCGTTTGAGCCGTTGACCCACGGGTAATACCGTGCCTTCGAGACGTGTCCGTCGAGTGACTCTTGAAAGGATGGGACAATGTAGTAAGGCGTAACGCGTCAGTACGTCAAGGTGTTTTTGTCGCAGCAGACCGAGAGAGAGGCCACTTGGGAATTGGAGTCTCGCATGCGCGAGCAATATCCGGAGTTATTCACAGCAGGTACGTGGCAATGTTAGTAAGATTTAACTGTGATTATATTTCTTGGCGTAAGCGTGGGTAGAATTCGGGGTCGAATTCTGTTTAAGGGGGGTAGAATGTAATATCCCGGAAGAGTTTCGACCGTTAATCGTTTAATCAGAGTAAAGGACCTTAAAGGGAAGAATAAAATATCAAGTTTAGAGGGGATTTTTCTGATTTTCCCTGGCAACCTGGGCCTGGGCCTTGGCCCAGGTGGGGATTTCGGCCAGCAAAGGGGGGCGCCACCTTCCCCCTCCAACCCTAGCCGCCCCTCCCCCTCTCCCCCCTTGCGCCTCCCCCTCTCCTCCCCTTGTGCGCCCCTCCCCTCTGCCTTGCGCCGTCCAGCAGCGCCTCCTCCTCCCCTCTCCTCCATTGCCGGTGATCAAGACCTCCAATTGATGCCGAATGATCGGGGGAAAGGAATAATTCGCAGCTAGGCGATTGGACTCGGAGGAAGGGAAGAAGAAGGGGCAAAGAGGAAAACAAGGAGAGGAGAGATTCGTGGGGTGTTCGTGGTATTCTTCAGTGTTCGTCAAGGGTAATCCATGTTCTTCCCCTAGTAGATGTAAATTCTAATTGCGTTATCAATGTCGGTTTTCGGATCTGCTCAGGACAGCCTCTGTTAGACGGTCTTTTTGATATAGATCCGTGGGGATTCAGGTCTGGTCTTCTCCTAGAGATTTGTAGAGGACATCTTTAGCTTTCCATGAAGTGCTAGAACGCGTCATTCGGACCTCTGTAGAAAAAGTTATGAATTTTCTAGTCGGACTGTCCTGTAGATCGGGGAAATTCCTGTCAGGTTTCGGTAGATGGGTTTGGGCGATTAGAAATCAGGAGAATCAGAGGATCTCCATATTATGAAAGTTTCAGATATTTTCCTTAGCTTTCCAGAAAGATCAAGAAATCCTGCTTCCGACTCTCGGGGTGAAAGTTATGGCAATTTTAGTGCGCTGTCCAGAGAACTCGTTACGGAATTGATGTTCTAGAAAGTTAGATGGTGCGGGTAGAAGTTGGCCGAATCAGGGAGACTCACCAACTATATTTAGTTAGATAATTTAATTATCTTTCCAGAAAATCTGAGAACGCCCTGTTCGGACTTCTGTACCATTAGATAAGAATTTTTGAAGTTGACTGTCTGTAGAGGGGGACAGGGTGTCCGAAAAGATTTGGGGTTTTGAGTCAAGTTGAACATGTTGGATTAGTTTGGGGGTGTTTTTGTTTAATATAAAGACTCGTTACTGTTGCCTTAGCAATTATTATAATTATTGTTCAGGACGAGGACGGATTCTAGGAGCCGCACCTTCTGCTCATTCCCCGTTTTCTCGTGGTTAAGGCAAGTATATTTATGGATATAATAGATATTATCGAATGGTATAGTTTGATAAATTCTATGAGAATTTGAGTTGTTCATGATTGTTATGGTGATATGATTGGTAATGTTCATGGTTGCTAATGCTATGAGTTATGTGTTAATCACGGATGTTTGAAAGTTATGAAGTCTATGAATATGAGCTTTTGTAGTATGAATATGTTATTCATATGCAATGTTGATGCGGATGCATGTTGTATTAATTTGAGATTTCATACATATGCATCATGTTGGCTTATTGAAGTCTTGGTCCTGTGACGACCAAGCAATTCTTGAGATCCCCGTCATGTTTATGACGGGCTAAAGGTCTCCATGCTTGAAGAGCATGGGCTTAGGTCCCCATACTTGCAGAGTATGGACAATGGTCCCTGTGCCAGATGGCATAGGCATGGGTGTGCATCGACGGATGCGCACTTTGCATTACCGGTAAAATGCAAAAAGACAAAGAGCACCTTGAGCATATTGAGCATGTTGCATATCATGTGTATGTAATGTATTTGGTGAATGGATTTGTGAAGTGCAATTGATAGGTTTCATACTTATATGCTGTTGTTACCATTTATTATAATTGCGGAGTCTTTGGACTCACCCTTGTTGTTGGATGTTTTTTTAGGTACCTTCATGAGACCGGCATGCATGGGGATAAAGATGGATTAGCTTTGTTGTACTTGCACGGTCCATTCACCTTGGAAGAAATAAAGAACCTTAAACATTATTTGTTGACTAGCTTAAGTGGTAACTGATTAAAGATCACCATGTTTAGAATGTAATAAAGGTTTAGAACTTTTACATTGCTTACGTTCTTTATTTAAGTATTGTGGTTACGATTGTGATGGCAAACATAATTCAGTTGTTTAGAATTGGATATTTATTGTTTACTATTATTCAGATCATTTGTCTATGCATGTTGAAACCTTTGATTTACTCATTAAACAAAGGAAGTTCTGCCGAAATTTTGTAAGGTGAATATAGGTTCTTCCTTAATATGTTGTTAGTTTAGTAGCATTCCAGGTCATTGTTTGGCTGGGGTGTTACAAGACTGCTAGGAATACAGACTCCAAAGATTAATGTAATAAACCAAACACATATGTCTATCCGTAAGTCTAACCTAGTTCATGGAACTTCATAAATAAATATAAAAATAGTAAAAAGAAGTTATTAAATAAAATGGGTTAACCCGTGGTATCCAATAGCTGGTTAAGCCTAGTCATCCTCAAATGCGAAGTAAGAATAACGTCATCAATATCCCTATATCCCGAACCCTCCCTAGCCTCTGCTTCGTCGATTTTCCTTCTACCAATCATCACGACGTCCCAGCCCTATGTGACTTCGTCAGCCCCCCTACACCCAATCAACCTTGCCCTAAATCATCCAGTAACTTATAATAAAGCTAAATTGAGTTTACTTGGAGTTGTTTGGATCTTTTGAGTTATTTGCCTTTATTTGAATTCAGTTGCTTAGCACGTAATTAGAAATGGGAGTCCTGAAGATCCAATGGATCAAGTGGGATCAAGATCGAGGTGAAGATAAGGACCCGAAGCTGAAGATCGACAAATGAGCAAGCTTTGAGTGAGCTCAAGACTGCGGTAAACCGCGCAAGGTGAGTCAATACTTTGATCATGTTGAACCTACATTTTCTGCAAATTACTTTTGGTTTAAGTTATCAAATTGCATGCTGTTAATTTATGTGCAAATCCATGCTTAATTTCATATTCTAGTTATATGCCCATTGTTTACCTTGATTAATATTACACCCCCTTTGGAATATTTGAATATGTGAACCTTGTCGCCCTAGCAAAACTATAATAGTAACATTACGAAAATAAGTCCGTAATTATATGCCATGCTTAGTATTGCTTAGATACTCATGGGCGCGAGAGCACCCAAGCGTCACTTTTAATCCTGAGAAAAATTGGTTGGGCAGTCATGGTGGTAATGACTGGTGTATATTGTATATGGATATTTTATATTCCCAAAAACCTCAAATTGCTTAATTATCTGGGCGGATGGTTCGGGGGTATGGTGCAAGGGTGCACGAGAGTGTGGTTTGTGGTAGAACCGCCCAGATAACCCTAAGGACCGAATCGTGTTATAACCTCCTGTGTATAACAAGTGCAACCACAAGTCTGTAAAGTACAACTTGGCCTAGTAAATTTACCAGACCCTGGAAGTCACCGTCATCGGTGGAGGAGGTGAGGTAGTGCAAGTGGAGGTCTGTGTGACGGCTTGAAAGGGGCATCCGCTGAGGATGAAGTTCTTCTGCGGCGTGTTAGCAGTGTGGGTAGCCAGCTGCTAGGCGCATAGGAGGGGAACATCCCGCACAACCTATGAGACCTGCCGCAAGCGGGACAAGCTCATAGGGGTGAGACGATAGAAGGGGTGAGGTACTTAGAACGGTTACTGTGATGGTTTGCTCAACCGCATGACTAAGGAATCGTGTGGGGCAACGAGTGAACTGTCTCTTGTGGGTAAAGTGTGCAAACTCTGCAGAGTCAAAACTATTCGAATAGCCGTGCCCACGGTCAAGGGCGGACATGGGAACTTAACTAGATATAGTTCTATTTCACAAATTTTGAATCATGGAACGGGAAATGGAGGGCAGTGGAAAGCCCGGATTTGTGTTGCCCTGGGTGTCGTCCCAATGATAGTGTAAGCGGCTATAACGCTGAAGGTCTAGCATATGGTGCAGAGACCATGTAATGGTGGATGGAATCTGGATTGATATTATTATTGCATTCTCTTACACATTATATTTTTGTTCAAAACTGCTAGGTCTCAAAAAAAAGTTATGTATTATATTTTAAAATAATGATAATACTTCCCGCAAAGTAAAATGTTCGGAAGAATAAATAGAGTTGTAAGAAAAGAAGATGGTTGTTGAGGTAAACATATAAAGATGTTGGTGGATTCACGTCGATCATAAAAAGGATACGATAGTGTGGATTCTAGAGAAACAAATTGGTGGAGCCTAAATGAATATATAGGCTAGATAGACGATTTGAATGATTTTTGGAGAATTAGGAGGTACAAAGGTAATTGCTGGATTACAACACTGATAACTAATATAAATTCTTGGAAGATGGTGGTGATAACGGGATTAATAGAATCTGATCGATTACTGGGTGGTTCAATTGAATCTTTGGGAATTTGGAGGAATGATAACAATTATTGGAGTATAATCTTGATCAATGATAATCTTGGTGGATGTATACTAAGGAATTATAGATTTGATCACTGATATATATTTTGAAGGTATACTAGTGAACTAGTTAGAGTTAAATAAGAGGGATTATTGGAAGATCAAATTATGGTTTTGGATCAATAACAAAAGGATTGAATTATTAGAAAGTCCTGATACAAATGATGTCGGTGGATTTAAAAGTAATTACGTTAGAGGATCAATAAAAATTTAGAAGTGAAGAGTTGATGAATAGTTATTACAAGATTGGATTATTAGGAATTCATAACACAAAAGATATTGGTGGATTAGACAAATGATGTTGCTAGCTGCTCGGAGTTTTAGACAGCACTTGATCGATGGATTATATAAATTATGATACTCACTGGTTGGAGATTGAGGCAACAATTGATCGGTGGATTGCATAATTGATGATATTCATTGTTTGGAGTCTTAGACAGCAATCAATAAAGAAAGGGTATTTTGGTGGATTTTGTCAATTACGGTAACACTAGGTGGAGTTTAGGCAGCAACAATGACACTATGATTAAAGAATAATAATGCTACCAAAAGCAATTTTTGGCAAATAAAATAACCCGAGCCTCTCCTTTGATAAGCCATGCATACTATTTATTTGCATCCTGTGTATTGACTCGCGGAGCACGGTGGTTTGTGCTCACACTCGCTTTCATAACAAATCCAGAATCAAGAATCAGATCACTACGTTTCAGCAACACTATTGGGTCATGGTGGCAACAAAGACGAAGATGTTGAGGGCTAGGTCGCGAACCTCCAGTTGGCTGCCTGTGGGCATGTCCTGAGGGTCCACCTGTGTGCTTCGTTTCCGCTGCTGCTTTTTGTTGATTTCGGCCCAATCGGCCCTGAGTAAGTTTACTATTATATTTACGCTTCCGCATGATATGTACTTTGATATTCAGAACTGTAATCTGTGAGCACTATCTACTGATCCAGGGAATAGTGCGGTGGAATCACAGAGGATTTCGGATGTTAAAATCTGGGCTCCTACACCCACAAATTAATTGTGGTAGTATATGTGGCTTTGTAGTAGTAGCTCACAGACTAGTCCTTAATCGACTTAGGTAGACTTTCCACATACTAAACTTGTGATAGTACATGTGGCTTTGTAGTAGTAGCTCACATACCAGTCCTTAATCGACTTAGGTAGACTTTCCACATACCCACAATGTGCCAGCAAGCACCCACCACCTGACCATTTGCCTAATTCTAAACTATGCTTTTATTTTATTTAGCTGAACATTTTATAAACCTCCTTGACACTCCAAATGTCAAGGATACATTTTAATAATCAATATTTCATGTGAAAAGGTATCCAAACCTAGTTTCATCTCTATGCATATATAAGCTTTTCTACAAGATTTCTAGTCAATACTAGTGTACTAACTACAATTTTATCTATAGTAATAAGATATTGTGTTATCAATGTCAATTTTGGCTATAAACAACGAATTGAGAATTATCTAAAGTTTAAATCATAATTTAAACTATGCTTGAATATAAATAATCACACATAATAATTTCAAACAAAATATACATAATTTAAAATATTGGGTTCAATATGATCAATGGTGTAACTTCCCTTGCTCTGTGAATTGGTGGTGAGAATTGTCGGCGTAATCGCACTCTTCTGGAACATAGGAGTCTACATGCAAAAATAGCCCAAATAAACAAAATTCAAGTGAACACCAAAAATTCAAAAGGATGGCAGAAATAGAAAGATTAATATTTTATATGAATTAGTAAAAAGGAATGGGTCAATTGGAGCTAGAACACGCTTTTAGAATGTTTAAATCTAGAAAAAGAGAAGGAAAACAGTGATTCAATAATTTTTGGATTTATTTTTCTAAAGGAAATTCTAAATTATGACATCAACAGGGATTTTTGGATTTAGCATAATTATTATCCTGAAGGAAAATCTGAATTAATGCGTTAGGTTGACATCATCATGGAATAAAAGTTTTCTGCTGAAGTATTTTTCTAAAGGAAAAGAAATTGGGTCACTAACATGTGGGCTCGGGTCTCATGGACCGGGTCAATGGAATAGAAGCTTAGTCTGGAACACCCCACCTTAACAAAAGCTTAGAATATACAACTACAATTGCTATCAATTTAAACAACTAAATACATAATACCAACAGCTAGGCTTCAAATATAATTCCACAATATAACCATGAACATACAAGTTTTAGCAATAGGAGAATCAGTAATTGATATTAAGATGAACCAATTGATAATAAGATAAATCAATAATAAGTTTAACCAAGGGGGAATGGCTAGTGACAATATAAAACCATTAAGTACTAAAGAGATCATTATTCATCATAGGATTGTGTGGATAGTATGATTTATTTTGAACAATAAATAATTGATCACTAAGTGAAAGGAAGAACTATAAAGTGCACAAACAATCATGTGCTACTTCTCACCCATGTATGTCGTCATCAACGATCACCTAAAAACAATAACAAAGCAAGGGTAAGTTCGAGACTTAGCAAGTACACAATAGAAAAAATAAACGTTATAAAACATTGTATTTATTTAACATAACAACAAGATCAAACAACACGTATATCATTCTACCATGTACTTGTCTTTGCTAGTTGCAAGGAACGAGTTGATTCAAAGATAACAACCCTGATGATACTACTCCTAAGTAAACACCCAATCTCAACAGCAAGCCATAGCAGTGCAAGAACAATAATTCAATAACATCGCACCTATACATTTCCCAACTCCGCATTACTCCCCTTTCACCTGATAGTCACCCCCTGCTATCTCGGTACTAAAAATAGCATAATTTTCAACTCCCAAGCCTAACATGGCAAACCACATCAGTTCTTGAATCTACATGAAATTTCCTACAATTTCTTAGTTGGCTACAATTCCTGATTAAATCATTTAACCCCTCATTCTTAGCCCTGAAAACAATTTTGATAACTTACGAAATAGCAGGTTTAATAATTTCATATATACTAAATTACATATGCAAATTGTAACGCCCCTGTTTCAAGGGGCGCTGGGACCCGGCATTCCGCAACTATTCATGCTTGAACAGTTATGGAGCATTGAGCAAAAGAATATCATCACAGCACATGCTTACAACAAAAGACCAACTTATATTACAACATATGGTTTAGCAACCCAATTTACTGCAATGGGGCGTGCAAGCCCAAAGTATATTACATTACAAAAACCTTCAGGAAACTCGAGCACGGCGGAGACCTAAAACCAAGGGTCCTCGTCGTAGAAAGGCTCTTCTGGAGCGTCCTCAACGGGGAGACCTTCACCGGCGTCTTGACCTTCTGAAGGAAGGGAGTATACTTGTTTTATTAACTTGAGTGGATGCAGTTTACTTTGCAAACAGTTTTAGAAACCCAAAAGCCTATGACTACTCCTTAAAGTTGAGGAGGGGGGTTCACTAAAAGATAATTAACCAACTAATCCAATTAAAACACCTGTAAACACTACTTATGCTTCGCAGCTGGAATCACCCAATAAACACAGCTCCATTAACCGGGAGCACGGCGTATTCGAATACCATTTGGTTGACTCTGCAGAGTTGCCCAACTTTACCCACACGCATCCTTAACCCTCATGACTGAATTAAGGAACCGGGTCTTTTCGCTACTCAACCCTTTGTATACACTCCAGCCGATAGGTTAGGAGCTCGCACACCCTCAGGTATCCGTTGGCCACCACAGAACGCTAGGCCCGAGTTGTGGAGACCTATCGTTGTCTTAGTCCGGATCTGCCGATCCACACCGACTACCACATGCAGGGCTTCACTCAAGTTGAGCAGTTACTAAACCAGGGCTGACAAGTCAACACCTTTGCTTGAACGGCCAATTATGTCATTTGCTCGGCATAAGGGTCTAGTCCTTACATTTTCACGAGGTCCACGACCTCCACCCCATGGCCAAGCGGTGGGCGAAGACCGTCTCGTGGTGTCCCACAACACTTTCATCCCCAACTTAGCATTTTCAAATCTACCGGCCCACGGCCACAACCTTAGTAGTATAAAGATTTTGCATGAAATGTAAATAACCTACGGGTAGTTATGTCATACCTAGAGTAATTCTAGGGTTGACAAAGGTGGGGTTACAATTTAACATGGTAATTATCGGTGGTAGGTTTTATCTACATATCAAGTCATTCTAAACATTTTATTTTACTCAAATTAACATTTCACAATTAACAATAATGCAACTAGCATAATAACACAATTAAATGACATGGGATACAACATGATTAAGATTTTGCGACTTGCCTTGAATCAGGACGATCTCGGCAATCTCGTAAGCAGAAACTCCTTGATCCTGGCCTTGCACTGAAGCCTCCGAAATCTCCGAAACTTGCACAAACACACGAAAACAACATAAGTCCGGCTTGAGCCTAATCAAGCGAGGAAAAATAATCTATGAAAAAGAAGTAAATTGCATAAATATTCAAATAGGCTATTTTTGAATTTTTCTAGGATGATTTTGGGGAAATGGGGGCCCAAAATGGATTCAGGGCATCAAAATGAGCAAGGTGGTGAAATGTGAGAATTTTTGAAATTTTTGGTGATTTTCTGGGATTTATTTGGATTTTCTGGATTTTTGGAAATTGATAAATCTCTGGAAAATCGGATGAACAGTGTCGGGCCGGCCTTTTGCTACAGTGTGGCCTGCGTGCCTGAGCGGGCCGCGTGGCCTCGACCCAGCACACGCGCGGCCGAAGGCCCGCGCGTGCGACTCGCCCCGGCCGATGGCCGACACGCGGCGGGACCGGACGGCGGTGATGCGGGGTAAGCGGGCGGATGGGATGAGCTGCGGGGAAGAGATCGGACGGCAGTGGAGATGGTCAGATCGGGCGGTTGCGGAGGGGAGTGTTTAGTGGCATCGGACGACTGCGGAGAGGGTGCCATCCGACGACTGATGTTATATGGCAACGAGAGGGAGTGGACGATGGAGATGGGGCCATGTCGGTCGTCGTCCATCTTTCGCCGCACGTGCAGCAGAGGGGCAGAGACAGAAGCGTCTCCGCTCTTCGGCGACGGCATGGTCCTCAACGGCCTGGGAGGGCACCACCGAGTAGATCTCGACACGGGGAACCCATTTTGGGGGCTTGGGAGGCGAGGAGGTCAAAGGAGGAGGTAGGACGCAAAAGGGGGAGATTCAGCCTCACGGCGGCGAAGGGGGTTCATCGGAGGCGATCAAGCTAACTGGGCGGTGTTTTCACGGTCAGAGGGGTTGGGGCTCACAATGGAAGAGGTTGTTTCAACTCGGAGCCGTCCAAGGGAGCTGGCTATGGAGAAGCTTTTCGACTGGCGGTGAGAGATGGCGTCAGTACTCCACGGGCAATTACCTGGCCAAAAGGGTTCAACAAAGAGAAGAAGCTCTGGGAAGAAAGAATCAAAAAATGGGGAAGGGAGGTGGGATATTGGATCCCGGGGGTCGTCGGCTCACAGGAAGACCGCGGCGGGGCTAGGGGCGGCGGAGCCTCGATTGGGTGCTCGTGGAGTTTCTTGGGAGTGTGGGGAGCACAATGCAGGGTTCGGCTTGGCTTAAAAGGGAGCGGAGGGAGTTGGCGTTGAGGGAGCAGGTTGGGGGTAGCTCGGGGGAGTGAAGGCGCGGTGTGGGCGGGGCTACGGCGTCGCAGGCGGCCTAGGGAAGCTGCGGGGGTTGGCGCGACGTCGAGTCCGAGCGACTATGCTGCGTCATCGGGAGTAAATACGCGGAGTGGTGCGGGAGCAGGTGGCCGGCCGAAATGGGCATGGCGCGACGCGTTGGAGAGGGAGAAGGAGGGGTTGATAGGTGGGATCCGGGTGGCAGGGGGCGGAGACCGAGTCAAGCACGAGCGAGGATGGCCGGCGATGGCGAGCCGGAGTGGCGCAGCGCGCGGCGGAGCTCTGCGCAGCACAGGCGCATGCGTGAGGAGAAGGCGGGAAAGGGAGGGGCGCCAGCCGGAAGGGGAAGCAGGGAAAAGGGGAAGGCGCCAAGGAGGAAGGGGAGGCGAAAAAGCCGAAAAGGAAAAGCGGCTTCCGGGGAAACTTTCCGAAAAAGGAAAGTTGCCAAAAATCACTCAAAACTGCAGGAAAAATCCCAAAAATTTTTGGTTTGAATTTTTGGGGCATTTCAACCTACCCCCTTAAAAGAATCTCGACCCCAAGATTAACTTGGTCTAGGGAGTAAGTTGGGGAAATCCCGCTGCAAGTCTGACTCTCTTTCCCAAGTGGACTCTTCTACCGTGTGATTCCTCCATTGGGCTCTGCAAAACCTGATATTCTTGTTTCTGAGCTGCCTTTCTGATGTCTCAAGTATCTGCAAGGGCTCTTCAGGATAGGTCCAATCGTCTTGCAGTTCAATGTCTGATAATGGCACTTCATCTGTAAGCTGCCGTAGACATTTTCGAAGTTGTGATACATGGAACACGTCGTGTATCCTTGATAAGTTGGGGGGTAGTTGAACTTTATAAGCTACCTCTCCAACTCTTCCAGTTATTTGGAACGGCCCCACATATCTTGGAGCTAGTTTACCCTTGACTTGAAATCTCTTGACGATCTTGAACGGTGTAACTTTGATGTACACAAAATCTCCAACTTCAAAGCTCAAGTCTTTTCTGCGGTTGTTGGCATAGCTCTTCTGTCGATCTTGTGCCATCTTTAGTCTGTCTCTGATAATCTTGACATTGGCTTCTGAATCTTGGGCGATCTGAGGACCAAGAAGTTGGCATTCGCTTGTCTCTGACCAGTTCAAAGGTGTTCTGCACTTTCTGCCATATAGTGCTTCGAATGGGGCCATCTTGAGCTGGCTTGGTAGTTGTTGTTGTATGAGAACTGAACAAATGGTAGGCAAATGTTCTATGCTGCTCTATACACAATAGTGCAAGCTCTCAACATATCCTGAGCTGAAATTCAAATTGGTGCCCATAGCTTCATGCAACTTCTCGCAAAATTTGGAAGTGAACTGCGCTCCTCTATCTGAGACAATTCTTTTAGGGACTCCATGGAGTGTCACGATTCTTGTTAAGTATAACTCGGCGAGTTTGTCCTTTCCATAGGTTTGTTGATCGGAAGAAAATGAGCCACCTTGGTCAATCTATCAATAATGACCCAAATAGCGTCATATCCTTCACGATTCCTCGAAAGTCTGGTGATGAAGTCCATACCGATGCTGTCCCATTTCCATTCAAGAATTGGCAAAGGCAGCAACAATCCCGATGGTTTTTGATGATCTATTTTGATCTGTTGGCAGACATCACATTTTGCCACATATTCTGCCACCTCTTTCTTCATTGCGTTCCACCAATATTTCTTCTTCAAGTCTTGGTACATCTTGGTACCTCCTGGATGGATTGAGAATTGAGAGGAGTGAGCCTCAGATAGGATCAGGTCTCTCAACTCTTTGTTGTTGGGGATGCAATAGCGACCACGGAAAATGAATCCCGTGTTCGTCTATCGCATAGTCCGTTGAGCCTTCTTCTTGGATCTTCTTCTTGAGTTTCTGAATTTCTTCATCTTCATCTTGTGCTGCCTTGATCTGGTCTATCAATAGAGGCTGAATTTCTAGTGTTGCCATGCAACCTTGTTCTGTGATTATCAGGTTCAGTTGTTGTATGTCCCTCTGCAACTCTGGTGGATGCTTGGTTGCATTGGCTTCGCTTTGATGAGCTTTCTGGCTAAGGGCGTTGGCAACCACATTTGCCTTGCCTAGGTGGTACTGGAGTTCCACATCATAATCCTTGATTAGTTCTAACCACCTTCACTGCCTCATATTCAACTCTGGCTGAGTGAAAATGTACTTCAAGCTCTTGTGGTCAGAGAATATCTCGCAACGATTCCTTAGCAGGTAGTGCCTTCAAATTTTGAGTGAATGTACCACAGCTGCTAGCTCTAAATCGTGTGTTGGATAGTTCTCCTCATGTGGCTTCAATTGTCTTGATGCATAGGCAACAACTTTTCTGTCTTGCATGAGTACACATCCCAAACCTTGTTTTGAAGCATCACAGTAAATTTGGAACTCTTTGAGAGATCATGTGGAGGTATCCCTAGGTTTGTGATGAGTAATTGACGGTTGTTTTAGAGAGTTTGAGTTTGTTTTGGGTATGCTAGGGTTGAGTACCTTTTGTTAATGCTATTATTGATTATGCTGTTTCGTGCGGTGCTGTGTGACGGTTTGCTTATCTGTGTGACTGCAGGACTTCGGATCTAGGTCATGGCGAGGCGAGGAGGACCAGGACTAGGCACAGGAGGTGTTGAGGTCCAGACGGTCGGAGATGCCGAAGATGATCGAGGCTGCTGAGGTGGTTGCGAGTCAGGAGACGAGGAACCGGAGCTGGAGCTACCGGTGATGGACACGACGGGCAACGATGAGCAGACCGGGACTAGGCTTAGGGAGGAGTCGGAGGTCCAGACGGTTGGATGTCGGTTGCGGTCATGTGCGACAGAACAGACCGGGACTAGACTCAGGGAGGAGTCGAGGTCCAAATGGTCAAGGTGCTGGTTGCGGGAAGCTTTCGGGAAGGTGCTTGAGGGGCAAATTGGAGATTTGCCTCAAGCCATGAGTGGGAGGCTGTTTCCCTCCAAATCCTGGAGCTTTGACTTTCTTGCCTCATGTGTGTGAGAGGTGGGAAGTGAGATATGTATGACATTTCTTGATTTTCTCCTTTGGTGTGTGAGCCTGGTTGTTAAAAGGAGAGGTCAAGGGGCAGTGTGTAAGGGTCTGGTGTGCTTGAGCTGAGCAGAAGTAGTGGTGTGTGTTCTGCATGTGTGTTCCTCTCTCAAGCGTGTAGTGTATTCTCCTTGTATCAATTGCGTATGGGGACGCAGTGAGTTGATTGTATCTCCTGTGTAATCATTCATTGCAATGAATCCATGTGACATGCCTTTTTATCTGAGATGATTTGATTTCCTCTTCGATGTGGCTCTCTGCTGTTCTTCTGTGTTCTTGAGTTCTTGATTGATTCTTGCAAAGTGGATTGCTCTGTGATGGGAAAATACTCAAGGCCATTTGGCCATTCCATTCCCATGAGCAAATAGAAGATTCAATGATTTCTATGATTTCTGAGTCCCTCGCTCCATTTCCTCTGTTTGTCAAAAGCTAGGGTTTGTTGTCAGGGGAGGTGTGTTCTCTAGTTGTCCTGGTCACATATCTGCTATGTGCTTATTCCTTCTTGTTGTGAGATCACCTCCAGCTGAGATTCACATGCTCTTGAGCAAAAGACTAGAGATCAATGAGCCATTTGGATTTTATCTGTCTAGCTGTTTGTTTTCAGCAAAATCAGGAATTTCAATCATGTTTGAGTGTTTGTGTGGATCTTCTTCCCTCTGAAATCACTTTAGTAATTACTTTGAAGTCCTGGTGAGAGAAGATTGAGGAGAGTAGCAAAAATTCCCTCAATTCCATGTGTTCTGCAGGTTTTAGTATATACTATGCAAACACTTCGCAGTCGGTAGATTTCCTCTGTTTTCAGGGAGCAGGTCTGACCACTAGGGTTTCGGCCGGTCAGACCGCTCCCTGACCGGTGGTCAGACCGGGTGCTCAATGGCGGTCAAACCGGCCCAGGAATACCGGTCAGACCGACCCAACAACACTGGTCAGACCGGCCCAGTAACACCGGTCTGACCGGCCTATTGTTTTTTGCTGCTGATTTTCTCTGACTTTTGGTTTCTGCTGCATGCCTTGCTTTAGTTTTTAATGCCATGCTTCTCTCTCTGTTAGCTTAAGTTCCCAGTGAGCTTATGATTTCTTTTTTCATAGCTTTCATAGCTATTGGAGAAGAAGGTTGTGAATACTTGGGGGCAAAATTTTTAAAGGCACCATTCACCCCCCCCCCCTCTGTTGCCATTTCCGATCCTACACTCTTTTTCTGGGTTTGGTATAATGAAGACTGGTGTTGTCGTTAGCTTGGTCTTCAACAACTGAAAGCTCTCTTCGCAGGCATATGTCCAAGTGAATGGCATGTCTTTCTTCAATAGCTGAGTGAGCGGACGAGATATTTTTGAGAACCTTTCTATGAATCGGCAATAATAGTCTGCCAACCCAAGAAAGCTCCTCACTTCAGTCACTGTTTTGGGCTGCTTCCATTCCATGACCGCTGTGATCTTTTCCGGATAAACTTTGACTCCATCTTCTGATATAATGTGACCCAAGAAGGCAACTTCTTTCATCCAGAAACTGCATTTATCAAACATGGCATATAATTGATGCTCTCTCAGTCTTGTCAATGCCATATGTAGCTGCTGCTTGTGCTCTTCTTCACTCTTGGAGTAAATCAAGATATTGTCCACAAAGACTATCTGATGAACCATGTGGAGATGACCACATGTGCGTGATGAGTAATTGACATTAGTTTGGGTAAGTCGAGTTTGGTTTGGGTGGTTCGGACCTAGAGTCGTTGCGTGGTGCAACGGGCTCGGTCGGACTGTGGTCAAACTTGGTCATATGGGATTAGGACGCTGATTCTTTGATTTGACAGGTTTGGTCTTCGACATGGTAAGTATGATGTTGTTTATGCTTTCATATATCGAGCGGTGCTATTTGATGTGTTCTTTGTCTGTGTGGCTGCAGGACATCGGGTGGAGTCGTGGCGAGACACGTGGACCGGACTAGGCGCAGGTGGCGCTGAGGTCAGAACGGTCGGGATGTGTCGAAGACGACGTGGACTCCAGGTGGTTGCGAGGCGTGCGAGGCAAGGAGCGCAGAAGCTTCCCGGAAGGTGCAGGAGGGGCGAATCGGGAAATTCGCGAGGCTGCACAAGCGGGAGCGGGCGCCGTTGGATTTAGCAGGCGTAACGGGGCGGAGACCCGTTAGCCAAGGCTATAAATAGGATTGAGGGGCTGCATGCCCACTTGAGCATTGTGTAGGAAATTAGGGTTTACACTAGTCAAAAGAGGCTTTGGGAAGGTTGTTTCCTTTAGCTCTTTAGTTGGTGTGTTTTGGCAGTGGCAGAGTAGTGCTCCCTCTGTCCTCTACGATGTCTTCTAGGTGGTAGAACAGAGTGTGTGTGTCCCCCCTTCTAAGCATGTATGGTTGAGGGATTGAGATGGAGAGGAGTGGGATTGAGTGGAGAGTCTTGTAATCAACCTTGTTTCAATGTCCAGTGGTATCGGGACGCATATCCATTTCTTGCTTTGATGGATTAAATGAAAATCTGAAGTTTTCTGTTCTTGCCTGTGTCTGTTCTTCGATGCCTCTTTTGTTGGATTTGTGAGATTTTGCTTTTTGAGTTCTTGCTTGCTGAGGAGTGTTAAAATGGGTTGCTTGATGATGGGAGGTTGGTTTTAGACCATTTGGTTAGGTTCCCCTAAGAGCTAACTTGGTTTAATCTCAAATTTGCATAGTTGGCCTCCTCTGTTCTAGTTTCTGGAATCTAGGGTTTTGATGAAGTTTTGATTCCCTTGAGGTTTTGGCTTGAGATTCTTGCAGGGATGCCCTCAGGTTGTTGCTAACTCAATTGCAAAATCTCCTATGCAAAGGACTTGCAAATCTCAAGTATTTCAGGTTTTAGAATTCCTTCCTGTAGTCTTCAGGCATTTCTAGGGTTTTGTCCAGATCTTGATTCTTTTGAGGAGAGGGTCTAATCTTTGGTCTGAGTATCCCTTGGGCTATTGCTAACATACCCTCAAAATTTCATAGCCAATGGATCATGGATTCAATGGGAATTTGGCTTTTGGTGAAGTCTCAGTAAGTTTTCAGTTTTTGGTTTAACTCTGAATTTCCTGTTCAAATGGTGAAATTTTCTGTGCCAAAAGTTCATGATGATATTTAGAATATGGCTTTGATCTTTTAGCTTGGATAGAAAAGAAGAAAAACTCAAATCCCAAGTCTTTGTGCTGTTTTCGGTCAAGAATATCTGCAGTTTCAGTTTTTGGGAGCTTCCTGTTACCACGGTACAGATTTAGCTGATTTCTGTTACCACGGTACTGATTTTGCTGCTTCCTGTTACCACGGTACAGATATTGCTGATTCCTGTTACCACGGTAATGTTTTTGCTGATTCTGGTTACCACGGCACTGGTTTGGTGATTCTTGTTTGCAGCTTGCAGTTATGCCTTTGTAGTCAGTTTTTGTCAAAAGAAACGTTGTCCGACAAAGTCCAAAACTGAACTCAGAGCATCAAATGTTGAGTTAGCTGCCGTGACAAGTTATTGCTGTAGTTTATTTGCCGTGGCAGAGTTTCTCTTTGAATTCCTTGCCGTGGCAGCCGTGGTAGCCTGCTTTCTTTGTCGTGGCAGCAATTCCAGTTGATTTCTTGCCGTGGCCAGTTTTCGCAGTCTCTTTCTCTTGATCCAATTCAGTCTCTTGTCTGTTTGGTTTTCGGTTTGAGTGAGCAATCATCTCTTCTCGTTCATAGCCTTTATAGCCATTGGAGAGTAGAGATTATTGCGAATACTCTTGGGGGCGATTTTAAAAGTCGACATTCACCCCCCTCTGTCGCCATTTCGGTCCAACAATTGGTATCAGAGCCGGTTAGCTCTTCTCAATAGATCTTAACCGGTCTCAAGAGCCATGGCGACGGACAAGTACTCGACCAAGCCTCCCGTCTTTGATGGCCTGGATTACCCCTTCTGGAAGAGCCGAATGGAAACATACATCCAGGCTCAGGGGTATACCATTTGGCGGAAGGTGAAGGTCAGATTTGTTGTTCCTGCCGATGAGAACATCAATGCTGGGAATATGCATGATGTTGAGGCAAATGCTAAGGCAAGGAACATCATCATTCAGGGCTTGAGTCGTAGCGAGTTTGACCGCATCTCTCATCTCTCGTCTGCCTTCGATATCTGGGAGACCCTCGATGCATACCATGAGGGCACCACCCAGATTAAGACGGTACGACAGGACCAGTTCAAGCGGGACTATAACAAGTTCGAGATGCTTGCTGGTGAGTCTTTAGATGAGTGCTTTGCGCGTTTTCACAAGATCTTGAGCAACCTCCGAGCGGTCGGTCTCACATACCCCGACTCGGACAACGCTCGTCAGATGCTTGCTGCACTCGATTTGCGCGTTTGGGAGATGAAGGTGACTACCATCAAGGACACCACCGATTTATCGACTTTGACGCTTGACGCGCTGTACTCGCGCCTCAAGACGCACGAGATTGACATTGTCTCTCGTAAGTCGAAATCGCAGTCGATGGCCCTAGTCACCGATCCCACTTCGGCTTCTGGTCATTCTGGTGATTCTCTTTGCGGTTTCTCCCTCGCTGCTCTCTGTGACATAACTGATGATCAGTTAGAGCAGCTTGCGGATGATCAGCTGGCCCTCCTTGCTCGAAGATTCTCCCATGCTTACAAGGGGAGGAGGGACAGAAAGAGAGGAGGACCCGTGATTTGCTTCGAGTGTGGTGGCCCCAACCACATTCGGGCAAACTGCCCCAAGCTGGAGAAGGGCAAGAACGACTACGGCGGTTCGAGCAAGAACGACTACACCGACAAGAACCGCAACAAGAAGACTCCAGCTCAGACGCCGGGAAAGAAGAAGTTCCGCAACTTTGGCAAAGCCAAGAAGCTCTTCCACCGCGTCCTCACCGCCTTCGACGACCTCGACCTCAGCGAGGTGGAGGGATGGAGCGACGATGACGGGACGGGTGACCAAGAGCCCAAGGATGGCGGTGACGACTTCTCCGGGATGTGCTTCATGGCCCTCGAGGGCGAACTCAGCGACAGCGAGCTGTACTCCGACTCGGACGAGGTAGGCCCCACCTACGACCAGCTCAATCAAGCATTTCTTAAGCTAGGTGGTTTTCATGCTAGAGCTAAGGCTAGGTGTGCTGAGTTAGAGAAGGAAATAGATAGACTGTCACTAGAGATTATTGCTCTTACATCTGATCCTCCTAGTGATTGTGATACATGTTCTACTTTGCTGGCTGATTTGGAGAAGTTAAGGACCTCTCATGATAGTGTGTCTTCCGAGCTTGATGCTGTTAAGGTGGAGAACATTAGTCTGTTGGCTGAACTAGAGATGAGTAGGATTACTTCTATTTCATCTGCTCCTGTTAAGACTAGTACTTGCACCTCATGTGAGGATAAGGACAATGCTTTTAGAGGTCTTTATACCATGTTGCTTGATCTGCCCGAGTCTTGTGAAAATTGCAATAACTTGAAGATGAACTTAAAACGGGCAGATAACAAAATATCTGAGTTGTATGCTTGGTTGTGTGAGCCAGTTCCTTCATGCTCAAATTGTCCTAGATTAACCGCTGAACTTGAATCTGTTTCCAAGCAGTTTCAAGAAATGATTGATCACAATAAGAAACTGGCTAATTATGCTTCTAAGGACCCTGTTAGCTCACCATGCAAAAATTGTGAAAAACTAAAAATTGATTTGATTGATTTAGATGAGAAATGTGTGAAGCTAACTAAGGACTTACTAGAGAAGCCACGATCTTGTTGTGATGTGATTGCTGAGGAGGGGGAGAAGCCCCAGGGTAAGGTAGAGACGCCTAGCGACGTGAACCAACCTGCTAGCAGTAGGACTGTCCATTCTGAGTCGGCTGTGCGTGCACAAGCCATTCATTCCTCTGCTGTTGGTTCTTCATCTGCTCTCTTACCCCCTGCTGTTTCCTCTTCCCCCTGCTCTTCTTGTGCCTCTCTCTTTCGGGAGTGTCAGTACCTTATGAACACTCTCGAGAGATTTGTAGGCGGCAAGAAGAAGCTTAATCTTATTCTAGACCAGTCCAAGATTTGCAGATTTAATCAGGGTCTAGGATATGATTTCTATGAGAATATGAGGAAGCATCCACCTGCTATTCTCCGACCCATAGTAGGAGGTGTGATCGAGGTCGAGCCCAGATCTGACGAGGTCAAATTCAAATCAGCGGGCTTTGTCCAAGGGATCTCTGACAGCAAGGTGAGTCCACCTGCAGCTTCGGCCTCTCAGAAGGAGAAGCCTCCCCGTGCTACTTCTACCTCTCAGAAGGTGAAGTATCACTGCACCTTCTGTCAGAAGGATGGACATACGATCGACCGATGCTTCAGGCGCGCCAGGATCGCGCAGAGAGACCGTGTTGGAGCTCTTAGGCGTATTCAGGGTCAGCCCCAGACTTTGAGTGCATCTAAGACCAACACGAGGTCTAGGTTTGCTTCAGATGCTTCTGATGGGTTTGGGCAGCATCGAGGACTTGGTTTTTCTGAGTTTTCTGGTTTTCGTCCTCGTGCTGCTCCGGGTCGTGATTTCCGCCGTCCTGAGGGTACATCTCGTTTCCCCCGTCGAGACAGTTACCCACGGCGTGTTCAGCCTGTTGCCGGTGCTCCGACTCGCTTCCCTGTAGCAGTCGGACCCAGCAACAGCTCCAGGTCTACTTGTGGACCTTCTGCTTCTTTGAGTCACGGAGAGCGTAGGGTAGATAGAGGTCAGTCGTGCTTGACTACTTCATCTGCTCGACGTGTTGTTCAGTATTGGGTGCCAAAATCACTCTTGATTTACCCCAGTACTGAGACTTTACTCTCCTGTTGACTCAGGTTCGCCGGGTAGGGAAGGAGAAGGTTTGGCTTGTAGACTCCGGTTGTTCTCGTCATATGACCGGAGACTCCCGTTGGTTCTCCTCCCTAGCCCGCGCTCCAGGTGATGAGACGATCACCTTCGGAGACGCTTCGTCTGGGCGCGTCATCGCCAAAGGCACTGTGCGTATTAATGCTTCTTTTATTCTTAAAGATGTTGCTTTGGTTAGTAAGCTGCAGTACAATTTGCTTTCCGTTTCTCAGCTTACCGATGACGGCTTTGAGGTGAGCTTCAAGAAAAATAATTGCAAAATTCTTGATTCTTCGGGTAGTCTGGTTTGCGGGATTTCTCATTTTGGGAGGATCTTTCGTGCTGATTTTTCTGAGTCTTCTGGTGATCCTCTCAGGTGTTTAGTTGCTTCTGAGTCCCGCGACCTCTCTTTCTGGCATAGGAGACTTGGTCATATAGGCTTTGACCATTTGACTCGAGTTAGCGGTCACGATCTCATTCGTGGTCTGCCGAAACTCAAGATGGTCAAAGATCTTGTTTGCGCTCCATGCCGGCACGGCAAGATGGTTGCCGCTTCTCATCCTCCGGTCACAGTTACTATGACCGATGCACCGGGACAGCTGCTCCACATGGACACAGTTGGACCAGCTCGAGTGCAGTCAGCAGGTGGGAAGTGGTATGTTCTTGTTGTGGTCGATGACTTCTCGAGGTATTCTTGGGTGTTTTTCTTAGCCTCGAAGGACGAGACGTTCTCACATTTCCGAGGTCTTTTCAGTAGGCTTTCTGTTGAGCTCCCGGGTGCCTTACGAGCGATCCGCAGTGACAATGGCACGGAGTTCAAGAATTCCTACTTCGAGAGTTTCTGTGGTGAGACAGGTGTAGAGCATCAGTTCTCCTCTCCGCACGTCCCACAGCAAAATGGCGTTGTGGAGAGAAAGAACCGTACCTTGGTCGAGATGGCCAGGACGATGCTTGATGAGTACTCTACACCACGAAAGTTCTGGGCTGAGGCTATAGCTACCGCATGCCATGTTTCCAATCGAGTTTTTCTTCGGGCACACTTGCATCGCACTTCTTATGAGCTGAGATACGGGCGAAAGCCCAGTGTCTCTCATTTTCGCGTGTTTGGTTGCAAGTGCTTTATTCTGAAGTCCGGGAACCTAGATAAGTTCGAGTCACGTTCTTGTGATGGTATCTTTCTAGGTTACTCGCCTTCTTCGCGAGCTTATCGGGTTTGGAACTGCGAGTCTAGCAAAATGGTAGAGACCTGTGAGGTGACCTTTGACGAGGCCAGTCCGGGGACTAGGCCCGACGTTTCAGGTTCTTTAGAGCAGTCCGAGCCCATCTTCGTGGATGATGAGGATGATGGAGATGAGGGTTGTCTACCCGATCCAGTCCCTCATCCACCCCTTGAGGTGCCTTCTTCCACCGCACCTCGGGGAGATCAGCCCATGCCTTCTGCCTCTTCTGAAGCTAGTGGCTCTGTTCCTATCTCATCGGCTCACGAGGTAGAGGCCACTTCTTCATCTCATCCAGGACCTCCTAGACACATTCAGAAAGCTCATCCTTCCGAGCAGATCATTGGAGATCTTTTCGAGCGTGTTACCCGCTCAAAATCTGGCTTATCTCAATTCTGTCTCCATTCAGCTTTCATTGCCTCCTTTGAGCCCAAAGATGTTTCTCATGCGCTTTCTGACGAGTCTTGGGTCAATGCCATGCATGAGGAGCTAGAAAACTTTGAGAGAAACAAGGTCTGGTCGCTGGTTGAGCCCCCACGAGGTCACAATGTCATTGGAACTAAGTGGGTGTTCAAGAACAAGCAGAGCGAGGATGGAGTGGTTGTTCGAAACAAGGCTAGACTGGTAGCTCAGGGGTTCTCCCAGGTTGAGGGTCTGGATTTCGAGGAGACCTTTGCCCCTGTAGCTCGACTTGAGGCCATTAGAATCCTGCTTGCCTTTGCAGCTTCTAAAGGTTTCAAGCTTTACCAGATGGACGTCAAGAGTGCCTTCCTTAATGGGTTCATTGAGGAAGAAGTCTATGTCCGACAGCCTCCTGGTTTCGAAAACCCTAAATACCCTAACCATGTCTTCAAGCTTTCCAAAGCTTTGTATGGACTTAAGCAGGCCCCTCGAGCCTGGTATGAGAGGCTTAAGTCCTATCTTCTGAGTCATGGTTTTGAGATGGGTAAAGTAGACAAGACCTTATTCATCCGCCGACATGGCACTGATTTTCTGCTCGTCCAGATCTATGTGGACGACATCATCTTTGGCGGCTCCTCACATGCTCTCGTTTCCCAGTTTTCCGATGTCATGAGCTCGGAGTTTGAGATGAGCATGATGGGCGAGTTGAGCTTCTTCCTTGGTTTCCAAATCAAGCAGACTCGGGAGGGTACATTCTTGCATCAAGGCAAGTACACTCGAGACCTCCTGAAGCGTTTTGACATGAGTGATGGTAAGCCAGTGTCCACTCCGATGGCTTCTACGGCCTATCTTGACCCAGATGAGGATGGCGAGCCAGTTGATCAGAAAGAATACAGAAGTATGATCGGCTCCCTTCTTTACCTCACTGCCTCGAGACCAGACATACACTTCTCAGTGTGTCTGTGTGCTCGTTTTCAGGCTTCTCCTCGCGTATCTCACCGCCAGGCGGTGAAGCGCATCTTTCGGTACCTTCGAGCTACCATTGACTATGGTATCTGGTACTCTTCCTCATCCTGTCTTTCCTTGAGAGCCTTTTCGGATGCAGACTTTGCTGGCTGTAGGATAGATAGGAAGAGTACTTCCGACACCTGCCAATTCATTGGCACTTCTCTTATTTCCTGGTCTTCGAGGAAGCAGTCCGGAGTTGCACAGTCCACCGCAGAGGCCGAGTACGTTGCTGCAGCCAGCTGCTGTAGCCAAGTACTTTGGATGGCTTCGACCCTGCGGGACTTTGGGTTGGTCATAGATAGTGTTCCACTCTTCTGTGATAACACTTCTGCGATTAACATTGCTAAAAACCCAGTGCAACACTCTCGGACCAAGCACATTGATATCCGATACCACTTCCTTAGAGACCATGTAGAGAAGGGTGATATAGTGCTCCAGTTTGTGGAGAGTGACCACCAGTTGGCTGACATCTTCACCAAGCCTTTGGATAGTTCGAGGTTTTCAGCTCTGCGGGGAGAGCTTGGGGTGGTGTGTCCTTACGGATTGTAGTAAGGGGGAGTTTTGGATGACCTGGACTATCTTCTTAAGCTTCTCGCTTGGAGTAGTCGCATAAGGCTTGAGATCTAGCACCAAAAAAAATCTCTTTTGTGCGAAAAAACTGATTTCACCAATTCTTTCTCATGAGACGGCTTGCCATTGCACTAGGCATGAACTCAGGGGAGTTTTGGATGACCTAGACTATCTTCTTAAGCTTATTGCTTGGAGTAGTCGCATAAGGCTTGAGATCTAGCACATAAATAAAATTTGGGTTAGAAACGACCATGAGCTTTAAAAAGACAATGTCTTATGTGCTCAATTTGCTTAAGCTACAAAAAGAACCAAGTACTTGCGCCAATGTTTCATTCTTGAGCATAGCACTCTAGTTGGTCTCAATATTAGCTTCTTGGTTCCGCTTAGCTTACTTGACATGGCCGGCATCATCCTTGGGTATCTCTAGTTAGACTTTACCTCTTGATGACTTGACATTCTCACTTAATGCACTATATTTCAGATTGTCATCTATGTGTTCTAGCTAGCTTATACATGTCATGTCTTGATCTAGATAGCTTTCTATAGAGTTATGGCTTGGTGTATCTCATTATGGTCAATATGGATAATTCTCATGGCTCTAAATGCTTAAAATAAACAAACTTCAGCCATATTCATCCATTGACATGTCATATTCTCTCTATTGCATCTTGATGTGTTTATTGCCAAAAGGGGGAGAATAGAGAAGAAAGAGTCTGTTGGGAACAGTTTAGAGCTTTGGAGATCAATTTGCTCTTTCAGTTGTTGCTCTAGTGTTCCTTCTGTC
This sequence comes from Dendrocalamus latiflorus, assembly GCA_017311315.1. NCBI lineage: Eukaryota > Viridiplantae > Streptophyta > Magnoliopsida > Poales > Poaceae > Dendrocalamus > Dendrocalamus latiflorus. The sequence continues at coordinate 9,357,110 of CM029662.1, forward strand.
GACATGGTCAGTAGCTTCATTTTCCTTCTTATGGATCATGTTGGATTCTTCAAACTCAAACTCAACTTTGTGCTCTTTCGGGGTTTGTCAATATACTCATCAAGGGGGAGATTGATGAACCATGTGGAGATGACCACATGTGCGTGATGAGTAATTGACATTAGTTTGGGTAAGTCGAGTTTGGTTTGGGTGGTTCGGACCTAGAGTCGTTGCGTGGTGCAACGGGCTCGGTCGGACTGTGGTCAAACTTGGTCATATGGGATTAGGACGCTGATTCTTTGATTTGACAGGTTTGGTCTTCGACATGGTAAGTATGATGTTGTTTATGCTTTCATATATCGAGCGGTGCTATTTGATGTGTTCTTTGTCTGTGTGGCTGCAGGACATCGGGTGGAGTCGTGGCGAGACACGTGGACCGGACTAGGCGCAGGTGGCGCTGAGGTCAGAACGGTCGGGATGTGTCGAAGACGACGTGGACTCCAGGTGGTTGCGAGGCGTGCGAGGCAAGGAGCGCAGAAGCTTCCCGGAAGGTGCAGGAGGGGCGAATCGGGAAATTCGCGAGGCTGCACAAGCGGGAGCGGGCGCCGTTGGATTTAGCAGGCGTAACGGGGCGGAGACCCGTTAGCCAAGGCTATAAATAGGATTGAGGGGCTGCATGCCCACTTGAGCATTGTGTAGGAAATTAGGGTTTACACTAGTCAAAAGAGGCTTTGGGAAGGTTGTTTCCTTTAGCTCTTTAGTTGGTGTGTTTTGGCAGTGGCAGAGTAGTGCTCCCTCTGTCCTCTACGATGTCTTCTAGGTGGTAGAACAGAGTGTGTGTGTCCCCCCTTCTAAGCATGTATGGTTGAGGGATTGAGATGGAGAGGAGTGGGATTGAGTGGAGAGTCTTGTAATCAACCTTGTTTCAATGTCCAGTGGTATCGGGACGCATATCCATTTCTTGCTTTGATGGATTAAATGAAAATCTGAAGTTTTCTGTTCTTGCCTGTGTCTGTTCTTCGATGCCTCTTTTGTTGGATTTGTGAGATTTTGCTTTTTGAGTTCTTGCTTGCTGAGGAGTGTTAAAATGGGTTGCTTGATGATGGGAGGTTGGTTTTAGACCATTTGGTTAGGTTCCCCTAAGAGCTAACTTGGTTTAATCTCAAATTTGCATAGTTGGCCTCCTCTGTTCTAGTTTCTGGAATCTAGGGTTTTGATGAAGTTTTGATTCCCTTGAGGTTTTGGCTTGAGATTCTTGCAGGGATGCCCTCAGGTTGTTGCTAACTCAATTGCAAAATCTCCTATGCAAAGGACTTGCAAATCTCAAGTATTTCAGGTTTTAGAATTCCTTCCTGTAGTCTTCAGGCATTTCTAGGGTTTTGTCCAGATCTTGATTCTTTTGAGGAGAGGGTCTAATCTTTGGTCTGAGTATCCCTTGGGCTATTGCTAACATACCCTCAAAATTTCATAGCCAATGGATCATGGATTCAATGGGAATTTGGCTTTTGGTGAAGTCTCAGTAAGTTTTCAGTTTTTGGTTTAACTCTGAATTTCCTGTTCAAATGGTGAAATTTTCTGTGCCAAAAGTTCATGATGATATTTAGAATATGGCTTTGATCTTTTAGCTTGGATAGAAAAGAAGAAAAACTCAAATCCCAAGTCTTTGTGCTGTTTTCGGTCAAGAATATCTGCAGTTTCAGTTTTTGGGAGCTTCCTGTTACCACGGTACAGATTTAGCTGATTTCTGTTACCACGGTACTGATTTTGCTGCTTCCTGTTACCACGGTACAGATATTGCTGATTCCTGTTACCACGGTAATGTTTTTGCTGATTCTGGTTACCACGGCACTGGTTTGGTGATTCTTGTTTGCAGCTTGCAGTTATGCCTTTGTAGTCAGTTTTTGTCAAAAGAAACGTTGTCCGACAAAGTCCAAAACTGAACTCAGAGCATCAAATGTTGAGTTAGCTGCCGTGACAAGTTATTGCTGTAGTTTATTTGCCGTGGCAGAGTTTCTCTTTGAATTCCTTGCCGTGGCAGCCGTGGTAGCCTGCTTTCTTTGTCGTGGCAGCAATTCCAGTTGATTTCTTGCCGTGGCCAGTTTTCGCAGTCTCTTTCTCTTGATCCAATTCAGTCTCTTGTCTGTTTGGTTTTCGGTTTGAGTGAGCAATCATCTCTTCTCGTTCATAGCCTTTATAGCCATTGGAGAGTAGAGATTATTGCGAATACTCTTGGGGGCGATTTTAAAAGTCGACATTCACCCCCCTCTGTCGCCATTTCGGTCCAACACTATCACAAATCGGTCCAATTGGTCCATATGCACCAGGTTCATAAGGTTCATGAAATACGTTGGCGCATTGGTCAGACCAAAGGGCGCGACTGTGAACTCATATAATCCATATCTTGTGATGAAGGCTGTCTTCTGTTGGATCGAAATCGGCGACAGAGGGGGGTGAATGTCGCTTTTCAAAAATTTACCCCAAGAGGATTCAATCAAGAACAATTCTTCTCCTATAGCCACATGCTATGAAGAGGAAAGCAAGCTCTCAAATAACTTAAAATCACAAAGAAAGAGGCATGCCAGAGAAACTGGACCAAAACAAACTGCAGAAAGTCAAGAAGAAAGAAAATCAGATTTCCAAACAAAGGGGCCGGTCTGACTTCTTCGCTACAGCCGGTCAGACCTCTCTGGGCCGGTCAGACCGCCGTAGCCAGGCCGGTCTGACCGGTCTGGTAATGCTGGTCTGACCGCTTATACACCTCCGGTCTGACTAGCGGTGGTTGGGCTCACGCTGGAACACGTGATCAAAGGGTGATTTGTGGAGAAGTTGCTGGCGGTGCAGTCCAGGAGGCTTCGACACGAGCGGTGATGATACATAGAGAAGATACGGTAGGTGCGGTCCCAGAGGCTTCGACACGTGATGATGATGCATGAGGAAGATACAGAAGGTGCTGTCCTAGAGGCTTCGTCATGTGGTGAGATTGGAAACGTTATGGAAAGAGTCCATAATGGAAAGGATTAGAGTTTGGTTAAAACCCATGTTTGGAAGGGTTTCAGGTCCCTTGATTTTTGAAAGAGATAGGATTACGTGTCTAGGTTATTAAGGACATGGTTTGAGATGTCCGTGTTTGAAGTGAACACGGTTTAGGGTTCTAGCATATAAAAGCGGGTAGAGGCTAAGGGCTTCAGCCATGGCTTTGAGGAGGCTTTTTGTGTTAGGATTTTTAGGGGTGCCATGAGGGTGCTTTGTAGCCATATACATGATATAGGAATAATATATCATATCTATTCTAAGAAAAGTTAGATGGCATCGGCGATATGTTTTTTGAGTATTATTTTCTTGTGTCTTCAGCGTGTTCTCATATGAGCAGCTGAAGCTTTCAAGTGGAGGAAGATTTTAACTACGTGAAAAGGAGGTCGAAGCAAGCGGTCAAAGCGAGCGATCAAAGTGTTCTAGCAGTCGAGTGGTCGAGGAGCAGTGAACATTGAGCAGTCATAACCTCCATCGAGCCTATGCACACGGTCGAGTGTCTTGCGATCGAATTCCACGTTTATAAGTTAGATTGTTTTTTCTTGTGGTTTGAGATTCGATTTCAGGTACCAAAAAGTAGAGGCACTCATTCACCCCCTTTGATTGCACCATACGATCCTACAGGGTGCCGTGAGGGCACTTTGTAGCCACTAACATGATGTAGAAGTAAAATATCAAATCTGTTCTCAAAGAAGACATCGTCAGCAATGTTGTCTTAGGTTGTCGGGTCAATCCAACCGATCAGAGCACGTTGTTGTCTTCGGCTTGTTCTCATTTGAGCAGTCGAAGCGATTGAGACGACAAAGTGTTTGAGCGATCGAAGCGATCAAGCGGTAAAAACTTTTGAGTGGATGAAGATTTTGATTATGTACAAAGGAGTTCAAGCGAGTGGTCGAGCAGGCGGTCGAACGACTTGCGGTCGAAATCTACATCCAGTAATTTAGATTGCTTTTCTTCTGGTTTGAGATTTGTTTTCAGGTATTAAAAATGGAGGCAATCATTCACCCCCTCTGATTATGCCATACGATCCAACATTTACGATTTTCCAAATATTCGTACTCATGGTCTTAAGATATAAAGACATTCTAATTTTCCAATAAGCATAGTTTGATCCATCAAAGAAAGGTACCTTTCCTATAGCAAACTCATCGCTAGCCATCCTTTCTCTCTAGATGGTTAAGTCTAATAATGAGAGACCAATCTCTGATACTACTTGTAGGATCAAGAATAACTGACTAGAGGGGGGTGAATAGGAGGTTTTTAAATTTTCTTTTCTTTTAATTAATTATTTACAAATTTAATATAACAAGAGTGTAAAGCACTTAATTCCTACACAATTCTAGTCAAGTTGAGAATCAACAATAGCACTAACTCAAATAAATGAACACAATGAGATTAATAAGTAAGAGCTAAAAGAAATCAAGAGAGAAAAAGTACACTCGATGTTTTTACTGTGGTGTTCAGAAACTTGCCAGTTTCCTCTAGTCCACGTTGAGGTTAGCCCAAACGAATTGGACTGGCTCCACAAATTAAGCTGAAGCACCTCTAATTCACTAGTGATAGCTCTTCCCCGCTCCGGGTAGGTGAGCTCCAACCTTCACATGCACACCGGGCCTTCTCACAAGCTTCTTTGAGAAGATCACCAGTTAACCTCCACAGGCTCGTCCAAGTGCTGGCAAACACCAAAAGTAACAAATCAGCAGCTTCACTTGATTGCAATCTAGTGCCAAAGGATCAAACTATTCGATGTAATGCACTTTTTGACTCGACCACCTCAATTGAATGCACAAGGAGAAAATGAGGTGTGGAGTGAATGCTCAAAGATGTTATATGGGGTCTCTTACATCTGTCCTTGAGCAGTGGTACGGGTCTCTTACATCTGTCCTTGAGCAGTGGTATGAGTATTTATACCCATATCAACCAAAACTAACCGTTTGAAAGAAATTCCAGAAAAATTCAGGGCGAGCGGATGTACCGCATGCCAAAGGCTGGTACTTCTGCTCCGGCTCTGGCGCTACAGAATGGCTATGTCAGAGCCTCTGAACTAGCCATTTGAAAGTCGGCACGAAACTACCGCCGTTATAAATCTGGTACTTCTGCTTTGCAGTAGTTCTGGGAAGTCGGCGCGGTAGTACCACTTGGGCCGGAACCAAAATTGGTGCTCTCTAGAAAAAAGGTTTCGCCTTTGTCTCCGGAGCTTCCGTGCTCTGGAAGTACCGTTCAAAGGAGCGGAACTACCGCTTCTCCAGTAGTTCCGACATTGTAAAACCGGTACTTCCGAATTTCTACAATTTCAGAGTCGCCCCGAGGGTGGTCTTTGGAAAAAGGTTCCGCTCGGTCTAACGGAATTTCCGAGCTCTAGAAGTACCGTTCATGGATGCAGAAGAGCTGAAGGATGGTGGAGTAGATCCTAGAGAGAGAGAACTGCTCTTCTTCTGATGGCTGTGCTGCTGCTACTGAAGAAGAAGGTGCTGGTGGCAGGGAGGCTGAGTACGGGCAGCAGGAGGAAATGGAGGATCAGCCCTAGTCTTATATGCCTTGTGAACGCCACCCAAACCACCCCTAAAGTGAATTTTCTTCTTGATCAAGGCCATAATATAGGGGCATAGTTCATGCGCTTGATCCTATCATTCTTTGAGGCGGCAATCTCCCTGATCATGAGATCAACCACGTCAAACTTGCGACCCTCCATAACATAGTTTATGAGGTTCCATGCATGGCCTCGGATTGCATCATAATTTTCACTCTTAGGAAAGATGGTGTGGTTGATTATGCGATTGATTAGGCTGGGGATGGGAAGCAAGCCAACCAGATTTCCTAGAATGAATCTCGAGGCATGATCATAATATTGGGAGATGGCAGAAAACTCGAGTGCTGGCCTGTCATAAACTATCTCATAACTGCTGGACTCAGTCCCCAAGGCCAACTCAAACTCATGTTTGTTGGCATCCAGTGACTCGCATCCTGTCATCCAAGAGATGTTCTGAAAATCAGGCGAGATATACACTGTGGCGTAGAACTATCTGATGATATCTTCATTGTAATCTGATTTTAAGGCCACCAGATATTGCAAGCTAGCCCTTTGAAACATCCTGTATGTTCCATCATACTTGTCAATTGAGTCCAAGTGATCCCAATGGACGTATTTGTGATCAGCAAAGAGCATTGTCTTTCCATACAGCTGCTCATAGACTTGCTTCTGAAACTTGGTGTGGACCCTTGGATTGATGGAATTGGAAGGAAGAACAAACTAGTTCTTGTGGCGCAGTCTGGCGTACTCATCAGCGGAAATTTTTCACAAGTCAATCTAAGGATCCTCGCGATCATGCAGATCATCCTCAGATTTTTTTTCCATAGGAGAGTTTTCCTGAGCAGACTCAGTCTCATACTCTGAGGCAACTGCTTTGCCATTTTCTTCTCATGCCTTTTGTGCAGCTTCAGAAGATGAAGAGTCTCCTGAGGCAGCCGATGAAGAGGAGTACAACCTTCGCGCAGCATTCTTAGTCTTAGGCATCTAAGAACAAGGGAAAAGGGTGTTAGGGGAGAATAAAAGTTGATCAAGTGAAATTTAAGATAAATGGAATGAGGTTGCTGTTTTATCAGGAGGATCGAAAGTACCGCCATTCAAAGTGTGGTAGTACCGCTCCCTCTGAGCAGTAGTTGCGATCTCCCTGACAGTTTCTAGGGCAATTAAAATGTGTAAAATTTTTGGTGTTTTTCTTGTATTGAATTCATGGAAAGGGTGAGTTAACACCATTAGAGACCAAATTTATCATTTTGCCCCAAACTAACAACTTAAAACATTCATATTTCTCATTAAATCGATTTTTGACCTAGGGTTCAAAACAAAGGCAAAGAGGAGAAATGGATCCATATTACCTTGAGGATTGGAAGAGGTGAACACTTAGGATGCAGGAGATCATGAAAAATCGATGAAAACCCCGGTGGATTTGGAGATCAAAGGGGCGGTTTTTTGGAGTGGAGAAGAGAGGAGAGAGGGAGGAGTACGGCTAAAACGGAGGAAGTGAACGGAAGGACCGAAAAAAGGGGGCGTGCAGGAAAACTCTGCATTTTGGACGGTTACTCCCCTCTCAAGGCAAATGCGGAAGTACCACAACGATTGCCGGTAGTTCCGGAAAACGGAAGTACCGCAAGGTGTATCGGTAGTTCCGGCAAGTGGAAGTACCGCAAAAAAATAGCGGTAGTTCCGATTATTCTGGAACTTGAAGAGCAGGGATTGGAATAAGATTAGATGCAAATGATCCTTAGTTTTTGCACTCAAAAAATCATTAAGGATCATTATGCATTAGATATACCATTTAAATAGTAATAGCTTTAAATATTTTGCGCTCGATTAGAAACAACTATCTTTTGCACAAAACTCTCAAGCTACTCCAAGTGAGTATAAAATAAAAGTGTTGTAAATTCAAGCAATATTGGAATAGTCTATGACATTCAATTCATTCCTTAATTTGCAAAAATGGCTTTCTTCTAAAGGTTTGGTGAAGATATCCGCTAGTTGGTCTTCGGTCCGGATGTGGCTAATGCAAATATCTCCTTTGCTTATATGGTCCCTCAAGAAATGGTGGCGAATATCTATATGTTTGGTTCTTGAGTGTTGGACTGGATTATTTGAAATCTTAACTACACTATCATTGTCACACAAGAGGGGGACTTTGTCAAAATTAATTCCATAGTCCGTCAAGGTTTGCCTCATCCATAGTAACTGAGCACAGCAACTCCCAGCGTAAACATATTCGGCTTCGGCGGTTGAGAGTGATACGGAATTTTGTTTCTTAGAAGACCAGGACACCAAAGACCTTCCAAAGAATTGACAACTTCCTGAGGTGCTTTTTCTATCCACTTTACAACCCGCATAATAGAAATCCGAATATCCAATTAATTCAAATTTTCCACCTTTAAGATACTAAAGCCCTATGTTATAGGAATGTTGTAAATATCTCAAAAAAAAATTTACTGCTTTTAAATGACGCTTTTGGAGAAGCTTGAAAGCGAGCACACATGCACACACTAAACATGATAACGGGCCTAGATGCAGTAAGATAAAGCAAACTACCAATTATAGATGTATAAAGTTTTGTATCTACCGACTTACCTCCTTCGTCAAGGTCTAGATGTTTGTTTGTTGCCATAGTTGTCTTGATGGGTTTTGCATCTTCCATGCCAAGCTTCTTGAAAAGATCTTTCACGTATTTTGTTTGGCTTATGAACATCCCATCTTTAAGTTGCTTGATTTGAATCCAAGAAAATAGCTTAACTCTCCTATCATGGACATCTCAAATTACCTTGACATCATTTCACTAAATTCTTTGAAAAACCTTGGTTAGTGGATCCAAATATAATATCATCAACATAAATTTGACATACAAAGAAATCATCACCAATGATTTTTGTGAAAAGGGTTGTGTCTACTTTTCCAATTTTAAATCCTTTTGAAACAAGAAAATCTCGAAGGCGCTCATACCATGCTCGAGGAGCTTGTTTTAAACCATATAGCACCTTTGAGAGCTTATATACATGATTAGGATATTTTGAATCTTCAAACCCTAGAGGTTGTTCAACATAAACTAGTTCGGATATTGTTCCATTTAGAAAAGGCACTTTTAACATCTATTTGAAATAATTTAATGTCAAAGCTAGATGCAAAGGCAAGTAAAATTCTAATTGACTCAAGTCTAGCTACGGGTGCAAATATTTCATCATAATCTAAGCCTTCAACTTAAGTATAGCCTTAAGCAACTAACCTTGCCTTATTTTTTACCACAACTCCATTTTCATCTTGCTTGTTTCGGAAGATCCATTTTGTCTCAATTACGTTGTGCTCCTTAGGTCTTTCCACCAAAGTCCAAACATTGTTTTGAGCAAAAATTTTCAATTCTTCATGCATGGCATTTATCCAATCCAGGTCATTTAGAGCTTCTTCTACAATTTCTGGTTCAAGAGAAGACACAAAGGGTAATGTTCACAAAAAGAAGCTACTTTAGATCTAGTTTGAACTACCTTACTCACATCACCCAATATTTAGTCTATTGGATGATCTTTGGCCATTGCATTGTGAATCTTAAAAGTTGTGGGTTATTGTTCCTTTCCTTCATCGTCTATGACTTGTATATTGTTTTGTAACACCCCAAGACCCACATTACCCTGGGATGCCACTAAAACCACTCCACAACAAGCCAAGTTACAAAATAAATTAAACTGTCAACAATTCCTAAAACAATATAACATAAGCGGAAGCATAATCAACTAAGCGAAATAGGATAGTGATAAGAATTCAATAATTAAATCAACCTCCAACAATTTAACCAAAGAATAGTTCACAAGTTTAACACTATTAAGATAAAGTAAACATTGACGAGATAGCTAGGCGAAAGACTAGAATCACTTCGTCTTTATTACAGCATAAATCTATGATCTAAGCGCATTATTGTGGTGCTGCACTACCCTTCCCATGCATGCTCATTGATCACCTGTAGGGGGGGAAACAAGGGTGAGATAAAAATCTCAGCAAGCAAACTGTTTAACATGCTATTCAAACTACAAACAATTATACATCATCATTTATATTTCCATACAACCAGAACCACAAATCATGACCACAATTATTTAAACCACCACAGACTTCCATGAATCATACCTCATAAATTTCATAATTAATTGGCATTTGAATACAGTCATTCCACCCACAAATGAATGCATATGAATACTATCATGCTATGCTCCACTGCACTCTTTCCCAACAGGATAAGAGTGTGCATCGTATTACGGCAATATACGATGTTGTACCGGTACGGTCGTGGCTAAGTGCGGCGACATCCACATATGCAAATGTCATGACATGATATGAATGATATGATAATCATAAACCACATGAATTCCGACCTCAAAGGAGCATCAACATGCTCATCAACATATCCACAACCATATATCCACCATGTATTTATTTTTCATATTCCGCATTTAGCACATTAAACAGATTACCACATGACTACAAGCAATTCATCCAAAGCATGTCAATTGATCAATAATTGCTACCACAACCTCATTTAGAAATCATACAACTATGGCATAACATATCAAATTACGAGAATCATGTAAATTGCAAGTAGTAAGAATAACGAGTTAAACGGTAGCACATCCGCTACGTTTACTTGCCTCTACCGATGAAGCGAAGCAAATCACGTGCATTCAGGAGCAAAACCACCTGTCCAAAAGTACTTCTCAGCACAATACAACAGCAATGAAAACACGTCTTAAGAAGTAAAGACGTCGCTAGAACCCCGAACCCACACATAATCCTCTCCGCTTAACGATTCTTCAATCTACCCACTGCAGCAGCGTTGCTTAATATTTTTGTATATTTAACAATAATAAGTAATTTACAGCAAATGTTATATTTCTGGATTCCTCACTTAAATACCTTCACTTTCCATGTAGATCACATATTTTTATTTCGATCCCAGCAAGGTGTAACTTAATGCGCAAAGCAGAGGACGTTCTCTGTTCTGGCAATCTGGGCAGCCAGATTCTAACGCGTTCCAACCACATTGTAAGGCTCTAAAAATTATAATTTTTATACAGGAGTTAGATTACTAAATTCCCTACATTTTTATAAATTTCGAGCAAAATCATAAAAATCATCTTCTACCCCTAAATCACCCTTGAACAGCAATCTGCCCCAATCTGTACCCATATCGGACAGTGAAGTTTCCGACCCTGCTACGCCAAAATCCCGCGGCACAAAATTCTAAAAAAATTACAGTAGGTGGGTTTTGTCGTCCTCCACAATTTTCCTTTTGGAAAGATCCGCAGGAAAAATCGTTTCGTAGGTCTAAACTGCGCAAACAGACGCGCTGCGCGGATTGATCTACAGGCAGACAGCAGGAAATCCCTAATCGGGTAATCAATCTGCTAATCCCCTTCTAATCCCGTGCCATGAACCCTAATTACTCTAAAAACAGAAGGGTTTGGGATTGGAAAAAATTACCTAGAGGATCCCTTGGGATCACCCCTCTTCTTTCCTCCTCTTCTTCTCTTCCCTTTCTTCTTCCTTCTCTTCCCTTTCTTCTTCTTCCTTCTCTTCCTCCTTTGCTCCAATGGACAGCAGCTGTGGAGGGGTATTGGAGGCGCAACCTGGGAGGGGGGTGCGGCCAGGGGGTGGGAAAAGAGGGGGTGGCGGCCAAGGGGGGAGAGGGGAGGCGACTAGGGTTTTAGGGGGGAGGGGGTGCGGCCACCCCTTGGGCCGGAAGGCCCAAGGTGGTCGGCCCACTCTCCAGGCAGCCCACTTAGAGGTTTTTATTTATTTATTTATTTTATTCATTTACACTATTCCACAATTTTATTTTTTTCCCTTCCCGCGATTTACCGAAAAACCGGCGACTCCGCGATTAATTTAAAGCTGACGCCGAAACGACGTTCAGGGTATTACACGTTTGTTGTAGAGAAAATAGGTGGTTCAACTTGTCTTGATGAGGTGAGTGATATTGGATCTTATTTTGGCTTGATATCACCAATGTGCATATTCTCTATGGCTTTGCATAATCCTTCTTCTCCTACATCATCCAAATTTTCTTACTCTTCTTGAGAGCCATTAGTTTCATCAAATTGAACATCACAAGATTCTTCAACTAAACCTGAATTTTTTATTAAAAACTCTATATGCTTTACTATTTGAAGAATAACCTAATAAAAATCCTTCATCACATCGATTTTGAAATTTTGAGAGCTGACACTCTTTATTAAGATATAGCATTTGCAACCAAATACTCTAAAGTAGGATATGTTCGGTGTTCTTCTAATGAGAAGCTCATAGGAAGTCTTTTTCAAGAGACGATGCAAGTAAAGGCGATTTATGGCATTACAAACGATGTTAATAGCTGTAACATCCTGAAAATTTAAACTTGGAACATCCTAAAGTATTTTGTTTGAATTTGGAGTTTAAGAGATTTTTCTGAAGATTTGGTGGAGGTTCCAAAAAGTTAAAAGGATCAAGAAGAAACAAATATGTTTAAATAATAGAAAATTTAACAATTTTAAATGCGGATCTGAAAAGATGATCCATAAAGGAAAGGGAGAAATTTGGTTTAAAACCTAACAACCCATTTCTAAAAATAATGGCATGAATACCTATGAAAACAAGCAAATAAATACCAACATATATGGATAGATATATTAAAATCTTGTACCTACAAATTTAATGCCAAAAATATAAATATAAAAGTTAGGTTAGCAAGAAGGGAAATAAATAAAGCATGAATCATATATATATATATATATATATATATATATATATATATATATATATATATATATATATATATCTGTGTGTGTACACAAATATATATACCCAAATGCATATCCCAAAATAAAAGAAAAAAAAGAGAAAAGAAGGAACCAGGCCAGCCATCAACCCGGCCCAGCTCCCCTCTTTCGTTCCTCCCTCGCTGTGGCCGTACGGCCCAGCGCGCCCGCCAGCCCATTACTCCACCCCGTGCCCATCTCTCTGCCACGTGGGCCCCTCTGTCTCGCCGCCCCCTCTCACTGACCAGCGGGCCCGACCCGCGCAACCTTCTCCCTCTTCCCCCTTTTCCCGCACGCCCGGCTTACCTCCTCCGCTCATTGCCGATCAAAAAGCCGGGTGACCCGGGGCGCGCGACACGGCCGACGTACGCGCCCCGAATCCTGCTTCCGCACGTCCCGCCGCCCGCTGTCGCCACTGACACGCCGCCTGCCACCGCCACCCGACCGCGCCGCCTGTCCCCGACGTGCGCGCACGTCGCCGCGCGTGGCTAGATACGCCCTCTCCGCTATAAAGCCCGGACGATTCTCCATTAGCACCGCCACACCCTCCTCAACCTCTCACCGGAAACAATTGAGACCAAACCCTCCCAATCGCCGGCAAAGTCCATTTCCTTTCCAACTCCGGCGACCCCCAATCTGCCGATTTAAGCCCATAGATTTCGATTTCTTTCTCTCACACCGTCTACGGCATCGAGCGAAGCCAACCGTGCCTTCACCCGAGCCTCCTGAAGATCGTATATCGCCAGTGCCGAGAACCATTTCCGAGTTGCCGCCGGCCCTCCCCCGTGCATCCCGGGTCCCACCGACGCCCTCACCCGACTCACCAGCACACGAGCAACGCATTTTTGCGTTCACCCGAGCCACTCTGGTCACCGCTCGCCGTCGGCACCGCCGACCCGCCACCGCCTCCGAATTCCTCTGGCCGACCCCCTTCCGCAGGTGGTATAAGGGGATATAACCCCCTATATGGGTAAGCAACACCCGATCGGTCTCCTGGCTAGCAGCACTAATTCTCTCTTTTTCGACTGGATTGGGTGGGCCCCACCTGTCAGTGGCTGCTAGCCCGAGAAGCCCACTGACAGCCGGGTCCCACCTGTCAGAGGCCCATTTAATTAGTATTAATAACCAGTAATTAGGGATTAATGGTAGTCATAAATACTAATGAGGGATTAACACTGCCATCCTCACTGACAAGTGGGCCATGTCAAATTTAATTAAATAACGGCCAGGCCCACCTGTCATAGGTGCAGAGAATAGAAAATAAAATAAATAGAAAATACACAGTGGGACCCACCTGTCAGAATTTTGACAATTTCTGGATTAAATCAAACTGAGAACTTTGAATAAGCTTTACTTTTTCATTTTAATTCCAAATTGAGTAAAACAAATTTCTAAATTCATCCAAATTCAAGATTTACCCAATGGAACTGAAACCAATGGAACTGAAACCATGATTTTTAGAGTTCATTTGAATTTCTAGTGACATTTTGTTTGATTTGCTGCTTTTCTTTTTATATGAATTTCGCGCACGATAAAATAGCGTACGAGGCTCAAGAGGAAGAGGCCGAGGCAGCGACTTTAGAAGCTCAAGATAACGAAGAACCAGACTACTGTGACCAAGGCGAGTTAACACTTTGACCATGTTGAACCCATGTTTATGCAAAATTTAATTTCTCTTAAATTATTAACATGCATGCTGCTATTTTATATGGTATATTACATTCACTTTTAAAGATGTTAGTTATACACCTAATATTATGCTTGTTAGTAATACTCCATTGAAATGTTGGACATATGAACCTTGTCGCCATAGTACAATTATAATAATGTAGTTTTTGCAAATAAGTCCGTATTATATTGCGTTGCTTAGTATTGCTAGTTAGTTGGGGTACCTAAAATGCCCCAAAATCGTCACTTGTAATTATGAAATGATCTTGGGCAGTCATAGTGGGAATGACTGGAGTATATTGGAATGGATATTTTATGCTCCCAAAAATCTCAAGTTGCTTTGATATCTGAATGGATGGCTCAAAGGTGTAAGAGTGGTGCAGTGGAAGCACAAAGAGATTAGTGATAGCACCATTCAGATAACCCTAAGGACCGAATCTTTTCATGACCTCCTGTGTAAAACAAGTACAACCACAAGTGTGTAAAGTACAACTTGGCTTAGTAAATTTACCAGACCCTGAAAGTCATCATCATGGAAGTAGTGCAAGTGGCGGCCTGGGTGGCAGGCTTGAATGGGATACCCGCAAGTGGCGGCCTGGGTGGCAGACTTGAAGGTGAAGTTCTTCTGCGACGCGTTAGCAGTATGGGTAGCCAGCTGCTAGGCATATAGGAGGGGAACATCCCGCACAACGAATAGGTTCCACCACAAGTGGGAGCAACCCATAGGGTGAGATGATGGGAGGGGCGAGGTACTTTGAACGGTTACTGTGATGGTTTGCTCAACCGCATGACTAAGGAATCGTGTGGGGCAACGAGTGAACTGTCTCTTGTGGGTAAAGTGTGCAAACTCTGCAGAGTGAAAACTATTCGAATAGTCGTGCCCACGGTCAAGGGCAGACATGGGAACGTAACTGGATATAGTTCTATTTCAAAAATCTTTATGGGTGGTAATGGAAATGTGTAAGGACTGCTGATGGTCCTAGTTTGAATTGTCCTGGGTGTCATCGCAGTGGTAAGTTAAGCGGCTATAACGCTGAATGATGCTATATGGTACAGATGCCATGTAACGGTGGATGGAATATGTGTCGATTATAAGATAGACTTACTTCACAAATTTAAATCATGAGTTTAAAATTGCTAGGTCTTAGGGATTTTTAAGTAATTGTATTCAAAAGCACTCTACGCAAAATAAAATAAGCCCAAGCCTTCCTTTGATAAGCTGAGCATGTTAAATATTGCATTTTGTGTGTTGGCTCACTGAGCACAGTGGATTTGTGCTCACACTCGCAATACCCAAAACAGAGATGCAGGATCACTATGCCCATGAAGACACTCCTGCAACTGAAGGAAGGAGCAATGAAGGAAACTAGAGTGTAGCCTACGCTTTTCTTGAGCCTAGACGAGTTGACGTAAGGCATTGTGTGCTCATATATTGTCGAGTCTCGGTAATATATAATGCACACATTACCCATCAGTCACTTGCCTGTGGTTGTGGTTTCACTTTTGCTTTCGTTTCCGCTGATTTATTGTAATGAAGAACATTTGGCCTAAGCGGCCCCTTTTGTAAACTCTCACCTGATGTGGTGTATTTTAACTCTGTAATATTATCAATGTTCATGCAATGTATGATGTGATTCAGCAATGTACCTGTGTGCACTATCTACTGATCCAGGGAGTAGTGCAGCAAACACAGTAGATTCTGGATTGAAAAATTCGGGTCTGACAATAGTTTCAGCCTAAAATTTATCGAAAGTATTATATTCATCAAGTATTGTCCTAGCCATTTCAATTAATGTTCGATTTTTCCTTTCTACAACTCCATTTTGCTCGGGAGTATAGGTAGTGGAAAACTCATGTTTTATTCCAAGTTCATCACAAAAATCTTCAATTTTAGTGTTTTTGAACTCGAAACCATTACCACTTCTAATTTTCTTTATTTTGAAATCAAATTCATTTTGGGCCCTTTTTTCAAAACTTTTGAAAATGCCAGAGGCATCGCTTTTGTCATTTAATAAGAATGCCTATGCATATCTTGAGTAATCATCCACAATGACTAGACAATAACTATTGCCTCCGATGCTCTTATAGGTTGTTCGCCCAAACAAATCCATGTGTAAGAGCTCCAATGGCCTAGATGTTGACATGATACTTTTGGAAGGATGAGAGTTTGCAACTTGCTTACCGGCTTGGCAAGCACTACAAAGTCTATTTTCTCAAACTTCACATCTTTCAAGCCAATAACTAAATCATGTTTGAAAAGATTTTTGAGTTGAATCATGCCCACATGACCTAGCATTCTATAACATAACCAACCCAAAGATGTTTTTGCCATTAAACAAGTTTTTAAGCAAGACTCACTAGAAGAGAAATCTACTAAATAAATATTTCCAAATCTAAAACCTTTGAAAACAAGTTCATTTTCTTTTGAAATTGTTATGTTTTCTTTAAACAAGGTGCAAGTTAAGCCTAAATCATATAATTGAGCAACGGATAGCAAATTAAAATTTAATATTTCTACTAGAAATACATTTGAAATGGAAAGGTCATTGGAGATAGCAATTTTAACAAATCCAAGTACCTTTCCTTTGCTATTGTCCCCAAATGTGATTCTTTCATTGGTCTCTCTTTCAAATGTAGTGAACATCTTTCGGTCTCCGGTCATGTGTTGAGTGCACCCACTAACAAGCACCCAATGCCGTCCACCGGTTTTGTAGTTCACCTACAAAAGAAATCAAGTTCTTTTAAATACCCAAATTTGTTTGGATCCTCGGAGGTTAGTAACCAAGGCTTTAGGCACCCAAATGGCATTTCTTTTAGCACCTAAAATTGAGGTGCCGACAAATATAGCAATAACTTTACCATTGTTGGATTTTTAAGCACGTAATGTGAATCATATAAGCCAATGAGTTGAATCTTACGTTTAGGACAATTTTGTTGTTCATGTCCTACTTCACTTCCCGACATTTTGTACAATACTTACCATTTTCCCTCACAAATCTTGTGGACTTGTTTGTCGGTTTCTTACCTCTTTTGGGTATGTACCCAAGACCTTCTTTGTTGAATGAGCACCTTTGAACACTCAACAACATATCAATGGTAGCCTTCCCCTTGAAAGCTCTTTCCAAACTTTTGTTCAATTTTACTACTTATTCTTTTAGATTTTTATTTTCATTAACAAGTTTATCATCATGAGTCATGGCTAATGCACTTTTAGAATCTATATTTGAAGAGCATGGCATAGCAAGTAAATCATCGCAAGAACAAGCGATGCCAATGCTAGTACAAGATTTATTTAGATTTTCTTGGATAAGCAAGCCATGAGCTTCCTTTAGCTCCTCATAAGAAGGCGTGCTGCGTCCTGGACAGCGTCGAAACAGCGGGACCGAGGGTGCTTGATGGGGTAGGTGTGGGACTTGAATTCCTCTTCCCGTGCATACAGGAATACCTCCATCGTCCTAGAGTCTCGATCCAGGATCCGCGTCTTCCGACCCCTGAAGATGGGCAGCTGACGGTACTCCAAACACTGCATCAGCTGCCGGAGAAGGCTAGCGAATGCTCCAGCATCCTCTCCATGTGAGTAGTAGTCCCACAGGGCAGCGGAGGATGAACCAGCCATCTACAAAGTTGAGTAAAAGAAAAGATTAGTAAAAGTTTTAACAAATGGAGTTGGAGACAAGAACGAGATTCTAAGTAGGAAGAGAGTAGAAGCAAAGAAGCTTATACATTTTTAATATACTCTTTTTATAAATATAAGTCCTTATGGTTTGCCATTCCTAATCTAGGTCACGTCCTACAGTCAAATTGGCTCTGATACCATCTCTGTCGGGCCCCCGGATTTCCAAACCCGGACCCTCTGTGTAATTCTGCACTAGTCCCAGATCAAAGCTAGTGCACACAGTTAAACAGGAATGATTCATGACCAACAACGTATTTATTACAATTATAAAGAGTACTGACCACCAGGTCTCATTATTACATTGGAGGTTTCAAGACCTCGCACAATCAAAACACAGCGGAAGCAAAGTAAACTCAAAGTAGACCCATCAATATGCCACAGGCAGTTGACTGGGGAAGCGCGGCCTAGTCCTCCGGGAAGAATCCATCACAGCCACAAGCGAAGCAGTAGTCGTAGTCACCCTCTTGAGCTTCAACTTCCTCTGAGATTTTTATTTTTAAGTGTAGCATGTGAGTACATAAAGTACTCCGCAAGTCTTGGGAAAAATGCATAGATGCAAGGCTTAACAAAGGAAGGCCATACGGTTCTTTTGCACAAAGCAATATTTGAAATCTCAATACTACTAATTATTTTCGAAGGCATTAATTTAATGAAGTAAATGTTTTAACAGAATTAACTTTCTAGTGAAGGTTCCAACTACCAACACTAGCTAACCAATTACTATTGGTCAAGTTTTAAACTGCGGGTTCCATCCACCCTCTCTGGCTCCATCCGCCAGGATTCCCTTCCGAGAGTTCCCTCGACTCTCGGAATACAAAACTTTTGATTTTAAAACAAAGCCAGAAATCTACCATGTGAATGCATTCCTTGCCCGCCCTTGACCGTGGGCACGGCTATTCGAATAGTTTTACACTCTGCAGAGGTTGTACAACTTTACCCACAAGAGATAAATTATCCTAAAAGTCAACACGCTTCCTTTGGCATGAGACCCAGATAAAATACCACAAAGCCTTTACCTTGCTCTAATCTAGCTAGATACCACCCGCTGAGGTTTCACCGCAGAAGGGTTAAATCCGCTCAATCTGAAGCCCCCTCTTGCGCCAAATGAGTACAGTAAATCCCTGTCCCTCACTGTGAATAACCAATCCATCCCTGGCATCCACTTTCCACTGGTGGCGCCTAAACTAGACTATCATAAGTTAGTCAGCTAGGTCGTACCCATATAGACTTGTGGTTGTACGGTTAATGCTCAGTTTGGACAAACACAAGCGTCGGTCCTTAATTGACTAGGGTGGAACATACACTTAACAAGTTCTCGTGCTTACTGCACCAACCCAAACAGCCATCCACCCTAATCTAAACCAACTTTCACATTTTTATTTCATTTTAAAATCACAGTGACAACTCCAATTGCCACTTCACTTTCAAACACAAGGATATTACAATAAATCATAATTTCCCATTTTCCAGATTTTCCAAAGTTATTAGATAGCAAGACTAAGCATTACCCTAACATTCTAATATTCACAAAGATTAATAGTAATCTCATTATTGAGACAAAGGAAGTTCTAGGGTGGCAAGGTACATGGCAATCAATGTCAAATGAGGGCATAACAAAGTTGGAGTAACTAATTCCTAAAGATTGAACTAGTGACTTTTATGTAAATAGCCATGCATACAATTTAAAATAATTAAAACATTTTCAAAAGCATAGGTTCAAGATGATCAAAGGAGACTTGCCTTCTTGCAGGGTTTCTGGGTCTTCTTGCTGCTGTGAAGAGGGCTCGTTGACAACGTTGGAATCTACGCGAGAAAGGACGAGGCAACAAGCAAATAAATACAAATAAAATTCAAATAAAATCCAAAAATTCAACAGAGGCCATAGCTGGATAGATTATGATTTTAGATGAATTTAGAAATTTGAATGGCTGGATTTGGAGTTAAAATGAGAAAGTTATGCTCATTTGAAAATCTCAGATTGAATAAATCTAGAAATTCCCAAATTTCTGACAGGTGGGGCCCACTGGAATATTAGATTTTATTCTTTTATTTTTATCTCGGGAGACTGACAGGTGGGGCCCACTGAACAGTAACCACTGGCGGTCACTGACATGTGGGACCCACTGGACAGTGAGCCCACTGACTCAACCTCTGACACATGGGACCCACTGGACTCCGGGCCCACTTGTCAGAGACAGCACAGAGGGGTGGGGCCCAGGCGGCAGTGGCCTGCGAGGACAGCTGCCACTGACGGGTGGGGTCCACTTGTCAGCGCGGTTTAATTAAGAAAAACTCAACCTCCGCGTGCGGAGCCGAGGGCTCGAACGCGCGCTGAGGGAGTCGGGGGAGGGGAGAGCGAGCGGTGATAGCCAAGTGAGCGGGGAGGCTTTGCCTACCCATATAGGGCAATCAAACCTTTTGAGTTACCTGCCGGAGGGGAGGCCGGGGAAGGTGGCCGGAGGCAGGGTCGTCGGCGGCGAGGGAGGGTCGGAGGGGTTCGGGTGACGCGTGAAATGAAGTCCCGGTGCGGAGGGGGTCCCGTTGGAGGGGTCGACGAGGTGCGGCGACGAGCGGAGAAGGCCGGCGACGGGGAAGGCGACGGCGCAGCTCGGGGGCTCTGGTGCGACGGCGCTCCGGTGACGGGGAGAGGCAGCCGAGGTGACGGGGAGGTTCGCCCGGGCGTGAGGATGCTCGGGGTGGCGACGGCGGGCTCCGGGGATGACCGAGGCGGCGGCAAAGGCTCACCGGAGTTGGGCGGAGCTCGGAGGGGAAGGTGGCACGGTGGCAGGGCTCTACGGGGCTCGGGAGAGAGAGCTGAGGCTGGGAGAGGTGGTGCGGGGAGAGGGGAGGCCGAGGGAGCTATTTATAGGGGCGGAGGAGGGGACACGGGCGCGCAATTGCTCGCCGGTGTGTCGGCCGGGAAAAGGAAGGAAAGGGGAGAAACGCGAAAGAGGGGGCGCCGATGGAAGGGGAGCCCGGGAGATCGGGGATTCGGTCGCGGCGGCGTCCGGGACTTCCAAAACCGAGGAGGGCCGGGTAAGGCAAGGCGGGATCCGGCGCGGTCTCGGTCGGCCGGCGAAAAAGGAAAGAGGGGGAAGGAAAGGAAGGCGCCGGCTCCGCGGGGACGACGGGCCTAACAGGCGGGGCCGGGTGGCAGCAAGAGCGAGGGCGCGCGCGGCTGACGGGCGGGGCCCGCGGGTCAGTGGGGGTGAGGGCGGGAGTGAGAGCGGGCGGCTGGATGGCCCGCGCGGAGACTCGGCTCATCCGAGCCGTCCACGCGTCGGGCGCGGAGGAGGGGAAGGCGGGGCCGCCGGCTGACGGGCCGGGCCAGATGGACAGCGAGGGAGAGGGAAGTGCGGCCGGGATCGGCCGAGCGGCGATGTGGGCAGATCTGGGCCGTCCACGCGTCGGCCGGAGGAAAAGATTTGGATTTTTAATGATTTTTAATTTCAGAAAATGCTAGAAATTTATTTAGGCCTCAGAAAAATATGAAAATACCTCCAAAAATTCCAGAAAAATTCACAGCAGCTCCTGGAGATATTTTGGATTTAATAAAATTATTTCCAACTACTGTTGATATTTAATTTTCATATTTTGAATTACTCTTTAAATTCTGAAAATAGTTTTTAAATTCCAGAAAATCCAGAAAGGCAAATAAAAGCCAAGTAAAATCCAATTACCTTAAAATAATTAATTTGAATTTAAATTTTTCAAAAAGCCAAATTTTGGGATGTGACAAACCTACCCCCTTAGAAAGAATCTCGACCCCGAGATTCGGATGGACTGGGAAAAAGGTCGGGGAACTCTTCTTTTAGGTCATCTTCACGCTCCCAAGTTGCTTCCGATTCTGAATGGTTGCTCCACTGCACTTTACAGAACTTGATAACCTTGCTGCGCGTACGGCGCTCTGCTTCCTCCAATATCTTGACTGGATACTCTGGATAGGTGAGGTCCTCCTTCACGTTTATTTCATCAAGAGGCATCTGCTCTTCTGGAACTCTGAGACACTTTCTTAGTTGAGACACATGAAAGACGTCATGCACCTTTGACAGTTGTGGTGGAAGCTCCAACTGGTAAGCCACTTCTCCTCGTTTCGCCACAACAGGAAAAGGTCCAATGAATCTGGGAGCTAGCTTTCCACTGACTCCAAAACGTCTCATTCCTTTGAGAGGTGACACCTTCAAATAAACATGATCCCCAGGTACGAATTCTAAGCTTCTACGTCGATTGTCTGCATAACTTTTCTGTCTGGTTTGTGCTGTTTTTAATCTGTCCTGGATTAGACGAACTTGTTCTTCTGCTTGCTTCAGCACATCTGGTCCAAACACTTGTCCTTCTCCTGTTTCCTTCCAATACAATGGAGTCCTACACTTTCTGCCGTATAGGGCTTCGAAGGGAGACATTTGCAAACTGGATTGATAACTATTGTTGTAGGAGAACTCTGCATAGGGCAAACTCTGATCCCAATTACTCTTGTTTGCCAGTACACAAGCTCTCAACATGTCTTCCAGGATTTGATTTACTCTTTCTGTTTGACCATCTGTCTGTGGATGATAAGCTGTACTGAAGTTTAAGTTTGTGCCCAAAAGTTCATGTAGCTTTTGCCAAAATCTCGAAGTGAACTGGGTTCCTCGATCGGACACTATCTTCTTTGGGATCCCATGCAAGCACACAATTCTTGACATGTACAACTCTGCAAGTCTATCCCCGGAGTATGTGGTCTTTACTGGAATGAAATGGGCGACTTTTGTCAAACGATCCACTATAACCCAAATTGAATCGTGCCCTGTTTTGGTTCTTGGTAATCCAGTTATAAAATCCATACCAATTTCTTCCCATTTCCACTCAGGGATCTGCAATGGCTGCAGAAGTCCAGCAGGTCTCTGGTGTTCAGCTTTAATCCGTTGGCATACATCGCACAAGGCTACGTATTCTGCAATTTCTCGTTTCATACTTGACCACCAATACCTCTCCTTGAGGTCTTGGTACATCTTGGTACTCCCAGGGTGAATTGAATATCCAGATTCATGGGCTTCCTTCAATATTAACTCCTTTACCTCTTTCTTTTCAGGTACAATAATTCTTTTCCCAAACCAAAGGGTACCTTCTTCATCCTCTGAAAATCCCGAAGCTTTCCCTTTCTTCATATTATCCTTGATCTCCTGGACATACTTGTCCTCCTTTTGAGCTGCCCTGATTTGATCTTCTAAGGTTGGTTGAACTTCCAAAGTGGCTAGGAATCCTTTCTCCACTACTTCTAAGTTGAGCCGTTGGAATTCTTCTTGAAGTGCGGGCATACTATCCTTTATCCACAACTTATTACAGTAACTCTTTCTGCTTAAGGCATCCGCTACCACATTAGCCTTTCCTGGGTGATAATGTATCCCAATGTCATAATCCTTTATTAGCTCAAGCCATCTCCTTTGCCTCATGTTAAGATCGGGTTGAGTAAATATGTACTTCAGGCTTTTGTGATCCGTGTAAATCTCGCAGCGGTTACCAATCAAGTAATGCCTCCATATTTTCAGTGCATGCACTACGGCAGCAAGCTCTAAATCATGAGTTGGGTAATTTCCTTCATGGGGTCGCAGCTGCCTTGAGGCATATGCTACTACCTTTCTTTCTTGCATCAGTACACAGCCTAGTCCTTGCCTTGACGCATCGCAGAAGACTTCGAAATCCTTCCTAATGTCTAGAAGCGTCAACACTGGTGCAGAAGTTAACCTCTTCTTCAGCTCTTGGAAACTATCCTCGCATGGTTTACTCCATTCAAACTTCTTTTCCTTCTTCAGCAACTGGGTGAGAGGTCTTGCGAGCTTGGAGAAACCTTCAATAAATCGACGATAGTAACCAGCCAATCCAAGAAAACTTCTGATCTCGGATACTGACTTTGGTTGTGTCCAATTAAGCACATCATTAACTTTCTCAGGGTCTACGGACACTCCTCCTGCCGAAATCACATGGCCCAAGAAAGCTACTTTCTTTAACCAAAACTCACACTTACTAAACTTGGCATACAACTAATTTTCTCTGAGCTTTTCCAAAACTATCCTCAAATGTTCGGCATGTTCTTCCTCATTCTTGGAATATATCAAAATATCATCGATGAATACAACCACAAACTTATCCAAATATTCCATGAACACCTTATTCATCAGATTCATGAAGTATGCGGGGGCATTGGTTAGACCGAAAGACATCACTGTATACTCATACAATCCATAACGGGTAGCAAATGCGGTCTTGGGTATGTCCTCTGGTCTTAACTTCAATTGGTGATATCCTGATCGAAGATCAATCTTAGAGAATACACATGATCCTTTCAACTGATCAAACAGATCATCTATTCTGGGTAAAGGGTACTTGTTCTTAATCGTCACATCATTCAAGGATCGATAGTCCACACACATGCGAAGACTTCCGTCCTTCTTCTTCACTAACAGCACTGGTGCTCCCCAAGGTGACGAGCTTGGCCTTACAAATCCTTTATCCTGCAGCTCTTCAATTTGTTTCTTAACTTCCGCCAAATCATTTGCAGACATCCGATAAGGTCTCTTGGAAATTGGAGCTGTTCCAGGTACTAGGTTGATGACAAACTCTACTTCCCTGTCTGGCGGCATTCCGGGCAAATCTTCAGGGAATACATCTGGGTACTCACTCACTATAGGTACTTTTTCCAGAGTCACTCCCTTCACACTGTTCAAACTACACCTGCTCTGGGTAGGGGAGTTTGACTTATACCTTACTTGAATCCCATCAGAGTTAGTGATTGTAACAGCTCGATCAGCACAATCTATCTGCCCTTTATACTTGGTTAACCAATCCATTCCAAGTATTACATCTAAACCCTTGGAGTCTATTATAATAAGATTCGCTAAGAACTTAACTCCATTTATATCCACAGTTGCGTCAGGGCAAACTGTGTTAGTCCTCATTTCCTTTCCAGGGGACTGGACTAGCATGGGGTTCTGTAGTTTACTCACATCCCAATTATACCTTTCAACCACATCTTTTGACACAAAAGAATGCGAAGCTCCAAAATCAAATAATGCTGATGCAAATACTGAGTTGACAAGATACTTACCCAGAACTACGTCGGGTGCATCCTGGGCTGCTTCCGCGGTCACATGGTTGAGATGCCCTCTGCTCACCACTTGTGGAGTCCTTGGGGTTTGTGGTGCCCCACGGCCTTGACCTGCAGTCGGAGCTCTTGCTGGCGCAGTCCCCAGATTGAAACGAACTGGGGTCATTGCTGGGCGTTTCTGGGGACAGTTGCTGGCATAGTGCCCCATGTTCTTGCAGTTGAAACACTGCACTCCTGCTGCTGAATTCTTGTTCTGCTGGGGTTGGCCACCATTGCTTGCCCGGGGAGTTTGTGGATTTGGGCGGGGTCCTGAAAAGGGAGTCCTTGGCACGCTTGACTCTGAAGGCTTGTGAAAGTGAGGTGCGTTGGGGCGGAATCGAGAGCTGCTTGCTCCTTGCTGGGCTTGAAACTTCCTCTTCCGAGTTT
The DNA here is from genome assembly GCA_017311315.1 of Dendrocalamus latiflorus. Lineage (NCBI taxonomy): Eukaryota > Viridiplantae > Streptophyta > Magnoliopsida > Poales > Poaceae > Dendrocalamus > Dendrocalamus latiflorus. The sequence continues at coordinate 9,382,294 of CM029662.1, forward strand.
CGTATAGCTGACGCTGAGCATCTTCTTGGACAAAGGCCTTGTTCACTAGGTGCTGGAAGGTAGGGAAATCATTGGATACCAGCTGCACCTTGAGATTGGGGTCAAGTCCCTGTGTGAACCTCCAAATCTTGGTCGCCTCTGAGGTGACCTCTTTAGATGCATACCTGGACAGTTGGGTGAACTTGTTCAGGTATTCGGAAACACTGAGGTTTCCCTGTTGTAGTTGGTAGAATTCTCTCTTCTTCATTTCCATTATTCCCGTAGGAATATGGGCAGTGCGGAAAGCTTTGACAAACTCCTCCCAAGTGATGGCTTGTGCATTTTGATGGGCGGCGCGGTAGTTTTCCCACCAGTTGGCAGCCATCCCCTTGAGCTGGTGAGCAGCATACAGCACCTTTTCATTATCGTTGCACTGAGCTAGGACCAATTTTCTTTCCACATCCTTGATCCAATCATCTGCCTCCAGGGGATCCACTGATCCAGCAAAAGTGGGAGGCCTTGTCCTCATGAATTCTCCCAACTTAGACTGGGGTGCCTGGTTAGGTGCATGCTGGGCTGGCTGCACTTGGTTTTGTGCTAAAGCTTGAAGAAGCTGAAGTTGCATGGCCATCATTTGCTCCAGGTTGGGGGCCTGAGCAGGAGGTGGTGGAATGTTGTCCTCCGGCTGATTGTTGGCGTCACGGCTGCTGCCAGGGTTGCTCCTCGTGTTCACCATCTGAAGCGGTTTAGGTTAGCAGAAGGTAAGAGGGAAATAGAATAGATAAGAAGTTAGGGGAAACTAAATAACATCCCAAGCCAACACACAAGAAGAAACCAGCAACCACTTAGGGAAAACTTTTATTAAAAACAAGATAACTCCAAGGATGGCTGTACCACAAGTGCACATAGGCCTGGTACAGTCCATCTAGCACACCAAAATATAACAATAAGCGTTCTAAGGACGCGGACATTTTATTTGGGTACTACGGACTCAAAAGACTACTAATCCTCTCCAAAGACGCGCTCCTCAGGGTCTTCTTCCGGGTCCTCTTCTGGATCCTCCTCCGGGTCTTCCTGGCGTTCTCTCACGTGGTGACGTGAACAGTCACACTCGGCCGAGGCACGGTTACGACTGGAGGCAGTCGACCGAGAACGAGAAGGAGAAGGCTTGCGCTTCTTGAGAGTAATGACAGGTGGCGGACTGGGGCGTCGTACCTTCTTGCGTGCTGTAAGTCTGACGTGGAGTCCTAAAAGTCGAGCTGGTGCCGGATTGTTGGGAATGACAGCTGGTACTGGAGAAGACGGCGTGTAATCAACTACGGGTGAAGACGGCGCGTAGTCGGCTGCGGCCCGGAGACGTCCCAACTCAAACTCAGCTGCCTGGCTCTGGAGAAGCTGTGCGCGAAGCGTGTCGGAATGCTGGTAGCTGGAAGTGAGAAGCATCCGAAGTTGTCCAATCTCCTCCTGAGCTCTAGCATAAGTGACTGCCATCGCCTGGGTGAGCTGCACCTGATGTGACAGTCGAGGATCGTCAGCTGGAATATCAAAGGGATCTGGATACCTCTGTCCTACCCTGGGGTTGATGAAGAAGCAAAAAGGGGACTGATGTACAGCATCCTTGTGCAGATGGCACAACTCGTCAATGGCGAGGCGTGCTGCGTCCTGGACAGCGTCGAAACAGCGGGACCGAGGGTGCTTGATGGGGTAGGTGTGGGACTTGAATTCCTCTTCCCGTGCATACAGGAATACCTCCATCGTCCTAGAGTCTCGATCCAGGATCCGCGTCTTCCGACCCCTGAAGATGGGCAGCTGACGGTACTCCAAACACTGCATCAGCTGCCGGAGAAGGCTAGCGAATGCTCCAGCATCCTCTCCATGTGAGTAGTAGTCCCACAGGGCAGCGGAGGATGAACCAGCCATCTACAAAGTTGAGTAAAAGAAAAGATTAGTAAAAGTTTTAACAAATGGAGTTGGAGACAAGAACGAGATTCTAAGTAGGAAGAGAGTAGAAGCAAAGAAGCTTATACATTTTTAATATACTCTTTTTATAAATATAAGTCCTTATGGTTTGCCATTCCTAATCTAGGTCACGTCCTACAGTCAAATTGGCTCTGATACCATCTCTGTCGGGCCCCCGGATTTCCAAACCCGGACCCTCTGTGTAATTCTGCACTAGTCCCAGATCAAAGCTAGTGCACACAGTTAAACAGGAATGATTCATGACCAACAACGTATTTATTACAATTATAAAGAGTACTGACCACCAGGTCTCATTATTACATTGGAGGTTTCAAGACCTCGCACAATCAAAACACAGCGGAAGCAAAGTAAACTCAAAGTAGACCCATCAATATGCCACAGGCAGTTGACTGGGGAAGCGCGGCCTAGTCCTCCGGGAAGAATCCATCACAGCCACAAGCGAAGCAGTAGTCGTAGTCACCCTCTTGAGCTTCAACTTCCTCTGAGATTTTTATTTTTAAGTGTAGCATGTGAGTACATAAAGTACTCCGCAAGTCTTGGGAAAAATGCATAGATGCAAGGCTTAACAAAGGAAGGCCATACGGTTCTTTTGCACAAAGCAATATTTGAAATCTCAATACTACTAATTATTTTCGAAGGCATTAATTTAATGAAGTAAATGTTTTAACAGAATTAACTTTCTAGTGAAGGTTCCAACTACCAACACTAGCTAACCAATTACTATTGGTCAAGTTTTAAACTGCGGGTTCCATCCACCCTCTCTGGCTCCATCCGCCAGGATTCCCTTCCGAGAGTTCCCTCGACTCTCGGAATACAAAACTTTTGATTTTAAAACAAAGCCAGAAATCTACCATGTGAATGCATTCCTTGCCCGCCCTTGACCGTGGGCACGGCTATTCGAATAGTTTTACACTCTGCAGAGGTTGTACAACTTTACCCACAAGAGATAAATTATCCTAAAAGTCAACACGCTTCCTTTGGCATGAGACCCAGATAAAATACCACAAAGCCTTTACCTTGCTCTAATCTAGCTAGATACCACCCGCTGAGGTTTCACCGCAGAAGGGTTAAATCCGCTCAATCTGAAGCCCCCTCTTGCGCCAAATGAGTACAGTAAATCCCTGTCCCTCACTGTGAATAACCAATCCATCCCTGGCATCCACTTTCCACTGGTGGCGCCTAAACTAGACTATCATAAGTTAGTCAGCTAGGTCGTACCCATATAGACTTGTGGTTGTACGGTTAATGCTCAGTTTGGACAAACACAAGCGTCGGTCCTTAATTGACTAGGGTGGAACATACACTTAACAAGTTCTCGTGCTTACTGCACCAACCCAAACAGCCATCCACCCTAATCTAAACCAACTTTCACATTTTTATTTCATTTTAAAATCACAGTGACAACTCCAATTGCCACTTCACTTTCAAACACAAGGATATTACAATAAATCATAATTTCCCATTTTCCAGATTTTCCAAAGTTATTAGATAGCAAGACTAAGCATTACCCTAACATTCTAATATTCACAAAGATTAATAGTAATCTCATTATTGAGACAAAGGAAGTTCTAGGGTGGCAAGGTACATGGCAATCAATGTCAAATGAGGGCATAACAAAGTTGGAGTAACTAATTCCTAAAGATTGAACTAGTGACTTTTATGTAAATAGCCATGCATACAATTTAAAATAATTAAAACATTTTCAAAAGCATAGGTTCAAGATGATCAAAGGAGACTTGCCTTCTTGCAGGGTTTCTGGGTCTTCTTGCTGCTGTGAAGAGGGCTCGTTGACAACGTTGGAATCTACGCGAGAAAGGACGAGGCAACAAGCAAATAAATACAAATAAAATTCAAATAAAATCCAAAAATTCAACAGAGGCCATAGCTGGATAGATTATGATTTTAGATGAATTTAGAAATTTGAATGGCTGGATTTGGAGTTAAAATGAGAAAGTTATGCTCATTTGAAAATCTCAGATTGAATAAATCTAGAAATTCCCAAATTTCTGACAGGTGGGGCCCACTGGAATATTAGATTTTATTCTTTTATTTTTATCTCGGGAGACTGACAGGTGGGGCCCACTGAACAGTAACCACTGGCGGTCACTGACATGTGGGACCCACTGGACAGTGAGCCCACTGACTCAACCTCTGACACATGGGACCCACTGGACTCCGGGCCCACTTGTCAGAGACAGCACAGAGGGGTGGGGCCCAGGCGGCAGTGGCCTGCGAGGACAGCTGCCACTGACGGGTGGGGTCCACTTGTCAGCGCGGTTTAATTAAGAAAAACTCAACCTCCGCGTGCGGAGCCGAGGGCTCGAACGCGCGCCGAGGGAGTCGGGGGAGGGGAGAGCGAGCGGTGATAGCCAAGTGAGCGGGGAGGCTTTGCCTACCCATATAGGGCAATCAAACCTTTTGAGTTACCTGCCGGAGGGGAGGCCGGGGAAGGTGGCCGGAGGCAGGGTCGTCGGCGGCGAGGGAGGGTCGGAGGGGTTCGGGTGACGCGTGAAATGAAGTCCCGGTGCGGAGGGGGTCCCGTTGGAGGGGTCGACAAGTGCGGCGACGAGCGGAGAAGGCCGGCAACGGGGAAGGCGACGGCGCAGCTCGGGGGCTCTGGTGCGACGGCGCTCCGGTGATGGGGAGAGGCAGCCGAGGTGACGGGGAGGTTCGCCCGGGCGTGAGGATGCTCGGGGTGGCGACGGCGGACTCCGGGGATGACCGAGGCGGCGGCAAAGGCTCACCGGAGTTGGGCGGAGCTCGGAGGGGAAGGTGGCACGGTGGCAGGGCTCTACGGGGCTCGGGAGAGAGAGCTGAGGCTGGGAGAGGTGGTGCGGGGAGAGGGGAGGCCGAGGAAGCTATTTATAGGGGCGGAGGAGGGGACACGAGCGCGCAATTGCTCGCCGGTGTGTCGGCCGGGAAAAGGAAGGAAAGGGGAGAAACGGGAAAGAGGGGGCGCCGATGGAAGGGGAGCCCGGGAGATCGGGGATTCGGTCGCGGCGACGTCCGGGACTTCCAAAACCGAGGAGGGCTGGGTAAGGCAAGGCGGGATCCGGCGCGGTCTCGGTCGGCCGGCGAAAAAGGAAAGAGGGGGAAGGAAAGGAAGGCGCCGGCTCCGCGGGGACGACGGGCCTGACAGGCGGGGCCGGGTGGCAGCAAGAGCGAGGGCGCGCGCGGCTGACGGGCGGGGCCCGCGGGTCAGTGGGGGTGAGGGCGGGAGTGAGAGCGGGTGGCTGGATGGCCCGCGCGGAGACTCGGCTCATCCGAGCCGTCCACGCGTCGGGCGCGGAGGAGGGGAAGGCGGGGCCGCCGGCTGACGGGCCGGGCCCGCTGGACAGCGAGGGAGAGGGAAGTGCGGCCGGGATCGGCCGAGCGGCGACGTGGGCAGATCTGGGCCGTCCACGCGTCGGCCGGAGGAAAAGATTTGGATTTTTAATGATTTTTAATTTCAGAAAATGCTAGAAATTTATTTAGGCCTCAGAAAAATATGAAAATACCTCCAAAAATTCCAGAAAAATTCACAGAAGCTCCTGGAGATATTTTGGATTTAATAAAATTATTTCCAACTACTGTTGATATTTAATTTTCATATTTTGAATTACTCTTTAAATTCTGAAAATAGTTTTTAAATTCCAGAAAATCCAGAAAGGCAAATAAAAGCCAAGTAAAATCCAATTACCTTAAAATAATTAATTTGAATTTAAATTTTTCAGAAAGCCAAATTTTGGGATGTGACAAGTAGAAGCAAGGAAACTTAGATTTTTTTTAAATATTCACTTTTTAATAAATATGAATCCTTAAGGTTTTGCCTTTCAAATCTAGGTCACGTCCTACAGTCAAATTAGCTCTGATACCATCTCTGTCAAGACCCCGGATTTCCGAATCCGGACCCTCTGTGTATTACAGCACTAGTCCTAGATCAAAGCTAGTGCACACAGTCAAACAGTGATGATTACATAACCAACAACGCTTTATTACAATAGTAAAGAGTACATACCAATAGGCCTTTTTATTACAACTGATGTTTCAAGACCTCACAAACTCACAAAACACAGCGGAAGCAAAAGTAAATCCGGTGAAGACCCATCAATACGCCACAAGCAATTGACTGGGAAAGAGCAGCCTAGTACTCCGGGAAGCCTTCATCGAATCCACACGCGAAGTAGTCGTAATCTCCATCTTGAGCTTCATATTCCTCTGAGTTTGATTTTTAGTGCAGCATGTGAGTACATAAAGTACTCCGCAAGTCTTGGAAAAAATGCAGTAGATGCAAGGCTTAACAAGGAGGGGTTTTATGGTTCTTTTGCACAAAGCAATATTTTATTTTGAATACCATTAAATATTTTTGAAAGCATTAATTTAACAAAGTAATTGTTTTAACTGAAACTATTAAACATTTTATAGTGAAGGTTATATCCATCAACACTAGTTAACCAGCTCTAAACGCCAAGATTCAAGACAACGGGTTCCATCCACCCACACTGGCTCCAACCGCCAGGATACCCTTCTGAGGGTTCCCTCCACTCTCGAGATACCAAAACCAAAGATCTACCATGTGAATGCATTCCTTGTCCGCCCTTAACCGTGGGCACAGCTATTCGAATAGTTTAACACTCTGCAGAGGATGTACAACTTTACCCCCAAGAGATAAATTATCCTAATAGTCAACATGCTGGACTTGGCATGAGACCCAGATAAAATATCACAGAGTTTTTACCTCACTCTAGACTAGCTAGACACCACCCGCTGAGGTTTCACCGCTGAAGGGTTAAATCCACCCAGTCAGAAGCCCCCTCTTACGCCATATGAGTAACAGTAAAACCCTGTCCCTCATTACTGAGACAAAAGAAGTCCTAAGGTTACAAAGGTACATGACATTCAACTTCAATTGAGGGCATAACAATAATTGGATTAACTAATACCTTAATACAGAAACTAGTGTTCTATGTAAATAGCAATGCAAATATATTTAAATTAATAAAAAGCATTTCTCAAACATAGGCACAAAATGTTCAAAGGAGACTTGCCTTCTTGCACGCTGTCTGGACTTTCTTGCTGCGTGTCGGGAAAGTCTTCGGCAACGACGGGTTCTACGCACGACAAGACAGAACAAACAAAATAAATAAATATAAATAAATTCAAATAAAATTAAAAAATTCCAAAAGAGTGTATATTTGGGTAGTTTAGGATTTTAGAAGAATTTAGAAATTTGAACGAGTCAAAATGGAGTTAAAATGAGATAGTTAGGGCTTCCGAAAGATTAATTAAAAGAAAAAAGAAAAAGATAGATTTTCCGATTTATTTATGTACTGAAAAAGGTTATTTATGACGTCATCAAGAATTTAATTTCGGCTAAAATATTTTTATAAAGGAAAAGGATTTTTATGACGCAAGATTGACGTCAGCAATAATTTGAAATTCGAAATTTCGGACATGCGGGCCCGGTCTACCGTGGACCGAGTCCACGCACCGGGGTGGAGACCGACGTGGCACTCTGGCTGACGTGGCTTCCACGCGATGCCCACACGGAGGCCACGTGGGCACGGGCCGGCTGACGTGGCCGGGCGGACGGGCGGCGCACGGGGGCGGCACGCTCGCCGGAGCGCAGGCGCTCGGCGGCGATCAGCGTGGAGCAGCGGGGAACTCGAGCTTACCGGCGCCGGGCTTGGGGTGGCCGGAGTAGAGCGGCGGCGGAGGAGAGAGAGGGCGGTGGTGGTGAGCTCGGTGCGGCGGTGAGGGAGAGGGCGGACGGCTCGGCCGAGGAGCGACAGGCGATCGCCGGCGCACGGGGAAGGCGGAGATGGGGGCGGCAAGGCGAGGGGCACTCCAGACCGGCGGCGATTTCTTTGGCGCGGCGGCGAGGAGAGAGAGGGCTCGGCGGCGGCGGCGCTAGGCGTGGCGGCTTTGGCGTTCGGCCGAAAGGGGACAGGGGGCGGCGGGGAGACGAGAGGCTTTTATAGGCGAAGGGCGGGGGTAACGGCCGGCGGTTTGGGCTCGCCGAAGTAAATGCAGCCGGCGGTTTAGAGGGGATTAAAAGAAGGGAAACGGCCGGCGGTGAGTGGGGAGTGATGAGGCCATTCAAACGTGCACTCACTCGGGAGTTAAGGGGGAGAGAAACAGCCGATTAATGAGCTCGGGCGGCCGGCTATGGTGGAGAAGAGAGAGGGCTTGAGGAAGAAGAAAGGGAGGAAGAAGAAGGTTATGACAAGTGGGGCCCACCCGTCGGTGAGAGAAGAGAGGAGATGAAGGGGTATGCGACCGGATGGGTGACACATGGCGCAATCTCGGGCGCTGGGGTTTAAGTGAGTGTGGGCGGCTTGGATTTAATCAAGAGGAGGTGGATTAAATCTGAGAGCGCCACATGGCAGCCTGGGACTAAATTGATTTTAATTTTCAGATTAGTTTTTCAGAAAATACCAGACACATTATAATTGATTAGAAAATAGTAAATAGTGTCTAACAATTCCAGAAAATTCATAGAATATTCCTGGAGCTATTTTAGACTTGATAAAAATATTTTCATATTCAAATTTGCCTTTAATAATTTTATAAAATACCTTTTTAACTTTTAAAATTGATTTTTTAATTCCAAAAAATTCTCAAAAATTAAATAAAATTCAGGGAAGGTTGGGAAAAATAAATGAACTCTTTTTTGCTTTAATAAAATATTTAAAATACATTTTCTTGCTTTAGATTTTGAAATAAAATTCAGATAAATCCAAATAAAGTTCAAATACTTTAAAATAATTAAATTGAAATTACATTTTTCAAAAAACAAATTTTTGGGATGTTACAGAAATCCCATTCTCCAATGTGGGCTTTATTTTTATCCTTTTGAAGCCTCTTGAAAAGCATCTTCTTTCTGTTGTAGCTCTTCTTCTTTGATGACTTTTCTTTGCCATCCTTCTTGGTAGGGTATTGAGAGGCAATATGCCCTTTCTCATCACATTCATAGCAACAGATGTTGCTATAATGCTTGTTGGTGTAGGAGTGCCCTTTCTTTGTTTTTTATGATTTGCACTTTGGTTTGAGCACCTCTTCATGAACTTGTTCATTCTTCTTACTAGAAGAGCCAACTCCTCCTCGGAGTCCTCCTCATCATCTTCGAACTCCTCGCTTACCACGGCTTTGGCCTTGAAGGCAGTGATCTTCTTACCCTTTGAGGAGGATTGCTCCAAGAGCTCCTCCTTGTCTTTCTTGTACAACTCGTTCGTGATGTGGTTGCCTAAGAGTTGCGTCGATGTCATTCTTGTCAACTTGGGTGAGTTGAGGAAGAGAGACACCAACAATTCATACTTTTCTGGCAACACCCTAAGTATTTTCCTTACAACATCAACATCGGAAAGGTTAGTACCAAGACCCTTGAGTTCATTTACGATGTTGTTGAGTTGTGAGTACATTTCGTTGATGTCCTCATGAGGCAACATTGTAAATGGCTTATATTTAATTCGAAGCCTATGCAATTTAGCTTGTTTAATCATGGACGTCCCTTCATGAATTTCAGAAAGAGTTGTCCAAATAGCATGAGCAGTTTCCAAATTGCTCACCCTATTGAACTTGTCCGCGTTTAAAGCTCCAAATAATGCGTTCATGGTTTGGGCATCTAAATGAGCGTTACGCCCATCTTGTTCCGTAAGGTGCAATGGATCAAGAGGCATGACATAGCCCTCATTTACGATTTTCCAAATATTCGTACTCATGGTCTTAAGATATAAAGACATTCTAATTTTACAATAAGCATAGTTTGATCCATCAAAAAAGGTACCTTTCCTATAGCAAACCCCTCTCTAGCCATCCTTTCTCTCTAGATTGTTAAGTCTAATAATGAGAGACCAATCTCTGATACCACTTATAGGATCAAGGATAACCGACTAGAGGGGGTGAATAGGAGGTTTTTAAAATTTTCTTTTCTTTTAATTAATTATTTACAAATTTAATATAACAAGAGTGTAAAGCACTTAATTCCTACACAATTCTAGTCAAGTTGAGAATCAACAATAGCTCTAACTCAAATAAATGAACACAATGAGATTAATAAGCAAGAGCTAAAAGAAATCAAGAGAGAAACAAGTACACTCGAAGTTTTTATCGTGGTGTTTGGAAACTTGCCAGTTTTCCCTAATCCACGTTGAGATTAGCCCAAATGAATCGGACCGGCTCGATGAATTAAGCCGAAGCACCTCTAATCCACTAGTGATAGCTCTTCCCCGCTCCGGGTAAGTGAGCTTCAACCTTCTCACGCACACCGGGCCTTCTCACAAGCTTCTTTGAGAAGATCACCGGTCAACCTCCACCGAGTCATCCAGGTGCCGGCAAACACTAAGAGTAACAAATCACCAGCTTCACTTGATTGCAATCTAGTGCCAAGGGATCAAACTATTGAATGTAATGCACTTTTTGACTCAACCACCTCAATTGAATGCACAAGGAGAAAATGAGGTGTGGAGTGAATGCTGAATGCTCAAAGATGTTCAGTGGGGTCTCTTACATCTGTCCTTTAGCAGTGGTATGAGTATTTATACCCATATCAACCAAAACTAGTCGTTTCAAAGAAATTCCAGAAAAATTCAGGCCGAGTGGAAGTACCGCGGCCAAAGGCCGATACTTTCGCTCCGGCTCTGGCGCAACAGAACGGCTATGTCAGAACCTCTAAACTAGCCATTTGAAAGTCGGCGTGGAACTACCGCCGTTATAAATTCGGTACTTCCGCTCTGCGGTAGTTCCGGGAAGTCGGCGTGATAGTACCGCTTGGGCCGGAACCAAAATTGACGCTCTCTGGAAAAAAAAGGTCCCGCCCTTGTCTTCGGAGCTTCCGTGCTCCGGAAGTACCATTGAAAGGAGTGGAACTACCGCTTCTCCAGTAGTTCTGACGTTGTAAAACCGGTACTTCTGAATTTCTACAATTTCAGAGTCGCCCAGAGGGTGCTCTCTGGAAAGAAGGTTCAGCTCGGTCTAACAGAATTTTCGAGCTCCAGAAGTACCATTCATGGATGTGGAACTACCGTACTTCCGTTTTTCCAGACAGAGCACTGTTTTGGCCATAAAATTAATTTTTCAATGAATGCTTGATCCTAAGTTGATCCAAATAGCACAAAGTAATTGCTATCAAGCTACTTGCCATGATCCCTCTTTATGGTAGACCTCTAACCTATAATCCGGTCTTCCATCCTTTCTCCTAAAACTGGTAAAAGAAAAAGAGGGTTCTATTCTAAATATATCTTTGGCTTGAGCCACTTTGATCGTCATTTTGATCTTTAGCATACGTCTTGTCATCACCTTAGGGACTTAGCCTTTCAAACACTCAATAAACATGTTAGTCCCATATTCAGATAAGTTCATTAATTACCAAAACCATTTTTAGGGGCCTAGATGCTTTCAGCGACCTGACCAGCTGGTGCAGTTCATGCTAACTCGGTTGGATTGTAACTTTATGAATTACATATGATAACTTTTTATGCATGAAATAATAACTTTGCAAATATAAGTAATTTTATGAATTATAGATGATAACTTTATATTTAGGAGATAGTAAATTTTCATAACTAACAACATGCGTGCATGTAGCAAGAGAGAGAAGAGAATAAGTGTAATTGACTTGTAATTTTTTATCTTATTTACAAGCTAAAAAATAAAATAACTCTTTCACCAAAAGTCTGATATGCAATCCGTTTGCACCTTTGTGTTCGAAATTACGAGCTTACTAAAAAAGATCCATGTTGAATATATTTCAATGTATGGTGGTACATACAGTTTTTTGAACATACTCCTTTTTATGTACGGATATGAAGGTATTAGCATATGCTAAAAACCATATGCTCCCTTGCAATTTTTTCATATGGCTGGCATTGGAGTATCTTAGAATTAGTATTATAGGTATATCTAAGGTGATAAAAGAGTATGTTATGTCCGTTTAGGTGGTATATGATAAGTGTAAGTAACTATATCCGGAAGTAGAATGTATTTTTCCTATATATAGAATATATCTAGTATCAATGGTTAATTCAGTGCTCAAGTGTGAAAGGCAACGTCGGCCGTCCAATCTATCTTGAGTGGCTAAGATGCAGGCAGGTGGAACACCACTTCCCACTTACGTCGTTTTACCAAAAAGCCCCCGCGTCAAAATTTTATCACAAAAATGTCCCTATCACTACCCCTCGTCTTCCCTCTATCTGTCTGGATTCCTCCATCTCCACCTCCACAGCCGGCCAGCCAGTCAAACCCCCCCCCCCCCCCCCCCCCCCGCGCCGGCGCGCGCAGGCTGCTGCCTCCTCACCTCTGGGCCCCAGCAGCTCCACCCATCCTCCTCTTTCCCTATCAGTCCTCCCCTCCTGTCGGTGCCAGATCGGGCATTCCCACGGCAGAGAGGATCGTGGGGAGCACAGGTCGCAATCTTGCCGGCCACAATCAAGGGACTGCAGTGACCCGAAGTTGGTGAAGATGGCCCATGTTCTTTGAGGTGTTCGTGCAGTGCCTCCCTCATATGGCTAGTACTACTTGTATCCATGCCAATCGTGACAGATACTATTTGTGTTCAGTTAAAGTGGCCGCAATAGGGATGTTCGATTTTAGAGCAATCTGTGTTGCATGTGATTTGTTTATGTTTACATGGATGTTTTGTGTCCAACCCAGGTCCCCATGATGATGAATTCACAGTTGAGCTGCATCGTGGGTTTCTGTGGTATTGGTACAAACAGGACATATTTGGAGGAAAAGGTGAACTGGTTTGATTACTGCAAGACAGATACATGGTCCTTATTGTGGGTCGACGATTTCCTTGATCAGCTGGTTAATTCCCGAGAAGAATTTGGGTGATGGATTAAGGAGGCTGAAGTGTGATGCAGGACACTAACAGCATGGTGGCATTAGTGCCAAGGTTCAGGACAATGGTTTTGTTTGTGGATCATCAGGACATCATAGAAGCCATTAACTGGGATAATGTGGCAGCCCTCCTTTGCCCCCCTGTGTTGAACCCAAAGAAGACTATGTCTGTGTTGAGCATGTTCAGAGCTGATGATGACACTACAAAACTTTGCAAGGGTAGTCCAAATGGACTCCACATAACACCTTCTATGCACAAGTTAGGTCAAGCCCGAAGAATGGCAATGCAAGCCATATATGGAGACGAAATAGCTCAGTATCATCTATTGTGGGACAAGAACAAAGAACCTCTAATCCAGGCAGCCTATTCTTCTTGGGCCTACAGAATGGATGCTTCCATACATGCTGTGTCACTGGATGCTTGTAAGAGAGGATTTTTAACTGGTAACTAGCTTGTGTAAATGTGAAATGTGTAAATGTCGTTTGTGAATTGAAATGAGATACGTGTAAATGTGGTTTGTGAATTGAATTTAGATCCTTTCATATCTGCTGTAGCTGAAAATCAAGCATAGTACTAAGGGAATTCAAGGCCCTATTGTGTAGAAGTGCTCTTGCTTAACCAAATTTGGAGCTTTCTCCAAGCTTAGGGTAAAACACACTACTTGGACAAGTGATTTAGCCGGCTGCTCAATGCTTTTCATAGGAAAGGTGCCAAATGGGGCAGCAGAACATGGAAAAGGGACTAAAGGTCATGCAAAAATTCCATACAAGATCATGTGAATGTTCCAAGAGAACATGGTTTTTGCAAAACAAACCTGCTTGTCAGAGAATAAGATCATACAATTTTACAGTGGTTGGCAACTGGATCCCATGGGCACAGCATTACAACACTACCCGACATGATTCAAGTAGCAGCTTGCGAACTTGAAGTAACTGCACAAGCAGCTTTAATTGAACACAAACCAAACCCTAAATCTTCAATCAAACACTGGATTCCAACAAAAATCCATTTTTTGTTCGCAAATAAGAGCCATCTACATCGCAATTGGCATGGATACAAGCGGTACTAGCCATATGAGGGAGGCACTGCACGAACACCTCGAAGAACAGGGACCATCTTCACCAACTACTGACTTCCCCCTTCCTTTTTCGTAACAACAAAAAGTAGGACCAAACCGAGAGTGAGCAGCATAGACAAGGATGGATTTGTGAATGAGAAATTATAGTTGCCTATATTCAGAAGAATTATTGGTGAATGGAAAATTGATCCAGTGGGCTCCCCAATAAATTCTGCATAGCATACTGATAAGCCTCACTTGCAATCCGTTGCGCTCCAAATCCCCCAACTGTCCCATCGAGTCGCTGCAGTCCCCCCGATTGCGGCCGGCAAGATTGCGACCTATGCTCCCAACGATCCTCTCCACCATGGGAATGCCGGATCTGGAACCGACGGCAGGGGAGGACTCGGTAGGGAAAGAGGATGGGTGGAGCTGCTGTGGGCCTAGAGTTGAGGGGAGGCAGTGGCGTTGCTGAGGGCAAGGTGGAGATGGCGATGGGGAGGAAGCCAGACAGAGAGAGAAGGGAGACGATGGGTAGTGATAAGGACATTTTTACGATAAAATTACATTGTATAGGGGTTTTTTTTCAAAACGGCGTAAGCGGGAAGTGATGTTCCACCCTCTTGCATTCTAGCCACTCGAGGTCGACCACACAACCAACATTGCCTTTCACACTTTAGCATTGAATTAATCATTCACAGTAGATATACTCCATACACCCACACTAGCTAAGTGCGCGTGCGTTGCAACGGAACATCTTATACATATATTTCTCAAACGATAATGTATATATCATATAACTCAAGATATAAATGTGACACTAAGTATCTCACAATATAACAGTAAGATATTGCTCAACAAATATTGAAAACCATAGACACGTGGTGTGATTTTTATCAACAATTTTTTGTTCAGTTGTTAGATATCTCTATTCAGCTGTAACCTCAATGGTTACATAATCAACTCAGATTCCCTATTGGGTGAATCCCTTGAGTTGTGTAATAGAAGCTTATGCAATAGAAGATTACATAGTTAGCTTCAAGATTACATACCGACATAGATTTTATATCTCACCACTTGGAGCCTATTTGCAGTAGAGCAATAAAAGATAAGAAACCAAATAATTCAGAGCAATATTCAAATGGTAGCATGACATATAATTTAAAATAAATTAATCCACAACTCCAGCTTGGTTCGCAAAACTGGACAAATAGAATTATAGGACATGAAGTGATAAGGAAGAAACAAGAAAGGCCATTGATGCTTACATGAGTCATACGATAGAATATGCTTTATTTGAAATCATAGTAGCAAAAAAAATGCAGGATGAGAAAGTAACAATGACATAATAATATAATAGATCATTCGCCACACTATCCTACAGCTCTAGATTACAGATAGTGACCTAAATTCATTTTTAAGGTCTACAAACATAGCAACTTTCACCGAATGTTTCTATGTTAGTTAGCTTTTAGTTCACATTTCTCATTGCACTCTTGGTAAGAACGGCAATCACATCCACCATTTAAAGTGAAGGTTGAGTTCATCTTCCTTGGTAGATACTAGGCTCATTTGTCCCGGACAATCAATGAAGATATCTTATCATGAAGCAAACTTCTTGACGGCCTTAGCAATTTCTTCCTCTATCCCTCTTACCATGCAGAAACACCTCCTGCACATTTCGGATGTTTCAGCAAAGCAAACACAGTTCACAGAAGATGCATTGTTCCTAAAAAAGCGCAAGCAGTAACTTATACAGGACGGCAAACTGAGAGGGCAAATTGAAGCCAATGTCAATGTGATGTTTTTCTTTAAGTATGACATGCCGATAAAACTACCTAATCGTCATCGTCACCCAACCTCTTCCTCTTCGATGAGGATTGCGCCTTCACTAAATCCTTTCAAAAAAAAAAATCCTCACCCTCATCAGCATCTTCATCCTCTTCAATCTCCTCAGCATCAGCACCATCACCATTTTCATCTTGCTCAAAGTCACTGGAATGCTCTTCGTCTTCAGCACAGCCAGGCGCCTGGACCAAATACTCAGTTCCCAGCTCCTCCGACCAAATTTCAATGAACGGTGTAAGTGTCATGACTAATCTGAAATGATAAATAACACATCTTAAGATGCATATTGAAACAAGCAGCTTCATCTTCTCTAAACCAAACTTGACAAAAACTAAGCTTAAAAGCATTTCTGGGATCAGACTGACGTGCAATTTTCATCATTCTGGAAAAAAATCCATATAGGACATCTGAGATGAATTGTTCATCATTTCCCAAGAAGGTAAACCAATTTTGACATGTTTAAAAAGGCTGTCAAGGCAAGATAAGCAAACAGGGCCTATGTGCAGTTTCTCTGTACAAAAAACTGACAAGAAACCTTGAAACAGATTTGACAAGAGTAAACTGTGCAAACAGCTTGTATGTTATGGATTCAGTGCACATTGGAGAGCTAAGTTTTATGTTCTATATTTTTTATGGGATAAGTCTGGCCTGCGATACTTTCAGGAGTAGGGAAGAGAAACTTCCTTAGAAACAGCCTCCGAGCAAATCTTCATTTCCCAAAAAATAAATAAAAACACTCCTACATGTTTCGACAAAAGATGGGTAGTTTTCCTTTCCAAAAGAACTGCATATCACATATCAGACCAGTTGTCTTACTCTTAATCTCAAATCTACATTGTTTGGGATCAGACTGACGTGCAAGGTTTAATCACAGGTAGATGAGATCTACCCTTAGAAACAACCTCTGGAATAAGTTCTTCATTATTTGCCCCAATTAGAGCAAGCCTTGGAATATTTTCGGATAAGATGCTCTCATTCTTGGGAACATATTCTAAAGCATCAGATAGGCACCATCTTTTCACTTTGACCAAGAGTTAGGTTACTTGGAACCCCCCCTGATGAGGACATCACTTCTTCGGTTACACACAACACTCCTCCACTTGACATTCAAGGACCAATCACTAGAGCTCGCGCCCGACAATTGAATTTACAGGTGAGCTCGTTCCTAAGTACTTCTTTTTGTTCATTTGAGAATAGATTGCTACCTAATGATTTAATTATGATTAGGAACCATGGAGAGGACCTGGAAGTACTTGGAGAAGGGCTACGGGGCGCACAAGTCCAGCAAGGACGGTCGAATCATGTTGGAGGCCCACTCAAACCGACTTCGAATCCAATTCGGAGTCCAGGACCAGTCCGCACTAAAACGGACGCCCAGATCGCATCCGGACTCCGTTTTGGACGTTCTACATATGTATGGAAAGCTGAGAAGACCACCTTTCCAATGGCTTTGGTCCCATGTCAAAATTCCTTCTGAGTCAACAGGAATCGTCGAAACAAGTGGGCGTTCAGAATCTGTCAGGGTGCTGCGCCACCGTCTTTTGGGCCGATCGGCTTTGTATCGTGTTGGAGCCCATTAGGGGCGCGTCCAGGGTTTTGCACGCCCCTAACTCCTTTATATCCAGCCGCACCCCCACCATTAGGGTTTGGGTTTTGCTTAGATTGATTTGTCTTTGAACAGATTCGCCGTTCATCGGTTTGTGAGACCCCAACTTTCGAGTGCTAAATCTATCCATCTGCAATTCAGTTGTGTTCTTCCTTGTTCTTGCTTGTGTTCTTCGATTCGCAGGCGAGGATTAGCCTTCTTGGCGAGGTCAACCGGGCTGCGCACGGTTGATAACCTGAGGAGACATGGTGCTGCGATTGCGGGGTTCGGAACGTGTCGTTCGGAAGCCGGATCGATTTGTGTCGCGCCTCCACCAAATCGAACTTACCCAGAACCTGTTGGAAGATCGGGACCCCGTTCCCATCAAGTGGTAATCAGAGCTTCAGGTGTTCCTTCAGGTTCGCGTTACCCTCCTTTGTTGTTTTCGGTTTCATCCTAGAGTCCATGAAAAAGCCCTACAAAAAAATTGTAGTCATAGGTTGTTTCCTGTCCTAGATCTCGTTTAGCCTTTGCACAATTTGATTCCAGAGTCCGTAGTGTTGAGTTTGTGTCCTTAGTCGAGTTGTGTTGCTGGTTTAGATCGTGTTTTGTTTCGGGTTATCTTGCTTCCGCTACCTCTCATACAAACCCTAGCCGTCATCCATCGCGTATTCCACCCTCTGTTTTTGTTTTCCCACCCATATCCCACCCTCTGTTTGAGTCATCCTTCGCATCTCGTGATCACACAGCACCATCCCCCACTTCCCCGAGCTTCCGCCCCAATTCCACCAATTCCCTCCACCATTTCGTTTCGGCCTCCACAGAAACCATAACTCGGAGTCAACTTCAAACGGCCATAACTTTTGCATACGGACTCGAAATCAGGAGATTTTTTTTTGAAATTGGGTGAAATTAAATTTTGCATCCGAAACCGACCTGACAGCGTCGGTTTCGGCGAATTTATTTTGCCCAAATTCGGCCTGGAAAGTGCAGTACTCGAGCTCCGAAATTGATTCACCGAATTTCCAGCACATTCATTATTTTCTGTAGGCCACACCTTACATTAGATTGAGGTGAAACTTTGTGTGGTTCCTATTTCTGTGCTCTGCTTTGTGAAAAAAATAACAGAAAAAAGAAACAAAAAAGAAAAATTTCGGCACCTGGTTTTGCCTGAGAGCAAAGGCACCTGAGTTCCGTGCCTAAAAGAAAAAGAAAAAAAAAGAAAAAAAAAGAGAAAAAAAGAAAGAGCACAGTTTTAGGTGACAGAAATTCTTTTGTTTTGTGCTTATGCTGCATTAAGTCTCTCAGTGCCTGGCCATCTTTGTTGCTGTCTTTGCCTTACTATTCTGATCTTGACTCCTTGTTCATCATATCCTAACACTGATATAGGACACATTTAGGCCAGCAACTAGGACCAGTGCTTTGGACATTTATTCAGCATTACTATCTGTTATTGATTTGTGTTCCACTGACATATTTGGCCTTCCAAGCTCCATATATCTACTTCTGGATAGCACAGTTTTGACCCTTGCAATCGTACCCACGCTCGTCATGGTTTCACGAACCAGCCACCGGTTGTACCACCTGCTGCTTTGGTAAGAACACTTGTAAGAGCTTGGTAAGCACTTCCTTTGCGAGATTCCACTGCCCTTCATTTGTAGTTGATAGGGATAATCCTTTTGTTTTCCCTGTGTTTCCACTAACCATGGCAGGAGACGAAGGGGCGAGACACCGGTCGATTTCAACGAGTGTGTTAGTCGCGGCCAGCTACAAGCTGCGCTCGACAAACAAAATGCTTCACTCGGCGCGAGAATGGACACCATCGTCGCCGCCATTGCCAAGTTGAACACCACGGAAGGCATTGAGCGGGTGGAGCGGCGGTTGGCTGACCTCACTGGTCGGATGGACACATTGGAGGCACGCCTGCCACCTGTCAATGACGGCCATCGTCGTGATGATGACACAGTGTATGATGCGGATGGCAACATTGATCAGCGGGCGACACAAGATGCACGACTACGTCGGCGTCTTCAGCAAAACCGACATGGTATGGGAGGTAATAACCAGAACCGTCATGGTAACGACGACCCTTTTGCTAAAGTCAAGTTTACCATTCCATCTTTTGCTGGTCTTTATGATGCTGATATATATCTTGATTGGGAGATGACGGTAGAGCAGAAATTTAATTCTCACTTGGTTCCTGAACAACATAGAGTTAGACAAGCTACTAGTGAGTTTAAGGACTTTGCTATTATCTGGTGGAATGAACTAAGTAACATGCGCTTACAACCTGATACATGGGAACGGTTAAAAGAAGATATGCGTAATCGTTTTGTTCCTCCCACATATAAACTTGATTTGAGAAAAAAATTGCAGCGCTTAGAACAAGGTGATCGTTCTGTTCAGGACTATTATGCTGAGCTTCAAAAGGGTATGATGCGTTGTGGGGTTGTTGAGGACACAGATGATAAGATTTGTCGTTTCTACGGGGGGTTACGGCGTGAAATTCAGGACATTGTTGATTATAAAGAATTTACTACTGTCAACCAGTTGTTCCAGCTTGCTATGCTTGCAGAAAAAGAATTGCAGGGACGCAAGGAATCAGCGAAGGCACGCACTGAACGACCCTTCTACACGCCGCGAACGACTACATCGGCGGGACTGCCCAAGTCTTCTTCGAGTTTTCGTTCTCCTCCACCACCTGTGAACAAGATTGCAGCAGCGCCACCGAAGCCACCTTCCACGTCACGCTTCAGATGCTAAAAAATTCTTGCAGGTTCCAGCCAAGAGTTCTTCTTCCGTGGCTTCAACGGGCCGCTCCTCCGACATTCAGTGCCACCGCTGCCATGGGCTTGGTCATGTGCAGAAGAATTGCCCTAGCCAACGGGCATACATCGCCACAGAAGATGGAGGCTACATCAGCACTTCGGATGTGAGGAGGATGATGATGTTGCTGCTGCCTCGGACGACAATGGCGGTGGTGATGACGACTTGGTCCTTGGTGGGGCGTCCACAGCGACGCTACGGAGCATCATTGTGCAGCGAGTCCTCAGCACACAGGTACAACAACCCGATAAGCTTCAACGCCATAATTTGTTTCAGACTTTCTTCGCAATCAAGAACCGGCGTGCACGTGTCATCATTGATGGAGGAAGCTGCAACAACTTGGTGAGTTCTGATTTGGTCAAGAAGCTTGGCTTGACCACGCGACCACATCCCATCCATACATATTCAGTGGTTAAATGATTCTGGAAAAGCTAAGGTAACACAAACATGCCGAGTCCATTTTTCCATTGGTGGGTATGTTGATCATGTTGATTGTGATGTGGTTCCCATGCAAGCATGCTCTCTTTTATTGGGTCGACCTTGGGAATTTGATAATGATGCTTTACACCATGGTAGTAGTAACAAATACACTTTTATGCATAAGGGAAAGAAAGTTACTTTACTGCCTTTGACCCCAGTGAGATTATAGAGGCCGATAGGGAGAGAGTTGCTGCTGCTAATGATACAAAGGAACATGATAAATCTGAAAAACAGCAAGTAATCCATTTGAAAAATTCTGTTATGCTTGCCACAAAATCAGACCTTGCTGAAATTGATGATGTTATGATACATGCTATGCTTTTGTGTGCAAAGATGCTTATTTTCTCTTGATAATATGCCTTGCACTTTGCCTGCTCCTGTCACTAACCTTTTGCAGGAGTTTAGAGATGTTTTCCCTGATGAGATACCTCCAGGACTTCCACCCATTCGAGGGATTGAGCACCAGATTGATTTGATCCCTGGAGCGAGTTTGCCAAACCGTGCGCCGTACAGGACCAATCCTGAAGAGACTAAGGAGATTCAGCGACAAGTCCAAGACCTTTGGACCGTGGGTACGTACGTGAGAGCCTTAGTCCTTGTGCTGTTCCTGTTCTTTGGTTCCCAAAAAAGATGGTTCTTGGCGTATGTGTGTAGATTGTAGAGCCATTAACAACATTACTATAAGGTATCGTCATCCTATTCCTAGGCTAGACGACATGCTTGATGAGTTGTGTGGTGCTATAGATTTTCACAAAGATTGACTTGCGTAGTGGATACCACCAAATAAGAATGAAACTTGGCGATGAATGGAAAACTGCTTTTAAACTAAGTTCGGCTTGTATGAGTGGTTAGTCCATGCCTTTTGGGTTAACTAATGCACCTAGCACTTTCATGAGATTAATGAACGAGGTTTTACGTCCTTTCATTGGCAAAATTTGTGGTCGTTTACTTTGATGATATCTTGATTTATAGCAAGTCCATGGATGAACATTTGAATCACTTACGTGCTGTTTTTAATGCTTTGAGAGATGCACGTTTGTTTGGTAACCTTGACAAGTGGCACCTTTTGCACGGATCGAGTCTCTTTTCTTGGCTATGTTGTGACTCCACAGGGCATTGAGTTGATAGAGCCAAGGTGGAGGCGATATGGAGTTGGCCCACGCCCACGACGGTCTCCCAAGTGCGGAGTTTCTTGGCCTTGCAGGATTTTATCGCCGCTTTGTCAAAGAATTCAGCACCATTGCGACACCATTGATTGAGTTGACAAAGAAGGGCGTCGTGTTCCATTGGGGGCCATCACAAAGAGGAGTCCTTTCATCTTTTGAAGGACAAGCTTACACATGCACCATTGCTCCAACTTCCGGATTTTGGTAAGACTTTTGAGCTCGAATGTGATGCTAGCGGAATTGGTATTGGTGGTGTTTTGATGCAAGAAGGCAAACCTGTTGCCTACTTTAGTGAAAAATTGAATGGTCCTGCTCTTAATTATTCCACGTATGATAAAGAATTGTATGCTCTTGTTCGTTCTTTAGAGACGTGGCAACACTATTTATGGCCTAAAGAATTTGTCATTCATTCCGATCATGAATCACTTAAGCATATTCGTAGTCAAACCAATTTGAATCGTAGACATGCTAAGTGGGTTGAATTTATTGAATCCTTTTCCCTTATGTCATTAAACACAAGAAAGGGAAGGATAATGTGATTGCTGATGCTTTGTCTCGACGCTATACCATGTTGTCTCAACTTGATTGTCGCATTTTTGGTCTTGAAACTATTAAAGGACAATATGCTTTTGATGCTGATTTAAGGATGTGTTGTTGCATTGTAAAGAGGGACAAGCATGGAATAAATTCATGATCAATGATGGGTATTTGTTTAGAGCTAACCGCCTATGCATTCCAGTGGATCCGTTCGTCTTTTGTTGTTGCAGGAGGCGCATGGAGGCGGTTTGATGGGACATTTTGGTGCTAAGAAGACAGAGGATGTTCTGGCCACACACTTCTTTTGGGCCAAAGATGAGGCGAGATGTTGAGCGGTTTGTTGCTCGCTGCACTACATGTCAAAAAGCTAAGTCTCGCTTGAATCCACATGGTTTATATATGCCTCTTCCTGTTCCTTCTATTCCGTGGGCAGATATTTCTATGGACTTTGTTTTAGGATTGCCCAGGACCTAAGAGGGGGAGGGATAGCATTTTTGTTGTTGTGGATCGCTTTTCTAAGATGGCTCACTTTATACCATGTCATAAAACCGATGATGCCGTTCATATTGCTGACCTCTTTTTCAAGAGATAGTTCGTTTGCATGGTATGCCTTCTACTATTGTTTCAGATCGTGATGTCAAGTTCTTGAGTCACTTTTGGCGTACTCTATGGAACAAGTTGGGTACAAAGTTGTTGTTCTCTACAACATGTCACCCACAAACTGATGGCCAAACTGAGGTGGTGAACCGCACATTGTCTACCATGTTGAGAGCTATTTTGAAGAACAATTTGAAGCTGTGGGAAGAGTGTTTGCCGCATGTTGAGTTCGCATATAATCGAGCGGAACACTCCACCACCAAGGTAAGTCCTTTTCAGGTAGTGTATGGATTCAATCCCCGTGCCCCTATTGATATTTTACCTTTGCCTACTAGTGAGAGAGTTCATAATGATGCTAAGGCGCGTGCTGATTTTATTGTCAAAATGCACGAGACTACTAAGGCCAACATTGAAAAAATGAATGACAAATATAGGATTGCTGGTAGTAAAGGTAGAAAGGAAGTTAAACTTGAACCGGGTGATTTTGTTTGGTTGCACTTGAGAAAGGATAGATTTCCTGAGTTAAGAAAATCAAAATTGATGCCTAGAGCTGCTGGTCCTTTTAAGATAGTTGAGAAGATAAATGATAATGCATATACACTTGAGTTGCCTCCCGAGTTTGGGGTTAGTCCCACCTTTAAACATTTCAGATTTGAAACCATACTTGGGAGATGAAGATGAGGCTGAGTTGAGGACAACTCCGCTTCAAGAGGGGGAGGATGATGAGGACATCACTTCTTCGGTTACACACAACACTCCTCCACTTGACATTCAAGGACCAATCACTAGAGCTCGCGCCCGACAATTGAATTTACAGGTGAGCTCGTTCCTAAGTACTTCTTTTTGTTCATTTGAGAATAGATTGCTACCTAATGATTTAATTATGATTAGGAACCATGGAGAGGACCTGGAAGTACTTGGAGAAGGGCTACGGGGCGCACAAGTCCAGCAAGGACGGTCGAATTCATGTTGGAGGCCCAACTCAAACCGACTTCGAATCCAATTTCGGAGTCCAGGACCAGCCCGCACTAAAACGGACGCCCAGATCGCATCCGGACTCCGTTTTGGACGTTCTACATATGTATGGAAAGCTGAGAAGACCACCTTTCCAATGGCTTTGGTCCCATGTCAAATTCCTTCTGAGTCAACAGGAATCGTCGAAACAAGTGGGCGTTCAGAATCTGTCAGGGTGCTGCGCCACCGTCTTTTGGGCCGATCGGCTTTGTATCGTGTTGGAGCCCATTAGGGGCGCGTCCAGGGGTTTTGCACGCCCCTAACTCCTTTATATCCAGCCGCCACCCCCACCATTAGGGTTTGGGTTTTGCTTAGATTGATTTGTCCTTTGAACAGATTCGCCGTTCATCGGTTTGTGAGACCCCAACTTTCGAGTGCTAAATCTATCCATCTGCAATTCAGTTGTGTTCTTCCTTGTTCTTGCTTGTGTTCTTCGATTCGCAGGCGAGGATTAGCCTTCTTGGCGAGGTCAACCGGCTGCGCATGGTTGATAACCTGAGGAGACGTGGTGCTGCGATTGCGGGGTTCGGAACGTGTCGTTCGGAAGCCGGATCGATTTGTGTCGCGCCTCACCAAATCGAACTTACCCAGAACCTGTTGGAAGATCGGGACCCCGTTCCCATCACCCCCCCCCCCCCCCCCACACACACACACACCCAAAAAAAATGATCATAGACGCGAATGGATGACAAGTGCTTTGGATCAGAACGGCAAATCAGTTCTTTTGCAAACACAGGGAAAGCTCTTGCTCATCCTCAGAAACGGCTCTGATACAGATCATCATCTCCAAAACCACATGAACACAGCCAAAAAAAAAAATCCTACAGCTAATTTACAATTCTACGGATCTACACCAATTTCTTTACAGATCTAAGGGATTCTTGGATCAGAGCAAAACAATTAGATATCCTGCAGAACAGATCCCCTCAAGAATAGCCCATGGAAGAAGTATGGAGCATAATTTCCAAAAGGCATGTTGAAGCCTGAAGCAATCACATACAAAAAGAAACTTCCCCATATTCAACAGAGCACGGCGTCGCCTAGGCGTCCTGGCGGCCAGGAGGAGGACGCCGTGGCTGCTCGCCTCGCCTGATCCCGCCGTTGACGCCGGCTAGGTTAGGAGTTCGGGCGCGGGGAGCTGGAGGCGGCGGGGAGAGGAGGCGGCAGCGGGGAGAGGAGGCGGACCCCGGGAGGCGGCGGCGGGGAGAGGAGGCAGACGCGGGAGGCGGCGGCGGGGAGAGGAGGCGGACACAGGAGGCGGCGGCGGGGAGACGGGAGAGGCGGAGAGGTCGGGCGGCGGCGGGGAGACGGGAGGCGCGGAGAGGTCGGGAGAGGCAGAGAGACGGGAGAGAGAGAGACGGGAGCGGAGAGGTCGAGACGGGGACTCTCGGGAGGACCGTTTTATATACAGAGACGGAGGGTATGTGAGGACTGAGTATGTGAATGTGTTACGGGGAGATCATGGCGCCGCATGGCGTCGCCGCGGTGTCGCCTAGGCGTCCAAGCGCACCCTCCTCGCCGTGGTCGCCGATTCCGCCGTGACAACCATGCAACAGGTATACCTCTCGAGAGAGATTAAAAAATGATTTGGGGGCCTGTGATGCAAATCATGGTTTCTTGCAGATAATGAACAGGGCAAAGAGATCCCCAGCTTTCTCAATGAAAAAATCTCTTAAAAATAAAGAAATAATTCCATCAGAGCACAGCTTTCTCAATGAAACAAGAAAAATCTTCTTAAAAATAAAAAAATTAATTCCATCAGAGAATATACCATGCCCTCGACTACTCTAGGCAAAGAGATGGCCTCTGATGGGCTACACCACCACAACCACACAACATAAGCCTTGTAAAGCTAGCATCTTTTTATGAAATGATCAAACCAGTGCAAGGACCGAGAAAACGGTATTGCTGAACACAAACAACCCAAAATCTAAATGAACAACAGAGAGCAGAAGTTTTTTGGCAGATTGGGCTAAAAAAATATTTTAAAGTTTCCTAAATTCCAGATCTAGTTGCCT
Organism: Dendrocalamus latiflorus; assembly: GCA_017311315.1. Classification (NCBI taxonomy): domain Eukaryota; kingdom Viridiplantae; phylum Streptophyta; class Magnoliopsida; order Poales; family Poaceae; genus Dendrocalamus; species Dendrocalamus latiflorus. Next base: position 9,408,200 of record CM029662.1, read on the forward strand.
AACGCGGATAGGACCTCCCAACAACCTCAGTTCTGCCACTTCCTACTTTCAGAACGTTCTGCCCACCTTTTTTTTTCTGATCTAGCGAACATGATAATTCTTCCATATGACAAACAAACACCACAAAGGAGTGTTTTTTTTTTCCGAACCTTTTGTACCCTTTTGACAAGAAAAGGGCCCAAGAAATCACTCAAGCTGAGCAGATGCATCTTATTTGACAAGAAAACGCTGAAATTTTGGATCTGTTTTTCGTGAGAAACGAGCAAGACAGATCTGAGAGCTTTTCTGACATAAAGGAAGACAACTAATTGAGAAAACAATATATCGAAGTAGTAGAGCACACAGATCTATCAACACATTGTAAAAGGACATGAGTTGAGGATATTAACAGGAATCAAAGATATTAGAGATGACAAATTTGAAGAATTAACGAGAGAAAATTATACCTCCGGCCACTGCATCCGGTAGCAAGTGTTGAACTCGATCACAGGGCGGCCGCTGAAATCCCCGCGGAACCTGGGGTTGAAGTGCAGTATCCTCGACGGCTCCTCCCCCTGCACCGCCTTGGTCCCCAGCAGCTCAACCATGAACCACGACACCGTCACCGGCGCCTCACTCTCCCTCCTCACCGCGATCCTTGGGTCGTGCTCCGGCAGCACGGTCCGCGGCCGGGCCACCACCGTGACGTGCGATCCCACCCCCATTCCGCACGGCAGCTCCACTGTCACTCCCTCGCCATTACTGCTGCTCGCGAGCTAGTCTCTGGGCCCCGAGGTCGTCGCGCGGCAGGACGCCAAGGCGGACGGAGATGGGGAAGGGGGGGAGGAGGGGGAAGCGGGAGCGGAGAGGATGTGAGACAAGAGGGGGCCCGCGGCGGCGAAGGCGGAGGCGTCGATGGAGGAAGAAGAGTTGGGGCGGCGGAAGCGGATGGGCGAGAAGGCGAGAGGGGAGCGGCGGGGAGGGGGAGGGCACGAGGAGGCGGCGGCGGCGGCGTGCTAGGGCATCGATGGGAAGTAGACGTGGCGTGGTTTGATCGTGGTGGGAGGGAGCGAACGGACTCTTGACGCAAAACTAAGCTGAGGAAATGCAGACACACAAAAACCACCATCAGGATTGGTGGTGAATTTTTATTTTATATATTTTTCACGTTATATATATATATATATATATATATATTACATAAGGCATCTGGGTGCCTAGACACCCACATCAAGAACCGTCCGATACACGTGTATGATTGATAATTTTTTTGAGTTTGGGTATGAAAATGTTTTATACCCTTGATATATTTATGGTAAATAAGTTTTGAACTCAGTTCAAACTAGTTTGAACTACTTTTGAGTTCAATGCGACTACAGTGAGTATATACCATAAAAATAGTTCAAACTAATTAAACTGAAGTTGAATTTAATTTTTTCGGAGTTTGACATCTCAAATATACTTTTTTATGGGTATATGAAGATACCCACATCAAACGTTGCAAATCTCAAAGCAAATCAACGGGTATTGATATGGGTGCCTAGGCACCAAGGTGCATGAAACACTATATATATATGGGTGTGTGAGCATATCTAGTATTAATGGCTATTTCAGTGCTAAGATGCTAATAGCGATGTGGACCGTCCGATCTAGATTGCGTGGCTTAGATGGAGATAGGTGGAAACCCCATCCCACTTAAACACTTTTATAGAAAATCCCCTGCAATTTTAACAAAAACCTATCAAGTCCACAATTGTTCTTGTATATTGTAGCATTTTCACTTAAGTGCAAAGCGCAAGGGGTTTTCTGCAAAAGTGTTTAAGTGGGATGGAGTTCCCACCCACCTCCATCTGAGCCACGCAATCTAGATCGGACGGTCCACGTCGCCATTAGCACCTTAGCATTGAAAAGTCATTAGCACTAGATATACCCCTAAATTAAACCCGGTGGGTTTCTTAGCTCCTGAGTGATTTGGACCTGGCTTAGGATTGGGGTTAGCGTGGCAAGTGTCCCATGACATGCGATTAGTAGGGGAAATGATGTCTCTTCCATCGGGGGTGATTCCCTTGGTCGTATGATTACCGGTACGCCGCCGCCGATCGCTCCCCACCGGCGGTCATTCTTGGACCAATTGTTACTACTTGGCATGTTTGCTTTCTGTACTAGGCCGCGTTGCTGTAGTAAGCTTCCTGTCTACCTTGGGTGTTGCCATGTGCTTGCGCACCGGTGGTGTTGCATAGGCTAGTGATGCTACGCTCGCTTAGAGCTGGCCCCTCCCATCTCTTTGTTGCGTACGATGAGCGCCAACTTGGTAGGTTCTTCACCGACATTCTTTGCTTTTCACCCACATGGAGCGGATATAGCAAGGTTGCCTATTTGTTTCCCTGTGCGAGAGGGTTTACCCCAGCCAAAGCGGACACGCCGAGGTCGCCCATGCATCCCCGTTTCTGCAGTCGTCCTCTATCCTTTTGTGCCGATGGGTTCCTGGGCTGCGGTCTCCCCTATGGATGCTCTGATGGGGTTGGTTGTCTGCCTCTCTCTTCTTTCCTTTCTACTTCATTTCTTCCTCTTCTTCTTCTAGTTTGCCATGATTTAAGATTTATTTTCATCTCTTCTTCTTCTAGTTTGCTGTGAATTAAGGTTTATTTTGGGCTCTCTTTGTTCCCCTTCCCAATCAACTTGTGTTCTTTCCTTCCCTCTGGGTTTGGTGTGGGGGTTTAGTTTCCCCTTCCCAATCATCTTATGTTCCTTTTGTTCCCTCTACGTTTGGTGTGAGGTTTTAGTTATGTTTCTGTTTGTTTTTGGGATTCCCTCGAGGATTAACCTAATTATACATTGCTCTGCTTTGTGCTAGGAGGTAAGATTTTGACTTTGATGCTTTGTCTTCATCTTATAGGGGGGTTGTAGTGTAGCCTGTCTGTCCCAGTCGTTGGTTCCTAATGTGCCATTGTCATCCACACTCCACAAGGTATAATTTGCTTTTTCGCTATCTGCTCCTTGTACCGAATAGGCAATAGAGAGGAGTAAATGGTGCCATCCAAAAATTTTCCCTAAGTATTCTTGATTCTATTCTCAAATAACTACAGAATTACAGATAATAGAATCCTCAGCCAAAATCCCAAAACAAATAGCTCAAGGAATCGAACTTTGCAAAACATAAAGCCCTGGAGGTCTGACTACCTCACATCTACCGGTCTAACCTCCTACCAGTCAGACAGAAAGGAGCAAGTCGATAAGACCAGTGGCTGGAGGTCTGACCGTCCCCTGTACAAAAACAGCTGACGAGACCCAAAATTGGTGCAACCTCTAAAGTACAAGTTCAAATGCTATGAAAATTGCACACACTTTGCTTAAGATCTCAAGGACTTACACTACAAGAGATGTGTCATTTTTTGACATTTCTGGCATGACAATAGGTCTAGATGTCATTAAATCATCCAGTTTATGACGTTTGTTTTGAGGCATTTCGAATTAGTGACAAAAATATTATGTATGTCACAAAAAATATCATGATGCATGTCCAATTCGCTCTAGTGACAAGATTTGCTGTGTCATAGTGGGTAATTTGCAATGTCATAAATCTAAGACAAAACTTGTGTGTCACAAAAAACTTTTGTTGCATTTTTTAAACATTATTTTCCATGTTGGCGTACGGTGCCACGTGGTCAGTGGCCCATATATATTTTTTTTCTTTTTTTCCCGCCATATAAAGCCCACTGATCTTTCTTTTTTTGAAATGGGCCATTTTTTCTTTTTTCCGACCTTGCTGATGGGCTGGCCGAAACAAGCCATTGATGGGCTGGCTGACGGACCTTGCTGATGGGCTGTGCTGATGGGCTGGCTGGCGGAATAAACGAAAAAAGGGGCAGTGGAGGCACTCGAACTCGCTTGGGGGTTTGACATGCGTCATTTTTGCATATATTTAGCCGTCATTTAACCCTTATATTTTTTGCATTTCGGGACCAATTATCATCATTTACACATTTTTCTATAATTAATTGCTCAATTTGGATCATTTTACATTTTTTTGTGCTTTTTCCATAGGCCGGCGCGAGCAAGGCGCATAAACGACAAATTTGGCATTTTGGGGCTGCTCCGTACAGTTGTACATGTGACATGCGTCACATTTGCATATATTTACATGCCATTTTACCCTCTTATTTTTCGCATTTTGGGATCATTTATCATCATTTACACGCTTTGATATATTTAATTGCTCGAAATGGACTGTTTTACACTTTTTTGTGCTTTTTCACAGGCTGACGCGATCGAGGCGCATAAACGACAAATCTGGACAGCTCCGTACAGTTGTACGCGTCGTCACGAACGCGTGGGATCAAACCGCGCTGAAAACGAAGCTCCGGAGGGGGCCAAACCAGAAGAAATTACATTTGGGAGAGGGACCTTTTTGCAAACCCTAGATTTTCTAAGGACTAAATTGTAAATCTGCCAAAATTTCCCCAACTCCTCAAGAGCCGCCGCCGCCTGGGAGACAGGAAGAGCCCGACACTTCTTCTCCCTTGGCCTCTCCGTGCTTTTCCTCCCCCATCTTCAGCTCCGGCGCCGGCGAGGGCCGGGCCAGACCTCGTCTGCGGCCACCACCGCCTTCTCCCTTCCGCTCCTCTTTCCGCCTCCCTGCTCCACCGCGCCGCCACCATCTCCCCCTTCCTCACCGACCTCGCCTCCCTTCTCCACTAGCCACACCAACCGCGCACCTCGGCCGCCTTGCTCTACCGCCGCTCCTCCTCCAGATCCGCCTCGGCGCCGCCGTCCTCATCTCCTCCCCTCCAGACCGGCGCGGCACCGAGACCGAGTCTTCTCCCGACCACCGTCTTCCACCGGCGACATTACCGACGCTGGCAGCTCCTTCCCCAACTCCTCTACAACCTCTACACCGACGGCGACCTCTCCGACTTCTTCCTCTGCCTCGCCTGCCACCGACGGCCTCACCAGCTCCACCGAGTCCGGTGACCCCTCGGCCTCCCGTCTGCTTCACCCTCTTCCTCCTCAGTAGTCTAATTTCTTTCCTTTGTTTCTGTCGAGACCCGAATATGCAAATCCGGACTCTCTGTGTATACTGCACTAGTCCAGGATCACGCTAGTGCACACAGTCAAACATAGAGGTAAACATCACCACAATCTCGATATTAAATAAGGGGAAACTCAAATTATTCATTAATATCCAAAGTAAGACCTTATGGTCAAGCTTACAATCTCAATAGCCTTAGGGGCTTAACAAAATTTAGCAGCGGAACATCCAAAATAAAGCGTAGCGGCCAATCGACATGCCCACGGGCAATCGAGTGGGGAGCGAAGCCTAGAACGCGTAGTCGTCGAAGTACTCGCCTCCTGGAATCTCCTACTGGTAGCACTCCTCATCCTCAACTGAGCAACATAGGCGTAAAGCCGTGAGTACATTGGTACTCAGCAAGCCGTTTGTAACAAATGATGCAATATAGTATGCAAGGCTTATCAATGGAAGGCTGAAAGGTTAATTTGCATAAACAGCATTTGAAACTACCATAAATAGATTGAAGGCGAATTGTAAATAAAACAATAATGAATAATCAAAGGAATTGAAGTAAACTACTTATGGACCTCCCATCCACAAGCTAAACCAACAGTGAATTAACCATCCACTGACCAACTACAAATTTTCCAAGAGTAACTATACCTCATGTGAAATCACCGAGCATTGTCCATGACCGAGGACACGGCTATTCGAATAGTTTTACACTCTACAGAGGTTGCACAACTGTACCCACACGATGTGATAATCCTCACGTTAAAGATAATGACAACAAGGCTTTTACAATGATCCATCTCAACCCGATCCCACTCGCTAAGGTTTCGCCGTCGAGTAGGGTAACCCTCTAGTCGGTAATTGCCCCCTCTTGCGCCACAACAACATCAGTAGTGAAACCAAAGTTGAGACTTCACAAATTATTATGCCAGGTCTATCCCATACTAGACATGTGGTTTGCACGGTACAGCTCAGATCAATGGCGCACAAAGTTAAGTCCTTAAATAATACCCAGGGGAAACATCCACATCCCTGAAGTGTTAACCACACTTCTCCCCTTTACTGCACGATCATTCGCCCGAGTGAAAACCAAATTTGTATAACCACACCAACGACACACCAATGCCATGGCACAAATTTTATATTGGTGGTACCAACCACGATTCAGTATATCATTAAGTCAAATTAATTAGTCACATGTGATGATGAACCCAAACGATACTAAAAGCATAGCTAAGCATACTAATCGTGCCATCCCAAATGTGATCGTAACATAGCATCACTACTAAGTTTCCCAACCTATGGTGACAATGGCATCATGTCATTCAAATTTAACAAGGAGGGAATTACTCAATTGAGGTGATAACTACCAATTACAAGGTTTGTATAAAAGTAGCGATGCAATGTAATTTAAAACAAAATATTTAAATAATAGATTGCAAACTGGGTTCAACATGATCAAAGGACACGACTTGCCTTGGCCTTGCTCAGTTGACAGTTCTTGATCTTCAAATCCAACGGCGGCTCCCTCGAACGCGTGATCTAACGAGAGAGAAACAAAATGAAAAGACAAAATAAATTCAAATAAAACTCAAATGAACTCCAAAAATTCTCAAACCTGAACCAAAAGATAGAGCTCAATTTTAGATGAATTTAGGAAAAAGAATCGGGTCAATCGGAGCTAGGACGAGGGAGAACGGGGCTTTGGAAAATCTGGTTTTTAGGAGAAAGGCTGAAATCGGAAAATGCACTTTGCTGTGGACCGGGCGCACGGGAAGCTGAGTCTACGGTGGGCTCGGCGCACGGAACAGTGCGGGCGGCGGGCTGCTTGCGCCAGCGGCTAGGGCTGACGTGGCGCTGACGGGGTGGACACGCGTGCGGGTAGGGCGGAGGTGGCGCTGACTCGGCGGCTGACCGGGCTCGGCTGACGTGGCACAGAGGCGCACGGGTCTACGGGGTCCCGCTGTCATGTGGGGCCCACATGGCGGCGGCGGAGTGCACGGTGGACGGCGTCCACGGGGAGGCGAAGCGGCGGGGTTGCGCGGGTGCGGTCCCGCTGGCGGCGCGGAGCGCGGGGCGCGGCGGCACGGCGCACGGTCGGCCGAGCGCCGGAGTGCGGCGGCGGCGGGGTTCACCGGCGACGGCGGATGGACGGCGCGAGGCTCACCGGCGACGGCGGCGGTCTGGCTGGCGGCGGCTCGGGACGGCAGCGGGGCTCACCGGCGACGGCGGCAGAGACAGAGGCGACCTCGGCGGAGACGGCGGCGATGACAGACGGCGGCGCGAGCAGATCTGGCCGGCGACGGGGCTCACCGGCAGCGGAGGCGAGGGCACACGGACGTCGGCGAGCGGCGGCACGGATGAGGCGACGGCTGCGCACGGCGGCGAAGGCGGCGAACCTCGGGGGTCGGGCCATTAAATACCCCGGGTGGCGGCGGCGGCGGCACGGGCCGAGTGGGCTCGGCCCACTAGGGTTAGGGCAAGCGGCTCGCTGACAGGTGGGCCCCACCTGTCGGTGGCTCAGGGCGGCGGACGGCCGAGATGCGGGGCGCGGGCGCGGGGAGGCGCTGGGATGGGCGACGCGTGTCGGCCATCCAGCGGAGGAAGGTGGGCGCGGGCGCGGGCAGGATGCACGCCGCGTGGCGGGGGCGGGCAGCCGGGCGGGGCTGGCTAGACC